>OX375837.1:5000-4805000 GCA_947359405.1 Antitype chi
CTAACCTAACCTAACCTAACCTAACCTAACCTAACCTAACCTAACCTAACCTAACCTAACCTAACCTAACCTAACCTAACCTAACCTAACCTAACCTAACCTAACCTAACCTAACCTAACCTAACCTAACCTAACCTAACCTAACCTAACCTAACCTAACCTAACCTAACCTAACCTAACCTAACCTAACCTAACCTAACCTAACCTAACCTAACCTAACCTAACCTAACCTAACCTAACCTAACCTAACCTAACCTAACCTAACCTAACCTAACCTAACCTAACCTAACCTAACCTAACCTAACCTAACCTAACCTAACCTAACCTAACCTAACCTAACCTAACCTAACCTAACCTAACCTAACCTAACCTAACCTAACCTAACCTAACCTAACCTAACCTAACCTAACCTAACCTAACCTAACCTAACCTAACCTAACCTAACCTAACCTAACCTAACCTAACCTAACCTAACCTAACCTAACCTAACCTAACCTAACCTAACCTAACCTAACCTAACCTAACCTAACCTAACCTAACCTAACCTAACCTAACCTAACCTAACCTAACCTAACCTAACCTAACCTAACCTAACCTAACCTAACCTAACCTAACCTAACCTAACCTAACCTAACCTAACCTAACCTAACCTAACCTAACCTAACCTAACCTAACCTAACCTAACCTAACCTAACCTAACCTAACCTAACCTAACCTAACCTAACCTAACCTAACCTAACCTAACCTAACCTAACCTAACCTAACCTAACCTAACCTAACCTAACCTAACCTAACCTAACCCAGTTGCGCGGCACCCCTCGCCGCGAGCAGATCATTTTTAAGCCGCTCCGCGCTCGAAAAATCCTTTAAATAAGTCAAAGTGCGAATTTTAACACAAAAATAGTACCAAAGTGCGTGTCTCAGTGCGTTCTATATAAATAGTGCAGTGTCCCGGTGGAAGTCCTGTTGATTTTCCCTGGAAATCCCGAAAACCGTATTTTTGGAGGTTAAACCTCGAAAAATCACGTGTTGAAGACCATTATCTGCGTGCGGCGCCGGATTTATCGCCGTAACCCCCTGTTTTTGTACTGCTGTTTTGAGGGGAACACTTTGCTTTACATCTTGGCAAAGTTTCGGATTTTTCCCGCCTCACCCCTCGTAACTACGGGGGAAAAACTGAAAACCACGTGCAGCGCGACTTCAGAACCAGCGTTCTCAGGTTCACAGTCACCATTACATCTGGAAGAGGACTACGTAAGCAACATTTAACAATTTCTTGCATGTTTCTAAGTGCCCTGGGAGCGAAGATATAATTTTTTCAAGATCTTTCAAGACCAACCATTTTTGTGACAGCCCTAGCTCGTAGGAACGATCTTTTACCCCTGTTTTTTATTTTATTTTTAGACTGTTTACTTTATAGACAATATATGTGCAAAATTTCAGAATTTTCTCTCACATACTTGCTGAGTTATTTTAATTTCTAAAATACCTATTGAAATACCTAACTTTTACCTAACTTTTACCTAAATTTACTTATTAATTCTATAAAAGGGGGGCAGGTGCCATTTGACGCATTTTTAGTCCCATATATCATAATTAAATTTTATTTTACCAAAATTTTATATTTTCATTGATAAATTTCAGAAAAACTATATTTTGCAGTTGTTGGTTTCGGCAGTTCGGTTTTCAAATAGGTATTTCCCAAAAGTTTTTATGTATCATAAATATTTTTTAACATATTTTAATATTAAGTTTAATCATCTTCCTTAGAAAAATTTTTGAAAAAATTTTTTACGATTATTTTTTGAGTTGTGATTTTTTAACTTGAACGTGGGCTGTCCTGAAAACCGCACGATAACTGTGTTTTCAGTTTACAGGAAAACTAAGCGTCCTAGGCCAAATCTGACCATTTTTATCGGGTACCCCCCCCTGACCCCCCCCACGGTTTGTACAGAAGACAAACCCTTCGAGACCCCTCAGATCATTTTGACAAAGTTTCATCCCCCTACCCCAACTTTTACATTTCAACTTGGTCTCTGGGGTTGAAATTGCCTCCTTGGACATTTTTGTCCATAACTTCGAGACCCGTAGTCCGAATCACTTGGGGTTTTCGGTTTGGGATAGAACAGACCCTAGGCACTCTACAAGGCGGGAGTGTCTCTAGGTAGAGTCTCTAGGAGGGTTGACAAAGTAAAATAATTGTGTTTGACCTGGTTTTTTGTTTTCTCTGCATGGCCGGAATACCGTGTTTTGTAACTGAGAGTGGACTCTAGGTAGAGCTTATTTCGATAGAGTTGTTTAATTATTTACCTATTTATTTTAATCACGTATTTTGGTAGTTTACAACAAATTGCAATTATTAAACGGTTAAAACGGACTCTAGGTAAAGTTTACAAATATATTTTTTATTTTTGCTATTTTAATTTTCACATTGATAATTGACAAATAATTGCAACTTATAATCGGGATAGCAGACTATATGTAGAGCATATTATTTTAATTTACATTCTTTATTTTATTCTATTTTACACGTTTGTCACTTGACAAAAAATTTTACGTACTTACTGACGCATCCCTGTGGCCAAACAAAATGTTCGGACACAGAACTCCGGCCAAGAAAATGCCGGTCACCCGCGGATCTCCCAATGATAACGAGAGGGCCGGTCCCTCGACGGCACTGACGCAATCCTCAAATGTGAGGAGGAGCATAGGAGAATGGGAGGCTTCAAAAACTGCGCAAAAATCCCCAAACTCGCCGAAGAGTACAACATCTGGCGGTATAGTTCTTTTGGTACCTACGAAGCCAAAGGTAAAAGCGGCAGCAATCGAGGACAAATCACAAGGATGCAGAATGTCCCCAGAGGCGCCAATTATCTCCCAAAAACAAAAAAAGGATTACCCTGATAGAGTGACGGAAGCACGCGCCTGTATCAGGAAAGCGAAAACGGCTCTGGGAGAGTCCCGGAACCTGAGAGCCGACATCAAGTCGGATGTCACACAGGCGGTGGACAGATTGTTCCAACTAGTGAAGGAGTCCGAGTCTGCGAAACCGTCTTCAAAAGCTGCTGACAACAGCAAAAAAGTAGAGGGGACACAGACAGAACAGCCAGTACATGAAAACAACGGGGAAGGAAAACAAGGCCATCTCACTCAAATAATAGAAAAACACGCTAAGCTCATACAAGAAAGCAACCTGAAAATGGAGGAGTTACAGAAAGAGCTAGAGACTAGTAGACAAATGGTCGAAAATAGAGCCTCTTATGCAAACGTTGTAGCCACTGCTCCTAGGAAAATAGCGCCTGAGCACACAGCTCTCCACTCAATTGTGGTAGCCTCGACTGACCAGTTGGAAACAGGAGACGAGGTAATTGAGAAAATCCGGAAAGCTGTGAATGCAAAAGACGGCTTTATAACAGTGGACAGAGTGAGAAAGGCCAAAGACCGTAAGGTAATAGTGGGGTGCAGAACAATTGAAGATAGGCAAAAGGTGAAGGAAAGGCTGCGTGTGGGAGGGAACCTCCTAGTGGAGGAAGTGAAAAACAAGGACCCGCTGGTAGCTCTCAAGAATGTCTTTAATTATAATACCGATGAGGACGTCCTGAGAGCTTTCAGAAACCAGAACACAGACCTCTTCAAAGATCTGAAGAGTGAAGACAACAGGGTCGATATAGCTTTCAGGAGGAAGAACAGAAACCCCCACACAAACCACGTTATTCTGAGAGTGTCGCCGCAGCTGTGGAATAGAACACTGCACAAAGGGGCCGTACACATTGATATCCAGCGCATTAAAGTAGAAGACCAGTCTCCACTGGTCCAATGCACATGCTGCTTAGCGTATGGCCACAGCAAGCGTTTCTGTACAGAAACCATAGATAAGTGCAGCCACTGTGGCGGCCCGCACACCAGAACCCAGTGCCCTGACTGGCTTGCCGGAACAGCCCCATCATGCGTGAATTGCTTGCAAGCAAAACACGCCAGCACTGAACACAGTGCATTCAGTAATGAATGTGCCGTGCGCAGAAGATGGGAGGCTATGGCGAGAGCGAGGGTAGCATACTGTTAACGCAGAGGGCAGCCACAATCAAAATAGGGTAGGCAACCCCACCGGAGGATACGCAGTAGCCCAGGCCAACCTCCAAAGAAAGGAGCTGGCAACAAATGAGCTCATGGCAGAAGCCACTGACAGGAAAATCGCCTTCGCCTTGGTCCAGGAGCCGTATGTTGGCGGGATTCGAAGGATGAAGAGCTACCGAGGCGTGCGGGTGTACCAGTGCGAGGACGATGGAAGAGGGACTGTTAAAGCAGCCGTGATCGTTTTCGATCATGACTTAGACGTCATCCAGTGCCCAGAACTCACTACGAACAACATCGCAGTGGTGAGGATCCGGTCCAAAGCCTGGGAAATCGCTGTAGTCTCATTTTACTTCGAACCAGACCAGCCCATAGAACCATACATGGACCAAATACGAAGGACGATAGAGAAAGCTGGGCCAAGAAAACTGCTCATTGGCGGCGATTCCAATGCTAAGAACACCTGGTGGGGCAGCATCGTAAATGACACCAGGGGCATAGAAATGTCCGGGACCCTGGAAGAGTCGGAAATGCAGGTACTCAATAGAGGGGATATACCCACATTCGACACAGTAAGGGGCAACACGAGATACAGCAGTTTTGTCGATTTAACAGCTTGCTCGACGGACATGCTGAGTCTCGTGGAAGACTGGAGAGTTGACCAAGGAGTGACGAGCTCGGACCACAACACAATCCTGTTTCAGCTGCGCTTACAGAGGGAAAAAGGGCTTAACATCCAAAGGACCACTCGACTCTACAATACGAAGAAGGCAAGTTGGGACATTTTCATTGAGAAAATGGAACAATTTCAAGTGGAAAATAACATCAACGAAATTTCAATAGGTAGAGTCGAGCTCAAGCAGCAGCTGGAAAACATGGTAGAGACAATAACTAAAGGCATAACTTTAGCCTGTAAAGACAGTATGCCACTTAAGTCACAGAACACAAAATTCTCCTTGCCATGGAGGACAGAGGAGCTCTCACTCTTAAAGAACGAGGTCATCACCAAAAAGCGGAGGATTCGCAATGCAGCGAAGGACCGCAAAGAAAAAGTCTTCAATGAGTACCTGCAAGCAAAAGAGAATTACGAATGCCAAGCCAAGAAAGCCCAAATAGCAAGCTGGAAGACCTTTTGCCAGAAGCAAGATAAGGAAGGAGTATGGGAGGGCATATACAGAGTGATCGGTAAGACCGCCAAACGTCAAGAGGATCTGACCCTAAAAAAGGACGATGTGTTCCTAAACCCAAGAGAATCGGCAACCCTATTAGCCGAAACATTCTACCCTGAGGACTCCGAAGAGAAGGATAACTCATATCATCGCCAAATAAGAGAGCTTGCGAAGCAAGTAAACGCCCCGTGTCATAATGAACAATATGATCCGCCGTTTACGGTAGAAGAGCTAAAGACCGCGAGTATGAGTTTTAACCCAAAGAAGGCACCTGGAGCGGATGGCTTTACGGCGGACATATGCAGTCGAGCAATCTCCGGGAATCTGGACGTGTTCCTTGCCCTGTATAATAAGTGCCTAGAGATAGGTCACTTCCCGGACATATGGAAGGAAGCCACAGTGGTGGTATTGAGAAAACCGGGCAAGGACGACTATCAGAGTCCTAAGGCCTATAGGCCTATCGGCCTGCTACCAGTCTTGGGCAAGATCCTGGAGAAGATGATAGTAGCAAGGATCAGGTGGCACCTAGTACCGCGGATTAGTACTCGCCAGTATGGCTTTATGCCACAGAGAAGCACCGAGGACGCCCTCTATAACCTAGTGAACCATATCAAGGGGAACATAGAGCTGAAAAAGCTCGTAACCCTAGTCTCATTGGATATAGAGGGGGCCTTCGATGGCGCCTGGTGGCCAGCTATCAAAGTCAGACTGGCTGAGGAAAAGTGTCCGGTCAATTCAAGGAGGCTACTGGATAGTTATCTCGACTGCAGAAAAATCAGGCTGAGGTATGCCGGGGAGGAACACACTAGAAACACCCAGAAAGGTTGCGTCCAGGGATCCATTGGCGGCCCGATACTCTGGAACGTACTCCTGGACCCCCTATTACACGGTCTAGAAAAAGAGGGTGTATACTGTCAGGCGTATGCGGATGACGTGGTGATGGTCTTCAGCGGGGAAACAGGTTTGGAGGTCTCGGGACAAGCCAATGCCGCCCTTGCCTATGTTCGGGAGTGGGGAGTCCGGAACAAGCTAAAGTTTGCACCGCACAAAACCTGTGCTATGGTGCTGACGCGTAAGCTCAAGTACGACACCCCACTCCTGAGGATGGGGGGGACTGACATTGGAATGTCGAGGGAGATTAAAATTCTGGGACTGACAATTGACGACAAGATGACCTTTAACACCCACGTTGCAAGAGTGTGTAAAAAGGCGGCAAACCTGTACAAACAGCTCTCTAGAGCCGCAAAAGTTAGTTGGGGACTACACCCTGAGGTCATCAGAACCATCTACACGGCAGTGGTGGAGCCGGTAATCTTATACGCCGCAAGTGCATGGGCACCAGCAGCCAAGAAAATTGGAACGCAGAAGGCGTTGAATGCGGTACAGAGGGGCTTCGCACAGAAACTGTGCAAATCCTACCGCACGGTCTCTCTGAACTCGGCACTGATACTGGCTGGGATACTGCCTCTCGACCTTCGAATACAGGAGGCAGCCGCCCTGTACAAGGCAAGGAGAGGGTCGTCCCGGCTAGTGTTGGGAGACAGGGAGACCGAGCGTGTGGTGGGATTTGCAGAGATTCCACATCCAGCTCTGCATGTAGAGCTGACCTTCAATAGCTTGACTACCCAAGAACAGGTCGATAGCAGCCACGGGCAGGCGGTGAAAATTTACACCGACGGCAGCAAGCTTGAGGGTAAGGTCGGGGCTGCACTATCCATATGGGATGGTGAGGCAGAGACAAAGGCCGTCAAGCTTAGCTTGGCCGCGTACTGCACCGTGTACCAAGCGGAGATCCTCGCTATATGCAGAGCCACAAAAGAGGCCCTGAAGTGCAAAGAGAGGGAATTCTGCATTTATAGTGACTCAAGGTCGGCCCTGGAGACCATCACCAACTACAATGCCCTGCATCCATTGGCGGTAGAGACGCGCGAAAACCTGAAGAAGGCTTTCAACCAGGGGAAAGCTGTGAATTTCTTCTGGGTGAAAGCACATGCGGGACTTATAGGCAACGAACGCGCGGATCAGCTCGCGAAAGAGGCTGCACTCTCGAGCCGGAGGAGCCCCGACTACGACCAGGTTCCGGTTTCATTCGTCAAACGGATAATCCGGAAGGACTCCCTCGACGAGTGGAACGGGAGGTACAAGTCGGGCGACACAGCCTCCGTAACGAGAGTGTTCCTCCCGGATGCCGTAGACGCCTACAGAGTAATTAGGAAGATGAGGCCAACAGGCTTACTGACGCAGGTACTCACGGGACATGGGGGGCTCTCCCAATACTTGCATCGCTTCAAGTGTAAGGAGAGTCCCGCATGTGTCTGTGACCCTGATACCACAGAAACGATTTTCCATATATTACTGGAATGCCCAATACATAGTAGGGACAGGTATGACTTACAGCAGAGAATTGACGTTCAAATAAAAAAGGAAAACCTGGAGACTCTACTTAGTGACAAACGTACTCGTCAAACTTTTATAGAATTTTGTATAAAAATAATAAGCACGGTAATCAATAGAAATAAGGTATAATAAGTATTTACTACAATATGTATTGTAAAAATATATTATCGTAGTAAAGTTAAAACATAATAGTAGAAAATAAGTTTATAGAGTATAAGGATCAGAATGTATAGAGTTTTCAAATTAAGCACTGTTATATAAGAATAGTAATAAGAGATAGAAAATAAGTAAATTTAACTAGATTAAGAACCAAACTAGAATATGAAGTAGGCACAACCGAGGTTGTAAAGAAAATGGAAAACGTTATTTATGTAGAGATAGGCACAAGGACTGTACAAATTGTTAAAAGATACACCTTGTAGAGAAAATGTTGACAGAAAAGAGACGATAGGCACACGCGGTTCTAGAATGTTTATAAAAAGACCGCCTGTAAAGAAAATGTAAAAAAGGTAGAGAAAGTAGATTCGAATGTATAATGAGCGTAGGACCCTACCAGGGTGGATTGTTTGTAATAGTTAATAGCGTAGTTTAATAAGTAGAGTGATAAGGTCTGTGAAATTTGATAAAGTCACAGGGAAAAGCAAAAAAAAAGAAAAAAAAAAAAAAAAAAAAAAAAAAAAAAAAAAAAACCTAACCTAACCTAACCTAACCTAACCTAACCTAACCTAACCTAACCTAACCTAACCTAACCTAACCTAACCTAACCTAACCTAACCTAACCTAACCTAACCTAACCTAACCTAACCTAACCTAACCTAACCTAACCTAACCTAACCTAACCTAACCTAACCTAACCTAACCTAACCTAACCTAACCTAACCTAACCTAACCTAACCTAACCTAACCTAACCTAACCTAACCTAACCTAACCTAACCTAACCTAACCTAACCTAACCTAACCTAACCTAACCTAACCTAACCTAACCTAACCTAACCTAACCTAACCTAACCTAACCTAACCTAACCTAACCTAACCTAACCTAACCTAACCTAACCTAACCTAACCTAACCTAACCTAACCTAACCTAACCTAACCTAACCTAACCTAACCTAACCTAACCTAACCTAACCTAACCTAACCTAACCTAACCTAACCTAACCTAACCTAACCTAACCTAACCTAACCTAACCTAACCTAACCTAACCTAACCTAACCTAACCTAACCTAACCTAACCTAACCTAACCTAACCTAACCTAACCTAACCTAACCTAACCTAACCTAACCTAACCTAACCTAACCTAACCTAACCTAACCTAACCTAACCTAACCTAACCTAACCTAACCTAACCTAACCTAACCTAACCTAACCTAACCTAACCTAACCTAACCTAACCTAACCTAACCTAACCTAACCTAACCTAACCTAACCTAACCTAACCTAACCTAACCTAACCTTTTTTTTTTTTTTTTTTTTCTCGCTGAGAAAATGCTTTATGCATGCCCGCTCGCGGGGGACGAGACGGGGTATGTGGGACTCCTGTCAGAGTGACAGTCTACCCACTAAAAACTCAGGGGTGTTCCCGCATCGCCGTGATGGGAGGGCCATGGGAAACAAACTTCCACAACCCTCCCGGCGCAAGCCCTCCTAGGTGGCGGGCCCCCCATGCCCGCCCATGTTTCTCCACATGTGGAGAAACGTCCCACTCACCCTCTATAAAATAGCGGTGAGTAGGCAACCGTCGGGCGGTCTAAGTCGACCGACCCCGGAGCATAAGGCTCCCCCGCCCGCAGAAATTCGCCACAGTCAATACCCTCTCCGTAAGATGTACGTGGAGAGACTATTGGCCGTGCCCAGGGTGCACCGGCCCGAAAAACTGCCCTTTCCCCCGAACGTATTCGAAAGGAACGAGCAGCCATCTGGCACACGAGGAGGTTTTCTGCCTGCACCCAACCTAACCTAACCTAACCTAACCTAACCTAACCTAACCTAACCTAACCTAACCTAACCTAACCTAACCTAACCTAACCTAACCTAACCTAACCTAACCTAACCTAACCTAACCTAACCTAACCTAACCTAACCTAACCTAACCTAACCTAACCTAACCTAACCTAACCTAACCTAACCTAACCTAACCTAACCTAACCGAAGGCGTTTAGAAACCAGAACCAGGGTATTTTTAGCGGCCTCGACAGTGGGGAAAACAGAGTGGAGGTCAGGTATAGGAGAAGGACTCGGAACCCCCATATTGGCCACGTCATCGTATGCGTGTCTCCCACCATCTGGCGACGAGCAATAGATGTTGGGACTGTACACATTGATCTCCAGCGTGTCAGGGTTGAGGATCAGACCCCGCTGGTTCAATGTACTCGCTGTCTGGGTTTCGGGCACGGCAAGCGGTTCTGCAAAGAGCCTGCAGACCTGTGTAGTCACTGCGGCGGTCCCCATCTGAGAGCAGAATGCCCGGACTGGCTCTCAAGCTCACCACCCGCCTGTAGAAACTGTACAAAGGCGAAAATACGGCACGCCGCACAATGCGTTCAGCCACGACTGCCCTGTACGCAGGAAATGGGATGACGTGGCCAGATCGACTGTTGCGTATTGCTAAGGGCACCCCAACAGAAAATACCCACTATGGAGTATTACAGGCAAACCTCCAACGCAAGAAGCTGGCTACCAATGAGCTGTTAATAGAGGCTACGAAGCGCGGAATAGCGGTGGCGCTTCTTCAGGAACCGTACGTGGCAGCAACGAAAGTTATGAGGAGTTACAGGGGCGTTAGAATCTTCCAGAACACTGGCATAGGAGAAGGGACCGTCAAAGCAGCAATAGCTGTCTTCAACAGCGACTTCACTGTCAAACAGTACCCGAAACTCACCACAAACAACATTTCAGTGGTGGGAATCCAGACCAGTGCCTGGGAGATCACGCTTGTCTCCTTTTACTTTGAGCCAGACCAGCCTATTGAGCCCTATTTAGAACACCTGAAACAAATTAGGCTCGCCATCGGTTCCAAGAAAATGATCTTTGGAGGTGACGCCAACGCAAAGAGCACATGGTGGGGCAGCCCAACGGTCGATCTCAGGGGGGAAGAGATGGCAGGAACTCTCGGCGAGCTTGACTTGAATATTCTAAACCGAGGGGAAATACCGACTTTCGACACTATCCGAGGAGGGAAACGTTACAGCAGTCATGTGGACGTTACCGCCTGCTCCAATGACATCCTGGACCGCATAGACGACTGGAGGGTTGACGAAGGTCTCACGAGCTCGGATCACAACGGCATCACGTTTAGGATCCTCTTGCTTAGGATCCTCTTGCAGAAATCTAAAGGAATAAAAGTAGAAAGAACGACTAGGATATTTAATACGAAGAAAGCCAATTGGGACAATTTTCATGAGAAACTTGGCCAATTGAAAATAGACTATAAATTTACAGCAACTGAAATAGATAACATAACAGAAACAGAGCAAATTGACACTTTAACTATTAACTTTACAAAAGCAGTCAACAAAGCATGTAAGCACTCAATGCCTAACAAAAAAGTCCAGGAGGAACTTACCTTGCCGTGGTGGTCCGAGAGACTCGATGAGATCAAGAAGACCGTCGCTACCAAGAAGCGCAGGATTCGCTGTGCCGCCCCAATCCGGAAGTCGAAAGTCATAGAAGAGTACCTGAAACAAAAAGAAGAGTATGAATTAGAAGCGGCCAAGGCTCAGACCGAGAGTTGGAAGGAGTTCTGTGGGAAGCAGAATAGTGAGGGGGTTTGGGAGGGAATTTACAGGGTGATAGGTAGGACGCAGTGTAGGGTGGAGGACCTGCCACTAGAAAGAGACGGTGATGTTCTGGATGCGAAGGGTTCCGTCAAATTGTTGGCGGAATCATTCTACCCAGAGGACCTCCTTGAATGTGACAATGCAGATCACCGATCCATCAGAATAAAGGCCGAAAACGTGAACAGCGGAGAACAAGATGCTTCCTGTGACCCGCCGTTCACGACGGCAGAACTAAAAAATTCTATGGAGTCCTTCAATCCAAAGAAGGCACCGGGCTCCGATGGCCTCACCGCCGACATTTGCTGCCACGCCGTGAGTGATGACCTGGAACTGTTCCTAAGGTTCCTAAATAAATGCTTGGAACATCATTTCTTCCCCACCCCCTGGAAGGAGGCAACAGTAGTCATATTGAGGAAGCCCGGGAAAGAAAGCTATTTCACTCCCAAATCCTATAGGCCGATAGGGCTACTGCCCATACTGGGAAAAATTTACGAGAAGATGCTGGTGGCCCGCTTGAAGTACCACCTCCTTCCAAGGATGAGCATCCGACAGTACGGATTCATGCCACAAAGAAGCACCGAGGACTCCCTCTATGCTCTCATGCAGCACATAAACAAAAAACTAGCACAAAAAAGGATTGTTACGCTTGTATCCCTAGACATAGAGGGAGCCTTCGACAGCGCCTGGTGGCCAGCGATAAGAGTCCGTCTGGCCGAGGAAAATTGCCCACTTAATCTCAGGCGGGTCATCGATAGCTACCTTAGTAACCGAAAAGTATCGGTCAGGTACGGTGGGGAGGTATATAAAAAGGACACAAACAAGGGATGTGTCCAGGGCTCAATTGGAGGTCCAATCCTGTGGAACCTAATTCTGGACCCCCTCCTAAAATCAGCAGAGAGCAGGGGGAATTACATCCAGGCTTTTGCGGACGACGTCCTCCTGGTCTTCGATGGAGAGACCGCGCTGGAGGTGGAGGAATGTGCCAATGCCGCTCTCAACCATGTTCTGGCGTGGGGTGTCGAGAACAAACTAAAATTTGCACCACAAAAAACAACCGCGATGGTGGTAACCAGGAAACTGAAATATGACACACCACGCCTCAGCATGGGGGGGATTGACATTGGCATGTCAAAAGAGATCAAGCTTCTGGGTGTTACAATCGACCACAAGCTGACTTTCAACACCCATGTCTCACTGGTCTGCAGGAAGGCAATCGCCATTTACAAGCAGCTGTGTAGAGCCGCAAGGGTCAGCTGGGGGTTGAACCCAGAGGTCATACGCCTAATGTATATTGCATGCATAGAGCCCATAATCCTGTACGCCGCGAGCGTTTGGGCACCGGCCGCTGAAAAGTTGGGCATCATCAAGCAGCTTGGGACCGTCCAGCGTGGAATTGCCCAGAAAATATGCAGAGCATACCGCACTGTCTCCTTGAACTCGGCTCTGGTGCTGGCTGGGATACTCCCGCTCGATCTTCGTATTCGAGAAGCAGCTGCATTATACGGAGCCAGGAGGGGTGTACCCCGGCCCACACTGGGGGGCAGGGAGGTAGAGCGGATGGCACCAGCGCTGGAAGCCCCACACCCCGCAGAGCAAATTAACCTGAAGTTCAATAGCCTGGTAGACGAAGAACAATATCGAAACCACAGCGATTTTGCTGTGAGGATCTTCACCGATGGCAGCAAGATTGAGGGCAGAGTCGGAGCGGCGCTATCCTTGTGGAACGGCACTGCCGAGACAAAAGCCCTCAAGCTTGCCATGCCATCTTACTGCACCGTATACCAGGCAGAACTCCTGGCCCTGCAAAGAGCAGCAGGGGAAGTGCTCAAGTCCCGTGAAGCCACGTTCGGCATTTTCAGCGACTCTATGGCGGCTCTTCAGTCGGTAATCAACGCAAGTTCCCCCCACCCCTTGGCCGTGGAAACAAGAGACACCTTACGACGCTGTAAGCTCCAGAACAAGAGTGTCTCCCTGTTTTGGATAAAAGCCCACGCAGGGTTGGAGGGAAACGAGAGAGCTGACCAACTCGCGAAGGAGGCCGCCCTGGGGTTGAGGAAAAGGCCGGACTACGACCTGTGTCCCGTTTCATTCGTCAAGCGACGAATCCGGTCGGAAACGCTTGAGGAGTGGAACGGGAGATATCGGACGGGTGACACGGCTTCAGGCACAAAAATTTTCTTTCCAGACGCGGTTACAGCGTACGGTGTGGTGCGGAAGATGACACACACGAGTATAACCACACAAATTTTGACAGGGCACGGTGGGTTCTCTGCATACTTGAAACGCTTCAAGTGTAAGGAGAATCCATCGTGTGCCTGTGGTGAGCCTGGTGTCGAGGAGTCAGTTCCGCACATTCTGTTTGAATGCCAAATGAACGCAAAAAAGCGATACGAGATGGAGCAGCAACTCGATGTCGAGCTAGTTGCCGGGAATGCGTCGGAGTTGATGGCGGGAAAGAAAAGGAACGAATTTCTAAAATATTGTAGCGAAATAGCATCACAGGTTATAAATAGAAACAAGACAGTATAAGAAAGTATGCTGTCCTAATATAATGGCTTATATTAAGGACTAGCATAGTATGAATAAGATAAAAAATAGTGTAACAAAAGTTAGGAAGCTAATACAATGTAAAAATAGAAATAAGTTTGGAATATAAATAAATATATGTAGAAAGCAACACTAAATACTGCTCCCCGTCTCTGTAAGACAAAATTATGATAAGGAAAGATCTGTAAAATATTATCCCTAAGTAGCTGTAAGAAAGAAATAACATTGTAAATTAGACATAAGCGTAGAGTAAGGAAAAATGTACAAGATTTTTATAAGGACAATTATAAGAAAGTAAATGTTTAATATTTTAAAACTAGTTAAGACAGATGTAACCAAAACATAGAATAAGGTCTAATGTATAGCCATATTAAAAAACCGTGTCATTGTTATTTTGTGTTGCACCCAAAACTGATATATATAAAAATGTGCAGTTAGTAAAACTGAAATATCCAGAAAACAGCTGATAGCTGGGAATGCACTGTGACAATTCAATGTGTCGCACCCAAAACATAAATATATGTAAATAAATAGATCTAATAAACTTAGATATTCAGAAAGCCGCTGATAGCTGGGAATCCCACCCATAAAAGACTCGAATGAGGACGAATGAAAGAAAGACAAAGTATGTGGAATAAAAGTGCGAGAAGCAAAAATGCGAGAACTGGTATGAAAGATAAAGCAGACAGGCATAGGCTCCGATCATGTTGGAGGTAGAAGTATAAAAAAAAAAAAAAAAAAAAAAAAAAAAAAAAAAAAAAAAAAAAAAAAAAAAAAAAAAAAAAAAACCTAACCGAAGTAACCGATAAAACATCGCACAAATAACATCAGCTCCGCGCAAAAAATTCGCCAAAATTAGTCGCGTTGAGATACAAGTGCAAAAAAGTTATCAGTGGAATTGTGCAGTGTTGATTCACCGGGAAAAGTGTGGGCAAGTGTCTACCTCAGCGGGTTGCAGTGCAGGACCCCCGGAACTTCAGCAGTGAATTACTCGGGCAAGGTTAGTGGAGTCGTTCTACCTACAATTATCCTGAGAGACGCGGCGGAGGCCTATCTATTGACACCAAGACCAGCAAAATCGGAGCAGGAGCGAGGGAGTTATTAAGGTGCGAAAAACGCCAAAACACGTGGAAAATAGTGACAAAGTAACCTCACTTCGACTACACGTGTTTCTTCGACACGAGGCGTGACGTACGTGCAGCCATCCCTGCCCTTACTGGAGACTCCAAAGCCGGCCGAGGAATCCGCCTGCAGATCAGCCACCAGTGTGACGACTCCACAACCCACCACCAGGTACGCCCCGAGGGAACTCCTCAACCCTTAGTCCTACCCCCCCCGAGTTTGGGCTCAACCGACTTGGGACTTCAGGACCTTGCTTGAGCCACCAAGGGTCCCCTCACCCCTCAAGACCCCCCCCCCCACCCCGCACCCCTCCCCCCCAATAGTCTTCCCACGAAACCTTCCCCTCCCCCCCCCCCCCCGCACCCCTCCCCCCTTAATAGTCTTCCCACGAAACCTTCCCCCCTCCCCCTCCCCCTCAGGGCGACCTCACCCCCCCGCGGCCTAACTTCGTTCCCGTTTGAGCTGGAAAGCCGAGTTTGGGCTCATTTGAAAGGGCACAAGAAGCTCTTCAATTTGGCTCCAACAGAATCCTGAAATTCGGCACCCACACACGCAGCGATCCAGCGGCACCGCAAGATTCCACTGACGACCACCAACAGTGCGCACTTCGGGCTCAAAACATCGAGCCCAGCAGTTATCTGGCTCCTCATCGGACAGCAGACGCAGACCATCAGCGGAACATCCGTGAGTCCATCTAGTACATATATATTTAGATTAAAAATACGCAAGCATATAATAACCGTTAGTTTTAGTTAATATAATTATTTAATTGTAACAGCATCCTCCATATTCACCCCAAAAAAAAAAAAAAAAAAACCAACAAACATGTCGTCCAAACAACCCACCACCTCCCGCAAAACGACCACGGACGCCGCAAAACCGACCAAATCCTTAAGGGAGAAAGTACTCAAAAATACGGCAAAGTCGGTGATGTCGGAGAAATCGGCGCATCCACCGCAGAAGCCACAGCCACCTAAGGCAGCGTCGGAGCCGGACGTGACGAGTAGGACACCACCACTGCCATCTGTTCATTCTCCCGAAGACCGCAGGAGAATCTCGGAGACTGTCATCAACTGGGAGCAGTGTGGCATCTCCCCACCCCACCAGATCATCTCGGACGAGGAAAGCTCGGTGGCGTCCTCAGCCAGCCAAGCCGACCGTTCCGAGAGTGGACGGCCGAGCCTCCTTTATCGAACACCGAGAAGAGGCACAGGGGTGGAGATGGACTTGGCCACCAGAGAAGCCAATGACCTTCTCCAGAGAGGTAAGGACGCCCTGGAAGCAGCGGGTAACATGAAGAGGGAGTGCAAGGCCACAGCTCATGAGTGCCTGCAGGGTCTGTACGAGACGGCCCTGTCACTGGCAGACTCGAGGGCTCGTCACAAGTTCAACCTCGAGAAGGAGCGCTCTCGACACGCAAAAGAACTTTTGCGGGTCGAGAGAGCTCACACTCGAGAACTCATGACGTTAAGGGTGGAGCTCTCCCTCATGCGGACGGACGTCTCGGACACGAAAAAAGAGGCTAAAGGAATCCGAGAATGGCTGGGACACGAGACCCTTGAAGCCTTCAAGGGCATCAAGGAGGTCAAAGACGAAGTCACAACAGCGAGCCTCAGGAACCTTAAAGAGCACGAAAAGACGAGGCAGGAAAACACAAGAGCCCCGGGGGATCCCGAGAGCGATGCGTTGGGGGCCGGACTTTCACGCCTCGAAAAATCGGTGACCAGCATCTCCAACCAGCTGGACGTGCTCCGCAAGGCTCTTGAGAGACTCAAGGAGGACCTCGCCCAGCCACAGAACCTCGAGATGGAACCGAGTTGCCGGGAGACAGGCCTTCTCACGACCACCATATTTGAGGAGGCAGTTCAACACATCCAAAAACAAATACAGGCCATCGCCAACAGGCCTGTAGCCTCTCCCCCACCACCACAACCTCCAATCAACATTACACAACACCTCAAACCGATCTCGGAAAGGCTGGAGCTCGTCTCAGCAGACCTCCGCGTACTGCGCGACAAAGAACCACCAGTCCAGGCGCCCCCAGCGCTGAACCTGGAAGCGGAACTCGCAGTTGGGGAGGTGAAAAAGAGCCTCCAGAACATCGAGAAGGGGGTGGCAGACCTGGGCAAAGCGGACAGACCGCTTCAACATCAGCAGGGCCCAAAAACCTTTGCCCAGGTCACCAGCACACCAAAGCCCCCCAAGCCACCTACACAACCAAACCACACCCTGATCGTCTCGTCGACGAACCCCCAGCACACCGGGGACAACGTAATCGAGAGGATCAGGACCGCCCTGGACCTCAAAACCAGCGGGGCCCGAGTCGACAACGTCCGGAAAGCGCGGAACCAAAAAGTGGTCCTGAGGTGCGCCAGCAAGTCGGACTTGAATAAAATTAAGGACCAAGTGAAGTCGAACGCAGGGCTCAAGGTCCAGGAGCCAAAACCGCAAAACCCCCTCGTCTGCATCAAGGGAGTTCTGTCCAGCTACGGCGACGGGGAGATCATAGATCTCCTTAAGGCGCAGAATAAACACCTTCTGCAGGACGTCGCCGTCGATGGACAGACCATAAAGATGCGCTATAGGAAGCGCGCGAGGAACCCCCACGAATGCCACCCGGTACTGGAGCTCTCCCCGGAGCTCTGGAAGTGCTTCACGCAGGTGCAGAAAGTGCACGTGGGCATCAAGCGATGCTCGATCGAGGACCAGTCCCCGCTCGTCCAATGCACGAAGTGCCTTGCGTATGGACATAACAAGTCCATATGCAAGGCCGGTAAAGAAGCGTGCAGCTACTGCAGCGGAGCTCACAACGTGAGGGACTGCTTAACTCGGGCAGACGGAAAAGAACCCACATGCATTAACTGCAAGGTTGCACAAAGGGCGGGCAGCGACCTGGCACACACAGCGTTCAGCGAAGACTGCCAGGAACGCCAAAAATGGGATGGAATAGCAAGGTCACGCGTTTCCTATTGCTAAAGGCGACCAAGACACCACTCAAACCAGCACACCAGTCACTACTCAAAACACAACCAGACCGACAGCAAGATTGCCATTCATCCAGGTAAATCTTCAGCGCTCTAAGCTGGCCACAGAAGAACTCCACATGGCGGCTCAGGCAAAGGGAGTTTCAGTAGCACTTGTTCAAGAGCCCTATGTAGGAAGAACAGGTGTCATGAAGCAAATCCCCGGCACGCAAGTCATCCAGTGCAGCCTCAATCGCCAGAAACCAGTAAAAGCGGCGATCATTGTTTTTGGGAACAACCTGGAGGTCATCCACGACCCCCAGCTTGTGACCGAGAATATCGCCGCCGTTTTGCTGAAGGCGGGTCAGCTCAGCTTTGGGGTGCTATCGGTCTATTTTGAGGGTGACCAAGACATCGAACACTACCTTTCACAAACACACTACACCATACAAAAGCTACATACAAACAACATCCTGGTGGGAGGAGACGTCAACGCTTGGAGCCAGTGGTGGGGAAGTGTTTCCGAAAACCATCGCGGAGCGGCGTACAACTCATTTCTCAATGAGCGGGACCTCCACATCCTGAACACGGGACAAACTCCAACGTTCGAGACCTACAGAGGAGACAGGTGGTGCACGAGCATCGTCGACGTGACGGCATGCAGCCAGTCGCTGCTAGGCAAGGTTGAGGATTGGCGTGTAGAAAGAAGTCTAACAACTTCAGACCACAACGCAATAACCTTCTCGATGCGTTTAGAAAAGGCTTTAGAACCCATAAGGCCAATCTCGACGCGCATCTACAACACCAAGAAGGCAAAGTGGTCCGACTTCAGCACGCACTTCAAGACCAGCCTGGCAGATAAGGACATTACACCAGTCAGAGTCTCGGGCGTCTCGAACCCAGGGGATCTGGAGGCACTCATCACACAGTACACACACAACATCCACCGCTCATGCGAGAAAGCGATCCCAAGACTGGGGTCGCCTAAACACGACGCCAAGCCCCCATGGTGGACTCCTTCTCTAGGTCGTCTCAAAAAAGACGCGATGGCGAAGAAGAGAAGGATCCGAAATGCAGCCGCAAGCCGGAGACACTTCACCATCCAAGAATACGTACTGGCAAAACACACGTACACAACAGCCGCAATGGAAGCAGCCACAACCAACTGGAAGGAGTTCTGCTCGAAGCAGGACCGAGAGAGCATGTGGGACGGCATCTACAGGGTACTAAGGAAGACAGCCAGAAGACAGGACGACGCCCTCCTGAGAAATACCGCAGGCGAAACGCTCAGCCCAGAGCAATCCGCGGATCTTCTGGCAAAAACCTTCTACCCCGACGACACAACAGATGCCGAACAGCCATACCACGCGGCCCTGAGGAGGCTAGCGGAGAAAAGATACCCCCAAGGACTGTCTGCCGATGATCCACCCTTTACGTCCGCGGAGCTGGAAATGGTTCTTCAGAACCAAAATCCGAAAAAAGCCCCCGGTCCCGATGGATTAACGGCAGACATCTGCACAGCGGCAATAAACTGCAATAGGGAAGTGTTCTTAGCGATAGCCAACAGGTGCTTGTCTCTATCACACTTCCCGAAGCAGTGGAAGGTCGCCCACGTGTGCATTCTCCGCAAGCCAGGAAAGGACGACTACACCAGCCCAAAGTCGTACAGGCCAATAGGTCTGCTCTCGGTCCTAGGAAAAATCGTCGAGAAGCTCCTAGTCGGCAGACTCCAGTGGCACTTCCTCCCTACACTGAACACAAACCAGTTTGGATTCATGCCGCAGCGCGGTACCGAGGACGCCCTCTATGCTCTAATGGGACATCTACGTGCCGAAATCAAAGCCAAAAAGATCGTGCTTTTGATATCATTGGACATAGAGGGGGCCTTCGATAACGCGAGGTGGCCAGCACTCAAAAGACAGATGGTGGTCAAGAACTGCCCCAAAAACCTCTACGCACTCGTCACCTCATATCTGGAAGACCGGAACATCAGGGTCAACTACGCCAGAGCGACTAGTGAGAAGGGTACCACAAAAGGATGCGTCCAGGGCTCAATTGCCGGTCCGACGTTCTGGAACCTTATCCTAGACTCGCTCCTTCACAAGATGGCTAGTATGGGGGTATATTGCCAAGCCTTTGCAGACGATGTTGTCCTAGTATTCTCGGACTTTACAGCCGGTCCCCTACAGCAATCAGCTAACGACACGCTAGACATAGTATCGGAATGGGGCGTCAAGAATAAGCTTCGTTTCGCCGCGCACAAGACCAATGCGATGGTGTTAACGAGGAAGCTTAAGTACGACGTTCCGGTACTCCACATGTCAGGCACGCCGCTGAACCTGGTCGGAGAGGTCAAGCTGTTAGGTCTCACAATAGACTCCAAACTCACCTTCAACGCGCACGTGTCTGCGACCTGTAAAAAGGCTGCAGACATCTACAAGCAGCTGGCATGCGCGGCAAAGGTGACTTGGGGTCTCAACAGAGAGATAATTAGGACAATATACGTGTCGGTGATAGAGCCAATCGTGATGTATGCAGCGAGCGCGTGGGCCCCTGCAGCTGAGAAACTGATGACAAGGAATCAGTTTGACTCACTGCAGAGAGGTTTCGCGCAGAAGATCTGCAAAGCATACCGCACGGTGTCTCTAACATCGGCACTTATCCTGTCAGGCCAACTACCCCTAGATCTCCGGGTAATCGAGGCCGCAACCCTATTCAAGATCAAAAAGGGTCATTCCCAGGAGTTCATACCGCCGGGTCGCGAGCTGGAGTGCAACGTGCACCACTCCGAAAATCCCCACCCAGCGCTACTCACAACAACAGAGTATGCACGTCTAGAGGACTTGACTCCCGAAACTCTGGAAACTCACCAAGTAAGCGGTCCCCAAATATACACCGACGGCAGCAAGATAGAGGGGAAAGTCGGAGCTGCCCTAACCTGGTGGGAAAACGGAAGGGAGTCAAGTTTCAGCACCTTTGGCCTGGAGCCTCACAACACAGTCTTCCAATCGGAAATGTACGCTCTCTTCAGAGCTGTCAGGATGGCAAGAGAATCTAGGTCGACCTCCATAAGCATCTTGAGTGACTCTAGATCGTCACTTGACCTGCTGAGGAGTCCGTCTGTCACTCACCACCTGGCACTCAAAATCAAGAGATGTGTCCGCAAGATCCGAGACGAGGGCAGAGAAGTGAAGCTCTTTTGGCTCAGGGCCCACGTGGGAACCGCCGGGAATGAAAGAGCGGACGAGCTCGCCAAGGAGGCAGCCCAAACAACGACCACAGCGGACTACAACAAGGTCCCCGTATCGTTCGTCAGGAGGATGATACGGGAGGGGACTATTAGAAAGTGGCAAGCGCGATACGAGTCCTCGAGTACAGGAGCGGTCACAAAAGTGTTCTTCCCAGACGTCCTAGCGGCGAAAAGGACACTTAGAGACGTAGTTCTCTCACCGACTCATGTACAAGTCCTAACAGGGCACGGAGGATTCTCAGCGTATCTCCACCGCTTCCATCTCAAAGACAGTCCCTCGTGCGTCTGCGACCCCAGCTGCGAGGAAACAGTCTGGCACCTGCTTTTCGAATGCCCAAGGTTTAGTCACGACAGAATGGAGCTGGAAGTCAAGATCGAAACCCAGCTTAGCCAGTCCACACTCCATGTCATCATGGGGAAACCGGCTACCAGGAAACCATTCTTGGCATTCGCGAGCAAAGTCGCCACTGTCGCAGCAGAGGCCAACAAAACAGACGCATCCCCGCGAAGTCGAAACCAACCATCGTCTGTCCAAGTCACGACCACACAGACCACCACGATCACACAGACCACCACAACAACGACCAGACTAACAACAACACAATCAACAACAACACCACATATAACAACAACAACACAAAACACAACTCGAACACTACTCACCACAACACAAACCACAAACACCAACCAACAGCCAACACCAGCGGTAGCAGCAGCGGCAGCAGCACCAGAAGCTAGCCTACAACCAACCCCTAACACCATGCCAATCACGCAATTCCTGGCATGCGGAGGAGACGGAGTGCCAGGCATCAGGCTGAGACCTGTCCCCCTATTCATGAACAGGGAAGGAGAAAGGTTGGGCATAAGCTTCTGCATAGGCACAAGCCGAGCTAGGGCCCGTATAAACATCTCACCAGGCCTTGCTGCCTTGATCAACGGATGCACCACTAAGACCACCATGAAAGGCAGCAAGTACGCTGCATTGCCTCAAGTGGAAGTAGCCAATCACCGATGCCGTTTACTGCGATCCAAAGGAAAGACGATCGCACTATTCGAGTGGGGAGTGGACACTCCATTTGCTCAGGCAAGCTCGGTGCTTCGAAAGATCAGGGAGGCAGAGGAACGTACGGCCCGTACGATCAGTGTCGACGCGATGATGGTCGGTGGAGAGAGAGGAGACGTCGCAGACCGTTTCGGTTGTTTAAAAGCCTCAGAACAACACGAGGTAGTTGTCTACGAGGACAGAGGGGAAACTCTGAGCTTCCTCAAAGCCCCCAGACAACCAACAACCAACGCGACGAGCCCCACAAAAAGTCCGACCACTCAAAGCGGTTCTGAGAGGGCCCAGCAGAAGGCAGCCGCCGAAAAAGCTGCAAAGGAGCAGAGCAAGTCAACTAGCCCGGAGGACCAGGGCAAGTCGAGGAGTCGCCTGAAAGCCTTTGGCACTTTCCTCAGTGCTCTGCTCCCGAGCACCAGCCGCGCATCACCACCCCACCGACAGGAATCGGCAGTGGAGAGGTTCTTTCAAAAGAGCCCCAAAAAACCAACACCGCAGAAGCCTCTGCCTACAAGAGCCGAAAAGGGGCAAGTCAGCCCGCCGACCCTCGCAGTGAATTCAGGAACCACGGACCACGTAAAGAGCGCCTTCCTCGAGTACTTGGCAATCGTGAGAGCGACCAGAGAGGTCAATCTCATGACATGCAGAAAGATCCTGCAGACCTTCCAGAGAGACTCAGAAGGACTGCTAAGGGTACTACTTGAGGAAGCAGAGGCAGCAGTGTACGACAACGTCACATCCCAAGTCATCAAAGGGAAAATGACGGGTTCGTACATGGCAGCATACAGCGCGAAGAGTGGTTTTGTGGCCCTGGACGAGGAGGAAACGGAGCGCTCCGGCAAAATCAAATTCAACGCACCGAACGACGACCCGATAGTGGTTACCGCCAAATGTACCAAAATCATGCTGGACGATAAGATCCTCGAAATGGCTCAGTCCATTTTGGGGACTTCGGACACCCCAGCATCGCGGGAAATTTGGGCGGTACCCAATATCGAGTGGGTAAACGGAGTCCCGGGTTGCGGCAAGACAACCTGGGTGGTGAAGCACTTCGATGACGAGAAGGACGTCGTAGCCACCACGACAACCGAAGCTGCCAAAGATCTCAGGGAGAAGCTTGCGCACCGCTTAGGCAACCGAGTAAAGACAAAGGTGCGCACTATGGCCTCAATTCTAGCCAACGGGTTCAAACGCCAAGATAGATGCTACCGTCTTACGGTAGACGAGGCTCTAATGAACCACTTTGGGGCTATAGTAATGGCGGTAAAGTTGTCAGGAGCAAGCGAGGTCGTCCTCATCGGAGACGTAAACCAGCTTCCATTTTTGGACAGAGAGAACCTATTTGAGTTAAGGTATACCCGTCCAAACCTGGTGGCTGGCATCACCCGGGAGCTGCTGTGCACACACCGTAACCCGATGGATGTGGCCTATGCACTGAGCGAGATATACTCCGGTATATACTCCTCCAAGACGTCGCTGTCGCGGGTCCACTCCCTGAGGGTGGAAGGTTACACAGGAGCGCAAATACCGAGCACTGCCCCAAACACCCTGTTCCTTTTTTTTTTTTTTTGTTTACGGGGGGAAATCCTCATGGATGTCCTCCGCCCTGGGGAGGGCGGAGGGGTCTGTCAGACTCTTACTGACTAAAACCACCCCGGTGTTCCGCCTCACACTTGCACCGGAGATCACGGGAACAAAAGTGACTTCCGCGATCCCCGGCTAGTGCCGGCCCGCCTGTGCGGGCCACCTCGCGTTAGGGGGGAGTGAGGTGTTAAACTCCCCCCTTACATCAGTAGTTTCAGTTCACTTTTAACCGTGTACACGGCAAGGTCAACGCGCTTCTCTAATTCAAAATCGGTGAATTTTGCGAGTATCTGTGTACGATTTGTGTAAAATCTAAAGTTTAAAACACTTACATTAACATTGACTATAAACAATTTGATAAATATATTTCATTCTGTTGATTTATGTGTCTTGAAAAATAAACCTAACAAAAATCTTGTTTTGTGAGATAATCAAAAGTCCGTGTGTTAAAACGCGTAAGCGACGGATTGTGCCCGGCGCTTAAGACCTTTTGGGCGCGACTTTCACTTCTGAGGCGATATATTATCAACTGCGGTGTGGGTACGTACGATTTTCGTTCACACAACTACCTGAACCAACATTTACATCATGCCAAAGTGCGATAATTGTAACAAAACCATTACAAATAAAAGCCCTGGATTAGAATGTTGTAAATGTGGGAAAGTCGTGCATGCAAATACAACATGCTCAGGGCTCACACAAAAGCAAATACTAGCGATTCGTAACTCAGACACCCTGGAGTGGACTTGCAGCGAATGTCACCGTCATACTCCTGTCAGGAAGTCCTTTATAGTCCCAGAGAAAGATGATGATGAGGTCGACGAATCAACTAAAAGACCGAATATAGCGTCTAACTTTCCAATAGATATGAAACAGTTGTTAACGAACATTTCTAAGGAGGTTCAAAAAATAGTTCAAAAAGAGCTGGAGCCCTTACAGTCTTCGATTGAATTTTGCACTGGGAAGATCGATGATTTTGTGGAGTCAATTAAAATGATGAAACAAAAACTGAAAGAAATGGAAAACAAAAATAACTTTCTATGCAATAAAGTCACCCACTACGAAACAAAAATCTCTTCTTTAGAACAGCGCTTAAATGAATCAGACCAAGATAAATTGAACAATCTTGTTGAAATAGCTGGAATACCTTGCATGCAAAACGAAGAACTTTTGCAGATCTCAAATAATATTGCTGAAAAAATGAGCCTGGATAAGTCTGTGATAAAAAGCGTGAAACGTCCGAATTCACCCAAAAACCTAGACGTGATACAGATTGAATTATGTAACTCCAAAGATGTGGAATGCTGGATGCGTTCTGCTAAGCAATTTAATTTGACAACAGCTGACATATTGTCTAACTTATCTAGTACACATGCACCTGTAAAAGTTTATGTACGATTTGCGTTATCTCAAGTAAACAGAAAACTCATGTGGATGGCTAAACAACAGCTGCGACAGGATTTTAAATACATTTGGTTTCAAAATGGTAAAGTGCTGGTGAAGAAAGGTGAAGTAGACAAAAATGGTAAAGATAAGATATATATGATTAGATGTGAAGATGACATAAATAATCTGCTTAAAAATTAATCTAGTATCACAATACAAAAACAATAACAAAATCTTTTTCATGTATTTATTTAAGTGTAATGGCTATATTTAGAACTGTAACGGAAATCTATGATTGTAGTGATTTACCTTCCTACATTAGTAAGCTACCAAAAAACACGAATAATTTGAATGTAGTGCATGTTAATATTCGATCCTTGATAAAAAATCACGCTAATCTTATGAATTGTTTAATCCCAGTAAAATCACGAATAGATATTGTGGTACTCACGGAAGTGGGGATATCGGAACAAATTGTACCTATGTATCAATTGGATGGATATACAATATACAGTATCTTACGTAAGAGCAGGAAAGGTGGTGGAATTATCATCTATGTAAATAATAAGCATAATTTTCAACCAAAAAATATACAGACTAGACATTGTGAATGTATACTAGGTAAACTAACAACGCAGCAAAATAATAATATCTATATCTGTGCAGTGTATAGACCACCTAAAGAAAGCAAGCATTTGTTTATCAGTGAATTGTCCAGGTTGATTGATGTTGATTATGTAAAAACAAGCGATCTTATTTTGTTAGGAGATATCAATTTAGACCTTAAAACTACCAATAATGTAAACAGTTATTATTTGAGTAAACTGGCTGAGTGCGGGCTTGAATGTGCGATCTCAGACTTCACGCGAGTTGAAACCAAAGGTAATATAGTCACTAAAACATGCATAGATCACATTTTCGTGAGGTCTCGCCTTCATGACCTCTACTCGGCTGCTCTGGGGACTGTCTTGGCAGACCATCGTATGACAATTACCACGCTTGCATCCATGCCTAAATATAGAGAACCGAAGTTCATTGAGTCGATTGATAATAATAAATTAAAAACTCTCTTAGCTTGCACCGACTGGGAAATGATAGATGAATTAGACTGCGCAAACGATATATATAAGTACATAAAAGAAAATTTTGTAAAGTGCTACAATGAATGCAAATATATTAAAAAGGTAAATAACTCTAGCAAAAGAAATTGTGAAAAATGGATTAACAATAAAATAAAAATAAGTTGCGCCAATAGAGACAAACTGTTTTTAAAATGGAAAAATGACCATAACAATAAAACTCTCAAGTTAGAATATAATAAAACTAGAAATAAAGTAAATAAAATTATACTAAACACTAGAAACAATTATTACAGAAAAGAAATAGCAGGTAACAAAAATAATCCCAAAATATTGTGGGAAATATTGAATAAACTTACCGGCAAAATAGTCAAGTCAGTAGATGAGGTAATAACGAGCGCCCTCTTAAATGATTCAAATAATGAAATGATTATCGCTAATGACTTCGCAATGGAATTTGAAACGAGTGTGTCTAATATTGTGCCCGGGTGTGACAGACCCTTGCTGGATGAGTCAGAATACATGAGATCACAAGATAAGTCTATTTTCTTGAAAAAAGCTACATCCAGTAAAATTCTTAAAATCATAAACAACTTAAACACTAAGAAATCAGCTGGATTTGACACTATAAGAGTCATAGATATTAAAATGATAGGAAAGAAAATTGTGAATGCAATAGTGAAACTAATCAATACGAGTATCCATCAAGGTAATTATCCGTCTGAATTAAAAACCGGTATAGTTAGACCCATTCATAAAAAAGGTAAATTCAATGAATTAGCAAATTATAGACCGATAACGATATTACCAGTCATTAATAAAATAGTTGAAAAATATATCTGTGACCAAATACACTCGTTTTATCGTAACAATGACATCATTTCCAAAGCACAATATGGCTTCCAAAGTAAAAAATCCACAGCCCAGTTACTTTCCAATTTTACCGATGAAGTTAACAACCATCTAGACGAGAAGAAGCATGTGGTGCTATTGTTCATTGATTTCAGCAAGGCGTTTGACACACTCGGACACAATATGCTATTGAAAACTCTAGAAAATTCCGGGATAAGAGGAAAATTACTAGAATGGTGTACAGAATATCTTCGTAGCCGAAGTTATCACGTCAAAGTTGGTCCCAGCCTAAGCAGACCTGTCAACGTTACACAAGGTACAGCCCAAGGGTCAGTGACGGGTCCCCTCCATTATCTGGCCTACGTCAATGACCTGGAAAATATTATAAAATACTGTTCCCTCTACCAATATGCTGATGACACTTGTATACTATCGGCTAATAAAGATCTTATGATGGCCGCGGAATGTTTGCAAGCGGATTTTACTAGTATGACCAAGTGGGCCCATGATATGGGACTTGTTATGAATCCACAGAAAACCAAACTAATACATGTACATTCAAGCCATATAAATACCTCCCACTCTTTTAAAATTAAAGCTCATACCCATGATTGTTTGCATGTAAATGTAACAGATTGCCAATGTTCGTCTATTGAGCAAGTTCCATATCATACCTACTTGGGTGTTATAATTGATAATCGCTTCAACTGGAGTGTTCAGGTGGAATCGGTCTGCGGTAAGTTGCGTGGAATACTCACTAAATTTTCCATTATAAAGCGGAATATACCGTACAAAACCCTCCTACAAATGTACACAGCTCTTGCTGAATCTATAATCTCGTATGGACTCACCAGCTATGGACGCACTTTTAAAAGCTACCTGGATAAAATTCATAATCTGCAAACACGTCTGCTGAAACTGGTGGTACCAAAGTATGTAAGAAATAAATACCGCGACAACTATACAGGTCTATTTAAACATTGCAATGTATTACCAGTTCTAGCCCGCGCTGAGTACTTGTTTCTCATTGAACATTTTGACAACACTGGGATACAGATTCCAGTGAATTATGATGTGAATACCCGCCAATCAAAGATAAAATCACTTAAAGTGCCACGTAAAAACAATTTTTATGGTAGGCGCACTGCATCTTTCACAATACCCGTCTTATTAAACCAAATACCTATAGACATTCGCGACTCAATGAACAGGAAAAACATAAAACACAAGCTCAAAGAATATTACCACTCCATTTTACCTTAATTTCACAGTAGCGCGTTGATTAATTCCAGACCATGGCATGCTAAGACAGACCCAGAGGTCTAATAGTGTGCCTTGTATAATTTTAAGAACAATAACCTGTGTTTAGATAAATAAATAAATAAATCAAATAGAGGCGCGCGTGGAACACTACGCGCCGCCATCTCGGGTCCTAAGAAGTAGGGGGCGACGGATTTCCCCAGATCCGTCGCCTCTGGACCCATTTAGGGGGGCCGGAAGAGGGCGTTGTCCGCCCTCCGCCGACGCCCGGTGCGTCTGCTGCGGATCGGGTTAGCGGAAGAAATCTCCCGCTCCCTCTCCGCAGCCTCCTTCTGCGAAAGTACGATTTCGCAGAAGGATACCACCGCGTCCCAGGACTCCTCGCTGCCGACCATCGAGTCGACAACGGCCGGCAGCGACAGGTCACTGCCTACTCCTGAGATGAGGGCACGGCGCGGCTCCTCCCAAGCAGCACACTCTGCAAGCGTGTGCCACGCCGTATCCTCCCGACAGTCGACGCAGTGGTGACACCGAGCGTCCGGCTCCCTGTTTATGCGACACAGGTACTTCCCGAAGCAACCATGCCCCGAGAGCACCTGTGTCACCCGAAACGACAGGGAGCCGTGCCTCCTCCCGAGCCAGCGGTCGAGTACCGGCCGGACCGCCACGATGGTGGCGGGGCCGGCGGTAGGGCGTGAAAGCCTGTCCCGCCATTCCGCCACCAGGGCTGCGCGAAGCTGTGACCGACGCAACTCCAAATGTCGCGGCGTCAGCCACTCGCCCCGCGCCCTCGAGTCCTCGCGCCACTGATACAATGACGCGAGTACCTTCGCCTCGAGGTCCCACGGCGGGGATCCGGCCAGTACGCAAGCCGCCTCGTAGGAGATCGTGCGATATCCCCTAATGACTCTGACGGCCATCGCTCGCTGTGGCCTTCGCAGGACAGCGATGCTGCCGGCCGTCAGGTCAGCCGCCCAGATCGGGGCCCCATACAGGGCCATCGATCGCACGATCCCCACGTAGAGCCGCCTACAGGCGGCGCTCGGGCCCCCCAGATTGGGAAGCAGCGTTGACAGCGCCCCAGCCGCGCCCAACAACTTGGGCGCGAGCCGCTGGAAGTGGGGGCCGAAATCCCACCGGCTGTCGAGCACCAATCCAAGATATTTCATGGTAAACTCGACAGCGATTCGAGACCCCCCGACCACGATGTGTGATCCCAGCGGCGGCGCCCGCCGGGGGCCATGAAAGACTCCGACTTGTTGAGGGCCACCTTCAGGCCTAGGCGCCGTATGCGGGTCACGACCTGTGACACCGCAGCCGTCGCTAGCAACGCTGCCTCCCTGTACGAGCTCCCCCGGGCCGTGACCAGCGTGTCATCCGCATAACACGTCAAGTCCACGCC
Organism: Antitype chi; assembly: GCA_947359405.1. NCBI lineage: Eukaryota > Metazoa > Arthropoda > Insecta > Lepidoptera > Noctuidae > Antitype > Antitype chi. The sequence continues at coordinate 34,919 of OX375837.1, forward strand.
CGGCTGGAGCTCGCCCCTCAGCACCCAGTCGTACCCGATGTTCCACAGGAGCGGTCCCACGACCGAACCCTGTGGAACACCGCACGACATGCGGCGCTGGCTTCCGCCATCACGTCCCATGTAGGTGACACACCTATCCGCCAGATAAGCCCCAACGATGCGGCGGAGGTACGGGGGCACCCGATGATAACGCAGTGCCTCCCGAATGCAGCTCCAGGGCAGGGTGTTGAAGGCGTTGGAGATGTCCAACGATACGGCCAACATCACCCCGCCCCGGGACACCGCTTCCTCCGCCAGGACTCTCACCCGCGATATCGCGTGGATGGTGGAGCGCCCGTGCCGAAAGCCGAACTGGCTTTCGGCTAGGTCAGGCCCCTCCCTGCTTAAGTGGCCGACGAGGCGGGCAGCGATTATCCGCTCAAACATTTTACCCGCCTCGTCAAGCAGCACTATGGGCCTGTACGCGGACGGTGAGTCCGCGGGGCGCCCCACCTTCTTGAGCAGGACCAGACGACCAGATTTCCACAACGTGGGAAACTGGCCCTGCTCAAGGCACGCGGTGTAGAGTCCTCTCAGTTGGGGCTCTAGCTCCTTCAGAGCGAGGGCTAGCACTATGCCGTGAATACCATCGGGCCCCGGAGCCACGTTCTTGGCCCGGAGCCGCATCACGGCCGCCCTCATCTCTGCCTGTGTCACCTCTGGGACGTTGATGGCGCTCTCCTCGGTAGGCTCTGCAGCTGCGGGCAATGCCATCGGCGGCGGAGTGTGCTCCGCTCTTGCCGGGAAGAGGGCTGCGACGACCTGCTCCAGCAACTCAGGTTGGAGACTCTCCGTGAGTGGAGGCGCCGCGGGTCGAAGTTTCCCTCGAACCGCACGATAGGGGCGCCCCCACGGATCTCCGTCGAGAGTCTCCAACATCTCTTCCCTGGCTCGCGTCTTCGCTTCGCCGATGGCCAGCCACAGAGCCTCCTTAGCCGCGCGGTACACCTCATACCGCGCGGCTTAACCTTTTTTTTTTTTTTTTTTTTTTTTTCCCGCTGAGAAAATGCTTTATGCATGCCCGCTCGCGGGGGACGAGACGGGGTATGTGGGACTCCTGTCGGAAGGACAGTCTACCCACTAAAAACTCAGCGGTGTTCCCGCATCGCCGTGATGGGAGGGCCATGGGAAACAAACTTCCACAACCCTCCCGGCGCAAGCCCGCCTAGGTGGCGGGCCCCGCATGCCCCCCCTCCCAGCCCCAGCCCGGGGGGGGGGGGGGGGGTTACGGGAATGGCCGGGAACACCTGGCCATTCCCGTCCGGCACTGGTGGAGGTCTGTGCAATGCAGGCAAGGTTACCCCCGCGCCCGTTGCCTGCTGGCCTCCACCTAGGAGGGGTCGAAGCTGACCGTCACTGACGTCTTCTTCGACCTCTCCTCCGCCTTCGGAGCGCCACCGCGTGAGGGTCGTCCTCCCGCGTGCGCTCCGCTGCCTCCTTCTGGGACATGACATGTTCACAGAAGGAGGCGACTGCCGCCCAGGACCTCTCATCCTCCAGCATGGTGTTAACCAACGCGGGGAGCGAGAGGTCCGGTCCGACCGCCGCGCTGAGACCGCTGCGCAGCCCAGACCACGCCGGGCACACCTCGAGGGTGTGCTGCGCCGTGTCCTCCGCCACCGCGCGGCTTAACCTAACCTAACCTAACCTAACCTTTTTTTTTTTTTTTTTTTTTAACGTGGAGAAATGCTCATGCATACTGCGCTACCACGGGGAGATAGCGCAGTTATGTGGACCTCTAACCCACTAAAACTCCACGGTGTCCTCCAGTGCCGCTTATGACGGGAACACGGGAACGCGAAAGCCATCCGCGAACCCACCGCGGCTATCCGTCACCGGACCCTCCTCTTAGGGGAATGACCCCCATCACCGGCGCACCAGAACACACGGCACGCCGGACCACCCCGGGCACCAGACAGCGCATGGGTGCCAAACGACCCCGTGTATGGCACCCTTGGTCCCCCTGCGGCGGGTCAGGACAGTGGCCCCGCCGCCTACCACTTTTCGGCCGCAGGGGATAGGGAGAGCGGCCTACGCAATACCGACACTCCTCCTCCCCTGCGGCCCCACCGCGTCCGCCATCTCACGATGGCAGCTCCGTCCAGACCGCGGAAGGTGAGGAAAGTGGCGATCTCCATACACCACTCCTCTCCCGCCGCGGCCCACTACCCCCAGCACCAGTTGCTTTGCCGCCCCGCGGCACCGCAACTGGTTGGCCGCTACGTCGTCGGCTTAGCGGACAAAGCCCTGACGAGCGGCCCCTCCTCGGGTTCCTCTTCGCTTCACCGTGGGTGGGGAAAACCACGGCTACTGAGCCCCCCCGCAACGAAAATGCGGGAACCCACCGGGGGGGAACCTTTTTTTTTTTTTTTTGCTGAGAAAATGCTTTATGCATGCCCGCAGATTATCCTCTGCCTCGCGGCTCGGGGACGAGACGGGGTATGTGGGACTCCTGTCGGAAGGACAGTCTACCCACTAATAGTATAAAAATAGCGGTAAGTAAGCAACCGTCGGGCGGTCTAAGTCGACCGACCCCGGAGCATAAGGCTCCCCCGCCCGCAGAAATTTGCCACAGTCAATACCCTCTCCGTAAGATGTACGTGGAGAGACTATTGGCCGTGCCCAGGGTGCACCGGCCCGAAAAACTGCCCTTTCCCCCGAACGTATTCGAAAGGAACGAGCAGCCATCTGGCACACGAGGAGGTTTTCTGCCTGCACCCCACCGGGGGGGAACCTTTTTTTTTTTTTTTTTTTTTTTTTTTTCTCGCTGAGAAAATGCTTTATGCATGCCCGCTCGCGGGGGACGAGACGGGGTATGTGGGACTCCTGTCAGAATGACAGTCTACCCACTAAAAACTCAGGGGTGTTCCCGCATCGCCGTGATGGGAGGGCCATGGGAAACAAATTTCCACAACCCTCCCGGCGCAAGCCCTCCTAGGTGGCGGGCCCGGGGGGGAACCTAACCTAACCTAACCTAACCGCTCATCAATGCCTATGAGGAAGAGTAATGAAGTACTTACTTTGCCGTGGTGGTCCGAGAAACTCGAGAGGATGAAGCAGGAAGTTGCAACCAGGAAACGCAGAATTAGGTGTGCAGCACCGGCCCGAAGATCAAAGGTCGTTGAAGAGTACCTGAAACAGAAAGTTGAGTATGAAACGGAAGCAGCTAAAGACATAATCGAGAGTTGGAAGAAATTTTGCGCAAAGCAGGACAAAGAGGGGGTTTGGGAAGGGATTTACAGGGTGATAGGAAGGACCAAGGGGAGGGGAGAAGATCAACCGCTGATGAAGGACGGGGAAGTGCTAGACACGAAAGGATCAGTTGAACTACTGGCGAATACGTTCTACCCAGAGGACTACACGGGCAGTGACAGCCCATGCCACCGCCTTATTAGAGAAAAAGCTGATATCGTGAATGCTGGAAAGCAAGATAACTCATGCGAGCCACCATTCACGATGGCTGAGCTAATGGCGTCGTGCAGGTCCTTCAACGCTAAAAAAGCCCCAGGAGCAGATGGTTTCACCGCTGATATTTGTTATCAGGCTATTGGAGGTGGCCCTGAGGTGGCCCTTGCTCTTCTGAACGGCTGCTTGAAACACCACCACTACCCTGAAGTCTGGAAGGAGGCAGTTGTAATCGTGTTAAAGAAGCCTGGTAAAGACAACTACAGTACCCCAAAAGCGTACAGACCAATCGGCCTTTTACCAATATTAGGCAAAATATACGAGAAGAAGTTGGTGGCCCGCCTCAAGTTCCACTTGATCCCAAGGATGAGTACTAGCCAGTACGGATTCATGCCCCAGAGGAGCACGGAGGACTCCCTCTATGCACTAATGCAGCACATACGCAGCAAGCTGGTGCTCAAGAAAATAGTAGTTTTAGTATCTTTGGACATAGAGGGAGCCTTCGACAGTGCCTGGTGGCCAGCCATAAGCGCCAGTACTAACAAAATGGAACCTGATTTCCGAATTAAACGATTATTATTATGATTTCCTTTATTCAATTAAATATACATATAAATTATATTTTTAAATATTAGTATACAAATATAAAAACATTTAAAAATATAAAAAAATAGTAGCCCACCGGTATCGGGAACAAGGTCCAAGCTACCGGCGGTCAGGGCTACAGAGAGAGGAACCTCCTAACAATGCGAGCCGTGTCCAGGAGTACCGCTTTCTGAATCAAGCCCTTGACCCAGCTGCCCAACGAGAGCCTCCTCAGATGTTGGTCGAGGCTCTTGGCTATCAAGCCATTGGCTGTAGCAACTATCGGTACAATGATCGCTGAGTCCACATCCCACATGTCGACAACCTCGTGAGCCAAGTCAAGATACTTGATTTGTTTATCTTTCTCGGCTTTCACGAGGTTCCCGTCATGCGGGACCGTTATATCAACGATCATTGCACGCCGCTCTAGTCGATCCACCACCACTATATCAGGTTTATTGGCGACAATAGTCCTGTCAGTGATGATGGATCGATCCCAGTACAGTGTGACATGTCCATTTTCGAGAACTGGGTCGGGCACATACCTGTAGTACGGCACTTCTGATTCCACAAGATTGTATTTCAGAGCAAGTTGCTGGTGGATAATCCTGGCTACTAGGTTATGTCTATGCAAGTATTCTTCGTTAGCTAGACGAGAACACCCAGAGATTATGTGTCTGATTGATTCTCCCGGACGGTGACATGCCCGACATATGTCAACCGTGCCATCTTTCACAATAAATCTCCGGTAATTGTTCGTCATCATAACTTCGTCCATAATTGCACAGACAAAACCTTCGGTTTCCCCAAATAGGTCACCAAAACGTAGCCAGGCTACGGACGCTAGAAGGTCTACATCGGGTCCATGTAGGGCCTGGAAAAAGCGTCCGTGAAGCTCCTTACTCTGCCATACCTCCATGCGATCTTTAGTGTCAAGCACTACAGGCTTGCGCCAGTTCTCTTTACCTAAGGAGAGCGGGGTGAGGCCCTTGTCCACCGCAACCACATCTCGATGCATCCCCACGTTGGTTTCTAGGAAATAATCCCTGAGACTGCATATCTCGCGATTGTGGAGAGTCTTAGCATTTAAAAAGCCTCGACCTCCACATTTTCGCGGGATATACAGTCTCATTACCGATGACCGTGGGTGATGCAAGCGATATGCAGTCAGCAGCGTACGGACCCTCCTATCTATGGCGTCGAGTTCGGTCTGAGTCCATTTGAGTATGCCGAAAGAGTACATCAAGACCGGCATGACCCAACCGTTGAAGGCACGCACCTTGTTTCCGCCTGATAAAAGACTATTAAATACTTTTTTCAGGCGGCCAAAGAAGCGTTCCTTCAACGATTGTTTCATGTCAGTAACATTGATGCCCAAAGCTTCCGACATACCCAAATACTTATAGGTTTCGGCTGCGGAGAGGGCTCGAAGTTTTATGGAATCCGAGAGTTGGGTTCCCACGGATTCCACAATCTCCCCTCGCTTTACATGCATGACCGCACATTTGTCCACACCAAAATCCATCCTAATGGCGCTACTGAAAGTTTCAGTTACTTTCAGTAGCTCCATTAGTTGCAAATTGTTGGGGGCAAAGAGTTTTAGGTCATCCATGTAGAGGAGGTGAGATATAACTTGACCACCTCTCCTCAGTCGATAGCCTATACCTGAATCCTCCAGCAGTGTGCTTAGAGGATTCAGGGCTAGGCAGAACCAAAGCGGACTCAAACTGTCGCCCTGAAATATGCCTCGCTCGATCCTTATCGGTTCGCTATTCCTCTGGATATTTCGACATCCTGGATATCGAAGGACCGTCCTCCATTGCCCCATACATGACATCAGGAAGGTGCGCAGAGTTGTATCTACTTTATACAATTCCAGCACCCTCATGAGCCATGTATGTGGCACCGAGTCATAGGCCTTCTTGTAGTCTATCCAACATGTCGAAAGATCCTTTCGGGAACGACGAACCTGTTGGCTAATGGCCATATCTATGAGGAGCAGCTCCTTAGTACCGCGGGATCCGTTCCGACATCCATTTTGAGAGACAGACATGATTGAATTAGTGTCTACATGATTGTAAATCTTAGCTCTCAAAATGGATGTAAGAACCTTATAGACCGTCGGTAAACACGTGATCGGCCTATAATTTTTGGGTTCCGCGGTACTACCTGATTTATGGAGCAGGTGGGTAACTCCTGTCGTTAGGAACTGGGGTAGCGAACCAGACTCCAAAGCAGTCTGGTACTGAGCCGCCAAGCGAGCGTGCGACCTTTGGAACCATTTAATCCAGAAGTTGTGCAGCCCGTCCGGCCCTGGAGACTTCCAATTGGGTAACGGACGGACTGCACGAGCTACATCTTGGGGGCAGATGGTAATAGCCCCCATTTCTGGTATTAGATCGCAGGCTCGCTCGACTTCCCGAGCCCAATCACCATCGGTGTGACTGACAGGCACCGACCAGATACTACGCCAAAAAGAACACATAGCATCATCGTCTGGTAGGCGCGTGTCAACCACACTTTGGTCCGGTCGCTCCCAAGCCCTATATACCCACCTTTCATCACTTTGAAAAGTGCGGTTCTGGGTGTATCGATCCACTCGCCGCTTATACCTACGAATACGGTTTGCCCATGCATACACTTTCTGCTTCAGGAAGTCGATGCGCTCCGTGACACAAGACGTATAGTCTTGAGGACTGATATCAGTCCCCGAGAACGCCCGTCTCACAAAGCGCATCACTCTAGGGCGAGTATTGCCCTCCCTGAAGCAGATTAGTTTGCCAATGAGGGCTCTGGCCCCACCAATACGGCGTTCAATTCTGCACTGCCAAGCTGGTACGGCTGGTTTCGGTCGTGTAGCTCTTGAGTCATTGGCAAATTTGACGTGAGCCACACGACATGCCGCTACAGCCGCGCAGTACAAAATCGAATGAGTATCGGCGAGGTCTTCGCAGTCATCAAAAAAGTTTGACAACTGCGAATCCAGAGCTGCCACCAGCGCCCTATTTTTATTATGCATGGGCAAACGAGGTAAGCGTGGTCTAAGTTCGGGCGACATGAATCGATATTCCCGAATCGCACCGTCCAAAGCACTCCTCAATTCCTCATTGCACTGGGTACTTACGTTAGTAACCCTATCATCAGTCCCCTCGTCAGCTTGAGGCGCGTGGCTTGTGGTGAACCGTGGTGGTACCACAACTGTCTGCGGCGGCGGCGGGGGGACGATGACATGGCTACTCTGCATTTCAATTCGCAAGCGATCAAGTACAGTGTCATCCAACATATGGTTACGCTGGATGACCCGCACCTGATCCGATAGTCGTTGTGTCGAAACGTTGAGAGTTGGTTCAAGCACCTGAAAAAGAGAGAGCATCCGAACACGGTACGCGGTCAGATTGTTTCCTCCCTCTGTAGCCCCATAGTATGAGCGCATGACGTTTTCGTTGATGGATTGTGTCCATCTCATGCGCTGCACACTTCCGCCGGGAGCTGGGACCCTATCAGAGGCCGGTGGGCCTCGAGGTCCTAAACCGTCCGGCGGCCGGCGTCCTCTTCGTCGACGAGCAGGTGGTGGCGTCGTGGGCGGAGAGAAATACTCGTCGCTCGAGCAACAACCAACGACGCAACTACCGCGGCCAGTGTCATCACAGCGCCCGCAGTGGGGCTGGGTACCGGCGGCGGCGAGGCGGAGCTGAGCGGCGAGTCCGGAGGTGGTGGGCGTGCGTTTCTTGCGGCAGATCTTGTCAACATTTTACCATATTTTCTTAATCTTCTTCATAGTTGTTCGGAGGTGACATCTGTCATGTCACCTCCGATTCGGTATTTTTGATTATGCTTATTACATTTTCATATTTTACGGTCTTGTTTTTGGTTTTTCGATGTAATTTAGGTTTCTGGTTTGATTTGAAATTAAAAAACTCTTGTGAAATTGAGTAAAAATAATTTTAACTATTGAAATTGCAGAAAATTGAAAATCATGAGGTTTTGTTGACACGGTGTTGCCATATTTTTATTATATTATTATCGTTTATTCATTTAAATACATATTAAGTTACATTTTTAAATATTTTTCTAAAACAACCTTATAAAAAACATTTAAAAATATAAAAGAATAGTGGCCCATCGGCATCAGGAGCAGGGTCCAAGATGTCGGTGGTCAGGGCTCTAGAGAAAGGAACCTCCTGACTATGCGTGCCGTGTCTAGGAGTACTGCTTTCTGAATCAAGCCCTTGATCCAGCCGTGCAATGAGAGCCTCCTGAGGTGTTGGTCGAGGCTCTTCGCTATTAGGCCATTTACTGTAACGATTATCGGTACAATGATTGCTGAGTCCACGTCCCACATGTCGACAACCTCGTGAGCTAAGTCAAGATACTTGATTTTCTTATCTTGCTCAGCTTTCACGAGATTCTCGTCATGAGGGACAGCGATATCAACAATCATTGCACGACGTTCTCGTCGATCTATCACCACAATATCAGGCTTATTGGCTACAATAGTCCTGTCAGTGATGATAGATCGATCCCAGTACAATGTGGCGTGACCATTCTCGAGAACTGGGTCGGGCACATACCTGTAGTATGGTACTTCAGACTCCACAAGGTTGTACTGCAAAGCAAGTTGCTGGTGGATAATCCTAGCTACTAGATTGTGTCTGTGCAAATACTCGCCGTTAGCAAGACGAGAACAACCGGAAACGATATGTCGGATTGATTCACCGGGACGGTGGCATGCCCGACAGATGTCAACCGTACCATCCTTGACAATGTATTTCCGATAATTGTTCGTCATGATAACTTCATCCATAATCGCACAGACAAAACCTTCGGTTTCCCCGAAGAGGTCGCCGAAACGCAGCCAGGATACAGACGCTAAAAAGTCTACATCGGGTCCATGAAGAGCCCGGAAAAAGCGTCCGTGAAGCTCTTTGCCTTGCCATACTTCCTTACGATCGTTAGTATCCAGTACTGCAGGTTTGCGCCAGTTCTCATTCGCCAAGGAGAGCGAGGTAAGGCCCTTGTCCACTGCGACCACATCTCGATGCATCCCCACGTCAGTGTGAAGGAAGTATTCCCTGAGACTGCAAATCTCGCGGTTGTGGAGGGTTTTAGCATTTAAAAAGCCTCGACCCCCACACTTCCGCGGGATGTACAGTCTCATCACTGATGACCGTGGGTGATGCATCCGACATGCCGTCAGCAATGTACGGACCTTCCTATCCAGGGCATCAAGTTCCGTTTGAGTCCATTTGAGTATGCCGAAAGAATACATCAAAACCGGCATGACCCAACCGTTGAAGGCACGTACCTTGTTTCCGCCTGATAAAAGACTATTTGACACTTTATTCAGGCGGCCAAAGAAGCGCTCTCTCAACGATTGTTTCATGTCGGTAGCATTGATGCCTAATGCTTCCGACATACCCAAATACTTGTAGGTTTCGGTTGAGGAGAGGGATCTAAGATGTATAGAATCCGTAAGTTTGGTTCCCACGGATTCTATAATCTCTCCTCGCTTTACATGCATGACTGCACATTTGTCCACACCAAATTCCATCCTGATGGCGCTACTGAAGGTTTCCGTTACCTTCAGTAACTCCATCAGTTGCAAATTGTTGGGGGCAAAGAGTTTCAAATCATCCATGTAAAGGAGGTGTGATATCACCTGACCACCCCTTCTCAATCGATAGCCCAGACCTGAACCCTCCAGCAGTGTGCTTAGAGGATTCAAGGCTAAGCAAAACCAAAGCGGACTCAAACTATCGCCCTGAAATATTCCACGCTCAATCCTAATTGGTTCATTGGTTCCCCGGATCTGTCGACATCCTGGATACAGTAGGACCGTCCTCCATTGCCTCATACAGGACATCAAGAAGGTGCGTAGAGTCGCATCTATTTTGTACAACTCCAGCACCCTCATGAGCCATGTATGTGGTACTGAGTCATAGGCCTTCTTATAATCTATCCAACATGTTGACAGATCCTTCCGGGATCTACGAACCTGTTGGCTTATGGTCATGTCTATAAGGAGCAGCTCCTTAGTACCGCGGGACCCATTCCTACATCCATTCTGAGACACCGACATAATTGCGTTACTTTCTATATGTTGTGAAATTTTTGCTCTAAGAATGGATGTAAGAACTTTATAGACCGTCGGTAAACATGTAATTGGTCTATAATTTTTAGGTTCCGCAGTACTACCCGATTTATGGAGCAGGTGGGTAATACCTGTCGTAAAGAACAGTGGTAGTGACCCAGTCTCTAAAGATGACTGAAATTGTGAAGCTAAGCAAGCATGTGACTTTTGTAGCCATTTAATCCAGAAATTGTGCAGTCCATCCGGTCCTGGAGATTTCCAGTTGGGCAACGGACGGACTGCACGGGCCACATCAAGAGGACAGATGGTGATAGCCTCCATGTCTGGTATTGAATCACATGCCCGCTCAACAACACGCATCCAATCACCTTCAATGTGACTGACGGGCACCGACCAAATGCTCCGCCAAAACGCACTCATATCATCACTATCCGGTAGATGCGCGTCAGTCACACCTTGAGTGGGAATGGGTCGCTCCCAAGCTCTGTATACCCACCTTTCATCGTTGTGGAACATGCGATTCTGAGTGTACCGATCCACTCTTTGCCTATACCGACGGATACGGTTTGCCCATGCATATGCTTTCTGCTTCAGGAAGTCGATGCGCTCTGTGACACGGGGTATATACTCTCGAGGATTAATACTAGTTCCCGAGAACGCCCGTCTCACAAAGCGCATCACTCTTGGGCGTGTATTGCCCTCCCTGAAGCAGATGAGCTTCCCGATGAGTACCCTGGTCTCATTAATACGACGCTCAATCCTGCATTGCCAAGCTGGTGCGGTGGGTTTCGGTCGTGTAGCTCGATCAGTATTTGTGAATTTGACACGAGCTATGTATACGACATGCCGCAACAGCCGTGCAATACAAGATTGAGTGTGTATCGCAAAGGTCTGCGCTGCTTTCAATATAATTTGGTAGCAGCGCATCCAGGGCACACACCAGTGCTCTGTTTTTTTTATTCATGGGCAAACGTGGTAGCCGTGGTCTAAGGTCAGGTGATGTGAACCGGTACTCACAGATGGCATCTTCCAGAATGCTCCTTATGTCCACATTGTACAGGTTTTCTGCAGATATAGTCCTGGCTTCCTCCTCCTCATCGTGCTGGTTTGCCTGCAATGGAACGTCGGCAGGCGCATGCACGACATTCTGGGGTGGAGGAGGGTTACTAGCAGAACTATTCTGCATTTCCGAGCGCAGTCGATCAAGTGTAGCGTCATCCAATCTATGATTGTTTTGAATGACACGCACCTGATCCGATAATCGTTGATATTATTATTATCTCCTTTATTCCTTTCAATATACATATAAATTACATTTTTAAATATTAGTATAAAATTATATAAAAACATTTAAAAATATAAAAAATAGTGGCCCACCGGTATCGGGAGCAAGGTCCAAGCTACCGGCGGTCAGGGCTACAGAGAGAGGAACCTCCTGACAATGCGAGCCGTGTCCAGGAGTACCGCTTTCTGGATCAAGCCCTTGATCCAGCTGCCCAACGAGAGCCTCCTCAGATGTTGGTCGAGGCTCTTGGCTATCAAGCCATTGGCTGTAACGACTATCGGTACAATGATCGCTGAGTCCACATCCCACATGTCGACAACCTCGTGAGCCAAGTCAAGATACTTGATTTGTTTATCTTTCTCGGCTTTCACGAGGTTCCCGTCATGCGGGACCGTTATATCAACGATCATTGCACGCCGCTCTAGTCGATCCACCACCACTATATCAGGTTTATTGGCAACAATAGTCCTGTCAGTGATGATGGATCGATCCCAGTACAGTGTGACATGTCCATTTTCGAGAACTGGGTCGGGCACATACCTGTAGTACGGCACTTCTGATTCCACAAGGCTGTATTTTAGAGCAAGTTGCTGGTGGATAATCCTGGCTACTAGGTTATGTCTATGCAAGTATTCTTCGTTAGCTAGACGAGAACACCCGGAGATTATGTGTCTGATTGATTCTCCCGGACGGTGACATGCCCGACAGATGTCAACCGTGCCATCTTTCACAATAAATCTCCGGTAATTGTTCGTCATCATAACTTCGTCCATAATTGCACAGACAAAACCTTCGGTTTCCCCAAATAGGTCACCGAAACGTAGCCAGGCTACGGACGCTAGAAGGTCTATATCGGGTCCATGTAGGGCCCGGAAAAAGCGTCCGTGAAGCTCCTTACTCTGCCATACCTCCATGCGATCTTTAGTGTCAAGCACTACAGGCTTGCGCCAGTTCTCTTTACCCAAGGAGAGCGGGGTGAGGCCCTTATCCACCGCGACCACATCTCGATGCATCCCCACGTCGGTTTCTAGGAAATAATCCCTGAGACTGCATATCTCGCGATTGTGGAGAGTCTTAGCATTTAAAAAGCCTCGACCTCCACATTTTCGCGGGATATACAGTCTCATTACCGATGACCGTGGGTGATGCATTCGATATGCAGTCAGCAACGTGCGGACCCTCCTATCTATGGCGTCGAGTTCGGTCTGAGTCCATTTGAGTATGCCGAAAGAGTACATCAAGACCGGCATGACCCAACCGTTGAAGGCACGCACCTTGTTTCCGCCTGATAAAAGACTATTAAATACTTTTTTCAGGCGGCCAAAGAAGCGTTCCTTCAACGATTGTTTCATGTCAGTAACATTGATGCCCAAAGCTTCCGACATACCCAAATACTTATAGGTTTCGGCTGCGGAGAGGGCTCGAAGTTTTATGGAATCCGAGAGTTGGGTTCCCACGGATTCCACAATCTCCCCTCGCTTTACATGCATGACCGCACATTTGTCCACACCAAAATCCATCCTAATGGCGCTACTGAAAGTTTCAGTTACTTTCAGTAGCTCCATTAGTTGCAAATTGTTGGGGGCAAAGAGTTTTAGGTCATCCATGTAGAGGAGGTGAGATATAACTTGACCACCTCTCCTCAGTCGATAGCCTATACCTGAATCCTCCAGCAGTGTGCTTAGAGGATTCAGGGCTAGGCAGAACCAAAGCGGACTCAAACTGTCGCCCTGAAATATGCCTCGCTCGATCCTTATCGGTTCGCTATTCCTCTGGATATTTCGACATCCTGGATATCGAAGGACCGTCCTCCATTGCCCCATACATGACATCAGGAAGGTGCGCAGAGTTGTATCTACTTTATACAATTCCAGCACCCTCATGAGCCATGTATGTGGCACCGAGTCATAGGCCTTCTTGTAGTCTATCCAACATGTCGAAAGATCCTTTCGGGAACGACGAACCTGTTGGCTAATGGCCATATCAATGAGGAGCAGCTCCTTAGTACCGCGGGATCCGTTCCGACATCCATTTTGAGAGACAGACATGATTGAATTAGTGTCTACATGATTGTAAATCTTAGCTCTCAAAATGGATGTAAGAACCTTATAGACCGTCGGTAAACACGTGATCGGCCTATAATTTTTGGGTTCCGCGGTACTACCTGATTTATGGAGCAGGTGGGTAACTCCTGTCGTTAGGAACTGGGGTAGCGAACCAGACTCCAAAGCAGTCTGGTACTGAGCCGCCAAGCGAGCGTGCGACCTTTGGAACCATTTAATCCAGAAGTTGTGCAGCCTGTCCGGCCCTGGAGACTTCCAATTGGGTAACGGACGGACTGCACGAGCTACATCTTGGGGGCAGATGGTAATAGCCCCCATTTCTGGTATTAGATCGCAGGCTCGCTCGACTTCCCGAGCCCAATCACCTTCGGTGTGACTGACAGGCACCGACCAGATACTACGCCAAAAAGAACACATAGCATCATCGTCTGGTAGGCGCGTGTCAGCCACACTTTGGTCCGGTCGCTCCCAAGCCCTATATACCCACCTTTCATCACTTTGAAAAGTGCGGTTCTGGGTGTATCGATCCACTCGCCGCTTATACCTACGAATACGGTTTGCCCATGCATACACTTTCTGCTTCAGGAAGTCGATGCGCTCCGTGACACAAGACGTATAGTCTTGAGGACTGATATCAGTCCCCGAGAACGCCCGTCTCACAAAGCGCATCACTCTAGGGCGAGTATTACCCTCCCTGAAGCAGATTAGTTTGCCAATGAGGGCTCTGGCCCCACCAATACGGCGTTCAATTCTGCACTGCCAAGCTGGTACGGCTGGTTTCGGTCGTGTAGCTCTTGAGTCATTGGCAAATTTGACGTGAGCTACACGACATGCCGCTACAGCCGCGCAGTACAAAATCGAATGAGTATCGGCGAGGTCTTCGCAGTCATCAAAAAAGTTTGACAACTGCGAATCCAGAGCTGCCACCAGCGCCCTATTTTTATTATGCATGGGCAAACGAGGTAAGCGTGGTCTAAGTTCGGGCGACATGAATCGATATTCCCGAATCGCACCGTCCAAAGCACTCCTCAATTCCTCATTGCACTGGGTACTTACGTTAGTAACCCTATCATCAGTCCCCTCGTCAGCTTGAGGCGCGTGGTTTGTGGTAAACCGTGGTGGTACCACAACTGTCTGCGGTGGCGGCGGGGGGACGATGACATGGCTATTCTGCATTTCAATTCGCAAGCGATCAAGTACAGTGTCATCCAACATATGGTTACGCTGGATGACCCGCACCTGATCCGATAGTCGTTGTGTCGAAACGTTGAGAGTTGGTTCAAGCACCTGAAAAAGAGAGAGCATCCGAACACGGTACGCGGTCAGATTGTTTCCTCCCTCTGTAGCCCCATAGTATGAGCGCATGACGTTTTCGTTGATGGATTGTGTCCATCTCATGCGCTGCACACTTCCGCCGGGAGCTGGGACCCTATCAGAGGCCGGTGGGCCTCGAGGTCCTAAACCGTCCGGCGGCCGGCGTCCTCTTCGTCGACGAGCAGGTGGTGGCGTCGTGGGCGGAGAGAAATACTCGTCGCTCGAGCTCGACGCAACTACCGCGGCCAGTGTCATCACAGCGCCCGCAGTGGGGCTGGGTACCGGCGGCGGCGAGGCGGAGCTGAGCGGCGAGTCCGGAGGTGGTGGGCGTGCGTTTCTTGCGGCAGATCTTGTCAACATTTTACCATATTTTCTTAATCTTCTTCATAGTAAATTTATTATTTATTAAATCGGTTTATAAACTACCTACAGGTAAATTTAATAATTAAAACAACGATATACAAAATAAAAACAAAAGGACACTTAGGCGTCGAAGTATTCCTCCGCATCGCTGTCATCAGGAAACGTGCCCAGAAGACTGGCAGCATTGCCACGTTGAATGGCAATGCTAATTCTTTGGCCAAAGAACGACCCAGCCCTCTGGTCACGTGAAGTGTCGATCAGCCGGCGAGAAATTTCCTTAAAAAGGAGACGTGCACTCGGGCCCCATGACCCGAGCGTTTCGACCCCAAACGGCTCAAAACTGTAGTTACCCATAAGGTTACAGTATTTACGCCGCTTGAGGGTCTCAGCAACAGCAGCAGCGGCGCCAGCACAGCCCGCCGTGCTAGGAACATGGGATGGCGCAAGGGTGTCGACACATGTTGCGTCCCACACCAGAGGTCTTCCCACCTTCCAAGGCAATAACGTCATGCCGTCTGGTCTCTTCCCATCGTCACGTACCAAGCCGTTTGGTTCTAATACCGCTGGTACGCCGGCGGTGACAAGGGCTCGACGAATAATATCGTTGATGCTGGCGTGGCGTGCTATGCGACCTGCGCTCCTGCAGCAGGACAGGCCATGGTGCCCGAGACTGTCGACAGCTTCACCGCAGTGACACCGATGCGGAGCAACACAAGGTGCGCCCAAGCGGAGACATGTAGCGAGCCGAAACGATGAGTCATCCATCATAGTGCCTATGGTGGATGACGGGAGCGCCTGAAGCCACAAGCCTGACTCCCATTCTCCCACAGCCAGCAGACGGGCACGCTCAACAGTATTAGGTGACGTATTTACCAGGGTATTCCGTATAATACTGCAGAGCGGCACGTCCCACCGTCTCTGGGAGGATGGGTTGTCAGGTAAAACCGTATTGGGACAAGCCATTTTCCAAGCGTTCAAAGCATCGGTCAAACACGGTACTTCAAAATCAACCAGTGAGGAAGATAAAATATTCCTGGTTAATTTATCTGTACTGTGGACCGAGGAGAGGAAGGCCGGTAAACTTATACTTGAAATTTTGCGGACGCCGAGACCACCCAGGCGAATGGGAAGTGTGGCTTGCTGCCACGCTCGGTCGTCCAGGGCCACATTTAGGATTGAAGTTAGTGTATTTCTAATAATTTGGTCTACTTTTTCTAAAAGTTGTGGATGCTTCCAAAGATGGGAGGAGCGAAGGCTATATGTAAATTTTGGTCCAAAGCAACAGTATCGAATGAGCGTGAAGGCCGAATGAATATTAATTTTGAAAAGTCGTTCCGAGACATCATGGAAATTTTTAATTTTCTCCTCAATAAACGTTGGAAAGGATTCGTCGAAAATTGGGGACCCTAAGAGGTGAAGAGAGTTTCTTTCCGTAATTTTGATGTCTGGTGCTATTGTACAGAATTTTGCTATGGTGGTCTGTCTGTCAGTAGTATGGGGAAGATAAATTTCACATTTTGAATGGTTAAGGTCTAGGCCAATGGAATTGAATTTTTCTTTTAAAAAAGATAAATCTTTTAAGACTGTGGCTACATCACCTCCTAGGGTTCCGTCATCCAAATACCATACGTTGAATTTAGAATTTAGCTGTCGAATAATTGGATTTATTGCCAAACTAAAAATGACTGGCCCAAGAGGGTCACCCTGTTGACATCCAACGGCCGATTCCAAAAGGTTGTCTTTATATAGCAATTTAGTAGGGTGCCTGTAACATTGGTAAAGAAAACTGTAAATTTTGGGTATAGTTATTATAGTTATTATTGTACGGGACAACAATAAATGATAGAATGTGATAGAGTTTATAACTATAGGTTTATTGATATAATGTTATAGCTAATTGATACAGTGATCAGTAATGATAGGATGATTTTAGGATGTTGAACTGATACAATATTATGATATGAGTACTCGCGGCGGAGACCGATCGTGAACTAACTTAACTTGCGCACGCGGTACAAAACTGCTTATTATACATAAAAAGATATTAATTGTACGGTTGGATCGTACATGCTCCCAGGCACGAGAGACTAAGATAAAACTGAACAGTAAAAATATAAAAATCAAAATCAAAGCATTAAAATGTAAGTACCTATACTTAAAGAAGGAAATTATAATCGAAAGTACAATTTGCGTAGGTACACAAAACACTTAATGTCTCTAAAATGTCTTATTCCTTTTCCCCGAAAATAGTTTCGTGGAACATAGGCGACGTAGCCTTGTTATGTTTACGCGCACTGATTACACCCGAAATTGTATTGAGCTCAATTTCACTTGGTCCCGATTGCTCATTTACACTGATACACGGAACACTGATTACACTAGCACTCTGAAGCTGCTGAGGAGTCGAGCGCGCGGGCAGAGCCACGCTGCGCACACGCCGAAGGCGCCGCCACACGTGCACGGCTCCTGCCGCGCACAGGGCGAACACCACCAAGTATATCACCGTATAGTGATGCACGTCGTGATATGAGAACCCGTCGTCCAAATCTTCATCAATGCTCGGTTCATATTTCATCTGACTCAACTTATCATGGACTTGCCTTATCAGACCTTGAGTCTCGATGTGGGTATGGTTAGACTGATCGTCGATTGCACCGATAGGTATTGATAAGTTGATTATGTTGTTGATAGGTGGTATATCAATCCTCAGAATGTCTGCCGTAGTCTTCAGAATGTTGGACAGCTTCTTATGTGTGTAAACTGTGTAAGTATCGCCTTTGATGACGCATCCATCGCCGAGCATGATAACTCCAGCCTTGGTTAATTGTTCGGCCGTAACTTGATGCTCACATATGATTCGTATGGAGCACGGTCCGCAACAAAAATATAAATATGTGTTTAATTTATTAAGCTCTGTCCAACGGTTTGTGCAGATTGTAGATGCTGTGCTGCAACGATTGGACTGCTGATCTCTGATGCAGAGGTTTTCATCCGACCTCATTTGATAAATCGGACCCTTCAAAGGGCATATGTATGTTTCTGTGTCGTAAAACATACAGGTTTGGACATCGTTTTCCGTCATTGGAATGTAAGCGTCCCTTTGTATATTCATTGCTAGAAGATCCGCGATGGGAATTATGCTGATCATATTATTTCCACCCTGTTGCGGAACTGTTATGATTCTATAGAGGTCGTAGCTGTCTCTACTCACTAATGGGATTTTAACTTCGAAGATAATAAACTGCTGCATGACTCTGGCTTTAGTCTTCAATAAATGGTACAGTTTAGATAAATCCGATTGAATATTATCTATTGGAAGAGTCAATTCTTTTGCTAACTGTCCTATTATGACATTAAGTTCGTCCGTCAGCTGTTTAGGTGTTAGAAGGTGGAAATTGAACCCTGTGTGGTGTAGGTTCATTATAGTATCCGCGATGGTTTCTTGAATGGTTTTCAAGTTCATCAGGACACTGTTGGCAATAATAGATGATACACTAAAGCTGTTGGACATTAGTGATTCTTTAACTCCTTCCTGAATGATTGTGTTAAATCCCTTCTCTAAACTGATCAGGTGCTGATTAAACACCTTGTGATGTCTATCCATCGCATTTTCGACTCTTTTGATGATGTTGTTCTCTGCTTCAACAATAGATGTGTTGTTTTTCCATAAGGAAGCCAAACGTGTTTGTGTACGTCTGATTTGTTGGATATCCTTGGCATATTTTTGAGCAAACTCGTCGTCTAAGACACCAAACAAACTTCGTGCTATGCTTCCTATAGGATTGATAAGACCGCGCTTATGTCGCACATTCTTCGTGAACTGCTGACCAAGCAACATGCTATTGTAATGGTCAAGTTCATTGCTACCGTGACGTAATTGCATAAGGATTGCGTCACACTGTGATATCTTTGTTGTATTAGAACATATGTTACTCAGATGATCAACGTATTTTTTAAACAGATCTAATCCTTGCCAATAAGGCTCCATATCATAATATACAATCAACTTCCACTCGTCTCGTTCGAGACGCATATTAGATATCTTGTCGAAATAAATGCTCTGACTGCTATTCAAGGGTGCTGTTTTGTAATTACAAGTAGATGGTGTTATGATTAACAGCAAAAACATGAGAGCGATGTAAATAAAATTGCCGGTTTTTCCCCTCCGACGACGTCCTGATCTGTTTTTCGATGTCTCATTCTCATTTGATTCCGAATGTTGATCAGTCTTCTCTGTGGTGATATTGTTTTGCTCTGCATTTTTGTCAGGTTGTTGATCTTCGTGGACTGGCAACAGGGAAAGTTTTGTGATTGGCCTCTTGATTACCCCATTTTTGGTTTTTACTGATACCACACGAACATAACCGTCCTTGCCGGGGTGCAGCTCTATGATTCTGCCGAGGGCCCACTTCCCAGGTGGTAAGTTAGCGTCTTGGATGATAACTATGTCATCGATTTTTAAGTTCGATCGCTGCTGCCGCCACTTGCTACGTGCTGATAACTGACACAGGTACTCGGTTTTCCACCGTTTCCAGATGTCATTAAAAATCTTCTGGGTAAGCTGCCATCGAGTTCTTGCGTCTCGTTCCGTCTCAATTATGGTGAGTGTGGGACCACTTGATAGAAAGTGTGACGGAGTTAGGAAATCTGTGTCATCCGGGTCTTCGCTGATGGCGCAAAGAGGCCTCGTATTAAGGCAGGCTTCCAACTGTGCTAGTAATGTGGAATACTCCTCATACGTCAGTTTCTGCTCACCTACAACTCTCTTGATGTGGTGTTTGAGACTTTTGACAGCCGCTTCCCAGAGCCCCCCAGCACTCGGCCAGGAAGGCGCGTTGAAGTGCCATTGTATTTGCATATCTGTGATTTCTCTGTAGAAATCGTCGTTAAGGGTTGTTCGTAAGTTGATGTACTCTTCACGTAAGGCCTTGTTGGCTCCGACAAAATTTGTCCCATTATCACTATAGATATGGGTTGGAGCTCCTCTGCGGGCTGCCATCCTCCTTAATGCTGCTAGAAAGGCAGCTGAACTCAGGTCGGAAACGAGTTCTAGGTGCACGGCCTTGGTCGCCATGCACACGAACACCGATATATAGCCCTTGGTCGTCTTGATGCCACGACCTTTATTTGCTTTAACGTCCACATAGCCGGTGAAGTCGACCCCAGTATGATTGAATGGCCGCGACGGATTACTTCTTGACTCAGGTAAGTCTCCCATTATTTGTGTATTTTTTACAGGATTATGCCTTCTGCATGTGACACAGTTATGTATGCGTTTTTTGACAGCACGGCTACCGCCAATAATCCAGAACTTCTGTCTTAACCACGCCAGTGTTAGGCGAGCTCCACCGTGGAAGGTCATCTGATGGCCTTGATCAATCAGTCGATCGGTAAGTAATCCGCTGTGAGGAATGATAAACGGATGTTGCATGTTTTTGCTTATCCTTGCATTGCTTATCCTGCCACCAACCCTCAGCAATCCGTTTTCATCTAGATACGGATTTAGGTTAAGTAGCTTGCTTTTAGAGTCTACATTGCTATGCTTTTGAAGGCTTTTGATCTCCTCCGTAAACTCACGTTGCTGTATATGCTTGATTAAAATGTGCTCCGCTCTTCTTAACTCAGTGATAGTAAGAAAAGACGGCCTTGGTTGCAATTTCGATGATATACGTAATATCCTCGCAAGTATACGAGTTGATTTCGCAAAGCTGCTATACTTGCTCAGTATTGTGTCGATGACGTCATATGATTGTTTTTGCGAGGAGGTGACTTGTTGTGCGATTGCCATATCTCTCATTTCTTCGCATGTGTTGTAGTCAGGGTGTTCCTTTGGCTGATTTTCATCGAATGAATGTAACCATGAGGGTCCATGCCACCAGAGAGTATGCTGCTTAAGTTGTTCTACAGACATGCCTCTACTGGCGCAATCAGCTGGGTTTTCTGCGGACTTAACATAGCGCCAGCTGTTTGATGGTATGATATCGGTTACTTGCTTGACTCTATTGGCAACGAAACGCTTCCAGCGACTTGGGTCACCTTGAAGCCATCCCAGTACGGCAGTTGAATCCGACCATGCGAAGATCTCGATATCGTGCCCAACCAGACATTGTGTAACTGTGTACATTAACTTTGATAGTAGTACGGCTGCACTCAATTCCAATCTTGGTAATGTGATACTTTTGTTTGTAGGAACAAGCCGCGCCTTTCCAGTTATTAATGATACTGTTGAGATTTCGTTGGCATCTTCATTTTCGTATATGCAATAAATTACACAAGCGAATGCTTTTGTTGATGCGTCGCAGAATCCGTGCAGCTTAATAGTTCCGTTCCTGTGACACTGCAGCCATCTCGGTAGCTTAAACTCATTGATATGTTGTAAATCTTGTGTCATTAGTGACCATTGCTTAACAATCTCTTCAGGAACTTGATCGTCCCATTGGAGTTGTAGCTGCCAGACCGTTTGGAATAGTAGCTTGAGCTTGGTGGTAATTGGAGACAGCCACCCCAAAGGATCGAAGATTTTCGATATGTCTGATAGAAGAGATCTTTTCGTCACAATTTTTGATGATGACACATTGATTTTGCTTTGGAATGTGAATTGATCCTCAGTAGGGTGCCAACGCAACCCTAGAGTCTTGGTGGACTCTTGATGCCGAAAATCAAATACCTCATCTGTTTTGCTAACGTCATCGAGTAGCTCCGTTTTGTTTGATGACCATTTGCGGAGATTGAAGCCTCCTGATTTCAGAAGATTGATTAAATCTTTCTGCAACTGCTTTGCTTCTTGCAGGGTATGATGACCACTCAAAAGATCGTCCATATAGAAGTCTTCTTCTAAGACTTTCGCTGCTGCTGGGTACTTATGGCGTTCATCATTTGCTAACTGCTTAAGCGTCATTATTGCTAAAAATGGCGCTGCTTTTGTACCGTATGTGACGGTCATGAGTTTGTATTCACGAAGAACTTGATCTGGAGAGTCCCGCCATACAATTTTTTGATACTTCAAATCATCCTTGTGGCAAAAAATCTGCCGAAACATTTTCTCCAGGTCGGCTGTATATGCGAATTCATATTGCCTCCATTTTAAAATCAAAGAAAACAAATCTCCTTGTAAATTAGGTCCACTGTACATCAAATCGTTCAAACTCAGCCCCGACGATGTTTTCGCCGATGCGTTAAAAACGACCCGTAACGCAGTTGTTGTGGAATCAGATTTTATTACACAATGATGTGGTAAGTAGCAGCTGACTTGATTTTTGTCGTAAGTACTTTCTTGCATGTGGCGTAATTCGATGTACTCATGTATGAATGATCGATAGGACGTTTGAATATTGACGTTATTTGAAAACTTCTTTTCAAGTTGATAAAATTGTCCAATAGCCTTGTGTTTGGACTCCCCTAATTTTTCCTCAATGTTTGCTTTCAGAGGTAATCTGACGACATAACGACCATCTTCTCTTCTTGACGTATCTGCCTTGTAACGCTGTACGCACTGATGATCTTCTTCTGATAACTTGTTTTGACTGTCGTCAGCAATATCTTCAATTGCCCAGAACCTCTGAATATCATCTATGTTGTTTAGGACAACACTGCATTGATATGATATTAATTTTCCACTTACAATCCAGCCAAGGCGTGTTTTCTGCGCTACTACCTGGGAATCGCCTTCCTTGATGAGGCCATCCATAATGATCGATGAATAAACATCTGCTCCAAGTAGTATGTCGACTGGACGACTAAGGTTATACTCAGGATCCGCTAGATTCACATGCTCTAGACAAGCCCATGATGGCTTTTGGAATGAGCGATTGGGCAAATTATAAAGCAGAGTTTTCATGATAAGTACCTCGGTAGAAAAAGTGAAGTCTGTATACACTGCTGATGCATCAATTTGTATAACACCCTTGCAGTTATTTTCCTTGGTACCAACTCCCATTACAATCCCCTTGCATGCTCGTCGAGGAAGTCCCAATCGCTGAGCAGCGTCCTCAGTGATTAGCGATACTTGGGATCCCTGATCTATTAAAGCTCGCATAGGGTAGTATAAACCATTAAACCCCATAACCTTGATTTGAGCTGTTGCTAACAGGGTCTCTGATATCTCTGGATTCGACACGTGTGTGACGTTTTTGCGTTCCTTTGAAGTGGAATCGCTAGCGTAAGACTTCGAGTTACTGGAACCCGAGAAGCTCTCATGTAACAAGGTGTTGTGATCGCCTTGACATTCCCGACATCTTTTGTCGGAAAAACATGCCTTACCTTTATGATCATAAAGACAGTTTTTGCATAAATGCAGTTTATTCACTGTCTTGCGTTTAGAATCCGATGTTGATTCTAAGAAAGTTTTGCAACTGAATAAATGATGATTTTCGTGGCAAACCGGACATTTCCATTGCTTTTTAGTCGCAGAGTTGTTTGAAAATGATCTATTTGATTTTTGGAAATGTTTCTTGCTGTTGGACTCTTGGTGAAACTTGTTATCTGATTTCTGACCATCTTGCTTGCGCCTTGAAGCTTCCAATGATGTAAACTTGTTTTCTAGAAATCCCAAAAATTCACTCAATATTGGCAATTCTCGTGGGTTTTTCAGA
The DNA here is from genome assembly GCA_947359405.1 of Antitype chi. Taxonomy (NCBI): domain Eukaryota; kingdom Metazoa; phylum Arthropoda; class Insecta; order Lepidoptera; family Noctuidae; genus Antitype; species Antitype chi. Next base: position 58,655 of record OX375837.1, read on the forward strand.
GAGTCCGTGTAGTCAGAGTGGGTCTGCTGATCCAGTTTCAATGCTAATACATGAACTATAAATGGGTCCCACGATTCTACGTCAACTCCAAGGTTTTTAACCGCATTGAGACACTCGTTAGTGGTGTCATACATTTTCTTGATTTGTGAAGCTGACTGCTGTTGCATAGTTGGTAATAATAAAAGAATATTGATATGAGAACTGAATATTAACTTAGTGTTATTGTATCTGTGGTTCAATATGTCCCAACAGACCTTGTAGTTCTCGGTGCTAATATGCAAGTGCTGGATAAGTCTCTCCGGTTCCCCCCTAAGCTTAGCTTTCAAAAACTGCATTTTCTGTGCGTTGGAGATAGAACGATTGTTGTGTATTGATTCCGTGAATAAGTCTTTAAATGCTACCCATTGATGATAGTTTCCGTTAAATGTTGGAATGTCCATTGTTGGGGTACTTTTCTCACGGTGAGAGACAGACCACATCTTACTGTTGATAGATTTCTTAATGTCAAGATAAAGTTGTTCGTATTTGCTAAACGACTCTTCGTATTCTTCATTTTCTTCAAACAACTCGCTGTCAATGCCCCAATGTAAAGAGTCTATTGTTGACCATCTTGATTGAATAGTCTGCAAAATATCTTCGAACTCCCATTTCTCAGATATTTTATCTAAATCTATATTAGCAATGGTACGCGAAAATGCTTTAAAATTGCTTTTCTGTTTACGCAGCATCTCTTCCAACTGACTGCTGTTACCTTGCGACGTGTAAAAGGTCGGAGACTTGGCCCTAACCTTGCTGGTTGATGGTTGTTGATAGTCTCCGGCATCTTGATCTGTAGATCCTCTCCCATGCCCTTGACTCTTCTCCGTTTCAGCTGCTTGCAATGATGGCTGCAGAGTAGTCGGTGCTTCGACAATCTTGGGATCGGTCATGGTGACCTTGTACTGCTGTATATACGCACGTGCTTCGTTGTATATTTTCCTAGTTTTTTGATAATAATTTTCTGAAAAATAGCTGTAGCCACGCTCTTCAGATTCTGATAATCGAATATGATTGGACTGGAACTCTTCCCAATATTTATCGAGAAGGTCTAAACGTTTCTTGACGTAAATAGAGGTTTTTCTTTCAGCTCCATCCTTTTTGAAATTGCGCAAAAGCTGCTCTATGCCCTGCATAATCTGATTCTGATTTTCGAGTAGATCCTCCATCTCGGAGATGCTAATGTAGCTTCAGTGATAAAATGCTTGATATGATTAAAGAGATCTTTGATATTTCTATGAATTCTACTCGATTGTGTATTCCTTGCTTCGTCGACTAAGCTTGGAAAACGATATAGGTACCTTATGTTGATAAATGATCTTATGCAAGACTTGCTCGGGAATAGACACCCTCTTCATATAACGCTTGATGATAGCTGGTAATAGTCTATTCGAAATGCTGATGATGCTGTATGCTGGTGTGGTTGTATGTATGCTGATGCAACAACCACGTGTCACGTGCTGCTAACCTCGCGGACGAGTCCACCTTGTAGAGATTAGACCAGCCGCTTTGCTGTTGCGATGATAATGAAAGCTCACTCACCAATATCTTCTGCTTTGTTACCTGGTGGTTGCTAATGATAGTAGTATGTATATCCACTCTGATTCGCCGGAATGTTCATAAGCACTCCGTAAAACACGCGGAGGATCCCGCCAATACGGTGGCTCGAAGGACCATGATGTTGTACGGGACAACAATAAATGATAGAATGTGATAGAGTTTATAACTATAGGTTTATTGATATAATGTTATAGCTAATTGATACAGTGATCAGTAATGATAGGATGATTTTAGGATGTTGAACTGATACAATATTATGATATGAGTACTCGCGGCGGAGACCGATCGTGAACTAACTTAACTTGCGCACGCGGTACAAAACTGCTTATTATACATAAAAAGATATTAATTGTACGGTTGGATCGTACAATTATTTATTATTTATTATTTTATTATTATTTTCGTTTATTCAATCTAACTACATATTTCAATACATTTTTAAATATTTTTATAAAATAACCTTATAAAAAACATTTAAAAATATAAAAAATAGTGGTCCGCCGGTATCGGGAGCAGGGTCCAAGCTACCGGTGGTTAGGGCTCCAGAGACAGGAACCTCCTCACGATGCGAGCCGTATCGAGGAGTACTGCCTTCTGAATCAGGCCCTTGATCCAACCGCCTAACGAGAGCCTCGAGAGATGTTGATCGAGGCTTTCGGCCATCAGTCCATTGGCTGATACGACAATCGGCACAATGACAGCCGAGTTCACATTCCACATGTCAACAACCTCGTGTGCTAAGTCGAGATATTTAATCTGTTTCTCTTTCTCAGCTTTCACGAGGTTCCCGTCATGTGGAATGGTAACATCGATAATCATTGCGCGGCGCGCTAACCGGTCTATCACCACTATATCAGGCTTATTGGCTACAATAGTCCTGTCAGTAATGATAGACCGGTCCCAGTACAACGTGACATGGTCATTCTCGAGAACTGGGTCGGGCACATACTTGTAATACGGTACCTCGGAATCCACAAGTTTATATTGCAAAGCAAGTTGCTGGTGAATAATCCTGGCTACTTGGTTATGCCTGTGCAAGTATTCGCCATTAGCCAGACGAGAACAACCGGAGATAATATGTCTGATAGACTCACCCGGACGGTGACATGCCCGACACACGTCAACCGTCCCGTCCTTCATAATATGTCTCCGATAGTTATTCGTCAAGATAACTTCGTCCATAATTGCACAGACGAAACCTTCAGTTTCCCCGAAAAGATCACCGAAACGTAGCCAGGATACGGACGCTATGAAATCTACACCGGGTTCATGGAGAGCCCGATAGAAGCGCCCGTGAAGCTCCTTGTTTTGCCATATTTCCTTGCGGTCATCGATAGTTAGTATTACAGGTTTGCGCCAGTTCTCTTTAGCCATGGACAACGGGGTGAGCCCCTTGTCCACTGCGACCACATCACGGTGCATACCCATTTCGGCTTTTAAAAAATATTCCCTGAGACTGCACACCTCGCGGTTGTGGAGGGTCTTCGTATTTAAAAAGCCTCGACCCCCGCACTTCCGCGGGATGTACAGTCTCATCACCGATGATCGTGGGTGATGCATCCGGTTTGCAGTCAGCAGTGTACGGACCCGTCGATCTAGGGCGTCGAGTTCAGTCTGAGTCCATTTGAGTATGCCGAAAGAGTACATCAAAACCGACATGACCCAACCGTTGAAGGCGCGCACCTTGTTTCCGCCTGAAAGAAGACTAATTAATACCTTCTTCAGGCGACCAAAGAAACGCTCCCTCAACGATTGTTTCATGTCAGCAGCGTTGATGCCTAACGCTTCCGACATACCCAAATACTTATAGCTTTCGGATGAGGAGAGGGATCTGAGGTGTATGGAATCCGAAAGTTGAATTCCCTCGGATTCCATAATCTCACCTCGCTTTACATGCATGACTGCACATTTGTCCACACCAAATTCCATCCTGATGGCGCTACTAAAAGTTTCAGTTACCTTCAGTAGCTCCATCAGTTGTAATTTGTTGGGGGCAAAGAGTTTAAGGTCATCCATGTATAGGAGGTGAGATATAACCTCACCACCTCTCCTCAGCCGATAGCCTAGACCTGAATCCCCCAGCAGTGTGCTTAGAGGATTCAGGGCTAAGCAGAACCAAAGTGGACTCAAGCTGTCGCCCTGAAATATTCCCCGTTTGATCCATATAGGTTCATCATTCCCCTGGATCTGTGAACATCCCGGATAGCGAAGGACTGTCCTCCATTGCCCCATACACGACTCAAGGAAGGTGCGTAGAGTTGCATCAATCTTGTACAACTCCAGCACCTTCATGAGCCATGTATGTGGCACCGAGTCGTAGGCCTTCTTATAATCTATCCAGCATGTCGACAGATCTTTGCGGGATCGACGAACCTGTTGGTTTATGGCCATGTCAATGAGGAGTAGCTCCTTAGTCCCGCGAGACCCATTCCTACACCCATTTTGAGAGGGAGACATAATCGAGTTATTCTCAATGTGTGTATTAATTTTCGTTCTCAAAATGGATGTAAGAAGTTTATAAACCGTCGACAAACATGTGATCGGTCTATAATTCTTGGGTTCCGTGGGACTACCTGACTTATGGAGCAGGTGGGTAACGCCTGTTGTTAGAAACTGTGGTAGCGACCTAGACTCTAAAGATGACTGGAATTGAGATGCCAGGCGACTGTGTGAACTAGTAAGCCATTTTAACCAAAAGTTATGCAGTCCGTCCGGTCCCGGTGATTTCCAATTCGGTAACGGACGGACTGCTCTGGCTACATCTATTGCTGTGATGAAAACGGGTTCCATTTCTGGTATTGGTTCACACACTCGCTCGACATCTTGCATCCAGTCTGCCTCAACGTGACAGACGGGCACCGACCAAATGCTCCGCCAAAATGCACTCGTGGTGGCATCATCTGGGTGGCACACGTCTGTCACATTTTGTTCGGGTCGCTCCCAAGCTCTATATACCCACCTCTCATCGCTCTGGAACATGCGGTTCTGTATGTACCGGTCAACCCGCCGCTTATACCGCCGAATACGGCTCGCCCATGCACAGACTTTCTGCTTCAGGAAGTCGATGCGCTCTGTGACACGGGACATGTATTCTGAAGGACTAATTCCAGTCCCCGAGAAAGCCCGCCTCACAAAGCGCATCACTCGTGGTCGTGTATTGCCCTCCCTGAAGCAGTATAGTTTGCCGATGAGTACCCTGGCCCCATCGATACGACGCTCGATCCTGCATTGCCAGGCTGGTGCGGCTGGTTTCGGTCGAGAAGCTCCGTCACAGCTTGGAAACTTGACGTTAGCTAAACGACATGCCGCAACAGCCGCGCAATACAGGATCGAGTGTGTATCAACGAGATCCTCGCTGCTCTCGAAGAAATTCTTGAGCTGCGAGTCCAAGGCATACACCAGCGCCCTATTTTTCTTGTGCATAGGTAACCGTGGTAATCGGGGTCTAAGTTCGGTTGGAGTGGACCGATACTCACGAAACGCATCCTCCAGTGCGCTCCTCAATCGGGCGTTGTACTGACTACTTACTGTGGCAACCCTATCATCCTCTTCTTCAACATGATTGGACCGCGGCGAGATAGCATCAATAGTTGACGCCTGTGCCGCGGTTTGTGTCGGAGTCGAGACGATATGGTTGCTCAGTACTTCTGAGCGTAGCCTATCAAGTGCGGTGTCGTCCAACCTGTGATTGCGTTGGATGACCCTCACCTGATCCGATAGTCGTTGGGCCGAGACGTTGACGGTTGGTTCAAGTACCTGGAACAGAGACAGCATCCTTACGCGGTACGCAGTGAGGTTAGTTCCCCCCTCTGTAGACCCGTAATATGCGCGCATGACGTTCTCGTTCATAGATTGAGTCCATCTCATGCGCTGCACACAACCACCGGCAGCGGGGACCCGGCTCGGGGCCGGATGGCCCCTAAGTCCCAAACTCCTCGGTGGCCGGCCTCTCCCCTGCCGACGTACAGGTGTTGGCGACGTCGGCGGGGAAAAATATTCGTCGCTCGAGCTCGACGCAACTGCCACGGCCGGTGTCACAGCACTGTCGATGGGGCTGGGTTCCGGCGGCGGCGAGGCGGAGCTGAGCGACGAGTCCGGGGGTGGTAGGCGTGCATTTCGAGTTCCTGATCTCGTCAACATTGGATGTTTTTCACGTTTTTCATATTCCAAATTTTCGTTCCTTCATAGAAGTCTAAATTTGACAGCCGTCATTCTTCGGTTTTCTGTATTTTCTTTTAGTTTTTTCATGATAATGATGCTTTTTATTGTTGATTTATTTATGGTTTTATTCTGAATTATTTGTTGTGATTCTTGTGCTATGCAGCTCACAGGAATTAATAAAAACGGAAAATAGGAGATAAGATTTTTTATTACGTGGTTGACGTATCAGTGTTGCTATTATTAATTTCTTATTATTATTATTATTATAAGGATCCGGCTGGCTGAGGAAAAGTGTCCAATTGGCTTGAGAAGGGTTATCGACAGCCAACTCGAAAATAGAAGGGTCAGGGTCAGGTACGCACGTGAAGAGTTCAGCAAGGCTACCTGTAAGGGCTGTGTGCAAGGTTCCATGGGGGACCAATATTCTGGAACCTCTTGTTGGACCCGCTTCTAAAGAGTCTGGATGCTAGGGGTGACTATTGCCAGGCCTTCGCAGATGACGTTGTGTTGATCTTCGATGGTGACACATCGCTGGAGATCGAGGGACGTGCCAATGCCGCTCTCGAGCATGTCCGGGCGTGGGGTGAACAAAACAAACTTAAATTTGCCCCGCAGAAAACCAACGCAATGGTTATTACTCGCAAACTAAAATACGACACCCCACGCCTGAGCATGGGCGGGACCGACATTGTCATGTCAAACGAGATCAAAATCCTAGGTGTCACCATTGACGAAAAGCTGACCTTCAACGCACACGTCGCAAACGTATGCAGAAAGGCAATAGGAATCCACAAACAATTAACGAGGGCGGCAAAGACCAGCTGGGGACTTCACCCTGAAGTCATAAGAGTGATACTCAATACTCAATTCTTTATTGCATTCCATATGTAATTAAAAGATGGAATTAACAGTGGGAACAATATGGACCCTGTCGGGCACAGCAAAATTAGGAGAGAGGAAGAGGGCTACGTGCAAATTCAAGCAATTCAATTAATTATTATTTTAAATTATTAAATGTAAAATTGGGTGTATAGTTCTTATCTATGTGTATGTATAATTACGTACAGGTATATAAGTAGTTATGTATATATGATGAGGTGTGAGTATATAGGTATAGTATATTTTTGTAATTTTAATTTTAGGTATTGCGTATGAATACTAGGTAATTAATTATTATTATTTGTTATTATTTATTGTTTACATTATTATTAGTTTAAGTTGTTATTTATGTAATCCTGTTTTCACATTTATATGTCTTTGATTTTCTATATTCCGTATTGTATATATTTTATAATGTTTGGTAAATTATAGAGAGAATAATTTTATTTTCCAATCGATTTGTCATCTAAAAACTCTTTTACTGAGTAGTATGTCTTGGATTCTAAAAATTGTTTCAATTTATTAATAAATACATTTGTTTTCTTAACTTCTCTGATGTCATTTGGCAAATTGTTGTACATTTTAATGGACATAACTAAAGGTCCGGTTGAGTGCATTTTGAGTCGGGATTGAGGTATGTTTATTTTGTTTTTGTTATGACGAAAGGTGTATTTTGTTTGTGTTTCTTCGCAAGTGGTGTAGAACTCTGGGTGTTTTCTGACAAATTTACATAATTCCAAGATGTACAAGCAGGGAAGTGTGAGTATTTTGTGTTTTCGGAAGTGCGGTTGGCAACTATCTGTTTGTCCTATGTTGGTTATTATTCTAATTAATTTCTTTTGTAAAATAAATATGGTTTGTGAATCGGTACTGTTACCCCACAGCATCACCCCATAGCTGAGCCATGCCTGGGCATATGCGTAGTAAGTAACAAGTGCAGTTTGCTGGTTGGTAGTTTTTTTGATTTCGCGTAGGGCATACGAAAAAGTTGATAGCTTTGCTCTTATTTTCTGTATATGGGATTTCCAATTTATGTGGGTATCTATAGACAAACCGAGGAGAGTGAATTCGTTTACTTGTTCCAGTTTTGTATTATTAAAAATGAAATTTAGTTTTAATGGAGATTTTTGATGCGGATGAAAAGTAATTAATTTTGTTTTGGTGAAATTAATTTCTAAATTATGGTTATCCATCCAGTTTACAGCTGTAGTTAGAAGGGAGTTCAATTTGGCGTTTATATTGTCATCTTTCTGGCATGAGGTGAGCAGAGAGATATCGTCCGCAAATAGAACACATGGTCCGTTTATAATTTTAGGAAGGTCATTTACATAGATAAGGAATAAAAGGCAGCCCACCACACTCCCTTGGGGAATTGACGCGTTAACTGATTTACTGTCGGATCTAATTTTTATTATTTCATGGGTGTTTTTATTAAAATATTCAATTTCCACTAGTTGTACCCTATCCTTTAGGTATGATGCAAACCATTTATGAGCTTTTCCTCGTATCCCTATCCCATGTAACTTGTCTAGTAGTATTTGAAACTGAACCTTATCATAGGCTTTGGTCATATCGAGTAGCATACCTATGGCATAGTTTTTATTGTTAATAATAGTTAGAGCCTCTTGTACGTATTTGTAGACTGCTAACGTTGTAGACCTGTTTTTACGAAAACCGTTTTGGCAGTCGTCAAGTATTCTATATTTTTCACAAAAAGAGTATACGCGGTCACACATAGCCTTTTCAAAGATTTTAGACGCAGTTAGTTAGTTATTAGGGTCGGTTTTAGAGTTTTTCTTATGTATGGGTTTTATCAGTGCATTTTTAAGTAGATTGGGAAAGGTTCCTTCTTCAAACGATTGGTTAATTAATTTATAGAACGGTAGGGTTAGTTCGTCTGCACATTGCTTAAGTAGAAATGGGGGTAGTTCGTCTATTCCATAGCTCTTTTTATTTTTTAATTGTTTTATTATTTTATTTACTTCGTAGGGATCGACAGGGCTGAGAAACATGGTGTTTTCTGTCGGGTACATCACAGGGGCTCCTTTTGCTGGTGAGGGTTTTTCCCCAATAGAAGCAAAGAAGTCGTTAAAAATATTTGCTATTTGCTTAGGTTCAGTTATCAAATTATTATTTTCAAGCAATTTTAAATTAATTTTTTCGTTTTTTATTGATTTATTTGTTCTCTCGTTTATTATATTCCACATAGTTTTTACTTTATTTGTTGACTTTTTTATTTTATTTATATATTGTAGTTTATTGGCTGTCGTTACAGATTGTTTTAGGGTTTTTTCGTATTTTTTATAATATTTAGATAATATGGGATTGTTTGTTTTATTGGTAAGTATTTTAAGTAGTCTCTTGTTTTTGCAAGACAATTTTATACCCTTTGTTAGCCAGTACTTCTTATAGATCGTTTTTATTTTTATTTGCTGCAGCGGGATGCAAACATTTAAAATTTTATTTAATATATTATTAAATGCAATGTAGTTTTCATCTAAATTTTTATTTGATTTGATTATTTCATTCCAATTTTGATTTTTTAATTCAGATTTAAATTTTTCTACATTTTGGGTATTATATAATCTTTTTTTCGCGATCCAGTTTGTTTCTTTTTTGCTATCGCTAACTAATTTCATGTGAAAGATGGTTGCACAGTGGTCTGAGAAACCCAATTCTTCTACGGTGATATAGGTATGTCTAGTAGGAAAATTTGTAAAAATTAAATCTATGCATGTTGAGGTAGTTTGTGAGATTCGTGTGGGGACTTTGATGTGTTGTGTGAATTTATATTCCAACATTAAATCTAAGAACAGGTTAGTTTTTAAACAGCTGTCTAAAATATTTATATTTAAATCTCCCCCTAATATCACGTTATATCTTCGATATTTATTATTGATATAATACATCATTTCTTTTAATTGGCGAGTAAATACTTCCTCCTCTCTTCTATTCCAATAAATTGCAACTATAATAACATTCTCATTAGGTAATTCTATTGCACATAATTCAATACAATACTCAACAGACATATTACTGATATCACAGACTTCTTTGTGCTCAAGATGGTTTTGTAACAAGATACAGACGCCCCGCCACCTCCTCGAGTACGGCGACAATACGATGCCGCAATTTTGTAACCGCTAAACTGTAAGTTACTCAATTTTTCTGGTGGTAGCCAAGTCTCACATAGGCATATAGCGTTATACATGGGTTCTTCATGGATGAAGGCTTCAAGTAAATGTTGTTTGTTACAAATGCTTTGTATGTTTTGATATAAAATTTTAAATTGTTGTTCCGTGGCTTCGAAAAGTATTATGGTTCGTATATTCTTTGTCATTTGGTTTGTAATGATGTGTAGTGTTGGTTTTATCGTCGTTGTTTATTTGTTCGTTAGGTTTGTCGCTTTTGCGGTGTGTCGTGACTCTGGTAGCCTCTTCTCTAGTTGATATCCGTTTTCCATCTATAAATAAGTTATTATTTCGTATTATTGCATAGTGTCCATTTTTTCATGCTCTTAGCATTTCCTCACGCATTAATTTTCTTTCTTTCCTTGCATTTTCGTTTAGAAACTCGGACACATGTATGTTAGTTCCTTGGAAATAATGGTTGTTCTCAACAATGTACCTAGCCATTTTCTTGCTTAGAAACTCAATAACTAGGGGTCTGTTTGTTGTGGTGAATCTTCCAATACGATTTGTTTCTTCTATGTATCCGTTTAGGTCCACATTCAGAATTTCATAAAACATTTCTATCAATCTGTTGTGTAGTTCATACTCAGACTCATTGTAGTATTCGGAGAAGCCATAAATTACTATTTTCTTGGAGTGGTTTTCAGTATCTTCAATTTTTGGAGTTGGTGATAGATGCTTCATATTTTTTATTTCGTTTTTCAGGGTTTCGTTTTCTTTGCTTAGCTTTTCGATTTTTTTGTTTATTTCTTTTATTTCGTGAGTTGTTTTATCGTTTTGTTTGTATAAAAAGTCAGTTTTTCCTTCAATATCATCTTTGAGCTTCGTAATTGCTTTATTTATTTCAACTTCAATTGTATTTTGTAATTCTGATATTATAAATGTATTATTTTCTTTTAAACGCTGTATTATAATTTCGCTTAAATTTTCTAGTGAAAAAGTAGCCTGTATACCCGTATTTATGTTAATATCCGCATTTTCTTGGTGGATAGTATCACCGAGAAAGCAAGAGTCTTCTGAAAATGTGCTATTATTTTTGGAGTTTGTAGTCTTCTTTCTGATGGTAATATTGTTGTTGGTAGTATTATCTAGGGTGGAACTAGACTGATTGATTCTTTTGAAATCTTGGGATCGTATAGGAGTGTCTACATTGCCGGTTTTCGGAGCTTTGCAGCGGCATGCCTGACATTGCCATGTTTTTTTATGCTCCGGCGTCATGCTTTTGAAAAAATCTGTTGTCGTGTTCGCACATTGTAGATCATATCTATCTAGACAAAAGCAACAGACAAGCATTTCCATATCTAGTGGGTTTTGTTGACATCCTGCGCACATAAACGTTGGTGACATCTGGAGGTATTTATAATAGCGCCCTCTAGTTAAGTGTGTAATGTGTGTACTAGCGTCGAACCCATTAAGTAGCTGATTAGGTTGCCGATCGTTAGTAGCTGTCAATATAACGATAGTGGTTTTGCTATTTGACGCTAGATGGAGCTGTTATGAGTGCAGACAGAATGATTAGCACTTTTTATTGGTTTTGCAATACTTATCCACTTAGGTAAACAAAATCTGCTTCTCACCTTTACGGGATGCTTTGCAATATATTTCCTTTTCAATTCAATTGGAGTTATTCACTTTAACTTCTTTTCCCAGCAAATTCGTAGTACAAATTCGAATGTTGGTAGTTAACGTTGACACAGTTTTTAATTTGACTATTTCTTCACTTTTCTTGTAAGATTTTAATAAACTATAACTTCAATGACTGTTGGTTCTTATAATTTCAACTTTTATTTACTTTTTGACAAGATTTAACCACTGTATCTATTTTCAAGTGCAAAAAATACACGGAGCTAATGTTTACTTGCGCACTGCAGCGCCCTCTCTCTGATATATGTGGCCACCGTGGAACCAGTCATCCTGTACGCTGCCAGTGTATGGGCCCCAGCCGTCGGAAAGCTGGGCATCATGAAGCAGTTGGGAACAGTTCAGCGCGGTATTGCACAAAAGCTGTGCAAGGCATACCGGACGGTCTTTTTAAACTCTGCGCTGGTGCTGGCTGGGATACTACCTCTAGACCTCCGGGTCCGCGAGGCGGCATCGCTATACGAGGCAAGGAGGGGGGTGCCTCAGCTAGCACTTGGCGACAGAAGGGTCGAGCAGACTGCCTCGGCGATGGAAGCCTGCGGAGCGCGCTGAGTTGGAACTCGTAAGCCTGGTAAACCAAGAGCAACTTGATGCCCAGAACGAACTTGAGGTTCGTATCTTTACGGACGGGAGCAAGATTGGGGGCAAGGTCGGGGCCGCACTCTCCATGTGGAGCGGCAATGCCGAAACCAAAGCTCGCAAGCTTGCTCTCCCACACTACTCCACCGTTTACCAGGCTGAACTTCTGGCGATATGCGTTGCAACCAGGGAGATCCTGAAACACAGTGCGCATACGTTTGGAATTTTCAGTGATTCCATGGCAGCGCTCCAAACCATCCAAAACCACGACCGACACCACCCACTGGCAGTGGAAGCAAGGGCTAACCTGAGATCCCTGGCCATCCAAAACAAGGATGTTACCTTGTTTTGGATCAAAGCTCATGCGGGATTGGAGGGAAATGAGAGGGCCGACGAATTAGCCAAAAGAGCCGCAGAAAGTTCCAAACGAAAGCCTGACTATGACTTGTGCCCGATTTCGTACGTCAAGCGATGCATTCACACGGCAACGCTGGATGAGTGGAACCGTAGATACGGTTCCGGCGAAACTGCTTCAGTGACCAAATTATTTTTCCCAGATGCGGTGGCGGCTTACAGAATAATCAGGAAGTGCAAAATCAGCAATTAACACAAATTATGACGGGGCACGGTGGGTTCTCAGAATACTTGAACCGTTTCAAGTGTAAGGAGAGCCCATCGTGCATCTGCGACCCGGAAATTGATGAAACGGTGCCACATATATTACTCAACTGTCCCGTTTTTGACAGAGAAAGACTAGAAGTAGAACATGTACTCAACACCAAACTTGACGCCAGGATTTTATGGCAAATAATAGCGGGTAGAAATAGAGGGATACTATTGGACTTTTGCGAAAAAATATGTAATAAAGTTATAAAAAGAAATAAAAGTGCATAAGCAAAAATGCTTACATAATATTATGGACAATATTTATGCTAAGCATCGAAAGGCAGAGTGAGCAATATTTATGTGTGAGCAAAACTTAAACAATAAAGTATAGAATCCTAAGTTACATATGTACCTAGTCTAAGAAGGAAAACATGTTAGTAGTTATAAGAATAGATAAGAAGGCTGTTAAAATTATAATTAGAACTAGAAATAAGTTAAAATAAGACACCTGTCAAGAAAAGATAAAATAGAAAAAAAAAAAAAAACTGTTCTCTTCCCCTGGGTGAATACCAAATAAAGATATGAGAAAAGTTTTTGTGATTTGTGAGGCAGCGCCATCTCGTCTGTCTTTCTGGAACTGGTAAGTATTGATGCCGCTTTCAACAGCTTTGCTGCGCGTATGCGTGCGTGCCGTTGCGTCACCCAGTCACCAGGTGGCAGTAAATGTCGTAAACAAAACAAATACCTATTCCACTTGAGGTTTTCCACAGCCACAGCCGCAGCAGCACAGCACGCGAGAGATCGCTAATATTGGTAACAATTCAGTTAAAGTCCGTGTCATGTAAGAAGTCCCACGGAATATTATTGGAACTTATGTAGTTAGCATAAATCTATAATAGTAGGTAAGTAATAGAGCTTATTTTAAAATGTTGTGAGCGACTGAAGCGCCACTCTCAGGGGTATTCTTACGTGAAATGGACTCGACAATGACCGAGAAAGCTTAAACATAATACACCAGAGGGGCAATTGTAGTAATTTAAGAACCGAAATACCTCGAGTTTCCATAAATATTTTTATGAGATTATGTACCTATGTTTGAGAGCTAATCAATACTCAATACTCAATACTTTATTGCATTGTTTGCAACCTGGTTGTGTCTGTGAGTGTGGTCTGTCTGTGTGAGGGTTGTGCATGCTCCGGTTATGTGTTGGATGGTTTCTGATTGAATGTGGCATCTGCGGCATTTATCGGTAGTGATGGTAGGGTCTTTAATGATAATTTAAATTTCCCATAGTTTTTGGTGGCAGGCCTCCTCTGTTTGGCGTTTTCATTGACCGTCCCCAGACTTGACAATGCCTTGTCAAGTCGGGGGACGGTCAATGACGGTCAATGTGACAATCTTATCAAAATATTACCTACAACTTAAAAGGTCAATAATTTATATTTTTTTTTTTACTTTTTAGAGTTTTTGTATGGGTCGGGGTTTTTATTTTTTTTAATTAATAACGTTTATTTCCAGCTTTTTAAACTTAATGTCACGCTTAAATCTGCGCAGCGTTGCGTATGTTTCCCACAGTGAAGTTTGTTACTAATTTATCCTTATTCCTCGTTCTGATCACCATTTATCCATAACCAAAGATCTTAGATCTTAGATTGTAGATCTTTTCAATGAGCCCAAACACGATACTTCTGCTGTTTATTGGTGAGGGACTTGGGTATCCTGGACATTCCAGACGTAGCTCCAGCATCAATTCAAGGTTACTTTGTTCGTCTAATATCATTGAAGTAATAGAATACCAAATATCGACTTGATCAGACCAGAAAAGAGCTGATAATTTTCAAACGGATTAACCGATTTTGATGAAACATGTCTAAAAACACTCCCGACTATTTTTTATTTTTATTTGGGAAATCTAACAATCGTACATATTATTATATCTAGATACACAGTATGCTATAAGTAAATGTACAATCCACTACGTTTCCACATGTTACTAGCTTAAATACGATAGTTTTGTTAAAATTAAATACAATCAATATATCTATAACAACAATACTTACATTAATTGTTAATTTTAAAACCAAATTAAAACATACTTAAATACTACAAAACAATCAACAATTTTGAGCAAGACAGCTTACTAATTAGTTTTTTAACCTCCTCTGTTTTTTAAGTCGGATAATGATGAATTTTATGTAGGTATGTATCTACCTACATTAAAAAGCCAATTGCACGTAGGGAACCAAATAACCTTGAAAAGTTGGTGGTGATGGGCAAAGCAGACGGGAAAAGACCTCACGGCAGGTCACCTAACCGCTGGTCCGACCAAGTACCCGCCCTCACTGGACTCTGGTACGACCGCCATGAGAGAAGCTGAGATCCGACCGAAGTGGAAGAACATTATACATTATAAAGCCTTATACATGAAGTGCGCGACCAAGAAGAAGAAGTAAAAGGGACTTTAGAATGTCAAGTTGTATTACAAGAAAACTGAATAGGCAGGCGCTATAGCATCATCTGCTCAATGTTCCCACTGCTGGGACACAGGCCTGCTCTCTGTGAGAGGGAGTGGGCTGTAATCCACCACGCCGGCCCAGTGCGGGTTGGCGGATGTCACATGTCTTCGAATTCTTGGTTCTAGGACATGCCGGTTCCCTTCAGTGGTGATGATATAATGTACACAAATTAAAGCGCCTGTCTGGGTTCGAACCTACGACCTCCAACTAATAAGTTCCGTCCGCTACCACTGAGCCACGACTACTCTGCAGACGTTACCACTGAGCCACGACTGCTCTGCAGACGTTACCACTGAGCCACGACTGCTCTGCAGACGTTACCACTGAGCCACGACTGCTCTGCAGACGTTACCACTGAGCCCCGACTGCTCTGCAGACGTTACCACTGAGCCGCGACTGCTCTGCAGACGTTACCACTGAGCCGCGACTGCTCTGCAGACGTTACCACTGAGCCGCGACTGCTCTGCAGACGTTACCACTGAGCCGCGACTGCTCTGCAGACGTTACCACTGAGCCGCGACTGCTCTGCAGACGTTACCACTGAGCCGCGACTGCTCTGCAGACGTTACCACTGAGCCACGACTGCTCTGCAGACGTTACCACTGAGCCGCGACTGCTCTGCAGACGTTACCACTGAGCCGCGACTGCTCTGCAGACGTTACCACTGAGCCACGACTGCTCTGCAGACGCTATAGTCAAAGAAAAAGCAAAAACTGTAACCAGCTATATTAATAAAACCAACTGCCTCATGGGTGTAGTGGCCGCAAGCGCTACTGCTGAGCATCGACTCCTGGGTTCGATTCCCAGGTCGAGCAAAGTGTTATTGGGTTTTCTATCTGGAATTTCTCAGTAGCAGCCCGGAGTCCGGTTTAGTGCCCGCAGACTGGCCCCTTACATGGAACTTAAACATAACGGCGAAATGTTGGTGTATCTACTATCGGTACCTGCTACAGCTCTGCCCTACCCTTCGGGAACAAGGCGTGATGTCATGTTATTAATAAAATAAAACATGACAAAACATATAATTAAAAATAACTTAGTAATTAATAGCTACTTCCATTTAAACAATAACAATTACAATATATTTCATAACGAAACTCGCGCCGATTCGCTGTCCCTCTCACTGGTTGTCTGTCCTTTTCTAGCATGGATCATAGTGTCTGACACGGGGTGGAATGGAGGTGGTATTATTATCTTGTTCAATTAAAAGGGTTTTTTATGTTTGCAGGAGAAAGTATAATATAGAATTTTCTAAGAGCTTTTTAAATTACTTGATTTTAGATTTTTTCAAACAAATATGCTAAAATCCTAATTATTAATAAAACAAAACTTTAATAAAAATCATATAATTAAAATAAATAATTAAAGAACAACTATGTACCTAATGACTAAATTAAAAAAAAAATCGTTGCCTATTTTCAAAATGCATCTTTTAAGTTCTTATTACAAAACTGTTAACTGGACGAATAAGTATTAATTTTTAAATAAAGAACAAGCTTCAATCACGTTCTTATTACAAAAATTGTCTCCTTGCTTTAAACCTTATCAAATGTAAAATATAAGATCTTGTTGTGCTTGTGCTAGCTGACATATTATGGTAAATGTTTTTTGTGTTTCGTAATCTTAATTACCTACTATTATACGCCGTGACATTTAAATCGTCTAACAAAGGTGGTCCACTCAATGTATCCGACATAAAATACCTCTACATAGGCGCGATTAAAACATGTTACCATTAATTAAGATAATAGGTACAAAGAAAAATAAATAATGCTTTATAATTATGAAACATCCTCCCTGTTAATAATGTTTACTTATCAAACGGTACAAGAGATCTACTACGTACCATTACATTCCATCATATACTTACGCTTAACTGTGCGACAAAAACTGACCGTTTTACGTTGTCCTACGATGATGGGGCAGCGCCTTAAGTTTAAAACGAACTTAATGTTCAAGTATTTTCACACCTACCTTTAAGCCCCGTATTACCTACTAATAGATTCCATCATTAATTCCATCTCCATACCGGGGTGTTTCAAACTACGTCATGCGTCATAGTGAATTATATTTTTGTTTTTTTCATTATGCATTTATGTTCATTTTTTTTTTTTTAATGATTAGTAGTCATTGGATACATAAAGTGGGCTGCCGTTGTAAGACGACTAAAATGTCACGGTGTATATATTATTATCAAGTTCTTCTAACTTAACAGACAGCTGTGCTGCTGGGGAGTTTGTTGCGCTACTTTTTGTAAACGATTGTACGATTTTACGATTGTAAATCGCCAAGCTTGAAATGAATTGTACTAAGCTGTGTAATAATGACATTTGTACACCACATGTTGTGGTAGAATGTACAGAACTTATAAAAAATATTAACACCATACTATGTAAAACTACATTCTTACAAATAAATAAATAAAAAATACTTCTTCTTCCCAGCTAAAGCACTAGGAAGTGGTGAAGGGCGGGCGTTTTGAGGGGACTGTCTTATGTAATTTTGACGTTCAAAAAGAGCTGACTCTCAGCCTAGTTTGAATAAATGACTTTTGATGTTGATTTGTTTCTGGAAAAAGCGATAGGTACATAAGAATTCAAATGTAAAAAAAAACTTTAGCTGTTTAACCGCATCTACAAAAAAAACCTTGTTTTGTTATGAGACCGTAGATAAATAAATAAAATAAAAAAACCTTTTATTTCTTGCTGTTTGAATTAAAAATATACACTACACAAAAAAAAACAAAATAAACACTATGAGCATTGTCTGAGGTGCGGTCAGGGTGCGTGAGGATCGGTAACGCGCTAGTGGAGTTGCTGGATGTGTGCGTCCTATCTTTAAGGCTTCGTTCGTGATCTTATCAGGACCGGGGCTCTTCTCTACCTTGAGTAAGTCAATTCCTGTGATCACTTCCATGTCATCCATGCAGTTGCTAATCTCATCCCTATCGATTGGTATTGGGGTATGCAGTGGGTAGCACCGTTTGCACTCTTGGTTGTACTGTATCGATTCTTGTAGAAGGCTGCTGGTATTCTTAGTATCATCATTATCATTTCAGCCGAAAGACGTCCACTGCTGGACATAGGCCTCCCCCAAGCTCCGCCACTTCGCTCTCTTTTTATTTTATTCAATTCTTAGTATTACTGACCTATTTTGTGTTGTGTTTGTTGGCCCTTGAAATCCTTCGATCCATGTTTTGTGTGCTCTCTGCACGCTGCCGGTAGTATTCAAAAGTTTGTGTTCGATGATTCTTGTAGTCGCTCTTGATATATTAACTTACAAGTTTGTATATAATAGAGCTCATAGTTCGTTTTTCATAGATCGTAATTTTGGTTTGGTTGTAAGTTTGTAATATTTGTTTCCGCTGGAACAACTTTTTCGTGTGCACTGACAGTATACTGACTTTCTTCGATGTGTGAGGTACGTGGGCTTTTTTCAGGCTACTGTCTATGGGGTAGGTAAATATTGATTAATTTGAAATGGGGTACAAACTGATTAATTTTATAAAGTTTCTTGTTTTTTCCATACGAAACTTTCTCTGTAAGAAGCAAATAGAATCAATTCCATTTTCTGGTAAATGTTGTCTTTCAAAAGTGCAATTTACTTGTTTATTGACTAAACACCAAGTTGCATACATAAAATTCATTATTAACCGACTTCAAAAAGGAGGAGGTTATCAATTCGTCGGAACCTTTTTTTTTTTTTTTTTTCTTTTTTTTATGTATGTTCCCCGATTACTCGAAGATGGCTGGACCGATTTGGATTTTGTTTTTTTTGTTTGAAAGGGTATACTTCCCAGGTGGTCCCATGATCATCAAGTCAGGATCTGATGATGGGATCCTGGAGAAATAGAGAGAACTCTTCAAATTTTATAGGCACACGAAGCGATTTAGCAATTTTTTGGAAGAGTACTTTCTCGTAGTGGTCTCATTTCAATTTGGTGAAGATCTGATGAAGAACTTCGAAGATAGGCAACGGAACTCCTCAATAAATGATAGCAAATGGACTGGGATTGCTGAAATCTCATGTCTGACTATTGCTTACACCAGTTCATAACATAACATCACGCCGGTATGCTGTGAAGGGGTAAGCACATGTGAACCACTAAAAAGTGAAAAATAAAAACTTTTTCCAAAAAAAAATACAACCGACTTCCAAAAAAACACTATAAAGTGAAAAATAACTTTAATTTCGGAAGGCGGTGACAAAAAATTCAAATACAGCTCCAAAGACACCGACTTCCGAAATTAAAGTTATTTTTCACTTTGTAGTGTTTTTTTGGAAGTCGGTTGTATTTTTTTTTGGAAAAAGTTTTTTTTTATGTATCTTATTGAAAGAAATGATTTAACTTTGACTTCAAAAAACAAATAGAATACCGACAAATATTATCTGTATTAGCAAAAGAGCAGATTCAATCAACTCAATTGCAACCAATTTTAACTCCTCTGTCTTTATAAACATTTATCACGGATCGTACTTATCAAAACCCATAACAAAAACTATACCACATAACCTACACATAACCACAATGTCATATCCAAAAAGCTTACTAAACCTCATCGCTCCTTGGTTGAAAATATCGAACCTCCGACAGTAGTAGCCGGGCAGCGCAGGGGGGCGGACGTGCGTTCCTTTTTCGAAAATCCTGAAAAAAAAACCTACAAAAAAACTGTATTAAAGACTTTAATTGTGTAAAAATAAATTCCAAAGTCGTATCTGAGTGTGAACTAGTGTTCTTCAGTGTGTTTCAGTGTGTGGTTTCGGAGAATTAAGCGAAAATTTACACTCAAGATGGCTGTGGATTTTCGGAGCTGAAGTTAACGGAATTTCTTTGGACTTTTTCGGGTGTTGTCCTCTGAAAAACTAGTAAGTTAATCTAGCATAGTTTACTGCGTGTAAATATGTGTGTGAAAGTGTTATTTTCAATGTGACAGATCAGATACAGACAGGTCTTCGTAGATGTTCGAATGGCAATGTGCTTCGAACAAGCAGGCAGAACACAATTCTTTCATTTAGCGCATGCCTGGGGATATGAAAATGAAATGCCGTGATATCTACGAAAATATTTGGCCAAGAAACTTGAATTTTGGTTGATAATTTCCTTATTAAATGAAGAAATGGATGTTCCAAAATCCTACCTCTAAAAGTGCTTGATAAGGGGCCCAAGCAGCACATTAGCGGAAATTACATCCATAAACAAGCTATATTACAGTCAAAGGCTCTTATGTAGCTGTACTAATGGATAAGACGATTCTTAGGACTGTATGGGGGGCGATCTCTACACTGTTAAACAGCACAGCTGACTAATGGCTGTACAATGGACAAAAAAACAACAAAATGCATTTTAGTAGAACTTGAAAGAACTATTGTCCAGCTTTTGGCTACGTATAATGCTACTAGCTGGTTAAGAAGACCAAAGTTTGTAAACAGCTGCATAGCGGGGTAACGTCACACCGTTTCTAAGCTTTGAACTGTATTAGAGAATAAAATTTTGCCATTGGCATTTTTTTATGGAGTACACAAATTCTATTATAATGCTTCCTCAATGAGCTTAACACTAGCTGGTTAAAAGCATTTTAAGACTGCATGAGCTGTAAATTAGTGTAGTGTTACTCCACTTTAATTCCAAAGCTTATAGTGTAAATATTATCTATTTCACAGCCTCTAGCATTATTGAAGAGTAGACATAGGTTAGTAGTGCTATGATAACGTCAATTTTGTCATAACCTCGCAACACGACTTAATCACATAGATTTTGTTACCAATGATCATAGTTCCGTACAATTAATGGATTCGGTCAGTGACCTTTCTAAAAAAATAATTGTAACGAGAAATACTGAAAGTAATGAATCAAACCAGACATGAGGGAGAAAATATTTATATGGTAAACATTTTATTTAAAGAAAATATAAAAGAATGGGCAATAAAGAGAAATGTTGCTCAAGATGCACTGAAGGAATTACTAATAATTGTGAATAAGAGATTTCCAGATATTTTACCAAATGATCCGAGAACGATTCTACGAGCTAGAATAATTGCTTTAAAATAAATCGAATCTGTTGATGAATACTGGTACAATGGACTAATCAATCCGCTAACTATAGTTTTAAACAAGTGGCTAGACGTTTTAGAAAATATTAAGAGCATTGGTTTGAATATAACCTTTGATGGCTTGCCTCTATATAAAAATTCGAAATATGAGTTCTGGCCGATTTTCCGTAATGTTTTTGAAATACCCAACTATTTATGGTGTTTATTATGGTGTTGGAAAACCGAAGAATCTTGATCTTTATCTAGAAGATGGTGCCGATTCTGTTGGCACAAAATTCTCTAAACTAAACTAAAAATCACCAAAATTTAGTTTAATCCTGTCAAACGACGATTTCCCATTCTGAAATTGACTAAAGTGACACAACTTAACTATATTTTAGTTGGACAGCAATAAGATTGCACTGAATTATTAATTTAGTGAAGATGGTAATTTTGCTATTCTGAGTTTGCCGTTTTTCATCAAAAATGTTGACTATATTAATTTTTCTAACTAAATCTGACTATTTTTAATCGCGATTAAAAAAGTGTGGAATAAAACTAGTGGTCATGAACTAAAGTTCACACCAACACTTCGACTTCAGGTGCAAAAACAGTATTGTATCTTTTTTTTTTTCTTTTCGTTTGCTTATATCTCGAAAATGGTGTGTCTTATCGCAAAAATGATGATAAATTCGACCCCCTTTATGAAACCCCTATGCCCCATAATCTCAACATGTAGGTAATATTTTTTTTATTTTCCATACAATAAGTGAAAAATTCCATAAAAAACGTCGAGGCTGCCCTCCTGCGCACGCTTCATTCAGCTCTTAAAAAAATCATTGCTTAGGGCACACAAGTACCACGTTGCGAAGCCAAAAGAAAAAAAAATACCACCTGCAGCCTTGGCACGACAACTGTAGAGAAGCGTTTTGTCGACGGAAGACAAGACAAAATGACGTTTCCGTGTAGACAGTTGTCAGTTTTTCACCGAGAAATGTAGACAAGCGATTTCTATTCTACAGTAAAGTAGAAATAGAAACCGTCATGCTACTAAGCCTGCAGGATCCGCGGTTGTCAAATTCGATTTTAGTTGTGTCAAAATTATTTTTAAGTTTAGAGTTTTTTTTTTTGCAGAATAGCTTTAAGATTCTCATAGCCAAAAGTAAGGAATTTTAGTGATAGTTTAGTTAGTTTAGTTCGGTGTACAAGAGAATCGGCACCATTGTAGTTGAAATGAAACAGTTATTGAATGACGGAATCCTTCTATCAACAAGCGAGATTATAAAAGTCAAGATTAGATGTTTTACTTGCGATTCACCCGCAAGGGCTTTTATAACAGGTATGTGCATTTTCAAGCCCTCAGCGCCACGTCTTTATGAGAAGATAAATTTGAATATTGTGTGGCCGTTACAAAACAATAAAGCCGTGTCAGTGGCGCTCAAAAGTTTTATTAATTTATAGCTGTTGGCTAAGGAATGGTCAGTAAAAATAAAAGTAATGGTATACATTTACTGCGTTTTATTTTATTAATCACATACTCTTGATTTGGCTTTGGTAATTATATATGTTAAACCATTAGTTGGTTTTATTTCTCCATCATCTGGGTAATCTGACGTGTCACTATGGTTCAACATGCCACTTAGTTCTTTTTCTGCATTGTTATATGTTGCATTGGATGACCGTTTCACTATGCATTGCATTTTTGTCCAATCTGTATGATGCTTTGAATATTCTAGTTTCATCAATTTCGAAGTGACGTTTTTAATATATCATCTCAACCATCCATCCTTTTTCTCAAGCACTTGGTATGACAGATAATTTTCCTTCCCCTCTTTCTATTGTCTTCACTTTTTGAACGGCATTTCTATTTTCTGAAAACAAGAATAATTATTTAGCAATAACATTAGCATCTTTACCTACTACGTCAGAAGTAAGAGATCATTAAGTATGCGGATTTAGTATTTGTGCCAATAAGTAAAACGCTCTATAGTATTAAAATATTTACACCTATTACAGGTACTATCACAAAAATATGTACACTATTATTAATTGATAAATTATAAAACAAACTAAGTTATTCACTTCGTTCGCATAATTGAATTGCAGAAGTGTGTAAGTGTGCAAGAGTGCGTACGACTCGCAATTTACAAGACAAAAAAAAATTCGTAAACAAAATAGAAACAATAATAATACGTGCGGTGCGTAGCGCGTGACGGGTAACAAATTCACAATATATAAAGATAATATGGTAAAGATTTGGCAAAAACTGGCTAACACAAGTTTGAATAACTCCTTCCAATAATATATATATATATATCAATATGATTGGTTAAATTTAAATGGCGCTAACAAATCCTTCGCGACAAAGCAAATTCACGAATAAGCGACAGTCCAAATTCGCTTCATCTCTTTCACACGGCCGGGAGAGCGTAAAGTTAAATCTAGCTAAATATTCACTTAGCTAGGTTAAATGAAGTTATAGTTTTTTTTTTTTATCTTACTTTATAACATACATTTCTAAGCAACATGGCAAGTAATGGCTCTCTGATTTGACATAACAGGCAAGAATAAGTAGGATCACAAAATCAAGTGAAGTACCTAAGCTACTTGAGTACGAAATGCCCGAAATAGTTTTCTATCAATATTAGAGATCCCTAAGACGCTGTTGTATACTCTCACTTTGCTGCTTTCACCAGTCGTTAGAATAACTGAAAACCATTGTACAGCTAGCGTAAAGTTCTCAGCTGATCAATAGAATTAAATATGGCCATTGCACAGAAAAGAGAGTTTCAAGAGAATTTAGTTAGAATGATTGCTGGATAACAAATTAACGCCATTTTAATGTAAACAAGCCGATTATATATGAAAAAAATTACTGATATCTGTAAAATTTTCATGATATTTCAAAACTATTAAAGTAAAAATACATTATTTTTTAGCTACAAATAGATATGAATGCTCATAAAATGTTATTTTTTTGTAAAAATCCATGAATAATTCGTACACCGTATTTATTTTGAATAATATTTTTAGTAAAACCATATTATTTCTGTGGCGCGTGTAATATTTGATAATAACACCTATATATATTAACAGTAAACTGGCACCCGCAGTACAATTTAGCGATAGAGATACAAAGAAACGTGAAAAATTACTTACCTTAAATTGGAAATTATATATTTGCCCACAGATTAGAGTTTGACATAACACTTGCACTGCACAAATAGTCTTTTGTTGCTATTTCTTTGTAGATTTATTAATCGCCGTAAGGAAACCATACACCATCTAGTGGCTGTCTAAGAGAATTAAAGGAGCTGGATAGTGGCCTATTGACAGCTGTCTAAGCTATTGTGCAGCCCATGTACATCTCTTACAATGCTGTGGAATGCTTTTAACAAGCTACTATAATTCTCAGCGCTGGTTAATTTGGGGCCAAATGTAGAATTATAGGAGCTGTGTAGCGGGATAGACAGCCCTTGTACAAACAGCATAACAGCGTCGAGTTTTCAAAAATTCTGTTGTCCAGTGGCTATACAGCTATTTGTGTTGCTTGGGGGTTGTATTTCATATGATGACGGAAAAGAGAATCAAAATAAATTCGTTCAAAAAAGCAATCCGGAAAATTCATTTGTTTTTTATAAATCTCATTTTATATAACGCATGATATTTGACTTGAACGAAAGCTCGCTAACTGAAATAGACAAGTATATACTCGTAGAACCCACGTTTAGCTCGCTATCTCCAGCCCTATATATAATAGAGGGCGAGCCTATTGCCATTAGCCGGCCACAATCCGGACCAACCTGCTGCTCCTCATAGGATCTGACGAAGATAATGTTTGGACTTTAAAAGAGACTGACGTTCAAAAAGAGCTGACGCTCAGCCTAGTTTGAATAACAGACTTTTGATTTTGACTGTAACCTCTGAGTTTGTTTGGGTATTTCTTCTCAGAGTAGTCAGATAGCGCACACCGACCTCATCTAGTTTTCAACCGACTTGAAAAAAGGAAGAGGTTCTCAAATCGGGTGTATTTTTTGTTTTCTTTTATGATAGTTATTTTTTACCTCAGAGCTCCGTCATTTGTAAACCGATTTGAAAGAGTCTTCTTTTGTTTGAAAGGGTTATATACGTACTTATAGAGTGGTCCCACATACATTTTGAAAGGGTTATATACGTACTTATAGAGTGGTCCCACATACATTTTCAAGTTCTGACTAGTAGCTTCAATATAATACGTATATTTTACACTTAGTTTACGTTGATGGTGTTATAATAACTTCCTGTGACTGTTATTTACTTAGCATTTGAAGGTTCAGTTGTGGGTGGGGTCGTACCACAACTAAAAGTAAAAATTGAAATGTTTGTTTTCAAAAAACACCACATCACCATAATCTGCCAAGTCTTTTCCCAACTGTGTTGGGGTCAGCTTCCAGTCTAACCGGATGCAGCTGAATACCTTTATTTTACACTAGCTTTTGCCAGCGGCTTCGCTTGCGTGGAGGTCGGAAAAAATCCCGCGGGAACGTACTTGCTACCGGGATAAAAAGTATCCTGTGTATATCCAGCTTATAAACTATCTACGTGTCATATTTTATCCAAATCTGTTCAGCCATTGTTTAGGACTCGGCTTACACTCAACTACTGCATACTCTTTCAAATAATGAGAAGCAAACTTACTGCTACGAAACATAACAATTCCGTAGCACCTTGCTACGAAGCGGCTACGAAATTACTACGACGACGCTACGAAATAAAAGCAAGACTAGAGAATTACGTTAGGACTATTTTAAGACCAAGTTAAGTAGACTGTCTGACAAGCAGTCTTAACAAAGACTATCGTGTTACCCAGTACCTGGGGTGTGGAGGTCAGATAGGGAGTCGTTTTTTCCGGTTATCCTGGAAGCCGAGCTCGACATAGTTGGGATCAGGCAGTATCTCGCATCATAAATGTCGACCAAACTTCAAAAGGAGCTCATTCTTTAAATAATAATAATAATTGTATGTTGTCTCTTTCATGTTGTGCATTATAAGGTAATAACTTATTGAGATGCATTGCAAGTCTAACATTATTTTTTAGAGAAAAAGTTTTATTCAATTTTTTTATTATTTCGATGTTGTGTTTATGAAGTATGTCCATATATCACATACCATAACATAACATAACATAACATACCATACCATAACATAACATACCATACCATACCATACCATACCATACCATAACATAACATAACATACCATACCATAACATACCATACCCTACCATAACATAACATACCATACCATAACATAACATAACATACCATAACATACCATAACATAATATAACATAACATAACATCACATAACATCACGCCTTGTTTCCCCGAAGTGTTTGGCAGAGATGTACGTGTAGTAGTACACCCACATGTAATAGGAATCGTGCCTATTGCCGTCAACCGGACACAAATCAGTACGCGGGCCAGTTAAAGATAACATAGTCTTCTCAGTGTGTCGATAGCAATCTAAATACAGTCAGCCCAGAACTTGTCTCTGTCAGCAGCGTCCATCAGCTATGTAGCGAGCAACAACCGGACACGCTGGAGAGCTCCATTGTTTGTGGGACAGCAACACATTTACACTCCAGGGCGGAGTCATCTGTAGATCCCCATCTGGGCTGGTACTCTTTACTTCGGCCTATGTACCTGAGTCCGGAGTCTATTTAAAGACTTCTAGGAAAGCCAAGGCAACTCATGTCGCGGTGCGAGATTTTGAGAAGGTGGAATGAATGTTTTGGTAAGGAAGTACCGTGTCGCCACAGGGTTAAAGTATATTTAATTATCTATTATTAAGGGTCTCTCGTTAAACCTGTCTGAAAGGTATCAACGGTAGGTGCCAAATGATTATTTAATCGTTTTTTAATGACAACGTATTTGGGATATTCTCCCCAATCAACGAGAGCTGCGATATTTCTCAGGGATTATAAATAATTCCTTATTTTGTGAATTCACAATCGAAAGATTCCTTGTTGTCATAAAAGCACCCTCGCTGTCTGAAAGCCTTTTCAATTTAAATCTGTTTCAAACCAGTCTTACCAAGGGGCATCGTGTTACCCAGTAACTGGGATAAGGAGGTCAGATAGGCAGTTGCTCCATGTCACATACTGGTAGCATACTCGGCCTATAATGTGCCCACTGCTGGGACACAGACCCCGCAGAGGAGGGGCTGTGTCCCAGCAGTGGGCACATTATAGGCTGGTTATGCATACATACATCCTACTTCCTACTAATATTATAAATGTGAAAGTTTGGATGTTTGTTACTCAATCACGCAACAACGGCTTAACGAATTTGGATGAAATTTAGCACACAGATAGATTATAGCCTGGATTAACACCTAGAATACTTTTCATCCCGGTAGTCGAATAAGTTCCAACCTCCACGTGGGTGAAGCCGCTGGAAGAAGCTAGTACCGTAAACCGGGCTTACTTTGATTCGCGGGATGACTTTGATCAAAACTTCCATTTCATATAAAATCGCTAATTGCGTAAAACGAAACGCAATATGGTCGTTTTTTTTTTCTAGGTTACCAACACTAAAGAACTGTCAAATCCCTTTCTGAGTGTGACACACTGGGAATTCACTAACAATTATAATTACAAATGGTTTTAAATCCTGTTTATCAGTATTTGATTTTTTGCATTATAATTGGGGTTAAGTACTTTGTAATAATTACGCAATAAAGTAACCCTTCATCCAAAGTATAACTTTGATCAGTAATTTTTTTTTTCTCAAAATAAAGCAATATTTTTTCACGTATTTTTACAGGAATCTAGAGTTATAAAAAAACCGGTTTTTATATAACCACAAATTTAAGAAATATGAACCTTCAAAGTTCAATATTGATTAAAGTAACCCCGGTTTACCGGTACATAATAATGCGATGCCCTTTTGCTAACCAGCCTTTTCGGACGACCCGTAACTAATGTTTTTTTAATCCACCTGTGTTTTATATTTTCATCAAAAATCAAAAACCAAAAATCAAAATATTTTATTTCACATAAGCCTGCATGGGCACTTATGAAACGTCAGAAGCTAGGTGCACGGTTCCAATTGATCGCTTCCTATGGAGAAGAGCCGGCAAGAAACTCCAGAGGCGGACTTCATGCCAAAGGCAAACGAAAATAATGAGCATATACAATGTTTTCAGTGAAAATAGGAATAGGACAGTGTAGGCCTGTCAATATGTTAGGACACTTTTTGATTAGCCTATACCTACTAAAACCCATCCATGTATTGATCCAATAGTTATAAGAAAAGTATTCGATCAATAAAGTAAAGCTTTTTACCAAACCCTATTTGATTAAGGATCGTCGATCTCAAATACAATTTGTTCGGAAAACGTCGGCCCTAGGGGGCTCAAACCTTTTTATAGTATTGTATGAGAGAAGTGGGACTCGCATGGAGGAGTCTTAAACAGTGGTGCGCCGACTGTTGGAGAGAAACATATATACGTATATGTTTTACTAGCTTGTGCCAGTCGGATATTATCTCACGGGAACGTAATAGCGGAATGAAACGTATCCGTGAAAGTATCTTATGTATTAATCCAGGTTTTCAACTATCTGTGTGTCAAATTTTATTCAAATCCGTTCAGCTGTTTTTTTTTTTTTCAAATCAAAATCAAATCAAAAGTCATTTATTCAAACTAGGCTGAGAGTCAGCTCTTTTTGAACGTCAAAATAAAATTACATAAGACAGTCCCCCCAAAAACGCCCGCCCTTCACCACTTCCTAGTGCTTTAGCTGGGAAGAAGAAGTAGCGGAACAAACTCCCCAGCAGCACAGCTGTCTGTTAAGTTAGAAGAACTTGTTTCTATACAATAATACGTAATAAAAATTACGAAACACAAAAAAAAACATAAAATTTGCCATATGTCAGCTAGCACACGCCAATATACCATCAAAAATTGAAAACTAAAAATAATAGAAAATTAAAATAAAACGTAAACAGAACTTCCAATCTAAATAAAAGCCTCTAGGCATAAAGGGCATGCCAGCTTACATATGTAATTCTGCATTATGCAAATATAGCTATAAGTAACTTATAACAAAAGTTAAACTAGGACCTCTGGACTAAAATTATTAAAAACTTAATACAATTAACAATAACAAAACCATGGTCAGCAAGACGACCAGTCACCACGAGCAGCACCCGTTCACGAGCATAACGCAAAGATCAGCCATTGCCCCCCTCGCCATATTTGAGGGAAGGAGGCAACCCGACCCCCGACGCTACCGCAAGCAGTGACATCTAAGGGAGCATGACGAACTTGCTGCCGGTTGCACTGGCAAGAATAATCATGAATTGTCGAGGTCGCTAGCTAACTACATATTGCAATACTACTCATTAAAAAAAAAAAAACATTGTAATGAGTAGATTAAGTCATAAATAAATGATAAAAAAAGTAAAACCTGAATTATACAGTCAGATAAAAAAAAAGCAATTATATGAAATAACATAATGATATAACCTGTTTGTGTTTGATTGAATCAAACATCAATACATCCAAACACAAACTTACACACATAACATCAATACATCCAAACACAAACTTACACACATAACATCAATACATCCAAACACAAACTTACACACATAACATTAATACATCCAAACACATACTTACACACATAACATCAATACATCCAAACACATACTTACACACATAACATTACTAGCTTTTCCCAGCGGCTTCGCACGCGTCGATAATTATCCTTTAGGAACGTGCTACCGGGATAAAAAGTATCATATGAGTTTTTTTTTTTGGGTAGGAATCATCAAATAACTTCTCCCGCTCTGG
The DNA here is from genome assembly GCA_947359405.1 of Antitype chi. Taxonomy (NCBI): domain Eukaryota; kingdom Metazoa; phylum Arthropoda; class Insecta; order Lepidoptera; family Noctuidae; genus Antitype; species Antitype chi. The sequence continues at coordinate 88,696 of OX375837.1, forward strand.
GTGGAGCGGGAGGGTGTGTCAGACTTTTACTGACTAAAACCCACCCGTGTTTCCCTCAGTTGCCTGTGTGCCAGGGGCCGCGGTATCTCTTTCGAACAACCCGCACCCCTGGCAGGCATCGGCCCTTGCGGACCCCCCCATTTGGTGCTAACATCTCTTTGAGGCGCGCGTGGAACACAACGCGCCGTCGACCCGGGCTTGGTCCTTACCGGACAGCGAGCTACCCATTACTCGCCGTCCGCAAGCCCGCGCCTACGGTGGCCGGGAATCAGCCTGGGATTCCCGACGCCCAGGGCGTCTCCCGCGGCGATTACGGCCGTAAGGGCGCATATACTGCCTCTCCCTCACGTGCGCCGCCTCCCTCTTCGCGAGCATTACTGCTTCGCAGAAGGAGGTGACGGCTAACCATTCACTCTCGCTCCGTACCATGGCCTGCACCAGGGCCGGACGCGAGAGATCGCCGCCGCCGATCGCCTCCACGAGGACACGGCGGTGCTCCGCCCAAGCCGGGCAGACCGCCACTGTATGCTCCACCGTGTCCTCAGGGCGATCTTCGCAATGGAAACACCCGGGCGTTTCCTCCCGCCTTATACGAAACAGGAACCTCCCGAAACAACCGTGTCCGGTGAGGACCTGCGTCAGGCGGAAGGTGAGGACGCCATGCTGCCTCTCAAGCCACTCTTCAAAGAGGGGACTTACCGCCGCTATCGTGGCGTGCCCAAACAGGGTTAATCCAGGTTTAGGCACCGAAAAGGTCACTATATGGTCATATAGTGACCTAGGAGGAGGAGGACGCCCTAGGAGGTCTCCTAGGACGTCCCCTCGCAGCGTCTTCCCTCACATCTGCCTTGTCAATACCTTTTGTCATCCGCCCTTCATTCGTCCTCTCATCATGACCAAACCATCTAATCTAAGCGTACTCATAAAAACAAAACAATTTTTTTTAATTATTGAATTGTCATCGGTCCTCGACAAGTTTACAAAGTTTAAATGAAATCTGACCGTTTAAAGTGGGTCAAAATCGCGCTCTAAGGAGTCGGTTACATACAAACAAACATACAAGTGAAGCTAATGTAAAACGTGTAAAAAGGGGCTTGTGGCTAAATACTGACAGCCGCACGGAGAGATCGAAGGTTGCGCTACGCTTGCCGCGGTCGGTCCATGGATGGGTGAGCATGCATTACATGTCGAGACCCCTCCGTGCCTCGGGAAGGGTCGCTGACATTCGTAGATCTTTGACAGACTTTACGGGCCGTCAGAAGTCACGTAAGTCTGACACGCAGTTTCAAGGGGTATCTTACTACCCAGTAATTGGGTTGTGGAGGTCAGATAGGAAGTCGCTCCGTGCAAAATACTGGTATTCAACTACATTCGGTAACAAGAAATGTAGCGCGCTTGGGGCATGTGCTCGAAGCGAGCGTTCGGTCTAGTGTTTTGTCGTTTTATATGCTCGCATCGGATGATACATTACAAGCAACTTTGCAAGTCAGTCTCCCTCTTTATATTGCACGCGTACGTCGCTGTATGCCCGCTAAGAAACACTTTATCCGCATTTCACATCGAACCCAAGACCCTACACTCCGCAGTAGCACTTGCGACCACTACGCCAACAGTCACTAACCGAATTACAACTTAAAAGTTCCCTGCCGACAATTCTGCTCATCCTATTTTTGTTAAAAGCTTTAAATTGACGGGCACACCCCATAATGACATTTGATGGTCCCCCACGCCGCCCCATGACATATGATAGAAGGAAATCAAAGCAAAAACCATGGTTTATTGTATTACAAGTACTTTAAACCCCCATTGATGTAAACTACAACCGAATTCACACTTTAAAAACTAGTAACGAACGGTCGGAAATCATTTGCAGAAGCTTCGTGGTACGCAAATTGGGTTATTTATACAGTTTCAAAAAAATATGTGAGTTATTTCGAGGGTGGTAAGGTTGGAAGTCGTTTGTAATGCCAGTTTTAAAGTGCAAATAGGTTTAGAGTATGAGTTTTAGTCAAGTCAAAGTGTTTTTATTGTGTTTGTATAATAATTTGTGTTATTTAGGTTATAACGGCAGCTCTTATATTTTAAAGCACTGGCAAAGAAAGGACTTACACGTGGAGGTCGTAGGTTCGAACCTGCAGGCACTTTACGTTGTGTACATTATTTCATCACCACTGCTCTCAAAACGGTGAAGGAAAACATTATGAGGAAACCGGCATGTACTAGAACCAAAAATTCGATGACATATTGTGACATCTACCAACCTGCACTGGGCCGGCGTGGTGGATTACGGCCCACTCCGTCTCACAGAGAGGAGGCCTGTGTACCAGCAGAGGGAACATTATACACTTAGAGACAGACAGATAGACAGACGTTGCGTTTGAAGAACACACCTATTTCTTTGTGCTTAATATCAATAGTTTTAGAGCAAATTGCTCGTGACAGACACGGGTGTGGTTTCTGGTTCAGTATACTCTTGGGACTCTCCAAACCGATTTGTTTGTATTTCTTGTTTAGTCTTGGGTTTTTTACACAACATCACGCCTGTATTTCCCAGAGGTGTAAGCAGAGGTACTACATGTCACCCATGTTGTTATTGCTTTGACTAAAATAAAAGACTTGACTGTATCATCGTCTGCCCGCCTTTTCCAAACCATGTTGGGGCTGCTTCCAGCCTGACTGGATGCAGCTAAATGAATACGCATATTTTAAATGGAGACTGCCTATCTGACCTTCACAACTCAGTTACTGGGTAACACTATAACCCTGGGTAAGACTGGTTATCAGACTTTCGTGCTTCTGACGACCCGTTACGACTGTCCAAGATCCAAGAATGACAGCTGGGACCAAACGGGGCACGTTGGTCCCTGGTTTTGGTATTTAAAGATGGTCACCCATCCACGGTCCACCCGCGGCAAGCGTAGCTTAACCTGATGCATCGACCCATGCGGCTGGTATAACTTAGCCACAAGCCCCAAGTTACACAATAGACTGGTGCTGGTCTGGCTCCACAGCCACCTGGGCTTACTATTTAAAATTTTCATATTTGGAAGAGATGCTTCCCTTTTTTATGTTTTCTGACATTATGAACATTTCTGTTCCTATTATTATTATTTTCTGACATTACGAATAAGTTTTTATTTTTACTGAACCAAGTAAGTATTATTTATTAAAATTTCAATAGATCATATTAAATCTTTTTGTTTCTTTACGGAAATCAAATTTTATTAATTTCTCAAATACATTGCAAACTATAGTTTTGTGTAATTTAGAAGCATTTTGCTTAAATTTTGTAAATGTGAGTACCATGCATCCGTATAATAATTATGTTGTTTTGATGTACGTTGACTTGAAAAAGCGTGGCAGTTGAGAGTATGTCATGCTCACTTAAATGTCTCGCTGATGGTGGCGCGTGTGTTGGATCATTCGGTTCCCTACAAAATGGTTGAGCTGGATGGTGCTGATCCACGCGTCAAGATCGTGAACGGGCGCCGTCGGTTGAGACTGGTCATCTCCTAACTTCCATGGCTTATTTAAAATCTTATGTTTAGAATTGTTTTTTTTTTACATTGTTCTCACATATAGAAGCAACAAGAATAATGTTCCCAAGATTTGTAATACCTAACAGGATTTAAAAGAGTGTCCATGTTTCGGAATATAAGCAACTAGCTTCAACTTTCCAACTGGTCGACTTTTTGACAGTTCAAAAGTGCCTGTAAGTGGTTCAATTCACCTACCAAGAATCACGGGCCGTGCTATAGAAGAAATAAATGCTTTGAGTTTGAGTTTGTACCAATTACATTTTACAACTTTCATATAATAAAAAAAAAACATAGTAAAAAAATATATTAAACTTAGTAAAATTTTTGAGAAAATGGCGAATGAATAGGTTTTGATTTCGGCAACTCAGAACTCTCGCTCAAAAAAATAAAACAACAGAAATAAACTTGAGTTCAAGATCAAACAATATCCCGAATAAAAAATTCTAAATATTAAAAAGAATTGGCAGTGAATAATCTTACAAAACGACCTAAATCTCGTATTATAATTTTCGACAAAAATAAAAAGGAGCTCAGGGCCGGAATTCACTATGACCACATACCGATTCCTTATTCGTAACCACGTCAATCACACACGAAATCTGCTAATAACGTAATAATAATATCGACAAATTGTCATCGAACATACAGGATGACATTTCGATTCCTTACCGTCATTCTGGTTTCTAAAAAAACACGATATTGACGTAGTTTGAACGTAGTAAGATTCCGCGGGGAATCATTATAACCATACAGAATTTAGGCTCTGTCTAGATAAAATTGAAACGCGAAAGATCGTGTTGTGCATTCAAACTTATGGAAATGCAGTATTCTAACTGCAAAAGTACGTCTCAAAAATCAAGTAAATCAGCGAAATTGACAAAATTTCATATACGGCCTCTTAACATGTCACCCAAGTTGTTGTTAGTTTTGACTAAAATAAAAAAAACTTGACTATTCTTATTGATCTTTATATTGCAGGTACCTATTTCGAGTCTCCTGCCTGCATTCAAAGTTTAAGAGGTAAGTTTATGTTAGGTTGCTTACTGTATACTTACTAGTACAGCACCCTAATTGCGTAACACGCGATTAATTATAATCGGTTTCATTTTGACAGTTCAACAATATTCATTGCGTTATTTACGTTGTTCAGCAGACACCTTTTTCGAACATATGAAGCAATCGTTTAGCCATCTGTTTCAAAACTAAACAGATTATGATTAATCGTGAGTTACGGAATTAGGGTGCAGTTGTTATATATTTTGTCCGGGGAATTATTGCCACTAGTATGTGCCGTCAAGCATTACTTTTACAATTTTTACCTGTCTCAAGCCCCATAGATATACCTACGGGTGCATGCAAGGCCTGCCAGTGCTGCATGAAAGGCCCGTCCAGCCTGTTGGCAACAACGGTAAGAAGACTGTAATGTATATTCCAAACGTATTCGATGGAGCTTCCACCTTATTGATTGGCAAGCCACGCAAATATATTCCCACCAGTTTGAACACTTCAAAAGAAGTTACTTGACAAGATTTCGTCCCGCATCTCGCGCGGGATTCACCTCATTTTAACCAGAGCTTTTACGCAGAAAATAAGTAAGCAGCAGGCTTAGCATGACGCTTTCTATTTCTATGAAGAATAGACACAGCTCTTTCTATACAAAGTGACATTACGTATCTCCATTTTTGACATCGCACCGTAGAAATCCTTCTACAATCTGTCATTTTGTCTTTCGTTTCTAACGATCTTTGTCTAGGTCCTTTTTTGATTTATTCTTCGTTCAGCCCACTGAGTTTTGTCCTACATAAACAATCCTGGGTCGTCCCAAACAACTTGCAACATGCTTCCTTCATCCCATATTACAATTTTAATTAATTTATTCTTGCCGTTAAGTAGACTATTTCAGAAGAAATTCTTCTATCCCGACTGTCAAAATACACTGACAACTGAAAGTTGTCTAAGGTAGTGAAGACAATTTGATTTTGTAATCGCCATCGTCGAAAATTTTCTTACTGTCTACACGGAACGTCATTTTTGTCTACTATTAAATTCCGTCGACAAAACGTTGCTCGTGTGAACCCTGCTGGTTGTCTATGTCGACGATGGAAGCCGTCAAATATTTTAATAATAATAATAATGCTCTCTGCAAAATGAATAAAACCACAAAAACAATAGTTGAACGATAGTGGGGTGAGAACTCACAACCTCCCGCTGAGCTCTTGGTTAAGCTATAATTAAGTAGGTACTAATTGGAATCACACCCTTTTAATTTAGTTAGCCCCTACATAAAAAATGTGGTAGCGATATCTACGCGTTATAAAAAAAAATCGGATGTTTCATAGAAAAGTGCAATACCTACGCGGTCAAAATGTATGGATCAATAGCTTGTTTTTTAAATAACCGACGAAAAACTTCAACGCAGGTTCCCAAGCGATTTACTTTGTGTAAATTATTTTCATCACACTGCTCTCATCAAAGGAAAACATCGTGAGGAAACCGGCATGTCCTACAACCAAACAATTCGACGACATGTAAAATCCGCCAACCCGCACTGGGCCCGCGTGGTGGATTACGGCCCACTCTCCCTCTCACAGAGAGGAGGCCTGTGGAACTTAATTTATAGGTTGATTACAGTGATTACTTATGTATGCAATATTTTATGTTGAAAACTCATAATATTACTAAAATCTACGGTAACTGCTTGGCATTTAAAACTTTTCATTGTCTTGGCATTAGGGCGCCCTCTGTCGATGATATTTGAAATTATTAGTTAGCTGACATTTTGAATAAAATAGATATTCCTTATTCGTGCCACTATATCCTTACTAGCTTTGCCAGCGGCTTTGCCCGCGTAGACAGCGGTAGTTATACCACAGGAACGAACTACTGGGATAAAAGTATTCGATGCGTTAATCCAGGGTATGAACACAGGCACACAGATAATTTGTAACCTAGATTAACACTTATGATACTTTTAATCCAGATAGAACGTTCCCGTGGGCTTATTTTCGACTTCCAAGTCGCTGGGGATTGGGATAAAAGGTAGGTATCCTATGTGTTACAAACCATGTTCCAGGCCACTTAAGTTTGCCAATTATTCGGGCTATGTCGGTTACCTTGGTTTTCCTGTATATCGTCCCTACCTATCTATAACTATTGCTACAATAGTGGGTTTGATTCTCACATGGAACAAACATTTGCAAACGTCCTGCCGATTGTTGCTTAAATTCTGTATATGTGTGTGTTTGTAAACACAAGTTCTACGGAATGTGAGAAACTATACGAGTAGGGCGCTGTTTCTTCTAAAATTGAATTGGTTTATTTTAAAATGGAACATACATAAAACCACGCCTTATTCCTACGGGGATAGTCAGAAATAATAGAACGTCACCTGCTCAATGACGTATTATAAATGGACGCGTCATACACGAACATCAGAGCACTCTAAATCAGCGTAAACGTAATCCTACTACAAGAACAAGATAGACCAATACCGATTCCTGTTGTTAGAAAGAGATAAACATATATATTTAGTTACGTCACTAGCGTGTCGCCGCGTCACTGGATGGTACGTGACTAATAATAAGACTGAAGACAGGCATACCTTGCATTTATCTTGCCAATATTGAGCGCCGGTAACGCAGTTTACACCTTTGGGGAAATCTGATTTGTATTTGTTGTTAAGGGCTGTTTCATGACCTTCGGGTTAGTTTCGGTGTTATGTATGTATATCATTGCTCTTGCTATGATTCTTACAGACGCCTTTTGCCTCACAGCGTAAGCATAATCAGCCTATTACGTTCCCACTGCTGGGACAAAAGCCACCTCTCTTGGAGAGGTGCGCAGTGCGGGTTGGTACGAGTAGATGTCACATATTTTCGAATGTTTGGTTCTAGCACATGCCGTTTCCTCACGATGTTTTCATAACCCGTTTAGAGAGCAGTAGTTATGGAATTATTTACACAAAGTATTCTGTCTGGGTTAGAACTCACTACTTACTACTCGTAAGTTGGTGCCGGTACTACTAGGCCACCACTGCTAATTTTGCCTCGTGTAAACCTTAAATTACGTAATACGTTCATACATCTGGTCATACACGCACGCAGGTTGCGAGTACTACGCACCTGACCTTTGTGAAGAACAGCACCAAGAAGGTCACTATTATGTGCTCCTAGGGCGTCCCTCCCGCCTTTTGTTAGTCGCTGTTAACTGATTCTTTCTATTTAAAAATGTTTAAATAAAGAACAGAATTCTATTTGTAGTTGCAATAATAGTAATATAGATGGCGCTTTTTACAATTAGAGATTGTGGCCGAGTTCAATGTAGGGTTGGATAGGGTTGACACAAAACAAAACTTTTTACTGAGTAAGTAGTCCGATTTTTTAAATTCTATTTTATTTGGAAAGAGTATACTTCAAAGTTGGTTCGATTAAAATTTGAGAAACAAAATCCTACCCGAAACGTAGACAAAATTGCTAGATTTTTTTTTTAACAAAAAGTTTAGACACGAAAAAAGAAACCGAAAAGCTAAAAAATACCTTTTAATCTAACAAAGTTGCTAAATGACTAATATTAGAATTGAACATCTTTTTAAATTCTATCCTTTTCTCACGGTTGGTCGCTGTGACTAGGCCTCCAATCAAACGGTTGGGTTTAAACTGTAACCAACCACCATCGAAGTTGGTCGCAGTAACATGGTATTTTTAAGACCCCGAAATATAAATTATTTGATTCCACAAAAAGAGGAGCAATCATTATTATATGTGTTCAATAATATTTTTATGACAGCAAAATGGGAATTATTCGAGGTTTGATTTAATTACATACTTTTATTTTTATCTCAAATATTGACAAGGTTTGTAGTAATATAAATACTAATGATCAAATTGAAAGTTTGTGATTTGCTTCAAATGATTTTGTATCAGTGTAGTGACGTAAAAAAGTATCTCATTTGACAGTTACCGTAAAAGTACTGGTTTTCTAACGATACGGAATTTAAATATTATATGATTGTTGGAGCATCTCCTGGTATCCGAGACAGTTCACTTCGAGCTTCGAAATCAAAAGGTTTTCTTCAAGAAGTATATATTAATATTTAAATTATGTATTGTACCTAATTAAATAGTTTGCTAATTTTGCTATATAAGTCCTCTGTTATTTATATTGTTCATTGCTGATATCAAACAATGCTTTCGTCATTCGTATATTTTACTTTATGCTGATGACATGAAAATTCATAAAGTTGTGCGTGATATGTCAGATGCTTATCTGTTGCAAGATGACCTGCATAGGTTTGAAATATATTGCGTCCGTAACAAACTCCAATTAAATGTCTCTAAATGCTTTCTCCTAACATTCTCACGTTGTACTTCTTTGATCAATTTTAGTTACACCTTGAACGATCAGCTCATTAGCAGGCTAAATAGCATAAGAGATTTAGGGGTAATGATAGACAGCAAGCTTCTGTTTGATCAACATGTGAATAGCATAGTTACAGAGGCATCCAAAGCTCTGGGATTTATACTGCGCACCACGGCCTGTTTCCGCTCCCTTAAACCAGTTAAAATCTTGTATTGTTCTTTCGTACGCAGCCATTTAGAATACGCGTCTCAGGTTTGGAACCCGCAGTATGAGACTTATAAGTCCCGTATTGAGGGTGTCTAAAGAAAATTCCTACGTTATCTGGATTATAGGGCTCAGCAATACTCAGTTGACTACGAGCACCGCTGCAAACGGTACCACTTCCTTCCTCTGGAGATGAGACGTTATATTGGTGACATTAGTTTACTGTTGGGTGTCGCAAATGGCCGTATTGACTGTCCTGAACTCGTTGCTAATCTGTCATTACGCAGGAATCTGATGGGATTACGTCAGCGGCCAATATTAAATGTACCTTTCGCAATGACTAATTATAGGCGGAATGTTTTCTCAATAAGAAGTGCACTTAGTTTCAATAGGCTTCCTATGGACCTTAATGTTGACTTGTTCTGCACCAGTGTGGCCACCTTAAGACGATTTTTGTCACAGTCCTTTTTCATGGATAATTAAGTTATCTCATATTAACTAATTATATTAACTTGTATGTTTTTTTTTTATCGACATTTTTCTTTAACTATATGTGGAGGCTTGTTATTAGCATTTTTTTTTTATATTACTTTATTTGTATCATTGATTTGTTAGTCTGTAAGCCTTCTTTAAAATAAAATAAATAAATAAGTATAAAGTATACCAGGTTTGTATTTGTGCAAGAATTTAAAAACAGATATATTTATACCGGAAAAACTGTGTTTATTTCAGTACAATATCCGAAGTGCCAGCCCTAGTGACGTAGGCTCCGACGTTTGCGTGACCATTATTAATATATCCTAGGAGGTGGTTAGAACCTTGTTCCTTTGTGATATACGAGGGATGGAAATTAACATCATTATCGCTGTTGTACCAATGTTAGGCAGGGCTCCAGCCAGTAGCTTGCGAAATTATTAAAAAAGGAGGAGGTTCTATGTTCCACTGTTTTTTTTTTTTAATATCTTTGTTCACCGATTTCTCCGCCAACTGTAGACCGATTTCAAAAATCCTTTTTTAATGGAAAGGGTATGCTTCAGGGGTGGTCTCATACAAATTTTATTAACTTCGCTTGGGCAGTTTTTGCGTTAGCCTCAATAATATCCCGTTAGTACATCCCGTGGGATACATTTCGAACTCCACGCGGGCGAAGCCGCTGGCAAAAGTTAGTAATATTATGAATGTGAAACTTTGTTTGTATGTTGTATGTTAACGGCTGAACAGATTAGGATGACATTTGGCAAACATATCGTTTATAACTTGGATTAACACATCTCGGTAGTAGGTACGTTCCCGTGGGATCATTTTCACCCTCCAGGCGGGCGAAAGCGCGGGCAAAGCTAGTTTTTAATTATAATACCTCGCCAGAACACATATCGATCTTTGTATTCAAACCAAAATCACGTAAATCAGATCTGCTATTCCAGAATTAAGTTCACAAACGTGCAGGTTGTCAGACTCACAGTGCCCATGTGTCATACATATAATGCAAGGATTTAAGTTTTTCTTAATTTCTGAATCGAGCTGCACGATTACTGACTGGATAGGTCCACTCAAATTGTGCTTCTATCCTCAAAAGACCATTTCAGACACCAATCTACATGGTCTTCACATGATCTGACCAAGATTAAGTTTGGACTGACCTCTGAGTTTGTTTCGGCCTGTCTTCTCAGGGTAATCAGATAGGAAATGCCGACCACATCTAGTTTAAAAAATATGATTGACGAGTAAAAGACTTACAGATTTTTTTTTTATCATTTGGGTATCAATCCTTACATAAGTATTACAACATGTAAATCTTTTTCTTATCGTAAATATCATTGACGAGAGAAGGGCTCGCGGCTAAGTACTTAAACACAGTCGCACGGGTCGATCAATCAGGTTAAGCTACGGTTGCCGCAGTTGGTCCGTGGATGGGTGCCCATCTTTATACTATACCGAGACGCGTCCGTGCTTCGGAACCAGTTGTCATTTGTGGGTCAAAAGTCTGACAACCTGCCTTACCAAAGGGTATCGTTTTACCCATTAACTGGGTGGTGGAGGTCAGATCCTCCTGCATCCGTTTAGACTGGAGGCCGACCCCAACATAGTTGATGAGACAAGGCTAGGTAGATTGATTGATGTATCCTCAGTACAATTGAACCCTGGACATCTAGCACATCAGTAGCGTTTGTGACTACTAGGCCTATGGAAAATGACAGAATAATATATACCTAGGTAAATATTTAATATTCGTTTTATATTAAGCACGTACTTGTAATCAGAAGACATAAGGTACATAAGGGGAAGTCTGTGTTCCCTCAGTTGCCGTGTGCCAGAGGCCGCGGTATCTCTTTCGAACATCCCGCACCCCTGGCAGGCATCGGCCCTTGCGGACCCCACCAGTTGGTGCTGACATCTCTTTGAGTCGCGCGTGGAACTCAACGCGCCGTCTACCCGGGCTTGGTCCTTACCGGACAGCGAGCTACCCATTACTCGCCGTCCGCAAGCCCGCGCCTACGGTGGCCGGGAATACGCCTGGGATTCCGAACACCCAGGGCGTCTCCTGTGGCGACTAAGGCCGTGGGGTGCATATACTGTCTCTCCCTCATGTGCGCCGCCTCCCTCTTCGCGAGCATTACTGCTTCGCAGAAGGAGGTGACGGCTATCCATGCACTCTCGCTCCGTACAATGGCCTGGACCAGAGCAAGACGCGAGAGATCGCCGCCGCCAATCGCCTCCGCGAGGACACGGCGGTGCTCTGCCCAAGCTGGGCAGACCTCCACCGTTTGCTCCACCGTGTCTTCAGGGCGATCTTCGTAGTGGGAACACCCGGGCGTTTCCTCCCGCCTTATCCGAAACAGGAATCTCCCGAAACAACAGTGTCGGGTGAGGACGTATGTCAGGCGGAAGGTGAGGACGCCATGCCGCATCTCAAGCCACTCCTCAAAGAGGGGACTTACCGCCGCTATCGTGGCGTGCCCAAAGTGGCACCGGTGACTGAAAAATTGCATGGTTATCGGTTTTCATGGTGTGGGCATGGGATACGGAGGAATGAGGAACATGTCGTGAGAAAAGTTTAGAGTATGAATGTCGATGGCTATAAGAGTAGGGGGAGACCAAAGAAACGATGTATGGACTGTGTGAGTGATGATGTGTTAGAAAGGGTGTGACTACGGAGATGACGACTTATTGAGAAGTGTGGACTCAATCAACCGTTTGACATTATTACATTTATTCTGACATTATATATCTTTTCAACTGACACATTCGTAGGTATAACTTTGACATCGATTACCTACTTAATTTGTTTCATAAATGCTAATGCATAAAAATTTATTTGCCGTTTTTGTCTTTTTTATTTTCTATTAAAACAATGTATACAATTATTACATACTTATTTGCACACCATTTGTAATGGCAGAATGTAACCCTTTTTTTGTCAGTGTATTATGATATTAAAACTATAATGGGCCCTCCCATTATAGTTTTAATATCATAATACACTGACACAGTTTTAAACCTATATTCTGGCAAATAAATGAATTTTAATTTGGATGAAAAAGGCATTTTGCGTCGAACACTAATAAATAAGGACAGCGAGAATGATAATTAGCCCATTTAAATAATTTATCTTTTTTATGCTAACATTGGTACTTGCTACCCATTTTATGCTAACAATTACTTGTTACCTATGTATTTTCACAGTCTGCAGGAGAATACTTGTAGATAGTTGAGTCGTTGAGAGTTACCTACTGAGTGTAAACTGGCTCTTTTTTTCTTTTATGGGAATGACATCTGGCAGGTCAACCTATGAGGTTATCGGCAGCTTGACCGGACTTGGCTGTGATAACCTTAATAAATTAAGGCTACCATGCAGCCAGGGCTTAAACCTTAAAATTAGAGCGACTGCTGGCTAAGGTCACCCCCTGTGGGGTACGGGCCTCGGCTTAGGGCATCGCTGATAGAGGGCACCAAGGAACACACTGGATGACTGATGCTAGCTCCATTCACTCGTGAAACGCCTTCTCTCCATTTCCAATAACATAAATAAAACGCGTCGATAACAGACCCATGAGGCAAAAACTACTTTTAAAATAACTTCAAAAAGGATGAGGTTCTCAATTCGTCTATATATTTGTTCCGCGACATCTCCGTCTATTATTGTAAATGGATTTAGAAAAGTATTTTTTTAATGGAAAGGGTACTCTTCAGGGGTGGTCGCATTTAATTTGTATTATCTTTGCTTCAGTAGTTTTTGCGTCGATCTCGATAATATGTTTTAAATCCACTTTATGTATTTAGATGACATTCTGCTGCTTCCTGTCACTGTTGTGTACATAGCAAGACGTACTGGTATACGAATTGGTGTGGGGTAAAAACAGAACCAGAACTAAAAAGCGAAAAATAAAAGTTTCTCCGAAAAAACACTACAAAGTGAAAAATACTTTGTAGTGTTTTTACGGAAGTCGGTTGTTTTAAATACATACTTCTAGCCCATTTATAAACTACCACATTTATCACTAAAATCTGCAGTACCTACCTATAATTATTACCTAACTACATGAGCAGGACTGTCAATCACAACATGTCACAGGGTAATCATAGCAGTAGGTCCATGCATATGATAGCATGTGCAGTGTTCGCGTGACTGATAGTCATCGGGTGACATGCTACGTATAATGCCTACACTGTGGCTTTGGACTTCGGGAGGTATGACCCTCAGTACTGGTTTTACTAAAGTCGTTCGTAGAATAAAATTGAGGTCTGACAGTTTATGCTACTGTTTAGCACATGACTGTGTAATGATAACCAAAGGGGTACTAAGGGTCCGCTGTCCGTCCATCTGTCGGTCAGTGGGCTGTATCTCATGATTCGTAATAGGTAGACAGTTGAAATTTTCACAGAATATTGATTTCTGTTCCCGCTGTAACAACAAATAATAAAAACAAAATAAAAAATTAATGGGGTCTCCATACAAGAAGAACGAGTGTTTTCCTCATTCCCTTCGTGTGCGAGTCTGACTCGCACTTGGCCGGTTTTTTTCTTTTCGGGTGTAGCATGGTGGCCAGTAATAACGGCTGACAGACGAGTTGTAGGTCGTAGGTTCGAACCCAGGCGGGTTACTTTGTGTAAATTATTTGATCACCACTGCTCTCAATCCGGTGAAGAAAAACGTCGCCATCGTGAGGAAACCGGCATGTACTAGAACCAAAAATTGGAAGACATGGGACATGTACCAACCCGCGCTGGGCCCACGTGGTGGATTACAGCCCACTGCCACTCACAGAGAGGAGGCCAGTGTCCCAGCAGTGGGAACATTATAGGCTGATTATGTGTGTATGTGTTAGTAATATCCTACTAAATTATTCAGATTCTGATTGATAGTGTGTTACGCAGTGAGGCTGCAGTTGCATCAACCTATTATGAAATAAATGTACAAAGTTCTCAGCTTGCGTAGTCGTAGTTAAAATCAATATAATTGTATAATATGCACTACAGGAACATGCAACGTTGTGTATATTGAATTAAACCTTTGTTGACACTATGTACTACTGCACTAGAACATGCACAACATCGCATCGATTCCCAGAAAGTATTACCTACTAGCTTTCGCCAACGGCGTCGCCCGCTGGAGCTCGATAATTATCCCACGGGAACGTAATATCTGGATAAAAAATCCTATATGTTGATCCAGGTTATAATCTATCTGTGTGCCAAATTTCATCCAAATCTGTTAAGCCATTTTTGAGCGATTGAGTAACAAACATCAAAAAATCTAAATATCCAAACATACAAACTTTCACATTTGTAATATTAGTAGGATGTAATTGTAAACCTTTTGAGACACTTTCATAAGTCAATATTTTTAAACTAGACGGCGGCGCCATGTACTAGCTGACAAACCCCTGAGAAGAAATGTCGAAACAAACTCACAGTCATGGTATATTTAAAGTCCAAACAATATATTATTAGAATTTTATGTGAAGGGCCTTTTGAAGAAAGACCCATTGCAGCTTTGAGCTGACCTGTCCCAACAGACGCTTGTATGTATCACTCATCGTGTAGCTCAACCTTATTTTAGGGAGCTCAACGACCCGTGACAACTTCACAAGACGCTACCAGCTCTGCAGCACATTACCGTAGGCCGTATACAAAATTCTCAGAACCACCGCCTGCATGGTACTCACATTTACAACCATAAAATATTAAGTACTATGCACAAATATATTGAAAAGAAAAGAATCACACGCAATCAAAAAATTCGTCCGCATTGTTGTCATCGGGAAAGGTGACTAAAAGGCTGGCAGCATTGCCACGTTGTATGGCAACGCTGATTCTTTGGCCAATAAAATAGGCCAGCCCTTTGGCCACGTGACGAGTCGACCAACCGCTTGGTAATACTACACCTATCTCGATAAGTACGTGGGCACTTGGACCCCAAGGCCCTAGAGTGTCAACCTCAAACGGCACGACCAAATAAGGTCCAATAAGATAGGAATATTTGGGTTTGTACACTTGACTACCAAAAGTACGTACAGCGCGCTTGGTGAGATAAAAATATTGAAAATGCAACATGTAACATTATTAACGCAACACCTCATACGCCCCAATAAGAGTATTGAGTTATAAGCAGAGATCAGATAGGTATTCGGATGCATATTCACCTAAAGTTGAAAGTTGGCTAACATGGAATGCGCTTTTGTATTGAAAAAGTCTTAATTTAGGTAAGTAATCTGTTTATTTTTTGTTTTAACTAATACAAACCACCCCTCCTCCAGTACATACATATATTTGTATCGGGTTAAACATTAATTTTAAATTAATACACATCTGGATAGTTATGCAATCCAAGTATCCCGGGGTTTTTAATAAATATTACAAATAATTTATAAAGCCGCTTCCATACTTTCATAGCAAAAAATTATCTTTAGGTAAATATGCATCCGAATATCCGATCTCTTGTTATAGGTAAGCCTAATACAATGAGCAAGGCCGACTATTATTATCTATAGATACATATACAATGCTTTGTCCTGAATGACTGACTGACGGATCAACGCACAGCCTAAACCGCTGACCTTAGAGACCTGAAACTTGGAGGGTGTGTTCTGTGTATGACGTAGACATCCGATAAGAAAGGATTTTCCGAAATTCTACTCCTAAGGGGGTGAAAAACGGGGGCAACATTTATACAAATGTTGTCCCATACGGGACAACGTGATTCCTTGGTCCAATCTACTGAACATTTTGCATAAACATTCTTTAACAGAATTGATAGAAGATGTGTTTCGTATTTTATTGAAACTCATCGGCTAACGGGGTTAAAATAAAGTATAAAACAAAGTCGCTTTCGTGTTTGTACGCTTAGATCTTTTAAACTACGCATCGGATTTTAATGCGGTTTTCATCAATAGACAGAGTGATTCAAGAGGAAGGTTTATATGTATAATACACAGACCTCTACACGGGCCAAGCGGCTGGCAAAAGCTAGTTTAGATATAATAGCGTTGACTGTAGCATTACGTTATGCATTTTACATTGAGTCTTATTATTTTGATATAAGATTTAAGTTTCTTTGGCTCAATCGGCGGTCAGAATAGCAAAATACGTAATTATTGAAAAAAATACATGTAATCTTCAATTATAAACAAACTTCCTACTTTCAGGACTTGCGTTCATTCTGGTACACCTTGCAGATAAATAAAAGTCTCACAACAAAAACAAAAAGATCTTCTTACTAAAATAATGAGACTTGCAATAGAATTAGGAAAGTTTGAATGTATCACGAAGTAAACTCGACTGAACTGTACTTTAGAAGTCGAGAGTCAATCGGCTTTCAATCATATTGAAGACGAAATATGTCTTCGAACTTTTGTTTTATGTCAACTGAGGTAAAAAGGTTTATTTTGCGACTTGTACGCCGGAAGACACTCACACCATGTTTTCTTTGTCCACGTAACGACGTTGACAATCTAACACTGTAGTTTTTCGGCACGCTGGGCTGGGATGCACTCTGTTGGATTCTCAATGCTCGGTTCAATACCGAGAGTTGAAAATCTAATGCGCGATATAATCCGACCGTGATAGTTTTACTTTCATACGTACGCAGTCAAAATCAAAAGTCATTTATTCAAACGAGCCTGTTTTTGAACGTCAAAATTACATAAGACAGTCCCCCAAAATAAAGTCAAAGTCTTAGGGCGGTTCGACATTTGACGGAAGATCGAGCGCAACATCGGTTGAATGTGTTTAGGTTAAATGTTATTGTTTACTAGCTGTTGCGAGCGGCCACGCCACCTGGAGGGCGACAATTATCCCACGGGAACGTATTACCGGATAAAAAGTATAATATGTGTTAATCCAGGTCATGATCTATCTGTGCGTTACGCCGTCATGATAAACTTAAAAAAAAAAACGCAAAAGTTACCCAGTTTGTAATATGACTCGGTGTCGCACTTCTTTCGCAGGCCGACACTTCAAGTTCAAAGTACTCAGTGCTCGAATTTATACAAAATCCTTCTTGACATATTATACTGTTAGGACAGAAGTGAAATCACAATAAGAAATGAATTATTTATTAACCTAAAAACGAATCACATGAATTTTATAAAAATAATTATCCAAAAATACAATCAGAGGAACAAAACCATCACTTATAAAAATAACAGGAGAATAACGAGTAACAGAGATACCAGATTGCACCGAACGGCCGACGGACAGTGCTTCCGCACACGGCGCCGTCCAAACGAAGAAAAAGGAACGAACCGCCGCCTGCGGTCGTTTTTATAGTGGCTGGGCTCCCCGCGTCCTTGAGCCGGGTAGCAACACGCAGTATACTATCCAACACGGCCATCCTGATCATGCGTCGTCCGCGACAGCATCAGAAAGGTCCGACAGGCTCTGCATGGCTGCTCGATGGGTTTCGTCACCTGGACGGGAAGGCCCAGCGACTGGCTCTACACCATGATGAGTAGGAGTGGTGTCATCAGTCAGGTTGTCTTCTGTGAAACCAACAAAGAAGTTTAATGTCTCTCGGAAAGCAAGCACCTTTGCCTATTCTTTTTGCTTGCATTCAATTCTTCTCACATGGCCTTTTTCTTTCATTCATCAGATACATAAGCTGACTAGCTAGATAGCCTGTGGGGTACCAAGGCGTCATCTGAGTACTCCCACAGAGTCTCATTCATCACACATAAACATCATAACTCGTATCATCGACATTCATACATCATTCAACATACATTGATCCATGTTCATTCACTGTCATGTAGGGCGTTTTTCGCCAAAAGGATCGTCTCGCAGTCCGTCCTCTACATGACCCATCGTGTAGGGCGATTACCAAATCACCAAAAGGAACGTCTCGCAGTCCGTCCTCTACATGACCCATCGTGTAGGGCGATTACCAAATCACCAAAAGGAACGTCTCGCAGTCCGTCCTCTACACGTCAAAACACACGTATACGTGGGTGGCAAGGCCACTCTTTGTGAGACCGGTCAGGTACCTCGCAGTTTACCTGACGTAGACGTCTCGCAGTCCGTCTAATATCTCACCCGAAGATCTGCACAACCCTCTATGGCAATGCAGACCACTCATAGTACGCAAGTATACTCACGCTCAAAGAATGCAGCGCAAGTCTCAGGACACCACTCCCCTTTCCAGAGCATCATGTACTGAGCAGCAGCTTGCGTCGTCTTGCCATAGGAGCCGGTCAGCAGGCGCAGCTCATACCGCCCACTCGGCAGCACGCGTGTGACCCTGTACGGCCCTCGCATCCCGTGGTCCATCTTTCCAGTTGCCTGCGAAATCTTGATGACGAAAACCAAATCATTGACATTAAAAACTTTTGGTGGTCGTCGGTTTCGATTTACATAATTGTCCTGTCGAGACTGGTTTTGTCTTAGTAGATCAGTTGCGCGGGCTCGGCGTAACTCTCTTTGTGCTTCATGATTCGGCTGTACAACTTTCAGAGCGACATCACGGACCAGTGACCTGATGACGGGGGTCGCCGCGTCGATGCCCACCAGTAAATTTAATGGCGATGCCTGAGTCGTTTTCTGCTTGGTTACGTTGAGGGTCAGTTGGAGTCTCCACAGCGTCTCGGACCAGGCTGTCCCTTTGTGATTAGTCTCGATGCGAAGAAGGTTCAGGACGGTACGGGCGTACCTCTCGACTTGGCCGTTTGATTGGTGCATCTCTGCAGTAACCAAATGTATCTCCGATCCCATATTTTTAACAAAATCTAGGAACCTAGCGGACTGATACATTCTGCCTCTGTCGGTTACAATCATTTTTGGTACACCAAACAGTGAAACTGCGTTTGTAAACACTCTTAAAAGTTCTGCTACATCCTGCCTATAAATGGGGTAAAGAAGCGTATACTTAGTGAACGCATCCACAATAAGAAGAACAAACTTGAAGCCGTTTGACTCGGGAAGTGGACCTAGTACATCTGAGTGTACAACCGAAAAAGGTTGATCGGGTTTTTCCCACGAAGTTATGTTTTGTTGTGGAGACCTAGGCACGCGTTTCTTGGAGATGCAAATCAAGCAATGTTCGAGGTACTTTTTAACGAATTGCCTAAGGCCTGGGAACCAAAAGTGCTTTAGGATTAAATCCAAGGTCTTGTCATAGCCAATGTGATTGTGTTCGTCATGGAACACTCGAAGCAGACTAAGTCTGTGACCTCGGGGAACAAAGCAAAGGAATCGCGGCTGCTCGCCAATCGCAGTATACTTATAGTACAAAAGGTCATTTTTCTCAACATAGCGATTAGGATCTAGGCTGCCTTCTCTTAGTCTTTGGAGAAGCTTTCGTGTCTCTTCATCTGCGGCTTGTGCTATCTGAGCCCAATTGCGATGTTGAGTGACATGAAGCACTTTACGAGGGGGGTTTCTGCTCAAGTAATCGGCATGTGACAACATAGCACCTTTTCGGTACTCCATCTCGAAGGTAAAATCTTGGAGATACATCCACCAGCGGGCAACTCTCGGCAGCAGATCCTTTTTACGTTCGGTGGATTTGAGAGCATTGCAGTCTGTAATTAGTTTAAATTGAAGTCCGATCAAATAGTGTCGAAAATTCTGCAATGCTTTCACAACCGCCAATGTCTCCAACTCATAAGAGTGGTATCTACTCTCTGCGCCTTGAGTGGTCCGGCTGAAGTAAGCTACAACTCTTTTACTATTGTTTGGGTGGGTTTGAAAAAGAATTGCGCCGTAACCAATGCTGCTCGCATTAGTATGAACCTCTGTGGGTAGACTCGGGTCAAAAATTGCTAACACAGGCTCATTGGTCAAAATTGAAATAATTTCCTGTCGCACTTTTTCTTGTTCGGGACCCCACTTGAACTGAAAATCTTTTTTAGTTAACTGGGAGATTGGGTACGTCATCGTTGCATAGCCCTTAATGTACTTCCTAAAGTAACCGGCCAGTCCCAAGAACTGCCTAACTTGTTTGATACTTTCCGGGGCGGGCGAGTCTACTAATGCCTGGATCTTATGAGGGCTCGGCCTAACCTGACCTTGACTTATTATTCGTCCAAGGTATTCAACCTCGTTGGTGAGAAAAACACACTTGCGTACGTTTATCGAAAACCCTGCCTTGGTCAAGGTCGTAAGTACTTGTCGCAACAGGTCGACACCTTCGTCCACTGTGGCGCTCATCAACAGTACGTCATCTATGTAAACCAGAACTTGACCCGCGTCAATGAATTTGCGAAGCGTTTTGTTGATGATGCGTTGATACACAACGGGCGAATTTGTCAGACCGTATGGCATTTTTAGGTATTCATAATGCCCCTCGGGCGTAACAAACGCGGTGCGATGAACTGACTCGTCACTAATTTTTATCTGGTGGAAACCAGAGGCCATGTCAAGAGTTGAGTATCGCGTTATGTTTTTATCACCTAAACGATCGATATGGTCATCTATTAACGGGAGCGGATATCGCTCTTTGACAGTCACCCGGTTCAAAGCACGAAAATCAACGCAAAGCCGGTCCGATCCGTCCTTTTTCTTCACTAAAATTATCGGGCTAGAATATTCGGATTCGGACTCTCGGATAATGCACTTCTGTAGAAGGTCATTAATGATTTCGCGCACTCTTGTTTTCTCAGCAATTGAAAGTTTATAAGGGCGATATGTAATCGGTACGTCACTGGTTACATTGATATGCATTTCACCCGTAGTGACAGTAGTGGTCGCCGTGCCTGTTATAAAAAAATCCGCAAAACCATCAATTACCCTCATAAGAGACTCCCGCTCTACACCCTGCAGTGGTGTAACTATAGGTATGTCAATTTCTTTAGAGACCGTGAACACATGAGACGTGTTCTGACTTTCAGGTGCGCGTGTGAGATATTGTCGGTCTTTGGTTCTGATGTACGTTATGCCATCCTTATTCAGAATGTCAGTTCCAATTATCAGGGGTGTACTCATAAACGCGGCTGGTACTACAACGAAATCAGCCTCTAGTGAAATATTTGTAAACTCAATCGTAAGGGTTACGTAAGATGTGGACACAATTTCGTGGTTACTAATACCCTTCAATACACACTTAGTAGGTTTTACTGCGCAAGCCAAATGTTTTACCACGTCGGATGATATGAGGGAGACATTAAGCGCGCCGCTATCTATTAACACGTCGACCGGTATACCGTGCACTACTGCGGTGGTTATATCGCTGTTTCTTCCACAGGATCCTGACAAAAATTTACGTTGCGTTTGTTCTGCTGACCCTGTGGTCCAGACGATCTTTCTTTGGCAAAACAAGCGTCCTCCGTATGTCCTATCTTTTTACAGAACGTGCAGGTTGGAACGTTGGGACGTACTTTGGACGCTGGTTCGGACGGTTTAGATTTTTTTGGGCAGTTGTGAGACAAGTGACCTTGGCCTTTACAGTTAAAACAGGTCTTACGCTGATTCGAACCTGCATGTTCTGTGCCGCGTTTTCGTGATAGAGGGTAGGCCGTAGATTTAACTGAGCCACCCTTCGTTTGATCTGGTTTTGCATATATAGATAGAAAAGACACCAGATTTTCTGAAGAGAGTTCTGCGTTTGCCGCCGCTGCCCGCACTTGTGCATCGTCTATTCCGCGAACCACTATTTGCGTCATTAATTCCTCACTAAGGCCTTTGACAATGCGCAAGCGGAGCAGGGTACGTCTCGCGTACTCAGCGTACGACGAGAATGTGTTAGACGTTGTGTTCATTGTTTCAAAAAGTATCGTCGCATAATCTAATTTTCGGGGGCAAAGTGGTTTAAATTCGCGTTTAAAGCTACTCCACGATCTATCAGAGGTTACCCATTCATTTAACCATATTCTCGCGTCGCCTTTTAAACATCCGGCTACGCGTGACAGGCATTCTCTGTCACCCCAGCGATTGGCTATATGTGCACGATCCACTTCATCACACCAAGAGTCCACGTCATGGATAGATGGGTCAAAGTTTGAAACAAAATATGAACGTCCCGGATTTACGGAATGAATCGCATCTACTATAGCTTGAGCCACGGACGGCGCCGTTGAGTCCGGTGGCGAAATGGGGGTAGACGTGAATTTATTCTCGATCATTTCCAGACGGGATAAGATTGTGTCTAGCGTTCGCGTTTCTACGGGGGTAGACCGCGTTGTCTGGTTAATGTATGACGCACGCGGTGGCGTTCCGTTCGACTGTACTCTAGAGGGAGTCCGTTCGCGACGACTACATGACATATTTCGACATTTTCGTGAGCTATCTCCCGACTGATCGCGCCTACGATGCCGTCGGTGCGATCTGCTCCGTGAACTATGCGTGTTAGGCATGTTCATCCGACAAAACAAGTTCTATGTACACAAAACAAAACAAAAAAAAACAACAAATTCACACACGCGGGTAAGTAACGACAAAGTTCCTCTGTTATGAGATTCAAACTAGTCAAGGGGCCTAAATTGGGGTTGGATTGTTATCCCACTTCTGATGTTAGGACAGAAGTGAAATCACAATAAGAAATGAATTATTTATTAACCTAAAAACGAATCACATGAATTTTATAAAAATAATTATCCAAAAATACAATCAGAGGAACAAAACCATCACTTATAAAAATAACAGGAGAATAACGAGTAACAGAGATACCAGATTGCACCGAACGGCCGACGGACAGTGCTTCCGCACACGGCGCCGTCCAAACGAAGAAAAAGGAACGAACCGCCGCCTGCGGTCGTTTTTATAGTGGCTGGGCTCCCCGCGTCCTTGAGCCGGATAGCAACACGCAGTATACTATCCAACAATACATATACTTTGACTAGGAACAAATTGATAAGCAAGCGCAGCTACTAGTTGGCTGTCGAAGCTGCCATACGATAATATCGAACGTGTGCTTGTAATAAACTCATAACAGCACAAACACACATATAATCACATGTCGTACATAATCACACACTCACTCTAGTACACAATCGCACAACTCTCCACAACGCTGTACTCGCCGCATGATAAATGGTGTAACGTTGTAACGCTTTAGTACGCCTAGACATTGTTACTCGGGGTGGAGCCCTGGTGTCCTGAAACACAGTCTCCCACAATATTGTAATAGCTTCATACTAATCAATATATGTACCTACTTATAAACTTTTAAATCTTGTGGTGAGTAAAAATAAATAAATAAATGTAATATGTGCCAAATGACATCCGAATCTGTTCAGCCATTGTTGCGTGATTGAGTAACAAACATCCAGACATCTAAATATCCAACCATACAAATTTTCACATTTATAATAATAGTAGGATTGCTGAAAATTATCTTAGCTCATCAACCACCATCAACATAACTTAATATAATCCCATTGAACTGTTATTTCATGAAATAGTCACCCATTGCTAAAAACGTAACAAAATGAGAAGATGGCGTACTGCCTACCTACCTACCTACCTTGGCACTTCCCCTTTAAATAATGAAACAGAGTAACTTCCAAATGGATGAGCCGAATCTGTCCAAGTTTCGTGTAAATATTACATCAACTTTGTAAGTATGCATGATCTGAGGAAGTCGATCTTTTGAACTTCTTCACCCGGAAGGTAACAGGAATATTATCATAAAACACTAAGAGGCCGTACACGACATTTTTCCGATTTCTATGATTTAAGTACGTGATTTTATAGACGCGATTTTACTGTTACAATATTGAATTTCTCTAAGTTTCAATGCACCATGTGAAAGATCATTTCAATTACCACCTAATAAATGAGATGTTTTTTATTTTTATACAATGCGTCGTTGGTGTAGTGGTCGCGAGCACTACTGCTGGACGATGACGACTCTGACGTTCGGAGTTCAATTCCCAGGTCGGGCAAAGTGATATTGGGTTTTCTATCTCGAATTTTCGCAGTAGCAGTCCGGAGACTGGATGTGCGGCCGGTGATGGCAATAGGCTCGCCCTATTATATAGGACTTGAACACAACTAACGAAATGTGGGTGTACTTTACATAATATATGTAGTACACCCATGTACGCCTCTGCCCAACCCTCCGGGATCACAGGCCATGATGTTATGTGATCTTCTCAAAACTTTTTGCGCTTCTAATAAATGCAGACTTGTTTAAATAATATCACTACAACGGTAATGTTTTCTCATTGTTTGCCTTATTTGTTTTTAGTAAATTCGTTAATTTATGTATGTTTATTTGTGCTTATATTTACGTATATCTAATTAGGTATATATGTATTATATTTATAGTTTAAGTTAGGTTTATGCGTTTATGATAAAAATATTCCTCACATTATTGCACCTACCACTGTTTGTGTCAACAGTAGAGGAAGAAAGGGATCAGTCAGCAGCCAATGAAGTGCGCATCTACACAGACGGCTCTAAAACACAAAACGGTTCAGGTACGGTAACGGCACACTCCCTTGACCTCAACATTAACTTTCACATACCGCTAGGCAATCCGCAACAGCAGTAAAGCGCTTAGGCATCCGGAATTACGGCATTAAATTCGTATCCGACAGCTTATCTGTGCTCAAAACTTTAGCAAACAAACAAACTAATTTTTGACTGCCATCTAGCTCTGGAGAGTTTATCGACGTCCAATCGTATGACCCTCCAGTGGATCAAAGGACACAGTGGATCCTTAGGTAATGATGCCGCAGATGAACTTGCGAAGAGAGGCTCAGATATGAAAGTGCTAGGCCCGTACCCACTTCTCCCCCTGCCTTTCTCACAGTTTCGTGCGTGGATTCGCCAAAGATCAACTGAACTTCATAACAACAGATGGTCACGGGCAACAGACTGTAGACAGTCAAAATTGGCTTTACCAATTTTACACCCGTGATTAACCAAAAAACTTCTCAGCCTGGGTAGAAATAACCTTAAAATAATCATAGGAACAATTACGGGCCATAACCCTCTTAACAAACATCTATATAATACAGGCGCCACAGACAGCCCGCTTTGCAGGGGCTGCCTTGACGCTGAGGAATCAGCCGCCCACGTCATCCTGGAATGCGAGGCCGTGGCTTCTCAACGTGAAGAAATCCTCGGAACAGTGAGGTCGCTCCGCGAAGCCTGTGCAGCTCCCAGGAAGCTTCTGTGCTTTTGGGTGGAGCTAGGCTGGCGTTGTTAGCCAGAATCCCCACGCACAACGGACCGAATGGGAGTCTACATGCGGAAAAGGGAGTCCTATCATCACCATCATCATCACTGTTTGTCTCCGCATCACCCAAAGGTTTACCCCAATTTAGCCTTTTTTAAATGTTTGGTCTTTTCTCACAATAGATCGCTATGAGGATTCTGAAATGCTGTTTTTTTTATGAATCAAAATTTCGTGGCAAGGGGCAATGAAATTTTAATTTATAAAAAAATTGTTAAGTAATAAAAAAATGCTGTGCCATACATTTTTAAATAACCAACAAAAAATGTACCCAGGTGTGTCCAGCATCGTGTACTGGATCCATGGTGATCGGTTGTCCCAGCCTGTGAGTATGTTTGGTACAGGTATGTGGCGGCAGTACAACGCCACATGCGAACTACGCATCGACGACCTGACGTAACACAAATCCTACATCGCGCAATCAGAGTTTACCGCGCGACTGGTAGGTACATATACAACATCCCGACCTCAACCGCTGGACACCATTCCGATTCAGTTTGTTCCTTGCTGCCCTCTACCTACCAGCGATGCCCTAAGCCGAGGCCCGTACCCACAGGGGGTGCCCTTAGCGAGCAGTCGCTCTAGTTTTAAGTTTTTAAGCCCTGGCTGGTAATCTTAATTTATTAATATTATCACAGGCAATTCCGGCAGCCGACTACCTCATAGGTTTAACTGCGAGATGTCGTTCACAAAGAAATAATTAACAACCGTTGTGCAGTAGCGCACCAGACACAACACCCGTCGTCGGAGGATGTTCCTCATTCCTCAATAGGTACACCTCTGCCTATCTCCCTTCGGGGTATAACAGGCGTGATGTGTTGTATATTAGTCTCGGTTGGTACTTATCCAATAAACTTTATGAAAAACAAGCCTTCATAAAAAGAGAGATTTTTACAAAGATTTCCGCCTTAAATGTGGAGAATAATTATTTTGTTACCAAAAAGTTCACAGTTTAAAAATAAAGGCTGTAATGTTGTTGTCCTCCTTGGGAAACTCTCAAATTTCTTTAAAAGTTCCTAAATCCATAAAAATAAATGTTTTACCACTACCTACCTACTGTTAGACATTTGTAATTTCAAGCAACATAACATATCTAATCATTATTATGACTATGACTATTAATCATTTTAATTCTACTAATATTAAAAATGTGAAAGTTTGTATGTTTGGATGTCTGTTACTCAATCATGCAAAAACGGCTAAACGGATTTCGATGAAATTTGTCACACAGATAGTTTGTAACCTGGAATAACACATAGGATACTTTTTGTCCCGATTTTACGTTCCCGTAGGATAATTGTCGACCCCCACACGGGCGAAGTCGCTGGCAATTAATAGTACTATTTTCAGGATGCTACTGCCTCGTTTTTCAGTGAATATGGCATTTAGATTCCTTACCGTTACATTGGTTTTATCTGACACGATATTGACGTAGTTTGAACGTAGTGGGATTCCGCGGGGAATCATTATAAGATAACCATACAGGGCCTCAATTCTGTATGGTTATAATGGTTCCCCGCGGAATCTTACTACGTTCAAACTACGTCAATATCGTGTTTTTAGAAACCAATGTAACGTTAAGGAATCGAAATGTCATATTCTGTATGTTCCAAGACAATTTGTCGATATTATTAATACGATATTAGCAGATTTCGTGTTTGATTGACGTGGTTACGAGTAAGGAATCGTTAAGTGGTCATAGTGAATTCAGGCCCTAAATTGGGGCCCTGATTGAATTATTTACACAAAAACACTACAAAGTGAAAAATAACTTTAATGTCGGAAGTCGGTGTCTTTGGAGCTGTATCCATTTAAATTTTTTGTCACCGCCTTCCGAAATTAAAGTTATTTTTTACTTTGTAGTGTTTTTGTGTTTTTGGAAGTCGGTTGTTTTTTTTTTGGAAAAAGTTTTTTTTTTCACTTTTTAGTGGTTCACATGTGCTTACCCCTTCACAGCATACCGGCGTGATGTTACGTTATGAACTGGTGTAAACAATACACAGACATGAGATTTCAGCAATCCCAGTCCATTTGCTATCATTTATTGAGGAGTTCCGTTGCCTATCTCCGAAGTTCTTCATCAGATCTTCACCTAATTGAAATGAGACGAATCGGGAACATACATAGAAAAAAAAAACAAATAAAAAGGTTCCGACGAATTGAGAACCTCCTCCTTTTTGAAGTCGGTTAAAAATAAAGCACCCGTCTGGGTTAGAACGTATGACCTCGTAAGTCGCACCGTCACCACCGACCTACCACTGCTTTCCTCTGCTCTCTGTTCCAGAGATAAACGCGTACGAACAAACAAACTCTTCAGCTTTAATTTTAGTATAGATACAGATGAGATATAGATACAGATGAGATTTGTGTTAAGAAACGACAAAAAATCAAAGGTTGCAAGATTTCCCAGCAAAATAACTTCCGAAACCTTATATTTATTTCCTTTTACTGTTTATTTGTATATATTTAAGCTCCCCATACACTTGTCGGGTCCCTATAAGACCCTTTAAGGGTTCCAAACCCGTAAATGATCCCTTACATCTCTGTTTTCAAAAGGGTCATCCACAAGAATGTAGCAATTTTACGAGTGAGTAAGTAAAAAGTTTGAGACTGACCCTTTTAAGAAGTGGAACAGACATTGCTTGAATATTTTGTGTTTATTATTTTGGTGTAAAAGGGATGAGGATCATCCTGTATATCTAATATGGATACAAATGTTTCTTTTTAAAGACCGCCGCCGCCGCGCCGGTGCGGACCTGTGCGTGTCTCCACAGGCAATGGCCCACCTCCCATCTTGCGCCGCTTACTTTGCTTACTTCTTCTACTGTTTATTTTATACTAGCTTATGCCCCGCGACATCGTCCGCTTCAACTTGCTCCCCCGACCCACTCCGTCGTCTGACATCGTCATCTGCGTGACTTTTTTCTTTTTGCTCAGCTCCTAAGGGTCCTAGCGTAATGTTATAAAGCCTTCCTCGATAAATGGGCTATCCAACATTAAAATAGTTTTTCAATTTAAGCCAGTAGTTCCTGAGATTAGGGCGTTCATCCAACCAAACAAACAAACCCTTCAGTCCACCCAGCGCAGAAATTTTTCGTCAGTAGTACCTACGCGGTCAAAATGTATGGAACAGCAGATTTTTTTTTGTTTATCCGACGAAAAATTTCTGCACTGGGGGGTCTAGAATGATGTGCTGAATTCATACATAGTTACAGTTTGCGCACTGAATAAAAACTTTACCTGTATATTCATCATCATCATCATCATCATTTCAGCCGACACACAGCACAGCTGGACATAGGCCTCCCTCAATTTGGGGGGGGAGGTTGCCATAATCGCCACGCTTGGCAGGCGGGTTGGCGACCGCAGTAAAGTGGTAAAATGCATAGAGGACGCTGCTGCCCATTCTCTAGTAAGTCCCTTAGTCGCCTTCTACGACACCCACGGGAAGAAATGGGATGGTGCTATTCTCTACGTCCGGCACCACACAGAACGGAACGGATACTATATATTAGTACCTAATTATATTAGATATAAAGTATTGATATTTTTTACAAGTTCACCATTGTAGCACGAAATAACATATTAATGTCACCTAGTTGAGAAGGCGCTGGTGTTCGCGGTACAATGATATTTTTCATTAGTACACACACACTTATTTCTTGAAAACGATTTTGTGAACCATAAACATGCTATTTCTGTAATAAAATTTTGTGTTCTGATCTGCGAAATTGATATTTACGGTGTACATTGAGGACCTAACAGTTCAGTTGTCTTAATTATGTCTATGAAGGCTCGGTGTCTTGTCTTGTCTTTGGAACTTATTCAATAATAAAATAATAACATTTCATTCATAACATACATTTAATCATTCAGTCTCATAATATAACATACAAATATCAAGGAATAAGCAATATACAAAGAATCGCTCTTCTTAAAATAATACTTAAATTATATTTATTTATTTATTTTATTCTCTTCTTACATCTACCATTACACGTAAAAGTTACACGTAAAAATCTACACATGCTATCTCATAATACATACAATGGCAGGAACATCTATTAATTATTTTGCACTTTTCTATAACACAACAGATTATTTTTCACGCTAGGTGGTTACAATCATGTGTTGAATTCATGGTTATAGTTTGCGGGTCGATGTCCCTGCCACTCTGTGTACTTATCTAAAATTAGTTTTTACCAGCGACTTCACACACGTGGACGTCGAAAATGATCCCACGGGGACGTTCTACCGGGATCAAAAGTATCCTATGTGTTACTCCAGGTTACAAACTATGTGTCCGCGCAGCCGTTTTTGTGTGCTGAGATGGGGGCCTTTTGGCCTCGTACAGAACTTCGTTTTTAACTTTAAATTTTTGTTAAGCATATTGTGTAGTTAAGTTTGTAATATTCCTGTGCGAGTCTAATAAATTCATTTTCTTTCTTTAATTTTTTATTTGTTGTATATAGCGTGAAAAGTTCATGTGTCTACGTCTAACTATCTCGGTTGACAAGATGCAGCTTGTGAAACACGGATATGAATGCATAGCGGGGCCTTAGTAATAGGGCGCTGTTGACACCCTATGGATACGGACCCTAAAAACAAATACTTTCATATATAACTAGTAGGCCAAAGCAAATTATATTTACTACCCACACCATTAGGATCAAAATCCTTTATAACTGTATACTTATTATCAATATTATAAGGCTCATTTATTTCTATATGATTCCCGTACTTCTCATCGATATAATTTTTGACTATCTTACGAATTTCTTCCTTGTCATATTTGTCTAAATTATATACTATAGGCATGAAATTATTCACTGATAAATCTTTGAATTTCAGTTTTAATTCTGCTTGAGCTATTTTAACGTTGGATTTCCATACTTTTAAGCCTATTGAAGGATTATTCGTTTCTATAGTATTATCATTGTAAGGTTCTTTTCTCGTTATAGCTATATTTCCTATCGGTATTGTTACCTCAGCATTATTGTTATACAAATTATTTTTAATGTCTTCTCTCTTATTCATATAATTGATTAAACTGGTTTTTAGTTCATTATCGTCATTTATGCTATCGGCACTTGTTGGTATATCTTCTACAGGATTATATTCATTTAATTCTGGACTTTCTTCTAAAGAGTCAATACCTAATTTAGTTTGAAGTGGTGTTTTCGTTAATATCGGTGTTTGATACTGAGAAATTAGAGGTTCAGATACAACAAGAGGACTATAAAGATTGTAGTAGAGTAGACTAGGAGTTTGCTGAACATTCGAAGGTTTGGCAGCAGGAATAGAAGAATATGGTTCCACAGAGGGACTATACATTCGAGTAGGTCCTCCTAGATTTTGCAGCGATTGAGGAGGTTTAAACAAAGGTATATGATATGTCTTATAACCAGAATATTTGATATCATCAATATTTTTGTACGAAGTAGGAGTAATTTCAGAAGTGTCAGCTATTTCAATAGTATTGGGAAGGGATTTCATTTGTGAACTATATTTTAAGCAAGGATTGAGGTAATTGTGAGGATATGAGTTCGTAATTGGAACGTTTTCAGGAGAGTCTGCTCTTTCGGTGTAAGACTCGCTTGGTCTGAGGGAAGTAGTGTCTGATTTAGGTTTAGAGCCAAAATGTTTTGTTGGTATGACAGTGGCATCTTTTAAAATCTCCGGCGTCATTGTTGTATAGGGACTTGCGACTTCGGCAGGAGAATTTGTAGGTGAAGTAGGAACATTAAAAACTTGTGGACCTTTCCCTATATGGTTATTAGCATAGAAATGGTCCAATTTTGATATTTTTTGAGCTCTTTGCGGTATTTTAATATAATTTGGGATACTCATACCTTTGATTACTTCTAGTAGATTTTTTGTTGGCTTAGCATCAAAAACATCAGGTTTATTTTCATCTAAGTTTCCATTGTCCGATTCAGGGTCATAATAATTATCTTTATTTGATTTTAAATCGTCTATGTATTCTGTATAAGGTTCTTTTGAGTTAAGCAAAGGATGTATGCAATTAAGTTCTGAAATTATTTCAGAAATTGTAGATTTAGGTTCATATGCATAGTCATTTCCTTGTGGGGTTATTTTATTAGCAATTCTATATTTATCATGAAGAGGAGATATATTTTCTTTTTTTGGTGTTACTTTTAAAAGCTTTTCTTGAAGCGGTACAGATTTTACCAAGATTGGTGACTCAAACAATTTCTCAGGTTTTATTGACATAGAGCTGGTGTAAAGTGGTATCTGTGGACTTAGTCCTCCTGTCAATGGACTGGGGGTCAGTTGAGGAATGTGTGTGGATAGTGATTGAGAAGTTGAGAGACCTTGGATTAAGTCTTTATATTCCTGTGGACTTAAGTAGATTGGTGATGGTTCCTGTAATTGATTGATATAACTTGGTGTTTGTATGTTTGGTGGTATTTGTTTGTATGTGGAGGGAGGGAAATCTGAATTTAATAATGAAGTGTAAGGGGATAATTGTACAATATGACGTTCTTGGATATTTGATGGTGCTTTTCGTTCAGATGGAGAGTACTCATCGATTAATGGTTCAGACTTAATTTGTGACAGAGGAATAAGATCTTTAACATGTGTAAATTCAGTTTCTTCTGATATTAACGAAGGTATGGAGAAGGATGGTCTTGGCATTGTAGTTTTATATTTTGATGGAGGCATTGTAATGGTTGGTTGGGGTGTTGCTAAATACTTGGAAGCATAAGCAGGATGACTCTGTCCTTGTTTGTTAAAACCTAGCATCAGTGAAAATCTGTCTTTTAAATCTGCTATAAGTTTGTTTGGTTTTATTTCTTCTATCGTTTCTGTATCTAATGAATCGATAGAAAGTGGTGATGATTGTGAGGCACTAATTCCTGAAACTTCAATAGGCATAACAGTGTTTATTATGTTTGCTTTTGTTAAAAGTTCAGGTGAAGGTTCTAGAATATCATCCATTGAATATAAAGGCACATTTGTCTGAGTACTTACTGGTGATTTAAAATGTTTGTCAAACGGTGGTTTTGAGAGAATATACGGTGCGGTGGTTAATGGATTTATTGGTGCCCCAAGTTCAGAGATTTCTGAAACACATGGACCAGAATATTTGTGATCACTAGAATCATATGGAAGGTAATTTGAAAGAGCAATGCATGGGCTAGTAACAGATGTTACAGATTCTATGGGAAAGCCTTCCGGGAATGCTTTATTGGTGTTAGAGAAATGCATTGGTACTAAAGGAGCATTGTTTTGGGAATTAGCCAATAAAGGTTGTAACAATGAACTTTTTTGTAATGGAGTATTATTCATTGGAGATTGAGAAACATATTGTGAGTTACTAGAAATATCAGGTCGATATTGACCTGCATTTTGAGGCCATCTTATTGCTGAAGGTTTTAATAAAGACGATGAAATGAATGGAGTTGAATAAGTTATTGGCACAGAATACGAATTCTGAGATTCGGGAGAAATATCTATATGTCTTAGATTTGATAATAGAATATGTTCAGAAGGTGCTAATATTGATGATGTAATAATATTATTTGGAACGGGATACGATGGTACTTCAGTTATAGGTTTAAAGTCTGGATTTAAGAACGGGTTCCTACCTAAAGGTAATGAATGGTTTTTAGAATCATATACAGGGACACTTGAAATACTAAATTGGGGAGTACTGGGTTTAGTAATTAGTTGCTTAGGTGCATACTGTGGTGCTAAAGATAGGGAAGCATATTGAGCTTGCAGTGGTGGTGATTGTCGATGAGTTTTGGCTGCATATTGTACATTAGTATGTGGTTGAGTTTGATAAGAATCTACAGGCTGTAGTGGCTGAAGTGATGAAGGCAATGGGACTGTGTATTGAACGTTAGATAGCGGTAGTTTTGGCTTTAAAATATTTGTCGGGTTAGTTGTCGTATCCAAAGGTCTGCTTGGAGTAAAAGGAACTGTTTGTAAAGGTTCTGATAAGAAAGGCGTTGGCGAGCTATATCTTGGGATATTGTAAAGAGGCGCTAATCTATTTTTTGTTGGTTGGAAGTCTGTATCGGAATACATAAATAGTGATGACGGTATAATATTATTTGTCAACGTTTTCTTTGGAATATGTGGGCTACTACTGGAGTAGGGAATATTAGAATGAGGAACAGTGGGACTGTATTTTGAAACGGATAAACATGAAGATTGTAACGAATATTGTGGAGTAAAAGAGGATGATTGCGGTCTGTTGAGATCTGGTTCAACCATATTGACAGATGGTAACACAGTATATGGTGAAGTAACTGGTGGAGTTCTAAAAACATTGTTTGCTGAACTAGTCAGTGCAATTGGTTGCTCAATATATGGTTGATAGTGAATTGGTGTTTTATTCAATAGTAAACGATCTTGTAATGTTGCCTGGGTTGGTAATATGGAAGAAATGTATTGAGAAGAGATAAACGGGTTAGTCTTTTTCAAACTTTGAGATGTTGGTAAAGGAGAAGAAATATATTGAGGAGTGATTGGCATTTCTAACGGTGAAACATGTGATATAATTGGTGCAGCAAATTGGGTATACGTTGGTGTTGGCGATGGTTTTATTAAAGAACCTGGAGATTTAAGTGTCTTTAATCTAGGTTCATAGAGTGTTGATGGTAATTGATTATAATTATTTAGAATATATGGCGTCGCTGTTAGTTGTGATGTTGGCAAACTCATTGACGATGAAACCGTCACAAAAGGTGCATTTGTTGGAACTTGCGAGAAAGCTGGTATAACTTGTGGAATAACAATATTTCTTAACTTTGTTGGGTAAATGGGTGGTGACGTGTCGTGGTTCGGTGTGGAATAAAACGGAGAGGATGACAGAAATTGTAACTTTTCATTCAGTGGCAAATTATTGTATGGAGTTAAAGGTGTATCTATAGCTGCAATAGTTAACGGTGATAATGGTTTCAGTAACGGGCTGGACAAAATTGATGTTGGTAATGACACTGCGTGTTTTAGAGGACTTGATGAAGTCACTAGTGGTGTATTATCATATATATTTTGAGGAATAGTTTTTAATAAAGATGGCGGCTGTACTATTTGTGGGGCTGGACGTAGTTTCAATACAGGTTTACTGTGTAATGGAGTATACGGTGCGAGACGATGATGTGCGTGAAACACACTTTGCAATGATGGTTCAGAAGCATGATTATTCACAGGTGCAGAAGGACTAAGATCTTCTAGTTTTATATAATCTTCATTAGGCAAATATTCAGTGATCTCTTCAGGTGCTAAAGTATATGATAGAGATTCTAAAGGATATTTTAAAGTCGGATCTTCATAATATTTGTCATCTTTATCATTACTATATGTGTAAGCATTTTCTTCTGTAACATCATACATAGGTAGTTCCTCTGTCAATACTGAAGTTAGCAAATTGGACTCTAATGCATCTTCACAAGGTATATTTTGCTTAATTTGTGTATTATAATTAGATATTGGAACGTGTGTAGCATAACTTTGTATTGGTTGTATATTTGGATTTTTCGGTAGCCTTTGCTTAATATTTAGGAACGGATTCACTGCATTGGTATTTGGTAAAGTATTCAATATTCTCAGTGTCTGTGATTCTGGTTTCATTTGAGGATTTGGACTGGATATTGGATTTAATGTTATAGGTGTATTATATGACGAAAGACTGGAACTCACTGTTGATATTGGAGCTATGTACGCTGGTCGTGTCTGTGCATTAATAAGGTCTGGTAAAGAAGGATAACTTTTAGTGGGACTGAGATAAGAAGGTACCAATGGACCAGTAGAAATTGGTGCCAATGTTCCGAGAGCAATTGGTGCTAACGGACTAGAATATGCTGGTGATCCTAAACTAGTTAATGATTTAGGTAAGGGACTATAGTATGGTGTCGATAGAGATGGTGATATCGGACTTGTCATAGCTGGTGGTAGATTACATCTCATGATCGGTGAACCAGCACTCGTGTCAATTGGGAGTGTACTAGTATGAACAGATAAATATGGACTAGAATAAGTTTGAGATGGCATATAAGGAATTTCCAATGGTATTGGTATATTATGTGCTACTGTAGGTGGATGTGGATAGTCTGATGTAACTGGACTAGAATACTTTGGTGAAAGTTGTATAGCTGTGTAAGGGTTGATAGGCAACGATACAGGTCTCAGTGGGCTATCTCTATAAGGTACATTTAATGCTAAACTAGTACTTGGTGTTGATTGAGCATAAAATACAGATAATGGACTAGCATAAATTGGTAATATTGGACTTGTATATGCATTTGTTAATGGATTGGTATAGATAGGAGATATCGATGTAAAATGTTTTGGTGGTACTTGACATGGGCCACTGTTCAACTCATTTGAAGCTGTTGGTAATTGCAACATTGTATCCAATGATGAACAAGGCAGAATGATTGGTGATTCTACGCATGGTTTTGACAATTGTAAAAATGCTTTCGGATATTCAGTAGGTAATGATGTTATTTTTGGGGCAGGTCCAATTATTTCTGAGTATTCTGAGTGCAATGGTAGATTGGAATAAGGTTGTAAACTGAATGGTGAGATATTTGGTGCATGTAGTATCATGAAGGGTACATTTTGCGGATTGTACAAGTGAATTTGTGGATTATTGGTCGGTGATGGAACCAATGGATTGCTAATAGGAATAGGTAACAGTGGCCTCGTTTGGATAAATCCTGAGTCTAGTATTGACACAGTTTCTAATAATGATGGTGGAACAATTTCACCATTTTCAAAAAATGGAGTAGTAGGTAGTAAAAAACATTCTCTAAAAGGCAAAATAGACATATCTTTTGACAACTGCAAGCTATTTTCATCTAGAAGAGACATTATGTCATCAACTACTATTGGCTTGTATTCCGATTTAGAAACTGTAGACTGTAAATTCGATGGAAGTAAAGAAAAGTTATTATTTGGAAGTAAAGGAATATATTCGTTTAGAGGCAAATAATTGTTTGACGGTTTAGTGCATTCTGATGCTAATGCAATGGCGTCTCCTGGTGTATACATATCAGGAATGGATAATTGAGGGTAAAGTTTACTATAAGAAGGTAAATATAATATAGATTTTAAATATTCTGATGTTATTGGTAATGCATTAGAAATAAAAGGGATGGGAGCATTTCCAATGACTGGTCTAAAACTAGGTGAAGTTTGAAGTATATTTTGAATATTATTTAGTCCTACCCAATTACGATCTATCAGCGGTTTCATTTGAAGAAATGGAGAATAAGGCATAGGTGGTATATGAGATACACCTTGGACGTAAGGTAGTGATTCAGCTAACATTTTTGGCGTTGGAGTATTATTTGAATCAACACATTTTATAGATTCCACTGGTAAAAAATCATGCGCTGGGGAAGTTATTGATAATGGAGAGAACTCAGAAGCTAGTTCATCTTGTAAAGATAATGGAGTATTCAATAAAGTGTTCAAAGTGAATGTTTGCAAGTCTTTGCCAGATTGTAACACATAATTGTCTGGTGATATTTTAGCTATTGATGATGGTGATTTGTCACAGGGTTTTACCCCAGATGGTGATAGTTGGGTTTTTGTTACTGCATTGGTGATTTTTGACAATAACTCTTGATGATCACATGTACAAACTGATGGTACAATAATTGGTTCTAGAGGTGTCATTCCTTCATCTAAGTTAGAAGGTACGAATTCTCTTGTTTCAGATGCCTCAGGATTACTAACTGATGTCTTAATTAATTCTGGGTTTTGGTATCGTGAGATTTTAGACTGTTCGAGTTCGCTGTCAAAGTCTATATGAGGGCCTATGAGAGATGAATTCAAAGTTATTAAATTAACAAGATCTAATTTTGGCTGTAACTCTTCATTTATCATTTGAATTTCTTCCCCAGAGAAAGGTACAGCAGTTAATAAATGCTGTCCTATTAATGAACTATCTAGAATATCTTTAGAATCAAATGCACGAGACACTTCTAGTTTCTCCTGATGTAAACTTGGACCTATTAAAGAGCTGTCGAGTTGAATTGAGTTTAAGACTGATGCCGTTGCTGAAGATTCTTTTGTTTCATGTCGACTTGGCACTAAAAAGTTTTCAAATTGAGTGACTGATTCGAAGGCAGATGATGTTTCCTTTGAATTTACTTCATGGTGTAACGTTGGACCTTTAAATGAACTTTCAAGTTTAATTAAAGAATCGATGGCTGTCGAAATTTCTGATGGCTTTTTGTTCTGATTAATAGTTGTAGGTGCTCGAGAATCTATCTCCTGTAGTATACTTGGACCTACTAAAGAGCTATCAAGATGAATTGCAGAATCTACTGAGGTGGATATTTCTGGATTTTCTAATTTGTAAAGTATACTTGTACCTGTTAAAAAATGGTCAAGTATAGAACCATCATCAACACCATGGGTCGTATCTGATGAATCTGACTTATTTTTTAAAGGTCTTGAATCTTTTGTTACTACAGGTATATTTCTATTATCTATAAGTGATGTTAACTCAAGTATCGGTTCTACAGTTTTAAAGTCTGTTTCTTGATATGTTTGTGATATATCTGTAAGTGGTAGTCCAACATTAGTGTCTAATGATACTTTGTTTAGTTCTTTATTTAATTTTGTTTCATGGGTAATGATATTAAGGTTTGAATCAGCTACTACTGGTTTCTTTAGTAATGTTGTTAACAATGATGAAGATAAATTAATACTTTCCAGCTCTTCAAGTTTGTTATCTGTATTTTGAAGGCTTTCTTTTGATACAAGTGGCACAGTTTTATCTTCTAGCGAATCTATTATAAGTGGTGAGCTTCCTAATTTAAGCCCAGGACCAATGAGAGAAGAATCTAACGGAATCAAAGAATCTGATTGTAATAGTAACTTTTTTTCCACTAACTTTTTGGGAAAATAATTAGGTGGCAACTTAGTACTGGGAATAGCTGCAGGTTGTAATAATGTTACAGCTGTATTTTCATGCTTGAAGATTTCTGTCTGATCAAGTTGGTTTACTAAATCTTCCTGAGTATGTATGACCGATGAATCTAAAGGTGTTAAGTCAGTCAGATCTGATCCTAGCAGAATTATATCATTGATGTTTTGGATTTCATCACTTAGATTAGGTTTTACCGTAGTTAACGATGGTAAATGAGAACCTATTAGAGAACTGTCTAGTACCAAGTGTGTAGGCTGATTAAGGTTCAGTTTAGGTTCAAGTTGTGAAGATGTTGTAATTGGTACTTCGGTATGTGATGTAAGAATGTCACCTTGGGAGTTATTAGAATCTAGTTCTATTGGTGGGCTTCCTATTTCTAAATAAGGGCCTATCAGAGATGAATCTAAACGTTTCAAGTTAGAATATTCGGATTCTGATATAACCACCTCATTTGCATTTCGGTTTTCATCAAAATGAGAGAGAGATAATGTTGGTAAATGGGGACCAATCAAAGAACTATCATGTACGAGTTTGGTTTTTTGGTTTTTAAAGCCGAAATGTAAAGTTGGGATTGTAGTTTCTGAAACAACTGTGTTACTTTTGGAGTCATTTGCTTCTAGCATTAGTGAGCTTTCTATTTCTAAGTGAGGGCCTATAAGAGATGAGTCTACGAGTCCGAAGTCAAAAAGATCTGTTTCTAAAAGAGACTCTTCATAACCGCTTCGGTTGTCATCGTAAAGAACGGCGTTTGGTTCAGTTTTTAGAGGACTATCATGTACTAAGTTTGAATAAGGTGCCTCAAGAGTTGGTAAACTAGTTTTGCTATAAATATCAGAGATTTCTGTCTCCAAAGAGTTGAGGATCTTTGTTAGAGGTATACCATATTTTAATGATAGACTTTGTAAATCACGTTCTAGGGCTAATGATGGATTTAAATTCATTTGTACTGGTGTTAAAAATGGCGTGTAGCTTGATGGTTTCATTTCTAAAATGTTTTTAATTGGGCAAGACTGTTCAAGCACTGATAAAGGAACAGAGTTTGATAGTAATGGTTTTAGAATTTGATTTTGCTGTACACCAGGAGTTAAATGGTTATTAACAATAGGTGGATAGTTTCTTATATTTTGTTCAGATAACATGGTACACGGTAAAGTTGGAATGTTGTTCCACAGATTTTGACATGGCAGTGTATTTGGAACGAAACCTGGCCCTAGTGACAATGTATTTAAAGGCGAAAATGGAGTGTTGGGTGCTAGTAGCACGAGTGGAATTGGTTTATTTGCTTTTGAATAGTCCTCTTCGAGACATGGATAACTCTGATCTGATGATAGTGGTAAAGAATCAAGTGATAGAATTTTAGAGGCTGATTGTATAGGAGCTACTGGTAGTATTGGTTCTAAATACGGTGTTATGGATTGAGGTGGTTGTATGCATGGGTTTAAAAAGTAAGGAATGGTAGTGTAAGGAAATCTGTATTGGTTAGCTGCACATGGAATCATTATTTCTTTAGAGTTATTGTCAAATGGTGAATATTTGATAAATCCTAAATCTTGGTTAGGTTTCGTTGGGTGTAGATAAGGTGAAATTTGTTGCGTAGGACAAGGTGAGTTCGCTGGATCTTTTAAGCTGATGGACATTGCAGATAAAGGAGGCTCACTTAATTGATAAGGTGTAGATATTCTACCTGAATCAGAAGAGGATTTTGGTAAATTTGATGGCAACACGTTTTTTGGTGACATTGGTGGATTTGCTTCTAAATAATACGGTTTTTGACTATCGACACTAAGCGAGGGTACAGTTTGACATATTCTTGGATATTCAATAGGTATAGTGTGATCCGGAGATGGTGATTCTGTACAAATACTGTCAGAAAGCTGTTTATTTTTCTGTACTGGCACTTGCAAAATCGGTTCTTGCTGTAAAGCCCCCATAGCACATGGCAATCGAAGTTCTTCAACACGTGTATAGGAAGGAAGCCAGCTAAAGCCAAAATTAAAAGGTGAATACTTGGAACCTTTGTTGAGTCTTACAATACATTCAACAGGAGGTGATGGGAAAATTGGGAACGTGGACTGAAGTTTTTTAGGCTCAGAAGATTCATGGCCAAAATTAGATGCTAGTGGAGAACTATAAGAAGATATACTTGGATGTTCGAAGTCATAATTCAATGGAGTATTTTGAGAAGCAATTGTAGGTAAATCTAAAGTAGCATAAACTGGAAAAGACGACTGTAAATGTCCGTCTGTTTCCAAAACTTTTGCTAAATCTCTTCCTAATAATGGGACAGTTGTGTATGGTGATAATGGTACATCAGGTGCTAGAGAATGATCCATATGTGCTTGTCGATTTTCAGAAGGAATTGCGTCTAGTTGTGAGCTAATA
This sequence comes from Antitype chi, assembly GCA_947359405.1. NCBI lineage: Eukaryota > Metazoa > Arthropoda > Insecta > Lepidoptera > Noctuidae > Antitype > Antitype chi. Next base: position 129,710 of record OX375837.1, read on the forward strand.
TAGTCCGTTATCCCAGCAGTCAGGGATGAGGTTAATTCTTGTTCAGTATAAATGTTAGGAGTTGAATTTGGATTATTCTCTTCTACTGGCTTTTCAGCTTGCAAAAGAGGTTCATTTAAATGTATGGTTTCAGATGAAGACAAACCATAAGTGTCATTAAAAACAATATCGATCGAAGTATCATTGTTTTCTTCTAAATCAATAAAAGAATCATCATATAAAGTTGTATTGGAATTTTCTGTAGAATTATGGTCGCAAGGTATGTCAAAATTTTCGAGAGAACATTCTATATTGTCTAAGTCGAGATCGATGTCAGTATTATTCTCATTAAATTCTAAAGTATCATGAGGTGTCTCGTCATTAGAACCAGTTTGATAAATATCTGTTTCAATAATATTACTACTTTCTAGTAATTCCAAATGATCATTTGGGAGTACATCTGTTGTATTCTCGATCTGTGATTCTACATAAAATTGTGCCTGATTTATGTATTTGTTAGGTACCACAAGATTCTTACTGACATTTATAATTTTCTTTGAAAATCCCGTTATGTTGTCTGGAATAAGTTGTTGATTAGCATTAATGTTACACATATTAGGATAACAAACATTTAAAATGTTTTGAGAACAGTCTCCTACATCTATATCTAAATGTGTTTCATCTTCATGTAACGTAGAATTTGTATATAAATCGCTTATCTCATCGTCAAATAAGTTGCTTTTAATATGTTCTTTCGCAGATTTTGCTATATTATTAAAAGCTGTATCAGCAATTTCGGAGAGTTCATCTAATTCAATTCTAATAGGCTTAGTGCCATTAAGTTTTTTATCAATTTCCTCATCTAAAAGTACAAATTCATTTTTTTCTTTGTCTACTTCAACATATATTGTTCTTGGTTTTCCCGTTTCCTGATCTTTTGGTAGAAAAACCTCAAAATATTTATGCTCGTTATTATACTCGGGAACTAGTTTTATATGATTTCCGTTTTTCCATTTATGATGATGATTTCTATGAGGTGTGTCATATAGATTTTTGATATTATGTGTATTCACTACTTTATCAGCATCGGATTCGTGGGTATTATGATCTACTTTATCTATATGTACACCGTGATTTGTATATATCCTTTCCGTTTCACTGACATTAGTTGAACTTTTAATTGGCTCTTCATTACTATGGCTACCATTCGCAATAGTTGCCGTATCGAGAACACTATCTTCTTTTGTTTTCGCTTCTAATGGTACAACATCTGTCTCAATATCCTCTGTAGTCAATAGCCAGTTATCAAATTTCATCAACAAATCATCAAATAACTCCTTATCAATATCTAAGGTACCGATATTTTGATATCCATGGTTCACAAAATGGTAGAAAGTGCACCTCATGTCAGTGCCGTTGCAGGTTTCTTGCGCATTGTTCATAATTTCAAATATGTTGGAATCTGCTGAGATGCAGGCGACATCTGGTGTTGATAGAATATGGTCTGGTGTCTGTAAAGAATTGCGAGGATTTGTGTTCATAAAACTTAACACTGGTTTTTGTTTTTTTCTGGTAAATGACAAAGGCATCTTTACACGCCCCTCTTCTTACAAAAAATGTGGTTAGTAAAGATTCGAAAGTTGAATTATATTATATCTATTTTAATTCTTTAATTACATTTTAATTAAAATTTGTATGCCTTCGCGGCAAAATATAGCATTCAAATATGTTAACCTAACACCATTAAGTAAATACCTATTTTTAACAAATAAAGATTCTGATTCTGATACTGATTCTATACTAGCGTGATGTTATGTTCTACTCCTATTGTTTCGTTAACGTTCATACATCTGGTCATACACGCCGCCGGTTACGAGTACTAGCCACCTGTTTCTGAAGAACTTCACCAATAAGGTCACTATACGAGTAGGTCCTCATAGAACGCCCCCTACCAACCGTTCCCACTTACATTTGCGTTGTAAATACCTTTTGTTAGTCCCCTTTCGAGGAGAGCAGTCTGTGGTGGCGCAGTGATGATGGCGATTTCCGATTCACGGGTTGTGGGTCGTAGGTTCGAACCCAGATAGGCGGTATACTTTGAATAAATTATTTCATCACACTGCTCTCAAAACGATTAAGGAAAACATCGTGAGGAAACCGGCATGTCCTAGAACCAAATCTTAGATGACAGTCATATTACTTCTACCAACCCGCACTGCGCCCGCGTGGCACTAAACAGCCGGAACTCCCTCTCCCTCTCCCTGCGCTGGGGAGCACTATAGGCTGGCAAGGGTGATGATGAGCAGGGGGCTCATTCATCGTTCCAACATGACCACACAATATAAACACACAATATAACAACATCACTTTTCAGTTCGTATTAGGTAGTGTTATGTAGTTTCTGCCTACCCTCATGGGAGGAAAGTGTAATAACATGTATGTTATGTTATATTACCTGTATTCCGAAAGGAACAATAGTATTCTGAGGTGTCTTCTGTGGTGTGCTGCCTCCATGATGTGGCGCGTCGTGATGGGGTGAGGAGTGCTCTGTGCTGGCGCTTGGTACTACTGTTATTGAACCTGTAATTAAATATTAGCTGTTATTTTGACATACGTATTGGCACATCCGTGCCAGTCGAAGCCCGAAAGTCTGACACTGGTTGTCACACTTCCGGGCTCTGTCTGATTTACCAAGGGGAATCGTATTACCCAGTAACTGGTTTGTGGAGGTCAGATAGGCAGTCGCTCCGTGTACAGTACTGGTAATTAACTGCATCCGGTTCGACTGGAAGCTGGCTGTACTTACAAAATAATGTTTATCTACAGAATGTTGCTACTTTTTTTTTTTTTTTTTTCTGTTAAGGCTCCCACAGACCGGTGCGACGTGACTCTACGACATCCAATTCCATGAAGTTTTCATAGAAATTATTCTAGAAAAGTCGCGACGCGCCTGTCTTCCTTTAGAACAACACTTTGAACTTTACAATTAACTTTATGTACTTATACCAACTAGCGTTTACCAGCGGCTTCCCCGCGAGGAGGTCGAACATCATCCCACGGGAACGTACTACTGGCTACCTAATTGCGTAACACATTATTGGCAAACGATTCAGACTAATTTGCTTCGTTTCTATCGCAGTTTGCTTAATTCTACAAGTGCTTACAACCTAAAATAAAGAAACTTACATGATATTTGTTAGCAACGATGCGTCACTGCATAGTTAAATAGTTTGTTTTTGACATTAACTTAAATTCATAGTGATAAGAGTGATAGTTAAACCAATAACAGTGGTGAATAAGTGCCTAGTATAGAAAACCGTAAGTACCACCCCTGCAAACCTCATTTAAGTGGGCTATATAGCCGTAATTATAGCTTTCTAGTACGTCCAGGTAACCTAGTACCGAGACCTAGCTCTGGACCTAACTTTCAATAACGAAAATTGAATATAAAACCCACTTATGCCCGGTTTCTGAAGTTCCCAGTTAAACTCCCAATAACTATTGATTCAATAAAGTTATGTATAAGATAAACGTTGGTTAACTGACACTGGGTTTCTGAATCCGTAACAAGCCATTAAATAACTATGCAACCCATAACTAGTTCCTCAGTAGCCGCCAGATGGGTCTGTTCAGGATTTCGCGTTTAAAATTCGTTTTTGTACGCAGATGTTGTCACAATGCCATGTCGACATCATTGTATTCTTTTTTTTTTCAAAGAAAGTTATCTTTTTTTATTATTTTAAGTTAAAAGTATTTGTCTTTCCAATCATTTGTGCTTTATTCATTCTTTTGTAAAAAATAATGACAATGGACATTTGCGATTCATAAGGGGAGCTAGAGCAAGCAGATACGATCATAGTGTTCTTATCAAATCTATATTATCTGAATTTAAATTCCTCATCCGTAAATATTTCGAAAGGATTTCTCCTAAGTATTAAGTTTCTTGATGCCTACTGATGTATTAAAAATAAATATAATAAAGGTTCCTGTCTCTGGAGCCCTAACCACCGGTAGCTTGGACCCTGCTCCCGATACCGGTGGACGACTATTTTTTATATTTTTAAATGTTTTTTGTTAGGTTATTTTATAAAAATATTTAAAAATATATTATAATAATTATGTAATTGATTAAATAAACGAAATATAATAATAATCTGATTTGGAGCTTCTTTTATTCATTATACTTAAACTCATTGTTTTAGATTTTAATAATTAGCTTTTACTTGCCATTTACACGTTATAAGTGTAACCCAAAAATTTGATATAGATTGACGATGAAATGAAACGTGAAATAGCTATGGAACCGATAAACGGCCAAAACTGGTCAGTTAACTTAACCTGAGTTTAAACGGAGTTTATATTACATTGCGGTGTTCGGAAACGCACTTTCACAAGTTATTGAACCAATAGCGCTAATGAATAGATAAACTGCCGATACGAGTACCTCAGAAACCGGGCATTAATTGAGTTTGTATGTCGTGTTGCTCTAGTTAAGTAATTCTTAAAATTTGTGTTTTTGTTTACCCTCTTTCAGGGCGCGTCACGCCCTGAAAATCATAGTTGCAAGATTTATATATCAGGTTGTTTTAGGTCTATAGACCAGCCTGAGATATCTATAGTTGGATTTGAAATCGTTTCGGTAGTTTTCGAGGAAAACAACTTATAAACTAATATTTAGTAACATTTTTCAGAATCTTTCGGTTTTCCTCGAAATATTCTTTCAGTGTGGAAAGATATAGTTACAATGGATATCTCAGGAGATGGGGAATTTCATGGGAAATTCAGGGATGTGTAACATGCCATACTTTAATTGATGTGTTGTATGCTTATTTCCGATATAACTGTAATGAAATATAGATCAAATAAAACTTTAAAACAGGAAGCAATTCGCGGTCCTCGTTACGGTAAAGATTCATAGTACCTTAATAAACGTGTAATTTTGTAATTTGTGGTCTAGTTTATATTTGTGATTCTACATCAATACATTAACATATGGTACTTACATTATTTTCTTTTTTTTTAATCTTGTTGGGTATGGCAGGCCTTCAGGTGCTTGTACTCGTATTACAGGACGCAAGTTACAAAGAGTTTTCTTCACTTAATTAAGTATTCTTTATTAGGTAATCTACACCCTTCAAACTTATACAAAGCCGCTGTTGGGTAGCAGAGAGAGATGACTTCAGATCACATGACAGTGACATTAAAGGGATGTTCATGCAATAAATTACCAAAGAGGTAGAATCCTTACTATAATTATTATTATTTAATATTATAAACGCGAAAGTTTGTATGTATGGATGTTTGTTACTCTTTCACACAAAAACTACTGAAAGGTTTTGGATGAAATTTGGCACACAGATAGAATAACACATAGGATACTTTTATCCCGGTAGTACATTTCCGACTTCAACGCGGGTGAAGCCGCGGGCGGAAGCTAGTATTAAAATAAAATGAATATTATGGCCATGCATCTAAACATCCAAACAAATCTAAAATATTATTTATTTATTACTCGCTCCCGTAATAATAGTATTAGATTGCTTATTAAATAGTAGTCTACAAGCTTAAGCCACGCAACTTGTTTTGGTAATTTTAAATTGTAACATTCAATGGTTAAACACGTTTTAATAATTAATCTATGAGAATTAATTAGTAATGATTTGCTTAGAATTTTCCCCTACCATGCTGGGTCGGCTTTTTTTTTGACGGTGGGAAATTATCAAATAACTTCTCCCGCTCTGGGTGGAGCGGGAGGGCGTGTCAGACTTTTACTGACTAAAACCCACCCGTGTTCCCTCAGCTGCCTGTGTGCCAGGGGCCGCGGTATCTCTTTCGAACAACCTGCACCCCTGGCAGGCATCGGCCCTTGCGGACCCCACCAGTTGGTGCTGACTTCTCTTTGAGACGCGCGTGGAACCACCTGGGATTCCCGACGCACAAGGCGTCTCCTGCGGAGGCTAGGGCCGTGAGGGCGGGCGCATATACTGCCTCTCCCTCACGTGCGCCGCCTCCCTCTTCGCGAGCATTACTGCTTTACAGAAAGAGGTGACAGCTACCCATGCACTCTCGCTCCGTACCATGGCTTGGACCAGGACCGGATGCGTGAGATCGCCGCCGCCGATCGCCTCCACAAGAACACGGCGTGCCCCGCCCAAGCCGGGCAGACCTCCATCGTATGCTCCACCGTGTCTCAATTATGGGGTCGGCTTCCAGCCTAACCGGATGCAGCTCACTACCAGTATTTTACTTGGAGCGACTGCCTATCTGACCTCCATAACCCAGGTAACCCTGGGTAATACGAAACCCCTTGGTAAGACTGAGTGTCAGACTTTCGGCCTCTGACGCCCCGTAACGACTGTCAAAGATCCACGCATAACAGCTGAGACCAACGGCTTAACGTGCTTTCCGAAGCACAGAGGAGTCTCGGTATGTAAAGATGGTCACCCATCCACGGATCAACAGCGGCAAGCATAGCATAACCTGATCGATCGACCCGTGCAGCTGCTATTACCTAGCCAAGAGCCCGTACGGTAAGTAAAAGGTATCATTGATAATATCTTCAATTATAATCTCCATTCGACGTTCATTTCATAATATTATTCCCCCCAACGCTATTATTGTTAAGCCTTCTCAGAATCTAACCGTGAAAGATAAACAAAATTAAACCAAATCCACAAGATGGCCGCCATTAATTCATAACATTCATCAACGCCCAGAGGGGCAATCCTCGTAATTTTAAGAACATTCACAGTCTAATCTCAGTCTCAATATGTCAAAAATATCTCGGATTTCCATACATTTTTGAGAAGTTTTTGGCATTTGTTTGTCGCCGAGATGACACTGCGACTAGATTTTGAACGTTTTTAACTACGAGAATTGGCCTTCAGGTGTTCTATATGAAGGCCATTTGTATTTGTTAATATTTTAATTTATTTCCTTAGAGCGAGTTTAGACTAAGTATATTTTTTTTTTTTTTTGAGAAGCTCGTGGCTTAAATCGACGTCCACACGGACGTGAAAATATCTCGCACTGGATTTCCAACTGTCGGTGTTGAACCGAGCTTTGAGAATCCAACAGAGCGCAGCGCGAGTGAGTCACAGCCGCAAAGCGCGTTGGAAAATCACAGTGTTCGATTTTGAACTCTCGGCGCCAAGCACTGCGTTGAATATCCAGTGCACGACAAAATCCCGCCGCGATTTTATTACGTCCGTGTTAACGTCGACTTAAAAGTTCGATACGTTTCCTTTCCATACAGGATACAGGCAGCAGGGACATCGACGAGCAAACTGCAACCATGAATTCAGCACAAGATTCTATACCCCAATCACACTTAGGCCGACCTGAGAATCGATCCCAGGACCTCTAGCTCAGTAGTAGCGCTTGCAACCACTAGACCAACGAGGCAGTCAGACTTCCTTTAATTACCAAAAATTATCACGTAAATCGGCCCAGAAATCTCAAAGAATTCGATGTGCAAATAAAGAAAAAACGCGACAAATGCAGAGCTCATCTTTTGAAGCCGGTAATAAAAACTCGAGACACGACCCCATTGTAAACTTTCAACAATTAAATAATACTCAACATTAAAGCCGTCTTTATAAAAAAAAAAACATTCTTTTGAAATCTACTTTGAATAAGCGAAGGCGTAGGTTGAATATAAAGTGAGGAGGGAATTCCAAGATGGCGGATTTTAACGATCTAAATTTGACAGTTAGATGTTGATTTGAAAATTGATGAGAACTGTCACTTTGTTATTAATGACAAACGAGGGAACTTAATATGATTGATTGATTGAACGGTTTAAGCCAACGTTCACACGGCGTTGATCAGTACGTATGCCTACTATATTTTTACCTGACTACCGCGATGTATGTATGTATGTGTATCTGTTCCCTTATTACTTCTACACTACTTAACTTTTGGGTCGTTCTTTGGCCAAAGAATTAGCATTGCCATTCAACGTGGCAATGCTGCCAGTCTTCTGGGCCGTTTCCTGATGACAGCGATGCGGACGAATACTTCGACGCCTAAGTGTCCTTTTGTTTTTGTATTTATTTGTATATCGTAGTATGAATTCTTATTCAAATGAATATATTATCTGCTTAGAAACATAAGATGAAATTTATCTTTATAAATATAAATCACTTATCATTAAGGGCATAATTAGCACATTTCAAAAAAGAAATTGATAGCTAACTCCGACTACTGAAAAACCACGCATTAAAAAGTATGAAACAAGAAAATATTCTCATCGGGAAACCATGCTCGTATGCCACCTATGTGAACTAAACAATACATTCTAACAGAAGTAAGCGACCATAGGCAAGGGCAAAGTGCAAAGTGTTGAGGGCAAAGTGGTATACAAGCACGGCTCCAGACAGTATACATCAAACGGGTCTTAGACATCCTCAAAAAGAGTACCTAATTCTTGAGTTTACGAAAAATAAGAACCAAAGTATTCTTACTCTCTCTTCATCTCATTCGAGCGAAAAATTTGCCAACTACTTGAGAGAAAACCTAGATCGGCGCCTGGGGCAACAGCCTATCTGACCACCACATGCGATACCCATTGCTTAGACTTGAATAATCCTGTAACACCCCTCTTTTACCGTCGGGGGTTAAAAATACATCGGTCAGACAAGAAATGGGCTATATTTGCCACCTTTCAGACAATGAATCATTAGGTCGTTAATTAGCATAGTGATGGCGTGTTGATCAGTCATTAGTTTGTGGGTTTTTGTGAATTAATTGTTATAAATCTGTGAAGTCACTTTAATTAATGTTTCCTAGTAGTTAGTGTAAGGTTTTCTACATTTGCTTTACCTAATAGTCAAACTCAACGCATTTATTTCAAATAAACCAATATCACCATCTGCTTGCCTTGTCTCAACTATGACGGGATCGGCTTTCAGTCAATCCGGGTGCAGCTGAACACCAGTATTTTACATGGAGCGACTGCATATGGACTGACCTCCACAGTAATTGATTAATACCTCTTGATAAGACTGGTGGTCTGAATTTCGGGATTCTGACTACCAGTGACGACTGGCAAAGATTTACAAATGACAGCCGGGATGTCTGACAGTTCTAGTATGGTATAACTGTCAAAAATTATTGGCAGGATGGGGCTTATTCTAGCTTTAAAATTCGGTGTAAATTCGCCCTTAATTAATCTTCTAATCGTACATGATGGCGGCAGGTCACAGGAACAATCTGCGACTCCAACAATCCCCTTAAACTTAAGGGGAAGAAATATAAAACCATGGTAAGACTTGCTGTCTCGTATGGGCCACGAAAGGTTTGAACGAAAGGCATAATATGCAGCTGAGATGAGCATGTTAAGAGGGACATGTGGTGTTACGTGAAAGGATATATGTACAGTGTAACCTCGATATAACAAATCGGAAGGGAACAAGAAAATATTTGTTAACTATATCAAGTAATTCGTTAAACTGAGATTATTTTGAGGTTAGGTTGGTCTAACATTGGTTATAAAGAGGTAAAAAACGTGTCGAAAACTGTCGCGACTGAATCACATACTATGGAATTAAGGGTCATATTGGTGGGAACGATATAATTATAAAGGTTTTGGGTTGACAAATGTCGTTAATTAGAGATATTTACATTTTATAAAGTTATATAAAGAGGTTGCTCGCAAAAATGAATTGGACTAACATAAATTTTTTGGTTAGAATTAATACTACGATATACAAAATAAATACAAAAACAAAAGGACACTTAGGCGTCGAAGTATTCCTCCGCATCGCTGTCATCAGGAAACGTGCCCAGAAGACTGGCAGCATTACCACGTTGAATGGCAATGCTAATTCTTTGGCCAAAGAACGACCCAGCCCTCTGGTCACGTGAAGTGTCAACCAGCCGGCGAGAAATTTCCTTAAAGAGGAGACGTGCACTCGGGCCCCATGACCCGAGCGTTTCGACCCCAAACGGCTCAAAACTGTTGTTACCCATAAGGTTACAGTATTTACGCCGCTTGAGGGTCTCAGCAACAGCCGCAGCGGCGCGGCGCCAGCACAGCCCGCCGTGCTAGGAACATGGGATGGCGCAAGGGTGTCGACACATGTGGCGTCCCACACCAGAGGTCTTCCCACCTTCCAAGGCAATAACGTCATGCTGTCTGGTCTCTTCCCATCGTCACGTACCAAGCCGTTTGGTTCTAATACCGCTGGTACGCCGGCGCAAAAAAAAATCGCAATGTTAAGGTATATTTTACATTGAATCTTATGGACAGTTCAAAGGGATTACGAAGAATTTGTTAAATCGAGGAAGTCGTTATATTGAGGTACGTTATTTTATGGTTGCACTGTAATAAGAAATGAGAGTAGTGTTGCCCAAATGCAAGAACAAGACGAGACTTAGCCAGTCTTGGTCTTGGTCTTGCGCCAATACACCTGGTCTTGGTCTTGGTCTTGGTCTTGCGCTCCCAGTCTTGGTCTTGGTCTTGGTCTTGCAGCAAGAGTCTTGCATGTCTTGCAATTACCTATTAGTCTATTACTATTTATTAAAGTTTACTTTAAATCTTAGAAAAACGTATTAGAATTGGAACATTGTGAGCTTGAATTAACATAGCCATAGTAAAGATCAAGCAGATTAATAAATAACTGAAGATTTGATAAGAAATTCGAAAAATCAACTGACCTATATGTCGTTTTCCATGGAAGTAACTGTTTCTTAATAAACATTTATGATTTATAAGCTTACATTTGCTAAAACATGTAAAAAAACAAATTAATTACAATAACTTGACTGTATTTTAAAGAACAATACTTATCTGTCTGGCTTTTTATTTTATTAGTAGGTAAGTACCTACGCTTTTTATATTATTTTATTAGTTTTGTAGAATTTTTTTACACGTTTCAAGTATATTTAAAAGTGGCTACAATATTTATTAAACGGGTGATATTTGAACACTTTTTTGCTATTTTTTCTTGTAAAAACTTAAGAAATATAATGACTAAATGTACAATAATAGTACCTAAGTAATTAGTTTAAAACCATATAAGTAATCAATATTATAATATATACTTACTAGAATGAATTAATATGACATCTACTACCTATCCTTACCATTTTATCCTAATCATAATACTACTTGCGTGATCAGTATAATGTATTCATTTTCATTCTAAGCACTCTGAAACTTATTTATTCTTTGGAACACCTGTAGGTACTCTTAAAAAAATTCGAAATTATTTTGCATGAGTATACCTTCGCCCTATGGCGGCAATCAAATAGTGTCACAAATGTTATGATTTCGGCGTGGCGGCAACGATTGTTTTAGATTTCAAAAGAAGCCGCCGGCGCGTGTATCATAACCATGTACTTCCGAAAAGCGGCAAATTTCTTTGAGAAGTAAGTACAAAACCTTTGATGCCGCATTATCAAAGTGCCGATGGTTAAAACATAACTATGCATGCACTCAGTTTGATTTTAATAGATATTTTTTTATTCGCTATGTTTATGGTATTAGTCGTAATGCGCATAGGTCCAGTTTTTCATATTCTTTGATACAGTTTTTTGCGTCTCATAGAATTCCTAAGCGTACCTACCTACCTATACACCGAACTGTTACACCTAACTACTCAGTGAAATAGCGCTAAGTCCTAGCTGCAAGACGCAAGAGTCTTGCAGGCTATGTCTTGTTCTTGCTCAAGTCTTGCACGGTCAGTCTTGGTCTTGGTCTTGCTAAAAATACGCGGTCTTGTTCTTGGTCTTGGTCTTGCAAAAACGCAAGAACAAGACCAAGACTGCAAGACCAAGACTGAATTTGGGCAACACTAAATGAGAGAAGAAAGTGGCACCGATAACTGACAAGTTGTGTAGACTCGGTTGTCATGGTGTGCGCATGTGATACGGAGGAATGAGGAACATGTCGTGAGGACAGTTTAGAGTGTCGATGGCTATAAGAGTAGGGGGAGACGATGGGGAGACCAAAGAAGCGATGGTTGGACTGTGTGAGTGATGATATGGTTAGAAAGGGTGTGACTACGGAGATGACGACTGATAGAGAAGTGTGGGAGAAAAAGACATGTTGCGCCGACCACTAATACCTAAATTGAGATAAGGGATGAGAATGATAATTATTTTGGTAATGTGGTAACAAAGTCTCAAACCACTCAGCAATAAATATTTTTTCATCATGATTAGGTATGTTTTTTTTTTAATTCTAAGGAATAATAAACCTTATAGTTTCTGTTACGGTTACGCTTATAGGTTATTCCAAAATGAACGTTGCTCCATGTAAATACGAGGCTTAGCTTCACACTCGAGACACCCAACCAAACGCGTGTTACAAAACGCGCTAGATTCAGCCTACGGGATAACGCCATCTATAGAGCACGGGAGTAAACTTTTACATTAATCCTGATTTTTTGACAAGTGGTTTAAATATTAAAACTGGCTGCTTATGTTTACATATAAAAAAAGTGTTTGTTTGTTTGTTTGTATGTAACCGACTCCTTTGAGCGCGATTTTGACCCACTTTAAACGGTCAGATTTCATTGAAACTTGGTAAACTTATTGAGGACCGATGACAATTCAATAATTAAAAAAAAAATGGTAAAAAACACACGTTTTTGTAGTTAGCAGAACTAAAAAATAGAAAATAAATACTTAATAGTTTTAAAAATTAAAAAACACGGGGTGCTTTTTGAGGTATTTTTATAATCAATTAATGTCAAGCACCCCACGCTTTTTAATTGAATTAAATTATTTTCTACTTTTTTAGTTTGGTTTCTAAAGCGTGTTTTTTGAGTTTTTTAAACTATTATTTATTGTCCTTAAAATCGTAATTTTTGTGGAAAGATAAATTGTTTTTTTTTTTTTTTTTAAATTGAAAGTGCTTTTTTCTGTGGTATTTGGTATATAATAAAAATTGGTTGGGTCAGATATGTAAATAATTAAAATACTTACATATTAAAATCCAAGCCTTGATCGTTATTAGTGTTGTCATATCGGGCACCGCATTTATCTGGCATTTAGACTTTTACCTGAAACAAGAAACAACTGACTATGTAAATGTCTATTTCTAAACATAGAATACCTAAAATAAGCCTACGTTCCCACGGACGCAATTCAATCGCGGCGGCGGGATTTTCCCGCACACTTGATCTTCAACGCACTTCTTAGCGTCGACAGTTGAACATCGACTCGCTGACACTCACCACGAACGCTGACACTCACTCACGAGTCAAGTGTCCTAATTAGATTCTAAAGTGCTAATAAGCCACGAATAAAACACATTCATTCACACAACATTCATTTCATCATTTTTTTCATTTTATACATTTTTTTTTAGGGTTCCGTAGCCAAATGGCAAAAAACGGAACCCTTATGGATTCGTCATGTCTGTCTGTCTGTCCGTACGTATGTCACAGCCACTTTTTTCCGAAACTATAAAAACTATCCTGTTCAAACTTGGTAAGTAGATGTATTCTGTGAACCGCATTAAGATTTTCACACAAAAATAGAATTATTTTTTTCGTCAAACCCATACGTGTGGGGTATCTATGAATAGGTCTTCAAAAATCATATTGAGGTTTCTAATATCATTTTTTTCTAAACTAAATAGTTTGCGCGAGAGACACTTCCAAAGTGGTAAAATGTGTGTGTCCCCCCTGTAACTTCTAAAATAAGAGAATGATAAAATTAAAAAAAAATATATGATGTACATTACCATGTAAACTTTCACCGAAAATTGGTTTGAACGAGATCTAGTAAGTAGTTTTTTTTTAATACGTCATAAATCGTAAACCGCAATTTACCTTTCATTCAATCAAATCAAATATGTATAAAAAAAAAACATAAACATAAACCTTATGCATAAACCGTGAACCATTATTTTCTAATAATAAATCTGTCATAGGTGCCTAAGTAAATAATAATTATAATTCGCGCGGGGCGTGGTTTGATCGGTAGCGGGTGCGGAGCGCGCGGTACCTAATTATAATGTTTACTTATCAATAACTTATTTTTTTTTTTAAATACACTATTATTAAAACATCGATCAAAGTTACAACGAACTACACGAACTTTTACATTATGTTACTTGCTGCTACGGAACCCTTCATGGGCGAGCCGACTCGCACTTGGCTGCTTTTTTCATTTTGATTTCTGAAGAAATAAGCATTACCTATGTACGTATTTTTCAATTCAATTTATTCATTAACAATTTACATTGTGTTTGAAATATTACTACATAATAAAAATTAAAATAAACACTCATAAAAACACTTAACACAACAACATTAAAAACATAAGTCACATACAGTAATATTATTCGATGTCAACTCACAAAAATTTAAAACAGTAAATAATATTATTATTTTTTAAAAGTACCAATAAAATAGTTTGATGTCAACGTCAATAAATAAAAGGAATAATAATACAGTAGTCACACAAAAAAAAACAGACAGTTACTTAAGTTGACAGGAAAAAAAATAAAAAAAAATCGGTTGGTCATATTTTAATATCACATATCGTCAACGGAGTAGAGACACTTATCTAATAGGAACGCTTGAACATTTGTTTTAAAAGTAGATGCATAAATCAAGCTTTTTAAATGTAGTGGTAACTTGTTAAAAAAATGCACTGCTTGTTATTGTGAACTGTGTTTCACAATGTTGAAGTGAGGACTTATCTTATTTCTCAAATCCTTCCTACGTGTGCTTTCCCTAACCAGTCTTTCTTCATGTGTCTCATAATCATGTAAGTACTTTTTAAGATTAGTCAGGAGTATGAGAACGTAGAGGCTGGGTACAGTAAGTATTTTTAAATCTAAGAAATGTGGGCGGCAGCTCTCTCTTTGTGAAATACGGACAATAGTACGTATAGCTCTTTTCTGAAGGACAAAAGCTCTTTGACAGTTATAATGATAGCTGTTGCCCCAAAATTGTATACTATATCTAAATTTAGACTCAATTAGCGCGTAATATACTATTTTTAATTGTTTAGTGTCAATTTCGTCTCGAAGGGTTCTTAGAGCATAACACGCAGATGATATAGATGCATCTAGTGCGGCTAGCTCCTTTTTCCAATTAAATGAGTCATCGATGTGTACTCCCAAGAATTTTGCATCTCTCACGAGTTCAATATTGTTATCATTTAGTCTTATTTCCATGTTGTCTTTATTACGAGTAGTTGTTTTAAATAACTTTATTTTGGTCTTTGAACTATTAATTTTAAGCTTATTTACAGTAAACCATGAATAAAGGTAACTTAGGGCGTCATTAACTTTCTTCGTGAGTTCTTTTGTGTCATTTGCCCCAATAATTGCATTCGTGTCAACCGCAAAAACCACGAGTTTTATGTCGCGTAGAATTTTGTTTATATAATTGATTAAATCATTGGTGAACAAAATGAACAGTATAGGCCCTAATATCGATCCTTGCGGAACACCGGCAACAATATTGAAAAAGCATGACTTATGTTTTTGTATATGTCCATCTTGCATCTCACTGATTTCTACATACATTTTTCTGTTTCTGAGGTAGGACATCAAAAGTTGGGAGGCTTTGCCTCTCACTCCGTAGTGATTTGGTTTAGTCATGAGTAGATCGTGATCAACAGTGTCAAAAGCTGAACTTAAATCTAAAAATACACCAGCTACTTTCATTTTATTATTTATCTGATTGACCACATCATTAACAAGAGTATATATGGCGTCTCCTGTGCCAACATTTTTTTGATATCCGAATTGCCTACTATGTAAGACTTTGTTTAAATTTATATGTAGTAAAAGCCGGGTTTTGATTATTTTTTCGAATATCTTTGAAAGCGTTGGCAGCAAAGAGATTGGTCTGTAATTTTTAGGATCGGTCTTTGAGCCTTTCTTGTGAATCGGTATGATTTTGGCTATTTTTAGCTGTTCTGGGAATATTCCATCATTAATACATTTATTAAAGAAGCAAGAAAGCGGTTCGGCAAGAATATTTAGATGATCTTTAATTACAGAGATAGGAATTTCATCAATTTCATTCTGTTCCTTTCTTCTTGTCTGTTTATATGTGTGTGCATAAATGGTTAAATAAATAAACATTTTCACTTCTTTAGTCCCTTGGGAGTAAAAAGTAATTCGTTTTTTAATTTCCTTCATGTGACATAGACAAACTCAAACTGCCAGTAAATATACTATTATCTGTGGAGTGTGGACCATCTTCATTGCGAAAATGTTGAGAGTTTTAGTTCCATGGTTTTTTTTTTGTTTTTGGCTTTCCGAGACTCGGAGGGGTCGTAGTATGTAAAGATGGCCATCCACCCTCGGACCACCCATTCACGGGCAAAATACATAATACGTAATAATATTTGAAAAAAAATATATCCTTATTTTAATTCACTGAAATCTATTCAGTAGTCAATTATGAACAAAATACTTCCAGGACTTGCGTGTATTCTGTTACACTTTGTATATTTTATTGTTGCATACCTACCGCCGATCGAGCCAAAGAAAATTCAATCTTTTTGAAGAAAATAAGACTCAATTTTAAATGAATAAAGTAATGCTAGGGTCAACATGATTTTCTTAATAATAAAAGTTAGCTTTAAATAGTTTTGGTCATTCTATTACGCTTTTAACTCAATACTCTAATTGGGGTGTACGAGGTCTTGCGTTAATTATGTTACATATTGTATAATATTTTGATAAAAAACCTACCTTTTCGTTGTTAGATATCGCACTTTTTTACCCGCAAAACATTGAAGTAATTTAGAAAAACACCAACATTTTCCACGACTGCCGACTCTGTATTAATCAAGCATTGTTTAAAAACACGACTGCGACTAATTCTGTGTTTTAAACACGACTTAATTTGAATCTCAACCATGTCTAGACTCAGGCACATGTAGTGAGTTTGGAAGTCAATGTTAAAATAAAAGATATTTTTTCGGAAAAAGTGGTGTTTTTAGATATTGTTGATATTACGCTTGACCGTTGATTTCGCAGAATTACATCCGTATTCAAACATAAAACAAAAACTTACATTAAGTTGCATGTTCTGTAATTAATTCACTTTACTGCATTCTTTACCAAATTCAACTTTGATGTCGCACCAAAAATCTAATATCTATTAAAAACAAAAACTAATACCTACTGTGCACTTTTTTTTAAACAGGAAATGTTTAAGTTTTACACAATAATTAAAAAATAGAACCACTTTAAAGAGTAAAATACTTTTAAGTTAAATAAATCATTCAGTTTATTTTCTTATGTTCCCCACTGTCTGCCTCTTCCCAACTAAGTATGTTGGGCTCGGCTTCCAGTCTAACAGGCTTCAGCTGAATACCAGTATTTTACATGGAGCGACTGCCTATCTGACGTTTTACAGACTACCTACAGTATAATTTGAAGTAATTGTTTTAATAAAGTATAACAAAACAAAAACGTAAATATTAATGTTATTTTCAAAAGTGGTTCTATTACTTTTTATCAAAAAAAGTGGACTATTACAAACCACTTCTAAATTCAACTGGCTGGGGTAATTCAAACATGTTTTGAAAACAGAATTATTTTCTTTAAAAACTATGTACTTAACTTAATTAAAAATATTAAAACAAATTAGTCACAACTCTATCTGCTGTTTTGTTAAAATTAGAGCTGTGTATGGATTTCAGAAAATAAATTTAAAACATTGTTACAGTTGGTGCATGTTTGGCTATGGCTTGGTTTGTTTTCACATAGCTGCAACGTGTAAGGTTGAAGGTCATGCAATTGTTTTATGTGAAGCTGACGCATGCGCTTTGCGCGGCTTAGTAGTACCTACTCGACTCGTACGAAGTAAATTTTGAAGTTTTTTGTAGGCGAATCGACAACTCCAGAAATTCATTTACTTAATAGATATTTTTTTTGGATAAATCGTTAAGAAAACAAAGAAAGGAGGTAAAAGTACCTACACTAACTTTATTAAGTACATAAAATACAAAACTTGCTAGTTGCCTAATACGTATTTCTGGAATTCAAATAAATTGACTTCTTGCGACTCGCCTACAGAAAATATTATATTATTTAAAAGTGAGTATTCGCCCGATCCGTGCGAGTTAATTCGTGCGAGTCAACTAATAAGCCTTTTGCGCAAATTTGGCGGTAGGTACTTATCTCTACCATGGGAAATGAAGTAGGGACACTAGGGACGTAATACTTTACTGGGAACGGGATTCTACCGTTTAGAGAGCGCCCCAGGGGTAACGACGAGTCGTAAACATGGGTGCCAACCCAGGCAGGCGCCTTATTTTGTGTAAATTATTTTATCACCACTGCTCCCAAATCGGTGAAGTAAAACATCGTAAAGAAACCGGCATGTCCTAGAACCAAACATTGTAACACATGTGACATGTACCAACCCGCACTGGGCCCGCGTGGTGGAGCCCTCGCACCACGAATAAGTACATGTGACATGTACCAACCCGCACTGGGCCCGCGTGGTGGAGCCCTCGCACCACGAATAAGTACATGTGACATGTACCAACCCGCACTGGGCCCGCGTGGTGGAGCCCTCGCACCACGAATAAGTACATGTGACATGTACCAACCCGCACTGGGCCCGCGTGGTGGAGCCCTCGCACCACGAATAAGTACATGTGACATGTACCAACCCGCACTGGGCCCGCGTGGTGGAGCCCTCGCACCACGAATAAGTACATGTGACATGTACCAACCCGCACTGGGCCCGCGTGGTGGAGCCCTCGCACCACGAATAAGTACATGTGACATGTACCAACCCGCACTGGGCCCGCGTGGTGGAGCCCTCGCACCACGAATAAGTACATGTGACATGTACCAACCCGCACTGGGCCCGCGTGGTGGAGCCCTCGCACCACGAATGCCAGCCGGGCCCAACGGCTGCACGTGCTTGCGGAGGCACGGAGGGGCTCGATCTGTAACGGATGGTCACCCATCCATGAACCGATCACGGCAAGCGTCGCCTAACCTTCTATCGACCCGTGCGGCTGTTATTATTTAGCCACGATTACCTTTAAAATAAAATCGTCCTTTCTGAATTTTATCTTATTTATCTTTCTGAAGAAAATTGAAAATCAATAAAATATCATTTTTTCAGATATTTTTAATTACTTTTCCACTCCGCTGAGAGAAGGCAAAAATCGTGAATGCCGAAGTAATTTAAAAAGTTGTAATAACCAAACTTTTTTGTACGATTAATTGTTGCAATTTTATTTCAATTCGAGTTCTGAGTTATCGTGAATAAAAATTAATGGTTTGAGTCGACGTGCACACGGACGTAATAATATCGCACCGCCTAGCGCCGACTGTTGACATCGAACACTGTCACAGATTACTCTGTGTTGTATAAATCCCGCCGCGATATGTTTACGTCCGTGTGAATGTCGACCTCCGCCAATTGCTACGTATTCCATATTCAAATCCTTTTTTCCAATGCATGTTATTTCCACTTTAACAAATAATAACTTTATGTTTGTGTACGTTCAGTTGATTGCAGTTTTAGCGTAAACTAAAACGAAACGTGGGTTGTTTTGAAGTTGTGTTAAAAAAAAAATAGTTTAAAAAACTAAAAAACACGCTTTAATAACCAAACTAAAAAGGAGATAATAATTTAATTCAATTAAAAAGCGTGGGGTGCTTTTTGAGGTATTTTTAGAATCAATTAATGTCAAGCACCCCACGCTTTTTAATTGAATTAAATTATTTTCTCCTTTTTTAGTTTGGTTTTTAAAGCGTGTTTTTTAGTTTTTTAAACTATTATTTATTTTCAATTTTTTAGTTCTGCTAACTACAAAAACGTGTTTTTTTTTCTTTTTTTTTTCTCATTTTTTTTTTTAATTATTGAATTGTCATCGGTCCTCGACAAGTTTACAAAGTTTCAATGAAATCTGACCGTTTTTAAACGGTCCACTTTAGTGGATCAAAATCGCGCTCAAAGGAGTCGGTTACATACAAACATACAAACAAACAAACCAACAAACAAACATACAAGTGAAGCTAATATAAAGCGTGTAAAAACACATTCATGTTTACATTTTTGGAAACAACGCTCTTTATATTGCTTTTTCAGACAGTTTTTAACAACAATATTAATACTGTCAGTAATGATATTAAGGCGGTTCACCGAGCAAAATAATCTTGAGCTTTCGCTCCCTGTTTGTCCAACATCACCTCTACAATACACACTTCGTAAACTTTACTGGCGCCATCTGGCGAGCAACTTATGAATGCACGTAAAAATCACATACTTCACAGAATCTTACAATTCATAGACAAGGCATTCAATAAAATGAAATAAAGAACTTTTATATGAAAGACCAAAATGAACTAACATAGTGACCTGTCAGTAGGTAAGGTAATTCTGGTCAAAGAACAAAAAAATTGTCTTGAGTTAATCACAGCGACCAACAATTCTTATCATTTAAGTAGTCGTTAATAGAATAGTATGCCTTTGAACAAAGGGTGGATTTTACTTTAGCTTTAAACGCACTAAAATGCAAATCTAGCAAGGAAGAGGGTAGCTTGTTATAGAAGGTTATACCCAGACCAACAAGTTATGAACCTTATGAAGCCGGTGAAAGGGAACACGTAGTTGGTCCTTATTTCTAGTATTAATAATATGAATATCACTGTTTTTATTGTACAAGTGTATATTTTGCCTAACATATAAGATGTTGTCGAAGATGAATTACGATTCCACCGTGAGAATCCCAATATCCTTAAAAAATCTCTCAGAGAAACTCTAGAACCTAGTTGGTAAATTGCTCGAACAGCTCGTTTTTGAAGAACAAAAATATTTTGAATGTCAGCGGCTTTGTCCCACAGCAGAATGCCGTAGGACATAAGGCTATGAAAATAAAGAATCATGAGGAACAGGGTTTAAAGGTCACTCATCCTCCATAGGAAAAGGAGGATGCTCCGACCAGACGGGTGTTGTGCCTGGTGGGCACAGCCCGACGATTGTTTTTTTGTTTTGTATGGCATCTCGTACCTATATTGTTGACCTTGAGAAGTGGTGATTACTTAACCGGACTATAAGCTAGATGGACGCAGTCGGAGGCAACTTCTTAAATGTTACAATAAAGACCTTTATTGCCTCCGACTGCATGAGATTGCTTAGATATAGTATTCAGTCTAACAGTCATCCTTTAGTACAATAACTCAATGTTTTAAAACAAGTTTCTTGTTTCCATATTTTTTAATTAGTTCACTATTTAGGTAGGCAGTCGGGTTTTTCAACCGACTTCAAAAAGAAGGAGGTATTTTTTTTTAAAGTATGTTTGGGCATAATTCCGTCATAAAATAAACGGATTTGCTAAATTATTTTTATGTTCGAAAGGGGTTTATTCCGAAATAGTCCCAGTTAAATTTCATAGATATAGATCTGATGATGCGTTTCGGAGACAGACAACGGAAAAGAAGCCAAGCGCGAGTCGGACTCGCCCATGAAGGGTTCCGTAGCAGCAAGTAATATAATATAAATGTACTTGTAGTTCGTTGTAACTTGGACCGATGTTTTAATAATATTGTATTTTTTTTTAAATTAAGTTATAGATAAGTAAACATTATAATTAGGTACCGCGCGCTCCGCACCCGCTACCGATCAAGCCACGCCCCGCGCGAATATAATTATTATTTACTTAGGCACCTATTACAGATTTATTATTAGTTAATAATGGTTCACGGTTTATGCATATGGTTTATGTTTATGAAATTAAATGTTTATTTATATTTTTATATTTGAGTTGATTGAATGAAAGGTAAATTGCGGTTTACGATTTATGACGTATTAAAAAAAAACTACTTACTAGATCTCGTTCAAACCAATTTTCGGTGAAAGTTTACATGGTAATGTACATCATATATTTTTTTTAGTTTTATCATTCTCCTATTTTAGAAGTTACAGAAGGGGGGGGAGGGACATTTTACCACTTTGGGAGAGTCTCTCGCGCAAACTATTCAGTTTAGAAAAAAATGATATTAGAAACCTCAATAACATTTTTGAAAACCTATCCATAGATACCCCACACGTATGGGTTTGATGATTTTTTTTTTTTTGAGTTTCAGTTCTAGGTAGGGGGAACCACCAAAATTTATTTTATTTTTCCATTTTTGTGTGAAAATCTTAATGCGGTTCACAGAATACATCTACTTACCAAGTTCCAACGGCATCGTTTTTATAGTTTCGGAAAAAAGTGGCTGTGACATACGGACGGACAGACAGACAGACATGACGAATAAAAAGGCTTAAAGTCACCCAAAGGGCAATGGAGAGGGATAAGCTTGGAGTTTCCCTGCGTGATCCAATCAGGAATGAAGAGATCCGCAGGAGAACCAAGGTAACCGACATAACCCGAAGAATTTCCAAACTTAAGTGGCAGTGGGCAGGGCACATTGCACGCAGAACAGATGGCCGATGGGGCCGAAAAGTTCTGGAGTGGCGACCGCGCACCGGAAGACGTAAAGTTGGAAGGCTTCCCACAAGGTGGACCGATGACCTTGTAAGGGCCGCAGGAGTCCGCCGGATGTGGGAAGCACAGAACCGGTCAAAGTGGCGGAGCTTGGGGGAGGCCTATGTCCAGCAGTGGACGTCTTTCGGCTGAAATGATGATGATGAGCACTATAACTAAAAAGTAGAAAAAAAAAAACTAAAAAAAAACAACCAACTTCCGGAACAACACTGCTTACAAAGTGAAAAATAACTTTAATTTCGGAAAGCGGTGACTAAAAATTAAAATACATATCCAAAGTCAGCGACTTCCGAAATTAAAGTTATTTTTCACTTTGTAGTGTTTTTCCGCAAGTCAGTTGTTTTTAGGAAATGTTTTTGATTTTGTAATATTATTTTTCACAGTTTTAAGAAAAATAATTTTTTGAAGACACAGTATGGGCCAAAAATCGGCCATTTTAATTTAAAAAAAAAACAATTTTGATATAGGTACCTAGTGTCACTCTCACAATTAAGACGAATCTAACGGCACCTCTCAAGCTGAAATCGATCAAGTCATTCAGGCTACAGAGCGTGCCAAAGAAGTATACCTACATTACAATGCACATACACTCGAAAAACCTTATGTAATTTTGACGTTCAAAAAGAGCCGCTTCTGAGCCTGGTTTGTATAAATGACTTTTGATTTGAACCTTAAAAATACTCATTTTGCGCGGCTAAAAATATTTACTGAACACTAATATAATTTTATTACATTAGAGTGTTGTAAGTAAATAATTTAGTACTATTTCCGGGTCACAAATACTAAATAGCTGCCAAGTAACTGTGAGCAACTTGGATGTAGAGCTCGCCGGCTGATGTTGCGGCACCACTCGCTCGTATCGCGCCTGGTTGACGCGAGCACACACTTGTAACCTAACCCGTTTGGTCGGGGAACCCTAGCTTACTTCCTACCTATTTGACCTCCACAACCCAGTTACTGGGTTTACGATTCCCCTTCGTAAGACTGGTTGCCAGACTTTTGGGCTTCTGACTAGATCAGACAGATCTACTGTTGACAGGTGGGACCAACGCAACGGCTTAACGTGCTTTTCGAGGCAAGGAGGGGTCTCGATATGTAATAGATGATCACCCATCCACAAACCGACCGCAGCAAGTGTAACTTCACTCTTAATCGACCCGTGTGGCTGTTACCATAAATATGATAATTTGAATAAATATTTGAGTATGGTACCTAACGTTTACCTATCTTGGCTAGCTCTTGGTCTATTTGATTGATAGGATAGGCAGAGACCAAATAGATTTAGGAAAGATGTTTATTTTGGGCCTATTTCAAGATAAAAGATTAGGGAAACTATTCTTTAAACATATTCTTCAATATACGAAGTGGCAGCGACGCGACGCCGACACACAACTTGCTGATTCCACCAGGCCAGGGATTCAGTTTATGATTCTGAACCCTAGAAAGTTTTCATCAGTAATTTCAAAAATAAGCAGGTCATCGGTACATCTTGACCGCGTAGGTATTGCACTTTTCTATGTCACAGCAGATTTTTCTTTTAAAATCCGACCAAAAAATTAGATTTACAAGGTCCGTAAATAGCGAATTAAGGGCCCTTGCTATTTACGGACCTTGTAAATTTAATTTGTCCAGTAAGGACCAAGACCGGGTCGAAGGCACGTTGTGTTCCACGCGCGCCTCAAAGAGATGTCAGCACCAACTGGTGGGGTCCGCAAGGGCCGATGCTTGCCAGGGGTGCGGGTTGTTCGAAAGAGATACCGTCGCCCCTGGCACACAGGCAACTGAGGGAACACGGGTGGGTTTTAGTCAGTAAAAGTCTGACACGCCCTCCTGCTCCACCCAGAACGGGAGAAGTTATTTGATGATTTCCCAACCAAAAAAAAAAAGGGCCCTCTTTCATTTCGACGTTGCGCTCCGTCTTTTACAAGCGTTCGTGCGATACCGAGCGCAGATCGCCGGCGCGGTGAAATATACATAATTATAGTAGGTACTTTTATTTTATTCATAAAAAAATAAAGACAGCAAATAAACAAAAAGTTTTTAACAAATGTTGAAGATGTGTTGTGACTTGTTTCCAAACCTTTTCAGTAGAAAATTAAATTAGGTCCAGTAATTTTTCTTTAATAATAGTCCCAATCGATTCGAGTTCGATGATCGAGTTCATGGCTTTCGGTTCCAGAACGACCTAAAATTAACCGTGTATAATAGGCTTATAACAAAAAAATATTTTATTAAAAAGGTAATATAGGATAGTTGTAATCTATGAAAAATAGTTTACATGGATTTTATTCAAAAGAAACTGCAAATTAGAGCTCTCAATTCAGCTCTCCATTAGTTTTTGCCTAAAAATGCGTCACGAGAATGCTTATTGCTAAATGAGCAAATAAATAATTAAAAAAATGCTTTATTATCTTTGTAGAAAAAAAAACTAACTATTTTGTACCAAGTAATTGTTATGAATACAATCAACGAATAGTATTCAATTTCAACGACGAAATTAAATTACTTTCTTCTTTAATAAATTACAATGACACTTCTCCATCCATTAAAGTATGTACAACTGCTCCAGGAATACAGAATAACGAAGTGAAGAATCTTCCAGAAGTTTGTTTGGATGGAGAAGATGGCGGAGAGCAAGACCTCTTCTTCAGTGGTGGTTACGGTTTTGATGGTTGTTCAGAAAAAACTAACGCCAGCGTAATTTGTGCAGCTAAAACTGAGTCTGTAAAATTACGTTTCTTTCTGTTTCATACGGTTTGTGCTACGTTCAATGCCAAGTGAGTCGACTCATTTTGAGCTGCGAAATTTACGCTGAAATTGCGCTAGTCTTTCGGTTATTATGACACATCAAGCGTTAGTAAGAGACTGTCACACAGATCATTATCTGCCTAACGGTTTCCTTGGTTTGTTGGGGTCGGCTTCCAGTCTAACCAGATGCAGCTGAATACCAGTATTTCATATGGAGCAATTGCCCAGATACTGGGTAACACGATAGAGCTTGGTAAGACCGGTAGTAAGATTTTCGGACTTCTGATGACCCATAACGTGGATTCAAAGATCCACGAATGACAGCTGGGTGCTCGAAGATATCTAGGCGTTAGTATGAATTAAAGAGAACCTAGTACTTAAAATAATCTCTTTAATTACAATGTAATCTCTCCACCAATTAAAGTATCTACAACAGCTCCGGGAATGGAGAATAATGAAGTGAAGAACCTTCTAGAAGGCTGTATGGATGGAGAAGACGGTGGAGAAGAACATCTCTTCTTCTGCGGTGGTTCCGTGTCTTCTGGTGGTGGTTTCGGCTTTGGTTTCGGTGCTGGTGGTTGGTCGGGCTTGTCTGGCTGTTGGCGTGACCTGATGCTGGGCAGGGGTTGTGGTTGTGACCCTTCGGGGATTTCGTCGTAGTCTGTGTAGGCGTCTGTGAAAGGAGATATTTGTTTAAAGATTTGTAATAAATAAAAGAAGACGTTTAATCTGTTTCTATTTGAAATCTCGCAGTAAGTTAACTTGGAGATCTTTGATTATTATTTTATTATTACCTACTCGAAAGAAGTAGCACTTAATCTTTCGGGTTTCATGATATTGATTTTAATGTTTTGGATTGTAATCAAAATTCACTTTATTAACATCAGAATAGAAAAAAATAGAAATAGAAAATATTTATCGTCCAGGTAATATTGCAGGTTCAGGTCAACAAAAA
Organism: Antitype chi; assembly: GCA_947359405.1. Classification (NCBI taxonomy): domain Eukaryota; kingdom Metazoa; phylum Arthropoda; class Insecta; order Lepidoptera; family Noctuidae; genus Antitype; species Antitype chi. Next base: position 155,835 of record OX375837.1, read on the forward strand.
GTTGAGACAAGATGACAAGCTTAGAATGTAACCTACAGCTAAGTTACAATAGAGCCCCAAACAAGACAGTTACACTGTATGTAGAAATCTAGGTCCCAACATCGTCTTAGATAAAGAGGTGCTTGAAACCGTAGACTGCAGCTTTTCTGGGCATAACAGTAGATGCCAAATTTCAGTTGGGATCACACATATCAAGCTTAGCGGGGAGGCTCAGTTCAGCCGCCTACGTCGTCAGAAAAGTAAGACAATACACTGACAGCGGTACAGCTCGGTTAGTCTACTTTAGTTATTTTCACAGTGTTATGTCCTACGATATTCTACTGTGGGGCAAAGTCGCTGATATTCAAAATATGTTTGCCCTTCAAAAACGTGCTGTTCGTGCAATTTACCAGCTAGGTGCCAGGGTTTCCTTGAGGGACTTTTTCAAAGATATTGGTATTCTCACGGTGGCATCACAATTCATATTCGCTAACATCTTAAATATGAGGCAAAATATACACTTGTACACTAAAAACAGTGATATTCACACCGTTAACACTAGAAATAAGGACAAACTACGTGCTGGCTTTCTCTGGCTTCATAAGGTTCATAACTCATTTGTTGGGCTTGGTATAAACTTTTATAACAAGCTTCCCTCTTCTTTGCTAGATTTGCCTTTTGATGCGTTTAAAGCTCAAGTTAAATTCATCCTTTGTTTAAAGGCTTACTATTCTATCAACGACTATTTAAATGACAAGAATAGTTGGTCGCTGTGATTAACTCGAGACAATGTTTGTGTTCTTTCTCCAGAATTAGCGTAACTAGTGACAGGTTATATGGGTTCATATAAAAATATATTTTTACATTTTATTTTTTAATTACAAAGTATTTTTTTTTAATTCTCGTACTGTGTTTATTTGTCTATGTATGTATAGAATCAAGTCTATCCGACTAAACAGACAGCTGTGCTGCTGGGGAGTTTGTTCCGCTACTTCTTCTTCCCAGCTAAAGCACTAGGTGACGGTGGGCGTTTTTGGGGACTGTCTTATGAATTTTGACGCTCGAAAAGTGCTGATTCTCAGCCTAATTTGAATAAATGACTTTTGATTTTTATTTTGTATCTTGTGGTACGAATTCCAGAGTGGAGCCCAAAGAGGTGATTTCAGGTAAAGTGACCATAGATGATCCTGGCTACTTACCATGCCACCAGGTAGTCCTCCTGCTTGCTTGCACATCATCATCATTCCCTGCCGCTATCCCTATTTATTTGTGGCCAGCGCAACATCTATACTTCTATCAGTCGTCATATCGGTAGTCACTCTATTTCTAGCCATATCATCAATATCAGCCTATAATGTCCCCACTGCTGCACCACACGCCTCTCTCCGAGGGGGAGTGGGCTGTCATCTACCACGCCGGTTCAGTGCGTTGGTAGATGTCACATGTCTTCGAATTTTTGGTTCTAGGACATGAAATCTCGCTATTTCATCTTTATATAAAAATAATAAACAACTAGTTACCATAGAATGAAGACCTGGCCATGGGTCTTGGTCTTCTTGGAGGCAGCTGGATGGTTCCGTATGTGCTGGGTGGAAGTGCTGGTCCCGTGAAAGGGCAGGGGAGCGAGCAATACGTGTTGAAGGCATTGCTTGACACCTTTGAGGATTCTGGGGAAGACAAGCACTATCAATATTGTATCTAGGCTGTTTTGCTGCAAAGAAGTAGACAGAAAGAGTTTATTACGTAGATTTGCCAGCTTTCTTTTGTTTTTACCCGACTACGGTGAAGCAAAAAGGAGAGTTAGGATTTTGACTGGTACGTGTGTGTATATATGTTAGTTTTGAGTATGAATGTCGATGGCTATAAGAGCTGGGGGAGACCAAAGAAACGATGGATGGACTGTGTGAGTGATGATATGGTTAGAAAGGGTGTGACTACGGATATGACGACTGATAGAGAAGTGTGGGAGATAAGACATGTTGCGCCGACCACTGATTAATTGGCATAAGGAAGGAGAATGATGACGTATGTATGTGAGTAGGTATGTTCATCTGTTCCCACATAACTTCTAAACTGCTTATCATAAGTTGACAAATGAGGCATCATTGGAAGCGTCTCGATAAATTGAATATGGCGCCCTCTGGCGGACATAAACCCATGGTATCTAATGAAAAGGCTTATTTAGCACATTTCAAAAGTATATAATTATATATTGTGAGCTAACCCCAAAATAATGTAAATAAAAAGTAAGTTTAACGACTAAAACCTGACTAGGTACTGAAAAAGCCCTCTCTTTAAAGTGGTTTTAACTTGTGATACAACTGCAGTGCTAAAAAGTAAGGAACAAGGACATATTCTCATCTGTAAGCCGTGGTGTTTGCCATCTAAACGATGCATTCTACCAGTAGTAAGTGACCATAGGCTTCACGGCAAACGCCCTGCGTTATAATTTATCGTCAAACATTAAAAAAAAAAACTGTTCCATACATTTTGACCGCACGCGTAGAGATTGCACTTTTCTATGAAACAGCATTTCTTTTATGTTGACGATTAATGTCTCCGCTACTTTAGAATCATTTACTGAATTCATGGTACAGTTCACGATAAATAGGGGAAAAGTTTATTCTTAAAAAAATTCTTTGGTTTTGGTTTTTTTACTTACCAAAAATTATTAATAAAATAAATACACTTATAACGACCATTTTTTACATCTAATCTTCAGTCTACATATCTTAAAACAAGCATGGGATCATTTCTCAATCGAGTTTATATAATTTCAGAACTTACTACGCGTACATACGACATAGCACCTTATTTTGAGTTTCGGACAGTTCAAAATCGATTGTAATTTGTTTTTTTATTTTAAAATCAATCGATTCGTTTGATTAAGTATTATAAATCAACTTAAGATTTTGTTATATATTTGATATTCAAATATAATTTGAGATACTTCTTGCTTTATATATAAAAATGTATGTTAGTGTGTGTATGTTTATATAATACAATTCGTTTTTAAGTAAATTATAATTAGTGTGTAATTTTTGCACAAAACCTAAATATATGAAACCATACTTTTTCAAATTGTTTGTCTGCTTATTTCTTTTGCACTACCTATTCAACTATCCACCAACCCGCACTGTGCGCGTGTGGTTGATTATGGCCCCCTATGTCACAGGCCAAATCGCGCCAGGCCATGCCAACGGGTGGTGTAGGAACTGTTGCATCCGATGAGGCCTGGGGTGACCTGGGGCCTAGTCACTAAGTCCGTCAACGAAAATACGGACCCGTTCGAAGTTAGTTTGATACTACGCAATTAACCCTAGGCTCCGAACTAGCCTAATATTCGTAAGTGATACGGAGTAAAAAAGAGCCGTAGCTTAGGCCGAAACGACGACTTTGTACTTAGAGAGTCGACCCCTGTCATTAAACGAAGGACTCTGTGCTTAGAGAGTCGATCCTGTCATTAAACGAAGGACTCTGTGCTTAGAGAGTCGATCTATTTGAAATAAATGCTTTGACTTTGATCCCTGTCATTAAACGACGGACTTTGTGCTTAGAGACTCCACCCCTGTCATTAAAATGTGGAAAAGTGAGTGTAATTGAAGCTTTTTTAGTTTAGATAGCAAGTTCTGGTCAATCGCTCCGATGCATCGATTGAACTTCTAAATTGTGTTGTATTTTGCTGGAACAACTTTCCGACGCGCTAGCTTTTATACTATCGAGTTTTGAGTTGTTAGTACTTTGAAGCAGTTTATATTCATGACTCAAAACTGTTTAAACGCTTTGTGTTAAAGGAAATTAGGCTTTATAGTCAGTCATGGAGAGATGTCACCAATAGTCTAGCTAGAGTCTAGACTATTGGTGACATACAGTGACATCAGTTTATGTGAACTAACGCCTTTTACCCATGGGTGTAAGTAGTACCTAACTACAGACGTCACCTGCCACACTCCGTACTTTCGCCTCGTGTACGTTCATACATCAGCTCCCTAATTGCGTAACACGCGATTAACCATAATCGGTTTCATTTTGACAGTTCAACAATATTTATTGCGTTATTTACGTTGTTGAGCAAAAACATTTTTCGAACATATGAAGCAATGGTTTAGCCATTTGCTTCAAAACGAAACAAATTATGATGAATCGTGAGTTACGCAATTAGGGTGCAGGTCACACACGCCGCCGGTTGCCAGCACTGCGCAACTGACCTTTGTGAACTACATCACCAGTAAGGTCACTCTATGTCCTCCTAGGGCGTTCCCTCACAGCATTTTTTGGACGGTGGGGGTTTTTTGGGGACTGTCTTATGTAATTTTGACGTTTAAAAAGTGCTGACTCTCAGCCTAGTTTGAATAAATGACTTTTGATTTGATTTGATTTAATTTACGCTCACATCTGCACTTGTAAAAAAAATCCTTTTGTTAGTCACCTTTCGTTCGTCCTCTCAACATGAATCAGAATCAGAATGCTTTATTTGTAAACATAGGTCAAATTACAATAGTTTGCGAGATGTTACAGATAGGTAGATCCTCCATGTTTTGCCTAAAGGCGTACAAATATATTTAATTAACATTGTCTAATTTATATAAAAGTAGCTTCCGCCCGCGGCTTCGCCCGCGTAGAGGTCTGAAAATATCCCGCGGGAACGTATTACCGGGATAAAAAGTATCCTATGTTTTAATCTAGGTTATAATCTATCTGTGTGCCAAATTTCATCTAAATCCGTTCAGCCGTTTTTTCGTGAAAGAGTAACAAATATCCATCCATCCATCCATACTTACAAACGTTCGCGTTTATAATATTAGTAAGGATCACTAATAATAGGTACATACATATCAATACAAATTGAAGAAAATGGAATAAATTTCATTACATGTCAAATAGATTAAAGTTACATGCCATAATAATGCTAATGTCAAATAAATTCTAAATCGTCAAAATAGGTGAGATTATGTACAATTTTCTGAAGCAGTAATCATAGAATTATCATCCAAATATTTCTGTAATGAGTAATAGCATTTATTTATCAATATGTTTAATAGTTCAGTTTTGAAATGGTCCAGATTTTTTTTTCAGGTAGTTGGTTGTATATGGCCAAACCATCAAAACATACTGTTTTCTTTTTGCTCTATTACTTGTGAATGTTCTACAATTACAACTGTCTATCGTTTACACAAAGACACAAGTACAGACGCCAACACATCAAGCTACCCCAAACTTTCAATTTTTCCGAATTGAACATGAACCTTACGCTTATGGAATAAAGTTGAAAACTTATCAAAGTAATTTGACAGATTGGGGTAGCTTGATGTGCGGGCGTCTGTACCTACATAAGTAACTATAATACGTATGGTGGCAGTTACCGACCAATTAAGTTAATATAGGGATATACCTATACAGGGTGAAATTGAAAACATGCGACAAACCGAAATGGGAGATTGTACCTACTCATCATTATGAACAAATTTTACTAAGGGACCAATGATGCAATCCCGAAAAAAAAAACATCTGTTCCCTACATTTATGTTCGCATAACTCGTCAAAATGTAGGAAACAGCTGTTTTTTTTTTTGCGATTGCATCTTTGGTCCCTCAGTAAAAGTTGTTCATAATGATGAGTACAATCTCCCATTTCGGTTTGTCGCATGTTTTCAATTTCACCCTGTATATTGTCTACTCATAATTAAATGGTTTGACGGTTGATGTTAAATGCCCCCTAAAAATACACAGGTATCTATCTGGTTTAGAAAAGATATACTGAAAACGATTTTTTTATTTTTTATTTACACAATCATTCCTACATCAAATAATAGGTCTTTACCCATGAAATTGCCGTTTTGTATGAAAAAATTTAAACGAATTTTTTTCATGTATTTTTTATTTGTATTAATCGAAGTAATCACCCATGCAATCAATGCATCTTTGCCATCGCAGTGGCAGTTTATTGATGCCCTTCTTAAAGAAATCAGCTGGACGGGAGGCAACAAATTCTTCAAAGGCATTTTGTACTGCCTCTCGGGTATTGAATTTTTTTCCCGCCAAGAAGTTATCCAAATTCTGGAAAAAGTAGTAGTCTGTAGGCGCAAGGTCTGGTGAGTAGGGCGGATGACGGAGAGCTTCCAACCCCAGTTCTCGCAACTTGGAGACCGTCTGCTGTGCAGTATGAGGTCGCGCGTTGTCGTGCAGGAGCAGCGGAGACGAGCGATTGACCAATGCTGGTTGGAGATGTGCCAGCTTCTCCATCATTGTGTTCAGTTCTTCACAGTACACATCTGCAGTAATGCTCACCCCGTTTGGTAAGAAGCTGTGATGAATCACACCGGCGCTAGACCACCAAACAGTGACCATCACTTTTCTAGGGGTAAATTTTCGTTTAGGGCATTGTTTAGGTGCTGAACCAGGATCCAACCAACTTGCTGAGCGCTTGCGGTTATCAAACAGAATCCATTTTTCATCGCAGGTAACAATCCGGTTCAAAATTCCTTCATTTGTGTGTCTGTTGAGCAGTGCAAGGCACGTCTCGACGCGTACTTCGCGCTGACGATCATTGAGTTCGTGGGGCACCCATTTGTCAAGCTTTTTTACCTTGCCAATTTGACGCAAATGGACCAATATTGTTTTGACGCTAACGTCGAAAGCTGCTGCTAATTCAGCCGTAGATTGTGTATCATCAGCTTCCACAATCGCCTTTAATTCGTCATTGTCGACCAAAGTCTTCGGACGACCGCGAGGTTCATTTTTCAGGTCGAAATTTCCAGAACGGAAGCGAGCAAACCAATAACTGGTGGTGCGTTGGTTTGTAGTGTTAGCTCCGTAAACGTCGTTGATGTTGCGTGCCGCTTGTGCCGCGTTGCTGCCACGACGGTACTCATATTCCATAATTACTCGAATTTTTAACGTATCCATGATGACGAAAAAGATTGAAATGCGATGAAAATGTAACACTAATCAATAAACAAATGACTACTTTTGGAAAAAAAGATCCATGTTTTTAAAATAAAATTAATTTGAAATTAGAATTCTTACCCAAACAAAAATTATTTTGATTTGAAATGGCCAGTACTGCAAAACGGCAATTTCATAGGTAAAGACCTAATATTTACACATAATCTCAAAATTTATTTACTGAAAACTTTTGGCAGATAACTCAATGATTTTTTTTTTTTTACATGGTTCTCACATATAGAAGCAACAAGAATATTGTTCCCAAGTTTTTGAAATACTTAACATGATTAAAAAGAGTGTCCATGGAGTTTCTTGACCGTTCTTCTCCATAGAGATCTACGTTTTGGAATGGGCAACTAGCTTCAACTTTCCAACTGGTCGACTTTTTGACAATTCAAAAGTACCTTTAAATGGTCTAATTGAAATAAATGCTTTGAGTTTGAGTTTGAGTTTTGTATAAACACTTTTAGACGTCAGTTATATTTTTTAAACAATGACTACTCTGAGAAGAAAGGCCAAAACAAACTCAGAGGTCACAGTATTTTTTTAAAGTCGAGACATAATCTGCGTCAGATCATGTGAAGTCCATGTGGATTTGTATCTGAAATGGTCTTTTGAGGAATGAATTACACAGATTCAGTGGACCTGTCCACTCAGTACAATTGGATTTGGCTTTTTACTAAGATTAGAACGCGAACGTTCTTCAAAATACGTGATCATCGCGTCTCCGTCTGACTCTCTGACGTCACGCTAAATCTAGTCGTCTGTCTGTCAGGCTGAACGTGACTTATAGGCAGGACTGCAGGCTGAGCGGGCGTCAGTCTAGGCTGTACTGACATATACGTGGCTGTCTACGTAGCACTCTACTAAAGTAAATAGCTGGGGAAAATGTATGGAATTAATAAACAGTCACCAAAATAGATAAGTTACCACAGTCGTCGGATGTAGTTATAGTTTAGTAAGAAATAAATTAATGATTCCGAGTGAAACTTGATAAATTAATGAAACATCCGTTAGACTTACGTCTTCCTCCTGTCCTGCACCCTAATTGCGTAACTCACGATTAATCATAATTTGTTTCGTTTTGAAACAGATGGCTAAACCATTGGTTCATATGTTCGAACAATGTGTCTGCTCAACAACGTAAATAACGCAATGAATTTTGTTGAACTGTCAAATGAAACCGATTAAGATTAATCGCGTGTTACGCAATTAGGGTGCTGTTCCTACTTATTCTAATAAAATTATAAATGAAAAAGGTTGTATGTTTGGATGCGGATGTTTGTTACTCAATCACGCAACAACGGCTGAACGGATTTGTATGAAATTTGGCAAACAGATAGATTATAACCTTAATTAACACGTAACATACTTTTATTCCGGTAATACAGCCTGTGGCATAATTATCGATCTCCATAAGGCGGAGCCGCAGGTAAATACAATATATTTCCATTCCGTTTCCTTAAAAACCCGTACCTTACGGTAACTAACAAATGAGATACTTTTATACATCACTACACTAATACAAAATCATTTGAGACAAATTACATGCTTTCAATTTTATAATTAATTCGTGGCCCATCTCGGCTTCGCACGGGTAGACATTTATTTTTTAATACATATAGCATAATACATGTTACTCAGGGATAATTTAGCATTCTAATGGTGAAATAATTTGTGAAATCGGTCCAGTAGTTGTTGAGTTCGTTCGTTACAAACATACACAACTTTCCTCTTTATAATGTTTCTAGCTTTAGGCCGCGGCTCCGCCCACATGGATGTCGGTTATCGCGTAAAAAAGTAAGCCTATGTACTTATCCATATCCCAGGCTATATCTCTACCTTTCATGACGATCGGTTCAGCGGTTTAGGCGTGAAAGCGTATCAGACAGACAGACAGTTACTTTCGCATTTATAATATTAGTAGGGATAGTATAGATATTTGGAATTCATGACAGTCACTGAATTGACAAATAAAACAAGATAATTGAATTATACGTTTTATTACTTAAAACTATCTGGCGCTTGTTTAAATAATAAGTTCACAAATGTCCAAAATTGAGTCAAGCCCGAACTACCTCGACTCGGCTTACGAAGTTATAAAAATAATTCCCGCATTTACAATGGGTCAAGAAAACCTACTCAGGTGGAGAGTCACAGATGATTCCTCCCTGGAGTGTAAATGCCGTGCTGTTCCACAAACAATGGAGCACATAAAACCGTCTCCAGCGTGTCCTGTTGTCTGCACGCTACACGAGCTGATGGACGCTGCTGACAGTGCCAAGCTCGTGGACAAGTTCTGGGCTGATTGTATTTAGATTGCTATCGACACTCTCAGAAGAATAATGGGTCAACATTATTGTAAATACATTGGGGTCTTAAAAGTGACCTTATCACCACAAAAGGACACTTTAATGTCCCCCACATCCGCATAAGAACACTATTTAGTCCCCCAAGCCCCCATAAGAATCACTTCTTCGACCCCATACCCCACCCAGCTAGGTCACTAAGAATTTAAATGAACACTAGGTAGATCTGTAAACTTGGGAGGTATCCTAGGTAGGAAGTTATATCGAAAGGAGACCTGCTTTTTGTCTGTGTCAACTCCGAAACCGAATCCTGGAACAGCAGTTACGGGACAGAGAAGAAAACCTGGAACAAATAACGAGATAATGTTTAAAACAAATTTTTGAACTGCAAACGATGAGGACCTTTTTTTTAAATTATTTATTGGTATTTTGTAAAAAAAAAATATGCGCTATCATTATATTTAGAGTGTTCAATAATACTTTTAGGAGCGCGAAACGGAAGTTATTAGAGGTTCGATTAACTACGTACCTAATATAATAAATAGTAGCGCACTCATTGTGATTTGGATCAAACTGAAAACATTATTGATATACCTTTTTATACATACCCTTTTGAAAACATTTCACAGCATTGTTTTACAAATATCAACTCTATAATGTTTAACCTAAGGTTTAATATTTAGGCGTAATGGTTTTCATGCTTAATTTCGAATTTAATCAATATTTATATGATCGGATTTATTCAAACGTCACATGACACGAAATAACATCACGCCATCGAAGGGCGGTGTATTAGAGAAACACGTGTTGCCAGTTACGTTTCAATACATGAAAACTTAATTTTTAGGGTTCCGTATCTAAAGCGCCTCCATGTACACGAAAAAAATAAAGTAAGTTCAAAAACTACTGAAAAATCACGCTCTATAAAGTATGAAACAAGAAAATATTCTCATCTGAAAGCCGTGCTCGTATGCCACTTTGCGTACGACTACGGCATCACACTTTTTGGAGCGTGAGTTTAAGTTTTTGAACTTACTTTTTATTTAAATCAATAGAGAGAATTACCAAATGATATACATAATTACATTGAAAAGTGCTAGTTAAGCGCTTTAATTTGATACACAATAGTGTACTATGTGAGCTCGGCAAATGGATGTGTGAATAACGCTTGTGCGACAAAACTGTCCTGCGACTCACCATAGTTTGAATACACGCTTGTGCAACACACTGAAGCTCGACATCACGCTTGTCACATAGGCCATCATTTAAAAACAATAGTTCTTTACTTTATGTCCTCGAGAGGTACCTGTATTTGTCAAATTATGATAAATTGTTTAGAAGTTATGAGGGAACAGATCATACATACTCACATACATACCAGTCAAAACAAGACCCTCATTTTGCTTCGCCGTAGTTTGGTAAAAAAAGTTGCGTTCAATATTGTACGGTGGTACGGAACCTTTTCTGTGCGAGTCCGACTCAATAAATTTCGATAAATTCTCATAAATTTTGTCAAGAAAATGGCGTTATTAATTAATTGTTTAAATTTATTTTCAGGTACGTTTCCGAGCTGAAATTATATCGGTAAGTGACTATCTTTTAGTTTTTTTCAGTTTTAACATCAGGCAGTTACGCACATTTTGCGATTTTAGTAGGTACGCACATTTGCATTTGGTCAGCAGAATATTACCAAGGATAATGTCATTAAGGCATTTGGTCTTTAATCAAATGATTTTGAATGACAGCAAACAATCTTTAGACAATAAACATTTAGTCAAATGATTTGTCATGAAAACAGCTGGGTTAGGTTAGATTAGAACTGTGACCAGACGCCAGAAACATAAACATATTTTCGAATGTAATACCAAAAACTACCAGCAGAAACTTAATATTAATAGGTATTGTTATTACAGGGTCTGACGATACTAAATATTTGGCTTATTTTATTTTGCGTAAAATATGTCATACAACTGAAATGGTACTAGTGGGACATATTATCCCACTTGTCCCATCATGGTACTGGGTCAATGGGACTAGTGGGACGGACCGGAAATAACAAAGCGTTCGATTTTCAACTGTCGGCGCTAAGAGATGCGTTGGAGATCCAATGCGCGATAAATTGCCGTCGCGATTATATTACGTTACTATGGAACGTTGGCTGAATGTCACAAGTCGAATAACTACGAATCAATATTACTACTAAAATGTATACATTCTTCTGTAGCGAGTCGATAGCAATCTAAATACAGTCAGCCCAGAATTAGTTTCCGAGCTTGGCACTGTCAGCAGCGTCCATCAGCTCGTGTAGCATGCAACAACACTACACGCTGGATACGGTATTAAGTGCTCCATTGTTTGTGGAACAGCACCACATTTACACTCCAGGGCGGAGTCATCTGTGAATCTCCACCTGAGCAGGGTCTCTTTACTTCGGTTTACCTAAGCTTCCAGTGTAGCTGGCAATTCATGTAATAAAGGAATTTAATTAATCCATCAATGTTTTCAAAAACATTTTTTAATTAACTGTAAAACTTTTCTTTTCTTAAAATATTTTTCAAAGATCATCCGTTACGGTAAGGTTATTGAGCCGTGAAAGATAGTTTTAATAATAAAAGTAATTAGATTTTTTGGTATATAAAGTGAAAGTTTTTAGACTATGGACACAGACTGTCACAAGCACAGAAATGGCATCCAAGGCAATAATATTAGCTGGTAAGTAAATCATTATTATATCTACCAATAAAAAAAAAGTACAAAAACAATTGACTTCCAAAATATGGATTTTTTCGAAGTTGGTTGTTTTTACACGCTTTATATTAGCTTCACTTATATGTTTGTTTGTAACTGACTCCTTTAGACGCGATTTTGACCCACTTAAAACGGTCAGATTTCATTGAAACTTATCGAGGACCGATGACAATGCAATAATTAAAAAAAAAATTGAGAAAAATTAAAAAAAAGGAAAAAATGATAAGAAATTTAAAAAAAAACACGTTTTTGTAGTTGGCAAAACTAAAAAATTGAAAATAAATAATAGTTTAAAAAACTAAAAAACACGCTTTAAAAACCAAACTAAAAAAGGAGAAAATAATTTAATTCAATTAAAAACCGTGGGGTGTTTGACATTAATTGATTATAAAAATACCACAAAAAGCACCCCACGCTTTTTATTTGAATTAAATTATTTTCTCCTTTTTTAGTTTGGGTTTTAAAGCGTGTTTTATAATTTTTTAAACTATTATTTTTTATTCTTTACTTTTTAGTTACGGTACCTACCCGAACCAATTCCTATACTACTGTTTGCTATGTAAATAACAGTGACAGGTACTTTACAACATCGTCAAGGTACACAAAGTGGATTAAATTATTATTATTATCGAAGCTAACGCAATACCTACCCAAGCAAAGTTAAAAAATAAAGTAATAATATAGGGGACCACCTTTGAGGCATGCCCTAGCTATATTTTTTTTTTCGAAATCCACCCAATATTACCAAACATATCGCAAAACATACATACAAAGTTTTTGTTTTTTTTTTCTTTATCTGACATCACATCGGGCCCTATCAGAATACCAGCGCTGAGACACTTATTTTTAAATGTCGCAGCATCGTGCTGAGATAGGGATCTTTTGGCCTCGTACGGGACTTTCTGTTTATATTTTAATTTTATTTTGTTAAGTATAGTGTGTTTGGTTTAGTTTGGGATATGCCTATCCAACTGACAATTAATACTTTTCTTTCTTTCATAAAAAAAAATACAAACGCATGTAGAACCTCCTCCTTTTTGAAGTCGGTAAAAAAAAATAACTACAAAATACACGCAGAATAGTCGCGGCCATCAGCAGCTAGTAATTACTAAAATGGGTTTTTATTTTCGCAGCATTCCTGTGTGTTGCCCGCTGCAACCCCCTGGGTTTGGGGCAGACCACGGTCTGCGAGTCGGGCTCCAACTACTTGCCCGGCCTAGGCACGACAGTCTGTGAATCTGGGCTGGGTGGCCTCGGCTACCTCGGCGGCCTTGGAGGCCTCGGCGGACTTGGCGGCCTCGGCCTCGGTCTTGGAGGATTAGGCGGCGCAACTATCTGTGAATCTGTACCTTCCTACGGTGGTTATGGCCTCGGCGGTTTGGGCGGACTCGGAGGGCTTGGAGGTCTCGGTGGCCTCGGCCTTGGAGGAATCGGTGGCATCGGAGGGGCAACTGTCTGCGAATCTGTGCCGAATATCGGTTACGGTGGATTGGGCCTCGGTTATGGCCTAGGAGGTTTAGGTAGCGCGACCGTCTGCGAATCAGTACCTTCTTACGGTTATGGCCTCGGCGGATTGGGAGGACTCGGCGGACTTGGAGGACTTGGAGGCATGGGTCTTGGAGGACTCGGCGGCATTGGAGGGGCAACTGTCTGCGAATCTGTACCAAATATTGGTTACGGCGGATTAGGTCTTGGTTTAGGTCTTGGAGGTCTAGGTGGCGCCACCGTCTGCGAATCGGTACCATCGTACGGTTATGGCCTTGGAGGACTCGGAGGCTTCGGAGGCATTGGTGGCATTGGGGGACTTGGTGGCCTTGGACTCGGTGGACTGGGGGGGATTGGCGGTCTTGGAGGCCTCGGTCTCGGCCTCGGAGGATTAGGAGGCACCACCGTCTGTGAATCTGTACCGTCTTACGGTTTTGGTGGACTTGGACTTGGAGGTCTCGGCGGTCTCGGCGGTATAGGTGGAATTGGAGGCATTGGAGGGCTTGGCGGCCTCGGTATCGGCCTCGGAGGCTTAGGCAGCGCATCCATCTGTGAGTCTGTACCATCTTACGGACTTGGTCTCGGAGGACTGGGCGGATTAGGAGGCCTCGGTTATGGCGGCCTCGGAGGCCTCGGCGGCCTCGGAGGCCTCGGATACGGAGGCCTTGGCGGCTTAGGTCTCGGTCTGGGTGGTCTTGGCCGTCCTTTTTTATAAATAGTAACACTTCGTCGGCTTATTTTAACAGCAACAGTCAGATCTCTGGGGCTGCGCCGATGATGACCAGCAATACCTGCAGTGGGTACAACGACCAGGCTCATTTCATGGCATTTTGATTATAATTAAGGAAAGCAAATTTAATAAAAAAAAACTTCAGGTATATTGGGGATATTTGCAAGACGACTACTTAATTTATTTTGTTGTGTGTTAAGTATTGAAAAGTAATTGAATTAATTTTGGCGTTTTCATGACCTTTAAAGTTACGGAATTTTCTTCATGTATTTTTTTTTAGTTTATATTATGACACTGATCTCAGAGTATTTTAATTTTTCATTTGATTTTTTGTCTTCTGCCTCAAATAGTATGCCTGATTTGAAAAAAAAAATGTAAACGTATTATTCCAAATTTTTATAAAATTATATTTTATATAATATGTATTGATGTATAATCTCATTGGCAAATAAAATGTATGTATTTGATCTTTTTGTATAATTTTCCCTTGAGTTCATTCGCATTAACTTGCACCCCTATTGCGTAACACGTTGAAGGATATTCCTAATACATATATTGTTTCATAAGTTAGACAATTATGTCTGCTTAACAACGTAAATAACGCAATCAGTGTTGTTGAACTGTCAAAATTAAAGACATTCCTACTGTTCGTTTGTCACGCGATTACTGCGCTGGACTCAATCAAAATCAAATCAAAAGTCATTTATTCAAATTAGGCTGAGAATCAGCACTTTTCGAACGTCAAAATACATAAGACAGTCCCCCGGAACGCCAACCCGTCACCATTTCCCAGAGCTTTAGCTGAGAAGAAGAAGTAGCGGAACAAACTCCCCAGCAGCACAGCTGTCTGTTTAGTCGGATAGACTTGATTCTTGACAAAGTAATATAAACATTACGAGTAAATAATTAGTCATACATATGTCAGCCAGCCATGACAATAAACCAACAAATAAGACTTTACTCGAGCTCAAAGAACAAAAATGTAAATCCTTACTTTATTAATATTACCTATATATGCGAAAGTAACTCTGTCTGTCTGTCTGTCGCGCTTTCACGCCAAAACTACTGAACCGATTTAAATTAAATTTGGTACACAGACAGTCTAGAGCCTGAGAAAGGACATAGGCTACTCTTGAATGCGAAAAAAGGGTCGTAAGCGGTTGAAAGAGGGGGATGAAAAGTTGTATGGAAGTATAGTCATTTTTAGAGCTAGGAGCTTGAAACTTATTTTCTAGGTTGTTGATTCGATATAAATAAATATGACATTCAAAGTTTGTAAAAGTTTTACTGCCAAGGGTGTAAAATAACAATAGGGAATAGGGGATGAAAGTTTGTATGGAAATATGTTAGGTTTATGTGAATGTTTTATAAGTTTGCGACAAGAGACAAAATATTAGAGCTATTCTGATGTAACATTTACAGAGTCATTACAAAATGTGAAACTGAAGTAACGCGGGTAAGAAACTTGCCAAACAGCGCTGTGCAGCCGCGCGGTGGGGGGGGGGGGGTCGTTGCGTGGCGTGGTACGGCTTGGTGTTGGTGGGGAAATATAGCTAAGTGTGCTTACCCGAACGGCCAGACATATAAGGGCAGACGACTGAGCCTGATTTTTTTCATTCCGACCTCGCCGCCGAGGTCCTCGCGCCCCGCGAAGACCCCGAGTAACGGCGCCTAACGTCGAGACCCCCGACCGACCCTTGCTCGTTGAAGCGCCAGCCCGCACCGCAGCTGAGCCAGTAGCTTTAAATTCCCCGATCAATAATAATAATGCCAATATTTTGATCCAGCCTGTCCCCAATGATAGCTGTCCCCCCCTATCAGTGACGCCCTGAGCCGAGGCCCGTACCCCACTGGGGGAGCCCTCAGCGTGCAGTCGCTTAGTTTATAAATTGTAGTTTGTAAGCCCTGGCTGGAGGCGTTAAGATTAACTTCTTAATGGCAGCCCCAGGAAAGCCCGGTTGAGCAGTCACGGCCTCTCAAGGCCAACTGCGAGATGCCCAAAAAAAAAAAACCTGATTTCTTCCGCTGCAAATTCATTATTATTCACTGTAAATTGATTACAATTCGATTTGCTTACACGATTTTTTGTTTATTTAATTAATGTTTTTCGTGAAATACAAATAACTAAGTTTTTGGGTCAGGTTATTATTATTTTATATTAACAAGTCAGTGTATGAGTTAAAGTAATCACTGAGTGTAAATCAATGTCATAAATATAATTAATTATACAATTCAATTAGCAACCAGTTTGATTTTGTCTAGACTCTAGATTGTCCTATGGAGCAAGACCAGCATGTTTCTAAGCATATCTTGGATATAATCCTCTAATTTGTAATACGCTAGTTTACAAAGTTTACTTTTAATATGAGTTTTAAATTTCCTTTCATTTAATTGCAATTTATCACAAGGTATTTTGTTATAACATTTAACACAGTACCCTATAAAAGATGTAGTGTTACCGGCCAAACCCAATTTCAGGCCAAACTAGTTTGTCCTAGGCCAAACAGACTTATCCTACGCGTGATATGTCGCAGCCAACTAGCTTAATTAGCCATTTCGTTAACAGCCTTTGGAAGTAACGCTCGCCGGCCGCTGCCGCGGCGCCGCTCGCTTCGCTCGCTCGGCTCGCGCGCTTTTGGTCACAGTTCTAACCTAACCCATTTAATCAGCGTGCCCCGGCTTAATAAAGCAGTTTGGCCTAGGACAAACTAGTTTGGCCTGAAATCGGGTTTGGTCGGTAACATATTATGTACTTTAGCTAATCTGAAAAATGGTTGATCTATTTTGTCTTTGTTTCTAAAAATGATGTCTATCACTTATTTTATTAAAAAGATGTAGATTTTTTCTTACATACATGATATTTTCATAAATGAATAGGCAAGGTACCGTCATAATATTAATCCTTTTAACGGATTGATGGATGAAACTTAGCTCGCAGGTAGACTATGACCTAGGCTCCTACACAATATAGAGGATACTTTTCGTCCGTGTTCATGAACAAATTCAAGAAGAAAATATAGACAACAACTACTAAAAATAATAAACTTTTCACTTTACAGAGTTTTTTTTAATAAAAAGTTATTATTTTTTACTTTTTTAGTTATGGTATCCACTCCACACCAATTCGAATACCTACCACTACTTGCTAAGTAAACCTGGCAAGGAAGTATAAGAGCATCATCAGGACACATAGGACCACCCCTGAGGCATTCCCTATTCATTAAAAGAAATAATTTTCGAAATTGATTCACAATTGCCGAAGATTTCGCGGAACATATAGGTACATATAAATATTATAAATGTGAAAGTTTGTATCTTTAGATATTTGGATGTTTGTAACTCATTCACGCAAAAACGTCTGAACGAATTTGGAAGAAATTTGGCACACAGATAGTTTATAACCTGGATTAACTCAGAATAGTTTTTACCTCGATAGTACGTTCCCGCGGGAAATTGTCGACCTCTACGCGTGCAGAGCCGCTGGCAAAACCTAGTAGTAAATAAATAAAACAAAAAACGTATAATTGCTCAATTACCCGTACTTTATTTCAAACGCTCATTCACTTACAAATGTATACTAAATGTTATATATACATAAAACTACATATATATTATATTCCTATGAGCATGGGCATAGGCAGGGGGGAGGGCAGACTGGGCACGGTGGGGGCGGGCACGAGCATGGGCACGGGGGCGGTGGGCATGGGGGGGGTGGGCACGGCACTCCACACGGGGAGCAGGGTCCACCGATGGATTGACCGATGCTAATGTCGTTTTGCCCGTTAGCCCTGCAGATGGTCGCGGCGCCGAGGGTTCTGAAGTTCTGGGGTGGGTTGGGGCGGAAGCAGATGGTCGGGGGGGCTGGCACGATGATCTTCGGGGGTCTGACGACGAGGGCACCGGGGACTGGGGGCTGCACTGGTGGAGGTTGCACCTGGAAATGAAAGATAACTTAGAATATTGTGGCCAGATTAGTCTTCCCTTTAACTATCAGCATCCGGCCAGCCTTTTTCCAACTACAGGTCTTCTCTTCAGTAATAAGGGGTGTAAAAAGACGCTAAAGTATGCCAAGAGTCACTTGTACTCCTCGCCATTGTGCTCATATCTGGAACTTTCTGGTTACGGACATATTGGTCCGGGTCTGGTCCAGTTGAAAACCAGCATCATGCATTTGCTTTTTATGGCATTGTTGTTGATCTAGGCCTTTTTGGCGCAGCCGTGAGGCATATTTTCCTGCCAATTTCTTACATCGCACTTTTCCATTTTTATTGGATTTTTACTTTTTTATCTCTCTTTCTCTTTTTTAGTCTTTCTTAAATAAATTTTTTTTTCTTTATCTATTGTAGTTAAGATTTGATGTATAGATTGCGCAGACAACGGCTGTGTGCTGTGTGCAGCATAAACTATGGTCGCCTTCCAGTCTAACTAGATGCAGCTTAACACCAGTATTTGACATGGAGCGACTGCCTGTCAGAGTTCCACAATACAGTTCCTGGATAACACGATACCCCTTGGTAAGACTGATGGTCAGCTTAAATCCAAAGCATAATTTTAGACTACTGAATTTTACTTTTACCGATCTGCTTCTCAATGAGGCTCTTTAACTACTTCAAATTAAAAATGAGCTTACCCTGATCGGTGGAGGTCTCGGCACAGCAACGGGTTGAGGTCGGACGATCAGTGGGGGCGGTTGTGGCGGGTTGACAGCTGGTACTCTGACGTAGAACGGTGATGGGGTCGGGGGCTGGACGGGTGGTGGTCGCACCGTTATCGGGGCAGGGGTGGGTGGTTGCACTGGGGCGGGCTTCACCCATATCGCGGGTGGTTGGGGTAGCCTGATCTCACCAGGGCGCACCACAATTGGGGGTGGTGTCGGGAACCTGATCTGTCCTGGTCTGATTAGGATGGAACCTGTGGAAATAAAAATAACATATGATCCATTTGTAATCCATGAAGGGTTTGACAGAGTCGTCTATGTACCACCACGCATAATAATCAGCCTATAATGTTCCCACTGCTGGGACACAGGCCTGCTCTCTGTGAGAGGGAGTGGGCTGTAATCCACCACGCGGGCCCAGTGCGGGTTGGTACATGTCACGTCTTCGATTTTCTTTTTATTCTAAGATATGCCGGTTTCCTTACGGTGTTTTCTTTCACCGTTTTGAGAGCAGTGGTGATGAAATAATTTAATCAAACTAAACTGCCTGTCTAGGTTCGAACCTTCGACCTACAACTCGTAAGTCTTGGCTGTTACCACTGGGCCACCACTGATCTGAACTGTTTACGGTAAGACCTCCCTTCTCTCTTACTTACCCGTAGGAGCCTGCCCGTAGACATAGTTGACGGGTGGTTCGCAAGGGTTGCAGGGCCCTATCTGCTGCGCCGGCGCACCGTCACATGGGCTGACCGGGACGGGCTGGGGTTGACACGGGCATGGGCAGGGGAACTGAGGCTCCGGCTGCGGGCATGGCTGCCCCAGCGCAGTACCCAGGAAAAGAACTGTGGGGCAAGAATACAGGGTCAGATTAAATTAGCAGGCTAAACTTCGCAGATCGGCATAGTTATTCACAAGCTTTCGACAGGCTATCGTACAGAAAAATAATAAGTACTTATCAATAACATGATTAAACAAAAACAAACCGGCCAAGTGCGAGTCGGACTCGCACAGATACGGTTACCGACCACAAGGCTAAAAACGTTTCTCGTATCGAGGATCGCTTTAATTTTTAACTTTATAATTTCTTTGTTATTTGTTAATAAAGCGGGAACAGAAATAAACATTCTGTGAAAATTTCAACTGTATACTTATTACGGATCATGAGATACAGCCCGCTGACAGACAGACGGACGACGGACAGCGGACGCTTAGTATTAGGGTCCCGTTGGTTACATGCTTTCTAAGGCACGGAGAGGTCTCGATTTGTAATGGATGGCCACCCATCCACAAACCAACCGTGGCAAACGTTGTTGTTATTTTTCTGCCACGACACCCTGTTTATATTTGAAATTACTTTATTTTCTGAAGTCAGTGGCAAACACCGAAAATAGAGAACCAAAGACAACGACTTCCGAAATTAAAGTTGTTTTTCGCTTGGTCGTGTTTTTTTTTTGGAAGTCGGTTGTTTTTTGTTTTTGTAAAAAAGGTTTTTGTTGGTTACTATTAATGCACTTTGTAGAGTTTGAAATTAGTAGGTTTTCCTTTAAATCGAGGGATGAAGAAAGAAACGGAAATATAGAATGAAATATATTTACCCGATAACCATATGACTTTGCCCTTCGCCATGTTTCGATCGTCTGATGAAAATCATTCAGAAAAATCGGCTTTTATACTATTTAATTATTGAAAATTTGAATCTAACAATCGCCATTTGCAATACCTCTCTACGTTCTAAAATCAATCTTAAAGACTTTTCTGAAGAGTTCAGTTACAATTGTTTTGTCTATAGAAAATCTATATGTATTGTTACCCTCAAATAAACGTTTTGTAACGGTATTTGAAATTATTTTTAAATTCGGAATTATTTAGTTTTGCAACACTGGCAGCGGTAACCGTTATGCTTTAGGATTTTTTCAAAAATAATATTTAGACTGTTTAAATTTGTTATGGATAGATAAGAGTGTTTGATTTTTTTAAATTATGTTTTCATATGTAGTGCGATCCTTACGTATTCTTTTTGCTTCATTTACGTGCTAACATCTGGTCACACACGCGCGCCGGTGGCGAGTACGTACTGCGCATCTGACCTTTGTGAAGAACATCCCCCATAAGGTCATATGTCCACCTAGGGTATATTTTATAAAAATATATACGAGGGGTTCGTGGCTAAGTAATAACAGCCGCCCGGGTCGACCCATCAGGTCTCAGGTTAAGCTACGCTTGGCAGGATTGGTCTGCAGATGGGTGACCATATAAACATTCCCAGATTCCTCCGTGACTCGGAGTAGTGTCGGCTGCCATTCGCAGATCTCTGACAGTCGTTACGAGTAGTCAGACGCCCGAAAGTCTGACAACCAGTCTTACCAAAGGGTATCGCATTACCCTGTAACTGGATTGTGGAGGTCAGATAAGGAGTCGCTTCTTGTCAAATACCGTTATTCAGCTGCATCCGGTTAGACTGAAAGCCGCCCCAACGTGGTTGGGAAAATGCTGGGCAGATTGATTGCTGTATGTTATATCAACAGACTGCAATCAGGCTGGCAACGGCAGTCTATGGAAACTGCGTTCTGTTTAACTATTTAAGTGACTAGGCCAAAGTGCATCGGACTAGAGCGGGCGTCAGTGCGTGGCACGAGCCCTACCTAGTAGCGTACAAGTTACGGAAGTGCCTAACACCACCAATTAATAAATACTAGTGGTCGCCCAGTATTCGACCATGTTTTGACGTGAAAACGTCCTTTCACTCGGAGTACTGGTAGTAAGTTCAATATTTCTGACCGACAAAAACATATAAGATTTAAAACGCTAATAACTACAACATACGAGAGTCTTAGTGCTGAATAATGTTTGAGCATTTACAAGATAAGTCATATTTACAACAATTTTTAAGCGGGATATAATTTGCCTATTACGTCACGCTGCTGCTTTCTGCTGGGGAGTTGGTTGCGCTACTTCTTCTTCCCAGCTAAAGCACTAGGAAGTGGTGAAGGGCGAGCGTTTTGGGGGGACTGTCTTATGTAATTTTGACGTTCAAAAAGAGCTCACTCTCAGCCTAGTTTGAATAAATGACTTTTGATTTTGATTTTGCGTGTTCATGCGCATGCGCGTGACCCTCTATTTTTCACAATGAGTCGAAAGTCCAGTTCGTATAGCACAACAACATGTTTAGTTGGAATACTGACTCGAGTGGTTGTAAGGAGTTAACAAAACACTACAAGGGCATGGAGAAAAATAAAAAAATATTGGCCAAAATAGGCTTAAAAAATAATTTGAAGCTCCATATATCGTGTCATATCGGCCGTAAATATGCTCAGAAATGAAAAAAATCCCAATCGAAGAAAGCTCGCGTCGAAACGAACGCAATGAGCCTAAAAGATCTAGTACCGTGCAAATGCAATACCTGCGGCAGTGCCTGAAACCTTAAGAAAATTTGTGGGAAATGGCAAAATAGTCGTCTAATATTGGCTGTGTATCTGCTCAAATTCATAGCTTACTTCATAACGAATGCAATGAGCCTACTAAATATAATATCGGGCGAATACAACGGGCTCAGAATATATCTGTAGCCGTTGTATTCGCCCGATAAACGGGAACCTTAGAAACTTTTGTTACCAAACGTCAGACTTTCAGGCTTCTGACGACCCGTAACGACTGTCAAAGATCCACAAATGACAGCCGGGACCAACGGCTTTACGTGCTTTCCGAGGCACGGAGAGGCCTCGGTATGTTAAAATGGTCACCCATCTACGGACCAACTGCGGCAAGCGTTGCTTAACCTGATCGATCGACCCGTGCGGCTAATATTACTTAGCCACAAGCTCTCAAATTAGGTGCACAAATCCTACTTAACATTATAAATGTGAAAGTTTGTATGTTTGGATGTTTGTTACTCAATCACACTAAAACGGCTAAACGGATTTGGATGAAATGTGGTACACAGATAGTTTATAACCTGGATTAACATATAGGGTACTTTTTATCCCGGTAATTTTGAATTTTTGTGTGTGTCTGTCCGTTTGTCCCGGCTAATCTCCGAAACGGCTGGACCGATTTTGACGGGACTTTTACTGACAGATAGCTGAAGTAATAATGAGTAGGTATAGGCTACTTTTTATACCACGTTCCCGTGGGACAATTTCCGACCTCTACGCGGACGAAGCCGCCGGCAATTCAATTCAATTTTCAGAGACCCTTCTCACTTTACAGAGAATACCCTCAGAATACTTTTCTTGCTTCCTCTCACTCTGCGTATTATGGACAACACCTTCTTGCGCATGATCGCGCAATATAATCATCAGTGTGCAGGTCAACGAACATCTGTGACGCAATTCAGTAAGGAGGAAGCTTAAACATCACCCTGAACATTGGCATTTGAAACCTCGGCATTGTGTTTGTAACTTTAACGTAGGTGAGTTAAAAGAGCAGAGCGGTATTGGCGCCGATTTATGAGTTGTAGTTCGTGAGTTCGAACTCAGGCTCTCAAAACGGTAAAGGAACACATGGTGTGAAAACCGGCATGTCCTAGATCTCAACTTCGAAGACATGTGACATCTACCAACCCGCACTGGACCCGCGTGGTGGATTAGTAGATTACTCATAGAGAGGAGGCCTTTGACCCAGCAGTGGGAATGTAATGAGCTGACTATGTCATATACTTTGAGTTTGACTTCCCACAAACTTGAACTTACTATTTTTGGTTTAAAACCAAATATATGACATAACCCTGTTATGACGTAGAATGATCGTCATAGTCGAATTTAATGTAAATGTTGACGTTCAAAAGTGCATTTTAAGTGCTTATTTGAAATAAATGCTTTGACTTTGACTTCGTATGTCCTAGTTCCTGCATAGAATGGTATTTAAAGACGTAGTGTGACTATATTTTTTATTAGTAAATGGGCCTACTCTTGATCTCGATCACGCCTTATGGAAAGCGATTGATGAGAATTGATTGTATTTTTATAATCTTCCAACCTCTGTTAGAGATAGGAAACTTAGAAGAATTATTTACTTAAAACTTAAGCGTGACAATCATAACTTAACATCACGCCTGTATCCCGTGGGGTTAGGCAGAATTGTATAGGACATACACATGTCGCCAGTCATGCTAATATAAGTAGTTAGTCGGGAGTGATCGTGATCACCAGTAACTGGGCTGTAGAGGTCAGATAGGCAGTCGCTCGATGTAAAATACTGGTATTCAGCTGCAACCGGTTAGACTGGAAGCCGACGCCGAGATTGTTGGGACAAGGCCAGGCAGATTTATTAGGGTGTACTCACTTGCACAGAAATGAGGCCCCTGTCCCAGCAGTGGGAACCAGGGAACGTGCGGCTAGTTAATGTTGGTTGATTGCATACCTAATAGGTACTTGTGTAAATCGGGCTTTCAAATGATAATATTATATGATTTTATTTCTGGAAGTTGGTTTGTACAAACATTTTTACACGTCAATTATATTTTTAAACTAGATGAGGTCGGCATTTCCTATCCTATCTGACTACTCTGCAAAGAATAGCCGAAACAAACTCACAGTCTCTTTTAAAGTCCAGACATAATCTTGGCCAGAAATATAAAGACCATGTACATTGGTGTCTGAAATGGTCTTTTGAGGTAAGAACCACACAGTTTGAGTGGACTTGTCCAGTCAGTGCACGCATTTAATTACACGCGTTAATCTAGACGCATTTCAATTGAAAAATAAATTATTCAAAGGAGCATTTAATTGAAAAGAAGATTATTATAATCCAAACGTTGTTCATGGTCACTAAATACATACATTTTGTTAAGAGGGTATTTTACCAATCACCCTATAAATGCGTAGTCGGGTCAAAAAATAGGAACGTACCAAGTAATGAGCCTTGCGGTACACCTATTATATTTTTTCAATCCCAGAATACACACCGTCTATAATATGTTCCCACTTCTGAGACACGCCTCTTCCTTGGTAGCTGTCACATGTCTCCGAATTTTATGATGGAATTAACGCCAAGAAAATGAGTTCGGACCCACAACCTACTACTCATAAGCTGGAGCCGTTACCATTAGCCCCACTAGGCCACCACTGCTCTCAGAATATACATACCATGTTTGATTTGTCTTTGATTTTTCTGCTGTCTATTTTTTAAAGATAAATATAAAATACTAGCACTTCGCCAGCGACTTCGTTAGTTTGAAATGTTGTCCTCCGACCCGTTGCGTCGTATCTCATCGGCTGTCCGCGCTTTTACTTCGTTAACACTTAGCATCTTTTCCGATATTTTTTTTATTTTGCTCGGGTTCTAAGGGCCTTAACGTGAAGTTAAATGGCCTTTAACTATCCTGAAGAATTGGGCTATTAAATGCAAAAAGAATTTTCAAATCGGACTGGTAGTTCCAGGGATTACTTCCTACAAAAAAAACCCACAAACTTTACCTCTTTGTAATGCTAAAGTTTCAAATTTTCAATAACAGTACGTTGTTGTTCTTAGAATCAAGTGCCTTCAGCTCAGAAGTCATATATTCATTTGATTTCAAAAGTATCTTGGCATCTAAAATACCAGGAATATGCAACAAGCCGTAGTCATCATCATCATCATCATCATTTCAGCCGAAAGCCGTCCGTCTGGACATAGGCCTCCCCAAAAACGGGGATTTTGCCATAATCGTCTCGGTTGGCAGGCGGGTTGGCGATCGCAGTATGGTGGTAAAATGCATAGAGAACACTGCAGCCCATTCTCTAGTAAATCACTTAGTCGCCTTCTACGACACCCACGGGAAGAAATGGGACGGTGCTATTCTTTTACGTCCGGCACCACAAGGAACAAAAATAAATGGAATGCTTCACGATTTTAGGTGTCATCCTTGCTAATCTTCTCTGTATCGTTCCAATTTTAGTATATGTACTGTTGAAGCAAGTACACACAGCACAAGCCATAGTACAGGTGGTGTATTCCGTAAAAACCTCACTGGGAAAACTTAGGTGAAGTGAGCTCTAAGTGAGGTGTCATTCCACCTGATGGTACGAATTGACACTATTCACTTCAAACTCACTTCACCAAAGTTTTCACGGTGAGATATTTACAGAACACCACGACTGTAGAGGTTGTTTTCATGAGACAACCCTACGATTGTATACAGGCTGGCTATAATAAATTACATTAATACAATCGAACTGTCAAACTAATTTAGAATAGAATACAGTCAAAACAATACAAGAGAGATCGGGCTGACAAGCCGAAGAAGGAAGTGGTAAAAACAAGATTTGTAGAACGATAGAAATAATTTTCAATAATATACAACAAGAGTGTTTCCTTATTAGACCCCGGTACCCAAGGGATCCTCTGCGTTTCTGCAGTACCATAATAATTTATGTGATTACTGATGACATGAATATGTCACAAACTCATCATTCTTCTACCCTTAAGCCAATTTATAAGTGGTCGTCGCATTATGTCTTCTTTAGCCATAGTTTCGCTGTTAGTCGTCATCTCAGGAGTTGTCAAGCTAATTGCACACTTTTGTGAAAATAATTTTTTATTGTTTATCATCGACGCTTTTAACGTGCACGTCTTTCTACATCGTTGTCACATGTATAATTTCAACTTCAACTAAGTTACCAATGTTTTACCCGTTCTTCTCCATAGAGATCTACGTTTTGGAATGAGCAACTAGCTTCAATTTTCCAATTGATCGACTTTTTGACAATTCAAAAGTGCCTTTAATTGGTTAATTTGGTCGTCATTATTTGACATTATACATCAACTTTACTTTCGACTATTTATTATTAGTGATTGTCATGGAAATCATGTCACTTGGTTCAAATAGATTCATTTTTAACCGACTTCAAAAAGGAGGAGGTTATCAATTCGTCGGAACCTTTTTTTTTTTTTTTTTTTTTTATTTTTTTTTATGTATGTTCCCCGATTACTCGAAAATGGCTGGACCGATTTGGATTTTGTTTTTTTTGTTTGAAAGGGTATACTTCCCAGGTGGTCCCATGATCATCAAGTCAGGATCTGATAATGGGATCCTGGAGAAATAGAGAGAACTCTTCAAATTTTATAGACACACAAAGCGATTTAGGTATTTTTTGGAAGAGTAGGTACTTTCTCGTAGTGGTCCCATTTCAATTTGGTGAAGATCTGATGAAGAACTTCGGAGATAGGCAACGGAACTCCTCAATAAATGATAGCAAATGGACTGGGATTGCCGAAATCGCATGTCTGTCTATTGTTTACACCAGTTCATAACATAACATCACGCCGGTACGCTGTGAAGGGGTAAGCACATGTGAACCACTAAAAAGTGAAAAATAAAAACTTTTTCCAAAAAAAAAACAACCGACTTCCAAAAAACACTACAAAGTGAAAAATAACTTTAATTTCGGAAGGCGGTGACAAAAAATTCAAATACAGCTCCAAAGACACCGACTTCCGAAATTAAAGTTATTTTTCACTTTGTAGTGTTTTTTGGAAGTCGGTTGTTTTTTTTTTTGGAAAAAGTTTTTATATAGGTAGATTCTTTTACATATTGTGAATGAGAGAACGTTGTAGGCCTTACAGACTAGATTTGTAGACGTTTCTGTATTTTCATTCCTCTAAGTACCTGGTACTTATTGACTGGCCTGCACTGTCCTCCCATACCTATTATCACTGTAATTTGAAAACATTGTAAAAGCCAATTATTTTTTAAAGAATAACCGTGGAGTTTCTTGCCGGCTCTTCTCCATAGGAAACGACAAATTGGAACCGTGCAGCTAGCTTCTGACGTTTCATAAGTGCCCACGCAGGCTTAAGTGAAATAAAATATTTTGATTTTGATTTTGAATTGAAATAAATGCTTTGAGTTTGAGTTTGAATTTTTGATTTAATTAAGCGTCCATTGAATTTCTTGCCCATTCCTCTCCATAGGTACCTACTCTTAAGATTGATAGTTTACCAAAGTAAACCTTATGTTGTACCGGCTGGCAATGAAATAGCTTTAATCACATTCAAACTATCAATGGGAATTAGAATAACCTATCAAATATTTTAGGAAGAAATGACTTAGAAGACAGGCGCGGAACTGTTACCACATAAGCGTGAAATAAACGAAATAATCTTTAAATACACGATTACAAGCGTTTTGTTGATAGACCCAGTACAAGGAGACCATAGGGCTCCAATAGTGCTACTACGCTTTGGTATGGGTGGTTTTCAATATTGCAAAACAGGCTATGGAACTCAAGTGGAGTTGGGCAGACTACGTGACAAAGCGCAGTGAAGGCAGGTGGAGTAACGCATTGGCATCCAAAGACTGGAAGACGAATTGTCGGTCGTCGGGCGGCGAGATGGTCGGACGATGTCGTTACCACGGTGGGTAGGACCTGAATGAGGCTGGCACAGGAGCGTGGGAGCTGGCACAAGAAAAGAGAGGCCTATGGGTCAACAGTGGGTGAAGTCGGGCTGTGGATAGTGATGTTGATGATGATGATGAAGTTATAAATAACAAAAAAGAAACCAGAAGTTGTAATACATAGATGCGTATATTAATTCGTTATTAAAATACATAAATACATAGAATATACATTTGTAAACGACACACATTCGAAACTCATACGGGTAATTGTCTAACCGCTATTGTACCATTATCACATGCTTTAGTTTTCGTAAAGAAACCGGTTAAGAGATCTTTGAAGCATACTAAAATAAACATAGGACTTATATCTAAAAACGACCCAGTAAAGAATAAAACTTCCAGTAAGACCATTCGGTAACTACTGAAAAGTTGTTTCACTGCTTTGCTTTCTTATACTATGGTTCTTGCTAATACTCAGCGTTCTTCTGAGGTCAAAGGGAGTGTGTGAGGTAATCGTTAGTCTTCTGCACTTTCTTCATTGATTACCTCGGCTGGTAATTGCTCAGACGACGGTGTATGCTTTCTCCTTGTGACCTCTTAGTGCCTCGTTCGGGTCGTTATCAATCTAAGCAGTGTGGCCGTTTTAAAAATGAGTCCTTAATTTTTGTTATTTAGCATGGCGAGCACGGTGGTGGCTCGCAAGGGCAGGGGCAAGGGGAGGGTATTGGCTCGCAGGGGCACGGTGGGGGAGGTGGGGGCTCGCAGGGGTTGGAGCACGGGCACGGTGCTGGCTGCACGCACCCACACGGACCGATTGACTGCCCTTGGATACCCTGGAGTGACTGGAGACCAAGCTGGGACTGGAGGCCAAGCTGTGACTGGAGACCAAGCTGTGACTGGAGAGACTGCAGCGATGATGTCGACACACAGATGGTAGGAGGTTGGATGGTCTGCGGCTTAGGTGTCCTCACTACAATCTGGGGCGGGTTGATCGGGGCCGGACGCGGTTGAGTCACACTGATCGGCGCTGGCTGAATAGCTGCTGGCTTCGGGACTCTCACAACTAGAGGAGGAGGCTGGACGCAAGGAATTGGTCCAGGACGGGCCAAGACTGGAGGAGGAGTTATCGGCGGCAGAGGAGGTGGTCTCACGCAGATCGGGGGTGGGGTCACTGGGGGCAGACAAGGTGGCTGGACAGTCAGAGCCGGGGGTGTGATCGCAGCCTGTTGAGGAGGTCGCACCAGGATTGGGGGTGGCTGGATGATGACGTCAGGGGATGCGCTGATGAAGAACGTGCCTCCGGGGACGGCGATCTCCTGGAAGCCGGCGGCCCTCAGACGTTCAGGCACGCAGTTCTTTTGCAGCAATACCTTGACTGGTCCATCGCCACATGGTGCTGAAAGAAATGTAATCTTTAGTAGTGATACTGGAAGAGATCTTTTTGAACAAACTCATCATGTCGGCTTGCATTGCTATGTCAGTTTAAAGGGTATGTATGCCGGGAAAATTCCTGGCACATGTGACTGTTATCTAAATGATTTGGTTACCCGTGCTTCGGGAAGCACGCTAAGCCATTGGTCCCAGCCGTCATTCGTAGAGCTTTAGCTGGTCGTCAGAAGCCTGAAACACTGAGAACTAATCTGGTCTAGTTGCTTGTCTAGTTGCGTGATAAACTTCACTTGCGCGATGCAGGATTTTACGTGACGTCAAATTGCTGCGTAGTTCGTATGTGGCGATATAGATGGTGCTGATTACTACTAGGCATGCATGCACCAATGATAATAGTGTGATACTGGTCAAACAAAAGCCAATCGAAAAGGTGACAGTAAGAATTACTTACAAGCTGGAGGAGCGCAGGGGTCGCAAGGGCATGGCGGAGGCACGGGGGGTGGGCAGGGTGGAGGTGGGGGCGGGCAAGGACACGGTGGAGGGGGCGGGATACACCCACAGTACTGGGGCGCTGGTGCCGCTGCCGCTGAAGCTACCAATACTGAAAACAAAAAAATATATTAATAAGACGCGCTAAGCCGTCGGTCCCGGCTGTCATTCGTAGAGCTTTGACTCGTCTTCAGAAGCTAGAAAGTCCGACAATCAGTCTTGCCAATGGGTATCGTGTTACCCAGTTACTGAGTTGTGGAGGACAGATAAGCAGTCGCTCCTACATTTATTATAAGCAGACCTCAACATGATTGCGCTGATTAAGATGACGATCGATAAGTAACACCGAACGAATTTTTGTAGATTTCAACATTGTTCCACTGATGTCTTCAAAGAGGTTGTGAATGAGAATTACAATATTCAGATGCTCGATTTTATGGCAAAAGCTGGCTGGAATAAACCCTATTAGGCTTCAAAGTCCTCACTTTTCGTTGGAGAAAGACCAGTTTACAGTATTGGACCCCAAAAAACAAATTTACCCCAATTAAAATATGTTTCATAACACAGATCTTTTCTTTGTAATGAGATGGTGGAATGAGTGAAAGGTAAAAGAAGTACAAATTACTTCTAAAAATGTTTCATATTCCTTAAAAATTATTGTTGACTGAGATGCTCTAAGTTACAACCGGTAAGACTGCAAGCCAACCCCAACGTAGTTGGTAGAGGCAAGGCAGGTGATGATGATAGAGATGCTATAAGCTACCACAATTTCAAAGAAAGTTGAGTTGACTTAACAGCTGATATAAAGTTAATAAATGAGTAAATACTAAAAGATGAGTTACCTATTATACCCAATGCCGTTAGACGCCCCATGGTTGACAACCTTGTGTATTAACCACCAAAGATTTGAACCTTTTATACCCAAAAGCGTCCTCACTTTGTTTTTAACTCACAAATTGACCGTTGGCTCTCGCTCGACTGGGCATCCATATAACAAACATCAATTGTTTTTTTTTAACTTTCGTGTGGAAATCGATTGTTTTGATATGGACATGTGATGTGTCGGATTGAGAACAAGATCCTAGGATCATGTTCTCAATCTGAAGCTAACTACTTG
Source organism: Antitype chi (assembly GCA_947359405.1). Taxonomy (NCBI): domain Eukaryota; kingdom Metazoa; phylum Arthropoda; class Insecta; order Lepidoptera; family Noctuidae; genus Antitype; species Antitype chi. The sequence goes on from OX375837.1 coordinate 186,998, forward strand.
AAGCTAACGATAACATAGAAAAAGTATAGACTTTCAGTTTATGTAGCATGAAACTTTCTATCTCTACTCTTTGATGAATGACAAAATATATAGTATTTGCCTACTATCAAAATTACAAACGATTGTTAATGAAATATAAAAATTGATCTTTATGGTAAAGCTCGGTTTTTTATAGTTTTCATGGTTTTTTTGGTCATTGTACTTGTTTTGCTTCCAATTCAGTAGGTACATACTCTAATAGGGGTGTATGAGGTCTTGCGTTAATTATGTTACACTTTGTATAGACTTGAAGACTAATCAGTAATTTACTTCCTTATTGGTCCAGTGGTGGCAAGCGGGACCACTGTGCGTAGTTTTCTAGATTCTATGCCCGGATCGGGCAGTTTCAAGTATTGGTTTTATCTATTACAAAAGTAAAAGTATTGTGTCTGGATATGTTTCCAATAAATGGCCATAGACTGATCTCCTATAAAGCATGAGCATAATCAGCGTATAATGTTCCCACTGCTGGGACACGCCTTCCGTCGGTGAGGGGGAGTAGGCCGTCGTCTACCACGCGGGCCCAGTGCGGGTTAGAAGTCACATAACTTCTACCAATCCGAATTGGTATTGGAAGTTTTGAACCCATATTATATAAATCTTTGGTTCTGAGACATGCCGGTTTTCTTCCTTCATAGTTTTGAGAGCAGTGATGATGAAATTATTTACACAAAGTGAAGCGCCTTTCTGGGTTCGATGCTAAGGCTTACAAACCGCAGGTGAGGGCCGACACCACTGGCCCACCACTGCTTCCCATGCATTTCTCTTAGTGTTCATTATTCTCGTGCGCATGGTTCTCGTGAGTTACAGCTGCAGCATCAGATGGTATACCTTGTTTTGTCATCTAATATTATCAAAATCAAAAGTCATATTCAAAGTGGCCGAGAGTCAACACTTTTTGAACGTCATAATTACATAAGACATCCCCCCAAAACGCCCGCCGTTCACCACTTCCTAGTGCTTTAGCTGGGAAGAAGTGGCGCAACGAACTGTTCCGCAGCACAGCTGTCTTTTAAGTTAGAAGAACTCGATTCTATACAATAGTAGGTAAGTAATTAACATTAGTAAACACAAAACATAAAATTAAATTATTTGCCATATATCAGCTAGTAGCATACGCCAATATGCCAACAAAACATAGTAGGTAACTAAACTCAAATAGAAATAATAATAAAAACAAAACAATAAACGCAAACAGAACTCAATACCCACATAAAAGCCTCCAGGCATAATGGATGTGCCCGCTTACATATGCAATGCTGCATTATGTTCTAGATTTAACTTGAAGTAATACATGTTAAACTAGGACCTACGGATTGAGATAAATAAACAGTTAATTACTGATAACAATAACAAAACCATGGTCAGCAAGACGACCAGTCACCACGAGCAGCACCCGTTCACGAGCATAACGCAAAGATCAGCCATTATGCTGAGCTGAGGGCTTTTCTGGCATTGTTATCATTGTTTTCTGTTTGTATAATTCTAAGGTATTTTTATTTTGCTGTAATAGCAATAAACGCATTTTTCCTTCTTAAATTGTTCTTCTCGGCGATGTTTAGTCATACTATACACTCTGCCAACCCTTCCGAGCATACTGAGCGTGAAGCTTCATTCTATCAGCTTACCATACCTCCTTCAAACAACCGTGATGTTACGGTCAACGTAATCGTCGAGAAATTTCACAGTCAACAGACCAATTAATAATATGTTAATCTTGAAAGTATATAAGAAGTCTTCACAACCCATTCATGCACTGAAAGGCAAAATGGGTCTACAGGCATTCTTGGTTCTTGGTAAGTTCAAATCTGACTAATTAATTATCTTTATCTCATCAAATTCCTGCCCATCCATCCATTAAACAGCATGTAACATAATTAACGCAAGGCCTCATACACCGCAATTACTGAGTTAAAAGCGTAATACGATGAGCAAATCTGTTTTTATTTTTTTCATAAAGCTAACTGTTATTATTCAGAAAATAGCGTTGACTACATGCATGCACTACTTTATGCATTTAAAACTGTATGTTTGCCTAAAAATATGCCCGCGTGGATTTCAGTTATCGCGTAAAAAAAAGTAGCTATTGTCCTTCTCCATATCCCAGGCTATATCTCTGCCAAATTTCATGACGATTGGTTCAGCGGTTTAGGCATGAAAGCGTAACAGACAGACAAAGTTACTTTCGCATTTATAACATTATTATAATAGGGATTTTGCTTTCGGTCATTCGGCAGTCAGTATGACAAAATACGTATCATTTAAAAAAAACCTACATTTAAAAGTTACAGAATTCGGTAGTAAATTTTGTACTAACTACTTTCAGGATTTGCATTCATTCTTTTACACTTTGAACACCAAGACCCTCCGTGCCTCTGCAAGCACTGGGCCCGGCTGTCATTTGTAAATCTTTGACAGTCGTTACGCGTCGTCAGAAGCACGAAAGTCTAACAACCAGCCATACCAAGAGACATCGTACTACCCAGTGACTGAGTTGTAGAGGTGAAATAGGCAGTCGCTCCACGGAAAATACTGGTGCAGCTGCATCCGTATAGACTGGGAGTCGACCCCAGCAGGGTTGGGGAGCGGCACGCAGATGGATCCCTCACATTATCTGCCTGTACCGTTCCCACTGCTGACACGTGGCTCCTCGTTTCCAGTGCCAGTTGGCTCCTGCCCTAATCCCAACATATCTTCTTCTTCCACACGTCTCTATTAATCGTCATCTCGGTAATCCACATCTTTCTCACAGTCCATCGTTTCTTTCTCTACCCTTCCTCTGCTAGCCTACCTCGTTCACACTCCAAACATTTCTGCTCTTACATAATTAGTCTATAACGTTCCCACTGCTGGGACACGTGCCTCCTCCCTGTGAGAGGGCGTCACCGTGTGGGCCGTAATCAACCACGTGGTCCCAGTGAGGGTTGGCTCCTGCCCATATCTCAGTTTACATGTGATCAGCGCAGCATTCTATACATCTTTATCATCCATCTCAATAGTCACCCTCTTTTTATAATCTTTCACACCATCCGTAGTAACATTGGCATTCCCCTACTTTAAGTTGTATTTAGTTTTCTAATACCTACACTGTTTTTTTAATACTTTTTTTTTATTTCAGCCCACTGAGCAAAGGGCTTCCCCCTTTCCTACAATTCGTCTTCATTCCGTCTATTTTTAATTTATTTTTATTCTTTTTCTTTTATGTCGTCTCCAGCACTCATCAGCGTCGCAGCCGCCGCTCCCTGGCGCTGCTACAGTACCTGCGACGGGAGTACTGTCTGCTTCGGGGAAGCTGGTCAGCCATGCATCAGCCCGCCAGCCATTTGCATTGGCAGACCTAGTCCGCCATGCACGGGACCAGCGACTGTGTACACCCCCTGTCAGTGCCCGCAGCCCCCGCCGCCCCCACCCCCATGCCCCTGTCAGCCCCCTTGCCCAGAACCTCCCCCACCCCCACCCTGCCCCTGCTCATGCCCATGCTACTAAATGAATCTGCGTTATAAGAATCGAAATTGATACAGAATTGGCGGTTTAAAAAAATAGTTTTTCGATTTTGATTTTTTTCTGTTGGAATTATTTTAGATGACAAAATTGTGTTTTGGAAAGAATTAAAATTTATAGTTTGGAATGAAATATAGTTTTCGTTTTTTTTTCTTATTTGTATTTATTTATTTACATATAAGGGGGTCTTGTGGCTAAGTAATAATAGCCGCACAGGTCGATCGAACAGGTTAAGCTATGCTTGCCGCGGTTGGTCCGTGGATGGGATCATAATAAATAATAATAATCATATAATCACGTTAAGCCGTTGTTCCCGGCTGTTATTCGTGGATCTTTGACAGTCGTCCGGGTCGTCAAAAGCCCGAAAGTCTGACAACCAGTCTTAGCAAGTGTTACCCAGTAACTGGGTTGTGGAGGTCAGACAGGCAGTCGCTCCATGTAAAATACTGGTATTCGGTTGTATCCGGTTAGACTGGAAGGTTGGCTTCCAGCCTAACCGGATGCAGCTGAATACCAACATAGTGGAGGAAAGGCTAGCCAGATGATGACATAATATATAGGGTCAAATTAAATTAGCTGGCCATACCTTACCGACGTGTTGGGTATCGATATCGGAAACCGCCTTCATTGCTATTGCATTGGTACCTAACAGACCTTTCGATGTAAGTATCCAAATGTTCAAACACATCAAACAGTTGAAAGTTAAACGAAGAAGTATAATAACCATTTACAAAAATCATACGTCAAATTACAAGTCACCCTGTGTTATATAATAGTACTCTCACATTTCGCCAGTTATGTTTAAGTCCCATTTAATGAGACTCTTTTAAAATGTTTTACAAAACGCTTCTCACTAAGTATGGCGCCAAGAGCAGCTCCTAACTATGTGGCGTCGACCTTACTAAATAAGCAGACTGTTACGGCCCCGCCGCGCGCCGCCGCCAGAGGGCGCACGGCAGGACTTACCATCGCCGTGCCTGCGTGCAGCCATGCCGCAGCGCCGGCGTTTGCTCTTCGCACCGCCAGGGGCGCCAGGGGTCGTTGAGAAATCATAAAAACTTTACATGGCAGACGTGTACGAAACAGAACAAACCAGATTCCAGAACCTTTTTTTATTTACAATATAATATAATACATTAAATAAAGCCAGCGTTACAGTCCATTTTATTCGAAGACCTTACAACACAACAACAGCGGCAACAGCCGGAACACAGCCTATAATGGGCCCACTGCTGGGACACAGGCCCCCTCTCTGCGAGAAGGAGTGACTGTAATCCACCACGCGGGCCCAGTGCGGGTTAGTTAATGGCACATGTGTTTTCGATTTTCTGATCTAGGACATGCCGGTTTCCTCACGATGTTTTCCTTCACCGTTTTGAGAGAAGTGGTGATGAAATAATTTACACAAAGTAATGGCCCTCTCTGGGTTCGAACCTATGACCTACAACTTGTACGTCGCGGCCCATGCCTTTAGGTCAGGACTGCTCCCACGACCTTACAAAAATGAAGACAAATTTTAGTACAGTGACTCAAATTAATGCTCCGAAGAACATTGCTACGTTTGTATGAATCACATTAATTGCTGTCATAAGTAAAGTGGTCACTTTAGACTTTAGACTGACCTATTTGTTCACCTTTAGTTTCAAAGACGTATGCAACGGCCGGGGATTGAGCTGCTCCAATGTAAATACAATGAACGTAGTTTTTTCGCCAACTATTTATATTATACCACTATCTTATGCCAGCGCGGCTTCGCTCACGTGGAGATCGGAAATTATTACCTCACGGGAACTAACGGGAAGTACTACCGAGATAAAAGTATTATATCCAGGTTATAAAAACTAAACTAAACTATGTATTTGTGTGCTAAATTTCATCCAAATCCGTTCAGCTGTTTTTGCGTGATTGAGTAACAAACATCCAAACTTTCACATTTATAATGTTACTAGCTTTTGCCCGGGGCTTCGCCCGCGTGGATGTGGATTACCGCATAAAAAATTAGTCTATGTCCTTCTCCATATCCCAGGCTATATCTCTGCCAAATTTCATGACGATCAGTTTAGCGATTTAGGCGTGAAAGCAGAACAGACAGACAGAGTTACATTCGCAATTATAATATTAAGTACGGATTACTAGCTTTAGCCCGCGGCTCCGCCCGCGTGGATGGCGGAAATTATCACATGGGAACATAATACGATACCCCTTGGTAAGGACTGGTGGTCAGACTTTCGGGCTTCTGTCGACCCGTAACTACTGTCAAAGATCTACAAACGACAGCCGGAACCAACGGCTTAACGTTCCTTTCGAGGCAAGGAGTCTTGGTATGTAAAGATGGTCACCCATCGACGGAGCAACCGAGGCGAGCGGCCTGACGGGTATCATTATATATTTCTAAACTCGATAAAATAGCATCTACAAAGTTTGCGGAGTTTCGCTAGCAGATTTAATTGTCCCTGTGCACAGACATTGATGAATATTTATTCTCACTAATCTAAGTAATAACAGCCGCACGAGTCAATCGCTCAGCTGTTGAGCTACACTTGTCGCGGTCAGAGTTATTAAATTATTGTATTGTCATCGGTCCTTGATAAGTGTGCTTTTCATTTTGATCTGGCGTTTTGCAATGTGTGAAAATCACGTTCAAATATTCCGTTACATACATAGATAGATAGATGCAGGTGAAACTAATAAGAACGTATTAAATAAGGGTGGGCATATGATGACAGTCATAATCAGAAAGTTTTCTGAAGGTAATACTGGTGTCGTATCCAACAATGGGATAGAAAGCTTCAGAGCATCCTATCACACACGCGGTCCAAATCCCGCTCTGAAATGAGAATTTTCCTTCCATATTATAGTTTTCCGAACATCACAACCAAATTACATTTTTGTCCAGCGAAGGGATTCAATTCAAATCCTAACGGTGATATAAACTACAGGCGTCTGCCTTCGACTTCATTCGCGTAAAGTTTTCGGTACTCGGCAGGAGCTTCAACTCAAAAATCATACATTCTAAAAAGAATGAAACAAGAAAATATTCTCATCTGTAAGCCTTGGTCGTATAATATGCCACCTAAACAATATATTCTACCAGCAGTAAGCGATGATAAGCTTTAGAGCAAAATAGCATACGACCGGCTTACAGATGAGAATATATTCTTGTTTCATACTTTTTAGAGCGTGATTCTTCAGGCTTTCGTTTTTAACTTACTTCTTGCATTGTGATTCGTGGATTTTTTACAGTTGTTAAGGGTAGTCAGAAATACGCCAAGTCTAGCAAACAGTCTTCTCAAGGTGTATCGTGTTACCCAGTTACTGGGTTGTGGAGGTCAGGCAGGCAATCGCTGCTTGTAAAATATTGGCATTCAGTTGCGTCCAGTTGGACTGGAAGCTGACCTCAACATAAACTGCTAAAAGGATCTTCTGGCGTCGAATTTCGTAGACATGGCGTGTACACAATTGTGCAATGGGAATAAAAACTGCCACTTGCTCACTTCAGATGTCGCTGCTGCCATTGTACAAAGAATTTGACAGCTAGCTGCAATTTTTTTTTTTTTTGTATAAAGTTACTTCTTTGACTCATAATTTATTAATATGCCCGCTTGCGCAGCTATTGACTTCGAAATTCCGGGGACCCATGTATTCTCCAAAGATTTTAAAAGACGAAAATTATGGGAAAAAGCTTTCCGAAAAAAAATGTAAACCCGATAATACTTCGAGGTTATGTACTATCCATTTTAAGCTAGAGGATTTTATTCAGAGAAATTCGTATACAGATGATGCTCTCAAGAGAACTAAGTCCGTTTTATTATCTACAGGCGCTTGTGTGATATTATGTAAATTATAGTAGAGGTGTGTGTGTTTATATTAGCACAATAGATCAGTGCTAGAATTAACATCTCAGTTTTTCTGAAAGTGTTGTTAGACAGGAAGATCACCCTCGAGTTGGTTCTCAACTCTGATCAGGTTATTTCTGTCGTTCGCCTTCAATCTTCAACAAGAATTGAACTTCAAGTTAACAAACTCAATATAACCTATAAAACGTTCATAATTTAATGTATTTTCTTACTTAGGTAAAAAAGCAGCTTTAGTGGAAAATACATTAAATTAGGGTAAATTAGGGTTAATTAGGGTAGACGCTTCCCTTTTCCTTAGCTCGTCTTTTATTAGTGCTAATTCCAAGTCGGTGGTGCCGGACATAAAGAGTATTACCATCCCATTTCTTCCCATGGGTGTCGCAGAAGGCGACTAAGGGGCTTACTAGAGAATGGGCAGCAGCGTTCTCTATGCATTTTACCACCATACTGCGATCGCCAACCCGCCCGCCAAGCGTGGCGATTATGGCAAACCCTCCCCCCCCCCCTCAATTGGGGGAGGCCTATGTCTAGCAGTGGACGTCTCTCGGCTGAAATAATGATGATGATGATGATGAATTCCAAGTCTCATACATAATTATCTAGTTTTCGTTTAATTTCTCATAGACACAAAAGTTAACAAACAAACCAATGGCGATTTGTAGACGTTGACCTGTGCTGCCACCTATGACGAGCTTTCAGTTTTTAACCCCATTGTCTTGTGAAATGTCAGTTGAAATGTATTTAAAAAACAAGATGGCGGAGTCAGTACTGACTTTGACGCGCCAGAAATATCCTTGTTGCGCTATAATTGGGAAAGGCGAGGCTGATGTTATCATCTGATATATCTATATATCGGTCAGTTATGATAACAGAAAAATTCCCGAGCAAGTTACTGGCTCCATTGAAACTAGGACTGTATTACCATACCCTAAAGCAGAAAATTGTATGAATCTCGACACGGTCGGCTTGCGCTTGCTCGCGGTTTGAATTGCCACCAGAGAAGGCTGGAGGCCGCGCGCCGCGCGAGGTTTTTTCTGTTCTATCTGAACTGACCCTAAGACTTTTTACACAAAATGATTAAAATAAAACTGGTGAAATGTGGGTGTACTATCTGTGCTTAAGCATAGCTAATCAGTCCATAAAACTCTCACTGCTGTGACACAGGCGTCCTGTCTGTGAGAGGTAGTCAGGGAGTGACTGTAATCCACCACGCGGGCCCAGTGCGCGTTGGTAAATGTCACATATTATCTTCGAATTTTTGGTTCTAGTACATGCCGGTTTCCTCACGATATTTTCCTTCACCGTTTTGAGAGCAGTGGTGACGAAATTCCTGTCTGGGTTCGGTCCTACTCGTAAGTAGCGGCCGATACCATGGACCACCACTTCTCTTAAGTACCATAGGTGCACCTCTGGCCAACCATTCACAGAAACAAGGCGCGATGTTATATTAGTAAAAATAAAACAACAGATTCTAAACTATCCTTTCATTAAACTATTTAGGATGTTCATGGGTAGCTGTAGAGGTAGGGTCAGCAGCGAGAGAGGGTTCTGTTGTGCTTCCGTAGTAGTGACAGCTGGGGTCACCACCTGAGGTCTGGCCGAACACAGGATCAGCAGCACTGAGAACAAAAAATGTTATGGGTTAAAAATTATGTACTTATCGGTTTTTTTCACAACGCTACTTATATTGGTTGCAGATATGTTAGGTAATATAACAGAAATATCAACCGGCTTCCAAAACAAAAACACTACAAAGTGAAAAATAATTGTAATTTCGGAAAAGATGTAATATGTACAGTACCGCAAACACGATCATCCTGCATTAAAAGATACTATAAATGCAAAAAGGCAGTTTACTCATTTCTACAAAATAAAACCTACGATGAGACAGAAAAGCTCCATTTAACAGCATAAATAAAAATACACATCAAATCACACCATTACTCTTATAGAAGCAAATCCTACACACGTACAGGCGCACCAACTCACACCCACGCACACACGCACGCGCGCACATACACACACACACACACATACACACACACATATACACACACACACACACATACACGCACACACACGCACGCACACGCACACTAACATGCCTACACAACTTACTTACCTTTTAGCTACTGTTTACCCCGGACGCAAAAACGACGGGGTGTTATAAGTTTGACGTGTCTGTGTGTGTGTGTCTGTCTGAGGCATCGTAACTCCCGAACGGATGAACCGATTGTGACTTTTTTTTTTGTTTGAAAGGTGAATTAGTCGAGAGTGTTTTTAGACATGTTTCATCAAAATCGGTTCAGCTGTTTGAAGAGTATCAGAGTATTCTGGTTGATGAAGGGATTTGAGCATCTTCCACGGGTCTGATCAACTCGAAATTTGGTATTGTATTACTTCAATGATATTAGACGAACAAAGTAACCTTGAACTGATGCTGGAGCAACACCTGGAATTTTCAGGATACCCAAGTTACTCAAAAACAAAAACCAGGGGGCCGATTCTACTAACAAATTTGTTAAAAAAACGCAATAGAACCGCAACCGAATCACCACTTTTAAGCGTTTTCGCATTCTACTAAAATGAACAACGGTCCAGCTGCGACACAGCTGCGGTTACGTTTTAGTTACGCCAACGATCGATTGAAACAATGTCAAAACCTATTCTACTAACAAAATCGAACATGAGCGTGACGTTTACTATAGGACAAAGTTAATGATAAAATTATGATCATTATGTCTTTTAATTATAGAAAATACTTTTAGTGCCACATATTCGTGTTTAGTAACATTTTTAGATTCAACTTTTTTCTTTGTGGTATTAATAAAACATATTATTTTGGCATGTTGGTAACGCGGGTTACCCGCTGTGTTCCCGCTACAGTTCAGTTGCAATTCGTTTTAAGTTTAGTTTCCATTTTGCTTATAAAATAGTAGAATGACTTTTTATGTAACTATCGAACGGCGATCGAAATCGAACTGTTGTGGAAACACAATTTAATGTGTAACGTTGCAAATTAGTAGAATCGGCCCCCAGAAGTATCTTGTTTGGGCTCATTGAAAAGGTCTCAATGAATAGGTTATAGATAAATGGTAATCAGGACGAGGAATGAGGATAAATTAGTAACAAACTTCACTGTGGGTAACATACGTGACGCAATGTATCCCACACAAATTCGTATAGCTCCACTTGCTACATAAATGACAGTGACATGAAATTATTATAACATCATCAACGTAAACGAAGTGGAAACAATCCGTATTATAAACCACTAATCATAACTTGACCAGATTTATACGGGACTACTCGGTAAGTATACGCATTGAAACCAAAGAAGAATTTTCCAAATCGGTTTATAAATTATGGTGTTCTGAGATACCCACCAAAAATAAAACAAAAACAAAAAATACAACCCAAGTCGGATAAATACTGCACTGAAGTTGCACTTACCACTCAAAACTAATACAATCAAATATATTTTAACTCCACCCATTGTGGCACTGAACAACCTTATCTTCTATAAAATATAATTTGATTTGTTTTAACATATAATGCGTCACTATTTATATAAACTCAATAGTTTTAAATAGTCACGCAGAAATCAATTTTTATTTTTATAATAACAGTATTTTTCTTTACGCTAGTGGACATTCTATGGCGTTACTTGGGATTGCTTATAATAAAAAAATCTAGGGCTGTGTTCCTGTGTGACAGATATTAAGAGCGTTCATCACGCGCGGGCTGGCAACGTTGATTTTTTGTGGTTTCTCCTGATTATTTCATATCGTAAAATTAATCAAAGTACTGTTTTTTTTTCAGCCGAAAAAATCGTTGGTATTTACAATTATTTTTAACATTTACTTTAAATAAACTAAATTTAATCTTAATAAGTACTGCATATAGAAAATAATTGACGGTATGACGATTTTTATAAGTAACTACCAAAATGACTGTAAAAAAATAGCAACAAACTTATAAATACCAACGATCTAGTGCTTGGCTGAAAATAGTTATTTGTTATGCAAAGCTGCAGGCTGGTTGTTTTTTGGAGCGAGTACTTGTATTGAGAGCTTAGCAACCGAAGGATCCTAGGATTAGAATAGAATCCTGAACGTAGCGAGACTTTCAAAGGTACAAGACGCAGAATAACTTCCAGGGGTGCGGGTTGTTCGAAAGAGATACCGTGGCACCTGGCACACAGGCAACTGAAGGAACACGGGTGAGTTTTAATTAGTAAAAGTCTGACACGCCCTCCGAAGTTATTTGACGATTACACAACCTCAAAAAAAATAACTTAGCAGCCGAGCGAAACACAATTTTTCACTTCACTACAGCGACGAAAATGCGTGCAAGACAAACTGCCTAAATAATATATTAATTAGTGTAGTTCAATGAAGTATGATAGCATTGTAGTCTTCGAAAACGTTTTCACGTCTTGAGAATGTCTCCATGCATTGAACAAATTGTACTTTATGATTTCCTACGATTTTATCAAAAACAAACCAAAATTATGAAAAGTGAATTATATAGAGACGGAAAATTTTAAAGTTTTTTTTTTCAGGCAGTTGTCATACTGGCCAGTACGATTACCTATTCTAAAATTGGGGTTGGCGCACTGACATGAAATAAGTATTAATGCTTTTCAGTGGACTGGCTGTATAGAAAACTATTGAATAGGAAGGTTCGAATTTCAAAAACTCCTTCCACTCTAGCGGATAAAATGCACTTTAGCACGCAGATTTCGAATGACAAACAGAATCTTTCCGAGGTTGTGAGGTGTAAAAAAATATACTTTGATTTAAACTCAATAAGATAATCACGGAAAATCACTTGAAATACGACGTTGCCAGCCCGCGCCGGATGAACGCTCTTAAGGAGGATGCATTAAGGTATCCCGTAATATTCAATTTTCTTACGTTATTTACAATTTGCAGATGAGTGTCAAGTTGTAAGTTGATGCGCGACCGAAACTAATATTACAGAATTATAATTATTACAATCATCAATACGACCTCTCAGTTACAGTCATTCAATGGGATTAAATTAATTGGGACAAAATAAATTTAATAAATTAAAGCGTATTGTAATTTTGTTTTTATAATTTATTATATTTTTACTAAATTGCTGATAAAGCGGCAATAGAAATACACACGCTGTCAAAATGTCAACTTTCTTCCTATAACGGTTCATGAGATACAGCCCACTGACAGACAGACGGATAGCGAAGGCTTAGTAACAGGGTTCCGTTGGCATAGTATTTTTTTTTTTATGTGGGATATCATCAAATATCTTCTCCCGCTCTGCATACTTTGGATGACAATCCGTTTATGATGTTCCCACTGGTGGGACCAGGGACAGCCTCCTCTTAGTGAGAGAAAGTGGGCCATAATCCACCACGCGCGCCCAGTGCGGGCTGGTAGATGTCACTTGTCGTTGAGGTTTTGGTTCTAGTACATACCGGTTTCCTCACGATGTTTTCCTTTACCGTTTTGAGAGCAGCGGTGATGAAATTAAATACACAAAGTACCACCTACGACTCGTAAGTCTGGACCAACACTGCCCCTTTGGGTACGGAACACTAAAAAAGAAAATGTGTAACTTTTTATACACTTCGGTAAACAAACATAAACTGCGACTAATAGTTAATATATTTAACATATTGTTTTGTTACAGACTTAGTAAGGTATGACGCTATTTTGTAAAAATAACGTAAAATCAATTTATTTTAGAAAAAACTGCGTTTCGGAATGACGCAATTGTTATTCTTCTTTACCTGATTGCGTACGGCAAAAGAAGGTAATTGCGTTTATAACAACATATATTTTCTTGTGTTTGGCATCTTGTTGGTTGTCGGCAGGATGCCTTTATAACTTGTTATATTCAGGAAAAGTTTTTATTCAGAGCGCAAACTGTAACCATGAATTCAGCATATCATTCTAGACCCCCAGCGTAGACATTTTTCGTCGGTTATACAAAAAAATATCAGCTGTTCCATACATTTCGGCCACGTAGGTATTGCACTTTTCTATGAAACAGCTGATTTTTTTTGTATAACTGACGAAAAATGTCTGCGCTGGGGGTCTAGAATGATATGCTGAAGTTGGCGCACTGAATAAAAACTTTCCCTGTATAAACTTAACGTTTGACGGCACAGTTGACGCAGTGGTTAAGCGATTGACTGCTGCGCTGCGTGTCGCGGGTTCGATTCCCGCACGGAACAAATATTTGTATGACCTACAAGTAGTTATTCCGGGTCTGGCTGTTTGTGTACGTGAGTTTAAATGTTTGTAAACGCACCCACAATACAGGAAAAATTCCTAGTGTGGAGCGATGTAGAAAAAAAAAAAATAAATAAAGCCGCACAGCTTCGCTTGTCGCGGTTGGCCAATGGATGCGTGACCATCTGTACACACCAAGTATCCCTCCGTGCCTCGGAAAGCACGTTAATCCGTATCTATACATACAAATAAGCAAAGTTGAAGTCTCTGTTTGTAATGTAAAAGAACAGCTTTTTACTAAATGCATAATACATTCATCATCAATTGGCTCGCCTTTGCCGAACTATATTGGGGTTGGTTTCCAGTCTAACCGGACGCAGCTGAATACCAGTATTTTAAATAGAGCGACTGCATATCTGACCTCCACGACCCGTAGGCGCGGATGGCGAGTAATGGGTAGCTTGCTGTCCGGTAAGGACCAAGCCCGGGTCGACGGCGCGTTGTGTTCCACGCGCGCCTCAAAGAGATGTCAGCACCAACTGGTGGGGTCCGCAAGGGCCGATGCCTGCCAGGGGTGCGGGTTGTTCGGAAGAGATACCGCGGCCCTTGGGACACAGGCAACTGAGGGAACACGGGTGGGTTTTAGTCAGTAAAAGTCTGACACGAAGAGCGGGAGAAGTTATTTGATGATTTCCCACCCAAAGAAAAATAATACCTCCACAACCCAGTTACTGAATAGCACGATACCCCTTGGTAAGACTGGTTGTCAGATTTTCGGGCTTCAGACGACCCGACAAAGATCTACGAATGACAGCCGGGACTAACGGGTTAACTCTACGAAAGCCGACGCCAACATAGTTTGGAAATGGCTCGACAAAGGACGATAAAGTGACCAGCCAACTTGTTCCAAAGATAAGCTAACAACATACAAATGACGTTTATTTCATTTGACAATGGGCTTTAAACATTTTATGCTCGTTTTGAACTGAATTATCCTAAATTCTCAAACGAGCGCTGTTTGGTAGAAGTGAAGAGAGATTAGCGATTAATGGAGCTATAACTTTAGATTTATTTGTGGGCATTAAGAATTAATTTGTTGATTCAAGTGAATAGCTTCGGAATAAAGTAAAATATTATGTATTTTAAGGGTAAATTTGAGGAATTATGCGATAAGGCAACGGCGCAGTCACAAATCTAGGACCTCATGCTCAGCAGTAGTACCTGCGATTACTACACCAACGAGGCAGTCACAAGACAAATACTTAAAAATACATACATAGCAACAAAATAAACTTTATCAGGAGGAATAACAATCTGTAGAGGAGAAAACGATTCCAACAAATCATCATCATCATCATTTCAGCCGTAAGACTGACTGCTGGACATAGGCCTCCCCCAATTTAGGAGGTTTTGCCACAATCGCCACGCTTGGCGGGCGGGTTAGCGATCGCAGTACTTATGGTAGTAAAATGCGTAGAGAACGCCGCAGCCCATTCAGTAAGTCCCATAGTCGCCTTTTACGACAGCCACGGTGGCAAATATAATTGAATACAATAAAATGATTGCGCCTCTAATAATGAATGTCAAATAATTCCTCTTTTGAAGTCCTAAACATACTAAATAGCCAAGTAACTGCGGTCAACTTGAATGTAGGTTGGTCACAGGTCTAACTTAACCTCACTCATTTTATCAGGGTTTTCTAGCTTAGTTACTGCGGCTAATGGTAACAAGGCAAGAAAGTTAAAAAGATGTTCAAATCTGATATAAAAGTGTGTATAATGTTATTAATTTAAAAAGGTGTCCATGAGACACCTTTTTAAATTATTGAACGTCTTAAAAGGTAAATAAGTTTTAGAGGATAACATAAATATTTCTAAGTTAATATAAAACGTTGTCGCTTTTAACTTAAGGTGAAGTTTAAACCCAAATTCAGAAACTAACTGTCCGCCAATTGAGAAAACTAGAAAAGTCAACCATTTTACATTTTTATTTGAGTAACTACAAACCATAACTATTATAAAAGAATAAGAGTCGCTTAAAAACCTGTTATTCAGTATTTTATTGTAATTTCCTGGTACCTAGGCTTAATTGTCATAAATAATAATCATTATTATCTTGAAAGTCATACATTATGTAACTAAATATACCAATAAAAACAAATAAAAATAGTTAGTTATAGATACCTATGTAATTATCTTCTTTACATATCTACCAAGACCCCTCCGTACGTATCTCTAACTCCGTCAACGAAAATACGGGCCCGTCCGAAAGTAGATCGAAACTTCGAAGTGAATCCTGCAATCGATTAATTAGCTTTTTTGGACGGGTATAAACACATTGACAGGAGTAGGGACAGCTGTCAAATCGTGGTGCCATTCATTCTTAGTTCGGGCCCCGAACTAATCTTTTGTCCGTCAGTGATACGGAGTAGGAGACGCCCGTAACTTCAGACGAAACTTAACGGACTTCGTGCTTAAAGAGTAGGCCCCTGGTCCTGACGGTCATTCGTGGATTTTTGACAGTCGTTACGGGTCAGAAGCCCGAAAGTCTGACAACCAGTCTTGCCAATGGCTATCGTATTACCCAGTAACTGGGTTGTGGAGGTCAGATACGCAGTTGCTCCATGTAAAATACTGGTATTCAGCTGCATCTGGTTAGATTGGAAGCCGATCCCAACATACATGGGAAAAGGCAGATGATATCAAAGTCAAAGCATTTATTTCCAATAGGCACATAAAAGGTACTTTTTAACGTCAACATTTACATTAAAATAGAATTAATTCTAGTCGCCCCTTCCAAAATGTACCTAGTTTCGTATGGAGAAGAATGGGCAAGAAGCTGCACCGTTAATCTTTTAATTTTTTTAATGACTGCACTAAAATACACCTCTGCCTATCCCTTAGAGTAAAACAGTCGTGATGTTATGTTATTAAGAAGCTGCCACCATTAACATCAAATAAAATCAGTATTCCATTCGTGCAAAGTCCCGAATTCATGCAAAGTTTCTTCGACGTTGCGTATTTAAGTTTCTAAACGAAAACTTCGATCATTTGCACATTTTAACAAATCGTGATGAGTTGTCAGAATAACTTTTTGTATTTAAATGATCGTACTGTTTAAATGTAAACTGTGGCGGAGATATCCGAACGTTTTAGCATTGTATTACTGAAGTTTTTAGTCTGTGGTGTTTAGAAATAAATATAAGGCTGCTTAGAGGCGAGCGGCATTTTGCAGTTTTAAGTTTTCAAGCCGTGGCTGGACGCCTTAATTTATTGTGGCAGCCACAGGCTAGTCCGGTTAAGCAGCCCAAAACCTCCTAGGTTCACATCAGAGATGACATATTGTAGCATCGAACACGTTCTCTATATGGACACCGGGGAGATACTTTACCAGAGGTAAACGCTAGATGTTTCGTAAAGGCCCTCTGAATGCTTTCGACTCTTTGTGAGTGCACCACGTGGTGCGGATTCCACACCACGCTCGCAAATTCAAGTTGGCTCCGAACTAAGGCATTGTATAACACAATTTTAGGTCTAGTCAGCTTGAACCCTTTAGTGCTTCTCCTAAGGCGGTGATTTCTTGAAAACGCTCTTTTGAGCGCGCGTTTTCGTTTTCGTTTTCCAATCCACCTTTTTAGGTGGTTTTTTAAACCAGTGTATCTCTTTAACCGTAAATAATTTTGAAAGCAAAAATTTTTCAAAAGTGCATAGTGCCTATTGTACCTTATATATTGTATTCCTTTTTATCGTGCTTGTTAGTGATCATAAGATTTCTATTTCTTTTTTCTGTTTTTATCCGTGGGAACCTGTAATTGGCTTAATGTTACTTAGTCAATTGTTATCTTTATATTATAGCTGTTGGTTCTCCTATGAATAAATAAATAAATAAAAATATATGATATCTTCAAGTCTTTTTTGCATACAGTGATTGAACTCAAAATATAATTAAACACACTTTAATGCATCAAAAAAATCATCAAAGCTACCTCTTAATTTTCTTTAAAACCAGTTTATCCCGTCAATAACAATTTTAATTAAAAATTATACCATAAAATTCCAAATGCCAAACTGCATCCAGTGATGGATTATTTTATATTAAATAGTTAATTTCTAATTTTATAACATTTTATTTGCATTTTTACGACAATGCTTGCTCATTTATTATTCGAATTTATTACAACAGATTTTAACCCGTATCGGATTGCAGTAACAGCTATTATCGCTCATAACGACAATACGACGAGTACATTTAAAATTACCAAGGCCTTAAGAAATCCAAGTAACCTTGCTGATTTCGTAACGATGCTATCAATATGACTTCTGAAGTTAACTTTATCATCCATGATGACACCCAGATCTCGAACTTCGTCAGATTCTAATAATGCTCCTTTTGTATTATATGAGACAGCACTGGATTGTTTTTTCCTACTGAGAATGTGGCTACATTTTTGAACATTAAGTTACATGCGGTTCAAGTGGCACCACTGTTCAATCCTATCTAAATCCTCTTGAATTAGAGTAACATCTACATTTGAATTGATAATTCTATAAAATATAAGATCATCGGCAAACATTAAATATTTACAGTAATGGATGTGATCTATAATGTCGTTAATGAAGAGCGAAAACAGAACTGGTGCAAGATGAGATCCCTGAGGAACTCCTGACTCAGAAAAGTATGGGTAAGACATAACCATTTACGACAATAATTTGTGATCTACGATATAGATAATACGGAAACCAGTTTAATAGTGAGCCATGTACCATATGCATTGTATAACTACCTTCAACTTTCCAACTGGTCGACTTTTTGACAATTCAAAAGTGCCTGTATGGTTTATTTGAAATAATGGTTTATTTGATTTTGATTTTGATTTTGATAAATGCTTTGAGTTTGAGTTTTCCAACTTCGACAGAAACAGACATTGATCAACTTTATCAAAATAAGTTATTTTCGACGTATCAGTGTATTTTTTAAAACAAATGTCAAAAAAACACAGTAGCTATAACTCTGCCAGTATCCCAGGTAAGTATAGACCCTTAGGAAATAAATGCAATTTCTGCCACCCCCATCAGTCAAAACAGGCGTGAAGATAAGCTCGAATTCAGTGAGTAAAAGTACGTTCATTGTGAAGTATTCACTAAACTTTTACAGATAGACAAGAGGGCTGTTAGGGTTCCGCAACTTAATTAAAATATAAAAACCCTTTTTGCTGACGCACTTTTAATATAATGCTGGTAAATGCATTACTTATGGAGAAAGCTGTAATGCAGCTATGTCGGATTTGAAGATCTGGAGTACCTAGTTAAAAAGAAAGAAAGAAAAATAGATTTATTTGTCATAGAAACACGTGCATACGTAAAGATGAAATCACATAAAAAACAATACCACGACTACAACCCATACGTCGGCGTCCGTCGGGGCCATTACCACGGCGCCACTGCTCTCAAGAGAAAGAGAGCAGGAAAAATAAAGCAAGTATAGCTTTTTGAGGTATTTTTATAATCAATTAATGTCAAGCACCCCACGCTTTTTAATTGAATTAAATTATTTTCTCCTTTTTTAGTTTGGTTTTTAAAGCGTGTTTTTTAGTTTTTTAAACTATTATTTATTTTCTATTTTTTAGTTCTGCTAACTACAAAAACGTGTTTTTTTGTTTTTTTTTCTCATTTTTTTTAATTATTGGATTGTCATCGGTCCTCGACAAGTTTACAAAGTTTCAATGAAATCTGACCGTTTAAAGTGGGTCAAAATCGCGGTCAAAGGAGTCGGTTACATACAAACAAACAAACACACAAACAAACAAACAAACATACAAGTGAAGCTAATATAAAGCGTGTAAAAAGTCATATCGCTGAAAAATTGCCACGGCTTTTGCCACATTCGTTTTATAATATTAACTGTCGAATCTACGGAACCCTCTGCGGGGACTCAAACTCGCTCTTGACCACTTTTATTTTTACTTTCGATTCATTAAATACACTGAGTTTGGTCTGTGATTCTCAAACTTTTTTACAGGAGTGTAAAAACGTTTTATAATGTACCTAGCTAGACTAAAATATGGTACGTAGAGTACTTAAATGACACGACCAAATCAAACTCAAAGCATTTATTTCAATTAAACCTATTATTTACAGACACTTTTGAACGGTCAAGAAGTGAGTCAGTTGGAAAGATGAAGCTAGTTACCCATCCCAAAACGTAGTACAGATCGCGGCGCGTAAGTTGAACAAAAATTACGGATCAACTCACGGTCAACTGTGGCATCTTTACTCTCCATGAGCAATTTTACCAATGAGAACTGTACTTAAACTTCTCTCGATAACTAAGCGATACAGAAGTAGAATAATCTACTATTTGTAACATTTTTTTAATAATCGAGATGTATTTTAATACAGTTCTCATTGGTAAAGTTGCTTATGGTAAGTAAAGATGCCTCAGTAGACGGTACGTGCCGCGATCTATAATTTATTTCCAAACTTCAGTACACGTTACATCACTGACTATCAGTGCTGCCAACTTAGCGCTTTCAGCGCCAGATCTAGCGCTTTTTTTGGTCAATAGCGCGTTTTAACGCCTAGCGCTTAATCTAGCGCTTTTTGAAATCATGTTATGATATGCACATCTACTATTATTTATTCTGTGATGTACGTAACACGGAACGAATCGCATTTTTATTTTACTATGTTTCATAGGTTGGTATCTTAGTCTATGAGTTGAGGATTCCTCGCTAACTATTTTGTAATTTGTAGCTAACTTCGTTTCACATTCTATTGTTCCAAAGTAATTTATAACTTTCCGCCTGTTATTCTAAGTCAGTTTTACAAGTTGTGCAGTGAGACTATAATAAAAATGGATCTCCCCTTAACAAAAAAAAAAAAACAACATACAAAATTATAAGAGTGAGTGGGACAGCGACCATTTAGCGCTTTCTAGCGCTTTTTTATAGAGCTAACAGCGCGTTTTTGCTTAGACGAGTTGGCAGCACTGCTGACTATGCTAGAAGGTGACCTCATTCCTTATCCGTGCGACGCAACGAGTGCACGCGCTCCTGCCTTCGGTTGTTTGTTCTGATTTTGGTTCATCTTACGTGCCGCGATCTATAGTAGTTTCCTATGCAGAAGACGACCAAGAAATTCTACGGACACTATTTTATATCAAAATATTGGTTACATCATTCATGATGAAATTATACGTGGGACACTCAGAAAGATTTGCGAAAAAAAAATGTTCTATAGGTATTTTTTTTAATTAAAACTTTTCAAAGTACTCTCTACTAGCCTCTATACAAAGTCTCATGAATCTGAACCAGTTTTCGATACACTTTTTCCAGTCTGCCGCAGACACCTCGTTTACACCCTGTTCCAAACGCTGACATCGCATCTACCGGCGCTGAAAAGTTTATCCCTTTAAGCAGATTTTTTATATTCGAGATTAAAAAGAAATCACACATATTTCGCCAGTTATTTTTAAGCCCCATGTAATATAGGGGGCGAGCCTTTTGCCATCAACCGGGCACAAATCCATACTACGGGCTGCTACTGAGTAAATCCAGATAGAAAAACTCAACAACTCTTTGCCCGACCTGGCAATCGAACCCAGAACCCCATGCTCAGCAGTGGCGCTTGCGATCACTACACCAACGAGGTAGTTTAAACGCTTAAGGGCCTAAATCCCGTTTGGTAGCGTAACACGGTCACTTTATGAACCGTACTGGTAATTAACGGCTTGTCTTGAAGATTTGAAAAATATATGATTTTGCTATAGATCCATATAGATCATTTTGCCGAGGGTACTTTTTTTGTATGGTTAATACTTTTGGTGTAAAAAAATATTTTCCAACACGCAATATTTTGGCTTCTATTCCATACTACTACTAAACGGCTTCGTTATTTGGAAAAAAAAATACACTGAAAAATAGATAGTTAGAGGTACCATAGAATCGCTAGAGCACAATTGTAAATTAATCAACATTTGCCAAAGAATATCCCCATTTTGAGATAAAGGCTCAGAGGTGCCCTGCGCGGGTGGCGCGGGCGGCAGTCGTGCTTTAGCATTCAGACGGGAGATGAGGATACTATGAGCCTTAAGAGCGTTTATTCTGAAAGTTAGCAACGTCGCAAATACCTGTTAAATATTTACCTGTTTTTATTAATTTGTTAATATAACTTTAAGGAAGTATGAAATATCGCTAACTGATTTGCAATTATATCTCTAAATTTAATGTTGTAACCGTTTTAGATGTAGAAAGGGCATTTGGAAAATTTCCAAGTTCTTTTTTATATCTAAAAATAAATATTCGGGGTTAAGATATTAATTATTGCATTTCATAATTAATATTTTAGGTCACTAGTTAGCGATATTTCATAGTTCCATACAGTACTATCGCCAAATTTATCAAAACAATGAAATATTTGACAGCTATTTGCGACACGTCGCAAATAGCTGTCAAATATTGAGCGTTTATTCTGAAAATGGGCAACGTCGCGACGTGCTATGTTCAGAATAAACAGAACATTTTACGAAAACGTTTTTAAAATGTTTGACAGCCGCTGGTCGCTGTCTATTTCTCTCCATTGACATTAAAAAAGTTTTTAATTAAAAATAGGAATGGTTTCAGTCAACGTTAAAAATACTGCCTCCTTCTTACTTATATATTCTTTTTAATTTATTTAACTCTAGTAATTTTGAAAAGAGGTGTTTTTGTCAGCTTTCCTATTGTGGCGAAAATGAGGTTTTTCTATTTAGTTTGCTAAGGAACGGTTGTCATTAAAAAGTTTTTAAAAAGCCGACTTAAAAAAAGGGGTTTGTATTCAATTGGTACCGATTTTTCTGTGATTACTGGACTGCAGAAATATGTAGGTACACTCTAAAAGGTCAGGTGCGCAGGTAGTGTCTTCTTGCAACCAGTTTGCGTGTATGACCAGAAAGCATTACGGATTTATTTCCACCAAACGGCTCGTATCCCATCGGATCGGAACGGATTTTACAATCTTGTCCTAATACCAAGCCGCGCACAGCAGCCTGACCGCAGGCGTCTTCCGCGACACGCGATCATAGCCCAAAGTATGCTACGAGGCTGCGACGCACGATCGGCTCTGTTCGCCTGTCGTCGCATCCGATCGGATCCTTTCGGCTATCATCGCGTGCACTCAAAGTTGTGGCCGGGCGGCACCACTCATTCTCGAAAGTGCACATGCAGACAGTATTTTTATCTCACCAAGCGACGCGCGTTTTACTTGTGATAACCAAGTGTAAAAACACGCTGTGAATGTGTGCGTGAAGTACAGTAGCGTCAGCACATAACACACAGACACACACTTCCAACTTCGCTCTTGTCTCGGACGGTATTGAGACTCGCTTACACACACATTCACAGCGTGTTTGTACACTTGGTTATCACAAGTAAAACGCGAGAAACTGTGAGATAAATTACTAAAATATAAAAAATGCTCGTTCGAAGAACATATGTTATCTGATTTTTTAGGTTATCTTTCACACATTAAGGTCAAGGCATCAAATATTAAACTAATAAATTATCTCGCAGCCAATATGTGATGTCAAGCTATGATGGATGACGTCTACTTCTTAAGGCCGATCTACGCGCGCGGCGCGAACGGCCGCGATAGCCGTGAACGTGAAACACGAGTGTACATAAAGGTTTCGCGCCTTCACGTTCGCGCTTTGCTTCGTTTCTCGATCGGTGTCGGTTTTATGTCCCGCAACGTAGGGTTCGCGCTTGGTTCACTACAAGTGAAAGATCATAATAGCTCCCTTGCATTCCATTTAATCAGAATCTGAATCCATTCTTTCAAAGTTTGAAAAAAAATTCTGCTTAGCAACGTAAACGACGCCATGAATATTGTGGAACTGTCAAAATGAAAGCGATTCCAATTGATAGTGTGTTACGCAACTACCCCTCTGAATTGTTACTTGTTAAAATCATAGGAAAATCGTAACTTACTTTGTATACATTCAATGTCTAACTAACTATGTGAGCACCATGTGTTAATTAATTTATATGTTACTGCTTTATTTTTAAATTTTTGCTTTATGTTATTTTGAAGTTACTAACAAGCAGACTCTTCAATTTTATTTATTTGTATAGATGTAGACTATATTCCGTCCAATATTTTAATCATATTTTTCTATTGTTACAGATTTTAAATAAATCTTCGCCGCACACAAACTGGCGTCAAAAAAGAGGTAAGAAGAAAACAAAATAGTTAAGCCAACCGCAAAGAATAATATGTACGAGTAAATAATTAATAAATTGAGAGGATGAATGAAAATCGACTAACAAAAGGTATTTACAAGGCAATGTGAGGGGAAACGCCAGTAGGGGACGTCCTAGGAGCACATAATAGTGACCTTATTGGTGATGTAGTTCACAAAGGTCAAGTGCGTAGTACTCGCAACCGGCGGCGTGTGTGACCAGGGCATACTCTCTAAGCACGAAATCCGTAATCTCGATCGAAGTTACGGGCGTTTCCTACTCCGTATCACTTACGGACCTATGATTAGTTTGGGACGCAAACTAAGAATGAATTACTACACGATTTGACAGCTGTCCCTACGCCCTATATGGTTTTACCCGTCCAAAAAAGTTAATTAATCAGCTGTAGGAGTCACTTCGAAGTATCGAACAATTTTCGGACGGGCCCGTATTTTCGTTAACGGAGTTATAGAATAGCACCTCAGATGTTTTGTACGAAAACGAAGCAAAAGGAGCACATAAGGAGTATATAAGGATCGTGTCAGGTGTCGTTCTGTAGTTTCTACCTACCTCCATGGAAAGAAGCCGTTCCCACTGCTGGGACACAGGCCTCCTCTCTGTGAGAGGGAGTGGGCCGTAATCCACCACGTGGGCCCATTGCGGGTTACTACTAACCCGCACTGGGGTCGCGTCATCTACATGTCACATTGTCTTCGAATTGTTGGTTCTCTTTCTCTTTAGACATGCCGATTTCCTAACAATGTTGTCCTTCCCCGTTTTAAGAGCAGTGGTGATAATAAATATATTATTAATTAAACAAAAAGTAAAGTGCCTGTCTGGGTTCGAACCTAGGACCTACAACTCGGCAAGTCGCGGACTGTACCACTGAGCCACCACCGCTCTAAGCCCACTCAGTATAAATATAATTATGTCTGCGTATAATTATGATCATTGTTATTAATTTAAACACATTCACAGCGTGTTTGTACTCTTTTTGACGTTTAAACACCTCTTAACTTTAATCAACGTTTATAAATAAACCCCAAGGTAACCACAAGTAAAGCACGCGTCGCTTCGTAATAAATAAATAATGTAGGAAAGCATCTTTTCCTACTAAAATTAGATTGTAATATTCTTAAAAGTCGGTTAAAATCTAGTAGACTTTAGTGAACGGAAGTAAACAATTGAGAACAATTGAGCATCGTTACATTTAGATATAACAATTTGTGTAGGTATGCGTCATTCTCAAACTATGCAGTGCCCTTACTGCTCAAACAACAGTTCCTATACTATTACGAAACGTAGAGACAGGTACAAAGAGATTTAAAGGTAAACATTTAATGTATTTAAAGGTATAGAAACAAAAAAAAAACTGTGGGCTTGTGGCTAACTACTAAAAGCCGCACGGGTCGATCAATCAGCTTGCCGCGGTTGGTCCGTGGATTGGTCCATCTTTACATACCAAGACCCCTCCGTGCCTCGGAAATCACGTAGATCTTGACAGTCGTTACGGGTCGTCAGAAGCCCGAATATCTGACAACCAGTCTTACCAAGGGGTATCGTGGTATCCATTAACTGGGTTGTGGCGGTCAGATAGGCAGTCGCTCCATGTACAATACTGGTATTCCGCAGCATCCGGATTGACTGAAAGCCGACCCCAACATGGTTGGGAAATGGCAGTCAGATGATGTACAGGCGCAACAAAAATATAAACGATACTGATAACAAAAAAGTATTTTTTTTAAGTTTTGAGAGCAGTCTGCAGTGGTGATGTAATTACTAAATAGACAGTAGGTAAAGCTTCTGTCTGGTTTTGAACCTCCGACCAACGACTCGTAAGTCGCGGCCGCTACCCCTGGGCCACCACTTCACTCACAGTATCATAAACTACTAGGGATGTGTCGAAATTCGGTTCAACCGAATTTCGGTAGCTTGAACCGAACTTCGGCATTCGGCCGAACTTCGGTTCAGATGCCGAACATTCGGCACAAGAAAAATAAGACCTACTTGCACTATTTTGACTGAAATTTAATAGAATATAGCATTAGAGTATAGCATTACTGTAAAATAAAATGATGTGTTTTCTTTTACTCACTCGTGGTCATTTATTTTAGTTAGGAACCTTGTAAATGTAATCCTTAAATTAAAACAGTTCTTCTTATTATTCTTGAAAATAACTGCCTAATTAATTAGACATTTTATTACAAAAATGAAATAAGCTTAGTATTCTTCTAACAAACATCTGAATACAATTCGAAAATTGAAAAAATAAAACACGTTTTCGGTTCACAAACTAAACATTCATTTACATCAAGTATTTTTTAATTACAATTAAAGGGTATTGAACTGAAGTTCGGCTGAACTTCGGCCGGACTTTTCATTTTAACCGAATGTTCGGCCGAAGTTCGGATTCGGTTCAAACCACATTCGGCCCATCTCTGTAAACTACTATTAATAAATGCTTCTTGGAATTCTGAAACCCATAATTTTATAGATAGGCTAACAGTATAAATAATAAAATAGCACACGTTGGCCCCCATGACTTCAAATAAAAAATATAATTTATCAAAGGGTAGTCATAATTTGAAGTCCCTTTGGGATGGACCCTCTGTTAGGGAAGTGTTTTTCGAATTATACATAGATAGGTTCAGCCGGTTTGACGGATAGCTTTGAAGATGAACTATTATAAACCGCCTTCAAAAAAAAGATATTCTCAATTCGTATTTCTTTTTTTTTTATGTTTGTTCCGCGATATCTCTGGCAATTGTGCACGTATATGCTTCAAGTGTACCATATACATTTTTATTAAATATGTTTGGAGTTTTTGCGTTAGCATCGACTTCCAAAAAACAAACACTACGATGACTACGGAATGAAAAAAAAAATCTTTAATTTAAGAAGTCAATGACAAATAAAAAAATACAAAATTAAAGCTTCTGAAATTAAAGTAATGTCAGTTGTTCACGAATAAATTGACGATTTCAGGCACTCTTTAACTAATTGATACCCTGCTATCCCTCCCCTTAATATAAAAATGATTTGGTTGCCAGTCGTTTGCAAGCAACCGAGGGGACCGCATGTCCCTCCTCCTCCATCGCCCTAAACTACGTAAATATTATCGGGACTCGTAAAAACTAATCAAAATAAACACGTGATTTTTTTTAAACCAGTCATTTTGATTCGCATTTTGTTTTTTGGAAAGTGGCGTAGGTGAGGTTGTATAGTGTCTGTGTGATTTTAAGTGAATTAAAATATATCCGTTCTTATTGACTAACATCACGCCTAATTCCCACGAATGGTTGGGCAGAGAAACACAAGTCCTTAAAGTAGTTTGTTTATAATTGACTACTGAATCGATTTCAGAAGAGAAAAGAGAAAAATTTAATATCCTCCTAACACCTGGCGTCTTTTACAAAGTGTTAAATAAACCGTACTGTAAAGGCCGAATATTTTTAAACTTCTTATTTCGACAACGGACGACCGACCTTCAGGTAGCATCAATTCCCGAGTGTTTGTGACAATTTGTGACATAACATTTTTTTTATTATTTTTTAAGTATTTATTTATCCAATATGTGGAAATGGTGACAAAGTTATTTACGGTACGTACAGTACAAAAGTTTTTTTATTTCAATTAAACTATATAACTACAGCGAATAAACTAAAACAAAGCGTCAAAAAACTTATCCGCATCGCTGTCGACTGGTAATGTACCCAAGAGACTGGCGGCATTGCTACGTTGTATAGCAATGCTCAGCCTCTGGGCAAAGTAAAAACCAGTCCTTGGGTCACCGGAACCCCAAACGGCTCGAAAATTGAATTTTTGCTTGGTTAAGCATAAAAACTAAATCTAAGTTAAAACTAACACTAAAACCATGGCTCTGTTGGCAAACACTCCGTACCTATGTGAATACAGAGTAGTTACCCACGCAACCATAGATTCTACAACCACAGCTACTACACTCACCGGCATCAGCCAACGAACGTCACGCGACCATCCCTTAATACTCAGTATTTGTTAAGCAAACTTAGAACCCACGACTTAGGGCGAATTTCACCAAACTTTTATACCTAGAATAAGTCTTATCCTGAGAATAAATTTTGAATTTTTGACAGATTTTGCTTAGTAGAATTGTCAGACGTAAATTTTATTCTACGGATAAAAGTTATCTGACTTTGGTAAAATCAGCCCTTAGCCGACTGAGGCCGCCGAGGACCTCAGCAACTATGGACACATTGACATGTAATGTTTCCTTAGAACACTTTTAAGGTTGTTTTTACTTTTTACTTTCGACACGATCTATCATTCCCTCAGGTAATTCATTAATTCATGTTGGTGTAGGTAATCCATCGTCTCGTACGCTTACCATAATAATTGTTTACATTTGGCACCTGTAGCTTCTTTTTCTTTGCATATGAAATATATATGAAAATTTGTATGCCAGTCCTTTAAAAAAGACAAAAAGGCAAGGTCTCGGCCTTTGCAACAAAAACAGTTTAATGCTTTGTAAAGTACATTCGGCTGTAGTGGCAAGTGATTGTAGTAAATGTTCGGGTGTCAGTAGGATTAAGGTTTTTTTCTAAATATGTATTTTATCTTACCTATCGACGATTGGGACAAAGAAAATTGAATCTCATTTCAAGGCTATAAGACTCAATTTTAGATGCATAAAGTAACGGTAGGGTCAACATTTCTGCAAATATTTGTTAATTAAAAAATATTATTATTTAACTATCTCGTAGGTGCAGTGGTCGCAAGCGCCGCTGCTGAGCATGAGGTCCAGGGTTCGATTCTCAGTTCCGGCAGTGTTATTGGGTTTTTTATTTCTGGAATTTCTGAATGTCTGGATTTGTTCCCGGTTGTTGACATTAGGCTAGCCCCCTATTACATGGGACTTAAACTGGGTGTTCTGTAGGTACACCTCTGCTGATCGCTTCGGGGAAACAAGGCGTGATGTTTTGGTAAATTACTATATTACTAGTGTTTAAATCTTTTTTACTTTAGTGACTTAGCTTTGTTATTACATAGGTGAAAGTGAAAAGAAATAAAGATCACAAAATAAAAGTGTTATATTGGATTGCTATCGAAAATAGGTACGTATCTACAACATAACCTTTTTAAGAACCATAATTGTTACGTATCCTCCGTCTGTCTGTCAGCGGGCTGTATCTCGCGAACCGTAAATGATAAATATTATATTTCTGTTAATTAGTAGGTTTGTATAAACACTTTTACACGTTAATCATATATTTTTTAAACTAGATGAGGTCGGCGTTTCCTATCTGACTACTCTGAGAAGAAAGGCCGAAACAAACTCAGAGGTCACAGTCTCTTTTAAAGTCCAGACGTAATCTTGGTCAATGTTTTTTTTACATAATAGTAAAAATTAAGTGTAGGTATGTATTATGATTATATTCTAATTGGGTGTTCGAGGGGCTTATTTGTCGATTCACACGAATGTACTCGCCCAAATCTACACTTTCAAATAATATATTATTTTATGAAGGTGATTTAAATTTAATGTGGGCGAATCGACGTCTCCAGAAATACGAATTAGGCAATTTACTACATGTAAGTACGTGCAGTGTCCTTTTTTCATACAATTCAAAACGTGCCTGTTGGCTATTAGGTAACGTATTTCTGGAGTTGTCGATTCGCCCTCAAAATATTTTTAAATTCCATGAATTGTTAGTAAATAATACTTAAAACTATGTTGAAGTAAGATTATTAATTATTGTTAAAAAATTGCACTAAGTATTTAACATTACAATGGGCACCTCCAGCGCAGTGAAAAAAATATAGAAGAAAGTAAGTGACGATTCGCCCGATTCGTGCGAGCAAATTCGTGCGAATCGACCGATAAATAAGCCATTTGTTGGTAGGTATGCGTTTATTTCGAGAAATGTTGTTTATTGAAAAACGGTAACTAATTACTAAGCCTATGTAGTAATGGCGGATAACATTATGAACCATCGAAGGTCAAAGGCTCCCCAACACTTATAGAGCAGGAATAATAACCACACTCATTATTTTTACCAATTAATGAATTATATGTATACTTAATAATTATCTTTTAATCAATCTGCCTTGCGTTATTCCGCGACTACGGCGAAGCGGTTATGATTTTGACCGGTATGTAAGTATGTGGGTATGTCTGTATATCCATGTGTTCCTTCATAACTTCTAAACTACTTGTCATAATTTGATAAATGAAGTGTCTTGATCATTCGCTGGTTAATTATAAGTTATGTGACGTCGCATTAAATTGAATATGGCACTCTCAAGAGGACAGGTGTTCCTAAGGGGTATCATGTTACCCTGTAACTGGTTTGTAGAGGTCAGATAGGATGTACTTCCATGTAAAATACTGGTATTCAGCTGAATCCGGTCGGACTGGAAGCTTACTCCAACAAAGTTGGGAAAATGGCCAGCAGACGATGACTTCCCTACTCAAATACAATAATACAAGTCTTCTCCCACACCACTAATGTACCAAAAACATTCTCTTATTAAAAACGTATAGGTCCCGTATAGTCCCCAGGCAGACATTCCTACCCCTAATTGTTGATACACCCCCTATGACGTCTGTGGCGCGTGCTGTACATTTATCATTATCTGTGACGGTAGTTTATGGCGTGGGGTCACCATAGACGAGACTGTGGTGTGAATGTTGTTTTTTTTTGTATTTTGGTAAATTTGCTACGCCGCGCTCCGCAGCGCCGCCCATCGTAGATGTATACCTGTAGGTAAAACCCGGCGCTCCTCAGCAAACCAAGCAGCTTCGGGGCTTATTAGTCGATTCGCACGAATCGGGCGAATCGTCACTTTAAAGTAATATATTTTTTTCACGGCTCTGGAGGTGCCCATTGTACTGTTAAATACTTAGTTAGGTACTACTACAGCTTCCATGTCAATAAAGACATGCCGTCCGGTCTCTTGCCATCGTCGCGTGCCAAGCCAATGGGTTCTAATACAGCTGGAACGCCGACGGTGACAAGAGCTCGTCGGATGATGTCGTTAATGTTCGCGTGCCGCGCTAAGCGACCCGCACTTCGGTACTGCAAGATAGGCCGTGGTGTCCGAGACTGTTGTATATACCACGAGTAACATAATTAACGCAAGACCTCATACACCCCAATTAGAGTATTGAGTTAAAAGCATAATACGATGACTAAAACTATTTTTTTTAAAGCTAACTGATATTATTAAGCAAAACGTCAACCCAAGCATTACTTTATGCATTTAAAATTGAGTCTTATTTCTTCTGCCATAAGATTTAATTTTCTTTGTCTCAATCAGTGGTAGGTATGGTAAAATAAATAATTTACTGAAATGGATTCAGTAGTCATTTTTAGGAACAAACTACTCTCAGGTCTTGCGTCTATTCTGTTACACCTTGTATAGGTCATTTTCACGTTTAGAATTTTAGACTTTAGTTTAAGATATTTAATAGAGAAGCTATCAGAAATCTAAAAACTGTAAGCCGATATCTCAGTGACGTCATCAACCATAAGTCAACGTACACATGGACGTAAACATATCGCGGCGGTATTTTAACGCGCACTCTATTTTCAACTCTCGATGTTGAACAAAGCATTGAGAATCCAACAGAGTGCGGCGCGACTGAGTCTCAGTCGAAAAATCACAGCGTGCGATTTTCAACCCTCGGCGCTTAGCAGTGCGTTGAAAATCTAGTGCGCAAATAAATCCAGGAGTGATTTTATGGCGTCCTTGGTAACGTGGGCTAACACACTGTTACTCTCAATGTAATCATTTTAAAGGATATCGCTAATCCATTGCTTCATAATTATGTTCGAAAAAAACTACATCTTCCATCTTTTCAATTATTAAATTATAGTGACATTATTAAAAATAAATACAAACAGACTTATTGAAATATTCAATGAAAATACAGAAAATATTAGATTTCTGCACTCCTCCATAATGTATACACTGTATCTGTGCCAAATTCCATGCTCCTCCGACCGCGTCATTTTCGTAAAATGGAGTTCAAAGTTTTTGCAATATGTATCTCTACATTGCATAAAATAAAGTCACTTTTCGTGTCCATAGGTAAGTACGCTTAGATCTTTTAAACTACGCAACAGATTTCATCTCATCAATAGACAGAGTGACTCAAGTATAACACACTGACATTCACGCGAGTGAAGCCACTGGCGAAAGCTAGTTATTTATCTAGGTGACATAGGTATGATTTTTTTTACAATTTAGAATCATGCAACGGCAAAACAAATGCAACATTTCAAATAACTTCTAGTACAACATGAGCTTCCTAAAATTAACAAGATTTGTTCAACCGTTCTCTTTGACCCGCGTATTGTAGACGCGTGCCGACCGCGCGCCGGGCGCGTGTCGTACACGTGTCGTACACGATACGATAACGACCCGCGTTTGATACGCTCAATTGTCTAGCTTGTCTTGGTACTGGTTGATTTTTTTATTTATTATCTAAAATGTCGCAAAATATTGTACATTATTTTAAAAGAGCAGCGGTGTAGTTTCTTGCCCATTCTTCTCCATACGAAATTACCTTTTGGAAGGGGCGATTAGAATTTATTATATTTTCTTGTCAATGTTGTCGTTCAAAAATGCCTTATAATGACCTACTTTAAATAAAATTAATTGTCTTTGACTTTCTGTAAGTGCGTCTGCCAAAAAAACAGTGCTGGATTGCCATAGGGATGGTATCGCGATTATCGCGTATTGCAATCCATAGTCGTCACGTCACTACTTCTGACAGACGACAGTTTCAACTTGCAATCTTTATGTGACTAACATAAAGTTTCTTGACCATTACACTGTTCAATATTTCAGTTAAATTTGAACGCAGCCAAAATAGTATAGATGATGGTAGTGCTATGTTACCTGATGCAACATAAACTAGTTAAAATGGCTGAATGAACAACTCACCATTTATAGAACAATTTCCAATTTGAGCGGTTAACTAACTCGGCAGTAGGGGTGTCACACCGCGGAATATAATAAATCTATATTTATAATATTAAAAAGCAGAAGAGTTTGTTTGGTTGATCACGCTAATCTCAGAAACTAGAACACGTATTTTAGTGTTGCATAGCCCATTTATCGACAACAAAATGACAGAAAAAAATTATCGACAGATGTAATCGTGGGGCATGTTAATAATTTTGTAAACAGCCACACGGGTCGATGGATCACGTTAACCTGCGGCTGCCGCGGTTGTTCCGTAGATGGGTGACCATCTTTACATACCAAGAACCCTCTGTGCCTCGGAAAGCACGTTAAGCCGTTGGTTCCGGCTGCCATTTGTGGATCTTTGGCAGTCGTTACGGGTTGCCAAAAGCCCGAGTTTGGCAACCAGTTCTATCAAGGGGTATTGTTTTCATAGGGATATCGGTAAAATATGATTGACGTGTAAAAGTGTTTTTACAAATCTACTCACAGAAAAAAAAACATTTCTCCCCTCGTCTGCGTCTGTTAGGCAGACTCATTGAGTCTGCTAACAATAGAAAAGTAATTGTGTTAATTACTTGACACATGACAGTTTAGCAATCGTTACATCTGCGCCTTAAGTATATTTGCTATTGGCTTCTAGTCTTTCCAGAGACAGATGAATACCAATATGTTACGTGGTGTGACTGCAGATCTGACCAACCCAGTTACTGGGTAACACGATACCCCTTGGTAGGACTGGTTGTTGTATTTTTGTAAAAACGTAATAAGACTATTTTTACACGCTTTATATTAGCTTCACTTGCATGTTTGTTTGTATGTAACCGACTCCTTTGAGCGCGATTTTGACCCACTTTAAACGGTCAGATTTCATTGAAACTTTGTAAACTTGTCGAGGACCGATGACAATTCAATAATTTTTAAAAAATTGAGAAAAAAAAAACACGTTTTTGTAGTTAGCAGAACTAAAAAATAGAAAATAAATAATAGTTTAAAAAACTAAAAAACACGCTTTAAAAACCAAACTAAAAAAGGAGAAAATAATTTAATTCAATTAAAAGGGTGGGGTGCTTTTTGAGGTATTTTTATAATCATTTAATGTCAAGCACCCCACGCTTTTTAATTGAATTAAATTATTTTCTCCTTTTTTAGTTTGGTTTTTAAAGCGTGTTTTTTAGTTTTTTAAACTATTATTTATTTTATTACTGAGATAATTATTCTGAAAGAGAAATATTAACTGATTTTCTGTATCATCATGTTTTATTGAGGACTCCGTACCATCGAATCGAGATGATGACGGCGCTATCGCTTAGTCAATTTTACTAAATACGCATATAAATATTGTTTTCACTTTGTCTAACCTTAAAAAAATAGTTTATGTATGATATAATTATAACTTCACATAATAACCTTACTTAGTAATGGTGAATGATTTCAATTAGCCTTTTAACCTCATTTTTAACGTTATTCGCAATAAATGTACGAACCACGTCACCGTGGTTTTAAAAAAATCTATACAGGTTTTAAACCACGGTGTTTTGGTTTAAAAACGGTTTATTTACAGCTATAGTCGTGACGGTCAAAATGTAACATATTTTTCGGTTCAGATCTCATTTGTCAAGTGTATAAATTTAAACGTGCAATAACGAATTTCGTTCCAAAATGACTATATTCTACGCAAATCTTTAACCGACAACGGCAACGGTCAGAATTGGTTCGATTTTTAAAAACAAAAGCATTCTTCACGCAGAGAGCAAATTTTTTCGTATTCGACCACTTGTCGGTTCTCGGATATATTCGCTCGGATCCGATAAATCCGACTGGTGGCAGCCCTATTGTCCCATAGAGCCGATTGTGGACGAAATTGAAAATTCCTGCCATCGACGGACGGCATACTGTAGTATTAGGTAGGTGGGGCTCGTGGTTTGGACGTGGGGTTGGTGTGCGTTCGATACCGGGTGTTCAAATGCAGGGTGTAATATCACATCGACGCACAAACTGTTATGTACCTTGGGGAAGGTCGGGCGAGCTGACGGCCGCGACTTATAAGTTGTAAGTCGTAGGTTTGACCCCAGCCATGCGCTTTACTTAGTGTAAATTATATCATCACCACTGCTCTCAAAATGGTGAAGGAAAATACCGTGAGGAAGTCGACATGTCCTAGGATCAAAAATTCGACAAGACATGTGATATCTACCAACCCGCACTCAGCCTGCGTGGCGGATTGCGGGCCGCTCCTTCTCACAGAGAGGATGCCTGTTTCCCAGCAGTGGGAACATTATAGGCTGATTATGGTGGGCAAAGCTAACTGTGGATGGCCTGACAGCTAGGTCCCTACGGCCTATATTAAATTTCACATTTCGTTCATTCATTCTGTTTCATGTTAATTCATGAGTTTGATATTATTTCACTATTTCGTTATTTATAATTTTCTTCAACATTTTTGTGACTCGCGAACTTTATTTAATTTTAAAAATCTCTACGATTAGCTGTAAGCCACAAACTTAAGACCATTTGAATTTCGCGAGCTTCCACCTTAAATATATCAGATACCCATCCCGTTTGTGGAGTTTTGCTAGCTAATTAAATTTGACCCTGTTTTTAGTTTGGTGCAAGAGCTACGTTCACTAGATGGCGCTGTCTGCCATACCTCTTATAACATTAGAAGCGTGTAATAACAAAGATTCCTCGCCCCACCGTCCGATATCGTAAATTTAAAGTCGTTACGGCTTTCAAAGAATGTTTTGAAGTCGCACTGAAGTTTGGAAGGGGAAGGTGAAGTTAGTAGCAAGAATGTGTTTGAAACTTCGCCAAAATTGTTGTTTTTTGTAATTAAAAAGGTCTTTGAAGTGACTAAGCGGCTTGTTAGTCGATTCGCACGAATTTACTCACCCGACGGGCGAATAGACAACTTCAGAAATACGTATATTAGGCAGTTGGGCACGTTTAGATTTGATTTGCACTATATGGGACTTGTGTTGGGAACTAGCTACTGGGCCTACCGCACGCTCAAGCTTCACCACAGTTTTGCCTGCGCAGGCCGGTTAGTACACGGAACACCGAGTACAAATCGGCAAGTTGTACCAACCACACGCACGGTGTTCCGTGTACAAACCGGCCTGCGCAGGCAAAACTGTGGTGAAGCCTGAGCGTGTGGTAGGCCCATACGACAGCGCCATTTTGACAGTTGCCTTCCTTATTTAAAATACTGAGTCGGTGAAGCAGATTCTATCGTGCAATGAGCAGGACAATATAGCCACTAAGGTAACATATATGTTAGATGTGGCTGCACCTGAATCATGGCACAGTGGTGGCCAGTGGTGGCGGCCACGACTTAGTTGTAGGTCGTGGGGTCCACCCAGTCAGGCGCTTTACTTTGTGTAATTTTATTTTATTTTTTATTAAGAGGATTTATTTAATTTATTTCATTACCACCACTCTCAAAACGGTGAAGGAAAACATCGTGAAGAAAACGGCATGTACTAAAACCAAAGACTTGTGACATCTACCAACCTGCGCTGGGCCCGCGTGGTGGATTATAGCCCATTGCTTCTCAGAGAAAGGGGGCCTGTATCCCAACAGTGGGCACATTATAGACATCAGTCTATACAGCATAATCATATGCTGTCTCCAATCGCTCACTGACCGCTTCTGGTGTCCCGCTCATTTCGCGACCTCTATTCAATTCTAAACATCAAAGTACTATTAACCAACTTACTTGTATTGTTACGTGATTGTAATATTAATTAGTAGTTAAAAGATAAGTTGGTTGAAACACTAGGTATTGTAAGCGTCGCCATGGCTGGGAGTCGGAAAATATCGCACTGGAATTTAAGAATTTAAGTACAGACAAAATCAAAAGTCACTTATTCAAACTAGTTTAAAAATCAACACGTTTTAACTGACTTGACAAAAAGGAGGTTCTCAATTCGGTTGTATTTTTTTGTTTTAACGTTTGTTACGTCAGAACTGCGCAGTTTTAAACCAATTTAAAAAAAATATTCTTCAGTTTGATTTGTATTATACATTAGTGTGAGTTTGGGTCGACTTACTGAGTGGTCCCATGTTTTGGTCTAGTTCTGATTAGTGGTTATTGAGTTAGCTTCAATAATACGTATATTGTCCACTTAGTGTATGTTGATGATGTTATAATAACTTCCTGACACTGTTATTTACTTAGCGAGTGAAGGTTTACGAATTTGTGTGGGGTCGGTAGGTAGGTACCATACCTAAAAACTGAAAATTCAAACTTTTATCAAAAATAAAAAGCAACCGACTTAAAAAAAGAAAGACTAAGTGAAGTGAAAAATTACTTTAATTTCGAAAGTCAGTGGCAAAAAAATTAAGGTTAATTCTTCCGAAATTAGGGGTTAATTTTCATTTTGTGGCTTTTTTAGGAAGTCGGTTGTTTTCTCAGTCGTTTTTGAAATCGAAGCAACACAACCCGCGTCGCTCCCGCTCGTGACTCATCCCCGTATGTTTCAAACAATTAATAATCATAAGTCTTGAGTCGTTAGCGCCACCTGGCGGCAAACAATTAGCAAGTTTGGCGCGTGACTGCTAATTGCATTACTACAGACAGTCCTAGGATTCAACCTTTAACTTTCTGCACGGGACCAAAATCGTAATCGCGGAAATTATCAGCGGTCCCATACATTTGGAGCAACACGACGCGACGTTACGAGTTGCGGGTCGTCGGTTCGATCCCAGACAGGCGCATTACTTTATGTAAATTATTTCATCACCACTGCTCGCAAAACGGTGAAGGAAAACATCGTGAGGAAACCAGCATGTCCTAGAACCAAAAATTCTAAGACATGTGACATTTACCAACTTGCACTGGGCCCGCGTGGTGGATTACGGCCCACTCCCTCTCACAGAGAGGAGGCCTGTGTTCCAGCAATGGGAACATTATAGATTGATTGTGGATGTTCCATACAATTATATATTTTCCGTTTTGGTTTTTCTCAAACAATCTTTAAAATCCTCAGTAAACCAACATTTAATACAGAATGTACAGACGCCAGCACATCAAGCTAAACCAATCTGTCAAATTTCTTTGATGGATTTTCAACTTTATTACATAGACATAAGGTTCATTTTCCATTGGGAAAATTTGACAGTTTGGGGTAGCTTGATGTGCTGGCGTGTGTACTTCGTAATGTTCTTTTTATTTGCTACTAGCTTTTGCCATCGGCTTCGCCCGCGTGATGTTGGGACATTATTCCACGGTAACGTACTACCAGGACTAAACGTATCCTATGTGTCAACCCTGGTAATAAACTATCTGTGTGCCAAATTCTATTCAAATCCGTTCAGACATTTTTGCGTGATTGAGTAATATATGTAATATTATAATATAGTAGGAAGTAAAAAGTAGGATTAATAATTATCTGAATAAATAGTTTTTTTTTTTTGTAAAAGTGTATAAAATAGAAATGAATCACAGGGCATCAAAAATTCGTCTGCATCGTTGTCAATAAGAAAACTGCCCAAAAGGCTGACAGCATTGCCACTTTGTATGGCAATGCTGAATTATTGGTCAGAAATAAGGCCAGCCCCCACTAGAACCTGGCACTGACATGCACATTGCAAAAAACTTGAAGAAAATAGAATTTCGCGGGTTGCAGCTGCATCCGGTTAGACTGGAGGCTGACCCCAAAACAGTTCTGAAAGGCTGGAATGAAGATGATTTCAATATTTGAAATGTTGAACCCTACCTACATGTAAGACCCCTCTCAGTAGGGATCAAAGGTCATGAGGGATGTCACTAATTTGACATTAGAACCAATATTGACTGGCCGAGGGGCGCAGCCTCGTGGGAGTGCGGTTCGGTGCCGGGTAGCGCAATAATTGATATAGTGATTTATAGGCTTATGTTTTCATAGATATATATTTTTTTAAGATTCCTGTTTTTTTTCTTTTTTGTTGTTGTGTGAAAATTGTTCTCAATGAGGCTCCGTTTATAAGGTTCAAAATGGCTGGTTTAAAATAAGACAAGATATTTTATAAAGTTTGTATTTGAAAACAAAATAACGCCCTAGGAGGACATAAATATTGACCTTATGGGTGATGTGGTTCACAAAGGTCAGGTGTACACACTCCTTTTGCCTCGTTTACGTTCATACATCAGCACCCTAATTGCGTAACACGCGATTAATCATAATCGGTTTCATTTTGACAGTTCAACAATATTCATTGCGTTATTTACATTGCTCAGCAGACCCACTTTTCGAACATATGAAGCAATGGTTTAGCCATCTGTTTCAAAACGAAACAGATTATGATTAATCGTGAGTTACGCAATTAGGGTGCAGATGTATGACATAAACGTAAACCGGGCGAAAGGAGTATGTACGGATCGTAGCGGGTGACGAAAAATGCGTGAGTTTATGTATGTGTATGTATAATTTACCTAAACAATTGCCATACACATAATCACTCTATAATGTTCCCACTGTTGGGACACAGGCATCTTCTCTGTGAGAGGTAGTGACTTAATCGTCAACTGGCGAGCGCGAATCTCGCGAGCGCGCGCGAGTTGGCACTTTTCGATTTTGCCTACTTTTTTTGTCGTCAACTCGCGCGTCTATGTAAAGTACAGTCAAATAAAAAGAGATTGAAAACAAAAACTATTAATAATTATTTATTGACCGCGTTAGCTGATTCTGTGAAGTACTGACTTAGATTACGATTTAGAAGGCCGAAATGAGAAGGCCTGGGGAACGCATCCAATGACACATACTATCTCGTCTAACGCGCATGCGCACAACAGTATAGCTGTCATAGCGCTATCTCTTTCTAATTCATTTTGCAAACTGAGTGCCTACTCCTTATGCACTTAGTTACAAACGATGTACCTGTCACGTCTAACATGGCGGAAGTGATGTGTGTGTGTGACAGGGACGGGTACATCGTTTAGCCGTTCGAAGTTCATCAGGAGTAAGCACCCTAGTTATTATTTTAGTGACGTTAGTGTTACGTAAGCTAAGCTGACGTTTACAGTGCACTTACGGAGTAAACATACTTACAGAGGGCAAAGTGGACTGCCTAAAATTTTGCAGTGGAATATGCCCCACTATTCTGATTTGATGGGGCGGATAACACTAGCATAAACACTTTGTGGATTCTGCCCCACTAGGGTTGGCAGCTCAGGATTTGTGTATGAAGGTTAACATGTATTTTTGAATCATTTGGGTTAGGTTAGGTTAGAACAGTGACCCTTAACGCGCGACGGCGAGCGAGCGCAGCGAGCGGTGCCGCGGCAGCGGCCGCCGAGCGCCATATCCCCTCTATTTTTGGTGAATCATTTGGGTTAGATGAGGCGGTGAATGTCTCGTAAATCCTGACATTTATAGTAGGTAAGTACCTAACTAAATTAAATTTGTTATAACGTTTTTGTAGCTGACTATACATTAAAACATCAAATTATATAGACGCGCGAGTTGACGACAAAAAAAGTAGGCAAAATCGAAAAGTGCCAACTCGCGCGCGCTCGCGAGATTCGCGCTCGCCAGTTGACGATTAAGTCGAGGTAGTGGGCCATAATCCACCACGCGGGCCCAGTGCGGGTTGGTAGATGTCACATGAGTTCGATTGTTCTAGTACATGCCGGTTTCCTCACGATGTTTTCCTTCACCGTTTTGAGAGATGAGTGATGAAATTAAATACACGTAGTAAAGTAAGGAAGGTTCGTACCCACGACCTGCGACTCGCAAGGCGGGGCCGGTACCACTGAGCCATCACTGCTCTTCGTAGTATGAAAGGTTCAACATGCCAAATAATAATACCTACTAATATTATCAATGCGAAAGTAATTCTGTCTGTCTGTGTGTTATCGTTTTACGCCTAAACCGCTTCATCCCACCGCCACCGCTCCACCGCTTCATTTCATGACGATCGGTTTACCGATCGTCATGAAATTTGGCAGAGATATAGCCTGGAATATAGAGGGTACTTAGGTTACTTTTTACGCGATAAGCGAGCCGCGGGCTAAAGCTTGTACAAATATAAGTCTACACATTATGCGCAAATCGATAACAATTTCACGGATTTTTACTTTTTGAAAAGCAACACAGTCCCCTATTTTGTAAAAAGTTTGCCAACAAATAGGGTTGTGAGCCTGTTTCTTAATGCCACCGGGTGGTCAAGAGGTTGGATTAAATTGGATAAAAAGAGGGTATTTGGATAACATAAATCAATAATTTATCACATTAGTTTTCGCCAGCGGCGCGGCGGCGTCGCTCACGTTTAGGCCGAGACTAAGTACTACCGGGATAAAAAAGTATCCTTTATGTTAATCCAGGTTATAAACTATCGATGTGTCAAATTTCATTTAAAGTCGTTCAGCCGTTTATGCGTGATTGAGTCACAAATATCCAATCTAAACACACAAACTGTCACATTTATAATGTTTGTACGATAGGATAGTAGGATTCAATTTTGCATACAGGGTAAAGCGCAAACTGTAACCATGAATTCAGCATATCATTCTTGCGTAGAAATTTTGCGTCGGTTATACAAAAAAAATCTGCTGCTTCATAGAAAAGTGCAATACCTACGCGGTCAAAATGTATAAATGTATAGATCAGCAGAGTTTTATTTGTGTAACCGACGAAAAATGTATATGCGTGCCTAGAATGATATGCTGACTTCATGATTATAGTTTGCGCACTGGTTAAAATTTTATCCTGTAGGTATGTACTCCATTCAGTTTCATGGTACCTACTTTTAATTGCGTCGTTGGTCTACTGATCGCAAGCGGTACTGTTGAGCACGACGTCCTGTGTTCGATTCCCAGTTGGCTCAAGAATTGGACTATCAACATTCAAAGATAATTTTTCAAATCCGACTGGGAGTTTTTGGCGGGATACGGTTGGAACATGTCGCACGAATTTTCATTTTCATGAAATTTAGTGAAATAGCGAATTAAATTGTATAATTTTGGTAGTGAATTATTCAATTTAGTTACATGTGAGTGCACAAGTGTAGTGAAGGTGAAAATAAGTGACTAACGTGGACTTTTCGTGTTCCCCCCAAAAACTCATATTAGGTTGTTGTAAAGTTACTACCGCTTTACAATAACTTTGACTTGACTGACTAAAGACGACTATGACTGTTTTGTAACTTCGTGCCCGGTATCGGGCCATTTACTTGATCGAAAAGAAAAATTACTTGACACTGGCTAAATGCACAAACCGTGCGAAGCCACAACCGAAAAAAAAAAAAAAAAATCCGACTGGAAGTACCAGAAAAAAACAAACAATCTCTTCATTTGTATTACATTAGCATAGATAGTATACAGATTAAAAAAAAACCCCCAGGACACCACAGGCCACCCAATAAATTTAAATAATTATAGTATTCCAAATCACTAAACGTCACCGCGACACGCCTCGTTTCGCCCCCAAAACTTCACCCCTTTTTACTAACAAAA
Organism: Antitype chi; assembly: GCA_947359405.1. Lineage (NCBI taxonomy): Eukaryota > Metazoa > Arthropoda > Insecta > Lepidoptera > Noctuidae > Antitype > Antitype chi. The sequence continues at coordinate 229,220 of OX375837.1, forward strand.
ATTTAAATACTGCCAGTGACATTTAACTAAACATTTATAGGATTTGTCAAATTAATCCTTGGCTAATTAAAAAATTCCATGGGAACGTATTTATAAGCTGGTTCCCCAGATTTTGAGAGACAAATAGCTGTGGGGGACGACTTTTTGCATAAATTAAAATAATCTATCTGTCTGTTTTCATGGGAATCATTATAGTACAGTTGGGGATTGGCTGTGATGCTACAGGTCAAGGGTTCAAGTCTCAATATGACATGACATGCTGTGTTCCCGGAGGGTTAGGCAGAGTTATACTTAAATTACACCCAGATTTAGCATTTATTTCAATTAAACCATTTACAGGCACTGTTGAATAAAATTGTCAAAAAGTCGATCAGTTGGAAAGTTGAAGCTAGTTGCCCACTCCAAAACGTAGATCTCTATGGAGAAGAACGGGCAAAAACTGCAAGGACACTCTTTTAAATCAAGATATTACAAAATCTGTGCTTTCATAGTCCTTAAAAGTAGGTATGAAGCAGCAAGAAACGCTAAGTTCTCTCTGGCAGTTTAAGTAATTTATGCGGCCTATCCAAACGTACTTTCTTTGGTATTGTCCGTCGAATCGTTGAGCTCCTTAAGTTCTGAATTGAGCAACATGACTGCTGACAAATGCGTGCACTGACTGGACAGGTCCACTCAATCTAACTGATTCTTTTTTTCAGAGTAGTCAGATAGAAAACCGACCTCATATAGTTTTTAAAATATGATCGACGTGTAAACGTGTTTGTACAAACCTACTTATAGAACTAAATAAAATCATTCATGATTTTTTAAATCTACTACAGTAAAAAAAATAATCCTACAATTGAATCATAGTGATTCAATTGTAGGATTATATTTTTAGAAAACATGTTTTTAACTCAAGAAATAGGTAAATGATTTCTCTATAAAAAACTGGTTCCCCTAATAATAAATAAATAAACATTGTGTGGGGTGCCCCTAACAATCTTGTGCTGAGCGATTGATTCCGTGAGTTAGGGTGGCAGCTTAAGGGGTATCCTGCAGTTGGAATTAAAATAAATGTTGATTGATTCGTCTGACGTTTTTACAATTAATATAATGCTTGTCAACCAACCTGCCTGCCTTTCCCCAACTATGTGAAATGTATTTGTGTGTACTTACTTATAATACAATGCCTGAAATAAAAATGATTTGTTTTTTTTATTTTATTTTTATTTTTTTAGTTCCCCGGATGCAGCTGAATACTAGTATTTTACATGAAACGATTTCCTATCTGACCTCCACAATTCAGATACTCTCAGTAGGTATTATGATACCACTTGGTAAGACTGGTTGTCAGACATTTGTGCTTCTGACGACCCGTTGCGACGGTCATAGATCTACAAATAACAGCCGGGACCAACGGCTTAGCGTGATTTCCGAGGTATGGAGGGGTATATATTGTAATGGACGGTCACCCATCCACGAAACGACCGAGGCAATTGGAATTGTACAGCTGTTATTAATTATTACTAAACCACGTGCCTCTCGTGAAATTGATGTAAATAACCAACGGTTTTTTTTCCAGTAACAATAAAATACCGCCGCACTATATTTAACACTACATAATTATATTTGCCTAAATGATAAGAGTCGCTCAGGTCGATCAAAGGTTAAGCTACACTTGTCGCGGTCGGTTCATGGATGGGTGACCACCCATAACAACATATAGACAGCCCTCCATACCTCGGAAAGCACGTTTAATACGTTGGTCCTGGCTGTTATTTGTACATCTTTGAGAGACGTTACGGGTAGTCGGTATCCCGAAAGTCTGACAATAAGTCTTACGTAGGGGTACTTATTGTATAACCCAGTTACTGGGCTGTGGAGGTCAGATAGGTAGGCGCTCCATGTAAAATACTAGTATTCAGCCGCATCCGGGTAGACTGGAAGTCAACCCCAACATAGTTGAACAAGGCTGGGCAGATATATTGATATTGATATTTTTTAATACTTTCTAGTAAGACGACCCCCTTGATATATACACCGTGATATTTTAGTCGTCTTACAAGCGCAGCCCACTTCATGTTTCCAATGACTACTTAACAATTATTTAAACAATTTTTTTTTTACATATGCATAATTAACAAAAATTCAAATATACCTAATTCACTAAGTCGCATGACGTAGTTTGAAACACCCTGTTATGGAGATGAAATGTAATGGTAGGTAAGTAGATATTTTCTACCGTTTAATACGTGAACATTATTAAGGCCCATAGTATCCTCATCTCCCGTCTGAATGCTAAAGCACGACTGCCGCCCGCGCCCGCGCAGGGCACCTCTGAGCCTTTATCTCAAAATGGGGATATTCCTTTTCAAATGACAAACGACGACGAACGATGATGACGAATGTCATCATTATTATATTATAGTTAAAATATTTCTCATTAAGTGAAATTTGTAGTAAATTTCTTTTGAGTAAATAAAGATTCTTTAACCACAAATGTTGATTAATTTACAATTGTGCTCTAGCGATTCTGTGGTACCTCTAACTATCTATTTTTCAGTGTATTTTTTTTCCAAATAACGAAGCCGTTTAGTAGGAGTATGGAATAGAAGCCAAAATATTGTGTGTTGGAAAATATTTTTTTACAGCAAAAGTATTAACCATACAAAAAAAGTACCCTCGGCAAAATGATCTATATGAATCTATAGCAAAATCATATATTTTTCAAATCTTCAAGACAAGCCGTTAATGAGCAGTACGGTTCATAAAGTGACCGTGTTACTCTACCAAACGGGACTTAGGCCCTTAACAGGGGGGGTATTTCACAATTATTCTAAAGCATTATTTATTTTTCCTTGTACCTATTGTCTTAATTAATGGTAACAATGTTTTAATCGCGCCTAGAGATATTTTATGACGGATACATTGAGTGGACCACCTTTGTTAGATGACTAAAATCTCACGATGAATAGCCTTATTTTATTTTTTCTATTTGTTGTTAAAGCGGCCTTAGAAATGTCAAATGGTTACTTAATACGGTTCATACACAACAAAATAAGTAAAATGGCAAAAAAAAAAATGTCAGCTACCAACCCGCACTGTGCCCGCGTGGTGGATTACGGCCCACTCCCTCTCGCAGAGAAGAGGCCTGTGTCCTATTAGTGGGAACATTTTAATGCTAATTATGCTGTGTCAAAAGCTTTTATAATTTTTCGTGCCTTTATTGTTTTTTGCTGATTAGTAAGAGCTAGCATTTTTTTACAAAGCGACTATTGAAAACCAAAATAGACATGTACCTACCAATTACAACGCAAACATTTAAAAAAGTATAGAGATTTATTAAAAAAAGAATATTACAACCCCTAACATGCCCCTTAACAGCATTTATTCCGTATGATTTCACCCCCTAGCGAGGGGTGAGAGAGACCAGTCGTATTATACTTAAAAAAACATGTACACGCGCATATTACATTCCTCCGACCACGGAGAATTGTTGGAATTATCGTATTAAGATGTGTTTCGTAAGATGTCGGGGGTGACGTTTGAAAAATAATCGGTTTTTTGGGGATGGAATAACTGGATACGACAAATTAAGGGTTTTTATTCATGCTCCCAAAACATAAAAATAAATAATTAGTTAAAACCGCCGCAACGGGCCGCGACGTATTTTCGTACAAAAAAGTACGGTGCGGCGGCGCCTGTGTAGTGTGGTATGAGTACGAATAACATGAAATTACTAAACATTTATCTTGCTTAACGAAGTAACAAATAATTTTGTAAAATTAAAAAAAAAAAATGTTTCTTTTTTTCATTAAAGACTTTGGTTACATACATTCTCAAAATTAAGTTTCCTCTATGAATCCGTCCCTTAATGAGATATTGAAAGTGTAACAGAATAAACGAAAGTCCTGAAAGTAGGTTGTTCCTAATTTATTACTGAATCGAAATCAGTAAGTTTTCAGAAATTATGTATATTGTCATAACTACCACTAATTGAGCCAAAAAACATTCAATCTTACTTGGAAGCAATAAAACTCAATTTTAAATGGATAAAGTTATTCTGGGGTCAACGCTATTATGTCACACGTTGTATAAACCGATGTCCCGTTTTGAGTAAAAAAATAATGTTCACGTTAATTATGAACCAATCATAGAAAATGTACGAAAGTGATGAAGAAGTATTTTTGAGGAGCCAGCCTTAAACTTGTTCAATATAATTATTAGTCCGTACCCAACAGTTGCCAATGGAACCCTATTACTAAGCCTGCTCTCTGTCCGTCCGTCTGTCTGTCAGCGGGCTGTATCTCATAATCCGTAATAGGTAGACAGTTGACTGTGTATCTATTTCGCCCCAATACCGGCCAAATGCGATTCAGACTCACACACAAAGGGTTCCGTACTACCGTACAATATTTTAACACAACTTATTGAAACAAAACACCTTTCTTTTATGGGGACTCTTTTTAAATTTTAACTGTATTTTATTTTTATTATTTGTTGTTATAGCGGCAATTGAAATGTACACTCTGTCATAATTCCTATGACGGTTCATAAGGTCCGATTCGTATCATATTTTTTTTCAACATTTGGCCTGACACTGAGCTGCAAATTGCAATATACTTTTTAAAAAAAATTCTCCGTGCTACATGGCACTTCCACCTTAATATAAATAAAAATCTAGGTGTGCCGACGCGACGGCTACACTTATGCAAAATTTATAAAAAGGACATTATACCCCGTTATAAGTTAACTATAAAATAAAAGCGATGCATCAAAGTCAGAGCTATCTGCATAATTATCTGGAAGATAAATGACTTCATTATAAATGCTAATAAAAACTATTTCATAGCCACAAGAACTTACTTATGCAAAGAGTAACTTGCAGTGTGTCTTGTTTGAATTTGACAGATTAAATGAACAAATTACCTAGTCCTTCACAGTTATTATACGTATGACGGCTGTACCCCAACAGCAACCTTATTGTAACGAGGATAAAGATCACTCATCAAGATCTTATTATAAAACATTCACATGTTATTTACTTTACAGTACCTAACTGCATTTAATAGAATGTTTGCAAATATAATTATACTGGTATTCGTACGGCATATCCTAGAACCAAAAATTCAAAGACGTGACATCTGCCAACCAGCACAGGAACCGCGTTGTGGATCCATTCCCTCTCACCGAGAGTTCCCTTTCACATTTAACCCGTCTACCTTGAAAACAAGGCAGTGAACATGCATCTTCTGAGCACGCTCGATCCGTCACAGACCTCAGCAATCGTGTTCCATCTGGTGTGCTCCAGGTGAAGGGCGGGCCCCATTCAGTAATTTAAAAAAGGCAGTGCTGATGCTCTTCCTCCGTTGTTCCAGATGAGGTACAGCTCGCGGTGGTGCGGCGGTCGCGGTTGACACCATGGAAGTGTCGTGGGTGGTGCTCGCCGCCGTCTTCATAGCGGCGCACGCACAGAATAACAGAAGTAAGTCATCTTCATCGGCGTTCGTCCAGTTGCTCTTTAATCCAGACTTGTTTAGAAATAAAATATAAATAATAATGCATAAAACATGATATATAAAGTTATTTTATTGTACATTACATTGTTACATGTTTAACTTAATCATGCAAATATTGTTGGTTACATTTAAAAATGTTTCCCGCCAGTAAATTCTTTAATGCTGTAAAAGTTTTTAGTTTTTAACCATTCATTTAGTTGTTTTTTTGAATAATCTAATATCTAAAATTTTTAAGTCCCTTGGAATTTTATTGTACACCCGAACACACAGGGCTAAACAGCTTTTATTATATTTAGCCAGTCTCGGTAAGCCTGTGGATCTCGCCGGTTTCGAGGATATACATCCTCTGCCTTTTTAACCCCCGACGCAAAAACGACGGGGTGTTATAAGTTTGACGTGTCTGTGTGTGTGTGTCTGTCTGTGGCATCGTAGCCCCCGAACGGATCAACCGATTTTGATTTTATATTTGTGTTTGAAAGGTGAATTAGTCGGGAGTGTTCTTAGACATGTTCCATCAAAATCGGTTCAGCCGTTTGAAAATTATCAGCTCTTTTTTGGTTGATGAAGGGATTTGAGCATCTTCCACATGTCTGATCAAGTCGATATTTGGTATTCTATTACTTCAATGATATTAGACGAACAAAGTAACCTTGAACTGATGCTGGAGCAACACCTGGAATGAAAATGCTAGGCCTCCTCTGTTTGGCGTTTTCATTGACCGTCCCCCGACTTGACAATGCCTTGATCAAAATATTACCTACAACATAAGGCCAATAATTTATATTTTTTTTTTACTTTTTAGAGTTTTTGTATGGGTCGGGGTTTTTTAAAGTTTTTAATTTATCAAATAGGTCTTTATGCTTCTTAACAAACATGCATACTTCATAAATATGGAGAGAGGATAGCGGTAATACTAATAAACCAAGTTCTTTAAATATTGGCTTGCAAGATTCATGAGGTTGTAATGTAATGTACTTATATACAATGTGTTGTAACGCAATGTATTGTGGAATGTAACTAGAATTCTGCGTGTGGACGTCACTACGAGCAATACATATAACGCTTGGGCTGGCCCTCGCGCTCATTTTTTATTTATTTATTTCATTAATCTAAAATTGTATTATAAAGGTAGTTTCATAAACTAGTCATTGATTGATTGCTTACGTCATGAGGAACTTCAAATGAGGGTTTATCTTATATTTTAAGACCTTGTAGCTTTCCGCTTATTTCTTTTCCCAAGTGTTTCGTAATTCTGTAGTTTTCATGATCCTTCGCGTATTGGTTTTTGGCCCGAATACAAAGGCTCCAACTGTGTGGAACAACTTGAACACATACAAGATTCATGCTGAGTTTGTATGTCGTCTACACTATTCGCATTATGTACATTAAACATTACACACGCCTGAACAAGGCTTCAAGTACTGAGTTGAGCTACGCCATTACTGACAAATGCGTGTACTGAGAGGACAGGTCCACTCAATCTGCATGGTCATCATTGGCCTGACCAAGATTATGTCTGGACTTTAAAAGAGACTGTGACCTCTGAGTTTGTTTCGGCCTTTCTTCTCAGAGTATTTGGATAGGAATAGCCGAACTCATCTGGTTTTAAAACATAATTAAATTTTTGCAGTGTGCATTGTTTTTTTTTTATTTACATAAAATCACGCCTGTAATCCCCGAAGCATTAGGCAGAGGTGTACCTCAGAACATGCGCATTTTGCAAATAATGTAAAAGGGGGCGAGCTATTACCGTAACCTATTGCCATCAATGGGCACAAATCCCAACTCTGGGCTGCTACTGAGAAATTCCTGACGGCACTAACCAATTAACACTTTACCTGCAAATCGAACTCAGGGCCTCATGCTCATCAGTAGCGCTGCCTACCACGAGACCAACGACGCAGGCTCATCATCATCATTTCAGCCGAAAGACGTCCACTGTTGGGCACATAGGCCTCCCCCAATTTGGGGGGTTTTTCCATAATCGCCACGCTTTGCAGGCGGGTTGGCGATCGCAGTATGGTGGTACAGTGCATAGAGTATTTGATACATAGAGTACATTCTCCAGTAAGTCCCTTAGTCGCCTTCTACGACACCCACGGGAAGAGATGGGATGGTGCTATTCTTTACGTCCGGCACCACACGAAATACGCAGGCTATTTTGTATTATATTTCAGGGGGTTGAAATTCAATCTTGCATGACTTCTTTGACATTTCCACTCCTAAAAACACGTAAAATCTTTATTGCCAAAATATTACCTATCATTTCTATTTCATGGGGCGAAAACCATTAAAATGAAATGGTCCTCTTTCCTCCGGATAGAATAAAAATGGCGGCTTTAGGACCGGAAGTGACGCAACGGATTCGTGACTTCCGGTATAGAAATGTGACGCTGTTTCGTTAATGTTTCTAATTGTATTTTCTTGTTTATTTTGTTATTTATTATTAGTTAAGAAATATATTTATTTAGGGGTTGAAATAGTTCGCCCCTATTTTTCCGGTGTCTAAGTGGTTAAAGATTTATTTTATAATTTTCCGGGGTGAAAGCGATCTTTAAAGCCTAATTTGTTTAGAATATTCAGTTTCATCATCTGTCAGAGTCTCAAAATGCCATTTTAGACACTAATCTTCACCCTCACATGCTCTGAGGATAATGTCTGACTGACCTTTGAGTTTGTTTCGACCTTTTTTCTCAGAGTAGTCAGATAGGAAAAGCCGACCGACTTCAAAAACAGACTTCAAAAAAGGGAGGAAGTTTTCAATACCTAACTGTTGTTGGTTGTACCTACTTATTGTTTTTATGTATTTATCTTTGTTTCCTCAGAACTCCGTCATTTACAAACCGATTGGAAAAAAATCTTCCTTTTTGTTTGGTCAAGTTCAGCATCCTAATTGCGTAACACACGATTAATCATAATCTGTTTCACTTTGACAGTTCAACAATATGCATTGCGTTACTAATGTTGTTGAGAAGACACATTTTTCGAACATATGAAGCAATGGTTCAGCAATCTGTTTCAAAACGAAACAGATTATGATTAATCGTGAGTTACGCAATTAGGGTGCTGATTAGTGATGGTTATTAAGTTAGCTTCAATAATACGTATATTTTCCACTAACTTGGTGTATGTTGATGATGTTATAATAACTGCCGGTTACTGTTATTTACTTAGCAAATGACGGTATACGAATCTGTGTGCAGTAGGTGCCACAGCTAAAAAAAAAAATATCCCAAAAAACACAACTGATTTCCAAAAAAAACACTATAATTTAGTTTTAGAAGTCGGTGGCAAAAAACGAAATTATAAAACCAAATATACCAACTTCCGAAATTAAAGTTTTTTTTCTCTTTGTAGTGTTTTTTTGGTAGTCGGTTGTTTACTGTTTGTAGTAAAGTTTTTTAATCAATATAGTAGTACTCAAAACAGTCCATTCTTAACTCATCAAACAAAACTCGAGTACAGACTTGCCCCATACATCATCCGCAGCTGCCGAAACCACATATTCCTACATCCCCAGTTCCAGAAAGTTGGCAAATCTCTGTTTGAGAGTTCACAAACTTTGGCACTTTATTATTTTTTCTTGAAATACTTTGAATAGGTTTTTAAAATGCCTCAGTGAAATATGGCTGGTATTCGATTGGGAGTACTTTTTTTTTGTTCAACTTTTGTCCGGTGAGGCAAAAAGAGTATGGCTATAAAAAAAGGAAGGAGAGTAGTATTTTTCTTTTTTGCTGCCAGTCTGCGATGACAGTCAAATGATCGATTCGCGACTGTGCAGCAGCCTAAAATGGAGGAAACCCGCGTGGATTGTTGCTATGAGAATAACTTGCGTTTTTATAAAGAACACTAGCTGACCCGACAGACGTTGTCCTGTCTTAACTATGAATATTGAGTTCGCATTATAAAAAAAAAATTGGGGTGGACCACCCTTAACATTTAGGGGTATGAAAATAGATGTTGGCCGATTCTCAGACCTACCCGATAAGCACACGAAATTATATCAAAATCGGTTCAGCCGATTCGGAGGAGTAAGGTAACTAACATTGTGACACGAGAATTTTATCTAAACCTAAGAAGATTTACTTAGGACTTAACAAATCTAGCGAGATGTGGGTTGTTCTTCAGGTACACCTCTGCCATAACCCTTCGGGGAAGCAAGGCGCGATGTTAGTTGTAATATGTTTAATTTCCTTATTTTTTTCAGATGACGGACCAAGATTCCTGTCGCGAGGACATTCATTTAGAACAGTTGTAGGAGACACTCTACTGTTGCCATGTCAAGTGCAAAACCTGGGTAAGTGGAGGATTAAATTTCTCTTAAATACCTATAAATATCTGGTATTACCGAGGTTCGCTCGGTAATTCTTTTGTTTGACGTTTTCTAAAAATGAAACCTAGCTAGATCAATTTATCGCCCCCGAAACCCCCTGCATACTGCAGGGGGTTTATTTATTTGTTTATTTATTTATTTATTTCATGAAATTTATTTCATGAAAATCTTTGGAGCCGTTTCCGAGATTCAGATTACATACATACAGGAAAAGTTTTTATTCAGTGCGCAAACTTTAATTATGTAATATACATTTATACAAGAATTGCTCGTTTAAAGATAATAGATTAGATAGATTAGATGTTGGTGGCTGGAGCTTGCTCGAAACCCAGAAAGGTGGTGCATTTCAATCCACAAAGTAACTGAATTCATTATCTGCCCGCCATTTCCCAACAATGTTGCGGTCGGTTTCCAGTCTAACCGTATTCAGCTGAATACCAGTATTGTACATGGAGCGACTCCCAAGCAGCACATTAGCGGAAATTACATCCATAAACAAGCTATATTACAGTCAAAGGCTCTTATGTAGCTGTACTAATGGATAAGACGATTCTTGGGACTGTATAGGGGGCGATCTCTACACTGTTAAACAGCACAGCTGACTAATGGCTGTACAATGGACCAAAAAAACAACAAAATGCATTTTAGTAGAACTTGAAAGAACTATTGTCCAGCTTTTGGCTACGTATAATGCTACTAGCTGGTTAAGAAGACCAAAGTTTGTAAACAGCTGCATAACGGGGTAACGTCACACCGTTTCTAAGCTTTGAACTGTATTAGAGAATAAAATTTTGCCATTGGCATTTTTTATGGAGTACACAAATTCTATTATAATGCTTCCTCAGTGAGCTTAACACTAGCTGGTTAAAAGCATTTTAAGACTGCATGAGCTGTACATTAGTGTAGTGTTACTCCACTTTAATTCCAAAGCTTATAGTGTAAATATTATCTATTTCACAGCCTCTAGAATTATTGAAGAGTAGACATAGGTTAGTAGTGCTATGATAACGTCAATTTTGTCATAACCTCGCAACACGACTTAATCACATAGATTTTGTTACCAATGATCATAGTTCCGTACAATTAATGGATTCGGTCAGTGACCTTTCTAAAAAAATAATTGTAACGAGAAATACTGAAAGTAATGAATCAAACCAGACATGAGGGAGAAAATATTTATATGGTAAACATTTTATTTAACGAAAATATAAAAGAATGGGCAATAAAGAGAAATGTTGCTCAAGATGCACTGAAGGAATTACTAATAATTGTGAATAAGAGATTTCCAGATATTTTACCAAATGATCCGAGAACGATTCTACAAGCTAGAATAATTGCTTTAAAATAAATCGAATCTGTTGATGAAAACTGGTACAATTAATGGACTAATCAATCCGCTAACTATAGTTTTAAACAAGTGGCTAGACGTTTTAGAAAATATTAAGAGCATTGGTTTGAATATAACCTTTGATGGCTTGCCTCTATATAAAAATTCGAAATATGAGTTCTGGCCGATTTTCCGTAATGTTTTTGAAATACCCAACTATTTATGGTGTTTATTATGGTGTCGGAAAACCGAAGAATCTTGATCTTTATCTAGAAGATGGTGCCGATTCTGTTGGCACAAAATTCTCTAAACTAAACTAAAAATCACCAAAATTTAGTTTAATCCTGTCAAACGACGATTTCCCATTCTGAAATTGACTAAAGTGACACAACTTAACTATATTTTAGTTTGACAGCACTAAGATTGCACTGAATTATTAATTTAGTGAAGATGGTAATTTTGCTATTCTGAGTTTGCTGTTTTTCACCAAAAATGTTGACTATATTAATTTTTCTAACTAAATCTGACTATTTTTAATCGCGATTAAAAAAGTGTGGAATAAAACTAGTGGTCATGAACTAAAATTCACACCAACACTTCGACTTCAAGTGCAAAAACAGTATTGTATCTTTTTTTTCTTTTCGTTTGCTTATATCTCAAAAATGGTGTGTCCTATCGCAAAAATGATGATAAATTCGACCCCCTTTATGAAACCCCTATGCCCCATAATCTCAACATGTAGGTAATATTTTTTTTATTTTCCATACAATAAGTGAAAAATTCCATAAAAAACGTCGAGGCTGCCCTCCTGCGCACGCTTCATTCATCTCTTAAAAAAATCATTGCGTAGGGCACACAAGTACCACGTTGCGAAGCCAAAAGAAAAAAAATACCACCTGCAGGCTTGGCACGACAACCGTAGAGAAGCGTTTTGTCGACGGAAGACAAGACAAAAATGACGTTTCCGTGTAGACAGTTGTCAGTTTTTCACCGAGAAATGTAGACAAGCGATTTCTATTCTACAGTAAAGTAGAAATAAAAATCAAAAAATCAAAATCAAAATATTTTATTTCACATAAGCCTGCATGGGCACTTATGAAACGTCAGAAGCTAGGTGCACGGTTCCAATTTGTCGTTTCCTATGGAGAAGAGCCGGCAAGAAACTCCACGGTTACTCTTTTAAAAATAATTGGCTTTTACAATGTTTTCAAATTACAGTGATAATAGGTATGGGAGGACAGTGCAGGCCAGTCAATAAGTACCAGGTACTTAGAGGAATGAAAATACAGAATAGAAAAACGTCTACAAATCTAGTCTCTAAGGCCTACAACGTTCTCTCATTCACAATATGTAAAAGAATCTACCTATATAAAATGAATCTATTTGAACCAAGTGACATGATTTCGATGACAATCACTGAAAATAAATAGTAGGTAGTAAAATTGATGTATAATGTCAAATAATGACGAGAATATGTCAGACATTGTAAAAAAAAAATAATAATAATAAAAAGAATAAAAATTAACATTGCAATTTGGGAGCAGTTAATAGACTTTCACACGGTTTTGCTGTTAATGAGGTACCAGGGAAGCCACATGTGCAGAAGGAATTAATGCCAAACTTCCCTGTCTTCAACGTAGTCTTTTATCTTATAATATGCTTTTTTGATAAGGACACGTTTGATGTGAGTTTTAAACTTTCCATCGCTAAGTTCTGTAACCGACTTTGGCAACTTGTTATAGAAGCGGATACTGTTTATTAGAAATGACTTGCTAGTTTTAGTTAATCTAAATTTTGGAATCACAATTTCATCTTTACTACGTGTATTTAGATTATGGAAATCGCATCTTTTTTTGAAAAGACCTAAGTTTTTGCGAACATACAAGATATTTTCTAGAATATAAAGAGAAGGCAGAGTAAGTATATCAATTTCGTTGAATTTGTTTCTAAGAGACTCGCGAGGCCCCATTTTATAGATTGCGCGAATAGAAACCGTCATGCTACTAAGCCTGCAGGATCCGCGATTGTCAAATTCGATTTTAGTTGTGTCAAAATTATTTTTAAGTTTAGAGATTTTTTTTGCAGAATAGCTTTAAGATTCTCATAGCCAAAAGTAAGGAATTTTAGTGATAGTTTAGTTAGTTTAGTTCGGTGTACAAGAGAATCGGCACCATTGTAGTTGAAATGAAACAGTTATTGAATGACGGAATCCTTCTATCAACAAGTGAGATTATAAAAGTCAAGATTAGATGTTTTACTTGCGATTCACCCGCAAGGGCTTTTATAACAGGTACATATTATGTGCATTTTCAAGCCCTCAGCGCCACGTCTTTATGAGAAGATAAATTTTAATATTGTGTGGCCGTTACAAAACAATAAAGCCGTGTCAGTGGCGCTCAAAAGTTTTATTAATTTATAGCTGTTGGCTAAGGAATGGTCAGTAAAAATAAAAGTAATGGTATACATTTACTGCGTTTTATTTTATTAATCACATACTCTTGATTTGGCTTTGGTAATTCTATATGTTAAACCATTCGTTGGTTTTATTTCTTCATTATCTGGGTAATCTGACGTGTCACTATGGTTCAACATGCCACTTAGTTCTTTTTCTGCATTGTTATATGTTGCAATGGATGACCGTTTCACTATGCATTGCATTTTTGTCCAATCTGTATGATGCTTTGAATATTCTAGTTTCATCAATTTCGAAGTGACGTTTTTAATATATCATCTCAACCATCCATCCTTTTTCTCAAGCACTTGGTATGACAGATAATTTTCCTTCCCCTCTTTCTATTGTCTTCAGTTTTTGAACGGCATTTCTATTTTCTGAAAACAAGAACAATTATTTAGCAATAACATTAGCATCTTTACCTACTACGTCAGAAGTAAGAGATCATTAAGTATGCGGATTTAGTATTTGTGCCAATAAGTAAAACGCTCTATAGTATTAAAATATTTACACCTATTACAGGTACTATCACAAAAATATGTACACTATTATTAATTGATAAATTATAAAACAAACTAAGTTATTCACTTCGTTCGCATAATTGAATTGCAGAAGTGTGTAAGTATGCAAGAGTGCGTACGACTCGCAATTTACAAGACAAAAAAAAATCGTAAACAAAATAGAAACAATAATAATACGTGCGGTGCGTAGCGCGTGACGGGTAACAAATTCACAATATATAAAGATAATATGGTAAAGATTTGGCAAAAACTGGCTAACACAAGTTTGAATAACTCCTTTCAATAAAATATATATATATATATATATCAATATGATTGGTTAAATTTAAATGGCGCTAACAAATCTTTCGCGACAAAGCAAATTCGCGACTAAGCGACAGTCCAAATTCGCTTCATCTCTTTCACACGGCCGGGAGAGCGTAAAGTTAAACCTAGCTAAATATTCACTTAGCTAGGTTAAATGAAGTTATAGTTTTTTTTTTATCTTACTTTATAACATACATTTCTAAGCAACATGGCAAGTAATGGCTCTCTGATTTGACATAACAGGCAAGAATAAGTAGGATCACAAAATCAAGTGAAGTACCTAAGCTACTTGAGTACGAAATGCCCGAAATAGTTTTCTATCAATATTAGAGATCCCTAAGACGCTGTTGTATACTCTCACTTTGCTGCTTTCACCAGTCGTTAGAATAACTGAAAACTATTGTACAGCTAGCGTAAAGTTCTCAGCTGATTAATAGAATTAAATATGGCCATTGCACAGAAAAGAGAGTTTCAAGAGAATTTAGTTAGAATGATTGCCGGATAACAAATTAACGCCATTTTAATGTAAACAAGCCGTTTTATATATGAAAAAAATTACTGATATCTGTAAAATTTTCATGATATTTCAAAGCTATTAAAGTAAAAATACATTATTTTTTAGCTACAAATAGATATGAATGCTCATAAAATGTAATTTTTTTTAAAAATCCATGAATAATTCGTACACCGTATTTATTTTGAATAATATTTTTAGTAAAACCATATTATTTCTGTGGCGCGTGTAATATTTGATAATAACACCTATATAATAGGTCTTTACCTATGAAATTGCCGTTTTGTATGAAAAAATTTAAACGATTTTTTTTCATGTATTTTTTATTTGTATTAATCGAAGTAATCACCCATGCAATCAATGCATCTTTGCCATCGCAGTGGCAGTTTATTGATGTCCTTCTTAAAGAAATCAGCTGGACGGGAGGCAACAAATTCTTCAGAGGCATTTTGTACTGCCTCTCGGGTATTGAATTTTTTTCCCGCCAAGAAGTTATCCAAATTCTGGAAAAAGTAGTAGTCTGTAGGCGCAAGGTCTGGTGAGTAGGGCGGATGACGGAGAGCTTCCAACCCCAGTTCTTGCAACTTGGAGACCGTCTGCTGTGCAGTATGAGGTCGCGCGTTGTCGTGCAGGAGCAGCGGAGACGAGCGATTGACCAATGCTGGTTGGAGATGTGCCAGCTTCTCCATCATTGTGTTCAGTTCTTCACAGTACACATCTGCAGTAATGCTCAACCCGTTTGGTAAGAAGCTGTGATGAATCACACCGGCGCTAGACCACCAAACAGTGACCATCACTTTTCTAGGGGTAAGTTTTCGTTCAGGGCATTGTTTAGGTGCTGAACCAGGATCCAACCAACTTGCTGAGCGCTTGCGGTTATCAAACAGAATCCATTTTTCATCGCAGGTAACAATGCGGTTCAAAATTCCTTCATTTGTGTGTCTGTTGAGCAGTGCAAGGCACGTCTCGACGCGTACTTCGCGCTTACGATCATTGAGTTCGTGGGGCACCCATTTGTCAAGCTTTTTTACCTTGCCAATTTGACGCAAATGGACCAATATTGTTTTGACGCTAACGTCGAAAGCTGCTGCTAATTCAGCCGTAGATTGTGTATCATCAGCTTCCACAATCGCCTTTAATTCGTCATTGTCGACCAAAGTCTTCGGACGACCGCGAGGTTCATTTTTCAGGTCGAAATTTCCAGAACGGAAGCGAGCAAACCAATAACAGGTGGTGCGTTGGTTTGTAGTGTTAGCTCCGTAAACGTCGTTGATGTTGCGTGCCGCTTGTGCCGCGTTGCTGCCACGACGGTACTCATATTCCATAATTATTCGAATTTTTAACGTATCCATGATGACGAAAAAGATTGAAATGCGATGAAAATGTAACACTAATCAATAAACAAATGACTACTTTTGGAAAAAAAAATCCATGTTTTTAAAATAAAATTAATTTGAAATTAGAATTCTTACCCAAACAAAAATTATTTTGATTTGAAATGGCCAGTACTGCAAAACGGCAATTTCATAGGTAAAGACCTAATATATTAACAGTAAACTGGCACCCGCAGTACAATTTAGCGATAGAGATACAAAGAAACGTGAAAAATTACTTACCTTAAATTGGAAATTATATATTTGCCCACAGATTAGAGTTTGACATAACACTTGCACTGCACAAATAGTCTTTTGTTGCTATTTCTTTGTAGATTTATTAATCGCCGTAAGGAAACCATACACCATCTAGTGGCTGTCTAAGAGAATTAAAGGAGCTGGATAGTGGCCTGTTGACAGCTGTCTAAGCTATTGTGCAGCCCATGTACATCTCTTACAATGCTCTGGAATGCTTTTAACAAGCTACTATAATTCTCAGCGCTGGTTAATTTGGGGCCAAATGTGGAATTATAGGGGCTGTGTAGCGGGATAGACAGCCCTTGTACAAACAGCATAACAGCGTCGAGTTTTCAAAAATTCTGTTGTCCAGTGGCTATACAGCTATTTGTGCTGCTTGGGCTGCCTGTCTGACCTCCACAACACAGTTACTGGGTAATACGATACCCCTTGGTAAGACTGGTTGTCAGACTTTCGGCTTCTGACGACCCGTAACGACTGTCAAAGATCCACGAATGATCATGCAATAATCCACAATGCAACTGAATTCTATGAAAAAAATCATCCTAAAGACCTAGATCCAGCGCCAAACACGCAAATGTCGCGCAAAGCTTTCCTAAAAAACGATGTTGATCAGCTCTTCTGTACATGGGTTTTTAAGAGACCATTTGTCAGTCATAAAGGAATGAAAATTACTCTTGGATATTGTTGCCGCCACGGCGAAGAAGACTTAGTCTAATATGATGGTACTCGTGATAAATTTTAACAGGCGCACGAGTCGACCGAAGGATAAAGTAAAATACTGGTATTCAGCTGCATGCGGACTGGAAGCTGACCCCAACATAGTTGAGAAAAGGGGGGCAGATTGATTTGATTGGCAATATCCTTCAAAATCATTCAGATTGTGATTGACAGTGTGTTTCGCTATTAGGGGCTGGTCTTACCTACAGGTTGCGAGAGTACTAAGTATCTAAAATGATAGTGTCAGGGGTGCGGGTTGTTCGAAAGAGATACCGTGGTCCCTGGCACACAGGCAACTGTAAGGAACACGGGTGGGTTTTAGTCAGTAAAAGTCTGACACGCCCTCCTGCTCCACCCAGAGCGAGAGAAGTTATTTGATGAATTTCCAACCTCAAAAAAAAACCTATCCTACTGATACATTTTCTCCTCTGTATTGCAGGCTCATTAGTCCTGCTATGGCGAAGGGGACCGGCAGTGCTGACAGCTGCCAGTCTAATGGTGACCAGAGATGAGAGGTTTCGTCTGGTGGACGGCTATAACCTACAAATCACTGATGTTGGACCACAGGTAATAATTGAGCTGGTAACACTTTACCCGCGTGTTGGGTGTCGATATCGAAAACTAAATTAAAATATTATTTTTTTCATCATTCCTTGGTCCATAGACGACTATTAAGACTTGGTAATTTGAAAACCTAGTAAAAGACATTTTTTTTTTGAAAAAGTAACGACAATCTGTGTGGTTCTTTCCTCAAAAACCATTTCAGACACAAATCTAGATGGTCTTCACAATATCTGACTAAGAATATGTCTGGATTTTAAAGGAGGCTGTATAACTTCTGAGTTTGTTTCGGCCTTTTTTCTCAGAGTAGTCATCTACGAAACGCCGACCTCATCTAGTTTTAAATCAAAATTTGCTTTTGATGTGTTAAGGTGTGTTTTTGACCAATTCACAGATTTAATATAACTTATCATTTATCCTGTAACGAAGGGTAAGTTACAGGAACCGAGGAACAATCGCTCTCATTCAATCTTCCTATCCGTTGTCGGTCCATGAATTTTAATTAGCATTCCATCAAGAAATCTATCGGATCGCTAATGAAATCTTAAGTCAACGATTTTAACTGCAGCTATTTGCTTAAATTGCTTCTTCGCAAAGATTTAAAGCGCTTGATTTGCTCTCAGCGTAACTATTAAGGCACGCGAAACAGTGTCCAAATTAAAAAGAGTGACCACACGTATTATTAAGTAGCTTTGGCCAGCGGCTTCGCCCGCATGCTTGACAGAAATTGTCTCACGGGAATGTACTACTACTAAAATGAAAAATATTTTATGTGTTAAACCAGAACATAAACCATCTGTATTTTCGTGCCGTTTGGGGTTGAAACCACCGGGCCGTGGGGTCCGAGTGCTCATGCTCTCTACAAGGAAATCTCCAAACGGCTGGTTGACACTTCCCGTGACCCAAGGGCTGGTTTTTACTTTGGCCAGAGGCTGAGCATTGCTATACAACGTGGTAATGCCGCCAGTCTCTTGGATACATTACCAGTCGACAGCGATGCGGATAAGTTTTTTGGCGCTTTGTTTTAGTTTATTCGCTGTAGTTATATAGTTTAATTGAAATAAAGTAAATCATCAGACGTAGCTTTGATGATATTTTTGGTGCATTAAAAACCATCTGAGAGCCAAATTTCTTCCTCCTTATATTATAAATGTGAAATTTTGTATGCTTTGATGGCACACAGATTGTTTGTAACCAGCACGCTAATTGCGTAACACGCGATTAGTCATAATCGGTTTCATTTTGACAGTTTAACAATATTCATTGCGTTATTTACGTTGTTGAGCAGACACATTTTTCGAACATATGAAGCAATGGTTTAGCCATCTAGCTGTTTCAAAACGAAACAGATTATGATTAATCGTGAGTTACGCAATTAGGGTGCTGGATTAACATATACAAGATGTAACTTAAATAGCGCACAACCTCTTAAGGGGTCATTGTACTCATACTTATCAACAAGTTTTACTATGGGACCAAACCTGAAATCGTAAAAAAAAATCAGCTGTTCCCTACATTTTGACGATTTATGCGAATACAAGTGTATGGAACAGCTGTTTTTTTTTACGATTTCAGGTTTGGTCCCATAGTAAAACTTGTTGATAATTATGAGTACAATGACCCCTTAAGAGGTTGTGCGCTATTTAAGTTACATCTTGTATAAACTTTTCATCCCGGACTCCGGTAGTACGTTCCCGTGGTAGGTACAACCGCGGCTTGTGGCTAGGTAATAACAGCCGCACCGTTTGATCGATCAGGTTAAGCTACGCTGGCCGCGGTTGGTCCGTGGATGGGTGACGGTCTTTACATTCCAAGACCCCTCCGTGCCGCGGAAAGCACGTTAAGCTGTTGGTGCCGGCTGTGACCTGTACGTACATCTTTGCCAGTCGTTACAGAAGCCCGAGAGTCTGATAACTAGACTTACCAAGGGGTATCGTATTTACCCCAGTTAAGTTCTGGGCGGTAGAGGTCAGATAGGCAGTCGCTCCATGTAAAAGACTGGTATTCAGCTGCTGATATTCAGGCACGATGGAGTCTTGATATGTTATGGATGGTCACCCATCCATGGATCGACCGCGGCAAGCGTAGCTTAACCTTTGACTGACCCGTGCGGCTGTCATAATTAAGCCATGAGTTCCTCGTCAAACATACATAATAAACGGCTCCATGGCACTAACATTTATAAAATTGAAAAAAAATGCTCCTAATTCTCCAATCAGCAAAAAAACCGAAAATCTTTCAAAATAGTTCCCTGGCCGGACTTAAAATTCAAATCTCCTTTTATTACCCCGGAATAGGTTTTATAATACCAAAAATCGTTCCACAGTTTTTTTTTCGCCGTCAAAAATGCTAAATTGCGCCCTAAACGGTAATTGGCCCGGGAAAATATGATAATGGGCGCGTAAAAACCTTTGTGGTATACATCCTCGTTATTTTTTATGCGTTGCAACACTGAGGTACGATTTCCCGCGCAATTCTAGTCGGCCATGTTGCTTTTTATTTTTTATTCTGTGCGTCGAAAAGGTTTGACATGGGAAATGGTTTTTTGTTTCAGATTTGTGTTTTTCATTTGTTTTATTTTTCTGTGGCGAACTTTCCGATCGTCGATTAAATCAAGTCAGTAATTTCTTGCAAAAAATTAAATAGACGATTTATATATTGTTGACGATGGTTGGCCCCTTTGTTTTATTTACTTAGTTTTAGCCCGGGGCTCCGCCCACGTGAATGTCGATTATCGCGTAAAAAAGTAGCCTATGTCCTTCTGCATAAGGTAAACGCAGGTATTAACGACCCCCCTAAGGCAAATTTAAAATCAACCATATTTTTTTAGTATACTGGTTCCTCTAAAGATTAATACATAGTTTCATTTTATATGCTAGCGTTATGTATAAAAAATGTATTTACTGAATCAAATAAATTTAAATAAAGGATTATCTTGTAAAAAATAATTTACAATGTGACTTAGTCGATTGTTGCAATTACCGACCCATAAAAACGGCTGTGAAGCTATTAACGATTTTTATGCAGCTATTCCCGATCGTGTATGAGAGGAGGCCTTTTTCCAGCAATGGAATGTATATAAGCTAGTGATGATGATGATTACCGATCTTAATAAATTATAACAAAATAAAAATGCAAATACTTTTTATTATTTTTTTTGTTTCGTTATTTTTAATAAAACAAATTAGTACTTCTTAGTAATACCTATGAACTAAATAATTATAAACTTTTAAATTAATGAACATAATACTATTAATACACATATATATTTTAATTTAAGGAATTCAAACTCCAGGATATTTCCTTATGCTATTGACATCATAATCATTTTTTGAAAATTATAATATTAATCATCACAGTCACTGCTTCACCTCTTTTTAGAAATAAATTGCAACTAGTTAGTTACATTATATGATTTGGTACAACTGGTGCTTACAAACGAAACATTAAAGTCACTTAAAAATACATTCATCATCACTATCATCAGACTCACTGCTATATTGAGTTGTGTTTCACTGTATACTTTTCGCCGCTTTTGTGGTTCCATACTTCTGGAAAAAAATATAATTGTATTTTTTATGTTGCTTTAGCCAAGACGTAGCATTTATTAATAGGTACCTATTATGTCATAAAAGTAGGTGACAAACTAAATAATCTATATAAGATCGGTAATAGCTTCTCATAGTTGCTATTGCCGATCCTCATGGGTCGGTAATAAAGTATGTAAGTATAAACATAAATTGTATTACTGACTCATAAAAAAATGGTTATTTTAATTCAAATGACCTTCGGACTATAAAATAGATTATAATTGAATAATGTCACAAAAATATGAACAAATACACACTGTTTTAAACACAAAAACAATGATTTATTACTGTAACTATTCAATATCAATCCTCGAAAAATATCATAACTTTGGTTAAATTGACAACGCTACAAGGTAAAAACTAGACAAAAAGTTTAGTCGCTAATAGATTTTTATAAAGACTGATAGCTTAGATTTAAACTGGTCCATAAAAATACTTGTGCTAGTGTGATTTGGTAACATAAAAGAAAAATAAAACGAAATGTTACGTTGCTGCCATTGCCGACTTAAGGGTCGTTGATAGCTGCCACGACTAAAACTGATGAACCTAACACCATCCCATTTTAATTTAAAGTTTTATCGTTTGTAATTACTTTTTATTAATAAAATGTCGTAAGAAATCAAGAGTTGACACTTGAATGAATACATTTAGTAATATAAGATAAGGTATAGATGTCATTTGTTTGTATAAATGTCTTAATTAGAAAAGTCACGTACTTGAAGGAACAAGGGAACAGTACGACATTTCCTGCGTCCACGCTGCCCCTCAGTAACTGACGTATTTTATCTCTTTTTTGCACAGCTATTCACACTAAAGTAAAAGTATACGATGCTCAAGGAATAAACGCGTGTGTAACTTTGCCTACCTATAGCTACAACAGTTCTGGAAACGTAAAGATTTCGAATTACATTTATAGGTCGGTAATAACTACAGATTTTCGATGGGTCGTTGATAGCTGCGTTTACCTTATCCCAAGCTATATCTTAGCTAAATTTCATGACGATCGGGTCAGCGGGTTAGACGTGAAAGCAGAACAGACAAACAGGGCCTCAAGTCTGCTATTACAATAGTGTCAGAATGGTTTATCATTGATTTCATAATTGTTGATTTGACAAGTTTGGTAATCCACTAATAAAATGGCGGCATTATGACTTTCCAATGGTCAGTCACTGACACTCCATTGAAAGAAATGGCATATAGTGGTAATCTCGTACATAATGACAAATGAATGACTGACTTAATTTACAAACTTCCTACTACTTTAGATTGCATAAAACACGAATAAATAATATGTAAAAATATATATAAATGAAATCTGGCATGAATAAATGTTCAAATTTAGTAGTCGTTTTTCGAAAAACATTTCTACTAACGAGTTTTATAATAATGGCAATACGAAAATGCCATTATGACACAATTCTATTACGAGACCATTGACCGACCAATGATCGACCATTATGAATTTAGCAGATTACGAACTTTTAGCAAAATTACAAATGAATGACAATGGGATCGTGTTGGAATGACGAATTTATAAAAATAGCAGACTAAGGCCCCTGACAGACAGAGTTACTTTCGCATTTATAATATTAGTAGAGATTTAGCGTTAGTAGTAGGCAAGTGTAAGTCCGATTCGCAGACGAAGTATTTCGTATCACTGCACAATATTTCACATAACATATATTATTAAACTTTCGAAATAAAGAGCGGTAGACCGTTTAAAAGATGGAGTGACAATTTTATTTTATTTTATTTATTTCAGACATAAAATTAGCCCATAGTTTCAAAACTTAAGTCATACACATTCAATCATAAACTATTTTTTAAATATAAAACACATAAAAATAAAAATAAATTTTTGACTAACTTATGTAAGTAAGTACATTTAAAATATTCACCAAAAAAAAATTATAGTAAAAATTGTAAAAAACTTATAAAAATGTCAGAATTATATGTATAAAAATAAAATGTATAACATAAAATTGTCAAATTAATTCAAAACAAATAAAGATTATTATACACAATATCGTCAATTTATAGACAATATCGCGCAAATAGCCAGAACCTTATGGCCATGGGCAACGGATAGCGCCACCTGGAATGGTTTGGTAAGTAAGCGCCAGTTTTTACGGTGAAAGCCAAGAGGATTTCACCGTAAAAGGTGGCGCTTACATCTAACAATACTGACCTTGTACGTGGGACACTCAAAAAGTTTTGCGAAAAAAAATGTTGTATCTGTAAGTAAATATTTTTTTATTCATTCTTTTCAAAGTAGCTACTCTCCACTAGCCTCTTGTACAAAGTTTCATGCGTCTGAACCAGTTTTCGAAAACCTTTTAGCCCGCCGCAGACACCTCGTTTACAGCCTGCTCGAACGCTGACAGCGCATCTTCCGGCAACGAAAATTGTATCCCTTTGAGCTGATTTTTATTTTCGGGAATAAAAAGAAGTCACACAGTGCTAGGTCAGGGCTGTAAGGAGGGTGACCCAGGAGTTTGACCGGCGTGCTATCCAGGAAGTCCCTCGTTTTGAGCGCGATGTGCGAAGGCGCGTTGTCGTGGTGGAGCAGTAGCCCGCGGAGCCCTGTGTTTGGTCGCTTGTTGCTCACAACAGAGAAAACATCTGCAAAGCATTGGGTAGTATACCATTCAGCGTTGATGCTTCTTTGGCAAGCTCGCGATCAAAATCTTCCCCCCCCCTTCTAGGTCGCTTCACTTTGGTAGGCGTTGATTCGTTTTGAAACACCCAAACCGTCGACTGGCGCTTCGTTTCTGGATCGTATTGATAAATGTAAGCACCTGTTATGATGTCGTAAACACGCCGAGACGAGCCTGCTTCAAATTTGTTTATCATATCATGGCACCATTACACCCGGGCCTGCTTCTGAGCATCGGTGAGGTTGTGCGGCACCCAGCGTGAAACTATTCTCTTCAAGCAAAGACGCACGTGTAGAATTTCATGAAGGCTTCCCGATCCAACCTGCAGTATGTGCTGAATCTCTTGATATGTAACTCGCCTATTGTCATGGATGAAACTTTTCACTGTTAGCACGTTTTCTACCGTAACAGCCGTCAAAGGGCTTCTTTCTTCATCCCCCAAAGTTTGTCGACCGCGCTTGAATTCGTTATAGCAACGATACACGGTTGCCTTAGAAGGGCCTTCATCCATGAATGCCATTTGAAGTCTATCGTACGATTCGTCCGGTTTCAGGCGACACTTGAAATCGTAAAAAATCATAGCGCGAAAATGTTCCCGGCGTCGATCTTTTTTTTATGAGACACGATTATTTAAATTAGCTCGCAAAAAAATGTGGAGGGAAATTTTGAAATTGGAACGTACCTATTTTTACTTACAAATAATCACTCATATTTTCAAAATAGAATTATAACTGGCCAGTCTCTCATACATAGAAACTTGTTTTCGCCTACTATTTTATATGGCTGTGGTTTTCGCATTACTTTCTGAGTGGCCTGGTATAAGCCGTATATGTACAAAATACAAATAAATATGTATACAACACAAAACAGTAGATCATAAGAACTACCTACTTATGTGAGATAAAATAAAGCGAATAAATATAAAAAAACGAGCAAAAACCGCTGGTTCTTGTATGGGGAGGAGCCGTTAATTATTTACTTTTTTCAAGAGAGGCTTGTAGCTAAGTCATGATAGCTGCACGGGTCGATCGATCAGGTTAAGCTACGCTTGCCGCGGTTGGTTCGTGGATGGGTCTTTGCATATCAAGACCGATCCAGATCAGATCCCTCCGTGTCTCAGAAAGCACGTTAAGCCGTTGGTCCCGGCTGTCATTCGTGGATCTTTGACAGTCGTTACAAGTCGTCAGAAGCCCGAAAGTGACAACCAGACTTACCAAAGGGTATTGTGTTACCTAGTAACTGGGTTGTGGAGAACAGATAGATAGTCGCTCCATGTAAAATACTGGTATTCAGCTGCATCCGGCAAGACTGGAAGCTGACCCCAACATAGTTGGGAAAAGGCTCGGCAGATAATGATTCTATATTTATAATTTGCTGTTATGGCAGCCGGCCGTAGTAGCACACACTCTGTGAAAATGTCTACCTATTATGGTTTATACGATGTAGTTCTGTGACAGTTAGATGGAGGGTCCCGTTGGTACCCTTTGGGTACGGAATTCTGGAAACTATTAGTACACTCAAAATCAAAATAAAAAGTGTTTACATAAAAAGAAAAACGACTTTTTTTTATTTGGTTTGTAAAGCTTGTTTTTTAAAGTAATATTTATTTTCTATATTTCAGTTCGTTTAACTACAAAAGCGTGATTTTTTTTAATTTTTCAGGCACGTATTATGGAACAAATTTATGAAAATATTGAATTACTAGTTTCCGCCCGCGGTTTCGCTCGCGTGGAAGTCGGAAATTATCCCGCAGGAACGTACTACCGGGATAAAAAGTATCCTATGTGTTAATCTAGGTCATAATCTATTTGTGTGCCCAATTTCATCCAAATCCATTCAGTAGTTTTTACGTGAAAGAGTAACAAACATTCATCCATCCATCCATACTTACAAACTTTCGCGTTAATAATTATTAGTAGGATCATCGGTACTTGATAAGTGTGCAAAAGCGTGTTAAAAAAAATATTATAGTCATGGACTTATCATACTATTGAATATGACTTATCGCCCGCGTGGATGTCATATTAGTAGGAGAGTGTGCCAGCAGTCTCTAAACATTCCTCTCTTTTTCCAGGACGCAGGTGACTACGTCTGCCAGATCTCCGATCGCGTGGCGCGCGATCAGGTGCATACAGTTGAGGTCCTGGTGCCGCCCAGCGTGAGGGCCTCTCCAGAGTCCAGGCATGCAGCTGCCAGGAGAGGAGGGGCGGCTGTGCTGGAGTGCCGGGCAGCTGGCAACCCAGTCCCGACCGTCACCTGGCATAAACTTGTGAGGACCTATGATTTAACTATTTACCAGCTCACGGCTTCGGCCGCGTGGAGGTCCAAAATTATCTGCCGGGTACTGTCAGGTCTACAGAGGGGCTTGTGGCTAAGTAATAACAGCCACAGGGGTCGATCGATCAGGTTTAGCTAAGCTTGCCGCTGTTGGTCCGTGGATGGGTGACCATCGTTACATTCCAAGACCTCTCCGTGCCTCGGAAAGCACGCTAAGCCGTTGGTCGCGGCTATCATTTATGGATCTTTGACAGTCGTTATGGGTCGTCAGAAGCCCGAAAGTCAAAGACAACTAGTATTTCCAAGGGGTATCGTGTTACCCAGTTGCTGGGTTGTGGAGGTTAGATAGGTAGTCGCTCCATGTAAAATACAGGTATGCAGCTGCACCCGGATAGAGTGGAAGCTGACCTCAACATAGTTGAGTAAAGGCGGGCAGATGATGATGCTATGCCTTTTAATAATGCCCTTGCTACCGTTAAAGACCATCTTTTATATAAGCAGATAATACCGGTGTTCCAGAACGACACCAACACACGGCTCGGGGAGGGCCCACAGTTGCAACTGTCACGGCTAGAGAGGGGACACAGCGGTCGGTACGCGTGTACCGTAGACAACGGAGTGGGTGCACCTCTAGTGGCTGAGTTCCAGCTGCAGGTTCTATGTAAGTTTTTAGTTTAATTGCACGTTATTCAATGAAAACATATCTATTTATTTATTTAACCATTTATGTCTGAAGACTAAGGACTTCATATTGACATACGATGCCGAAACTTGGACACTGACAGTTCGGCTGGTCCACAAATTCAAGGACGCTCAGTGCGCTATGCTCGATTGTAATGTAATTTTTGTAACAATGCACTGATGAATTTATTCTTATTGTAATTAACCGTCTTCTTCTAGATCCGCCCGAGATAACAGTGGAGCGGTCCTGGGTCCACACTGGGGAAGGGTTCAGAGCTGAACTGTTGTGCACGGTACTTGCAGACCCTCCCGCTGAGGTGAGTCCTATACGCAGAGATACCTCAAAGAAAGTATCTGGAATGCAAGATGCAAGATACTTTTTGAAATCGTATTTGAAATACAAGAAGTAAAATAGTTATTTGCCAAATACCTACTTTTCTGAGATTTCAAATACTTTTTGAAAGAAAACATGCATTAATTACTTTTAAGGTTTAATAAGCTTGGTTCATTATTATGTAATATGAACAGTGATCAAGTGATTTATCGCGTGAATGTCAGAAAGTATAATAATAAAGTTTTATTTGAGAGTTAAGTGAGCGTTTTTCAAACATTATATCACACATTTTTAGGGTTCCGTAATCAATAGGAACCCTTATAGTTTCTCCACGTCCGTCCGTCCGTCCGTCTGCCCGCAGCTTAGCTCAGAGACTCTTTGTTCTAGAAAGACGTAATTTGGCATGGATATACATTTTAGTCACACCGACAAAGTGGAACAATAAAATAAAAAATTGAGTACCTCCTCCACACGCAAAGATTTTTTCTCGTCTATCCCATGGTGTGTGTTGTCGAAAAGTATTTCTAATAAATAAATAAAATACAAAATCAAGAAACCCGACTGCTTAAAAAGTGAACTTTGATTAAAAAAGATGGAAATAAGAAACTTGTTTTAAAAGGATGACTAATTATTAGACTGAATACTATAAGCAATTAATCTCATGCAGTCGGAGACATCTTCTTAAATTTATCAATAAAGACCTTTATTGCTTCTGACAAAAACAGCGTAAACTATGAATGCAGCTACCTACTAGTACATACAATCATACAGTGCGCGAAGAACAGGTAATATCCATACCAATTCCTGTTGTTAGAAAGAGATAAACATACCTATATTTAATTACGTCACTAGCGTTGCACCGCGTCATTGGATGTTACGAATCTAAATGTAATATATCATTGGCCAAACGTAAATACTTGTCCTTCTACCGCTTAACATAGTTCATCAACATTTCCAGGTGACCTGGTACCAGAACTCGTTCCCTCTGAGTGCTTCAGAGAGAGTGACCATGTCAGCGAGGGGCAACAATCACACGCTCCTCATAGCCAACGTACAGCCAGAAGATTTTGGAAACTATAGGTGAGTGTAATAGCCAATTATTTTTAAAAGAGTAACCGTGGAGTTTCTTGCCGGCTCTTCTCCATAGGAAACGACAAATTGGAACCGTGCACCTAGCTTCTGACGTTTCATAAATGCCCATGCAGGTTTATGTGAAATAAAATATTTTGATTTTAATTTTGAGTTTCGAGCAGTAGTAGCCTAGTGGTTATAAGGCAGTCACTTAAGAGTTGTAAGTCGTAGGTTCGAACCCTGAGCTTTCCTTTGTGCAAATTATTTCATCACCACTGCTTTCGAAACGGTGAAGGAAAACATCGTGAGGAAACCAGTTTGTACTAGAACCAAAAATTCGATGACATATAACATCTACGAACCTGTACTGGGCCCGCGTGGCGGATTACAGGCGGACGTTGTGGCGAGGACCGGTCTGTGTCGCTGTATGTTGAATATAAGTTAAATGAATGCATGTCGGTGTGCCCGCAGCTGCGTGGCCGACAACAGCCTGGGCCGCGCGCGGCAGCACGTGGAGGTGTCGGGGCGCCCGGGCCCGGCGCGCTTCACGTCGGCGCCGCTGGCGCGCGCGCACTCGCGCTACACGCTCGCCTTCGCCGTGGACAGCTACCCGCCGCTGGACGAGCTGCGTCTGCTGTACCGGCAGCTGGCGGTGAGTCGCGCCAGGCAGGCACGGGGGGCCGTGGGGGAGCCATGGTAACATTGCGCGCAATGCAGATGGCCGATGGGGCCGATAGGTTCTGGAGTGACGACCGCGTACCGGACGTCGTAGCGTTGGAAGTCCTCCCACAAGGTGGACCAATGACCTGTTGAAAGGCGCAGGACCACGCTAGATACGAGAAGTACAGAACAGGTAGAAGTGGTGGATCTTGGTGAAAGCCTATGTCCAGCAGTGAACAATTTCCGAGTGAAATGTTGATAATTACTACTCACTATCTACCACCAAACAAACTTCTTCCTGCTGGGTGTAGCCTCCCTATGTCGGCTACCTTGGTTCTCCTATGGATCTCGACATTTCTGATTCGGTCACGTAGAAAAACTTCAAGCTTACCCCTCTCCATTGCCCTTCGGCTGACTTTCAGCCTTCTTATGCGGCCCATTGTGAACGACTACGTTTCAGTGCCATAGGTCATAAAAGAAACATTATGGCAACACGCACTGGTCAAAAACTTTCGTCTTGAGAAACTGACACTTCCTGAACGCTGCCCAGCCGAGTTGGATTCTACGATTAACCTCTTTCTCGAAGTTGGACTTAGCTAACTGGACTAGTGGTGATGTGCTGTGTGCCTTTACAATCCTTGACTATAATCCAAGTAAACCCATACTTCCGCCCCTCGCAGATCAACGAGTCGTTCCAGCAGCCGGGGCGCTGGCACGACGTGGTGATCCCGGCGCCGTCGCCCGCCGGCTCGCTCACGCACCGCGTCACGCACGAGCTGCGCGGCCTGGAGCCCGGCGCAGTGTACGAGGCCATCGTGCAGGCCAAGAACAGATATGGTTGGAATGAGGTATGGAAGACATGTTTTAATGCCACAGACTGCCTCAGACACTTAAGGCGTAAACAAATAATTAGGTCACGTCTGGCGCTGACGTTAATTTGTTTTATATGGTAATATATTACATTATGTATACTTATCTATCTATTTTATTGATTATTTTATTATTTCTGTTAATGCCCGTGACATCACATCGGGGCCTTTCATCAGAATACCAGCGCTGCGACATTTTAAATGTCATAGCATCATGCTCAGATAAGAGCCTTCTGGCCTCGTACAGGACATTCTTTTGGCCTCGTACAGGACATTCTTTTGGCCTCTTACAAGACATTCTTCTGGCCTCGTACAGGACATTCTGTTTTTTTTTACTATCCGTCCAGCTGTCACAGGGCTGTATCTTTGGAACCGTAATAAGTAGACACTTGAATTCTCACAAAGTGCGCACTACTATGGCTGCTATACTAGCAAATAATAAAAAGGGGAAAATAAACATCTTTTTATTTAAACTAAAGTATTTTTAAAAATCATTCATTGGGCCAAACTTACGACCCAGTGGGTCCCACTTAATGGCAAGCTCAAACGGAGATGACGGGGTAAACTGAACTCCTTTAATAAAGCTTGTTCTTTGGCAGCTCTATACAAACATCGGTGGAAAGAGAGTAGGGAAGCCTTCGCCCAGCAGTGGGAAATAAATAGCTAATAATAGGTAATAAAAAAAAGGAATAGTTAAAAATTGTACGGTGGTACGGAACCCTTCGTGTGCAACTCCGATTCGCACTTGGCCGGTTATTTGTTGCCAACCTCTAAAACTACAACATTTTGTTTCAGGTCAGCGACATCTTTCAATTCCACACCCTCGGAGGAACACACACAGCGCACGCAGACGAACTAACACCTATGTTCTCTTCAACGACTAGACAACAAATCGCAAAATCTCTAATTCTTGCCTTATACACCTTTTTTACGCGCCTAATGTGAGCCGACCAATCAGCGTTCCCCGTTTAACGTTTATGACATGTTCTTTTTTTAATCGTAAAACGATAAGACACCAACGTTTTAGTATTAAGCTTTTTTAAGAGTTGTGACAGCTGTTTTTTTGTAAAAATACACCATTTTGTTTTTTACCATGGTATAAAGTTGTGTGAAGCGGGCGCGATTTTGATGTAAGTATAAATTGCAATTTTAATAAGTAAAATTCGGTTGAGGACAATAGGCTCGCCCCTTATTACAAAGGGACTTAAACATAACTGGCGAAAAGTGGGTGTTATTGACACACCTCTGCCTATCCCCTCGGGGAAAGGAGTTTTCTACTACAAATAAAAACTATAGGTAACCAATATTTGTCCCAAAACTTTGAACGAGCAAATTATAAGCACAAACTATGTTTTCATAAGTCATAATATATTACTTTTAGTTGCAAGCTCTACTTACACCAATATTACAAATGTCGTGAAAATAAAAACTGTTTCGTATTGACAGCAGCTGTCATTAAAATCGCGCACGAATCATTTAAAAAATGGCGGTCAACGATGCTTATATTAGTGTTACCATACCACGATTCATACTACCATTTTGTACAAAAACGCATAAAATTTAAGGTTCCTTGGAAAAAGATATTTTTATTATTTTCGTTTAAAATTATCCTTACTTTGTTAACCACTTACGCACATATGAATTCTTAAATTCTAACCAAATCATCTCCTAGGTTCAAATGGCGACTTTTAGCTACATTTTGTGGCAATAACATAGCAAAAGTCGCTATTTCCCTAAATGTATAAAATTATAGAGATGTCTAAAGTCTATGGTCCACCATTTTGTGACTTGGCGTGCGTACAAAATGATAATACGTAAATATAAACTTAAACAGATATTTTTAAAAATAAGCAAAAAGATGTGTCGGAGTAAATGATATTGGGGTAAAGATCAAACTGAGGTGAATAGACGAGCAATGTGAGACGAAATTCGCCCGCGCCGATGGTGTTAATTCACCTTAGGCTGACCAGAGTTTTAAGACACCGATATGGAAAATATAGGCATCTCTATTTTGTTTATGCTCTACGTTCATGCGCTGCTCTGCGC
Source organism: Antitype chi (assembly GCA_947359405.1). Classification (NCBI taxonomy): domain Eukaryota; kingdom Metazoa; phylum Arthropoda; class Insecta; order Lepidoptera; family Noctuidae; genus Antitype; species Antitype chi. The sequence goes on from OX375837.1 coordinate 261,271, forward strand.
TGCGCCATACTTTTAATGTAAATTTTGCGTTATCTGAGAAAACCTTATACAATCTAGTCGTAACATAGTTAATATATTATTTCGCATAAATAGACGCTTTTTAATATAATATTTTACAAACATATTAATATTTTTTACTAAGTAACATCCATGTAAAGTGAATTTACTAATATATGTAGTTAATAATTTATTCTAAGAATTTCCAAATGGAATTTAAAAAGAACAAGCTTGTATATGTCAACAGGAAAATGTCCTGTACAGTTATTTTACCTCTGACAATAGCAACCAAACAGCAACCTTAATAGAAAGCGAATAAAGATCATTGTGACTTCGACAACCTTGACAGGACAGTGGCTGGTGGCTGCAATCCAACAGCAACCTTATTGTAACAAAAAAAAAATCAGTGTAATTCTGACAGACTTGTCATTGTTTTCAAACCAACTGCAACCTTAACGTAACGAGAATAAAGATCACTGTCATATTAAAGAGAGTGATGCAAAATCATACGTAAAATAACTGAAAGGACTATAGTTGTAGCAAGCCCATCCGGTCTGGTGACGAGGGAAATATTTTTTTTTATGACATCTCGCAGTCAAGCTGGCAGGTTGTCGGCTGCGAATACCTTAGACCCGAGTTCACCAACACATGGTTAAATTTAAAACGTCTATTTAAACCTTAACCGGCTGTTTAACAATATTTTGAAGTTCACCAAGCACTAACCAATGGTTAAGTACTGTAACCAAACGATTAGCTTAAACGAACTAGCTCATTCAGTTTAACCGTTGGTTAATGCTTCCTGATGATAAATTAAGGCCTTCAGCCAGGGTATAACACTTAAAAACTAAGCGACTACACGCTTACGGCACCAATATGTAGGAGACAGACCTCGGCTTAGGGCGTCGCTGGGTAGGGCAGCAAGGGACTGGCTGGATCGGATCGATGGTGAACCAACGACAGACGTCACTTTTATGAGTAACTATTTGACCGGACAGACGTTCTGTACAAACAATAGTTCATGCAAAAATCCCTCAAAACCTGGACTTAAGTTTTGCCAGAATTTGAAAATTTTGCCGGGATTTTTTTCCTTATTTAAACAATTTGGACTATTACGAACATTTTAAATCAATATATTGCCAAATCAGTCCAGCCACTCTCTAGTGATGCGCTTACAAATGAACAGCATTTCATTTTTATTTACCACAGATTTCGTTAGTGCCTATTACTGCCACCGGGCCAGATAAGCTTGCTACACTATATTTGCCAGCGCTGTTGGTCACATCAAATGGGTTCGATATAAAATGACATGATTTAAATTAACAAGATGCGATTAAAGTAATGATTACTAACAATTTTCGCAATATAATGGACACCGTACATCGAAACTGGAGCCACCGGTTGAGGCTAAAGTTTTCTAAAAAAAGAATGATGGCCATCATAATAGAACGGCCGTCACGAAGATTTCTCTTTTTCACCCGTCGCAGACGTATTTTCGACCGATTCCAGTAATTATAAGAACGTTCACAGTCTGATCTCAGTCTAAATCTGCCAAAAATATCTTGAGATTCCCCATATTTTTGACAAGCTTTTGACATTTGATTGTCGCCGAGATGAGACTGCGACTAAATTTTGAATGTTTTAATTACGAGAATTGGCCTTCAGGTCGCTCCAATGCACCATTGGAAGAGTATCGTACGCAGTAGCGCAGATACGCCCGTCATGTGGGGCGAGTCGGTAACTCCAAAGGTGCGCTGCGAGCTTATTTTTCACTTTGCATTTTGAAATGACAAAATTAATGTAATCACAAGACCCTCACAGACTGACCGGTGCGTGGCTACCCGTGGGTGTCAACTTGCTTGATAATCCGCAATAGGTATCACTGATCTTGGGAAACAGCCTTTTGATATTAATTCTGTCCATATGATACATTACCAGACTGTGAATGTTACGATTATAATGTAAAAAAAAACAGTTTATTTGTACTGATCTGGGCTTCGATACCAAACTGTCATTTCAAGTTTGAATAGACTGACATTGTTTTGTGTATATAAAGAGATGGATTATAGTTAACGGTATCGATGTACGCTATCCATTGCTAAACCCAGTCTGTCCCCGTGTAAGCGCAGTAGGCTCCTAGTTATTATTTTAAGTAAGCAATAAATCGTGTTAGTGATAAAGCTATCTCTAGAAGTAAAATAATGTGTATGTTTATTTTTGTTTTCGAACGTTCCACGGAGTTTCGTGTCGGGATTTTGGTGGTAGTGGATTTTAGACTAATTTGCTGCTGCTGGACAGGTTAGGCCTTTCGAAAATCGCTTATCGCTAAACAACAAGCTATAAAGTAGATAGATCTAAATATAATTCTATTTTATAATTTATCTACATGTCCTGCAACCGAAGACATATGGAACAACCTCTCAGAGGTAAGACCAGCCGGGTAATTGCGTTACGCACTTTACATCCGCAATGCCCGTCATTTTAACAGTTCAATAACATTAATAACGTTGTTGGAATACGATGATGTCCCACCCAAAAAAAAAGACTAATTTTTTAAGCAGATTATCAATTCTTCAAAATCTTTCGGCTTGTCATTGAAAATTCGCAATCCGGGTGCAGGCAGTAGAAATATTATTTGACTTCATTATGAGTTCGGGTGGCTTTTTTCGCACAAGCAATTAAAAATATTTATCTCCGCAACTAAGAGCTAGGATCGTCTAGATCTACTACCACCATTATAAAGAACAGCGTATTTCGAAGCTAAATTAGTCCTCATTGATTGTAACGTAATCTAGGTGCAATATTAATTTTAGCGTGAATTCGAAAGCAATATTTGAACACATCACTAGTTTTTTGTAAGAAAACAAAGTTATTGAACAAATCATTGATTCTGGGTGCAATGGGAAATATTAGCACATTTGTTATACGTAATGCTTCGTTGGTTTAGTGGTTGGTAAAGCGCTACTACATAGCTGCGTGTGAACTGACGGACCAAACTGAGAACTCGCAAAAAAAATAAAGAACGAATCTGGGAATTTGTAAAAGAATAGATATTAAAAACTATATACAGCCCTTACAGCGTGGTATGTACCTCAGTTCTCACAGACCATCAGCTAGATTTCGGAAAGAATGTTTAAAGTTAAGGTTTTGTGATTACAGACATTTAGTACCTAAAGAATTTGTAAAGGTATTGACTTAATAACAGACCTCAAAGCATTAAAAATAAATATTACGACTAAACTATGGTCCCTCTGACCACTTAACAAAGATGGAATATTTTAGTGTATAAACCCGAAGTATATTAAAAACAACCGTTCTTTCTTAACATCCCATCAGATTCCCAAGTTGAGCAACGTGTTAAATTGGGTATTTCCATCAGGAATTACTCTGATTGGATTTGTGCCCAGTTGACGGCAATAGACTAGCCCTTTATTACATGGGACTTGAAACATAACTGGCGAAATGTGGGTGTACTTTAAGTACACACGAAAACGAATCAAGTTATACATTTCCAGTTTTAGCCAACTAGGCTTTTCGTATAATGAGGAGCCAGCATATACTGGAAATGATTGTATAGCTTGATATGTCGTCGTGTGTACAACCTTGCATAATCCTTCAAAGATTACAGGCGTGATGTTATACCATCTGATGTTACAGGGATGAAAAAAAGCTGTGTTTAAAAGTAGGTTTTTAGATTTTCCTTTAGATGTTTGTGTGCTGATATTCCCCATTGAAACTAGAAATTCTTATTTTTAATTGTATGTAATTTGTAATAATTTTAAATTGCATGGAGTGTTCAGAAGATCGAACCTGTTTTAGTATCATTATCTCTATCAATATTATTGTATCGATGTTTTGGCCTTTTCTTACTTATATAATGAGAACTGTGTGTAGGGCAGGTACTTCTTTGGTATCTAAACTTAAAAATAAATAAAAATTTAAGTATGTGTTTGTAATTTCACAATAACAGAACTTTGTACTAAATGCATATGATAGTCTACACGATACAGACATCAGCACCTCAAGCTATCCCAAACTGTCAAATTTTCCCAATTGAACATGTACCTTATGTTTTTGCAATAAAGTTGAAAATCTATAAGAGAAATTTGACAGGGGGGCGTCCATTAATTACGTGAGGCAATTTTGGCGACTTTTCGACCCCCACCCCCGCTCTGGTGAGATGTCGTGATATTTGGCTCGACCCTCTCCCCCTCCCCATAATCTCACGTGAGATATTTCAAATACGTGGCTTTAGTGTAAAAACGTTAATCTGTGCTTATTTGCGTTGGATTTATGCGTTGCATTTGGCTGGATTGGCTGGCCGGTGGCAGTTTAACCATCGAGGAGCTACTGTGCTACTTTGTGGCGTTCGCATAACCGCGATAAATATTATTTTGTAGCATTTTAGCCCGGTTTTCTCGTAATGTTACATTGTTTCTTTGCGGAAAAAAATATAAATTACGTGATATTTGCCGAGAACCTCCCTCCCTCCACGTGAGATTGGGTGAGATTCGACTCGACCCCTCCCCCTCCCCCTAAACGCCTCACGTAGCTAATGGACGCGCCCCATATAGGGGTAGCTTGATGTGCTGGCGTCTGTACCTAACAACATTTTTTTTTCAGTCTGTTCTGGCTAATCTCTGATGTTATAAGAAGTAACATAGGCTACTTTTTGTCCCGGTGACACGTTTCCGTAGAATATTTTCCGATATCGATACGCGGGTGAAGCCACGGCACAGCCAGTTAAAAAAAAATACTCGTTCTTCTGGACTCTTGGTAGCAAAAATCTATTTTAAATTAATTTGAAAATATATTTTTTGTAAAATTTATCTAAAACATTAAAAATAATCACTGCCGACATATTGAATTTTGTATAACAACTTTTTTTATAATTCTTTTTAAGACTTAATTTCTCAAACTTATTAAAAAGTTAATGTAATTAAAGAAAAATAATCGGCCATAATTCTTTTTAACGAGAATTTAGATGTAAATTTTTTTAGAGAAAAATACTTGGTATATATAAAAATATATAGTTTGGGTGAAAATTGTAAATTTGATGGGCTGTAGAAAATCGCCTTTTTATTTGAGAAAAAAAGAAAACTGAACCCTGTATGTAGTAAATAAACGTGTAAGTTTATTATATTATTGTGTTTTATTGTCATCATGTCTGATAGTGGCTACTAGTGCTAAAGTAAACCCTGCCTAGAGATCTGTGACAGAGTAATCGTCATTATCTACTTAAATCATCGACTAGTTCATTCAATAGATAAAAAGTAATCCGAATCTGTATTTGCAGTAGTTAGTGATCTGATGAAGTTGTCCTCCAGACCGTATTTCGACCATGGCGGCCGAAATAGGATACTGGTAGGTAAGTACTAGGGCCTTAGGCGCAGGAGATATTATTATGACGCACACACAGACATAGGTGAACTCTTCTCTCACTTTCATAGTCCAATGGGACGGCACACAATCCATAAACGACCAGAGAGAGATCTCTCCGGTGTCGGATTACGTGGATTACTTTCATAGTCCAATGGGACGGCACACAATCCATAAACGACCAAAGAGAGATCTCTCCGTTGTCAGATTACGTGGAGTAGGCGTAGGCGCAGAACCAACGGCTTACCGTGCTTTCACGCCGCCAACTTCCAAACTCGCGTCTGTAACAGGAATTCCTAATGGAAAAACCCAATAACATTTTGCCCAACCTGGGAATCAAACCTAGGACCTCTAGCTCAGCAGGGTAGTTCTGATGAAGTGGGTACGCAACGCACTACATAAAGTAATTTTATAGGCAACTCCGAAGACTATTTCTCTGCTGACTAAATATGGATAGCGACAGAAGAAGACACTTTTAATAAGACAATTAAAAAATAATCATAGTAGAAATAAAAACAGTTTGCTTGCAACTTTTGAATAAACGCTTCTCAAAAGCCTACAAGTCGATTCAGACATTTTGGCATTTCTAATTAAATAACATTCTCCAGTTTTGACATTGACACTTTGACAGCTACATGACAGTTGTATTGTTGTGTTGTGTGATGGTAGTTTTTTGATGTGTAATTATTTGTATACAAATACAATTTTTCTCTATTTACCTGCAAAATATAAATTAAAATGTCCCTGGTAACGCTTAAAAACGAATTCAATGAAGATTTACAAGCGTGCAGAGCTTGTTTGGCTACAAATAGGAAGTTGTACAGCATACATCAAGATGATCTTCTCAAAGCCTATAAGAATCTTACAGGACACGAAGTAAGTAAAAATAAACCTGTAAATAGGTACTACTCTTACCAGATAGTAACTTCCCACTCAGCGTTGGATTTCGTAGTAAGTATATTTGTAACCATATTTTCATAATTTAAAGAGTATCGCAGTGCCAGGATTGTACGCGAAAATACCAAAATTTTACCTCCTAAATATTCAAATAACTTGCAAGTCTACGTCTTACCCTGGATCTAAACATTTTCTATAAGTTAGAAAACGTCGAATCAGAACTAAAGTGACAAAGCTGAATGTTCTAAACCCAAAACGGGTTGAATTTTGTTGCTGTTGTAAGTGTAAACATGTCAAAAAATAATCAAAATGTATGAAAAACTTCCGGGTTTTGCAGCAGCACCTCAGCAGTAAGTATAAGTGTGAATATTGTAACAAAATGCAGTATAATTTTGGAAAAAAAATTATCTTTATACATTCCATAGACAATAATTTACTGAGACCCTAATTCCAACACTGATCCCATTGCAGGGTAAAGCCCCCCTTTGATACAGAGAAGCAATAACCTTTGATCACCACACTTGCTCACTGCATATTAGGGATCCTTCATACATTATTAATTTTGTGTTTCCTGACAATGTTTTCCTTCACTGTCTGTTACTGCAGAGCATTGGGTGACTGGTTCGATTCCCAGGTCTGGCGAAGTGTTGTTGGGATATTTCAGTGGGAATTTTGTAATAACCACACTAGATCAACGAGACACTCAGTGTCAGCACTGTCAATATGTGTGTACATAATAATTATTCCAGGTCTGTCCATATGATACTCTACCACAGTACATCTGTAACTACTGCTCCGTTCTCTTGCTGAGATATAATACATTCAGGGATCACTGTCAAAGAGCTACTAACTTTCTAGAAGATGCCAGATTAAGAAATAAGAATGTATGTATTACTGAGTTATATTTTTTCTAAATGTAAAGTATAAGGACTACCACGTACGAGAAATTCAGGCACAATATTTATGTTATCAATAGCTTTTGCCAGCAACTTCGCCCGCGTGGAGGTTGGGAATTATCCCACAGAAACATACCACCAGGATAAAAAGTATCCTATATGTTAATCCAGGTTATAAGCTATCCGTGTGCCAAATTTCATACAAATCTGTTCAGCCTTTTCTGCGTGATTGAGTAACAAATATCCAAGTATCCAAACATCCATGTATCCAAGCATCCAAGCATCAAAACATCCAAGTATCCAAACATCCAAGTATCAAACATCCAAGTATCCAAGCATCGAAGTATCCAAACATCCAAACATCCAAGTATCCAAACATCGAAATATCCAAGTATCCAAGCATCCAAGTATCAAAACATCCAAGTATCCAAACATACAAACTTTCACATTTATAGTATTAGTATGATCACCACCTTCTGCCTGCCCTTTTCCAACTACGTTGGATGGCTACGGCTTCCAGTCTAGGCAGATGCAGCTGAATTCCAGTATTTTCCACGGAGCTCCTCTACAAGTATGTATAGAGCAATCACATTTTTTCTTTTACAGATAACATCAGACTATTTAAACAACTTTCAACCCTATATACAACATGAAAAGTCAGAAATAAAACAACTAAGCGTCTATGATAATGACATCACTAACGAAAACTTTTCAGAATTCAAAATTGATAACAATGACGACCATTTTGACAATTTCGACGACCTCTACTCGTACTCACCACAAATGACTGAAAACTTAAAAATATACGCTGAAACGATCGAAATAAAAATCGAAAATGACTTGCCGAAGGTAACAGAAAAATCCAAAAAAAATATCAACAAAAAGAAAAAATGTACCGCTCTAAGAAAGAAATGTACGAAAAAGTCTGAGACGGTTAAAAAGAAAGGAAAATTTTTTGAAACGAAAGAAAATATGTCGGATTTTGAGAAAGCATTTGATGTTGAAATTATTGTGTTGAGTGAGGAGCAGCAGATGAAAGATGTGTCGGATAGAAAGTCAAGCTCGAATTATTTACATTCTCCATACAAGTGTGAATTATGTTTTAAAGGGTACATGAGCGCTGATATTTTGAATAAACATGTTTTATCCCAGCATGATACAGTAAGTATGAAATGCAAATGTTACAATTTACAGAATCTTTTTAATAATACGTGATGCAAAAACTTTGTACGCCTTTTTACGAAAATTATGCGGAAGGACGCGTATGAAATTTCGTACAGTTATAGTGTGTATATACACTTTAAGTGTGTCAAATTTCATGTGAAAGCTAATATTTTTATATAATCCAAGTTAAAATATAAATTAATAATGGTCAAAGGTGCTACCACTGGGTGACCACTAGTAACTGTAAATAGGATATCAGAATAACTTATGCACGTCACTTTAAAAAAAAGAATTGAGAGAAGTAAAATTTCTTAAAATATTAATAAAATTATAGATTAGTTTGAGAGACAGAGATAGTTATATCTTTCATCTCTTTCATAAACGCGTTTCTGCATCGCTACTATCGCGCGTTAGTTGCGTTTGGAACGTGCGACAGAAATGATGCAAACGCGCGACCATTTCGATTTCTGACGTCATCGGGGGAACGAAGGGTGGAGAACGGAGGGGTGCTAGGAGCAACACCTAACACAACGTAACCAATGTTATCTGGACTGAGTCCGTCTTGCAACTGTAGTGTTCACAGGCGGCGCTTTCATATTTCTGTGTCAATTCCGAATCGCATTTGCATCGCGACTGAGCCTCGACAGCATCGCGATAGTAGCGATACAGAATCTGGGTGAAGGTACACAGCCAGCGACAGCATCGCGGCGGCTTATTAGGCTTCTTTCATCTTTCGGCTGTACCGATATATCGATACAGCCGCGCGTTTGGATCGTTTCTGTCGCACGTTGCAAACGCGACTAACGCGCGATAGTAACAATGCAGAAGCGCATTCCCAAAACGCGCGACAGCATCGCTACAAAAAGTCGCCGTTGGCGAGGCCTCTAAACGTGACATTCATTGACATTCATTCGTGACAGTCTTTGAAATTTCGCTGGGTCTTAAACGTAACGACGAAATGTGGTTGTACAGGGGTCGGCTTCCAGTGTAATCAGACGCAGCTGCATACCAGTATTTTACATAGAGCGGCTGTCTGACGTCCACAACCTGTTACTATAATTATTAATTATAGTAACAGGCCTATAATTATTCGCGTGCAAGAAGAAAGATATACAATATACCTACTTTAAAAAAGAACTCCGTCGGCCCCCGACCCACCGCGTCGGATTGCATCGCCCGCCCAAGCATTCACTTCGTTTTCTTTTAGCGTTATTTGTGACTTTTCTTCCATTTACTCAGCTCCTAAAAGTCCTACCGTGATGCTAAGTAGCATACAAGAATTGGGCTATCAAATGAAAAGAAAGAAAAATAATTTTGCAATTCCGATTTACGACGTTCCATAGATAGCCACGTTTAAACAAACAACCTTTCGGCTTTTTAATATTAGTATAGAAAAGCCCAGATTTCAACTCATATATTATATTAATAATATATCTTATAATTTCAGAGTCGAGGGAGCGTGGTATGTGAATTTTGTAAATTTCGTTACAAAGATCGTCGGGGATTAAACCAACATCTCAAAAGTCACCGATTGAAATTCGCTTGCAAACAGTGCTCATATATTTCTAGGACAACGTAAGTACCACTGTATAATAATTATTTACTGATACACTAAAACTAATTACAGTGTAGCGCCATCTACATCGCCACATGTGAACTACGCATCACACTGACGTCACGCAAAATCCTGCATCGCGCAAGCGGAGTTTACGCGCAACTAGCATAAATAAACGCAAGTTCTGAAAGAAGTTTGTTTCATAATCGACTACTAAATCGATTTCAGTAACTTTTAATCGTTTTCCTCATTGTATTACGCTTTTAACTCAATACTCTAATTGGGGTGTACGAAATCTTGAGTTAGTTATGTCACACGTTGCATACAACGTCCCGTCATCGTCGGGACATTCCGATCCAGCCCGCTCCGTGCTGCCCCCTCCAGCGCCGCCCTAAGTAGGTCCGTACCCCACAGGGGGTGCCCTGAGCGTGTAGTCGCTTAGTTTTAAGTTTGTAAGCCCTGGCTGGAGACCTTAATATATTACGCCACAAGCAAGTCCGGTTACGCAGCCGACAACCTACTGCGATATGAGAAGACACAACGCGCGAAAAATCCAACAAAAAAATCTCGCCGTGATTTCATTGTCTCCGTGGGAACATGTGCTCACCCACTGACTGCAAGTCCTTGCTGACAGGCCTCCGCAGCCTCGCCTCATTCTTGGTAGCACAGTGTGCTAGCTTCTTTTCGATCCCTCTCTGATTTGCCAATCCGTTACAGCTTTAGACCAATTATTGCTCGACGTTTTGGAAGAAGGTATACTGTTGACGGCCTCATATTCATATCTTTATTTGCATTCCATAATGTTGAAAGGTCTTACAATTGGCTTAAAGCTAAGGTAAATTATGGACCCTGTAGGGCACAACAAAAAGTATAAAAATTGATTCTAATAATAAAAATAAGAAACAAATTACAATCAACAATTTTTAAATAATCATATTAACATTAATTAAGTAAATTGAGATCAGTTATGTGTTGTGGTGCATAATAAATAATTCTTTCTTTTTTTTCTTTCTTTCTCGTTGGTGTAGTGGTTGCGAGCACGACTGTCGAGCATCAGGTCCTGGGTTCGATTTCCAAGTCAGGCAAAGTATTATTGGGTTTTTCTTTCTGGAATGTCTCTTTAGCAGTCCGGAGTTTAGATTTGTGCTCGGTTGGTGTCGATAGGCTCGCCCTCTATTATATGGGACTTAAAAACAAAACTGGCGATATGTGGGTGTACATCTCTGCGCCACCCTTCGGGGAATCAATGCGTTATGTCATGTATAGTACTCCAAACGTGGTATGCATTAGTATTTTTCATATATTGTCGTATTGTCATCGTCTCCACATTGTATGAACTGACATCGGTTTTTGAGTTTGACATAATACAGGGTGAATTTTTCTGTGATTTCAGTTTCAACGCTAAAGAACATTTCAAAATGCACGGAGGACAGATGCACGAATGTCGACACTGCGGGAAATGTTACGAGTAAGTATCCAATCAATCAATCTAGGTTTTGAATCAAAATCAGTCATTTATTGAAAACTAAGCTAAGAGTGGGCACTTTTCGAACGTCAAGATTACATTACAAGACAGTCCCCCGCACGCCCTTCACCACCTCCTGGTGCTGCAGCTGAGGACAAGTGGCGACGGACTGAGTCACACTGTCGCACAGCTGTCTGTGCAGTTACAAGAACTTGATCCTATACAATAATAAGTAAGTAATTAACATTCCGAAACACAAAACATAAAAAAAAATATTTGCCACAAATGTCAGCTAGCACACGCCAATGTACCAAAAAATTATTAAAAACCTTACTCAAGCAGAAATAAATAATAAAAACAAAAACGTGAACTTCATTCTCATTTCTTTATGTGTCTATGTATACAGGGTCAAATTAAATTAGCGGGCAATACTTTATCCACGTGTTGGGTATCAATATCGAAAACTAACGGAGTAAAAACAGTTTAGCCGAATACCCGTAATCGATCAGCTGGTTTTGTAATTTTTCATGGAACAGATATTTTTTACGAATTTCCAAAAACCATAACACAACAGTCGTTTGGTGGCCTTAATGTACATGTCAGTATTATTTAAAATGTTGCACAAAGTTGGACAAGAATGACGAATTTTTTTTTTTTTGTTTTCTCTAAGTCATTCGTTTTCGATTTCGATACCCGACACGTGGGTAAGTATTGCCAGCTAATTTAATTTGACCCTAAATGAACAATGCTGTTGTTAGTAACCGCAGCACTTGAGAACAAATGGCGATTTTGCTATTTTTGTTTTGTTTTAAAATGTTCGTAAATACATTATTATTTTAATTAAAAAAAAAAACTGGAAATATGGATGTCCGGTATTTTTTAAATTAGCATGATTGATTGATTTGATTTTATTTTCAGCATTTCTTAACGTCAAAAAATGTCATTTGTTGATTCAGTCAGTTGATTTTTGTATAAATTAATGAAATTGGACAGGACAACTTGTTTCAGCCAGCAGGTCAGCTAGATAAATAAGAATGTGACATTTTTTGACGTTAGAAAATAAAAATTCTTTAGAAAATACGATCAAATGCTTCAGATGAAAGGTTCTAAAACTGCTTGACCCATTCAAGCAGTTGGCTTTAGGTACATACCATGCATAGGACATATACTTAATTATTTTATATCTTATTTATCATTTCAGAAAACTCTCAAGTCATCTATCCCACCTACGTATACACCATCCGTCGGAGTTCATCTGGTGCGACGTGTGTGGTGAGGCCTTTATTGGCACGTTCGGGCTTAACGCGCACAAGAAGCGGGCACACCGACATGTATGTATAAATTTGTTTATTGAGTGGCTTGTAGCTAGGTATTTAGGTAAGTTACGCTTCCCACGGTTCCTCCGTGGATGGGTGACCATCTCTACATACCTAGACCACTCCGTGCCGCGGAAAGCACGTTAAGCGGTTGGTCCGGCTGTCATTTGTGGTTCTTTGACAGTTGTTACCGGTCTTCAGAAGCCCGAAAGTCTGACAACCAAGGAGTTCGTATTACCCAGTAACTGGGTTGTGGAAGTCAGATAGGCAGTCGCTCCATGTAAAATGCTGGTATTCAGCTGCGTCCGGTGAGACTAGAAGCCGACCCTGCTCTACTTTGGACAATTCAAAAGTGCCTGTAAATGGTTTAATGAGGGTGTTCATGAATATTCAAGCCACCAGTTGGCGCCACTTTGACAAGAGGTCTTCCAGTTCGGCAATGAATTTAAAATATTTGATGTCATTCGTTTAATTATTTCGTTCACCATTCAATCTGTAGGCGCTTTGACACTTTTGACAGATGCCCGGACCTGACGTCTCAGTGCTGCCACCTAGTGAACGTCATTTTAGAACACCCTCAATGCTTTGAATTTGACTCATTCTTTCTATCACACATTTTAATTCGATCATGCTCATTTGTTCACTCAACCATACTCATTAACTCATTAATTAACCATTCGACCTTCATTTACCAAAATTAATGCTACCTCATCTCCACTCTCCAATTCATTCACTCTTATCATTCATTGTACAGCTCCCCCTCCCGTCCGCGTGCCCGTCCTGTGACAAGCGCTTCCTAGACAACTCAGCGCTAGAACGTCACTCGACGTGTGGCTTGTGTAGCGAGCACACGTGTCTACATTGTGGAGAGGCGTTCACTGAAGCATTGGCGTTGAGAGATCATCTATTGGATAAACATCGGAGCTTCAAGGTTTATTCCTGTGAGAAGGTCAGTAGACCACGAATTGTTCTTTTTAAATTTTCTGTTTAAATGGTTGGGACTTGACTCCCTCGTGGTCAAGTGGTCATTACGTCCCGGGTTCGGCTCCTAGAGGGTCAAATCTACTGCGATAAAAAACCGGCCAAGTGAGAGTCTGACTCGCACACAAGGCAAATAACGCCGAAAAAAACACGTTTCTTGTGTGGAGACCCCTTTAATTTTTTAAACTTTGTTTTTATTTTTATTGATATTATTTGTTGTTATATCGGCAACAGAAATACACATTCTGTAATTTCAAATTTCAACTGTCTACCTATTATGGGTCATGAGATACAGCCCGCTGACGGACAGACGGTACCTGAAATCGTGAAATAATAATGAGCTGATGCATATATTTATGTTCGCATAACTCGACACAATGTATGATCAGCTCATTATTATTGTATGACTTCAGGGCTAATGATGAGTACAACGACCCTTTCAAAACATTAAAACGATCAAAATAGTTTGTCTGTGCAATTTTTATGTCATGTTATTTCTGTGACCCTTTTTATATACATTTTTTTACTGTTTTTTTGTTCATGAACAATAAATTGTATCTGAAATTACATGGTATAAAAAAGAAAGAAAATTAAATTACATAAGGCAAAAAACACGTTAAATATTGCAACAATGCATAAATACAACATAAATAGGAATTTCGTTACAGACTGATTTTTGACATTTTATTCTATCCTGTTGCAAAAAAAAACGTTAACGTTAAAATAAATGATATTTGATTGTTTGTATACAGTGCGACAAGACGTTCTCCCGCGAGTCGTTGTACAGCGCGCACTACAGACGCATCCACGTGCACGCGGACAGGGCCGGCAGGGACAAGGACAGGCCCTGGGTGTGTGAGGTGTGTGGGAAGACTCTGCCGGTGAGTGGGCAGATGGTCAGACTACTAATATTATAAATGTGACAGTTTGAGGATGGATAGATGGATGTTTTGGATTTGGATGTAATTTGGCACACAGATCATTTATAACCTGGATAGTAAGTAGTACGGTAGGTTCGGTAGTATGTTCCTGTGGGATAAATTCCGCTCTACACGCGGGCGGAGCCACGGGCAATAGTATAATACTAGTCCTACTATATAATATTACAGAGGTATGAGGAACAGGGTGTAAAGTTCACTCATACTCTATGGTAAAGGGAGGATCCTCCGACCAGACGGGTGTTGTGTCTGGTGGGCAACTGCCCGACGGTTGATGTCGGGATGTTGTACCTATGCGAGTCGCGCGGTAAACTCTGATTGCGCGATGCAGGATTTTGTGTGACGTGAGTCTTGCGTAGTTCGCCTGTGGCATTGTAGATGGCGCCACTTCTCTTTTTGTGTTTTTAGATATTTTTGCGAAGTATTTTTCTGTAGTGCCGCTACAATATTATAAATGTAAAAGTTTGTATGTTTGGATACTTTACTCAATCACGCAGAAACAGCTGACCGGGTTTGGCTGAAATTTGGCACACATACACCGTGAAATTTAAATGGTTGTCTGCCCGCTGCAGAACAACTTGCTATAAGAAATACTTTCGAAGCATAGAGTAAAAGTAAAAAAATTAAGATGTTTTTTTTTTTATTAAAAAACATATTCATAAACTGGAAAACGTGAGAATCAATAGTAACACTAGAGGTAACTTGTAGGTACTACTCGAATAGCACGCGCCGCCGACAAAGGGAACAGCGATGCATAAATGTTCAAAGCAAAATAAACTCTCGCACGTGGTGATTTTTCACAATTGTTAATCTGCCATTTTTGTTTTTAATATTTTATTTGTTTATAAAACGATTGTATTACCAAGACAAAACCATTTCGCTGCGGGAAAACAACCATTAACATTTCTAGGTGTATAGTTTATCGCCTGGATTAACATACACATACATATTTTTAACCTTCACGCAGGCGAAGCTGCTTGCAAAAGCTAGTCTAAACTAGTATTTTAAAGAGAAAAGATTTGATATTACAAAATACCCAAACATACAAATGTTTGGTTGTTACGCTAAAACGGCTAAACGAATTTGAATGAAATTTGCCACATATTAGACCATGATTAGAATCAGGACAAAGGATACTTATTATCCCGCTATTCCCACGGGATTGAGATTTATGCGGGTGAAACCGCGGGGTGTAGCTAGTAATTCATACAACGGGAAATAGAATTAACTGAAAACCTCTTAAAGGGATGGGGGGGGGGGGTCATTTCATTATATCAAAATCAAAAGTCATTTATTCAAAATAGGCTGAGAGTCAGCTCTTTTTGAACGTCAAAATAAAATTACATAAGACAGTCCCCCCAAAAACGCCCGCCCTTCACCACTTCCTAGTGCTTTAGCTGGGAAGAAGAAGTAGCGGAACAAACTCCCCAGCAGCACAGCTGTCTGTTAAGTTAGAAGAACTTGATTCTATACAATAATAGGTAATAAAAATTACGAAACACAAAAAAAAACATAAAATTTGCCATATGTCAGCTAGCACACGCTAATATACCATCAAAAATTGAAAACTAAAAATAATAGAAAATTAAAATAAAACGTAAACAGAACTTCCAATCTAAATAAAAGCCTCTAGGCATAAAGGGCATGCCCGCTTACATAAGTAATTCTGCATTATGCAAATATAGCTAAAAGTAACTTATAACAAAAGTTAAACTAGGACCTCTGGACTAAAATTATTAAAAACTTAATACAATTAACAATAACAAAACCATGGTCAGCAAGACGACCAGTCACCACGAGCAGCACCCGTTCACGAGCATAACGCAAAGATCAGCCATTGCCCCCCTCGCCATATTTGAGGGAAGGAGGCAACCCGACCCCCGACGCTACCGCAAGCAGTGACATCTAAGGGAGCATGACGAACTTGCTGCCGGTTGCACTGGCAAGAATAATCATGAATTGTCGAGGTCGCTAGCTAACTACATATTGCAATACTACTCATTAAAAAAAAAACATTGTAATGAGTAGATTAAGTCATAAATAAATGATAAAAAAAAAGGAAAACCTGAATTATACAGTCAGGTTTTACACCTGAATATCCGTAATAATCTATATAAAAATGAATCGGCTGGACCAATTTTGCCAATTCTTTTATTGTTGTGTTTGTTATTATTAGGAGAAGGTTCATATGAAAGAAAAAATTAAGAAAGTTGAGCGTAACATTAGAAAATTTAATAAAACTTAACAATATTCATAGTTAAGACAGGACAACGTCTGTCGGGTCAGCTAGTTACATATAAAACTTTTTTATTACATTGAATTCCCCCATCAAAATTTGTCGAATTTTTTCTAAGTCACCCTGTATACAACAAATTAATGATTTTTTTTTGACGTGAAAACGTCTTTTCGCTCAGAGTACTGGTAGTAAGTTCAATATTGCTGACCGACCAAAATAATATGTAAGATTTCAAACGCTAATAACTACGACAGTTTTAGAAATAGAGTGGTGGTTGAGCATTCAAAAGATAGGTCATTATTTATAACAATAATTTTTAAGCTTGATATAATTTGCCTATGACGTCACACTGGGTATGCATGCGCATGCGCGCAACCCTCTATTTTTCACTATGAGTCGAAATTTCAATTCGTCTAGCTTAAAAAAGTCTTCAGTTAGAACATTGATTACGGTATTGTTAAGAGTTGATAAAGCATTACTAGGGCAAAAAGAGAATTAATAAATATAATGACCGAAATACGGTTAAAATTTAATATAAATTTGACAATAGCAAAATAACTCACAAATGAAAATAATCCCAATACAAGAAAGCTTGCATCAAAAGGAATGCAATGAGCTTAGAAAAGTTTGTGCCGAGCAAATATAATACTTACGGCAGTGACTGAAACCGTAAAAAAACCTGCTGCAAATAGCAAAATATTTTAAGATGTCGTCTAATCAATATTCTAGACTAATTAAATGTGCTCAAAACCTAAAAAAAAAACATTATAATCGATAAAAGCTTACTTCTTGAGGAATCCCATGAGCCTATTTAATCTAGTATCGGTTAGATACAAGGACTACATCAGGAACAATAGGAATATTTATTATCAAACCCTCCGTAAAAACATATTGTTTTCAGGAAAACAAACAGCTTAGTTATTTTTTATTCCTAGATTTACCTACTTAATGCGTTTATATTATTGTTTTGTTACAGAACAAATGCGTGTTGCTGTACCACCAGAGGAACCACACCGGCGAGAAGCCCTACCAGTGCGCGCAGTGCCCCAAGAGCTTCACTATGAGGAAGCTGCTACAGGTATGTATAGCGAAGGGCGAGCGTTTTTTTGGGGACTGTCTTATGTAATTTTGATGTTCAAAAAGTGCTGACTCTCAGCCTTGTTTGAATAAATGACTTTTGATTTTATACAATTACTATTTTCATACATAATTATCAGTGATCGGAATAGGTAGAGCTAATTTACCTAAAGTTCAAAGAACAGAGACAATAAGTGGCGACTTCCTTACGACAAGTTTTTTTTTTTTTAAATTTTGTTTTTTCGGTATATTGTTCCGAGTTTCGGAACATTACTTAAGTAAAACAAAAAATAATAAAGAAAAACAATTATCGAATTCATTTCCTGTTTCCGTTTAAAAAAAATTAGTATGCACGATTTTTATTGTTTTCAAAAAATTACCTTTATTTTTGATGACCACTGATGAATATGCTCGCTGTACATAATCAGCCT
Organism: Antitype chi; assembly: GCA_947359405.1. Lineage (NCBI taxonomy): Eukaryota > Metazoa > Arthropoda > Insecta > Lepidoptera > Noctuidae > Antitype > Antitype chi. The sequence continues at coordinate 279,600 of OX375837.1, forward strand.
ATAAGGTTCCCACTGCTGGGACCCAGTGTGGGCATGTGAATGATGTGATGATAACACAACGGTGCGGTTTAAAAGAAGATGTAGTATGCTGAGATGGTTTGGTCATGTTGAGAGGATCAATGAAGGACGGGTAACAAAAGGTATTTACAAGGCAGATGTGAGGGGAGACGCCGGTAGGGGACGATCTAGGAGGACATAGAGTGACCTTATTGGTGAAGTTGTTCACAAAGGTCAGTTGCGCAGTACTCGCAACTGGCGGCGTGTGACCTGATGTATGAACGTTAACGAGGCGAAAGGAGTATGTACGGATGGTTGCAGGTGACTACCCTCATGGGAAACAAGCGTGAGTTTATGTATGTATGTATGTATTTATGCTATGCTACAGGCCTCCTCTCTGTGAGAGGCAGTTGGGTCATAATCCACCGCGCGGGCCCAGTGCGGGTTGATATGTTATTATGTCACATGTCTTCGAATTTTTATTTCTAGGCCATGCCGGTTTCCTCACGATGTTTTCCTTCACCCAAAAAAACTTGTCATACTGACCGCCAATTTAGCCAAAGAAAATTCAATTTTATTTCAAGTCGATAAGACTCAATTTTAAATGAATAAAGTAATGCTGAAATCAACGCTATTTTCTAAATAATATTAGTTTGCTTTTAAAAATATAATTTTTGCTCATTTTATTATGCTTATAAGTCGATACTCTAATTGCGGTGTATGAGGTCTTGTGTCTACTATGTTCCTTTTTGTATAAGATTGTTTCATGACATTCACAAATTATTTTATATCTTTTTCAGTCACATCTAAGAGTACATACAAGTGACCGTCCCTACACCTGCAAGCTATGCCCAAAGGCTTTCAAAGGATTATCAGCTTTAAGAACACATGAACATGTAAGTATTGTAATCAATTTCCTTTTCTGCCTTAAGGTGGGCAATTTTTTTTATGACTTCAAGAAATCCATTTTTTTATGTTAAGGTTGAAGCACGAGAATAGCTCGCGAATAATTTTTTTTATCAACACATCCGGTCACTGGACCTGAAAATGGCAAAGAACGTATGAAAGTTAGAATTTCGCAGTCTACCTATATTTACTTATATTTGAATAGATATTCAAAACTCGAGTTACATAATTGCACCTACCACTGTTTGTCTCTGCATCACCCAAAGGTCGACTGGTAGAAAATGCCTTTGGTATTGTTACGCGCTAAAGCTAAAGTAATTCGTTACCACTAGCGCCATCTAGTATCGAGTAGCAGAATTAATTGAGTCAAGATGTATCTAGCAATTTCTATATCAGAATCTTCTAGAATAATCAACATCCGTTCAGTCGGGGCCGGTATGTACTCGAAGATTCGAGATGGTTCGATTCCCGAATGTTCTATGGCCCTATAAAAGGCGGGAGCGGATCGGGATCGGGGTAGTATTGGTTAAGCGATACATGCGAAAACATCTAAGGCGATCTTGAAGTGCGATTTAAAGTGATTAATAGTGAAATTGTGTTTTGTAATTTGTGTGTTTAATTAAAGTGTCGACTTTGGTAATTTTTATTGGCAGTTTTTAATCGTCACGAACCCGAAGCTCCTAACAATTGGTGTCAGAAGCGAGGATTAAAATCATGCCGATTTTACCTAAAAACGACATGGAGGGTATCCGTACTCGGAGTCAACGCCAGCAGGAGACGGATCAGAGGCGATTCGGTGGAGCACTGCCACAGACGTCGGAGGGTCAGCTACCGACCACGGAGGCCGGCCCGTCTACAGCTGCTCCAGCATCATCAGCGCCAGATTTTGCTGCTCTGATGATGATGCTGCAGGAGCAGGCCCGCCGACAGGAGGAACAGGCCCGCCGACAGGAGGAACAGGCCCGCCGACAGGAGGAACAGGCTCGTCGGCTGGAAGAACAGCTCCAACGGGATAAGGAGGAGCAGGCGCGCCGCCAGGAAGAGCAGATGCTCCTCATGAAGGACCTTCACGCAGCCTTCGGGAAAGATATGAAGGAGGTGAAGGAGAAGGTTGCCCAGCATGAAAACCGCCTGTCAGAAGCTGAAACTCGGATCAGCAAGTTTAGTGACGTCATGCTGATGTGAAGCAGGAATTAGGTAACCTGAAACTTGGGGATGGAATCGCAGCTCTCGTAGCTACAACACCTTCGCTACGTGGATTCAAAGTGCCGCCGTACGACGGGACTTCTTCCTGGTCGGCCTACAAAATTCAGTTCGCGGCTGTCATGAAGGCGAACGGGTGGAATAACAGTCAGGCCATGACTGCCCTCACCCTAGGACTGCGCGACCAGGCTTTAAATGTTCTGGAAGCTCTCGGTAAGGAAGTGACTTACGAGCAGCTCCTTGAGGCATTGGAAGGTAGATATGGCGACGCTCACCTGGAACACGTGTTTCGTGCGCAGCTCAAGGATCGTGTGCAACGCAGTAACGAAAACCTGCAGCAGTGGGCCCTTGAAGTAGAGAAGCTGGTTCGTAAAGCATACCAGTCCGTACCTGCGCTTATTGATGTGAACCTGGTGCAGGCATTCATCGATGGGATCCGCCACCTTGAAGTTAGAGCTGCTGTGAGGCTCGGTCACCACGGGACGATTAAGGACGCCTTGGCCCATGCACTAGAGGTGGAAGCTGTGCGGCAGGATCATCGTTCCCATCGCGTCAGGGAGGTTGTAGCGGCTACAGTTCGCGATCGGAATAGAAGATACAGCCCTAGGTGCTACGGCTGTGGGGAAAGGGGCCACCTTCGATCCAGTTGCCCTGAGCGAACTGCAGAAAGGGAAGATGGCCGGTCCCCAGAGGGTAGGGCGGCTAACAGCACCGCCCAGCAGCAGCAGCAGGAATACGACTTTGTGGCCGAACATCGCAGCGGGAAATCTCATGGCAACGCAGATTCATTGTCAAGAAGATCTTGTCCTGAAGACTGCAAGCATTGTACTAGTCAAGAGGGTAAGGAAGTGGTACCTGTGAGGATGCTCAGGACAGACCTCAGCAACGAGTGGAAGGAAAGCCTACAACGTACACAGCAGGAAGATTCGGACATCAAGCCGATTCTGGAGTGGATGAAGGCCAGAGCTCCTAAGCCCAGGTGGAGCGACGTCTCAGCAATGAGTTCGATCACAAAGAGCTATTGGGCCCAATGGGACAGCTTGGTGATTCAGGATGGAGTCCTGTGCCGCAAATGGGAAAATGCTCGGGGAAACAGCTGTCATTTGCAAATGGTTGTCCCAAAAGCTCAAGTACCGGATGTTCTACAGCTGTACCATAATGGTTGTTCAGGAGGTCACCTGGGAGTAAAACGAACTCTACTGAAGATACGAGAACGGTTTTACTGGATCCACTGCCGGGACGATGTCGAGGACTGGTGTCGCAAATGTACAAGTTGTGCAGCTGTAAAGGGACCTCAGACTCGTAGTAGAGGTGCATTGAAATTGTACAATGTTGGTGCACCATGGGAGAGGATAGCCCTTGACGTTGCGGGGCCGTTTCCGGAAAGTGAAAGTGGTAACAAGTATTTCATGGTTGTAATGGATTACTTCACTAAGTGGCCGGAAGTCTTCGCCATTCCAAATCAAGAAGCTTCGACAGTTGCAGATAAATTAGTTCATGAAGTCTTCTGCCGTTTCGGAGTACCTTTAGAGATTCACAGTGATCAAGGAAGGAATTTTGAGTCCCAAATATTCCAGGAAACTTGTCGAGTTATGGGTACTCATAAAACAAGAACAACATCTTACCACCCACAATCGGATGGAATGGTGGAACGATTTAATCAGACATTAGAGAGGTACCTAGCAAAAGTTGTGGAAAATCGGCAACGGGATTGGGACAAACACATACAACCATTTTTGTTGTCCTATCGAAGCGCAGTCCACGAAAGTACATCGGTGACACCAGCTTTCGCAAACTTTGGAAGAGAATTACGGCTGCCTGCAGACCTGATCACCGGAATACCACCTGATGCCCCACGCAGTATAACCGATTATGCGAACGACTTGCGGAACAAGATGAATGACATTTATGAGCACGTCAGACAATCAGGCCAGCAAATGTCTGAAAAGATGAAAACCCGTTATGACCGCAAAATGAACAATAAAGGGTTTGACGAAGGTTCACTAGTGTGGTTGCACAATCCAGTCCGCAGCAAAGGGAAATCTCCTAAGCTTCAAGCTAAATGGGACGGACCGTACCGGATTGTGACAAAGATCAATGACGTAACGTACCGGATACAGAAAGGTGCAAGAGGTACTCCTAAGATCGTCTATGTGGATCGACTGGCGCGTTACTATGGGGCCGAAAATGCTCGGGACGAGCATGTCTTAGGAGGGGGCAGTGTTACGCGCTAAAGCTAAAGTAATTCGTTACCACTAGCGCCATCTAGTATCGAGTAGCAGAATTAATTGAGTCAAGATGTATCTAGCAATTTCTATATAAGAATCTTCTAGAATAATCAACATCCGTTCAGTCGGGGCCGGTATGTACTCGAAGATTCGAGATGGTTCGATTCCCGAATGTTCTATGGCCCTATAAAAGGCGGGAGCGGATCGGGATCGGGGTAGTATTGAATAAGCGATACATGCGAAAACATCTAAGGCGATCTTGAAGTGCGATTTAAAGTGATTAATAGTGAAATTGTGTTTTGTAATTTGTGTGTTTAATTAAAGTGTCGACTTTGGTAATTTTTATTGGCAGTTTTTAATCGTCATGAACCCGAAGCTCGTAACAGTATTAAGTACGCCTCTGTACATTTCTGTGCGTGAAGTATTAAATAAATAAATAAACAAAATATTAAATCACGCTTACCTTGTTTCAGATACACACGGGCGTGCAGACAAAAGTATCATCGAAGAATAGAATAGTATAATAAATTGCACAAAGTAATGCTAGTAACTTTAAATGTAACTATTACTTATATTAGGAAAATCGTGTTGATCCTATCATTACTTTGTGCATTTGAAATTGAGTCTTAGTGCCTAAACATAAGATTTATTTTTCTTTGGCTCAATCTGCGGCCAAAATGGCAAAAAAATATATTGTAAAAAAAAACTTGATACAAAAGTTACTAAAATCTATTCAGTAATCAATTAGGAACAAAACTACTTTCAGGTCTTGCGTCTATTCTGTTACACCTTGTATATTGTGTAGTAAGAATTATTGTTTATTTGCATTAAAAATTATATCGAAATCATTCATTGTTTTATTACTAACTTGCTTTCGCGAGCGCCTTCGCCCGCGTGGAGCTCCGTAAATATCCCACAGGAACGTTTCTGGATGATTGGATGTTTGTTACTCAATCACGCAAAAATGGCTGAACGGATTTGGATGAAATTTGGCATACAGATAGTTAGTAAAAAGTATCCTGTGTCAATCCAGGTTATAAACTATCTGATAAACGTTATAATGGCGGGATCAACTCTTGTAATTGAAAGTTTCTGCCGCGTATATTTAGTACCCATTTTGTATTAATCCTGAAAAATTGTACCTCACACGGCATAAACGGAACTCCAAAACAACAACGAATTTTTTGACATTTTATGCGCCTGAATAATTTAACGAGCAAAAATACTTCTCGTGAAAACCTGCAGCTAAATTTCGTGCTGGCGTTATGACAATAAACAATATTTTGCCGATATTATTTATTGTTATATAATAATTTAAGTTAGTAAATAACAGTAGTTAGTTGGTTATTAAAAATATCGGTTAAATACACATTAAATAATACTGGTACGAAATGGGTACTAAATATACGTAGTAGAAACTTTCAAATAAAAGAGTTGGACCCGCTATTATAACGTTTATACTATCTGTGTGCCAAATTTCATCCAAATCCGTTTGGCCCTTTTGAGTAACAAACATACAAACTTTACATAAGTAGGATTAGCGTTTGCCTGGTCAGATATGTAACTAGTCGCTCCATGTAAAATACTGGTATTCAGCTGTATTCGGTTAGACTGGAAGCTGACTCCAACATATTATGGTTTTTTCCTTTTTTTTTTTTTATTATGGTTTTTTTGGGTGGTAGTTTTGAATAAATATTCAAAACTATTTTAATTTGAAGATTGGGACAAAATATGTAACAGAAAAATTAAAATGAATTGATTTATATCCAATTTCTTAATTAAAATCAAATTTATTTTTCGTTGTTTTGAATTTACCGCCAAAACGCTCCTTACGATGACTTTTATATCACATGACTACATTTGACGTCAGCTTTGTGTAAACGGCATCGATACAAATACTTTGCGTGGCGCACTTTTAGAAATATTTGTGCACAGAGGCACCGCACACACCAGTAATACCACTTTCTATCCATAAAAATCTTATTAATTATAAACTCGACATTCACTTGCTTACAACTACTTTAGTTTACACAAAGCTGACGTCACGTGTGTTCACGTGATAAAAAAGTCATCGTAAGGAGCGTTTTGGCGGTAAATTCAAAACAACGAAAAATCAATTTGATTTTAATCGTTTTTTATTGAGAAAATGGACATAAATAATTTTTTCACTTCTCATGCTCTAAAAAGACGCCAATATAGCCCTACGAAGCGGGACTAAAGTGACCACTTTAGTCCCTAGGGAGTAAAAAGTAATTCGTTTTTTAATTTCCTTCATGTGACATAGACAAACTCAAACAGCCAGTAAATATACTATTATCTGTGGAGCTTCATTGCGAAAATGTTGAGAGTTTTAGTTCCATGGTTTTTGCCAAGGTGGCGCCATGTGTTTTAAATTGTTAATCTGTTACTGGTTTAGAAGAAAAAAAAGACCGCGATAATTTCAGAATTTTTGTCGAGTGTACTATTTGTTCGGCTTTAAATAAATTTATTAAGAATGTTCAGTGACAAATATTATTTTCCTATATATTATGTTCCTTGGTGAAGAGTTTGACGTCAAGCAAGGAGCAAAAGACATACCTAATAGATATTGTGATTTTTATTTTATTAACCGACTTCAAAAAGGAGGAGGTTCTCAATTCGTCGGAACCTTTAAAAAAAAAAAAATATACATGTTCCCCGATTACTCGAAGATGGCTGGACCGATTTGGATTTTTTTTTGTTTGAAAAGGTATACTTCCCAGGTGGTCCCATGATCATCAAGTCAGGATCTGATGATGGGATCCTGGAGAAATAGAGAGAACTCTTCAAATTTTATAGGCACGCGAAGTGATTTAGGTATTTTTTGGATGAGTACTTTCTCGGAGTGGTCTCATTTCAATTTGGTGAAGATTTGATGACGAACTTTGGAGATAGGCAACGGAACTCCTCAATAAATGATAGCAAATGGACTGGGATTGCTGAAATCTCATGTCTGTATATTGTTTACACCAGTTCATAACATAACATCACGCCGGTACGCTGTAAAGGGGTAAGCACATGTGAACCACTAAAAAGTGAAAAAAACACTTTTTCCAAAAAAAAAAACAACCGACGTCCAAAAAAACACTACAAAGTGAAAAATAACTTTAATTTCAGAAGGCGGTGACAACAAATTCAAATTCAGCTCCAAAGACACCGACTTCCGAAATTAAAGTTATTTTTCACTTTGTAGTGTTTTTTTGTTAAGTAATATTTATTAGGTAAGTACATGTTTTTGTACTAAATTGCCTATTTTTCTCGCACTCGAAGTGAAAAGTACAGTTTCCACCTCGAGACTAAACGCAAACTTAATATACCCTCGGTTTAATTGACTCCCTCGCACGCTCGGGAGTCAAACCACCTCGGGTATATTATGGCTTCGTTTAGTCCCTCGTTATAAAATATACTATTATTTTATTTTTCTGTTACCTATTTCGTCCCAATCTTCAAATTAAAATCATTTTTTTTTTTTTAATTGGAAAGTACCCTATTGGAAAAGGGCTAGTAAGATTCATTGGTTAGGCAGATAATGCCCGTGTCTTCGACCTGTGTGTGGCGCTCGATTTGTGGGTGACCTTTCAATGACTTTGACCTTCAGTTTAGCCAAATGTTTGTGATACAAGATTGTGTTACATAACGCTCCCGTATTTTCAGACGGCAAGTGGACCACTAAGCTACGAAAGGTGTGTTGACGTGCATTACGTTCTAAAACAGAGATCGGAGATAGTTGCTGGATAAATCATTTAATTATTCCATCTCTATCCCACCAGTGGCCAGACACAAGTCCCGTTGCATACATAGTTGGGCATAACGCATTACAGTAACCGCTAAAACACGCCTGGCCAGCGATCCACCCCGGTGCGGCGCACAGGCTCTGGAGTGGCGAAAATAGGATTGAATTGGGTTGATTCGTTTCTCGCTCCGTAAGTTGTCCCACTTGTGAGGCAAAGTATGTTTGTAAAACGAGATATATCAGAAAACCCATTAGGCGTTTGACCAACTTCTTGAAAACTAGATGTACGCCCCTTGTGGAACACTCCCCCGTAGTGTGCCGAGCTCGATATGTGGGTGACCTTTCATTGACGCACTGAGACTACTCGCGCTACACTCTATTGCATTTTGAACTCTCGGTTGTACACCGAAAGTTAAAAATGCAATGCGCGATAAAATCCTGCCGCGATTGTATTACGTCCGTGTGAACGTCGTAGTAGGTGTTCTGATTTAGTCTACATTCGACACACTGGATCTTCTACTCCCAGTGTTGAACTGAGCATAGAGAATCCAACTGAGTGCTTCTCTGCCAGGGGTGCGGGTTGTTCGAAAGAGATACCGCGGCCCCTGGCACACAGGCAACTGAGGGAACACGGGTGGGTTTTAGTCAGTAAAAGTCTGACACGCCCTCCTGCTCAACCCCGAGCTCTGCGCTAAGCAGTGCGTTGAAGATTCAGTGTGTTGTTGACAGAACGATCTTGGTATTCCATTCATCTGGGACATTTGAATCTGTGGCCTAGAACCAGCTACAAAAAATAAAACAACGGCGTTCTGACGACAAAAATTGCCTTTATTAGATATCAGATACATTATGTAAACGAACTTAATTTTAAAATAAACATAACTTCTTAATTTCAGTGCTTTAAATAACTTCCGTTTATTGCATAATAAAGTCTAAAGCACATTATAGACGCATCGGGTCGCAGCGCATCGCATCGCATCCCAAAACAAAAGTCGATAGGTATCGTGGGATACCCGGTTAGACAGAAGATTTTCTCTCAATACAACATGTAACAGTAATGTTACACGAGGTCTTGCGTTAATAAAACGCAAGACCTCGTACACCCCAATGACAGTATTGAGTTAAAAGCGTAATACAATGACCATAACTTATTTTTTTAAAGGTTACTGTATTATTAAGAGAATTGAGTCTTATTGTAAGGCAATAGTCTCAATTTTAAATGCATACATTTTCTTTAGCTCAAGAGGCGTTCAGCACGGGAAAATACATTAAAAAAAAATACCCGTGTATAAAAGTTACTAAAACCTATTCAGTAGTCAATTATGAACAAACTACTTTCAGGATTTGTGTTTATTATGTTACACCCAATATATTATGCACTAACAGCGCTCCGCGGTTTCACTCGCGTAGTTCCCGTTCCCGTGGGAATAAGGGGATAAAATGTAGCTTCAATCACCCGGGGATAGTGTAGCGTCCAACAGTAAAATAATTTTACAAATCGTTCCAGTAGTTTCGGAGCCTATTCATTGCAAACAAACAATGAAATCTTTCCTCTTTATAATATTATTATATAGTATAGATTAAATAACAGGCACGATGAAATAAATTAAAACATTTGAATAAAAATAAAGAATGATACTTCAATTTTGATTACCTAGTTAATTTTTTTACTATATACAACAAAACTATACCTATACACGCTTGTAAACACACAACGCATACTATAGAAAAAGTGTCGTGTCGGTCATAATTTTACACTTACTGTATAGTATTTTTATCTCACGAAGGCGTGTGACGAGTAGCGTACGTTGTCTCGGTCGGGACCTAGAGCTCCTACGCTTACACACACATTCACAACGTGTTTGTACACTTAGTAACCACGAGTAAAGCGCGCGGCGCTTTGGGAGATTAAAAATACTGTATGAAAGAGATGTGGGAAGATTTTGGGATGCGATGCCGCTCGTCCAAATGTTGGCATCAGACTTTATGTATTAATTCATTTAAAAATCACGATATCGATTTCTTTCGATTCTAAATTATAATAAACTGTACCAGGGGGATGCGCTAAGGTATCTCGCGAAATTATAATTTGCTTCCGTTTTCTGCAATTTGCAGGTCAGTGTTAGGTTGTATGTTCATTATAATATGATTCACGACCGGTACTAATATGGCTTTATAGAATTATAATCATTTCAATCATCAATAAAAGCCTCTCAATTGATTTAATTCCTTCCTTGAATAACTTTTTAATGAAATAGTTTATATAATTTTATAATCATTAGAATCACCAATATAAAGGCTCCCACAAACAGGTGCGATGCGACAGCGCGACGAAACTTTCTAAGAAAACTTCAGGGAAATAAAATTGTTTTACAAAATGTCGCATCGCGCAGGTCTGAAGAAGCCTTAGCCCTTTAAGTGGCTCCTGGCACACATGCAAATGAAGGAACACGGGCAAAGTCTGCCACGCCCGACACGAGGCAGACAGATGCATCCCGAGTGGGTTTCACCTCAATTCATGAGGATTTTACATTTTTTCTATTTTTATTTATTAATATATTGTTACTACATTTAAATACATTCTGTCAAAGAGTACATCTACTTGGGCCAGCAGGCTTAGCATGACGCTTTCTATTTCTACTCTACCGTAGACTAGAAATCGCTTGTCTACATTTCTTGGTACAAAACTGTAAATTGTGTACACGGAAATGTCATTTTTGTCTACTCTTCCGTCGACAAAAGGCTTTTTTCGGGTCTCGTGCTAAGCCTGCTGGTAGTTTCAAACGAAAATGCCTGGAAAACCAACTGACCCTTGAAGACGCTAATGAAGTGCTATCTGCCGATGTCCCTGAAGCGAAAACTCATGAATCTACAGGGTCAAATTAAATTAGCTGGCAATACTCATGTGTTGGGTATCGATATCGGAAAGTGAAAGAACATTTTTTTTTCATCATTCAATGGGCGAAGGTAATCGATCAGCTGTTTTTGAAATGTTTCGTGAAATTTAGTTATTTTTTACGAATTTCCAAATAACATGACAGTCGTTTGGTTGCCTTAACGTACAGTCACGACTTTACGAATTCTTATATGTAGACGCTTACCAACGTTTAAAAGAGATTTTCCTCTTGTACTGATTGTAATTTTATATTATTATGGAAAAATATTTTGGAACCCACTCTACAATGAAATACCTAGGTTAGGTTATCTCAAGGTTGGAAGAGAAAATAGCTTTTTAATTTGTCTATGTGTATAAATATTAGTGTTCGTGACTGTACATGTCAGTGTCATTTGAAGTTTTGAGCATCCGATACCCAACACGTGGTTAAAGTATTACCAGCTAATACAATAGGGTATTTTCCAATTTTACAAAACTATTTTAATTTGAAGATTGGAACGATATATTTATCAGAAAAATAAAAACAAATTTATTTATGTCAATTTCCTGGAATTAAAAACGATTAAAATCAAATTTATATTTCGTTGTTTTGAGTTTACCGCCAAAACGCTCTTTACGATGACTTTTTATCACGTGACATCGTGACGTCAGCATTGTGTAAACAGCACCAGTACAAATACTTAGTTTGGCGCAGTTTTAGAAGTATTTGTGCACAGAGGCACCGCACACCAGTAATATCACTTTCTATCCATTAAAAATCTTGTTAATTATAAACTCGACATTCACTTATTTACTTACTAACTACTTTAGTTTACACAAAGTTGACGTCACGTGTGGTCACGTGATAAAAAAGTCATCGTAAGGAGCGTTTTGACGGTAAATTCAAAACAACGAAATATTAATTTGATTTAAATCGTGAAAATGGCTATAAATCAATTTACTTTTATTTTTCTGTTACATGTTTTGTCCCAATCTTCAAATTAGAATAGTTTTTAATAAATTGGAAAATACCCTATTTGACCCCTGTATGTTCCATACAGATTATGCTTTCGAGATACAACTAATGATCTTGGAAGACATTACTTTATTCTCCATAGACCACTTCATACGTCACTTCTCGGGAGTCAACATCGTCGTACAATATTTCTGCTTCTTCCACCTCTTCTTGTTTGAACATCGTGCCATCCGGTTTGAGGAAATGCACTTCCGTTTCCGATATGAGACTTTTTCTGCTTAGATTTTTAACTGGAAAGAAGAAAAAATATATTAATATATGTATACTAATTTAATAAAGCTGGTATGGGCATGTGATACAGAGGAATGAGGAAAATGTCGTGAGGAAAGTTTTGAGTATTAATGTCGATGGCTATAAAGAGTAGGGGGAGACCAAAGAAACGATGCATGGACTGTGTGAATTATGATATGGTTAGAAAGGGTGTGACTACGGAGATGACGACTGATAGAGAAGTGTGGGAGATAAGACATGTTGCGCCGACCGCAAATAAATTGGGATACGGAAGGAAAATGAGGACAAGTAAAAACGAACAATTACGTGTGTATTTTTTTAATCCAGGATTTCACATTGGGTCCTTGAGTCCTGATTGCTCTCGGTAAAAAATTATAAACGAGCGATCGACTTCAGCCATTAAAGGTAACAGCACAGATTTGTACGATAAAAATACAAAGGGAAAGAAAGGGATAAAAGAATTAGAATTCCTTAATGAAAGAATAGGACTTTTCCAAAAGACGTCAACGCGCGACTCATCCGTGTGCTCAAGCGTTCGGTGTCGATGACGCGAGTTCCATGATTTTTGTTTCCCCGAAAGTGCTCAACGCGCCTAAAGAAGTTTTCACTTCAATAAAGCTGAAGATTGTTGAAGCTGTTCCGTATGGTGCTGGACGTAAAGAATAACACCATCCCATTTCTTCCCGTGGGTGTCGCAGAAGGCGACTAAGGGGCTAACCAGAGAAAGGGCAGCAGCGTTCTCTATGCATTTTACCACCATACTGCGATCGCCAACCCGCCTGCCAAGCGTGGCGATTATGGAAAAACTCCCCAAAAATACCAAGCAGCCCTACAAACCGGCCCCTAGTGCCCGGCGGGCCACCTCCCCTTGGCTACGGTGGCGGCCAAGGTTACGGTGTGGCAAGGGTTGCTAAGAATCTCCAGAAGAGTTTGGGGGAGACCTATGTCCAGCAGTGGACGTCTTTCGACTGACATGATGATGATGAAAGCTGAAGAGTGTGTTTGTATGTACGCGCAAATCTCTAGAACTACTAGTCGGATTTGAAAATTATTTTTGTATATTTTAGCCACATTCATAAGGAAGACTATATATAGGCTATTTAACATCACGCTGTGACCCTTGAGAGCCGAGCAAAAAGACGAAAAATCAGAAATAAATAAGCGAAAACGATGCGACGGGGTAAGTCGAGGGACTAAGAAACTTCACGCGGACAAGTTGCAATTCAATTCAATTCAATTCCAATTCAATTCAGAAGCTAAAAGCTAGTTATTTTATAAATTGTCTCTCATAGAGAGCCTGAGAACATCATAGACTAGATTTTATCCATAGTAAATCCACCTAGGCTTTTACCCAACTATGTCGGGGTCGACTTCCAGCTCAAAACCAATCTGTACATATAAAATGCTTTGTCCTGAATTACTGATTGACGGATCAACGCACAACCTAAACCGCTGATCGTAGAGACCTGAAACTTGGAGGGTGAGTTCTTTGTATGACGTAGACATCCGATAGGAAACGATTTTCCGAAAATCTGCTCCTAAGGGGGTGAAAAACGGGGGCAAAATTTGTATGGGACAACGTGATTTCTTGGTCCAATCTACTTAAAATTTTGCATAAACATTCTTTAACAGAATTGATGGAAGACGTGTTTTGTAATTTATTGAAACTCATCGCCTAACTAGGTTAAAAAGGGATAGAAAATGATCCTACTAATAATATTATAAATGTGAAAGTTTGTATGTTTGTTACAGATAGATTATAAACTGGATTAACACAGTGTAATGATTTTCTTAAAATAATATTTAAGTATAGACTTATTTTCACAAGCGACAGATGGCGCTAGTGGTCCCAGGAACTTTATACATCCGTTTTAAGCATTAATGTTTAGAATATCGGTAATAATGTATATTTATTTTGTATAATTATTAAATCATATTGTTTAAATTTAACAGGTTAAAGTATTCACATTTAATCATAAGCCCTAATGTATTTTAGTTAGTCAAATGATTGTATGTAATGTCTACTCTGCTCTGATTGGTCAAATAGCCGGCCGAGAATTGACTTCCGTTTAAAGTGGGGAAACATTTAGTGGGGTGACCGATTTGCTAAACGAGTCAGTCGATTTGGAGGCATGAAGCCGTAAGCATATCTGACGAATCTGTGCTACTTTTGTGATGTATATAAAATACTAATTAAATGGTAAGTGATTGTTATTTACCTGATCACTGTAGAAAAGTGAATAAACATGATTCATATTGGATTGAGGTATATGATTCTTAATATCTCAGAAGCGGGATCAAGATCCGTAAGTACGCCTACACAGTATGTTTGACCAACCTAAAATTATTATTTACTCCGTGAATGTAAAAATCCGTTATTCGTACAAGTGGTTTTGTTTACTTTTTAATTTCAAGGAAATTATATAATCAAGTTGTACTACCTAGGTACTTCTAAAAGAAAAGCATAATTTGATTCCCTAACTTCTAGTCTTTCATCATAATTTTAAATTGCACGGCAGGACCGTTGTCATTTATTCGAAGTATCATTGACTGGTTTAATTTTCCATTTTACCACATTTGGAATAGTATTGTGCATCATATGATTTTAAATCTTAATTAAAAGTATCATCGACTGGTTGAATTTTCTTTTCTACCACGTTGGAAATAGTAATATGCAGGATATGTTTTTAGATCTGAACTCGAAGTTTCATTGACTAGTTTAATTTTCTATTGTACCACATAGGGAAAAGTAATATGCATCATACGATTTTAAATCTTAACGGCTGTTGAAATTTTCAACCTAACTGAAATCGTACCGGTTTGTACAACGAGGTTGCAAACACTGGGTAATTGAACTCGTTTTGCTTGACTTTTTAGTTGTATATAGACGATACAATGATGGATCATGGATGGGTACCAGGACTATGGAATCCAATGAAATTTAAGATCAGTGGGTCGTCTTAGGGGTAATGGTGTATTGGTTTCTCTGGTATGCCACATGATGAGTGTGCGGTTTTTAAAAGGGGGTGAAATTTATCAGTAATTTTGCTCTAGGATGCACCGTTTTCGAGATAATTAGCTAATGCTTTTTTTTTCTGGTGGCGAGTTTCAGTTTATGGATGGAGAAAATGAAACCCATCGGAGCAGGGATACAGGAGTATCCCGCAGGAGTATCCGCAGAGGACTGCGTGATCGCTCACGCTTGAAGTTAAAGCCATGTGTGCTAAGGATAAAGCACAAGTGTGCTTTAAGAAGTTTTTATTTGGCCAAGTGAGCTAATGATAATGATGATGATAATGATAATGATGATGATAATGATAATGATGATGATAATGATGATGATGATGATAATGATTTGGGCCAGGTGTGCCCAGGGCCATGTGTGCTCAGGGCCATGTGTGCCAAGGGCTATGTGTGCCCAGGGCCAGGTGTGCCCAGGGCCAAGTGTGCCCGACACGAACAAAGCTATCCTCAAGAACGTAAGTAAAGTATGAATTTATCGATCAAGTATTACCTATTTATTCATGAGTTATTTTGAATTGGAAATTTTGTAAATGTACAAAAATTCATGAAGACATTATAAAATGAGCTTAAAGCATATAGTATGCTCTGAATTGGATTATTATTACTAAAATTACTCATGTGACAGGTTACTAAGTTTTATAAATATTCTAATCAATGTTTTATTATTATCGTGAGGATCCATGGAACTTGATGGTGCAAAAACACCAGAAGTGCGCTAGTCGCGATGGGCGATCGATGAAAATGCAAACGGGCAGTCCCTGTGTCAAACAAGGCAGACACAAAGACGGGACGTACAAGAAAGCAATCTAGAAGGAAGCAAGCGCACGAGGTCTACATCGACCTCTTCTTCTTCCAGCAGGACAACTGATAATACAAGTACACCACCGCGATGCAAGAAATATGAAATAACTCCATGTTGGTCAAGGAGAAAGGTATTGAATGTTTCGAATGTTTGTTAAGAAGGAACCCATAAAAGGTCTCGTAACTTAAACAATAATCATTCAAACAATGTTATACAGGAGTTAGACCCTTTCAGTAAAAGTTAAAGTATTGAAAATTGGCTTAGAAAGTTGAATTAATGTACTTTATGAACGATATGAATATAATATGCAAATGTGACGAGAAGCAGACCATATATATTGCTCAAATAGTAGTTTTTACTTGGACTTTGTGATAAGCTAAACTTATAAAGGCGTTTCCAATTATTATTATTATTTATTACTTATTTATTAAAATCTCCCTTACAACTATCATTACAGGAGTATACCTAAAGCGATAGCGCGGTCTTAAAGTTAATTTACTTACAATTGTATGAAAAACGAAGAAGAAAAATGGAATGAATAATTGATTGAATTGATTGGAATTGAGGAAGATCATGGTCAGTTTCTGGAAGAAATGTTAGCCTGTACAAGTCGTAGTAATGAAAAGTTATCTAAATATTATATTTTTGTTTTTACGACAATTTATGCTTATACATAGGTGAATAGAATAATATATAATAATTCTTTATTTCCAAAGAAAGTAGGTACATGTTACGTATTTTCAGTTTAAAATGGTCCTTATACCAACTGCCTTAACTAGGGCATGCAAACAGTTAAATTTAATGGATTTTGTATAAGTCGAGAGTACAGAAACCTCAATATTGATTTATTGGTTGATTCACCAGGAGAATGTAAGCGTATCTCATTGTACAAATAATTAAATTTAAAATCAATATTAAATGAAGCGACTAGAATAACTGGAACCACAGCCTCATTCATAGACAACGTATTTACGTAGATTGCAAAATAAAAGACTCGTCCTTAATTAGTGACATCAGGTCTGACCATACTGGTCAGCTTGTATCGTTTGACTTAGATAAAAGTTACACGTAGATAAAACCATTAAATCTCTGAATAAAAATAAATTGAAAATGTTTAATAATAGTGTTCTTAGCAATCTTTCAACGACAAGGTTTGATTCACAATAGATTTTTTTTTTCTACAGTATGCAATAAGTATGTCCAAAAAAAAAAAATGTTACAATGAACACTAAACCAAAATTTAGCGAATGGGCTACTGGTATTATAAAAAGCAGAAATATCATATATTATATGTATTTTGTGTCGTTGACTTCTGATCAAGCTTTTCATAATTATGTAAGCAACTATGTTAATATATTCCAAAGGTTCGGGCTTAAGCTAAATCTAAATTAATAAGTAACAAAATTAGTATTCTAAAAATAAAATAAAGCCTATGTGGCAGGTAATTAACAAAGAAACTGGAAGCATAAAACAGCGAGGTCAGAATGAGTTCTCCCTAAAAATTGATAATGAAACCATTTCAGATAGGTTAAAAGTTGACGGGACTCTAAAAAGTTTGTTTACCAATGTCCCATTAGAGGTTGCGAAATCTCTCCTCTCTTAAAAGCGTTTGAATGCGTTGGCAGCAATGCACTGATCTGTAAATTACAACGCAAGAGAAATCGTGGACTAGCTGCTGATCTTGTACTCTATTTATCAAACAGGCAGCCAAAAAGTGGACGTTAACGAGGCGAACTCCTCGGGTGTTTGGTTAGGGTGGACGAGCCTTATGGTTCAATTCTTGATCCTTTCTTATTTCTAGTTTACATTAATGACCTTCCATACTTTGACCATTTTAAGTTTCAGCTGTCTTATTTGGCTACTTGAAATTTAATCATTACTGTCAAGGATTAAAATTATGAACAAGTATATAAAGTAAAAAGGGAAAAACTCACTGGGCATCAAAGAATTCGTCCGCATCGCTGTCAGTGGGAAAAGTGCCCAAGGGGCTGGCAGCGTTGTCACGTTGGATGGCAATGCTGATTCTTTGAGCTATACTTGATTACTAACTTCTCAAATATATTTTATTCGCAAATGACACTTCTCTTAAAAAATAAAAGATAGAAAGATACGGATGTCTTTCATGTCAACGATAGTCGATGTTCTTTTGAAATGGGTTGCAGCTAATAATCTTGTACTTAATGCGAATAAAACTAGTTGACTTAAGTTCTCATTACCAAATGTGCCGAAGCGGTTCTAAATTTAAAACTTGATGGCAAGAAACTAGATGCTATTTCGGAAGCTGTATTTCTGGGAATAACTTAGGATTCAATACTGCAATGGGGTGCTCACATTAGAGTTCTTTCAAATAGATTAAATTCAGCTGCTTTTGCAGTGAGCATAAGCATAAGGCAGTTGTCTAAAGTGGCCACAGCTAGGATCCGAAGTCGGTAACAGAGCTTGGCGATGGATGGTTCGAAACTCACATCATACGTGCCTTGTCAAAGGGGCATATCTATATATATAAAAATGAATCCCTATTTCCCTTGGTCACGGCATCACACGTGAACGGCTGGACCAATTTTGCTAATTCTTTTATTGTTGTTTGTTATTGTCAGGAGAAGGTTTTTATGAAAGAAAAAATAAAGAAAGTTGCGAATTCAATATTCATAAATAAAAAAGATGCGCGTAACATTAGAAAATTTTACAAAACATATTCATAGTTAAGACAGGACAACGTCTGTCGGGTCAACTAGTTATAATATAAAATGCGGCATTGGAGACGGGGAAGTTTGGCATTGATTCCTTGTACACATGTCGCTTCCCTGGTAACTCATTGACAGCATTTATATGTGAATGTTTAATACGAGTAAGTGCTCCCAAATTGCAGTGTTGATTTTTAAACTTTTTATTTCTTTACAATGTGAGACATATTTCGTCATTAATTAAGATTTTGCACCTACAATTCTCATTTATACGCTTTATTAGTGGTTTTCATGGAAATCATGTTAATTGGTTTAATTAGGTTTTTATACTTTAATTGTTTAGATTCTTTTAAATATTGTGAATGCGAGAACGTTGTAGGCCTTGCAGACTGTACATTTTGTAGAACATTTTCTATTATTAATTTTCATTTCTCTTAATAAGTACCTGGTGCTATTGACAGGCCTGCACTGTTCTCCAATGCCTATCATCGCTGTAATTTGAAAGCATTGTAACAGCCAAATAATTTTAAAAAGAGAAATCCAATATTTTGATTTGTTTTGGTCATATTAGTGGTAAAAGAGCCAAAGATTGTATACCCACGGTATTTATGATAAATCAATTAGAAATGGAGCCCAAGCCTTAAATTATACTGAACCGGAAGACTTGTCACGTTTTGTCTGTAAAACTTTTTGTACACTTAGAAAGCGCCATGAGCTTGCCTGAACATCAAATTATTAGTAGCTCATTGTCTTGTGATAAATGACGAAAACCATGCTCTGGAATCGAATCAGATATCAATGATTAGCCGAATGTAATGATGTGTCGTATGTAAGGCTCATTTTAATTTAACTATTATTAGATTTGTAAAATCGTGCGTCAGGAGACATTGCACGATGTCGGATGGCCGAATGTAATGATTTTCTTAAAATAATATTTAAGTATAGACTTATTTTCACAAGCGACAGATGGCGCTAGTGGTCCCAGGAACTTTATACATCCGTTTTAAGCATTAATGTTTAGAATATCGGTAATAATGTATATTTATTTTGTATAATTATTAAATCATATTGTTTAAATTTAACAGGTTTAAAGTATTCACATTTAATCATAAGCCCTAATGTATTTTAGTTAGTCAAATGATTGTATGTAATGTCTACTCTGCTCTGATTGGTCAAATAGCCGGCCGAGAATTGACTTCCGTTTAAAGTGGGGAAACATTTAGTGGGGTGACCGATTTGCTAAACGAGTCAGTCGATTTGGAGGCATGAAGCCGTAAGCATATCTGACGAATCTGTGCTACTTTTGTGATGTATATAAAATACTAATTAAATGGTAAGTGATTGTTATTTACCTGATCACTGTAGAAAAGTGAATAAACATGATTCATATTGGATTGAGGTATATGATTCTTAATAACAGGATAGTTTTTTTTATTCCGGTCGTATATTCCCGTGGGAGAATTTTCCAACTTCACGCGGGCGAAACCGCTGGCAAAAGCTAGTATTTAATATAGAGTGACTACTATCTGACCTTCACCACCCAGTTACTGGAAAACATTATACCCCATGATAAGACTGGTCTCAGATTTCAACCGACCCGTAACGACAGCTAAAGATCCACGAATGACAGCCCGGATCAACGGCTAAACTTTCTTCTTCTGAGGCAAGGAGGAGTCTTGGTATGTAAAGACGGTCACCCATCCACGTACCAACCGCGGGAAGCGTAGCTGAACCTGAACGATCGACCCGTATGGGTGTTAGGGGCCATTCAAGTATTACGTAAGCACTACAGGGGGGCGGGGGGGTCTTTGCTTTGCTTATTTTTGATGACATGGGGGATGGGGGGTCTGGATGGTGATTACGTCAGCAGAATTAATTATTGGATTTTCTACAAAATTTAGTCGATTTCTGTTTGAACACATATGGCAACCCTGCTTGTCTATGAATGGCTCGAAGAAAGAGATGACAATATTCCAAAATCACACAAAAGTGAGCAGACACGTTGTGTCTGCTACCAATGTTTACGTGAGCATGGGACGGGGGTAAGAGCTTTGCATACTTTTGCTGACGAGGGGAAGGGGGGGGGTTAATAATTGCAAAAAATCTGCTTACGTAATACTTGAATGGCCCCTTATAACTTAGCCACAGTGCTTGACAGTTGCCGTCCCCAAAAGTTTTTGAGTAACACATGATGATCTGCGACCGGAGTAGGTGACTCAGCATAGTCTACCTATAAGGTGCCCACTGCTGGGACACAGGCCTTCTCGGAGTCGGCCGTAATTCACCACGCGGGCCCAGTGCGCGTTGGTAGATGTCACATGTCTTCGAATTTTTGGTTCTAGTACATGCCGGTTTCCTCACGATGTTTTCCTTCACCGTTCTGAGAGCAGGGCCTCAAGTCTGCTATTACAATAGTGACAGAATGGTCTATCATTGATTTCATAATTGTTGATTTTGACAAGTTTGGTAATCTACTAATAAAATGGCGTCATTATGACTTTCCAATGGTCAGCCACTGACACTCCATTGAAAGAAATGGCATTTATTGGTAATCTCGTACATAATGACAAATGAATGACTGAATTCATTTACGAACTTCCTACTACTTTAGATTGCTTATAACACTAATAAATAATATGTAAAAATATATTTATATTAAATCTAGTAGTAGTTTTTCGAAAATCATTTCTACTAACGAGTTTTATAATAATGGCAATACGATAATGCCAATATAACACCATTCTATTACGAGACCATTGACCGACCAATGATCGACCATTATGAATTTAGCAGATTACGAACTTTTAGCAAAATGACAAATGAATGACAATGGCATCGTGTTGGAATGACGAATTTATAAAAATAGCAGACTTAGGCCCCAGTGGTGGTGAAATCATTTACATAAAGTAAAGGTCCTGTCTGGATTGGATACCACTGACCCACCACCGCTCTCACCAGTAGGAGAGTAGTCTGATATCCCTTACCAGTATCAGTATCCTCGTTGTCGATGACCCTGAGGATGGCCTCGCGCAGCATCTCCCTCTCCTTGGCCTTGTTCCTCCTCGTCTTACTCTTGTAGGGCGCCGGCATCTTCAGGTGGACCGTGTTCACGTGCAGCTTCATCGAGTTGGACTGAGTGAAGAACTTGCCGCACTCCGGACATTCGTACGGTTTTATTCCGGTGTGGACCTGGAGGATTAAACCGGGTGGATTTTTGAGACAGGTCAGTCAGGAGGCTGCACTAAGGTAGACTGCGAAATTTTATTTTTTTTACGTTTTTTGCAATTTGCAGATCAGTTTCAGGTTGTATGTTGATTAAATAAAATTCGTGATCGTAACACAATTAAAATCATTAAGAGCGTTCATCTCACGCGGGCTGGCAACCCAACCAATACCAACGATCTAGTGCTTGGCTGAAAAAAATAATACTTTTGTTTGTATTTGATGAAATAATCACGAAAAACCACTAAAAATGCGCCGTTGCAAGCCAGCGTGGGATGAACGCTCTTAATACAACCCTCTAAGTTCTCTGAATCTCATTGAATGATTACAATTCCGTAAAGCCACAGTTGATACAGTGGCAAATCATATTTTAGTGACCTGACTGCATAGAAAGTAGACTTAAAAAAAACGATGCAAACAAGAAAATTTTATTATAAGAGGCTATTAAACTGAATACAAACTTACTTACAACACTTTAAAAAATCTGGTTAAATTTAATTGCCTCCGACTGCATGAGATTGTTTAAAGTATTAAGTTTAATAGTCAACCTTTTAAAATAAAGTTTCATCTTTTTTTGTAAATAAATCCAACAAATACTCACTCGGTCGTGACGTAACAAGGCAGCCTTATTGCTGAACGCTTTCGGGCAAAGGTTGCACTCGTAGGGACGCTCTCCGGTATGAGTGCGCAGGTGGATCTGGGAATTATAGAATAGAAAAGATATACAGGATAAAATTTAACCAATACGCAAAACTGTAACCATGAATTCAGCATATCATTCTAGACCCCAGAGCGCAGAAATTTTTCGTCGGTTATACAAAAAAAAAATCAATTGTTCTTTACATTTCGACCGCGTAGGTATTGTCCTTTTCTATGAAACAGCTGATTCTTTTTTGTATAACTAGAATATACAGGGTGATTGGAAGATGGGTGCACAGCTTTAAGGCGAAGATAGTACAGACAATTTAGAACCATTTAAGCCATGGTTGTCTTAGACGAAGACTTACCAAATATTTTAAACCAAATTTTTAAGTTTTTTTTCGGAAATTCTCAAAATTTTATGTAAACTGCATAATTATGGCCAATTTGAATGATAAATGAATTCATTTTTTATTTATTTAATTAAAGTAATGTGTAAGCAATCAAGCAAAACATGTTTTAGGCTTCTGTGTCATTAGACATTTTTTTTACAGACATTTAAAGCTCAGAAAAAATAAAAAAATTGTACAATACGACTTTTAAACCTTATAAAAAAAAAAAAATTGGTAAGACTTCGTCTAAGACAACCATGGCTTAAATGGTTCTAAATTGTCTATACTATCTTCACCTTAAAGCTTTGCACCCATCTTCCAATCACCCTGTATATCTAGAATGATATGCTGAATTCACGGTTACAGTTTGCGAACTGCAGTTGTGAGAAATCCATGTACAGTCCACAAAAGAGATAAGTAACCAGGCTCGTCGGATATTGTTGAAGTTTAAGAAACCGATGGATGTTTTCGAATAAAATTTAATTTGATAAATTAACTGTTTGTTTTCAATTAATTAAATTAGATTTTCAAATAGGCAGTCCAGTCTGGATCCGGTTAGACTGAAAGCCGACCCCAACTAGTTGGAAGTTCCAACTAGTTGGGCTCGGCTAATTTACATTGTCATCTGATGATGATGTAAATTAGTGTCTGAAATGGTCTTTTATTTCTATCCTTACCTGCAAGAACAGCGGCATGGTGAAGCTTTTGGTGCACTCGGTACACTTGTACGGTCTCTCTCCAGTGTGGACACGCTGGTGGTACTTGAGAGCTGCATTAGACTGTAACGAGACAAAATAATATCATTTAATAACAAAATTATATTAAAATGAGAGGTTCATTTATGTAAGTAGATTGGTAGCATGTACAAACTGTGCTAAAACCATATCACCTTTGAAGGAGCACATTTTTATACCAGTTTATCATCATCATTAAGGCAAGGACAGGAGCCTTACCCCAATTTATTTGCGGTCGGCGCAACACGTATTAGTCGTAATCTCCGTAGTCACACCGTTTCTAACCATATCATCACTCACACAGTCCATGCATCGTTTCTTTGGTCTCCCCCTACTCTTATAGCCATCGACATTCATACTCTAAACTTTCCTCATTTTCCTCATTCCTCCGTATCACATGCCCACACCATGACAACCGATTTCCACATAACTTTTCAGCTATCGGAGCCACTTTCAGACTTCCTCTTATGTACTCATTTCTCATTCTATCCATTCGTGTAACACCACACATCGCAGTTAACATGCTCATCTCAGCTGCATGCAATTACCTTTCATTCATCGCTTTTGTGACCGAACATTCTGACCCATACAAGACAGCAGATCTAACCATGGCTTAAGTTTATAGGGAATGTGGAAGTCGCAGATTATTCCCGTGACCTGCCGTCATTTTATCCATCCAGTGTTAATTCTGTTCCGATTGTTATGCTTCTCAACGTGAAGAAATCCTCGGAAGAGTGAGGTCGCTCCGCGTAGCCTGTGATACTCCCAGGAAGCTTCTGTGCTTTTGGGCGGAGCTAGGCTGGCTTTATTAGCCAGAATCCCCGCCCACAACGAACCGAATGACAGTTTAAGTGCGAAAAAGAGAGTCCCATCATCACCATCACTGTTCCGATTTACCAGAAAGCTCTATTCTTTACTTAACCACAACTCACCGCATATCTCTTCCCGCACACTTCGCAGACAATGTTCTTCGTGTTGTAGTTAACTTTGGTCTTCTTATTCTTCTTGCCCCTTATCCTGGGTTCCGGCCGAGGCACTTCCTCCTCAATCACCTGTTCGTAGACCTAGAAAAGGATTGAGTTTATGTCAGTATCATCAACATTCTATTTCCCTAATTCCAATTTAGTAGTGGTCTACTAAATTGGAATTGGGGCCGCAACATATATTTTCTCCCACAAAGCCACATCAGGTTTTCATCAGCTTTATATAAACGGCACCAGTACAAATACTTAGTTCGGCGCAGTTTTAGAAGTATTTGTGCACAGAGGCACCGTACACCAGTAATTTCACTTTCTATCCATTAAAAATCTTGTTAATTATAAACTCGACACACACTTGTTTACTTACCTACTTTAGTTTACACAAAGTTGACGTCACGTGTGGTAACGTGATAAAAAGTCATCGCAAGGACGGTTTTGGCGGTAAATTCAAAACAACGAAAAATAGATTTAATTTAAATCATTTTTAACTGAGAATTATAAATCATAAATCAATTTACTTTTATTTTTCTGTTACCTATTTCGTTCCAATCTTCAAATTAGAATCGTTTTTAATAAATTAGAAAATACCCTGTTAACGCAAGGCCTCATACACCGCAATTAGAGTATTGAGTTAAAAGTATTATACAATACATTGATTTACAAAAAACCTAAGATCCAGTCTTGAACAAATGTAACACTCAAAACTGTCCCCAATAGGGTATTACACTCATTTTTGAAAATTGTCTTATTTAGATTCTAGAGTGCTAATAAACCACTAAAAAAACACAACATTTTTATTTAATCGATTAGTGCCATAAAATGCATTTAAATTTTTCATTTTCAAATTTCGCGCGTAATCTGACGAAAACGCTGGATGCAGTAGACGCCATATTGGCCTGTGGGTATGATGTCAGTTTGCTAAAAACAAATGCGCTGATATTTTGTACGACAATTGTTTATAAATAAAAAAAAATAGTTATTTTTCTACATATCGCTGGTTTGCTGTTCCTGAATGCAAAATATTATTTAAACAAAAATTACTTAGGTTACGAAAATAATAAAAGTACAAAGTTGCTCAGTTGACATGCCGCATAACGAAATAACATGGCGGCTACTATTTCATGGTGTTCAAAAACAGATTTAAAAAACTGAAATCTTTAAGTTGTATTTTAAAATTTATTTTGTTGTTTCATTAACGAAAACTAACATTTTCCGACTGCATATTGGCTAAGCTATCTCAATAATATATTTTTAGAATTTTTCTCGTATAGAGTAAAATACCCTATTATACGTCAGTGGTTATAATTATGATAAAACACATTTTTTTGAAAATTCAACCTTACACGCATGACTTAAAAGTGGTTTTTACAAAACAATGTCCAAAAAGTCTGACTGAAAGATGACTGACTGACTGATACTATTTGCTCCCTATTTATGTGAACATTTTTGAGACGCTATTTGTGTATCTTGGGTTTTTTGAATATCAATAATACAATCCCAAAATGTTGTATTGTTTAAAGCTTACTGTTCTTCCTGAGAAAAACGTTGACCCTAGCATTACTTTATGCATTTAAAATTGAGTCTTATTGTTTTGACTGATAAGATTGAATTTTCTTTGGCTCAATCAGCGATAGGTATGGCAAACCAAATAATTTTTGAAAAAAAAAATCTGTAATATTTTTACTGAAATCGCTTCAATAGTCTATTATGAACAAACTATCTACTTGCATCTATTCTGTTACACCTTGTATACAGGAAAAGTTTTTATTCAGTGCGCAAACTGTAACCATGAATTTAGCATATCATTTTAGACCCCCCATTGCAGAAATTTTTCGCCGGAAAAATAATCAGCTGTTTCATAGAAAAGTGCAATCAATACCTATGCGGTCAAAATATATGGAACAGATGATTTTTTTTTTTTTTGTATAACCGACGCGCGACGAATAATTTCTGCGCTGTGGGGTCTAGAAAGAAGTTTTTCTGCATAAATCGGTCAATCGATAACGGCCACAAAACAGTTATTATATTTCCTGTAAACATCTCGTATGATTTGTATATGTTACCGGCCAAACCAAATAAACCAGTTTGTCCTAGGCCAAACTGGTTTATTAAGCCGGGGCACGCCGATTAAATGGGTTAGGTGAGGTTAGGTTAGAGCTGTGACCAAAAGCGCGCGAGCCGAGCGAGCGAAGCGAGCGGCGCAGCGGCAGCGGCCGGCGAGCGTTACTTCCAAAGGCTGTTAACGAAATGGCTAATTAAGCTAGAAACCAGTTTGGCCTAGGACAAACTAGTTTGGCCTGAAATCGGGTTTGGCCGGTAACATATACAGGGTGATTGGAAGATGGGTGCAAAGCTTTAAGGTGAAGATAGTATAGACAATTTAGAACCATTTAAGCCATGGTTGTCTTAGACGAAGTCTTACCAATTTTTTTTTTTTTTATAAGGTTTAAAAGACGTATTGTACAATTTTTTTATTTTTTCTGAGCTTTAAATGTCTGTAAAAAAAATGTCTAATGACACAGAAGCCTAAAACATGTTTTGCTTGATTGCTTACACATTACTTTAATTAAATAAATAAAAAATGAATTCATTTATCATTCAATTTGGCCATAATTATGCAGTTTACATTAAATTTTGAGAATTTCCGAAAAAAACTTAAAAATTTGGTTAAAAATATTTGGCAAGACTTCGTCTAAGACAACCATGGCTTAAATGGTTCTAAATTGTCTGTACTATCTTCGCCTTAAAGCTTTGCACCCATCTTCCAATCACCCTGTATATCAAGAACCTACAGACTACATCTCAGTGTACGGACAAACTGCCCGTATATTTTCGGTCCTTCGAGCCAGATCACCAATACTGGAACCACCAGTCCTACAGGCCTCACAAATACAAATTATTTCCATATCAGTTTAGCTTTTCATCCAAATCCATTAAGCCAATTTTATGTGATTGAGTAATAAACACCCAAACTTTCACATATATATGTATAATATTAGGAGGATCTGTCTGTGTGCCTTTCATCCAAATCCGTTAAGCCGTATTTGCGTGATAGAGTAACAAACATCTAAACAACTTTTAAATTTAAAATATTAGTAGGATTTCTTATTCAATCCATTTGTGTAACACCAAACGATCCTCTTAAGGAGAACCTAGTCGCGGGCCCGAACTCACTGGTGGGCCTGACAGAGAAAGTATCAGTGATAAGCAGCTAGACGCTAGTCTACACGCACAACGTTATTGAGTGAGATGCAGGATCATTTATAGTAAAAAATTCGCGAAAAAATTAAGAAAAGTCCTTTGGAAGATCGGGTTTTATGAAAAAGCCAATGCATAGATCAATGACCAATACAGTTTATTGAACTTTTAGATAATTGAACTTTGTCGGTACCGACTTGGTTTTGAAGATTTTACACTTTTTTTATTACTTAAACACGCACAAAGTTAAGTCAAATTAGCAAAAAAAACGAATCTTTGTTGGCTCCTAACTTTTTAATGGGTTTTTTTATATTAGTATTCTGTTTCCGTACAGACAATATTAATAATGAGACGCAACGATAACATATTTTACTTTGGATGTGCCATGTCAGACAGTGGAGTAAAACACTTCCGAAGTTTGTATGAAAAAAATGTAGACTAGGTTCACCTTAACATTCTCACCTCAGCTGCAAGCAATTGCGTTTCATTAATCCTTTTTGTGGCTCAACATTTATTTCAAAAGTATTCAATAAAAATGTTAACAAATGGTTCAGAACCTAACCTAACTGTGGTTGCAATAAAGAATGATGCCACTAAATGTATGGTTTTTTATTATTTTTACTAGCTTTTGCCTGTGGTTTCGCCCGCGTTAACCAATTTACACAAAACCTTAACAAATTACAGGCAGTCCTCGACTTACGTCGTTTCAAGTTACGTCGAACAATGTTTTGACACTATTCCTCAAGCATACGTCATTTGTTTCGATTTCCGGCATAGGAGAATTCACTTGTCGCGATGCCAATGACCGTGGGGCCGGCGGGGCGCGGTGTCAGCGTACGGGGATTACCCCGCACATGCTGCTGATTTTGTTTAGTTACTTCAGGAACAACGGACAATCAAGATGTAGTATGTATATAATTACTTTAAGAACTTACTTTTGATAATAAAGTATGTATATCCTTTGTTATAAATGCAGTATTTTTTTTAACCCTAACCCTTTTAACCCTTGAGTTTTACATGTAAACATACGAAAAAATATGTCTCGACTTACGTCGTTTCGATTTACGTCGCGTATTTCGAGAACCTAACATGCCGTAAGTACGAGGACTGCCTGTATACACCTTCCTGATGAATCGCTCTGGTCTATTGGAGAAAATCTGTACAGTAGTTTTAGTTTATTGCGAACAGACAGACAGACGCGGTGGGAGACGTTTTTTTATGATATGTAGTCATTATATACATACTATCTCATTTCCATCTCCACCCTCAATGATCTCGTTCCCCACGTAGTCGTGTTCCTCCACATATCCATGTTCCTCCACATATCCATGTTCCTCCACATATCCGTGTTCCTCAACATAATCATGCTCTGCCACATAGTCAAGTTCTTCTTTGATCTCAATGTGGTTCTGGGCATAGTGCTCTACACAAGCCTGCTCCGTACTGAATATAGTCTCGCACTGCAATGACAAAATTACAATGATAAAATGGCATCTTCCTTTAAATTAAAAAAAATACTGACGTCCTAAACATACACATTTCCCCACTTCAATCATATATTTTCTTAAACTAGACGAGGTTGTTTCCTATCTGACTACTCTGAGAAGAAAGGCCGAAGCAAACTCAGAGATCACAGTCTTATCTCAAGTCTAGACATTATCTTGGTCCGATCATGTGAAGACAATGTAGAATAGAATAGAAAACATTTATCCGACACAGACACAACACAACAGCAACAAACATATAAAAAAAGAAAGAGAACAATAAACATAACAATAAAATTGCAGTAAAATTATGCTGAGCGATTGTGCGGTGTGAGTGTAGATTGAAGTGAACCTTGAACTGTGAACCGGTCCAGTCAGAGCTCGCATTTGTCCAATCACGCGGCTCAACTCAGAACTTGTCTTGAGGAGATGAAAACTAAACAGACAGATGTGTAGCTGGGAAGTTTGTTGTGGTACTTCTTTCTAAATCAGACGTTTGCACGGAAGTAATAATTAACACAGTTAGATTTTATTACACACTAACCCCCTTATTCATAAACGTTGCTTAAAATTAAGTAATGATTAGTGTCTGTTTAACCATACACTTTTGACGATTAAACATCATTTAACTTTAATCATCGTTTATGAATATACCCCTAGATTTCAACTCTCGGTGTTGAACTGCGCATTGAGAATACAACAGAGTGCATCCCAAAAATGCAGCACAAAAATAAGTGAAAAACATCCTGCTGCAATATTTTTATGTCTGTGTGAACATGGACTAATTCAGTTTTAGCCTATCAAACTAACTGGCTATTTAAAAAGCTACATTTTGCTTTTCTGAACTGCATGTGGCTGAATATCATAACATGACGGCTGTAATGTTAAGTCCCATGTAACAGCAGCAAAATTCTAGACTACAGGCTGCTGAGAAATTCCAGATAGATAAACCAAATAACACTTTTGCCTGACCTGGGAATCGAACCCAGGACCTCATGCGCTTGCAACAACTAGACCAACAGGGCAATCTGGCTGTATAATATCTTCCTAATGGAGTATGTACTTCAAGAGTTTTGTTTATTATTGGTTTACCAAAGAGTATTGATTGTGGTACCAATAAAGAACTGTTGTTAGGAGTGCCTATTATATTCAGAAGTAGACGTAAACAACAAAACTGCATAATGGCCGGATCCCTAGCAGTTAAAAAGCATTTGGCACCCTTCTAGAACTCTTAGCGGTCAGTGGGTCGTCTTAAGGGAGCACTTAGCTGCTTAGTAGTCAGTTGTAGGTTAAAGAGAACCTAGTAACTATAGGCTCCATGACAAATGAAGACGACACCACAGCTTAGCAGTCAACTTTTTAAGGGGCTGACATTTGCGATCATCCTCTGAGTTACCGGAGCCCGAACCACCAAAAAAACAAAGCTTCCACCAGATTCCTCCAAAAACATAGAAAAACTATAGATATACATAATCATTTTCGACTTACCACCCCACATTTATATTCCTTTTTCTCCTTTTTGAGCGAGTGATCCCTTTCCAGATGCGCTTTTAGCTCCTCTTCGGTGGGAAATGTTTCACCGCATTCACAGATAATATAGTGGATGCTCACAAAAGAACAATAGAACATATCGTCCGACATAGCGGAGATTTTTCAAGCACAGATTAGTAATGTAAATGATAAAACTGATATTGATTTTCTATGCCTCAGCCATCTTAATTTCTATTTTCTGTGTGGTGTTGGTAGTGATGCGACGACACGACGTGATGGGAGTCATACATTAGTAAGATGAGTTTTCTTTAGTCGATTATTGAAATGAGACTAATAATTTGTTGAAATAAGATGTATTTTTTTTAAGATTATTTTCTTTTCGGTTCTCATAGATGAGAATCGCCAGGCAATTATTGCGTATCAGCATTTGTGTGATAAATTATCCGGACCCCCGGATGAAAAAGTGAAAAAGTTTTTAGTCATTAGTAAAATAAAAACTAGATCAAAACAATACAAAACATTAATAAACACAATAAAAAGACACAACATGCACTGCACATACACGTGTGATGACGTGTGTGACACTTAAACATGAATTATTATAAGTTTGACCGCTACGTGGACCTGTCTGTGGCATCGTAGCTCTTAAGCGAGTGAACCGATTTGGATGTGGTATTTTTTATTTAAAAGTAGGTTTTCTAGCGGTGGTTCTTAGATATATTTAATCAAAATTGGTTCAAGGTCATCAGTTGTTTTATTAGTTGCGGTTGGGTTCTTAGATGCGTAATGTGTTTTTACTTTACTTTCAAACATACGTGTGACCTAAAATTTTAAACACCCATGTATGCTATATAACTATCCAAGACTTTGGAATTCTTGGTCTGAAAAAATAATAGCAGTTATATCGCGTTTCGACAGTCAATGAAAACTCCACATATACGAGGCTCAGCAACAATGAACATAAATTGTAAAAAGGATAACGTTTTCATTAGCCATCCCCCGACGTGATAATGCTTTGATCAAAATATTACCTACAACTTAAAAGGCCAATAAATGTTATTGTTTTACTTTTTAAAGGTTTTTGTTAGGATCGGGGATTTTTTTTTTTAGAGCATTTTTAAGTTTTATTTTCAGCGCACCAGATTTGTTGCATCATTCATGTTTTTTCCCATTAATTCATTGTTAGTTTTTCTCATTAATTAACTGCTCCACCGCCCACCGAATTTAATTAATTATACCTATATAATATATGCGTGGTAATATTTTTAAATAATTACTATTTACTTTCCAAGTCCGACTCGATTTGTTACTCTTTGATTGCTCTTTAGTAACGTAATTGACATCACTGACCATTTTAAGTGACGTTTTTAATTTTGTGTTTTAAATCTATTATTTCAGTTTTATGCAAACAACAAACGTAGAATTAAAATTAATGTTACTATTTTATTCAAATATTATTTTTCTCTCCATCAATTTGTAATTTCAAATCGTATTTTGTAAATATTAATTAAAAAATACCTTTTTTGACACTGTATAAGTGACTGATGAAATGTCAAGTCAATTATATTTTTTTTATCTGTGAGCGTAAACTACTTGTTTGGTACTATAATTTATTTTTGTTTGATTTGGTGAAACATTTTGTTAATATTATGTGAAAAATGTTGTGAACTTGATCAAATAACATGGAAGATTTACTAGCATGTCGGGTCTGCCTTGCTACCAGCGTAAATCTGTACGATTTGTACAAATACAAGCTCAAAAATCTATTCGAAATATTCAGTGGAATTCAAGTAATGTTGTTATTTTTTATATTGTTTATGTTTAAGTTGTAGCTTTGTTTACATACCAAACGTTGACCTTATTTTTGTACCCATATTTATAAAACGTGATTTTTCGTATGAAGTTTCGATAATTTACAAAAAATTTAGAATATTTCAATTACTTACTTAATATTCCTGTTGGTTTCCTGTTGCCCTTGCAGCTGTTATGCACTTTGTAATATAACCGACAATATCACGCATACTATCAGTCTAAAGCAGTCCACTGCTGGACATAGGCTTCTCCAATCGCACACCATTTAACTTGATCTTCAGCTACTTTCGCCCACCTGCTATCAGCCACCCTGTGAAGAATGGTTATAATATACATATTCAGCCCATAACGTTCCCACTGCTGGGACACAGGCCTTCTCTCTGAGAGAGGAAGTGGGTCCAGTGCGGGTCTGTAGATGTCACATGTGTTAAAATTTTTGGTTCTTGGACAAGCGGGTTTCTCACAATGTTTTCCTTCTCCTTTTTGAGAGCAGCGGTGATGAAATTATTTACACAATGTCAAGCACCTTTTTAGGTTTTAATGTACTTAACTCGCAAGTCGTGGCTGTTACCACTGGTCTACCACTGCCCTCAATGTAGTCATAATAATGAGGTTAATAGACAAATCCGTGGAGTTTCTTGCCGGCTCTTCTCCATAGGAAATGACAAATTGGAACCGTGCACCTAGCTTCTGATGTTTCATAAGTACCCATGCAGGTTTATGTGAAATAAAATAATTTGATTTTGATTTTGAATCTTTATGAAAACAATTTGCTTGTAGAAGACTCAGCCCATAGCCTGAATCTTCCTAGCATATCAATGGCAAAAAGTTCAAACATGTTTGGCAAAATATACCCATTTTTGAAAAGTGTTTTCATTAGATTCTAAAATGCTAATAAGGGGGCGTCCATTAATTACGTGAGGCGTTTAGGGGTGGGAGGGGGTCGAGTCGAATCTCACCCAATCTCACGTGGGGGAGAGGGGGGTCTTAGTAAATATCACGTAATTTATATTTTTTCCCGCAAAGAAACAATGTAACATTACGAGATAACCGGGTTAAATTATGTGAAACATGTTTTTCCACCCATATGGCAAAATCTTACAAAATAATATTTATCGCAGTTATGCGAACGCCACAAAGTAGCACAGTACTTCCTCGATGGTTAAACCGCCACCGCCCAGCCATATCAGCCAAATGCAACTCATAAATCCAACGCAAATAAGCACAGATTAACGTTTTTACACTAAAACCACGTATTTGAAATATCTCACGTGAGATTATGTGGAGGGGGGGGAGGGTTGAGCCAAATCTCACGACATCTCACAAGAGCGGGGGTGGGGGTCGAAAAATCGCCAAAATTTACTCACGTAATTAATGGACGCCCCCTAAACCACTAAAAAAACACAACATTTTTATTGAACCTATTAGTGCCATAAAAATCGTTTTAAATTTTACATTTTCGTATTTCGCGCGTAATTTGACGAAAACGCTGGACGCAGTGGACGCCATACTGCTGCAGCTGTGTAAACAAATGTGTTGATATTTTGTGTGATAATTGTTTATAAAAAAAAAAAATAGTTATTTTTCTACTTATCATTGGTTTGCTGTTTCTGAATGCAAGATATTATTTCAATAAAAATTAGGTACTGAAGTCATTACGAATATAATAAAAGTACAAAGTTGTTCAGTTGATTAGTTTAAACAGCGGTATGACGTAATAATATGGCGGCTACTATTTGAATAATTGAATTTTAAATAAAATATATGTTGTTATTTCATGAACGAATACTAACATTTTCCAACTGCTTTTTGCCTAAGCTATCTCAATAATATATTTTTAGATTATTTCTCAATACAGTAAAATACCCTATTGCACAAACACAGACGAATATGTTGAAATATTTGTAGTCAGCATAACTTTTTCTTCCATAGGTAGATCCATAGGTTCAATTGCCTCATAGGTCTAGCTCGTGTTCGCAAGTGCTACTGCTGAAAACGAGGGACTGGGTTCGAATTCCAGGTTGGGCTTGGCAGTTATTGGGTTTTTCCATCACGGATTTCTCAGTATCAGCCCAAAGTCTGGATTTGTGCCCAGTTGTTGGCAATAGGCTCGCCCCCTGCCCCCGGCGAAGTGTGAGTGTACTAGGTATAGGATAGGTGAACCTCTGCGTATCACTTTGGAGGATACAGGCGTGATGTTATGTTCTGTTTTTCAAACGAATGTTGCAGGTGTCCCCAGCTGACAACTACCCACAATACCTATGCACCTACTGCAGTGCCTTACTCCTCAAGTGTGATGCCTTCAGGGAGAGGTGTCGCAAGTCACAGGAGCTCATGAAGTATGCTGAAATGAAGAGTCGACTTGTAAGTACATATTTCATTTGAAAAATGAGACTACCTGGCCGAATGAATCGTTGAGCTCCTCAAGTTCTGGGTTGAGCTGCATGATTACTGATGAATGCGTCCACTGATTGGACAGGTCCACTCAATTTGTGTGGTTCTTTCCTCAAAAGCCCATTTCAGACATCAGTCAACATGGTCTTCACATGAAGAGACTGTGACATCTGAGTTTTTTTGGCCTTTCTTCTCAGAGTAGTCAGATAGGAAACGCCGACCTCATCTAGTTTTAATTATATGATTGACGTGTAAAAGTGTTTGTACAAATCTACTTACAGAAATAAAATCATTTATCTTTTAATGACGCGCGGTAATACACGAACCTCTGATTTTTGGCTTGGCCGAAGCTTCGGCTGGTTTATAGCCGAAAACGAAATATTACCGATTTATGATTTTTTGACCGAAAACGAAGGTTTATGTGTGTTGTATGTTGCCTTGCTAACCCATAGTTTTTAAACCATTTTTCAGCTGACAACCTCGCAAATCCACTCGATAGCTGTCTCCCACCACACCGCATTGCCCCTCTCCATATCGACCCCAGAGTCCACCACCATATCAGACATACACATCAAGGCAGAGGAACCTGTTACAGACATATTATTCTTTAAAGAAGAAATTGATTTTAGCGATGAAGAACCTTTGGCCAATAAGGTGAGTTTTAATTTAATCCAATTGCGAGTACTACGCACCTGGAGACCATTTTTTTTCCTGTCTGCTTGTTCCGGCTAATCTCCAAAATGATTGGACCTCAAAGGGGCTTTCACTGGCAGATAGCTGATGTGATAAGGAGTAATGTAGGCATTTTTTTGTTCCGGTAGGACATTCCTGTGGCATAATTTCAATAAGATCACTGTACGTCCTTCTAGGGCACCCCTCCCTGCGCACGTTTCCACTCACAATAAAATAAATAAAAATCTTTTATTTCAGACCCATAACGTCCATTTGGTTAGTATACAAACGACTTAGAAATTAGTGTTAGTACTTACATCTACTGGAGAAAAAACAAAAATAAACTATATTTATTATTACGCCACAGTTGAATGTAGGCGTATCCAATGTCCCAGTATGGGGCTGACCCACCTATCCGCTATAGCATTCAGGATGCTGTTGGGGCTGGCGCGTACCCTGCGCATGATGGAGGCGCATCGCTTGCGCAAGATGGTGTGAAAGCCATCTATTCCCGCCTCAGCGAACATGCTGGAAGCACTGCAGTATCGCGGCAACCCCATCAACACCCTGTACAATACATGAGCACACGCTCATGCCCAGTATTTACATAACATTATGTTAATACTATTAATTTATTAATTAAAGGTTAAAAAGAAGGAGCGAGAAGACAATGACATAGAAGTGGAAGTGCCTCCGTTGGAGAATGATGATGAAGGTGATTACAATGGCTATGATGACCGAATAGATTATGATATCATCCCTTCAAACGGGGCCGCATGTGACACGGATTTTGACTTCCCAAATAATGAAATTGAGGTAAGATATTATTTCTTTGGTTATAAAATAGGTTAATTTCGTAAATCGTCATCTGCCTTTTTCCCTTTATATGTTGGGGTCGACTTCCAGTCTAACCGGATACAGCTGAATACTGCCTATCTGACCTCCACAATCCAGTTACTGGGTAACACGATACCCCATTGTAAGACTGGTTGACAGAATTTCGGGCTTCTGACGACCCATAACGACTATCAAATATCTGCGAATGACAGCCGGGACCAAAGGCTTAACGTGCTTTCCGAGGCACGGAATTAGTATGTAAAGATGGTCACCCATCCACGGACCGACCGCGGCAAGCGTAGCTTAACCTGATCGATCGTACCGTGCGACTATTATTACTTACCGACAAACCCCCTCTGGACAGGTTAATTTCGTACATAAATACATGAATTAATTATTTTCAGGTAATATGTTTAACGAAAGAAGAACAAATAAAAGAGATTCTGGAGAGAAAGGATTCATATAATTATATAAACTCATTTTATAAATGTGAACACTGCTATAAAGGGTTCATTCAAGATGGCACCTATAAGAATCATATGTTGAGGCATGACCCGGTAAGTAACAGTTACTGGTTTTTAACCGATTTAAAAAAAGAAGGAGGTTCTCAATTCGGTTGATTTTTTTAAATGTTTGTTACCTTAGAAATCATTTATACACCGATTCAAAAACATTTGTTTAAATGCTAGGGTCACCACGTTTTACTTAATAACAGTTAGCTTAACAGAGATGCACAGTTTCTGCTGTCGAGCAATGTTTCTTTAATTGTAAATAGTAGTTGTAAATGAAAACGTAGAACACATAGTATACTGTATAACAACAGAAATCAGCGAGGTGAATTTCACAATCAGTATTTCGATGTTTTATGTTACAAATTGTATGGATGTGTGATTTTCCTGAAAATAAAAAGAAAAGTGAAACTTAAATTGATTATGCTGTACAAAACAAACGTATATTTACATGACAAAAAAAGATAAATAAAATCAAAAATCAAAATCAAAATCAAAATATTTTATTTCACATAAGCCTGCATGGGCACTTATGAAACGTCAGAAGCTAGGTGCACGGTTCCAATTTGTCGTTTCCTATGGAGAAGAGCCGGCAAGAAACTCCACGGTTACTCTTTTAAAAATAATTGGCTTTTACAATGTTTTCAAATTACAGTGATAATAGGTATGGGAGGACAGTGCAGGCCAGTCAATAAGTACCAGGTACTTAGAGGAATGAAAATACAGAATAGAAAAACGTCTACAAATCTAGTCTCTAAGGCCTACAACGTTCTCTCATTCACAATATGTAAAAGAATCTACCTATATAAAATGAATCTATTTGAACCAAGTGACATGATTTCGATGACAATCACTGAAAATAAATAGTAGGTAGTAAAATTGATGTATAATGTCTAATAATGACGAGAATATGTCAGACATTGTAAAAAAAAAAAAATAATAAAAAGAATAAAAATTAACATTGCAATTTGGGAGCAGTTAATAGACTTTCACACGGTTTTGCTGTTAATGAGGTACCAGGGAAGCCACATGTGCAGAAGGAATTAATGCCAAACTTCCCTGTCTTCAACGTAGTCTTTTATCTTATAATATGCTTTTTTAATAAGGACACGTTTGATGTGAGTTTTAAACTTTCCATCGCTAAGTTCTGTAACCGACTTTGGCAACTTGTTATAGAAGCGGATACTGTTTATTAGAAATGACTTGCTAGTTTTAGTTAATCTAAATTTATAAGTCGAAAGCCTATTAGGCTATTTAATAATAAGATAATAACGTTACTTATAACCAGAGATCGGATATTCGGATGTATATTTACCTAAGGATAATTTTTAGCTATGAAAGTATGGAAGCGGCTTTTTAAATTATTTGTAATATTTATTTAAAACCCCGGGATTCTTGGATTGCATAACTATTCAGATGTGTATTAATTTAAAATTCCTGTTTAACCCGATACAAGTATGTGTACTGGATGAGGGGTGGTTTGTATTAGATAAAACAAAAAATAAACAAATTACTTACCTAAATTAAGACTTTTTCGATACAAAAGCGCATTCCATGTTAGCCAACATCTCAACTTTAGGTGAAAATGCATCCGAATATCCGATCTTAAGTTAATGCAGGCAGGGATATTCTAAAGGTAATCTGCTCGATAATAGACCAAGATAGATTTTCATTGAAAGATTATTGCCTGCTTGTATGATGCTATTGTTTATGGACGTGGCAATGAAGTGTGAACTATGGTTTTAAGGCTTGTTGAAAATGGCTGTGCTTTGAGGGTTTGGGCAACAATAAAATTACTTATCTAAAGCCACTCTATTGAGTTTTTACACGCTTTATATTAGCTTCACTTGTAAGTAACTATGTACGAGTATGTAAGAAAATCTTGGAATCTTAATTTGACCCACTTCCCGGTCTTCGATTAGGATGAAATTTTGCACACGCTCTGAGTTCTGATGACAATACATGACTAGCTAAGAAACGTCATTACAAATCCAATATGGCGGCCTCCCCAAGATGGCGGACTGGCTGTTTGAAATCCACCCCCCTGAAATATGAAAAACAATAAAAATAATTTAAAAAAAGGAACAAAAATCGCGTTTTTGTAGTTAGCAGAACTAAAAAATAGAAAATAAATAATAGTTTAAAAAACTAAAAAAACACGCTTTAAAAACTAAACTAAAAAAGGAGAAAATAATTTAATTCAATTAAAAAGCGTGGGGTGCTTTTTGAGGTAGTTTTATAATCAATATTTTAATTATAATGTCAAGCACCCCACGCTTTTTAATTGAATTAAATTATTTTCTCTTTTTTTAGTTTGATTTTTAAAGCGTGTTTTTTAGTTTTTTTGATAAATAAAATTGTTCTTACAGCCAGTTGCAGAAACGAACATTAACTTTTAAAGCTTTCATTAAATACTAATATTCCATTAACTTGTTGCAAAAAGCAACCTTAGACTCGATTTTAATGGTTCTTTTAAACAATGAAGTGTCAAAGTTTTTGTTGCACAACGC
Source organism: Antitype chi (assembly GCA_947359405.1). NCBI lineage: Eukaryota > Metazoa > Arthropoda > Insecta > Lepidoptera > Noctuidae > Antitype > Antitype chi. The sequence continues at coordinate 319,211 of OX375837.1, forward strand.
AAGCACAAGTTGTTTTGTGCAACATCATTAATTTAATGAAATCATTAGCGTTCATGATCCTTGATGTAATGTGGCATTAATATTTGTCTTTGTGCACCTATCTAGCTATGTTGCATTGTAGCCACAGAATATTGTATAAACCGAGCAGAAAGCAAGCTTCATAACAGGGAATTCCTATTCAAGTAGATTTTTTACAAAACAACAATTTCTTTCACAGTCACACGGTAAAGAGTCATGCCCTATATGCAAAACAAGATGGCCGAACTTGCGTTCACTGAAATCCCACACAACGACAGCTCACGAGCGGAAATACATCTGCAAACTATGTAACCACGTCTCTAAGAGCAGCCACAGGGCGAAGGAACATTTAAAATGGCACAAAGGACATAAATTTGTTTGTAAAATCTGTGGCGCCATGTTCTCTAAGTCTACAAGTCATTTGACTCATCTGAGGTTGCAGCATCCGACGAAGTTTTGTTGTGAAGTCTGCGGAGAAAGCTTTCTAGGTGAAGTTGGACTGAATATGCATATGAAGAAGTCGCATAGAGGGAACGAGGTTAGTACATATATAGTACTGTGGAGCAACTGCGTATCGCACATAAAATTATCAAGTTATGTGTGGGGGCTTATGGCCACGTAATAGCCGCATGAGTCAATCGATCAAGATAAGCAACACTTGCTGCGGTTGTTACGTGGATGGGTGACCATCTTTCAAAATCAAAGGTTTTTTATTCAAATTAGGCTGAGAATCAGTACTTTTCGAACGTCAAAATGGTACATAGACAGTCCCCCAAAAACCCCCACCCGTCACCACCTCCTAGTGCTTCAGCTGGGAAGAAGAAGTGGCGGAACAAACTCCCCAGCAGCACAGCAACCAGTTTACATACCAAAACCTCGCCTAATTTGAATAAATAAATTTTGATTTTCTGCGGAACCCTTCGTTTTCGAATCCGTCTCACACTTGCCCGCTTTTTATTAACGACGGTTTTCAAAAGTTTTTTTTTTGTTTTACAGAAATTAAATTTAAAACCGCAGTTCAAATGTGCAGTTTGCGAACAGTATTTCAAAAGTATGGAGGCTTTGAAACATCACTGCAATAGTTATGAAAATAGTATCTGTGATGGCAGTCTGTGGTAAGTTATCACTCTCCTGCATTTATCCCAATTTATTAGTGGTCGGCAAACATGTCTTATCTCCCACACTTCTCTATCAGTCGTCATCTCCGTAGTCACACCCTTTGTAACCATATTGTTACGCGCTAAAGCTAAAGTAATTAGTTACTACTAGAGCCATCTAGTATCGAGTAGCAGAATTAATTGAGTCAAGATCTATCTAGAAATTTCGATACCAGAATCTTCTAGAACTATCAACATCTGTTCAGTCGGGGCCGGTATGTACTCGAACATTCTAGATGCTTCGTTTCTCGAAAGTTCCTAGGGCCCTATAAAAGGCCGGAACGGATCAAGACCCGGCAGTATTGATCAAGCGATACAGGCGAGAACATCGTAAGCGATCTTCAGGTGCAATTAAGAGTGATCAGTAGTGAAATAGTGTTTTGTAATTTGTGTGTTTAATTACAGTGTCATTTTTGGTAAATTATATTGGCAGTTTTTAATTGTCACGAACCCCAAGCTCGTAACCATATCATCACTCACACAGTCCATCCACCGTTTCTTTGATCTCCCCCTACTCTTATAGCCACCGACATTCATACTCAAAACTTTCCTCACTTTCCTCATTCCTCCGTATCACATGTCCATACCATGACAACCGATTTCCACATAACTTTTCAGCTATCGGAGCCACTTTCAGACTTCCTCTTATGTACTCATTTGTTATTCTATCCATTCGTGTAACACCACACAGCCCTCTTAACATGCTCATCTTTACATAGTATAAAACAAAGTCGCTTTTCGTGTTTGTACTCTTAGACCTTTTAAACTACGCGATGGATTTTAATGCGGTTTATGCCATTAATAGACAGAGTGATTCAAGAGGAAGATTTATATGTATAATACACTGACATTCACGCGGGCGAAGTCGCTGGAAAAAGTTAGTTGTAAATATAATTATGATTGTTGACAGCTCCTGTTTCCAATGTGGTGATAACGTGCCGACGCAGGACGCGCTCAGGGATCATTTGAAAACACACGACGTTGGCGTCAAATGTGAGGAGGTGAGTGATACGAGACGTGAGCTAGGAGCGAGACTGTTATACAGGATGTTAGTACGTAGGTTGGATGTTGGAAAAAAAAACTTCTTCTTTCGAACTTTGGTAAGTATGACCAAACGACTGTTAAGTTATAGTTTTTGGAAATTTGCAAAGAATATATCAAGTTCCACGAAAAATTACAAAAACAGCTGAGCGATCTACTCGTCCCCGGCTGACGCGGTTCGCTGACTTATTAAGGGCAATAACATTCGCCCATCCAATGAGGGACTGTTCAAAAAAAGAAAAATCCGTGGCTTCGATATCGATACCCAAGACGTGGGTGAAGTGAAGTATTACCAGCTAATTAAATTTGACCCTGTATTATGTTTTTTGTTGGTGGGGGGGGCCTTGTGGCTAAGTAACAAGAGGTGCACGGGTCGATCAATTCGGTAAAACTACGCCTGCCGTGGTTTGTCCGTAGATGGGTGACCATCTTAACATACCAACATTCCGTGCCTAAGAAAGTACGTTAAGCCGTTGGTCCCGGCTGTCATTCGTGGATCTTTCGCCTTACCAAAGAGGTATCGTGTTACCCAGTAACTGGGTTGTGGAGGTCAGATAGACAGTCGCTGCATGTAAAATACTGGTATATACATAGTTGGGAACACTGTAGGCAGACGATAACTATGTTTTTTGTTCCAGTGCAACCGAAACTTTGCGCACGAGCGTTCCTTCTCCATACATTACCAGCGAGTACATCTCGGCATCAAGCTCAAGCACTACAAGCCCAGGGACAAGCGCAAGAAGGTGCCCTGGGTCTGCGAGATGTGCGGCAAGAAGTGCATCGTAAGTGCTGACATCACTATCACATCACTATTTACTAAATAATGTACAATAGGAGCTATTCATTATCACAGATATGCATTCTAAACGAATCATGATTTGGTAGATAACAAATACTCTGTGGTCGTCAAGTAGAACGTTGTCGTCAGTGTGATTTTGACAGTTTGGGAAGAAAACTTTCTTCTGAAATAGTCTACTTATAAAAGGACCTAGACAAATATCGTAAAAAACTAACGATAAAATGATAGAATGTAGAAGATTTTCTACGTCAAAAATGGAGAAACGAAATGTCACTTTGTATAGAAATAGCTGTGTCTATTCTTCGTAAAAATAGAAAACGTCATGCTAAGCCTGCAGTGGTCTTATTAAAGTGGAAGCGCAAATTCAAAAGAGATCAGCCATATTGGGCCCAAGATCCAATGTCTAGGATAAGGAAGTCTTCCCGTCCAAGGTACCGGCACTTTGGGCTTTCAGTGATAATGACCTCGACTTACCGAGTTGTAGGTCGCGGGTTCGAACTCAAACAGTCGCGTAAATAATGTAATCACACTGCTCTCAAAACGGTGAAGGAAAACATCGTGAGAAAACCGGCATGTCCTAGAACCAAAAATTCTTAGACGTGACATCTACCAACGCGCACTGGGCCCGCGTGGCCCACTCCTCTCACAGAGAGGAGGCCTGTGTCCCAGCTGTGGGAACGTTATTGGTTGATTATGGTACTTTGGGCTTTGGGCCAACTTTATACACAGTAAGTTTTTAACCAGTGCCGAAACTGTAACCATGAATTCAGCATATCATTCTAGAACCCCCAGCGCAGAAATTTTGAATCGACAATACAAAAAAAATGTCAGCTGTTTCATAGAAAAGACCTATGCGGTTAAAATGTATGGAATAGCTTTTTTTTTTGTATAACCGATGCAAAATTTCTACGCTAGTCTAGAATAATATGCTGAATTCATGGTTAGTTTGCGCACTGGTTAAAATTTTATCGTGTACTAGCTGTGCCCGCGACTTCGTCCGCGCGGAATAGTTATTTATTTATAAAATTTCTAAAATAAAAGTAGCCTAAGTTACTCACTATTACATCAGCTATCTGCCAGTGAAAGTTCCGTCAAAATCGGTCCAGCCGTTTCAGAGATTAGTCGGAACAAACAGACAGACAGACAAAAATTGAAAAAAATGTTATTTTGGTATTGTGCCATGTATACATCCTGCATTTAGTAAAAAGCGGTTATTTTAATATTACAAACAGACACTCCAATTTTATTTATATGTATACAATGTATGTATGTATGTATATAGATAATGTGACAGGTCTCCTTTTCTTAGGATTTTTTTTTTAATTTCCAGGTCGGTGTCACTACTGTTTTATGAAATTGTCATTCAATGGGATTATATAAACTTGAAGGTTGTATTGCTGATTCTAATGAATATAAATTCTGTGAAGCCATATTAGTTTCGGTTGCGAATCAGATTTAAATCAACATCCGACCTGACACTGACCTGCAAATTGCAAAAAACGGAAGAAAAGTTGAATTTCGTGGACGTTCGGCAACTTCCTTAAGGTGAACCTAGTCCACATTTTTTGCGGGAGTGTGTTACTCCACTGTCTGACATGGCACATCCAAAGTAAAATATGATATCGTTTTGTCTCATTATTAATATTGTCTGTACGGAAACAGAATACTAAAATAAAAACCCATTAAAAAGTTAGGAGCCAACAAAGATTCGTTTTTCTTGCTAATTTTACTTAACTTTGGGCGTATTTAAGTAATAAAAGAAGTGTAAAATCTCCAAAACGAAATCAGTACCAACAACGTTCAATTATCTAAAAGTTCAATAAACTTTATTGGTCATTGATTTATACATTGGCTTTTTCATAAAACCCGATCTTCTAAAGGACTTTTCTTATTTTATTCGCGAAATTTTTACTAAGTATAAATCTACTGCTCATCACTGATACTATCTCTGTCGGACACAAAGCCGGGTGAGACAGCGTGATTTTTAGCCAGGCCCACCAGTGAGTTCGAGCCCGCGACTAGGTTCCCCTTAATACCATTTCTTTTTGTTTTTTAGTCCAACGCTGCTTTGGTATATCACCAACGTACCCACACTGGAGAGAAACCGTTCCAATGTATTGAGTGTCCGAAGAAATTCAGCATTTTTCAGAGATTACAGGTAATCCTACTATAATATTATAAACTAACTTTTGCCAGCGGTTTCGTTCGTGTGGAGGTCGAAAATAACCCCACGGGACCGTATAACCGGGATGAAAAGTATCATATAGGATTAAGGGCCTAAGTCCCGTTTGGTAGCGTAACACGATCACTTTATGAACCGTACTGCTCATTAACGGCTTGTCTTGAAGATTTGAAAAATATATGATTTTGCTATAGATCCATATAGATCATTTTGCCGAGGGTACTTTTTTTGTCTGGTTAATACTTTTTCTGTAAAAAATATTTTCCAACACGCAATATTTTGGCTTCTATTCCATACTCCTACTAAACGGCTTCGTTATTTGGAATAAAAAAAAATACACTGAAAAATAGATAGTTAGAGGTACCACAGAATCGCTAGAGCACAATTGTAAATTAATCAACACTTGCCAAGGAATATCCCCATTTTGAGATAAAGGCTCAGAGGTGCCCTGCGCGGGCGCGGGCGGCAGTCGTGCTTTAGCATACAAACGGGAGATGAGGATACTATGGGCCTTAATCCAGGTTATAAACTACCTGTGAGCTAAATTTCAGCCAGTGTAACAAACATTGAAACTTTCACTTCCTACTTAGATTATAAATTTCAAAGTTTGTTTGTTTACATGTTTTTTACTCAATCACGCAAAAACTGTTATACGGGTTTGGATGAAATTTGGCACACAGGTAGTTTATTACCTGGATTAACACACCGGGGAATAATTTCAGTTTGTCGATTATCACTAGAGATCGGATATTCGGATGCATATTCACCTAAAGTTGAAATGTTGGCTAACATGGAATGCGCTTTTGTATCGAAAAAGTCTTAATTTAGGTAAGTAATTTGTTTATTTTTTGTTTTAACTAATACAAACCACCCCTCCTCCAGTACATAATACACATATTTGTATCGGGTTAAACATACATTTTAAATTAATACACATCTAAATAGTTATGCAATCCAAGAATCCCGGGGTTTTTAATAAATATTACAAATAATTTATAAAGCCGCTTCCATACTTTCAAAGCAAAAAAATATCTTTAGGTAAATATGCATCCGAATATCCGATCTCTGATTATCACTATTAAAAGAAAAAAAATACGCGTCGAATTGATAACCTCCGCCATGTTTTGTCGGTTAAAAAACAAAATGGCGGCATTCGTTCCCATTTTGATGCGTTTGCGTCCATTTTGTTGTTTTGTTCCATTTTGTCTGCCTACCCGTGCGGTATACAGGCGTGATGTTCTGCCATGCCCTTGCTCCACAGATCCACGTGCGCACACACACGGGCGAGAGGCCGTTCAAGTGCTCCAACTGCCCGAAGGCTTTCAAACATAAAGCTGCACTTAACAGACATGATCGGGTGAGAAAATATGTTATTTATTATCCCTATGTAATAACAGCTGCATGGATTTATCGATCAGGTTAAGCTACGCTTGCCGCGGTTGGTCCGTGGATGGGTGACCATCTTTACATACCAAGACCCCTCCGTGCCTCGGAAAGCACGTTAAGCCATTGGTCCCGGCTGACATTCTTGGATCTTTGCCAGTCGTATGGGTCATCAGAAGCCCGAAATTCTAGCAAAGGGTATTGTATTATCTAGTACAGTCCCCGGCACGTAACTTGGCAAGATTTTGGCGTAGTGGGGGTAAGTTCGCGCATCGTGCACTACAGTACAGTGGAACAAAAAAATGGTCACTTTTATTGATTGTCATTATGCTGTGGTTATTGCCATCATTTATTTCTAATCATGAAGTTAAAGAAAGAAGAGGAATTCGTGACATTTATTAGTTGTTTTTAAAAGTAAAAAAAGAATATTTAATAAAAAAATATTACATTGTTAGGACAGAAGTGAAATCACAATAAGAAATGAATTATTTATTAACCTAAAAACGAATCACATGAATTTTATAAAAATAATTATCCAAAAATACAATCAGAGGAACAAAACCATCACTTATAAAAATAACAGGAGAATAACGAGTAACAGAGATACCAGATTGCACCGAACGGCCGACGGACAGTGCTTCCGCACACGGCGCCGTCCAAACGAAGAAAAAGGAACGAACCGCCGCCTGCGGTCGTTTTTATAGTGGCTGGGCTCCCCGCGTCCTTGAGCCGGGTAGCAACACGCAGTATACTTTCCAACACGGCCATCCTGATCATGCGTCGTCCGCGACAGCATCAGAAAGGTCCGACAGGCTCTGCATGGCTGCTCGATGGGTTTCGTCACCTGGACGGGAAGGCCCAGCGACTGGCTCTACACCATGATGAGTAGGAGTGGTGTCATCAGTCAGGTTGTCTTCTGTGAAACCAACAAAGAAGTTTAATGTCTCTCGGAAAGCAAGCACCTTTGCCTATTCTTTTTGCTTGCATTCAATTCTTCTCACATGGCCTTTTTCTTTCATTCATCAGATACATAAGCTGACTAGCTAGATAGCCTGTGGGGTACCAAGGCGTCATCTGAGTACTCCCACAGAGTCTCATTCATCACACATAAACATCATAACTCGTATCATCGACATTCCCGCCAAAAAACCACCACCACCACCACCACCACCACCACCACCACCACCACCACCACCACCACCACCACCACCACCACCACCACCACCACCACCACCACCACCACCACCACCACCACACCACCACCACCACCACCACCACCACCACCACCACCACCACCACCACCACCACCACCACCACCACCACCCACCACCACCACCACCACCACCAGCGCAGAGCGAGCGAGCGAGTTGTTGCAGTGTTTTAATCGCTAAGTATGGGGCCGCTGCAGTCCCATACGTTACAGTAGTTAATTCGTATTCGTCGATAATATGTTTCGGAGACTCCCTCCATACTATTCGTTGGTATGTGAAGTCTTGTTCGTTAACTTTTACGTATCGGTACATTTTTTCGATGTCCGCCATAAATGCTATCTTGTGTTTACGCCACCGTAACAGTATAACTGCTAAGTCTTGCTGTAGTCTTGGCCCCGTAAACATATTCTCGTTTAGACTCATGCTACTACTTGACTTGCTCGACGCATCAAATACTACTCGTAGCTTAGTAGTTAGTGAATCTTCCCTGATTACTGGTTGATGTGGTATATAGTATTTACCTTGGTAATAGTCAGTACTAGTAACTTTCCTCATATGACCCATTTTCAAGTACTCATTGAGGAAATCTTGGTATTTTTCCCGTAACTTTTCATCCGGCTCGAAGGACCAAAATGTACGCACTGGGACTATAGCTTAGTACGGCCACCACCTGCCTGATAATAAAATGATTGATTGATTGATTGATCATTCAACATACATTGATCCATGTTCATTCACTGTCATGTAGGGCGTTTTTCGCCAAAAGGATCGTCTCGCAGTCCGTCCTCTACATGACCCATCGTGTAGGGCGATTACCAAATCACCAAAAGGAACGTCTCGCAGTCCGTCCTCTACATGACCCATCGTGTAGGGCGATTACCAAATTACCAAAAGGAACGTCTCGCAGTCCGTCCTCTACATGACCCATCGTGTAGGGCGATTACCAAATCACCAAAAGGAACGTCTCGCAGTCCGTCCTCTACATGACCCATCGTGTAGGGCGATTACCAAATCACCAAAAGGAACGTCTCGCAGTCCGTCCTCTACACGTCAAAACACACGTATACGTGGGTGGCAAGGCCACTCTTTGTGAGACCGGTCAGGTACCTCGCAGTTTACCTGACGTAGACGTCTCGCAGTCCGTCTAATATCTCACCCGAAGATCTGCACAACCCTCTATGGCAATGCAGACCACTCGTAGTACGCAAGTATACTCACGCTCAAAGAATGCAGCGCAAGTCTCAGGACACCACTCCCCTTTCCAGAGCATCATGTACTGAGCAGCAGCTTGCGTCGTCTTGCCATAGGAGCCGGTCAGCAGGCGCAGCTCATACCGCCCACTCGGCAGCACGCGTGTGACCCTGTACGGCCCTCGCATCCCGTGGTCCATCTTTCCAGTTGCCTGCGAAATCTTGATGACGAAAACCAAATCATTGACATTAAAAACTTTTGGTGGTCGTCGGTTTCGATTTACATAATTGTCCTGTCGAGACTGGTTTTGTCTTAGTAGATCAGTTGCGCGGGCTCGGCGTAACTCTCTTTGTGCTTCATGATTCGGCTGTACAACTTCCAGAGCGACATCACGGACCAGTGACCTGATGACGGGGGTCGCCGCGTCGGTGCCCACCAGTAAATTTAATGGCGATGCCTGAGTCGTTTTCTGCTTGGTTACGTTGAGGGTCAGTTGGAGTCTCCACAGCGTCTCGGACCAGGCTGTCCCTTTGTGATTAGTCTCGATGCGAAGAAGGTTCAGGACGGTACGGGCGTACCTCTCGACTTGGCCGTTTGATTGGTGCATCTCTGCAGTAACCAAATGTATCTCCGATCCCATATTTTTAACAAAATCTAGGAACCTAGCGGACTGATACATTCTGCCTCTGTCCGTTACAATCATTTTTGGTACACCAAACAGTGAAACTGCGTTTGTAAACACTCTTAAAAGTTCTGCTACATCCTGCCTATAAATGGGGTAAAGAAGCGAACGCATCCACAATAAGAAGAACAAACTTGAAGCCGTTTGACTCGGGTCAAAAATTGCTAACACAGGCTCATTGGTCAAAATTGAAATAATTTCCTGTCGCACTTTTTCTTGTTCGGGACCCCACTTGAACTGAAAATCTTTTTTAGTTAACTGGGAGATTGGGTACGTCATCGTTGCATAGCCCTTAATGTACTTCCTAAAGTAACCGGCCAGTCCCAAGAACTGCCTAACTTGTTTGATACTTTCCGGGGCGGGCGAGTCTACTAATGCCTGGATCTTATGAGGGCTCGGCCTAACCTGACCTTGACTTATTATTCGTCCAAGGTATTCAACCTCGTTGGTGAGAAAGACACACTTGCGTACGTTTATCGAAAACCCTGCCTTGGTCAAGGTCGTAAGTACTTGTCGCAACAGGTCGACACCTTCGTCCACTGTGGCGCTCATCAACAGTACGTCATCTATGTAAACCAGAACTTGACCCGCGTCAATGAATTTGCGAAGCGTTTTGTTGATGATGCGTTGATACACAACGGGCGAATTTGTCAGACCGTATGGCATTTTTAGGTATTCATAATGCCCCTCGGGCGTAACAAACGCGGTGCGATGAACTGACTCGTCACTAATTTTTATCTGGTGGAAACCAGAGGCCATGTCAAGAGTTGAGTATCGCGTTATGTTTTTATCACCTAAACGATCGATATGGTCATCTATTAACGGGAGCGGATATCGCTCTTTGACAGTCACCCGGTTCAAAGCACGAAAAATCAACGCAAAGCCGGTCCGATCCGTCCTTTTTCTTCACTAAAATTATCGGGCTAGAATATTCGGATTCGGACTCTCGGATAATGCACTTCTGTAGAAGGTCATTAATGATTTCGCGCACTCTTGTTTTCTCAGCAATTGAAAGTTTATAAGGGCGATATGTAATCGGTACGTCACTGGTTACATTGATATGCATTTCACCCGTAGTGACAGTAGTGGTCGCCGTGCCTGTTATAGAAAAATCCGCAAAACCATCAATTACCCTCATAAGAGACTCCCGCTCTACACCCTGCAGTGGTGTAACTATAGGTATGTCAATTTCTTTAGAGACCGTGAACACATGAGACGTGTTCTGACTTTCAGGTGCGCGTGTGAGATATTGTCGGTCTTTGGTTCTGATGTACGTTATGCCATCCTTATTCAGAATGTCAGTTCCAATTATCAGGGGTGTACTCATAAACGCGGCTGGTACCACAACGAAATCAGCCTCTAGTGAAATATTTGTAAACTCAATCGTAAGGGTTACGTAAGATGTGGACACAATTTCGTGGTTACTAATACCCTTCAATACACACTTAGTAGGTTTTACTGCGCAAGCCAAATGTTTTACCACGTCGGATGATATGAGGGAGACATTAAGCGCGCCGCTATCTATTAACACGTCGACCGGTATACCGTGCACTACTGCGGTGGTTATATCGCTGTTTCTTCCACAGGATCCTGACAAAAATTTACGTTGCGTTTGTTCTGCTGACCCTGTGGTCCAGACGATCTTTCTTTGGCAAAACAAGCGTCCTCCGTATGTCCTATCTTTTTACAGAACGTGCAGGTTGGAACGTTGGGACGTACTTTGGACGCTGGTTCGGACGGTTTAGATTTTTTTTGGGCAGTTGTGAGACAAGTGACCTTGGCCTTTACAGTTAAAACAGGTCTTACGCTGATTCGAACCTGCATGTTCTGTGCCGCGTTTTCGTGATAGAGGGTAGGCCGTAGTTTTAACTGAGCCACCCTTCGTTTGATCTGGTTTTGCATATATAGATAGCAAAGACACCAGATTTTCTGAAGAAAGTTCTGCGTTTGCCGCCGCTGCCCGCACTTGTGCATCGTCTATTCCGCGAACCACTATTTGCGTCATTAATTCCTCACTAAGGCCTTTGACAATGCGCAAGCGGAGCAGGGTACGTCTCGCGTATTCAGCGTACGACGAGAATGTGTTAGACGTCGTGTTCATTGTTTCAAAAAGTATCGTCGCATAATCTAATTTTCGGGGGCAAAGTGGTTTAAATTCGCGTTTAAAGCTACTCCACGATCTATCAGAGGTTACCCATTCATTTAACCATATTCTCGCGTCGCCTTTTAAACATCCGGCTACACGTGACAGGCATTCTCTGTCACCCCAGCGATTGGCTATATGTGCACGATCCACTTCATCACACCAAGAGTCCACGTCATGGATAGATGGGTCAAAGTTTGAAACAAAATATGAACGTCCCGGATTTACGGAATGAATCGCATCTACTATAGCTTGAGCCACGGACGGCGCCGTTGAGTCCGGTGGCGAAATGGGGGTAGACGTGAATTTATTCTCGATCATTTCCAGACGGGATAAGATTGTGTCTAGCGTTCGCGTTTCTACGGGGGTAGGCCGCGTTGTCTGGTTAATGTATGACGCACGCGGTGGCGTTCCGTTCGACTGTACTCTAGAGGGAGTCCGTTCGCGACGACTACATGACATATTTCGACATTTTCGTGAGCTATCTCCCGACTGATCGCGCCTACGATGCCGTCGGTGCGATCTGCTCCGTGAACTATGCGTGTTAGGCATGTTCATCCGACAAAACAAGTTCTATGTACACAAAACAAAACAAAAAAAACAACAAATTCACACACGCGGGTAAGTAACGACAAAGTTCCTCTGTTATGAGATTCAAACTAGTCAAGGGGCCTAAATTGGGGTTGGATTGTTATCCCACTTCTGATGTTAGGACAGAAGTGAAATCACAATAAGAAATGAATTATTTATTAACCTAAAAACGAATCACATGAATTTTATAAAAATAATTATCCAAAAATACAATCAGAGGAACAAAACCATCACTTATAAAAATAACAGGAGAATAACGAGTAACAGAGATACCAGATTGCACCGAACGGCCGACGGACAGTGCTTCCGCACACGGCGCCGTCCAAACGAAGAAAAAGGAACGAACCGCCGCCTGCGGTCGTTTTTATAGTGGCTGGGCTCCCCGCGTCCTTGAGCCGGGTAGCAACACGCAGTATACTATCCAACAACATATTATTAAAAATTATGTACTTAAATTAAATTGAAAAAATAAATTAAATTAATTTAAAACAAAAACAACAACTCGTACCGAAAAGTCAACAAAAACAAAGGGTTCGTGCACGCAAGTGTAATTGGGAGCGAACGTAGTGTAGACGCGGTGCGGGGCGCGGGTCCACTGCGGCACCAATCGCGCGCTCGCACCGGCGCTACCTCGTGCCGCGCGTCCCGCTTCACCACCAAAGAGACCTAAAAAACGACTTCTGCGCATCTAACGGCTCTTGCCAAGTTACGTGCCGGGGACTGTAACTAGGTTGTAGAGGTCATATAGGCAGACGCTCCATGTAAAATACTGGTATTCAGCTGCATTCGTATCAACGATCTAGTGCTTGGCTGAAAAACAAAATGAACTTTGATATAAGATAATCACGAAAAACACTTGAAATGAGACGTTGCCAGCCCGCGCCGGATGAACGCTCTTAAAGAAGTGGTATAGTTCATCATCATCTGCCTAGCATTTTACCAACTATGTTGAAGTCAGTTCCCAGTCTAACCAGATGCAGCTGAATACCAGTATTGTACATGGAGCGACTGCCTATCTGACCTCCACAACCCAGTTACTGGGTAACACGATACCCCTTGGTAAGACTGATTGCCGGACTTTCAGGCTTCTGACGACCTGTAACGACTGTCAAAGATCTATAAATGCCAGCTGGGACCAACGGCTTAACGTTCCTTTCGAGGCAAGGAGGAGTCTTGGTATGTAAAGATGGTCACCCATCCACGGACCTACCGCGGCAAGCGTAGCTTAAGGTGAACCTAGTCCACATTTTTTGCATACATACTTCGGGAGTGTTTTACTCCACTGTCTGACATGGCACATCCAAAGTAAAATATGATATCGTTTTGTCTCATTATTAATATTGTCTGTACGGAAACAGAATACTAAAATAAAAACCCATAAAAAAGTTAGGAGCCAACAAAGATTCGTTTTTCTTGCTAATTTTACTTAACTTTGGGCGTGTTTAAGTAATAAAAGAAGTGTAAAATCTCCAAAACCAAGTCGGTACCGACAAAGTTCAATTATCGAAAAGTTCAATAAACTTTATTGGTCATTGATTTATGCATTGCCGTTTTTCATAAAACCCAATCTTCCAAAGGACTTTTCTTAATTTTTTTACTATAAATGATCCTGCATCTCACTCAATAACGTTGTGCGTGTAGACTAGCGTCTAACTGCTCATCACTGATACTATCTCTGTCAGACACGGAGCCTGGTGAGACTGCGTGATTTTTAGCCAGGCCCACCAGTAAGTTCGAACAAGCTACTAGGTTCCCCTTAACCGCTGTTATTACTTACCCACAAGCATTTTAATCTACTCATATGTCAATATTAATTCGCAGGTACACTCGGGAGCAAAGCCATACCAATGTGGTCACTGTGGCAAAACGTTTTCACAGTCAAACTCAATGAAGCTCCACGTGAGGACGGTCCACCTCAAAATGCCGGCCCCTTACAGAGCTAGAAGAGGGAACATCGAATGTGATATCTTAGACAGTGAAATCAGTTGATAATAGAGCTAATTTGTAATATGAGGGTATTGCTATCTCTTACTTACAGACCGCGAAAGAAAAGGACAAAAGACGCTTTAGAACTGTCAAACTGAATTACGTCTTGATTGCCATGAATTTGGCGCCTATTATGTTCCCACAGCTGGAACACAGGCCCCCTGTCTGAGAGAGGGAGTGGGCCGTAATTCACCACGCGGGCCCAGTGCGGGTTGGTAGATGTCACATGACTTCGAATTTTTGGATCTAGTACATGCCGGTTTCCTCACGATGTTTTCCTTCACCGTTTTCAGAGCAGTGTGATGAAATAATTTACAGTACTTAAGCAAAACGCCTGGCTGGGTTCGAACGCACGACCTACATCTCGGTAAGTCTTACCACTGGGCCACCACAGCTTTAAACTATAATCTCGAAAGTACGTTACTATGAATAAAATGTAAAAGCACAAAAGGTATAGTTACCGGCACGTAAGTTGGCAAAAGATTTTGTAGTGGGGGAAGTTCGCGCAGGCACCATTTCATACATTTTTACATGCGCGAATTTCTCCCACTACAAAATCTTTTGCCAACTTACGTGCCGGTAACTATATAGTTTTGTTTGACCTGTTAAAGGCACAATGACACGTTGGACCTTCAACTTGAAATCAATAATCAAATATAAATGTTAATATATGTTTAAAATATTTATGTAAATAAACATTAATGTTTTATTAATTTGTGTTTTTAATTATTTCCTCAATGTATTTAATCGGAAGTTAAATAAATATTAATTTTTATTAATGTGTTGTTTCCTTATTTCCGTTTATTATGAACAAATTAATTTATGCCTTTTTTTTGGCTTAGTGGTTGCAAGTGCCATTGCTAAGCGTATGATCCTGAGTTCAATTCCCAGGTCGGGCAAAAGCTAAGTGTTGTAGTGACATCTACATCGCCACATGGGAACTACGCATAACACAGACATCACGCAATAGCCTGTATCGCGCAAGCAGAGTTGACCGCGGTACTATTATTTACAGGACCGCAGGGATATCGACTGTATTTTTTCTTTTAAGCTATTTTGGCAAATAAATTACTTACTTACTTACTGTTCTATACATTTAGACCGCGTAGGTATTGCACTTTTCTGTGAAACTGCAATCTTTTTTTTTTTGATAACTGACGAAAAATTTCTACTGGGATCATGTGCTAAAAAAAAATGTTTTTTTTTTTTTTAATTTGTAAGTAGTTTCCAAAACACGCACCTTCTTACACTTCGGCATTTCCTAGATGAGTGATGCTTGAGAAGAAATGCCGAAACAAACTCAGAGGTCATGGTCGCTTATAGTCCAAACATTGTATTATCTGTTAGATTTTATGTGAGTCTAACAATACAGGGCCATGTTTGGGCCATTAAAGAAAGAGCCATTATAGCTTTGAGCTGACCTGTCCTAACAGACGGCATGCATGAATCAGTCATCGTGTGAATGAGTGCTGAATTCTTGGTTACAGTTTGTGCGTCAATGTCCTTGCGACCCTGTATACAACGTCCCGACAATCGTATGTCGGTTGGAGGATGCTTCCTTTTCTATGGAGGGTGAGTGAACTTTACACCCGTTCCGTACACCTCTATAGTGTTATTGGAGTTTTCCAATAGCAATTTGTCCAGTAGGTACCCGCTTAAAAAACGAGTCGGACTCGCTCACGTAGTTAGGGTTCCGGACCACAAGGCAAAAAACGTATCTTGTATGGAGATCCCTTTAATTTTTATTTTTTTAAATTACAACTGTTGTTATAGCGGCAACAGAAATGCACATTCTGTGACAACTGTCTACCTATTACGGATTATGAGATACAGACAGACAGTGGAGGCTTTTTACACGCTTTACCTATATTAGCTTCACTTGTATGTTTGTTTTTTTGTATGTTTGTAACCGACTCCTTAGGGCGCGATTTTGACCTACTTTAAACGGTCAAATTTCATTTAAACTTTGTAAACTTATCGAGGACCGATGACGATTCAATAATTAAAAAAAAAAATGAGAAAAATATAAAAAAAAAACTGAAAATATCACGCTTTTGTAGTTATCAGAACTAAAAAATAGAAAATAAATAATAGTTTAAAAAACTAAAAAACACGCTTTAAAAACCAAACTAAAAAAGTAGAAAATAATTTAATTCAATTAAAAAGCGTGGGGTGCTCGACAATAATTGATTAAAATACCTCAAAAAGCACCCCACGCTTTTTAATTGAATTAAATTATTTTCTACTTTTTTAGTTTGGTTTTTAAAGCGTGTTTTTTAGGTTTTTTTATTACTAAATGGTCCTGCGCTGGACCTCGATCACGCCTGATGGGAAGCGGTCTATGATGGATCGAGCGTGCCCAGAAGATGCCTGTAATGGCTTATAGGGTCCCGTTGGATACCCGTCGGGTACGGAACCCTAAAAACAAAAACACAAAACCAAAGACACCAAAGTTATTATTCACTTTGTAGTGTTTTATTTGGAAGTCGTTTCGTTTTTTACACACGTCATTTAAGTACCTACAGGGTATTCAATGCTTAAGTTGCATTTGATCATGTGTAGACGTGACAACATAATAGCAAGCGGCTGGTTGTGCAATACACTAACCTGATTGTACAACCTTCGATCGGCCGTGAATTGAGGCGAACTGGTTGATTAGTGATGTCACTCGTAATCCATTATCGATATCGATGTTTTCAATGAAGTTATACGAGTGCTCTATTGACTTAATCTACTCATAACAATGTTTTATAAAGGAGGAAGCAAAATTAAAAATCAAAATCAAAATATTTTATTTCACATAAGCCTGCATGGGCACTTATGAAACGTCAGAAGCTAGGTGCACGGTTCCAATTTGTCGTTTCCTATGGAGAAGAGCCGGCAAAAAACTCCACGGTTACTCTTTTAAAATAATTGGCTTTTACAATGTTTTCAAATTACATTGATAATAGGTATGGGAGGACAGTGCAGGCCAGTCAATAAGTACCAGGTACTTTGAGGAATGAAAATACAGAATAGAAAAACGTCTACAAATCAAGCGCCAGTGAATCCCATTAAATGACTACATAATTTCGACAGAATAACATAAAATAATTTCGAATTTATAAGTTTTTGAATTGTAAACGATGTAAGTGCCTATTACAGCACCCTAATTGCGTAACATGTGATAAATCGTAATTGGTTTCATTTTGACAGAACGACAATATTCATTGCGTTATTTACGTTGTTGAGCAGACACATTTTTCGAACATATAAAGCAATGGTTTAGCCATCTCTTTCAAAACGAAACAGATTATGATTAATCGTGAGTTACGCAATGAGGTTGCAGGTATTTTTTTTATATTTTTCTTATTGGTAATTCTTTTAAGTTATGGAAATATTTGTACGCCGATATTTACGGCTAAATATTAATGGACTCAAACGATGTATCTAATATCTTGCATGCTCTTGTATGTATACAATGTTTAGACAAATAAATAAAACTTAACTTATCTTAATCTATCGATAATATCATCGACTTACTTTCACAGTGTCACCCCAACACTACGGTGTTAAGATCCTCGGTAATCGGCAGTTGTATCTGATACACCGTGACTTACACAGTATCGATATTATAATAGTGCTGCATATACATATTTTTATAAAACAGTGACAAGCTAAAATTGAAAAAAAAATATGTGTTTGATAAAACTTGGTTGAGACAACGAAACTCATCATACTACTTTTGTGCAGTCGGTAAAAAAGTAAGTACCTGCTTTTGTTTAGGCCAACCAACACTAATTTTTGCCCGCGACTTCATCTACTTTTTTTGTATTTCATATAAGTATTTAGTTAACCAAGATCTAGGTCTTGGATATTTTAAGCTCGTGAAAATTACTCGTAAATAATACCAGCAGCATAGGTAGATCGAAGGTTAAGCTACGCCTGACGCGGTCGTTTCGTGGATGGGTGACCATTCATTACAAATTGACCCCTCCATCCCTCGCAACGCCCGCCGTTGGTCCCTGGCTGTCATCTTTGACAGTCGTTATTGGTAGTCAGAAACCCAAAATGTAAGACAACCAGTCGTATCAAGCAGTATTGTGAGGTCTGACAGGCAGTTGCTCCATGTAAAATAGTGGTACCTAATCAGCTGCTACAGGTTGGACTGGAAGCCGACCCCAACATAATTGTGAAATGACAGGCAGATAGTGGTATCGGGGTGTCTTTCTCTAGGTGCCAGCCTATAGATACCTATCTATCGTCTTTAACAACCGGTTCCAGTATTTCTTTTTTTTTAAGACATCTCGCAGGTTAACCTAGGAGATTGTCGCGCTTGCCTGTGGCTGCTAAAAATAAATCTGCATAATAATTACGTATGACATTTAAACATAAATAATTTGCATGCTTGCTTGCAGGCAGAATACAATGACTTTATGGCTTGCAAATAAACATTTTGAATTTGAATTTGCCTCAATAAATTAAGGCCTCCAACGAGGGCATAAAAACTAAACGAGTACACGCTAAGGGCACCCCTGTGCAGCGAGAGACGGGCTGGGTCGGCACTAGATCGGTTCAGTGGCTAAGGCGTGAAGAAGTAACAATTACAGAGTTGTGGGTGTACTAGAGTCAAATACACAAAGTTAAACGCTATTAACTATTTTATTTATAGTTGGAACCTTTCGGTTTCAACAGTACCTACTAAAAGTAGATCTCTGCTTAACCCTTTAAGGAAACGAGGCGCGATGTTATGTTCTTTCTTAGTTAATCTAGAGCTGAAATGAATATCGAACATCGTGAAAAACCCTGGACTTTGAACAGTCTGAAATCGCTCACACGGAGTGAGCAAACGTGATCAATTGCCCAAGCTTCTTCTTCTCTTCTCTCCTTCTCTGTATGAGAAGAGGTTTGTTCTTCTGGGGGCAGTACCTATCAGGCTGTTCATAATGCCACTAATTCTACTAATAGCTACGTGTTGGCATTTGTTTTTCCTGTTTATTTACATTGCAACAATCTTATAGTGATGTACCGACTAGTCGGTTAAAACCGCCGACTTGTCGGCCTATTTTTTACTCGTATTAAAATGCTTAATTTTTTTAAAGACGGTGTTTGAAATGAAATTGCAATCTTTACTGTTATTATTTTTATTATAGAATCAGTTTTACAGTTTACTTTCAGTGCAATCTAGAACAGGATGGGAAATTAGGATAGGAAGAAACGCCGCCGCCAGCGCCGCCGGCTCACACGTAAACAATGATAAAATAATATGCAAAGTAAACAAAAACAATATGTCCCAACAATTCTGCCTGGCCGCCCGCCGGGCGCCGCGCACTGGCACCTACCGATGTCACCGGAAGTACCAGAACTCAATCGAAAGCATTGAAGGGCTTGGCCGACTAGTCGGCCATTTTGAAGCCGATTAGCCGGCTAGTCGGCCCATCTCTAATATATTACATATTCAAAAACACAAACCTGTTTCTCTTATGATAATAATATTATAAGAAGGACTTGTGTTTATGTAATACCAGCAGTACGGGTCGATCTGCCGCGGTTGGTCCGTGGATGGGTGACCCTCTTTACATACCAAGACTCCTCGGACAGTACGTAAAGCCGTTGGTCCCGGCTGTCCAGGCGTTGTCCCAGGCCCAGTGCGGGTTGGTAGATGTCACATGTCTTCGAATTTTTAGTTCTTAGAAATGCCGGTTACGTCACGATGTTTTCCTTCACCGTTTTTAGAACAGTGGTTAAGAAATTACTCACACGAAGTAAATACTCTTGTCTGGATTCGAACCTACGACCAACAACTCGAAAGTCGCGGCCGTTACCACTGGGCCACCACTGCTCAAGGGTATCGCATTACCCAGTAACTGGGTTGTAGAGGTCATATAGACGCTCTGTGTAATATACTGGTACTCGGCTGCATCCGTCGAGACTATTAGAAGCCGACCCCAACATAATTAACTATTTAGGCAAAGTCTAGGCAGAGTGATTGGTCTACTGGGATTTTCCAACAGAATAGGAACATAACCAGAAGGCACTTAATATGGCTGTGTTAGGTGGGTGGACGACCCACAAAAATCGCGGGGACGACCTGGATGAGAGTCTCACAGACCAGGGAAGCATGGCACTAAAGGAAGGAGGTCTGTACTTAGCTGCGGATGGGACAACGCTGCCAATGATAATGGCGATCATGACCATGTCATCTTTCTTGCCAAACTCGCAAAAAAACAGTGCGGGAGTGCCGACAGAAGTGAAAACTTGAACAATTACGTGTGTATTTTTTTAATCGTCAATACAGGATTTCACATTGGGTTCTTGGGTCTAGATAGCTCTCGGTAAAAACTGATAAACGAACGATCGACTTTAGCCATTAAAGGTAACAGCGCAGATTGTTACGATAAAAATTTAAAGAAAAAGAAAGGGATAAAAGAATTAGAATTTCTTAATTAAAGAAAGGGACTTTTCCAAAAGACATCAACGCGCGACCCATCCGTGTGCTCGTTCACCCAACCACCATTTTAAATAGACCCCTGCGGTGGCTCATAATCTGATACTTTTGACGCGAGTTTCACGCTTTTTGTTCACCCAAAAAGTACACATTAAATATGTTACCGGCCATCTGTATAATCCAGTACAGTACCTATAGCCATATAGGCAATGTATTTTGGCCTAGGACAAAGTAGTTTGGCCTGAAATCGGGTTTGGCCGGTAACATAATCAATAAAAAAATTCACACATTACCGGCTGCGTAACATTGATAAATATAGACCAAATTTATTTACTTTACACTTTGCCAGTGAACCAGCAGGTATTCTATACAATCCCTGGATAATGAATAAGTACACTACCTAGGCAAAGTAGGTATGTAACGGACAATAATATTCATAATATTTCATAAGTATCCTGCCAGGTGTGCGGGTTATTCGAAAGAGATACCGCGGCCCCTGGCACACAGGCAACTGACGGAACACGGGTGGATTTTAGTCAGTAAAAGTCTGACACGCCCTCCTGCTCCACCCAGAGCGGGAGAAGTTGTTTGATGATTTCCCACCCAAAAAAAAAACGCGTCAAGTATTCTATAAGTACATTGCCTAGGTATCTAAGTATACAAAACCTGAATTATACAGATTACCGGTAACATATAGGTACACAGCATACATATAGCTCATGGAAAGCGTTCGGTGACGATGATGCGAGTTCCATGATTTTTGTTCACCCAAAAAGTGCTCAACGCGCCTAAAGAAGTTTTCACTTTAAAAATGTTACGGTTTTTGCATTTTCAAGTCAGTGTTAGGATAAATGTATTAGAATATGATTCGAGACCGTAACACGTATGTAATTACGTAATTTAAAATCATTGTAATCATCAAAACAACTCTCTAAAGCCCGGTTTCTGAGGTAATCCCATTCAATTATTATTTCATGAAAAAGTCATTCAATGGTATTTAAATGAGTCAAACAAACTGACAAAACATTAAATATTTGTCAACATGTACTTATATAAATGTAAACATGCTACATAACGTCAAACATTTAAAGTGAAAACAATGTTAAAAGGATATGAATGTTTTCAAACAATAATCCCCGCTTCTACTCCCATATCGAAACGGACAAAAATATTAACAGTTGATTTCGTCGTCGGTTGTAATTAGGTACCTAATTGTTTATTTTTCCCTGCTCTTGTTTTTGCTACGATCCACATGTGACTCAACGTGAAGCTAGTTACTAATTTATCCTCATTTCTCTATTCAACTCTGTCTTCAGACCCATCTATTTATACCTAACCTATTCATTGAGACCAGTCGAATAAGCCCAAAGAAGATACCTAGCTCTGTCATGACTAGTCACACGTGATGTGTAGCACTAATTTTTCGAACATTTGAAGCAATAATCAGCTTATAATGTTCCCATTGCTGTGACACAGACCACTCTGTGAGACTAATTACGGTTCTAGTACATGCCGGTTTCCTCACGATGTTTTCCTTCACAGTTTTGAAAGCAGTAGTGATGAAATAATTTACACAAAGTTAAAGCGCCTGACTGGGTTCGAACCGCCGACCAACAACTCGTAAGTCTCAGCCGTTACCACTGCGCCACCACTGCTCAACCAACTGACACACATAAACATAACACACATAAACATAACACACATAAACATAACACACGGTAAACTTATTAGTGTTTGCGTCGGGCGTTGAAAATATGAGTGCAGTCAGTAAGGTAAGTAAGGGATGAATGGATCTAGTCAGGTTTGCAAGGCCCTACGCAGACCTTTTTACGCGATAATTTATGAAAGACTTTTTTTGTCATTTATAAAAAAAATCATCATCATCATTTCAGCCGAAAGACGTCCATTGCTGGACATAGGCCTCCCCCAAGCTTCGCCACTTCGACCGGTTCTGTGCTTCCCGCATCCAGCGGACTCCTGCGGCCCTCACAAGGTCATTGGTCCACCTTGTGGGCCTTCCAACTTTACGTCTTCCGGTGCGCGGTCGCCACTCCAGAACTTTTCGACCCCATCGGCCATCTGTTCTGCGAGCAATGTGCCCTGCCCACTGCCACTTATGTTTGGCAATTCTTCGGGCTATGTCGGTTACCTTGGTTCTCCTGCGGATCTCTTTATTCCTGATTCGATCACGCAGGGAAACTCCAAGCTTAGCCCTCTCCATTGCCCTTTGAGTGACTTTAAGCCTTCTTATGAGGCCCATTGTGAGCGACCACGTATCGGTTCCATATGTCATCACTGGCAACACACACTGGTCGAAGACTTTCGTCTTGAGACACTGCGGTATGTGGGACGAGAAGATATTGCGAAGCTTCCCGAACACTGCCCAACCGAGACTGATTCGACGATTGACCTCTTTCTCGAAGTTGGACCTACCTAACTGGACAGTTTGTCCTAGGTAAACGTACTCGTCCACAACGTCGAGTGCAGCGCCTCCGACCGTCATGAGAGTGGGTGTTACACGGGCATTAAACATGACCTTTGTCTTGTCCATGTTCATTTTAAGACCCACTCTTTCGGAAAAAAAATCTGCAGTTCCATAAATATTGACTTTGTGGGTTCTGCATGGTCATGGTCACGGCTGCAACTTAGGTCGTAGATTCAAACCTAGATAGGGGATTCACTTTGTGTAAATTTATTATTCCATCAACACTGCTCTAAAAAACGATGAGGGAAAACATCGTGAGGAAACCGGCATGTCCTAGAACCAATACCAAACATTCTAAGACATGTGACATCTACCAACCTGTACTGGGTCGGCGTGGTGGATTACGGCCGACTCCTTCTCACAGAGAGGAGGCCTGTGTCCCAGCAGTATATATAGCGTTATAGGCTGATTATTGTTTTTATTTATTAATGTAAAATCAATGGTATCTTGTCTGTAGAAACATGGAGACTCCGGCGGCGGAGGCATCGTCAAACATAGATGCTGAGGAGGAGTACACCGAAGGAGTGAGAGTTGTATTGGTAAGTTACTATACTGGCCTGCAAGGGTAGACCCAGGATTTAATTTTGGGAGGGGCACATGGGCTGAAGTGTCTCCGAAAAGTAGTATTGTATCCACTGGTTTTCTTTTTCAATGACATTCACGAAAAACCACAGTTGAAAAAAGAAAAAACGCGCTAAACAAACTGAAAAGTACAAAATAATTTCAAAAAAAATCAAAATAAGGATAGTGTGATTAATAAATGAAATCATTTTAATGTAAAAAAGCGTGGGGTGCTTGATATTGATTATTATTGATTATAAAAATACCTCAAAAAGTACCCCACGCTTTTTTACACCTACCAAGCTAGTAAAAGGGTGTGTGAGAGAGTCGAGACACCATCGTCACGAACGAAGTTCCTTACGCGATACTCGCATGCACACATCTTTGTATAATATAATAGAGAGAGACAGAGAGAAAGTGTGAGAACATGGGTTGTAAGAGCGAGCGAAGCATCCCACCTCGATTTGGTTAGGTTAATTATTCTTTTGACCATTCTTTTTCATGAGTTTAGGAAAGCGGTGTGAACTTTGGACGCGCTATGCCCCTCAAAGCGCGCTATCTTTTAGCATTATTTAATATACTAGCGACCCGCCCCGCCTTTGCACGGGTAGTAGAGCATATTATGCCTACTACATGTTTGTCATGGTGTGAAAACCTTAACAAATTATACACCTAAACCTTCCTAATGAATCACTCTTTCCATTGGTGAAAATCGCATGAAAATCCGTTCAGCAGTTTGTGAGTTTATCGCGAACAGACAGACAGAGAGACAGACGCGGCGGGGGACTTTGCTTTATAATATAGCGATGTTATCCTGAAATCCTCTCGCAGAGTCTAGGCCGATGTATTGTTGGCACAGCAGAGCTCTGTTCCCGATTACGAACTGACTGCTCCACTATGAACCTTAATAGTTACGCCCTTTTTCGTCTGTTCTGTGGTTACGCCACTACTACTGAACACATAATAGGTGCTTATTCAGCGTTCCTCATTGAAGCAAAGCTTGATGGATTACAATCAAAAGTAATTTATTCAAATTAAGCTGAGAATCAGCACTTTTCGTACGTCAAAACTTTTTCCAAAAAAACACTACAAAGTGAAAAATAACTTTAATTTCGGAAGTCGGTGTCTTTGGTGCTGTATTTGAATATTTCGCCACCGCCTTCCGAAATTAAAGTTATTTTTCACTTTGTAGTGTTTTTTTGGAAAAAGTTTTTATTTTTCACTTTTTAGTGGTTCACATGTGCTTACCCCTTCACAGCATACCGGCGTGATGTTATGTTATGAAGTGGTGTAAGCAATAGACAGACATGAGATTTCAGCAATCCCAGTCCATTTGCTATCATTTATTGAGGAGTTCCGTTGCCTATCTCCAAATCTCTTCATCAAATCTTCACCAAATTGAAATGAAATCACTACGAGAAAGTACTCTTCCAAAAAATACCTAAATCGCTTTGGGTGCCTATAAAATTTGAAGAGTTCTCTCTATTTCTCCAGGATCCCATCATCAGATCCTGACTTGATGATCATGGGACCACCTGGGAAGTATACCCTTTCAAACAAAAAAAACAAAATCCAAATCGGTCCAGCCATCTTCGAGTAATCGGGGAACATACATAAAAAAAAAAAAAAGGTTCTGACGAATTGATAACCTCCTCCTTTTTGAAGTCGGTTAAAAATACATAAGACTGTCACCCGGCACGCCCGCCCTTCACCACTTCCTAGTGCTTTAGCTGGGAAGAAGAAGTGGCGCAACAAACCACTCAGTAGGATATATTACTCTTTATAATATCAGCTATCTGTCAGTGAAAATCCCGTCAAAATTGGTCCAGCCGTTTTGGAGAGCCGAAACAAACAGATAGACAACAATTTCAAGAATTGATTTTTGTTATAAGTTCCGTGTATGCTTTTATATGCATGTAGTAAAAGCTGTTATTTCAACATTATAAACAGAGGCACTTCAATTTTATTTATTTGTCACTTATAGAAATGTATAGTTAATAGGCGGTGTTCAAAATTGGTGCAGCACAATTATGGTTAGGACTGCTTAAAACTGTTAATTTTGGCAATGCCTATGTTTGGCCACCGAAACACACAACTTGTATGGATCGATCTCCAAGGTAAAACAACGCTTGCCAGGGTCGGTCCGTAGATGGGTGACCGATGGTCCCGGCTGTCATTTGTAGATCTTTAACAGTCGTTACGAGTAGTCAGAACAAAATCCCAAAAGTCTGACAACCAGTCTTGGCCTTGGGGTATCGTGTTACCCAGTAACTGGGTTGTGGCGGGCCGATTGGCAGTCGTTCCATGTAAAATACTGGTATTCAGCTGCATCCGGTTAGACTGGAAGCTGACCCCAACATAGTTGGGAAAAGATCATAGATCACCTTCACCATGAAATCCAAGATGGCGGCAGAAAAAATGTAAATTTAACAGCTGTTTTATTTCCGAAATGAGGCAGTCATTGAAAAATAACTTTAATTTCGGATTAGTGGTTTTTTAAATAAACTTTTTGTTTTTCACCTTTTAGTTGCGGTACCGGTGCCTACCTCAAACAAATTCGTATACCTTCACTTGCTAAGTAGGTAAATAACGTGACAGGAAGTTACTAAAAAGCATCATCAATCTATCTATAGAAATAAAAAGAAAAGTCCTGACTGACTGACTGACTGACTCATCAACGCCCAGCCCAAACCCTTGGACCTAGAAAGCTGAAATTTTGCACAGAGGTTCCCTTTATAATGTAGACAAGGAATAAGGAAGGATTTTTCGAAATTCAACCCCTAAGGGAGTTAAATAGGGGATGAAAGTTCCGCGCGGGCGAAGCCGCTGGCAAAAACTAGTTCAACATACACTAAGTAAGTGGAAAAAAGCTAACTCAAAAACCATTGATCAGAAATTGCTTCTTCAAACAGGCGCGATGCGACAGTTGTAAAATAATTTCCATGAAGTTTTCATAGCAATTGTACGAGTAGGTACTATGAGTGTCGCGACGGACGCGAACGTCGCTGCTGCCTCGCGCTAGTTGGGACCACTCGATGAGTACCAGGGGGCCGATTCTACTAATTTGCAACGTTACACGTTAAACTGTGTTTCCACAACAGTTCGATTTCGATCGCCGTTCGATAGTTACATAAAAAGTCATTCTACTATTTTATAAGCAAAATGGAAACTAAACTTAAAACGAATTGCAACTGAACTGTAGCGGGAACACAGCGGGTAACCCGCGTTACCAACATGCCAAAATAATATGTTTTATTAATACCAAAAAGAAAAAAGTTGAATCTAAAAATGTTACTAAACACGAATATGTGGCACTAAAAGTATTTTCTATAATTAAAAGACATAATGATCATAATTTTATCATTAACTTTGTCCTATAGTAAACGTCACGCTCATGTTCGATTTTGTTAGTAGAATAGGTTTTGACATTGTTTCAATCGATCGTTGGCGTAACTAAAACGTAACCGCAGCTGTGTCGCAGCCTGGACCGTTGTTCATTTTAGTAGAATGCGAAAACGCTTAAAAGTGGTGATTCGGTTGCGGTTCTATTGCGTTTTTTTAACAAATTTGTTAGTAGAATCGGCCCCCAGATACCCCTTGAAACCAAAGATTTTTTCAAATCGGTTATAAATCACGGAGGAATAATGTTACAAACTTAGAATAAAAAACTGAGAACCTCCTTTTTTGAAGTCGATTGAATATGTAAAAAACAGCTGTTTCCTTTCCGAAACGAGTCAGTCGTTCAACTAATAAGGAATTAAATAATAATTATAACCATTTCCGAATAATATTAATAGAAACCATATTGCTCGGTTTGTTTACAATTGAGTTTTAAATCAAGGTTGAGGAGCTCGCGTTAATGTGAAGGTGAACCGAACTTGATGTCAATGCCAACCGGATACAAAGTGACTTTTGGGAAGTGTAACCAGTGCTTACTTCCTAATACACAGAACTTAACAACGCCAGTATGGAAATCAGATGCGTGGATGGGCATGTGATGTAGAGAAATGAGGAAAGTTTTGAGTATCAATGAACTGAATGAAACGAATGAAATGAATTGTTTATTTATAAAAAAAATTATAATAACTTTATTGACACCATAAACCTTTGTAAACAATACCACAATACATTTCACTTAGGTAGGTAACATTAGTTTTTGAGAAAAGGCTGCACAAATAGTGAAAAACCCTGTCTCCTAAACTAGGGGAACCCTGTGACCTAGGAGTCAGTGTTCTACTCAGTACCTACGTGTACCAAAGAAACCTTAAATTTATGTGTGTTACTGACAACAAACCCATAGTGACCTGATATAACTATGAATATGAATATGTGACCATGTGTGTGTGGGAGATGGCTGTGATGGGGTATGTAAGTAGATTTTTAAAGACACTTTTACACGTCAATATTTTGGTGATCAATATTTTAAGACTAATTAAATGGCGCCGGCATTACTTAGCTGACTGATCCCTGAGCAGAAATGCCGAAACAAGCTCTGCGGTCATGGTCTCTTTAAAAATACGTTTTATTATTAGAATTGTATGCCAATCAATCTTTATTTATGAACACAGGTATTACATTTTAAGTTGAGCTGTATGTCCTACCAATGAAATTGGTGTGCAAATATATTAGTTTAACAATGCAGGGCCATGTCTGGAAGGGCCTTTTGAAGGAAGAGCCATTGCTGCTTTAAGCTGACCTGTCCCAACAGACGGCGTGCTTGCAACAGTCATCGTGTAGCTCAACCCTATGAATTTGGACAGCAAGAGTAGGGGAAGACCAAAGAAACGTTGGGTGGACTGTGTGAATGATGATATGGTTAGATAAGGGGCGAGTACTGAGATCACGACTAAATAAGTGTTGAACTTAAAGACAGACCCCAAAAAAATTGAGATATGCGGCCGAGCAAACGAGTGAGAGTGTGAAATAATGACATTCTCGTCTCGCTGGTGGTGGCGCGTGTGAGTTGGATCAAGTTCCCTTTAAAATGTTTGAGCTGAATGGTGCTGCTCCATATGTCATGTGGGTGAACGGGTGCCGTCAGAAGGGACTAGTCATTTCTTAGCTGCCACTGCTTATTTTAATTTCGAATGATGTAACTAATTTTTGTAACAATATTTTGATTTAAAAGGATGTCTGTGGAGTTTCTTGCGCACAACACCTTGCATGTCATGTGTGTATACTTACCTACTCTCGTTTGGCCAGATAAAAATTATCATATCTCATCTTTAAATGACGTTGTTTCAGTTAAATCTACCAGAGGATGAAGGAGAAGGCTTGGGCTTCAGACTGACGAGGACGCTGTGGGATCCATATCCTTGGGTAAGGAAATTTGTATAAAACCAGCAAGAAAATCAGATTAAGGCCCCATTCAGCTGTGGTATTCTTTATGAGACAATATCTCGGCTTTACCCAACGACGAGCTCGTCGCGCGTCGTCGAGACAGCCTTGGGATCAACCGCACGTGCAGCGCTGATTCAAACGGTACCTATTCATAACGCAGTTATTGTCGTCGACAAATTCTAGGCTGTAAACCTCTCGTCGCTATTTCGTAGAAGAGTTATTAGACTTTGCAAAATTTTCTTCATCTGAGAACATTGGTCGTACTTGTCGCCCTAAAAGGGGTTTTTTTTAGGGTGAGATATCATCAAATAACTTCTCCCGCTCTGGGCGGAGCGCGAGGGCGTGTCAGACTTCTACTGACTAAAATCCACCCGTGTTTCTTCAGTTGCCTGTGTGCCAAGGGCCACGGGCCCGCACCCCTAACAGTCTACTTTAAGGGTTATCCTCTAAGTTATCCCGCGATATTCCATTTTGCTTAGTTCGCGACATCCATGCATTTAATTTAAGCATTTTTGATTTTTACATGTGACCTGATATCGGACTCATCTATAGTATCCATTGTTATTATTTCTCAGGTCCGTGAGGTGACTCCCGGCGGCAGAGCCGAGCATGCAGGGTTGAAGCCAGGAGATTGCATACTGCAGGCTGATGGGAAAGACCTGCTAGGGTTACCTGTACGTATCTTTGTATATCTGTACTAGCGAACAGCTAGGCAATGTTCAAAGATCAACTTGGGTTCCGCAAGGGAAGGTCACCTACTCTTGCAATCTTTTACTATAGGTATGGAAATTGTAACAGAATGCACAAATAATGACAATCCCCGGTTTAGCATGACGCTTTCTATTTCTACTTTACTGTAGAATAGAAATCGCTTGTCTACATTTCTCGGTGAAAAACTGTCAACTGTTTATACGAAAACGTCATTTTTGTCTACTGTTCCGACGACAAAACGCTTTTCTACGGTTCTCGTGCTAATCCTGCTGGAGTGTCTATCTATATTTCTAGATACGAGTAAGCTTTTGACTTTGTAAATCAGTCTAAATTTTGCACAAATATAGTCTTTTATCCATAAGCGGAAACGCATATGAATAGATATGTTGTTATCTACGTTACAAAAAACAGTGTTAGTACAGAGATATCCGAAGTTGTAAAAAAGGCATTAGCGTTTTGCTTTTGCAAAACGTTAGATGTTAGCGTTCAGTACATTTATCTATGTAAAACTGCCAAATTTCGTTCAGTTATTTTACTTAACGGAGCTGTCATGTAAAACTATTAGCGGATTCCACAATCCAACTGCGACATAATTGTAGGCAACGTCCAGACATCAACCGTCGGGCAGCAGTCCACTATACACAACACCCGTCGCGGTCGGTCCGAGGATCCTTCCTTTTCTAAGCAGGTTGAGTGATCCTTACACCCTGTTGCTCTTACCTCTATATACCTATTACTTATTATGTTCCAGGTAGGACAAGTGGCTGGTCTGATCAGAGGTGACGGCGCGGAAGGTGCCGTCTCATTACTTGTGTGGAACTGTGGAGTAGATCCCAAAGATGACCCTGAGGTAACTATGCCTTCCTCTCTGCTTATGACTATCCTACATCGACTATCGTAAGTTTTTCGCGGAGATAGGAAAACTGCGCGATTTTCGCGCATGTAGGTACCTATTTATCCTAAGCATTGGAATAATTGAATTGTACGCTGGCAACACCAGCAAACGTCTACAACTGACTGTATAACTGTCATTTCTACAAGTTCCTGTAGCCATAGTGACTTTCTAAAGTGGGTTAATTAAATTTGTATGCAGACTGGAAACGACGGTTTGTGAGACGACTCGGACGAATGAACTCGCTCGAATCGTCAAGACTAACATTTTCCGACTGTATTTTGCCTAAGCTATCTCATATATATTAAAAAAAAATATCTCATATAGAGTAAAATACCCTATTGTCGATTCAGCCACAAATAGATTGACTTTGTGCGAATCGCCTATCGAAAATATTATATTATTTAAAACTGACGGATCGTAATGAGAGTCGGCTATTAAGCCGGCACGACTTGAGATCTACGAAGTTGTATAATTGTTATTTGCATTAATAAGTATTATTCTTTCCGCAAAAACCCAGTTACTCTGGAGCTGTGGCGGTGGCGTCAGAGGCGAGAAGTCTCGCCGAGCCCTCGCCGGCGTGGTGAGGGCTCTGGCTTGCTGCGTGTGCCAATCCACTGCCACTAAACCACTCACCTGCGCACGATCACACGTGTATTGTGAGCGTAAGTATCATTCAACACTCAGCAGAAAACAAAAATGTTGTTTCTTTATGCTTGAGCCACCCCTTATCCAAATCAGAAATCAAGAGAGCCTTAGAAGAGACATAGCCCGAAGAATTGCCAAACTAAAGTGGCAGTGGGCAGGGCACATTGCTCGCAGAACATAATGGCCGTTGGGCCAAAAGTTGCGGAGTGGCGACCGGCTGTGCTGCGCTGTACTGGACGTAGCGTTGGAAGGCCTCTTTCCCAGAAGATGGATTGATGACCTGGTGAAAGCCGCGGTGCTTGGGGGAAGCCTATTTCCAGCAGTGGACGTCTTTCTGCTGAAATGTTGATGAACCACCCCCATTTGGACGTGTACATTCCTGGTGCATTTACGGATACCTACTCATTTTATCATCTGCGTAGCTTTTTTCCAACTATTTTGGGGTCGGCTTCTAATCTAACCGGACACAGCTAAATACCAGTATTTTACATGGAGCGACTGCCTATCTAACCTCCACAACCCAGTTACTGGGCAACACGATACGGTAAGACTGGTTGTCAGACTTGGGCTTTTGACTATCCGTAACTGCTTATAAAGATCTACGAATGACAGCTGGGACCAACGGCTTAACGTGCTTTTCAAGGCACGGAGGGGCCTCATGGATGGTCACCCATCCACGAACTGACCGTAACAAGCGTAGGTTAACTTTCGCACGTATCTGTGGCAGTCGACAAGGTTATTAAACGAAACGATATTTCTTTTTCTTAAAATGGATGTTGATTATTCGGAATTCCAAACTAGGCCACCTACCGGGCTCAAACTATTAAAAACAACGAGGAAGAATACCATTGACATGAAAAGAAAAAGACATTGAACATTAATCTTTTGTTTGCAGCATGTTGGACGCGGTTGGAACGCTGTGCCTTATGCAGGGAAGCTTTACCGTCAAAAAACTCACCCTACGCCAGGAACCTAGTCGCGGAACAGGTAAGCAACAATAGTGAATGTAGAATCCTGTTGATTTCGTATTTTAGCTGATTATATCGCTTCACTGGCCACACCAAGGCAACGTAAATAACGCATTGAATATTGTTGAACTGTCAAAATTAAACAGATTATGAATGATCGTGTGTAATACGCAACTATGGTGCTGCTTCGCCTTCTGAGTTTCCCGCCATTCCTCGTGACTGAAAGATGACATTAGTGACAGCAGCTGCCTCCGCTTGTCTATCTACATGAGATAGTGTTTACATATCTATTACGTAGATATACTACAGTGGAGATTATCAATATTTTCAGTTACAAGTACCTTAGCTATCGAGCAACATCAAAGACAAATCAAAGGCACTTTTAACGTCAACACATATTTACAAAAAGAAAAACTCGAGTGGACCTTTTTTTGTGAGCAAGGTCATAAATATGTCAGCTGTCAGATATCGGCGTGGGGCTTTAAAGTTTGAAGTCGTAAGTTATCGGTACGTCACGCGTCACCAGTTAATCACAAAATAAAAAAAGTATCTGTCTGTCTGTCTGTTTGTTACGGCTTATCTCCAAAACGGGTGGACCGATTTTAATGAAAGATATGGGGATTCTTTGAACCCTGGGAAAGGACATAGGATTTTTATCGATATACCATGTGATCGAAGCTAGTTTACAATAGAAAAGAACTAGACTAGATTCCATTCCAAAACGTAGTTTCGTACGCCGAAGAAATTACCGTTCACCGTCTATGTCTTTAGAGATAATTGTGTTTTATAATATAGCAATATTATTACAGGTTTTCGAAGCAATAGCAACAGAATACGAGCTCAAAAACCCTAAAACAAAGCGTCCAACGCACACTTCATCAGCCTACACGTCACCGAACCGCTCCCGAACCTCATCACCTTCCCCGAGCCGCAGAGGACAGTACCAACACTCAATGATGAATAAATACAAGAAAACCGTACATTTCAACGAAAAATACGGCCAAACATATGCTTCAGACCCAAACATACACAGATCTCTACACGCAACAGAACCAAGACCGCAGATCACGACAAATTCTACTAATGTGGTAGAGATTTCCCAAGCTGGCAACTCTGGTGATGGCGGGAATGTCAGCTGTCAATGTCAAAGTGACATAAGTGTTCCGAAGATTAATGTTGAGAGTGTGAATGAGGGAACTAAATGTGGGGGCAGTGATTGTTCTAGCAGCTGTCAAAGCTTGAGTTTACCTCATAAGTTGGTAGCGAGATTGAGGCAGGCTTGCTCGCTCGCCGACTTGAATAATGCTGTTGGGCATTGCTCGATGTCGAGATCTCTGAATAGCCTAGGCGATCAGTGGTAAGTTGAAAAGAAATTAAAAAGTGTAATGAAATTAACTTTTACGGAGAACAGTGGTAACGGTATTTTTTATGGGACAGTCAGATTTCTTTTTCACAAAAATTATTTCTTGTGTTGCAGCAAAAGCTGTCACCATGGTTCCTTGGACAATTTCAAAAACCATTGCAGTTCTATTTGTGGTATGTATTAAATAAAAATAAGTTAGCTAACAAAATGTTTTTTTGGGGTCAGCGACCGTTAGTGATTTTGTTACTTGAAGTATGTTGAGAAAATCAGATTTTTTCTTTTTTCGTTTTATGATATCGATATCCATCACGTCTGTGAAGTTTACACAAAGATAACTGATATTTCAAGTGACTAAACTAACTGCAGTTGACGACCCAAAAAACCAAAAAAAAAAATACATCAATTTTGTTTTTTACCATGTTTAAATAATGATACAGCCATTACGTCTGCGGGTTTTGCTAGCTAATTCAACTTGACCATGTATATAGTCTTTATGATTCTACATCACATCAGCATCAGCACATCGGGTACGATGTGCCTTATTATAAGAAGGCTTTACAGGAATGAAACTTCAAGTACACGCACTGTTGCGAGGGGTTGGAAGATGCGCTGAGACAGCACGCGAGACTCAAACTTTCTTCCGTTTTTTGCAATCTGCAGGTCACTGTCAGGCTATGTTGATTAAAATATGATTCGCGATCGTAACTAATATGGCTTTACGGAATTATAGCCATTAAAATCATCAATTCAACCCTCTTAGTTCAAATAATCGCATTGAATTACTATTATATCGACTTCAGTTGTCGTGCCCCCAGCGCCCGGCACAGGGAATCGAAAAATAAATACCTACAACATAGAGGGATGTGCAATACTTACTATACTAGACTAATTAAGATACTAAAGTGTATGAAATTGTAAATGATTACTTAATTAACTAAGTATTTACCTAATATAAGCATCTTTTTGATAGAATACAGCGTAATTAAATAAAAAAGCAAAATAAACGAGCTGTCGTATTTTGGTCGTAAATATTGCGCCAGGGTCGTACCCTGGCGAAATGGACCCGAAAATATTTGTTGGATTAATCCGACGTAAGCGGTTAAAAAGTTAATCAACATAAAACCTGACACTGACCTGCATACAAGAAACTAAAAAAAAAATTAAATTCGCGGTATACCTGGGCGCCTACAGTAGCAGCCCGTAGTCTGGATTTGTGGTGACAGATTGATGGTAATAAGCTCACATAGGACTTAAACTTATCTGACTAAATGTGGGTGGGGCACTCCTCTGTCCAACCCTTCGCGGAATAGGTACAGCGTGATGTTATGTCTGTATTTATAATATTATGTACCTATGTTGTCTGTATCTGTATTTATGTTGTTATGTGTGTTATGTCTGTATCTGTTTTTATATTGTTATGAACATAATTATGTTATGCCTGTATCTGTATTTATGTTGTTATGTCGGTATTTGTATTTATATTGTTATGTATGTTAGGTCTGTATCTGTATTTATATCGTTATGTATGTTACATCTGTACTTATATGGGTCAGGACCAAATTTTTGACGTAATCGCACAACGGAAATCACAACGGAATGTATCACACTGGAAAATAAATGTAGCACAATAGAATTATTAGGGTTTGTG
Source organism: Antitype chi (assembly GCA_947359405.1). Lineage (NCBI taxonomy): Eukaryota > Metazoa > Arthropoda > Insecta > Lepidoptera > Noctuidae > Antitype > Antitype chi. Next base: position 354,638 of record OX375837.1, read on the forward strand.
TAAATAGTCGGAAGATTATAGGTGAGTGTATTAAATAAATAAAATTATATTATATTCCGATAATTTTTATTAAGTATAAAGTAATAATAAGTACAAACCAGTAACAAGTATCTAAACGTTCAAATAGAATTCAAAACACAAATTTGTTTTTTCTTACACTAAAAAACAATAACAAAATCCTTACATTATTTAAAGTCAAATTGGAATGCTTAATACATGCACATGTGTTGCGGTTGCTATTGCTGGTATGCAGCATCTATGAGGGCAAAACATACCAACTAAAAACATTACCCTGACCCTCCTTTTCGGCTCTGGCGCAGTCAGTTAAAAAATATGTATAAATATTTAAACAATAATTCGAGTCATATACTTACATAGGTACCTAATGAGATTAGAATTATTGTAAACATACCTTTAGAAAATTCGCTTGTGACACGTCGCACAATTTCGTGTCACTAATCGCACAATTGAATAAAAATTCTTCACGACGTAACCTAAAACTTGCAACAATTCACAAATTTAACCACCAATCGAACATTTCTACGTCCCTTTTAATAGTAAATTTAAAAAGGACGCATAATTATAATTCAATTTATCGAAAATCGTTAAAAAAATTATTATTATACTCACCTAAAGTTACAAAATTTTAACGACACGCGCTAACGATACAAACAAAATGCTTAAATGACAGTAAAACAACATGGCGTTATTCCGAAATTTTATGGCCAGTACTTGAAGCCAAAGTTTGCCTTACTAAATATTCAAGAAACTTCTATCTAGGTTTCTAGTTTTCGAAATGACGGTGTCGCACAACAGGAGTATTACAACGGAAATAATTTTGGGATGCATGTAATATTACTTGTAAAAACTAAAATAATGATGGTTATTGTGCTATTATTTACAAAAACGATTACTAGTGTTCATAAGGCTTTACTAATACTAAATTATGAGTGCTACCTTACGTTTCAAAAAAACATCGGCAAAAATATTCTTAGGTAGACAAGCAAGGACATGCGTATTTTATATGGCGTAAAAAGACACCGAGTTCGGTATTACGTTTTTTATAAAGAAATTAAGCAATGAAATGAGTTATTTAATGAATGATTCTGTATACAATATATTAAGATATTATTAGCAAATATTCAAAATTATTACAAGGCATGTTATATACGCAATTTTTTGTTACTTTCGAATCGGACACCATAGTGTGTCTGTATCCGTCAAAAATTTGGTCCTGACCCATATAGTTATGTAGGTCTGTATCTGTGTTTATATTGTTCACAGACACTCCTGTGTTCCTGCTGCCAGCGCCCCCTGTGTACGTACTAGCGTGCGACCATGGCAAGAAAGAATAAGAATTTTGTTATTTTTGTATCGTTTTTGTAATCAATAAATTATAATTATTAATGTTTTTCTTTTTGTATTATTTTATTCGCAAACGAATGTATGCCCAATTTTGTAATGGAGTAAATCTCTGGCAACCCAGCTTAACCAGCCTCTAATGTTCCTACTGCTGGGACACAGGCCTCAGAGAGAAACTGGGCTGTAATCCACCACGCGGGCCCAGTGCGGGTTGGTAGATGATACAATCAATCAATCATTTATATGCAACGAATGTAGGTTACATTTAAATACAAGTGGAGTAAATAAGAGAGTGCCATGTACATTCTGACTGGTAATAAGCACGCATAAAATTATAAAAAAATGTTAAGAAGCTAATTAAAAATTAAAATGTCACAGTTAGAATTATTACAATATTATGCATACAATCATTAATATTGTTGTCAAATTAAAATGTTGTTGTAAATGTCTTCGAATTTGTGTAGGTACTAGAACATGCTAGTTTCCTGACGATGTTTTCTTTCTCCTTAAATTATTAACACAAGTAAAGCGCCTGTCTGGGTTCGACCCTACGGCCTACAACTGGTAAGTCGGAGCCGTTACCACTGCTCCACCACTGCTCTTCTGCCCGAGCAATTTACTGCTCCATTGACAACAGGACCGTGTTACCATAGCCTAAGGGGCCATTCAAGTATTACGTAAGCACTACAGGGGGCGGGGGGGTCTTTTCTTTGCTTTTTTTGGTAACATGGGGGATGGGGGTGTAGATGGTGATTATGTCAGCAGAATTTATTTATTAACTTTTGGATTTTCTACAAAATTTTATCGATTTTGGTTTGAACACATATGGCAACCCTACTTGTCTATGAATGGCTCGAAAAAAATGATGACAATATACCAAAATCACAAGAAAGTGAGCAGACACGTTACGTGTCTGCTACCAATGTTTACGTGAGCATGGGAGGGGGAATAAGAGCTTTGCTTACTTTTGCTGACGAGGGTGAGGAGGGGGGGGTCTATAATTGCTAAAAAACTGCTTAAGTACGTAATACTTGAATGGCCCCTAAAGCAGAAAAAAAATAGTTTAAAAAACTAAAAAACACGCTTTAAAAACCAAACTAAAAAAGGAGAAAATAATTTAATTCAATTAAAAAGCGTGGGGTGCTTGACATTTATTGATTATAAAAATACCACAAAAAGCACCCCACGCTTTTTAATTGAATTAAATTATTTTCTCCTTTTTTAGTTTGGTTTTTAAAGCGTGTTTTTTAGTTTTTTAAACTATTTTTTTTTCTATTTTTAGTTCTGCTAACTACAAAAACGTTTTTTTTTCATTTTTCTCATTTTTTTTTAAATTATTGAATTGTCATCGGTCCTCGATAAGTTTACAAAGTTTCAAAGAAATCTGACCGTTTAAAGTGGGTCAAAATCGCGCTCTAAGGAGTCGGTTACATACAAACAAACACAAGTGAAGTTAATATAAAGCGTGTAAAAAGAGCAACAGAATCGCAAGATTCATACAATTGTCTACTTTAGACTATGGTAATACGATCCTATTTTCAATGGAGCCAATACATTGCTCAGGCATTTTTCCGTTGCCGGAGCTGATCGTAAAACAATCGACGATGCAAACTAATGCAATCGACGACTGAAGCCGACAACACGAACGTAGTTGATTTTCAGGAACCGGGTGTGTTAAAAAAAATACAGGTTTAAAAATATATTGTTTTTATTAATTTATTTACCACAATCAGTTCACACGATTATTATATTTAAAAGTTACTCAACACTATGGCCGCGTCCTAACCAAAGCAGATCGTCGCACTCGTTTATACAAAGCGTAACAGAATAGACGCAAGACCTATAAGTATTTTGTTCCTAATTGACTACTGAATAGATTTCAATAAGTTAAAAAAATAGGTATTAAAAAAAAAAGTATTTTCACATACCTACCGCTGATTGAGCCGAAGAAAATTAAATAAGACTCAATTTTAAATGCATAAAGTAAGTAATGATTGGGTCAACACGTTTTTAACCGACTTTAAAAGAAGAGGGTTATCAATTCGACATGTTTATATGTTTTTTTTTTAAGTGAAAACTTCTGTAGGCGCGTTGAGCACTTTTTGGGTGAACAAAAATCATGGAACTTGCGTCATCGACACCGAACGCTTTCCATGAGCTATATGTATACTGTGTATAAATGTCTACTTTTTGGGTGAACAAAAAGCGTGAAACTCGAGTCATATCAGATTATGAGCCACCGCAGGGGTCTATTTAAAATGGTGGTTGGGTGAACGAGCACACGGATGAGTCGCGCGTTGATGTCTTTTGGAAAAGACCCTTTCTTTCATTAGGAAATTCTAATTCTTTTATCCCTTTCTTTCCCTTTGTATTTTTATCCTAAAAATCTGTGCTGTTACCTTTAATGGCTGAATTCGATCGCTCGTTTATAATTTTTTACCGAGAGCAATCAAGACCCAAGGACCCTATGTGAAATCCTGTATTGACGATTAAAAAAATACACACGTAATTGTTAAAATTTTCACTTCTGTCGGCACTCCCGGAGTGCCATTAAAAAAATATATAATTAACAGTTAGCTTTAAAAAATAAGTTTTAGTCATTGTATTATGCTTTTGACTCAATACTCGAATTGGGGTGTATGAGGTCTTGCGTTAATTATGTTACACGTTTTATATATTGTAATGATGCCAACTACCGTAACATTACACAAACCAATACATTCTACCAGTTGTACGCGATCATTAGCTTTAGGGCAAAGTGGCATACGAGCACGGTTTTTAGATGAGAATATTTTCTAGTTTCAAACTTTTTAGAGGGTAATTTTTCAATAGTTTGGTTTTAGTTTTAGAACTAATTTTTTATACATAGGTATATTACAGCTATTTCTTAATGTCACTCTGAAAACTTCGTGTTTCGTCAGTCGTCGGATTTCTATCAGTGGCCCTTTGCACTTGGCGCAGACCGGACGCTCTCAATCGACTTGGAAGTAAATAAAGTTGTTAAAACTCTTTTAACTAAATGTAAGTTATTTTAAAAATGGGAAGAAAGTTCGTTGTAATCGGAAATGCGATGATTACCGAAGGACATTAAGAAAATACTCGTATAGTACTCGCGCGATCGACTTAGTGGTGTATGTTCGTCATTAAATACATATTCGGATAGTCATTAGCGCGACGCTCGCCTTTGGTTAGAACGCAGCATAAAAATAATTATAATTTTATTTTAAAAGATAGAAAGAATTAAAAAACAATATTGCTAAAACATAATTTTCTATTGAGATCATCTTTATGAAATTAGTATTGAGTCAAAGATGAAGGGAGAGTAATACACGAACACTTTAGCCGGTTCACTGACTAAACACATCAATAAAACGTACGTTCCCAGGCGACATTTTTTCTACACATACTTCGCGAGTGTATTATTCCTCCACTATTCGACAATGTACTTACATCAAAAATTAAACATGGTATAGTTTTGTCTCATTATTAATATTGTCCGTACGGAAACAGAATACTCAAATAAAAAGCCATTAATAAGTTAGGAGCCAACAAATATTCGTTTTTGTTGCTAATTTAACCTAACTTTGGGCGTGTTTAAGTAATAAAAGAAGTGTAAAATCTCCAAAACAAAGTCTGTACCCACAAAGCTCAAATATTAAAAAGTTCAATAAACTTTATTGGTCATTGATTTTATGCAGTGGTTTTTTCATAAAACCCGATCTTCCGAAGGACTTTTCTTAATTTTTACGCGGCTGTTTTACTATAAATGATCCTACATCTCACTCAATAACGTTGTGCGTGTAGACTAGCGTCTAACTGCTCATCACGAACAATACCTCTGTTGGACACGATGCCCAGTTGAGAAAGCGTGCTTTTTAGCCAATCCCACACCAGTGAGTTCGAGCCCGCGACTAGATTCCCCTTAAGGCTCGATAACACGTACCACAACCACAAGACGTGGACGGGCGCTAATTTGATGTAAATAAACAGTCACGCGGACCGTACTTGGCCGTCAAAACTATTTTCGTCATTACTCTATGCATTTAAAATTGAGTCTTATTGCCTTGACATAAGATTACATTTTCTTCGGCTCACACGACGGTGGGTATAGTAATATAAATATTTTTTTGCAAAAAATAATACCTATTTTAAAAGTTACCGAAATCGATTCAGTAGTCTATTATGAACAAACTAATTTCAGAACTTGCGTTTATTCTGGTACATCTTGTATATATATAAAATACCAAGTTGGTGCAGGCTGTCATTTGTGGATCTTTGACAGTCGTTACGGGTCGTCAGAAGCCCGAAAATCTTACAACCGGTCTTACCAAGGGGTATCGTACTACCCAGTAACTGGGTAGTGGAGGTCAGATAGGCAGTCGCTCCAAGTAAAATACTGGTATTCAGCTGCATCCGGTTCCAGCTTCCAGTCTAGCCGACCCCAACGTAGTATGGAAGGCTCGGCAGATGATGAACCATTGTTTGCCCACATTGTGTCGCTGCGTGATGTGGCCGTGGTACAGTGATACGGCACTCAGTATTACAGAGAGTTTATTTTTGTTCATAATAAAGTCATCATTGAAAAACTGCCTCCGCCACGAGTTCTGTAGGCGACTGCCTCAGGGGCCTGCGGTGACTTGGAAGTAGACATCGCAAGGCTGTCTCCAAGGCTCCAGTAGGGGCTCGGGTTTGAACGCATCTAGTTTCGGAGACTGCGCCTCTAAGGGAACCTCGGGCTTCACCTGTTAGCAACAATAATATAGAAATTAGTTACACAAGCAAATCTATATATTAGTATGTGAAACAAAATCTTTATACCACTTTTTACGAAAATACCGCGAACGGAGGCGTAAGAAATTTGGCTCAGTTTAAGTTTATATGAAGGAGTGCAGAGAGCTAATATATTTATTTATTAATGCATTATTTCTAACTTGAAATTTAAAAAAAAATGGTCCACTAGTTTAAATAAATACTTCGACGGAGTTTGGATTTTATTTTTAAAAATTTCAATGAGTTTCTGATCCTTAAGAAATATGAAATTAAATGTTTATTTATGTAAGTAGATTTTTTATGACATTTTTACACGTCAATGTTTTAAAAACTAGATGGCGCCGGTTCCTAGCTGACTGATCCCTGAGTAGAAATGCCGAAACAAACTCAGAGGTCATGGTCTCTTATAAAGTCCAAAAATTATAACATTAGAATTATAAGTGAGTCTAACAATACAGGGTCATGTTTGGACCTTTTAAAGAAAGACCCATTGCAGCTTTGAGCTGACCTGTCCTAACAGACGGCTTGCATGCATCAGTCACCGTGTAGCTCAACCCTATTGTAGGCAGCTCAGTAACTTACCTTAGCAGTCTTCCTCAGCTTCAGATGCACCAGCTTGACGTGTGTCCGCATGGCTGTCCTCTGCGAGAACCTCCGCCCACACTCGCCGCACTCGAAGGGCTTCTCGCCCGTGTGTGTGCGCACGTGGTTGGTTAGCACGCTCTTACCCTGACGGACAGATAACAAGGATATTGTATTTATAAACTAGCTTTAACTAGTGGCTTTGCTCGCGTGGAGGTTTAAAATTATCCCACAGGAACATACTACCGGGATAAAAACTATCCTATGTGTTAATCTTGGTTTTTACACGCTTTATATTAGCTTCACTTGTATGTTTGTATGTAACCGACTCCTTAGAGCGCGATTTTGACCCACTTTAAACGGTCAGATTTCATTGAAACTTATCGAGGACCGCTGACAATTCAATAATAAAAAAAAATGAGAAAATGAAAAAAAAAACACCGTTTTGTAGTTAGCAGAACTAAAAATTAGAAAATAAATAATAGTTAAAAAAACACACTTTAAAAACCAAACTAAAAAAGGAGAAAATAATTTAATTCAATTAAAAAGCGTGGGGTGCTTGACATTAATTGATTATAAAAATACCACAAAAAGCACCCCACGCTTTTTAATTGAATTAAATGATTTATTAGAACTATGTGTGTCAAATTTCATCCCACTAAGATTTTTGTAACACTGTATTTATAATCCCAAAATGCTGCAGTTTCAACAGAAGAGTCTCATGGTCTTCGCAATCAAATGCCTTATGCCCGGTTTCTGAAGTTCCCAGTTAAACTCCCAATACGTATTGATTCAATAAAGTTATGTATAAGATAAACGTTGGTTAACTGACACTGGGTTTCTGAATCCGCAACAAGCTATTAAATAACTATGCAACCCATAACTAGTTCCTCAGTTGCCGCCAGATGGGTCTTTTCAGGATTTCGCGTTTAAAATTCGTTTTTGTACGCAGATGTCACAATACCATGTCGACATCATTGTATTCTTTTTTTTTTCAAAGAAGCGTTGCCTTTTTTTATTATTTTAAGTTAAAAGTATTTGTCTTTCCAATCGTTTGTGCTTTATCCATTCTTTTGTAAAAAATAATGACAATGGACATTTGCGATTCATAAGGGGAGCTAGAGCAAGCAGATCCGATCATAGTGTTCTTATCAAATCTATATTATCTGAATTTAAATTCCTCATCCGTAAATATTTCGAAAGGATTTCTCCTAAGTATTAAGTTTCTTGATGCCTACTGATGTATTAAAAATAAATATAATAATAGTCTGATTTGGAGCTGCTTTTATTCATTATACTAAAACTCATTGTTTTAGATTTTAATAATTAGCTTTTACTTGCCATTTAATACACGTTATAAGTATAACCCAAAAATTTTATATAGATTCACGATGAAATGAAACGTCAAATAGCTATGGAACCGATAAATTGCCAAAATTGGTCAGTTAACTTAACCTGAGTTTAAACGGAGTTTATATTACATTGCGGTGTTCGGAAACGCACTTTCACAAGTTATCGAACCAATAACGCTAATGAATAGATAAACTGCCGATACGAGTACCTCAGAAACCGGGCATTAGAGAGGTCGCAAAAAATTCCAACGGCATCTTGTGCTTCCTCCCAGGCGTTCAAAATGTTCTATATTAGGGTGACATCAGCGTCAGTGGTACAACGCCTTTTGGTGAAACCGTACTGCTATAACCGTACTGCTGTTCATGAAATATGGAATTTTCATTTAAAGAAAAATTTGATTGAGCATTAACTTTTCGAACACCGTACTAAGAACTGGAAGAATTGACACAAGCCTATAATGAAGGTGTTCATGAATATTCAAGCCACCAGTTGGCGCCACTTTGACAAGAGGTCTTCCAATTCGATAATGAACTTAAAATAATTGATGTCATTCGTTTCATTTTTTCGTTCACCATTCAGTCCGTAGACGCTTTGACACTTTTGACAGGTGCCTGGACCTGACGTCTTAGTGCTGCCACCTAGTGAACGTCATTTCAGAACACTCTCATTGTTGGGTTCTTTACTACTTTACTGTGTTTTATGAGACCCGGAAAGACTCCTTGGTGAATATGAAAGCTAAATAGGGCGCAATGGTTTCGATGATAGATCTACAGACTTTTACAAAGATCTGTTGATTTTGTTTTAAGATCTTTAAAGGCTTTTATAACTACCTGGGGGTTTGTATGCTGAAACCTAAACTCCAAAGGGTATGCCTTTACACTCTTTATGAGTAAGGCCGCAGAACGCGCGGGTGCGCAATTGAAAGCTTTAGTAGTTTTAAGTTGAATTTTGGGAAAAGAGTTTTCAAATTTCCGAGTTATTTCTATATCTGAGTTGATGGGGCCATCCATGTGCAGTCTCTAAATTAAATTTAGTATTACGCTGTTTCTTCCTACCTTTTTCGTTATTCATTATTTGTCAAGTAATTTTTATTTTTAAAGTGAAACTTTTATTACATCGTCTCAAACTTTTTCGTCTGTGTGTTGCATGTCGCGTGACGTGTCGCGTGACGGTCGGCCGCGGAGTAGGGATAAAGTGAAAGGCGCTCGTCAGAGCAGCCGAGGCCAATATGGCGGCGCCTATAGTTCGCATCAGCTGACCGTGTAGTTTTTAGTTAAATGTCTATAATGTGAAAAAAAGTTTCACTTTTACGGTGGTTTCATAAAACCACACAAGTTTTATTACCAGTAGATTTTATTTTATTGCTAATATAAAGAACTTTATTTATTTTGCACGTACTTTTAAGTTTGAGAATATTATGCAATATATTGATGAAAGCTTTTATTAATCATAATATGTTGCTTTAGGTTATATCGTTTAAAAACAGTCTGTGACTATCGTCTTTGTCTAGCAGTTATTTTAAACAGTTATTTTATTTTTCGTAAGTTTTTACATTTTTTTTAAATATTGTATGCACAATAATTTTTAGAGTTCAAAATAAAAAGTGTGGTCCTCACCCGGAAGGCCCGCCCGCACGTGTCGCACACGTGTCGCGGCGGCGGGCGCACGCCCATGTGCACGGCGTGCGTGTGCTTGCTGAGCGACGAGCGCGTGGCCAGCGCCGCGCCGCACGTGCCGCACACGTGCGCGCGCACGCCGTCGTGCTGCACGCTGCCGTGCCGCGCCAGCGAGCGCGCGCACGGGAAGCGCAGCGGGCAGCGCGCGCACGCGTGTCTGCGCCGGGCAGGTTATCTCAGTAAATGGTACAGTGGTTATTACAAGTTTTTATCAGTCTGTTTAAACAATAAAACTGAATTCTTCAAACAAAACGCGCGCGGAATGATAGTATTAACAAATGTACTCAAACTTTATGGTATTGTTACGAATTAATCACAAAATTAAGTTAATGTTGTTAAATATTAAAACGAAAAAAAGATCCCGCGACTAGAATTATTTTGTATTTCGTTATTTTCAATTGCAACGACATCTACAACGCCACTAGCGAACTACGCATCAATGACCTCACGTCACACAAATCCTGCATCGCGCAATCAGAGGTTACCGCGCGACTGGTATAACCACAAAACCAAATCAAATCATTTATTTTTGCAAACATGGGTAATTGGTACATAGATGTTTTCTTCAAAAAAGTAGTCCTCCATGTTCTAGCGTCTCATGCGCATGCAAATAATATTCATTTCCAAAATTATACAGAAATTCTATTGATACCGAATAAATATAACAACATCCCGACATCGACCGTCGGCCAATTGCCCACCAGACACAAAAACCGTCTGGTCGGAGAATCCTCCCTTTACCATAGAGTATGAATGAACGTACACCCTGTTTTTCATACCTCCATACAATGAATGTGATAACCTATTCGCCACCCTGTATTAGTAGCAGGAGACGTAAAGTTGGAAGGCCTCCCACAAGGTGGACCGATGACCTTGTGGAAACCGCAGGAATCCGCTGGATGTGAGAAGCGCAGAAATGGTCGAAGTAAAGGAGCTTGGGGACGTCTTTCGGCTTTAATAATGATGATAAGAAGCAGCGGGGGCTCAAGAATCTGATGCGTTAAAAAGTCGGTTAAAGCAGAATTCAGATAACTCGCGAAATAGAAATGATCTTAAATTTGTTGCAACTTGCAGGTCAAACTCAGATGTTATGTTAATCAAAATATGATACGCTGTCGAAACAAATAAGTTTGTATTTCTCTAAATACAAACTTATTTGTTCCGCAGCAATCATCAATAGGACAAAGTGCACAAGGTGGACCGATGACCTTGTGAAGGCCGCAAGAATCCGCTGGATGCGGGGAGCATAGAACGGGTCGAAATGGAGGAGCTTAGGGGAGGCCTATGTCCAGTAGTGGACGCCTTTCGGCTGAAATGATGATGGTATCTTGTCTTCAACATGTCAAGCTCATAATACGTACTTTAAACTCTGCCTATCTCGATGTTTTAAACTCTTCTGAAGATGCTGCCTCAGACTGTGCGCTGTTTTAAATCTGGAACAGAATAACTAGTACTATTGATATATATTCACTTGGAGGTGCGGAAATAAGAAAACGAGTGACTCGATTGAACGCTGGTTTATTACTGACTTTATCATGGGTCCACCCACACATTCACAATATAAGAACTATGTGTGAGTGGCAAGCGTAAACACATCATTCCTCCACACTAAATTCGAAACCTGTTGACAAATAAACATAATATAATTTATATTATTAAACATAATATATCAGTAGGTAATACTTACAACTTATTATTGAAATCATCTATTTGTAAAATCTAGTATAGTCTACTTTCTTTCTTGTGCGCTGAGAACGTGCACGTAACACTTGCCTATCTGGTAAATCCTGCGCAGCAGCCATGACTGGAGGAGCCTGGGCATCCGCTGCTTCACTTAAGGATTGCTGTGCATTTCCTCGGCTCACAGTATCTGTTACTACAGTCCTATTCCCATCAACATTAACGCCAGTTACGGCAGTGTCTACTGGCTCTTCACTCTGTTCCGCCTCCATTGGTTTTTCTGAAACTACTGAACTTGATTCTACAGCCGGAACGGACACAAGTGCTGGTGATATGAACGGAGCCGGCGATATCGATGGACTAGGAACAAGTGGGGAACCTCTACTAGACATTGATTCCACGCAATCAACTGTGTTCGCAACGTTAGTGTTTTTTTTGTTTTTACAAATTAACAATTGATCAATATGTCTTATACAGGAAATACTTTCATCCTCAACTAACACTTTATACATTCTTTTCCCTATTACCTTATTTATTACTCCTAATTTCCAAGTCTCTTTTCTTCCACTGTACCACCGAACCCATACCCTGTCACCTGCTTCAAATGCTCTTATGCGACCATCTGAGTTTTTTCCTGACAATTTTGCACTAGGTTGATTTTCTTTGGGTATTATTAAATCAAGACGTGATCTTAAACTCCTGCCAAACATTAACTTTGCCGGTGAATGTCCAGTAGTACAGTGCTCTGTGTTTCTATATACAAATAAATATCCCAATAATTTTTCGTGTAACACATTTATAGCTACATTTTCACTTAAAATACTCTTTAACATCTTTTTACACGTCCTCACAGAATTTTCCGCTTGTCCGTTGCTACATGGATGGTAAATTGGAGACGTCATATACTTAATACCATTATTGGAACAGAATAATTTAAATTCTTTAGAATTTATCTTAACGTCATTATCCGAGACTATTGTGCATGGTAAACCAAATATAGAAAACAAGTGCTTTAACTTTTTTATTAAGGATTGGGTGGTTACGTCGTTCCGCATATAAATGCACTCTGACCATTTTGAGTACGCATCTATCACTACCAAGTAAGTCTGTTGCCTTATAGACAAATAGTCAATATGAATTCGTTCCCATGGTGCCGCTGGACTTGGCCACGGCGAGGGCGTAGCCTGTGGTGGGGCTGCCCTCATGCTTGCACATACATCGCATGCGGCGATCCACCTCTCAATATCCCCATCTATTCCTGGCCACCACATCCTACTACGCGCATTGCATTTCATTTTTACAATGCCTAAATGCGTGCTATGTAGTTCGCTCAACATTCTTTCACGCAATGTCAACGGAATTATCACCTTAGGTCCCCTCATTAAGATACCGTTTTCATATTGCAAATCCGTACGACATAAAAAAAATGGACGAATAGACTCGCAACCAATTTTACGCGGCCAGCCTACCTTTGTATACTTAATGACAGTTTGAATCGTCTTATCATTACACGTAGCATTCTTTACGTCGGTAAACAAAACAGCTGGCGCGATCGCATCAAAAAAATTCAATGAGCAGTATGCGTCATATTCGCTATCTCTCTCGCACCCACTATCGGGTACAGGTGCACGGGAAAAATAATCAGCGACTAAGTTATTCTCACTAGATATATACTGAACAACATAATTATATGCGGATAGTATAATAGCGTATCTTTGCAAACGTAACGCTGTGGTTATTGATATGCCCGTTTTATTATTAAATATTGACACTAAGGGACGGTGATCGGTTTTGAGAATAAAAGGTTCACTTCTACCGTATAGGTATTGATGGAAGTGTTTGACCCCAAATATAATTGCAGTCGCCTCTTTATGGATTTGGCTATAATTGCGTTCACTCGCCGACAACGACCTTGAAGCATATGCCAACGGTCGTTCGCGGCCATCGCTATCCCTTTGAGACAAAACTGCCCCGAGACCGTACGGACCCGCGTCCACAGACAACACTAGCTGTGCGCTCGGCTCGAAATGTGCCAGCACGCGCTCGGAAGCAAGTTCGGCGCACACACGGCGCGCTGCGCGGCGCTGTCTCGGGCCCCACTCCCACCGTGCACCGCTGCGCAGTAATTCGTGGAGTGGGCTCATTATGCTTGATGCATTTGGAATAAAATTTCTGTAGTAGTTGACCACCCCTAAGAACCTCTTTACTTCTGTTACATTTTTCGGTTCCGGAGCGTTTAATATAGCTTTTACTTTATCGCGGTTTGTACGTAATCCGCTTTTATCGATTACGTAACCCAAGTAAGTTACATGCTCCTTAAAAAACTCGCATTTGTCCTTCTGAAGGCGCAACCCAGCTTCATTTAACCTGCTTAAAACCTGAGCTAACCTCGTCATATGAAGTGTTTTCGTTGGCGCAGTCAAACAAATATCGTCTAACCATATACTGACCCCTTCGATACCAGACAGCAGTACTTCCATTGCCTTTTGGAACAAAGCAGGAGCATTTGCTAGACCATAAACTAGGCGCGTATATTTGAATAATCCTTTTGGTGTGTTAATAGTAGTCAACTCTTGGGAATCCTGTGACAGAACAAATTGATTGTAGGCGTTTTTCAGATCAATTTTTGAATAATGTTCACCACCCCCCAGTTTCGCGAACACTTCCTCAATCCTTGGTAAGGGATATTTATCTATTATAAGGTCCTTGTTAAGTGTGACTGAAAAATCACCTGCAATCTTAACAGTACCGTTATCTTTCAGAACGGGTACTATGGGGGTTGCGTAACGCGAATTACTAACTGGAACTAGTATACCCAAACTGACCAATCTATTTAGTTCTGATTCAACCTTGTCTTTTAAAGCGAATGGTATTTGTCGAGCCTTACAAAATTTTGGTACTGAATTTTCCTTTAGTTGCAAATGGACTTTAAATTTATTAAAGGTACCAAGTTCATCCTTCCATAAATTCGGATACTGTTCCAATAATGCATTAACGTCAGTGTCTTGGCTTATTTTATAAATATTAGTCAAAATCAAATCAAATGCGGACATAAAATCGCGACCGAGCAGGGGGGGTCCAGTTGTATCTACTACAAATAATTTTATAAGTTTCTTTTGATTATTGTATTCGACTGTTGCCTGGAAATACCCTAACGGTGAAATTTTATGCCCATTATATAAACACATTTTTAAATTGCACTTAGTTAATTCGTAACGTGCAAATAGTTCAATGTACATTCTTTTTGACATAACAGAGACACCCGACCCGGAATCTAATTCCATAGTCACAGTTACTTCACCAACTTTAATTTTCAAATTCAACGGTTTATCAGTTACGTACCTTATATTAAAATTATTACATTCATCACAGCTGCCATCCGTGTCTGCCGCACTATCATCACTACCGATTTTATTGACCCGAACACTGCCATTTTTGTTATTTTTATTACACACCTTCTTCAAATGGCCTACTTTTCCACATTTTTGGCATTTATAATTTTTGTATCGACACTTGTCCTTATCGTGATTTTTTAAACCGCACACCGAACAACGGAAGTCTTCGTAACGTTGGTTACGATCGTGACTCGACGTTGATGCGCGCTCATCTCGCGAACTCGTACGAGCGCCGCCGGCGCCACCGCCGCCATTGCCACCACGTTTACCGCTCCCATTGTTCGACCGCTTGCCGCCCTTGTACGATATTTTGTTAACTGCTTCCTCTTTGATCACAGTCATATCTGTGGGCAATACGTTCCTGGCTTCTCTAGCACATTCCGCTCGTTCTGCAATCTCCAGTGCTCTCGACAAACTGAGAGTAGAAGCATTTTGCTCAAACAGTTTGTCACGTTCGGGGCCCGCTTCCAGGCCAAGGACGAAACGATCCGTAAGATTCGTGTCTAGGGCGGCTCCAAATTCACAATAACTCGCTAATCCTCGCAATCGTGCAGCCCAATCGCCCAACGATTCGCCTGAGTTCCTCTTCGCTCCGTAAAATTTTGCCTTATCCGAAAATGAGCATTGCTTCTGCTTAAAATGAGTGTCGAGCAATCCTATCAGCTGCTTATAATCCAGTGCGTCTATATCATCTGGATATGCTAAATTACGCACCAAGCGATATGAATCATCTGATAGATGTGTGATTAATATTGCACTTTTATTGTCCTCCTTCAATTCGTTGACTTTAAAAAATTGGGTCAACCGGCCTTTAAAAATTAACCACTCACATGATTTATAATCAAACGTAGTTAAGTTTCCTAAAAACGTCTTCGCCATTTTTATTTTTTCTTCGCGAGGGTAAGTTCGATCTCGTCGCCAATGATATATATTCACTTGGAGGTGCGGAAATAAGAAAACGAGTGACTCGATTGAACGCTGGTTTATTACTGACTTTATCATGGGTCCACCCACACATTCACAATATAAGAACTATGTGTGAGTGGCAAGCGTAAACACATCAACTATACTACTGGATACTTTGTATTTTTTGTTATATATTTTCTGTTGTACCATAAAGTAAATTTAAATATCCTCATCTGTCTGTTTTCCCAACTATATTGGGGTCGGCTTCCAGTCTAACCGACCGCCTATCTGACCTCCACAACCCAGTTACTGGGTAACACGATACACCTTGGTAAGACTGGTTGTAAGACTTTCGGGCTTCTGACGACCCGTAACAACTGTCAAAGATCCAGGAATGACAGCCGAGACCAACGGCTTAACGTGCTTTCCGAGGCACGGAAGGGTCTTAGTATATAAATATGGTCACCCATCCACGGACCAACCGCGGCAAGCGTAGCTTAACCTGATCGCTAGATCCGTGCGGCTGTTATTACTTAACAACAAGCCCGTTGCTCCCTTAACCAAGTAAATATAAATCTATTTATATAAAAATAAATCCCTATTTCCCTTGGTCACGTCATCACACGTGAACGGCTGGACCAATTTTGCTAATTCTTTTTTTGTTGTGTTTGTTATTGTTAGGAGAAGGTTCTTATGAAACAAAGAAATAAGAAAGTTGCGTGTAACATATATTCATAGTTAATACAGGACAACGTCTGTCGGGTCAGCTAGTATAATATAAATATGTGTGGTTCTTTTCTCATGATGTGTCAATTTACACCTGTATGTATGTATGTGTCTGAGCGTACCTTGCATCGCACTCGACACAGTAGTAGTCCTTCACGTCGGTGTGCGCCAGCTGGTGATGTTTGATCTGGGTTCTGGTTCTGAACCGCTTGTTGCATATCGCACACTCGTAGTTCTTGATGCCCTGGTGTATTCTGTAACAATAATGACATGTATAAAGATAAAGATGCATTTATTTGTATAAATATGTTTAAAATGATACATAAATGTGCACATATGAATGGAAATTCGTTTAAAATTGCTGGTTCAACATGTTTTGCCATATTCGGCGTACAAAATAGTTTATAATATTTAGTTTAAAATTATAAATGAGAATGTTTTTAATAATAGTACTAACTTCTAATAATTTTACTATAGAAAGCACAATCATTCAATTAATGAAATCATTAGTGTTAATTATACATTATTCTTAATCCAAAAAACTGTCTCAGTGGTTTAAATGTGTTCGAAATAAAAACATTGTTTTGTAAAAACTTCGAGAAAACGTGTCCTTCAGAATATATTAACTGTTTCCAAAGGTTGCCAATCCTACTTCCTACTAATATTATAAACTAGCTTTTGCGAGCGGGTTCGCCCGCGTGGAGTTTAAAAAGTATCCTATGTGTTATTCCAGACTATAATATATCTGTGTTACAAATTTAATCCAAATCTGTTCAGCCGTTTTTGCGCGATTGAGTAACAAACATCTATATCATCGATACTTTTTATCCAGGTAGTATGGACGTAGTTAAGCAGAAAGGACTCAATACAAACAAAGTCACTTTTTAGCTATGGGCGTTGGAAGTTTGACATTTTATGTGCTCTTCATCCTGTGGGTTGAGTCGGGGTAGCGAGGAAAACTAGTTTCCGAGTACATTTTAAAAATAGGGTTTTCACGACATGATAAATTCGACCCTCAGGAGTACGATGGCAAACTCAATTTTGGCCAAAGTGTGGATTGAGATCTTTCTACTTAACTACGTCCGTATGTTCCCGTGGGATAAATAGTTGTTAACTCTATTCTGCATGCAATGGTCTCTTGTAAGTGAAGGAGTACACCTACTTAAGGTGAATGCGCAGTGGTAGACCGCGAAATTCAAATTTTCTTACGTTTTTGCAATTTTCAGGTCAGTATCAGGTTGTATCTTGATCAAAATGTGATTTGCGAATATAACAGGTACGTGTTTACAGAATTATAGTCATTAGAATGTCTAATATATCTCTTATAAGTTAGATTTCTTCCACAAGCACTTTTCCATAAGAAATTTGTTCTTATGGAACAAATCTAACTTAGAAAGATGTATTATTGATTCTAATGATTATAAATCTGTAAATACGTACATGTTATAGTCGCAAATCACATTTTGATCAAGTAACAAGCTGACACTCACCTGAAAATTGCAAAAAACGTAACAAAATTTGAATTTCGCGCTCTACCACTGCGCATTCACCTTAATATCGGATGTTGCCCTGTATTTATGTGTAATTATTTTGTTTTGAATGTGTGTTACTCAATCACGCAAAAACGGCTGAACGGATTTGGAGGAAATTTGGTACACATAGTTTAAAACCTGGATTAACACATAGGATACTTTTATCTCGGTAATTTCCGATATCCACGCGGACGAACCCGCTGAAAGAAGCTAGTAAATAAATTTAAAAAAAAACAGTACAGTCGTTTTGCTTATCAATAAATTTCCCTGACTGAATCTGTTAGAGGTTGCAAACCTATATGTTTAATATAAACTACATCTTGTCTACTGCTTGGTGTGTCCTAGCAACCGTTGTAACTTTAGTCCAATTAATATATTTTTCTGTTGCACTACAAATATGTATTTTCTTCCTGCAATCGTATCCCATTCTCTAATATGGTAGCAGAGCGTGGTTCAAACGCGTATGATATAATTAATTATAGTATCAAGTAAAATTATCGCGAAAATGAGTAACCAATCCATCGCAATTGAAAAACTCTCCGGGGTGAATAATTACACCACCTGGAAATTTGAAATGAAGATGTTGCTTATTCATGAAGACTTGTTTGGATGTGTCAACGAGGTTGATAATAAAAATAAACCGGAATGCGAAGACAAGAAGAAACAGGAAAAAGCGCTAGCACGAATCTGCCTCAGTGTTCAGCCATCTGTTTACTCCGTTGTCAGGAATTGCAATACTGCGTTTGACGCCTGGAAGAATTTACAGAATTCGTTCGAGGACAAAGGTCTGTGTAGAAGATTAGGTCTTCTCAGATTGATATTTAGCTTAAAATTAGAGCAGTTTGAGAGTATGGAGGCGTATGTTACAAAAATTCTAGATACAGCCCAACAACTGCAAGACATAAATGCTTCTCTGGAAGACGAGTTCGTTGCTATAATAATGCTTAGTGGGCTCCCCAAGCACTTTGGCCCACTCATTATGACTTTAGAACATAGTAGCCTTTCTCTCTCAAGTGAACTGGTGAAAACTAAACTACTCCAGGAGACACAGAGACGAGGTGATGCAGAAGGTATGGAACAGAATGCCCTAACGACTTCGACTTCGATCTCGAAGCGACCCAAGTGCTTTCGATGCAAAAAATTAGGTCATTACGCTAGAGATTGCAGACAGAAAGCTCCGCATAAGGATAAGCCATCTAGTTCCAGTTGTCAAGAGGAGAAAGAAGAGAAGAAGGTTCAGAAAACTCCTGGTAGGACGACTATGTTGTCGGCTCTGACGGTAAAGCTGGATCGAGATGTGTGGTACGTCGATAGTGGTGCAACTTGCCATATGACCAATAATAGAGACATTTTACATGATTTTGTGTGTGATACGCCAAAAGAAATTAGCGTTGCCAATGGTGAAAAACTTTTTACATCGGGTCGTGGTAATGTGAAACTCTTTTTACAAAACCAATGGATAACTGTCAGTAATGTAGTTTTTATACCGAACTTGTCATGTAATCTATTATCTGTCAGTATTTTGACACAAAAATGTTTTGAAGTAAAATTTATATCGAATTTTTGTAAAATTTACGAAAATGGAAAGGTAGTAGCTGTAGCAAAACGGGATGCATGCGGTCTTTATAAATTAGAAACCGGGGATGCGTCTATAAATTCTGTTTCGCGTGAATACAGTATGCCAGTAAGCGTTTCTTTAAGTACCCAGGTAGAGGTTCAATCTCAGGGTTTATGGCATCGTCGGCTTGGACATCTGAATAGTCGCAGCATGAACTTACTCAAGAGTGGTATGGCGGCTGGTATCGACTATGATGTATCCACATTCGAGCAATGTATCGCTTGTATTGAAGGTAAGGTTACTAATTTACCTTTACCTAAGAAATCTTTTTCACGTGCAAGTGAGGTGTTGGGACTGGTTCACACAGACGTGTGCGGTCCTATGCCAGTGAAATCTATAGGCGGTGCAAGATATTTGCTAACATTTATTGACGATTTTTCCAGGAAGACATTTTGTTATTCAATAGAATCGAAAGACAAAGTTTTTGAGTATTTTTTGATTTTTAAAGCTCTTGTAGAGAACGAGACTAGTAAAAAGATTAAAATCCTGAGAAGCGATAATGGTGGCGAGTACATCAATACGAGATTTAAGCAGTATTTGAGTAAGGTTGGAATCCGGCATCATACTACTGTTCCTCACTGTCCACAGCAAAATGCAGTTGCCGAACGCGCGAACCGAACAATTATGGAGGCGGTGCGCTGTATGCTTCTGGAAGCAGGTTTGGATCAACGGTTCTGGGCTGAGGCTGCGAACACTGCGGTGTACATTAAAAATCGCTCACCTACAAAGGCAGTTATGGGTGCAACTCCAGAAGAAATTTACACTGGACATAAGGTAAATTTAGATAACTTACGTGTGTTTGGTTGTTTAGCATACGCTGTACAAAATAAACGTAATAAACTGGATCGCAAATCTAAACCTTACATATTCGCGGGATATTGTGAGAACACAAAAGGATACAGGCTATTGGATGTTAAGAGCTATAAGCTAACAATAGCGAGAAATGTTAAGTTCATTGAGAATCAATTCCTCAAGCATCTGAACTTCACTAAAGTAGAATCAGATATGATTATAGAACTTAAAACTCCTTGTGTATCCGAGAATAGAACAGAGTCAGAACAAACTTCTGATGATGCTAATGATAGCGAGGCTTCGACCAGTAGCTTGGTCACAGATCATCACTCAGATGCTACTTATGTTCCAGACGTTTCATTTGAGACAGATGACTCGAGAGCAGAATACGTGGAAGCTGATGAGAACTTCTTCCTGTGTGGTTTTTTGACGGGGGAAGCGTGTGGCAGTGATGATCCAAGAACAGTTAAAGAAGCGTTGAATAGTCCTGAAGCCATACAGTGGCGAGCTGCTATGAAAGACGAGTATCAGTCCTTTTTGGACAATAAGTGCTTTACCTTAACCGATTTGCCGAAAGGTGTAAAGCCAATAAAGACCAAATGGATATTTAAGAAGAAAAAAGGGCTTAACGGTGAACTATTACAATACAAAGCACGTCTAGTGGCAAAAGGATTTACACAAAAGTATGGAGTGGATTATTTTGAAACTTTTTCACCTGTAGTAAGATACGAAACCATAAGAATGTTATTAGCTTTGGCTATAGAGTACGACATGGAGATTGACCACATGGACGTAAAAACAGCCTTTCTAAACGGTGATTTAAAAGAAACCATTTTCATGGAAATACCAGAAGGTTTTGAAAAAGGTAGAGGCAATAATAAGGTGTATCGACTACACAAAGCTGTGTATGGTTTAAAACAAGCGCCTAAATCATGGAATGAAAAGATCAATCATATTCTTGTCAACAAACTCAAGTTTAAGAGATTGGTCTCTGAACCATGTGTATACATAAAGCGAAATGGCGACAAGTTTGTGATTATCGCATTGTATGTTGATGATTTACTAATTTTTAGCAATTGTAATGCGGAAAAAAGTAAAACTAAATCATTGCTGATGAAAGAATTCGTGATGAAAGATCTTGGTCCTGTAGAAAGAGTTCTTGGATTAAGAATCAGGAAAGACAATGGCAAGATCACTCTAGATCAAAGTGCCTATATTAAAAAGATATTAGAGAAATACAAAATGCAAGACTGCAAATCTGTTGAAACTCCAATGCAGTGCCAAAAATTGAACAAAGCTGAAGAAAAGGATGACAGTTTGGAGTATCGAGAACTTATCGGTTGTCTTATGTATGTAGCGGTCTGTTCGCGCCCTGATATATGTCACGCTGTAAGCGTATTAAGCCAATTCAATAACTGTTTTTCCGATGTCCACTGGAAAGCAGCTAAACGCGTGTTACGTTGTCTTAAAGGTACAGTAGATTACTGCATTACCTACAAGAAAACTGGCTTATCTGTGACGGGTTTTGCTGATGCAGACTGGGCTTCTAATGAAATTGATAGACGTTCTTATACGGGATATGTTTTCAAAATTGGGAATTCTATTACTTGTTGGGAAAGTAGGAAACAGCGTACCGTTGCATTATCGAGTACTGAGGCGGAGTACATGTCGCTCTCCGATGCTTGTAAAGAAGCACTGTTTATAAAAACTTTCTTGCACGAATGTATAGGTAACAACGTTGAAATAATTATTTTAAATGATAATCAGTCAGCCTTGAAATTGACTGAAAGTAGTATGTTTCATGGTAGGTCAAAACATATAGACATACGTCATCATTTCGTCCGGGAGGCGGTCAGCAATGGAGCAGTAAAAATAAATTACATGCCAACGTCCAAAATGACGGCGGATGTCTTAACTAAACCTTTGTCGGTAGAGAAACATAAGTATTTTGTAAACGAGTTAGGTTTGGCTACCGATGTATGTTGACAAGATATGTTTAAGGGGCGGTGTTAGAGGTTGCAAACCTATATGTTTAATATAAACTACATCTTGTCTACTGCTTGGTGTGTCCTAGCAACCGTTGTAACTTTAGTCCAATTAATATATTTTTCTGTTGCACTACAAATATGTATTTTCTTCCTGCAATCGTATCCCATTCTCTAATAGAATCCACTTACTGCTGATGTTCGACTAATGAGTCTTTATTAATGAAAGTTTTCCCACACAGCTCACACTTGGGCCTGTCGCCACTGTGGTGGTTCCTCATGTGACCTCGGTGTGTTTTGTTGTTACTGCAAATACAAAAACAAGGAGAAATATTGAGAAGAAGAATAAGAATCAGTATTGTCATCCAACGTGACAACGCTGCCAGCGTTTTGGGCTCTTTTCCCACAGACAGCGATACGGACGAATTATTTTGTTTGATTTTTTCTTTATATACTTGGGTAATTAATTGTAATCGTAAATTCATGAATGGAACAGAAACGTTTTTCCAATAAATCCTTCCTTTTTAATTAAAAAAAAAAACTTTAATTTTGGAAGTCGGTGGCAAAAAATTGACTATCCGAAACCAAAGAAACCGACTTCCAAACTTAAATTATTTTGGAAGTTGATTTTCTTTCAGTTCGTAGTTGTGGTCCCGACCCCATACAAATTCGTATACCGTCACTTGCTAAGTAAATAACAGTGTCAGTAAGTTATTATAACATCATCAACATACACTAAGTGGACAATATACGTATTATTTAAGCTAACTCAATAACCACTAATCAGAACTTGGCTATATTTATATCGGACCACTCTATAAGTATCCTTTCAAACAAAAGAAGCAGTTTTCAAATCGATTCATAAATGACAGAGTTCCGAGGTAATAAACATAAAAAACAACCGAATTGAGTACCTCCTCCTTTATGAAGTCGGCTAAAAATATTATAAAAACACTATTGGTACTTACTTTGAAACTTTTCCACAGATATGACATGTGAATAACTTCAGGAATCCTTCGTGTTGAGTTCTTCAAAGAAAAAACAAAGAA
Source organism: Antitype chi (assembly GCA_947359405.1). NCBI lineage: Eukaryota > Metazoa > Arthropoda > Insecta > Lepidoptera > Noctuidae > Antitype > Antitype chi. The sequence continues at coordinate 378,064 of OX375837.1, forward strand.
GAATCAGTATGACAGTTGAGGTGATCACAGAATGTAGAAGTTTGAGCAGAAGAGAGCAGTGGTGGGCCAGTGGCCGCGACTCACGGGTTGTAGGCCGTGGGTTCGAACCCAACCAGGCAGATTACTTTGTGTAAATTATTTCATCACTACTAATCGACCGGTGAAGGAAAACATCGTGAGGAAACCGGCATGTACAGTCCCGGACTTTAATTGATAAGCCACTTTTAAACTTTCCAATTTTGCAGTTTAATTCATTCACGAGATTACACGATTAAACACGAACTTAAATCACATGCTCGTAAAAAAGATGACAAATTACTTATAATCGGAAATAGTCTTATCCATAGAGGTTGAAGGTTGACTAATAAATTGTCAATGATAAATCAATACACTGTTGCATAAGTTTATCCAATCTATTTGATACTGACCTCCTTTGAATTAGAGCTCATTAAATACTTATTACTTCTGAAAACCTATCTGAAGACAGTGACAGTTGAAATGTCAGAGACGATAATTTTGAATTTTGGTGAATCGTAGCCTATTTATGTGTATGTGCAACAGATAACATAATTGTCAGGAACGGTATCTTGGACGCTACGCGTTCGGATAAAATCGTGGGTATGAGTTTTTTCGATGTCAAAATGACTAATCATAACGTTATTATCGCTACGCTAAAACAATTGTTGCTAGGTTACGGTTGCTAGCCCTGCAATTGGTTGACTTTGGGTCGTCACTCTGGACATGTACGAGTATAACCGACCAAACCCGATTTGCATTACACGGCTAAAATAGGAACTGTGGCAAGTGGCTTATCAATTAAAGTCCGTGACTGTACTAGAACCAAAAATTCTAAGACATGTGACATTTACCAACCCGCACTGGGCCCGCGTGTATTACGGCCCACTCACTCTTACAGAGAGGCCTGTGTCCCAGCAGTGGGAAAAATAGACTGATTTTGCCCATCAGTTTGATGTTGTCTACATGTAGGCTAGTCATTACAAACAACATAGATCGCAAAAAATGGTGAAGATTAGTTAAAGCTAATATACAGGATAATTTTTTAACCAGTGCGCAAACTGTAACCATGAATTCAGCATATCATTCTAGACCCCTAGCGTCGAAAATTTTCGTCGGTTATACAAAAAAAAAATCAGCTGTTTCATAGAAAAGTGCAATACCTACACGGTAAAAAAGTATGGAACAGCTGATTTTTTTTTCCTGTAGATGGCGTGATTATAGCTAAGTCAAATATTGGAAAATTGTGACATCTACTTATCTCATCAACATAATTATACCCCACCTTTTCCGATGCAGTTGAATACCAGTACTTTACATGGAGCGAATGCCTATCTGACCTCCCCAACCTAGTTACTGGGTAATACTGTGCTGCTGGGGAGTTTGTTCCGCTACTTCTTCTTCCCAGCTAAAGCACTAGGAAGTGGTGACGGGTGGGCGTTTTTGGGAGACTGTCTTATGTATTTAGCCTCTCTTCTCAGCCTATTTTGAATAAATGACTTTTGATTTTGATATGATACACATTGTTAAGACTGGTTGTCTGACTTTAGAGCTTCTGTCGACCCGTAACGACTGTCAAAGATCTACAAATGACAGCCGGCACCAACGGCTTAAGGGGTACTGGTATGTATAGATGGTCACCCATCCACGGGCTAACCGCGGCAAGCGTAGCTTAACCTGACTGATCGACCCGTGCGACTAATATTACTTAGCCACAGCCCCTCACTACTTATCTTTTGACGTTATGTTTTTTTAATTAACGTTCGATTATCTTCCTAAGCTATTTTTATACAACGTGTAACATAATTAACGCAACACCTCATACATCTGACCAAGATTATGTCTGGACTTTAAAAGAGACTGTGACCTCTAAGTTTGTTTCGGCCTTTCTTCTCAGAGTAGTCAGATAGGAAACGCCGACCTCATCTAGTTTAAAAAAAATATGATTGACGTGTAAAAGTGTTTGTACAAACCTACTTACAGAAATAAAATCATTTATCATTTATCCCAATTAGAGTATTGAGTTAAAAGCACTATACAATGACCAAAACTATATTTTTAATGCTACTTTACGCATTGAAAATTGAGTCTTATTACCTTGAAATAAGATTGAATTTTCTTTAAATCAATCGGTAGTAAGTATGGCAATATTAGTAAAAAAAATAAAAAAAACCCATACTAAAAGTAACTGAAATCGGTTCAGTAGTCAATTATGAATAAACTACTTCCAGGACTTGCGTTTATTCTGTTACACATTATTATTAAGAAGAACGTGTTGATCCTAACATTACTTTAAGCATTTCAAAGTGAGCTTTATAACCATTACATTAAATTCATTTCTTTGGCTCAACCGGTGGCCAACCAGTCAATTATATAATTTTTGAAAAAATTACCTAAACTTACTAAAAGTTAATGAAATCGTTTCAGTAGTAAATTCTGATCAAACTACTACTACACAATAAATTTGAATTTGTCTTTAAAAAAAGTTAGTTTTATACTATTTATTCTATCTCAAAAACTCAGTACAGATCGCGGTACGTAAGTTGAAACGAAATGCGAAATGTTGGTGTAACTTACTTGATTAGATTACTGTATGCACAACCCACATGTCGACAACCTTGCGAGCCAGGACAAGACACTTACAGATCACGTCACGTAAGTTGAACCAAAGTCGCGCCATTTTTGTTCAACTTACGTATCGTGATCTGTAATTTATTTCCAAACTTCAGTACACGTTACATCAATGACTATGCTAGAAGGTGACCTCATTCCTTATCTATGCGAGGCAACGAGTGCACGCGCTCCTACCTTCGGTTGCATGTTCTCATTTTTTCAACTTACGTGTCGTGATCTATACAGTGCAATTTGAGCACCTAACGCGGTTTTGTCGGAGAGCAAGTCCCACTAACCGATAATGGTCCACGATGGAGGCCTTGTCGATCATGCGCCGGCCGCACACGACGCACTCGTAGCGCCGCGTGTGGATCACGGAGTGCACGTTGTAGCTGTACGACGTGGGCAGGTACATGCGGCACAGCTTGCACTCGTATGGGCCTCGGGACTGGAAGGAAAACTTATTCATGGACTTAAAATATCACATTACAACCTAGCCTATTAGCTAATAAGTAATTTAAATATAACTTACAACTGCTAAGTAATTATAAACCTAAGAAATCGTCTCATAACGTCTTTCATATTCTCTTTAAGTTAAGGGGAAGACACTTGATTCACGTGTTCGTTGTTAAAGTTGGCACTTGCATTACAGTTTAAGTACAATTAATGTAATGAACAACTTAGATATATCTTATTTTTTTACTACTAAGTGCTGATTTTACCAGTTGCCGAAGCTACCGAAGTCAGATATATTTTATCCGTAGAATAAAATTTACGTCTGACAATTCTACTATGGAAAATGTGTCAAAAATTCAAAACTTATTCTCAGGATAAGACTTATTCTAGGTATAAAAGTTTGGTGAAATTCGCCCTAAATGGGCCAACTCTTGACCTCGATCACGTCTGATAGAAAGCGATTGATGAGTATGAGCGTGCCCAGAGAATGCCTGTTCACTCTTGTTTTGAAAGTAGACGGGTTAAATGTGGAAAGGAACACAGACGCTGGCAGAGAGTTCCACACTTTGTCTGTGCGCATAATAAATGTGGAGGAGTAGCGCTGAGTATGACTGGTCGGGATATCAACTTGTATTTTGTAATAACTGACTATACTCCATAGTTTTAGGCAGTTAAAAAAGGTAAACAAATCGTAAAAAGGGTTTTTTATAGTTGACACTTTCGGTGTAACAAAATCAAATTTATTTCCGATTTATACGGTAATTTCCTCTTTTATTAATGTATATTAAACTTTATCATTTATTCATAAATTACTCTTCCTAGATATAACTACTTGAGCACATTTTTTTAGTTAGATTTTTATAATAATATAATAATTTGTAATCTGCCTATTGTAAAGAGCCCAAATAGACAGGTTCCTTAAACCTTTTAGAAAATACAACGAATTGCTAAATTGTAAAGTATAACTGTGATGTAGTAGTTACTGGGTAACACGATAATCTTTGGTAAGACTGGTTGTCAGACTTTCGTGCTTCTGACGACCCGTAATGACTGTCAAAGATCCAGGAATGTCAACCGGGACCAACAACTTAATGTACTTTCCAAGGCACGGAGGGGTCTTGGTATGTAAAGTTGGTCAGCCATCCACAGACCAACCGCGGCAAAGATATTGTTCTACTACATATAACTAAAAAGTTTTTTTTTTTAACTTACCGGGCTGTGCTTGCTCATATGGTTCTGTAATTTAGACTCAAAGTTAAATCCTTTATAGCACAAAGTGCATTGGAACGGGAACTTCAAGTTTACTTTACTTTCTTCCTGAAAAATAAACAGTTATTAGTCAAAATAAAATTATTATTATCTCTTTCTAATACCCAGAAGAATACACAGTTTGGGACATATTTTTCAGCCCAAAAAGATTCCCTAGTGAAAAAAATAAAATATATTTATTGTGACACGCACACATATCACATACCGACGGTCTCTGTTCCTGATATCGGTGGGCTACTATTTTTTATATTTTTTAATGTTTCTAATTCATACTAATATTTAAAAATGTAATATATATGTGTACCAGCTGTGCCCGCGACTTCGTCTGCGTGGAAAAGAAATCTCAAAATTAAACATAAAAATTAAATTTCTAAAATAAAAGTAGCCTAAGTTACTCCTTATTACATCAACTATCTGCTAGTAAAAGTCCCGTCCAAATCGGTCCAGCCGTTTCAGAGATTAGCCGGAACAGACAGACAGACAAAATGTTATTTTGGTATATGTACCGTGTATACATCCATATGCATTTAGTAAAAAGCGATTATTTTAATATTACAAACATACACTCCAATTTTATTTATCTGTATAGATTTAATGAAATAAAGGAGATAATACTAAAATAATCTATCGGGCATGCGACCGTCCCGGTGAATCAACCCGACATATCGTTTCCGGTTGTTCTCGTCTTGCTAACGGCGAGTATTTGCACAGACACAATCTAGTAGCTAGGATTATCCACCAGCAACTTGCTTTGCAGTACAACCTTGTGGAGTCTGAAGTACCATACTACAGGTATGTGCCCGACCCAGTTCTCGAGAATGGTCACGCCACATTATACTGGGATCGATCTATCATCACTGATAGGACTATTGTAGCCAATAAGCCTGATATTGTGGTGATAGATCGACGAGAACGTCGTGCAATGATTGTTGATATCGCTGTCCCTCATGACGAGAATCTCGTGAAAGCTGAGCAAGATAAGAAAATAAAGTATCTAGACTTAGCTCACGAGGTTGTCGACATGTGGGACGTGGACTCAGCAATCATTGTACCGATAATCGTTACAGTAAATGGCCTAATAGCGAAGAGCCTCGACCAACACCTCAGGAGGCTCTCATTGCGCGGCTGGATCAAGGGATTGATTCAGAAAGCAGTACTCCTAGACGAGGCACGTAGTCAGGAGGTTCCTGTCTCTAGATCCTTGACCACCGGCATCTTGGACCCAGCTCCTGATGCCGATGGGCCACTATTTTTATATTTTTAAATGTTTTTATATTTTAATATTTAAAAATGTAATTTATATGTATTTATTGAATTAAAGGAAATAATATGTGAAACATTTAAAAAAATCTTCAGGGAATACAAGCGAGATGTCACATACCTCTCTCTGTTTAACTTGCTCCTCAGGATTCAAAGTGACTATCCTGATCTTTGTAGGATCCAGTTCTATAGGTTTTCTAATTGGAGATTTATTTGCAACCGATAAGCCTTCTTTAATTGTCTCACTGAAAAAAAAAAAGATATTTTTTTGGTTACACGTGTAAAACCAGGTTAAGCTATGCTAGTATAAGCGGATGGGTGACCATTGAATTCATACAGAGACCCCTCTGTGAGCCGGTTGTCCCGGCTGTCATTTGTAGATCTTTGCCAGTCGTTATGGGTATTCAGAAGCCAGAAAGTCTGTCAACCAGACTTACCAAGGGGTATCGTGTTACCCAGTAACTGGGTTGTCGAGTTTAGACAAGCAGTCGCTCCATGTAAAATACTAGTATTCAGCTGCATCTGGTTAGACTGGAAGCTGACTCCAATATAGTTGGGAATAGGAGACTAGATTATGGTTAAGACTTATATTACACTGGGACACTACAGTGGTGCCAACCATGACCAACATAAAAACACTGTCCAAGATACCAAATCAGTAAAATTATTTAACAGGTTGCCTTTAGAACTGACAGGCATCTTCTAGGCACGTTCGGTCCATAATAGACCTCATACATCGCTTTCCATCAGGTGTGATCGAGATCAAGAGCACGCCCATTCAGCAATAAAATATAAAATAAAAAGAAAACAAAGGATGGACATTTTCCAATAAAAAATCAACCGACTTCCGGAAAACACTACAAAAGTGAAAAATAACTTAAAAAAAAAAAACTGAAAAGGTTTTTAATTTTCAGTTTTTATATATAGTAGGTAGGTACCCCACACCAATTCGAATTTTCAACATCCTTGGGTCAAAACAATGCATATTTATGCGATAAAAAATGACAGCAATCGCGGTTGATTTGCTGTAATTTTTTGAAGAGTTCCGTTGTTGGTCTCCGAAACTCATCATCTGATCTGTATGAAATTTTAATGGGACCATTTCGGAATAAACCCCTTTCGAACAAAAAAAGAATTTTGCAAATCCGTCTTAATATGACGGAGTTATGCCCGAACACACATGAAAAAAAAACATGTCGAATTGATGACCTCCCCCTTTTTGAAGTAGGTTAAAAACAATCAAAATCAAAAGTCATTTATTCAAACTAGGCTGAAAATCAGCACAATTCGAACGTCAAAATGACATAAGACAGTCCCCCGGCACGCCCGCCATTCACCATTTCATAGTGCTTAACAAAACGCTATGTTATTGAGTTTATCTATCTGGATTGTCTCAGTAGCATTGTTAGAGTCTGGATTCAGGACTGGGTGATGGCAATAGGCTCGCTTCTTATTACATGGGAGTTAAACTAGCGAAATGTGGGTGTGTGGTGTGGGTGGGCGATGTTATGATACAAGTACCTCCCCTCGTGGCATAATTTCCGACCTCCACACAGACAATGCTGCGGGCAATAGCTAGTGGGTTAGTAAGTAAACTTACGTTAGTTTTCTCTTCTTTTTAACTTTAACTTCTTTAATCTTCTTCCTCTTAATGGGGGGTTCCTCTTTAATATCTACTGATCCAGTCTCTTGTAATAACGATGCTATGTCATCCTCTGTCATCTTCGTTGCTACGGATCTGTAAACATTAAAAAGCTTTTTTACAAAAAAAATAACAACCGACTTAAAAAAAAAACGACAAAATAATAAAAAAAAACTATAGTATTGGGAAGTCGATGTCTTAGTTTTTTGCCACCGACTTCCAAAATTCAAGTAATTTTTCACTTTTTAGTGTTTTTCTTTGGAAGTCCGTTGTTTTTTTTTTCACTTATTAGTTGTGGTACCGACCCCATACAAATTCGTATACCGTCACTTGCTAAGTAAATAACGGTGACAGTAAGTTATTATAACATCATCAGCATACACTAAGTGGAAAAAATACATATTATTGAAGCTAACTCAATAACCACTAATTAGAACTAGACCATATTTATATAGGACCACTCGATAAGTATACCCTTTCAAACAAAAGAAGAAGTTTTCAAATCATTTTACAAATGACTAGCTGCCCGTTCCGGATTCGCACGGGTGGGATCCCTATTTTTTTCCGTTCCACCGTTTTTCAGGTTAAAGCCTACAGACACTCACAAATAACGTGGCTTTCTAATGGTAAAAGAATTTTTATAGGTTCAATAGATCCAGAGATTACCCCCTACAACCTCACAAACTTTACCTCTTTATAATATTAGTTTAAATAGAGTTCCAAAGTAAAAAACAGTATAAAAATACAACCGAATTCAGAACCTTTTCCGTTTTGAAGATGACAAATCAATCTGTCTAGCCTGCTGTCTGCCTGTCTGTCTAACTGGATGCAGCTGAATACCAGTGTTTTATATGGAGCGGCTGCCTATCTGACCTCCACAACCCAGTAACTGGGTTGTTAAGTAATGTGTGTATCCGCTATACTATTTTTACACGCTTTATATTAGCTTCACTTGTATGTTTGTATGTAACCGACTCCTTTGAGCGCGATTTTGACCCACTTTAAACGGTCAGATTTCATTGAAACTTTGTAAACTTGTCGAGGACCGATGACAATTCAATAATTTAAAAAGAAAAATGAGAAAAAAAACACGTTTTTGTAGTTAGCAGAACTAAAAAATAGAAAATAAATAATAGTTTAAAAAACTAAAAAACACGCTTTAAAAACCAAACTAAAAAAGGAGAAAGTAATTTAATTCAATTAAAAAGCGTGGGGTGCTTTTTGAGGTATTTTTATAATCACTTACTGTCTGTAAATTATTTTCTCCTTTTTTAGTTTGGTTTTTAAAGCGTGTTTTTTACTTTTTTTAAACAATTATTTATTTTTTAATCTGTACAACACTTTTGAAAAAGTTAGTTGAAATAAAAAATAATGGAGAGACGTCCGTGATAAAAAAAAATGGTCTTTTATTTGAGTCCTAAGAGATATCTTCGATCCAACAAAATATTTAAATACGTGGACAAGTCGTTCACATGGGTAATATGATACCGCTTGGTAGGATTAGCTGTCAGACTTTCAAGCTTCTGACTACCCGTAACGACTGCCAAAGATGTACAAATAACAGCCGGGATTAATGACTTAACGTGCTTTCCGAGGCACGCAGAAGTCTCGATATCATATGGATGGTCACCCATCCAAGAACCGACCTTGGTAAACGTGGCCTTCAATCAAATATTTAAAAGACACGACAAACAAGAGAAGCATTTTTCCAATCAGTTTATAAATGACGGAGTTCTGAGGTAACAAAAAAAAATACAACCGATTTTTTTTAAGTCGGTTAAAAATAAAGGTATTATGTAGTCTTACCTAAATTCTTCTAAGGTGATATTATCTTCATAGTCAGAGAAGCCATTCTCTTCCTTCACAATATCTTCTTCCATTTTACTAATTGTTTGAATATCAATTTCATCTAATCCGGAAGATTGAACTTGCTTTTCATGCTGAAAATAGTTATTTACATTACATAACATCACGCTTATATTTCCCGAAGGGTTTAGCAGAGCTGTACCTACAATACACTCACATTTCGCCAGCTATGTTTAAGTCCCATGTAATAGGGACCTATTGCCATTAGCTGGCCACAAATACAGACCCTGGGCTCCAGGGTTACTACTGAGAAATTACATAATAAATATAAACCCAATAACACTTTGCCCGACCCGGGAATCGAAGCCGGGACCTCATGCTCAACAGTAGTGCGAAAATTTAACAAAGGTTTTTTTTACCCGACTGTGCCAGAAGGAGGGTTATGTTTTTCGAGTGTATGTATGTATATTTATTTGGCACGCTCTGTAGCCTAAACGGCTTGATAGATTTCAGCTTGAGAGGTGCCGTTAGATTCGTCTTAATTGTGAGACTGACACTGAGTATACCAAATTTAAAAAAAATATGGCGACTTATGGTGCCATATTGTGTCTACAATTTTTTTTTATCCTCGAAAACCTATTGACTGGGTATCAAAATAAATGTTTCATAAATAGGTCTCATTAACGTCAAAAATTATTATAATAACAAATCTCATGCAGTCGGATTTTACAGTATTCAGTCTAATAGTCATCCTTTTAAAACAAGTTTCTTGTTTCCATCTTTTTTAATTAAAGTTCACTTTTTAGGCAGTCGGGTTTGATGATTTTGTATTTTTTTTTACATATGGCCATTAATATTCAGGGTGCAACGGAACGGTGGTATTATCACTATTGGACGGACAGATAGACCATAAACAAGAAGAATTCCTCACAAGAAGATTCACCTCCCGCCAGAAGTTGATTAAATCTCCTGGTCTGTTGAGAACCCGTGCGGCTGCTATTTAGCCCCCTTTTTTGATTTTCAGGTTGACACTTACCTCTAGAACCTGATGATAGCCAGCCTTGCCTTTGCCCACGATGTCTATGGTCAGCACACTCGTGGTACTCAAGTGAGGGCTGGCGTACTTGGACAACTCTTCATCTTGAGCCTCGATGGGGAACTGCAACAGTTGCACGTAACAATAAGCCTGATATAGTGCTGATAGACTGGCTGTAGTCTGTTCTAAATGTATGTGATGGAAGTGTAAGCAAAGAGATCAGATAGGGTACCTGTGGATGTATAGTCACTGACAAATTTAGTGCTTTGATTTCATAATGTGGTTGAGATGGACTTATTCTGTTGTTCTCTGAGTGAATTCACAAGGAATGCATTGTTTGTTATTTGTTATATAATAGGTCTTTACCTATGAAATTGCCGTTTTGTATGAAAAAATTTAAACGAATTTTTTTCATGTATTTTTTATTTGTATTAATCGAAGTAATCACCCATGCAATCAATGCATCTTTGCCATCGCAGTGGCAGTTTATTGATGCCCTTCTTAAAGAAATCAGCTGGACGGGAGGCAACAAATTCTTCAAAGGCATTTTGTACTGCCTCTCGGGTATTGAATTTTTTTCCCGCCAAGAAGTTATCCAAATTCTGGAAAAAGTAGTAGTCTGTAGGCGCAAGGTCTGGTGAGTAGGGCGGATGACGGAGAGCTTCCAACCCCAGTTCTTGCAACTTGGAGACCGTCTGCTGTGCAGTATGAGGTCGCGCGTTGTCGTGCAGGAGCAGCGGAGACGAGCGATTGACCAATGCTGGTTGGAGATGTGCCAGCTTCTCCATCATTGTGTTCAGTTCTTCACAGTACACATCTGCAGTAATGCTCACCCCGTTTGGTAAGAAGCTGTGATGAATCACACCGGCGCTAGACCACCAAACAGTGACCATCACTTTTCTAGGGGTAAGTTTTCGTTTAGGGCATTGTTTAGGTGCTGAACCAGGATCCAACCAACTTGCTGAGCGCTTGCGGTTATCAAACAGAATCCATTTTTCATCGCAGGTAACAATTCGGTTCAAAATTCCTTCATTTGTGTGTCTGTTGAGCAGTGCAAGGCACGTCTCGACGCGTACTTCGCGCTGACGATCATTGAGTTCGTGGGGCACCCATTTGTCAAGCTTTTTTACCTTGCCAATTTGACGCAAATGGACCAATATTGTTTTGACGCTAACGTCGAAAGCTGCTGCTAATTCAGCCGTAGATTGTGTATCATCAGCTTCCACAATCGCCTTTAATTCGTCATTGTCGACCAAAGTCATCGGACGACCGCGAGGTTCATTTTTCAGGTCGAAATTTCCAGAACGGAAGCGAGCAAACCAATAACAGGTGGTGCGTTGGTTTGTAGTGTTAGCTCCGTAAACGTCGTTGATGTTGCGTGCCGCTTGTGCCGCGTTGCTGCCACGACGGTACTCATATTCCATAATTACTCGAATTTTTAACGTATCCATGATGACGAAAAAGATTGAAATGCGATGAAAATGTAACACTAATCAATAAACAAATGACTACTTTTGGAAAAAAAAATCCATGTTTTTAAAATAAAATTAATTTGAAATAATTTAAGTTGGTAGTTTTTTTTTTATAAGTAATCTTATTTCCCTGACTACAACCGGCCGCTGAGGCAGTCACAAATAAAACCGAAATAAATATGTAAAAATGTGTGAGACTAAGCGAAGAGAATCCAGTGTTGCCATATATCAAAATTGTTATCTATTTGGGGTCAGTAGTAAGTACATGAATTTTAATATTTAGGATAATTAAGTTAGGATAAGCCCATTTATCGCATTGGGTTACCCTGTAATGTAAGATGTAAGAAAAAATTAATTAATAAATAATTAATTTTTAATGAATATGTGAAACAAACCCTTTTTACGAAAAATAACGCAGATGGAGGAGTAAGAAATTTGGCACACACATACATTATAACTTGGATTAACACATAGGATACTTTGAATCCCGGTAGTAACATAAAAACATAAAAAGTTTATTTCACAAGAAGCATTCACAAGAATTTGGTACATAGCTACAAAGGTCAATTATAATGATTACATAAGCAGAGATGTACAAGATACCTTAAATAAAGTATCTGGAATACAAAATGCAAAATACTTTTAAATTAAGTATTTCAGATACCAGATGCAAATAACTTTCTGTAATGGTATCTGAAATACTAGATATAAAGTACGTATCTTTCGAATACTTTTTATAGATAAGATACTGTTGTAAAAAAAAACCTTTTTTATTAATGAATGTTTATTTTTTTACATGTAAATCGCGTTGATTGCGCAAACGTTACACAACATAATATTATATTTTTAAGGTTTTAATTGAGACTTAAGTAAAACTAAATCTTCAAAGAGTTTATCACTCATTCGCTATTGTTCATCAATTACTAAAAGTATTTTAGCAAACATAGTATCTACAAAATACTAAGATACCAAACAACAGGTATTTAAATACAAGATACAAAATGAATTTCAAAAAAGTATCTGAAATACAGATACAAGATACGTATTTTGTATCTTGTATCTGTATTTCAGATACTTGTATCTTAGATAAGTTACATCTCTGTACATAAGGTACTAAAACTGATACCCAAATTAAGCCAGGGCTTGTATTTTGGGTGTCAGTCCTCAAACGTGGAGCATTTTATTGAGATCGTGTCAGCGTGAATGTGAATGGCGTAACGTAGATTATTATAGTAGTATATTCCCGTGGGATAACTTTCGACCTCAGCGCGGGCGAAGCCGCTCGCAAAAGTTAGTATGTTAATAATTCCCTTTGGTAAATCATTGCATAAGAATTTAACGTGAACAGGGTTTGTTTACACTTCCAGCAGACACTTTTAGTACGAACATTATTTATTAACCCACTATTATCATATCACAACAATCTGGTGACTGAAACGTTGTGTGGAAATTGGTTTTCATCATGGTATGGGCATGTACAATGTCATGACAAAAGTTTAAAGTATAAAACTGGATGGTTATAAGCGTAAATGAAAACCAAAGAAACGGTGGATGGACTGTGTGAGAGATCATATTTATTTATTTTCTCACCACAATAAACATTGCAAACATTATTACACGGTACATGATACGGTTTGTTTTACTGTGGGAGACTGGTGCCTAAGCTAGGCTTTAAGGGCCTGTATTTCAGGTCACCAGATATGAATAGAAAGGGAGTGACTGCCGAGATGACTGCTGCTGGAGAAGTAAGGAAGAAAAAGACATAATGAACCAACCATTTATAAATTAGGATGAAGGCAGGAGAATGACGATATTGTCATAACAATACTCACGGGCGCGCATCGTGTAAGATACTCGTACAGCATGGTGTGAGCCCGCAACACCTTGTGTTTGAATCTCACCGACTTCTGTAGGAGTGTAGCACATTCATAACACAACCACTGCGGTAGACCATCAGATTCTGTTATCTGGAAACAGAATGGAATACTACTTTAATATTATAGGTATTTGTTACTCAATCACACAATAATGGTTGAGCAGATTGGGATGAAATTTGGCACAGACAGTTTACTACCTCCATAACCCAGTAACGGGGCTGTGGAGGTCAGATAGGCAGTCGCTCCGGCTAGGCAGATGATGATAGTGTACAAACTGGACCTAAAATATGCTTTTTATTTTGATGTTCCTACGGGATTGTGGCTTATGCACCCGCAGGATGCTGCAAGTAATGTTCAATAAGCTTACTTAAATCAGCCTATAATGTTCCCAGTTGGGACCAAACCTCCACTCTTAGAAAAGGAGTGGGCCATAATCTACCATGGGGACACAGTGCGGCATGGTGGATTGTAGTAGTGGTCTGATAAAAAAGGTAAACAATTTAATTTATGCCTACCTGGTCGGTACAGTGTCCTTCCCAGATCAGACAAATAATTTTGGATTTTCTATCAAGTCAGTAGTAGCACAGAGTTTAGATCGGGACCTGGCTGATTTTAAATTGATAATAATGGACTCAGCCCCTATTACTTGGGATTTAACTATAGGTACGCCTCTGCCTGACCCTTGACGATGATAATTGATGTTATGTAATACAACATAGTAAATAATATACCACAAGTCTCATAAAATTTGCAACCTATCAAACTTTTATTATATCAAAGTAAATGTTATTTATACTTCAATTTTGACTTAAAAGCACAAGACAGTAAGAAGAAAAAGATGATAGGAAGCCTAATGTTTTAGAAACAATGCCTGACTAGCATTTAACATGAAATTGAGAACATTATTTTTAAAATTGGTTCAAGACTGTTTTCGTAAGGTTATTGTCGAAAAATATTGTTGAATATCTTTGGAATTAACAGAAATATTAAACTAACGGGTTCATTATGCATAATATAGTTGAATACTCACGTTAATTCCGGCAAGATCTTTAAAAAACGCATCAAACATAACAGCGTTGTGCATCCGTCTCTCCGTCATCAAACAACACCTACAAATAGCTTTTGCTGGTTCAGAATCCAGTTTAATGCCTCCCTCATTCCCTAAACTCATCGTTTCCATTTTATTACAAATGTATCTAAGTTAAAAATAATCACACGCAAATGTTCCCAACACAAATCTGGGAATTGAAAATGTAAACAACACAAAACAACATGGCGGTTTGGCAAGTTTGGCAGTGGCAGTGGCAGTTCAGTTTTTTTTATGCGGTTTGTTTGCAGGTTCAGTCAAGGTTGTTTGTTGGTCAAAACTTTCTCATTTATTTATTTATTGCTAATGAATGTATGAAAGTTATCTTTTAGTGTTACCTTAACAATATGTAGTTTCGATTTTTAATTATTTACGTATTCAATAGTAAAGATAAGTTGAGAAATGGTTTTGATCCTGAGAAAAAATAAAACGTAATATAGATTTAAAAAAGCGTCCTCATTGGAATCATGGATGGAATGGAATCATAGTATTAATAATTTATGTATTAGATTGTAGTCCCGATATATTATAGTACTCTTTGATTGTAGTCCAAGGAATATATATACCACAAGCGGTTGTAGTCTCATAGTCTGAGATTGGCGGTGATTGGAATGGATGTGAAACTAAGAAGTGTTTTCAGCGCTTATCAGTGGAAAAAAAAATGTTAATTTAAGTTTTAAAACCTATAAAGAGATATACTTCACAGGAGCCTTGTATATGTCCGCCCTTAATGTACTAGGTCGCTGGCGTTTTTTTTTTTTTTGGTGCGAAATCATTACTTAAATAAGTTTTCCCGCTCTGGGTGGAGCAGGAGGGCGTGTCAGACTTTTACTGATTAAAACCCACCCGTGTTCCCTCAGTTGCCTGTGTGCCAGGGGCCGCGGTATCTCTATCGAACATCCCGCACCCCTGGCAGGCATCGGCCCTTGCGGACCCCACCAGTTGGTGCTGACATATCTTTGAGGCGCGCGTGGAACACAACGCGCCGTCGACCCGGGCTTGGTCCTTACCGGACAGCGAGCTACCCATTACTCGTCGTCCGCAAGCCCGCGCCTACGGTGGCCGGGAATCAGCCTGGGATTCCCGACGCCCAGGGCGTCTCCTGCGGCGGCTACGGCCGTGAGGGCGCAGATACTGCCTGTCCCTCACGTGCGCCGCCTCCCTCTTCGCGAGCCTACTGCTTTGCAGAAGGAGGTGACGGCTAACCATGCACTTTCGCTCCGTACCATGGCCTGGACAAGAGCCGGATGTGAGAGATCGCCGCCGCCGCCGATCGCCCAAGCCGGGCAGACCTCCACCGTATGGCGGTATATCCTCAGGGCGATCTTCGCAATGGAAACACCCGGGCGTTTCCTCCTGCCTTATGCGAAACAGGAACCTCCCGAAACAACCGTGTCCGGTGAGGTCCTGCGTCAGGCGGAAGATGAGGACGCCATGCCGCCTCTCAAGCCACTCCTCAAAGAAGGGACTTACTGCCGCTACCGTGGCGTGCCCAAGGTCGTTGACGTTGAGTTAGTACTCCTGTGTACTTGATTATAAATTACTACCTCAATCAAACTGCCAATCATTTGCCCAACTGAGTTACGCGGCGTATGCGGTTCAACGTAGCTTGCTACATATTAGTAATCTGTGGTTCAACGCGAACGCGGTCGCGATTCGAAGCGGCGCGAATGGAACAAACAATTGATACCTACTCTATTGCGGTGCGGTGGCCTACTGGGCCTACGTGACCAACCGCACGTGGGTGCGGTGCGGCGACGAGCGAAGCGAAGCGGATGCGATCAGTCGGTTTGATATTTTCGCGCGAACGCTTGCGGTGCGGTGGCTTGTTTGAAATAAATTAAAATATTTAAAAGCTAAAAATGGTGCAAGTAGAAATTTTAATTAACGCTATTCTAGAACGCCCTATACTATGGGATAAAAGGACTAAAAAATATCACAATCGCTTAGCATCATACCGCGAATGGGAGAAATTAGCCAAAGAAGTTGGTAGTACAAGTAAGTACACCACATTTATTAATTAAGTACTTATTATTATTTAAAAAAGGTAGGAAGATAGGTACCTATACACGGCAGAGTAAATGTCGAAAATCTCAAGATTTTCTAGCTTGTAAAAGATGTTATTCAAAATACCTTCAATTTAAAGTTTTCCCTAGCTTGTGCGGCTGCTCGTGATGTAGAATTAAATTGCCTTTGTGAATTATGTTGCACCGTTGTTCGTGGCATACTTGATATGATTTGATATGCTTCTCGGAAAGATGTAAATATTCGCATTATTCAAGAAATCACGAGTTCACGTATAACATTGTGAATTACCTAAACATATTAAGTATCGTTTTTACGATATCAACTGCATTTTCTACACTGGTTTCGATAGGTACCTATAAACCTTCGTATTGTGTCAAGTACCTACCTAATTAACACAATTCTAACAGCCGAGCCGAGGAGTAAAGCAGAATTTTGAGGTTATTGAACCAAAAGAACATTCTACCACCATTCTTGCTCGAGATGCAGTTAGGAAATTGCCATCTGTCCTAAAAAGATTGCGCTATGTTTTTGAAGTTATCTTCTGAGGGCTCGAGCACGTGCTTCGTAGCACAGAACACAATTATACTCCTAACTTCGCAGATTTGTGACTTTGCAAATTTCAAAATCTGCTAAACGAGAAAGCTAGTTGCCGGAACTGTACCTATGTGTAAATACTTGAAATAATGATATTGCTCTGTCTTTTTAGGTGACATTGTTAAAAAAAAATGGAAAAATTTGAGAGACACATTTATAAAAGAAACGAAAAAAGTTCCGAAGCCTCGTTCTGGAACTGCTAACGACAATGAGCCGAAGTACACAGGCACGTGGCCATATTTTGACATCATGTCTTTTTTAACAGTTAGTCTAAAACCGCGAAAAACGGAAGGATTAACAGACACAACAGAGAGTAATTCAATAGATGTGTCTGAGACTAAGGTAGCTAATAGTTTGGGAGAGGCATTGAGCGAGAACGAAGGTGACAGTGATCACACTGAACTAAAGGAATCTTTGCAAGAACCACTTCAGAATACTTTTACCCAACCCCAGGACTCTGTTTCTTTATTGCGAGATATCAGTCTACATCAAATGCCTTCCCCATCCCCTTCGCCTTCGTTGCCAGCCGTCAGAAGACAAATACTCAAAAGAAAAGAAGATAACGAATTTGAAGCTTTTCTTGAAATCGAGAGAGAGAAACTTAAAATTCTACGCGAGGACCAGCAAGATGGTACTGACGACGACCTTCTTTGGTTTAGATCAATATTACCGTATATGAAACAGTTACCTCCAATAAACAAATTACATTTTAGAACGCAGATGCAGGAAATTTTACTGAAGGAGCTGTCAAAGATAAATTCACCACAAACCTCTTCTCAACATGGATACTATACTTCTATGTGAATTTAACGAAGTACACGCGAATACTTATTATTAGGTACTATTATAGGCTGGGCCCCTCAATTAGTTCCGTGAAGTTACTATTGACTTACTAGAGAATGGGCAGCGGCGTTCTCTTTGCATTTTACCACCATACTGCGATCGCCAACCCGCCTGCCAAGCGTGGCGATTATGGCAAACCCCCCCAAATTGGGGGAGGCCTACGTCCAGCAGTGAACGTCTTTTGGCTGAAATGATGACTATTGACCATAATTTATGTGAACGGTATGCAATGGGCCATGGGCTCAACAAGTACAATATTCAGAAGAGCGAGCTGCTAGTTTTTAAGGCTGGTATTAAAACCTACCCAGTTCCTCCGATTATACTAAATGGAACCGTCCTACAGCAAGTGACCCAATTTAAGTACTTGTGTCTCTGGGTCAATGAGAAACAAGTGACGATATGGACATGGATAGGGAGCGCAGGACATTGTCGCTAAGGGTTAATTAATGCGTTCTCGCAGGTTTGCCCGATGCTCACGTTGACGTCACACTATTCAAAAGCTATTGCCAAACGTTATACTTACACGTGCAACCTGTGGAGCAATAGCATTACAAAGCTTACAATGCTCTGCGTGCCCAGTATAAGAACGCGTTCAGGGGTTTGTTGGGGCTCCCATGACGGTGCAGTGTCTCCGGCATGTTCGCCGACCACAGCACGGACGGCTTCCAGGCGGTTCTTCGCAAAAGAACGGCCTCCCTGTGGTCTCGAGTAAGGTTTAGCACCAGCACGCTTCTGAGCGTAGTGTCGGAAAGAGTGAACAGCCAAATCCTGAGGTATTGGTAGCTCATGCATGTCCAAAATAATAATAATAATTAAGTAAAAAAAATACTAGCTATAAGTATCTACCTACTAAAATAATATGGACTTGTATAATTACTGTGTGCTTGGTCTGAAATAAATACCTACTTTTATTTAATATGTGCAGCAGACGCCAGCACATCCACCTTTCCTAAACTGTAATTTTTTTTCAACTGAACATGAACTTTATTCTTTTGAAATAAAGTTGAAAAACTATCAAAGAAATTTGACAGATTGGGTTGCTTGATGTGCTGGATTCTGTACTTAAAAATGAAAGGATGTTTTATTACTGCATAGTTTTCTTACTGATTTGGATGAAATTTGGCACACAGATAGTTTGTAACCTGGAATAACACATAGTGTATGTTTTATCCCGGTAGTCCCGCAAGATAATTTTCACTAAAGCTTTTTACAAAAGCTACTTCCACATATAGATATGTCTTTCTAAGTGTAAAGTATTAGTTGCACTCCTTTGTCGTACATAGGTACTTGATATTTAAAAATGATTTTTCCAGCAAAAACTGTTTTCGTCCGTACATGACAAATGCAGGATACTGAATGGCGGCGGCGGGCGAAGCGTGACTTCGCCGCACGTAGGACACAGCCGCCGCGTCCGCGTCGTCTTGATTTCGCGGAAACCGCAACGGATCGCGTCGCAATCGCATTCGCTTTGAATCGCCCACGAAGAACGCCACGTTAGGGTCGACTTCCAATCCAGCCGCCAGCTGAATACCAGTACTTTACATGGTGCGTCTGCTATCTTACCTCCACAACCCAGATTTTGGGTAATACGATACCCCTTGGTAAGATTGGTTGTCAGATTTTCGGGTCTCTGACGACCCGTAACAAACTGTCAAAAATCGACGAATGACAGCCGGGACGAACAGCATAGTGTGCTTTCCAAGGCACGGAGGGGTGTTGGTATGTAAAGATGGTCACCCATCCACGAACCAACCGCGAAAAGCGCATCTTAACCTGATCGATCGACCTGTGCGGCTGTCATTACCTAGCCACAATGATGAATGATGCTTGATTGAATATCAGGTTGTTACCTCTCATATGTTATATATTTCAGGATAGGAACTAAATAAAAAGAACGATTTAGCTTCACATCAAAATATTTTATTTACAATAAATATTCGTTTGAAAAAAAGAATGTTTTTAAATATACCCTTAATATAAAGACCAATCTTTCAGTTATAATGGCGAGAAGAACTGATGTTATTGTACATTAAACCTTAGTACAAGTGTTATAAAGCTTAAATAAGAGCGGGCGAGCTTGCCAGAGTACACCCGAGGAGTCAAATTTGCACTTAACGACACTGAAGATAAAGTCTGTTTTTCAATGTCAATAAAAGTAGATTACGTTTACATTCGCTTATGCGAATGTGATCAAGTATTACATGCGAATATGAACCGTATTTGCTTGATCTAAGGTTCTTATTCGTACGAAGCGATCTGTAAGTCTTGCCCCGAGTATTCAGCTGAAGATTGTTTTTTTTTTTGATAACAGAACATCACGCCTATTTATACCGAAGGCTTTGGCACAGCTGTACACTCAAATTTAGCCAGTTATTTAATAGGGTTCGACCTTATTGCCATCAACCGGGAACAATAACACTCTGCCCGACCAGGGAGACGAACCCAAGACCTTTTGCTCCGCAGTAGCGCTTGCGGCCACTAGCCCAATGAGGCAGTCCGATTGTTATTATTTACTGTAAATCGACGTTCACACGGACGTAATAAAATCGCAACGGGATTTTATCGCGCATTCGATTTTCAACTCTCTGTGTTGAACCTAGCGTTGAGAATCCAACAGAGTGCAGCGTGAGTGAGTCTCAGCGCTTCGAGATAACACAGTTTTCGATTTTCAACTCTCGGCGGTAGCCCGTGCGTTGAAGATCCATTGCGCGAAAAAATCCCGCCGCGATTTGATTACGTCCGTGGGAACGCGGCCTAACTGAATGACTGGTCTTGCCACCTCAATACAAGTAACTAAATAATTCAATAATAACTTTATATACATACATATTTATAACATTTATTTGATGTACTTCGTTAGCAGTGGACTGAGAAGACGAAAAGATTTGCATAATATTTGGAGGGTAGTCAGAAATCGTTACTGAAACTGTCTTTAAAAAACGAGCTTTAACTTTCTTTGGTTTGAGCCAGTTATTGCAGTTGGAACTTTATTCCGATAGCAGTAAAGTTCTTAATACATTGACAAGACTCGGGTTCAACGTCAGATTTTGTATTTAGAACTTTATCTTTGTCAGAATGAAGTTCGATATTCAAAAATTGCTCAACGGTATAAACAATATAAACCTTGTTTTGTTATAAAGCCGAAAGTGTGTACAGTGCAACTATTTTCTTAATGTCCGTCGGCAAACTTCGTGTTTCGTTAGTCGTTGGATTTCTATCATTTGCCCTTTGCACTTGGTGCAGACCGGACGCTCTCAATCGACTTAGAAGTATGTAGAGTTATTAATACTATTTTAACTTAAAGCTCGTTTGTGTTCGGAAATGCGATTATTTCCGTGGGACATTAAGAAAATAGTTGTACTGTACCTACTACTTTCTTTTATTTTTGCTAAGTATAAAAAACCAATGAATCTTACATTCTACTTCTGAAAGGCAGATTACAAAAATGCATTACTCAATGTCAACATAAAATTAACCAGCGAAACTCCACAGATATAGTTAGTATCGGTAACTACACTACACACGGTTGTCGACCCCATAATAACCGTTAAAGTTACTTGACATTTTTCAATTTATTTAAAATAGGAACTTCAATTGATCCAAAATATTTAAATTCATTGGGTAAACCTTTTTTGTTTTGACATCAATAGAATATCGGTCCTACGACCAAAATCAGATCAAAATATTTTATTTTACATAAGTATACATGGGCACTTATGAAACGTCAGAAGCTAGGTGCACGGTTCCAATTTGTTGTTTCCTATGGAGAAGAGCCGGCAAAAAACTCCATGGTTACTCTTTTAAAAAGTAAAATAATAGTTTAATAAAATAAAACAAACAAGCTTTATTAGAAAATCAAACTGAACAGTAGTAAATAATCTTCAATTAGTTTGGTTTTCTATCGAAGCATGTTTTTTGGTTTTTAAAACTTATTTTTTATGTGACAAGTAAAATTGATTACCTTATTTATAGACAAAACCATTTATAAAAGACACACATCTAGTAAGTTTCGCTAGCTAAATCTATTTGACCTTGTCTAACAGACTGTATCCATAATTATGTCAACAATATCATCGTCTACTAGTCCAGGGCTTACTTATTAAGATCATGAGGATATCCATATTAAAACAGTTTTTTTTTTTTTATAACGTTAGACTCGTCCGCAACAAATGTGTAGTTATCTAAGTAACAAGCCATCATTACGGATCCGATAATCGGATGCATATTTACCTAAAGTAAATATTTAGTTATACAAGTATGGAAGTGGCTTTATATATTTTATGAATATATTTTTTGGAAAAATATCCCGGGATGCCAGGAACACCGGGAATGCATAACTAATCAGGTGTATAATATGGAAGCGACTTCTAAATTATTAGGATTGCATAACTATTCAGATGCATATTAATTTAAAATTAACCCCAGTGCAATTATGTGTATGGAGGGTGTAACTCTGTTAGAGAAGGGGTGGTGTGTGTTAGTGAACACAATTTTTTTTTTTTTACAATAAGTAAATCAAGATTTTTCGTTACAAAAGCGCGTTCCATATTAGCCAACATCTCCACTTTAGGTGAATATGCAATGCATCCGAATATCCGATCTCTGATCATCATCATACATATTTTTTTTGCCTAGTCTTTTCCGAACTACGTTGGGATCGGCTTCTAGTCTGACCGGGTGCAGCTGAATACCAGTATTTTACATAGAGCGACTGCCTATCTGACCTCCACAACCCAGTAACTGGGTAATATGATACCCCTTGGTAAGACTGGTTATCAGACTTTCAGGCTTCTGACGATCCGTAACGACTGTCAAAGATCCACGAATGAAAGCCGGGATCAAGGCACGGAGGGTCTTGGTATGTAAAGATGGTCACCCATCCACGGACCAACCGCGGCAAGCGTAGCTTAACCTGATCGATCGACCTGTGCGGCTTATATTACTTAGCCACAAGTCCTCTAAGTTGTAAGTATCATCGATAAAAACGTCAACATAATATTTACATAAGATCGCGGCCCTTTTTCGCCGGTGAGTTACGCAGACGTGTAGGTAATGTAGAGATTGTTCACTAACCGAAGAACCTCATATAACTGGCAGCCAATGATTGGGCTGTCTATGTTCGAACAGTCAGGAAGTTTTATATTTAGAAGGAAAACCTTTGACATAGGTTTTTTTTTATTCCGGTAGATGAATTATTCTTATGTCAGGCGCGTCGCTGTAACATCTTGATTTCTTGAATTAAAAAGGTGGAGCCCCACCGGTTAAACGTTTCCACGTGCATTTTATTTAATAGTTAGTTTTCCGCCCGATACCTCGTAACAGTACTTATAGTACAGACGCCAGCACATCAAGTTACCCCAATCTGTCTAATTTCTTTGATAGATTTTCAACTTTATTCCAAAAGCATAAGGTTCGTGTTCAATTGGGAAAATTTGACAGACTGGGGTAGCTTGATGTGCTGGCGTCTGTACAATCATCAATACAACCCTCTATAAGTTCAGCAGTTCATTTAATACCATTTAATGTTTTTTTTTTCATTAAATATTCATTTAATGGGATTAAATGAACTTAAAAGGTTTTATTGATGATTGTAATTACTATAATTCTGTAAAGCCATATTTGTTACGGTCGCAGATCATATTTCAAACAACATACAATTTGACACTGACTTGGAAAAATTGCAAAAAAAATTTTTTTTTTTTAAATTTGGAGTGCTACTCTGATTTCTCCACCTACTGATTTTACTTCGGCAAATACATATATTTGTTACGGGCGAGTTAAACATTTTTTATGATGTAACCTGATAAAATTGCGAAAAAAGTTTAATTTTTTTATTTTCGGTCAACGTTAACAATACCCACATGTAATTTAGTTGCCTTGTGACAAAATATAAAAAAAGAAATTATTGTAACTTATTCTACATTGTTAAACATATTGCACATGATAATATTTACTAAACAGAAAAAAAAAGAAAAATAGGTACATTTTAAATATTTCGCCAACATTTTTGTGATTTTCGAGGCTTTCTTTCGGGTGGCGATGCAACTAAAATACATAACATCCTCATCATTTTAAAGTCTTACTTAATATTAAAATTACTGACCCCAAATAGATAACAATTTTGATATATGGCAACACTGGATTCTCTTCGCTTAGTCTCACACATTTTTACATAAATTATTTCGGTTTTATTGGTGACTGCCTCAGCGCCGGCTGTAGTCAGGGAAATGAGATTATAAAAAAAAATACTATCAACTTAAATTATCCGTTATCCGTATATATTCAAAGTTATTTCATATGGATGTAAGTCGGCGCGCATCTTGGACGCGTTTTATACGAACTTTACCCGTGCGAACACGCACGAACGATTCCGAACTTCCAAGTACTTTAGGTTTTTAAGCAAATAAATATATTCTATTCTATTCTATTCTAGAGTGCGAAGTTTCATTCCGATCCAGTCGCCCTAAGCCGAGGTCCGTACCCTACAGGGGGTGCACTTAGCGTGTAGTTGTTATAGTCTTAAACTTTTAAGCCGTGGCTGGAGGCCTTAATTTATTGAGGTACCCACAGTCAAGTCTCGTTAACCAGCCGACTACCTCATAGGTTGCCCTGCGAGATGACATTCCAAAATAAAAGAGTGCGAGTTAGTCGTGCGTGCGCATACGTACGTGTAATTCCTACGTCCGAAAACAATCTGAACTTGTTAGAATTTTAAAACACTTTCTTGCGTTCATAATTAAAAACAGATGTACAGAAATTTATTAACTTGGTTTACGGCATTGGATGTTTGTGGGATTAGAGTGACCTTCATAATGATAAAGTTCTAAGAATTCATGTCTTTTTAAAAATATACTTCACATGGATTTCATCCATAACATTCATTGTGTTATTGTTGCACAGACAATTTTTTCGAACATAAGAAGCAATGAATCTCCTTCAAAATTATTCAGATTGTGATTGATAGTGTGTCACGCAATTAGGATGCAGATCAATTCTATGTGACAACAATTCCCAAACCCAGTCACCATCAGTCTTTTCTACCAAAACCTCAATGTTGCCATATTCAATATAAATCTACCAAAAAAGAAACAGTTACTAAGAAAAACTATTAATTTTTATTCAAAGGCTATCGTTAACGCTTCAAACTCCTCTTTTTATAATAATTTAGACGCGTAATTTATTAAATTTCAAGGCGCTCCCTTCACCGCGAGCATACGCCTGTAGTGGATGCTCCCGACGAGGGAAGCGCTTTAAGGAGGATGCGTTAAAATAGCCCGCAAAATTCAAATTTTCTAACGTTTTTTTACAATTTGCAGGTCAGTATGTCAGGCAGTGTTATGTTGAACAAGATAATTATGATTCGGGACACTAACACGTTTGTATTTACAGAATTATAATCATTAGAATCATCAATACAACCCTCTTTATACCGCGTTTGCACTAACGTAAAAATATCGCAGTGGGATTTTTTACCGCATCGGATCTTCAACGTACTGCTTAGGGCCGAAAGTTGAAAATCGAACAGCGTGTTTTTTGACGCACTGAGATGCACTCTGTACGATTCTCAATGCTCGGTTCCACACCGAGAGTTGACTCCACAGGGCGCGAAAAAATCCCACCGCAATAATATTACGTCCGTGTGAACGTGTTCTCAGTTCATTTAATCATTTAATGGGATTAAATGAACTTAAGATCTCGTTCATGAAAAGTTAATCGTATTTTTATCAACATACAGCCTTTGCAGGTCAGTGACCTGCAAATCACAAAACAACGGAAGATAATTTGAATTTCGCGGGCTACTTTAGCGCATCCTTCTTAAGATCGCAAGCTTATTCCATAAGCTAAGACTCGATAAGATTTAAAATTGAATTTAAAATGCGTCGGGCGAAGAGACGCTAGCGCAGGTAACATACTGAGGCGGATCTGATGCCGGGATGTGGGAAGCGACTGTACGCGTATTGTTTAAGAGCGGTCATCCCGCGCGGGCTGGCAACGTCGGATTTACCTATAGTGGTTATTCGTGATTATTTCATCTTTACATAGTATAAAACAAAGTTGCTTTCCGTGTCTGTACACTTAGATTTTACTCAATACTCAATCTTTATTGCATTCCATATGTCTTACATAGATAGAAAAAAAAAAAACCAGCCATGTATCCTATTGTATCTTTGCAATCTTGCGCCCGACGCTCTCTTAGTAAAAGTCTACGAATAAGAATAATTTGCAAAAATTTGGTCCTAACTATACGAGCCCAAATCGAGATCCCTCTGCAGGATTAAAAAGTTTAGAAAACTTGTAACACCTCCTTGAAACATATCTACAACGGTATGCCACAAAATAAATCACCAGTGACTTTTGTTAAAACTTTTTGAAATAAACTGCAACGAAGCAAGCTCCAGCCACACTGAGGCGAAGTTGTGCGGGATACGAATGCGCGCATCGATTGTTTCAACGGATTTCGTCCCGCTAGCCGCGCGGGATTCGCTTCAGTTTGACCAGAGCTCAAGAGCGATCGTACCGCGCGGGCTGGCAACGCCGCATTTATAGTGGTTTTTCATGATTATTTTGTTAAATGTAAAACAAAGTACATTTTCTCTTAAATAAAAACTTTTAATCGTAAATAATTGACGGTATATCGATTTTTATAAGTAAATACCAAAATAACTGTATAAAAATAGCAAACAAAGTAATAAGTAGCAACGATCTAGTGCTTGGCTGAAATAAAAATATAACTTGTTTATAAACTTAATAACATAATCACGAAAAACCATTTGAAATGCGACGTTGCCAGCCCGCGCCGGATGTACGCTCTTAATTTTTACTTTGCACTTTTAAAACACAAAAACTAGACACTTAATCCGAAGGTTTTCGCCAGAAACTCAATCAGAGTCATCGGAGTCCGTCTCTCCGGATTCCGAATCGGAACTCGACACCGGCTCGCATTTGATGAACTCGATTTCGGCTCGCGCTTTTCTCGGCCTCCCTCTCTTCTTAACAGGCACGTCCTTCTCGTCCCCCATCACGGTCTTCACCATCTGAGAAATTCTCTTCAGATGCTGCTGTTCGTGCCTCTGAATGTGATTGTTTAAATACTTCTTCAGCTTAAACTTCTTCCCGCATTGCTCGCAAGAATGAGGGTACTCCGTCTCGTCCAGTTCTAAGTGAACCGCGTTGTTATGCCGACGGAGGTAGTGCGCATGCGCAAACTCTTTATCACACTTCTCGCAACGAAGCTTCGGTTTTGACGGGTGCACGATCTTCTTGTGTTTCTTCAAGCGGATAGCGGAGTGAAAGAATTTGTCACAGATGTCACACTTGACTTTGGAGTCCAGTGACGAGTGAACCTGCATGTGTTCCTTGAGATACTGATCGTTCTTGAACTCCTTCAGACATTCGGGGCACGTGACTTTAGACTCCAAAGGAGGATGTATGTTCAAGACATGCCTCTTCATATGATGCCGGGATTTGAACGTCATATTACAAAACACGCAAGGGTGCCTTTCGATAGGTGTGTGCTGAAAGTGCAGATGCCTGTTCAAATTCAGAGTGTTCTTGTACAACTTATTACATAAATGACACTTGTACTTCTCCTTATCTTGTCTATGACAAGCCTCGATGTGGTACTTCAGTTTGTACGGTACCGAGAACTCTTTCCCGCATTCATTGCATTTGATTTCAGGGAGAGTGTTGGGATGAATCCTTTTGACGTGCATATGTAGCGCACGTCTCGTTCGAAACTCCTGGAGACAGAACTGGCAGTAGCACTTCTCCAGCTCCGAGTAATGCTTATTCATTCGATGCATGTACAAATAGTGTTTATTCTTAAATGTTTTGTCGCAAATATCACAAATAACGGCGGAATCTTCCGAGGAATGAACTCTGGTCGTGTGCAAGTACAAGTTCTGGTAGTTTTTGAATTCTTTGTTGCATTTGTTGCAAATGTAGCGTTTGATTCTCTTTGGGAACATGACAGGCTTCCACGTGGTGAGGACTGATTCGTACATCTCTCGCTGCTCCTCGGTCAGGGCTTCGCTTGTGACGCTAATGAACTTCACGACCGGTGCGGCCGGCGGCTCTATCTTGACGTCCTCCATTTTGATCTGAAAAGATGTGGTGACCAAAATTTAAAGAGTATGCTTAGGTGGGTTGGTCATGTTGAGAGGATAAATCATTGCCTAGCCATTTCTCAACTATATTAGGGTCATCTTCCAGTCTAACCGGATGCAACTGAATAGCAGTATTTTATATGGAGCGACTGCCTATCTGAACTCCACAACCCAGTAACTGGGTACCACGATACCCCTCGGCTTACTAAGGGGTATCGTATTACCCAGTCACTCTGTTCGGACTACCCATAACGACTGTCAAAGATTTACGAATAACAGCCGGGATCAACGACCTAACGTGCTTTCCGAGGCATGGACGAGTCTCGATGTGTAATGGATGGTCACCCATCCCCGAACCGACCGCGGCAAGCGTAGCTTAGCCTTCGATCGACCGGTGGGCTGCTATAATTCAGCTACGAGCTAAAGAGAAAAAATAAATAAATAAAATAATTTAATAACAAATGAGTTTATTGTACTAAGAAAAACACGCTTAGAGGGTGAATGAAAGGCGCCTAAGAAAAGGTATTTACAAGGCAGTTGTGAGCAGGGACGACTTATAATAGGACATGTATAGTGACCTTATTGGTAGCTTTTGTTAAAGGTCAGGTGCATAATTACACACAACCGATGTGTGTGTATGACTATAGTTCGATTTTTAATTGTATTTAGTAACTTGACAGTTCAAAGAAAAATAATGTTGCCATACTAAAACTAATAGTGTTGAGGTAGTGAACAATTTTGAGTAAAGAAATTTTTTATCATGTCGTTATAAAACTTTAAAAATTCATGTGCAAGTCAAGAAGTGGAATATAAAAATTATTAATAATTTGTTAATAAAAGTAATATCCTTTTTTAATTTCTTCTAATAGAAAGAAACTAAATAAATTACCTTACTACTGAAAAACAAAATTATTTCAAGTTCATTGAATTTTGTTCATTCTTACACCACCTCACTATCTTTTTTTTTGTCAAAATCTGGTAACCTTTCAACTGTCAAGTTACTGAATACAATGAAAAGTCAAACTATAGATGTATGAACGTAAATGAAGCAAAAGGAGTATGAAAGAGGTAGCGGTGGCATTCTGTTGTTTTCGCCTACCCCATGGGAAGAAGACGTGAGTTTATGTACATGTGTGAAATATTTGTATTAGATACAGTGTACAGTTTTTTTTTTTTTTTTTTGGTTGGGAAATCATCAAATAACTTCTCCCGCTCTAGGTGGAGCAGGAGGGCGTGTCAGACTTTTACTGACTAAAGCCCACCCGTGATCCCTCAGTAGCCTGTGGGCAGGGGCGACGGTATCTCTTTCGAACAACCCGCACCCCTGGCAGGCATCGGCCCTTGCGGACCCCACCAGTTGGTGCTGACATCTCTTTGAGGCGCGCGTGGAACACAACGCGCCGTCGACCCGGGCTTGGTCCTTACCGGACAGCGAGCTACCCATTACTCGCCGTCCGCAAGCCCGCGCCTACGGTGGCCGGGAATCAGCCTGGGATTCCCGACGCCCAGCGCGTCTCCCGCGGCGACTACGGCCGTAGGGCGCATATACTGCCACTCCCTCACGTGCGCCGCCTCCCTCTTCGCGAGCATTACTGCTTCGCAGAAGGAGGTGACGGCTAACCATTCACTCTCGCTCCGTACCATGGCCTGCACCAGGGCCGGACGCGAGAGATCGCCGCCGCCGATCGCCTCCACGAGGACACGGCGGTGCTCCACCCAAGCCGGGCAGATCTCCACCGTATGCTCCACCGTGTATACAGTGTACAGTCAAGTCTTTTATATCTTCGTCAGTTTTCGAATTCATTCCGACCTTTTGTAGCTACGGCACTGAACAGACTTTGCATGGAAAACTATACTTAATTACCTACTTGATGACAAAGATCACAATAACATACACCTTTGACCAATCTGGCAATCAATTATAGCATAATCAATAAGCCTATTTTGTTCCCACTGCTGGGACACAGACCTCCTCTTTGTGAGAGGGAGTGGGCAGTAATCCACCACGCGAGCCCAGTGCGGCTTGGTAGATGTCTTTTAAGTATGTCGATGGGAATGAGGGCTTGTCAATCAAAACATTTTATTTCACATAAGCCTGCATGGGCACTTATGAAACGTCAGAAGCTAGGTGCACGGTTCCAATGAGTTTGTTTTTGTTGTTATATAGTTTCTAATATAAGCTGGCAAAGGTCTTGTAGCTTTCAGCCTAGTCAATCAACATATTAAGCGGTAGAATGCCGGTAATTACAGAAACAATTAAAAAGCCATTGTGTCTCGCGTGGATCTATGTTCCAGCATACAAAGGGTTAAGCCGAAACCTACAAGGTTTGCACTTTCTGTTGATTAACCTTCGTATACTCGCGCCAAATTGCGTGACGCCTATACCTGCGCATGGTCTGGACTCACAGACCGAAAGTTCAGAACAGAAATTTGATTTTATTAAGTAACGAAGGCCTTCCACAAGATGGACCAATGACCTTGTGAAGGCCGCATGAATCCACTGGATGCAGGAAGCACAGAACCGGTTGAAGTGGAGGAGCTTGGGGGAGGCCTATGTCCAGCAGTGGACGTCTTTCGGCTGAAATGATGATGAAGTAGCGTAGTGATTCGCTAATCACGAAAGGAGTATTTCGCCGGTCTCACAGACCAATGCGTGAGTATAGGAAGTATACTATTTAATATGCTAAAGGAAAAATTATAAAAGCAAAGTTCGACGGAACAGCATAAAAATCATTCTCGCCATTACCTACCTATAATGTTTTTACGCGTCCTTCAAAAAGTCGATGTTAGAAATGGTTCGAGAAAAAAATTCAAACAAATAATCTTGTTTTACTTACAATGCAATTAGTTACGGCAGTGGTAAACACGTCAGAACTTTATCAATGCCTTGCTGCAGCACAAAAGATTTTACGCTATCAAAAAATGGCTAGTGCCTGCAGGCAAAACAACTAACAATATGGCGAACTATCATGTTTTTCACTATTAACACAACTATGTACTTCATAAATAAACTCAATTACTTTTACTGCACATTATTTGGAGATTTTATCTACGTAGATTGATTATTTTTTTATGGTTTTGCCGATTAAATTACTACGGAAAATCCGATTTGACATTTGACTAACTAAGCTTTGTCAAAAACGCGAAACGTCAGAAGGCAATGCGGGCTATCTGAATGCGTTTTGTTTAGTGACTTCTGTTTTCTAATCTGAGAGTCATTGTTAAGTCAATAATAAAAATTAAACACCTTGTTTTTAATTAATAAGTTCCTTGAATTGTTTTTGAAACATTATCAGTGTAAAATAGGCATATTTTATCAAAAAATATATTACGACAAAATAGTTTTAAAATTGGACAATAGATGGCGTTGAAATAAACTTCTTATTTCGACCCCACTAGCGGCCACAACATAATTTTCTTTTACAGATTTCTACGGATAATAAAGAAAAATATCGCATCAAACACTTTTGTTTTAATCAAGAACTAATCGAAATTAAAATTATTGCGATCTTAGAACTTATAATCACGTGGTTTCTAGATCTACGCGCGAAGACGATTGTTCTTAAAATAGTACATTTCTCTAGGGCAGTTTGTTTCGTTTGGGTGTTTTAGAGAAGTGAAAACATTGAATTGAAAATGCGTGAAATAGTGCATTTGCAGGCAGGACAATGTGGCAACCAGATCGGCTCAAAGGTGGGGAATATACAGACTCTTTATAAATTATTCATTACGTTATTTTAGGTAATAGAACTAGGTAATCTATTTTTACGTCATGATACGGTTGATCTGTCTAACGGAACTCGTGTACCTAGTTATTATAAGATGTGATATTTCCCGTTGATTGACTTTTAAAGTTCAATAGATCATTGCTATCTGTTTTCCAATCACACATAAAACATAAATAGGTACTTACCTACATATATAGTATTGCTATGTTCCACAATTTAGCTACTATAAAATACCACCTTCGCTGTGGCGAAAATTCGCGCGCAAATTATAACATACTTATTTGGGTCCAAGGATTGAATACCTATCTACTAAGTACTTACTTACCAATATCTTTCTTAAATAAAAAAAAAAATAGTAATCTAAAAAGATCTTATTAGTCGACCAAACAGAACAATAATTATAATTTATTAAGTAGTAGGTATCTATTCAGGGTCAAATAAAATTAGTTTGCGAAACTTCATAAACGTGTTGGGTACCTATCAATACTCAGGTATCATCAATTTTTGCCCCCTTCTGATATTTTCGCGGTCTACCTACTGCGATTGTGGGCCAATACTTTTTTATTTTTAAATGTAGGTACTTCACAAAACTGATGTACAATCACAAATGCAATAAAATCAGCTACAAAACAATATTTTTTATTGACATCTACTAGATGTGAATCTTGCATGCCTATTATTTTGTAAAACACTTACTTTAAAAAATATAACGCCTACAGGATTATACAAAAATTACAAAATGGGAACTTTCCCATAGAATATGACAGAAGATTTAGAAAGAAAAAATTAAATGTAAAACGATACAAAAAAAAAACAGAAATTATACAAATAAAACTCTAAGTTTAGTCCTAACTGAGGCTACAGAACCAGCAAATACATCTATTTCCCCACAAATGGAGTTGGCAAGAGAAAGCATGCGGCAGATGGGTGCAAAATTACCTATATTAGAGGCTGGACGAAAGTCTTTCGGTTAATTAACCGGCTACTGCTACGTGGTATACTAAATTTCACTTTTTCTAGAAGCTTAGGAGAATCTATTACACCATTTATTAGTTTAAGTATATAAAAACATGAAATCTAAAGATTTAATACGCCCGCTTAAGGAATTCATTTTTAATACGGTACTACTTTACTTTACTTTTTTTTCAACTTTTGTCTTGAAAACTATTATTATACATTGTTCGTGTTATTTTTGCCACTGACACGCTATGAATAAGAAGACCTTTTTACGCCTAAACCGCTGCACGGATTTCGATAAAATTTCGCAAGAAGATACTGAGATGGCATCATGGGAAGTAGGCTACTTTTTGTCCCAGTGGTACGTACCACTGGGACAAAAAGTAGCCTGAAGCCTGAATTATCCCACGGGAACGTTCCCGTGGGATAATTTCCGGCGGACACGCGGGCGAAGTCGCGGGCAAAATCTAGTAATGATATAAAAGGAAAAAAATAAATAAACGATTGTGTTATGGATATAAGGTTCACTTTTGCTTGAGGAAATTTTGGGTAATAGAAATACGTGTTTGCACTATGCTGATTTATTTGCGACTGTTTTAGATGACAATATTTCGTTAATGGGACACACACATACCTACTTACTTGTTAATCTACTTCACACATACAATGATTCTAACCCAACAGATTGCTTAAAAAGAAAAAGATGGAAACAAGGAACTTGTTTTAAAAAGATGACTATTTTTGATTTAGTAAATTATTTTTTATTTCAGTTTTGAGTTTTTTTTTTTTTAAAGACAATACCAGTGTCACTCTCACAATTAAGACCAATCTAACGGCACCTCTAAAGCTGAAATCGATCAAGCCGTTTAGGTTACAGAGCGTGCCAAAGAAATATACATACACTCGAAAAACATAACCCTCCTTCTGGCGCAGTCGGATAACAACAAGTCGACAGTCGTTTTTTCACACGGACGTAACTAAATTGCGGCGGATCTTCAACGTAATGCTTAGCGTCAAGAGTTGAAAATCGAACGGTGCGTTTTTTTGACACGCTGAGATGCACTCTGTTGGATTCTCAATGCTCGGTTCAACACCGAGAGTTGAAAATCGAGTGCGCGATAAATCCCGCCGTGAGATTTTTACGTTGTGCGGACGTGGTCTAACAAAATAGTAACAGCTGATTACGAGGTCAATGGCCGCTGTTAGTGTCTTTCGGTACTTGACATTGTGAGTTTGGATTTAATTAAGTCTAAATAATTTTTAGTTAATTTTTTTATGAGCCATTAACGTTTGGTTGGCACGAAGCCTCACGGAGCCGTGAGGCTTCGTGCCTCGGAAAGCACAGCTGTCATTCGTGAATCTTTGACAGTCGTTACGGGTCGTCAGAAGCTCGAAAGTCCAACCAGTCGTACTAAGGCCTATCTTATTACCCAGTAACTGAATTAATGTTAATTACTTTGCCTACCTATGTATAGAATCAAGTCTATCTAACTAAGGCCTTAGGGCGACTTTTTGTAGCGATGCCGTCACGCGTTTTGTAAACGCGCTTCTGCATCGCTACTATCGCGCGTTAGTCGCGTTTGCAACGTGCGACAGAAACGATGCAACGAAAGAAGCCTAATGACTCATTAGGCTTCTTTCGTTGCATCGTCGTTGCATCGTTGCTTCAGTCGCAATCTCATTAGTAATGAGATTGCGACTGAAGCGCGACAGCATCGCGATAGTAGCGATACAGAATCTGGGCGTAGATACACAGCCAGCGACAGCATCGCGGCTGTATCGATACACATGCGCGACAGCATCGCTACTGCATCGCTATAAAAAGTCGCCTTGGGCGAAGCCTCTACGTATGTACAGACAGCTGTGCTGCTGACAGTTTGTAGCGCCACTTTTTCTTCCCAGCTAAATCACTAGGAAGTGATGAAGGGCGGGCGTGCCGGGGGAATGTCTTATATGTCATTTTGACGTTCGAAAAGTGCTGATTCTCAGTCCAATTTGAATAAATGACTTATGATTTGATTTCAACTTAAAAAAAAACTAGGAGGTTCACAATTCGATTGTATATTTAAATGTTTGTTGTCAGAACATTAATTAAATGAAATACTGGGCTGGGTACTGGTTGGTAAAAAATAATAGTTTAAAAAACTAAAAACACGCTTTAAAAACCAAACTAAAAAAGGAGAAAATAATTTAATTCAATTAAAAAGCGTGGGGTGCTTTTTGAGGTATTTTTATAATCAATTAATGTCAAGCACCCCACGCTTTTTAATTAAATTAAATTATTTTCTCCTTTTTTAGTTTGGTTTTTAAAGCGTGTTTTTTAGTTTTTTAAACTATTATTTATTTTCAATTTTTTGGTTCTGGTAACTACAAAAACATGTTTTTTTTTCCTTATTTTTTCATTTTTCTCATTTTTTTTATATTATTGAATTGTCATCGGTCCTCGATAAGTTTACAAAGTTTCAATGAAATCTGACCGTTTAAAGTGGATCAAAATCGCGCTCTAAGGAGTCGGTTACATACAAACATACAAGTGAAGCTAATATAAAGCGTGTAAAATGGTGGTATTCAGCTGTATCCGGTTAGATTGGAAGCCGACCTCAAAAGTCAAAGTCATATATAAACTAGCATAGTTAGCCAATTCAAAAGTCAAAGTCATATATAAACTAGCATAGTTAGCCAATTCAAAAGTCAAAGTCATATATAAACTAGCATAGTTAGCCAATTCAAAAGTCAAAGTCATATATAAACTAGCATAGTTAGCCAATTCAAAAGTCAAAGTCATATATAAACTAGCATAGTTAGCCAATTCAAAAGAGGTCAGTAGACCAAGCGGTTCAGAGAAAGAGCTCGGATTCCCATCATTAGCTTTGTATGGTAATTTACAGTTTATTGTAGAAAGTTAAGTCGACATTCACACGAACACGAACAACATAACATAACACAATCGCGGCGGGATTTACAACTGTCGGTTTTGAACCGAGCATTCTGAACCCAGCAGTACATACATAACCAGTTTATAATGTGCCCACTGCTGGGACACAGGCTTCCTCTTGGTTAGAGGGAGTGGGCTACAATCCACCACGTGGGCCCAGTGTGGGTTGGTAGATGTCACATGTCTTAGAATTTTTGGTTCTAGAACATGCCGGTTTCCTCACGATGTTTTCCTTCAACGTTTTGAGAGCAGTGGTGATGAAATAATTTACACAAAGTAAAATGTCTGGCTGGGTTTGAACTCACGACCTCTCGGCACCGACTCTCTTGTAAGTCGCGGATGCGACTTACAAGTTGTTGGCCATATATTGAGCCCGCGTGATGGATTACGGACTCTCTCTCATCGAGAGGAGCCTTGTGATCTTGCTAGTGATGTTCCGGATATCCGTATCCGTAAAATAGATCCGTATCCGTATTCCTATCCGTTACAATTTTGACGGATCTTTTACAGATCTTTTACCTTATTCTCTTCCGGGGATTGTTCGCACCCCTTGCCTCACCGTGGCCTTGACCGCTACCGTAGCCAAGGGTAGGTGGGCCGCCGGGCACTAGGGGCCATTTACTTTTTGTGCTTGACATGTTGGTTTACCTTATTAATAATTCTAAATTGCGCTACTAAACTTCTTTGTAGACATTTTTTTAACTCGTACAACAAATAAAAACGTTATCTATGCTGCCCAGTGTCACACTAAACTATGTATAAACAAAACAAAAGAAAGACCCGCGCAACGCAAGTCGAAACATGTTCTGTCACGCAAAGCATCAAGTGGCGTCAACTATCGTTTCATGGTCACGCGCACCACCGCGCACCGACACCGATTGAGTAGGTAACAAAGTTAAGATCCGTATCCGTATCCACGGATCTTGACACCAATTATCCGTATCCGGATCCGTATCTACGGATCTACATTTTGAATGATCCGGCACATCACTAGTTCTTGCAGTGGGAACATTATAGGCTGATTGTGATTAGATATAATTATGCGTTCAGAATACCACAGGGCGTCGAAAATCGAACAGGATGTTTTACGATTTACAACTCTCGGCGCTAAGCAGAGCGTTGAAGATCCAGTGCGCGGAAAAATCCCGCTGCGATTTTATTATGTCCGTGGGAACGTGGGCTAAGGCGCTCTACATAGGTTCAGTCTCCAAAAGAGATAAGTAACAAGGCTCGCTATAGTTGAAGTTTAGTAAGAAAACAATGGAGGTTTATGAATAAAATAAATTCGACGGTCCCCACGTACAAGCCCCTAAGTTTTAGATACGTGATTTGCATGTTTTGTTTTCGTGACCTTCAGGCTAGCCTATACTATCGTTTAGTTTAACAAAAATAAGTCTAAGATGGCAAAATGCACTCTAAATGCTCTGCGCGTTCAATACAATAATGCATTCAGGGTGTTGATGGGGTTGCCGCGATACTGCAGTGCTTCCAGCATGTTCGCTGAGGCGGGAATAGATGGCTTTCACGCCATCATGCGCAAGCGATGCGCTTCCATCATGCGCAGGGTACGCGCCAGCCCCAACAGCATCCTGAATACTATAGCGGATAGGTGGGACAGCCCCATACTGGGACATTGGATACGCCTACATTCTACTGTGGCGTAATAATAAATATAGTTTTTAGTTTGTTTTTTCTCCAGTAAATGTAAGTACTAACACTAGTTTCTAAGTCGTTTGTATACTAACCAAATGGGCGTTATGGGTCTGAAATAAAAGATTTTTATTTTATTTATTTATTTATTAAATCCATCGTGACATGATAATTAATGCACGTGTTTGAAACTTTGAAGCACTCTCCTGTAAAAGTAATGTGTAGTTTAAGGATTATACGTAAGGACCGTCGAAATAATAACACGCCTTGTTTCCCTAAAGAGTAGGGGAGAGGTGTATCGACCTATAGAACACCCACACTGCGCCAGTAATGATTGAGTCCTATGTCATAGACCACGAGCCTATTGCCATCAACTGCGCACAAATCCAGACTCTGGGCTGCTACTTAGAAATTCCAGATGACTTTGCCTGACCTGGGAATGGAACCCAGGACCTCAAGGTCAGCAATACTGCCGTCCTTTAACTAGAAAGGCGTTAAGCCTTAAACTGTTTCCGAGAAAATTGCAAAAAACGTGCGAATCGTTATTTCTTAAAAACTGTGATACCTACGTTACTGATTTTAGGACACGTCAATTGATACTAGATGAAAATCATTTCATCCGGCAGAAGTATTTTAAAGTACGGTGGGCTGCATCAATTGAGTACCCCAGTTGTATTAAAATTTGAATACAACTGGGGTACCCAATTGATGTAGCTCACTGTACATTTAACTAAGAAGTGTGGGTCAGACGCTTTCAAGTGATTGAATCATCAAAAATTATGTTACTGAATGGCCTACAAACTTTTGTATCTTGGGAACTATTTGTATTGTAAAAATGTTTGTTAGACAGAAAGATAGAGAATTTTGAACTCTCTTAGATTCTATTAAAAGGTAAAAATTGTACAAGTGAGGGTTAACGCCTTGCGACCACTACATCAACGAGGCAACATTTTCATTTGAATGAGATTTAGTTTGATATGAACTGTTTGTTTCCAAAACGTAGAGTTGGAAGGCCCCCCACAAGGTGGACCAATGGCCGCAGGAATCCGCTGGATGCGGGCAGCACAGAACCGGTCGAAGTGGCGGAGCTTAGAGGAAGCCTATGTCCAGCAGTGGACGTCTTTCGGCTGAAATGATGATGATGATAATGGAGCTACACAAGATCTTACCACCGTCTCTCTCATATTCCTACGTCTGCTGGTTTGTTCACAGTTCTGGGAGATAATATCAGACGAGCACGGCATAGACCAGACGGGCTACTACCGCGGAGACAGCGACCTGCAGCTGGAGAGGATCCAAGTCTACTATAATGAGGCTGCTGATGGTAACCTACACCCATTTTTAGTTAGTAAAAAAAATTACAATGAATTAAGTTAGTACAAACTTATTTTTGCAATCGAAAAAAATTGTCCTATTCGCGGGCTCGAACTCACTGGCGGGCCTGGCTAATAATCACGCTGTCTCACCAGGCTTCGTGTCCGACAGAGATAGTATCAGTGATGAGCAGTTAGACGCTAGTCTACACGCATAACGTTACCAATTGAGTGAGATGCAGGATCATTTATAGTAAAAAATTCGCGAAAAAATTAAGAAAAGTCTTTTGGAAGATCGGGTTTTATGAAAAAGCCAATGTATAAATCAAAGACCAATAAAGTTTATTGAACTTTTTGATAATTGAACTTTGTCGGTACCGACTTGGTTTTGGAGATTTTACACTTCTTTTATTACTTAAACACGCCCAAAGTTAAGTGAAATTAGCAAGAAAAACGAATCTTTGTTGGCTCCTAACTTTTTAATG
Source organism: Antitype chi (assembly GCA_947359405.1). NCBI lineage: Eukaryota > Metazoa > Arthropoda > Insecta > Lepidoptera > Noctuidae > Antitype > Antitype chi. Next base: position 417,236 of record OX375837.1, read on the forward strand.
GGTTTTTATTTTAGTATTCTGTTTTCGTACAGACAATATTAATAATGAGACAAAGCGATATCATATTTTACTTTGGATGTGCCATGTCGGACAGTGGAGTAAAACACTCCCGAAGTTTATATGCAAAAAAAAGTGGACTAGGTTCACCTTAATTGATTGAGGCAGCCACACCCAAGACCGTTTAAGCAGCTGACAACCTCCTAGGTTGAACTGCGAAACGTCAATCACAAAATTAATAATATGCACGAACGGTATACAACATGTAACATAATTAACGCAAGACCTCACACAATTAAGTATCGAGTTAAAAGCATAATACAATAATCAAAACTTTTTTTTTTAAAGCCGCCTGCTGGTATTATTAAGAAAATTGTGTTGACCCCAGCATTACTTTATGCATTTAAAATTGAGTCTTTTTAACTTCTTATAAGATTGAATTTTCTTCGGCTCGATCGGCGGTAGGTATGGCAAAATACATTATGAAAAAATAACCTATGATAAAAGTTACTGAAATCAATTCAGTACTCAATTATGAACGAACTACTTTCAATACTTGCGTTTATTTTGTAACACCTTGTATTGTCGACGGCAGCCGTTCGTCGGAGCTCTTCGACACTCGTCGATCGCTATGTCTGTGCCTGCCGTAGGCCGTAGACGGGTTACTCTCGTGTGTATGAGCATGTAGCAGCACTACAGAAAAATACTTCGCAACAATATCTCAAATTACAAAAAGAGAAGTGGCGCCATCTACAATACCACAGGCGAACTACGCAAGACGCACTACGTCATAGAAATCCTAGATCGCGCAGTTAAAGTTTACCGCGCGATTTTCATAGGTACACCATCCCGACATCAACCGTGGGGCAGTTGCCCACCAGACACAACACCCGTCTGGTCGGAGGATCCTCCCTTTTCCATAGAGTATGAGTGAACTTTACACCATGTTCCTCATACCTCTATAAGCACTTACATGAAATTAGCTTAAAGTGTCCTCTCATTCCACCTATTGACCGCTGACTTCACGTCAATAGTCACAGTCACTTTGAGATTCTTACAGAAAAGCTTGGTTCTAACTTTACAATAAATTATTTCCTAGGCAAGCGGTTCGTTCCTCGGGCAGTACTGGTGGACCTGGAGCCAGGGACCATGGACGCTATCAGGTCCTCGACTTACGGCCAGCTGTTCCGACCTGATAACTACGTGTTTGGGCAAAGTGGTGCCGGTTAGTACTAAGCATAGGTACTCACAGGTATGGTGCGCGTCCTTACTAAAACAGATCGTCACACATGTCACGTTTTTAAGGGAAAACTTCGTTAGGCGCTGTTTGCGCTCTTTCTGAACAGTGAATCGAAGTGATCGTCTGCGGAGTTTCACTAGCTAATTTAAATTGAACCTGTAATGTTTTTAGAATGCTATTGCAACTGCCCCGTTTCTGTAGTGCATCAGAGATGTTTACGCAAAACCGAACTGACAGTTTTACGCAGTTATACGCAAAGAAGTTGCTTCACTGATGCATCTAACGCGGGTCGGTGACAATAGTATCCTGAAATCAGTAACGGAGAGTCCTTATTTCCTTGTTCTAAGGCATTTTGTGCTGAGCATGGTCAACTAGGTAGCTGATCTCTTGCTTGATCGTTCTCTGCGCAACCTGCCTCGGACACTAATTCGTTGTGTTGCCGGTGTTGATTGTGTTTTGCATTACTAACATTAGTTACTAAGGTATTTTTTTTACTAACAAGATGGATTATATTGCTGTCCGAAACTGAATAAATAAGTAAATAAATTAAAGCTACACCCTTCTACTAGATGCTATACAGTCGCCTACATTAATTCTCAAACATTCCCTACGCGACATAACTTTTTCATTTCTTCGCATCACCAAGAATATGTCTGACCTTTAAAAGGGACTGTGACTTCAGAGTTTGTTTCGGCCTTTCATCTCAGAGTAGTCAGATAGGAAACGCCGACCTCGTCTAGTTTTCAAAATATAAGTGTTTGTAAAAACCTACTTACAGAAATAACAACATTTATCACCTTGACAAAATATCTTCGACTCACTGACTTTTGTTTCATGTTACTAGGTAACAATTGGGCGAAGGGTCACTACACTGAAGGAGCAGAGCTGGTGGAGTCTGTCATGGACGTAGTGCGGAAAGAGGCGGAGCCCTGTGACTGCCTACAAGGTACGTAACACCTTGCCTCACTGAGGGAGGAGCAGAGTTTCTGGAGTCTGTCATGGACGTAGTACGGAAAGAGGCAGAGCCCTGTGACTGCTTACAAGGTATGTACACAACATTTGTGCATGGGAAGCCGTCACCTCCTTCTGCGAAGCAGTAATGCTCGCGAAGGAGGAGGCGGAGAGCGTGGGGGAGGGGCAGGGATTTTTTTTTTTTTTTTTTGTTTTGGCAGGAGTGGGAAATCCTCATGGACGCCCAGACTGCCTCACTTGTGACGCAGTCTGGGCAGTGCCGGACTCTTACCGGCTAAAACCCACTCCTGCCCTTGCTCAGTGTTCCTCTGACATTATCAGAGCCCTTGTTCGTCATAGTTTTGATTTTATAATCTTTCGTTAGATAACTTATCGGTCTGTTCTGTTTCAGGTTTTGTAACTTTCCTGGAAGGAGTCACCTCACTTCATCCACTATTTGATCTTGCCTGTTATTATATACCTTCATGTGTTTATTATGAGTTTATTTACATCTTACATTTCTATTTAAACTTATTTCTCTATATTTTTATTTTTGTATTTTTTTTTTTTTTGAACTTATTTATGCTTATACCTATACTATTTTTTATCTTATTCTTAATTTACGCTATATTTTTATGGCTATCCAAATATATATAATAATATATCTTTTAGTCATAATTTCTAAATTTACTTATTTCATTTATTACCTATCTTATGTATATGTACTAATAACTTAATGTTGTAATATTTGTCACTGTTCAGTTTTCTTGCTATTGCAACCACATAGTTTGGATCTGATTTGCTTGAATTTTCTTTGAAGCATTTCCGTCTCTGGGCTGGTGCAGCGTTACAAATTTGGCCTTTCAGGGTACTAATGTTTTTCGGCTCAAAAAACTCGTTTGACCACCACGGTACGGTATGTCTGTGTTTTATTTTGGATTTGATATCTGTAATACAACTAATTAAACTAATTGCTGAATCTATTTTATCTTTTATTTTAAAATCTGTTGAAATAAATTTTGTAACCGCTACTATTTGGTGCAATTTCCCACGAAATTGGCTACAAATTGTATGGTTTTTTACTAAAAATTTGGAGACAGTTCCGCTGTGGTCAAACGCCTTCATTCCGGGAGTGGCTAACTGCACCTCAGCAATACGCCACCGACAGGCGCGCCAATGCATCCCACTTCACGCGTATTGGGCACGCACTGTCGAAGGCGTTGTGGTCCGTGCAATCTAACTTTGCCAATACACAATTGTGGCATTTTGGGCCCACATCTGCCAGACGCGACGGGCAGTCGGCACGCAGGTGGGGCTCCCCGCAGTGAACGCAGAGATCGGCGGGCCCCGTGCACAGTTTCCTGCCGTGGCCGAAGCACAGGCAGCGAGTGCACTGCACCAGTGGCGATTGGTCCCGCACTCGCACCCGCTGCAGGTCAATGTGCACGCGACCCGCCATAGTTAGTCGCTGCCACACGGTCGGGGACACCTGCAGGATGACGTGGCACATATGGGGGTTCCTCGTCTTACGACGGTACTTCACCCCCAACCTCACATCTCCTGCAGAAATGTCCCCGATTAGGTGGGTGTTCTGCCGCTGCAGGGCTTGCACAAGCTCCGCATCTGAGTGGCACGAAAGGACGTCCTTGACGATGATGAGCGGATCTTTGTTCTTCATCTCCTCCGCCACCAGATTGCCAGCTCTCCGGATCCTTTCCGTCACTCTCGTGAGCTCCTCCCTGGTTCCAAAGCCCACTACCACCTTCTGGTCCCGCGCCTTGAGGGGGGGGGGGGGCAGGGATTGCGCCCTCGCGCCCCTAGTCGCCGCAGGAGACGCCCTGGGCGTCGGGAGTCCCAGGCTGATTCCCGGCCACCGCAGGCGCGGGCTTGCGCACGGCAGGCAATGGGTAGCTCACCGTCCGGTAAGGACCTGGCCCGGGTCGACGACGTGGTATGGTCCACGCGCACCTCAAAGAGATGTTAGCAAAAATTAAAGGGATCAGCAGGCAACTGAAGGAACACGGGTGGGTTTTAGTCAGTAAATGTCTAACACGCCCTCCCGCTCTGCCCAGAGCGGGAGAAGTCATTTGATGATTTCCCATCCAAAAAAGAAAAAACGTTACACAACATTTTTCCTCATTGAGGAGTAGAATTGCTGGAATCTGTTGTGGTCGTAGTGCGGAAAGAGGCGGAGCCCTGTGACTTCTTTCAAGGTACGTAACATCTCGCCTAAAATGATGACGATGATGATTGTGGGTAGGTACTGTAGTTGGTTGTTTACCGAATACAACCTTATCGTTGTACCGGCAGGCCACGAAGTGGCTTTGTCACATTCGAACTGTCAAGGAGATCTAGAACAATCCTTCAAGTTGTATTTTAACTCAGGTTTTGTTTCGGAAGAGAACAGATGATTGACGGGCGCGGAGCTGTGAAGACATAAGCGTGGAATTTATTATGACACGCATGTGAGTGTTTCATTAACTGATCCCGGTACTCGAGGGTCCCTTCAGGTCCCACAGTACCTGTCTTAACTTTTTGTTGTGCAGGTTTCCAGTTGACCCACTCTCTGGGCGGAGGCACGGGATCAGGACTGGGCACGCTGCTCCTCAGCAAACTGCGTGAAGAGTATCCAGACAGGATTGTCAATACTTTCAGCGTGATGCCGTCTCCTAAAGTAAGTTAAATATTTACCGACTACAAAAAAAGATGGAGGTTCACTCGTCAGTTAGAAAAAAAAAGTTACGATGGGTCACGATACCATCTTTACATACCCCTCCGTGCTTCGGAAAGCACGTTAAGCCGTTGGTCCCGGCTGTCATTCGTGGATCTTTGACAGTCGTTACGGGTCGTCAGAAGCACGAAAGTCGACAACCAATCCTAGCAATGGGTAGCGTGTTACCCAGTAACTGGGTTGTAAAGGATAGCTAGGCAGTCACTCCATGTAAAATACTGGTATTCAGCTGCATCCGGTTAGACTGGAAGCTGACCACGACATAGTTGGGGAAAAAACTTTATAGCCCAATGATACCTCTAGATGCGTTACCGGCGCTCATATTGACAAGAAAAATGTCAGGTAATTGCCTGTCGTGTTATTAGTCACGTACCATCCAGTGATGCGGCGCAACGCTAGTGACGTAACTAACTATACATGTTTATCTCTTTCTAACAACAGGAATTGGTATGGGTCTTTCCTGTTCTTCACGCACTGTATGATTGTTTGTACTAGTAGGTAGCTACATTTATGGTTTACGATGTTTTTGAATGCTCTAATGTTCTTGTATGACGCGTCTATTGACATAGGCAGATTGATTTTCGTAGTCAAAAGTAAGTATTGGATTTTTCTCACTATTTCAGGTCTCAGACACCGTAGTGGAGCCGTACAACGCCACCTTATCAGTGCACCAGCTGGTGGAGAACACCGATGAGACCTTCTGCATTGATAATGAAGCGCTATACGACATCTGCTTTAGAACGCTACGGCTCGCGTCACCAACATACGGAGACCTGAATCATCTTGTGTCTGTAAGTAGAATATAATAGAATTAAGTTAAACTACGCTTGCCGCGGTTGGTCCATGGATGAGTGACCATATTCACATATCAAGACCTCTCCGTGCCTCGGAAAGCACGTTAAGCCGTTGGTCCCAGTTGTCATTCGTAGATCTTTGACAGTCGTTGCGGGTCATCAGAGGCTCGAAAGTCTGACAACCAGTCTTACCAAGGGGTATTGTATTATCTACCTACTGGGTTGTGGAGGTCAAACTTAAATATAAGGTAGGTACTGCGCTTCTTCTTCGTCTTCGTCGTGTCGATGATTCCAATTGTTGGTGTCAAACAAGCTTCGATCAGAATTCTGTCACTTCGGTAGCGTTGTCGTTGGCTTTCCATAGTGCAGGTGTTAGTGCACGCAGAGCATGACACGAGGTGGAGTATAGTTTGCGATGTGGCTCCACAGTCGCACTCCATCTCATCGGAGTACCCCCATCTGACCAAGTTGTATCAACAGCGACCCACAGGCTTCTTGGTGCGCTAATTTTGGCGATTTTTTGCCAATTTTGGCGTAGGTACAAATTATTAAAAACAATTAGATGAGCACTATTCAAATACAATATCTTCTGTCTATAGCCTAATACAGGAAAAGTTTTTATGCAGTGCGCAAACTGTAACCATGAATTTAGCATATCATTCTAGAAACCCTAGCGCGAAATTTTTCGTCGGTTACCTATACATTAAAAAAAACAGCTGTTCCATACATTTTGACCACGTAGGTACCTATTGCACTTTTCTATGAAACAGTTTTTGTAAAACCGACTTAGAAATTTAGAAATACGTTAAGTTTTAAATGAATTAAGGTCGAATTTCGACGACTTGGCAGCCACTAGTAGGTATAAATATAGAATGTTTTCTCTACAGCTGACTATGTCCGGCGTGACCACATGCCTGCGGTTCCCCGGACAGTTGAATGCCGACCTTCGTAAGCTGGCGGTCAACATGGTACCGTTCCCAAGGCTTCATTTCTTCATGCCAGGTAAGGATTTCATTTTCTTCCTTCTTCTTCACCATCATTATAAAACTTCACTCAAAAGAAAGTCCTATGTTCAGCAGAGAATAGGACTTTATTTTACTGTGCACATCCCCTCGCTCCAGTGCCAGCTTCATCCAGGTCCTACCCTTGATGATTCTACCAACCCATTACGCTGTCATTTCATCTACAACGCTACATGCATACTGACGTCACGCAAAAATCCTGCATCGCGCAAGAAGAGTTAACCACGCTACTAGCAATTTGATACTTCGGGCAGTTGCCCACCAGACAACACCCTGGTCGGAGGCATTCTCCCTTTTCTATGGAGGATGATTGAACTCTACACCCTGTTCTTCATGCCTCTATACGTGTTTCAGTCCTTGGACGTCACTCAGTCATTGCCTTACGTGGAGTTCGGCAGTGGCCGAGTCAAAAGCATTGCGATCGATTGGTTTGTTACGCAATTCCCCCGCAGGCTTCGCGCCGCTGACCGCCCGCAACAGCCAGGGCTACCGCGCGCTGACGGTGCCCGAGCTGACGCAGCAGATGTTCAGCCCCGTCAACATGATGGCGGCCTGCGACCCGCGCCACGGCCGCTACCTCACTGTGGCCGCCATCTTCAGGGGCCAGATGTCCATGAAGGAAGTCGACGAGCAAATGTTGACGGTGCAGGACAAGAACTCCAGGTAATCTATCAGAGCAGTGGTGGACCAGAAGGCGGCCGTCAGTCCTGGCTAGGGTTCAATCTTTGTCCAAGTCTCGTCCGGATCTTACTTAGCTCCATCTTTGACCAAGTTCAGTTCGGATCTAAAGGTGCTCTTACACGGGCAATTTTCTGAGCAATTATTGCTTGGCAACACTAATGGATCAATCTGGAGCAACAATAATAAAATGCGGCAATTGTTTTGGGAATATTGCTTCTAATTGCTCCATATATTTTCACATTTCTCAATGTCGTCAATGTTAGTTGCCGAATATCCAATCGGTTTGGAAATTTTCTTTCTATCACGTTTCTACGTATAACTACGTCTCGTTATTGCGAGACAAACCTATTGACTAGTATTGCCTACCTTTGTAAGTTGCTCCATATTGCATGGTATTGTGTGGCCGTATCTCTGGCCACAGGTTGCTACATGTTGCCATCGCCCTAAATTGCTGGATGTAGTCGTGACGTCATAGTTGACGAGAATTGAGTAATTTTAGTTGCTCGTGTAAGCGCAACTTTAGGTCAGGCTCTATGTTTTGTTAAATTATCTATAACGCCTTTATTATTTGTACTGTGTTGTGCTAGTAAAAGAGTTTACACATTGTGTGTATGTATGTGATTCACATTAGGTCGGTCTGACTATTTTTCCCCCCCGTCGTTATACGCTGCCCGGCTCGCGCCACAAAGCAGTTGTCACTGACAGTTGTGAGTTGGCTTCTGTGCCAGAAGAAAAGAAACACGAAATATTGGGTGCATCCAATCACGCCGGCGAAACTGCTGGCGAGTGTGGGTGGGTGGGGGTCGACGTGTGGCTTTGCCGCTACGATCCTACAAATGTGAACGGTTCTATATACAGGGTGTCCCTTCCCCTTGGATCGCTAGAGCGTTAAGACGTGTTTTTTGTGGTTTTTGTTTTTAAAATAATTCATTTAATCAAATTTATAAATTCAAATATACTATCAGACTACCAGGCGACCATAATATCGCAAAGTTAAACATCAGTGAGCAACAGCGGCAGCGGCAGTGCGGGCGCACCGAGACTCTGCGTGCGTGAGTAATCCCTCTCACTCGCACACACATAAAGCAAGACCTCTACGGGTCCATGTCTTCGCGCGTGTGCTAATTACGCACACAGTAAACTTTACTATCGCGCTTCATCGTGTCGTCGCTTGCGCTTACGGTCCTACGTATTGCTGTTCGCCTAGTACAATGCTTCGCTCTCCAACTAAGTGTGGATCAGAATCGGATATACATACCAAGAGAGATACTACTCCATCGCCGACTCAATTTGTTAACTCGCGTTCACTGAAGCGCCGTCACGACAATGTCACAAGAGACGATTTTGATGATTTTAAAGAAGAAATTAGGCAAATGTTCGCTTCCATACAGCACAAGATGGACACTTCACTGGCTAGCATCGAGAAGAGCTTAGAGGCTATTTCTCTTCAACACGATGAATTCCGTACCAAAATAAAAACCCTGGAAAAAAACTGTGTGGAAAACCAGAACTACATAATTACCTTGCAAGAAAAGGTTGAAGAGCTACTTCGTGTCTCAAAATTAACTACTGTTGAATTGAGAAATGTGCCCTATAAAGTTAAGGAAAATAAGCTGGACCTTACAAATTATGTTACCAACATTTCGAAGTCGCTAAATATAAGTATTCAGCCAACGGACATTTACGACATATATCGCCTACCTGGTCGGAAAGACTCCAGAAAAGACCCGAACAGACCTATTATTATCCAGTTGTCTCACCTTTATGTGAAAACTACACTTTTGAACGCCGTGAAAGACCTGAACAAGTCCAACCAGCATAATAAACTTAATATGAGTCATGCAGGTTCAGAAGGGAACTCAAATCCGATTTATCTCACGGAACATCTTACCGTGAACGCGAGAAAACTTTTCTACCTTGCGCGCCAGCTGAAGAAAGAAAAGAAAATTAAGTACTGCTGGATTACTGATGGAAAAGTGCTTGTAAGGAAGGTTGATGGTGATCAATCAATTCTTATCAAATCAGAATCTCAGATTGAAGCTCTATCAAAAGAAGCCTGACTATTTATTATTTCCACGTGCATCCTAATTTTGTTTGTACTCTATCTTGTTTATTTTTCCAATTTTTATGTAGCTTCGGCAACATTTTACCCACTAAAAATGGCAACCTATTTAAACTGTAAGTTGCTACGATGTCAAAATGCCAAACCCTTACAAACAACACTTTACAACCACACCAACAATCACACATCACTTACACTACATCCAAACTCACCTGTACATACTCTCACATCTGACATTCACTACCTCAATTGCTCTCCCTCGGTCAATATTTTTTCCACCGCCATTATCCTAAGGATAGATGCTTACTACAACACAGTTAACTTTGCTGTCAAATTGGTTAGTAACATATATAATTTACTAAAGCCTATAATTATACGTATTTTACACACTTTTAATAATGTTGGATAATATAATCGAATTAAACGATAACATTGATCAAATTTCAGTCTCAAGTTCAATATGTTGTAAACCGGAGGAATGTGCTTTGCATATAAGTGACCCTCGTAAACACTTAAAATTAGTTACCCAGAACATCAGGTCCATCAGCGCTAATTCTGATTCCTTTTTGACTCTCTTATCCAGGGTCAATTTTGAAATCGACATTATCGTGCTGACTGAGTGCTGGCTAAAGCATAGTAACTGTGTTATTCCACCGATCGCGAGCTATTCCCAATATCAAACAATGCTTGTCTCAAACCAGAATGATGGAGTCGTTATTTATGTTAAAAACCTCGAAAACTACACTGTGTTTGAACCCAAACTTATGGACGCAAGCTGTCTTGTGCTTAAAGTTGGCACCGAAAGGGCATTCATATGTATCTATAGGTCCCCCTCTTGTAGCGACCCTACTAACTTTTTGAATTCCCTTAACTCACTTCTAGTTGATCTCTCGTCATATCCAAATATAGTAGTTGTAGGTGATATAAATCTAGATATCAGTTGTACACCCTGCCCCAACCACATAGCTGAATATCTAAATCTTATGGCTTTTCATGGTCTACTTCCGGCACACTCCTCCCCTACTCGTGGAACAGCCAGTCTAGACCATGTCATGCTAAAGACCAATATGTCAGCGATTACAATCGTAATGGATTCCTCAGTTACTGACCATAATTGCGTGTTGTTATGCCTTCAGTCAAATAAATCTTATAAACAGCAAAGAAGGACAATTTCCAAAATTGACTACGTCACTCTCGATAAAAACGTACATTCTCTAGATTTTCAACCCCTTTATGAATGCACTGACCCTAACGAAGCATCCAACTTATTACTCAATACTATTACTACCATCATAAACTCATATTCAACTATTATTACAGTTTCTAATCACAATCGCTTGCTCAAGCCTTGGATGACCTTGGGAATGCTCCGTTGTATGCGTAATCGTGACGAAATGCATAAAAAGCTTAAGCTAACCCCGAATAACACTGTGCTTCTGACTACCTACAAAAGATACAGAAACTTCTGTACTAAAATCCTCAAAAAGCTCAAAAGAGAGTATGACAGGTCTGAAATTAGGGCGGCTTCTAACGACAATAATAATAAAAAGATCTGGCAGGTCATCAAAAGAGTTACCTGTACTGCAAAGCAAAAATCTTCCTCTACTGATTTGCTTACATGTGCATCTTCCCCCGAAGAGTCTATTAACCAAATAAATGATTTCTTTGTTAACATCGGCGCTAACCTTGCTGCCAAATTTCAAAACAATCCTGACAGTCATTTGTTGCGAGATTCCGCAGATTCGGTACTTCATTCTTTTGCCATGTTGGATACTGATGAAAGTGAGGTTGATACACTCATTACGTCTCTAAAATTGAACTCAGCCGTTGGCTGGGACAACATACCGTCTAAGTTTCTTAAGCGCTACAAACAGCTTCTCGTCCCACCTCTTACGTACTTATTTAACCTCTGCCTACGCAATGGTACCTTTCCTCGGTCTCTCAAAAAAGCGATTATACACCCTATACACAAGAGTGGGAATAGGAACTGTGTCGATAACTACCGGCCTATAGCAGTGTTACCATCCATATCTAAAATTTTAGAACGTATTATTAATAACCGACTTATTAATTACCTTGAGGACAAAGGGTTGTTGTCTCCTAATCAGTTTGGTTTTAGGCATAAGACTTCAACTAGTGCTGCTGTTTTGGAGCTAACTTCTCAGATAGTTGACAAAATTGATTCCAAGAAAAAAGTCTTGTCTATTTTCCTAGATCTTAAAAAAGCATTTGACACGGTTTCTGTTCCCATCCTTATTTCGAAGCTTGAGGGGCTGGGCGTACGTGGTGTTGCGCTTGACATTTTTAAAGACTACCTACGAAACAGGACACAATGTGTTAAAATCCTTAATCACCTAAGCAATGACCTTCCCGTGACTTTCGGTGTGCCCCAGGGAAGTGTAGTTGGCCCCTCCCTCTTCCTAGTTTACATCAACCAACTATGCAACCTAGCCCTGCCAAATGGGAAAATAACTGTGTTTGCCGACGACACTGTCCTTACCTTCTCAGGTGCTTCCTGGCACGAAGCTTTTGAGGCTGCACAATCAGGGATCAACATTGTAGTCGATTGGCTTAATAAACACCTCCTTACTCTAAACACGGATAAAACAAAAATACTGACCTTTGCTTTACACCAATCCACACAACCCCCAGATTCCTTTGCACTTGTGGCACACTCTTGCCATTCACCGGAGTCCGTTGCGTGCAGTTGTCCTGAGCTTCAACGTGTACGGTCTATAAGATATCTTGGGGTAACACTCGATAACGGTCTTACCTTTTCCTTGCACATAGACCTATTGACCTCAAGAATCAGGAAACTGATTTTTGTATTTAAAGCACTACGCCATGTCGCTGAGGGAGAGATAGTCAAGAGAGTCTACCTTGCTCTTTGCCAATCTCTCTTAACGTATTGTATTTCTACGTGGGGTGGGGCGCCTAAAACCATACTCCTAAAGTTGGAGAGAGCCCAGAGAGCCGTATTAAAGGTAAGCACCTTCCGTCCCCTTCTTTTCCCAACAGTTGAGCTTTATAAATGCTGCAGAGTTCTCACTGTGAGACAGCTCTTTATACTCCATACCGTATTGCTACAGCATCTAGACACCCCTTACGTCATAGTTACCAAAAGACGTAGAGACACAGTCTGTAAACCTCATAGATGTAAATTCGCATTCACTAAGAGATTCTTCTGCTTTCAAGGCCCACATTTGTACAACAGACTCAATAAAGATCTGAAATTCTATTCATATCCAAGTAACACCTTAAAAAAAACGGTTACAAACTGGCTACTTGGACACAATTATATTGACACCGAGCGGCTTCTTCTTTCTGGAGAAAAGTCCTACTAATTAAATGCAACTATCCCTCACTTACTCAACACACACACTCCACACACTTCACCACCACCACCACAACTCACCATTTGTTTTTTTGCCTTTTGTTTTACTACTCGTTGATTTTATTTTACAAATTTTTTTTTTCATGTATTATTTGTGACCATTTTTTGGTTTTATGTATATTTGCAATGCCTTAAATATATGAATCAAGGGTTGGGACTTGTGCCCTTAATACAAGTTATTCTGATAACTTAGCAAGGGTGCAAGTTACGATAGCTTCTAGTTCTATGCTTACAATTAAGTCATTATGTATGTAACTTTAAGTAGCTGTATTGGTTGATACGAATAAATACTATTATTATTATTTTTGTAGTGTTTTTTCTTCTCAGCTCTTTGGCTGGTTTTTGCAACATTTACGGACCGAAGCCAAGTAAATGCAGCGAGTGGTGTGTTATGTTTAAGATGTGTTGTGATGAGGCCCTATTTCGTTTTCATCTATTTGCATGAACTTTCGGACAATGCGACATGTATTTAAAATTGCAGCTTTTTGTAAGGTGATATAGAGGGTTTCTTTTAGGTTAAGTAATTTAAGGCTATGAAGAAGGTGATTTGGGATGACGCCTGTTGTGGAGAGGACTATAGGGACCACGTAAACTTTTTGTTGGCGCCATATCCTAGTTACTTCCTCTTTGAGTTCGGCGTATTTACTAATTTTTTCAGATATTGTCTTCTGAATGTTATGTGTGTTAGGAACGGCAATATCTATTAGGTAAGTAACTTTATTTATTTTGTCTTGTAAGGTTATATCCGGTCTATTGTAGTGAATTGTCTTGTCGGTGAGTATGGCGCGGTCGTAATAAAGTTTATGTGTGTCATTTTCTAGGATAGTTTGTGGTGTGTAATTGTAATACGGAGTGTTTGTGTCTTGAATGAGTGTGTATTTGAGTGCTAGTTTTTGGTGAATTACATTTGCTACCTGGTTGTGCCTGTGTGTGTAGTCTGTCTGCGTAAGAGTTGTGCACGCTCCTGTTATGTGTTGAATTGTTTCTGGTTGTGTGTGACACTTGCGACATTTATCATTTGTTATTGAGGGGTCTTTGATGATATATTTTCTATAATTTTTAGTGTTAATAATCTGATCTTGTATCGCAATTATAAATCCTTCAGTTTCTGGGAATAAATTGCCTATTTTCAGAAACTTATTTGAGGCTACTTGGTTCACATGGGATTGTTCTAGGTCATGAGGATGTCGGCCATGAAGTACTTTTTTCTTCCAGTCCTCAATTTTTTGTTTCTGAGGGTCTTCGCTAGTAATTTGTGGAATATCTAGCTGCTCATTCAAGTTAAGTGGGGTGTAGTTACTATCATTTTGAACTATGGCTTTATGAATGTTACTAGTGCGAGATTTTGAGTGAAAGAATGTTTTCAGTTGACAGACTTGTTTCCGCCATAGGTGCTGGATGTCTATCAAGCCTCTCCCTCCATTTTGTCTTTTGATAGTAAGTCTTTCTATTGCAGATTTAGGGTGTAAGTTGTTATGTTTGGTAAGGGTGGTGCGTGTGATTCGTTCTAATTGTTCTGTGTCTGTTTTTGTCCATTTAATAACTCCGAATGAGTATGTCAAGATGGGGATGGCAAATGTATTTAAGGCCTTGATGAGATTCTTACTAGACAGTTGTGTTTTACATATGGCATTTACTCTCTTTTTGTACTCTGCAGTAAGTGTTTCTTTAATCCTAACATGATCTAGTCCCCTTAGTTGCGTGTACCCTAAATATTTATATACGTCGGTCGGTTCCATTGCTGTTATGGTGTCTGTGTTATTTATGATATAGTTTCCGGGTCGTATCTTGCCGCGCATGATATGAAGTGTTTTACATTTATCCAGACCAAAATGCATGTTTATATCTAAGCTAAACTCTGCTGTTGCTTCAACTAATTTTTTCATATCTTTTTCAGTTTGCGCGTATAGTTTAATATCGTCCATGTAAATGAGATGTGAGAGTGTTGTTTGTTCTATATTGTGTTTGAGACAATAGCCGGCCCGACAGCGCTGCAGTAGATGTGACAGAGGGTTTAGTGCTAGACAAAACCAGAGGGGACTCAGTGAATCACCTTGGTAGATACCCTTCTTGATATATATTTGTCGCGTTGTGACATTATTGTGATTGCAATTTATTTGAAGTGTGGTTTTCCACAGTGGCATTATGTTTCGAAGGAACTCTATTATTTTTGGATTTATCCTATAAATTTCAAGTATATGTATCAACCAGGAGTGTGGAACACTGTCGAAAGCTTTTTTATAGTCTATATATGTACAGTGTAGGTTTCTATGCTTCGTGGTGGCATGTTTATGGATAGTAGAGTCAATAATTAACTGTTCTTTGCACCCCATATGGCCCCGCCTGCATCCCTTCTGCTCCTCTGCCATTATGTTGTGGTGTTCGATATGTGAGTTAATTTTCGTTGTTATTGCTGATGTTAATATTTTATATATCGTGGGTAGGCAAGTTATTGGTCTGTATTGGGAAGGTTGTGGTGATTTTTTTGTTTTAGGTAGCATGTACGTTATACCTGTTGCAATAAAATCGGGTATATTTTGTTGACCTAATATAATTTCTGTTAAGTTTTTTGCTATGAGTTTGTGTAATGAAGTTAACTTTTTGTACCAAAAATTGTGTATTTTATCTATACCAGGAGATTTCCAGTTATGTAATCTGCCTGTTATGTGTGTGATATCGGACTCGGTAATCTCTACAAATTCCATTTCATGAATAGCCTTCCATTTTGTTTCTTCTTCTGCTATCCACGTTGCTTTATCGTTATGTTGTTTTTGTTCTTCCCAAATGCTAGACCAATATGTTTCTAGTTGCTCTTTTGTAGGTTGGTGAGGTGTA
The DNA here is from genome assembly GCA_947359405.1 of Antitype chi. Lineage (NCBI taxonomy): Eukaryota > Metazoa > Arthropoda > Insecta > Lepidoptera > Noctuidae > Antitype > Antitype chi. The sequence goes on from OX375837.1 coordinate 432,943, forward strand.
TCTGTGTTAATGTCATCATTTGTGTCGTTGTCTGGTTTGTGTAAGTTTCTATAAAATATTTTTTCATTTGTGGAAAATATGGCATTATCGTTTTTGCGTTGTTGTGCTTTTTTGTATCTTCTGAGTCTATGAACTTTAAGAGCTAGTTTTTGTTTTAAGGTATCTAAGAAATCTTCAGGTTTTCTGTTATTATTTTCGTGTCTGGTGTGCGTGACATTACTTCTGAATATAGCTTCAACTCTCCTTACTACTTTACTTGACCTAATATTGTTAATGTATTGTGTTAGCCTACCACAATCGGCTCTTAGTTTTTCGATGTCCTTTTCTAACCTCTGTTGCCATGCTGGTTTGATATTATGTTTTGGTATCCCGTTTCCGGAGTGTAGCGTGATTTTAAAGTTAAGCTCTTCAGATACGACTACCGCTGTACAATATATAAGTGTGTGTATATCTATAAGTTGAGTGTCGTCGCAAATAAATTGGTTAAGTATGTTTTCATTAAATAAGTTAACTAACCGGAAAAGATTAGGACTATATCGAAGTTTAGGTAATTTTGGTCGAACTGCTGGGTCCATCCCAGAGTATTCTGCTAAAGTTGTTCTAAATCTGTCATGTATTTCTTGGATATATGTATCTGTTGTCAGATTTTGATCCACAACAATTATGGTCTCAATATCATTTTCTAGGGTTAGGGTTATACATTCGGTTTGTGTGGATGTGTGTGATGTTTGCGTGTAAGCTTGCGATTGGTTGTATGATTGAGACTGAGTATATGATTGTACTTGGGTGTGCGATTGTGCGTGTGATTGTTCAGCAATGTCGGTTATGTTTTGCGACGGTGAGATAGCGTTAGCGCTTGTATTAATTTCTGCTTCTTGTAATTGTATTCGTGCTTCTTCTTTTAATTGTTCTATTATTTCTTGAGATAAAAGCTTATTTCTAACTATAGCTCTTCTCTGATCTGAGATTCTTTGTTCTGAAACGGTTATTTCAGGATAATGTCGGGTAAAAAGTTCATGCAATTGTTGTCTGTAGGTGGTCATGTCGGTCTCTAATTTAGTGATATAAAAGTAAGTTCGCATGATAAATAGGTTAACTTCTTTGCTCCATCTCATGCGAACTCTTGCTTTTCCAGCCTTGGTGGACGCGGGTAAAAAGGAACTAGCCTCCCGCGCAACATTCAAGGTCGGAGTGGGTGGAATTGAATTTAAACTATTGATAGGAGGTGTTAAAAGTATGGGTGACGATGGTCTAGATGGTGATGACGGTTGAGAGGGTGTGTAAGAGACTGTGCTTGGACTATACGGTTCTACAGGGGTGTTTGTCCTGTCCGTCAGTCTGTCACCATCGTCATTGATTTCGGCTGTAGCATCTTTGTCGGTGGGAGCCCGCCTGTTCAACTCCTCACCGCTGACGGTTCGCATGCTGAGACACCCAGCGTCAGCTCCAGGTGCGCCCCGGCGCACAGTGGGCTGAAACGGGCCGGTAAAGGACTTTGCATTTAAAAAAAAAAAGTTTCTTTTTCTGAAATTTTAAATATTGTGTTGGATTTATCTATCAATTATAAGTAATTATTTCTATGAGGGTCGTTCAGATAACTTAGTATTTTCGGAGTTATAAATATCCAAAGTAATTTTTGTATGAAGCAAAAGAAAAAAATGTGAAAATCTCGAAATTCTCAAATTTTCTCAAAGAATTGACTCTACGTATGCATAGTACGTATATTTGTCCTATTTTAGCACCTATTCTCGGGTTGCGATTTTCTGCGATTTGGTCGCAATTTCAAATTTTGTTCTCTATTCCACACCACCATAGAGGTTAAGAACTAGGCGCGTTTTTTTTTATGTAGTGGTCTCCCCTTTAGGCCTAATCCACTAAGGACTAATAAAATAAATAAATAAATAAGTAAAAATCACAATTACTACTGGCCACTGCACTGTTTTAATTTAATCACTGTCAAGGGTATCCACATTAACGAATGCAAAATTTTCGTATTCGTCATCATCAAATGTTTCCGCTTGTTCAATTACTAATAAACTTTGTGCTTCTACTGACAAAGTTTTATGTTTTCTGCGAAGTTCGTGACGTTTCGCTGAGATGAGTGGATCAGAGCTGGTCAATAAATTATTTAAAATGTCTTCATTTGTAGTTTTTCTACTGCATTTCCTGGAATGGTGTTGGTGGTACCTACGAAAGTCTTTATTTCTAGCTTCAGCAGCTTCTTCAGATAGCTGTCCAATTGGTATTAGACCAAAACTTTCAATAATAGCTGCACCATGCATAAGAACTTTATGAACACTTGAAGGCATATAATACCAGCTATATAATTCCAAATACAGTTGCATGGTCACTTGAGCATATTCGTGAAATTTCGCTGTGTCAATGTGGTAACCTGATGAAATTGCCTCTAAAATGATTGCAAATCGCCTTATTAATTCTTCACTAACACCAGTTATCTCAGCAGTCATGTTTGGATTTGCAAAAAATCTTCTAGCAGTATTTCCGTCATTCGTGGAGCCGTGCCCTTGTTTAACAACATCAATCGGAAGTCCCATTCTATTTTTAAAAGCGTCTTGTATGTCTTTCTTTCTTCTTTCCATGATGCACTTGTTGTCTCCCTTTACTGTCCATGTCTGTATCGTTAATCTGTAGGCTATATGCAGAATGCATTCCATCATTCGTATCCAGGTATTTAATGATGACAATCCGTATTTACAGAGATCTGGATCAGTCGGTTTTGATACAATTAAGGGCAAATTATTCATCTCTGTTGGAGTGGCTTTACAAATGTCGCATCTCTGAGATGAAGTATCACACTACACAAACTGTCATTATTTTTAATACTGCCACTGTTTTTTAAAATAACGAAAAGATCAAGCTTTGTCACTAAATTTTCAAACATTTTCACAAATACAAAATAACAAATAAGTAAGTAATGAATGTGTGGGGGTAGTGCGTCTATTATGGTGGGTAATAGAACACTGAAGTACGTTTGAATGCAACCGAACATTCCGTAGATACCCTATCGTTGCACCAATCACGTTACGACACGTCATAACTTGTTGTTGCGCTCGCGCACTCTTATCCCTTGATTCCCGAAAATAAGTCTCAAAACAAATTACGTCTTACCTATCTATGGTGGTGGAAAATGTCGAACATTGTTTTTTTTTTTAAGAACTAAGTAGGTATTGAGGTTTTCAGGCCGTTTAGTATACCTACATTATTTTCAATTTCAATTTAATTGGAATAAATTGCTTAACTAAAATAACATGACTCTTCATACAAATTTGATATGGCTATATCTCCGAAAGTACTCGTTAAATTAAAAAAAGTCAAAGAATAAAAACGTTTTAAATTTATGCCTAGATACCAAAAAAATACATTTGATCTCTTAAGACCCAACCTTGTAATCCCAGCCCACTGTGCGGCGATCGCCCCCGGGCAGCGGCCATATACGTTTATTTTTCGATCGTGTCTCCATTTTGAATGGGTTTCCAGAGCCACGTTAGCCACGCCAGTAATTTCTCATTCGTGTGTCCGCCCCCCACGTGATTAGATGGTCAATCAGGACGTGTGGTTGTTTAGGGGGCTTATTATTATTATCTCCTTTATTCCTTTCAATATACATATAAATTACATTTTTAAATATTAGTATAAAATTATATAAAAACATTTAAAAATATAAAAAATAGTGGCCCACCGGTATCGGGAACAAGGTCCAAGCTACCGGCGGTCAGGGCTCCAGAGAGAGGAACCTCCTGACAATGCGAGCCGTGTCCAGGAGTACCGCTTTCTGGATCAAGCCCTTGACCCAGCTGCCCAACGAGAGCCTCCTCAGATGTTGGTCGAGGCTCTTGGCTATCAAGCCATTGGCTGTAACGACTATCGGTACAATGATCGCTGAGTCCACATCCCACATGTCGACAACCTCGTGAGCCAAGTCAAGATACTTGATTTGTTTATCTTTCTCGGCTTTCACGAGGTTCCCGTCATGCGGGACCGTTATATCAACGATCATTGCACGCCGCTCTAGTCGATCCACCACCACTATATCAGGTTTATTGGCAACAATAGTCCTGTCAGTGATGATGGATCGATCCCAGTACAGTGTGACATGTCCATTTTCGAGAACTGGGTCGGGCACATACCTGTAGTACGGCACTTCTGATTCCACAAGGCTGTATTTCAGAGCAAGTTGCTGGTGGATAATCCTGGCTACTAGGTTGTGTCTATGCAAGTACTCCTCGTTAGCTAGACGAGAACACCCGGAGATTATGTGTCTGATTGATTCTCCCGGACGGTGACATGCCCGACAGATGTCAACCGTGCCATCTTTCACAATAAATCTCCGGTAATTGTTCGTCATCATAACTTCGTCCATAATTGCACAGACAAAACCTTCGGTTTCCCCAAATAGGTCACCGAAACGCAGCCAGGCTACGGACGCTAGAAGGTCTACATCGGGCCCATGTAGGGCCTGGAAAAAGCGTCCGTGAAGCTCCTTACTCTGCCATACCTCCATGCGATCTTTAGTGTCAAGCACTACAGGCTTGCGCCAGTTCTCTTTACCCAAGGAGAGCGGGGTGAGGCCCTTATCCACCGCGACCACATCTCGATGCATCCCCACGTCGGTTTCTAGGAAATAATCCCTGAGACTGCATATCTCGCGATTGTGGAGAGTCTTAGCATTTAAAAAGCCTCGACCTCCACATTTTCGCGGGATATACAGTCTCATTACCGATGACCGTGGGTGATGCATTCGATATGCAGTCAGCAACGTACGGACCCTCCTATCTATGGCGTCGAGTTCGGTCTGAGTCCATTTGAGTATGCCAAAAGAGTACATCAAGACCGGCATGACCCAACCGTTGAAGGCACGCACCTTGTTTCCGCCTGATAAAAGACTATTAAATACTTTTTTCAGGCGGCCAAAGAAGCGTTCCTTCAACGATTGTTTCATGTCAGTAACATTGATGCCCAAAGCTTCCGACATACCCAAATACTTATAGGTTTCGGCTGCGGAGAGGGCTCGAAGTTTTATGGAATCCGAGAGTTGGGTTCCCACGGATTCCACAATCTCCCCTCGCTTTACATGCATGACCGCACATTTGTCCACACCAAAATCCATTCTAATGGCGCTACTGAAAGTTTCAGTTACTTTCAGTAGCTCCATCAGTTGCAAATTGTTGGGGGCAAAGAGTTTTAGGTCATCCATGTAGAGGAGGTGAGATATAACCTGACCACCTCTCCTCAGTCGATAGCCTATACCTGAATCCTCCAGCAGTGTGCTTAGAGGATTCAGGGCTAGGCAGAACCAAAGCGGACTCAAACTGTCGCCCTGAAATATGCCTCGCTCGATCCTTATCGGTTCGCTATTCCTCTGAATATTTCGACATCCTGGATATCGAAGGACCGTCCTCCATTGCCCCATACATGACATCAGGAAGGTGCGCAGAGTTGTATCTACTTTATACAATTCCAGCACCCTCATGAGCCATGTATGTGGCACCGAGTCATAGGCCTTCTTGTAGTCTATCCAACATGTCGAAAGATCCTTTCGGGAACGACGAACCTGTTGGCTAATGGCCATATCAATGAGGAGCAGCTCCTTAGTACCGCGGGATCCGTTCCGACACCCATTTTGAGAGACAGACATGATGGAATTGGTGTCTACATGATTGTAAATTTTAGCTCTCAAAATGGATGTAAGAACCTTATAGACCGTCGGTAAACACGTGATCGGCCTATAATTTTTGGGTTCCGCGGTACTACCAGATTTATGGAGCAGGTGGGTAACTCCTGTCGTTAGGAACTGGGGTAGCGAACCAGACTCCAAAGCAGTCTGGTACTGAGCCGCCAAGCGAGCGTGCGATCCAATGAACCATTTGATCCAGAAGTTGTGCAGCCCGTCCGGCCCTGGAGATTTCCAATTTGGCAGCGGACGGACTGCACGAGCTACATCTTGGGGGCAGATGGTAATAGCCCCCATTTCTGGTATTGGATCGCAGGCTCGCTCGACTTCTCGAGTCCAATCACCTTCGGTGTGACTGACAGGCACCGACCAGATATTGCGCCAAAAAGAGCACATGGCATCATCATCCGGTAGGCGCGTATCAGCCACACCTTGATTCGGTCGTTCCCAAGCCCTATAAACCCACCTTTCATCACTCTGGAAGGTGCGGTTCTGAGTGTATCGGTCTACTCGCCGCTTATACCTACGGATACGGTTTGCCCATGCATACACTTTCTGCTTCAGGAAGTCTATGCGCTCTGTGACACGGGACATATAATCCTGAGGGCTGGTATCAGTCCCTAAGAATGCCCGCCTCACAAAGCGCATCACTCTAGGGCGAGTGTTGCCCTCCCTGAAGCAAATTAGTTTGCCGATGAGGGCTCTGGCCCCACCAATACGACGTTCAATCCTGCACTGCCAAGCTGGTACGGTTGGTTTCGGCCGTGTAGCTCTATACTCATTAGCAAATTTGACGTGAGCTACACGACATGCCGCTACAGCCGCGCAGTACAGAATCGAATGAGTATCGGCGAGGTCTTCGCAGTCATCAAAATAGTTTGACAACTGCGAATCCAGAGCCGCCACCAGCGCCCTATTTTTGTTATGCATGGGCAAACGAGGTAAGCGTGGCCTAAGTTCGGGCAACATGAACCGATATTCCCGAATCGCACCCTCCAAAGCACTCCTCAATTCCTCACTGCACTGGGTACTTACGTTTGTAGCCCTGTCAACAGTTCCCCCGTCAGTTTGATCTGTATTAACCTGTGATGGTACCACAACATTCTGTAACGGGGGAGCGATGACATGGCTACTCTGCATTTCATTTCGCAAGCGATCAAGTACAGTATCATCCAACATATGATTACGCTGGATGACCCGCACCTGATCCGATAGTCGTTGTGTCGAAACGTTGACATCTGGTTCAAGCACCTGAAAAAGAGTGAGCATCCGAACACGGTACGCGGTCAGATTGTTTCCTCCCTCTGTAGCCCCATAGTATGAGCGCATGACGTTTTCATTGATGGATCGTGTCCATCTCATGCGCTGCACACTTCCGCCGGGAGCTGGGACCCTATCAGAGACCGGTGGGCCTCGAGGTCCTAAACCGTCCGGCGGCCGGCGTCCTCTTCGTCGACGAGCAGGTGGTGGCGTCGTGGGCGGAGAGAAATACTCGTCGCTCGAGCTCGACGCAACTACCGCGGCCGGTGTCATCACAGCGCCCACATTGGGGCTGGGTACCGGTGGCGGCGAGGCGGAGCTGAGCGACGAGTCCGGAGGTGGTGGGCGTGCTTTTCGTGCGGCAGATCTTGTCAACATTTTCTCATATTTTCTTATTCTTGTTCATTGTTGTTCGGAGGTGACATCTGTCATGTCACCTCCGATTCGGTATTTTTGATTATGTTTATTACATTTTAATACTTTACGGTCTGGTTTTTGGTTTTTCGTTGATGTTTAAGTTTCTGGTTTGGTTTGAAATTAAAAACTCTTGTGAAATTGAGTAAAAATTATTATAACTATTGAAAATGCAGAAAATTGAAAATCATGACGTTTTGTTGACACGGTGTTGCGTGTATGTTAGAATTTTTGGGTCGCACGCGCTGTCCTCTGGACGCGTATATCTCAACCCGCCAGACGACGCTGCGCGTGCATAAGGGCGTTGACGTTCATGATGTACATGATGAACAGAAAAGCCCCCATATCGAACGTTCGTACCGAGACGAGTTCACGTGTGTAAAATTTGTTAACACATTCGCAAAGTCATTTACGATTCCGCCCGGAATCTATAGAGCACCTCACCATGATGGTTCATTAAGAGCATTAAACTCATGAGACGTGACGAACACTAGACGCGTCCGAGCGCCGGTAGACGTCACGCCGTTCAAATTGTTTCATACAACGACCGTTACATTGTATACGGAAACGCATAAAATACGATCCGTCGGTCCACACAGTTCATCATTATTATTATTAGTTATTATTATTATTATTAAACTCAACGTCAAGCGGGTACGGGGCAATAAGCTAGGTTGTACCAGTTCTAGCAAAAATAAAAAATAAAATCCATGTTACTTGGTTAAGTGATAATAGGTATTCTTTTGAAAATGTTGAAAATCAACACCCTAGATCAGATATTTAGGTACTGTGAGCACAATTTTTTTTATGTAATCCTAAATAACTATGCTATTGATTGCAGTCACAAAACCAATAATTAATATTGTGAGTCTAGTACAAAAAAAATAAGTTTAATTAAGTCATGGTTAAAAACGTTTTATCACGAAACTTTAACGCCTGTCTTTAAAAAAAAATGTACTTACTATATATTTTTTTTTTATATGTCGTCGCCGCCAGTTTTATCGGGTCGCCTTAATGTGAACAGTGCTATTGAAATACATATTATGCCAATTTGCATCCGACACCTTTGTCGTTCCGGTAAATCTGTCGGTCCGACCTAATGTGAACCGGCCGCGGCCGTAACACAGCGATCTCAGTCGCGATGCCTATTTTCTACTGTAAATTGTGATTTTAAGGGTTTATCAAAAATAGATGCAAATCATTACTTAACTTTAAGGGGAACCTAGCCGCGGGCTCGAACTCACCGGTGGGCCTGGTTAAAAATCACGCTGTCTCACCAGGCTTTGTGTCCGACAGAGATAGTATCAGTGATGAGCAGTTAGACGCTAGAGTCTATACGCACAACGTTATTGAGTGAGATGCAGGATCATTTATAGTAAAAAAATTGCGAAAAAATTAAGAAAAGTCTTTTGGAAGATCGGGATTTATGAAAAAGCCAATGCATAAATCAATGACCAATAAAGTTTAATGAACTTTTCGATAATTGAACTTTGTCGGTACCGACTTGGTTTTGGAGATTTTACACTTCTTTTATTACTTAAACACGAGCAAGAAAAACGAACCTTTGTTGGCTCGTAACGACCAAACGATATCATATTTTACTTTGGATGTGTCATGTCAGACAGTGGAGTAAAACATTCCCGAAGTTTGTATGCAAAAAATGTGGACAAGGTTGACCATAAGCAACGTTTATAAATAAAGGGGTGTGTGTTCTGTTCAACTGTACGTTCATTGTAAAGACCAATAAATGATTGTATATTTAAAGAGACTTTAAACTTGTTTATATTTATTTTCTTTCTCTCTGTAACCAGTTACTTCGTGGAATGGATACCCAACAACGTGAAGGTGGCAGTGTGCGACGTGCCGCCGCGCGGGCTCAAGATGGCGGCCACGTTCGTCGGCAACACGACTGCCATCCAGGAGATCTTCAAGAGGATATCGGAACAGTTCACCGTGATGTTCCGTAGAAAGGTAGCTACCGTGAAGGTTGTCTACAAAAGGGAACCTTACATCATTCTGGCTGGTAGAAAGATAAATCTGATTGCATTCGATGACTCAAGCGGATACTGAAATCAATTGTTTTTTTTTTTGTCGGGCATCTCGCAGTTGGCCTTGCGAGGCCCTGACTGCTTAACCGGTCTTTTCTGGGCTGCCATTAAGAATTAACTTAACGTCTCCAGCCAGGGCTTAAAAACTACTTAAATACTAGGCGACTGCACGCTGAGGGCACCCCCTGTGTGGTACGGGCCTCGGCTCAGGGCGTCACTGATAGGGGGACAGCTATCATTGGGGACAGGCTGGATCAAAATATTGGCATTATTATTATTAAGCGAGAAATTTAACTCTACTGGCTCAGCTGCGGCGCGGGCTGGCGCTTCAACGAGCAAGGGACGGTCTGTATAGTCCTAGATGTGCGACCATCTTTTTATAACAAGACCCCTTCGTGCCTCGGAAGGTTCCGGCTGTCATTTGTGTATCTTTGAAAATTGTTACGGGTCGTCAGAAGCTCGAAAGTCTGACAACCAGTCTTACCAAGGGGTATCGTACTACCCAGTAACTGGGTTGTGGAGGTCAGACAGGCAGTCGCTTCATTTAAAATACTGGTATTCAGCTGCATCCGGTTAGACTGGAAGCTGAGCCCAACATAGTTGGCAAAAGGCGGAGGAGATGATGGCAATGAGTCAATTAGGAACCAACGTTCTACTTTCAGGACTTGCATTATATTCTATTACACCTTTTAGACACGGTAAATGTTAACCAGTGCGCAAACTGTAACCATGAATTCAGCATATCATTTTAGACCCGCTAGCGTAGAAATTTTTCGTTAGTTATGCAAGGAACAATCAGCTGTTTCTTAGAAAAGTGCAATACCTACGCGGTCAAAATGTATGGAACAGCTGATTATTTTTTTTGTATAACCGACCCAAAATTTCTGCGCTGGGGGGTCTAGAATGATATTATTATGCTGAATTCATGGTTACAGTTTGCGCTCTGAATCAAATTTATCCTGTAGTTTGAAAAACTATTTTTTTTTATTTCAACTTACTTTTCCAGGCCTTTCTGCATTGGTACACGGGCGAAGGTATGGATGAAATGGAGTTCACTGAAGCCGAGAGCAACATGAACGACTTGGTGTCGGAGTACCAACAGTACGAAGTAAGTCCAACGCACTGGAATTATCCAACAATGTGGTTTTTCGTCGCGATGGGATGCACTCTTTTCGAAATCCCGCCGCGATATTTTTACGTCCATGCAACTTGTCCCACCTTTTTATGTCTTCCTCAGATAGATAGATCGTTTATTTGGTGCATATGTTACCGGCCAAACCCAATTTCAGCCCAAACTAGTTTGTCCTAGGCCAAACAGACTTATCCTACGCGTGATATCTCGCAGCCAACTAGCTTAATTAGCCATTTCGTTAACAGCCTTTGGAAGTAACGCTCGCCGGCCGCTACCGCGGCACCGCTCGCTTCGCTCGCTCGGCTCGCGCGCTTTTGGTCACAGTTCTAACCTAACCTAACCCATTTAATCGGCGTGCCCCGGCTTAATAAACCAGTTTGGCCTAGGACAAACTAGTTTGGCTTGAAATCGGGTTTGGCCGGTAACACGTACAAAAGACACAATACAACAAACAAAGCACGATGACATTAAACGAATTACAGGACCAGAACAATGTTAATATACCAAAAAACAAAAAAAAAATACACATAGACATAATTAGTATACGAGTACCTAGTCATGACATTTGAGACTATGACACATTCAAATGAAATAACGTGCGGTGGAGTGCAAAAGTGAAGTGCACGTCTCAAAGTTGCACCAAATGGGAGTCCAGCTCGGCATGTGTCAGGCAAATATACCTGACGCTGATATTCTGCTGGATCCCTGCAGTGACCTACGGACGTCGAGCAGATGAGATTACTACGCGTCGCGCGTCTTTTTCCATTCCTTGGGTACCATTCAGAGACCTGTGGTCCATTTTTCCGTCTTTGGTCTCAGTATAATTATGACCAGCACCAGTGGCGTAACTATACCGTTCGAGGCCCGTGGCAACTTCATCGGATGCCCCCATAATATAAAGAAGCAGAACCAACAAATTTATACAATTTTACTTGAAAGAGTTTAATAATAAATGTTGGGAGTTGGGATTTTCCTCTGACCGGGGGCCCCTTCCGGCTGGGGCCCGTGGCATTTTGCCGACTTACCACCCTGTAGTTACGCCACTGACCAGCGCCCTAATTGCGTAACACGCGAGATTAATCATAATCGGTTTCACTTTGCAGTTCAACAATATTCATTGCGTTATTTACGTATATCAAACAGACTCATTTTTCGAACATATGAAGCAATGGTTTAGCCATATGTTTCAAAACGAAACAGATTATGATTAATCGTGAGTTACGCAATTAAGGTGCTGTCCATTTCCATTTATGTGTTCTAGTTTTTTCGTTGGGACATCTAATCAATAATAATAATACCTAATCTAAAAAAATCGGATCTTAATCTTAGTTATTTATAAGATTTCGGTTTTTGTTGCTGGCTCTAAAAAAAAATCTAAATCTTTATTTGTCTTTGCCTACGTATTAGGGCGTGATGTTTTTTTAAATCCTCTTTACAGGAAGTGGGGGTAGACGATGCGGAATTTGACGAGCAAGAAGAGGAAGCTGCTGAAGAGTACCCTGATGAGGAGTAGCTCAGAGAAATTCAAACTATTTATGGTGTTTTGCACAAATAACAAAAAAGTAAAAGTAAAATATGAACAAATAAGAAATGTAACAAAAGTATTATGTAAGGATCGGAGTGGCGTCCTGTAGTTTCTGTCTACCCCCTATGGGAGGCGTGAGTTTTGTATATTTATAATGTAATATTTGCACACATTTTAAGGTAGATAATGGTTTAAGTGCGTTCATCCCGCGCGGGTTGGACTATAAATAAATAAATAAAAAATAAGCCTAGCACTAGTTGGTAGATATTTATTTTTAAACATTTACTTTTAAATAAAAACAAATAATAAGTAATGCAAATAGTAAATAATGACGGTATGACAATTTTTATAAGTAATTACCAAAATAACTGTACAACTCAAACAACTCTATATACCATGTTTTATGCAAATAAATATTATTTCTATTTCTATTTCAAAAATAGCATACTACATTATAAATACCATCGATCGAGTGCTGATTAAACATAGCACTTTGATTGAAACCTAATAAGATAATCACGAAAAACCACTTGAAATGCGACGTTCCCAGACCGCGCCGGATGAACGCTTTTAAGAACTTTTATTGTAATTATGTACCTACCCATACCTATTCATATATTATTTGATTTTGATTTGATCGCTGTTCAGTGTCAAATGCCACAACAAGCATTTGTTTACAGATTATAATGTTTAGAATCATTCATACAACTCTGAGTTATCCTTCCTGAATTAGCCTTCTTTTTTTTGGGTAGGAAATCATCAAGTAACTTCTCCCGCTCTGGGTGGAGTAGGAGGGCGTGTCAGACTTTTACTGACTAAAACCCACCCGTGTTCCCTCAGTTGCCTGTATGCCAGGCAACTGAGCAATTAGCCTCAAATTTCAGGATTTCATGAAATCCAATATGGTAGGTAATTTGAATTTATAGAATTGTATTGATGTACTTTTAAATAAGTAATTGTTATGATCGTGAATCATATTTTGATCAGCATACAATTTGACACTGTCCAGTAAATTTAAAAAAAGCGTCAGAAAATGTCAATTTCTCGCGCTACCTTACCGCATCCTCCTTGTATTTAATGTGAAAGAAGCCGAGTACCAAGGGCGGATCCAGGGCATGACCCCGCGCCCCCACCCCAACGGTTTCAATGACAAAAAAACCCGACTGCCTAAAAAGTGTAATTATGAAAACTCTAATTAAGAAAGATGGAAACAACAAACTTGTTTTAAAGGATGACTATTAGACTGAATACTATGTGCAATCTCATGCAGTCGGAGACATCTTAAATTTACAATAAAGACCTATATTGCCTCCGACTGCATGAAATTGCTTATAGTATTCAGTTTAATAGTCACCCTTTTCAAACAAGTTTTTTGTTTCCATATATTTTAATTAAAGTTCACTTTTTAGGCAGTTGAGTTTTTAGATTTTATAAAAACAAAAACACAGATTTTAGTTAGGTAATATAAATATTTTAGACGTTAATGAGACCTATTTATGAAACCCTTTATTTTGATACTCCACTCAATAGGTAATAGGTACTGATAAAAAAAAAAATTGAAGACACAATATGGCGCCAAAAATCGACCATTTTATTTTTTTATCAATTTTGATACCGCTGTCATAGTGGCCCAATGCGGTCGAAGCTTTATACCCGGTGTCACTTTCACAATTAAGACGAATCTAACGGCATCGGCACTTCTCAAGCTGAAATCGATCAAGCCGTTTAGGCTCCAGAGCTTGCCAAAGAAATATACATAGGTACATACATACATACACTCGAAAAACATAACCCTCCTTCTGGCACAGTCGGGAAATATAATCGAATCGTAGTATGTGGATTTCTTTGTCACGCTCTGTAACCTTGCTGGACTTTAGCTTGAGAGACGTCGTTAGATTCGTCTCAATTGTGAGAGTAATACTGAGTATCTATATTAAAATTATGAAAATTAAAATGGCCGGTTTTTGGCGCCATTTTTTTTTCACAAACCCTATATTAATGGAGTATCAAAATAAAAGGTTACATAAATAGGTCTTATTAACGTAAAAAAAAAAATAACTAAAAATTTTACAATAAATATTAATGTAAAAAATCAATAAACCCAACTGCGTAAAAAGTGAATTTTAAAGATGGAAACAAGAAACTTGTTTCAAGAGGTGGACTATTAAACTGAATACTTTATGCAATATCATGCAGTCGGAGGCAATAAAGGTCTTTATTGTTTATTTAAAAATAAATAAGTAAATAATTTTTAATTTGCCCTTGGAATGGACACACACTTGGAAAATTCAAAAATCCTGACTAACATTTAGTTTCTAAGCACAATAACATTATTAAATTATCATAATATGTATTTAGTGGACATAAGCATGTTAACAATAAAACATTTAGCGAAATGTATTTTTATTGTCATTTAGATCAAGCCCGTCTCAATTCTTTATTGCGTACCATAATGTATGTGGTTGGTAGGGACATAATTATAGATATTAGTCACAATTATGGACCCTGTTGGGCACAGCATAGATCAAGCAGGGGACTCTTGCTGCCCTCTTCCAGTGACACTCTAAGCCAAGGTCTGTACCCCACAGGGGGTGCCCTTAGTGTGTAGTCGCTTAGTTAAGTTTTTATGCCCTGGCTGGAGGCCTTAATTTCTTGAGGTAGCCACAGACAAGTCCGGTTAACCAGTCGAAAACCTCCTAGGTTGACCTGCGATACATATATCTGTTATTTTATCTATTCTTCCGTTAAAAAAAAACCGTTTCTATGGTGTTCATGCTACACATGCTGATAAAATATTATAATTTTTCTTCAGTACTAAGATCTATAATCCCCGCTACATTCAAATTAGAGTTAAACTAAAAGTACAATAAAAATAAAGAAACAAATTATGTACTAGTTTATGTTTTTTTTATTAAAATTGAATGTTATTTTATTAACTGGCTTGTAAGGTACTTTTCTGATCAATTCATTGCCAAAGTTATCGTAATTTAAACTTTCATTTATATTAGTTAAAATATCAATTTCCACAGATGTAAAATCAACAATTTCACAATCAGTTTTTGTTAAATTATCCGTGACTGCCGTTCTTTCGACCTCTTTGTCACAGGCATTTACAGAATCATTTTTGGTAACAGCAACACAAGATTTCCTGTTAAAATTTCTTGATTTTTTAAGCTTGCAATGTTTTGTTTGCACAGATCTATAATCAGCTTTTCTTTTACCAAATCCAATATTATTTTCATCACCCATGTACAGTTTTTGATCAACAAGATCTTTTTGGTCTATCTTATGTTCTGTATATTCGGGTTTATTTACACAACTTTCAATCACGGGTTTCTGCAGATTTTTTAGTCTTGCAACAACGCTTTGCTGCCGTAGGAGTAACTTTGTTCTTGTATCATTCACAGTTTCTAGTTCAGGTGCATAACATATGTGTAGAATACCACCGTAGTAGTTTTTTGTGTCTAACATTTTTTTTGCGATCCTAGCTGCGTGTATATCTTCAAATATTGCATGGTATGTCTCGGTGAACTGTTCGGCAGGGTATTGTGTTATGTTGAATTGTAGTTTACCAAACCTCATGAATAATGATTTGGTCTCCTGCCGTAGGTTGAGGGACGGGACTCCGAACACCAGGAGATGTCTCGATTCATTGTTGACGGAGTATGCCTGTTAAATAAAGTTTTTTTTAATATATTTCTTTGGAAGACTTACAGCTAAACAAAACGTAAGTGTGATTGTCAGCAAATTACAAGTATACACTACTAAAAAATAACAGTAAGATTGATTTGTTGGTCTAGTGGTTGCCAGCGCAGCAGCTCAGCATGAGGTCCTGGGTTCAATTACCAGGTTAAACAAAGTGTTATCGGGTTTTTGCACGAGTCTGGATTCGTGCCCGTTTGATGGCAATAGGCTCGCCCACATTACATGGGACAAAATTTTAGTCCCATAAGTATTCCGGGGAGAAACAGGCATGACATTATGTTAAATGTAATAGCCAATGTACTAAATATCTAGGACCTCAAATAAACCAATTTAAAAAATGTGATGAAGAAGAAAAATTACATAACTTCCTAACTATGTAGTCAATCCAATCATATCATAAGGCATTTATTCAAACTAGGCTGAGAATTAGCATTTTTTGAAAGTCAAAAAGTAGTTACATTTTATAAATAAACATACTTAATAATTATGTTGTATAAGTTGTGTTTTGTAATCTGAAAAATTTTGAACGATAGAAGAATATTACTAATCATTCGAAAATCATATTTTAACTACCGTAGAACCTGGCACTGACTTACAAATTACAAACAAAAACTTTTTTGTTTTCTGGTTCGCCTTGAGCTTCACTGATAAAATATAATTAGAGGCAAATCACATGGTACTTTCAATTTTTCCTTTGGTAATTACTACAAGAATCTTTATAACATTTGGACTAGCTGTCTGATTTTTAGCAAATTATTATACTTACCCACTTGCCTACTACAGTAAATGATAGTAGAGAAAAAGACAATTTATCTTTTGTTTTCTGGTTCGCCTTGAGCTTCACTGATAAAATATAATTAGAGGCAAATCACATGGTACTTTCAATTTTTCCTTTGGTAATTACTACAAGAATCTTTATAACATTTGGACTAGCTGTCTGATTTTTAGCAAATTATTATACTTACCCACTTGCCTACTACAGTAAATGATAGTAGAGAAAAAGACAATTTATCATTCTAAAATCTTTTGATATAAATGGTTTCTGTGTCACTTACTTTTACAGCAGTAAGTTTTCTACCCTGTCTGTAAGGCAAACGCGTCGAGCATAGCGCCTGCTGCTCATGATGAGGTAAAAGTGTGGGCACCGTGCTGTCTTCAGCCATTATTTATAAAGTTCTAGAAATAAATAAATCCACTCGTTTATTTCATTTCTTTTGTAGACAACAGGGTTGCCAACCGTAACAAAAATTTCCTCGTACATATGCAGCTAAAAATCTCGTACTTTGACTTTCAAACCTCGTACATTTATTATGCATCGAAAACGTGCTAAAACCAAAATTAAAGCATATTGAACTACTGGATTTAGGACTTTTTACTCAATGAAATAAACTTGCAATTTTCCTACTAAATAAAACAACACTTTGTGTTGTATTTCAAAAAATCTTTATCATTACTCAAGTAAAATCACAAAAAAAACTAAATGTTTCTATATTATTACCTACCAAAATTTGCAAGGTAACTTAGTTTACATCTCCTCTCCGAATATTATGTCAGGAACATCCTCACTGTCATCGTTTTTTCTGCCGTATATTTTATCTGTTGTCATGCGGCTATACATTTCTTTTGTGGGTTCAAAATTGACGCAGTTTCCAGTACGAGTTGAACCTTTTGCGCTCTCTGCAGCAAGAAGTGTGCCGTTCACTGTTTCCACAGTTAACCGGTTTCTTATCTCTGTCTTTATTAAATTGACTTTACTAAAAACCCGCTCGCAGTCAGCATTCGCATGGGGTAGGGACAGTGTAGATAGGGCAAAATGAGCCAGCTCGGAAAAGTCTTCAGTTTTCAGTAATTGAGCCCAAAACTTATCTGGCTCACTAATTTCATTCAACCCTTTAGGATGACGAGCTTGTGCATTTGGTAAACTCCTCCATTGATTGTCGATTATTTGTTTCTTTGCGTGATCAGCTGGTGCGATTATACGGGGAACAACTTCCATAAGAGGCATAAGCGTAGGGAAATGGCTCCTAAAATTGTGGGAGAGCGCTGATGCAGGTTCAAAAACTTGTAGCTTTGACAAGACAGGATCTTCCATGTTATATCGTTTTTTAATTTCGGAAGCTGCAACTTTGTAGAAATTTTTGCAGCATGAGAAGAACTGAGCAATATCTGCTGGCAGTCTGATCACATCTGGATGTTTCAAGAGCTCATACACTTTGACGCCAAGATACAGTGCAGCGTCATGGAGCTGATGTTGCTGACTTTCAGGGTTTATTTCACCAAGATTTGGCCTCATGACATATTCGCGTTGTAAATAACGCAATAGGATTTCCTGGTAGAGTGTACGAATTTTCTCATGTAGATTGTGAACAACTACTTTCTCGCTTTGAAATTCCAGATTGAATTTATTGAATAAAGGGAGCGACCATTCAAGGAAACAATAATAAAGTTTGTAAAATGGGTTGCTGAGTTTTTCGAGGATAAATACTGCTCGATTTCTTACATCGGCTCTTGCTCTATGTGCACGATTTGTCGTAAAATCGATAAAAAAAAGACGTAGGGCATCCCATTGCTCTAATATCCTTTCAACCACTGATAATAACGAAAGCCACCTTGTCTGTGATGGTTTCAGTATTTTGTGAGGCTCCACTGCAGCAAACGACTGGAAGTTACGAAAATCAAATAGCCGTTTATCACTATGTTTAAAAAAGTTGTAGATATCTCTAGCCAGTTGTTCTACACCTTCAGGCAACTGTTTACAGGCTTCACTGGCACACAAATGGGCCGAGTGACAAACACACTTCGTGATTATGATTCCTGGAAAATCGCGTATTAGCCTTGTTTTTACTGAGTCATTATCACCCATCATGACATTACACCCATCTGAGCCAAAGCCGATCACATTTGTCAATGGAACATTACGGTTAGTTAATGAATCGATAAGAGCTCTGTATAAATTCTCGGCATTGGCAGTAGGAATGTCATCAGCATCAGGTGTTTCCTTAAAAACTTTGTACAGCTCCCAAAATGCGCTACACATCTTTTGAGCTTCTTGATCAAAATAGCGTACCACAACGCAAGCAGTTTTGACTGTAGAAACATCGGTCGTCTCGTCCGTCATCACCGAAAAATGATTTTTTTGTAATTTTTGGGCTAAATCTGCTTTATGACCTTCTCCAAGAACGTTCTTTACCACACCTGTAATTTTGGTTCGTTTAAGTTCAATTTCCTTTATTAGTTTAGAATCCATCACAACTTCTTTTAATAAATCTGTCAAATGGTCAGCAACCGAGAATGCTATATTGTGCTCCGCAAAAAAAGCCGCTAGTTTAATTTCTGCACGAGCTTTCTCTTTATTGTGTGGAGTTAGGCCTCTCTGGAATCCAAGCGATGTTAATGTTTGTGTTTTTCCACTGGATCCGGGTTTGTTTCCAAGGTGTTTCTTGGTAGAGGCATGAGTTTTTAAATTGGATAGTTCAGCTACCATTGATGTTCCCGGGCAATATGCACATTTAGCTTTTGTTAAATCATTGGTGTCTGGCAAAAGCCAGTCTTTAAAAGTCGGATCCTGTAACCATTGCTGTCTAAAATTTTGTACACGATGCTGCGATAATGTGTTACCTTCCTTTTTTCTTGTCCAACCGCCTTTTTTGGATAGTTTTCTAGGCGGAGTCAAAGTAGGCGAACGGTCACTGTTTTCGTCGTTATCACTCATAACGATACTTCTATTACACCACTAAAC
Organism: Antitype chi; assembly: GCA_947359405.1. Classification (NCBI taxonomy): domain Eukaryota; kingdom Metazoa; phylum Arthropoda; class Insecta; order Lepidoptera; family Noctuidae; genus Antitype; species Antitype chi. The sequence goes on from OX375837.1 coordinate 452,458, forward strand.
AATGGGCGAAACAACGAAAAGACTAGGTATTTAACAATGAAAATCTTCTTTTTTACAAAAACTTCAATTAGCTTCACGTAAGTAAATGTAGTACAACTAAACACGGCCGGCCGGCATGCAACGAATGGAACACGTAAGGAACTGAGAAAGTAGAAATTTGTGACACCATCTGTGACAGAGACGACTAATGCGAAGAACCAAATGTTTTATTAGTCTGGGATTTCCCGGTTACGGGATAGCTACCATAGACAAACATCGCGTAAATGCGACAATTAAATTTTTGGTGTAAGAAGTTCCTACAAGTTCTGATAGATGGGACTAGTTTTACTATTATAATCTATTGGTGATGCAAAATGTTCGTATGGCCATATTATCAAAATCTCGTACAAAATTGTACGAGGTAGATAGTGTCCTCGTACCTCGTACGGAAGACGACAAATCTCGTATTTGTACGAGGAACCTCGTACGGTTGGCAACCCTGGTAGACAATCTCAAATCTCAATATTTTTATTTGTTATTTGACGTTGACAATGACAATCATGACAGAAAGACAAACACAACATTTCGTTCTAGAATCAAGGGGCACCTTAGACGTTCAACCTGGCGTCCGTTGCAAAAAATCTATGAATTACTTTCTTAGATCTTTATTATTATTTTATATGCAAAAATTACATGGAAGAATATGAAACGGAAATACGGTAAGTTCAATATAGGATGGCAGAAGCTACCTTTCGGCAGTGCGTCTCGTCTCGGCCCAAAAGTGCGTTGCATCAACCGTCTAACATCAATCTTTTTCAAACTTCAAAAATTATAAATGTCAACCGTTGTCAGCTTACAGGTGTCAGCCGTCAATCCAGTATTGCCACAGCCTGTAATGACCTCACCCAAGGTCAAGAAGCTTATAGACAAGCTTGACGTTTGCAGTATAGGAATCATCCATAGGTAGGTACAGACGACAGCACATGAAGCCACCCCAACTGTCAAATTTTCTCAATTAAACATGAACCTTATGCTTATGGTATAAAGTTGAAAATATATCTATCGTTTGGGGCTGCCCCGTATCAGGCGCATCAGAGACGCTATTCTTTTGCGATGTATCGCTTGAAAGGCATCCACTTGAGCGTCTGCAAACATACCTGAAGCGCTACAAAACTGTGGCAGCCCCATCAACATCCTGAACGCGTTATTGTATGGAACACGCAGGGCACTGTAAGTCCTCTGCGTATGCTTCACCCATAGGCTGCACGTATAAAAAGACTGACAGTAAACCTTGAATCAAGTAATATTTACCTGTGCAGTACAGCGTGCAAACCTACGGGCCAGCATATTAGCTCTGACTGACAATGCCCTGTGTTTCCTTTCAATATCCACATTATCTGCCAGGATCTCGGTGACCCAGTGGCCCAGGTACTTAAACTGCGCCACTCTTTTGAGAGCACTGCCGTCCAATGTGACCTGAGGTACGGTGTCAGCTCTTTGTACCGGACTTGAAACCCACCAGTTCACTCTTTGTCGTATTAGGTATACCTCAGCCCGTGGGCCTCCGCATAGCACTCGCATAACTTCACTAACCGCCTGAGGGCACTGATCGATAGACTCAGCAACACCATATCATAGGCATAACTTATATTATTAACAAAAACTCCATCAATCGAGCAACCTACCGGAGTGCTGCTGAGTTCACAGACCAGCCGATCCATGTACAGGTGTTAAAGAGCTTGGGCGAAGTCAAACCACCATGTCTTACTCCACACACCAACTTATACGCATCCGATAGTGATCCCGCCCACTTGAGAAAAATTCTCAAAATTCTTGGCGCCTCTTGCATTTCTCCATTCAATAAAATTACCATAGGCTTTCATATATATATCCATCACATTTCTTGCGTTAGTTTTACTAATACTTTCAGGAGAAAAAAAAAATGAATTCTTCAAGTGACAGTGAAAACTGTCACTTGAAGATGAAGAATTCATTTTTCAAAACAAAACCAAGAATTTCTAACAATCCGAGAAAATTGACGAAAACGCGGGCTGTAGTTCGCGCCTTTTTAATTTGTTTTCTTTTTTTTTATTTAATCGGCGCGCGGCGGCGGGCGCGACTATGGGCCGTCGTACCAGCCAGTCTTTATTCAAACAATATTTGCGTTCGATTTCTTTGGCGCTGAACACTAAGATGTTCCAAATTAAAAAAGTGCGCGGCAAACATAATTGCGGCGCACTTATAAAGAGGATTAAAAACTCATTACTGCCCGCTAAAAGTTTCCTATAGAAAACACCACTGCGGAGTTTTTGGCGGGATCAGGTTGGAACATGTCGCACGAATTTTCATTTTCATGAAATTTATTGAAGTAGCGAATTAAATTGTATAATTTTGGTAGTGAATTATTCAATTTAGTTACATGTGAGTGCACAAGTGTAGTGAAGGTGAAAATAAGTGACTAACGTGGACTTTTCGTGTTCCCCCCAAAAACTCATATTAGGTTGTTGTAAAGCGGTACCTTGACTGGAATTGAGTGACTAAAGACGACTATGACTGTTTTGTAACTTCGTGCCCGATATTGGGCCATTTACTTGATCGAAAAGAAAAATTACTTGACACTGGCTAAATGCACAAACCGTGCGAAGCCAAAACCCAAAAAAAAACACCACTGCACTTGCACTTAAATGCGAACCAAGTCGTCCTTTTCGAATAGATGGAATGAAAATATTGTTTGAATAAAGACTGACTAGTAACCATCTGGTAACAAATGAGCAAACAATGACCCTTATCAGAAGGCATAAAGTCACACAAAGGGCAATGGAGAGGGCTATGCTCGGAGTTTCCCTACGCGATCGAATCAGAAATGAAGAGCTCTGTAGGAGAACCAAGGTAACCGACATAGCCCGAAGAATTGCCAAACTTAAGTGGCAGTGGACAGGGCACATTGCTCGCAGAACAGATGGCCGATGCGACCGAATGGTTCTGGAGTGGCGACCGCGTACTGGAAGACGTAGAGTTTGAAGACTTCTCACAAGGTGGACCGATAACCTTGTGAAGGCCGCAGGAATCCGCTGGATGTGGGAAGCACAGAACCGGTCGAAGTGGCGGAGCCTGGGGGAGGCCTATGTCCAGCAGTGGAAGTCTTTCGGCTAAAATTATGATGATGATGATTAAAACTGATTCCCGGAATCCGATTTACAGAAGAAACAATTTCATCCCAATTTATGCTAGTCTATACATTTATAATTAATCATGTTTTATTTATTTTCACTTTTTTTTATTTGTTATTGTATTTTGTGTTTCACGAACTGTGTCCAAATAAACGGTATTCTTTCTTTCTTTCTTTCACTGGTAAGATTAAATAAACACAAAAAAACGAATAAACAATATATTAAAACTGTCAACTTAAATTGATTATTGTAATAATCGTCTAGAATAATGTCGAGAAACAAGCGTTGATAATCGATTTTCTTGGATTAATATTTAAAATAGCAATCCTTTTAGGTTTTTCGGCTCAATACCAACATGAAGTGGTTGCATGTGATTTTGTTCGTGACTGTGTGTTTGGTAGCTAACGTGGCGGCTTATTACACTGGTAAATATATTTTTGCTGTCTCCCTGGTCGCGTCGTATCAATGCCCAGTCGGACTATGAGAGTCGAGTGACGAGGCATGAGCACCGCACCTGTCTGCGCACAAACTTGGGCACTAAGTAGTGCAGTAGCACAGATGTGACATAGGTGCGCGCAGGAGGCCTACCCGAGTACGCAAGGGATAGTATTACTATTTCTATCCGATGCTCATATCGTAATATTTGTCGACAAAAGACATGTTGAACGCCGACCCGAAATAAATTGGTGTAAGGGCAGGAGAACGCTGACTCGGATTCGGCTGCGCGTTGATATCAGCATAATACGGATACTACTGAAATGTACCAATGTTTTTAAGTGACAGTAAGCTGTAATAATCATCAATTTATGAAAGCCGTTCCCCGATGTCATAATTTTAATCGACTTCAAAAAGGAGGAGATTCTTAATTCGTCTGTAGGTTTTTGTATGTTTGTTCCGCGATATCTCCGTCAACTGTGGATGAATTTCGAAAATTCCTTTTTTCATGGATGGGTATGCGTCCAATATGAATTTTATTAACTGCTTCGGTAGTTAATGCGTTAACCTCGATAATACGTTTTTAATCCACTTTATTTACCTCGATGACATTGTGGTGCTAGGTATCTACCTGTCACTGTTGTTCACATAGCAAGTTGTGGTATACGATTTGGTGTGGGATAGATACCATAAATAAAAAGTGCAAAAACAAAGAATTAAAAAAAAACAACCGATTTCTTTATTCTTCTTTTTTTGAAAAAGTTCTTGTGTTCGGTACCTACATATTTCCCACGATGTCGTAAAATATTTTTTTCCAGACTTGGACATGCGTCGAATGTGCACATATGATTGGGAATGCAACGACAGATGTTACTGCGTCCATGCAGTGATGGGTTCACGCGGCCCGAAGCAGTGCCAATGCGATCGCGGGTAAGGCGGTTGACGCACCGTGTTTTAATATCAGCTGAATGACAGTCAATTAAATCTTCATTCAAAAACACTTTATCCTACTACATTGGGCGTAAGGAAGACTGTCAAATCGTGTTGTGATTCATTCTCAGTTCCGGCCCCGAAATCCATATAAATAATCTATACATATAAAAGCGAAAGGTCATTCATTCATTCATTCACTGACCAAAAGTCACTGGACCACGGAAGAGCTGGACCTACGGAGATGACACAGATGTAGATTATGAGTAGAAGACGTCAGCTAAGAAAGGATTTTAGGAAACTCCCCCCTTAAAGGGGTGAAATAGGGGGCGGAATTGCCGCGGGCGGAGCTGCGTGCAGTAGCTAGTAATATTATATCCGTTGGTCATACCACGTAAAAAGCAGCCCGGAGTCTGGATTTGTGGTATAAACGGTTTCATGTTTTTCCTCTAGATATGGGCCCGCCTGCAGGAGAACTATGTACCTACGTTAAATGATTACCAGCAGACTGAGAGCCGAGCAGCAGCAGGTTCTGAAAATGAAGAAAAATAAAACAATTAGATAATAGGTATTAAATAAATCGATAAACCCATTGCCTTGTCTTTGTCATCTATGTATACAATCATCATCTGCCTCGCCTTGTCCTAACTATGTTGGGGTTGGCTTCCAGTCTAACCGGATGCAGATGACTACCAGTTACTGGGTAAGACTAGCTGTCAGACTTTTGCGGTTCTGACCACCAGTAACGACTGTTATAGATCCAGAAATTACAGCCGGGACCAACGGCTTAACGTGCTTTCCGAGGCACGGAGAGGTCGTGGTATGTAAAGATGGTCACCCACCTACGGACCAACCGCGTCAAGCGTAGCTTAACCTGATCGATCGACCCGTTCGGTTTTGTTACTTAGCCATAAGCCCCTTAAGTCTTTTCTACACAATGTAAAACTGAAATTAAGTATGCACATTATGGAAGTAGTTAGTTCAGAATAGTTTAAGCAGATCATGATGAGTCTAAATGAAATAGAGCTAGAAATTGTTATTGCGCGTTAAGCCTTGAAAACCGCGCCCTCGCTTATTTGCACGGCCTGAACAAATAAAACATTATGCAAAGAAAACCTATTGCTACATCATGTTTGCAAGTAACAACAGATTTCGATACGTGGGGACATTAATTGCAATAATAACTTATTATATTAAAAAGAATGCAGATGTATTTAAACAAATAACACAAGGATTAACTACAAAATTGAAATAAACAACTTAAAACATTGTCATATTAATTAGTTCAGTCTGTTGTCAACGGCTGGTGCAGTCGGTAAGCAGCTAGCACAGGTAAGTCACGTTTATATTTCATTCATAAACTCAAAATTAAACCTTTCACAGGCACTTTTAAATTGTCAAAAAGTCAATCAGCCGATCTATTCTATTAAAATCTCACCGTGAGAACTTAGGTGAACTGAGCTGTCACTCCATCTGACACTAAGGATGACTAATGACAGCTCACTTCACCAATCAAGTTATCACGGTGAGATTTTTACAGAATAGCACTGCAGTTTGTCGGAAAGTTGAAGCAAAACGCAGATCTCTGTGGAGAACGGGCAAGAAACTCCAAGGACACTGTTTTAAATCAAGTTAGGTATTACAAAATCTTGGGTACATTATTCTTGTTGCTTCTATGTGAGAACAATGTAACAAAAAAAACAGTGGCACTCCGGGAGTGCCGACAGAAGTGAAAACTTGAACAATTACGTGTGTATTTTTTGAATCGTCATTACAGGATTTCACATTGGGTCCTTGGGTCTAGATTGCTCTCGGTAAAAAATGATAAACGAGAGATCGACTTCAGCACAGATTTTTACGATAAAAATACAAAGGGAAAGAAAGGCATAAAATAATTAGAAAGAAAGGGACTTTTCCAAAAGACATCAACGCGCGACTCATCCGTGTGCTCGTTCACCCAACCAACATTTTAAATAGACCCCTGCGGTGGCTCATAATCTGGTATGACGCGAGTTTCACGCTTTTTGTTCACCCAAAAAGTACATAATTATACAGTATACATATAGCTCATGGAAAGCGTTCGGTGTCGATGACGCGAGTTCCGTGATTTTTGTTCACCCAAAAAGTGATCAACGCGCCTACAGAAGTTTCCACTTCAAAAAACAATTCTAAATATAAGATTCAAAATAAGCCCTGGAATAAGGAGATGATCAGTCTCAACCGACGCCACCCGTTCACGAACATGATGGTGGATCAGCACCACCCAGCTCAACCATTTTGTAGGGAACCGAATAATAAAAAATACACTCACATAATTATAAAACTTTTTCCAAAAAAAAAACAACCGACTTCCAAAAAAACACTACAAAGTGAAAAATAACTTTAATTTCGGAAGTCGGTGTCTTTGGAGCTGTATTTGAATTTTTTGTCACCGCCTTCCGAAATTAAAGTTATTTTTCACTTTGTAGTGTTTTTTTGGAAGTCGGTTGTTTTTTTTTTTGGAAAAAGTTTTTATTTTTCACTTTTTAGTGGTTCACATGTGCTTACCCCTTCACAGCATACTGGCGTGATGTTATGTTATGAACTGGTGTAAGCAATAGACAGACATGAGATTTCAGCAATCCCAGTCCATTTGCTATCATTTATTGAGGAGTTCCGTTGCCTATCTCCAAAGTTCTTCATCAGATCTTCACCAAATTGAAATGAGACATCTACGAGAAAGTACTCTTCCAAAAAATACCTAAATCGCTTCGTGTGCCTATAAAATTTGAAGAGTTCTCTCTATTTCTCCAGGATCTCATCATCAGATCCTGACTTGATGATCATGGGACCACCTGGGAAGTATACCCTTTCAAACAAAAAAAACAAAATCGAACGAATTGATAACCTCCTCCTTTTTGAAGTCGGTTAAAAAAAGACTTAATAAACATATAATCATCATCCTCGTCTAAAATCTGAAGGTTCTAGGGAACTAAGGAATCTAGGTTCAAATCCAGGCAGGCACTTTACTGTGTCTAAATAATTTAATCACCACTGCTCTCAAAACGGTGAAGGAAAACATTGTGATGAAACCGTTCTATAGGATGTCTTCTAGAACCAAAAATTAGAAGACATGTGACTTCTACCAACTCGCAATTTGCCCGCGTTGTTGATTACAGCCCACTCCCTCTCCAAGAGAGAAGGCCTATGTCCCAGCAGTAGGAACTTTATAAGTTGTGTTATTATTATCCTCATCAAAGGCTTTACAGCCGCGGCCGGGATTTAGCCTGGTCAAGTACCTATGTTTCTCCAACGTGGCCTAGTTCTGACTTTTTCTCTGCAATATCTCACTACAACAGTTCTTAAATCTTGGTCTACAACAGCCATGTCAAACTTAAAGTCACTGGTGGGCCAAACGCGTAAGTACCGTAGGATCAGTGGGCCGCTAAACTTGGCAAGAGCCCAAATAGGGACCTGATAATATGAAACTTGGCAAGAGCACAATTGGGGACCAGATAATTTGACACTTGGCAAGATTTTCGTAATTATCTTATGGCAGCCAATACAAGCAACAAATTACACAATACTCAACAATGTTTGTAGTCTGAATTTGTAACTTACAGGTTTTATTAAGGAGGTCCCGGGTTCGATTCTTGGGTCGCGCATAGTGGTATTGTGTTTTTCATCTGGAATTTAGCAGCCTGGAGTAAAGATTTGTGCCTACCTGGGCTTCTGACTACCAATAACGACTGTCAAAGATCGACGAATGACCCGCGGGACCAATGTGCTTTCTGAAGCACGCGGAGAAGTATATCGGTATGTAATGGACGTATAGAGGTATGAGGAATAAGGTGTAAACTTCACTCATACTCTATGGAAAAAGAAGGGTCCTCCGACCAGATGGGTGTTGTGTCTGGTGGGCTACTGCCCGCCGGGATGTTGTATATTTACCAGTCGCGCAATAAACTCTGATTGCGCGATGCAGGATTTGTGTGACGTCAAGTCTTTGATGCGTAGTTCGCATGTGGTATTATAGATGCCGCCACACACTCGTGTACATACTACTTTAGCCTTGGTTTGACTTTTATTACTGCAACGCGCCCTCCCTTTTATGAAAATCGTGATGCTTTAGCTGATTATGATATTTTAGTGTTGTTGATAACGAAAGCGTTGCACGTATCTACGTGTTTCTAGTGTTTTGTTTGTGTATTTCATAAAATAAAAAATAAAAAGTAATTTATTCAAACTGGTCACCTAGGAGGTTGTCGGCCGGGCTATCCTGTAGATGCCCTAATAAATTAAGACCTCCAGTCAGGGCATAAAACTTATAATCTAAGCGAATACGCGCTAAGGACTCCCTCTGTGAAATTCGGACCTCAACTTAGGGCATTGCATTTTTTCAATATTAAAATATGCTAATTGTGAGTGGTTTCGATACCGCCCTATTAAAGAAAAGTGTTAAATGTATGAATCCGATCATATTTAACAAAATACCCAATGTAATAAAAAAATCGACATTTCCATTATTTAAAAAGAAATTGACGGTTCTATTAATTATATTACTCAATTGGCGAATTTTTGACCGATGAGAATTAAAAATTGATAATATGACATCTCTGTACCTACTCTTGACTTGTACTAAGTCATTTATATTTTAATTTAACTATAAAGACCTCGAACTTGACGAATTTATAATCCCATTTTATTAAACTTGACACTAAGTATTGTATTGCGTATTTAAAACTATTCTCTGAATTCCTTCTCGACATAGTAAACTTGTATTGTTTGATTGAATGTGTTATTAATGTATTTTAAATGAGTCTTTATTATTATAACTTGGGACTAGGACACAGCTGCCTCCTCTCTGTGAGAGGGAGTGGGCCGTAATCCACTACGTGGACCCAGTGTGGATTGGCAGATGTTATTATGTCTTCGATTTTTTGGGTCTAGGACATGCATGTTTTTCCTTCACCGTTTTGAGAGCAGTGGTAATGAAATAATTTACACAAACTGAACCACTTGTCGGAGTACGAACAACTCGTCAAATCGCAGCCGTTACTACTGCGCCAACACTATTCGACGGAATTACCAGCATCCTAATTGCGTATCACACTTTCAATCACATTCAGATGTTTTTGAAGGAAATTCCTTATCAAATGGATTAGGAATTTCTTTCATAAGATCTCGTCCACATTTATTACGCGCTCAGCAAAAGGGGTTCCACATTTAACCCGTTCGCCTTCAACGTTACGCACAAATTAATCATATGTGAAAACGATGCACCTAGAATAAAATTCCCATACCACAATAGGTATAAAGAAATACAAATGAAGCAATAGATTCATGAGGTCCACATTTACACACGTCATTGTAAATATCCTAATCCTAATATAATCGATCTAATTTCCTATATACAGCTAAAATGCGACTGATTGCTGCCATCCAACAGCGGCGGGGCCTAGCACTCGCGGTTGCAGGCGTTCTTGCCTTCATCCCAGTATGGCTGTCCCTCCGGTCTAATCCAAAACGGGGTCACTCTCCATTGATCGACTTAAATCCTCCACCTCCACCGATTCCGGGTCATTCTAACACGAGACTGCTTCCTTTCCGGTACTGGAACCATCGCTCGCTATACCCAGAGAAGTATACCGATAACTCTTGTATGGATATTCCTAATGTCAGTGATCTGCAGTACGCTGCAAGCTCATGGCAACTCCTCAAGGTTGAGAACGGGAGTGTGTATGTGTACGGAGCCTACTATGATGACCGGTTTGAAGAGCCGATGGTTAGGATTCTGATCTACACCGATGTGACTCCTGTGCCAAAGCTGTTCTGCCAATTGTGGTGAGTTCTATTTTTAATAGTTTAATAGTGGCCCATAGGCATCGGATACACGGTCCAAGCTGTCGGTGGTCAGGGCTCTAGAGAGAGGAACCTCCTTACTATGCGTGCCGTATCCGTGAGTAATGCTTTCCGAATGAAGCCCTTCACCCAGCCGCGCAATGAGAGCCTCCTGAGGTGTGGTCGAGTTTAATTTAAAAACGATTATCGGTACAATAGTTGCAGAGCACGTCCCTCATATCGACAACCTCGTGTGCTTGTTAGGACACGGGGTGGTCCAGATACTTGTTTTTTTATCTTTCTCGGCTTTCACGAGATTCTTGTCATGAATGACAACAGTATCAATCATTATAGCATGCCGCTCTCGTCGATCTATCACAACAATATCAATTATTATAGCACGGCGCTCTCGTCGATCTATCACAACAATATCAATCATTGTAGCACGGCGCTCTCGTCGATCTATCACAACAATATCAATCATTATAGCACGGCGCTCTCGTCGGTTTATCATCACAATATCAATCATTATAACACGGCGCTCTCGTCGATCTTTCACCACAATACAATGATCTTGCCGGCGCTTTTGTCGACCTATCGCCACAATATCAGGCTTATCGTGTCTGTGATGATAGATCAATCTTAGTACAATGTGGCGTGACCATCCTCGAGGACTAATTCGAGCACATACCCGTATAGTACTTCGGACTCCACAAGGTTGTACCGTAAAGCAAGTTGCTGGTGGATAATCCTAGGCAATACATTATTCTGTGCAACGACGGGGTGCGTGGGGAGGCGCTCGCCGCGTGCAAGATTATGCCGTATCACCACGTGGGACAGTTTATAGTTTGTTCTGAACATTTACGAATCGCTCTTCAGTTTGTCTACAGCGCGTGCGCTGCTGCGAGCAATACCAACGTTACGACTAGTGGATTACTATTGTTTCTTTAAAGTAATATCATCTGACCTAAACGCTCATTGCAAGAGTTGGATCGAGGTGGCTCTGGAAAAGGATGGCTGGATGGATTTGGGGGAGGTCTTTGCTCAGCAGTGGGACAGAGTAGGCTAAATAAAAAATAAAAAGTTTAATTTTATCGATTTGATAGTACCTACTACTAATTAGGGCTCGAAATTTTTCTGCCGCGGGTAAATAACCATTAAGGCTTTTTCGACAGCGCGACGCGACACTTGTATGAAGTTTTCATAGAAATTGTTCTACAAGAGTCGCGTCGCCGTAGCGCCTATTTGAAGAAGCCTTTAAAATATCATCGTGTATATATATATCCTTTTGTAATTAGGTTTCCAGACGACAATGAACCGCAGATCGAGTTAGCTGAAGCATTGTACGGCTGGCACGATTTCTGGGGCGGTCCCACCCACGGAGTTAATGAACCGTATATCCTGGGCTGCCAGTGTAGGAGACACCTCCCAGAGCCGGACGTGGCTCCCATTGCGGCTGCCGTGGTCACTGCTCCATGTGGCGTCGCAACCAACGCGATGGATATACAGGTAAGGTCATCAACTACCCGGATTTGTCCGGATATGGATCATCTGCGTAGTATTTTCCTAGCAGAGTCGGTTACTAAGTCGGGAATAATTTACTGAATGGATTTGTCATCTATGTAAATAAAAATAAAAGGTGTGACTGACTGACTGACTCATCAACGCACAGCCCAAACCCTTGGACCTAGATAGCTGAAATTTTGCACAGAGGTTCCCTTTATAATGTAGACAAGGAATAAGGAAGGATTTTTCGAAATTCCGCCCCTAAGGGAGTTAAATAGGGGATGAAAGTTCCGCGCGGGCAAAGCCGCTGGCAAAAGCTAGTGTTTAATATAGGTGATTTCTTATCCCAAAAATAATAGAAGTACTTAATCTAATTTACAGTCGTGACTGTAAATTACATAATTTCGCTGTAAAGTCATAACATCATACCTAAATTGACGAAGTAACTCTAAGCTAGACTCTATATAAATGTACGATTGTGTGCGTACGTAGTTACCGACCCTGATGACCCCACGACCCTCCTCCAGTGCTCTAGACCTGGTGCACTACTGTGCTGGTGTCCCTACAAGAACAAACGTCCATTATTCCCACCTTGTCGCAGAGGTCCCTGGTGACGACCCCAACAAAGAAAAAGTCTCCCCAACCCTTAGTCGACGAAGTGTCAGCCCGCGCCGTACCCTGTAGCTTTAAATTCCCCTGATAATAATAATGATACAGCCTGTCCTATTTTGTTGTCCTCTCCCAGCCACGCCCCCCTGAGGTTCGTACCCCACAGGGGGTGCCCTTAGCGTGCCAGTCGCTTAGTTTTGTAAGAAATTCGCCCCTGGCAGACACTGACGCTTAAGTTGCTATTTCTTCTCAGGCTTGGGTAGTCTATTAGGAAATGTCAGCTCCATCCAGCAATTTTTTTTGTGTGACGTGCAAAAGTTATTCCGCCATCTTATTTACAGAATCATTAATTTTAAACAAAACTGTTTTCAGAACGCTCCTTTCGAAGATCCGCTAAATTATAAGAAGAGAGAGCCGTCGCGTCGCAATGGCAACGTCACATCCGTTGCTGTCTGCGTAAAATGGCTGCATTACAGAAAAGATGTGTCAGTACAAGTTATTGAGTGGATGCAGCTGATGAAGCATTTTGGTGCTGACAAGGTGTATATGTACATCGTCAGGGTATGTGTGCATTAAACAAATTAAGTACGACCTTAGTTTTTAAACTACTTCAAAAAAAAATCGTCTGCATTTTTTTGTATGTATGTTCCGTTATATCTCCGGCAAAAACGGGTCGATTTCGAAAATTCTCCTTTTTAAGTGGATAGGTTATGCTTCAGGGGTGGTCCCTTATAAAATTTATTGACTTTGCTTGGCTAATAGTTACACGATTAGCCAACAAAAACTACAACAAGTGGAATAAATACGTGGCTTGGGAGTGACACTAGATAAACAATTTAAATTTGACAAACATATCCAAAACATTTCATCGAAGGGGTCCACAACCCTTGGATTCATTTTACGTAACAGACTAACAGCAAACATTTAAAAAGGCGTCTATTACCAGGATTAAATTATTTAACACATTGGTTTGACCAATCCTTGAATATAACAGCCAGGTTTGGAATCCTCACTACGACACTTACATCAAACACCTGGAAAGTGTCCAAAGACGATTCCTATACCTATAATGTAAGTCACAGAGACCGTTTAGCTAAAAAAATCAGCTACAAGGACAGATTAAACTTGCAGACAGACGAAAAACGGCAGACCTGATATTACTGCACCAAATATTCAATGGAGCCTTAAACTGCAGTGAATAGCTAGGCAAACTGCATTTAGATGCGCCATCTCGATTGCCGCGGAAAAGCAGCAACTATTCATTTTGCGCGTGGGCAAGTATCGACTGTTATTATTGTACTGTGACTATTGTGACTGTGTGTGCCTATTGTAATTGTAACTATTCTCCTTCTGACTGTTTACTGTGTTGTGCGTGTGTTGTGTTTCACATTGTGGCCGTGAGTGCCAAGGCGGACCGACTTTCCTTTATAACTCTGCCTACACACCCTAACAACATACCATACTGGTGACCCCGACGTGATGAGTGAACTTTACACCCTGTTCCTCATACCTCTATACTGGTGACCCCGAAATGGACGTCAGCGCAGCCTTCGAGCAACGTGACGTCATCATCATCAAGACCACTTCCTCAAGCTTTCGAGCAGCGAGCCACACAGCCAGCCAGCAACCACGGCCTCAACGGGTATTCTGACCACCTGCATGCAGCAAACCGCATTCCTGGTCAGCACCCTCAGCCTCAACAAGCGACCACGGCACTACTGCTCTTCGGCCGGTCGAGAGCTCAATCTCCCGGTCGACAACAGCAGTCAGCCGCATCGCGGCGCTGTACCACGACGCACCGGAGCAGCGCCGGCCCCGACTCACTGGGGTTCGCACCACCGCAGCCAGTTCCGACTCACCGCGAACTATGCGACACCGGTTCCGACTCACTGGAACCACAACTGGCACTGGCAAGCATAAAATATGCACGGACTTCGCCCACTATCGACCTCCGGTCTCCGGGGGGGAGTGATGTAGCGGCACTACAGAAAAATACTTCGCAACAATATCTAGAAATGCAAAAAGAGAAGTGGCGCCATCTACAACGCCACAGGCGAACTACGCAAAGATGCACGTCATAGGAATCCTAGATCGCGCAGTTAAAGTTTACCGCGCGATTTGGATAGGTACAACATCCCGACATCAACCGTCGGGCAGTTGCCCACCAGACACAATACCCGTCTGGTCGGAGGATCCTCCCTTTTCAATAGAGTATGAGTGAACTTTACACCCTGTTCCTCATACCTCTATATATCAATGCTAGCTCTATGTACATTAATTTAATAGTCCAATAAAACACTCAGCGTTGTTACCTGAAACACAGGTTTGAATAAACCTACATCAGGCAGGTCGCTATTGTTTTCATTAGGCCTTTATCCAATATATTATATAAGTTATACCTACACTAGATTTATTTTAGGCATAGTTTAATATTTGCTTAATAATTTTAATATCTAACTCTGTACTGATGTCACTTATATGTAATTTATATGTGAACTTATGAATAAAAAAAAGTATTATTATTATTATTATTTTGTCATTTATTTTGTATTCTCGGCTTATTATTAGCCGGAAAAAGCTGATAACACGGGCCTAAGCCAAGTGCTTACCAGTTGGGTTAGCTGCGGTCGCGTGCAGAAGATTGCACAGAAGATGGTAGAGTATTTGTGTTTTGATGTGGGTTTTCTGAGTCACATTGCAGAAACTTTCTCACGAGTCTGCATGTGTTTAGAATCGCTGCCTTCTGCAGCAGATGGTACGTATTTGGAGGTAAGTTAAGGGAATTAAGGGATTGGTGAAGTTGTTTCGGTATTACTCCTGTTGTAGACAATACTATTGGTACTATTATAACTTTTTGCAAATGCCAAAGTCGGGCTACTTCATCTTTTAATTCAATGTATTTGCTCAGTTTTTCTGCTATTGTTGTTTGCAAGTTATGTGTATTTGGTACAGCAATATCTATTAGGTATCCAGTTTTGTTTAACTTGTTAATCAGTGTAATATCTGGTCTATTAAAATGAATAGTTCGATCGGTAAGAATGGCGCGATCAAAGTATAGTTTTGTTGAGGGGTTCTCTAATACAGTTTCTGGATTGTATTTGTAGTATGGTGTAACGGAATCTATAAGTTTGAACTGGTGTGCTAATTTTTGGTGTATAATGTTGGCTACTTGATCGTGTCTGTGTTTGTAGTCCGTTTGGGCTATCGACTTGCACGCGCCTGTGATATGCTGTATCGTTTCTGGAGAACTGTTGCATTTCCTACATGTGTCATTATTTAAATTCTTTATGATAAACTTTCTGTAATTTTTAGTTTCAATTACCTGGTCCTGTATAGCCAGCATAAACCCTTCAGTCTCCGGGAAGAGTTCGCCTCGATTTAGCCACGCGTTCGACGCTTCTTTGTCGACATTTATGTGGTTTAAGTCTTGGCGGTGTCTTCCGTGTAGAGATTTCTGGGCCCATTCTAAAAGCTTCATTTTGTCGTCAATTACTATCTCATTTCTCTGTTCAGATGTATCTTTTAAATTTAGGGGTGTTAAGTTTTGGTCGTTATGTGTTATCATTTTGTGCAGTATAGAGGTTTCGATTTTTGAAAAAAAGAATTGTCGAAGTGCTTTTATCTGTCTATTGTGTAGGTTTAGAATGTCAACTAGTCCTCTACCTCCTTCTTTACGTGGCAGTGTTAATCTCTGCAGACAAGACCGTGGGTGGTGTTTGCGGAATTTGGTCATTGTGGTATTAATTTTACGTTGAAGGTTTTTCAGGTCGGTTTTGGTCCAGTTGATTATCCCAAAAGAATATGTGAGAACCGGTATGGCGAAGGTGTTAATCGCTTTGATAGTATTTCGAGAATATAGTTGCGTTTTCAGAATTGTGTTTAATCTGTGTTGAAATTGAAGTGTTAATTTTTGTTTAGTTTCTTTGTAGTGTATTTGACGTGATTGTGTATAGCCTAGGTATTTATAACTATCTTGTTCATCTAATGGTTCTATCTGTTCTCCTGTACCTAAAGTGTATTGGTGTTGGTAATTTTGTCCTGCTCTAATTGAATTTATTTTACATTTTATTTTACATTTATCTATGCCGAATTCCATTTTAATATCGTTTGAGAATTGTTCTGTCAAGTTTGCTAATTCATAGAGTTGAGTCTCACTTTTGGCGTATAGTTTGATATCATCCATGTACAACAGATGATTTAATTCTATTTTTTGAACCTCAGTATGTCCTTCGGTACTTGAATGTTTTAGTGGAATTCCTAAAGTAGTTGCGTTTAATATATTAGATAGGGGATTTAAAGCAAGACAGAACCACAGTGGGCTTAAAGCATCTCCCTGAAAGATCCCTCTCTGAATTTTTATTGGGCTGGTATCTACTGTTTTAGTAGAGGAAGTTAGTCTTAGGGCAGTGGTCCAAGACGACATCGTGACCTTTAGGAATGTTACTATAGTTGGATGTATTTTGTATATCTCTAAAATTTTTACAAGCCACGAATGGGGTACAGAGTCGTAAGCTTTTTTGTAGTCAATATACATGCTAAAGAGATCGCTTTTGGATTTTTGAACGTTTTTAAGAATGACTGAGTCTATGATTAATTGTTCCTTGCAGCCTTGGCTGAATTTACGACATCCTTTCTGCTGTTCAGCTAAGATATTATTAGTGTCGATGTGTTGATATATTAGTTCAGAAATACAAGATGTGATAATTTTGTACAAGGTCTGCAAGCATGTTATAGGTCGATATTTTGCTGGATTTGAGAGATTATTACGATCTTTTGGTATCATAAAAGTTGTACCTGAAGTTATGTAGGATGGTATTGTTTTAGGGTCCTGGATGAATCTATTTATGTGATTATATAGAAAACTATGGATAGTGGTAAATTTTTTGTACCAATAACTATGAATGTTATCTGAACCTGGTGCTTTCCAGTTATGTAAACGAGAAAGTACTTTATGGAAAATTTCTGGGGATATGTGGTCAAATGTCATTGCTTGAATACTTTTTTGGCTGTTGGTCACTTCTGTTTGTATCCAATCTGCTTGGGCATTATGTTCGACTGGGTGTTCCCAAATTCCTGCCCAGAAGTTTTGTAACGTCTCTGAGTCAGGGTTGTTATGATCATCATTTGGGTTATCATCCTGAACGTTAGATGTCGCCTGTCTAATATTGCGGTAGAAAAGTTTTTCATTGTGGGTGAATTTAGTGTTTTGTAATTTCCTTTGGGTACATGCTTTGTATCGTTGTAGTCGGCCTGTTACGACTGACAGTTTTTGCTTAAGTGTGTCTAATGTGTGAGGTGCTTGTGTATTTGGTTCTTCATGAACAGTGTGAATTTTATATTGTTCTATTATCTTGTTAACGTGTTTAACTATTTTCCTACTTCTATTACCATTGACGAATTGGGTCATTCTAGCTATCTTTGATCGTAAATCATTTAATTTTCGTTCTAGTCGTGTCTCCCAGTTAGGTTTGTATTCTTTCTTTGCCCTTTGGGTGACTTCTCTTGGTTGAAGGTTCATTTTTGCTCCGTTAACTTTTGCCGCGGTCCATGCTGCACAATATATAGTAGTCTGTAAAGTGTAGAAGTCAGTGTCTTTATTGACGTTTTCAGGTAAAATTATTTTGTTTAGGTAGCTGACAATTCGGGCAAGTTTTTTAGAGGGTTTTTGTTTGGGAATAAAAATTCTATTTATAGGGCTAGTAGCTTTATAATATTGGAATGCTTCTTGGAACGAGTCATCTATTAATGGGTCCCTATCTAGGTTCGCATGTTGGTTAGGTAAGATTTCTTCTGCGCAGTTAATTTCAGTATGATTTACAGTAAGTGAAGATTCTTGGGTGGAGTTAATGTCAATGCTATTTATAAATTGTGGTTCAGAATGACTATCGATCGGATTAACTATCGTCGTTTCACTTGTGAAGTTGATAAAGTTAAGATTATCTAGTGGTAATTCTTCAGATACTTCTAGTTTTAATGAGTTTAATCTGTCAGTAGTGACATATTTATTGTTTACAATTGCTCTTCTCTGATCAGCTATTCGTTGTTCGCTTAGATGAGCAAGTGCAGGAAAACTGTTGATAAAATCTTCATACATGCGTCTTCTATAAACTGTTTCGTTTCTACCTAAATCTGTTACTCGATAATAAGATCGCATTATAGCTTCATTTTGTTCATTGGTCCATCTCATTCGAGTCTGTGTTCTATTTTTAGTATTATGTGTTTCTGGGGTTCTCGGTTGCATTTGGGTAGATTGTGTGGGTGTAAGTATTTGTTGTACATGGTCGATAGAGTTTTGTGACTGTTGGGTGGAGTGATTAAGTTGTAGAAGATCTAATTCTTCTTTTACTTCGTTTCGTATTTCTTGTATAG
The DNA here is from genome assembly GCA_947359405.1 of Antitype chi. NCBI lineage: Eukaryota > Metazoa > Arthropoda > Insecta > Lepidoptera > Noctuidae > Antitype > Antitype chi. The sequence continues at coordinate 471,276 of OX375837.1, forward strand.
TTTTTTGAGGTAGTAATTTATTGTTTATTATAGCTCTACGTTGGTCTCCTATTCTCTGTCGACTAACCTGCATGTTCGGGTATTTTTCTATAAATTTTAGGTGGAGCGGTTCAAGGTAGGTTTTTCTGTCTGTATCTAGTGCGGTTAATTGAAGATAAGTGCGCAGTATGAACTTATTCATTTCAGGTGTCCATCGTCTGCGCGTACTTGGGGCGCTTGTAGTGGGTGCAAGCTCAGAGTCAAGCTTGACTTCCTGCACAACACTATCAAGCGTGCTGGTGGTGGACAAGCTAGCTGTTCTTCTTGTCATGTAGGAGGGGCGAGTCGAAGGGATGGAAGAAAATAATGAAATAGTATCATCGCCCGTAGAATCGGCTGTGGCTTCTACGTAGTGAGCCCGCCTGTTCAACTCACTATGACCAGCTGTAACAATTTTTTCGGTGGGAGCCCGCTTGCTCAACTCCTCACCGCCGATGGTTCGCATGCTGTGGCACCTAGCATCGGCTCCAGATGCGCCCCGGCGCTCTCCGGGAAGCGACCGTAAATTGTATACTCTCTTATTACTCATCTCCATAAAGGGTTACCTTTCCTTGTTAGCCGCATAAGTTTTTTGTACAGTTGTACAGTACGCGTGTCCGCCCCCCACGTAGCTAGGTGTTCAGCTGGGACGTAAGGTAGGATTTTAGGGGGCTATTATTATTATTATTATTTTACGTCTCAGGATCTAAAATTAATCTGGGACATTTAGCCGCTCTCCCGAAGCTCTGTAGGCAATACAATGAATTGTCAAAGCGTTGTAATTATTCAGTGCGCAAACTTTAACCAAGAATTCAGCATACCATTCTAGAACCCCCAGCGCAGAAATTTTTCTTCGGTTATTCCAAAATAAATAATAGTTTAAAAAACTAAAAAACACGCTTTAAAAACCAAACTAAAAAAGGAGAAAATAATTTAATTCAATTAAAAAGCGTGGGGTGCTTTTTGAGGTATTTTTATAATCAATTAATGTCAAGCACCCCACGCTTTTTTTCTCCTTTTTTAGTTTGGTTTTTAAAGCGTGTTTTTTAGTTTTTTAAACTATTATTTATTTTCTATTTTTTAGTTCTGCTAACTACAAAACGTGATTTTTTTTTCTCAATTTTTTTTTTTAATTATTAAATTGTCATCGGTCCTCGACAAGTTTACAAAGTTTCAATGAAATCTGACTGTTTAAAGTGGGTCAAAATCGCGCTCAAAGATTCCGTTACATACATACATACATACAACCCGAGCTAAAGCGTGTAAAAAAACAGCTGTTTCATACATTTTGACCGCGTAGGTACCTATTGCACTTTTCATGAAACAGCTGATTTTTGTATCCTTTGTTGGACATCCTAATTAAATAAATAAATGTATACAGGTTGAAATTGAAAACATGCGACAAACCGTAATGGGAGATTGTACTCATCATTATGAACAACTTTTACTAAGGGACCAAAGACGCAATCGCAAAAAAAAAAACAGCTGTTCCCTACATTTTGATGAGTTATGCGAACATAAATGTAGGGAACAGATGTTTTTTTTTTCGCGATTGCATCTTTGGTCCCTTAGTAAAAGTTGTTCATAATGATGAGTACAATCTCCCATTTCGGTTTGTCGCATGTTTTCAATTTCACCCTGTATAATCCACTTTGTGTTCCCTGAAGATGTCTAATTCTTCCACTGCTGTTTACTTGGCCAGTAGTGGTATACAAATTAGTGTGGGGTAGTTACCATAACTAAAAAGTGAAATATATATATTTTTACAAAAAAAAAAAAAACAACCGACTTCCAAAAACAAACACTACAAATAGGAAAATAACTTTAATCGAAAATCGGTGACAAAAAACTAAAATGCAGAACCAAAGACACCGACTTTGTAGTGTTTTTTTTTTAATGTCGCAACGTCATGCTGAGGACTTTATTTTTAAATTTCATATGGTTTTTCAGAGATTTTTAAGATTGTCTTTCTATTCAAACTCAAAGCATTTAGTTCAATTAAACCATATACAGGCACTTTAGACGGGAGTTTACGCTGGTCGCCTACTTGGTGAAGGTGCTTCGTGGAGTAGAGAGTAACCCGGGAGTATTGCAGCGCTTGAGTCTGTGTGTGCCAGACCGCTACGTGTGGAGGCGGCGCAGCCCGCCATTGCTACTGGTACCTACAGCCAGAACTAACCTGCTTGCCAAGGCACCCCTTACCAGAGCTATTCGTGCTATCAATAACCTTCAAACTCAGATTGATGTGTTTACATGTTGTTTGAGTGAATTCGCAAGGGTATTACTATTTATTTTATGCTACAATCAAAATAATACTTAATTTTTATTTTATTTTTTTCTTAAGTAAGTAAAGTATGTTTGTACTGTTATGTAATTAATTATGTTATTAAATATGTACTATGTTTTGTGTTTTAACTGTGTAATAATTTAATACTGTTGTTAGTGTATTTTTTTTTTCTTCTAATTTAGTTATTGTAAGTATATAGCTTAAGTTATTACTTTAAGTTCTTAACTGTCGCATTAGGGTAACCCCTGTAATGATAGTTTAAGATGTTATAAAATAAATAAATAAATAAACTTTTGAATTGTCAAAAAGTCGACCAATTGGAAAGTTGAAGCTAGTTGCCCATTCCAAAACGTAGATCTCTATGGAGAAGAACGGGCAAGAAACTCCAAGGACACTCTTTTTAAACCTGTACTTAACCTTACAGCTGCATCCGAAAACCAGAAAGGTTCTCAAATACTATGAAGACGAAGGCTTCGCGATGGTCACGGAGCTGTCACACCCGCCGCAAGTATCAGGTTTCCAGCAGGATCGAGTATCCCGGGACTTCAGGGACCTGAGGAGAGAGCTGCTGCCCCTCAATGACTGCCTGTACCGCAGCATAGGGCGGCACGACTGGCTCGCGGTCACCGATCTAGATGAGATCCTTGTACCTGCTCCGTGAGTTGTGCTTTACCATCTTCGTGGCAACCTTGTTCCTTAGACCTCCATCCTTATGTGCCATGACTCCCTGGTTTGCGAAAGTGTAGTCTAGGTTTTCCCCGTGATCTTGTTGAGGTCCTGGGTTCGATTCCCAGGTCAGGCAAAGTGTATTGGGTTTTTCTATTTGGAATTTCTCAGTAGCAGTGGTGACCCAGTGGTAACGGCTGTGACTTACAAGTTATAGGCCATAAGTTCGAACCCCGGTAGGCCCCTTACTTTGTGCATATTATTTCATCACCACTGCTCTCAAAACGGTGAAAGAAAACATCGTGAGGAAACCGACATGTCCTAGAACCAAAAATTCGAAGATATGTGACATTTACCAACCCGTACTGGGCCCGCGTGGTGGATTAAGGCCTGCGTCCCAGCAGTGAGCACATTGTAGGCTGAGTATGCTATGCTTATGATGGCAATAGGGTCGCCCCCTATTACATGGGACTTAAACATAACTGGCGAAATGTGGATGTACTAAAAGTACACCGGGTATGTACACCTCTGCCCAACCCTTTGGGGAAAGAAGGGGTGATGTTATGTGTATTTTATGTGTATGTTATGTCGTCGGCGTATTGAATGAATCGGCACTAAACAAACACCGTCGTCCGTTTGCAAATGCTTGCTGTTGTGAGCCTGACTTGACACTTTTGTTGCCACCTCAATTTTTACACGCTTTATAAGTATTAGCTTCACTTTTATGTTTGTTTGTATGTTTGTATGTAACCGACTCCTTAGAGCGCGATTTTGACCCACTTTAAACGGTCAGATTTCATTGAAACTTTGTAAACTTATCGACGACCGATGGCAATTCAATAATTTAAAAAAAAAATTGGGAAAAATGAAAAAAAGGAAAAAAAATTATAAAAAAACACGTTTTTGTAGTTAGCAGAACTAAAAAATAGAAAATAAATAATAGTTTAAAAAACTAAAAAACACGCTTTGAAAACCAAACTAAAAAAGGAGAAAATAATTTAATTCAATTTAAAAGCGTGGGGTGCTTGACATGAATTGATTATAAAATACCTGAAAAAGCACCCCACGCTTTTAAATTGAATTAAATTATTTTCTCCTTTTTTAGTTTGGTTTTAAAGCGTGTTTTTTAGTTTTATAAACTATTATTTATTATGAAGTAATTTTAAAGATGCTGCGAATAGTTGTTATAGCGAATAGTCAAATACAGATTAATCGCGTTTTCTATGGCGAATAGTCGAATAACTCGCCATTATTATACGACATAAAAAAGGAATATAAAAATAGTTTATTTGTTATTAAATAATAATATCACGCTTGTAGTAGTCTTGAACTTATCAATTAAGTACCTATTTATTGTTACTTTAACCTAAAATAAATAATAGTTTAAAAAACTAAAAAACACGCTTTAAAAACCAAACTAAAAAAGGACAAAATAATTTAATTCAATTAAAAAGCGTGGGGTGCTTTTTGAGGTATTTTTATAATCAATTAATGTCAAGCACCCCACGCTTTTTAATTGAATTAAATTAGTTTGTCCTTTTTTAATTTGGTTTTTAAAGCGTGTTTTTTAGTTTTTTATACTAATATTTATTTTCTATTTTTTAGTTCTGCTAACTACAAAAACGTGATTTTTTTTTCTTACTTTTTTTTTCTCTATTTTTTTTTTTAATTATTGAATTGTCATCGGTCCTCGACAAGTTTACAAAGTTTCAATGAAATCTGACCGTTTAAAGTGGGTCAAAATCGCGCTCAAAGGAGTCGGTTACATACAAACAAACAAACAAACTAACAAACAAACATACAAGTGAAGCTAATATAAAGCGTGTAAAAAATAAGGTTATGAGAAAAGAAAACAATGAAGTTAAAGAAATCAGTCTCTATTACACTGATTTTACATTTTTTTTTTATGTTGACAACCATTTTCTTGTACCTATTCTAATGGGAATACCTCGTTTTACAGCGTTTAATACTGTTTTTTTGATAATTAAAAGTTTATTTTAGACAGGTATTCGCCGAATATCGAATAAAACTAGTTATTTATTATTCGGTATCGACGAATATGTCGCTATGACAAGTAATGCCGAATACTAGCGAGTATTCGCGGCATCTCTAGTATTTTTTAATAGAAAAATACCATAATTTACAAATTGCTTGTGATCGAAACACACGCTGCTTGTCTGCGGCACTGAAACTTTAAATAAAATATACTTGCGTCTTCTTAGCGGAGGTACCTGGGCTGACCTGCTCAACAACGAGACGGCTGTCGCAGCAGCTGAACCGGATGGTTTGCCGTTCGATGCCCTGGTGTTTCCGAACTACTATGTGCTGGACGGCGCTCAGAAGGACCTCGTGGCTCCAGCGAAAACCCGCATCATGGCTCACACTTGGAGGTCGAGGACTCCTAGCCCACCTGGTAAGCTGTATTTAGAAAGAAAGAAGAAAAAACGATGTAGGTACACGCACCAAACTACACATTTTCACCAAATACCTACATACACCCCACACTGCACACACACACACCTCTTAGGTGTGAGTGTGTGTGTGAAGTGTGGGGTGTGTATAACTAAATACCTAGTGATTGCCTGAAAAAAAATTGTAATTTGATTTAAACTTAATAAGATAATCACGGAAAACCACTTGAAATGCGACGTTGCTTGCCAGCCCGCGTCAGAGGATCGCTTTAAAAAAAAACTGGCAAAATATGGGCAAAGGCGTAATGTAATGTAATTTTTGTCTCCAGGTTATTGCGTGAAGTCCTTCTTCAACGTATCTTCGGTGACGGCCATGCACAACCACACCCCAATGGCCTGTAAGAAGGAATGCCGGAGCAGAGAGATGGCCAACGGACCTGGCAGGATGCTGCACTTCAGGGAGAAGTGCTCCAATGGCAAGGAGGACTGCGAGGAACTGCATGACGTAGTCAAGGAAGACTACCTCGGAGAATGGAGAGCGCCTGTCTTAAACGAGGTTAGGGAAGTGCTGTCTGCATTAGGACTGGAACCTCTAGAGTGAAAATTTAAAAAAATACTTCTGCCATTCTGCCATACACTTTGTCCACGCAGGTTTTGCACTTTTCTGTGACACAGGTGATTTTTTTGTAATCATCATCATCATCATTTCAGCCGAAAAACGTCCACAGCTGGACATAGGCCTCCCTCAGGCTCCTCCACTTCGACCAGTCTTGTGCTTCCCACATCCAGCGGATTCCCGCGGCCTACACAAGGTTATCGGTCCACCTTGTGGGAGGCCTTCCCACTCTACGTTTTCCTTTACGCGGTCGCCACTCCAGAACCTTTCGGCCCCATCGGCCATCTGTTCTGCGAGCAATGTGCCCTGCTCACTGCCACTTATGTATGGCAATTCTTCGGGTTATGTCGGTTGCCTTGGTTCTCCTGCGGATCTCTTCATTTCTGATTCGATCGCGTAGGGAAACTCCTAGCATAGCCCTCTCCATTGCCCTATGTGTGATTTTAAGCCTTCTGATAATGCTCATTGTGAGCAACCACGTTTCTGTACTATAGGTGATCACTGGCAACACACACTGGTCAAAGACTTTCGTCTTGAGACACTGCGGTATTTGGGACGAGAAGATATTGCGAAGCTTACCGAACGCTGCGCAGCCGAGTCGGATTCGACGATTGACCTCTTTCTCGAAGTTGGACCTACCTAACTGGACAGTAATAAAATTGTCCTAGGTAAACATACTCGTCCACAACTTCGAGTGTAGCGCCTCCAATCGTCATGAGAGTGGGTTTTTTCTAATAACCGACGAATATTTTTTATGATGAATTCATGATTTCAGTTTGCGCTTTTATCTAAAGTCTACACAAAATCAAACTGGTTGCTAATTGAATTGTATATTGATTCATTATTTTTATGACATTGATTTACATTCTGTGATTACAACTCACGCACTGACTTATTACTTACTTTCTGTCATTGTGATATTTTTACCTATTTTTATTATGGTAATTTTATGGTGCGTTTCGTGTGTTGCCGGACGTAAAGAATAGCACTATCCCATTTCTTCTCTTGGGTGTAGCAGAAGCAGAGATGTACAAAATAGTTTTAAAAAAGTATTTAAATACAAAATGCAAATAGTTTTCTAATTTACCATTTCAAATGCAAAATACAAAATACTTTTGCTTTTTGTATTTTAAATACTAAATGCAAAATACGTATTTTCAAAATACTTTATTCAAATAAAATAGTTTTAGATGAAATTAGTGTTATTTATTTATTAAAGGTTTTAACATTACTCGTTTTAAAAGAGCATCAGACATGTTGCGTCTGTGTGAACGCATGATCATACCACCATGTAAAAATACTCTTTCCACTGGTGCAGAACTTGGTAAACAAATGTTGTATTTTAGGAATACCCTTTTAGTTTTATTGTTGGGTATGTGTTTAGTATATGGTTCAAGAAGTTTGTAGTCGCAGTCACGCTTCCTTTTAATGTTTTTGAACATTTTTACAAACAGCAGAAATATTAACTTCGTGTCCAGCATCCTACTTAACGTCTTTGAAACACTGCCTCAATATAAATGGATAGGTAATTGAGGTTATGGCCATCCCTAAAATAGAGAATAAAATAAAAATTGAACACCATAACAGGTCTCGGGGCTAGCTAACACTAATTAACTTATAAAAAACAAAAGAAATAAACTGTAGACGCGTACGCAAATAGGCGCGAGCGTAGTACCTAGATATTAAAACAACCAACATTGTTACTCAATTTTAGTTACTGTTGGCACACCAATAGGTAGTTATATGTTACTGATTGAGTAATATTCAAAAACGGTAGAAACCTTTAGGGTAGGGAGGGGTAATGGCGCTCACTGGGTAATGGCGCTCACCTCTGTAACTCTGTCAAAATGGAACGTAGTAACACGCAACGTCATGTAAAGCGCGAGGGGAGGGGGGCTCTAACAGACAGCGATGCAAACGGACAGTCAGCTCGCGTCATGCGACCATGAAGTGCGTTTCTTCGTTTGCGGCCGCGCTGATCTAATTTTTGGTTAGGTGTTTTTTGTCGGTAAGTCCAAAACTTTAATGCTTTTTTAATTATAAATTTTACTTTGCTGACAATAAACTATTCTATTTTATGATAATGCAATCAATTTTCAACAATTGTGTATGCTTATTTTTTTATTTCAAATTAATTATAAAACGACCGTTTGGGGTTATACCGCTCGTCTGAGCGCCATTACCCCTTTATTTTTTATTGTTGTAGATATGCCAAGAAATCGTCAAAGGACCACCGCTAAAGCGGCTTGGACCGAAAAAAACCTTTAATCTGCTAAAACTGCTATTGAAAGAGGTTTGTCCAAAGAAAAGCCGCAAACCAATATAATTTGTCTAGGAAAAGATGAACAAACACAATTATGAAACAAAAATCTTACAGGAGAAAAAAATTACAAGAAAGTTCTTCAGAGAGTGAAGATGAAGAGCACCTTTGCGACGATGACAGTAATGACGAAATTAATGTGGATGATGAATATGAAAACAAATGTATTTGCGAAGATTTGGAAAAAATTACGAGTTGTGGTATCGCTGCACCATCTGCGGACTGTGAGTTCATGCTATATGTTCAGGGTGGGATTCGCCCAATGGATACATCTGTGATTTATGTGTCCAAAAATAAAATATTTCTATTTCTAATTTGTGTTGCCTCTAATAATAATAATTATTATATATTATATTATAATAATTGAAGTTGATTTGACATCGAAGACTTTACTATATTTGTTAAATTGAAAAAGGCTAATCTTACGTAAAAATGTGGGTAATTGATGCTAATTTGTGATTGTAGACTTACTTTTATTGTATAAGTTTGATCTCATTAATATTTATTTAATTAAAATGTATCTTACTTGGTATATTCCAAAAAACATGTTTGCCGTTATTACCCAGTAATCTGAACGGCATTACCCATAGTCATGGGGCAATGCCGCTCAAACTTGTTTTTTTAATAATTATTTCCTACTACTAGTAGGTTAAAGATATTATATGCTTTTGTTGTTAAATTGTTGATTACTCGATAATTGAAGACTTTGTTACTTTTCTTAATTTTGATTTATAATAAATCATTTAAAAAATAGTGTGCGTAGTCCCAGCGGAAAAGTGTCGAATTTCGTAATTTTAGTTTAGCAGATATTTAGTGTATGACGTCGTGTAATTGTGTATGGTAAATAAAAATTTGTGCATCCAGCCATTGAGGAGCTATTCCACAAAAACTGATTCCGCTGGGACTACGTCATCCCAGCGGCACTTTTTTTAAAAAATGGACGTAGAAGAAAAAAAAATCATTCAATAATTAGTATGTAACGAGAGGTAAATGTGTATGTTTAAATGAAATTTGTGTGTCAATAGACTGCGGAGATAATCAAGTTGCCGCTGCGCTGACGTTTTGCTATTTGATGAAAACCATATAAAGCAGTTTAGTGTACAGTTGTAATTTTTTACACACGTTGCTTTGAATTTGTGTATAAAGTGTGTGAAAACAGAATTTGGAAAAAATATACCGTTCAGAAGATATACACGTAAAAGTAAAATAAGGTTTTTAGGTCCAAGTACTTAAAATAGGAAGTCTAGAGCCTAACTTATAACGTTTATTTGTTTCTTGTAAGGGTCTACAATGTCTTGCCAAGTTTCATTTATGTGCTCTTTGTAATTAATGAGCAATGGCATAATTTACTACGACTGGACCGCTATATTTTTGACATCCGATTGTAGGATTTTTTATTGGAAAAGAAGAATACAAAATATGCAGATATTTAGTGTATTAATGCAACTATTCACGCGTAAAATTTCAGCTCATTACACTAAATAATTAAAGAGATATAATCAAAATGCTAGAACAACCGCAAAACGTGAATAAACCGACCAAGTTTGAGAGGCTACGAAAAAGCGGGCCTGCAGTATATAGAGCTAACGTTCTACATTTTCCAGTAGAGTATCGTTAATATATTTAATAGTTTCGTACAGGTGCGTACATAATAGTTTAGCAGAAAATAAAACACTGTATTAACTTTGTACTATTAAAAATATTTATTAGTTAGCTAATGGTGCCGATTCTCTTGTACACCGAACTAAACTAACTAAACTATCACTAAAATTCCTTACTTTTGGCTATGAGAATCTTAAAGCTATTCTGCAAAAAAAAAATCTCTAAACTTAAAAATAATTTTGACACAACTAAAATCGAATTTGACAATCGCGACTCCAGCAGGCTTAAATAAATAAATAAATAAATAATCGTTTATTTCGGAAATCAGGTTCCATTTTGTTAGTATTACAGTCTTAAAAACTAATGTTAGTACGCAAAATATTACACACACGCATGACGCTTTCTATTTCTACTCTACTGTAGAATAGAAATCGCTTGTCTACATTTCTCGGTGAAAAACTGACAACTGTCTACACGGAAACGTCATTTTTGTCTTGTTTTCCGTCGACAAAACGCTTCTCTACGGTTGTCGTACCAAGCCTGCAGGTGATATTTTTTTTCTTTTGACTTCGCAAAGTGGTACTTGTGTGCCCTACGCAATGATTTTTTTAAGAGCTGAATGAAGCGTGCGCAGGGGGGCAGCCTCGACGTTTTTTTATATGGAATTTTTCACTTTTAGTATGGAAAAAAGAATATTACCTACATGTTGGGATTATGGGGCTTACGGGTTTATGGGGGTCGAAATTATCATCATTTTTGCGATAGGACACACCATTTTCGAGATATAAGCAAACGAAAAGAAAACAAAGATCAGTACTGTTTTTGCAGTCGAAGTGTAGGTGTAAATTTTAGTTCATGACCACTAGTTTTATTCCACACTTTTTTAATCACGATTAAAAATAGTCAGATTTATTTAGAAAAATTAATATAGTTAACATTTTTGGTGAAAAACGACAAACTCAGAATAGCAAAATTACCATCTTCACTAAATTAATAATTCGGTGCAATCTTAGTGCTGTCAAACTAAAATATAGTTAAGTTGTGTCACTTTAGTCAATTTCAGAATGGGAAATCGTCGTTTGACAGGAATAAACTAAATTTTGGTGATTTTTAGTTTAGTTTAGAGAATTTTGTGCCACCAGAATCGGCACCAATGACTAATAAAATAAAACAACATTAGAGAAAGTAATAATAACATTGATACAAAGAATCAGTTCTTTTATGAAATATAAATAACAAATATATTGCCTACTGTAAAAGCCATATGTACCTTTGTAGGTAAGTAACTCTTAGGTTTTACTAGTACATTTTCGGGAGTTGGTCGTCTCGTTCGAGCGTTTACAGCAACAAATATATCATACAATCGCAGATCAGTAATAATTGACTCAATTATGAAGGTAGATTTATACCGTTTGACGTTTGAAAAGACTACTGGTGTTAATATTTTTTTGATCTGTCATAGACCTCGTCAATCGCTTTCCAACAGGTGTGATCGAGGTCAAGAGCAGGCCCATTTAGTAATAAAAAATAATGTTTTTTTACTAATTATTATTAGTATTTCTATTGTTACCGTGTAACATCAAAATATGTATACGCTGGAAGCAGCAGAATATTAAGGACATAATAATTACCTACTGTTACAAATTTTTGTAATATTCTGACAAATAAATGCATTTGTTAATACAGATGTAATTATTATTGTAACCATTTCGTAAGTTTAGGAAAAAACAAGTGACTTACTAGTTTAATCACGAAAGTTATTAGTTACTTGTTCAAGAATTGTGTGCCCACCTGTACCGATTCAATAATGGTCACATGGTCACATAACACTGGAAAATGTAGAACGTTAGCTCTATATACTGCAGGCCCGCTTTTTCGTAGCCTCTCAAACTTGGTCGGTTTATCCACGTTTTGCGGTTGTTCTAGCATTTTGATTATATCTCTTTAATTATTTAGTGTAATGACCTGAAATTTTACGCGTGAATAGTTGCATTAATACACTAAATATCTGCATATTTTGTATTCTTCTTTTCCAATAAAAAATCCTACAATCGGATGTCAAAAATATAGCGGTCCAGTCGTAGTAAATTATGCCATTGCTCATTAATTACAAAGAGCACATAAATGAAACTTGGCAAGACATTGTAGACCCCTAAAAGATACAAATAAACGTTATAAGTTAGGCTCTAGACTTCCTATTTTAAGTACTTGGACCTAATAACCTTATTTTACTTTTACGTGTATATCTTCTGAACGGTATATTTTTTCCAAATTCTGTTTTCACACACTTTATACACAAATTCAAAGCAACGTGTGTAAAAATTACAACTGTACACTAAACTGCTTTATATGGTTTTCATCAAATAGCCAAACGTCAGCGCAGCGGCAACTTGATTATCTCCGCAGTGTATTGACACACAAATTTCATTTAAACATACACATTTACCTCTCGTTACACACTAATTATTGAATGAATTTATTTTCTTGTACGACCATTTTTTTAAAAAAGTGCCGCTGGGATGACGTAGTCCCAGCGGAATCAGTTTTTGTTGAATAGCTCCTCAATGGCTGGATGCACAAATTTTTATTTACCATACACAATTACACGACGTCATACACTAAATATCTGCTAAACTGAAATTACGAAATTCGACACTTTTCCGCTGGGACTACGCACACTAAAAAATACGCCATGTTTTCCTTAAGTGAACGCCATTCACCCGTCCTACCCTACTTAGCTTCAGAGGCCTTAGTGTGAGCTTCATTTAACCATCTCGGTCAAACGAATCGAGCGCTTTTGGCGCTCCGATTTGCTCTGGCTTGGGGACGGATCAATCGGAGCGCCAAACGCGCTCGATGCGTTTGATCGAGATGGTTAAATGAAACTCACACTGGGGCCACATATTTCATACGAACTTTTGAGTTTATGTTTATGTACTTACCTACTTACATTTTGATTCACATCACCATTGATCAAGTAATCTCTGTTTACTATATTTCAACAGTAGAAAACCAAATCCAATACTTAATTTTTTATAATAAACACTATTAACGGCGACGCAACAGAAAGACCGGTAATCGAAGTAAAACCAATCAACAAGGCGTAGCGCGTATTGTCATGTTCCACAGATAACGAACGATATTTATGTTTTGTCACTTCACTTTACACACAAACCCGCAATCGCAAGGTTGCAGCACTTGCAGCGCCGCTAGTGGCTATTTGTCGAATCGCTTAGGTACTCATTTACATGATTTGAGTGGTAAAGTGGCAAAAGTAAAGTATTTTGCATTTTACAAATACAAAATACATCTCGAAAAGTATTTCAAATAAAATGCAAAATGCTTTTTTGTTAAAGGTATTTAAATACAAAATATAAAATACGTATTTTGCATTTTGTATTTGCATTTTAAATACAAGTATTTCAAATAAGTCGCAACTCTGAGCAGAAGGCGACTAAGGAACTTACTAGAGAATGGGCAGCAGCGTTCTCTATGCATTTGACCACCATACTGCGATCGCCAACCCGCCTGCCAAGCGTGCCGATTATGGCAAACCACCTCCTTTTGGTGAAGGCTTATGTCCAGCTGTGGACGTCTTCTGGCTTAAATGATGATTCCAGGTGCATCGTTTTGAGATATAGTGATGTAATAATTATATCTAAAATATTGTAAAACATTTTAAAAGAGTAACGGTGGAGTTTCTTACCCATTCTTCTCCATACGAAACTACCTTTTGGTAGGGGCGACTAGGACGTTCAAAAGTGCCTTTTTTAAGTGCCTATTTGAAATAAATGCTTTGATTTTTGGCATCGTTGTCTCTGCCAACTTGTACTATTGTATGTAGGTATACCAGGATAAAAAGTATCCCGGTAGTAGGTAAGTACGTTCCCGTGGAAAAATGTCCGACCTCCAAGCGGGGAAGCCATGTTCAAAGGCTGGGTAAATTATAAATCGACCAAAGGATGATGAAAGAAGGAGGAGGAGGAGGAGGGGGGGGGGATTTTTTTTGTTTCACGTGAAACGGTAACGGTTACTTTCGCGTGTATAGAAGGTCAAATTAAATTAGCTGGCAAAACTGTAGGTACTCTAATTTTGGGTCTCGATATCAAAAAGAAATGAATTAAAAAATGTTTTCATCATTCAAACTTTGTACAAAACTGTAAATGACACGTACATTAAGGTGAATCTAGTCGACATTTTTCCACACAAACTTCGTGAGTGTATTACTCCACTGTTCGACAATGTACAGACGCCAGCACATCAACTTACTACAATCTGTCAAATTCCTTTAATAGATTTTCAACTTTATCACTAAAGTATAAGGTTTAAAGTTGTTTGAGAAAATTTTACAGTTGCGGGTAGGTTGATGTGCTGGCGTCTGTACTTACATCAAAAATGAAACGTGATGTGGTTTTGTCTCATTATTAATATTGTCTGTACGGAAACAGAATACCAAAATAAAAACCCATTAAAAAGTTAGGAACCAGCAAAGATTCGTTTTTCTTGCTATTTTTACACGCGTTATATTAATTAGCTTCACTTGTATGTTTGTTTGTTTGTATGTTTGTAACCGACTCCTTAGGGCGCGATTTTGATGCACTTTAAACGGTCAGATTTCATTTAAACTTTGTAAACTTATCGAGGACCGATGACAATTCAATTTTTTTTATTTTTCTAGAGAAAAATAGAAAAAAAAGGAAAAAAAATAAAAATCACGCTTTTGTACTTAGCAGAACTAAAAAATAGAAAATAATAATAGTTTAAAAAACTAAAAAACACGCTTTAAAAACAAACTAAAAAAGTAGAAAATAATTTAATTCAATTAAAAAGCGTGGGGTGCTTGACATTAATAATTGATTATACAAATACTTCAAGAAGCACCCCACACTTTTTAATTGAATTAAATTATTTTCTACTTTTTTAGTTTGGTTTTTAAAGCGTGTTTTTTAGTTTTTTAAACTATTATTTTAACCTAACTTTGGTCGTGTTTAATTAACAAAAGAAGTGTAAAATCTCCAAAACCAAGTCGATACCGACAAAGCTCAAATATCGAAAAGTTCAATATATATTATTGGTAATTGATTTATGCAGTGGTTTTAGGACTTTTCTTAATTTTTACGCGTCTGTTTTACTATACATGATCCTGTATCTCACTCAATAACGTTGTGCGTGTAGACTAGCGTCTAACTGCTCATCACTGATACTACCTCTGTCGGACACGATGCCTGGTGAGACAGCGAGCTTTTTAAAAAATAGCCAGGCCCAACAGTGAGTTCAAGCCCGCGACTAGATTTCCCTTAAGGCAACCAAACGAGTATGTTATGGCTTGTGAAAATTCGTAAAAAAATATCTAACTTCCACGAAAAATGACAGAAACAGCTGAGCGACGCTGTTCGCTGAACCTCTATTCTGGCAAATAAATGAATTTGAATTTTGAATTTGAAGAAGAAAAAACAAACCGTTTATTTTTTCTTTTATTAGTTTTCGATACCGATACCCAACACGTGGTTACAATAATGCCAGCTAATTTAATTTGACCCTGTAAAATAATAATTCTACAAATATTATAAAATGTGAAAGTTTGTATGTTTGGATATTTAGATGTTTGAATGTTTGTTACTCAATCACGCAAATACGGCTGAACGGCTTTCGATAAAATTTGGCACACAGATAACCTGGATTAACATATTATAGAACATATAGAATACTTTTGACACTGTAGTACACACGGCTACACAACAAGCTATACACTTCTAGTTTACGTTGATCTCGCACTGTATGGAAATCCTATACAATGCGAGATCAGCTTATACTGGAAGTATATAGCTTGATGTGTAGCCGTGTGTACACACGCCGAAGGTAGTCACACATTCGGCGTGTGCGTAATATTGTTTCTGTGCACACACTGAAAGATGCTACTCTCCCCACCGTCATAGTTAGAAAGAGATAGACGTATTAATTACCGGTATAAGTATTGTTACTTTTACTGATACTAATACTGGTAATTAGGTAACGTTCGCTGACTTTGGGTATCGGTATTATTAACGTTACTTTTATCGTTAATAAAAATACCGTTAATACGGTCCCTGGCCGTGTGTACGTTCTCGTGCGATAATTTTCGACTTCCACGCAAGCGAAGCCGCTGGCAAAAGCTAGCACGGAATATAAAGAACATTAAATTATTGTTAACTACCTTTTGCCAAATTTCATCTGAATCCGTTCAGCCGTATTTGCGTGATTGAGTAACAAACATCAACATGTAAATATCTAAACATCTAAACATCCCAAACTTACAAACTTTCACATTGATAAGATAAGGTAAGATAATGTATTTGCTTAAAACATGGTATACATAGGTGTTAATAAAGAAAATGAGATCAAACCTACATGTGTTGCTTATAATTAAAAATATGCAAACTTAGTCGAATAAATAAATTTGAATTTAAAAGCATTAAGTATAATTTATGTTGAAAAAATCCTTAATATTATCTATAGAAATTATTTTCATTCAACTATTCATATAATTTAATTTTGAATAACCTGCAATTTAATATTTTTAATACATTCGGTAATTAATTATAAACATGCGCACACATAGCCAGCCAGGCAGCTTTTGTTATATTTTGCTAATCTAGGGAGCTCATCTAGTACAACTCTGTATTGATCACGCCAACTTAAGGCGCGTGCCCTACAAAACTTCGCGCCAGCCGTGTTTTGGGCAGTTTACTGGAGCTATCTACTCGTTATTTAAATGAAATATCAACTAATAAAAATACATTAAAATCCTACATAATCTTGATTCCACAATGGGTGTTTTCGTTTTTTATTAAAGTAGTTTTTGTTTAACAAATCGCCTTACAACGATACCACAGAAATGAATAACAATGATTTATAACATGGATCTCCTCGTGAAGTAAGCATTATTTTAGTTATGTTACTGACACTAATAGATAGACAATTTAATCATGAACAATATGCAAGTAGATTTTTTTTTCAAATGACCAAATTTTGATTTTATAACGATTTTATTTTAACATCTGGGTGTATTTACCACTGTATTCATGCGCGGGGTATCGAGATTCAGTCTGCCGCGGCCGTAAGGCCTCGAGGGTGGAACCCGTGTTGTTTGTCACCGCGTAGGTGGCTGCAAGTGCACTTGCTCGCTCACGTCACATTATCAGTAGAAAATAATAGAAGTATAATAAGTTTGATACTGACATTTGTTTTGGTTATAGTTTTTTTGTGTAATTTACTGCGAAAATCTAAATATTTTTAATCGCGATTAAAAAGGTGTGGAGTAAAATTAGTTGTCAAGAACTAAAATTCACACTACACCTCGATTTCTGCAGGCTTAGCACAAGAACCGTAGAGAAGCGTTTTGTCGACGGAAGAGTAGACGAAAATGATGTTTCCGTGTAGACAGTTGACAGTTTTAAAGGTAGACAAGCGATTTATATTCTACGGTAGAGTAGAAATAGGAAGCGTCATGCTAAGCCTGCAGGTGCAAAAACAGTACTGTAACTTTTTTTTCTTATATTTCGAAAATGATGTGTCCTATCGCAAAAATAATGAAAATTTCGACCCCCTTTATTAATCGCTACAAACTTCTACAACTTAACATTTAGGTAACATTTTTTATTTAAAAAATAAACAATTAAAAATCACGTTTCCGTTTAGACAGTTACAACGTTTTTTTCTTACAAGAGATATTTAATTTAATTTTATTGAATGCCTTGTTTGTGAATTTTATGATTCTGTGAAGTATGTGATTTTTACGTGCATTCATAAGTTGTTCGCCAGATGGCGCCAATAAAGTTTACGAAGTATTGTAGAGGTGAGGTGCGGCAAAGAGGGAACGAATGCTCAAGGTTTTTGCTCGATGAACCGCCTTAAGGGGATAAGATGGTAAGTCCCCTCTTTGAGGAGTGGCTTGAGAGGCGGCATGGCGTCCTCACCTTCCGCCTAACGCAGTTCCTCACCGGACACGGTTGTTTCGGGAGGTTCCTGTTTCGCATAAGGCGGGAGGAAACGCCCGGGTGTTTCCACTGCGAAGATCGCTCTGAAGACACGGTGGAGCATTCGGTGGACGTCTGCCCGGCTTGGGCGAAGCACCGCCGTATCCTCGTGGAGGCGATCGGCGGCGGCGATCTCTCGCGTCCGGCCCTAGTGCAGGCCATGGTACGGAGCGAGAGTGAATGGTTAGCCGTCACCTCCTTCTGCGAAGCAGTAATGCTCGCGAAGAGGGAGGCGGCGCACGTGAGGGAGAGGCAGTTTAAGCGCCCTCACGGCCGTAGTCGCCGCGGGAGAAGCCCTGGGCGTTGGGAATCCCAGGCTGATTCCCGGCCACCGTAGGCGCGGGCTTGCGGACGGCGAGTAATGGGTAGCTCGCTGTCCGGTAAGGACCAAGCCCAGGTCGACGGCGCGTTGTGTTCCACGCGCGCCTCAAAGAGACGTCAGCACCAACTGGTGGGGTCCCCAAGGGCCGATGCCTGAATAAAAATGGGATAAGATTACTTTCACTTTGCATATTAGCTTCACGGTTACTGTAGAACATTTAATTAAATATACATAGATAAGTTACTTAGCTGTAATAAATAAACATTTAATAATTAAACATTTGTTTTTCTTTCTCAACAATTAAAAACGATGACTCACGACCGAAGAGCACGTGGGAAAATAATAACAGCTGCACGAGTCGATGGTTTGGAGGTTAAGGCCGCGGTCGGTTCGTGGATGGGTGACCATACATAACATATCGAGAGTTATTCGAGAATTCGTGCCTCTGAAAGCCCATTAAGTCGTTGGTCTCGCCTATGATTTGTAGATCTTCGACAGACGGTAGTTACATATAAGCCCACAAGATTGATTACTGGTCACTGGGTCGTGGAGGTCAGATAGGTACCTAGTCCCTCCATGTACAGTCAACATCAAAAATATCGAGACGTACAGATTGTTCAAAATGATCTTAACAACTAAGAAAAATAAACTTTATCTCAATTGGATAAAGTTCTTATCAGAATGAGATTTATCGTGTATTATGTTCATTCTGAAACATTCCTTGTGTCATTGAGTTAATATTTAATTTGCGTAGTTTTGTACTCTGGAACACTTGTTTTTTTCCTGTCCTCGTTTAACTACTCCCCTTTACGACATTCTCCCTTCTGATGTTCCCCGCCCAGTTAACATTCCTTATCTATTATCTCTAGCCCATACACCTGCAGTTAAAATCCTTTATAAATTCATTAGCATTAATAAAATCCAGTTATAGTCGATATTTCTATTTACATATTTATATATGTACTTACTGAATGTTCTAACACTTATTTTGTGACGTTTTACATTTACTAACCAAAAATGTTTTGTCCTTTTTTAGCATGGGGATCCATGGATGCCACCGCTACAAACACTGATCAATAGTCGTGTAACAGTTTACGATCATTACTTTCTCATACCTTGACTTTGGCAAAATCATCGAACGTTACCGATGGAGCCAGAACCTTTAAAAATAGATAGATAGATAGAATTTGCGTAGTTGTTTACATCATTTTGAACACTGTTCGTCCCGATGTTATTGATGCTGACTGTAAAATATGGAGGTGGGAAATTATCCCACTGACAGACATACGGAGGCCTGTCTGCCTGTTCGCGATAAACTCAAAAACTCCTAAACGGATGCTCATGCGGTTTCCACCAATAGACAGAGTGCTTCATGAGGAAGGTTTAGGTGTATAATATGCTAACGTTTTGTGTAAATTGATTGAAATACGACGATAATTATTGTTGAAAATGACGGAAAAAGTAAAGCCGCCTGGGAGCTTTCATCGAAAACGCTGCATAATCTCTTTGAGATATAACAAAACAATATATGGTGGGATAATTCATCTTTTATAGGTCTACAGCAAAGTCCGCGATGGCATTAGGTATATCTATCTTAGTTTAGGTTTAACAAAAATATTAAAAACTAAAATAAAAGAATCAACCGGTCAAGTGCGAGTAGGACTCGCGCAACGAGGGTTCTGTACAAACTACCAAAATAATTATTAGGCAACTAATGAAAGTACTGAACATTCCTTTAACAAAAACATAAACTGTACTGAGGGACAACCTTAACTTTGCCGTTGGAAAACAGTTGTCCCCATACATCGCCATAGGTTGCGGTCAGTTTACAAACTGCAAATTAGTTTATAATCGCAAAAAGAAATTATTTTGTGATTTAACTACAAAACGGTTTTAGGAGTTTTTCCTTATCTTGCCATGGCCATTGCTTTTTGCCAAATTTCATGGTTCTAAGTCAACGGGAAGTCCCCGATAGGTTTTGATTTCCTCGCGAGCGTCAAAATATGCGCCTTAAACGATTTTTACGTGATTTTTCACGTGATTTCTCCAAGGGGTACCAGACTTGAGTACTTATTTGGTACTAAAATCAGCTTCACGCGTTCCTGAGAAAAAGGATATTGACAGACGGACAACAAAGTGATCCTATAAGGGTTCCGTTTTTGCCGCCTGAGTTACGGAACCCTAAAAAAACGATGATTGCTGGGCAAAAGTCTAAAAACAATTTGTGCCTGAAGATGGACATCGCCGCCGGGCGGCCCAAAAAGTGATGTCAATGTCAAGATGACCTGGACGCGTACTGCGGCTCTGCGAGGGCGGTTTCAAGGTAGCGCGGGAGTCAGAGACTTCCTAGATGGATTTAGGGGAGGGGTTTGCCCTGCAAGTGGGGCAGTATAGGCTGACAAAAAAAATACTGAAGGGTTCTCGATACAACAAACGTGTTTTGACGCCGTTTTTTGCCTTGTGGTACGGAACCCTGATAAATTATTAAGTTATGTTGATAAAAAAATGTTTACATAATACAAGAGTATTTTTTCCTCACTTTAACTTCTGGGTATTTTATCTCATAACCTTATGACCACAAATAGACCAACTGATACAATTATAATAAAATAATAATTTTATCATGTTTAGGGAAAAACCGTTTCGTATGTTTTTTAGGTGCTGTTGACATCCATGGTTTAAGTCACGGGGTTCGTTCTTCAATGTTAAGCAGCGCTTGCCGAGGTGGGTCCAAGGATGGGTGACCATGAATTATACACCGAGGCCATTCCGTGCTTCGTAAAGCACTTTACGCAGTTCATCACGGCTGTCATTCAAAAATCTTCTGAAGCTTGAAAGTCCGAAAATAACCTCTGGGTTGGGTTGGGTTGTGGAGGTCAGATAGGCAGCCGCTCCCCTGACCCCAACATGGTTGGAAAAAGGCTAAGCAGATGATGATGAGATAAGTCATAGACTAATAATTACAATGTATATTTCTAGGCTCAAAGTCGAGTTCCTAACAATTCTTTTTTTTAAACGACTTCAAAAAGGAGGTTCTCAATTTCATCCAATGTACGACTAAACGCCGACAGACTGAACACCGACAAGACTTTACTTCGACGGGACTCTTCGCCGCACCCCTGGCAGACCAAACTGGACAGTTTGTCCTAGGTACGAACTCGTCCACAACTTCGAGTATAGCGCCTCCGATCGTCAAAAGAGTGGGTGTTCCACGGGCATTGGACATGACCTTTGTCTTGTCCATGTTCATTTTAAGATCCACTCTTTCGGAAGCTCTACTGAGGTCATCGAGCATTGTACTGAGGTCGGCCATGGTCTCAGCCATGACAACTATATCATCAGCAAACCGAAGGTGTTACTCAGTAAAATGCTGGTATTCCGCTGCATGGAACCTGACCCCAACGTAATTCACAAAATCTAGGCAGATTGAGTATGTTCATCAGAGTAAAAAACAAAGTAAAAAACAATGAAACATTCATGATGCGCCTGCGCCGAGCGTGCGTTTATATTTCGAACGCTTGGCATCATAATACGCAGTGTAGCCGCTGTCGGGAACAGACGCGGGCGTACGTTATGCATTTATTGACTTATCTGTGATATAGAGCTATTTAGTGGAAAATAAGTGAATTGTTTTTTTTTTACAAAAGTGATAACCTAATTTAGGAGTACGTGTCTACAGTTTTAACGTAAGTGATTTTTAATTATAGTGTTTACTTTTCGTTGTGATTATTAAATGGAGTAAAATGTAGCAAATTGTTATGAAAACCGGGTTGAATAGATATCATAAACTAAGTACATTGTTATTTTAATATTCTATCAACTTTTGACCCAGCATTCAATGTCTAATCTCCAGAGATCGGATATTCAGGTGCATATTTACCTAAAAATCATTTTTAACTATGAAAGTATGGAAGCGGCTTTATAAATTATTTGTAATATTTATTAAAAACCCCGGGATTCTTGGATTACACAACTATTCAGATGTGTATTAATTTAAAATTAATGTTTAACCCGATACAAATATGTGTATGTACTGGAGGAGGGGTGGAGTTAAAACAAAAAATAAACAAATTACTTACCTAAATTAAGATTTTTTCGATACAAAAGCACATTCCATGTTAGCCAACATCTCAACTTTAGGTGAATATGCATCCGAATATCCGATCTCTGCTAATCACCGTCCACTTATAGAAAATATTATTTTACTATTCGGAAACTCTAAAGAATAATACAAACCACCCCTCCTCCAGTACATAGTGTACATACACATATTTGTATCGGGTTAAACATTAATTTTAAATAAAGCCGCTTCCATACTTTCACAGCTAAAAATGATCTTTAGGTAAATATTAGGGATGGACCGAAATTCGGTTCACATTCGGTTCAACCGTATTTCGGCATTCGGCCGAAATTCGGTTCAGATGCCGAACATTCGGCTCAAGAAAAATAATACCTACTTGCACTATTTTGACTGAAACTTAATAGAATTAGAGTATAGCATTACTGTAAAATAAAATTCTGTCTTTTACTCACTCATGGTCATGTATTTTAGTTAAGGAACATTGTAAATGTTAATTCTTAAATTAAATCTTTTCTTCTTATTATTCTTGAAAATTTCTGCCTAATTTATTAGACATACTATTACAAAAATAAAATAAGCTTAGTATTCTTCTAACAAACGTCTGAATACAATTCGAAAATTGAAAAAAAAACAAGTTTTTGGTTCACAAACTAAACATTCATTTACATCAAGTATTTTTTATGGCAATTCTTTAATTGCCATAAAAAATACTTGATGTAAATGAATGTTTAGTTTGTAAACCATACCCTTTGGTATTGAACCGAAGTTCGGGCGAACTTTTCATTTTAACCGAATGTTCGGCCGAACTTTTCATTTTAACCGAATGTTCGGCCGAACTTTTCATTTTAACCGAATGTTCGGCCGAACTTTTCATTTTAACCGAATGTTCGGCCGAAGTTCGGATTCGGTTCAAACCACATTCGGCCCATCTCTGGTAAATATGCATCCGAATATCCGATCTCTGGTGATGATACAATTTACACAAAGTAAAGCGCCTGCCTGGGTTCGAACGTACGACCTACAACTCGGAAGTCGCGACCGTTACCACTGAGCCACCAGTGCTTCTATGTATTTACAGAATTATAATCAATACAATTCTCTTATGTTAATTTAATCACATTGAATGATTTTGGCTTATGGGGCTTGTAGCTATGTAATAACAGCCGCACGGGTCGATCGATCAGGTTAAGCTACGCTTGCCGCGGTTGATCCGTGGATGGGTGACCATCTTTACATACCAAGACCGCTCCGTGCCTCGGAAAACGCGTTTAGCCGTTGCATGGTGCCGGCTGTCATTCGTGGATCTTTAACAGTTATTACGAGTCGTCAGTAGCCCGAAAGTCGGACAACCAGTCGTACTTACCTATGGGTATACCTAGTTTTTTTTTTTTAGTTTGGCAAATTATCAAATTACTTCTCCCGTTCTGGGTGGAGCAGGAAAGCGTGTCAGTCTTTTACTGACTAAAACCCACCCGTGTTCCCTCAGTTACCTGTGCGACAGGGGCGAAGATCATCATCATCATCATCATTTCAGCCGAAGGACGTCCACTGCTGGACATAGGCCTCCCCCAAGCTCCGCCACTTCGACCGGTTCTGTGCTTCCCGCATCCAGCGGACTCCTGCGGCCCTCACAAGGTCATCGGTCTACCTTGTGGGAGGCCTTCCAACTTTACGTCTTCCGGTGCGCGGTCGCCACTCCAGAACTTTTCGACCCCATCGGCCATCTGTTCTGCGTGCAATGTGCCCTGCCGAAGCTATATCTTGGGGCGAAGATATATCTTTCGAACAACCCGCACCCCTGGCAGGCCGATGCCTGCCAGGGGTGCGGGTTGTTCGAAAGATATATCCGAGGGCCGATGCCCTTGCGGACCCCGCCAGTTGATGCTGATATCTCTTTGAGGCGCGCGTGGAACACAACGTGCCGTCGACCCGGGCTTGGTCCTCCCCGGACCGCGAGCTACACGTTACTTGCCGTCCGCAAGCCCGCGCCTACGGTGGCCAGAAATCAGCCTAGGATTCCCGACGCTCAGGGCGTCTCCCGCGGCGACTAGGACCGTGAGGCCGCATATCCTGCCTCTCCCTGACGTGCGCCGCCTCCCTCTTCGCGAGCATTACTGCTTCGCAGAAGGAGGTGACGGCTACCCATGCACTCTCGCTCCGTACCATGGCCTGCACCAGGGCTGGACGCGAGAGATCGCCGCCGCCGATCGCCTCCACGAGGACACGGCGGCGGTGCTCTACCCAAGCCGGGTAGACCTCCACCGTATGCTCCACCCACCGTGTCCTCAGGACAATCTACGCAGTGGAAACACCCGGGCGTTTCTCCCACCTTATCAGACGGTACAGAGGTCAAGGGGGTATTTAAAGTTGTTTTATCATTAAAACTTGTTTTATTAAAGACAATTTAGTGAAATTTAGAATTTTGACCTACAATATGTCTGTAACCAGAAGTTTCCCAGGTATGGTCCATTACAAAACAAATATTATTTGACGGGGAGTACCTACAAACTGTCTTTTACACCCGATATAGTAGGTATGGAGTATAATTAAAACCTCAAAATAGGAATGAAATAGTGTTTAATAATATGTAATGTAATGTAATGTAATGTAATGCACCGATCCCAGCGTGGTTTGACCAGACTCGATTAATCGAATGAACCCCAAGATTTGCACTAGCCCCTGGAGCCTCATGCTTCATGGTGTTACAGAGGCCATTGCATATCAAGAAGTAGACCGGGGGGCGCGGTAATGGTCAGGTAGACGTGCCCTTAGGATAGGAAAGGATTGCGAGCCTACCGGATATGCATCCTTGAGTAAGCATTGGACTAGTGGAGAGACGGGTGGTATTTATTTATAGGAGGGCATCTTTTCACGACGTCGCCGGCATGTTGATCGAGATCGAGCTTCTTGGGTAGGTTCAACTGTTTTCTTAGCTCTTTTCTATGTCGTTGCTTCACTATGTACTGTGTTGTTATTTACATAGTCGTCTTCTGAGTTCTCGCTGCTATCAGTTCCTGGTTTTTTGTAGATATCGCTAGCCGCTTTCTTGATCTTGTTTCTATTTCCGGTCATGTCCTTCCAAAACGTGATTCCCATGTCGAACTATTTCATGTACTGTTTTAGGTTGTCATTCCAGTGTAAATAGGTCGTCCGACCTTCTTAGACTTAGCCTTATGCTGCATGAAATAGGTGTGGTTTATCCTGTCTGAAAACGTGTGCTAAGTAGCACTTCCTGTGGTTCTTGATTCATTTTGTTACGGTTTTTCGGTCAAGATCTGGTGCATTTTCTTACTTCTTGGTTTATTCCTGGCTAAGTTAATAAAGTCTCTCATGGTAACTCGTTCATATCTTCTGGGTCTTGATCTGTTCGCCTTGGTGAGGGTCAATACTTTTAAACCTTATATCATACCATGTACGAGTTCACCATTCGATACAAAAGTCTAGCTAACTTAAAGTCCATCTTTGAGTTTAGTATGAATGGTAGTAATGATTTGGCGTTTCTCGTGGCCTGTTGGCATCGTTTTCTAATTGTGCTTTTTCTGCTTATTACGGATGTCATGTATGTGCCTAGGTATTTGATTTCGTCCACTGTTGGTATACTTATTCTGTTGAGGTTCTTATCTCAGGTCACAGGTCTTTTCCCATGCCTACCTCGCGGTAGCTGACATCGCGTCGGTATCCTTTTATTACTATTAACTAGTTCAATTTTGGCTTACTTTCTTAATAGAATTGCAAGAGCCCGGTGTAAGTTACCCGCTTTTCTTAAGCCTGCCATCCGTAGTGTGTGGATATGTATATAGAGGTATGAGGAACAGGGTGTAAAGTTCAGTCATACTCTATTGTAAAGGAAGGATCCTCCGACCAGACGGGTGTTGTGTCTGGTGGGCAACTGCCCGACGGTTGATGCCGGGATGTTGTACCTATGCGAGTTGCGCGGTAAACTCTGATTGCGCCATGCAGGATTTGTGTGACGTAAGTCTTGCGTAGTTCGCCTGTGGCATTGTAGATGGCGCCACTTCTCTTTTTGTGTTTCCAGATATTTGTTGCGAAGTATTTTTCTGTAGTGTCGCTACATCACTCCCCCCGGAGACCGGAGGTCGATAGTGGGCTGAGTTAGTGTTGCTTGCTAGGGCCAGCTATGGTTCCAGTGGGTCGGAACCGCGTGACGCATACTTCGCGGTGAGTTGGAACTGTCTGCGGTGGTGCGAACCCCAGTGAGTCGGGGCCGGCGCTGCTCCGGTGCATCGTGGTACAGTGCCGCGATGTGGCTGACTGCTGTTGTCGACCGGGAGATCTAGCTCTCGACCGGCCGAAGAGCAGTAATGCCATGGTCGCTTGTTGTGGCTGAGGGTGCTGACCAGGAATGTGCTTCCGCTGCATGCTGGTGGTCAGGGATACCCATTTGACGCTAGCTAGCTATCTGTCTCGCTGCTTGAAAGCTTGAGGAAGTGGTCTTGATGATGATGCTGACGTCACGCTGAAGTGTTGCACAAAGGCTGCGCTGACGTTCTTTCTCGGGGTCACCAGTATAGAGGTATGAGGAACAGGGTGTAAAGTTCGCTCATACTCTATTGGTAAAAGGAGGATCCTCCGACCAGACGGGTGTTGTGTCTGGTGGGCAACTGCCTGACGGTTGATGTCGGGATGTTGTACCTATGCGAGTCGCGCGGTAAACTCTGATTGCGTGATGCAGGATTTGTGTGGCGTAAGTCTTGCGCAGTTCGCCTGTGGCATTGTAGATGGCGCCACCTCTTTTTGTGTTTTTAGATAATTGTTGCGAAGTATTTTTCTGTAAGTAGTGCCACTACATGTATGTTCCTGAGTTCATCCCTGTTTCCCGTAGGTTGGCTATATGAATGCCGCTACGTGAAGGTGCAGCGCCTATTTGATTTTCTTTCTTTGGCTGGTGTCGAGGCGCCGCGAACGTTTCAAGTTGCAATTGCAATGCACAAGTCTGGGCAAGTGTGCTTGCTTGGGTTTCATTCACGAATACGTCTGATATCGGTGTGGGTAGTGTTGATTCTTGTTTTCCACACGGTTTGAATGAGTTAACTTATTGGGGGCTTTTCGTTAAAGGCTGGGGTTTCGTGGCCTCTTCTTGCTCTCGTGGCTCTCGTGTGGTTGTACCGGTTACCTAAAGGTTTGGTATGTTGTGGTGTTTTAACGTTGTACTTAGGATGTGGCTGTTGGCGGGTACTGGTTCGCCAATAGGTGAATACCCCTGTGTGTCAGTGCACATGCACATTTACGAGATAGTATTCGGACACAACTATGATGATATCTTCGCCTCCTCTGAATGTTACATTAAATTGTGCGGTTATTTATTTAGCTATCCTTTGTTCCTGGAAGAGAATGCTGTTGGGGAGAAAAGCATACAATGTACATTATTTAGAAGTGCTAGGCGAATTTTATCATCATGTCGATGTTACAAGACATACGCGGCGAGGTCTTGACGATAATTTCCTGATCAAATGTTAAGCCCGTTAAATTATTATTTTATTTGGCGTGCTTTCGGTTTGTAAATATAATTGTGAACACTTTTGTTTGTATGGCAACTCAGACACGTACAAATTAAGGGGCTCACTCGTCCCTTTTTTTTTTTGTTGCTTTTTTGTTGATCTGTAGAATAAACTGTGCGAAGGGTTCCTTTTTTTTTGTACACCTCAGCACATGTGGGCCTTCTGGCCGACTCAAATTCCGGTAACTGCAGCCCTACAATGCCACAATAATCAAATCTTTGATTGCGATACCGTGTTTCGTACTAGAATAATAGCGTAAATTCGTTTGTACCGTCCCATTTGCCCGTGTTAGCACACTGGCCCACAACGATCGCCCGAGATACCTAACGTTGGTTGGGCGCCCGGCAAACAAGGGTCACACGCAGCTTCAGCAAACAAATCCCTGAAATATTTGGAAAGATCTCACCGGGTACCAGCCGCCAGGAGCCACTCGCCCCCCAGCATCCTGTCTCCATCGAAGGCTGAAGCTCACTTATTTCACTTTTGCTCCCCCGTTTTATATTACTACCCAATATTACAGACTGCGACACTGACGGAGGCACACACAAAAAAAACTCGGTTTGTTTTCGAAGTCGCGCGGGAACACGCGACCGCTCGCGACGGCGGCCCAACTAACTCCTTCATGAAATAGTGTTTAATAATAGTGCGCAAAATAAGCATTCTTAAGGGTACGATAATACATGCCTTAAATAAAGCCGAACTCCTTATTGCTATCCCACTTTTACACTCTCTCTTTTAAACTCCCAGTAAATATAAACTTCACACAGACTGAATTTATAAAAAACAATTTTACAAAAAAAGAAAAACAGCCGTAGGTATTCTAAAAAAAACTTCAATTTCGGAAGACGGTGACTTTGGAGCTGTATTTAAGTTTAAAAACGTTTTTAACCGACGAAAAAACGGAGGAGGTTACTCAAGTCGACGCGTATATTATTTTTTTTATGTATGACCACGCATAAGTTTTTACAGAGCAGTTAGATTTTGATTATTTTTTATTGGAAAGGGTATACCCTAAAATTGGTCCCATATAAATTTGGAAAAAAATTCAACGCTAAGGGTAGGACAACAGGGGATGATTGTTTGTTCACTTACTGATTGTAATGTATAACCACGCATAACTGTTTACAGAGTAGTCCGATTTTGATAATTATTATTTTATTGGATAGGGTATACTTCGAAGTTGGTCCCATATAAATTTGGAAAAAGAAATCACCCTAAGGGTGGGAAAATAGGGGTGATTTATTGTTCACTCACAGATTTTAATGCTAAGTAGTGTATTACAAAAAGTAATCAAAAATTAAGCATGTAGTAATTAGTAGATTATAGCCACAAAAATTATAAAATAAAAACTTTTTAACAAAAAATTAAACCGCCGAAAAAAACTGAAAAGCGAAAAATTATAAACCTTCTTTGTTTAACCTCAATAACTAAGTTCGGAAGTCGGTGACTTTGGATATGTATTAAAATTTTATGTCACCGCCTTCCGAACTTAGTTATTGAGGTTAAACAAAAAAGGTTTATTATTTTTTGCTTTTCAGTTTTTTCGGCGGTTTAACTTTTTTGTTAAAAAGTTTTTTTATTGTCACTCTTTAGTTATGGTAATTGATACCTACTCCACACCTATTCCTGCACTAGCTGCTATTAAACATCAGTGATAAGAATTAAGGAATAGAAGATTATCAAGATACACAAAGTGCATTAAATACGTATTGAAGCTAACGCAAAAACTACCCAAGCAAAGTTGATAAAATTTATAAAGGACCACCCTGAGGCATACCCTATCAACGAAGCATATACCAAGAAATGACATTCGACCTTGCTGTGATGAAGAAATTAATAGGTATCTGGATAACCGAGCTTCGCTCGGTTTTTTTTTTAGTTTGTCGTTTTTTAAAAATGTAACCTAGGTAGATCGATTTATCACCCCCGAAACCCCCTGCATACTAAATTTCATGAAAATCGTTGGAGCCGTTTCCGAGATTCAGATTATAGGTACGTATATAAACAAGAGTTGCTCGTTTAAAGGTACTAGATAGATTAATATTGAGGTCTAGTCAATTCTGATAATATGCAACATGTGACATAATTAACGCAAAACTTCATACCTACAGCCCAATTAGAGTATAAAACAATGAGCAAAATTACTACAAGTAATAAAAGCAAGTCTTGAAAACTTGCGTTTATCTATTACAAGTTGTAGATATGTATGATATGTAAAATAAAATAAATAGAAATGGTTATTTTTGTTTATGAGAACAAAAATCCCTTAAATAAATTTATGTTAAAAATACGATTGCAATAGGTACCTATGTATGTCCCGGATTACCTATGACTAAAACCTATCTGGTGCAATGTCAAAGTACAATTTATTCTAATTAGGCTGAGAAACAGCCTTTTTTGAACACTTTTCAAAATGACATAAGACAGTCCCCCGGCACGCCCACCCTTCACCACTTCCTAGTGCTTCAGCTGGGAAGAAGAAGTGACGCAACAAACTGTCACCAGCACAGCTGTCTGTACAGTTAGAAGAACTTGACTCAATGCAAAGTAATAAAACTCTCGATGAGAGGGAGTGGGTCGCAATTAGGGTTACCATTTGACAGGCATTCGCCGCATTTGACAGGCATTTTAAGGTTTAGACAGGCGTGCGGCCGGCATTGGTCTGAGACAGGCATTTTTAAATTTCGCGCCCGCGCGCGCTTCGCGGTTGCATAAATGCAAGCGCGATGCGCGCGCGGGCGCGAAATTTGAATGACACCGGCGGGCGGTTTTAGAAAAGAAAGAACTATAAAATAATAGTTTAAAAAACTAAAAACACGCTTTAAAAACCAAACTAAAAAGAAGAAAATAATTTAATTCAATTAAAAAGCGTGGGGTGCTTTTTGAAGTATTTTTATTATCAATTAATGTCAAGCACCCCACGCTTTTTAATTGAATTAAATTATTTTCTTCTTTTTAGTTTGGTTTTTAAAGCGTGTTTTTAGTTTTTTAAACTATTATTTATTTTCAATTTTTTAGTTCTGCTAACTACAAAAACGTGTTTTTTTATATATTTTTTTCCTTTTTTATTAAATTATTGAATTGTCATCGGTCCTCGATAAGTTTACAAATTTTCAATGAAATCTGACTGTTTAGGGTGGGTCAAAATCGCGCTCTAAGGAGTCGGTTGCATACAAACAAACATACAAGTGAAGCTAATAACCAAATTACCCACGGAGAGTTGCTGACATACTGACACCTCACGGACACGGAGTTACATACTGACATACTGACAAACAAGTGAAGCTAATATAAAGCGTGTAAAAAAAAAATGTCCTCTGACAAATATCAGTAATAAATATCCCTCTTCATTATTATCTGTTGGCTTTTACTTATTACCTGCAGCGTTTTGTTTTAGATAGGTATTTTTCTGTAAATTCAGGCATTTTAGGTACCATAGACAGGCATCCCTCTATTATTTTACATATGGTAACCCTAGTCGCAATCCACCAAGCGGGTCCAGCGCTGGTTGGTATACATATCAGTGTATCTTCGAATTTTTGGTTCTAAGACATGCTAGTTTCTTCACGATGTTTCGCTTCACCGTTTGGAGAGCAGCGGTGTAGAAATAATATAATATACACTAAATAAAGTGCGTATCTCGGTTCGAACCTATGACCTACAATATGCAAGTCTCACTGCTCGCAAAGATACACACAAACTTATAAATAATAGACATAATAGCCATTTTAGCCACAATTTAATTTAATTTTAATTTTATTTACGACACCCTTGCGTCATCCCATCTTCCTAGTACGGCGAATTGTGCTGGGGCGGCTGCTGCAGGTGCGGAAAACCTCAAACGGCGCAAATATTCCAATCTTATTGGAACCTATATATTCGAGACGTTTGGGGTTGAAACTCTAGGGCCATGGGGTCCGAGTGCCCACTTAGTTTTCCGAGATATTTCCAAGCGGTTGGTTGACTCTTCATATGACCAAAGGGCTGGCCTATATTTCGGCCAAAGAATCAGCATTGCCATACAACGTGGCAATGCTGCCAGCCTTTTGGGCACTCTTCCCGTTGACAACGATGCGGACTTATTTTTTGATGCATTATGATTATTTTCTTTTTTATATACCTGTACATAATATTAGCTTTGTTTTGTTTTTATCAAAGAATTTTAAGTTTGAAATAATAAAAATGTCAAATTTTAGTTTGATCTGATTTTAAATGTTACGTGTACCTACTAACATAGTGTAAAATACCTACTGTAGCCTGCTAACAAAATATGGTTTGTTATTGTCCGAAATAAACGTTTTGAATTGAATAATGTAATACCCTTAATGCATTATTCAATTGAATTCAATTCAGAACGTCTACAAACTGTAAACCGTTCTATAGACTGTACTTCGGAGAGTGTGCGCAGGAGCTCCACGACCTGATCCCACCATCGCCCTTTTACTACCAGACTACCAGACGCACTGCCGGGTACCATCCGCACTTGGTTGATATCCCGACCAGTCGTACTCAGCGCTACTCCTCCACATTTATTCTGCGTACAGACAAAGTGTGGAACTCTCTGCCTGCGTCTGTGTTCCCTTCCACATTTAACCCGTCTACCTTAAAAAAAAAGAGTGAACAGGCATTCTCTGGGCACGCTCATACTCATCAATCGCTTTCCTTCAGGCGTGATCGAGGTCAAGAGCTGGCCCATTTAGTAAGTAATTAAAAAATCAAACCTCTGCCTGCCCCTACTTTGGAGCAGGCGTGATGTTACGTTTATAAAACTTATCTGGTCACATGTGCTGCACTGGCCCGTTTTATCATAACAGAATGCTATATTTAAATGTTAACACAGCTTTATTATCTTAATTATTGGTCATGGTTTGTGCGTTGTACTGCGAGGCAAAAACATAAAATAGTAGGTAAGTAGAAGATAGCCAACCATACAGACACACGATACCCCTTACTGGTTGTCAGAGTTTCGGGCCTCTGAGGACCGCGACCGGTAACGACTGTCAAAGATCCACCAACAACTGCCGCATGCCGGGACCAACAGCTTCTCGTGCATTCCGAGGTATAGAGAGGTCTTGATATGTAATGGATGGGCCACGAACCGCGGCAAGCGTATCTTAGTCTCTGATAAACCCTTGCGGCTGTTATAATTCATCCACGAACCCCTCTAGAAGGTTGGCCCCATACAGGGAGCGAAAACGGGAGTCCACTCTCTAAGTCTAAGTATCTTAATGCAATACGTAAAGCAAAGCATTTAATGTCGGTAACTTGACTAAGATTTTATTACGTGGCAACATTAAAAGTTCAAAAAATGAAAACTTAAGCCATGATAATTTTAATTTTTTTATTTTCTTAATGATATTTTCATTTATTCTTGAATGTTAATTACATACATAATATTGTATTGAATTAAGTTCTTCCACCTTAACAGACAGCTGTGCTGTTGGACAGTTTGTTGCGCTACTTCTTCTTCCCAGCTAAAGCACTAGGAAGTGGTGAAGGGCGGGCGTTTTGTGGGGACTGTCTTATGTAATTTTGACGTTCAAAAAGTGCTGACTCTCAGCCGAGTTTGAAGAAATGACTTTTGATATTGATCATCAATGGCCTATCGTAGTCTGGCAAAAAAAAAACTGAAATGACATAGTTTATTTATGGTAAAAAATAAATGACTGCCATAAGTATGGGTTCTATCCTTCGCCATTGTTCTATTCGCGCTCGCTTCGCTCGCTCTTACGTATAGCATTCTCTGATGCAGTAGTCAACAAAGTTAGAATGCCTCGTTGGCGTAGTGGTCGAAGCATCTCATGCTAACTAGTGTCGCGTCCTGGGTTCGATTTCTAGTTCGAGCAGTGATATTGGGTTTTACTATCTGGAATTTTTCGTTAGCAGCCCGGAGTTTGTATTTGTGCCCGGTTGATGACAAAAGGTTCGCCCCCTATATCATTGGACTAGCGAAATATATAAAATCCTGTTTCCAAAAATCTAATCGACCCTAGTCCGGGTGCTAACATTATCGAGCTTGCTTCGCTCGTTCTTGCATCCTACTCTATATACTTAAATCGACACAGTTAGCCCTCTTTCTTTGTGCATGGACAGAATAAAACCTATCAAATTCGAGGCGAGATGGAAAAATTATTGAGCTCGCTTTGCTCGCTCTTGTACTTAATTATAAGCTTTTCTGCATAAGTCGACAAAGTTGCACCTTGTATGAATGGACAAACGATAACAACAGGAAGGCGTTGGCGATGTCTAGCCACGACAACCTCACCCCGAGCCGCAGCATCACCCGTCATGAGGGCTCGCACGCACCGGATGGCGTCCACCGTAGAGCCGAACCTGAAGAACCCTGCAGACTGGCTCTCCGCACAATCCGGCCCCACCCGCCGCCGCCGTCTTTAATTTTGAACTTTTATGAATGTAAATAATATTAGTGTAGGTAGGAAATGAGATTGTGTTGAACTAATTTAATTACTTATGTGTTTAACTTGTTATCATTCTAATTATTTGCTTATTATAATTATCTTTGTAAAACATTCAGACACAATGTAAATTGTTATTGAATAAATGAAATGAATGAATGAATGAGCCGCCCGATGAGGCGGTCTGCAATGACTCTTCAAAGAGTTTGCCCACCTCGTCGAGCAGCACAAGCGAGAGTCCGCGGGGCGACCCGGCTTCTTAATGAGGACCAGTTTCCCCGCCTTCGAACGAAGTGGAAACTGGCCCCTCTCCAAACATGCGCTTAGGAGGCCCCTTAATCGACGCCCGAGAGCCTCCAAGGTCAGAACCCAGACTTTTCCAGGTAAGCCGTTGAGTCCTGGGGCGGTATTTTTGACATAGCCTACGTACCGCCACTCTCAGCTGTACCCCGGTCACTTCTGGCGCATCGTCATCGAGATGCAATAATAATCGAGCTCTCATCGTGGAGCTGAAAATGCATTCCCCTGAAAATAAACCAGACGGCGGGCGGCGGCGTCCATGTGTGTTTTACTGTATTGTTTGTACGTCAGACTACGTATGACTGGCGTGGAATACTAATAAATATTTTATTAAAGTAATGTAGACTTCAAAAGATTTAGAATATTTTTAACCGACTCATAAAAAAAGGAGGAGAGGAATTATGTTCGATGGTATGTATTTTTTATTATTTAAAAGAATATACTTCTGAGGTGGTCCCATTGGCACTAAGTCAGGATCTGATGATGGAATCCCAGGGAAATCGAGGGCAACGCTCAAATGTTATAGGTATTAACAATGTTTTTCATATATTTTCTAAAGCTATTGAGACATTTGCGTATGGTCATCATCATCTCATGACGCTGAGCTGATGAAGGAAGGTACAACTCTTTAACGGTTAGGAGTGGTGGGATGTTCGGGTATAACTCCGTCAAATATACACCGATTTGTAAATTTCATTTTTTGTTCGAAAGGGGTTTATTCCGAAATGGTCCCATTTAAATTTCATATAGATCTGATGATGCGATTCGGAGACAAACAACGGAAATCTTCAAAAAACGACAGCAAACAAACCGCGATTGCGGCTGTCACATAAATATGCATTGTTTTGACCCCAAGGATGATGAAATTTCAAATTGGTGTACTATAGCTAAAAAGTGAAAAATAAAAAACATTTTTTTTTTTTAAACAACGACATTCACTTTAATTACGGAAGGCGGTGACAAAAATTTAAAATACATATCCAAAGTCTCCGAAATTAAAGTTATTTTTCACTTTGTAGTGTTTTTTTGGAAGTCGGTTTTTTTTAGTTTTTTTATGTCCATAATTTGTGAATGCATATTTGAATCTTTGTTTTATGGTTTCCGTTCTTCGTAGCTATGTATTGTTTACTACGTTGGAGTTTCAGAATGACTCATGTTTTTATACATTTCAGCTTCGTTTCTAGGATGAATAAAATTGAATATTATTATCTTCATTTCGCATACACTATAACACGATAAAAGGTCTTCAATGTAAGTAGTTCCACACACTTTGTTTACAAACATTTTACATTTCAGCATGCTAGTACCTTCTTCATAACGTGTCGATGGTAAACAAAAAAACAAAGATCTATGGCCCAAAATTCAGCTGCGCGAACTCCGCTCATTGACGTAGTCATAAGATCAAAGGCCTCAAGTCTGCTATTACAATTGTGTCAGAATGGTCTATCATTGATTTCATAATTGTTGATTTTGACAAGTTTGGTAGTCTACTAATAAAATGGCGTCATTATGACTATTCAATGGCCAGCCACTGACACTCCATTGAAAGAAATGGCATTTATTGGTAATCTCGTACATAATGACAAATTACTTAATTTACGAACTTCTTGCTACTTTAGGTTGCTTATAACACTAATAAATAATATGTAAAAATATATATAAATGAAATCTGGCATGAATAAATGATGAAATTTAGTAGTAGTTTTTCGAAAATCATTTCTACTAACGAGTTTTATAATAATGGCAATATGAAAATGCCATTATGACACAATTCTATTACGACACCATTGACCGACCAATGATCGACCATTATGAATTTAGCAGATTACGAACTTTTAGCAAAATGACAATGGGATCGTGTTGGGATGACGAATTTATAAAAATAGCAGACTTGGGCCCCAGGTGATGCAGGATGGTAGTAGGGGATGCAGGATGGAGGTGGGCGCAGGATGGTAGGTGAGCCATTGTCTGTGGAGAGGTGCTGCAGAGATTTTAGCCGTCCGTGAGATCTGTGGACATTGTCTATGCTCCGGCCGACTTGGGTTCGAAGTCTATTGAGGGATTTCCAAGTCGGACACGGTAACGCGTGCCCAGGCGGAAGTCTCTCAGATGGTGCGATAAGATTGTCAGGGGTTTAAAAAGCTTTCGTCACAGGTTAAATCTCGCTGTGGAGGCGTTACTATTGGTTGGATTAGCTGGACGCACGAACAATACCTTTTAATCTATCAACTTCTTCCGCTTAGAGTTTCGATAGCAATCTAAATAATGTCAGCCCAGAATGTTCCTACGAGCTTGGCACTTTCATCAGCGTTCATTAGCTCGTGTAGCGTGCAACAACAGGACACGCTGGACACGATACATTGTTTGTGGGACAGCACCACATAATCTATTATTCTACGCGCTTAACCTAACAGACAGACAGTTACTTTCGCATGTATAATATTAGTGGGTATGAGGATTTATTGGCAGCTATTTGGTTATAGATTTAGACAGACGTGTCTCGGATAGCACGTTAAGCTGTTGGTCCCGGCTGTCATTTGGGGATCTTTGTCAGTCGTTATGGTTAGTTAGAAGCCAGAAAGTCTGACAACCAGTCTTACCAAGGGGTATCGTATTGCCCAGTAACTGGGTTGTGGAGGTTAGACAGACAGTCGCTCCTCGTAAAATATTGGTATTCACAGCATCCAGTTACCCTGGAAGCCGAACATAAGATAGTTAGGAAAAGGTTGCAGAATGATTGAGTTATTTGTGCAGTAACTTTGACGATTTTTTGTTAAGTAATTCTTCTGCCTATCTCACCTCCAGAAGCCAGTTACTGGGTAACAGGATACCCATTGGTAAGACCGGTTGTCAGACTTACGGGCTTTTGACGGCCCGTAACGACTGTCAAAGATCTACAAAGTCAAAGTCAAAGCATTTATTTCAAATAGGCACTTAAAAGGCACTTTTGAACGAATTACAACCGGGACCAACGACTTAACGTGGTTTCTGGGACACGGAGGGGTCTTGGTGTGTAATGGATGGTCATCCATCCTCGAGCTTACCTCGGCGATCGTAGCTTAACCCTGAATACAAACAAGTGCATGTTTTTAATACCTCACTATAAAGTATGTTAATTACTCTTTAGATTCTATTACATCTATGAAATGAATAAGTCTTCGACTATCCCTTATTTCATTAAAAATAAAGTCTAACTTCAATTGCATTTCAATCTATTAAATATCGATCCACCATTCTGAAATCAACCTTGTCTGGATGATTTTAAAGTTGACATTTGAATAGAAAAGATTATTTGTTTTCTTTTTATATTGTTATCTTTCTATTTTAGGTATATTTTCAGCTTATCAGTTGGGTTTTTTTTAAATAGGTACTCGAAATTGTGATAATATTTTTTTTTTGATTATTAATCGTTGTAGGGTCAGGTCAAATGATAAGATAGCATAACATCACGCCCTGTTTCGCCGATAGGTTGGGCAGAGGTGTACAGACGCAGTGGTTAAGCGATTGACTGCTGCGCTGCGTGTCGCGGGTTCGATTCCCGCACGGAACAAATATTTGTATGACCTACAAGTAGTTGTTCCGGGTCTGGTTGTTTGTGTGAGTTTAAATGTTTGTAAACGCACCCACAATACAGGAGAAATTCCTAGTGTGGGGCAAAGTTTATAAAAAAAAAAAAATGTGTTCACATATTAGCCAAATTCTAAAGCGATTTCTCTTAAGGTGGATCTCGTCGACATTTTTTCCATACAAACTTCGGGAGTGTATTACTCCACTGTTCGACAATGTACAGTCCCGGACTTTAATTGATAAGCCACTATTAAACTTTCCAATTTTGCAGTTTTATACATTCACGAGATTACACGATTAAACACGAACTTAAACCGCATGCTCGTAAACAAGATGACAAATAACTTATAATCGGAAATAGTCTTATCCATAGAGGTTGACTAATAAATTGTCAATGATAAATCAATACACTGTTGCATAAATTTATCCAATCTATTTGATACTGACCTCCTTTAAATAAGAGCTTATTGAATACTCGTTATTTCTGAAAACCTATCCAAAGACAGTGACAGTTGAAATGTCAGAGACGATAATTTCGAATTTTGGTGAATCGTAGCCGTAACTATTTATGTTCTAACGTCTCTGGGACGCTACGCGTTCGGATAAAGTCGTGGGTACGAGTTTTTCCGATGTCGAAATGACTAACCATAACGTTACCATCGCTACGCTAAAACAATTGTTGCTAGGTTACGGTTGCTAGCCCTGCAATTGGTTGACTTTGGGTCGTCACTCTGGACATGTACGAGTATAACCGACTAAACCCGATTTGCATTACTCGGCTAAAATAGGAACTGTGGCAAGTGGCTTATCAATTAAAGTCCGTGACTGTACATCAAATATTAAACATGGTATAGTTTTGTGTCATTATTAATATTGTCTGTACGGAAAGTTATGAGCCAACAAACATTCGTTTTTCTTGCTAATTTGACCTAACTTTGGGCGTGTTTAAGTAATAAAAGTAGTGTGAAATCTCCAAAACCAAGTCGATACCGACAAAGCTCAAATATTAAAAAATTCAATAAACTTTATTAGTCATTGATTTATGTAGTGCTTTTTCATAAAACCCGATCTTCCGAAAGACTTTTTTTAAATTTTTACGCGTCTGTTTTACTATAAATGATCCTGCATCTCACTCAATAACGTTGTGCCTGTAGACTAGCGTCTAACTGCTAATCACGGATACTATCTCTGTCAGACACGAAGCCTGGTGAGACAGCGAGCTTTTTAGCCAGGCCCACCAGTGAGTTCAAGCCCGCGACTAGATTCCCTTAAACAACGATAGTAACCTTGAGATAACCTAGGTATTCAATAAAGAATGGGTTCCAAAATATTATTTTCATAATAATACAAAATTACAATCAGTACATGAAGAGAAATTCACTTACGTAAACATATTAGTGTTCGTGACTGTACACTTGCACCCACATTTTGCCATCAACCGGGCAGAAATCCAGACTCCAGAGAAATTCCAGCTGAAAAAAAAACCCTATAACACATTGCCAGACTTGGGAATAGAACCAAAGGCCTCATGCCCAACAGACTCCGGAGCTTTTACTGAGAAAGTCGAGCGAAGGTCAGCGTCAGGTCATTGACGCCGGTTGCGAGTACTACGCACCTGACCTTTGTAATGGATATCACTTTGAAGGTCCTTCCAGCAGGCTTAACACGAGCAGCGGTTGGTCGACGGAAAAATAGACATGACTATTAACTAAATGATGTACAATAGGAGAAGATAGCTATGTTCTTCTATTAATTATCACAGTTATGCGTTCTAAACGAATCATGATTTTGTAGATAATCGTATATACTTTGTGGCCGTAGAGTAGAAAGTTTGTTGTCAGTGTGATTTTGACAGTTTGGGAAGAAATATTCACCTGATATTTCAGGTGAATATTTGTCCTTTGTCTAGGTCCTTTTAGATTCTAAAAGGACCTAGACAAAGGTCGTTAGAAACGAAAGACAGAATGACTTTAGTAGGATATTTACGGTGCGATGTTAAAAATGGAGAAACGAAATGTGACTTTGTATAGAAAAAGCACTGTCTATTCTTTGTAGAAATAGAAAACGTCATGCTAAGCCTGCAGGGAGTTCCCCGCATCTCAACTCACATCTGCGTCATAAGTCGTTGAAGAGAACAGTGATGGCGCAAAGGAAACTACTGTGACTTACGAGTTGTAGTTCGTAAGTTCGAACGCAGACAGGCAGTTTACTTACCTAGTGTAAATTATTTCATCACCACTGCTCTCAAAACGGTGAAGGAGAACATCGTGAGGATGGCATGTCCTAGAACCAAAAATTCAAAGACATGTCAAAATCATAAATCATTACTTAATTCAAATTACGCTGAGAATCAGCAATTTTGGAACGCCAAAATAACATAAGACACCACTTCCTAGTGCTTTATCTGGGAAGAAGAAGTGACGCAACAAACTGTCCAGCAGCGCAGCTGTCTGTTAGATAGACTTGATTCTATACTGATCACGTGACATCTGATGGGGTCCGCAAGGGCCGGTGCCTGCCAAGGGTGCGAGTTGTTCTAAAGAGATACCGTCGCCCCTGACACACAGGCAACTGAGGGAACACGGGTTTTAGTCAGTAAAAGTTTGACACGCTCACCTGCTCCACCCAGAGCGAGAGAAGTTATTTGACGATTTCCCATCCAGAAAAAAAAAGTCTTGTGACATCTATCAAACCCGCACTAGGCCCATTTGGTGGCCCACTCCCTCTCACAGAGAGGAGGCCTGTGTCCCAGCAGTGGGAACATTATAGGTTGAGTTTATGCTGCCTTGTAAAATTCTCTTTTGTTACTTTGTTACTCATCCTCTGAATGACTGTAGCTATTTATGTATTGTTTTTACTCCTGCAAAAATATACGGAGCCGCTAAATTGGATTGTTTGTCTTGGCATGCACTGCAATAAATTACATTACGTTTTATTTATATACTACTTCATAAATTCGTAACACAACAGGCGAAGGTGTGGGTGTATGTGTACAGTGTAAACACGACGATATACAACATGTAACATAGTTGACGCAAGATCTCTTAAACTGCAATTAAAGTATTGAGTTAAAAGCATAATACAATGACCAAAACTTAACTTTTTTTAAATCGTGTTGACATTATTTTATGCATTTGAAATTGAGTCTTATTGCCTTGAAATGACATTTAATTTTCTTTGGCTCAATCGGCGGTAGGCGGTAGTAGGTTTGCCAAAATAAATAATATTTGAAAAAAAAAATTCTGTAGGTATATTACAAATGACTGAAATCGATTCAGTAGTCAATTATGAGCAAACTATGTATTTTCAGGACTTGCGTCTATCCCGTTACACCTTGTTCATATACAGGGTCAAATAAAATTAGCTAGCAATACTTTACCGACGTGTTGGGTAACGATACCGAAAACTGTGTTCAAAACTTTAAATGGCATGTACATTATGACAACCAAACGACTGTTATGATTTGCCTTTTGTTTTGTAAAAAATATCTATGTTCCACGAAAAATTATAAAAACAGCTGAGCGATCTACGCACACCCAACTGACGCGGTTCCCTGCCCGATTATCGAATGATGAAGAAAAAGGTGTTTTTTTTTTAAGTGAAAACTTCTTTAGGCGCGTTGGGCATTTTTGAGATGGGAAAAACAATTGAACTCGCGACACTGTTACCGACACCACTGCTGACAACACGAACGTACGAACGAATAACGTTGAACGTTGAACGTTGCTTAATCTGATGATTCAAAAAAAAAATCCTGACGATTCAAAAAATACACACGTAATTGTTCAAGTTTGGATTTCTGTCGGCACTCCGGAGTGCCACTGTTTTTTTGTTTAATTACTTTTGGATATCGATACCCAACACGTGCGTAAAGTATTGTCAGCTAATTTAATTTGACCCTGTACAGCTATACCATTCCAATATAATCTGACCGCTGTTCTGAAGTGCCGACCACGTACCGGAAGACGTAACGTTAGATGGCTTCCCACACGGTGGACCAATGTCCTGGCGTGGACCGCAGATATCCGCTGGATGCGAGATGCAGAACACCAGTCGAAGTACCGATGCTTGGGGGAGGCCTACGTCCAGCAGTGGACAACTTTCGGCTGAAATTAGAGGGCATGAAGGGCTCTCTGTATCGGGAACGATCACACACACAGTTACACACACACACACACAGGTCACACATACAGTTTGACGGGTGTATTCATTCATACATACGAATGTTTCGTTAATTGCACGCTTTCGTGTTAACAGTCTCGCAGGCTGTTTGTAAGTGATTTCTTCCGAAATAAAAAACCTATGCTAAAAAACGATAAAACGTAAAAAAAAAATTGGCCTTTTAAGTTGTAAGTGATATTTTGATCAAGGCATTGTCAAGTCAGGGGACGGCTAATAATAATTCTAGGCCTCCTCTGTTTGTCGTTTTCATTGGCGTGTTAGAGTCTGTTGTATAAAAAAAAACTTTTATTTCAAATCTGCGCAGCGTTGCGTATGTTTCCCACAATGAAGTTTGTTACTAATTTATCCTCATTCCTCGTCCTGATGACCATTTATCTATAACCTATTCATTGAGACCTTTTCAATGAGCCCAAACACGATACTTCTGCTGTTTATTGGTTAGTAACTTGGGTATCCTGGACATTCCAGCTGTTACTCCAGCATCAGTTCAAGGTTACTTTGTTCGTCTAATATCATTGAAGTAATAGAATACCAAATTTCGACTTGATCAGACCCGTGGAAGATGCTCAAATCCCTTCATCAACCAGAAAAGAGCTGATAATTTTCAAACGGCTGAACCGATTTTGATGAAACATGTCTAAGAACACTCCCGACTAATTCACCTTTCAAACAAAAAAAACTAAATCAGAGCTACCGTGCCACACACACACACAGACACGTCAAACTTATAACACCCCGCTAAAAATGCAGACAACCTCTACAATACCTTGCAAAGAGAGGGCAGCTTATGCTGGAAATATATAGCTTTCGATATTATAGTGACTCGTGGTAAAATCAAAATCAAAGTCATTTATTTAAACTAGGCCTCCCACAAAGTAGACCGATGACCTTGTGAGGGCTGCAGGAGTCCGCTGGATGCGGGAAGCACAGAACCGGTGGAAGTGGCGGAACTTGGGGGAGGCCTATGTCCAGCAGTGGACGTCTTTCGGCTGAAATGATGATGATGATGATGAGGCTGTGAGTCAGCACTTTTTGAACGTAAAAATTACATAAGACAATCCGCTAAAACGCCAGCTCTTCACCACTTCCTAGTGCTTTAGCTGAGAAGAAGAAGTGGCGCAACAAACTGCTCAGGTCCGGCAGAGTCATTGAGTTTGTCGATTACGAATTTCCTAGTAGCAGCGTGGAACCTGTATTTAAGCCTAGTTGGTGGAAAAAGGCTCGCCCCCTATTACATGGGACTCTGCCTCACCCTTCATGTATTACAGACATGATAATATGTTACGTAGTTTGCGCGGTAAATTTTATTTGCGCGATGCAGGATACGTTCGTCGTAATTCGCAAGTAGCGGCATAGATGGCGCCACTGACTTCTATTTAAAATAACCGATGAATCTCTCTCTATTTCCAGTGATGTCTGCCCCAAGCTAACACCATGCGTCTACTAGTGCTAGCAGTCTGTCTGTCTGTCTCACTCGCACTGCAATGCCCAGAGCAGTGTACCTGTATCCCCGGAGACGAGTTGGAGTACTACTGTACCGTCGGGAGTGCCAAAGTGAGCCTTAAAGCAAGGGTCAACGAATATGTCAATATTAAGTGTAAGGTTAGTAACGTCTGATGCTAGAATGATATCGTGCATTTCAACCTAGGATGTTGTCAGCTGCTTAACCAGGCTTGCCTGTGGCTACCTCAATAAATTAAGCCTTCCAGTCAGGGCTTAAAAACTTAAAACTAAACAACTACACGCTAAAAGCACCCCCTGTGAGGTGGAAGAGGGCATCAAGGGACAAGCTGGATCCGACCTCGGAGGTGAGGAGAAGACGGAAGGACGGCTGTCTGTGTCGGTGTATTTCCCATCTCAGGTGCATGCAATTGCCTATTTCTTCATCCCTAGCCACTAGCCAGCAAGACCTTCTCTGATAGAATATTTTACTGCATGCTTCTTATTTCTTCTCCATCTTCCAGGGTACAAACTTCACCTGTGCTGACCTCCCAGTCATGAACTTCGCCAACGACCTGCCCCTAAGATCTCTGATGATAAAAGGCTGCTCGCCCTCCCTGCTGGAGTGCGTGCCGTCAGTGTTGCGGACTAGCTCGGTGGGCTTCCTCACCGTGACTGCGGGCAAGGCGCCGCTGCGAGCACAGCATGTGGCTGGCTTGGGCGATGTGCACAGCATCATGCTCGTGGGAGGTGAGTGGTTGACAGTAAGCTGCGGAGAGAGAGCGAGGGGTTAATCGGCTGGCAGTGAGGTTTGGAAGAGGATGGGTGAGGTTTAAAAATGGATGGGATTAAGTGACTGTTAATAGGGTCGGAATTTGATACAATATTATGATGCCTATAATTTCCTGACTTGAAAACCAGGTCCTCGGATCATATTGAGCAGCAGCGCTTGCGTCCACCAGAAAAACGAGCATCAACTGTCATGAATCAATGTGCCTATGCTTTTCAACTATGATGGGGTCAGCTTCCGGTCTAACCGAATACTGAATACAAGTATTTTAAATTGAAGCGACTGTCTATCGGACCTCCACAACCCAGTTACTGGGTAACATGTAGCTACTTCATGATGAGCATTAACCGTCATATTTTCTTTAATTTCAGGTCCTGAGAAGACGATCCC
Organism: Antitype chi; assembly: GCA_947359405.1. Lineage (NCBI taxonomy): Eukaryota > Metazoa > Arthropoda > Insecta > Lepidoptera > Noctuidae > Antitype > Antitype chi. The sequence goes on from OX375837.1 coordinate 516,218, forward strand.
CGTTTCAGTGGTACATGCCCTTCCAAGTCTTCGGACCCTCAGAATCAACGGCGGCGCCAACCTAGTTCTGGAACGCAACCTTTTTAATAACTCGACACAACTAGAGTTTCTAGAGCTTTCCGAAAGTCAAATTAATGAAATACCAGAGGATGCGTTCAATGGACTGTCGAATTTGCTCATTTTAAATATTTGGGGAAATGACATCAGTAAAATTGGTGTAAATTCATTTAGAGGTAAGGTTACAGAATTAGTTTCATACTATACTATATAGCTCTGACCCCTAGAACTTCGCTCTGCACGCAAGAAGTGGGAAATAGAAAAAAGTCAAAATGTTGCTTGCATGAATTTCAATCATTACTAATATTTAAAAAAAAAATAGTTTAAAAAACACGCTTTAAAAACCAAACTAAAAAAGGAGAAAATAATTTAATTCAATTAAAAAGCATGGGGTGCTTGACATTAAGTGATTATAAAAATACCTCAAAAAGCACCCCATGCTTTTTAATTGAATTAAATTATTTTCTCCTTTTTTAGTTTTGTAAACTATTATTTATTTTCTATTTTTTAGTTCTGCTAACTACAAAACGTGTTTTTTCCATTTTTCTCAAAAAAAAAAAAAATTGAATTGTCATCTGTTCTCCATAAGTTTACAAAGTTTCAATGTAATCTGACCGTTTAAAGTGCGTCAAAAACACGCTCTAAGGAGTCGGTTACATACAAACAAACAAACATACAAGTGAAGCTAATATAAAGCGTGTAAAATAGCTAACTAGGTATCTGCACAGAACGGTAAGAATTAATACCGCTTTAGACTTATGCAAGCCTACGAAAAATCTGCCCGCCTGATCCCGAGTATGTTGGTGTCGGCTTCCAACCTGATGCAGATGAATACCAGTATTTTACACGGATCGACTGCCTATCTAATACCTCCACAACCCAAAAACACCACAAACTGGGTAAATACGTTACCCCTTGGTGTGACTGGTTGTCAGACTTTCGGACTTCTGACGATCCGTAACGACAGTCAAAGACCTAGGAATGACAGCATTCACACACTTAGCAAGTAAAAATATTTGTGCACTTTCCCAGGTCTGGATTCCTTGAAGAAACTGTCATTGTCCAAAAACCACATATCCTACATAGCAGCCGGAGCGCTGGCCCATATGCCTACACTGGAATCTATATCGGTGGTGTACAAGAACCAGTTGAAAGAATTACCGCCAGGCTTACTGAGCAACCTGATGAAGTTAGAAAATGTAAGTCAATATTACACAACATAACATCATATTCAACTCAACTCAAAGCATTTATCAATACATACATACATAATAAAAAATGTAACAGATTGCTGTCTATAAACGGAAGATATATGAGAAAAAAATTATTGGGACCTTTATTTACGCAAATAGCACCCAAAACAATGATTGTTAGAATTTTTGTCTGTTTGTCTGTGCGTTTGTGCACGCTACTCTCAGAAACGGCTTATCCGATTTAGATGTGGTTTTCACTAATATATTGTGGTAAGCTTCACTTAACATTTAGTGTTTGCTTCATGTCAATCGGTTTATAAATAAAAAAATATGCAAATTTAAAGAATCACGTTAGTATAGATTGCAAGGAAAAACAACAATTTTATTTTCCCATACAAACAGGTAAGAATACCCACACCTTACATAGATACCTATGTCAGCTAGAAAACGCTTTATGCCTTCGAAGTGCCAGGTTGTCATAACACGGTAGGGTCTGACATAGCCAGGTAAATGTCAGCTAGAAAACGCTTTATGCCTTCTAAGTGCCAGGTTGTCATAACACGGTAGGGTCTGACATAGCCAGGTAAATGTCAGCTAGAAAACGCTTTATGCCTTCGAAGTGCCAAGTTGTCATAACACGGTAGGGTCTGACATAGCCAGGTAAATGTCAGCTAGAAAACGCTTTATGCCTTCGAAGTGCCAGGTTGTCATAACACGGTAGGGTCTGACATAGCCAGGTAAATGTCAGCTAGAAAACGCTTTATACCTTCGAAGTGTCAGGTTGTCATAACACGGTAGGGTCTGACATAGCCAGGTAAATGTCAGCTAGAAAACGCTTTATACCTTCGAAGTGTCAGGTTGTCATAACACGGTAGGGTCTGACATAGCCAGGTAAATGTCAGCTAGAAAACGCTTTATGCCTTCGAAGTGTCAGGTTGTCATAACACGGTAGGGTCTGACATAGCCAGGTAAATGTCAGCTAGAAAACGCTTTATGCCTTCGAAGTGTCAGGTTGTCATAACACGGTAGGGTCTGACATAGCCAGGTAAATGTCAGCTAGAAAACGCTTTATGCCTTCGTAATATTAGGTTGTCTTAACTTGGTAGGAGATCATGTGCAATGACTTAAGATGTTTTACTGATTGGTTAAAATAACATTTATTGATTCTGATGCGGTATGAAGTTCGCCGGGTCAGCTAGTTTCAAATAAACCAATTACTGACACTTTTGAATTGTCAAGGGGTCAGTCAGAAAGATGAAGCTAGTTGCCCATTCCAAAGCATAGTAGGTCTCTTAATACTCTATGGTCTGTATGGAGAATAACGGGCCAGAAACTCCAAGGATAGTCTTTTGAATTAAAATTTTGTTACAAAAATTGGTTACATCATTTATATTGAAATTATAAATGTCAGAACGATGTAAAAAGACGTGCTCATTAAAAGGATCCATAATAAAAACAAATTTAGAAAAAAAAGAAGCCGTAGCAGCTAAGAGATGACCAGTCCCTACTGACGGTGCGAGTTCACGAACATGAAGTATGATCAGCACCATTCAGCTCAACCATTTTGAAAGGAACTTAATGCACCAAAACACACGCCACCACCAGCGAGACATTTGAGTGAGCATGACATACTCTCAGCTGCCAGGGCACATTCAAGTCAATGAAAGACGTACCCAGTCAATTGTAGCTTTGTAGTAGAAACATAGTGTGTATTCCCCAAAAGATTCGACAAAGGTGCACCCACAGACCCACACACACAAACCCTCACCACACCCACACACATACACCCACATTTCGCTAGTCCACCGCTCTCTACCATCACATCTTTAATAGTGACTAAAACATGACCCCACCCCTTAATCCGGACTTCAAACCAACAACGGCTTTTTTTTTTTTTTTTTTTTTTTTTTTTTTTTTTTTTTTTTTTTTTTTTTTTTTTTTTTTTGGGTGGGAAATCATCAAATAACTTCTCCCGCACTGGGTGGAGCGGGAGGGCGTGTCAGACTTTTACTGACTAAAACCCACCTGTGTTCCCTCAGTTGCCTGTGTGCTAGGGGCCGCGGTATCTCTTTCGAACAACCCGCACCCCTAGCAGGCATCGGCCCTTGCGGACCCCCCCATTTGGTGCTGACATCTCTTTGAGGCGCGCGTGGAACACAACGCGCCGTCGACCCGGGCTTGGTCCTTACCGGACAGCGAGCTACCCATTACTCGCCGTCCGCAAGCCCGCGCCTACGGTGGCCGGGAATCAGCCTGGGATTCCCGACGCCCAGGGCGTCTCCCGCGGCGACTACGGCCGTGAGGGCGCATATACTGCCTCTCCCTCACGTGCGCCGCCTCCCTCTTCGCGAGCATTACTGCTTCGCAGAAGGAGGTGACGGCTAACCATTCACTCTCGCTCCGTACCATGGCCTGAACCAGGGCCGGACGCGAGAGATCGCCGCCGCCGATCGCCTCCTCGAGGACACGGCGGTGCTCCGCCCAAGCCGGGCAGACCGCCACCGTATGCTCCACCGTGTCCTCAGGGCGATCTTCGCAATGGAAACACCCGGGCGTTTCCTCCCGCCTTATGCGAAACAGGAACCTCCCGAAACAACCGTGTCCGGTGAGAACCTGCGTCAGGCGGAAGGTGAGGACGCCATGCCGCCTCTCAAGCCACTCCTCAAAGAGGGGACTTACCGCCGCTAAAACCAACAACGGCTATCATCAGTTTTGTTATTTTCAGATCACCATAAAAAGCAATGAAGTGCCGTTAAAACTACACAAGCATTCTCTGTCCAACCTACCATCACTGAAGAACCTGATCATAGAGAATTCCGCCATCGACCTTCCTGAGGAGTTTCTTACCGGATGTGACGAACTACAGACGATCAGTCTCTCTGGGAACAAGATTACATCACTTCCGGCCGGCATCTTTAAGGACTTGAAGCAATTAAAACGATTAGATTTAAGTCGTAATAAAATAGAAGATTTAAATTCTGGAGTTTTCTCCCCTCTGCTACAGTTGGAGTATCTTAACTTAAATAACAACAATTTGGAAGTCTTGCCTGAGTAAGTATTTTTATTTATTTATATCTGTATACAGTACGCATATATCAAACAGGTGTGGTCATATTTAAGAGTAATTAAGAGTGTGGTACAGACACTTAAACTGAACAACTTTATCCGTGGGACCAACATTGTAATCACTAAAAAAATATTAGCTGTCTCATATAGTATAGTGCAGGCGTGTGTGCAGACACAGGAGGATTATATAGTTCAGGCATGTGTGTGCGGACTCCAGTCGGCCGGTAACACTGAATTGAGAATACTCGGCTCCAGTCGGTTGGTAACACTGAATCGGGTAAACTCAAAGCATTTATTTCAATTAAACCATCACTTTTGAACTGTCAATATGTCGATCAGTTAGTTGGAAAGTTGAAGCTAGTTGCCCATTCCAAAGCGTAGATCTCTATGGAGAATATCGGTCAAGAAACTTCAAGGACACTCTTTTAAATCAAGATATTACAAAATCCTGGGTACATTATTCTTGTTGCTTCTATATGTGAGAAAAATGTAAAGAAATGAAGAAAAAAAAATTATAAATTTTAAAATAAGCCCTGGAAGTTAGGAGATAATCAGACTCAACCGATGGCGACAGAAAAGTTAAAGTTCAAGTAAACGGCATAAACTCATTAGGGTCTGAAATGGCAATGGGCGTTCCTCAAGGTTCAATATTGGGTCCATTCCTCTTTTTAGTTTACATTAATGATTTACCCTATTTACTTCTAAATCAACCGAAGATGGTGTTATTTGCAGATGACACATCATTGATATTTAAAATAGACCGACGTTCACAAAATCTTGACGACGTGAATAACTCTATTCTTCAGGTCCAAGATTGGTTTACGGTAAATAATTTGGTACTAAATGGCACAAAAACCAAATGCATTAGATTTAAATTACCAAATGTTAGAAGTAGCGAATGTGACATCATATTGAATGGAGAAAAACTGGAATTTGTTAATCAAACGGTGTTCCTGGGAATCACGCTAGACGAGAAATTACAATGGGGAGCTCATATAACATCTCTTGCGGGGCGGCTAAGCTCGGCCGCTTATGCTGTTAGAAAGACCAGACAGTTAACAGATGTAGAAACCGCACGATTGGTCTATTTTAGCTACTTCCACAGCATTATGTCGTATGGCATTTTACTGTGGGGTCGGGCCGCTGACATTGAATCCATCTTTATTTTGCAAAAGAGAGCTGTCAGAGCCATTTATAATCTACGTCGCCGCGAATCCCTCAGGGAACTGTTTAAAAGGATTAATATTATGACGGTACCTTGCCAATTCATTTATGAAAATATTATGTATGTAAGAAAAAATCTACATCTTTTTAATAAAATAAGTGATAGACATAATTTTAATACTAGAAACAAAGACAAAATAGATCAACCATTTTTCAGATTAGCTAAAGTACATACATCTTTTATGGGGTACTGTGTTAAATGTTACAACAAAATACCTTGTGATATATTGCAATTAAATGAAAGGAAATTTAAAGCTCACATTATAAGTAAACTTTGTAAACTAGCGTATTACAAATTAGAGGATTATATCCAAGATAAGAATGCTTGGAAACATGCTGGTCCTGCTCCATAGGACAATCTAGAGTCTAGACAAAATCAAACTGGTTGCTAATTGAATTGTACATATAATTAATTATATTTATGACATTGATTTACACTCAGTAATTATTTTAACTCACACACTGACTCATTACTTGTTAATATTGTAGGAAAATCATACCTATACTTAATTTTACAATGTTTGTAAATGTGTGAACACCATGTATCTATCACAGAATTAATTTATCTGTATTGTTTCAATTTGATTCTTTTTACCCATTTTGGTATGGTAATTTTATTCTGGGTGCATCGTTTTCACACATAATCATATAATGAATGTAAATATTGTACTTGAAACATTTTAAAAGAGTAACGGTGGAGTTTCTTGCCCATTCTTCTCCATACGAAACTACATTTTGGAAGGGGCGACTAGAATCAATTCTATTTTAATGTAAATGTTGACGTTCAAAAGTGCCTTTTAAGTGCCTATTTGAAATAAATGCTTTGACTTTGACTTTGACTTTGCGCCCGTTCACGAACTCTACGCACCATCCAATTCAACCATTTTGTAGGGAACCGAATGATCCAACACACGCGCCACCATGAGTGATCACTGAATCGGGTATACTCGGCTGCAGTCAGCCGGTGACGGTGTACCGCGAACTCTGCTACAGTCATACGTTTTCACTTGTTTTCAATCGTGTGTTTTCAAAAACTTCTTTTTTTTTCAGCTACTTATTCGGTGGACTTAGAAACTTGAACTATGTGTCTATAGACAAAAATCGTCTGACCGTCATCAATTCAGACACCTTCCAAGGAGCCATCGGATTGAAGACCATTACGCTAAAATCCAACAAATTAACTTTTAAATCACAAGATGGATATGTTAACATCGGCCAGTCTCCATTCTTCATGCTGAATAACCTAAAAAGCTTATATTTAAATGGAAATCAAATAAATACGATGTTCTCTGATTGGATATTAATGACGAAGTTGAAGGATTTGAATCTGTCTGGGAATAATTTTACTAAGCTACAAGTAAGTATTAAGCTACGCTTGCTGCGGTAGGTTCTAGGATGGGTAGGTGGGGCGTTTCTGGGTGTCGCATTGTATGACTACTATAAATAAATAATAAATCAGTATCGAGATCTCTGCGTGCTTCGGATCTAGCATGTGATGCTTCCGCATGTTACATCCTTGTACACTTATATTTTCAGAATCAGTAACTCTTTCATTGATTTCTTTTGCAGTGGTCTGACTACCAGTTTGTCAGCTCCGATCTCGTCGTAGACTTGCGACATAACAGCATCACCTCCGTAAATCTGACTCCGGGGTACGAGACAGGTGATCCAATGCAGAAAGAATCGACCAATTCCATTTTACTGGATGACAATCCTTTGGCATGTGACTGTGAACTGTATGACCTCGCTATGAGACTGAGAGGAACCAAAACCCCTAGTGCAGAACGTAAATTTGTATTAGATAACGCCAAGTGTGCTTCACCAGCGCACTTAAAAGGTGATTTGTTTGTAAACGTCTCGCCGGAGGATTTAAATTGTGACCTAGAACCTGAGAACTGCTACAATTCATGTTATACTTGTGAAAAGCGACCGGCTAAAGCTGAATTGTATTTCGATTGTAAAACAATTCCACCATCACTGCCGAATCCGGAGAAATTCGGTCTAAAATCTTTATCTTTAAGATTAAGAACTGCTCCAAAGACTATAGAACACTTGAATTTACAATTACTTAATCTGTCTAATATAGGTTTGAAAGAAATCCCGTTTCCTCCATCAAAATCGGTTAATGCAATCGATTTCTCAAACAATAACTTGACTGAAATACCGATGCGATTTTTGGAATCGAATATCACTATGAATTTGTCGAATAATCATTTCGAATGCGACTGTTGGCATTCTAACGAGTTGCAGGCACTTAAAGTTAGTCAGATAGTCAAAGATGTAGGCTTAGTCAGTTGTGGGGACAAATTACTATCTCTAATGGAACCGCAAGAACTTTGTAACAATTGGCAAGCTGCGGCTGTAGCTAGTGGCACTTTCATTATCCTGGTTATAATCGTTGCCATCATAACCACAATTATATACAAAAATTCACACGAAATCATAGTTTTTATCATCAAAAATGGGCTGTGTCCTTGCTGCTTCGTCGACGACCCTGATGACATAAACAAGGAGTACGATGTATTCGTCTCTTACGCGCACAAAGATCGAAATTTCGTGGAACAAATTATGCCGCAGTTAGAAAACGATTTTGGTTTAAAAACGTGCGTTCATTACCGCGACTGGTACGTTGGTGATTTCATCCCAGATCAAATTAATAGATCTGTTGAACAATCTCGGAAAACGATCATTCTTTTATCTAATAATTTCTTGGACTCTGCGTATGCCAATATGGAGTTTAGGGCGGCGCACAATTTGGCTTTAAAAGAGGGAAAAAATAGGATCATTTTAATTTTGTTAGAAGACGTCTCTAAACACGAAAAGTTATCGGATGAGCTGAAAGCTCATATGAAAATGAATACTTTCTTAAAATGGGAAGACGCGAAGTTTACCGAGAAACTGCAGAGAGCAGTGCCACTAAGTAATAACAAGAAGTTCGTGTGGCCAGACGTTTTCAAACAAGCAAATGAAAAGACTATTAAAAGTGGTTTGGATGTTCACTTGAATAGTGATGGACAATTGGTCAATGTGGCGATGAAAGATGCTGTCTGAAATGTTATCTTTTTATGGCCAATTTTTGTATCAAGCTATCTTTTTACGGCCTATTTTAAAGGAACATTGTCTTTTTATGGCCTAGATTGATTGATGTCAAACTATCTTTTTATGCCCAAAAAAGATACCTCTATCTTTCTATTGCGGCCAAAATGAGTACCTATCCAATTATCTTTTAAGCGCTTTCTCAAGTGTAGCTTTATTGTAACGTGCAGCTTATTTTATAACGGCAGTCAGCAATATTAGTCGTAACAGCTTTAACTGAGTCTCTTAGTTTTAAATAAATGAGCCATTTCCTATTTTTAAGTTTTTTAAAGTAATCTCGAAAAGCAATGGACTAATAATTCTGTTGATATTATTTTTATTTCTTCTTGTATTTATTTAATTATGTACAGGTGAGAATTAAATTGGAATATTCTATTCATAAACTATGATAAATATAACACATGTACCGGGCAATGTTCAAGTAACAGGAGCAATATTTTGATATTTAAAATGTTAATAATATTTTAGTTATAAGTTTCGTACACCGATCTGATTGTTTTGTAAATATTAAGTTTTATGATTTATTATTTTTGTATAAATATAAAAATAGTACCTTATAATACAGAAATGAATCCTTTGGAATAAATACAACATTATTTTTTATAAATGCGAAACCTGAATATAATTTATTCAGAATGTAACTGAATCGATTCCAATAATTTTTACATCATGATAAATTTTTTCCCAAAAAAAATTTGCAAGTGCGATGGGAAATGTTATCACCAGTTAATTACTCGGTATACAATCGCCGTACGTTTGGCTCGGACGGTATCGAAAGCTCTTGCGCGTACACACACTTTCACAGCTTGTTAGTAACCTTGCTTACCTAAAGTAAAGCACATTTCGCTTCTTGAGATAAAAACATGATACACAGTGCTAGGTGATATATCTAGGGTGTTCAGTTTAGTACATTTTGACAAATTATTACATAATTATTCTAGTCAGTTAAGATAAACACATACAATATACATTTACTGATTTATTTATCTCAAATATGACTGTGTTTTATAGCATACCTACAAGGTATTGCTATTCAGGGGCTTGTGGCTAAGTCATCCGCGCGGGTCGATCGATCAGGTTAAGCTACGCTTGCCGCGGTTAGTCCGTGGATGGGTGACCACCTTTACATACCAAGACCCCTCCGTGCCTCGGAAAGCAGATTAAGCCGTTGGTCCCGGCTGTCATTCGTGAATCAACCAATCAACCAGTGTTACCAAGGGGTATCGTATTACCCAGTAACTGGGTTGTGGTGGTCAGATAGGCAGTCGCTCCATGTAAAATACTGGTATTCAGCTGCATCAGGTTAGACTGGAAGCCGACCCCAGCAAAAGGCGAGGCAGATGATGACCTACTATTGTTAGTAATTCACTGAAGGCAACTGTCAGCTCCTAGCAGTCACTTTGCAACACCATCGTTATCTTCCTGCCCTTGCCCCATGTTACTTGTGGTCGGCGCAAATCTTCTCTACTTTCATGCTCCCCTGTCAATCATCACGCTATCATTCACTCCCTTCTCGTTCATTTCATTCCTCACACAATCCGTCTATCTTTTCTTTGGCCTTCTCCCTCCATCCGTCTACATTTATTTAGTCCGATACTGTTCCTTCCTCCTCATGGTGACAGCCAAAAAAAATCCTTTCAACTCTCCTGTCATGGCGTCACCTTGGCCACTCCATTTAATTTGGACTTTTATGTAGGGTGGCAGAGACATCGACACGCAACCTGTCAGGGGCCATTCAAGTATTACGTAAGCAGATTTTTCCAATTTTATCCCCCCCCCACCCCTCGTCTGCCTAAGTAAGCAAAGCTCTTACCCCCCCCCCATGCTCACGTAAACATTATATGTACATGCAATTTTCAATGTGTTCTGGTTTATTAATTGATTTATGAGCAGCAGTTATAAGTCTAGAAATAAGGAACAGGCTTGATATAGAGGACTTAATTGTAACGCATATAATATTTATTTAAGCAAATTTTAGTGAGATGTTATTCAGTTATCTTTATACAGGAAAAGTTTTTATTCACTGCGCAAACTTTAACCATGAATTCAGCATACCATCTGCGCTGGGGGGTCTAGAATGATATGCTGAATTCATGGTTACAGTTTGCGCACTGGATAAAAACTTTTCCTGTATATTAACGAACAAAACAAACTCCTTTTCAAATTTACCACATAATATTTAATCGATTTAAAAAAAAATTAAGCTAACTAACTAAACAAATAAATACAAAAACAAAAGGACACTTAGGTGTCGAAGTATTCGTCCGCAACGCTGTCATCAGGACACGTGCCCAGAAGACTGACATTAATTCAAATGAACAGTCTTCAGTCCATGACACACGAATCTATAAAGTCTTCGATGACATTGGATGTTTACTGCTCAATGTTGTGTGTCTGCTCACTTTCGTGTGATTTTGGAATATCGACATCGTTTTTTTCGAGCCATTCATAGACAAGTAGGGTTGGTGCCATGTGTTCAAACCAAAATCGACAAAATTAAGTAGAAAAACCAAAACGGTAAAAAAATACTGCTGACGTAACCATCATCCAGACCCCACCATCCCCCATGTCATCAAAAATAAGCAAAGCAAAGACCCCGCCCCCCTGTGTGCTTACGTACCTAATACTTGAATGGCCTCTCACTATGAGTTCCGTACATGATTCTGGACTTCCCGCGATGAAACTTTTCTTTAGGGCTATCAACAAAAATTGTTTTTTTCATTGGATTTTGACTGCACTATTCTAAGAAACAGCATTTATTTTTAGGGCACCGACGAAAATTGTATATTCTGGGGTACAGAACTGTGCTGAAGTCATGGTTACGGTTTGTGCATCAATGTTCCTGTATAGATATTGTTATTATTCGAATTTTGACATTCGTGTACTATTATTAAAAGGGGTAAAATAAATTTATTATAACGTTAAAAATTCCAAAAGCTAGTATTAAGTGAATTAATTAAGTTCTAAAGAAACTGTAAATTACCTCAGTTCTTCTATTGCACGCAGTGATACAAAACATTATATTTTAAATGTTACGGCTAATAGCCGAAGTGCGGCTACACCTAGTTTTAGCCGGCTATAACTAGGTGCAGCCGGTTAAACTTAGATGTATCCTACTTCGATAAATTGTGAACTTCACCATACTGCTTACCGACCGATTAGGTTAGGTTAGGTTAGAATTGCGACCAAACGCGCGCGAGCCGAGCGAGCGCAGCGAGCGATGCCGCGGCAGCGGCCGGCGAGCGCTAGTCCAGCTGCACCTAGTTAATAGCCGGCTAAAACTAGGTGTAGCCGCACTTCGGCTATTAGCCGTAACATATATAAATAAAATGCAGATTTTTTTTTACATTTTAGTTGTTTCTTTTTCCTTGATTTTTTCCTTGTGCCTAATCATTTACCATCCTGTATATGTAGTGGATTGTGGAGTCCACATGAGTAAAATACCTCTTTGATAATAAATGTTTAAATATAATTTAGGCAGTTTGATTAATTAATATGCGGTCCACTCTTTCCTTTCTTTGGTATCGTTCTGTTATAACCCCTATTACAAGGTAATAAAGTCGACATCTGCACTCTACAGTTAAAGTGTCATTTTTCATTACACCAATGCTGAATTGCAATTACCGCACACTAGCGGAATATTAATATTAAATTAGTCAGTTAGATCCTGAACGCCGCCGTCGCGAAAACCAAATTCGGAAACTTATCCCGTGAGATTATAGAAAGTCATAATTTGTGTGTAATTTTTAGTAAAACACTAATAAAAATGGTGTAATTGTGGATTTTTGGTGAATAAAGTGGTATAGGTAGAAAATAGTTTTTTTTTTTTTTAAGACAAACGGGGTCGGCCTTATAACAGTTCGTCGAATCGTTGAGCTTCTAGAGTTCTGAATTTAGTTGCACGAAATACCTACGTGCACTAGTTGGAGAGGTCCACTCAATCTGTGTGGTTATTTCCTCAAAATACCATTTCAGACACCAATCCACATGGTCTTCACATGATCTGACCAAGATTATGTCTGGACTCTAAAAGAGACTGTGACCTCTGAGTGTTTCGGCCTTTCTTCTCAGAGTAGTCAGATAGGAAACGCCGACCTCATCTGGTTTAAAAAATATGATTGACGTGTAAAATTGTTTGTACAAACTTACTTTAGAAATAAAATTATTTTATCACTAGCTTATCCCGCTGGAACGTAATACGGGGATCAAAAGTATCCTATGTTAACACATAGTTAGCACTTAACAGATAGATTTTAACCTGCAGGCTTAGCACAAGAACCGTAGAGAAGCGTTTTGTCGACCGATGAGTAGACAAAAATTACGTTTCCGTGTAGACAGTTGACAGTTTTTAACCGGGAAAGGTAGACAAGCGATTTATATTCATCCAAATCCGTTCAGCCATTTTCGCGTGATTGAGTTGTTATTCAATCACGCGAAAACCACCAGACATCTAAATATCCAAGCACCTAAACATACAAACTTTCACATCAACACTAAACGCGAAAGTTTGTATGTATGAATGTTTGTTACTCTTTCACGCAAAAACTACTGAATGGATTTGGATGAAATTTAGCACACAGATAGATTATATCCTAGATAAACACATAGGATACTTTTTATCCCGGTAGTACGTTTCCGAGGGATAATTTCCGACTACCACGCGGGGGAAGCCGCGGGCGGAAGCTAATTTATAATATTAGTAGGATTTATTAGTCCCCTAGTGCTTAAGAAGCACGTGCGCAGGACTCTGCTTGCGACGACTTGTAGATAACGATAACAGCGTGACAGACCCCATTGTGTGATGTTAACAAAGCATAATATTAGAATATTGTTTAACATTAAACTCCATTTGAAATAAGATAAGACATTTAACGAAACCTTTTTTACAGTCCGATCAACCGATTTTGACTTCTATTGCGTTAGTGGCATAGCAAATGGCAGCTGCAGTAAAAAGTTGGTATTGTAACTACTTTTTTGCTGTTAATGCCATTCTTATGCCAACGGTATATATAAGTCAGAATCGGTTGAACTGTTTGTAAAAAAGGTTTGTTTAAATGTCTAATCTAATTTCAAATGGAGTCTAAATATATTATAATAACTATAAATAACTATTGCTAAGCTTGGGACTTTGCCTGAAAGGATAATCTAAAGGAATAACCATGTAGATATGTAAGGGACACAGGGACACTCTCTGTGAGAGGGAGAGGGGCGTAGTCCACATCGCAGGCCCAGTGCGAGTTAGTAGATGTAACATGCCTTAGAATTATTTTTTTAATTATTTATTGTACTGCCCCCTAAGACACAGGCCTAGCCTAGTTTAGGGGATAGGGTTGAAATTATTGTACTTACCTAGCTAATGCTAAATTAAGATCTTTAATCTGTATACAGTGCAATGTACTTGAACTTTGTGGTAATAAACAATTTATTATTATTATTTCCTTTATTTCAATATATACTTACATAACAATTATATTTTTAAATATTAGAATATAAAATGTATCTAAGTGCTACTCCGTTAAGTGTTATGGGTGGAAAACTGCGCTGCTGCTGCTTTGGTGCTTTAAAAACATTTAAAAATACAGGACTACTGAGAGAGGAACCTCCTAACAATGCGAGCCGTGTCCAGGAGTACCGCTTTCTGGATCTTTATTATTATTATTTGAATCTAGTACATGCCGGTTTCCTCACGATGTTTCCCTTCACCGTTTTGAGTGCAGTGGTGATGAAATAATTTACACATAGTGAAGCGCCTGGCGAAGGCTGGAATCCGCTGGATGCAAGAAGCACAGATCCGGCCGAGGTTGCAGTGCTTGGAGGAGGTGCAACAAAATCCAGTTTCCTGGTTGCTACTGTGGAATTTCAGGTAGAAAAAACAAATAACACTGCCCGACCTGAGTATCGAACTCAGGACCTCATGCTCAACAGTAAGTTGCGACCACTTCACCAACGAGGCAGGAAAGCAAACAAACAAACAGTATTTCACATTTACCAGACTGCAAGAAAAAAATGGATAACAACACATCAATTTAAATAAAACCTTGTACTTAGTAATAATGTAATTTAGAGTATGTTCACGAAAACGTTAGGAGCTTCATATAAAGCCTACAATGGGTTCATGGAATCACTAAACAATAGCATCATGAAGTCGATCGTAGCTCTGTTCGCTCTACTGGTACTGGTAGCCAACGTAGCTAGCTTAACAGGTAAGTCATAATTTCAGCCGAAAGACGTCCACTGCTGGACATAGGCCTCCCCCAAGCTCCGCCACTTCGACCGGTTCTGTACTCCCCGCATCCAGCCGATTGTGGAGGCCTTCCCACTCTACGTCTTCCAGTACGCGGTCGTCACTCCAGAACCTTTCGGCCCCATCGATCATCTGTTCTGCGAGCAATGTGCCCTGCCCACTGCCACATAAGTTTGACAATTCTTCGGGCTATGTCGGTTACCATGGTTCTCCTGCGGGTCTCTATCCTTATCTTCACAGGTAAGTAAAGCTTTAATATTAGAGATGTCACGGATTCACGACTACTATTCGATATTCTATCATATCATATTATTATTATAGAGCACCAGTGGTTACGGCCGCGACTGAGTTGCAGGTCGCCGGCTCGAACCCAGACAGGTCATTCAGTTTGTGTAAATTATTTCATCACCACTGCTCTCAAAACGGTGAAGGAAAACATCGTGTGGACTAGAACCAAAATTTTTAAGACATGTGAGATCTACCAATCCGCACTGCGTCCGCGTGGTAGAATACGGCTCACTCCCTCTCACAGAGAGGAAGTCTGTGTCCCAACAGTGGGAACGTGACAGGCTGATTATGCTATTCGACATTCATCCTATTCAGTTACTTTTTTAAGGTTCCGTAGTCAAGAAGGAAATTTCGCCATGTCCTTCCGTCTATCCGCAGCTTAGCTCAGGGACTTTTGTAACTAGAAAGCTGTAATTTGGCATGGAGACTTATTATACATCGACAATTACACGTAAAGTGAGGAGGCGAATCAGCCTATAACGTCCCCTATACTGGAACACAGGCCTCCATTCTGTGAGACGGTGGTCCAGAATCAATCACGTGGGCCCAGTGCGGGTTCATGCATGTAAAGAAAGAAAGAAAGAAAAATATTTAATTTGAGACACGCATGAAGAACACAGTGGTAAAATACAAACATTAATATGACAAAGTAAAGAAAAGAATAAAAAAATATTTAAGGACATGCCGGTTTCCTCCCGATGTTTTCTTCACAGTTTTCAGAGCAGTGCTGATGAAATAAATTACACAAAGTAATGTGCCTGCTTGGGCATGTCGAGGTGGTGACCGATGGGTCACCACTTCTATAATAATCGGGTTATAACGGTTTCTTTCCAGATTCTGAGTTAGTCCAGCGATCGTTGTGCAACGCCGACTTCCAATGCCAAGACAACTGTCGCTGTCAGAGCCCCAAGCCATCCGTCCCCAAGATGTGTTTCTGCTACTCCCCCATTCGCAATCAGTAAGGATCACTGTGTGCTAACATCACCATCTTCCTGACCTTGACCCAAGTTACTTGTGGTAGGCACAATACGTTTACTTCTTCTATTCTCCTCTGTCAACCGTCATGCACTCCTTTTCATTCAAATTATTCCTCACACAGCTCATCGACCTTTTCTTTTGCCTTTCTCTCTCTCTCTCTCTCCATCCTTCCATGATTATTTAGTAACATGCGTTTGACGTTTCCTACCTCCTGATCACTATCCTATGCCAATACTAAATATTCTCTTCCTACTTTTCTGACACTAGCGTCACTGCAGCGGCCCTTATCTTCGTTGATGGATTTAGAGTGTAAGACCCTGGTACGTAGGAAGTGCGATTTGCAACGTTTGCTGCGGGGTCATTTGTTTTTAAGCAACGCATCCTTGCGTAGCGTAATTTATTACGAGGCAACGAGAGCACGCGCTGCTACCTTGGGTTGGTTGTTCTGATTTTGGTTCAACTTACGTGCCATGATCTGTACACGTGCGTGGTGCCTAGTTGTGGCCAGCCGTGGAGCAGAGCTTTTTAAAGACTAAAGCAGATCGGAGCGGGCCGCGCCGCGATGCGACGCATTAAAAATCCTCCTTCAACATTTTCACCCGCCGGCCGCCGCACCTAACTTTATGTATACGTTGCACTTTGGCCCGTTGTTGGCTTTAATCGTCATCGTTATGTCGTCATTAAGTACAGCACAATATTTTATGTTTCTAGGGAAGTACTGGTTTGTCGTAGAAGTGAATACCTATAAGATATCACAACAGTATGTAACGACCAGATACAGCGAGTCTTCAAATCGGAAGTTATTTTGTTTTAAGTAATGTGCCAGTAATAAAATACATGATAGAACCTCACCAGTGTTTTCATACATTCAACCAACTCCTCATATAAATAAAAGCTTGTCTTGTCAGGACTCTGAGGGATAAGAATTAAGTTCAAAGATTAAAACCCGATTTTAGAACAATCTGGCTCTGAAAGGATGAAACAAGAATAGCGTTTCTGTCAATTAACACGAATGGATCTTTTGCGTAGTCTGGAAGGTATATGCGTAAGAGGAAGCCCGTTAGCATTACTAATATAATTATCTACGGGATCGTACGTAAAGTATAAGTTAAGAGAGTATATTAGCAAAGAGTCTTATGTGACCTACGGCGTTCCCCAGGGTAGCGTACTGGGCCTGACTCTATTCTCAATATACATAAACCATCTCTGAAAAATTAATGGCCGCGTTTTCTCATATATAGATGACACTGCTACTGCTTTTTCTGGTGATACATGGGAATCCATATAACAATATGCTGGAAAAGGTCTTTCCAAAATTTCTAACTGGCTGAACTCACATCTTACACTAAACATTTCTAAAACAAAATATATTACATTTACATTCTATTTAAAGGGATGTCGGTTATCGCGTAAAAAATAGCCTATGTCTCCATATCCCAGGCTATATCTCTGCCAATTTCATGATCGGTTCAGCCGTTTAGGCGTGAAAGCTTAACAGACAGCTTACTTTCGCATTTATAATACAACATTCGTAGGGATAAAGTAGGGATAGTTCAAGTCATTACATAAAAAGCCGCATACACTTGAATGCTGGCCATAGACAGCTAGTCGGTGCAAAAGGTTTAAAAATAATATAGCTCATAGAATTACACCATCTATAGTACATCACGAGAATCCGAATGAAATTTATGGAGCCCTTTTTGATGTTGTGAAAAAAGATTACCAATCTGCGTTCAAGACCAAAACCATTAACATTAATGCACCTCCGTTGGCTTTAACCAATGGGCCACTCCGGGTATTTACAAAAGTAGAGCGAGACTATACGAGTTATATGGATTGAAGAAATACAGGTTTCATATTCCTTTCCTAGAGTGTGTCAAAAACTATTCAAAATGATTTAAAAAGATTAGTGCTTTTGCAAAATCTAAATTTTTAAGCGACACAGTAAAAAATTCTAATAATAAAGTTAAAACCACTTGGACATTAATTAACAATGAAACGGGTAAATCGGTTAAACAAGACAAACAACTTAAGATTATGGTCGACCACAAATTAATTATTCTTAATGTCAAATTATATATCATGCAAACCTAACCTAAAGTAAGTCATTTAAGACCTGAGGTCAAGCTATCATAGCTATTCGCTGGTCATTAATGTGATTTGAATTTGGAACATAAATTAGAAATCGCATACGAACATTTAGGATAGGTAGTAGTACAGTCCCGGACTTTAATTGATAAGCCACTATTTAAACTTTCCAATTTTGCAGTTTTATACATTCACGAGATTACACGATTAAACACGAACCTAAACCGCATGCTCGTAAACAAGATGACAAATTACTTATAATCGGAAATAGTCTTATCCATAGAGGTTGACTAATAAATTGTCAATGATAAATCAATACACAGTACACTGTTGCATAAGTTTATCCAATCTATTTGATACTGACCTCCTTTGAATAAGAGCTCATTAAATACTCGTTATTTCTGAAAACCTATCCAAAGACAGTGACAGTTGAAATGTCAGAGACGATAATTTCGAATTTTGGTGAATCGTAGCCGTAACTATTTATGTTTATATGCAACAGTTATCATATTTGTCAAGAACATCTCTAGGACGCTACGCGTTCGGATAAAATCGTGGGTGCGAGTTTTTCCGACGTCAAAATGACTAATAATAACGTTACCATCGCTACGCTAAAACAATTGTTGCTAGGTTACGATTGCTAGCCCTGCAATTGGTTGACTTTGGGTCGTCACTCTGGACATGTACGAGTATAACCGACTAAACCCGATTTGCATTACACGGCTAAAATAGAAACTGTGGCAAGTGGCTTATCAGTTAAAGTCCGTGACTGTACATACTAATTCCATGCCTTCACCATTAGGATCTGCACTAAAATGTGACTAAAATATAAATTGTTCGAAAATCGAACTAGCCACCACGAGTACCTAGAATATATATAAAAAAAATCTATTTCCAAAAAAATACCAACTTTAAAAAAAACACTACAAAGTGAAAAATAACTTTAATTTCGGAAGTCGGTGACTTTGGGTACGTATTTTATTTTTTATATCACCAGTCACCGACTTCCGAAATTAAAGTTATTTTTCACTTTGTAGTGTTTTTTTGGAAAAATTTTATTTACACATTGCAGCCATTGCAGGTAATTTTCAGGTTGTATGTTCATGTAAATATGATTCGCGGCCGTGTCAAATATTTATTTAAGTATAGAAATATAATGAATACACTTGAAGGACTATTTCAGTTTACGCATTTTTCAGACTATTTTTTTTTTGGAAAATGTTTTTATTTTTCACTTTTTTGATATAGTACCTACCCACTACCTACCCCACACCAATTCAAAATGTCATCATCCTTGGGATCAAAACAATGCATATTTATGCGATAGCAGCAATCGCGGTTGATTTGCTGTCATTTTGAAGAGTTCCGTTGTCAGTCTCCGAAACGCATCATCTATATGAAATTTAAATGGGGCCACACGGGAAGCACCAGCTTTCAAAGAAGAAAAGAATCATCAAAATCGGTTCTTCCAGTCGAAAATTCTGAGCTAACAAACATAAAAAAAAATACAGTCGAATTGAGAACCTCCTCCTTTTTTGAAGTCGGTTAAAAATAGAAAACAAATTAAAATAGGCGCGAAGACTGAAAATTGCTTTACTTTGTTGAACAACAAATGACTTAACTACAAATTCTCACAAAAATGTCGAGTGACGATAGTGATTTGACTCCGGAGTACCTACATTAAATCGGAAGCCAATGGCATTGCCAACAATCTACATCCAGAAAAGTCCAAGGAATCGTACATGAAAGCCTACGACGATTTTTACAAATGAAAAATTACAAAAGGCGTAAAGTCTGTATCTGAATTAGTAGTTTTAGTCTACATCCTGCATTTATCATGTACAAAGAAGCCAAGTAGACTATGGTGCATCTATTAGATGCTCAGGTCAACAATAAGCATCAAAAATAATATACAAATTAATACATACACCAAACTACTGGCAATTTAAAAAAAAGAAATTCAGAAGGACATCGTCTTAAGAAATCAAAATTTTTCACAGCTCAAAATGTGGAAAAAATTCTAAATGAAGCCCCTGACCACAGCTTTCATGCCACAAAAGTAAGTACCTACCTATTGTTAAATTTTTAGTAACTAAAATAGCTACATACTTACTATATAGGTAAGTATAAGTACTAGCTACCCGCTCATGAATCGATCGCTTGTGTGCGATCTACTATTTGTTGCTGGTAAATTTGCCAGAAACAAAATCAAAGAAAGAACTGTCATTCGTAGTCCGTGGAGAATACGTAAGAATTATCGAAAAGTACCAAGCTCTACGCTCCTCTAATAATAGGTCTTTACCTATGAAATTGCCGTTTTGTATGAAAAAATTTAAACGAATTTTTTTCATGTATTTTTTATTTGTATTAATCGAAGTAATCACCCATGCAATCAATGCATCTTTGCCATCGCAGTGGCAGTTTATTGATGCCCTTCTTAAAGAAATCAGCTGGACGGGAGGCAACAAATTCTTCAAAGGCATTTTGTACTGCCTCTCGGGTATTGAATTTTTTTCCCGCCAAGAAGTTATCCAAATTCTGGAAAAAGTAGTAGTCTGTAGGCGCAAGGTCTGGTGAGTAGGGCGGATGACGGAGAGCTTCCAACCCCAGTTCTTGCAACTTGGAGACCGTCTGCTGTGCAGTATGAGGTCGCGCGTTGTCGTGCAGGAGCAGCGGAGACGAGCGATTGACCAATGCTGGTTGGAGATGTGCCAGCTTCTCCATCATTGTGTTCAGTTCTTCACAGTACACATCTGCAGTAATGCTCACCCCGTTTGGTAAGAAGCTGTGATGAATCACACCGGCGCTAGACCACCAAACAGTGACCATCACTTTTCTAGGGGTAAGTTTTCGTTTAGGGCATTGTTTAGGTGCTGAACCAGGATCCAACCAACTTGCTGAGCGCTTGCGGTTATCAAACAGAATCCATTTTTCATCGCAGGTAACAATGCGGTTCAAAATTCCTTCATTTGTGTGTCTGTTGAGCAGTGCAAGGCACGTCTCGACGCGTACTTCGCGCTGACGATCATTGAGTTCGTGGGGCACCCATTTGTCAAGCTTTTTTACCTTGCCAATTTGACGCAAATGGACCAATATTGTTTTGACGCTAACGTCGAAAGCTGCTGCTAATTCAGCCGTAGATTGTGTATCATCAGCTTCCACAATCGCGTTTAATTCGTCATTGTCGACCAAAGTCTTCGGACGACCGCGAGGTTCATTTTTCAGGTCGAAATTTCCAGAACGGAAGCGAGCAAACCAATAACAGGTGGTGCGTTGGTTTGTAGTGTTAGCTCCGTAAACGTCGTTGATGTTGCGTGCCGCTTGTGCCGCGTTGCTGCCACGACGGTACTCATATTCCATAATTACTCGAATTTTTAACGTATCCATGATGACGAAAAAGATTGAAATGCGATGAAAATGTAACACTAATCAATAAACAAATGACTACTTTTGGAAAAAAAAATCCATGTTTTTAAAATAAAATTAATTTGAAATTAGAATTCTTACCCAAACAAAAATTATTTTGATTTGAAATGGCCAGTACTGCAAAACGGCAATTTCATAGGTAAAGACCTAATATAAACACTAACAGATTTGTCTAGCTTATAATAATGGCAAGTGCACCAAGCAAGTCATTGGAAAAAATAAGATCAGCAGCATGCCGAAAGAAATTGCGAAGTACCTGAAATTGACAAATACCGAGCTCTACACGGGCCATTGTTTCAGGAGAACATCGGCTACTCTATTGGCGGATTCAGGAGCAGACATGACCTAGATTAAAAGACACGGTGGCTGGAAATCTGATGTAGTAGCAGAGGGCTATATTGAAAATTCTATACGAAATAAGGATAAAATAAGCTGCCGCATTGGTGACAACATCAAACTAAAAACACCGTTGATAACTGATCCTAAGACACCTTGGTCACCACACACAACTTTCCGCATCAAAACACTATTCATCTAGCCCGCTGCCTCAAGCACCACCTTTTCACGATCAAAAATGGTCCTCAGCAGGCCCAAGTTTTTAAATTTTACTTAACAGTAATACCTACTCAAAAAAACTCTACCTCAACTGTAAATGCACCAAACTCAAATGTACCAAATAAAAACATATCTTTGTCATTCCACAACTAGTTTAATGTATCAAACATTACCATTAACATTTAATTGTTTTAAATAGGTCTAATAACTGTAAAACCAGTTCAGTTAGGTGTGCCTCAAGGCTCAATGCTCGGCCCATTCTTGTTTTTATTGTTTATCAATGACTTACCATTCTATATAAAGGGTACTTGTGATGTTGTACTGTTTGCAGATGATACTTCTCTTATTTTTAAAGTAGACAGGAATAGACAAGACTTTGACGACGTAAACAGTGCACTCTCAATGGTTACGGATTGGTTTACGGCAAGTAACTTAGTTCTCAATGCCGATAAAACAAAATGTGTAAAGTTCGCCTAACAGAATGATAGAAATCTAGGTCCCAACATCGTCTTAGATAAAGAGGTGCTTGAAACTGTAGACTCGGCAGTTTTTCTGGGCATAACAGTAGATGCCAAACTACAGTGGGGATCACACATATCAAGCTTAGCGGGGAGGCTCAGTTCAGCCGCCTACGCCGTCAGAAAAGTAAGACAATACACTGACGTTGATACAGCTCGGTTACTTACTCGGATACTTTAGTTATTTTCACAGTGTTATGTCCTACGGTATTCTGTTGTGGGGCAAAGCCGCTGATATTCAAAATATTTTTGTCCTTCAAAAACGTGCTGTTCGTGCAATTTACCAGCTAGGTGCCAGAATTTCCTTGAGGGATTTTTTCAAAGACATTGGTATTCTCACGGGGGCATCACAATTCATATTTGATAAAAACAGTGATATTCACACCGTTAACACATAATTACCTACCTGTTTATTCATTTTACGTCGATGGTCCTAGGTATCATTTGTGGCCACGAGTTGTAACTCGGGTAGTAACAGCTATGTGAACATAATCCAGCATTGCATATGTAAGCTATCACGCCCTTTATACCAGGAGGCTTTTATTTTGGTGTTATGCTTTATTTACATTTTTTTTTTAATTTTTATTCTTTCTGCTTGAGTTAAGTTTTTATTTTATTTGTTGGTATATTGGAATGGCTGGCTAATATGTATGACTAATTATTTAATTAATGTTCCGTGTATCGTAATGTTTATTACTTTGCTTGTGTATGTATAGAATCAAGTCTATCCGATGTGCTGCTGGGGAGTTGGTTGCGCCACTTCTTCCCAGCTAAAGCACTAGGAAGTGGTGACGGGTGGGCGTTTTTGCGGGACTGTCTTATGTATTTTGACGTTAGAAAAGTGCTGATTCTCAGCCTAATTTGAATAAATTACTTTTGATTTTGATTCTTGTCTTGTTTAATTTAAATTGTATTTGTAATATTTTGTTTGATTCCTATTTTCTTTTGGTACACCACTTTTACTTTTTCATAATTTTGTCATTAGAGAGGGGATCTCCTAGCACAGATATATCTTATACTTAAAACGAGGTCCCCTTATAAAATTTAATGTAAAAGTTGTACAAGTTTCTGAAATAAACCTTTTTTTTACATGAATAGAAAATTATGGGCATTTTCCCATAAATTAATAATATGGTAGTGAGTATAATAACAACACGCCAAGTATAATAAAGCCCTTGTAGTAATGATGTAAAACAATGTCGTGAAACCGTTAATAATTGGGTTTACAAGCAGATTATAATAATACCAAGCACAATATGCTCGACTGAGAATAACTGACTGATAGCATCATGAAGTGGATGCAAGTGGCTCTGTTCACCGTCGCAGTGTTAGCAGCCAGCGTAGCTGCGTTCACAGGTAAGTAGTCATTATAATCAGCCTATAATCTTCCCAATGCTGGGATACAGACCTCCTCTCTGTGAGAGGGAGTGAGGTGTAATCCACCACGCGGGCCCAGTGCGGGTTGGTAGATGCCACGTATGTCTCTCGATTTTTTCCTTCACCATTTTGAGAGCAGTTGTTATGAAATTATTTACACAAAGTGCCTGTCTATGGCTCTACAACAGCTCGTGAGTCGTGGCCATACCACTGGGCCACCAGAGCCACCACTGTTATCTGATGCCTACAATATAACGCTTCTCAACAGACCAGGAGATGCGGCAGCGCTCGTGGTGTTACGCCAACTACCAATGCCAGGACGGATGCAGTTGCCAGCACATATACCAGGGCGAGCTGAAGATGTGCATGTGCTACTCACCTTACCATAAGAAGTGAGAATAATCAATCAAAATCAAAAGTCATTTATTCAAATTAGTCTGAGAATCAGCACTTTTCGAACGTCAAAATACATAAGACAGTCCCTCCAAAAACGCCCACCCATCACCACTTCCTAGTGCTTTAGGTGGGAAGAAGAACTAGCGGAACAAACTCCCCAGCAGCACAGCTGTCTGTTTAGTCGGATAGACTTGATTCTATACATACTTAAACAAAGTAATATAAACATTACGAGCCACAGAACATTAATTAAATAATTAGTCATACATATGTCAGCCAGCCATGCCAATATACCAACAAAGAAAATGAAAACTTAATTCGAGAACAAAGATGCAATGAAGTATTATAAATAGACGCGTCATTAGAGCACTCAAAAACAGCGTAAACCATTAATGTAGCTACCTACTATATAGTGCATACGATCATACAGAGCGCGAAGAACAGGAAAGACCCATACCAATTCCCGACGTAACTAAAAATATGTTTATCTCTTTCTAACAAAGAAAGAGATAAACATATTTTTAGTTACGTCAAATGCGTGTCGCCACGTTACTAGATTGTACGTGATTAATAACACGACAGGCAATTACCTTGCATTTATCTTTCCAATATTGAGCGCCGGTGACACATCTCAAGGTAGAATATATAATAATATCTAATAATATCACAAAATGGTTGAGCTGAATGTTGCTGATCCATGCTTCGTGTTCGTGAATGGGCGCCATCAGTAGGACTGGTCATCTCTTAGCTGCCACTGCTTATTTAACTTTTTGATGGGTTTTAACTTTTAATTTTTTTTTCTACATCGTTCTCATATGTAGATATGATTTGAACATGAATGATTTAACCAATATTTTGATTTAAAAGAGTGTCCGTGGAGTTTCTTGCCCGTTCTTCTCCATAGGAATATACTACGCTTTGGAACGGGCAACTAGCTTCATCATTCTGGCTGACGGATCCCTTGATAGTTCAAACAGTATAAATGTGAAAGCTTGTGAGGATGTATGGATCGATGGATGTTTGTTAGTTTTGTTACTCTTTCACGCAAAAACTGCTGAACAGATTTGGATTAAATTTGGCACACAGATAATTTATAACCCGGATTAACACATAGGGTTCTTTTTATCCCGGTAGTACGTTCCAGCGGGATAATATCCGACATCCACACGGGTGAAGCCGCTGGAAAAAGCTAGTTTGAACTAAATTCTTTGAGTTTGTGTCATCCCTACTAATATTATCAAAAAAAAATCCATACAAACTTCGTGAGTGTATTACTCCACTATTCGACAATGTACACCAGCACATCGAGCTTCCCCAAACTGTCAAATTTTCCCAATTGAACATGAAGCTTATGACTATGCAGTAAAGCTGAAAATCTATCAAAGAAATTTGACAGATTGGGGGTAGCTTGATGTTTAGCCGTGGGTACATCAAAAATTAAACATGGAATGGTTTTGTCTCATTATTAATATTATCTGTGCGGAAACAGAATACTAAAATAAAAGCCATTAAAAAGTTATGAGCAGAGATCGGATATTCGGATGCATATTTACCTAAAGATATTTTTTGGCTATGAAAGTATGGAAGCGGCTTTATAAATTATTGGTAATATTTATTAAAAAAAACCCCGGGATTCTTGGATTGCATAACTATTCAGATGTGTATTAATTTAAAATTAATGTGTTTGTATTAGTTAAAACAAAAAATAAACAAATTACTTACCTAAATTAAGACTTTTCGATACAAAAGCGCATTCCATGTTAGCCAACATCTCAACTTTAGGTGAATATGCATCCGAATATCCGATCTCTGGTTATGAGCCAACAAAGATTCGTTTTTCTTGCTAATTTAACCTAACTTTGGGCGTTTTGATTTAATAAAAGACGTGTAAAATCTCCAAAACCAAGTCGGTACCGACAAAGCTCAAATAACGGAAAGTTCAATAAACTTTATTAGTCATTGATTTTTTCATAAAACCCGATCTTCCGAAAGACTTTTCTTAGTTTTTTACACGCCTGTTTTACTATAAATGATCCTGCATCCCACTCAATAACGTTGTGCGTGTAGACTAGCGTCTAACTGCTCATCACTGATGCTATCTCTGTCGGATACGATGCCAGGTGAGAGACAGCGTGCTTTTTAGGCAGGCCCACCAGTGAGTACGAGCCCGCGACTAAATTCTCCTTAACGTGTACTTATGTTTACGTTGCGCATGCGCGCTATAGCCCAGTATCATATTCATCACATTCAGTTACTAAAGCACCATAATTTCTGTTACAGTCCCCAAATGGTCTGCCGAAGAAAAGAGTTCCTGTAGACCCCCGTAGAAGATTGCCATCAGAATATGTCTCCAGGTGCAGCCATCTTGAATATCTGCCTGTAGCTAATAAAATACCTTTAATTTTTCCCGTCTTTACTTATATACAACCATCATCTGCCAAACATTTCCCAACTATGATAGGGTCAGCTGCCAGTCTGACCGGCACCCTAATTGCGTAACTCACGATTCATCTGAATTTGTTTCGTTTTGAAACAGATGGCTAAACCATTGCTTTATATGTTCGAAAAACGTGTCTGTTCAACAACGTTCAATAACGCAATGAATATTGTTGAACTGTCAAAACGAAACCGATTATGATTAATCGCGTGTTACGCAATTAGGGTGCAGATGCAGCTATTACCAGTATTTTACTTGGAGCGACTGTCAATCTGACCTCCACAACCTAGTTACTGGGTAATAGATACCCTTTGGTAAGACTGGTTGTCAGACTTTCGGGCTTCTGACGACCCGTAACGAGTGTCAAAGATCCACGAATGACAGCCGGGACCAACGGCTAAAGTGACGAACTAATTATTTTCTTTGTTTTTTCAATGATTTCATATTGGGTACTTATATAATAAAAAGGGCTTAATTAGCACATTTCAAAAAGTATATGTCACCGTATGATTGTGAACACCGTTAGTCTATAAATCTATCGCGAGATTATAAACTGTCGATATATTGTGAGCTGCACCATACTGCTTACAATATAAATAGGTTAGGTTAGGTTACGTTAGAACTGCGTCCAACAGCGCGCGAGCCGAGCGAGCGCAGCGAGCGGTGCCGCGGCAGCGGCCGGCGAGCGCTACTTACCTTTCCTACAATTGAATACTGTAATAAGCGCTTAAGAGTGTGGTAAAAACCATACAATTATACAATTTCTAAATGGCACCAACATCGTTATCACGAAATTAGTCAGCTGTCTCGTACATTTGGGTCGAGTACGTATTAAAGTTTTGTATGAGACAGGTGATATATTTTTCGCAATTGCGATGTTGGTCCCATCGAGTTGTCCATTTAGATGGCCTGTAGGTACTACACTCTTAAAGACCACACATTTTTGATATGATTATGCAAAAGGAAATAAGAAATAAAAGAATTAAAAATGTAATATAAAAAAATACGTTTAATTTATAAAAATAATGTTGTCAAAATAACTGCGTACCATGGAAGAACTTAGCTTATTTACAATTTCTTAAAAACATTACACTTCTAGCATTCATATAGTCATTATACTTGATTTTGACATTTAACTCTTTTAATAGTGAATTATTGTCTTATACAAGGTGTAACAGAATGGACGCAAGACCTGAAAGTAGTTTGTTCCTAATTGACTACTGAATCGATTTCAGTAACTTTTAATATAAGTATTTTTTTTATTAAATTATGTATTTTGCCATGCCTACCACTGATTGGGCCAAAGAAAATTCAATCTTATCGTAGAAGAAATAAGACTCCATTTTAAATGCATAAAGTAATGCAGCTGTCAGCTGTGAGTTTAGTTCAGTAAATTAATAACAATAGTAGGTATGCTAATGAGAAAACATTCAATGTGAGATAGTTATATGTATGTCAGAAAATATTATTGTCTTAACTGACTAGAAATATAATTATGTAACTAATTACATAATTAAAAACGCAAAAATACACAAAACTTAGGTAGGTGCGTTACTTTACGTTGTGTAGGTTCTCGTACAGCGTGTATAGTATTCTACCTCATGAAGCAACGCGCGCTTTATTTGTGGTTACCAAGTATATAAACACGCTGTGAATGTGTGTACAAGCGCAGGAGCTCTCGGTACCGTACGAGGCAATGGCGAAGTCGGAAATGTGTGTGCGCGTGTGTCACGTGTGTTATGTGTTGACACTACTCGTCTTCGCGCACACATCCAAACAAATAAGCTGCTTTTGTACACAACTTGGTTACCACAAGTAAAGCGCGCGTCACTTCATTACTGTATACCTTTGGTGTGGTCTTTTTAAGGGTGAACTAAATAACTGTATCCATAGGACCAACATCTTAATCGCTTAATTAATACTATACATTTGGGTCGAGTAGGTATTGAAATTTTGTATGGGATAGTTGATATTTTTCGCTTACGATATTGGTGGTCCCATAGAGAAGTTGTTCCATGTCCCAGTTATTAACCACATTTCTTATACATGCTGTATATTGAAAGAAACTAATCGTTTTTACTTAAGAGCGTTCATCCGGCGCGGGCTGGCAACGTCGCGTTTCAAGTGGATTTTCGTGATTATCTTATGGTATGTTGTTAGGGTGTGTAGGCAGAAGTATAAAGGAAAGTCAGTCTGCACACCCTAACAACATACCATACTGGTGACCCCGAACAGAACACTTAAAAAAATGAGTGATAGTGAGTCCGAGCACACCGCGTCGTCACAGCCGGCGAAACACGTTACACTTAGACCGCGCCATGCAAAGCGCGTGTCCATTGAGCGCGAGCACGATATTTACCGCGTGTCACTAAAGTTGCCACCATTTTGGCCGGAAGAGCCGGATATCTGGTTCGCGCAAATTGAAGCGCAGTTTGAGAATGCGGGGGTGACCAATCACGTCGGGGTCACCAGTATGGTATGTTGTTAGGGTGTGTAGGCAGAGTTATAAAGGAAAGTCAGTCTGCTTTGGTACTCACGGTTATAATGTGAAACACAACACACGCACAACACAGTAAACAGTCAGAAGGAGAATAGTTACAATTACAATAGGCACACACAGTCACAATAGTCACAGTACAATAATAACAGTCGATACTTGCCCACGCGCCTCTCGGCTACGCAAATCTTTTGTGACACTTTTCTTTCATATATTGTTTACGTGATCAATCCGTATTAACTGTTATTATTGTACTGTGACTATTGTGACTGTGTGTGCCTATTGTAATTGTAACTATTCTCCTTCTGACTGTTTACTGTGTTGTGCGTGTGTTGTGTTTCACATTATAACCGTGAGTACCAAAGCAGACTGACTTTCCTTTATAACTCTGCCTACACACCCTAACAACATACCATAATCTTATTAAGTTCAAGTCAAACTATATTTTTTTTTGAGCCAAGCACTAGACTGTTTGTATTTATGTTTGTTGCAATGTTTTTCACAGTTATGTTGCTTATAAATATCGACATACCGTCAATTATTTTTTATTTGCAGTACCTACTTAATACGATTAAATGTTTTTATTTATGAGAAAAGGTTAAACATAATTATAAATACCAACGCTCTAGTGCTTGGCTGAAAAAGTAGTACTGTGATTAATATTTAATTAAATAACCACGAAAAACCACTATAAATGCGACGTTGTCAGCACGCGTGGGATGAACGCTTTTAAGCTCTGGGCACACTGAAGCGAATCCCGCGCAGCATGCGGGATTGGACTGCACGCATTATTGTTTTAAGTAATTAGGAAGCTTCGTGACTATTTGCACCAGTTTGTATACCTCCATACAAGTTAGTCGACACTTTTAGAGCGAGAGAATTTCGTCCTGGATCCCGCGCTGGGTCGCTTCATTTTGGTCAGAGTATAACAGCGGTATTGAGATAAAATTGTAAAGGTTTAAAAAACATTATATATTTATCTTGAAAGATACAAAAATAATAGATCATAAAAACTTAATATAAAAAAAAAAACAATCAGATCGGTGTACGAAACTTACAACTAAAATATCATTAAAATATCAAAATATTGCTTCTGATTTTTCAACATTGCCCGACGCAATATTTACCGGGCATGACATTGACATGACATGTCCTATGATTATTACAAGAATACTGCACTTAATTATAGTAAATGTACGCTTTTATAATTATTAACGTGACGCAAATTACCGTAATATTCAGCTAAGTAATAATTTCCATCTGCCTAGCAACCATGTTGGGGTCGGCTACTAGTAACAGAAGCAGCTGAATACAAGAATTTTACATGAAGCAACTGCCTATCTGACGTCCACAACCCAGACACTGAGTAACACATCCCTTGGTAAGACTGGTTGACAGACTTTCGGGCTTCTGACGACCCGAAACGACTGTCAAAGTCGACAGCTGAGATCAACGGCTTTACGTATTTCCGAGGCACGGAGAGGCCTTGATATGTAAAGATGATCACCAATCCATGGACCAACCAAGCGTAGATTAACCCAATGACGTATTATAAATACACGCGTCATACAAAACATTACAGCACTCAAAACCAGCGTAAATCATGAATGTAGCTACCTACTAGTACATGCAATCATACAGTGCGCAAAGAACAGGAAAGACCCATACCGATTCCTGTTGTTAGAAAGAGATAATCATACATATTTAGTTACGTCATTAGCGTTGCGCCGCGTCACTGGATGGTACGTGACTAATGACACGACAGGCAATTACCTTGCCAATACTGAGCGCCGGAAACGCATCTAAAGGTAATATTTCATTGGATTAACCTGGTCGATAGACACGTGCGCCAATTATTATATATGTAGACGCTTTTAAATTTCCCTCCACGATGACGTCATAACGTGCACGTAGAAATTATAGAAGCGCATAATAAAAGAAACAAAAAAACATAAAATTCGGCACAGATTATTAAAATTGTATGTTTTTGTCCCTTTTTTTACGCCAAAAACATTTTCTATTCGGTAATAGCAATAGGCTCGCCCTTACACTGGGGAAACTTCACTTGATTGGCAATAAAACAAAACGAAATTGAAAAGAGTATGCTTTTATGGTTTGGTCATGTTGAGAGGATCAATGAAAGTTGACTAACACAAGGCAGATGTGAGGGGAAACGCCGGTAGGGGACGATCTAGGAAGACATAATTATAGTGACCTTATTGGTGAAGTCCTTCACAAAGGTCAGGTGCGCAGTACTCGCAACCGGCGTGTGAGTAGTCTCAGATGTATGAACGTAAACGAGGCAAAATAAATAGTATGTTTCACTTCTCATGCTCTAAAAGTACGCCAATATAGCTCTATGAAGCGGGACTAAAGTGACCACGTCTCTAGGGAGTGAAAAGTAATTAGTTTTTTAATTTCCTTCATGTGACATAGACAAACTCAAACAGCCAGTAAATATACTATTATCTGTGGAGTGTGGATCATCTTCATTCCGAAAATGTTGAGAGTTTTAGTTTATGTATGTATGTAAAATATATTTTTTTAACTCTTAGAACAAGTTACCACAGCTGGTTACGGGGTCAAACCCGTTTGTAGTATGTTTACTACTTACTTAATTATGAGTTAAGATACTGTTTATTTTTAATTTTCACCATTAAACGATACCCATCACATCTGTGAAGTACATTACATTACGCCGGTAATCCGCAAAGAGTAAGACAGGTGTGTGTGTGCTTGAGGGTATGTATGTGTGCGTGCTTGCGGTGGCGAGTAAAGGTGGGTGGTTTGAGGTGTGTGTGTGTGTGTGTGTGTGTGTGTGTGCGTGTGTGTGCGTGTGTATTCGAGGTGTGTGTGTGTGTGTTTGTAGTGGGGAGTAAAGGTGGGTGGTGTGAGGTGTGTGTGCGTGTGTGTAGTTTCGCCTGTAAACTTAATATAACCTTGATATAAGTTCGCATTTGTTCCCAACGAGTAACACCCTCAAATCTCACACTGTTACTCGATGGGAATGTTTTTAAGAAAAAATTCCCAACCAGTCACACTGTTACTCGATGGGAACTTTTTATTACTAATTTCCCAACCAGTCACAATATTACAAGTTTCTTTTGGGAACAGAATTAATATCTAAGCGGAAACTTAATGGCGAAAATAAAATAGAAAATGGGCATTCATAAATAATATATTATTATTGTATTATTAGAGCAGGTTTAGATTTTCTACATAATCTAGTCGTTTCTGGCACTCGCCGGCCGCTACCGCGGCACCGCTCGCTTCGCTCGCTCGGCTCGTGCGTAGGAAGTCACAGTTTTAACCTAACCTAACCATAAAAAAAAAATAACCTACTCTAACTAGACTGGTAATATATTATCTTTGCCACCCTACTAACATTATTAGTCGCCAAGTCATTATTGTGTTCCCATCGAGTAACAGTGTGACTGGTAGTGTGACCGGTTGGGAATTTTTTCAGAAAAAAATCCCATCGAGTAACAGTGTGACATTTGAGGGTGTTACTCGTTGGGAACAAACGTAAGTTCGAGCCTATTATCTAATGCCTTTTACCTATACGTATGAAATTGTATGGAAAAAAACCCATTCGATTTTATTTTAAAGAACATGTTAATTGGCAGTAAAAATGTTACAGGTCATTTTTAGCACCAAAAGTCAAAATAAGCTACCATTTTGGGTCAAGATAATCCTTGTTACAATAAAAACTTAAACATAATCAGGTATAAAACATGTATGATATAGCTGTACCTATTATAGGTATAAATTTATAAAAAAATTACTTATTTTTTACTACACTTATCAGTTGCCTTCTCTTTATCAGAATTATTAGTCTATTGCTTTTCGAGATTACTTTAAAATACTTAAATACGACTTAAAAATATAAAATGGCTCATTTATTTAAAACTAAATTACTTAAAGAGATTCAGCAAAAGCCGCTTTTACGACTAACAATTGCTAAACAAATGCCGTTATAACATAGCTGCAC
Organism: Antitype chi; assembly: GCA_947359405.1. Classification (NCBI taxonomy): domain Eukaryota; kingdom Metazoa; phylum Arthropoda; class Insecta; order Lepidoptera; family Noctuidae; genus Antitype; species Antitype chi. Next base: position 549,649 of record OX375837.1, read on the forward strand.
GTTACAACGAAGCTACACGTGAGAAAGCGACACTTATTTTGGTGCACAGGTAACAATTTCAGCCGTAAAAATATAGTTTGACATCAATATTGGCCATAAAAGACAGCGTTCCATTAAAATTGGCCGTAAAAAGAGATAGCTAGATACAAAAATTGGCCGCAAAAAGATAGGTTTATACAAAAATTGGCCGCAAAAAGATAGCTATAAACAAAAATAGGCCGCAAAATGATAGGTTTATACAAAAATTGGCCGTAAAAAGATAGCTTCATACAAAAATTGGCCGTAAAAGATAACACTTCAGACAGCATCTTTCATCGCCACATTGACCAATTGTCCATCACTATTCAAGTGAACATCCAAACCCCTTTTAATAGTCTTTTCATTTGCTTGTTTGAAAACGTCTGGCCAAACGAATTTCTTGTTATTACTTAGTGGCACTGCTCTCTGCAGTTTCTCGGTAAACTTCGCGTCTTCCCATTTTAGGAAAGTATTCATTTTCATATGAGCTTTCAGCTCATCCGATAACTTCTCGTGTTTAGAGACGTCTTCTAACAAAATTAAAATGATCCTATTTTTTCCCTCTTTTAAAGCCAAATTGTGCGCCGCCCTAAACTCCATATTAGCATACGCAGAGTCCAAGAAATTATTAGATAAAAGAATGATCGTTTTCCGAGATTGTTCAACAGATCTATTAATTTGATCTGGGATGAAATCACCGACGTACCAGTCGCGGTAATGAACGCAAGTTTTTAAACCAAAATCGTTTTCTAACTGCGGCATAATTTGTTCCACGAAATTTCGATCTTTGTGGGCGTAAGAGACGAATACATCGTACTCCTTGTGTATATCATCAGGGTCGTCGACGAAGCAGCAAGGACACAGCCCATTTTTGATGATAAAAACTATGATTTCGTGTGAATTTTTGTATATAATTGTGGTTATGATGGCAACGATTATAACCAGGATAATGAAAGTGCCACTAGCTACAGCCGCAGCTTGCCAATTGTTACAAAGTTCTAGCGGTTCCATTAGAGATAGTAATTTGTCCCCACAACTGACTAAGCCCACATCTTTGACTATCTGACTCACTTTAAGTGCCTGCAACTCGTTGGAATGCCAACAGTCGCATTCGAAATGATTATTCGACAAATACAAAGTGTTATTCGATTTTAAAAACTGCATCGGTATCTCAGTCAAGTGATTATTCGATAAATCGATTTCTTTAACCGATTTTGATGGAGAAAACAGGATTTCTTCCAAACCTATATTAGACAGATTCAGTAATTGTAAATTCAAGTGCTCTATAGTCTTTGGAGCAGTTCTTAATCTTAAAGATAAAGATTTTAGACCGAATTTCTCCGGATTCGGTAGTGATGGTGGGATTGTTTTACAATCGAAATACAAATCAGCTTTAGCCGGTCGCATTTCACAAGTATAACATGAATTGTAGCAGTGCTCAGGTTCTAGGTCACAATTTAAATCCTCCGGCGAGACGTTTACAAACAAATCACCTTTTAAGTGCGCTGGTGAAGCACACTTGGCGTTACCTAATACAAATTTAGCTTCTACACTAGCGGGTTTGGCTCCTCTCAGTCTCATAGCGAGGTTATAGAGTCCACAGTCACATGCCAAGGGATTGTCATCCAGTAGAATGGAATTGGTCGATTCTTTGTACATTGGATCACCTGGACTCACAGTTGCGTAGCTCAGAATTAAGTCGGCGATGCTGTTGTGTCGCAAGTCTACGACAATGTCGTTGCTTAAAAACTGGCAGTCAGTGGTCTGAAAATAAATAAACATTGGAGTTATAGATCGCGCCACGTAAGTTGAACCAAAATGAGAACAAACAACCGAAAGTAGGAGCGCGTGCACTCGTTGCCTCGCACAGATAAGGAATGAGGACCTATTTCGGTATGGTAATTTTATTCTGGGTGCATCTTTTTCACACATAATTATATAATGAATGTACTATGTTAAATATTTTACTTAAAACATTTTAAAAGAGTAACGGTGGAGTTTCTTGCCCATTCTTCTCCATACGAAACTACATTTTGGAAGGGGCGACTAGAATCGATTCTATTTTAATGTAAATGTTGACTTTTAAAAGTGCCTTTTAAGTGCCTATTTGAAATAAATGCTTTGACTTTAACTTTGGTCACCTTCTAGCATAGTCATTGATGTAACGTGTACTGAAGTTTTGAAATAAATTACAGAGCGCGGCACGTAAGTTGAAATAAAATCCGACATTTTGGTTCAACTTACGTGCCGCAATCTGTAGTGATTCTGAAAATATGGTGTACAAAGATATAGTATGTGATGCTTTCCGAAGCACAGAGCGGTCTCGATATAGTATCGGCTGGTCACCCATCTACGAAATTACCGCAGCAAGCGTAGGTTCTTTATTTTTACAAGTTACAAGCTTTTATTTAACTTGCAATGTTTTTTTGTATGTTTGGTTGGTTCAAATCTTGCAAGCTGAACTAAAACCATTTCCACTTATCCTATGGAGATGAAATTTCACATTTTGATTCAGTTTCGAAGACAATACATTTTTATGATGCATGACATGATTCTTCACCCAGGATTAAGCTCCAGACGAAGGAACTCCTTAACGGTCAACGGTACGGACACGGAATTTAAAGTCTACACTGACCTGGCTGCTGCACCTAGGATTGGCTTATCATAAATTGTAAGAAAGACGATCACGCTTCAAGCTTAAAGGAAATACTAAAGTTCTATGTTTACGTAAGTTTTATTCAGTGCTTCTTAAGTTAATTAAAAGCTTGTTTTTAAGGTGTTTTTTTTTTAATTTGTTACTTTGTGTCATGTTATGTAATTTATGGGCTTGTGGCTAAATAATAATAGCCGCACGGGTTGATCGATTAGGTTAAGCTACGCTTGTCGCGGTTGGTCCGTGGATGGGTGCCCGTTTTTACATAACACCGCCATGCCTCGGAAAGCACGTTAAGCCGTTGGTCCCGGCTGTCATTGGTGGACCTTTGTCAGTCTTTACGGGTCGTCAGAAGCACGAAAGTCTGACAACCAGTCTTACCAAGGGGTATCGTATTGTTAAGGGGGCCATTCAAATATTACGTAAGCACTACAGGGGGACGGGGGGGTCTTTGCTTTGCATATTTTTGATGACATGGGGGATGGGGGGCCTGGATGGTGATTACGTCAGCAGAATTTATTTATTAACTTTTGGATTTTCTATAAAATTTTGTCGATTTTGGTTTGAACACATATAGCAACCCTACTTGTCTATGAATAGCTCGAAGAAAACGATGACGATATTCCAAAATCCCACGAAAGTGAGCAGACACGTTGTGTGTCTGCTACCAATGTTTACGTGAGCATGGAAGGGGGAGGGGGGGGGTAACAGCTTTGCTTACTTTTGCTGACGAGGGGGAGGGGAGGGGGGTCAATAATTGTAAAAAATCTGGTTACGTAATACTTGAATGGCCCCTTACCCAGTAACTGGGTTGTGGAGGTCAGTTAGACAGTCGCTCTATGTAAAATACTTGTAGCTACTCAGCTGCACCCGGTTAGATTGGAAGCCGTTGGTGTGTCATGATCAGAGATTGGATATTCGGATGCATATTCACCTAAAGTTGAGATGTTGGCTAACATGGAATGCGCTTTTGTATCGAAAAAGTCTTAATTTAGGTAAGTCATTTGTTAAATTTTTGTTTTAACTAATACATTAATTTTAAATTAATACATATCTGAATAGTTATGCAATCCAAGAAGCCCGGGATTTTTAATAAATATAACAAAAAGTTTATAAAGCCGCTTCCATACTTTGATAGCTGAAAATTATCTTTAGGTAAATATGGTGGAAAGAGAGTAGGGAGGCCTTTGCCCAGCAGTGGGACGCTATAAGCTAAAAAAAAAAAAAAATATGCATCCGAATATCCGATCTCTGGTCATGACGTAATAAATAAAAATACTTACTTCTAGCATTGTAAAATTATTCCCCGACAGATTCAGATTCTCCAACTTCGTCAGTACCATGCGCCAGTCAGAGAACATCGTATTTATTTGATTTCCATTTAAATATAAGTTTTTTAACTCTACCAGCATGTTGAACGGAGAATATTCTTCGAAATTAAAATATCCATCTTGAGATTTAAATGTTAATCTGTTGGCTTTCAGCGAAATGGTCTTCAATCCGATGGCTCCTTGGAAGGCCAGTGGACTGATGTGGGTCAGAAGATTTTCGTCAATGGAGACATAGTTCAGGTTTCGGAGACCAGCGAATAAAAAGCTGGAAAAAAAAGAAGTTGTTAGAACTACACAATAGAAGCAGAAAATGATGACTGGAGTATACGTGATACAGCGTCACTGAAAAAATCAAACTGCTTGCTAATTATTATACAATTTATAATTATTATGAGATTTTTTATTCTGTGATTACCAGAGGTCGGAGTAGGTAGATTGATTTAAGTTCGTTGACGTCAAACGTAGAGGATAATATGGATATGCCTCCAAAATACCGGAACTTCATATTTATTGTGATATTTGTTCCGGAATTTTGAAATTAGCACGAATTTGTGTTTAAGGTGAAAAACGTATTAATAATATCAATCTACGCTACCAGTGTTAGCTAATGGTGAAAAAAATCAGTATTTTATTTTATACAAAAATACCTCGGAATAGACAGGGCCTTTTGTTTTTTATCCGATGAGGATTAAAAATAATTTATTATGTTTTTGTTTAATTAAAAATAATTGTTCATTGAATTCAATCAATCATTCTTATAATAAACGATTTTTTTAGCTTATCTGTATGTTTTTTATTTTATTCCATAATTCCAATTCCGGAACTTTTTCCGGTACTTCCCGCACATTATGGATAAAATGGCATGTCCATATTATAATATCTTGACGCCGGTATATAAAATCAATCTACCTACTCCGACCTCTGGTGATTACCTTACCTCATGAATTAAATAATTACTTGTTATTTCAATAGGAAAATCATCTAATTTCACAATATTTGTAAATATGTAAGCACCATGTATTTATCACATAATCAATATACCTGTCATTGCTTTATTTTGAAGTCTTTTTACCTATTGTGGTAAAGTAATTTTATTCTAAGTCTTCACATAATATCATGATAAAATTAATGTATTCCAAGTATAGTAAAAACCTCTTAAAGGAATGACGGTGGAGTGTGTTACCCATTCTTCTCCATACGAAACTACCTTTTGGAAAGTTTTTTTTTTGTACATTCTGACATTCATATGTACCTTTTATGTGCCTACTTAAAAAACATAAATGTTTTGACTTTTACCGACTGCTCGGAGTCGAGTATACCCGATTTAGCGTCACCGAACGACTGGAGCCGAGTGTAGGCGATTCAATGTCATAGACCGACTGGAGTCGAGTTAAAACGAAAGAGTAGAAAATGGTCTATAAATGTACAGTCTGCAAGTATACTCTTAAAAATGACCACAGCTTTCTAGCAGCATTCGCCCAGTAACGCCAGCTAATTTAATTTGACCCTGTACATAGTTAAAAATAAATAAAAATACTTACTCAGGCAAGACTTCCAAATGGTTCCTATTTAAGTTAAGATACTCCAACTGTAGAAGAGGGGAGAAAACTCCAGAATTTAAATCTGCTATTTTATTACGACTTAAATCTAATCGTTTTAATTGCTTCAAGTCCTTAAAGATGCCGGCCGGAAGTGATGTAATCTTGTTCCCAGAGAGACTGATCGTCTGTAATTCGTCACATCCGGTAAGAAGCTCCTCAGGAAGGTCGGTGGAGGAATTCTCTATGATCAGGTTCTTCAGCGATGGGAGGTTGGACAGAGAATGCTTGTGTAGTTTTAACGGCACGTCATTGCTTTGTATAGTGATCTGAAAACAATAAAAGCTGATGATAGTTTATGTTTCAAGGTCCGGTTTTCAATAATCATGATTTATTAATTATTTTATGATAATTGATGCAACTTGAATTTTCATCAACATATCACAAAAGTGAGTGCAGTGGTGACCTAGTGGTAACGGCCGCGACTAACGAGTGGGTGGGTCGTGGGTTCGATCCCAAGCGCGCATTATACTTTGTGTAAATTATTTCATCACAACTGCTCTCAAAATGGTGAAGGAAAATATTGAGAGGAAACCGGCATGTCCTATTAGAACCGAAATTCGAAGACATGTGACATCTACCAACCCGCACCGGGCCCGCGTCGTGGATTATGGCCCACTCCCTCTCACAAAGCGGAGGTCTGCGTCCCAGCAGTGGGAACAATATAGGCTGATAATGCTTTGTATGTAAATCACAAAACAGCGACCCAATTTGCAAAAAAAAAAAACGTTAGAAATTTTGAATTTCAATAGAGATAGTTTATTTTGCTTGGCAATTGGACCCATCAATAATCGTGGTGTATATTAATGAAATTCGCGTTGATTTTTTCCTTATGGTGCCTAGATTACAGTTGTAGTAATAATAATACTTTGTCTAACAGGAATACTGAGAAATACGATGATAACCTGAAAATTCACTAAAAGCGCTTTTGTTTAGTGTCTTAGTGAGTGGGTAGGCGGTTTTGACTACCTAAATAATTTCAAGGCTTATCAAGATGGAGAAGTGGAACCAGGATAGTCGTAAAGACCGAATCACTGGCTCTCACAATGGCTGCTGCGTCGTACCTTTTCAACGACGCAGCTGTATCATTGTTATATGGTGTATCGAACACAATTTATTAAATGAGGTCGGGCAAACTAGGTCAAAATCTTGGGTGTTTCTATCTGGAATGTCTTCAGTGATAGCCCGAAGTCTAGAATTATGCCCGGCTGATGGAAATAGGCTCACCCCCATGACATGGGACTTAAGCATAATTGGCGAAATCTGTGTGTTTTATAGCTGCACCTGTGCCTAACTCTTCATGGAGTACAGTCGTGATGTTATGCTGTGTAATATTGACTTACATTTTCTAACTGCCTCAGGTTGCTCAGTAAGCCTGGCGGTAATTCTTTCAACTGGTTCTTGAACACCGATATAGATTGCAGTGTAGGCACATGGGCCAGCGCTCCGGCTGCTATGTAGGATATGTGGTTTGTGGTCAATGACAGTTTCTTCAAGGAATCCAGACCTGGGGAAGTATACAAATATTTTTACAAGCTAAGTATGTGAATGCTGTCATTCGTGGATCTTTGACAGTCGTTACGGGTCGACAGAATCCCGTAAGTCTGGCAACCAGTCATACTAAGGGGTGTCGTATTACCCAGTAACTGGGTTGTGGAAGTCAGATAGGCAGTAGGTCCATGTAAAATATTGGTATAAAGCTGCATCCGGTTAGACTGGAAGCCGACATCAACATAGTTGTGAAAAGTCGGGCAGATAATAGTAAGTAATTTTTTGCGATTTTTATTAGTTGCGACCAGCCAATCGGATGCGGATATTTGTTCTTGTGTCTTTACTAGCGTCGCACAGCCAGTCACATAAGCGTTTATTTTTACTTGCGATTTTTACTAGATGCGACTAGCCAGTCGCATTGTCGGTAATTTTTTTGCGATTTTTATTAGTTGCGACCAGCCAGTCGCATAAGCAGATATTTTTTCTTGTGTTTTTATTAGCTTGTAAGACTTTCGGGCTTCTGACGACCCGTAACGACTGTCAAGGATCCACAAAAGACAGCCGGGAAGAATGCTTTAACGTGCTTTCCGAGGCACGGCGGGGTCTTGGTGCGTAAAGATGGTTACCCATCCACGGACCAATCGCGGATGAACCGCGGCGACCAGCTAGTATAAAACGAATTCTGGAACCTTACCTCTAAATGAATTAACACCAATTTCACTGATGTCATTTCCCCAAATATTTAAAATGAGCAAATTCGACAGTCCATTGAAGGCATCCTCTGGTATTTCATTAATTTGACTTTCGGAAAGCTCTAGAAACTCTAGTTGTGTCGAGTTATTAAAAAGGTTGCGTTCCAGAGCTAGGTTGGCGCCGCCGTTGATTCTGAGGGTCCGAAGACTTGGAAGGGCATTTACCACTGAAATGGGGATCGTCTTCTCAGGACCTGAAATTAAACAAAAAAAAAATGGTTAATGCTCATCATGTGGTATCATGTTACCCAGTAATAGGGTTGTGGAGGTCAATCAGGCACTCGCTCCATGTATAATAGTGGTATTCTGCTGGATCTGGTTAGACGGTGTAGGAAAACATCTTGAGGAAACCGGCATGTCCTAGAACCAAACATTCGAAGACATGTGACATCTACCAACCTGTACTGGGCCCGCGTGGTGGATTACGGCCCACTCCCCTCACAGAGGGGAGGCCTGTGTCCCTGCAGCAGGATTATTATAGATTGCCAACCCCATTATAGAAGCTAATCCCATCATATTTGGGAAAGGATAGGCAGATGATTGATGATGGTAAATGCTTGTTGCTGTATTGGTTGCAAGCGCTACTTCTACATGAACTCCTGATTTCCCAGGACAGGAAATATTTGATTTTTCCATCAGCAGCCCGGTGTCTGATTGATAGCAATAAGTTCAACTCCTATCACATGGGTCTTAGATATAACTGGCAAAATGTGGGTGTAATACAGTTGCACTAAATGACCACCAACCCTACCGACTGTCACTGAACCCCATCCGTCTTTTAACCTCACTAACAGCTGCTTAACCGGGCTCATAAATTCTAATCCTCACCTAAAACCACTTAACCCCTCGCCCTCTTTTCTGCAGCTCACTGCCAGCCACTTAACCTCTACTCCCTGTCTCCTGCAGCTCACTACCAACCACTCACCTCCCACGAGCATGATGCTGCGCACGTCGCCCAAGCCGGTCACGTGGTGTGCCCGCAGCGGCGCCCTGCCCGCAGTCACGGTGATGAAGCCCACCGAGCTGGTCCGCAACACTGACGGCACGCACTCCAGCAGGGAGGGCAAGCAGCCCTTTATCATCAGAGATCTTAGGGGCAGGTCGTTGGCTAAGTTGATGATTGGGAGGTCAGCGCAGGTGAAGTTTGTTCCCTGGAAGATGGAGAAGAAGTAATAAGAAGTAAGCAGTAAAATACAATCTGACAGCGGGACTTGCTGGCTTGGTGGAAGAGATGATGAAACGGAATTGCATACAGCTGAGACGGGAATGTTAAAGTGTATGTGTGGTGTTACGTGAATGGAGCGTATAAGAAATGAGTATGCTAGAGGAAGTCAGACAGTGGCTCCGGTAATTGGAACGATTCAGCACCCATATTGCGTACCACACTTGAAATCACAATAGGGTATTTTACTCCTTAAGAGAAAAAATCTAAAAATATATTATTGAGATAGCTTAGGCAAAAAGCAGTCGGGAAATGTTAGTTTTAGTTCATGAAATAACAAAATAGATTTTAAAATTCAATTACGTTTCTTTTATCTGTTTTTGAACACCATGAAATAGCAACCGCTATGTTATAACGTCATACCGCTGAATAAACTAATCAGCTGAACAACTTTGTAGTTTTATTATTTTCGTAATCAAAGTAATTTTTGTTGAAATAATATCTTACATTCAGGAACAGCAAACCAACGATAAGTAGAATAATAACTAAGTTTTAAATTATAAACAATTATAATACAAAATATTAGCGCATTTGTTTACTTAGCAAACTGACGTCATACCCACAGACCAATATGGCGTCCACTGCGTCCAGCGGTTTCGTCAAATTACGCGCGAAATAAGAAAATGTAAAATTTAAATGCATTTTTACGGCACTAATCTATTTAATAAAACTGTTGTGTTTTTGTGTAGTGGTTTATTAGCACTTTAGCATCTAAGTAGGACACTTTTCAAAAATGAGTGTAATACCCTATTTATAAAGAAAGATTTAAAAGAAATTGCTAATCAATGGATTAGCAATTTCTTTTAAATCTTTCTTTTTTGATGTTTTTTTCTTTTTTTTTTTTTTTTTTTAATTTTTCTTTATGAAGGAAGCAATGGCTTCCTTCATATGCTTGAAAAATTCGTCTGCTCAACAACCTTGTATAACTCAATGAATGTTGTTGAACTGTAAAACTTAAAGGCATTACCATTGTAAGGGTGTTACGCAGATACCCCGTAGATCTGAGGGTCAGCTTAGTTAGCCCCGAAGACTTGTCACTGATAATAACGGCAAATGATTTTATTTCTGTAAGTATGTTGGTACAAACACTTTTACACCTCAATCATATTTTTAAAACTAGATGAGGTAGGTGTTTCGTATCTGACTACTCTGAGAAGAAAGGCCGAAACAAACTCAGAGGTCACAGTTTCTTTTAAAGTCCAGACATAATCTTGGTCAGATCACGTCAAGACGATGTAGATTGATGTTTGTATTGGTATTTTGAGGAAAGAACCACATAGATTCAGCGGACGAGTTAGCGCATATATTTGTCAGTAATCGTGCAGCTCAACACAAAATTTAAGGAGCTCAACGATTCGACGAACAATACCAAAAAAAGGACATTTGGGTTGCCCGCACACTATCTTTTATTGTTTAAACACTATGGCAGTCAAACGCCAATGACTCATTCTGAACTGTACCTACTGATTCACAAATTGTCATAAGTGACGTTTACCTTTAAACCCCCTAAATAGGTTTATGTGTATTAGACCACGTCCGCACAGATATAAAAATATCGCAGCGGAAGTTTATCGCGCGATGGATATTAAACTCTCGGTGTTGAACCGAGCATTGAGAATGCAACATGAGAATCCAATGCAGTATGAGCACTATACAGGAAAAGTTGTTATCCAGTGCGCAAACTTTAACCATGAATTCAACATATCATTCTAGACCGCCAGCGCAGAAATATTTCGTCGGTTACATGGTTACAGTTTGCGCACTGGATAACAACTTTTCCTGTATACTTACTAAAAAATAAATAATAGTTTAAAAAAACTAAAAAACACGCTTTAAAAACCAAACTAACAAAGGAGAAAATAATTTAATTCAGTTAAAAAGCGTGGGGTGCTCTTTTTGAGGTATTTTCATAATCAATTAATGTCAAGCACCCCACGCTTTTTAATTGAATAAAATTATTTTCTCCTTCTTTAGCTTGGTTTTTAATGCGTGTTTTTAAGTTTTTTAAACTATTATTTATTTTCTATTTTTTAGTTTTTGTTTTGTTTTTTTTTTCTCTATTTTTTTTTAAATTATTGAATTGTCATCGGTCCTCGATAAGTTTACAAAGCATCAATGAAATCTGACCGTTTAAAGTGGGTCAAAATCGCGTCTAAAGGAGTCAGTTACAAACATACATAAAAGTGAAGCTAATTAAATATAAAGCGTGTAAAAAGCTACCTTTTACTGAGTACGCTTTCATTGATTTGAATGTGTCAGAATATGTCATGCTCACTTAAATTTCTCGCTGGTGGTGGCGTGTGTGTTGGATCTTTAAGTTCCCTTCAAAATGGTTGAGCTGAATGGTGCTGATCCATACGTCATGTGGGTGAACGGGCGCCGTCATCGTTAGTAGGGACTGGTCATCTCAGCTGCCACGGCTTATTTTAATTTCTGAGTTGTTATTTTATTTTTTATTTTATTAGAGACGCTTTTAATGTTTTACATAGTTTTCACATGTAGAATTTCAAGATAAAATATAAAACCAATTTCTTGTACTTAACAATATTTTGATTTAAAAGAGTGTCCGTGGAGTTTCTTGCCCGTTCTTCTCCATAGGCACCTAATACGCTTTGGAATGGGCAACTAGCTTCATCTTTCTGACAGACCGATCCATTGACAATTTAAAAATGCCTATAATTGGTTTATCCTATCCTACTTCCGTTTCGTGTGGTGTCGGACGTAAAGAATAGCACCATCCAATCTCTTCCCGTGTGTGTCGTAAGAAGCGACAAAGGGACTTACTAGAGAATGGGCAGCAGCGTTCTCTATGCATGTTACCACCATACTGCGATCGCCAACCCGCCTGCCAAGCGTGGCGATTATGGCAAACCCTCCCAAATGGGGGGTACGTCCAACAGTGGACGTCTTTCGGCTGAAATGATGATGATGATCCTACTTCCTAGTAATATAATAAATGTAAAAGTTTGTATGTTTAAATGTTTGGATATTTAGATGTTTAGATGTTTGTTACTCAACCACGCAAAAGGCTAAACGTATTTGAATGGAATTTGGCAAACAGATAGTTTATAACCTGGATTAACACAAACGATACTTTTTATCCCGGTATTACGTTCCCGCGGGATTAATTCTTAACCTCCACACGGGCGAAACCGCTGGCAAAAACTAATTTGAAATAATGCTTTGAGTTTGAGTTTGAATAGAGTGCATCCAAACGCGTCGAAAAACACAGTGTTCGATTTTGAACTCTCAGCGCTAAGCAGAGCGTTGAAGATCGAGTTCGCGAGAAAGTCCCGCCGCGATATTTTTCATTCGTCAGAAAGTGGACTTAAAATATTTTAAATTTGAAAACACAATACTAACCTCACACTTAATATTGACATATTCGTTGACCCTTGCATTAAGGCTCACTTTGGCACTGCCGACGGTACAGTAGTACTCCAATTCATCTCCGGTCCCACAGTCACACTGCTCCGGGCAGTGCAGTGCGAGTGAGACAGACAGACAGACTGCTAGCACTAGTAGACGCATGGTGTTAACTTGGGGCAGACATCACTGGAAAGAGAGAGATTCATCGGTTATTTTAGACAAATAGAAGTCAGTGGCGCCATCTATGACGCTACAAGCGAACTACGACGCACGTAGCTACAAATCCTACATCGCGCTATCATAATTTACCGCGCAAACTGCAGGCTTAGAAAGGTGTACCTTTAGTACAGTCACATTAAGACAGTCATTTTTCAGTAAACTATACTCCATTTGAAATAAGTTTAGACATTTAACTAAACCTTTTTTACAGTCCGATCAACCGATTTTGACTTCTATTGCGTTAGTGGCATAACAAATGGCAGCTGCAGTAAACAGTTGGTATTGTAACTACTTTTTTGCTTATAATGCCATCCTTATGCCTTACGGTATAGAAGTCGGAATCGGTTGAACTGACTGTAAAAAAGGTTTGTTTAAATGTCTAATCTTATTTCAAATGGAGTATAGTTCTGGGAGATTAATCACTACAAAGTAAACAAATAAGTTTTTGTAAATGTTTTACATGAAGTGTCAATATGAAAGATTAATCTATTATTTACAGGTATTCACTGATGCCAGAGAATTAACTAAGATGGTAAATTAAGCGACTAAAATCTTAGATATTCGCGCGAAAACGTGAAATGGCTCTTAAGCCCCATGTAATAGGGGGCGACACTAGTGTTGACAGGTCTTAAAATCGAAAAGCCGGACAGACCAGTCTGTTTAGCCGGACATTTGGGTAAAAAGGCCGGACACCCTTAATTTTTTAGTCTTAGTATAACACTACAATTAATTAAAAAGTAAAACAAGGCTTTTTTATCATTTACCATAAAACCTTAAATTCTAATGAAACAACAACTAAATTAATTGAATCAGTCTTGTTTATTATAGACAGTGATACTCCGCTCGCTTGCGCTAGCGGTACAAGGATAGGCGGGCGGAGCGGAAACCAGCACATGGCAAATGTAAAAAAAAAACAAATTTAAAAAGCCTAACAAAAGCCGGACAGGCCGGACACCATATAATTTGGCCGTACACGCAACCAAAAAGCCTAACTGTGTCCGGCTTTATCCGGACGACTGGCAACGCTAGGCGACACTATACCATCAAACGGGCACGAACTCAGGCTGCTACTAAGACATCCCTGATTCCCTGATAGAACAATCCAATAAAGCTTTGCCTGACCTGGGAACCGACGGGGCTTCGAGACCCTGTGCGCAACAGCAGCACTAGCCACTAGTTTTATATGTGCTCCTACAATTATAGGACACAGCAAGCACATATAACTTGGTGTATACCAATGATATGATACCCTTTAGATGCGTTACTAGAGGTGTGTAACTCTTTACGGAACCGACTCACTGATCCGGATCATTGAAGTGATTCAAAAGATTGGTTCAGTAACAACGTTTCAAACGGATCATTTGGATCTGAACACGCTCGCGACAGCGTTACCGGCGTTCAATATTTGCAAAATAACAGCAAAGGTCGTGTTATTAGTCACGTACCATCCAGTGACGCGGCGACATGCTAGTGACGATGACGTAACTAAATATATTTGTATCTCTTTCTAACAACAGGAATCGGTATGGGTCTTTCCTGTTCTTTGCGCACTGCATGATTGTTAGTACTAGTAGGTATCTAAATTCATGGTTTACGTTTACGCTGTTTTTGAGTGCTCTAATACGTCATTGGTGAAAACGGGATAAAAATAAATAAATACCTAATAGTTTAAAAAACTAAAAAACAAGCTTTAAAAACCAAACATAAAAAGGAGAAAATAATTTAATTCAATTAAAAAGCGTGGGGTGCTTTTTGAGGTATTTTTATAATCAATTAATGTCAAGCACCCTACGCTTTTTAATTGAATTAAATTATTGTCTCCTTTTTTAGTTTGGTTTTTAAAGCGTGTTTTTTAGTTTTTTAAACTATTATTTGTATTCTATTTATTATTTCTGTTAACTGCAAAAACGTGATTTTTTTATATTTTTTCCTTTTTTTCATATTCTCATTTTTTTTTTTATTATTGAATTGTCATCGGTCGTCGATAAGTTTACAAAGTTTCAATTAAGTTTAAAGTGGGTTAAAATTGCGCTCTAAGGAGTCGGTTACATACAAACAAACAAACAAACATACAAGTGAAGCTAATATAAAGCGTGTAAAAATAAATTAAATTCAAGACTGAGCATTCAATTCATTGTGTATCATAGCATACTCACTCTATAATGTTCCCACTGCTGGGACATAGGTCTAAACACTGTGAGAGTGGGCCGTAATCCACCACGCTGTCGCAGTGCGGGTTGGTAGAAGTCACATGTATTCGACATTTTGATTCTAGCCTCACGATGTTTTCCTTCACAGTTTTGAGAGCAATGGTGATGAAATAATCCAACTAATATTATAAACGCGAAACTTTGTAAGTATGGATGGATGGATGTTTGTTACTCTTTCACGTAAAAACGGCTGAACGAATTTGGATGGAATTTGGCACACAGATAGATTATTACCTAGATTAACACATAGGGTACTTTTTATCCCGGTAGTACGTTCCCGCGGGATAATTTCCGACTTCCACGCGGGCGAAGCCGCGGGCGGAAACTAGTTTACTATTATGTTATGTCGATGTGCTATAATTCTTCCGCAGACAGTACACATTGAAATAATCTTCTTACGTCAAATATTTGCCACAATTGAATCATCTGCTTCCCCTTATTTGCAAGGATACAACATGGCTGATGTTATCAGTGATGACTGATAAAGTTTATGTATTTTATTCGTCACACGCATATCTTATGACCAGAAAACAGATATTCGGATGCATATTCACCTAAAGTTCAGATGTTGGCTAATGTGTTGCGTGTGTGTTGTTTTTGTATCGAAAAAACTTAATTTAATGTAAAAAACTAAAAACAAAATTGTTCTAACTAACACACACCACCCCTTCCCTTACAGACTTACACATATTTGTATAGGGATACATTTTAAATAAATATGCATCTAAATAGTTATGCAATCCTAATAATTTTGTAGTCGCGTTATGCATTCCCGGGGTTGCTGGCATGCCGCGATATTTTTACAAAAATATTAAAAAGCCGCTTCCATACTTTCATAACTAAAAATTTACTTTAGGTAAATATACATCCGATTCAAACTCAAAAACTCAACTCAAAGCATTTATTTCAAATAAACCAATTACAGGCACTTTTGAATTGTCAAGGTCGGTGAGATAGGAAGATGAAGCTAGATGCCCATTCCAAAACGTAGATCTCTATGGAGAAGAACGGGCAAGAAACTCCATGGACACTCTTTTAAAATCATGATTTTGTTACAAACAGTTGGTTACATCATTATGTTGAAATTATCAATGTGAGAACGATGTAAAAAGACGTGCATATTATAAGCGTCCGTAATTAAAACAAAACAAAAATAAAATAACAATTTAGAAATTAAAATAAGCCGTGGGAGCTAAGAGATGACCAGTCCCTACTGGCGGCGCCCGTTCACGAACATGACGTATGGATCAGCACCATTCAGCTCAACCATTTTGAAGGGAACTTAATGATCCAACACACACGCCACCACCAGCGAGACATTTGAGTGAGCATGACATACTCTCAGCTGCCAGGGCACATTCAAGTCAATGAAAGACGTACCCTGTAAATGTTAGCTATATAGTAAGGACATAGTGCTCACACATATGCTATGCAATTATACAATACTAAAAGGTTGAATTTATACAATGCAAATGTATCTAGCTTTTACAGTCTTCAGCAGCTCCAACAATGTTTACAATTGCTATTCAATTTAGTTTAAGGTACCTTGTGGAGCAGGACAAGCAACGTTTAGCCAAGCATTTTTGTCAGCGATGTAATCCCCCAACTTATAATAAGCATGGCTGCATAGTGTGCGTTTTATACAAGATTTAAATTTCGTTTCATTCAATTGGAGTATGTGGGGAGGTATTTTATTGTAACATTTTAAACAGTACCCCACGAAGGATGAATCTACTTTAGCCAGTCTGAAGCCTGGTTGAACTAATTGGTCCCTATTTCTAGTCCTAATGGTGTGTCTTTCACCTCTTTTACTGAAAAGATTTAGGTTTTTCCTGACGTACATGATGTTCTCATAGATATATTGACAAGGTACCGTCATGATATTAATAACTTTGAACAGTTCTCTTAGAGAATCCCGCCTACGGAGGCCATATATTGCTCTAATGGCTCTTTTCTGCAGAATAAAAATAGACTCGATATCTGCAGCCCGTCCCCATAGTAAAATACCGTAAGACATGATACTATGAAAGTAACTGAAATAGACTAGCCTCGCGGTTTCTACATTTGTGAATTGACGGATTTTTCTCACAGCATAAGCTGCTGAACTTAGCCGTCCTGCAAGAGCTGTTAAATGAGGACTCCACTGTAGCCTTGAGTCGAGCGTGATCCCTAGGAAAACAGTTTGATCGACGAATTCTAGTTTCTCTTTATTCAATACTATGTCACAGTCAGTACTTTTGACATTTGGTAAAGCAAATCTTATGCATTTCGTTTTTTTGCCATTATCCGATATCTACATAATGATGCTCTAAACGGACCATATTTTTTTAATGCAAACTGCCTGTGTAGCTTGCCAGCAATATTTAAAATACTTATGAAACAACCAGCCAAGTGGCACAAGGCAAAAAAGCCGAAAAAAACACGTTTCTTGTTTTTAAAGACCCTTTAATTTTTAACTTAGTTTTTTTTTTCATTTTTACTATTTGTTGTTATAACGGCAATAGAAATGCGAATTTTCTGAAAATTTCAGCTGTCTACCTGTTATAGATCATTAGATACAGCCCGCTGACAGACACGGACAAACGGACGGACAGCGGAGGCTAAAGGATCCCGTTGGTTACCCTTCGGGTACAGAACCCTAAAAAATAAGTTTTCACTTCTCATGCTCTAAAAAGACACCAATATAGCCCTACGAAGCGGGACTAAAGTGACCACTTTAGTCTCTAGGGAGTGAAAAGTAATTCGTTTTTTAATTTCCTTCATGTGACATAGACAAACTCAAACAGCCAGTAAATATATCTGTGGAGTGTGGAACATCTTCATTGCGAAAATGTTGAGAGTTTTGGTTCCAGGGTTTTTCAAATAATTCGAATTGTACATTTAGCTTCAAGTAAAAAATCTTTTGTGATTTTTATTATATTAGGTAATATCTATTTATTAAATGTTTTTGTATTAAATTGACTATTTTTCTCGCACTCAAAGTGAAAAGTACAGATTGCACTTCGAGACTAAACGGTTTCATTGACTCCCTCGCACGCTCGGGAGTCAAACCACCTCTGGTATATTATGGCTTCGTCTAGTCCCTCGATATAAAATATACTATTAAAAACTGAAACCCGACTAATGAATGAAAGATCACACTCTAAAAAGTATGGATCAAGAAAATATTCTCAAAGTCATAAACTCATAAAGCATTTATTTCAAATAGGCACCTAAAAGGCACTTTTGAACGTCAACATTTACATTAAAATAGAATTGATTCTAGTCGCCCCTTCCAAAGTTCCAAAATGTAGTTTCGTATGGAGAAGAATGGGCAAGAAACTCCACCGTTACTCTTTCAAAATGTTTTAACTATAAAATTTAACTTACATTCATTATAATAAGTATGTGTGAAAACGATGCACCCAGAATAAAATTACCATACCAAAATAGGTAAAAAGAATGTTTTTTTTTTTAGTGTTTCGTAATTTTAATTACCTAATATTGTATAGAATCAAGTTCTTCTAACTTAACAGACAGCTGTGCTGCTGGGGAGTTTGTTGCGCCACTTCTTCTTCCCAGCTAAAGCACTAGGAAGTGGTGAAGGGCGGGCGTTTTGGGGGACTGTCTTATGTAATTTACAGATAAATTAATTTTATGATAGATACATGGTGCTCACCACATATTTACAAACATTGTAAAAGTAATCTCTGTCATCTGAAGCCGTGGTGGTATGCCACCTAAACAACACATTCTACCAGTACTAAGCGATTATAATCATAAGGACAAACTGGCATATGACCACGGGTTTTAGATGAGAATATTTTCTTTCCCACGCTTTTTTACATTAAAATAATTTCATTTAGGTATTAATCACTCTAATCCTTATTTTAATTTTTTTCCTCTTTTTAGTTTCTTTGCCTACTTAAAGCGTGTTTTTTTTTTGGTTTGTTAAACTATTATAAAAACTAAAAAAGCATTTTTTTTATAGATACCTATTACTTTATGATATCCTGGTGATCCTGGCCAGGATAATGGCACAAAATGAAATTATTGTATTGTCATCGGTCCTTGATAAGTGTGCAAAATTTCAAATTAATCTGATGTCTTGAAGTGGGAGACATTCAATTTCCAAGATTCCGTTACATAAGTACATACATAGCATACAGGCGAAGCTAATAAAAACGTGTTAAAAACTGGTCATTCCAGAGATAAGCGCGTTCAAACAGACAAACTCTTCAGCTTTGATAATTTAAAGTTATTTTTTCATGCTGAAATCTTAAGTAAGCAAAATAATCCATTTGCCTACCTTTTCCCAACTAGGTCGGGGTTGGGTTCCAGTCTAACCGGATTCAGCTAAATACCAGTATTTTACATGGAGCGACTGCCTATCTGACCTCCACAACCCAGTTACTGGGTAACAGGATACCCCTTGGTAAGACTGGTTGTCAGACTTTCGGGCCACTGACGACCCGTAACGACTGTCAAAGATCCACGCTTGGCAGCCGGGACCAGCTTTCCGAGGCACGGAGGGTTCTCGGTATGTAAAGATGGTCTCCCATCCACGGACCAACCTTGGCAAGCGTAGCTTAACCTGATCGACCTACCCGTGCGGCTGTTATTACTACGGTTAAACGAAAAAAAAATCAGCTGTGCCATACATTTTGACCGCGTAGATATTGCACTTTTCTATGAAACAGCAGATTTTTTTTGTATAACCGAGGAAAAATTTCTACGCTGGGGTGTCTAGAATTATATGCTGAATTCATGGTTACAGTTTGCGCATTGGTTAAAAATGTACCCTGTTAATTATTATTGCTCTTCGCTTCTATTACCTTTAAAATAAATGCATTTAGCAAATAAATATATAGGGATCTAAGCAATTTAGATTCATAAATTAAAAACAGCAGAAAATAAACACATAAAAAAATCGGGCGGCATTGATCGACAAATTGTTGTCAGTTGACGCTTTGTCGCCGCGGATGCGTTTCGTTCTGCAATTCCCCATGATGCGCAGCGGATGCGCTCCAGACTTCCAATCAGTTAAATTAGAGATAAAAAGAAGTATTTTCGTACTATATTAGTTTTCTACAATATATAGTACAATTGACTGAAATATTACTAAAATTACGATACTATTACGAATGCCAACCTGCCACATGTGTTTCTGCCCTCCTCAACACATGCCCATACCAAGCCAAACGATTTCCTTTCAACATTTCAAACCACGCTGTCTCACCGGGGTCGTGTCCGACAGAGACAGTATCAGTGATGAGCAGTTAGACGCTAGTCTACACGCACAACGTTATTGAGTGAGATGCAGGATCATTTATAGTAAAAATTTCGCGAATAAATTAAGAAAAGTCCTTTGGAAGATCGGGTTTTATGAAAAAGCCAATGTATAAATCAATGACCAATAAAGTTTATTGAACTTTTAGATAATTGAACGTTGTTGGTACTGATTTCGTTTTGGAGATTTTACACTTCTTTTATTACTTAAATACGCCCAAAGTTAAGTAAAATTAGCAAGAAAAACGAATCTTTGTTGGGTCCTAACTTTATAATGGGTTTTTATTTTAGTATTCTGTTTCCGTACAGACAATATTAATAATGAGACAAAACGATATCATATTTTACTTTGGATGTGCCATGTCAGACAGTGGAGTAAAACACTCCCGAAGTTTGTATGCAAAAAAATGTGGACTAGGTTCACCTTACAGTTTGAGGCCTCCGCTCGGTGAGATGGAGTGAGCCGTTATCCACCACGCGGGCCCAGTGCGGGTTGGTAGATGTCACATGTCTTCGAATTTTTGGTTCTAGGCTAGGCTGGTTACATAGGCCGGTTTGCTCACGATGTTTTTATCAGCACTTATATGACTCCTATATTAACATTGTTTGATGTTCGATTCGGTACGGAAGCGTATCGAATGGTTGTGAATAGCTATGTGCTTATGTTTTTTGCCTCGCAATACAACGCACAAACCATGACCAATAATTAAGATAATAATGCTGTTTTAACATTTAAATTTAGCATTCTGTTATGATAAAACAGACCAGCACAGCACATGTGCACAGATAAGTGTTATTTACGTAACATCACGCCTACATTTACAGAAGGGGTAGGCAGAGGTTGGGGTACAGTCACCAAAAAAAAAAAAACTTTTATTTCGGAAGTCGGTGACTTTGGAAATGTATTTTAGTTTTGTGTCACCGCCTTCCGAAATTAAAGTTTTTTTTCGGAAGTCGGTTGTTTTTTTGAAGTTTTTATTTTTCACTTTTTAGTTATAGTAAGTACCTACCCCACACCAATTCGAAATTTCATCATCCTTGGGGTCTAAAATGGATATTTATGCGATCGCAGCAATCGCGGTTGATTTGCTGTAATTTTTTGAAGAGTTCAGATATTTGTCTCCGAAACGCATCATCAGATCTATATGATATTTAAATGCGACCAGACGGGAAGCACCAGCTTTCAAATCAAAAGAGAATTTTCAAAATCGGTTCACCCAGTCGAACGTTCTGAGCTATCAAAAAAAAAAAAAATACAGTCGAATTAAAAACCTTCTCCTTTTTTTAAGTATAGAATTATAATGAATACAATAGAAGGACTATTTCACGAAATCATGACATTTGAGGCCAATTTTAGCCAAAAAAGTAAAAATAAAAAAGTTAATTAAAAAAAAAACATCAACCGGCTTCCAAAAACAAAGAAAAGAAAACAACCCTAATTTCAGAAGATTTATTTTTTATTACTGATTGTCAGTTACTCTTGACCTCTATCAGACCTCCGCGAGAAATCGCGGCACAGCGAACAGATCTCTGGGGGATCTAATGACGACATGGAGAGGCGATTGTCACAACCCAGTCTTGGGCACTGGGATTGAGAGGCGCCATGGCGTCCTCACCTTGCGCCTGACGCAGGTCCTCATCGGACACGGTTGTTTCGGGAGGTTCCTGTTTCGGATAGGCTTCCGAGGAAACGTCCGGGTGTTTCCACTGCGTAGATCGCCCTGAGGACACGGTGGAGCATACGGTGGAGGTCTGCCCGGCTTGGGCGGAGTAACGCCGTGTCCTTGTGGAGGCGATCGGCGGCGGCGATCTCTCGCATCCCGTCCTGGTCCAGGCCATGGTACGGAGCGAGAGTGCATGGGTAGTCGTCACCTCTTTCTGCGAAGCAGTAATGCTCTCGAAGAAGGAGGCGGCACATGTGAGGAAGAGGCAGTATTTGCGCCCTCACGAGCCCAGTCGCCGCAGGAGACGCTCTGAGCGTCGGGAATCCCAGGCTGATTCCCGGCCACCGTAGGCGCGGGCCTGCGGGTGGCGAGTAATGGGTAGCTCGCTGTCCGGTAAGGACCAAGCCTAGGTCGACGGCGCGTTGTATTCCATGCGCGCCTCAAAGAGATGTCAGCACCAACTGGTGAGGTCCGCAAGGGCAGATGCCTGCCAGGGGTGCGGATTGTTCGAAACAGATACCGTAGCCCCTGGCACACAGGCAACAGAAGGAAACACGGGTGGGTTTTAGTCAGTAAAAGTCTGACACGCTCTAGTTTTCCAGAGCGGGAAAACTTATTTGATGTTTTCCCACCAAAAAAATAACCACGATTAGGCCTGGTGGAAAGTCAAAACCAGAGACACCGCTTACGAAATAAGAGTTTAGGCTATTTAGTATCCAAAAAAATACTAAATACCCCATTTAGTATTGTTTTGGATACTATATAGCCCACCCATCATTATTCTTTGGCGTTCCCAAGTTGATAAAATAATATTTCCCTATCCATCAGTAAACAGCGACTGCACTTAATAGGTCAAAAGTAGATACAATAATAATATTAATTAATAAAGTTAATAATATCTACTCAACCCGGATTTCCAAACACCTTGCTACATTTATTAATAGCAATCAAAAGTAAACACTACAATTAAAAACCACTTACGTTAAAACTGTAGGTAAGTCCTCCAAAATTATAAATAACACTCCTTTGAAAAAAACTCAATTCACTAACTTTCCACTAAATAACAATTAAACATAGATTTAAGTCAATAAATGCAAAGTTTACGCCCACGACCGTTCCTAATACCGGCTACACTGCGTATAATGCCAAGCGTTCGAAATATAAACGCAACTGCGGCGCACGCGCATCCAAATAATGACGTATGACAGATAATACGATAATCTTGTCGGAAAGCCAGCGCGACATTTGACGTATTGTGTTTTATTCTTTATTGATTGGTTTTCACTTTGTTTGCGAGTCGACGTCACACGGACACAGTAAAATCGTGGCGGGATTTTTACGCGCACTGGATTTTCAACTCTCTGTCTTGAACCGAACATTGAGAATTCAACAGAGTGCATCTCAAAGCGGTGAAAATCGAACAGTGTGTTTAAGGCCCATAGTATCCTCATCTCCCGTTTTTATGCTAAAGCACGACTGCCGCCCGCGCCCGCGCAGTGCACCTCTGAGCCTTTATCTCAAAATGGGGATATTCCTTTGATTAATTTACAATTGTGCTTCGGCGATTCTGTGGTACCTCTAACTATCTATTTTTCAGTATATTTCTGTTTTCCAAATAACGAAGCCGTTAAGTAGGAGTATGGAATAGAAGCCAAAATATTGCGTGTTGGAAAATATTTTTTACAGCAAAAGTATTAACTATACAAAAAAAGTACTTCGGGCAAAATGATCTATATGAATCTATAGCAAAATCATATATTTTTCAAATCTTCAAGCCAAGCCGTTAATGAGCAGTAGGGTTCATAAAGTGACCGTGTTACGCTACCAAACGGGACGTTGGTGCTAAGAAGTGCGTTAAAACACAGTGCGCGTAAAATCGCGATTTTATTACGTCCGCCTTACAACTTGGTGAGTCATTGCGCAGGAGAATAATCTGAACAGGGTTTGTGTACAGAGTCAGACCATACGTTATCACTTCCTTTGTCTGTCCGGCACACTGTTATCAGTAATTAGCGGTTTACCCAGCAGAGATGTTTTATCAAACAAGTGCAACGCGACACTTGTAGAACGATTTCCATAAAGTTGTTCAACGAGAATCGCGTCGCGCCTGTTTGTGGGAGCCTTTATGATCTGTTTTACAAATTAACTTAGACTTAACTTATTAATTAAATTAGAGGGGCTCGTGGCTAACTAATAGCAGCCGAACGGCTCGATCCATCAAGTTAAGCTACGCTTGCCGGGGTTGGTTTGTGGATGGGTGAGCGGAAGCCGACGCCAACGTAGTTGGAAGTGGATGATTTCAAAGGCTAGACAGTGGATGATTTCATCGAAAAATAGTTATTAATGTTATTATTAAATCTCTATTTAATTAGGGACTTTTATAACCGCAATGCGTATGACATTCTCATCGTACCCTAAAGACAATGCTTCCAATTACATTTGGGCCATGAACCTGAACAGAAACTGCGCATCATCAACATTTGGTTGGCACAGAATTTTATGATAATGTGCCCATATCAAGTCGGTTCAACCTCAAGGCCCCAAGCAGATCATTTCTCTGCAAAGACTATCAAATTTCTCTGACACTCATATCGAACACAACCCATTAATAAGTGATGTAAGTTTTTCACAATTCCACACTCCACACAATTTGGCGAGTTAGTATTTCTCATCATGAACGCAAACTTAATACATGGAATGTATCCAGATCGGAGTCTATGAGCTGTAACATCTAAGTGATTTCTTGAAAACGCTCAAAAAGGTGGTTTTTTTAAACCAGTGTATCTCTTTAACCGTAAATAATTTTAAAAGCAAAAAAATATATGATATTTTCAAGTCTTTTTTGCATACAGTGGTGGAACTCAAAACCTAATTAAACACACTTTAATGCATCAAAAAAATCATCAAAGCTACCTCTTCATTTTCTTTAAAACCAGTTTATTCCTTCAATAACAATTATAATTAAAAATATGTCATAAAATTCCAAATGCTGAACTGTGATGGATTATTAAATAGTTAATATCTAATTTTATACGATTTTATTTGCATTTTTACGGCAATGCTTGCTCATTTATTATTAGAATTTATTACAACAGATTTTAACCAGTATCGGATTGCAATAAGAACTATTATTGCTCATAACGACAATATTTAAAGATACCTGTGCCTTAAATTACTATTGATAAACCAGGGCACACGAAAAGGCTGACCCTGCATGGTTTTATACCAGACACGTTTTTCCAATGAACGTTTGTTAAAATATTCCTCATATAGTTGATACTCGAACCCGCGACCTTGAGCCTTTATACATACCATTTAATTATTACACCATGAGTTTTGTCATCATCATTTCATTTTTATTATTGTATAGAATCAAGTTCTTCTAACTTAACAGTCAGCTGTGCTGCTGGGGAGTTTGTTGCGCTACTTCTTCTTCCCAAGTAAAGCACTAGGAAGTGGTGAAGGGCGGGCGTTTTGTGGGGACTGTCTTATGTAATTTTATTTTGACGTTCAAAAAGAGCTGACTCTCAGCCTAGTTTGAATAAATGACTTTTGATTTTGATCATCTGCCTGCGTTTTCCCAACCATGTTGCGGTCAGCTTTCATTCTAACCGGATGCAGCTGAATACCAGTATTTTACATGGAGCGACTGCCTATTTGACCTCCACAACCCAGTTACTGGGTAAATGATACCACTCAGTTGGACATATTGTTAGACTTTCAGGCTTCTGAAGATCTACGAATGACAGCCGGAAACAACTACTTAACGTGCTATCTGAGGCACGGAGAGATTTCGGTAATATAATAGATGGTCACCCATCCATGGACCGACCTCGGCAAGCGTTGCTTAACATTGCGGCTGTTATTATTTACCCGCGAGCACTTACCTATACCATGTCAAAAGCGCCTATAATTTAACATACGAAACGGTTTTCCCTAAACATAATTAAATTTTTATTTTATATCATTTGGTTTATTTGCGGTTAAATATTTTGATATAAAAATACCCAGAAATCTAAGGACGGAAAATACTCTTGTATTAATTTTATAAAAAAAACTTTTATCTACAGTACCTACATAATCATTACTAATAATATAAATGCGAAGTTAACTCTGTCTGTCTGTCTGTTACACTTTCACGCCTAAAACACTGAACCGATCGTCATGAGGCAGATATATGTATAGCCTGGGATATGGAGAAGGACATAGACTACTTTTACGCGATATCCGAAATCCACGCGGGCGGAGCAGCGGGCTAAAGCTAGTTATTTATAAGGGTTCCGTACCCAAATGGTGCAAACGGAATCCTAAAAAAAAATACACATCACTAACCTGTGCATTCAGGCCTTCATCTTCCCTATCATATTTCTTTACACACACACACACGCACCCCCTCCCCCCACACACACACACATGCACACAAAGTCACATACTAACCCCAGAATAAGTAGTAGTCTAATAGTGTTATTTGTCGTATTTTGGTTTAATATAGTTTCATATAACTTGCCGCATTTCTGTGCAAGTGCATAAAACAACTTAAATGTAATAGCTTGATAATAATTAATAGGGAAATCATTAAATAACTTCTCCCGCTCTGGGTGGAGCAGGAGGGTGTGTCAGACGTTTACTGACTAAAACCCACCCGTGTTCCCTCAGTTGCCTGTGTGCCAGGGGCCACGGTATCTTTTTCGAACAACCCGCATCCCTGGCAGAAATACAGGCATTAAGCCTTGCTTTGGCACCAGTCTCTCAAAATATAACAATGAATATGTATAGTTTTAATTATGGATTTGCACTTATATATTGTGGCGAGAAATAAATCATTCAAAAACAAAAGTCATTTATTCAAACTAGGCTGAGAGTCAGCACTTTTTGAACGTCAAAATGACATAAGACAGTCCCCCAGTAGGCCCGCCCTTCACCACTTCCTAGTGCTTTATCTGGGAAGAAGTGGCGGAACAAACTCCCCAGCAGCACAGCTGTCTGTTAACTTAGAAGAACTTGATTCTGTACAATAATAGGTAAGTAAAATAATTAACATTACTAAACACAAAACATAAAATTAAATTATTTATCATAAATGTCAGCTAGCACACGTCAATTATCTTTTATTATCTTATTACTATGGCTCCGTTGTCCGGTCGTCTATCTGTCACAGGGCATGTATCTCATGAAACATGAACGTTTTACTGAGTATGTATTTCTATTGCCGCTATAACAACCAATCTATACCACAGAATAACCGAATTTATACTAATACTTAGTTTACACTAAAGCTGAAGAGTGCGTTTGTTTGTTTGTTTGAACGCGCTAATCTTTAAAAGTTACAGAAGGAATTGAAAAAAAAATGCATGTGACAGCCCGTTCCGTGTGGTGCCGGGTTCCGTGTGGTGCCGGACGTAAAAGAATAGCACCATCCCATTTCTTCCCGTGGGTGTCGTAGTAGGCGACTAAGGGGCCTACTAGAGAATGGGCAGCAGCGTTTTCTATGGCCATTGACCACCATACTGCGATCGCCAACCCGCTTGCCAAGCGTGGCGATTATGGCAAATCCCCCCTTTTGGGGGAGGCTTATGTCCAGCAGTGGACGTTTTTCGGCTGATATATGACATGATGTGACAGCCCCATTTTTGAGGGAGGCTATGGGCTACCTACATCTCGCTAGGACCCGACCAGAAAAGTCAGAAAGAGTGCTAAGCGAAGTATTAGCGAGGACAGGTGAAGCAACGCGACGGTGTGGGTCGGGGGAACGAGACATCTCAAGTGGACCAAGTCGCGGTCAGGAGTTAGTTTCATTTTTTTTTTACTAGCCATTAAAGTCCCACAGCTGGTCAAAGACCTCCCTACTCTCTTTCCACCTCTCTCTGTCCAGAGCATCAAGAAGGTGGTAATAAAAAACAAAAGAAAACAAAGGGGGTCCATACAAGAAACGTGATTTTTTTGCCCTGTTGTACGGAACCTTCGCATGCGAGTCCGATGCGCGCTTGTTTTAAAGTATTTATTATGTATTGTTTAAATTTCACTTAGTTTTGATTTTCTTTTTATGCATACCTATTGTTTAACTTCAGATCTTGCACGGTATATCTGTTAAGCTAATGCTAGCCGTGGAAGGGGCCTGGTGACCTGAAACACAGGTTTTTTTTTCGAAAAACCTATATTAGGCACCAGTCTCTCACAAGGATGGCATACAGCTGGGACATTCTATGTTCACTTTTAATTTAAGTCAGCTTTGTGAAGAGAGAATAAATGATAAATTATAAAATTATTATTTAGTTTTCTAATTTAAAACCCCTTTTTACGCTGTCTTAGGAGCCAGAAAGCCATTGCAATTGCATAAGAAATCAAGTGATCCAATAGGTTGGTGCAGAACCAACAAGATCCGTAGTTACACAACTATTAAATCACGGATAAACCCTGTGGCTGTAACTTTACGGATTCTATGTATCGCTAATATTAGCACATTTACGATACTGGGAAATATTCATTGAGAAAGGCCAAAATATGTATAACAGCTGCGCAGATTGATCGAAGGTTAACCTACGTTTGACGCGGTCGGTTCATGGATGGATGACCATCCATTACTTCACGTTCCCAAGGACGTAATAACATCGCGGCAGGATATTCTCACGCACTTGACCTTCACCGCAGTGTTCAACGCTGAACAGTAAAACACACTGTACGATTTTGAACGCGCTGAAATAGACTCTGTTGGGTTTAAAGAACATTATTTCTCATAAGAACTTAAAAATAACAGTTCGCTTATAATGAGATACTTATATTAACTATAACTAGTACTATTAATGCTTGGTTCAACACCGGGAGATGAAAATCTAGTGTACGAATAAATCCTGCCACGATTTTATTGCGTCCGTGTGAACGTCAATTTACATATCAAGACTTCTCCGTGCCTTGGAAAGCACGTTAAGAGGGAACAGGGCGTGCGATTCTCCATTTAAATGTATTCCCCTTTTTTCTTCTCGATACTTTTACGATAAATGAACTTTGTCAGTACCGACTTGGTTTTGGAGATTTTACACTTCTTTTATTACTTAAACACGCCCAAAGTTAAGTAAAATTAGCAAGAAAAACGAATCTTTGTTGGCTCCTAACTTTTTAATGGGTTTTTATTTTAGTATTCTGTTTCCGTACAGACAATATTAATAATAATACAAAACGATATCATATTTTACTTTGGATGTGCCATGTCAGACAGTGGAGTAACACACTCCCGAAGTTTGTATGCAAAAAATGTGGACTAGGTTCAACTTAATGTTATAAATGCGAAAGTAACTCTGTCTGTCTGTCTGTTACGCATTCACGCCTAAACCGCTGAAACGGTCGTCATGAAATTTGGCAGAGATATAGCCTGGGATATGCAGAAGGACATAGGCAGTTAAAAATTAAAACATTTTTTACGCGATAACCGACATCCACGCGGGCAGAGCCGCGGGCAAAAACTAGTTGTACAAAAGATTCATGTTTTATAATTCTATGGCAGTAGGTGCGTATAAATTCGTAGAACTCGTAACACATGGCCTGCACTTGGATTAGTCATCGATATGAAAATAAAGTAACCACAGAGTTTTATTAATATAATATATGTTTCTCACGAATGTTTTAATAAAACATACAACATAAACTCACGACTTTTGCCGATGGGGGTAGGCAGAAATTACAGAACCTACCTGCTACGAGCATTAGGGCTCCAGCAGACAGAACCAACAAGACTCTTGTCGAACAATTCCCATGTCTTGTTTATCTATATTGTTGTCGCGTTGTTGTGTCGCACCTGAATGCGGAAGCCTTTACATGCTCCTTTTTTTTTGTTTACGTTCATACATCTGCATAGCTATTCACAACCATTCAACAGGCTATCGTATCGAAAATAACAGATTTCGATAACCTGATTTGCAAACAGCGATCGACTTTTTGGTTTAGGGCAAATTTTTCAAGTCAGATAACTGTTAACTGAAGATGAAATCTGATAGGTTGGCATATTTTCTATACAAAAACTGTCAAATCGACATATTTATTCCTCAGATATAAGTTATCTGACTATTGAAAAGTCAGCCCTTAAACCGAGCAAATTTTCGTGTTTTGGATTTGTGAACGATAACATTGTTGATGATAGATTCGATATGGAAACGTATCGAATAGTCTGCCAGGGGTACGGGTTGCTCGAAAGAGATACCGTGGTCCCTGGCACACAGGCAACTGGAACACGGGTGGGTTTTAGTCAGTAAAAGTCTGACACGCCCTCCTGCTCCACCCAGAGCCGGAGAATTTATTTGATGATTTCCCAACCGAAAAAAAAACCGTATTGAATAGTAGTGAATAGCCATGCTGGTCATACACCATTGCAAGTACTACGTACGTGCCCTTCTAAATATTACCAATAAGGTCACTATCAATGCAAATTTTTTCGAATATAATATCAAAGAATGGGTTAGCTATATCCTTCTTTAGGGGAACCTAGTCGCGGGCTCGAACTCACTGGTGGGCCTGGCTAAAAATCACGCTGTCTCACCAGGCTTCGTGTCCGACAGAGATAGTATCAGTGATGAGCAGTTAGCCGCTAGTCTACAGTTCTACGCGCACAACGTTATTGAGTGAGACGCAGGATCATTTATAGTAAAAAATTCGCGAAAAATTAAGAAAAGTCCTGTAGAAGAACGAGTTTATGAAAAATCCAATGCATAAATCAATCACCAATAAAGTTTATTGAACTTTTCGATAATTGAACTTTGTCGGTACTGACTTGATTTTGGAGATTTTAACTTCTTTTATTAGGTACTTAAACACGCCCAAAGTTAAGTAAAATTAGCAAGAAAAACTAATCTTTGTTGGCTCCTAACTTTTTAATGGGTTTTTAACTTAGTATTCTGTTTCCGTACAGACAATATTAATAATGAGACAAAACGATATCATATTTTACTTTGGATGTGCCATGTCAGACAGTGGAGTAAAACACTCCCGAAGTTTGTATGCAAAAAATGTGGACTAGGTTTATCTTAATAGTGTATTATGGAAGGAGCAGGACAACACAGTTGCTACGGAAAATATACACATGAAAAATATCTATTAAAATGTATAATGTCTGCCACGTGCCTTATTAATGAATTGCCAATTATCTTCATACGTCATGTGTTAATGACTTAGGATTCTACAAACCCAAGTTGGAAATTATAGTGACTAAAGTTACATTTTGATAGATCGTAATTCCCCGTAAATGGAGGTAGGTCATTGAGATTTATACTTTTACAAATATTTTTGACCTTTTTATTCAATATTTATTTAGGGTCCGTGTTCAAAATGAAATTTAAAGCCGGTTATTTAAAAAAACTGCTGTTTCATAGAAAAGTGCAATACCTACGCGGTCAGTGTGTGGCAGAGCTGTTTTTAAAATAAAAGGCCAAAAATGTCTACGTAATATAGCGCTTCGATGTCCTTGCC
Organism: Antitype chi; assembly: GCA_947359405.1. NCBI lineage: Eukaryota > Metazoa > Arthropoda > Insecta > Lepidoptera > Noctuidae > Antitype > Antitype chi. The sequence continues at coordinate 580,897 of OX375837.1, forward strand.
ACCTTGTATCCCTCCAAGGTCGTCCCTTCGCATCTGTACCTTTTGTCAGTCGCCTGACACTCATCCTGTCAACATGAACTGCTGCGAGAGCCTTGACAACCGAACTCTCAACCGCGAAAAATCAAAAAACCCGACTGCGTAAAAAAAATACTTACATTAAAAAGGCAACAACATTTTTTTTACGGTTGACTATTAATTACTAGCAAAATGATGCAGTCTGCGGCAATAAAGGTCTTTATTGTTTTTAAGAAGATGCCGCCGAAGTTTTGAAGTTCAAGTGAGAATGGTTGCTAATAAACTTTAAATCGTTGTAGATCCTAAATTGGTATTCAAAATGCAAAATTATCATATAAACCTAACCTAGATTTTCAAAGAGCTATTCAATAATACTTGCCATAGTTCTTCCACTTTATTTTTTTCCATTTCACAATATGGCGTCTGGTTGCCGCCATATTGAATTTTGATTACTTACTGTCATGTCTTTAGTGACACTCACAAGATTAAGACAAATCGATTCACGTAAGTATCATCAAAATCGGCCAATACGTTCTGTCTCTAGATTGCCACAAACGAACAAAGACATGCATAGCCTGATTAACACATTACCCTCCCTTGCGTCGAACAGTTGGGTAAAAACCTTGCGAACACGGAAAACCCAAAACAAATACATTGAATGAAAAGGTCAAATATAATATCGTAAAAGTATAACATTGAATGACCTCCACTTGCGGGAAATTACGATCTGTCAAAATTAACTACAAGAATTTACAACTGCGGGAATCTCATGTATGACGTACGCAAAAAATGGGGGATTTAAATAGGTAAGACACGTTGCTAACATTGTCTATAAAATATGTCGGAAATACGTCAGTCACTCGGTTCACTGATCGGGACGCCACGCCAGCGCCACCAAGCGGCGCTCGATAGAGTTCAGTGTTTCGATGGCGGTCAAGCAGTGAACACGTAAGAATATATCACATTTTTACGAATCTTTTTTTTTAACTTTGCCTCACACTGGGAATTTCTCCTGTATTGTGGGTGCGTTTACAAACATTTGAACTCACATACACAAACAGATTTTAACCCGTACCTATCGGATTGTAATAAGAACTACCTATTATCGCTCATAACGACAATGTTTAAAGTTACCAGCAGGTTTTGCATGAGCTTTCTATTTCTACGAAGAATAGACAGTGTTTTTTAATAGAAAGTAACATTTCGTTTCTCCATTTTTGACACCGCACCGTAGATATCCTTCTATAATCTGTAATTTTGTCTTTCGTTTCTAACGATCTTTGTCTAGGTCCATAAAAATGCAGACTATTTCAGAAGAATATTTCTTCCCAAACTGTCAAAATCACGCTGACAACAAACTTTCTACTCGACTGCCACAAAGTATATACGATTATCTACAAAATCATGATTCGTTTAGAATGCATAACTGTGATAATTAATAGGAAAACATAGCTATCTTCTCCTATTGTGCATCATTTAGTTAATAGCCATGTCTATTCTTCCATCGACAAATCGGTGCTCCTGCAAGCCTGCTGGGCCTTAAACGAATTATGGTTGAATTTCGTCCACCGATCAACTGCTAGTACTTTTAAATCGCTCTGATCAATTTCAACCAGCCTGCCTTCGACCCTAACATAGGTAGTTCGTACAAGGCAGTTAAGGAGTGTCAAGAACATAGCTTTATTTCGATTTGAAAGATGATCTTGAGGTCATATAAACTTAAATGTATGTTGATTACTTAGATTTGATTCGCCAATCAATTAACGTCTTGTTTTTATATTTCAAAGAATCGATAGTTATCGGTTAAGGAAAACGTTGCGCGAAATCCTTTTGAATGTTATTGGGTGCGCGTGCGACGAAGTAACTCCACGTTAGCACTCAAGTAAAAATATCGCAGCAGGATTTTTTTGAAGGTACACTTCTTCAACGCACTGCTTTGCGCCGAGAAATGAAATTCGAACAGAGTGTTTGTTTAGATGTGTTTGTCTGTTATGGTTACCAATGCTCGGTTCAACACCTATACTCCATTTACAAATAGCATTAGACAGAAGTTAAAAAAGGTTCTTTTTAATGTACAATTCGTAACAAAATTACATTAAACGTGTTGCAGTTACGATTTATGCCAAAAAATTAAAGTGTCAATGCTAAAAACCTAAAAGAAGCAGGAGTGAAAAACACCGAGCAACTAAATTAGCTGATGACGACGAAGTTTTACCAACGTATTGTGGGTCGTAAGTTGTTATTTAAAATAAAGTATTGTAAAAAATATATATTTTGTTTCCTTATAATCTTAATTAGATTTAAATCATCATGTGATTGGTTGTTTCATTCATTCGTTTTGTTGTAGGTTTGTAATGTGTGATGAAGATGTTATTGTAAATAAAACATTATCTAAAATAAACATTACTTTTACTTCGTTGCCTCAGTATTTAGTACTGTCTTAAATCTACCTATAAAAGTTAGAACTTAACTTTGAAATAAAAATGTTTTGCACCCCTGCTTCTACGAGCCTCTTTTTTCTAAAGCTATAATAAATGGGGTATAGATGCTAGCAAAATGGATACCAAATCTAATAACTTTTTTAATAAAAATGTCCGCAAAATGGGCTTCATAATACACTGTACTACTGTGAGCTAGGACCATAATGACGCTTTCTATTTCTACTCTACTGTAGAATAGAAATCGTTTGTCTACATTATCGGTGAAAAACTGTCAACTGTCTATACGGAAACGTATTTTTGTCCACTCTTCCGACGACAAAACGCTTGTCTACGGTTATCGTGCTAAGCCTACTGGGTTATAAATATAATCAACCGGCTGTAATCTAGCACGAGGGCCCAGTGCGGGGTAGATGTCACATGTCTTCGAGTTTTTGGTTCTAGGACATGCCGGTTTCCTCACGATGATTACAGAGCAGTGGTGATGAAATATTTTAAACTTTCACCCGCGTGGAGGTCGGAAATTATGCCACAGGAACGTAACTATCTGTGTGCCAAATTTCATCCAAATCCGTCCACCAGTTTTTGCGTGATTGGGTAACAAACTTCCAAACATCTAAACCTGGAGAGGTGGATGCACCTGCATGCCAGTTCGTCACCATTTATTAAGTGATTATTGTTTTGATAGAATTAATTTTAACCTTAGACCATAATTGTGAATGTGATGTAACTTTATTTTTTATTTTTTATTAACTTTAATTTATTATTTTTTATTAACTTAATTTTTTTTTTTTTTTTTTATTAACTTTAATTTATTATTTTGTATTAAATTTGATTTATTATTAATTTGTTAATGTGTATTGTAATTTATATGGGATAAATTCCTGAAATAAATGATTATTTAATTTAAATTTAATTTAAACATACAAACTTTCACATTTATAATATTAGTAGGACAAGATACGTAAAGTGCCTGCTTGGGTTTGAACTCACGACCCACAACTCGGTAAGTCGCGGCCGTTACCACTGAGTCACCACTGCCCAAAAATTATACACATGCGTCGTATCGTAATACACTATGGGTCAGAGTAACAGTTGCACAACGAAAAGAGTGCTTATTGTTACACACAAAAGGTCCTATCAACATCAAATTGTTAAATTGGACGTTCAGTAGACGGTACTTCCCCGGACAAGCTCCTACGGGTTTTTCGTTACGAAAATTCCTGAGTAAAAAAAGTTAATAATGTGGTCAACCAAATGACAATATTAAAATAAGATTTCAAAATTATTTCAGCTTACAAATTCATGAGCCATGACTCCATGAGCGTAACAATAGATTGCTTTTACAAACCGAAGCACGTTCTGTTTTTCTTCGTCACTGAATTGTTAATTAGGAGGATAAAATCGTGAAGAAACTTGAGGGGCATAGACAACAAATAAGTCTACGTTTGAACGATTTCCGCGCGCTTGAACTTTAACGCACCGTTTAGTGCCGAGACTGCCGAGAGTTGAAGCCGAGTTGTATTCGAACAGTGAGTTTTTTCGGCGCGCTAGCATGCACTCTGTTGGTATCTCAATGCTCGATTCAATACCGAGTATTGAAAATACCAACACGATATCTTTAAGCCCGTGGGAAGGTGGTCTTACGTCACCGTCCTTCGTTTTTTTGGTATTGTTCGTCGAGTCTGAGTTGAGTTGAGCACGAGTTCTGAGTTGAGCACGAGGCATGTTCTTGACCCACAAATTGGTAGACATTTGTGACATCTACCAACCCGCACTGGGCCCGCGTGGTGGTCTCCCTCTCACAAACACACGCACTCTTCTATTTTAAGGCGGTGATTTCTTTAAAACGCTACAAAAAGTGGTTTTATAAAGCAGTGTATCTCTTTAACCGTAAATAATTTTGAAAGCAAAAAATATATCATATTTTCAAGTCTTTTTTGCATACAGTGATGGAACTCAAAACATAATTAAAAATACTTTATTGCATCAAAAAAATCATCAAAGTCACCTCTTAATTATCTTTAAAACCAGTTATCCCTTCAATAACAATTATAATTAAAATATACCATAAAATTCCAAATGCGAACTGCATTCAGTGATGGATTATTTATTATTAAATAGTTAATATCTAATTTTATACGATTTTATTTGCATTTTTACGACAATGCTTGCTCATTTACTATTCGAATTTATTACAACAGATTTTAACCCGTATCGGATTGCAATAAGAACTATAATCGCTCATAACGACAATATTTAAAGTTACCAGGGCCTTAATGTAAATGTTGACGTACAAAAGTACCTTTTAAGTGCCTATTTGAAATAAATGCTTTGACTTTGACAGAGAGGAGGCTTTGTCCCAGCAGTGGGAAGATTACAGGCTGATAATGATGATGCGCCTATAACCATTTCGCCAGTTAAGTTTAAGTCTTATGTAATATGGGGCGATCCTATTGCCATCCCCTGGACACATCCAGACTTCGGGCTGCTACTGAGAAATTACAGATCGACAAACCCAATTACTTAACACTTCTCTCAACCTGGGAACCTGATGCTCAGCAGTCCACTACACCAACGAGGACTGTTTCCTCCCAATACTATCCTTCAACGTATACAGGAAAAGTTTTTAGTCAGTGCGCAAACTGTAAACATGAATTCAGCATTTCATTATAGACCCCCCCCCTGGCGCAGAAATTTTTCGCCGGTTATAAAAAAAAAAAAACAACTGCTCCATACATTTTGACCGCGTAGGTATTGCACTTTTCTATGAAACAGCTGATTTTTTTTTTTTGTATAACCAACGAAAAATTTCAGTTTGCGCACTAAATAAAAACTTTTCCTGTATATTTAATTAATTACCCTATTCCATTACCGTTAAGGCTCATTTTTTCGGTTACATCTAATGATTTCTGAGCATTCCCGGCATCATGTTTTTGAACAAGCCATTGCCAATTCCGAGAATCGAACGCGGGCTCTCAATGAGCAATGAGTCAAGGTTACTAGCCGCTCGGTGATTAAGCAAGACTTTTTTTCGGTAAAAAGAAGTTGTAGTGACCAAAATTGAAGAGTATGCTTAGATGGTTTGGTCATGTTGAGAGGATCAATGAAGGACGGGTAACAAAAGGTATTTACAAGGCAGATGTGAAGGGAGACGCCGCCAGGGGACATCGTAGGAGGTCATAATATAGTGACCTTATTGGTGATGTTGTTCACAAAGGTCAAGTGCATAGTACTCGCAACCGGCGGCGTGTATGACCTGATGTATGAACGTAAACGAGGAAAAAGGAGTCTAAGGGTCGTAGCAGGTGACGCTCTGTAGTTTCTGCCTAATATCACGTCTTCTTCCCATGAGTTTATGATACGTATGTACTGGCACCCGCGGCTTCGCTCGCTGTGGTATGTCGTGTAAGTCAAGTAGGTAAGCCTATGATGTCCTTCTGAGCTCAGACTTGTGAATTTGATTTCCAGGTCTACATGGGTGGCGAAATGCGGCACTGTAAACCTTGGCCTACACATACTAGGAATACAGGCTTGATGGTATGATGCTAGTAGAGACTTAATGTCAGATGTGTTACTGTCAAAGCCATTTATAATCTACGTCGCCGCAAATCCCTCAGGGAATTGTTTAAAAGGATTAATATTATGACGGTGCCTTGCCAATTCATTTATGAAAATATTATGTATGTAAGAAAAAATCTACATCTTTTTAATAAAATAAGTGATAGACATAATTTTAATACTAGAAACAAAGACAAAATAGATCAACCATTTTTCAGATTAGCTAAAGTACATACATCTTTTATGGGGTACTGTGTTAAATGTTACACCAACATGTTACCTTGTGATATATTGCAATTAAATGAAAGGAAATTTAAAGCTCACATTAAAAGTAAACTTTGTAAACTAGCGTATTACAAATTAGAGGATTATATCCAAGATATGAATGCTTGGAAACATGCTGGTCCTAGACAAAATCAAACTGGTTGCTAATTGAATTGTATAATTAATTATATTTATGACATTGATTTACACTCAGTGAGTACTTTAACTCACACACTGACTCATTACTTGTTAATATTGTAGGAAAATCATACCTATACTTACTTTTACAATGTTTGTAAATGTGTGAACACCATGTATCTATCACAGAATTAATTTATCTGTATTGCTTCAATTTGATTCTTTTTACCCATTTTGGTATGGTAATTTTATTCTGGGTGCATCGTTTTCACACATAATCATATAATGAATGTAAATATTGTACTTGACACATTTTAAAAGAGTAACGGTGGAGTTTCTTGCCCATTCTTTTCCATACGAAACTACATTTTGGAAGTGGCGACTAGAATCAATTCTATTTTAATGTAAATGTTGACGTTCAAAAGTGCCTTTTAAGTGCCTATTTGAAATAAATGCTTTGACTTTGAATAAGAAACAGAAAAAAAAACTGCACAAAAAAAGACGTACATTACAAAAAAAAATATAGACAAAATACACGTCACCCTAATACAAAATTAGCCACAAGGCTTGTATTCAAAACCAAAAAATCCGGCTCGAAGGACCAACTGATGTAGGGGATGTGGATGTGCACAGTGAAAGTTGCCAGATTATCGAAAGGATGGAGGCTGTGGAGACGTAATCCTACGTCCTACTAATATTATAAATGTGAAAGTTTGTATGTTTCGATATTTAGATGTTTGGATATTTGTTACTCAATCACGCAAAAACGGCTGAACGGATTTGGATAAAATTTGGCACACAGATAGTTTATAACCTGGATTACCATATAGGATACTTTTCATCCCGGTAGTAAGTTCTCGTGGTATAATTTCCGATTTCTACGCGGGCGAAGCTGATGGCAAAAGCTAGTGACACATACGTCCGAGTTTAACAATGTTGTCCACAGCTTGATGTCAGGGCAGGTCACAATTGACTGGTCAACATCAAGAACAAAGATAATAAACATTGCGTAACGCGTTGCGACACTGGCAAGTGACAACAAACAAACAAAACATAATGTCGATTGCACAGTGGAAACGATCTACTTTTGTAACAATTACAAGTAAGAGTCAGCCGTGCGTCGCATCTGTGCAAGAACTGGACCCGAATTGCGTAACACTGTCATTCACAATCTCAAGCATATTGAACGATATTGCTATTTCATTGCTTCATATGTTCGAAAAATTGTCTGTTCAACAACGTAATTAACGCAATGAATGCTGTTGAACTGTCAAAATGCAAGCCATTCCTACTGTTAACATGATATCTATTTGAAATAATTAATTTGTAATGTAAAAAAAATTATCTCTTATTATATAAGTGTTTTTAAAAGTTACATTAATATAACTTTATCTAAATGTTAAATTTTAAAGTATTTTATTAAAATAGCTGTCCAATTAATATTATTTATGTCATTAACTTTTTATCCGAATTAAATTGAGTACTCAGTTTATATGTATAATTTTATTATTATTCGTTTATTTTCATTCATACATATTATTTAAATATTTTTACAAAAATCATTATAAAAAACATTTAAAAATATAAAAAATAGTGGCGCATCGGCATCAGGAGCAGGGTCCAAGATATCGGTGGTCAGGGCTCTAGAGACAAGAACCTCCTGACTATGCGTGCCGTGTCTAGGAGTACTGCTTTCTAAATCAAGCCCTTGATCCAGCCGCGTAATGAGAGCCTCATGAGGTGTTTGGTCGATGCTCTTATTATTATTTTTTCAGTTTTAAATTTTAGTTACTAAGTTTTAGATTTTAGCTATGTAAGTAATAGGTACCTTTTGCTGCCCTAACCCTAACAGCATCTACAACGGCTCTTAGCTCTACACCTTTTGTTAACATCTTTGTTTTTACCTTGTAGAACGCAATTAAATGAATATGAATACGAATATTGTGTTGCGCAATTACCGCTCAGCACCCAAATTGCGTAACACACAATTTATCATAATCGGTTTCATTTTGACAGTTCAACAATATTCATTGAGTTATTTACGTTGCCGAGCAGACACATTTTTCAAACATATGAAGCAATGGTTTAGCCATCTGTTTCAAAAAGAAACAAATTGTGATGAATCTTGAGTTACGCAATTAGGGTGCTGGTCTTAGTTTAGCAAATGCTGTGTCTTAGGACGACCCTATCATCAACAGCGCAGATTTTCAGCAACTTCTTCTATCATCTGTCTAGCCTTTTCCCAACTATGTTTGAGTCAGCTTCCAGTCTAACCGGATGCAGCTGAGTACCAGTATTGTACTTGAAGCGACTGCCTATTTGACCTCCACAACCCATTTACTGGGTAATTTGATACCCCTTGGTAAGACTGGTTTGTTGCGCCACTTCTTCTTCCCAGCTAAAGCACTAGGAAGTGGTGAAGGGTGGGCGTGCCGGGGGACTGTCTTATGTAGTTTTGACGTTCGAAAAGTGCTGATTCTCAACCTAATTTGAATAAATGACTTTTGATTTGATTTGGTTGTCACACTTTTGGGCTTCTGACGACCCGTAATGACTGCCAAACATCTACGAATTAGACATGCGCAAAACAGTGCTTTTTAAAGTGATGTCATATGACATTACATTTCGTACCGAGTAATGTTTCATTACACCATGACTCCAAACATGACGCGAAATGACGCGTCACGCGTGATGGCTATTGTAATGAAATGCTCGCACATTTCGTACCGAGGGATGTTGCATTTACATTACACTATGACTTATGACTCCAAACATGACGCGAAATGAAGCATCACGCGCGATGGCTATTGTAATGAAATGCTCGCGTTGTAGAAGATAATAATAGTATATTATTGACCATCACTGTGAATATTGGCGTATTTAAAAATCGATTTTATGTACAATGATTGTTTCGTGATGAATCTTGATTTACTTAATTCGCAATCATTCTTTTCGTCGCCATAAGATATTTTCACTTAAAACTTAACACTTACGTAATAAAAATCTATGTATTTACAGTTTTAAGTTATTTCTTTAAATATCACTCAATACCTCATGAATTCCACAATCATTTACCTCACCTCACAATCATAAACACAACACTCAGTTTTATATTTGTTTCGTGTGATACAGAGTCATGATTGCGTTGCCAGTAAAACGTAAACCTTATTTCTTCAAGAATACGGTTCTAAATAATAGATCACTTATTTCGCTCCCAAACGACCGGCGCGCGGCGCATGCTTTTTCTCACTTGCACACAGTCACACAGAGCGAAAATGACCGAGATAGATGTTTACGAACGTCGAACAGCGCGTCATGGCCCGCGCGTCATGTTTGAGAGTCATGTGTCATGATTAATTTGGTCAAGTCATGTGTAATGCTACAGTACGCGGTCGAGTTATATGACGCGCAATGCAACATCGCATTACTTACACAAGTCTACTACGAATGACAGCCAACGGCTTAACGTGCTATCCGAGGCAGGGAGGGGTCTCGGTATGTAAAGATGATCACCCATCCACGGACCAACCGCGGCAAGCGTAGCTTAACCTGACCGTTCGAACCGTGCAGCTACTTAAACTATAAGCCGCAGAGCAACTTCCTCTAATAGAGACTTAAATATGTACGTGTATACAGTATAATTCTATGGAAATATTCTTAGCGCGTGCAGCCATTTTCTTGATGACTCTCTAATTATACATGCATGAGTGAGTCTGCAAGCGATGCCGATGACGTCTTCGTTTAATTATTATTACTCGCATGCAAACATGCGTAAACTCACGCCCTCTACACGATTTTATCGCGAACTTTATCTTCAACGCACAACGAGTTCATGTATTCAGGATAAAAACAAGGAAACAAATAAGTAATTATTGTGTTACAATATAAAACTTAAACGAACATCGTAGCTTTTCCGAGTCAAAAGTTATACTAATTGAAAATCTCGAGACGCAGGAAAATAACTTCAAAATGGCGGCAAAAAGCGTGGGGTGCTTTTTGAGGTATTTTTATAATCAATTAATGTCAAGCACCCCACGCTTTTTAATTGAATTAAATTATTTTCTCCTTTTTTAGTTTGGTTTTTAAAGCGTGTTTTTTAGTTTTTTAAACTATTATTTATTTTCTATTTTTTAGTTCTGCTAACTACAAAAACATGTTTTTTTTTCCTTTTTTTTCATTGTTCTCATTTTTTTTTTAAATTATTGAATTGTCATCGGTCCTCGATAAGTTTACAAAGTTTCAATGAAATCTGACCGTTTAAAGTGGGTCAAAATCGCGCTCTAAGGAGAGTCGGTTACATACAAACATACAAGTGAAGTTAATATAGAGCGTGTAAAAAAACAACCGACTTTGTAGTGTTTTTCCGGAAGTCAGTAGTTTTTTTTTTTGGATAACTTTTTTTTTTTTAGTACCTACCCCACGCCAATTCAAAATTGTATCATCCTTGGGTCAAAATAATGCCGGTTAATTTTAGGTCGTTCTGGAACCGAAAGCCATGAACTCGATCATCGAACTCGAATCGATTGGGACTATTATTTTCAAAAAGTAACAATAAAAAAAATCACGAAAAATTAAATTTATTGTTTTTTTTGTGAAATAATGAGAACTCGAAGTAACGCTTCCTTGCGATCTGTGTGTAAAACGCATCGACAAACGGCAACACATGCGAACGGTACTCATTGAAAAATCCATTCATCGATCAGACAGCATGATCCTTAAGCCACGCCCCCGACCCCAGTCTAGCCAACCGCCCGCTCTTCCTTGTTCCTATTAGTATTGCGTCGCGTTTCGCTGTATTAGGTCACGCACGCGCAACCTAATTACGCGCCAAAAATTAGTCGGCAATACGTGTATTCGAACGTGGAGTATTGGGCAATGGTGGATTTTTATGGGATGGCGAACCATAACTTGGAAGAGGCTAGACGCTTGTATGCTCAGCCGGAACACCTGAACTCACTGCGCGCACGTGGAATCGACGACCCTCAAGTTCCCTTCACCTCCACCATCCTGGCTGTATCACAGCACCTCCTTGATCATGGGCAGTTTCGAGCGCCCACACACGCGCAGGCGTGGATAGTGGACGCCTATAATATTGTGAAAAGTGACAGAGACACATAAGGAAAATTAAAAGACAACCTTATTAAACGTGCCCGTTTATGTATCAAGCGAAGTGGACTCCATTTGAGCAGCTGCTTCGATACAGGGAAGTGTAAATTGTAAATAAACTAATAGGTAAGTCCTTAGCCAAAGTTGATTAATTGATTATGTTTGTAAATGCCTTGTGTTGCGTGCGATTAAAATATCGCGTGTCGCGCCTGTTTGATTGAAGGGGGCTAGGTATTATTCAATAAATTGTTATGTAGATAAACGCAATTTAAATCAACCAATAGTTATGAATGCGGAATCAAACGATTTAGTATTGTCGCGGGTAGGTATCTACAGCAACAACAGCAGGTACTGACCACCGCGACCTATAGCGGCTATAGCAAACTCATGATTAGCAAACCTTCAATCAATACAAAGCAAAACAGAGAAATACCTATGGCTTGAATAACGAAATGTAAGTATGTAGGTATCTAATTAGTTCAACCGCGTGCCGACGAACACCGTCTCGAAATCAAACGAAGCCGCGACCGCGACCAACGTAAGTACCATAAGCGTTAAACATAAATAAAAATACATACGCAATAGATAAATAGGTACACAAATAAAAATACGAAAAGCGAATTCAGACTTTATTTCTAACCAGAAACGGTCAAAAATAAAATTTCACCAACCTATTATTTATTATTTATTTATTTATTTATTTATTCATATAACAATTCGCATTGTGTCTGAAATATTTGTACATTAATTAACATAATAGATATACTTAGCTAAAAATTATAAATTATGAATTAAATTATAAATTAAAATTAATACAAAAAAAAAAAAAATCTCTATAATGTATAACATCTAATAATATTGCATATATATTTAACGTCATAAACTAATTAATAAATATTAAAACTATCTACTATCATTTGTCCGCAATTCAGATACAGAGTATAAACATTTATTTAAGAGGAATGCTTTAAGTTTAGCTTTGAATAGAGTACCTTTGTAAATCAATGATCGTAAGTCAGTAGGCAACCTATTAAATAATTCTACTGCTTGGTATTTAGAGCAATGTTCAGGTAAGTAGGTAGGTAGGTATGTGTAGGTAAGTAGGTCCGCAGTTTACTAAAATTATTCTGAGAAATCCGACCGGCCTTTACAAGGATGCACAACCGAATTACGCGGTTAACTTTATAAAATTAAGGTCTTAATTCAGTTCAATATTTTCATTGACAAGAGCACCTGCAACTAATAATGAACTCTATGCGACAGATTAAACGATTCATTTTTTTTATTTGAATTCCTGCCTTTGTAGAAGCCGCCGTAAGCATTGTCGCAAAAAAATGTTTTAGGCAGTTTTTAGTTTTTATCATGGTAGGTAGGTACTTGACCCGCACACCGCACAGCTGTTCCGCGCTACGTCATCACCGAGCGGATGGCGTACGATTTTGCGTTAATGAATGAAATAGTGGAAGCTCTACTATAATTTAACTCGAATGACAGAAAAAAAGTGATCAATTTCTAACTTCTATTCTAGATGTCTTAAAAAAGAAATTACAATGCCAATAGTAACTATTACTCGTCTGGAGTTACTGTGTTTCGGTTCCAGAACGATATAAAAATGACCGTATTCGATAGCAGCAATCGTGGTTGATTTGCTGTCATTTTTTGAAGAGTTCCATTGTCTGTCTCCGAAACACATCATCAGATCTATATGAAATTTTAATAGGACTATTTCGGAATAAACCTCTTTCGAACAAAAAAAGGTTTTTGCAAATCCGTCTATATATGACGGAGTTATGCCCGAACATCCTACCACTCCTAACCGTTAAAGAGTTGTACCTTCCTTCATCAGCTCCGCGTCATGAGATGATGATGACCATACGCAAATGTCTCAATAGCTTTAGAAAATATATATGAAAAACATTGTTAATACATTTGAGAGTTGCCTTCGATTTCCCTGGGATTCCGTCATCAGATCCTAACTTGGTACAATGGGACCACCTCAGGAGTACACTCTTTCAAATAAAAAAAGAATTTTGAGAATCGGTCCACAAATGGAGGAGAAATCGGTAAATACATCAAAAATAAAAAAAATACATACATTCGAACATAGAACCTCCTCCTTTTTTGTAGTCGGTTTAAAATGCTACCATTGGTAAGCAAAACGACTCGTTTTTGTTTATAAAAATCTACCATTTCAATTTGTACCCCGACTACTACAAAGACGTCAACTAATTACTTGTAAACAAGATATCGATGTCGATTTTTATCGGTTTTCGTATTACTGGGATCACACGTCATCACTGCATCTCTCATGTAATTAAGTCATAGTGCAGAGATGGTACAATATTACGATCAAATACGATGAGTAGTTTATGTATGAGTAACTAGCTTCTTCCCACGGCTTGGCCGGCAGAATTATATGATGATCGGTTCATTAGTTTAGGCGTAAAAACTGTAAAAAGGTAACAAATAAAGTTACTTTCCCATTTATAATATTAGTTAGGATGAAGGGACAGATGAACATACATTCAAAGCCTGTTAAAATAATAAACCCTCATTGTGGCTTTATCGCAGTCTTGGGGCTCGGCAATCACAAGACCACGACCTCTTTATTTTAAAGTCTTCTAATAAGCCAAGCCCCTATTGTAGAGCTCTGAGGCGTTCCTAATCATTAAATTACTTTCAATCTCGTCCAATCTGTACATTAACATCTCACAACATCGGTATTCCCCAGCAACAGTGTCATAGAACTCAGATGACAGTCGCTCCGTGTGACATATTTTACGGCATAGCAAGTGGCGCCATCTAGTTTTGTGACAAAATTATCGGAATCACCAAAAAGGTCGGATAAGAGCAGTGTTGCCAGCTCTACTGGTTTCCGATGGCATCCCTGTTTTGTGTTTTTAGTGAGGGGTTAAAATTTTTTTTTTTTAAAGTCTATGACTGGTTACAGTACTTACTTTATCCATACATACTTACTACATCCGCACTTTTGCTGAGCTAGGCCTTTTTGGCGCAGCGCAGCACACTATAATGGGGCCATTCAAGTATTACGTAAGCAGTTTTTTTAGCAATTATTGACCCCCCCTCCTCCTTGTCAGCAAAAGTAAGCAAAGCTCTTACTCCCCCCCTCCTATGCTCACGTAAACATTGGTAGCAGACACCTAACGTGTCTGCTCACTTTCTTGTGATTTTGGTATATTGTCATCGTTTTCTTCGAGCCGTTCATAGACAAGTAGGGCTGCAATATGTGTTAAACCAAAATCGACTAAATTTTGTAGAAAATCCAAAAGTTAATAAATAAATTCTGCTGACGTAATCACCATCCAGACCCCCCATCCCCCATGTCATCAAAAATAAGCAAAGCAAAGACCCGTACCCTTACGTAATACTTGAATGGCCCCAATGCTAGTTTCCGACATCGCACCTTACACTTTTTATTTTACTCTTTGCTGCTGTAGGTATATTTGTGTGCCTTTATTCTGTGCTAAATAAATGTATTTTCTTTCTTTCTTTCTCACAATCATTTATCATTTAGTCGATGTATACACACAAACGTAATAAAATCCCGCATCAACGCACTGCTTACCGCGACGAGTTGAAAAACGAACGAACATGTCTCGACTGGAAGGGGTTTTGAAGAAAGAGTTATTGCAGCTTTGAGCTGACCAGTCCCAACAGACGGCTTGCATGTATCAGACCTCGTGTAGCTCGATGAGATGAGAAAGAGACCTACTTATTGTATGAGATCAGGAAATCACGTTTCGTTTTGTTTTATTGTGTTTAGATATCTGTGAAGTACTGTGAAGTGTACACAAAAAACAAAACAGATTTTTTAAATCGTTTTTCTAGTACCTACTACCAGCGGTCAATGACCCCAAAAAACATCAGAAGGCCAATTCTCGTAATTAAAAACGTTCAAAATCTAGTCGCAGTCTCATCTCAGCGACAATCAAACGTCAAGAAGTTGTCAAAAATGTATGGAAACTCGAGGTATTTTTGACAGATTGAGACTGAGATGAGACTGAGATCAGACTGTGAACGTTCTTAAAATTACGAGAATTTCCTCTCAGATCTTTTTTGTTTCGTCTTATAGTGTTTAGATATCAATACACATCAGCACCCTAATTGCGTAACTCAGTTCCGCTAATTAATTTGATTTGACTTCATCTGATTTCATCGTTATTTTCCTGCCCTCATCTTATTAACCTTTTGTCGTTCATAAGGAGGCGCTGTGGGTAGGGTTGCCAACCGTACTCTAAAATAGAGTATTGTACTTTTTCTTATGGGTGTACTAGACTAATCTGTAACACTAATAGAATCCGCCAAAATACTCTTTTTTCATAAACTGACTTATTTGAGGCAAGTGATTTCGTTTCTGCGGTTTTTCTATATTTTCCACTGTGAGACTTGACTATTTGTCGGTCATGAATGTGAACAAGCGAGAAGTGAGGAACAGGGCTTTATAAATAGTGATTAAAATGAGCTCCTTATCTTATATTAACGTAGAATTAGGATGTTTGAAGTCCTACAATTCTTGTAAAATCAATAAAAAATGTTATGTACCGCAATAAAAACTTTTCCAAAAAAAATCTACCGATTTCCGGAAAAACACTACAAAGTGAAAAATAACTTTAATTTCGGAAGTCGGTGACTTTGGATATGTATTTAATTTTTTTGTCACCGTTAGAATGGGACCATTTCGGAATAAACCCCTTTCGAACAAAAAAATAATTTTGCAAATCCGTCTATAAATGACGGAGTTATGCCCGAACATACATTAAAAAAAAAACATGTCGAATTGATAACCTCTTTCTTTTTGAAGTCGGTTAAAAAGTACTAGAAAATACGTAAATAAAAATAAATAAATAAATACATAAATGGTACTCTATTTTATGAATCTGTAATCTTTGTTTACTCTCTCTGAAATCAGAAATACAAAAATACATCTTCTAGAAAAAGTTGGCAACCCTAGCTGTTGGGCCTGTTGGTAACATTTGCGAAAAGTATCGAGAAAACAAGATGGCTGCGATCGGGCCACGCGTTGAATGATCACTTCATCACCACATCATCCATCTTCCTGTCCTTGGTCCCATGTTAGTTATGGTCGGCGCAACACGTCTTCTTCCATTCTCGTCTGTCAGCCTTCACTCTATCATTCACTCCCTTCTCGTTCATATCATTCCTCATACGACCCATCCATGTTTGTTTTGGCTGGATTCAATCAATCAGCCTGCTGTCCAGTCTAACCAGATGCAGAAGCTGTATACCAATATTTTACATCGCTTGACAACCTAACTGACCTCCACAACCCAGTTCCTGGATACCACGATACCCCTTAGTAAGACTGGTTGTCAGAGTTTCGGGCTTCAGACGACCCGTAACGACTATCAAAGATCTAGGAACACGACAGCCGGGAACGTCTTATATGCTTTCCGGGACACGGAGGGTTCTCGATAGACACCCATCCACGAATCAAGCGTAGTTTAAAGGCTTCTTCAGACCGGCGCGACGTGACTCTTGTAGAACTATTTCCATGAAGTTTTCGTAGAAATTGTTCTACGAAAGTCGCGTTGCGCTTGCGTGTGGGAGCCTAACCTTCAATCGACCCGTGCAGTTGTAATTTTTTTAGGATTGTGTCTTAAAATACGCACTGCTTTCTGCACTTATTAATACACAGAGTTGCGTAGAAACGCATGAGTATGTACTCGTATGTAATCGACTAAACGAAGCAGAAATGTGGCCTGCCTCCTGACTCCTGAGTCACTTTTCAAAGTAAACAATTTAATTTTAGCATTCTTCAGTCGCCATCTTTTATTTAGTCACGAAGTAGATAGGTACCTAAGTTTAGGATACTTGCGAAATAAGAACAGCTCAGTCGGACGTTGAAAGATAGTATTTGTTCTACAAATCTATTTAGCATTTTAATAATGACTAGCGAGACGCCCCTGTTTCACATGGTTTTTCATTAGCTCTCTTTTCTTCACACGCTTTATAATAGGTCTTTACCTATGAAATTGCCGTTTTGTATGAAAAAATTTAAACAAATTTTTTTCATGTATTTTTTATTTGTATTAATCGAAGTAATCACCCATGCAATCAATGCATCTTTGCCATCGCAGTGGCAGTTTATTGATGCCCTTCTTAAAGAAATCAGCTGGACGGGAGGCAACAAATTCTTCAAAGGCATTTTGTACTGCCTCTCGGGTATTGAATTTTTTTCCCGCCAAGAAGTTATCCAAATTCTGGAAAAAGTAGTAGTCTGTAGGCGCAAGGTCTGGTGAGTAGGGCGGATGACGGAGAGCTTCCAACCCCAGTTCTTGCAACTTGGAGACCGTCTGCTGTGCAGTATGAGGTCGCGCGTTGTCGTGCAGGAGCAGCGGAGACGAGCGATTGACCAATGCTGGTTGGAGATGTGCCAGCTTCTCCATCATTGTGTTCAGTTCTTCACAGTACACATCTGCAGTAATGCTCACCCCGTTTGGTAAGAAGCTGTGATGAATCACACCGGCGCTAGACCACCAAACAGTGACCATCACTTTTCTAGGGGTAAGTTTTCGTTTAGGGCATTGTTTAGGTGCTGAACCAGGATCCAACCAACTTGCTGAGCGCTTGCGGTTATCAAACAGAATCCATTTTTCGTCGCAGGTAACAATGCGGTTCAAAATTCCTTCATTTGTGTGTCTGTTGAGCAGTGCAAGGCACGTCTCGACGCGTTCTTCGCGCTGACGATCATTGAGTTCGTGGGGCACCCATTTGTCAAGCTTTTTTACCTTGCCAATTTGACGCAAATGGACCAATATTGTTTTGACGCTAACGTCGAAAGCTGCTGCTAATTCAGCCGTAGATTGTGTATCATCAGCTTCCACAATCGCCTTTAATTCGTCATTGTCGACCAAAGTCTTCGGACGACCGCGAGGTTCATTTTTCAGGTCGAAATTTCCAGAACGGAAGCGAGCAAACCAATAACAGGTGGTGCGTTGGTTTGTAATGTTAGCTCCGTAAACGTCGTTGATGTTGCGTGCCGCTTGTGCCGCGTTGCTGCCACGACGGTACTCATATTCCATAATTACTCGAATTTTTAACGTATCCATGATGACGAAAAAGATTGAAATGCGATGAAAATGTAACACTAATCAATAAACAAATGACTACTTTTGGAAAAAAAAATCCATGTTTTTAAAATAAAATTAATTTGAAATTAGAATTCTTACCCAAACAAAAATTATTTTGATTTGAAATGGCCAGTACTGCAAAACGGCAATTTCATAGGTAAAGACCTAATATTAGCTTCACTTGTATGTTTGTTTGTATGTAACCGACTCCTTAGAGCGCGATTTTGACCCACTTTAAACGGTCAGATTTCATTGATACTTTGTAAACTTATCGAGGACCCACGACAATTCAATCTTTTAAAAAAAAAATTGAGAAAAATTAAAAAAAGGAAAAAAAAAACACGTTTTTGTAGTTAGCAGAACTAAAAAATAGAAAATAAATAAAAGTTTAAAAAAACTAAAAAAACACGCTTTAAAAACCAAACTAAAAAAGGAGAAAATAATTTAGGTAATTCAATTAAAAAGCGTGGGGTGCTTGACATTAATTGACTATAAAAATACCTCAAAAAGCACCCCACGCTTTTTTAAATTATTTTCTCCTTTAATTGACGTGAAAACGCCTTTTCGCTCGGAGTAGGTACCTACTGGTAATAAGTTCAATATTTCTGCCCGACAAAAACATGTAAGATTTCAACCGATAATAACTATGAGAGTTTTAGTGCTAGAGTTATGCTTGAGCATTCAAAAGGTAGGCCATATTTATAAAAAAACAAAAAAATAAGCGTGACATAATTTACCTACGACGCGACGTCACACTGCGTGTGCATGCGCCTGCGGGCGTCCCTCTATTTTTAACCGACTTCAATAAAGGAGGAGGTTCTCTATTCGACTGTATTTTTCAAAATGTTTGTTAGCTCAGAACTTTCGTCTGGGTGAACCGATTTTGATAATTATTAAATGGGACCACATAGGAAGCACCAGCTTTAAAATATGTTTTTTTTTATAAAATTCATTAGTAACAAATATTTTTTACTTTTTTCATAAAATACTATATTTTTTTGAAGTGTGCTATATTGTTTATGGCTTATTTAGAAAATCACTATATTTCGTCGCAGAAATGTTGGCAACCCTAGTCTCAGCGCGTCGAAAAAAACATACTGTTCGATTATCAACTGTAGGCGCTTAGTATTGCGTCAAAGATCCAGCACCCTAATTGCGTAACTCACGATTAATCATAATCTGTTTCGTTTTGAAACAGATGGCCAAACCATTGCTTCATATGCTGCTGGGGAGTTTGTTCCGCTACTTCTTCTTCCCAGCTAAAGCACTAGGAAGTGGTGAAGGGCGGGCGTTTTTGGGGGGACTGTCTTATGTAATTTTATTTTGACGTTCAAAAAGAGCTGACTCTCAGCCTAGTTTGAATAAATGACTTTTGATTTTGATTTTGATATGTTCGAAAAATGTGTCTGCTCAACAACGTAAATAACGCAATGAATATTGTTGAACTGTCATAATGAAACCGATTATGATTAATCGCATGTTACGCAATTCGGGTGCAGGAGTATATTCATAAACTGTTTGAACGTCAAAAATTAATGGTTTTAAACAGACGCTAATCATTACTAACTTTAAGCAACGTTAATGAATAAGGGGCCAATGCGCGAACGATTCACGCCGCGATATTTTTACGTCGGTGGAAACGTAGACCGCACGTACGTACGTCACGACGTATGGTGAAAATCGCAACAAGATCCGTTGATATGATGTTTAGATGAACATCGCGGTCACACAGACATTACGAAACACGATTAATTTATATAATTATAGATTCTATAATACTACCACGGTATAAAAAGATATAAAGATTGTGTTAATACTCTAAGAGCAATTAAAAAAGCTATAGAGTTTATAGCACAATTGACTATTTGCTAAAAAAAAAGAGGAAAAAAATAGGTACACGACTAAAATTCAATCACCAACCTTCTATCGTCTCGACAAAATGTAGCAATTCCAATGAAATGTTTATTAACACACTTTTAGCTGCCACAGACCTTAAAAATAACACTAAAACAGTTCACTAGATCACTTATTTAGCCATTTTGTAACACATCACATCATTTCTTCGCAAATTTAACGTAAAATGTTTGTTTTTATTATTCATGCAGGTCTACACAGTTGATTCCGACGTCAACTGACGTCACAGACTGACAATAATTTCGTTGTGTTCGGTGTTGTCGCTTTAAAATTGAAATTCGCACGGAGCACAGGTTATAAATAGTGGTAATTTATACATGGTGTGATGTAAATAATGGATAACCCTAAAACTGGCGATTGGCCAGATTATCATCTATCATTTACCCCACTTATATCGCCATAAGCCCATGGATGACCAAATTATTATTATTTTAAATAAAATCGTACTTACTCTTCCAAAATCAGCTGCCATTTCTACAATAAATTGCTGATTTTTTTTCGTTGAAAAAACTGAATACTTAGGTGTAAATGAGACGGATGACGTATGCTTGAGATGACATGGACGATATTTAAAAGGTAGAACGACAGTTGCTTTTGAATGACGAAGAAAAGAAGACTTTTCACACAGAATAAATCATTTTGTGATCATTCCTTTACGAAAAGTAATAATCTCTGATAATTCCCTTGTTCCCACTTAAGTTTATTTTTTACACAGAAAAACCAAGGGACCGCTATAGACGGCAAAGATGGCAGAGTCGTAATCGATTAAAGGAATAGAGGAATTCTTTTACCCAGCTGTAGAATAGATCAGGCTAGCTCTTATAATAAAAAAAAAATGATATTTGGTAACACTTTCCACCGGTGCGGTGGGACATAAGTAGGCAGCGAAATCTCAGTGATGTTTATTTTTATAAGTTAAATAGCCTACACTGTCCCACTGCTGAGCAAAGGCATGCCGCAAATCTTTACAGGCATACTTTTCCACAGTTATGTTTAATTTCAATCATTGGGGTCAATAACCTTCAAATACTAATATTTAGATGGTGATCAACAAAATGCAGGCCAGTCGTGTTGAAAGCAAAATCTCCTACCGCAAGCCGTTATAAAGAACTTCATGCCAATAATTTGTTCCGACTTCTCACTAACAATATGTTTCATATAATAAACTACCGAGAATAATATATGTATTTGCAAAATCAGATTTTTTATTTTATTCCCAAATATTCAACCGATTTCCCAAAAATAAAGGCAACATTTTATAATCCTAGCAACACCAACATCTGGTTTTATTCAAGCAAATTGACACGGATGTAACACAACCATGTTACTAATACATACAGAGAAGCCTCTATTTCAAAGGCCTAAGGACTATTATCTTTTATTTCTTTTTATCAATAACTTTGTTACTAGCGTAACTGGAATGATTTTACCATATCAATTTACAGTTGTTATGATCCTTAGCTACTTAAAATAAAGTTTAGATTCGTTTAAATGGTAAGTATTGCAATGTCGGTTAAATAAGTGCAAGACGGGTTCTTATATAGTATTGAGGTCTTTCTTAGCTTACTACGTTTACTTCGTCCTTGTGTATTGGCTTGCAAAATCACAAATAAAACTCCATATTGGTCGGCCATCTTGAATGTTTGACACGTAAAAACCATAACAGTATTTACAAATAGGAAAAATGTATTGGGGCATCATGTTTTCCAAGATAATCGACAAAGTTTATTTTTAGGGTTCCGTACCCAAAGGTGCTAACGGGAAACTCTGTCAAAGGGCTATATCTTTTGACCAGTAATTAGAATGTTTAGCCTCTTGACATTTTCAAAGAGTGTGTATGTGTAGGTACCTAATATGGCCCTTGCACAAAGTCACCCGCCACATGTGCACGTCTGTCTGTTCGGGATATACTGAAAAACTACTGAACGGATTTTCATACGGTTTACACCAATAGGCAGAAGGTTTAGGTGTCCCTATATAAAATTGTATATTGTTTAACGCGGGCGATGCCGCTGGCAATCGTTTTAAAACAAAAAATGGCAGATTAACCATTGCGAAAAATCACCACGTGCGAGAGTTTATTTTGCTTTGAACATTTATGGATCGCTGTTCCCTTTGTCGGCGGCGCGTGTGATTCGAGTAGTACCTACAAGTTACCTCTAGTGCTACCTACTATTGATTCTGACGTTTTCGATTTGATTAATATTTTTTTTAATTATTCAAAAAAAAACTTGATTTTTTTACTTTTACTCAATGCTTCAAAAGTAAGTACTCCTTATGGCAAGCTGTTCTGCCGCAGAAAAACAACCATTAAAATTTCTCGGTGCATAGAAGAACTATCTTTTCCCCGCGGCTCCGCCTGCGTGGATGTCGGTTATCGCGTAAAAAAGTAGCCTATGTCCTTCTCCGTATCCCAGGCTATATCTCTGCCAAATTTCTTGACGATCGAATCAGTGGTTTAGGCGTGAATGCGTAACAGACAGACATACAGAGTTACTTTCGCATTTATAATTTAAGATAGTAGTTAGGGATGTACAACTCCATAGGTTTAGATAGTAAAATAAAGGTACAAAAACACGTGACTCAAGATGCGCAACCTTTTATTTCAAATGTTAAAATTATATTATTTATAGTTATACATTATTAGACTCTATTCTGAATCTGAATCTGATGAACTATCGTTCCGTTGTATCATCAACAGAGATCGGATATTCGGATGCATATTCACCTAAAATTGAGATGTTGGCTAACATGGAATGCGCTTTTGTATCGAAAAAGTCTTTATGTAAGTAATTTGTTTATTTTTTGTTTTAACTAATAGTAACCACCTCTCCTCCAATACATACACATATTTGTATCGGGTTAAACATTAATTTTAAATTAATACACATCTGAATAGTTATGCAATCCAAGAATTCCAGGGTTTTTTAATAAATATTACAAATAATTTATAAAACCGCTTCCATACTTTCATAGCTAAAAATATCTTTAGGTAAATATGCATCCGAATATCCGATTTCTGATCATCAATTATTTTGCTAGCTATGATAACACAATTTAACAAAATCGAAACGCACTCGCAAAATCGTAAATGTCGATTGTCGAGAGCGCTGTCAAAGGCTGGTTAACCGACTAAACGTAATACATGCCACTTCAGTTGCCAAACTACATCACAGTTGTACTTTTCAATTTCGCAACGAACCTTTCGAAATGAACCTTTTTGGCGCAGCCGTGAGGCACACACTGTTGTAGTTATTTATTTATTGTCACTTTTTTATTTGTTATTGTATTTTGTGTTTCACGGACTGTGTCCAAATAAACGGTATTCTTTCTTTTCTTTCTTTCTTTATATAATTCGTTGTATTTTCTAAAAGGTTTAGGGAACCGTTTTTTTGGGCTCTTTACAATAGGCAGATTACAAAATATTATTTTATTGTAATAAATCTAACAAAAAAAATGTGCTCAAGTAAGTAGTTACATCTAGGAAGAGTAGTTTAAGAATAATTGATAAAGTTTAATATGCATGAATAAAAGAGGAAACTATCGTATAAATCGACAATAAATTTGATTTTCTTACACCGTATTTTTAAACAAGAAAGTGTCAACCATAAAAAAACCCTTTTTTCGATTTGTTTACCTTTAATTAACTAGCTAAACCTATGGAGTTATAGTGCTAAATTTTGTACGGTGCGGAGGTACGGAACCCTACTTACGTGAGTCCAACTCGCACTGGGCCGCTTCTTGACCAACCAGTTTATCCTTTTCTTAATTTAGCTTGATTCCCAGTAGTTACTTGTAACTAGTTATATCGCTTACGACGGCCCTGGGTTTTTTATCTGTCCTCCACAACAGAATTACCTACTAGGCACACAACAACAACCGCAGGGGTCGATCGATTACGTTAAGCTACGCTTGCCGCGGTTGGTTTGTTGATGGGTCATGTTTACATACCCCTCCGTGCCGCCGAAAGCACGATATGCCGTTAGTCCCGGCTTTAATTTGTAGATCTTTGACAGTGGTGACGGGTACGTAAACAATTGAAAATCTGACAACCAATCTTACTGTGTAACCAGTTAGGTACCCAGTTACTGGTTTGTGGAGGTAAGAATATAGAGCGATTGCATATCGACCTCCACAACATGTCAGCAACCAAATTACTGGGTAAGGATCGTAATACCCCTTAGAAAGACTGGTTGACATATACATACATATCGCATCTTTAGAATTATAGAGACCTAATGCGAAATTAGCCGCAAGCAAAATTATTTCGAATTATTAGAATTATTAGAGCCTATTTTGGTTGCGGCTAATTTCGCATTAGGTCTCTATAATTCTAAAGATGCGATATATTATTATTATACATACTTACTACTTTACTAATATACGGCACGGTTGGCGCAGTGGCCAAGCGATTGACTGCTGCGCTGCGTGTCGCGGGTTCGATACCCGCACGGAACAAATATTTGTATGACCTACAAGTAGTTGTTCCCGGTCCGGCTGTTTGTGTTTGTGAGTTTAAATGTTTGTAAACGCACCCACAATACAGGAGAAATTCCTAGTGTGGGGCAACGTTTAAAAAAAAAACAGAAGAGTTTGTTTATTTCATTGAACGCGCTAATGTCTAAAACTGCGAGATGGATTTGAAAAAATATTTTTGCATTTGATAGCCCTGCTAACCATGATTTTGTATTGATGGATAGATCTACGAGATAGATACGATAGATAGATCTACTAGAGATCTACGTTTTGGAATGGGCAACTAGCTTCAACTTTCCAACTGGTCGACTTTTTGACGATATAAGTAAAAAATATCTACTTATGTTCCACGAAAAATAACAAAAGCAGGTGATTGATTACGGTCATTGACCGTACCGCATCGTATAATGAAAAATGTTTTTATTTGTTCCATTCGCTTTGGATATCGACACCCAACACGCGGGTAAAGTATTGCTAGCTAATTTAATTTGACTCTGTAGATAGCGCAGACAAAATCGAGGGCAGAAGCTAGTTTAGACTACATTCACAAAGTCACTGCGCTAGCTGTAACGGTTTTTGGTGTCATATTAAAATTGTATTAACATTTAGAACAAATAACTGTTATTCAAGCACACTTAAACACTGCTTTGAAATCGTAATAAAATAATCAATAGAATTAGCATACAATCATAATCAATATTTAATCTCGATTATGATTGTAAATGTAATGCTTGCTCATCCCTAGCATCGGGTGTAATGACACTGACAGCTCACTCCACGCTCACTCCACCCGGTGAAATGGTTACAGAACTTACAGAATAGCATCTGATATAATAAAATGGCCCTAAGTTGAAGTTTAAGTCAAGAATCTTGCCCTCTTTACACACCAATGACACGTAGTCCAAATTTCTAATTAATAGTGCAAATCCAATGCAATGTAATTATGTACTTACTCTGTCTTTTATTTTATTTTATAACCTATGTTTTTTGTTTCTCATTTTCATAAACAATTGTACACCTAGACTTAAGTTAGCAACTAAGCGGTAATCTGGCGATTTCTGTTGTCAATGTTGTGTTTACTTGTAATTGGTAATATAATCGTTTGATTTAATATTTGTATGTATATGTATGTGCTGTGGATGAACCTTTAAGTAAATAAATAAACCAGTCTAACACCCACAGACATCATCATCTGCCCGTCTTCTCCCAATCCCTATCTTGAGTCGGCTACCAGTCTAACCGGGTGCAGCTGAATACCAGTTTGTATTATGGACAGCCTGCCTATGACCTCCGCAAGTTCCACAACCCGGTTACCAGGTAATACTAATATATTTTTTTTTTTGGTTTGGCATCTCGCAGTTGGCCTTGAGAGGCCGTGACTGCTCAACCGGGCTTTCCTGGGGCTGCCATTAAGAAGTTAATCTTAACGCAGCCAGCCAGGGCTTACAAACTAAAATTTATAAACTAAGCGACTGCATGCTGAGGGCACCCCCTGTGGGGTACGGACCTCGGCTCAGGGCGTCACTGATAGGGGGACAGCTATCACTATTTGGGACAGGCTGGATCAAATTGGCATTATTATTATTATAGGGGGAATTTAAAGCTACTGGCTCAGCTGCGGCGCGGGCTGGCGCTTCAACGAGCAAGGGTCGGTCGGGGGTCTCGACGTTAGGCGCCGATACTACTAGGGGTCTTCGTGGGGCGCGAGGACCTCGGCGGCGAGGTCGGAAGGACGATTTTGTACGGTGTGTGCGAACTGTACTGGTGGCCCTATTGCTTTCCTGAAGGATAGTAATGTGGTCGTCTGGGTCGGTGAGCACATGTCTCGGCCGTCGGACAGAGCTAATCCTACTGGGGACATAAGTGGCGGCTTTCACAATCAAGGGATTGCGGTGAATTTCGGCTTTATCGAAGAAACGCTTCGAGTTGCGTTTCAAGAACTGACTGACCGTGGGGATTTTCAGATCGAGATGGAGGATCTCGTTCCGAACGAACCAAGGGGCGCCTGTGGCTTGCCGGAGGAATCGGTTCTGTACTAATAATTTTATGGTTCTACTCATTGATATATCTACAAATAACCCAAGATACACAATCAGCGTCTCAAAAACGTCCGCATAAATAGGGCGCAATGTGCGCAGGTGTCAAATAGTATAGTTCAGTCTTCTTTCAGTCATTCTTTTTGGATATTGCTTTGTAAAAAGCACTTTAAGTCATGCTTGTAAGGTTGAATTTGCAAAAAAAAAATTTTTTTCTCATAACTACAACCAATGACGTCTATAATTGGAGACAGTTTTGAGTGTTACTTTTGTTCTCACTATTCTATACCACTGCCCAAAAACTCTGACAGAACCAAAGAAAGAAAGAATGCGTTTCTTTTCAAAGATAGATAAGATAAGATAAGATATTTTATTGTACCAAAAAAAAACAGTGCTTTACAATTCCTTAAAGTCTACATTAGTACATTAGTTAACAAGGAAAAAATAAAAACAGGAATAAGACGCAAAGGAAACATTTTGCTTATGAACTCCACACTAGGTCAAGCCTGTCTCGTGGAGTCCATGGGTGGTATTACCAGATGGTGAAAAGCGTATTACATTAATACTCATGGATTGCTATTGTCGAGAGGCACATAAAATGCATGCATTATTATTTTAAAGTAAATAATAAAATGAGTTAATTAATCAAACATTGTCTAGGCTTAAAACAATAGAGTAGGAAGAATGAATATTTTGGGCGCCATTGTGCACTATGTGTAAGTGTATATGTGTGTGTGTGTGTGTGAGAGAGAGAGTGTGTGCGTGTGTGTGTGAGTGTTGTTGTGTTACGAAATTACCTTTAAAAGAGATTCGGACTCAGTGTATGATTGGGCTAGCAGCCATTTGCGAACAGTCTTTTTGACTTGGTTTATCCTAGAGTTGGCGATGTCACACATTTTCACGGCTTTGTTGTAAATGTGACTGAGCAAGAATTCTTGCATGTGCTGTGCGAAAGTTGTACGCGTCCTTATAGAGACACACCTAAAGACTCGACGTTTGAGTAGTTGTGAGTATTCCGGGGTCTGGATTACGATTTTATGCTGTTTCAATATGATTTTAAAGATATACAACTGTCGGACAGTGAGTACTGCGGCTTCTTTGTACAAAAGGGCCGTCGGGTATCTAAAAGGTTTTTTGAGCATGACTTTCAAAACTGATCGTTGAGCTCGTTCGCTTTGGATCATGGTGGTGATTCCAACTCCACCCCATACTGCTATACAGTAACACAAAATTGATTCACATAGTGCCACATATACCATGTTTAGAGTTTTTTTATTGGCAGAGTTACGCAGGAGTTTCATTATGTGAATCAATTTTCTGGTGCGTTTGGCCACCAGGTCAATATGCGGTTTGAAACAGAGCCGCTGGTCTATTAAAACCCCCAGATATTTTATCCATTCTACCTTTTTTATTTCCTGGCAGGTGCACAGGAGAGGGTTACAGATTGCACAGTGGATTTTAATGTCAAGTGGTAGTTTAGGTGCTGAGGCATGGGTTTTATGGAAACACAAGTATTTGGTTTTGTCAATATTTAACGAAAGAAGATTATAGTCGAGCCATCGTTTGATACAAGTCAGACTATTTTGAGCTCCCTTATACAATGTACTAATTCCCAGGATTTGCCATGAAAGAGAATGACCGTGTCGTCAGCATAGCATATGATATCTGCATTGTCCTTTAATGTGGAATGTATATCATTTATGTAGATGATGAATAAGGTCGGGCCGAGGACACTACCCTGTGGAACTCCACAGATCATATCTTTTAGACAGCTGGTGTTCTCACCCACTTTCACGCACTGGCGTCTGTTAGTTAGGTAGGTTTTAAACCAGTCTAATGTCAGTCCTCTGATTCCAATGACCTCCAGTTTCTTCAGAAGTATGGGTATTGCAACAGTATCAAAGGCTTTTGCCAGATCTAAAAATACTCCCAGGCACTTTTTGTTGTTGTCTAAATAAGATGTTACAAGTTTGGTCAGGCGGCTCACTGCATCTTCAGTGGATTTTCCACTCCTGAAACCAAATTGTTTATTGGAGATCAGCTTGTTCGACTCCAAGAAAGAAACCAAGCGTTTGTTTGCTACCTTTTCCAGAATTTTGGAGAAGATTCCTAAAAGCGATATAGGCCTGTAATTCGCAGGGTTTTGTTTTGATCCAGTCTTGAAAATAGGGGTGACTCTAGCTTCTTTCCATTTATCTGGGAATATACCTGTACTTAGACTAAGGTTGATGATGTACGTTAGTGGGGTCAAAATTTCACTTTTTATTTCTTTTATAATTTTTGGTGTAAGACCATCAACTCCGGCAGCACTGTCACTGTTAAGGTTTACAATCAGTTTGTTAATCTCATATACATCAGTAGGTTGCATAAAGAAAGTAATCCCTAGTGGTTCTCCTAATTTTTGCTTGGAAACCACTGACTCCTGAGTTTCGTTTATGTCGTGTAGAATTTTGCTTGCCAAATGTGTGCCAACAGAGGAGAAATATTCGTTGCAGTAGTCAACTGAGTCTTTTGCCGTGGATTTACAATGTAGTAAGTCGCTAGGACTGCTTCTGTTAATGTGTTGCTCGGTGATTATTTTAATAGTATTCCATAATCCTTTGGTATTTGATTTATTTTCTTCTAACTTTTTACTTTCATGTTCATGTCTTAACTTGTGCACCAGATTGGTAAAAAAGTTTCTGTAGCGGGTATAAACGAGTTTTTTTGCTTCGTCTTGTGGGTGTTTATTTGACTCTCTGTGCAGTTTATCCCTGTGATTCATACATTTTATAAGGCCAGGTGTGATCCAGGGCTTCCATATGATTTTAGAACGGCTAATTGTCTTTTCAGTCGAGTGTTTCTTTATTGCAACTGCTAAAAGTTCGTGAAATTTATTGGTTGCTGTATTAACGTCTAAATTACTTACCACTTCATTCCAGTCAATGTTACGGAGCTCTTCAGTTAGCGCGAGAAAGTTAATTGTATTAATCGTTCGTTTTTTGAAATTAGTGGCAGTTGGGGAGGCCGTGTTGTATCCCATCATTACCAATTTGTGATCAGTGATATCAGCTTCACAGATAATACCTAGAGCACTCTGGTGTCTTGCTTTTAAAAATATGTGGTCAAGGCACGCATCCAATCTAGTTGGTTTATGTATTACTTGCCTCAACCCATGTTCAGACATAAGGCAAGCAAATTCTGACGAAGATTTGTCCGACAAAGACATGAGATTTATGTTGATATCACCGGTCACAATGATTGTTTGGAATTTTTTAATTGAATTGAGGATTTTGTCAAGGGAGGAAATAAAATTGTCAACCTGTCGATGTGAAGGAGATCGGTATATCGCAATTAAACAAATATCCTTAGAGAGCTGAAGTAAGAGAGATTCAGCGTCTTGAAGATTAGGCTCCGAAACCGAAGCATTCCAGCAGTTTCTAACGTACGTTACAACCCCTCCGCATTGGTTGAGATTATTTATAGTAGAGTACGACGTGTAACCCTGTATCTGACCCACCACTGGACAACTTCTCAGCCAGCATTCAGTGAGAATAATAACATCGTACACGATGTTAAGTCGTTTTAATGCAATGCAAAATGTATTGAAGTTGTGCTGTAGGCTACGTATGTTAAATGTCAAAATCTTAAAGTTATAATTAGAAGTCATAGAATTCTGGCAAACTTCAAGTCTATCGAGTTCTTGACACTCCAGATTAGTACTGTCATCTAAATCATCCACTAATAAATTTGCCATTTGTATTTTAAGTTACAGTACAGTTGGTATAACCAGTAAGGATATTTGGCGTCAGGAACTCTATAATGGAATTTAAATATACGTAGTGAAATTGCTCGAGTAAGCAACTGGTGTACTTTTGTTGCATTAATACAGCTAGGGTTTACTTTCTTTACTAGCGCACAGCTACTCTTTACTATATTTGTAGTTGTGGTATAGAAATGATAGACGCGATAAGCGAGTGTTATTAGTATGGCTGGCGGTGAGTTGTGAGTATTTTGATTGTGTATTTGCGATAGAATAGTAGATCGTCGTAGCGTGAAATTCACATAACAAGTAAAGAGGCGTGAACTTCTGTTTGTGGGATTACAGGAGATTTGCTTGTGGAGTATATGAATATGTTTGTTTGTGTGCAGTGTACACAAGTGCGTTTCGTATAAGTAAATGAATTTAAAAACACAAAAAATCACCATTGGAGAAGGCAAAGACATTATGAGACATAGGAAAAAGAGGTTCTTAAAATTATTGGTCCTCAAGAACCTGTGCCGGAGATATTTGGTGGTCTGGGTCGGCAGCATCCTTTGCTTGAGGAGGGCCAACTTTCTCGTCCAGGTCATTTGGTGTCCGGATGGTAATAGATGGCTGCTTGTCAGCTTTCCGCACATTGATAGTGCCATTTCGTACCCAGCAGTAACGGAAACCGTGTACCTGTGCACGTGTCCGAGCCTCACGAAACAACAACCTATTGCTGGCAGTCAGACGCTCGTTTATGTAGACATTATTGGAGGTCCCCTTTATTATGTCGTCAGAAGTAAGTGGTCGTCGGTCTTTCGCAGCTTTTAGAATCTGTGTGCGTGTAGTTCGGCGCGTTAGTCTTAAAACAATAGACCTCGGTTTGCCCGAAAGGTTAGTGCGTCGTGGGCCCGCGCGATAGGCCTCATCTATGTCAGCCTCTGAAAGATTGCAACCAATTTTCTTTGCTGTCAGCATAGTAATATGCACGAGATTTTCATTGTTTTCTTCTTCGATTCCGATTATTTCAAGTTCATTTCTCATGTTACTTTGTTCGTAGGTATTTAATTTGTGATGCAGTTCGCTTATAGAGGTTTTAAGCAATATTATTTCCTTATCTCGTACCTCTATTTTTCTGTTAAAATCTTCGAGTTTCTGATTGATGGCTTCGGAAACATTAGCCAGTTTCAAACCAATATCTGTATTTTGCTTTTTTAGATCAGATACCTGGTGTCTCAGTAAGCGTATTTCAGAGAGGAGTAGCGCCGACTCTGTGCCTGTGGGAAGCTTTGGTATGGACTCCAGTACGTCTGTAGTGCAAATATTCACATGTTCAGTAACGATGGTATCAGGTGAAAGATCCATCCGTGGGCGCTTTTGGCGTAGAGAAACGTTTGAAGTATCTGGTGTGCCCTGGAGTGCTCTTTGTATGTCCGGTTCAGATTGAACATGCACAATATTTACTGCGTCTACAGTCTTCGGTGGTGTGCGGACTATACGCGGCATTGTGTAATATTGCACTGACAGATTAGTTAATTAAAACACAAAAGCCAGCAAAAAATAAAAAAAAGTCAGTAATAAACACAAAAACTCAGTAAAAAATTCAAAAAGACGATTTGTGTAACTTAGGATCGAGGATCGAAGACACAGTCTTTTGAATAATGCTGTTACTCTCTTATAGAGCTCCTTTCTAATGATCAGTATGCGCATGCGCACTGGATGTGTATCGTGTCGCGTATCGTGTCGCGAACAATAGCATAATGATTGATCACTACACTGCGTAGGTGTAGCAGAGAGACAACACAATGGGACATTGTTTTTTTTCTAACATTACGCTTTATATTCCCCGAAAATGTAGCCAGAGTAGGTATGGCTGTACTAGGATCATTTGGAAACTATTGCCGCCATCTTGTTTTTACTCGCTTTAAATTAGCTTCACTTGTATGTTTGTTTGTTTGTTTGTATGTTTGTATGTAACCGACTCCTTAGAGCGCGATTTTGACCCACTTTAAACGGTCAGATTTCATTGAAACTTTGTAAACTTGTCGAGGACCGATGACAATTCAATAATTTAAAAAAAAATTGAGTAAAAAAATACGTTTTTGTAGTTAGCAGAACTAAAAAATAGAAAATAAATAATAGTTTAAAAAACTAAAAAACACGCTTTAAAAACCAAACTAAAAAAGGAGAAAATAATTTAATTCAATTAAAAAGCGTGGGGTGCTTGACATTAATAAATTGATTATAAAAATACCTCAAAAAGCACCCCACGCTTTTTAATTGAATTAAATTATTTTCTCCTTTTTTAGTTTGGTTTTTAAAGCGTGTTTTTTAGTTTTTTAAACTATTATTTATTGGAACGTATGGTAAAAGTAAAATTGTAGAAATCTTCACGTAACTATAAAGTGTTGTGCCCCCTCCGTGCGACTTTTATTCTATACTAACTTTTGCCAGCGGCCCGCGTGGAGGTCCAAAATTAATTCCACGGGAATTTAGGTACTAGCGGGATAAAATTAAATAGTATCCCATATGTCATTCCAGGTTATAAACAGACTATCTGTATACCAAATTTCATGCAAATCCATTCAGCTATTTTTGCGTGATTGATTAACAAACCTCCAAAAGCCTAAACATCCGAACTTTCACATTATAATATTAGGTATTTATAGTGGGATAAAAGAAACACACAGAGTGAGATAGATTTAATGGTTTTCGAGGGTGCCGAAGCCGATAGTGAGGTCAAAAGGAACATCCAAGATGGCGGCTGCGAAATTTTTCAAATTTTTCATCATGACTGTGTTGTTTTTTTTTTTTGGGTTCCGGACATTATTCTCTTGCCTTCAGTTGGGAATAAGCTAACCAGATTATGACTTCTCTATCAGTCTTCATCTCCGTAGTCACACTCTTTCTAACCATATCATCATTCACACAGTCTATCCATCGTTTCTTTGGTCTCCCCCTACTCTTATAGCCATCGACATTCATTCTCTAAACTTTCCTTACGACATTTTCCTCCGGTTTGGGTTCCAAAAGAAGAAAAACAGAACCACCCCTGGATCATTTCGTTGTCTGTCAGTCTGTCAAGCAAGACCATAGAAACCTATGGTCAAGACCCATTTTGTCTGGAACTCGGGGAAGGATTTCAAACTGATAGCTCTGAAAATAAATAATAGTAAAAAAAAAAACTGAAAAACACGTTTTAAAAACCAAACGAAAAAAAGTAGTTTTAGTTTGGTTTTTAAAGCGTTTATTTTTTTTTCTTTTTTCGCCAGTATAATGGAACCAGTTTATGAAATTATTGAATTGTCATCAGCCCTTGACAAGTGTGCAAAGTTTCAAAACAATCCGAGGTTTTGAAGAGGGTCAAAATCACGTTCAAAGATTCCATTTCCATAGTACAGACGCCAGTACAACAAGCTACCCCAATCTTTCAAATTTCCTTGTTAGATTTTCAACTTTATTACATAAGTATAAGGTTCATGTTCAATTGATAAAATTTGACAGTTTCAGGTAGCTTGATGTGCTGGCGTCTGTACATTTTTAATTAAAGCTTCTATGTCAACGCAATATGGTCTAAAATAAGGCAATTAATGCCGCATGTTAACACCATCTTTACATAACATCACACCTCTATACCCCGAGTGGTTTTCAGCGCTGTACCTATACGTAGTACACCCACATTTCGCCAGTTATGATTAAGTCCCATGTAAGGGGCGACCCTATTGCCATCAACCGGGCATAAATACAGCCGGCCTTAGTCTGCTATTTTTATAAATTCGTCATTCCAACACGATCCCATTGTCATTCATTTGTCATTTTGCTAAAAGTTCGTAATCTGCTAAATTCATAATGGTCGATCATTGGTCAGTCAATGGTCTCGTAATGGAATTGTGTCATAATGGCATTTTCGTATTGCCATTATTATAAAACTCGTTAGTAGAAATGTTTTTCGAAAAACGACTACTAAATTTGAACATTTATTTTATTTTTACATATTATTTATTAGTGTTTTAAGCAATCTAAAGTAGTAGGAAGTTCGTAAATTAAGCCAGTCAAATTCGTCATTATGTACGAGATTACCAATAAATGCCATTTCTTTCAATGGAGTGTCAGTGGCTGACCATTGGAAAGTCATAATGACGCCATTTTATTAGTAGATTACGAAACTTGTCAAAATCAACAATTATGAAATCAATGACAGACCATTCTGACACTATTGTAATAGCAGACTTGAGGCCCTGGCTTCTGGCTGCTATTGAGTAATTCTAGATGGAAAAACCGAATGACACTGCTCGACTCAAGGTGCCTCAAGGTTCAATTCTTGGCCCTTTTTTATTTCTAGTTTATATTAATAGACCTTCCCTATCTGATGGCTAACTTCTCGGATATAATTTTATTCGCTGATGACACTTCTCTTATTTTTAGAATAGATAGAAAAGATACGGATGTCTTACATGTCAACGATAGCCTAGCTGTTCTATCGAAATGGTTTGCTGCTAATAATCTTTTACTCAATGCGAACAAAACTAAATGTCTTAAGTTCTCGCTACCAAATGTACCCCAAGTAGGTCTAAATTTAAAACTTGATGGCAAGAAACTAGATGCTATTTCGGAAACTGTATTTTTGGGAATTACTCTAAATTCAAAATTGCAATGGGGTGCCCACATTAGAGCTCTTTCAAGCAGATTAAGCTCAGCTGCTTACGCAGTAAGAAAAATAAGCAGCAGTTGGCTGATGTAGCCACAGCTAGGTTAGTAAGTATACTTTGCTTATTTTCACAGTATTATGTCTTATGGCGTTTTGCTGTGGGGATTGGCAGCTGACGTAGATTCAATTTTCAATTTACAAAAGAGGGCAATCTGCGCAATCTATAAAATGGGGCCTCGCGAGTCTTTTAGAAACAAATTCAACGAAATTGATAAACTGACTCTGCCTTCTCTTTATATCCTAGAAAATATCTTGTATGTTCACAAAAACTTAGGTATTTTTAAAAAATATGCGATTTCCACTAAATACACGTAGTAAAGGTAAAATTGTGATTACAAAATTTAGATTAGTCGGTTACACAAAGTCGATTACAGAACTTAGTGATGGAAAGTTTAAAACTCATATCAAACTTGTCCTTATCAAAAAAGCATATTATAAGATAAAAGACTACGTTGAAGACAGGGAAGTTTGGCATTAATTCCTTCTGAACATGTGGCTTCCCTGGTACCTCATTAACAGCATAACTATGTGAAAGTCTATTAACTGCTCCCAAATTACAATGTTAATTTTTATTATTTTTATTTTTTACAATGTCTGACATATTCTCGTTATTATTTGACATTAAACATCAATTTTAATATCGACTATTTATATTAGTTATTGTCATGGAAATCATGTCACTTGGTTCAAATAGGTTCATTTTATCTATGTAGATTCTTTTACATATTGTGAATGAGAGAACGTTGTAGGCCTTACAGACTAGATTTGTAGACGATTTTCTATTGTGTATTTTCATTCCTCTAAGTACCTGGTACTTATTGACTGGCCTGCACTGTCCTTCCATACCTATTATCTCTGTAATTTGAAAACATTGTAAAAGCCAATTATTTTTAAAAGAGTAACCGTTGAGTTTCTTGCCGGCTCTTCTCCATAGGAAACGACAAATTGGAACCGTGCACCTAGCTTCTGACGTTTCGTAAGTGCCCATGCAGGTTTATGTGAAATAAAATATTTTGATTTTGATTTTGATTTTTGACTCGGGTATCGAACCCATGGCGAGCGAGGCAGTCACACAACACACATTATACAACTTAAATATGGGTAACCTATACGTCTGCCTCCCCCTACCAGGAGTGCAGGCGTGATGTTTTGTAAGTAGAACTTCCAGAGTTAAAATAAACCAACATTTCATAGTTAAATGACACACAGTTAAGCGTTGTATCACTTAATTTACTTAACTGTGACATTACCTGACATTAGTACCGCTCCGATGCGCGTGAGTCGATTTTAAACTCAGAACCTCGAACATTACTCTGCGTGAGACAGAGATAGAAGATACAATTGGACGTAAGTTCGAGTGAGACGGGTATAGTTTTGTTGCTGTGAATTATTTGCGTGATGGAATTTTATTATTTGGTCATTGGACTGTTTTTTTTAGTGTTCGTTTTAAATTGTTTACGATTTTATAGCGTTATTTTTACAAAAAACTCATTTCAAGGATATTTTCTGCAGTTGGTTAAATTAGTTATCAAATTGTTCAATAAAACCATTCCCTTCCTTTTACCAAGTATATTAGGGTCGGCTTCCAGTTTAACCAGATGCAGCTGAAAACCAGTTTTCTACATGGAGCGACTGGCCATCTGACCTCGACAACCCAGTTACTGGGTGACACGATACCCTTCGGTAGTCAGACTTTCGGGTTTCTGACCACCCATGCTGTTATTCGTAGATCTTCGACAGTCGTTACGGGTCGTCAGAAGCCCGAAACTCTGAAAGTCTGACGACCAGTCCAAGGGGTATCTTATTACCCGTTGCTGGGTTGCTGAGGTCAGACAGGCAGTCGCTCCATGTAAAATACTGGCTTTCAGCTATATATCCGGTCGCTTGCTGCCCTCTACCAGCAATACTCTAAGCCGAAGTCCGTACCCCACAGGGGGTGCCCTTGGCGAGCAGTCACTATAGTTTTAAGTTTTTAAGCCCTCGCTGGAGGGCTTAATTTATTAAGGTTATCACAGGCAGGTCCGGTTAATCAGCCGACAACTTTATAGGTTGACCTGCGAGATGTCATAAAAAAACCCTACGCCCGAAGTGTTTTGGCCTGACCGAAAAATTGGTTTTAACACTTGTTTTGAAAGATCAGAAACTTTCAGTCGGGCCCGTATCAGGGGGCCTAGTCTCTAAGCACGAAAACCGTAATCTCAGTCGAAGTTACGGGCGTTTCCTACTCCGTATCACTTACGGACCCATGATTAGTTTGGGGCCCAAAATAAGAATTAATTACTACACGATTTGACAGTTGTCCCTAAATCCTATATCGTTTTACCCGTCTAAAAAAGTTAATTAATCAGCTGTAGGAGTCACTTTGAAGTTTCGAACTATTTTCGGACGGGCCCGTGTTTTTGTTGACGGAGTTAGAGAGTAGCCCCCCTGATTCGGTGACAGACTTAAATAATAGAAACCCTATGTTTGGAGGTAGCAGGACTCCCCCAGTTGAGCATCTTTACAAAGAGAGTTATTGCAAACTATTTTAAAATACAATGGAAATTCCCCGCTGACGAAGCTGGTGTTTTCGATAAATCCAATACCTAATTAAGAAACCAATCAGTTAATAGCTTAGGTATGAATGTAATGTTCAATTTTATTTCGTTATTTTGGACCACAAATATGAATCAGGTAATTATTAAGAAATTAAGAATAACGATTCGATCAAATACAGTTTGGCAGAGACATCGGTCGGCTTCCAGTTCGGATGCAGCTGAGTATCAGTATTTTACTTGGACCTACTGCTTATCTGACCTCCACAACCCAGTAACTGGGTAACACGATGCCCCTTGGTAAGCCTGCTTGTCAGACTTTCGGGCTTCTAACAACCCGTAACGACTGTCAAAGAACTATGAATGACAGCCGGGACCTTCCGCCGCACGGAGGGGTCTTAGTATGTAAAGATGGTCACCTATCCACGGACCAACCGCAGCAAGCGTAGCTTAACCTGATCGATCGACCCTTGCGGCTGTTACATCATTGAGAAAAAATACGTGGTATTTTCCGTAATTCTATAATATTTTTTAACAAAATCATTTTAAGTAATCTTGAATAAATGTCTTACTTTGACTTTGCGTACTAACGATAATTACTTATTTACCTACTGACTACCTACTAACTAAATACAAAATAACAAACAAAAACAAAAGTACAGAAGGCTCACACACACATAGACACTTTTAAGTACAACGAGTGCAAGCGCACTCGGATGTCCGTATGTACGTGATGCTGTTTCAAATGTCAATCTGCCCAGCCTTTTCACAACTACGTTTGGGGTCGGCTTCCAGTCTAACCGGATGCAGCTGGGTAGGTAGGTACAAGTATTTTACATAGAGCGACTGCCTATCTGACCTCCACAACCTAGTTACTGGGTGGGGCCATTCAAGTATTACGTAAGCAGATTTTTTAAATTTTTGACCCCTCCTCCACCTCGTCAGCAAAAGTAAGCAAAGCTCTTTCCCCCCTCCCATGGTCACGTAAACATTGGTAGCAGACACACAACGTGTCACTGCTGCAACGTGTGCTCACTTTCGTGTTAATAGGTCTTTACCTATGAAATTGCCGTTTTGTATGAAAAAATTTAAACGAATTTTTTTCATGTATTTTTTATTTGTATTAATCGAAGTAATCACCCATGCAATCAATGCATCTTTGCCATCGCAGTGGCAGTTTATTGATGCCCTTCTTAAAGAAATCAGCTGGACGGGAGGCAACAAATTCTTCAAAGGCATTTTGTACTGCCTCTCGGGTATTGAATTTTTTTCCCGCCAAGAAGTTATCCAAATTCTGGAAAAAGTAGTAGTCTGTAGGCGCAAGGTCTGGTGAGTAGGGCGGATGACGGAGAGCTTCCAACCCCAGTTCTTGCAACTTGGAGACCGTCTGCTGTGCAGTATGAGGTCGCGCGTTGTCGTGCAGGAGCAGCGGAGACGAGCGATTGACCAATGCTGGTTGGAGATGTGCCAGCTTCTCCATCATTGTGTTCAGTTCTTCACAGTACACATCTGCAGTAATGCTCACCCCGTTTGGTAAGAAGCTGTGATGAATCACACCGGCGCTAGACCACCAAACAGTGACCATCACTTTTCTAGGGGTAAGTTTTCGTTTAGGGCATTGTTTAGGTGCTGAACCAGGATCCAACCAACTTGCTGAGCGCTTGCGGTTATCAAACAGAATCCATTTATCATCGCAGGTAACAATGCGGTTCAAAATTCCTTCATTTGTGTGTCTGTTGAGCAGTGCAAGGCACGTCTCGACGCGTACTTCGCGCTGACGATCATTGAGTTCGTGGGGCACCCATTTGTCAAGCTTTTTTACCTTGCCAATTTGACGCAAATGGACCAATATTGTTTTGACGCTAACGTCGAAAGCTGCTGCTAATTCAGCCGTAGATTGTGTATCATCAGCTTCCACAATCGCCTTTAATTCGTCATTATCGACCAGTCTTCGGACGACCGCGAGGTTCATTTTTCAGGTCGAAATTTCCAGAACGGAAGCGAGCAAACCAATAACAGGTGGTGCGTTGGTTTGTAATGTTAGCTCCGTAAACGTCGTTGATGTTGCGTGCCGCTTGTGCCGCGTTGCTGCCACGACGGTACTCATATTCCATGATTACTCGAATTTTTAACGTATACATGATGACGAAAAAGATTGAAATGCGATGAAAATGTAACACTAATCAATAAACAAATGACTACTTTTGGAAAAAAAAATCCATGTTTTTAAAATAAAATTAATTTGAAATTAGAATTCTTACCCAAACAAAAATTATTTTGATTTGAAATGGCCAGTACTGCAAAACGGCAATTTCATAGGTAAAGACCTAATATTTTGGGAATATTGTCATCGTTTTCTTCGAGCCATTCATAGACAATTAGGGTTGCCATAATATGTGTTCTATGTAATAAATTCTGATGACCTAATCACCATCCAGACCCCCATCCCCCATGTCATCAAAAATAAGGACAGCAAAGACCCCCCCGCCCCCCTGTAGTACTTACGTAATACTTGAACGGCCCCTGACGACCCGTAACGACTGTCAAAGATACACGAATGTCAGCGGGAACCAACATAACCGAACCAGTGTGGATGTCATGGACGTAGCTCAGAGACCTGAGTAGTATTTTTTTTCTTTTTTGGGCTTTGGCTTCGCACGGTTTGTGCATTTAGCCAGTGTCAAGTAATTTTTCTTTTCGATCAAGTAAATGGCCCGATATCGGGCACGAAGTTACAAAAAAGTCATAGTTGTCTTTAGTCAGTCAAGTCCAGTCAAGTCAAAGTTATTGTAAAGCGGTAGCAACTTTACAACAACCTAACATGAGTTTTTGGGGGAACACGAAAAGTCCACGTTAGTCACTTATTTTCACCTTCACTACACTTGTGCACTCACATGTAACTAAATTGAATAATTCACTACCAAATATTATACAATTTAATTTGCTATTTCACTAAATTTCATGAAAATGAAAATTCGTGCGACATGTTCCAACCCGATCCCGCCAAAAACTCCTGAGTAGTATTTGTGATGTTCATATAGTCCGTAAATAATATGTAAAATAACACAAAAAAAAAAATACTCCCCAGGATAATGTCACCCATTTTGACACCCGTCACCGTTGAGTTGGTTGAGTTGACAGCCGGTAGGCCAGGTAGACCAAGCGAAGTGGGCATTATATTTTTTTTTTTTTCCTTTTTGTGCGAATTTCTCTCGTTAAAAACACTGTATATTCACTGGATATACCTACTATTTAATAATTAGGAGTGACCAACGAAATGGCATCTAATAACGAAGTATGGAAGACAAAGATATGTAGCGCCGACCAATAATAAATTAGCATAAGGGCAGGAGAATAAAGATGAGCGTTTGGAACAGACTATATGCGTCTGTACGCGTGTGGTGGTTTCCGTTCGTTGTATGGAGCGGTATTTCTGTACATGTCTATGTTATGTTCATAATGACGCTAACTGGTTACGTAAAGATGCAGTCTTTTTATGGAGTTATTAATAGGTATTCTAAGAATACTGCTACATAAATTACATTTGGCGTACATGCCGTAAGTAAACCTCATTATAATACATGTATTATCTAGAAAATGATGATACTTAACTGATTTTATTTGTATAAGTTTGTACAAACACTTTTACACGTCAATCATATTTTAAAAACTAGGTAGATGAGGCCGGCGTTTCCTATTTCACTACCTACTCTGAGATAATCAATATTATCATCATTATTTCAGCCGACAGACGCCCTCTGCTGAACATAGGCCTGCCTCAAAAAAGAAAAAAAATTGGGGGTTTTGCCATAATCGCCACGCTTGGCAGGCGGGTTGGCGATCGCAGTATGGTGGTAAAATGCATAGAGAACGCTGCTGCCCATTCTCTACTTATTTTTTCAATTTTTACCTTGTTTTTTTTTAGCATTTTTTGTACACTATGCTGTGAGAACAGTTAAATGAACTATTTAATAACGACCTCAAGTCCAGGCGGCAACTTGTGGTTTAGGCATCCTTTGTAGAGCGCTGCCAAAATAAAATAAGAAGAAATATTACAGAAGCGTCAAACGTTTTAAATGGATGCGAAATAACCAATATTAGTATCCGTTTGCATTAAGGTTAAATTTTGCGACGGTTATACAAAATAATGATAATAGCTGTTCCATACATTTTGACCGCGTAGGTATTGCACTTTTCTATGAAACAATAGTTTTTTTTTTTGTATAATCGCCGAAAAATTTCTACGCTAGGGATCTAGAATGATATGCTGAATTCATGGTTACAGTTTGCGCAATGGTTAAAAAAATATCCTGGTAAACCTACGTTCTGGCTTCGGAAGCGAACGCTTACACCCTGTATTAAATCCGATGACCCAGCACCCTTATTGTGTAACTGATTTATCAATCACAATTTGAAATATTTGATACAGATATTGCTACTCCATTGCTTCATAATTATTGTTACGCGCTAAAGCTAAAGTAATGTCTGTATTAGTTACCTCTAGCACCATCTAGTTTCGAGTAGCAGAATTAATTGAGTCAAGATCTTTCTAGAAATTTCGATGCCAGAATCTTCTAGAATTATCAACATCTGTTCAGTCAGGTATGTATTCAAACATTCTAGATGCTTCTACAGTACTTATAAGTTTCTCGAATGTTCCTAGAGCTCTATAAAAGGCCGGAACGGATCTAGACCCAGCAGTATTGAACAAGCGATAAAGGCGAAAACATCGAAAGCGATCTTCAAGTGCGATTTAGAGTGATCATTATTGAAATTGTGTTTTGTAATTAGTATGTTTAATTAAAGTATCATTTTTGGTCATTTATATTGGCAGTTTTTAATTGTCACGAACCCCAAGCTCGTAACAATATGTTCGAAATATTTGTCAGCTCAACGACGTAAATAACGTAATGAATGTTGTTGAAATGTAAAAAAAAACACATTCCTGGCTGGTAGTCATCATTCTCCTGCCCTTAGGTATCCCAATTTATTAGTGGTCGGCAAACATGTCTTTTCTCCCACACTTCTCTATAAGTCGTCATCTCCGTAGTCACACCCTTTCTAACCATACATCACTCACACAGTCCATGCATCGTTTCTTTGGTGTCCCCCTACTCTTATAGCCATCGACATTCATACTCATGTATAACTTTCCTCACGACATTTTCCTCATTCCTCCGTATCATACGTTCAAGAGTCATCAAGTTCCTAGTTAGCAAAAAAACTATTTCCAAAAAAAAAACAACCGACTTCCAAAAAAAACACTACAAAGTGAAAAATTTAATTACGGAAGTCGGTGTCTTTGGAGCTGTATTTTATTTTTTTGCCACCGCCATCCGAAATTAAAGTTATTTTTCACTTTGTAGTTTTTTTTTGGAAGTCGGTTGTTTTTTTTTTGGAAAAAGTTTTATTTTTCTCTTTTTAGTGGTTCACATGTGCTTACCCCTTCACAGCGTACCGGCGTGATGTTATGTTATGAACTGGTGTAAGCAATAGACAGACATGAGATTTCAGCAATCCCCGTCCATTTGCTATCATTTATTGAGGAGTTCCGTTGCCTATCTCCGAAGTTCTTCATCAGATCTTCACCAAATTGAAATAGGACCACTTCGAGAAAATACTCTGCCAAAAACTACCAAAATCGCTTCAACTGTGCCTATAAATTTGAAGAGTTCTCTCTATTTCTCCAGGATCCCATCATCAGATCCTGACTTGATGTACATTGGACCACCTGGGAAGTATAAACTTTCAAACAAAAAAAAAATCCAAATCAGTCTAGCCATCTTCGAGTAATCGGGGAAAATACATAAAAAAAGAAAAAAAAAAGGTTCCGACGAATTGAGAACCTCCTCCTTTTTGAAATCGGTTAAAAAGGTTAAGAAAAAATGTAACAAAGAATATGATAAAATATTCCCTATTTGTAAAGTCCTACCAATAGACCGGAAAGTTGAGTGTCTGATAAACCTAGATCACTATTTTAGTGATGAGTATAAAGTACCTACCTATTGAAAATAAATATAACACAAGAAGTGTAAGAGAATGGCAAAAAAACACGCTTTAAAAATTAAACTAAAATAGCAGAAAATAATTTCAAAAAAGCGTGGGGTGCTTTTCGAGGTATTTTTATAATCAATTAATATCAAGCACCCACGCTTTTTTGAAATTATTTTCTGCTTTTTTAGTTTGGTATTTAAAGCGTGTTTTTTTAGATTTTTTAGTCTATTTTTTATTTTCTTTTTTTTAGTTCTGCTAACTACAAAAAGCGTGATTGTTCAGTTTTTTTTTAAATTATTGAATTGTCATCGGTCCTCGAAAAGTCTACAAAGTTTAAATGAAATCTGACCGTTTGAAGTGGGTCAAAATCAAGTCCAATGGAGTCTGTTACAAACAATCATGCTTACAAACATGCAGGTGAAACTAATAAAAGCGTGCTAAAAAAGACCAGTTGCACCGAAAATAACAAATTACTATGGGGAAAGAACTTCCAGATATTTAGTACCAAAAGTATTTAATAAAATACAAACCCCTAAACTCAGTAAAGG
This sequence comes from Antitype chi, assembly GCA_947359405.1. NCBI lineage: Eukaryota > Metazoa > Arthropoda > Insecta > Lepidoptera > Noctuidae > Antitype > Antitype chi. The sequence continues at coordinate 625,468 of OX375837.1, forward strand.
TATTCTAAAATCGAAAATATGGAGTATATTTCCCAATAATGAGGATTCAGCCACTATCGAGAAATGAACTCACTTCGAAACTTATAATTAGATATTTGTTTAGTAGGTATTAATTAGTTAGTTGTTTTATTTAAGGTCAGTTTCACATAAGTTTAAAATAACATCGCTTCACGCCAGCAAACTGCAAAGTTTGGCAAGCAAAATAAGTATAAGTCAAAAAATTGAACTGTATATAAAAAAAAATATAAAAAAATATCATATCTACCTACAGTTAGTGTGTTTCGTAAAACACACCTCTGGTGACTTATCTATTTTGATCCTGTACATTACCACTACAGCTTAATTATTCTGCCGTCCTTTAACTAGAAAGGCGTAAATTTGTTTCCGAAAAAATAGCAAAAAACGCGTGAATTGTTATTTCTTAAAAACTGTGATACTTTACGTTATTTATTTATTTAACCATTTATGCACACACATATAAACAGACAAGAAGAAAGGAACGGAAAAATACGTACATAGGTTATGCTTATTTCTACAGAAATCTCTTCCAGCACACCTGCGATAGGAGAGAAGATAACAGAGATGTAGACAACGCATGTAATAACAGTACAAGGGAAATCATAAAATTACAAATTAACTTACGTTACTGATTGTAGGACACATCAATTGATATTTCTTTCTGTTTATCCTAAAGAATCCTTTCCAGTTAACGGACTACAAACTTTTATATCTTGGGAACTATTTGTATTATAAAAAAAAAACTAAAAAACACGCTTTAAAAAGCAAACTAAAAAAGGAGAAAATAATTTAATTCAATTAAAAACCGTGGGGTGCTTTTTGAGGTATTTTTATAATCAATTAATGTCAAGCATCCCACGCTTTTTAATTGAATTAAATTATTTTCTCCTTTTTTAGTTTGGTTTTTAAAGCGTGTTTTTTAGTTTTTTAAACTATTATGTATTTTAATTTTTTTAGTTCTGCTAACTACAAAAACGTCTTTTTTTTGTTTTTTTCTCAATTTTTTTTTTAATTATTGAATTGTCATCGGTCCTCGACAAGTTTACAAAGTTTCAATGAAATCTGACCGTTTAAAGTGGGTCAAAATCGCGCTCAAAGGAGTCGGTTACCTACATACAAACATACAAACAAACAAACATACAAGTGAAGCTAATATAAAGCGTGTAAAATGTTTGTTGGACAGAAAGATAGAGAATTTTGAACTCTCTTAGAGTCTATTAAAAAGTAAAAATTGACCAAGTGAGGGTTAAAGACGTTCTAGTTAAAGGACGGCAATATTGCTATCCCCTAAACAATGGAGCACTGTCCAGCGTGTCCTGTAGTTGCACGCTACAGAGCTGATGGACGCTGCTGACAGTTCCAAGCTCGGAAACTAATTCTGGGCTGACTGTATTTACGACACGCTAAGGAGAAGCTTACTTACTCTATGGACGATACCAACGACTGTCAGATACGATCTCTGAGAAGGACTGAAAAAATAGCCGCTGATAATATACTAAAATATATTCTACCCCTTTTTCTACAAAGCAAAAATAACCTCACTTACACCCTAAAACAAAGCGAAACCACCCCTTCCATTATATTCCTGTAAATATTTTATTAGGGGATGAAAGGCGTGGGCTGAACACACCCCTTAAATGGGCGGGCCTGTCTTAACCACGCCCAATAATCCCATCCCTTGCGGCAGTATCATTTTGTCTGCCTTTAAGATCGTATCTCTAAGGTATTTTCTGATGGGTGATTTTGCGTTTTTGCGATTAATCATGAGTTGTGTGTGATAAGTGCGATTGTGCCCTATTGACATTAGGTACGGTGTTTTTTTAAACGTGGTTGTATATACATAAGAACCTTATGTACCTACTTATTTGACTATAGTACATGCGTTTCTTTATATATGTATCTCTCTTATTAACAAAATGTGTGATTTTGCGATTTTTCCACAATCTGCCTAGAATTTTCCCGACTATGTTGGAGTCAGCTTCCAGTCTAACCAGATGCAGGTGAATTAGTACTCTACAGGGGGCGACTGCCTATCCTATCTGACCCTCTACAACCCAGTTACTGGGTTCAGTTACGACATTCTTTGGTAAGACTGGTTGTCAGACTTTCGGGCTCCTGAACACCACAGATCTACAAATGACAGACGGGACAAACGGCTTAACCTGCTTTTCGAGGCACGGAAGGGTTTCGATATGTAATGAACCCATCCATGGACCAACCTCGGCAAGCGTAGCTTAACTTTCGATCGACCCATACAGTAGTAATTATTTAGTGAGGTTATCCTCTGCCTGCTCTTCAGGCGATTTAAGGCGTGATGTTATGTTAACAGTCAGCACTTTTTGAACGTCAATAAAAACTTTAAAAAAAAAGGCGGTGACAAAAAATTTAAATACATATCCAAAGTCACCAACTTCCGAAATTAAAGTTATTTTTCACTTTGTAGTGTTTATTCGGAAAATGGTTGTTTTTTTTTTGGAAAAAGTTTTTATTTTTCACTTTTTAGTTATAGTACCTACCCCACACCAGTTCGACATTTTATCATGGTGGAGGTGGATTTTTTGAAGAGGTTCGTTGTCTGTCTCCGAAACGCAAAATCACTCAATATCGTTGTGCGTGTAGACTAGCGTCTAACTGCTCATCACTGATACTATCTCTGTCGAACACGAAGCCAGGTAAGACAGCGTGCTTTTTAGCCAGGCCCACCAGTGAGTTCGAGCCCGCGACTAGATTCCCCCCACTACTCTGGGATATGCTCGATTGGGATCCATGGCACCTCCGTGCTCAAGACCTAAACGAGGACATGCTACGTCGACTCCGCGAAATGCACATCGAGGATCTAGAGACCCCTGGTGACGCCTACCTCGGATACGGACAGCACAACCCCCTCCTAACTAATACTAGACTAGGTGAAATCGACTATGTACAAAAAAAAGACAGGAGTCGGCTGCTCAGCAAGCGAACGACCGCTCCACGTCCCCATAAATTGTAATTAGCTGTAAATAGGATAGGGCAATATAGAACATCATAATAAATTTGTATAAACTTATTCTGTACACACTAACAAGCTCACAGCACACACTACACGACACTTATATAGATCTCTTTCAGACAAACATAGGTAGACTGTAAGTAGCTGACACACCCACAGGCCGAGTACACTACCGACCTGTGGACATAATGTAACATATGAACCAGGGAAATAAACATCTATCTATTCTATTCTATTCTAGATTCCCCTTAAGGGGACGTTAGACGGTTAGACGATAGTCTACACGCACGTTATTGAGTGAAATTATACTTCATTTATAGTAATAATATTTACAGCCGCGTAAAAAATTAAGAAAAGTCCTTCGGAAGATCGGCTTTTATGAAAAAAACCACTGCATAAATCAATGACCAATAAATTTTATTGAACTTTTAGATAATTGAGCTTTGTCGGCTCGGGTTATTGTAAACTTGCCATAATGAAAATTTGCCACAAGTAAAAATTATAGTAAACTCGCCACAGTCTTATCTGTCTCACGAAAACTTGCCACAGCTTTAAAAGTGCCGATAGCAAACGAAGTAGTAGTGTTTAATAATACATACTAGTGTAGTGAGTAATAGTGTTTATATACAAATATGTACCAGTAATCTAAGTTCTTATGCCTAATAAAGAAGAAAGGTCTTATTTACGTTTATTTTCATAAATAAAGCAGAATTTACCAAATTGAAAACCACAAACAATGGTCGTAGATTTTGAAGTCGCCGTTATAAATGCGATCAAAATAGCATTTCCAGAGATACAGCTGCAAGGTTGTAACTTTCATTTCATACAAGCACTGGCAAAAAATGCACATGCCTGACACTACCACCTAATGAAGCTACCAACAAATTTAATGATTATTTTGTAACGCAATGGCTAGAAAACAGTCGTTTAGAAAATATTTGGAATGTCCACGGAGTTCGCCACAAAACCATTAATTCTGCAGAAGCATGGCATAAACGCCTTAATAATAACATGGGAAAAAAGAAACCTAATTTACTTCATTTTCTTGACGTCCTAAAAAAAGAAGCCGAGTATATGAATTGGAAATTAAAAAGAATAAGTTTTAAAATACCGCTTAATATGAGAACGTGTCGGTCAATTGCATACGATAAAAAATTAAAAGCCATCGCGGACAATTATGATAATATGCCTCTAGCAGAAGTAATGGTCAGAGTGTCGTCTTGGGGGCACTATGAAAAAATTTCGCGACCAATTTCAAGGTAGCGCTCGCCGGCCGCTGCCGCGGCACCGCTCGCTTCGCTCGCTCGGCTCGCGCGTAGTTGGTCACAGTTCTAACCTAACCTAACCTATGGATATCTTTGCAGGTACACACCGCTATAAATAAAATTAAAGAAGACGCTTTAATTAATAAAAACAAAAATCCAATTCATATAATTAGTGACTGCGAAGCAAGCGCTCCCTCAAGTAAGGTACAACGACACTCTGGCCAAAAAACCAAATTTTTCGAAGTCCTCGCTCCATAGTGCCCCTAAGGCTACACTCCAACCGAAGTTATAGCAAAAATAGCTGCATTGCAACAATTGTAATAATATGCCAATTTATTACATAATACTGATGTACAATTTTATCAATACTGTGATCTTAAACTAAATAGTGTGTTTTCTTCATATAGTAATAGTAAGTTTGACTGTGATTTTTAATGAAACCAAAGTTAGATATTTTAAACTTATATGTCGGACCTGTTAAATAATACTGTGATTTTTTTAACTATATAATGATTTTACCTTATATTTAACTGTGTTTAAAGATAAACGTCTCTACATTTTATATTATGTAGTTGTAAGTTTGATTGTGTAGTACAAAATGCTGTGATTTGTAATTAAGCCAAAGTTAGTTATTTTCGTTAGTAATTCCTATTTTAAAACATAGTTAAACCTTTTTAAATCTATGATTTATCCAATTAAACTGGTCTATCTATCTATTTAATCACGCCTTTTACTTTCAATTAAACTGATTATTACATAAAATCGTTCTTCTTTTTCTTTATTCTGAAACTACATTACTTTTACTAAACACTAATGTAGAACGAATATCGTTTTCCTGTCGGTACATTTAAAACAAGTTTGACGTACCTGTGCCGAGTTTACTATACCTGTTGTGAATTATTTTGTCACTGTGGCAAGTTAACCAATATTTTTAAATGTGGCGAATTTTCGTTGTGGTGAGTTTACAATAACCCGTCGGCTCCGACTTGGTTTTGGAGATTTTACACGTCTTTTATTAATTACTTAAACACGCCCAAATTTTATTTTAGTTATCTGTTTCCGTACAGACAATATTAATAATGAGACAAAACCATAACATGTTTAATTTTTGATGATACACTCCCGAAGTTTGTATAGAAAAAATGTGGACTAGATTCACCTTAAGACATGGTGTTTTATACCATCTTGAAAGTAGGAAGTGATTTGGATTCTTTAATTACTTTAGGTATACAGTTATACAGTTGAGCCCCCTCATATACGACAGTCTTTCTACCGTAGTTTGTCCTCGGTGCGGTTATTTGCTTATTTATCATCATCATCACGAACGGCGGAAGAGCACTGGTGGCCCTGAGGTCCCACCACGTATACCGGCATGTCCTAGAACCAAAAACTCGAAGACATGTGACATCTATCTACCGCATTTGGCTCGCATGGTATATTCAATAGGGTCGATCAAAAGTGAAGCTACTCTAGTCAAGATCGGTTCGTGGATGGTTGACCGTCCATTACATACCGCGACCGCTCCATTCCTTAAGGCCCATAGTATCCTCATCTCCCGTCTGAATGCTAAAGCACGACTGCCGCCCGCGCCCGCGCAGGGCACCTCTGAGCCTTTATCTCAAAATGGGGATATTCCTTGGCAAATGTTGATTAATTTACAATTGTGCTCTAGCGATTCTGTGGTACCTCTAACTATGTATCTATTTTTCAGTGTATTTTTTTTTCCAAATAACGAAGCCGTTTAGTAGGAGTATGGAATAGAAGCCAAAATATTGCGTGCTGGAAAATATTTTTTTACAGCAAAAGTATTAACCATACAAAAATAGTACCCTCGGCGAAATGATCTAAGTATATGAATCTATAGCAAAATCCTATATTTTTCAAATCTTCAAGACAAGCCGTTAATGAGCAGTACGGTTCATAAAGTGACCGTGTTACGCTACCAAACGGGACTTAGGCCCTTAAAAAGCACCTTAAGCCGTTGGTGCCGGTTGCCATTCGAAGATCTTTTACAGTCCTTAGTAGCTAACAATCAGTCTTACCGCTTAGCATCGTGTTACAGAGAAACTGTGTTGTGGAAGTCTAATAGACAGATGATAACTTCTCTATCAGTCGTCATCTCCGTAGTCACACCGTTTCTAACCATATTATCATCACTCACACAGTCCATCTATCGTGTCTTTGGTCTCCTCCTACTCTTATAGCTATCGACATTAATACTTATCCGGTTAGACTGGAAGCCGACCCTAACATAGTTGAGTAGGCAGATGATCTGCCCTACAGTTGATCCTTTGTCACTTCGTTAAATTGCACAAATTCAAAATTTATTCGCAGTGATTTACTAAACACATTCAAATATCTTTAAATCGTTTTGTGAAGTGAAGTGATTATATATTAATAATTAATTCGTGATTTAGGTACTACAAGTAAAGTGCACCTGGATACAAAATATTATTTAATTTTATTGGTAAGTAATTAAAAAAACATTTTCTTTAATTGTGCCCTATTGTAGTAAGTTCCAAAAGCATCTCAGTAAAGTGTAAAGAAATGATTCAGAAAAAGAAAAAATAATACTTAGGTACTTAGTTCAAAAAAATAAACAACCCACTTTAAAAACCAAACTAAAAAAGCGGAAAATAATAAAAAAAAAGCGTGGGGTGTTTTGAAGTGAAGTATTTTTATAATCAATTAATATCAAGCACCCCACGCTTTTTAATTGAATTAAATTATTTTCTACTTTTTAGTTTGGTTTTTATAGCGAGTTTTTTAAACTATTATTTATTTTCTATTTTTTAGTTCTGCTAACTACAAAAACGTGATTCCTCAGTTTTTTTTTATTATTGCTGAATTGTCATCGGTCCTCGATAGGTTTACAAAGTTTAAATGAAATCTGACCGTTTGAAGTGGATCAAAATCAAGTCCAAAAGAGTCGGTTACAAACAAACATACAAACATACCTACAGGTGAAGTTAATATATAGCGTGTAAAAAAGTAAGTAAGTAACTAAGTACAAAAACTAACATCTGCTGAAAAATCTTGCTCTAAAAAACATGAAACAAGAAAATATTGTCATGTGCTAAACGTGCTCGTATGTCACTTTGTCCTAAAGCTTATAATCCCTTACCACTGTTAGAATGACATGTATTGTTTTATTAGGATGGGTTTTTAGTTCATGTTACTATGCCCTCTAGAGGGAATTAGGCGCACTATTCAATTTAATGTGACGTCACATTGCCTATAACCAGACGCTATGACGAAGCCCTACGATACCTCATTTCTGCCAGGGGTGCGGGTTGTTCAAAAGAGATACCGTGGCCCCTGGCACACAGGCAACACAGACACAGGTAACACGGGTGGGTTTTAGTCAGTAAAAGTCTGACACGCCCTCCTGCTCCACCCAGAGCGGGAGAAGTCATTTGATGATTTCCCACCCTCAAAAAAAAAAAAACGATACCTCATTTGTAAAAATTATGATATGTCAAAATCAAAAGTCATTTATTCAAACTAGGCTGAGAGTCAGCTCTTTTTGAACGTCAAAATAAAATTACATAAGACAGTCCCCCCAAAAACGCCCGCCCTTCACCACTTCCCAGTGCTTTAGCTGGGAAGAAGAAGTAGCGGAACAAACTCCCCAGCAGCACAGCTGTCTGTTAAGTTAGAAGAACTTGTTTCTATACAATAATAGGTAATAAAAATTACGAAACACAAAAAAAAAAAAACATAAAATTTGCCATAATTATGTCAGCTAGCACACGCCAATATACCATCAAAGATTGAAAACTAAAAATAATAGAAAATTAAAATAAAACGTAAACAGAACTTCCAATCTAAATAAAAGCCTCTAGGCATAAAGGGCATGCCCGCTTACATATGCAATTCTGCATTATGCAAATAGCTATAAGTAACTTAAAGTAACAAAAGTTAAACTAGGACCTCTGGACTAAAATTAATAAAAACTTAATACAATTAACAATAACAAAACCATGGTCAGCAAGACGACCAGTCACCACGAGCAGTGTAGTTTATAATTTATAAGGGAACAGCTGAACATACTTGCATAGGTACCGGTCATAATCGCACATAACCTTCCTTTTTGCTTCGCCGCAGTCGGGTAAAAGAACAAGTATTTATTGGATTAGTTTATACGCCATACGGGTGAAACATGTACGTACAAAATATTAATATTGTGACATCCTGCATGCTTAATTTGCATGTATACACATGTTTTGGCAAATAAAATTATCTTTATCTTTAACGGTTGCCAATTTATAGTGCTACTTACAAATTGAGTGTTTCAATTTGTTTATTCACCATCATCCTACAATCCATTGATGCGGGAGATATTACAGTGCAGGCGTGTGCGCAGACACAGGTGCGCACGGTCTTCTCTCATTCTTGTAGCGCCTTCTGCAACGCGACAAGCGAAATAAGCATCACACTGACGTCACAAAAAATCCTGCAACGGGCGTATCACACTGCCAACTTCTAAACTCCGATATGTTACTGAGGAATTCCTAATCGGAAAACGTATAACCGTATGCCCGACCTTGGAATCGAACCGAAGACCCTCGGCAGTTACATTTTCGATACTACTGTCATATTATGAACCTCTCAGACACACAGCGGGCTATCTGCCCACCCCCTAAACGGATACAACCGCGAAGACTTTCAAAATTATTTCCTTTCATCTTTATAATCAGTTCAAAATTATTGACAGCCCTATCTCAAACTACCACACATACTTACCATCGTCAAAAAAAATATCTACATGTTATGACTCTTATTCTGTCTGGTTAAAGTCCATAATCGCAATCTATTTTAGTTTCTGAACAGCAAATATGAAGTTGTGAGTTTTATTTGCAGTTGATAAAATGTTTATTTTAAATTGTAGGTTGTATCGATATAGAGATAAGGTATAAAATTGTAAGGTTATGAGTTTGTTAAGTGTATATGTAAGTTGGTTTATAATTTAGAAGTAACTTATTTTTGATTCGCGCTACGGGGTGTCACCTTTGGATAGGATGACTATGATTTGGCAAAAAAATGCCTTTTTTGTTCTTTGTATAATTATTATGTCCTTTATTTAATTAATTACATATAAATTGCATTTTTAATTACTAGAATATAAAATTATAAAAAAAACATTTAAAAATTAAAAAATAGTCCACCGGTATCGAGAACAGGGTCCAAGTTACACCGGTCAAAGCTCCAGAGAGAGGAACCTCCTCACAATGCGAGCCGTGTCAAGAAGTTAATAAGTTAATAATTATTTATTCAATATCAATTAACAATATACTCATTATTAGGCATATAATTACAATAACAATACACATACAAATACATTTATGAAGTATTAATTAAATCAATTAAAATTCCTTATAATCATATTTTATTTTATTTTTAGTAATTATTGTGGCCAGCAAAGTTTAGGTGATTATTAGTTCCTTTCTACGCTACGTTCGGGTTTGTTAAAAAAGCGGCCAAGTGCGAGTCGAACTCACACACGAAGGGTTCCGTAGGTATCACCGCACAATATTTAACGCTACCCGTCATTACGAAACAGAATGTAGCTTTAGTTCTAGCTCCAGCCAGTCAGCCATTTTTTGAATTTCTAACTTTATTTTGATTTGTGTAAAGTTTACAGGCTACGGACTAAGTTGTAGTTTTGTAAAAGGAACTGTATTTCGATTTCCGTTGGGTTCTTATTTAAACGATAGAGCCTGTTTTGGTGAAAAATGTATGGTCTTATTACAAAGCAAAATTTTTCTGTAGCTATACACAAAAAAATTGTTTTGCAATTAGACCGTATTTTTTGCCGTTACTAAGATCTAGCAAAAAAAGCTTTCGTTTCATGTATCGGGATCGGGACCCCTTTAATTTTGTTTTTTATTGTTTATTTTGTTTTGAAAACGTCTTTTCTCTCGGAGTACTGCTAGACGCTAGTACTAGTAAGTTCAATATTTCTGACCGACAAAAACATGTAAGATTTCAACCGCTAAGCAGTATCGGGAACCATAGGAACACTTGTTACAAAACCCTATGTTAAACATATTTCGCCTCATATCGGTTGTAAATCTTTTCGTAATTGCAAAAAAAAAACGACAATCGAAGAAAGTTTACGTCATAAAGAACACAATAATAACAGCACCCTAATTGCGTAACTCACGATTCATCATAATTTGTTTCGTTTTGAAACAGATGGCTAAACCATTGCTTCATATGTTCGAAAAATGTGTCTGCTCAACAACGTAAATAACGCAATGAATATTGTTGAACTGTCAAAATGAAACCGATTATGATTAATCGCGTGTTACGCAATTAGGGTGCAGGTCGGATTATAGTTCTGACCAAACGTTTTCACGAAAACAAACGACGTGGACTTGGACTGCGCCATTGTTTTTAAAATCAGCTTACACTTTCCTACAGCTGAGCAAAAGGTCTCCCAAAAACCCTCCAAGTATCCTTTTTCATTTTAACTTGATTTTATTATTTGTTGTTATAGAGGCTATAGTAAGTAGTAGCTGTGATCATTTAAAGTCTCTACCTACTACGGTTTAAAAGGACAGCGGAGCCTCCTGTTGGCACCGTTTTCTTACAATCAACCAATCAACACAGCCTATAACAGTCCACTGCTGGGCATAGGCCTCTCCCATGCTGCGCCACAACACTCTATCCTCTGCCCTTCGCATCCAGTCTGTCCCAGCCACTTTCTTTAGGTCGTCGGTCCATTTAGCTGTAAGTGGTGTCCCACCCTACGCTTGCCGATACGCGCTCTCCACTCCAGGGGCCCACGTCTGCTATTTTTATAAATTCATCATTCCAACACGATCCCATTGTCATTTTGCTAAAAGTTCGTAATCTGCTAAATTCGTAATAGTCGATCATTGGTCGGTCAATGGTGTCGTAATAGAATTGTGTCATAATGGCATTTTCGTATTGCCATTATTATAAAACTCGTTTAGTAGAAATGATTTTCGAAAAACGACTACTTTTGAACCTTTATTCTTGCCAGATTTCATTTATATATATTTTTACATATTATTTATTAGTGTTATAAGCATTCTAAAGTAGTAGGAAGTTCGTAAATTAAGTCAGTCATTTATTTGTCATGATGTACGAGATTACCAATAAATGCCATGTCTTTCAATGGAGTGTCAGTGGCTGACCATTGGAAAGTCATAATGACGCCATTTTATTAGTAGATTATCAAACTTGTCGAAATCAACAATTAAGAACGAAATCAATGATAGACCATTCTGACACTATTGCAAAAGCAGACTTGAGGCCCTGGACTCGTCTGCTCCACTGGCCATCGGTCCTTAGACAGATATGGCCAGCCCACTGCCACTTCAGCTTGCTCACTCTGCAAGCTATGTCAGTCCTTTTGCGTGCGCAATCCTAAAAATCACCTTTATCGAAAAATTATGCCCCCATAGATTTTCCAATTGCAAAAACATGGTCTTAACGTGTCAAGTATTTAAAATGGCCGACCAATATGGAGTTTAATTTGTGTTATTGCAAGCCAATACAAAAGGACAAAGTAAACGTAGTACCTACGAAAGACGTCAATACTTATACTAAGAACCCGTCTTGCATACACTTATTTACCTGACATTACAATATCATTCAAACGAATCTATGGTTTATTTTTAAACGCTAAGGATCATAACAACTGCAAATTGATATGGTAAAACCATTCCAGAGCTAGCTACAAAGTTATTGTAATGAAGAAATAAAAGAGAATAGTCTTTAGTGCCTTGGAATAGAGGCTTCTCTGGGTGTATCAGTAACCCTGTGACACACGAATGGACAGACGGAGAACGGAGCATTAGTAATTGGGTTCCATTGACACCTTTTGGGTATGGTACCCATAAAGACGAATTTGGGCGACCAAGGAATGACTTCAAGAGGATATGCAGTCTGACAACCAGTCTTACCAAGGGGTATCGTGTTACCCGATAACGAGTTGTGGAGGTCAGATAGGCAGTCCATTCATGGATATACTGGTATTCATCTGCATCCGGTTAAACTGGAAGGCGACCCCAACATAGTCGGGATAAGGTTAAGCAGGCAGGCGACCAAGGAATTACTCCAAGAGAATATAAATGCTCAGCGCAGCCTATAATGTTCCCACAGCTGGGACACAGGCCTCCTGTCTGCGAGAGGGAGTCGGCCGTAATCCACCACGCGGGCCCAGTGCGGGTTGGTAGATGTCACATGTCTTCGAATGTTTAGTTCGAGGACAAGCCGGTTTAGTAACATTAATTTTTTTCACCGTTTTGAGAGCTGTGGTGAAAATTAAATAATATTACACAAAATGAAGCGCCTTTCTGGGTTCGAAGGTTATCGCTCTTCACTCCGACAAACATGATCAGCTCACTACCACTAGCTTGCTTACTTTGCAAGCTATGTCGATAACTCCGGTTCTTTTCCGGTTTCATCCTTCAAAGAAACTCCGAGCATAGCCCGCTCCATACCGCATTGAGCGACTCTTGACTGTACATCACGAAAATATCTCATACCTTCCGCAAAAATGGTCACCCCACTCCTGCTCTTGACATTCAAGGAACGTTTGATCACTGACTTCGCCCTGTGACGTCACAGCCCCCCAACCCCTGGAACCCGCACACACCCGCGGCTCCCCGCTGTGACAATTATAGAGCAATATTGTTGATGTTTTACCAAATATTAGGGGGAGATAGTGACTTACTTATGATTTGAAAGAATATGGTCCGTTGTCAAAGTTAATACGAGTTAGTTTTTTCTAAAGATTTCCATATAAAATGTATCAGCAAGCGTAGTGTAGGACGTCCCCCAGCTAGATGTACCGATGACCTTAAAAAGGTGGCTGGGATAGACTGGATGCGGAAGGCGGAGGATAGAGTGTTGTGGCGCAGCCTGGGGGAGGCCTATGTCCAGCAGTGGACTGGGAAGGCTGAGTTGATGAGGTAAAGATAAAGATCATTTTATTTGTCAAAACATGTGTAAACATGTAAATTAAGCAGGATGTCACAATATTGATATTTCGTACGCACATGTGTCACCCGTATGGCGTACAAAATAAAACATCATTAAAAAATAAAAACTAAATTACTACTTTTTATTTATTTATTTATTTAATTTCTCATTAAAAATGTTGTGGACAGAAAGAGCTTAATGTAAAAATAGGCTTAACATTTGTGAGAGACTGGTGCCCGAAAAAGGCATAAAATACCTGTATTACAGGTCACCAGGCACCCAAGACTTACATGTGTATATAATAATTAGATTATTGAACAAGAACAATAAAAATAAGTGATGATGTTTACTTAAACTCTAGGTACAGTTAAAAATAAAGGACAAAAAAAAATTATGAAGGGACATACGTAATAGGACTGTGAGTGATTTATGGCTCTTCAATCCAAATACACAATGGTCAGTCATAAACAATAATAAGTCCGTAGAATAAACTAAGCATATATAATTGTCACAAAAATTAAGGAAAATATAAAATTAAGAATAAAGAAAATATAAATGTCAAATAGTGTCATTCAAAAAGTAAGGAGGTGGTAATTGACACAATTTTTTTTATTAGCCTACACGGTCCCACTGCTGACCAAAAGCCTACCTCAAATCCTTCCAGGCATCCTTTTCCACCTCGATCCTTGGAATACGCGTCTAGGTCGTCAAGCCACGAAGAAGAGGTGGCTACTAATTTTTTTTTGTTTCTTTTTTGTTTTTGCTTCGCACCATTTGTACATTTAGCCAATGGCACGTATAGGACCACTCAATTACATACGCATAAAAATACTTAACCCTTCTTTACTCGCCTCGGGTTAAAAGTACCCTCGACACTTATAATAAGTGTCAAACTCCCAAACTAACTATTGCCACCTGTGGAGCGTCCCTTAACCCTATCACGACATTAGGAGCACCCCTAATGTGACTGACCGAAGGGACACTTCGTATAATGTCATTTATTTGTAGAGTGTCAATGTTGATCACTCAGGGGTTTTAAGTGTTAATTCTGTTTTAAAGGGGAGTTTATTTCGTGTCCAGTGGAATAAGTAGACAGTGAAGGGTTATTAATTTTTTTTTTAAATCGCACGGGGTCGGGGGATAGCCGTCAGGAACGATTGGTCACCGTTGCGACATCCCATGAGAGACGGCACAACAATAACCCACGTATACACAGTTCAGGCGACTCGTTTACTCTATTTAAAAAATACTCAAACTGATTTCTTCTTTCTTTTCTTTTTATTGCCACATCCTCGGAAACCATGAAAACGATACCCATGACAAAAAAAAGCATAGCCACCATGTTGCATTTTCATTTTGACCTCACTATCGGCTTCAGAATACTCGAAACCATGAAAACGACACCCGTGACGAGAAATTTGCAAAATCTTGGATTTTCATATAATTTAAATTATTGACGTGTTTCAAAATGACTTTAAATGGTCCAATTGTAATAAACGATTCGACTTTTATTTGGATAATGGGTGCAAATTAAAGGCACCTAATAAATCATCAACCTTCAGTTTTTTTTACAACCCCAACGGTCTGCTTCAGCGTATCGATAGCAATCTAAATACAGTCAGCCCAGAATTTGTATACGAACTTAGCACTTTCAGTAGCGTCCATCAGCTCCTGTAGCGTACAGACAACAGGACATGCTGGACACGATATTAAGTGCCCCATTGTTTGTGGGACAGAACCACATTTACACTCCAGGGTGGAGTTATCTGTGAATCTCCACCTGAGCAGGTTTTCTTTGCCTCGAGCTACCTGAGTCCGAAGTATTTCAATCTTCCAGGAAAGTCAAGGCAACTCATATCCAGGTGCGAGATTTTTAGCAGCTGGAACGAATGGGTTTGGTAGGGAAGTACCATCTCGCCACAGACTTAGCCTTTCCTCAACTTAACTCTTTTTACACGTTTTATATTAGCTTCACTTGTATGTTTGTTTGTATGTAACCGACTCCTTAGAGCGCGATTTTGACCCAGTTTAAACGGTCAGATTTCATTGAAACTTTGTAAACTTATCGAGGACCGATGACAATTCAAAAATTAAAAAAGAAAATTGAGAAAAATGAAAAAAAAATGGAAAAAAAATAAAATAAAAAAACACGTTTTTGTAGTTAGCAGAACTAAAAAATAGAAAATAAATAATAGTTTAAAAACTAAAAAACACGCTTTTAAAACGAAACTAAAAAAGGAGAAAATAATTTAATTCAATTAAAAAGCGTGGGGTGCTTGACATAAATTGATTATAAAAATACCTCAAAAAACACCCCACGCTTTTTAATTGAATTAAATTATTTTCTCCTTTTTTAGTTTGGTTTTTAAAGCGTGTTTTTAGTTTTTTAAACTATTATTTTAACCGTCACCTTAACCGGTTAGACTAACTTTGACTCATCGTCAACGATTACCAGGTAGTAAGACAAGAGAATCAATGACAATTAACTGCTAATCACTAAATCCACCTGTAGGCTAACCCCTTCATTGCGACAATAATCAAATAGTGACCACTCAAAGTTATGAGAGGCCCCCCGGGGGCCCAGGGGCGCGTGGGCGAAGTTGACAATGTGTTGACACTACGCTCGACTATTTGTACACCCTCGTTTGCGACGCTGATGGCGTTACGGCGAATTATGTGGATAAATAATAACAGCTGCATGTGTCGAACGAAACTTAAAATACACTTGTCGAGTTCGCTTCGTAGATGATATTATTGACATATCAAGACCCTTCCGTGTCTTGGAAACAGGGACCATTTTGGTTACCCATTAAATGGGTTTTCGATAGGGTTTTTCTAAGCAGTTACCAGTTAGTTAAAAACCCATACGATGTAGGCAACTCTTTTGAATGGCTTAAAGGACGATTTTGGTTTTCCATTGAAAAGGTTTTTCTACGCGGTTAAACAAAAACCAATACCTATGATGTGGGTAATAACCCTTTTGAATATAATCGCTCGATGATGGGCATATGTTGCGAAATGGCACTGCAGGCGTTACCACGTAGGTTCCGTTTGTCAGGTGTAGAACTTTAGTGGTCAGGCGTCCGAGAGTGTGACAACCAACATTCCAAGTGGTATCGTATTCACCAGTAACTGAGCTATGGAGGTCAGTCGCTCCATGTAAAATACTGGTCGGTGGAATACGCTAGGTAAACTGATTGAAACAGATGGATGAAGGTCCATAAGAAGAGTATAGGTACAGATCTCAGCATCGTCATTCATGATTGCTGTCATATTTGACTGGACATGTTGCAAGGACGCCAGCATCTTCTTTTCTGAACTCAAGGATGGCAAGCGGAAACAAGGCGTCAGTTCCTCAGATACAAAGACGTTCAGAAAAGACATATGAAGGGATGCAACACAGATCCCTCTCACTGGGAGGAGCTGGCACAGGATAGACCTGTTTGGAGGCGTTTGGTACAACAAAATGTTTATGACTTTGAAGACCAGCGGACGAGAGATCTCGACAGCAAGCGATATCACATCAAAAATAAACCACTCTCCACTCTCTCTCTCTCATTATAGTAGATAACATATGTGTATTATAAGTATATAAACTATTTATGTACCAATCTTATTTATTATTCATTATGATACAATTTGTATAGTTTTTTTTCAATCATTGTTCCTTTCAACCTAAGCACCTGCCATCTAATCTCTGCACCACCCTTGGTTGACTGGTAGAGAATGCCTAAGGCATTAAGTCCGCCTTTGTACCTTTTTGTGTGCGAGAAGTTTAAATAAATAAATAATGGCATTCTAACGTGTCCGCACTGTGCACATAACTTTACAGTCTAGATAGGTTACATTAGCCACATAAGAGCACACGCTCGTAACCTATCCGTCCGTCCGTGTGTCACTGCGGGGTGCCAACTGAAAACCAGCGCTGGGTGTCTAACACCCAGCAAATGCTGAGATGGTAACCCTTTCGGTATGGGCACGCTCAGCACAATTTTACTGCAATTTTATTGTTATGTTCATTGTTCTCTTTCTTTTTTTATATATTTGTTGCTGCTGTGTTGTGTCTGTGTCGAATAAATGTTTTCTATTCTATTCTATAGTTGTCGAAAACAAAAAACAAACTCAAACTCAAAGCATTTATTGCAAATAAACCAATTACAAGCACTTTTGAATTGTCAAGGGAGGTGAGGTAGGAAAATGAAGCTAGTTGCCCATTCCAAAGCGTAGGTACCTATGGAGAAGAACGGGCAAGAAACTCCATGGAAACTCTTTTAAAATCAAGATATTGTTACAAAAAGTTGGTTACATCATTATGTTGAAATTATTAATGTGACAACGATGTATAAAGACGTGCACATTAAAAACAGTCACCATAGACGAAATCTGAAGGCCAATTCTCATAATTAAAAATGTTCAAAGTCGCAGTGTCATGTCGGCGACAAGCTGTCAAAAATGTATAGAAACCCGACGTATTTTTGACAGATTAAGACTGAGATCAGACTGTGAACGTTCTTAAAATACGGTATTTTACTGTATACGAGAAAAAAATCTAAAAATATATTATTGCGATAGCATAGGCAAAATGCAGTCAGAAAATGTTAGTTTTAGTTCATGAAACAACAAAATGAATTTTAAAATACAATTTAAAGATTTCAGTTTTTTTTTATATGTGTTTGAACACCATGAAATAGTAGTCGCCATGTTATTTCGTCATACGGCATGTCAACTGAGCAACTTTGTACTTTTATTATTTTCGTAACCAAAGTAATTTTTATTTAAATAATATTTTGCATTCTGGAACAGCAAACCAACGATAAGTAGTAAAATAACTCATTTTTTTCATTGTAAACAATTGTCATACAAAATATCAGCGCATTTGTTTTTAGCAAACTGACGTCATACCCACAGAGCAATATGGCGTCTACTGCGTCCAGCGTTTTTGTCAAATTACGCGCGAAATTTGAAAATGTAAAATTTAAATGCATTTTTATGGCACTAATCGATTAAATAAAAATTGTTGTGTTTTTTTTAGTTGTTTATTAGCACTCTAGAATGTAATTAAGACACTTTTCAAAAATGAGTGTAATAGGTACCCATTGCGAGAATTGCCCCTCTGATTCATTCATATTTGACTTCAGATGATACTCAATGGGCTGTCAGTTGCTGTAACTATTAATAAAACACGACGATTAGGTAGGTACTGAATACCATGAGGGATGAAGGGATTACAACAGTGGCCGTCGTTTAGTAGAAGAGTCGAGAAAACAAATAATTAATGTGATGCCGCCATGATACTAGGTTGAGTTGGGCTCTGGGAAAAGCGGATCGAGTAGGTGAACCAAATTGTGATATTTATTGTATAGCATCAGCTTAAAATGTTCCCAATGCTGGGACACACACCTTCTGTCTATGAGAGGGAGTGGGCTGTAATACACCACGCGGACCCAGTGCGGGTGGTAGATGTCACATGTCTTCGAATTTTTGGTTCTAGGACATGCCGGTTTCCTCACGATGTTTTCCTTCACCGTTTTGTGAGCAGTGGTGATGAAATAATTTTCACTTAACAACGCACCTGTCAAGGTTCGAGCATATGACATACAACTTGTTTCTTTGTGGCCGTTTACACTGGACCAGCAGGCTTAGCATGGCGTTTTCTATTTCTACGAAGAATAGACAGTGCTTTTTCAATACAAAGTGACATTTCGTTTCTCCATTTTTGACATCGCACCGTAGATATCCTTCTACAATCTGGCATTTTGTCTTTCGTTTCTAGCGATCTTTGTCTAGGTCCTTATAAATGTTGACTATTTCAGAAGAATATTTCTTCCCAAACTGTCATAATCACACTGACAACAAACTACCTATTTACAAAATCATGATTCGATTACAACGCATAAATAACTGTGATAATTAATAGAAAAAAAATGCTATCTTCTCCTATTGTACGTCATTTAGTTAAGAGTCATGTCTATTCTTCCGTCGACAAATCGGTGCTCGTGCTAAGCCTGCAGCACTACTCTGCGTTATAATATCGATTGTGAGCAATTACAGTAACGATTGTGATTTTATTTGTACAATATCTAAAGGGATGATACAGTCAGTCATAATCTTTCCAGCGTTTTCAAACTGTGTTGAGGTCGGCTTCCAGTCTAACCAGATGCAGCTTAATACCATTACTTAACAGGGAGCGACTGCCTATACAGGTTGAAATTGAAAACATGCGACAAACCGTAATGGGAGATTGCACTTTTACTAAGGGACCAATGATGCAATCGCAAAAAAAAACAGCTATTCCCTACATTTTGACGAGTTATGCATCATTGGTCCCTTAGTAAAAGTTGTTCATAATGATGAGTACAATCTCCCATTTCGGTTTGTCGCATGTTTTCTATTTCACCCTGTATAACCTCCACAATCCAGTTACTTGTGGGTATCACGATACCCATTGGTAAGACTGGTTGTCAGACCAATGGGTGGTCGGCTTCCAGTCAAACCTTTAACTTTACATGGAGCGACTGACGATTTAACCCCCACACCCCACTTACTGGGTAACACGATACTGATAAAAACGTTCAAAATCTGGTCGCAGCCTTATCTCGGTTACATCAAATGTCAAAAACTTGTCAAAAATGTAGGGAAACTCGAGGTATTTCTGACATATTGAGACTGAAATCAGACTGAGCACGTTCTTGAATTTACGGGAATTGCCGTCTGGTCCAACTTCCAAGGCTTACTTTTACTCTTATAATTGGATTTTTATTCTTAATTTCTTTTTACATTGTTCTCACTTAAAGAAGCAACAAGAATAATATGTACCCAGGATTTTGTAATATCTTGATTAAAAAGTTTCCTTGAAGTTTCTTGCCCGTTCGTCTCCATAGAGATCTACATTTTGGAATGGGCAACTAGCTTCAACTTTTCGACTAACTAACCGACTCTTTGACAATTCAAAAGTGCCTGACTTAAATGTTTTGAGTTTAAGTTTGAATCCATTGCATAAATAATCCCCGCTGTTTGAATGGCCCCTCACAAATGTAAAGCTCTTAATGAAAAGAGCAAGCTAGTTAACCCTCTGTTTGCCGACGGAAAGCGGCCGGGGCCCACTGGCAGCAGGGAGCGACCGGGGCCCGCAGCCCGGAGCCCCCGCCCGCGGCTATAATGTTATGAATTTTATTGTTTGTTTTATGTCAATTTTGATTTGGGGCCCGTCAATAAAGTTATTTTTAACTTTTCTGTTGCTTGCACGCTTTTAATTACACTTCTCATTGGTGTGAAACGATCACATAGCCGTGCCCGTTATCTACGCATTTTGGAGCAAAAATTATTGAAAAGAAAAAACAAGAAAAGAAAAGAAAAAGTATTTATTAGACTCGCACAGGAATATCACAAACTTAACTACACAATATGCTTAACAAAAAATTAAAATTTAAAATAATATAAAAGCTAAAAAAAACTTTTAATTTGGTGTGAACTTACTCGTCCGAATCGAGCGAATCGACACTATTATATACTAAGTTATTTTGGATAGGATAATTGCATGAAGTTATTATTTTTCCACTATCAACTCTCTAAAAGACAGCGAACAGGTTACCAACACCAGTAACCTTTTTGACGAGCTGGTTGGTAGTATATCCGGATTGGAGTATGTGAAGCCCACCGTTTCCATAGACTTGACTGGGGACGATACCTTAACTAGATGTCCAACTCTAACTAGTCATAATAAAATTAAGAAGTACATTAAAATTAGTAAGAATATTAAAAAGTATAAGAAACTTTTGAAGACACAAAGCGTTTACAAATTTAACCTAAATCTTAGGAAAGAACGTTTCAACTTACAGAGCCAACTAAATGTATGTAATAACAAGTTGAAAACAAGCAGATTAATGTATAATGTTGACATACAAAACCTTCAAAAGGAATTACTGAGCAGGGAAAATACACTTAAAGAAATATCTTGTAAGTATGAGTCTAGTCAACAAATGTTAAGCGACCGTTTGCAGGAGGCTTGTGAGTTGGTGGATCTGGTGAAGTACAATGCAGAGAGGTATGAGTCACTGACTAACAATCTCACCTGTAGTTGTGCTCCCACTCCGCCACCTCTCATGTCGCAGCATGTTGTTTCTGCCGCTTCACCCATTGTAACTCATACACTAGACAGTGTCCATCCCACTCAAAGTAATGTTTTAGTTTATTCTGATAGATTAGGAGCAGGTTTTGGATCATTGTTAAATAACTGCTCTAAACATACTATAACTAATTGTTGTTACCATAACCTGCATTTTAATGAGCTTGTTCATAAAATAAAAAATACAAAATTGAATGAGCAGACAAGTATAGTTCTTTTAATTGGAAACAGTCTGAATTTATCTAAAAGGGACATAGTTAATGGTATTGACACCCTACTTAAATTTAAATTAGGTAAAATAATATTATGTGCTTTGCCATATTCAAATAATTTTAATGATGAAGAAAATGATTACATTTTTAGGCTAAATAATTTAATGCATTTGTTGACATGTCGTCATAGTGACCGTCTATTGTATTTTGATACTAACAATTTTGTTAGAGATTTTGTATTAGATCGGGAACATATGTTTCTTCCCAAGAAAAGTCAGCATGTATTAGCTACTTTGTTAGCTTACAATATACACGCAGTTATTGATAATTTAACTGAGACTAGGTTAAGTGACGAAACAGTATTATCTAGTACTTCTAATAATACTGTAATTAATTCTTTAAACTTTTAGACACGACAAAAGAGAAGCATAATAAGAGTATTTTACTGTATCACCAAAATATAAATCGCTTCTCTGGCAAAATCCTAGACGTGGAAATGTTAATAGATAAATATCATATGGATATCTTATGTTTTAGTGAAACTTGGTTAAAACCGGATAGAATGTTGTTTAATGTAAATAATTTTTCAGTTGCCAGTGCGTACAATAGGTCTTCGATAGGGGGTGGTACTTTGATATTATGTAATAGTAGTTTTAGATATAAGGAAAGAAAGGATATCACTGCTTGCTCTGTTGATCGCTTATGTGAGGTAGCATGTGCAGAGGTTGAGGGCCATACTTTCTTATCTGTTTATAGACCACCAGCCTCGAACTTGTCATCATTTTTGATAATTATGGAGGAAATATTAGGTAAACTTTTTAAAGATAATAAATTAGTTTTTGTGTGTGGTGACCTAAATATTGATTTACTAGTTAATTCACCAGAAAAAAGTAAGCTTATCTCATTGTTTAAATCATTCAATTTAAAATGTATATTTAATGAAGCGACTAGGATAACAGCAACCACAGCTACATGCATAGACAATGTATTTACTAATTGCATAATAAAAGGCTCATCTTTAATTAGTGGCGTCAGGTCAGACCATACTGGTCAGCTTGTATCGTTTGACTTAGATAAAAAGTTACACCTAGATAAAACCATAGAATTGAGACCACTGACTAAAAATAAATTGAAAACGTTTAATAATAATGTTCTTAGCAATCTCTCAATAGCAACTTTAGATTCACAAGACCCCAATGTAAACTATGGCACACTTTTTTCTACAGTATGCCAAGAATTCAATAAAGCATGTCCTGTAAAAAAAGTTACAATCACTACTAGACCAAAATTTAGTGAATGGGCCACTGATGGCATTAGAAAAAGCAGAGACATCTTATATAATTTGTATAATGAAAAGTCATTGACTTCAGATCAGGCCTTTCATAATTATGTAAGAAACTATTCTAAGATATTCAAAAGAGTCTGTGCTCAAGCTAAATCTAAATTAATAAGTAACAAAATTAGTATTTCTAAAAATAAAATAAAAGCTGTGTGGCAGGTAATTAACAAAGAAACTGGAAACACAAAACAACGAGATCAGAATGAGTTAGCTCTGAAAATTGACAATGAAACCATTTCAGATAAGTTAAAAGTTGCGGAGACTCTTGAAAATTTCTTTACCAACATCCCAATAGAGGTTAAGAAATGTCTCCCCTCATCATCTGTATTAGCTGAATCTCTTCTTAAAGAAAACTTCAGTAAGGACATTCCAAGTTTTGAATTCAAACCCATCTCTATTGCCACAATTAAAACAGCATTTAAAAGTCTTAACATAAAAAACACTGAAGACTTATGGGGGATTTCCGTTAAGGTTATTGAAAATATCATTGACACAATTGCCCCTGTCCTAACAGGCATATTTAATCAATGTTTAGACAGCGGTACGTTTCCTGACTTAATGAAACATAGTAAAGTAGTACCAATTTTCAAATCGGGTAGTAAGAGTGATCCCTCTAATTATAGACCTATATCTGTGCTTCCAGCATTGAGCAAAATTTATGAAAAAATCATGCTGGACCAGATGTTGTCACATTTTAACTCAAATGGGATTTTACATAGTCGACAGTTTGGTTTCACGAAAGGTAGGTCGACGACTGACGCGGGAGTAAAACTCATCAGTCACATTTTGGAATCCTGGGAGAGTTCTCAGGATGCGATTGGCATTTTCTGTGACCTCTCAAAAGCGTTTGACTGCGTTGACCACAATACACTGATCTGTAAATTACACCACTACGGAATTCGTGGACAAGCTGCTGATCTTGTACTTTCCTACTTATCAAACAGGCAGCAAAAAGTAAACGTTAACGGGGCGACATCCTCGGGGTCTCTAGTTAGGATGGGCGTGCCTCAAGGTTCAATTCTTGGTCCTTTTTTATTTCTAGTTTATATTAATGACCTTCCCTATCTGATGGCTAACTTCTCGGATATAATTTTATTCGCTGATGACACTTCTCTTATTTTTAGAATAGATAGAAAAGATACGGATGTCTTACATGTCAACGAAAGCCTAGCTGTTCTATCGAAATGGTTTGCTGCTAATAATCTTTTACTCAATGCGAACAAAACTAAATGTCTTAAGTTCTCGCTACCAAATGTACCCCAAGTAGGTCTAAATTTAAAACTTGATGGCAAGAAACTAGATGCTATTTCGGAAACTGTATTTTTGGGAATTACTTTAGATTCAAAATTGCAATGGGGTGCCCACATTAGAGCGCTTTCAAGCAGATTAAGCTCAGCTGCTTACGCAGTAAGAAAAATAAGGCAGTTGACTGATGTAGCCACAGCTAGGTTAGTATACTTTGCTTATTTTCACAGTATTATGTCTTATGGCGTTCTGCTGTGGGGATCGGCAGCGGACGTAGATTCAATTTTTATTTTACAAAAGAGGGCAATCCGCGCAATCTATAAAATGGGGCCTCGCGAGTCTCTTAGAAACAAATTCAACGAAATTGATATACTTACTCTGCCTTCTCTTTATATTCTAGAAAATATCTTGTATGTTCGCAAAAACTTAGGTCTTTTCAAAAAAAGATGCGATTTCCATAATCTAAATACACGTAGTAAAGATGAAATTGTGATTCCAAAATTTAGATTAACTAAAACTAGCAAGTCATTTCTAATAAACAGTATCCGCTTCTATAACAAGTTGCCAAAGTCGGTTACAGAACTTAGCGATGGAAAGTTTAAAACTCACATCAAACGTGTCCTTATCAAAAAAGCATATTATAAGATAAAAGACTACGTTGAAGACAGGGAAGTTTGGCATTAATTCCTTCTGCACATGTGGCTTCCCTGGTACCTCATTAACAGCAAAACCGTGTGAAAGTCTATTAACTGCTCCCAAATTGCAATGTTAATTTTTATTCTTTTTATTATTATTATTTTTTTTTACAATGTCTGACATATTCTCGTCATTATTTGACATTATGCATCAATTTTACTACCTACTATTTATTTTCAGTGATTGTCATCGAAATCATGTCACTTGGTTCAAATAGATTCATTTTATATAGGTAGATTCTTTTACATATTGTGAATGAGAGAACGTTGTAGGCCTTGGAGACTAGATTTGTAGACGTTTTTCTATTCTGTATTTTCATTCCTCTAAGTACCTGGTACTTATTGACTGGCCTGCACTGTCCTCCCATACCTATTATCACTGTAATTTGAAAACATTGTAAAAGGCAATTATTTTTAAAAGAGTAACCGTGGAGTTTCTTGCCGGCTCTTCTCCATAGGAAACGACAAATTGGAACCGTGCACCTAGCTTCTGACGTTTCATAAGTGCCCATGCAGGCTTATGTGAAATAAAATATTTTGATTTTGATTTTGATTTGTGGGAGAAACGACAACTCCAGAAATACGTATTAGGCAATTAATACGTTTTGGATAGGTACATAACCAGTTTACATTTCGATACCCGTCACGTCTGCAACGTTTCGGTAAGTAATTTAATTTGACCCTATAATGTTTTTGTAATGTTCGATCTCTAAATAAAATTCTACATTAAAACAAAAGCGGTACATCTCTCATCCAGTTGCACAAAGAAAAACATTAATGCCACATAACAATGATTTCATTAATTTAATAATGTTGCACATGGTGCTTGCTCTGTGCAAAAAAAACTGTGACATTGTGAATTGCCTCGTTTGACACATCATTATTAAAAATTTTAAAACCATTAAAATCGAGTCTAATGTTGCTTTCACCAACAACTTAATGAAAGATTAGTATTTAATGACGGAAAAGTTCGTTTCTGCAACTGGTTGATCAAAGTATTCACCCCTTTCTATCCTCCAAATAAAAATAAAAATAATTAATGTCCCCTAATCCCAAAGAAGAAAACACACAAATTATTTAAACCACTTAAAAATGCATAAAATCTCGCTAAATACATTCAACCCTTCACTGCTAAGCCCTTATGAATGCAACGCGGGTCGACACACCGTGTAATAGCCGGTGTAAATAATGTACACTAGACAATGAGTTCGGCCACTAAATTATTTTGGGGGCCTTTTGGACCGGCCGCGGAAATGAAAGGGTTAATTTTGTTAATCCGATATTTTTTATTATTAATTTTGATGACAACCAAGTGGGCACTCGGATCCCATGGCCCAAGTGTTTCAACCCCAAACGGCTCGAATATATATAACTCCCAATAAGATTGGAATATTTTCGCCGTTTGAGGTATTCCGCACCTGCAGCAGTCACCCCAGCATTTTTTCCGAGACTTCGCCAAGCGGTTAGTCGATTCTTCACGTGATCAAAGGGCTGGCCTATTCTTTGGCCAAAGAATCAGCGCCGCCATTAAACGTGGCAATGCTGCCAGCCTTTTGGGCACTTTTCCCATTGACAGCGATGCGGACGAATATTTGATGCCCTGTGATTCTTTTCTCTCTGTTTTTTGATTATATACATGTACATACTATTGATATTACTTTTAATTGATGATGAGTGTCTATTTAAGGGGCATGCGTTATGAAAATTCAAAAATTCTTGTGTTTTTGGTAAGTCAAAGTCGGGTTGTACGAGTGTGTTGATTAAAATATGATTCGTGACCCGTAACACGTATGTAGTTACAGAATTATAATCATTAAAATAATTAATACATCCCTCTATCTCGATTTATTTCGATTGAATGACGTTTTCATGAAATAAATGTACAAAATAATTACACTCATTTTTTAAAAGTGTCCTAATTAGATCCTAAAGTGCTAATAAACCACAAAAAAAGACACAACATTTTTATTTAATCGATTATAGCCGTAAAAATGCATTTAAATTTTACATTTTTATATTACGCGCGTTATTTGACGAAAACGCTGGACGCAGTGGACGCCATATTGGTCTGTGGGTATGACGTCAGTTTGCTAAGTAAACAAATGAGCTGATATTTTATATGATAATTGTTTGTAATTAAAAAAAAATGTTATTATTCTACTAATCGTTGGTTTTCTGTTCCTGAATGCAAAATATTATTTAAATAAAAATTACTTTGGTTACGAAAATAATAAAAGTACAAAGTTGTTCAATTGACATGCCGTATGACGTAATAACATGGCGGCTACTATTTCATGGTGTTCAAAAACAGATTTAAAAACTGAAATCTATGAATTGAATTTTAAAATTTATTTTGTTATTTTATGAACTAAAACTAACATTTTCCGACTGCATTTTGCCTAAATTATCTCTATAATATATTTTTAGATTTTTTCTCACATAGAGTAAAACACCCTATTCCGCGGGCTCATTACATTGCAATTGCAGTCAGCGTCATGCTGATATGATTATTGGCTTCATACGCTAATTTCATGAAAAAGTAATTTTATCGAAATAAATGGAGTTACAGGAATGTATTAATGATTTTTAACCGCCTCGAAAAAAAGGTTATCAATTCGGTAAGTTTTTTTTAATGTATGTTCGGGCATTACTCCGTCATTTATAGTTAGACGGATTTGCAAAATTATTTTTTTGTTCGAAAGGGGTTTATGCCGAAATGGTCCCATTTAAATTTCATATAGATCTCTGATCTGATGATGCGTTTCGGAGACAGACAACGGAACTCTTCAAAAAATGACAGCGAATCAAACGCGGTTGCTGCTATCGCATAAATATGCATTGTTTTGACCCCAAGAATGATGACATTTCGAATTGATGTGGGGTAGGTACTATAACTAAAAAGTGAAAAATAAAATAACCGACTTCCGGAAAAACACTACTAAGTTAAATATAACTTTAATTTCGGAAGGCGGTGACAAAAAATTTAAATACCTATCCAAAGTCACCGACTTACATTACAACCGATGATACAACCGCAAATTACAAAAAAACCGTCCAAAAAAATTTGAATTTTGTGGTCTGGCGCTTCCCCCATAAACAAATAGTGACAGAAATAAACAATTGAATGGAAACCACAGGTGTGTTAACTGTGTTGTGTACTCTGTGTATTGTGTAGTCTGACGTCACAGCACACAATTAGCTAATGAATTGGGGTCGACACATAATAGGTTAAATTCCCATTGTGATTCGCGTACAAGTTGGTACAATGGACTAAAGAATAGGGTGTTGGTGTTCAAAGAAATAATGTTTGTTCTTTCCGTCACCTTTAGTTCAATAGTTTTGTCCGTTAGGATTGAGGAGCCATGTCTCATATTTAAGGCCCTGGTAACTTTAGATATTGTCGTTATGAGCGATAATAGTTCTTATTGCAATCCGATACGGGTTAAAATCTGTTGTAATAAATTCGAATAATAAATGAGCAAGCATTGTCGTAAAAATGCAAATAAAATCGTATAAAATTAGATAATAACTGTTTAATAATAAATAATCCATCACTGTATGCAGTCTGGCATTTGGAATTTTATGGTATATTTTAATTATAATTGTTATTGAAGGGATAAACTGGTTTTAAAGATAATTATGAGGTGACTTTGGTGATTTTTTTGGTGCATTAAAGTAGGTATGTTTAATTATGTTTTGAGTTCCATCACTTTATGCAAAAAAGACTTGAAAATATCATATTTTTTTTGCTTTCAACATTATTTACGGTTAAAGAGATACAGTTGTTTAAAAAACCACCTTTTTGAGCGTTTTCAAGAAATCACCGAAGCTACCAATACTCGCTCTCATCAGTATGAGAGCGAGTATTGGTACCTCCTGTGAGGACTGCGTCCTAGCAGTGGTAACATTATTGGCGAAATATGCTGAAGTAAGTTACCCAATTTTGTAGGCCCTACCCTGGAATGTGTAGAAACCCTTAAATAATTTCAGCAACCATCTGAATGAGGGTGTTCATGAATATTCAAGTCACCAGTTGGCGCCACTTTGACAAGAGGTCTTCCAGTTCGACAATGAACTTAAAATATTTGATGTCATTCGTTTCATTCTTTCGTTCACCATTCAGTCCGTAAGCGCTTTGACAGGTGACATTTTCGCATAATGCGGTTAATCGGGCGCTAATCTAGACTCCCGGATTGCTGCTGGAAATTCCTGATAACACTATGCCCGACCTGGGAACCGAAGCAGTTGCGCTTGCGACCACTAGAAATGTTTTATTGTCTCGTATACCTCTTATCAAGGTCTGCCAGCCCAAGAAATAATCTAATTAGAGCAGAGACCAAAATCAATTAGCGCAGAGACCAAAATCAATAAAATTAAAAAGGAAATTGTCCCGGACCTGACGTCTCAGTGCTGCCACCTAGTGAACGTCATTTCAGAAAACCCATATTGACAAGCCGCCTTGGAACTCGAAACCTAGTCGATGGATATTTTGGAGTGTTTCTGTACAAATGGGTATTATGCTGCTGGATTTGAGATATAGCTCCATATAAATAAACATACATCACAATATGTCTCCGAATTATTAGTTCTAGAACATGCCGGTTTCCTCACGGCGTTTTCGTTCACCGTTTTGAGAGAAGTGGTGATGAAATAATTTACACAAATGTACGACCTACCCATAGACGGCATGGACCTGGTTCCATACCCCCATGAAATGCAATATGCAGCACGCGAACGACGTCGCAGGCGCAGCTAGTTTATCAGAAAAATCTATACATTTCACTGCGCTGTCTCCGGAAGGCGAAACACACGGTCAATTTGAACCCATAACAGTGCCCTATTAATAAAACAAGTGTACATCCAAAATTTCAACTACACCGTGAGCTAAGTACCGTATACAATGTGTTCCCCCCGGGGGATGCAGTCGAGACCCCCGGGGGAACACACAGGGCTTTAGCTGTAGTTAAATATTAACGGACACGTTAGCTGCCGATACTGGGGTGTGTTTGTTACTGTATTATGTAAACAATTTAATGCAGGAGACTCACTTGCAACGTTTGTCTGTAATGTATCGAGTTTTTGTAACCCGTTACAGTAGTCTGTGCAGCGAGCTGCACGAAACGAGCATACGAATAAATCGGTGCAGGTTGAATAAAAATGGAGCACACTTGAGTAAAGTGTCGACAACCTCGTGAGCTAAATCAAGATACTTGATTTTCTTATCTTGCTCAGCTTTCACGAGATTCTCGTCATAAGGGACAGCGATATCAACAATCATTACACGACGTTCTCGTCGATCTATCACCACAATATCAGGCTTTTTATTACTATTATTATTTTAGCTACAGTAAAAGACAAAAAGATTTATTTCTAAGCCCCATCTTTCCCCTGTCCTGTGTCGCAGTCCCCCACACACCCGCAGCACCCCACATAGGTGACGATGACGGAGCTCATTAACGATATTGAGCTATTTGTTTAGTTTCCCCGGGGAACCAAATAAAATGTTATGCGCATTATCTGTTGCCCGTGACTTTGTCGGCGTGTATTTGTTCGAAGACATTTTTGGAAGGTTGTCAAAAAATGTTTGAGAAAAGTCAAAATGTATCGGAATATGTGCGTATGTACAGTTTACTTTTTTGCAATTTACCTATGTTTTTTGCAATTTACTTACTTTTTTTTGGCAATTTACGAACTTTTTTTGCAATTTACTTATGTTTTTTGCAATTTGCAGGTTAGCCGATCTATTCTGTTAAAATCTCACCGTGAGAACTTAGGTGAAGTAAGCTGTCATTCCACACTAGGGATTGATACTAATAACAGCTCAGTTCAAGTTATCACGGTGATATTTTTACAGAATAGCACTGCTGGTTTTATTTCATTAATTCGATTTGCCCTCTCAATGTCATGATTTCCTGAAATAAGTAGTCATTAACGTCGGTAGAGAGGTGTATGACTTTTATGATTATATTATTCTGTAAATAATGTTTTGTTGCAGCCGCGAATCATATTTACAGGGTCAAATTAAATTAGCTGGCAATACTTTACCCACGTGGTGGGTATCGATAGTAAAACTAAAGAAACAAAACAAAAAATAATGTCATCATCCGAACTTTGTTCAAAACTTTGAATGATTAGGCAACCAAACGACTGTTATGTTATAGTTTATGAGAAACCAACCACGGTAAGCGTAGATCGATCGACTCGTGTGGCTGTTATTACTTACGTCACTGCAAAGATAAATAAATTGGTGTCAGCTTAAAAACTAAATATTTTTCAGATTCCTTTTAAAAATCGTATTTCAACAACACGAATCAAACGACTATCTATCATACTACGTCATATCCCGGCTGTTCTCAATTTGAAACGCACAGAGTACGTCGGGGGCGCTTCGACTTCCGGCCCCGCCCACCGCCCGCCCTCCACCATGTACACACTATACAGTTGTACGACAAATACAGCTACTGTAGCTTTTCATTTCTGTAGCCATATCTACAATCATATGTAAATCGATAGGTGGACTAACGGTTTAGCAAAGCTTGACTCGGTCTATTCGTGGATGGGTGACCAGCCATTTCAAATCGAGACCCCTCCGTGTCTCGTATAGTATGACCCGGCTGTCATTCGTAGATCTTTGACAGGACCCGTTTCGGGAAGTCAGAAGATAATTGGTGTGACAACTAGTCTTATGAATTGGTATCGGGTTACCCAGTAACTGGGTTGTGGAGGTCAGATAGGCAGTCGCTCCGTGTAAAATACTGGTATCAGCTTCATCCGGTTAGACTGGAATCTGACCCAAACTTAGTTAGGAAAAAGGTCAGGCATATTTTTTTTTACAATTTTGCTCGTCAAACTTTGCAGTTTGATGGCGAGCGCTTGTTGTTTCATATTTTTTTTTAATGTTATTTTAAACCTATAAGAAGCTAAGCTGTGTGCCTTTCGTTGCATGACCACCATAGAAACGGGTTTTGTCGACGGAAGAATAGAAAAAATTACAGATTGTAGAAATATTTTTGCCGTCTTATGCATGGCGTTGTTATTAAAATCATGAATACAATACTGTTCATTTAATCTCATTGAAAGACAATTTATTGAAAAAATCTTCTACCTTTTATGCATCCACCTTAACTACATCACTAGCTATCTCTCCGTTGCTATGGAAAGAATAACTGTCTTTGTTTGTCGTGGAGTTTCTTGCCCATTCTTCTCCATACGAAACTACATTTTGGAAGGGGCGACTAGAATCAATTCTGTTTTAATGTAAATGTTGACGTTCAAAAGTGGCTTTTAAGTGCATATTTGAAATAAATGCTTTGACTTTGACCTTGTCTTCATAGAAACGCGTGTCTACGGGTCGCGCCGCGCCGTGCTCGGGCAGAAGAGATGTCGAGTTGGATAGAAATAACTTTGTCTATTCTTGGTAGAATATATATTATAGAATTGGTCATGCTTAGCACGAGCAGCGTTTTATTGACGGAAGAGTAGACAAAAATGACATTCCATGTAAGCAGCAGAAAGTTTTGTTGTAATTAAAAAATCAAATTGCCAGTTGTCAGTGCGATTTTGACAGTTTGGGATAGAAAAATTTCTTCTGAAATAGCCTAGATATCAAAAGGACTTTGACAAAGATCGTTAGAAACGGAAGACAAAATGACAGATTGTAGATGGATTTCTACCGTGAGATGTCAAAAATGGAGAAACGAAATGTCGCTGTGTCTACTCTTCGTAGAAATAGAAAGCGTCATGCTAAGCCTGCTAGATTGGCCTCCCCAAGTATTGCCTAAATGCTAGGTAAAGGCAAGGAGCGATAATGTGCAGTCCACAAAATCATACATAACTGTAGAACTAGATGTGATACAAGGTCCTCACCTACCATTCTATAGAATCAAGTTCTTCTAACTGTACAGACAGCTGTGCTGCTGGACAGTTTGTTGCGCCACTTCTTCCCAGCTAAAGCACTAGCAAGATGTGAATGAAGTGCGGGCGTGCCGGGGGACTGTCTTATGTAATTTTGATGTTCAAGAAGTGCTGACTGTCAGTTTAGTTTTAATAAATGACTATTGATTTTTTTATTTTGATATTGGTAAAATTAAATTAGCTAGCTAAACTCAACCGCTGTAAAGATTACCTGCGAAGATTTTCCACGATATGCACCTTAACTCTTGCGACGTCAATCAGCTACCTTTTAGCATTAGCATTAGGTCAAACGTTCGTCCCTGATTTAAACACGACGGACGATAAGTCTTTTTGTGGATATACGACCTTTAGCTATTACTGATAACTTGAAATATCATTTTTAACTGAGTTCAAAAAGTGGGAGGTTCTCAATTCATTGGGTTTTTTTTTTAAATAAGCTAAAATAGTAAACTGTATCTATATTTTGCACCAATGACAACCCCATTTTTTTGTACACGCAATCACTGTCCGTTCCAAGGTTTCCTGGAAGAGATCGCAGAAAGCGATAAGGCCGACCATTGTATGTTTTTAGTGTTAAATGTTTTATTTTATTTATGTATTTTCTGGTTTACAATAAAACATATATAAATAAATAAATAAAAACAGATCCAGAAACAACGACTTTCGAAATTAAAAGTTATTTTTCACTTAGTTTTGTTTTTGAAAGTGGTTTGCATTTTTTTGTAAAAGACTTTTTACTTACCTACCACCTAAGCATATAATTATATACATTGTGGAATGCAATAAATGACTGAGTATTGAGTACTTTGTGTGAACTTGACAGACGCAATGGATATCCATACCTAAACACGATTAAAAAAACATATTTTTCTCAGCGTAACTACACTACCAGCGGTCGTTAACCCCAAAAAAATATCACAAAATCTATTTTGTTTTAAAATCATGTTTTTATATCGATACGGTCGAAGACACCAAATAAAAAATACATACGTAAGTAGTATCGAGGAAACTAACATCATACACCGTAAGGACTATTATTGCTTGCAGCGCTCAGCCGCTATAGTAATACGCTTGCTAACAGATGTGGTCATTGTGTGCATGAGATTTTATTTTCAAATTGGTCACTATGTAAGTTTCCTCGATAGTACATTCATAAACTCACGCCTTGTTTCCTTGGGGTAAGCAGAAACTACAGTACGCAAAACTTTTATTAAAAGTCACTGAAAT
Organism: Antitype chi; assembly: GCA_947359405.1. NCBI lineage: Eukaryota > Metazoa > Arthropoda > Insecta > Lepidoptera > Noctuidae > Antitype > Antitype chi. The sequence continues at coordinate 659,455 of OX375837.1, forward strand.
CGATTCAGTAGTCAATTATGAACAAACTACTTTCAGTACTTGTGTTTATTCAGTTACACCAATACGGTGTAGCAGTTTTCAAAATTGTTGAAGACAGGGAAGTTTGGGATTAATTCCTTCTGCACATGTGGCTTCCCTGGTACCTCATTAACAGCAAAACTATGTGAAAGTCTAATAACTGCTCCCAAATTACAATGTAAATTTTTATTCTTTTTATTTTTTACAGTGTCTTGACATATTCTCGTCATTATTTGACATTATACATCAATTTTAATTTCAACTATTTATTAATAGTGATTGTCATGGAAATCATGTCACTTGGTTCAAAAAGGTTCATTTTATATAGGTAGATTATTTTACATATTGTGAATGAGAGAACGTTGTAGGCCTTACAGACTAGATTTGTAGACGATTTTCTATTCTGTATATTCATTCCTATAGGTACCTGGTACTTATTGATAGGCCTGCACTGTCCTCCCATACCTATTATCACTGTAATTTGAAAACATTGTAAAAGCCAATTATTTTTAAAAGAGTAAACGTGGAGTTTTTTTGCCGGCTCTTCTCCATAGGAAGCGACAAATTGGAGCCGTGCACCTAGCTTCTGACGTTTCATAAGTGCCCATGCAGGCTTATGTGAAATAAAATATTTTGATTTTGATTTTGTTCAGAATCCGTGTGAGCGTAACTTAACAAACCAGACATACCACAGCCAAATCCGTGTTGAATTGTACTCCCCTCCCGGAAATTACTGTACAGTCAACCGCCATCACAGTAACTACGAAAAACGCCCTTACTGCTACGAAATATGGCGCTGTCATTGTCAATTTGTCACCATGTGCGTGTCGTTGACTGTAGGAATCAATCAGATGGCAGACGGGACCAGCATGCTTAAGTAACTTTCGACTAATCTACTTCAGATACCGGGGTGACGGCAAAACTTAAAAATCAATTCATACTATGTTTTTTTAAGATACTAGGTTTTGCCAGCGGCTTCGCCCGTGGAGGTCGGTGCATTATACATGTAAACCTTCCTCTTGAATCACTCTGTTTATTGATGAAAACCGAATTAAAAGCCGGCCGTAGTTTGAAAGGTCTAAGCGTACAAACACGAAAAAATACTTTGTTTTATAGTATGTAAAGATAAGGAGAATAATCTGGATGGCATATCTGTGACACATTATAAAAAAATAAGGTCAAAAATTGGAAAGTATGCAGGGTCAAACAAAATTAGCTGGCAATACTTCACCACGTGGTCGGTATCGATATCGAAAAGTAATGAAATAAAACAAAAAATAAATCAACAATTAAAAAAAATCGATGGCGAAGGTCAATGTAAGGCGGTTAGCAGTTTTTGTATTTCTTTGTGGACCTTTGATATTTTTTACGAATTTCCAAAACCCGTGACTTATCAGTCGTTTGGTTGCCTTAATGTACAGACTGTAAAATTTTCCCAATTGAATATAAACCTTATTAATTTGTAATAAAGTTGATTGATTTGCTGGCGTCTCTACATGTCACAGTGTCATTTAAAGTTTTGAACTATGGAGAAGAAAATATTTTATTTCTGCTTGCTTTTGTTTCGTTAGTGTGTGAATCGATACCCACGTGTTTAAAATAGCCAGCCCAAAGTATAGCCAGCTAATTTAATTTGACCCTATATGACTCCTTTAACAAGAACTCGTCCTTAGCAGCTTTAAACAGACAGAAGTGGAAGGAGGGTAGAGAGGGCTTGGCCCTGCAGAGACACCACAGGCTTTTAATAATAAACTCAAATATCTCGACTTAGCACACGAGGTTGTTGACATGTGGAATGTGAGCTCGGCTGTAATTGTGCCAATTTTCGTATCAGCCAATGGACTGATGGCCGAAAGCCTTGATCAACATCTCTAGTGGCTCTCGTTAGGCGGGTGGATCAAGGGCCTGATTCAGAAAGCAAGTACTCCTCGATACGGCTCGCATCTTGAGGATGTTCCTCTCTCCAGAGCCCTGACCACTGGCAGCTTAGGACCTGTTCCTGATACCGATGGGCCACTTCCTACTAATACATATTATAAATGTGAAAGTTTGTATGTTTAGATGTTTGGATGTTTGTTACTATTACTAGATCACGCAAAAATGGCTGAACGGATTAGGATGAAATATGGTACACCGATAGATTAAAACGTGGATAAACACATAGGATATTTTTTATCCCGGTTGTAAGTTGCCGTGGGTAAGTTTTTTTAAATATTTTTTAATGTTCTTGTGTGTATATTGTAAAAATATTTAAAAATGTATCATCATCATCATCATCATTTCAGCCGGAAGACGTCCACTGCTGGACATAGGCCTCCCCCAATTTGGGAGGGGTTACCATAATCGCCACGCTTGGCGGGCGTGTTGGCGATCGCAGTGTGGTGGTAAAATGCATAGAGAACGCTGCTGCCCATCTAAAAATGTATCTTTTAAGTAAGAAAAGATTAATAAACGAGATAAATAAGTGCAAGAGAATGATGAAGTCGGTTGATAGTGTCGTCTCCGCTCGACAAAAAGTTACCTGCTTGGTATGTCAGCTACTCTTACGGATATAATGCACCATGATTGACAGCCCGACAATTTGATTACTGATACACGCAAAGCGTCAGGCGGAGCCGGGAGGCGTGATGTGAATAGCAATAACTATGCAAGCGCCGCAGTACCGCCGCCGCCCGTTGAGCTCCCTAAAATAGGATTGAGCTACATGATGACTGATACATACAAACATGCCGTTTGTTCGGAAAGCTCAGCTCAAAGCTGCAATGGGTCTTTCTTCAAAAGGTTCGGACTTGGCCCTCCATTGTTAGACTCACATACAATCTAAATAATGTTTGGACTTTAAGTGACCTCTGAGTTTGTTTCGGCATTTCTTCTCAGGGATCAGTCAGCTAGTAAATGCCAGCGCCATCTAGTTTTTAAAATATTGACGTGTAAAAGTGTCAAATAAGATCTACTTACCTAAAGTCCCAACTCCCACCATTTTTAACCGACTTCAAAAAGGAGGAGGTTCTCAATTCGTCGAAACCTTTTTTTTTATGTATGTTCCCCAATTACTTGAAGATGGCTGGACCGATTTGGATTTTTTATTGTTTGGAACGGTATATTTCCCAGGTGGTCCCATGATCATCAAGTCAGGATCTGATGATGGGATCCTGGAGAAATAGAGAGAACTCTTCAAATTTTAAAGGCACACTTGAAGCGATTTGGGTATTTTTTGGAAGAGTACTTTCTCGGAGTGGTCCCATTTCAATTTGGTGAAGATCTGGTGAAGAACTTCGGAGATAAGCAACGGAACTCCTCAATAAATGATAGCAAATGGACTGGGTTTGCTGAAATCTCATGTCTGTCTATTGCTTACACCATTCATAACATAACATCACGCCGGTATGCTGTGAAGGGGTAAGCACATGTGAACCACTAAAAAGTGAAAAATAAAAACTTTTTCCAAAAAAAAAACAACCGACTTCCAAAAAACACTACAAAGTGAAAAATAACTTTAATTTCGGAAGGCGGTGACAAAAAATTCAAATACAGCTCCAAAGACACCGACTTCCGAAATTAAAGTTATTTTTTATCTGTACAGTTGACAGCGTCGCTAGTGGAGATTGAAAGAATTGAGTTGTTGAGTTCCTTTTCAGGGATTGGTTGTAGTTCCAATTTTGCCCACTTGAACCGCTAAGTTGGTGGCACTTTAAACAAACATTTCAACACCATACCAGAGAAATGTTGGGTTCAAAACGACCAAATAGTTTGTATTTGGTATACAAGTAGCTTCGAACTAATTTTGAACAATGAGAGTCAATTGTTTTACAGAGAATATGCTTGCTTGAAAGGGAGGCCGGTTTTTTGGCGGGATCGGGTTGGAACATGTCGCACGAATTTTTTTTTCATGAAATTTTGTGAAATAGCGAATTAAATTGTATAATTTTGGTAGCGAATTATTCAATTTAGTTACATGTGAGTGCACAAGTGTAGTGAAGGTGAAAATGAGTGACTAACGTGGACTTTTCGTGTTCCCCCCAAAAACTCAAATTAGGTAGGTTGTTGTAAAGTTGCTACCGCTTTACAATAGCTTTGACTTGACTGACTAAAGACGACTATGATTGTTTTGTAACTTCGTGCCCGATATCGGGCCATTTACTTGATCGAAAAGAAAAATAAAAGGGAGGCTTTGTATAGACTGTATATTAGTAGACCATTTTCTATTTTATTAAGTACCTGGTACTTGTTGACGGGCTTACACTGTCCTTCTATAACTATTAACACTGTAATTTGAAACCAACCATTGTAAAAGCTAATTATTTTTAAAAGATAAATGATAATTATTTTACTTCGTAAGTAGGATTGTACAAACACTTTTACACGTCAATCATATAATTTTTAAACCAGATGAGGTCGGCGTTTCCTATCTGACTACTCTGAGAAGAAAGGCCGAAACAAACTCAGAGGTCACAGTCTCATTTAAAGTCCAGACATACTCTTGGTCAGATCATGTGAAGACCATTAGTGAGTAACCGTGGAATTTCTAACCTATTGGAACCATGCACGTAGCTACAGGCGTTACATTTCAAGTGCCCATTTAAAATATTTTGATTCTTACTAAATTATCATGTAATCAATATACTCCATTTGAAATAATATTAGACATTTAAACAAACCGTTTTTACAGTCAGTTCAACCGATTCTGACTTCTATACCGGAAGCATAAGGATGGCATTAAAAGCAAAATGGTAGTTACAATACCAACTGTTTACTGCAGCTGCCATTTGTTATGCCACCAACGCAATAGAAGTCAAAATCGGTTGATCGGACTGTAAAAAGGGTTTAGTTAAATGTCTAATCTTAATTCAAATGGAGTATGAATAATAAAATAAATGATTGATGATTTTATTTCTTTATTGAATTGACAGCCGGGACCAACGGCTTAACGTGCTTTCCGAGGCACGGAGGGGTCTTGGTATGTAAAGATGATCACCCATCCACGGACCTACCGCGGCAAGCGTAGCTTAACCTGATCGATCGACCTGTGCGGCTGTTATTACTTATCCCCCAAGATGATAATTAAATAACAGTCGGTTAATCTCAAGCAAATTTAAATTGTAGTAAATTATCTGCCTGATAACTTTATATGAAATACTGTAGATAAGACGCTTTCCATTAAATACAAACGTCTTAAAAATCGATCCCGCGTTCATAATCCGAGATTGTTCGGAATCTAATCGCAGGGCGGAAGTAAATCCCGCTGTCATTTCCCGGGGCGACGTCCCGGAGCGAATCCCGGCGTGAATCCCGGGATCGTGGCTTAAATACTTTCCAATGAAAATTCAATTTGATTGATAACTAGTTTGTGGAAAGGAATATTTTGTAAAGTAAATCAATTTGTAACATTGAAATGGGTCATGTTTAAGGGAAATTGTCAGCTGATGTGGCTTAACAGTAACAAAGAAAAAAAGAAAAGCTACGCTTGCCGAAAACGATCCGTGGATGGCCATTCGTGGACCCATCTCGACTTGACTCTGTGCCTCGTTGGCCCCGGCTGCCATTTGTAGATCTTTGACAGTCGTTACGGGTCGTCAGAAGCCCGAAAGTCTGACAACCAGTCTCGCCAAGGCGTGTCGTGTTGTTCAGTTGTCATGTAAAGTATACTGGTACTCAGCTACATGTGGTTAGACTGGACGCCGACCCCAAAATAAATGGGAAAAGGCAGGTAGATTGAACTGGGTCATGGTCAGGAGTAGTGACCCAGTGGTAACGGCCTGACTTACGAGTTGAAGGTCATAGGTTCGAAGCCAGCCAGGCGCTTTCATCATCATCATCATTTCAGCCGAAGGACGTCCACTGCTGGACATAGGCTTCCCCCAGGCTCCGCCACTTCGACCGATTCTGTGCTTCCCGCATCCAGCGGACTCCTGCGGCCCTCACAAGGTCATCGGTCCACCTTGTGGGAGGCCTTCCAACTTTACGTCTTCCGGTGCGCGGTCGCCACTCCAGAACTTTTCGACCCCATCGGCCATCTGTTCTGCGTGCAATGTGCCCTGCCCACTGCCACTTAAGTTTGGCAATTCTTCGGGCTATGTCGGACCAGGCCAGGCCAGGTCGGGGCCAGGCGCTTTACTTAGTGTAAATTATTTCATCACCACTGCTCTCGAAACGGTGAAGGAAAACATTGTGAGGAAACCGGCATGTCCTAGAACCAAAAGTTCGAAGACATAGATGTGACATCACTAACCCGCACTGGGCCCGCGTGGTGGATTACAACCCACTCCGTTTCACTGATTATTATAAGTGACTAGCTGACTTCAGACAATGTCCTGTCAAAAGGTGTATATCTAGTCCACATTTTTTTGCATACAAACTTCGGGAGTGTTTTACTCCACTGTCTGACATGGCACATCCAAAGTAAAATATGATATCGTTTTGTCTCATTATTAATATTGTCTGTACGGAAACAGAATACTAAAATAAAAACCCATTAAAAAGTTAGGAGCCAACAAAGATTCGTTTTTCTTGCTAATTTTACTTAACTTTGGGCGTGTTTAGGTAATAAAAAACTTTTTCCAAAAAAAAACAACCGACTTCCAAAAAACACTGCAAAGTGAAAAATAACTTTAATTTCGGAAGTCGGCGTCTTTGGAAATGTTTTTTAATTTTTTGTCACCGCCTTCCGAAATTGAAGTTAGTTTTCACTTTGTAGTGTTTTTTGGAAGTCGGTTGTTTTTTTTTTGGAAAAAGTTTTTATTTTGCACTTTTTAGTGGTTCACATGTGCTTACCCCTTCACAGCATACCGGCGTGATATTATGTTATGAAGTGGTGTGAGCAATAGACAGACATGAGATTTCAGCAATCCCAGTCCATTTTCTATCATTTATTAAGGAGTTCCGTTGCCTATCTCGAAAGTTCTTCATCAGATCTTCACCAAATTGAAATGAGACCACTACGAGAAAGTACTCTTCCAAAAAATAGCTAAATCGCTTCGTGTGCCTATAAAATTTGAAGAGTTCTCTCTATTTCTCCAGGATCCCATCATCAGATCCTGACTTGATGATCATGGGACCACCTGGGAAGTATACCCTTTCAAACAAAAAAAAACAAAATCCAAATCAGTCCAGCCATCTTCGAGTAATCGGGGAACATACATAAAAAAAATAAAAAAAGGTTCCGACGAATTGATAACCTCCTCCTTTTTGAAGTCGGTTAAAAAGAAGCGTAAAATCTCCAAAAGCAAGTCGGTACCGACAAAGCTCAATTATCGAAAAGTTTAATAAACTTTATTGGTCATTGAGTTATGCATTGGCTTTTTCATAAAACCCGATCTTCCAAAGGACTTTTCTTAATTTTTTTTGCAATTTTTTACTATAAATGATCCTGCATCTCACTCAATAACGTTGTGCGTGTGTGTTAATTTTATCTTTCATAAGAACCTTCTCCGAACAATAACAAAACAACAAAAAAAAATTGCAAAATTGGTCCAATCGTTAACGTGTGATGCCGTGACCAAGAGAAATAGGGATTCATTTTTAAATATATAGATAGAAGATATGACAAGTTTTCACCATCAAGTTCTGAAATCAGGGACTGAGTTAATCATCTCTCTGATTCACTTGGAATAATCCTATTTATCTTTCATTCGCAAACGATGTTTTCATACCTACCTAAAAAATTTCGAATATTCTGTCAAGAAATTGATGAAAAGATTTAATAAAATCCCACCCTGAGGTAATCCAAGGGTGTATAGAAGATATTTTTGTTGAATATTAAAATATATTCAGATCAGGTTTGCAAATTATAATGACAATAGGGTATAGGTGTACAAAAATTGAGCTTTGTGGTATCAATCAATTGCCTTGTGTGTAGCAATTTTGAGAGGTAGTCAGACCTTAATAATATCTTGAAAAGTTATAAATATCCTATAGTACAGTCGCCAAAAGAAATAAGTAACAAGCGCCCTAACTGCGTACCACACTATTCATCAGAATCTAAATCAATATTCTTCCAGGTTTTTTTGTTTTTTGAAGTGAAAACTTCTTTAGGCGCGTTGGGCATTTCTTGAGATTGAAAAAAACAATTGAACTCGCGACACTGTTAAAAAAATACACACGTAATTGTTCAAATTTTCACTTCTGTCGGCACTCCCGGAGTGACACTGTTTTTTAATTTTTGTAACGTTTCCCCACACTAGGAATTTCTCCTGTATTGTAGGTGCGTTTACAAACATTTAAACTCACATAAACAAACAGCCAGATCCGGAACAACTACTTGTAAGTCATACAAATATTTGTTCCGTGCGGGGATTGAATACGCGACACGCAGCGCAGCAGTAAATCGCTTAAGGGCCTACGTCCCGTTTGGTAGCGTAACACGGTCACTTTATGAACCCTACTGCTCATTAACAGCTTGTCCTGAAGATTTGAAAAATATATGAATTTGCTAAAGATTCATATAGATAATTTTGCCCGAAGTACTTTTTTTGTATAGTTAATACTTATGCTGTAAAAAAATATTTTCCAACACGCAATATTTTGGCTTCTATTCCATGCTCCTACTAAACGGCTTCGTTATTTGGAAAAAAAAATACACTGAAAAATAGATAGTTAGAGGTACCACAGAATCGCCGAAGCACAATTGTAAATTAATCAAAGGAATATCCCCATTTTGAGATAAAGGCTCAGAGGTGCCCTGCGCGGGCGCGGGCTGCAGTCGTGCTTTAGCATACAAACGGGAGATGAGGATACTATGGGCTTTAACCACTGCGCCAATTGTCTGCTTAGCAGACAATGCCATGAATGTTGTGAAACTGTCAAAATGAAAGCCATGTTATGAGTGTGTTACGAATTACCCCACTGGGAATCGAACCTAAGACCAAATGCTCCTAGCGCTTGCGACTGCTGGACCAACGAGGCAGTCAACACAAAATTCTAGTCAATAAGAACAACTAGTCACAATCCAATAGAGCTGAATTACAATTTTTCTCGACAGCTCGACTTTACAAATATCGCATCGGGAAATGTCGTTACGACTCGACTCTACCAAGTCTCATGGTCTTGCAACTTTTATTTTCTATGTTTACAGAGTCTATGCCAGAGGCTAAATTTCTTACAACATTATCTACGAGTAACTAGGTATATTTTTTCTTACGATAACTACTTAATTTTTCCTTAAAGTGAACCTAGTCCACATTTTTTGCATCACTCCACTGTCTGACATGGCACATCCAAAGTAAAATATGATGCTTTGTCTCATTATTAATATTGTCTGTACGGAAACAGAATACTAAAATAAAAACCCATTAAAAAGTTAGGAGCCAACAAAGATTCGTTTTTCTTGCTAATTTTACTTAAATTTGGGCGTGTTTAAGTAATAAAAGAAGTGTATAATCTCCAAAACCAAGTCGGTACCGACAAAGTTCAATTATCGACAAGTTCAATAAACTTTATTGGTCATTGATTTATGCATTGGCTTTTTCATAAAACCCGATCTTCCAAAGGACTTTTCTTAAATTTTTCGCGAAGTTTTTACTATAAATGATCCTGCATCTCACTCAATAACGTTGTGCGTGTAGACTAGCGTCTAACTGCTCTTCACTGATACTATCTCTGTCGGACACGATGCCTGGTGAGACAGCGTGATTTTAAGCCAGGCCCACCAGTGAGTTTGAGCCCGCGACTAGGTTCCCCTTAAGGGGCCAGAAAAAATCTATTAATCTGCCTTTAACCAACTATGTTGGGGTTGGCTTCCAGTCTAACCGGATGCAGCTAAATACCAATATTGTGACTGCCCATCTGACCTCCATAACCCAGTTACTGGGTAACACGATACCCCTTGGTAAGTCTGGTTGTCAGACTTTCGGGCTTCTGACGACCCGTAACGACCGTCCACGAAAGACAGCCGGGACCAACGGCTTAACGTGCTTCCCGAGGCACGGAGGTGTCTTGGTATGTAAATATGGTCATCCATCCACAGACCAACCCCGGCAAGCGTAGCTTAACCTGATGGACCGACCCGTGCAGCTGTTATTACTTCGCGCCACAATCCCCTTCTTACTCCTTTCTATGATTACTGAAACTCAAAGCATTTATTTCAAATAAACCAATAACAAGCACTTTTGAATTGTCAAGGGGTTGGTGAGGTAGAAAGATGAAGCTAGTTGCCCATTTCAAAGCGTAGTAGTTACATATGGAGAAGAACGGACAAGAAACTCCATGTACACTGTTTTAAATAAAAATAATAGTTTAAAAAACTAAAAAAACACGCTTTAAAAACCAAACTAAAAAAGGAGAAAATAATTTACTTTAATTTAATTTAAACAAACATACAAGTAAAGCTAATTTAAAGCGTGTAAAAACACGTTTTTGGTTCACAAACTAAACATTCATTTACATCAAGTATTTTTTTTTTACAATTAAAGGGCATTGAACCGAAGTTCGACCGAACTTTTCATTTTAACCGAATGTTCGGCCGAAGTTCGGATTCGGTTCAAACCACATTCGGCCCATGTCTGGTAATTAAGCATGTGACCCTGTTAATTAATATGCCCGCCTGCAGCTCTTCGCGATGATCACCTCGGAGAAGGCAGCACTCGAGGAGTGGTGATATGGCGCAGCAGGGGCAGCCGTACCCCATACCCTGGGGCCTTCACTACCAGCACAGGTAAGTCCTGGCACTCTTGAATTTACTGACTGGCTAATATTTCCACCACAACATAAGCTATAAGTCCAACCAGCACTGGACCCGCGTGGTGGATTACGGCCCACTCCTGCTCACAGAGAGGAGTCCCAGCTGTGGGCACGCCATGAATGATAGGATTTCTGTAAGTAGGTTTGTACAGACACACCAGCACTTCAAGCTACCCCAAACTGTCAAATTTTCCCATTCGAACAGGAACCTTATGCTAACGCTATAAAGTTAAAAACCTATCAAAGAACTTTGACAGATTGGGGTAGCTTGATGTGCTGATGGCGTCTGTACAAACACTTTTACACATATTTTTTTTAAACTAGATGAGGAATGGCTTAGTGAAACAAAGGTCGAAGCAAACTAAGAGGTCACAGTCTCTTTTAAAGTCCTAGACATAATCTTGGTCAGATCATAGGAAGACCATGTAGCCGACGATTGACGTCGCAACGCTCGTTGCACGGCAAACTCTGCTTGCGCGATGTAGATGGCGCTACACAACTGTTAGATGTATTGTGCCCTATGGCAACACCACAGGATCCCTCACTACATGATCATTATCTTTCTTTCCAGAGATTCGGCCACCCCCACGTCGACGGGGCGTCCCTACGAGCACCCCCACACACACACACACCCCCAGCTGTACGCGAGGCATGCACACACACACGCGCACACCTTGATAGACCAGCATGAACCGTGAGTAGCCACCGATTATCTGCCATGTTGGATTGCCGTCCCATCGGATATTGACAGTGAGTGCACCGGTGTTTGCGCACACACTTTGTACTATAATATCTCTCACGTCGGTGTTCAGTCTCACCCCCGACCGACCCTTGCTCGTTGAAGCGCCAGCCCGCGCCGCAGCTGAGCCAGTAGCTTTAAATTCCCCGATCAATAATAATGCCAATATTTTGATCCAGCCTGTCTCCAATGATAGCTGTCCCCCTATCAGTGACGCCCTGAGCCGAGGTCCGTACCCCACAGGGGGTGCCCTCAGCGTGTAGTCGCTTAGTTTGTAAGCCCTGGCTGGAGGCGTAAAGTTAACTCTTAATGGCAGCCCCAGGAAAGCTCGGTTGAGCAGTCACGGCCTCTCAAGGCCAACTGCGAGATGCCCAACAAAAAGAAAAAAACGTCAGTCTCATCTAAGATTGGCCGCCATGGCTGAAAGACGGTCTGCAGGACTATATTTTTGGGGTTGGCTTTCAGTCAAACCGGATGCAGCTGAATACCAGTATTTTTAGATGGAGCGACTGCCTATCTGACCTCTACAACCCAATTACTGGGTATAACGCGATACTCTTAATCCAATTGCGACTTAATGAGATTGTATTTGTTGCGAACAGATGCAAAGGCGAAGGAGAAGAGACGAGACCAGGTCCAGAATACAGGGACTACACGGAGCAGCTGCACAGGTACCTATATCATAACAAAACGCTCTCAAAACGGTGAAGGAAAACATCGTGAGGAATCCGGCATGTCCTAGAAATAAAAATTCGAAGACATGTGACATCTACCAGTCGACACTGGGCCCGCGTGATGCATTAAATATCTCCATACATAATCTCCTAACACAGGCATGTCTGCTTAAAAGAAGGCTCCAATCACTTGTTGTTAAATTTTATTTATTAAAATAGTAAACCATTTTTTTTTCATGACACCCCACTCCCTCTAGAAGAGATGAGGCCTGCGTCCCTACAGCAGAAACATTATAAGATAATTATGTAAATTATTATCTATACTATTTATTAATGTATACAGGAAAAGTTTTTATTCAGTGCGTAAACATTAACCATGAATTCAGCATACCATACTAGCCCCCCCAGCGAAGCTGTTTTTTTTTACACGCTTAATTTTTTTGTAAGTCCGACGAAAAATTTCTTCGCTGGGGGTCTAGTATGGTATGCTGAATTCATGGTTAAAGTTTGCGCACTGATTAAAACCTTTCCTGTATATATTATAATATTATATAGCTGAAGAGTTGGTTTGGTTGATCGCACTAATCTCAGGAACTAACGGTTCGAATTGAAAAAATATTTTAGTATTGGATAGACCATTTATTGAGTAAGGCTATAGGCTATATAACATCACGCTCGGACCCTTAGAAGTAGAACAAAAAGAAAAATCGTCACGAATACGAAGTACTCGCACGGCCAGGCAATTCGATGCGACAGGGTATCGGGGGAGCAAGAAATTTGACGAGGACGACGTCGTTCTGGCCCAGTGACCCCGCCCGAACCTTACTACAGCCAGCCTGCGCCGCTGAGTCTATACCATAGATTTAAGGCTATAGACTCTACAGCCTTAAATTCGTCCAAAAAATAATCTGATCCATGTCCCATGCTGCATTCTTCCAGTGATGCCCAGGCCCAGGTCCGTACCCCACAGGGGTACCTAAAAGATCTAGTAGTTTTTTTTTTTTTCGGGTGGATCATCAAATAACTTCTCCCGCTCTGGGTGGAGCAGGAGGGCGTGTCAGACTTTTACTAACTAAAACCCACCCGTGTTCCGTCGGTTGCCTGTGTGCCAGGGGCCGCGGTATCTCTTTCGAACAACCCGCACCAAGATCTAGTAGTTAAGTTTTATTTATGGCGACAACAATTAAACCCATACCACTCAATGAAGCAGGATATAGAAGCCTTTCTGGCCTCGCACAGGTCTTCCTCTTATATTTTATTTTTCCCTAGCTTTTGCCAGCGGCTTCGCCCGCGTATACGTCGGAGATTATCCCGCGGGGACGTGCAAATCCGTTCAGTAACAAACATCCAAATATCTAAACATGTCGGGAATCCCAGGCTGATTCCCGGCCACCGTAGGCGCGGGCTTGTGGACGGCGAGTAACGGGTAGCTTGCTGTCCGGTAAGGACCAAGCCCGGGTCGACGGCGCGTTGTGTTCTACGCGCGCCTCAAAGAGATGTCAGCATCAACTGGTTGGGTCCGCAAGGGCCGATGCCTGCCAGGGGTGCGGGTTGTTCGAAAGAGATACCGCGGCCCCTGGTGCACAGGCAACAGGAACATGGGTGGGTTTTAGTCAGTAAAAGTCTGACACGCCCTCCTGCTCCACCCAGAGCGGGAGAAGTTATTTGATGATTTCCAACCAAAAAAAAAAATCTAAACATACATACTTTAACATATATTAGTAGGATATAGTAGGTTTGTTTTCTTTATTTTGTTACATTATTGTTCGTATTTGACCATTATTTTCTTGCTGTTAGTTTGTATTTCATGTGCGTGTCTCAAATAAAATATTGTCGTTCGTTTCTTTCTTGAAGTCTGTCTCGAAGGACGAGACAGACCTTGAATCCACGACTTGTGACGTGACGGTCGTCCGTACTGACGTCAGCGCAAGCTGTCTGACGTTTTTAAAGGGACCGTAGTCTAAAAGCCCTTACAAAACTATGTCCTTCTCTTCAGGTGCAGTTCCTACGGGAAATGTGTGGAAGACGTGCCGGAGGAACCTCGCGAGAGGGACGAGCCGGTCACCAGCACCGAGCACCATCAGCACTGGGACGAGAAGATAGGTAAGGTCATACGGTTTGACGACGTCCATACGGAATAATATGGCGGCGGGATTTTTCCGCACACTGGATCCTCAACTCACTGCCGAGAGTTGAAAAACTTTTTCCAAAAAAAAAACAACCGACTTCCAAAAAAACACTACAAAGTGAAAAATAACTTTAATTTCGGAAGTCGGTGTCTTTGGAGCTGTATTTGAATTTATTGTCACCGCCTTCCGAAATTAAAGTTATTTTTCACTTTGTAGTGTTTTTTTGGAAGTCGGTTGTTTTTTTTTTTGGAAAAAGTTTTTATTTTTCACTTTTTAGTGGTGCACATGTGCTTACCCCTTCACAGCATACTGGCGTGATGTTATGTTATGAACTGGTGTAAGCAATAGACAGAGATGAGATTTCAGCAATCCCAGTCCATTTGCTATCATTTATTGAGGAGTTCCGTTGCCTATCTCCAAAGTTCTTCATCAAATCTTCACCAAATTGAAATGAGACCACTACGAGAAAGTATTCTTCCAAAAAATACCTAAATCGCTTCGTGTGCCTATAAAATTTGAAGAGTTCTCTCTATTTCTCCAAGATCCCATCATCAGATCCTAACTTGATGATCATGGGACCACCTGGGAAGTATACCCTTTCAAACAAAAAAAACAAAATCCAAATCGGTCCAGCCATCTTCGAGTAATCGGGGAACATACATAAAAAAAAATAAAAAAAAAAAACAAAAAAATAAAAAAAGGTTCCGACGAATTGATAACCTCCTCCTTTTTGAAGTCGGTTAAAAATACAACAGCAGGCTTAGCACGAGAACCGTAGAGAAGCGTTTTGTCGACGGAAGAGTAGACAAAAATTACATTTCCGACAGTTGACAAATTAAAGTTATTTTTCACTTTGTAGTTTTTGTTGACTGATCGATACTTTGACAAAAGTGCATGTAATTCGTTTAATTGAAAGGGCATAACATAGTAACCACAATGGCGATGTTTTTCACAACGGTCAGGTGCGTAGTACTCACAACCGGCGAGCGTGTATGACCAGATGTTTAAACGTAACCGAGGCAAAAGAAGTATGTGAGGATCGTAGCACGTGACGTTCAGTAGAGTCTGCCTATCGCCGTGGGAAGAAGTTGTGATTTTTATTAATGATCGACTATTGTCTTCGTCCACAGTAAGTAGTTCTCTCTGCTCTACATCAGCTCCGACGCCATCGACGAGGACAGACGCCGCCTCCCCGCACCAACACGTCACCACAACGCACGCTGGTGAGTATCTATCAGAAATCAATTTTCCAACTGCCCCGTTGGTCTCATGGTCGTAAGCGAGCGACTGCTGAGCGATTTCCAGGTCGGGCAAAGTGTTATTGGGATAGCAATAGCTCGTAGTTTAGAAGTTGGCGGTGTGATACCCCCGTGTCTCGGTGTGCACGTGTCGCTGTTGGTCTTGTTCCTGATCTCTCTCCGCTCGTGTTGGATTGCCGTCCCATAATCACTGTGCACTAGAATATCTCCAGCGCCGATGGTTAGTCTCCGTTGAGATCGGCTGTCATGGCCTGAAACGGTCTGCAGGACTAATATTCCCATTGCGGCGGTCATTCGTGGAACTTTGACAGTCATTACAGGTGGTCAAGGTCCCGAAATTCTGACTGCCAGTTTTACCAAGTGGTACCGTAGGTACTACCCAGTAATTTTGCTGTGGAGGTCAGATAGGCAGTCGCTCCATACTGGTATTCAGCTGCATCCTACCTATGATTGGAAACCGTAGACCGCCGGAGATGGTTTAGTCCAAAAGTAACTAGCATTTAGTTGGACGGTTCCAGGTGGAGGTCGACGAGGGGCGCTGCAGCTGTGGCAGTTCCTGGTGTCTCTGCTGGCGGAGGGAGCGCGCTGCGTCGCCTGGACTGGCAGGGGGCTGGAGTTCAAGCTGCATGAGCCTGAGGAGGTGAGAGTGACATAGTACCTGTCACACCATTACCAGTGTAGGCTAAAGCTACCTAAAGTTCGGCCGCTCTGCCAACATATCTCCGAGCGGTAACGAGGTTTGCCGAACCGCGTGGCGAGCGGCTCGACGCGTCGCCTCCTCCCCGCGCTCTTGATCGATGCGCCCCTCAGTCGCCCTCGGCAGTCCGCGCTAAGTTGCTGACCCACGTGTAGAGCGTGACGATCGACTCGCGAGTAATGGGTAGCTCGTTGTCCGGTAAGGACCAAGCCCGGGTCAACGAGATGTCAGCACCAACTGACCGATGCCTGCCAGGGGTGCGGGTTGTTCGAAAGAGATACCCACCAAAAAAAAATAAAAGCACCCCACGCTTTTTAATTGAATTAAATTATTTTCTCCTTTTTAGTTTGGTTTTTAAAGCGTATTTTTTAGTTTTTTAAACTATTATTTATTTTCAATTTTTTAGTTCTGCTAACTACAAAACGTGTTTTTTTTTCTCAATTTTTTTTTAAATTATTAAATTGTCATCGGTCCTCGACAAGTTTACAAAGTTTCAATGAAATCTGACCGTTTAAAGTGGGTCAAAATCGCGCTCAAAGGAGTCGGTTACATACTGACATACAAGTGAAGCTAATATAAAGCGTATAAAAACGATCGACTCTCGCATCAATGCAGTGTTATAATTTATATTTTGTTTACGTAATAAACTTTTAATTGTTAGAGCTGTATTTATAAGAAGATTTTCTAAACCACCAATAAACACAAGACTCTAAATGGAGATTACAGCCGTGTTTGTCCTCAGCGCATCACATTTCAGTAAACATAAATGAGTTCATACATACATAAACTCGCGGCTTTTCCCCATAGGCGATTCCAGTCCCATCTGCCTTGTAAATATACCTTTTAACACGTCATGAAGCTCTCCTACCTCTCGTCAAGATGGAATCTTAATTAATGGCCTATTTTCAGGTGGCTCGTCGCTGGGGGGCTCAGAAGAACAGGCCCGCGATGAATTACGATAAACTATCGAGGTCGCTTCGATACTACTACGAGAAGGGAATCATGCAGAAAGTCGCAGGTACGACTTACATTAATATACTATCACTATCTAACGTTCCCACTGCTGGGGCTGGGACATAGGCCTCCTCGCTGTAAGAGGTAGGGGGCCGCAGCCGTAGCATATCACGGGGACACGGCGCGTGTCAGTGGAACTTTTTCTGAAAGCCTTTTTCCAGATTACTAAACCAATGAGGTTTTCATGAATATTCAAGCCACCAGTTGACGCCACTTTGACAACAGGTCTTCCAGTTCGAAAATGAACTTAAAATATTTGATGTCATTCCTCTGTTTCAAAACGAAACAGATTATGATTAATCGTGAGTTACGCAATTAGGGTGCTGGTAGGCCAGGAAAAAAAAACGAAATATATTTTTTACAATGTACCCCAGGTGAGCGGTACGTGTACAAGTTCGTGTGCGACCCGGAGGCCCTGTTCAGCATGGCGGCCCCGGCGCGCGCGCGCTCCCCGCCCGCGCCCCCGCCGCCCCCCTACGACGTGCTCTCGTCGCTGTACGGCGGCGTGTACCCGCAGTACCTGCAGCCGCCGCAGGGAGACTACCAGCGGAGGTACTACCACCACATCAACCACCCTGGACACTATGATACATAGATGAGAAGAGGATTTTAGGCATGTTTATTTTTTTAATTTCGACCCCCTCGATCCGTGATATCACTCACGACTGACGACCAAGGACAGCCACGCACCGCACACCAAGACTCTTCGGTTTGTGTCAGTCTGTGAGGGTCATAAGATAAGATCCGTTTTGTCATTCCAAAATGCAAACTGCAAAAGAAGACCGACTCGCCGCAGATTGAACGCACCGCAACAGACGCGTCTACGATACCACGGACGGTACTCTTCCCATGGTGCGTCGATGCGGGCTGGTCCGCATCTCTTCACAATATCACGTACCGTGGGAAGCTAGGACCTAGGTTAACAGGAAGAGTTTACAGAAAACTAGAACAAAATGTTTTTTTAGAGTCATTCATGAGTCATTTTCTAATTCCATTTACAACATTTTAAAGTTCCTCATACATCCCATTACATGGTCAGTTTATAACCAGCACCCTAATTGCGTAACCCTCAATCTCAATTAGCGCCTGAATAATTTTGAAGGATAAGTATTGTTAATTTATTGCTTTTATTGAGAATCAGCACATTTCGAACGTCAAAATTACATAAGAGAATGAATGAAGAGCGGCTACAAAAGGTATTTAGAAGACGGCAGATGTAAGTGGAAACGCTGGAACGCCCTAGGACCACACACAGTACACACATACATACAGTACATCGTGACCTTATTGGTGAAGTTCTTCAGAAAGGTCAGGTGCGTATTACTCGCAACCGGCATGCGTGTATGAATGTATGAACAAAAACGAAGCAAAAGGAGTATGCAGGTGACGTTCTGTAGTTTAGAAAAGCAGTGGGTGGCGTGAGTTTATGTATGTTAATATGTAAATTACATAAGACAGTCCGCCAATACGCCCGCCCTTCACTACTTCCTAGTGCTTTAAGAAGCTGGGAAGAAGTGGCGCAAAAACATTTAATAACGCAATGAATGTTGTTGAACTGTAAAAATTAAAGCCATTCCTATTGTTTGTGTGTTACACAATTATCGCTCTGGCCATAATGATTAACTTATTTTAATGTACAGTCAAATAAAATTAAATAAATAAATTAGACATTGCACTGTTTTTAATAATTAAAATACTCAAACCCATCTAGTCTTAATTCGTTCATACTTACATGGAAAGATACAGCCTAATATAATAGTAGAATTTTATGTAAATGGCGCTGAAAGTTTGTAACAGTAAGTAGGTACAGCATTCCACGACTCAGCCATCAGCCATTACACATGATTATATTTTAATCACAGGCAAATACTTGCTATGAAGATTCCACAAAGCGTTTGCATTCTTCCTTTTTTCTGGCAAGCGAAATTAATGTTCAATATTTGCTTCTACTAAATTGAAATACCAAGATTTAGAGTTTCTCAGATTTTTTTGCAATTAGTAGTTCAGAGTCAGGCTGTATATGTGTATGTGAACAAGTCGACGGTCCCTACGTAAAATCCTATAAGTGGTAGATACGTGATTTGCATGTCTTGTTTTCTTGACCTTCACGACTACCTATACAATCTTTTAGTTTAACAAAAATAAGTTGAAGATATGCACAACTTTGAAGTGCACTTATGTAAAATTTGTCAGTTGTAGTTAAAGGAATAATACGTAGGGATCGTCGAAAATATGATTCCCGATTGTAACACGAACGTATTTACAGAATGCAACCCCTCCAAGTTCATTAATCTCACTGAATGTTTTTTCATGAAATAGTCGTTCAATGGGATTCAATGAATTTAGAGAGTTGTTTTGATTATTATAAAGATTATTATTCTGTAGAGCCATATTTGCTTCGGTCGCAAATCATACTTTAATCAAATATTACCTGACCTGCAAATTGCAAAAAAAAACGGCCAAGTGCGAGTCGGACTCGCGCACGAAGGGTTCCGTACTATTATCTATAAAACGGCAAAAAAAAACATGTCTGTTGTATGGGAGCCCCCCTTAAATATTTGTTTTATTTTAATTTAATGATTTATTTTTTAAATAAATATATAACTAAATGTTCTGTGAATATTTTAAGCGTCTACCTGTTGCCATTATCAATATCGAGCAAAAACGAGCAAAAAAATCACGTTTGTTGTATGGGAGCCCCCTTAAATATATTTTTTATTGTTTTTTTTTTAAGTATTTGTTGTTATAGCGGCAACAGAAATACATCATGTGTGAAAATTTCAAATATCTAAATATCACGGTTCATGAGATACAGCCTGGTGACGGACGGACAGCGGAATCTTAGTAATAGGGTCCCGTTTTACCCTTTGGCTACGGAACCCTAAAAACGGAAGAACATTTGAATTCGCGGGAATCTTTAACGCATCCTCAAATATTAATAAAATCTTCAAGATTATTTTCAGTGCCATTAATCATTCCGATAATATTTCTTTAGTTAGTCAAAATTGAACCAAAATGTTACATTTTAGACTTATTTATTAAGTAAATAATAAGAATTTCTAGTCAATAATTGTTATAAATAAGTTAAAATTGTGCAATATTATTATTAGTGATGTAGCTCGATTATAAAAATTATAATTATGAAAATATAAGCAATCTTGTGAATATAAGTATCTAATATGATTAAAAGGTTTTTCATTTAAAAATCCTGACTCCTTCAATGTCAATCCATCTACCTGCCTCTTCCCAACTATCTTCAGGTCAGCTGACTACCTATCTGACCTCGACAAACCAGTTACTAGGTAACACGATACCCTTGGTAAGATTGGTTAGACTTCTGGGCTTCTAACGATCCGTAACGACTGTCAAAGATTCACGAATGACAGCCGGGACCGAGGCACGGAGTGGTCTCAATAAGTAAAGGACAGCGATGCTTGAAGATCGACCTGTGAGACTGTTACAACGTTTGTGTTCTTTCACCAGAAATAGCTTACCTACTGACAGGTCATATGAGTTACCTACTTCATATAATTGTTTATTTTAATTGACTGTATAAACCATTTAAAAAAATCTGAGCACTGCGGGCTGTGCTGGTGCGGCTGCTGCAGGTGCAGAAAGCCTCAAACGGCGCAAATATAACAACATTATTGGGAGCTATATGTTTGATCCGTTTGGGTTTGAAACACTAGGGCCGTGGGGTCCGAGTGCTCATCGAGTATTTCGAGACATCGCCAAGCGGTTGGTCGAATCTTTACGTGACCAAAGGGCTGGCCAATTCTTAGCTCAAAGAATCAACATTGCCATCCAACGTGGCAACGCTGCCAGCCTTTTGGGCACTTTTCCCACTGACAGTGATGCGGACGAATTCTTTGATGCCCGGTGAGCTTTTCCCTTTTAACTTTATAAACTTGTTCATAATTCTAATATTGTTATTTTATACTACGATATTTAAATAAAATAAAATAAAAAAATATATTATTGATATTTTCGTTTCTTGTTGAATGTCAGTTACTTACCTATTATTGTATAGAATCAAGTTCTTCCAACTTCCAACTTCCAACAGACAGCTGTGCTGCTGGGGAGTTTGTTGCGCTACTTCTTCTTCCCAGCTAAAGCACTAGGAAGTGGCGAAGGGTGGGCGTTTTGGGGGGACTGTCTTATGTAATTTTGACGTTCAAAAAGTGCTGACTCTCAGCCTAGTTTGAATAAATGACTTTTGATTTTGTTATGAGCCGAGCGACATAAATAAAATAAAACATGTGTTATATTGTAAACATTTATTTGAGTCTATACGAATCACAAGAACATTGAACATTCGCGGCATAACAAACTATACTTAAATTCAAAATCTTAGACAATACATTCATTGCCACTCAACTATCAACATTAGCTGCCTGTGCTCTATGTTAATTTTTTATTGACCATCATCTGCTAGCCCAAAAAACGCAACAAAAAGATTCTAAATTTTGGTAGAAAAGGAATTTAAACTTTATTTTGTATGTCATTGAGTTTAAGGTTGCCTAACATGATAATTATCTAAGATTCTGAATTTTATTCAAACTAACATATTCGATACATCGAGAAGCGTGTCTTACAACTGAGAGATACTATTCTTTGCTACAGTATACATAACTATAAATATTAACAATATTATATTATTATATTCAGGGTCAAAATGAATTAACTAGCAAAACTATATAAATCATGCAAAAAAATAAAGATTTCATGACTTTTTAGGGTCATCAACCGCACATAGTGTGGTCACTAGAAATATAAGTTTTATTTGTGTAAACTTCAAAGACTTCAAGACAACGACAAAAGACTAAGACGATAAAAAATAAACTGGTTTTCTCAACTCATTACTTCTAACAAAACCACCAAAGGTCGTTGAACCCCAAACACCATCATTCTTTTTTTTGCCGTGTGTAGATATCCATACTTCACCATAACGTCTGCGGAGTTCTGCTAGGTAATTTAATTTGACCCTGCATTATTATTACTTTATACTATGGAAGAACTTTGATATTCAGTTAACAACTAGGGTTTTCGAAAGTCTGATTTAGTCTCAAATATCATGTGAACGGTAGTGATTTGTTGGAAAAACATCCCGCCCGCTTTCTCGAAAGACTTAGGCAGAGGTGCACTCACATTTCGCTAATAATGTTTCCCATACAACAGGGGACGACCCTATTCCCATCAACTGGGCACAAAACACCTTCCTGATTCCTGATGGAAAGACCCAATACCACTTTTCCCGACCTGGGTATCGAACCCAGGACCAACGAGGTGAAGGACAATGTTGTCAACATTAAATATTTACTTTAACAAAGCAATTGAAAATCTCAGTTGTTTATTTTACCCCCTTATTAATAAGCGTAGAGTAAAATTACTCCAGTATTGTCCAATTGAGCCAATTCCATCCGGCTCGAAGGACCACTGAATAGGCTCAGTTGGAATTTATAATAGAGGTAATGGATTGTCTTTAAAAAAGGTATAATACCGTCGTTTACAATGATCAGTGTATCAAGATTAGGGATGTTATATAAACGGGAAATATATAACTGATTGTCTAAAAACTCTTCTTAACAATTGAGCCTCTTTTTAACTTTCTGGCCTTTTCTCACAGTTGGTCGCAATAACTATGGGACCAAACGGGTGAGGTTAGAACTGGGACCAACCGCGCTACATCCAAGTTGGTCCCTGTAACTTGGCTATTTAGTATTTTTAGGACCCCAGAATAAGAATTATTTCAGGTTCACAAAAAGAGGCGCAATCATTACATTAGAAAGTTCAGCAATATTGGAACTATTAGAGGTTCGAAACATGCCGTCATAAAGTACGCGACGGAAAATCGGTGACTCAAATTCCGCCAGATGTTTATCGACCCTTAATTGAAATAAAAACTATACAGATAATACTGCTACTTACAAAATAGCAACAAAAATATATATTTTTACTAAATATAAAGAAAAGCTTGAGTCGCACTCGTGTAAAGGGTTCCGCATAATATAGAAGGACTAGATAATATAAGATTAGGGTTCCATAAAGTTTACAAGTGCCATTTTGAGCATTATTTCACGATTTCATATAAAAAATGCTCACATTATTATGTTCAAATTGCACTATTTAATACCAAAAATTGAATATTTTTTTATTAAAGTCTTACAAAATAATCTCATAAAATTATATAATTATCTAAAAACTATAACGAAACATTGGTTTCTTAACAGATTTTTTTCATGATTTTTATTGTTTGATATAATAAACTTCATATAATATTTCATTTAAAAACGCGAGATACTATGGTGCATTTTTCAATAGATAACCAAGATATTATTATACTATAGTAATAAATGTTTTTTTTTTTAATGTGTGATAAATGAACAATAATGATCAAATCTAAAAATATTTCATTTCTCTAAATTGCCAATAATTTTCCAATGAATCAGCTTTTTTCCAAATAAGTTGTTTCGGTTAATTTCGGAAGGCGGTGACAAAAAATTAAATACAGATCCAAAGACACCGACTTTTACGACGATTAAAGTTATTTTTCACTTTGTAGCTGTAGTGTTTTTTTGGAAGACGGTTATTTTTTTTGTGGAAAAAAGTTTTTTTTACATCTTTGAGTTGGAACAAAAGTTCTTTGATGAAATAAATGAACAACGTTTAAGTATGTACCTCGATTTACCTAACTTATTAGATATTGGCAACCAGTCTTACCAAGGGGTATCGTATTACCCAGTAACTGGGTTGTGGAGGTCAGATAGGCAGTCGGTATTCAGCTGAAACCGGTTAGACTGGAAGCCGACCCTAACATAGTTGGGACAAGGCAGTCAGATGATGATGATTAGATATTGGCAATATAGAGTACAGGGTCAAATTAAATTAGCTGATAATCCTTTACTTACGTGTTGTGTATCGGTATCGAAAAATATAGAAAAAAAACATTGTTCGTCATTCGCACTTTGTTGATCACTTTAAAAGACACTGTCTGTACAGTGTCTTTTAAAGTGCCGGCCGGCGACTTTGGTTACTTATTTCTGTTGGTGACTGTTCACCAACAGAAATAAGTAACCAAAGTCGCCGGCTACACTATATCCGACGAGCCTGGTTACTTATTTCTTTTGGTGACCGTACATTAAGGCAATCAAACGACTGTTATATTATGGTTTTTGGAAATTTGTTAAAAATGTCTAAGTTTTACGAAAAATTACAAAAACAGCTGTACCGAGGCGGTTCGCTGACCGATTTGGGGCATTGACCTTCGCCTATCGAATGATGAAAACTTTTTTTTTGTCTCATTAGTTTTGGATACTGAAACCTAAAACGTGGGTAAAGAATTGCCAGCTAATTTAACTTGATCCTGTTTAATAATTAGAGATCGGATATTCGGATGCATATTCACCTAAAATTGAGATGTTGGCTAACATAGAATGCGCTTTTGTATCGAAAAAGTCTTAATTTAGGTAAGTAATTTGCTTATTTTTTATTTTAACTAATACAAACCACCCCTCCTCCAGTACATACACATATTTGTATCGGGTTAAACATTAATTTTAAATTAATACACATCTGAATATGCAATCCAATAATCCCGGGGTTTTTAATAAATATTACAAATAATTTATAAAGCCGCTTCCATACTTTCATAGCTAAAAATGATCTTTAGGTAAATATGCATCCGAATATCCGATCTCTGCTTATAATATTATAATAGCGATCCAATATATTATATTACATCGATTTAAATAACATTACAAACATAACAATTATATAAACAACTCAGAGTGGTCATAGTCCGCCTCATTACAAAACTAGTTTTAAACTAAAACCTAAAAAATGATAATTAATGTTACAACCTTTTTTGGAAAGTTAACAGACATTTTCAAAACTTTTGAACACCTCTTAAGGCCAATTCTCGTAATTTAAAACGTTCAAAATCTAGTCGCAGTCTCATCTCGGCGACAAACAAATGTCAAAAACTTGTCAAAAATTTATGTATGTATGGAAACTGGAGGTATTTTTGATAGATTGAGACTGAGATCAGACTGTGAACGTTCTTAAAATTACGAGAATTGCCGCTCTGGTATGTTTCCAAAAATGTGCACAAATCATTGTACTTGAAAAAATAACTTCATTTACACTGTGATAAAGCTCTTTTTGCGCTAAAACTTTATGACGTTTAACTATATCATTCAATAATCTACGAATTCACATTAGAATCAATTTGTTTTTAAGACTTTTCATTAGCTTGGTATGTATGTATCTATGTAACGAAATCTTTAAACGTGATTTTCACCCTCTTCAAAATGTCGGATTGATTTGAAACTTTGCACACTTATCAAGAACTGATGACAATTCAATAATTTCACAAAAAAAAATGTTTATTTTGAAAAACCAAAATAAAAAAGTAGAAAATAATTTCAAAAAAGCGTGGGGTGCTTTTTGAGGCATTTTTTTAATTCATTAATTTCAAGCGCCCCAACGCTTTTTAAAAATTATATTCTACTTTTTCAGTTTGATTTTTAAAGCGTGTTTTTTAAACTATGTTTTTTTATAGTGTAATTTTTCAAAACAAAAAAAAAGTAGAATTAACATCAGTATTGAATCCAAGCATTTGAATATAGAATAGTTGTTCTAGTCATTGGTGACGTCACGAGAACCGACTCAGCCACGTCTACTTTTGAATGAGTTCCAAAAGATTGATGGAGAAGAATATGAATTGTAAAAAAATAATCGTCATAAATTTATTCAAATTTGACCGCATCATAGTCATCGACTATGTAATTAAGAAAGAAAATGGAAACAAGAAAGAAAGAAATAAATAAATATCAAAGAAAAATTATGAAAATTTCAACGTGTGTGAAAGTGTTGTACACAGACGATAACATCACGCCTGTTTACCTCGATGTGTTAGGCAGAGGTGAAACTAGTACAAACATATCGCTAGTTATGTTTAAGTCCCATGTAAGGGGGAATTCTTTGGCCAGGAACAGGGCACAAATCCTCCGAACTGCTACTGAGAAAATCCGGTAGAAGAAAGCCAATAAATAACAGTTTGCCCGACCTGGGAATTAATCGCAGGATCTCAAGCACAGCAATATCGCTTGCGCCGACCACTACACCAACGAGGCAGAAAAAAAAATTACGACTGAGAAAGATAGTGTTACGAAAAAAATCGCAGTTAGAATTGTGAGCAGTGATGGCTCAGTGGTAACGACTGCGACTTACGAGGTCAGGCCTCCGTCACTCCATGTACTTGCGCGCTATAAGTGCCTACCGCCCAGCCGAGCGGTCTCGGTCCGCCGGCGGATCAAATTCAGGGCGGTTTTCGCAAGCGAAGCGCGCGCACGCCGTTCAATTTTAATAGTGCTGTTCGTTCGTACGCGTATTACGATGCCGTGTGGTGCCTTATGTGCTGTAGATGGGTGTAAATCAAGCAAAAGAAGGGATTATTTTACCTACACACTGATGTC
Source organism: Antitype chi (assembly GCA_947359405.1). Taxonomy (NCBI): domain Eukaryota; kingdom Metazoa; phylum Arthropoda; class Insecta; order Lepidoptera; family Noctuidae; genus Antitype; species Antitype chi. The sequence goes on from OX375837.1 coordinate 686,135, forward strand.
TATAATTATGTTTTATCTAGGTTTCTTCCACAGTCAGCACCAATATATAAAACAAAACAAACTTACAAATATAATAAAACAAACTTTAAAAAAGAGAACCGACTTCAAAACACTAAACCGTAAGAAATAATTTCTTCTTTGATGTCGGTGCTTTTTCGATTCGTAATTACCAGCTGTTAGCACTAACATAAAAAAAAAAAAAATCTTACGGCTTAGTGCTTTATTTGAAGTCGGTTCTCTTTTTTTAAGGCTTTTTTTTTCATTTCTCGTGAACATCTCCGAAGATCATCATCAAACTAAGAAGTATTATACTTATTTTAAATCGTTCTCCTAAATGTAACAAATCCTTTTCTGAAAACCGCATCGATATCGTAAACGCGAGATTATCGCGCACAAACATACATACCTACAAACCATACAAGTCAAACTTCTCAGTTTGGCCTGTATGTCTGATCACCTCCTTTTTTTAAGTTGGTTAAATATTTTATAAATGATAAAAAAAATTACTGCCACATAAAAGTCAGAACATATTCACAGTTTTCAATAACATAGATAAAAGTTATGTTAATTTAATTTTATCGAAGAGGCAGCCCTGCGATTACTGTGGAGTCGCGCGGTGCGAAGCAATCACTGCTGTACGCTTGAGCATTTAGGCGCATTTTAGCATACAGTGGTTGTTGACGCGAGGGAGTAGGCAATTATCGTAATAGGTATTGGAAATTTTCTACTGAGTGAAGTATCTGTTACGTAGTAACTATTCAGTAATCTGTGACGAGGTGTAGGTCGTACAACAGGCGACAGGCGTTTAACTTTGTGTAAATTATTTCATCACCACTGCTCTCAAAACGGTGAAGGAAAACATCGTGAGGAAGCCATATCCTTGAACAAAAAAATCGAAAACATGTGACATCTACCAACCCACACTGGGCCTGCGTGGTGGATTACGGCCCACTCACAGAGAGGGGGCCTGTGTGCCAGCAATGGGAACAGTATAAGCTGATTATGGTATACTATCAACTTCATATCATTGGCTGAAATAGAACGATTTTTTCGAGCGCTAAATGAGTTTACCTATTTGTATTGCCAGCGGCTCTAAATTGTCAAGTTTGTATAATAAACTTTATCACAGGTCAGAATAAGGCTTGAAATGTATAAGCTAAGAACAAAGTTAGAAAACGGTTTGTAATGAGACGGAGTTGCTGTACTGTCCGATGTGTAGACAGTGGTTCTCAAATACGATTCCCTTTTTAGTGAAAATAGGCCTAAATTTTTTTTTTTTTTAAACTTGCAGGTCAAAAATAAGATCAACGATTTAAAAAAATAAAATTAAAGAGTGGAGAGGGTGATGCGCCAAAATAGCTCGCAAAATTCAAATGTTTTATTTGGCCAACGAATTAGCATTGCCATACAACGTGGCAATGCTGTCAACCTTTTGGGCACTTTTCCCATTGACAGCGATGCGGACGAATTTTTTGATACCCTGTGATTCCTTTCTCTCTATTTTTTACGATATATCTACATGTAACTACATACTATTAATATATTTTTATGTCTGATGTTTTTTTTATTTTTTCCTGCAATTTGCAAGTCTTTATCAGGTTGTATGGTATGTATTTACAGAATACAACTCTTGGAGTTACATAGAATTGGCCCAAAATGTCATGATTTCATGAAAAAGTCACTTCAATCGGGCCATTTGAAATAAAAAAACGTGAGAAACAAAACTTTTGAATTTCGCAGGCTGCATGAGCGCTTACGCCTTAACCCTTAGAACTAACTATATTCAAATCTAGCCATTTGATTAGTTGATCATAACGTAGTCGTTCGCCAAGAAACAAGAAAAATTGGCGATTTTTTTTTTTTAAGAAAAACGTAATTGTAGGAAAATAAACCCAAACAAAATGAGGATAAATAATTTAAAAATTACTGGTCTTAAAATAATAATATTTACAAGTACTTATATTTAAAAAAAAAAACATAAGGCATCAAAAAATTCGTCCGCATCGCTGTCAATGGGAAAAGTGCCCAAAAGGCTGGCAGCATTGCCACGTTGTATGGCAATGAGGCTTGATATCAAATCTGTTACTAAGAATAATTAATTGAATTAATCTTAGGGTCTACGATTTAAAAAAGAACCTCAAGAAGTCAGAATACAAGAAAAAGGAAAAAAAATATTAAGAAATTATGCTTAAAAACTAAAATGAACAATATCAATAAATTAGGACTTAAAAATAAAGTAGAAAATGCACTAAATACTGTCATAAAAGTATCTATCTATTAAATAGAATTTTATAAAGGATGAATGGACGTGTGGTTACGTAAATTAATATTTACATAATTGTAATGAATATACAAGGTGTAACAGAATAAACACAAGACCTAAAAGTAGTTTGTTCTTAATTGACTACTGAATAGATTTTAGTAACTTAATATGGGATTTTTTTATCCAAAATTATGCATTTTGCCATAACTACCGCCAATTACGCCAAAGAAAATTCAATCTTATTGCAAGACAATAAGACTCAATTTTAAATGCATAAAGTAATAACGTTTTTCTTAATAATAACAGTTACCTTAAAAAAATAAGTTTTGCTCATTGTATTATACTTTTAACTCAATTTTCTAATTGGGTTGTATGAGGTCTTGCGTTAATTATGTTACTCGATGTATGTATATTCTTTTTAATTTAGTCAAATAAAATTAGGAAAAATTAATATTTATTTTATTTTATTTCACTGGAACCGCTGTGCTGGCTATTTAATTTTTACTATTTTATTTTTTGACTGTCCAGGGTGCGCCCCACGTACGTGTAAGTTCACCCCCCACCCCCACTTCTAGACGCTCATTTATAAGAACCACTGTCTATTTGTAAGATTAAATCAATAACAAAATTAAAATAATAATATCTGTGTGCGTAAAAATACTCTAAACGGTGATTTTGCCGTGTTCGGGCGAAAACGCAGCGGTGCGTAGCGGCCCGCAACGATGCAAGTGACGCATTTTATAGTTGAGACAATGTTAGCTAAATACAGTATGTATGTGGTTGCGGGGAAGTGGCGTTGCGGGCCGCAACGAATATAACCCGCAACTAATTCGTTGCGTAGTATGTATGTTTGAGTATTACATTTCGCTCTTTAGTGTGTGTGATCGTAAACACTACATAATAGCCTGCAGATAGTTATTATCAAAAATGAAAATATTCCGTCAAAGTAAGAAATATGTGTGAATTTCATTATTTGCCATCTGACAACCAACATTATCAACATCAGACCATGATTTTTCTGACGTCTGACCATCTATCGTCTTACCACACTAAAAAGTCTGACATAGTTTTTTCTAATATAAAAAAATTAGACGAGTTGTCAAACTTTTCAAATCTTTCTGACATCTGACGGACAATCTGCAGACTAAGGTATGAATATCTCTATAATATCATTTTAATAGAAGAATATTATTGTCAAAATTCAGTCACTTTTATATTAATGAAAGCTAAGAGTGCATTCCAAATTGCGCTGTAATCCATTTGAGCGTGCTTAGACCCGTCCCGAAGACATGCGCCATCTTGCAATAACGCCGACCATACCCTAAATTAATATCACTGTGAGCGCTGCAAAGAATGACAGTTGTGATGTTTGTTTTGAATTACATCATATCTTGGCATTTTATAAATTTGCAGCCAGAAGGGCTACAGGTGCCTCCTAACTGAGTGATTATGGTACAATCCGGAATACACCCATAATAAAAAAAAATACATTTGACTTAACATCACGCCTCTATGCCCCAAAAGGGAAGGCAGAGGTGTACAGTATTTCCATATTTCGGCGGTTATATTGAAGTTCGAGAAAATCTTTAACATCTACTTATAACAGTATATAATACAAACACCATAATTCTTGTTTTCCATTTGACTTCTGACAGTTCGCGTGACATAATACAGGGTGGGTGACAAAATTAAATTGTCAACTTAATACACAATTGCAATAGCTTTCACTTCATCAAATGAACATAAATATCATTTTCCCAATACCACATTTATCTTTTATATGCCAATTTTAGGTTTTACCCATCCAGAAAAAATCAACCCTGTATAACAACTATCAACTGTCAAAATGAAAACTATTGCGATTGTCACTGTCAAAGCTTTGGTTACCATAAAGTATAGACTAGCTGTTGAAATGTACCGCGATATCTCTGAGTGTGCTCTTGATGTGGTCGTATGTGGCGAAGGAGATGCCCACGGCGATGGGCCCCTTCACCCAGTTCATGCTGAGGCCCTTGTAGAAGCCACGCCAGCCTTCCGACCTAAGAAAAGAAAGATAGATCATCAGAGGGGCTCATGGCTAAGTAGCCGCACAGGTCGGTTGATGTAAGTTAAGTTACGCTTTGAAAAGTTCGCTTTGGTCATGAATAGCACGTTAAATAGTTGATCCCGGTTGTGTTGTTTCAGGTTCAGTTAGACCGCGTGGTATCGTGCTACCCAGTAACTGGGTCGTGGAGGTCAGATAAGCAGTCGCTTCAATGTCATATACTGGTACTGACCGGTTATATGGGTTCATAAAATTATTTATGTATTTACAGGGTGATTGGAAGATGGGTGCAAAGCTTTAAGGCGAAGATAGTACAGACAATTTAGAACCATTTAAGCCATGGTTGTCTTAGACGAAGTCTTACCAAATATTTTTAACCAAATTTTTTAGTTTTTTTTCGGAAATTCTCAAAATTTAATGTAAACTGCATAATTATGGCCAAATTGAATGATAAATGAATTCATTTTTTATTTATTTAATTAAAGTAATGTGTAAGCAATCAAGCAAAACATGTTTTAGGCTTCTGTGTCATTAGACATTTTTTTTACAGACATTTAAAGCTCAGAAAAAATAAAAAATTTGTACAATACGTCTTTTAAACCTTATTAAAAAAAAAATTTGGTAAGACTTCGTCTAAGACAACCATGGCTTAAATGGTTCTAAATTGTCTATACTATCTTCACCTTAAAGCTTTGCACCCATCTTCCAATCACCCTGTATATTTATTGACTGTGTAAGTCATTTTTATTTAAATTATAATATATTATTTCATTAGTTATTGACATGATGTACTCATAACAATTTTTTTTTATGATGAGTTGTATTGCATAATGATTAGCTAGCGACCTCGATATTTGATAATTCTATTTTTGGCTAGAAGCAAATGGCAGCAAGTTCGTCATGCTTCCGTAGATGTCACTAGCGTCGGGGGTCGGGTTACCTCCTTCCTTCAAATATGGCGAAGGGGGCAACAGCTATGTGAACATAATCCAGCATTGCATATGTAAGCTATCACGCCCTTTATACCAGGAGGCTTTTATTTTGGTATTATGCTTTGTTTACATTTTTTTTTTGTGCTAGAGTTAAGTTTTCATTTTGTTTGTTGGTATATCAGCATGGCTAGCTGACATATTATGTATAGAATCAAGTCTATCTAACTAAACAGACAGCTGTGCTGCGGGACAGTTTGTTGCGCTACTTCTTCTTCCCAGCTAAAGCACTAGGAAGTGGTGAAGGGCGGGCGTGCCGGGGGACTGTCTTATGTATTTTTGACATTTGAAAAGTGCTGATTCTCAGCCTAATTTGAATAAATGACTTTTGATTTTGATTCAGCTGCGCCGTATGTCCAGCGAGTAGCTGTCCATCCATATACTCACTTATAGACTAGCGTCAGAGTGTCTGCGATGCTGGCGTAGGGGTAGGTCCCGTCGGGGCGGCGCCGCGCGGTCTGCATGCGGCGCCGCACGATGTCCAGCGGGTAGGACGCCGTCTGCGCTATAGCACCCGCCATGCCGCCCAGCACTACGTTCACCAGCGTGCCCTGCGGCTTGCCGAAATATTCTAGAAGAGAGAAATAGAGATAGCATTATGATACCAGCCTATTACTGACCAAAATTTAATATAGTAGAGCATTGCTCGAAGTACCAAGCTGTAGAGATTTTTAATAAGTTGCCATCTCAAAATCAAAATCAAAATATTTTATTTCACATAAGCCTGCATGGGCACTTATGAAACGTCAGAAGCTAGGTGCACGGTTCCAATTTGTCGCTTCCTATGGAGAAGAGCCGGCAAGAAACTCCACGGTTACTCTTTTAAAAATAATTGGCTTTTACAATGTTTTCAAATTACAGTGATAATAGGTATGGGAGGACAGTGCAGGCCAGTCAATAAGTACCAGGTACTTAGAGGAATGAAAATACAGAATAGAAAAACGTCTACAAATCTAGTCTCTAAGGCCTACAACGTTCTCTCATTCACAATATATAAAAGAATCTACCTATATAAAATGAATCTATTTGATCTGATCTAAACATCCTGATTTATTATACCCAAATGTTTAAAACAAAATTAAAAGCCTTTTTATTAGAAAAATGTCTTTATGATATATCGGAACTAATGTCACACAATAATAAATGATTTAGTTTTTATTTTGACATTATACAGGTTGTCCCAAAACTCAACGTCAAGCGGGTACGGGGCAATAAGCTAGGTTGTACCAGTTCTAGCAAAAATAATGGGACCACACGGGAAGCACCAGCTTTCAAATAAAAATAAAGTCATCAAAATCGATTCACCCAGTAGAAAGTTCTGAGCCAACAAATATATAAGTAAAAAAAAAATACAATCGAATTCAGAACCTCCTCCTTTTTTTGAAGTCGGTTAAAAATAAAAGTCACTCACCTAAGTACTTGTGTTTGAGAGTGTCGTAAGTGAAGAAGGAGACGCCGGCGTAAGGGATGACGCCTAACACCGTCGCGGTGTAGCCCCTGGAAGGAACAATCATCTCAATCAATCGATCTTGCCTTTCCCCACGGTCAGGTTCCAGTCTAACCGGACGCAACTGAATACCAGTATTTTACATGGAGTGAACTATTAGACTATTAAGTTAGCATTCAAGCATAACGCAATGACCAAAATACAGTTTTAGAAAAAGAAAATTGTGTTGAAAAATCGAAATCGATTCAGTAGTCAATAGGGTATTTTTTTTTGTGGGAAATCGTCAAATAACTTCAAATTGAATTTTAAAATGTATTTTGTTAATTCTTGACCTAAAACTAACATTTTCCGACTGCATTTTACCTAAGTTATCTCAATAATAATTATATTTTTAGATTTTGTCTCATATAGAATAAAATACCCTATTATGAAGAAACTAATTCCCGGACTTGTGTTTATTCTGTTAAACCGGGTAGATAAAGATTTATAGAAGACAAGCTTTTCCCCGCGACTCTACCCGCGTGGATGTCGGTTATCGCGTAAAAAGTAACCTATGTCCTTCTCCATATCCCAGGCTATACGTCTGCCAAATTTCATGACGATCGGTTCAGCGGTTTAGGCGTGAAAGCGTAACAGACAGACAGAGTTACTTTCGCATTTATACACCGTGAAATTTAAATGGTTGTTTTCCCGCTGCAGAACAACTTGCCATAAGGAGTACTTTCGAAGCATAGAGTAAAAGTAAAAAAATAAGATGTTTTTTTTTTAATATTCATAAACTCGTAAACGTGAGAGAATCAGGCTGTTGCTGAGACCCTCAAGCGGCGTAAATACTGTTACCTTATGGGAAACTACAATTTTGAGCCATTTGGGGTCGAAACGCTCGGGTCATGGGGCCCGAGTGCACGTCTCCTCTTTAAGGAAATTTCTCGCTGGCTGGTGGACACTTCACGTGACCAGAGGGCTGGGTCGTTCTTTGGCCAAAGAATTAGCATTGCCATTCAACGTGGCAATGCTGCCAGTCTTCTGGGCACGTTTCCTGATGACAGCGATGCGGAGGAATACTTCGACGCCTAAGTGTCCTTTTGTTTTTGTATTTATTTTGTATATCGTAGTATAAAATTAGATATTAACTATTACATATTGGTTTAAAATAGAGAATCAATAGTAACACTAGAGGTAACTTGTAGGTACTACTCGAATCGCACGCGCCGCCCGCCGCTGCCGACAAAGGGAACAGCGATGCATAAACTGTTCAAAGCAAAATAAACTCTCTCATGTGGTGCCATTTTTTGTTTCTAATATTGTATTTGTTTATAAAACGATTGTATTACCAAGACAAAACCATTTCGCTGCGGGAAAACAACCATTAAAATTTCTCGAATACCGCATTTATAGTATTAGTAGGGGAAACTGCTTTGAATTAGGCAATTTGACGATGATTACCTGTACAAGGTGAGCAGGCCCTCGTCCCTGGCCACGCGCACGAACACCATGCGCAGCGTGCTGTACTCGGCCGCGTTGGTGACGGCCATGCGCGCGCGGGCCACGTCCAGCGGGTACGTGGCCGACTGCGACGTCACGCCGGCCAGCGAGCCCGCCAGCAGGTGCAGCACGGGGCTGGCCCTGGAACACGGGAGATACTCTTTTACTATCGTTTCTGGCTTAGTTTGTTCTTCTTCTTCCTCAAAGTGAAAGCTTAACACAAGGTCAAAGGGTAGCCCACGAAATTATTATTTTTTTGGCAATTAGCAAGTCATGACTCTCAAGCTATATTAATATGTTGAACAAAATCATTATGATTTGTGACCGTAACAAATATGGCTTTATGGCATAATTATATAATCATATAAATGATCAAAACAACTTTCTAAGTTCATTTAATTCGGTTGAATTACTATTTCATGAAAAAGTCATCAGGGAACCTTGCACTGAACTCCAAATTGCAATAAAACTTTTAAAAAAACAATTAAAAAAACACACGGGGGGTACATGATATTAATTGATTATAAAAATACCTCAAAAAGCACCCCACGCTTTTGAATACAATTAAATTATTTTCAACTTATTTATTTTGGTTTTTAAAGCGTGTTTTTTAGTATTTTAGACTAAGTATTATATATTTTCAATTTTTTAGTTCTGCAAACTACAAAAGCGTGATGTTTTTTCTATTTTTTTATTATTATTGAATTGTCATCGGTCCTTGATAAGCAGTGATAGGAATAGGTAGTGCCTATTAGCCTAAACTTCGAAGAACAGAGACAAGAAACGGAGACTTCCTTAGGACTAAATTATTTCCGGCACATCTGTCTCGAAATTTCGAGACAACACTTAAATACATTTAAAAAAATGTGTTATTTGGAATAAGTAATTCGTCTATATTTATCTAAAGTTTGTCTATAAATGTGATAGTTTGTATGGATGTCCATTACTCAATTCCACTGAAAATGCTGATTTTGGTAGTGATATAGATTAAGGTGTGGAATAGCACATATGCTACTTCCTATTAAAAAAAAGTATAGTTCCCATGGGATACAAAAACAATAGAAAAAAAAATTCAGAAAATTTTATGGTTGTAACGACTGTGTATGTTATTATTTTATTATGATATATCTAGTCGCAAACTTTAGGTAAATATAGACGAATTACTTATTCCAAATAACACATTTTTTTAAATGTATTTATGTGTTGTCTCGAAATTTCGGGACAGATGTCTCGGAAAAAATTTAGTCCTAAGGAAGTCTCCGTTTCTTGTCTCTGTTCTTCGAAGTTTAGGCAAATAGGCACTACCTATTCCTATCACTGTTGATAAGTATACAAAGCAAATGACCCCAGAATGTACCGGTGGAACTGTACATTAATTTCTGCGTGTACTGCAGCGCTAGTAGCGCAGTTGCCGCGCCACAGTGTCTTGCAGTGTCCGGACTATATTCTATGTTAATGGGTTTGGTTTCCGCACTTTGTCCTTCAAGTGGACCATAGTACGTGGGCCATGGCGGCCATCGGTTGTTACTCCAACCAGCCCCTCTCCCTCCAGCAGTTGATTATATCTCCCTGGTCTGTTAAGAACATCTGCGTAAGATCTGGGTGCCCCGTGGTTTCCTGTCCTAATCCGGGTGATGTCGGTGCAGTCGAAGAGCACATGCGCAGCGGTTTCCATGCAAGCCCTGCATAAAGGACTGGTCCGGACTATGTCGCTAGTGACTTACTTGGCAGTCTGCGGCGTGTCAACTCCTAGTGCCTTCTTCCATTGCTCGTGTGCCGTGAACTGTATGGCGGCGTACGGCACTATGCGGGCCATGGTCGCGCTGTTGCCGCGCCACAGCGCGACCAGGCCCTCCGTGCGGGCGCTGTGGAGCAGGAAGTTGATGGCGGCGCGCCATGAGTAGGGGGTTTGGCTGCGGAAGAACGGAGGTAAACGGTATAACTTTAAGTTGCCAACAAAGTAGTAAAGACCAAAGAAAAGTGGCGACGGGGCCATACAAACCGATTCTTATCGGCTTACTTTTAAGAAACCCCACCTCCGACCGGTGTACCATTCATTATTTTAAAGTACAATTCATTTTTAAGTGGTTTTTAATTATAAGTATTACTGAAAAAACGTCTGCACGCAAAGAAATGCAAATCTTACGTACAAAATTCTCTGATTTCAACTCAGTATCAGTGTAAGTGGGGCTTTATCTGCTGAAGAAACTTTAAGGTCACGCGGCGAGTGTTTCTTTTTTATAAAGCCTAACCCTGGCTAATTCTACTCCTCCCCACTGCCAAAGAATGAGTAAAATTTTAAAGCCGCATACGAGTTCTGTAACTGCTATGAAATGTACAGGTACATGATAAAAATGTTGGCGCCAGGCCAAATTGTGAAATTCACCAATAGTACATTTAGAGTAAACATGTCATTATAAATCTCATGACATTATCTTGGCTAAGCTTTGGTCAATTAGTTCAAATGGCGAAACGATAATCCTGTCCCACAACAATTTATAAACTAGCCTTAAGTCAATCAAATTACCTGTCTTGTTGTTTTTGTAAACTTTTTTAGGAAATCGTGCAGAGGCGGGCATTTTGAGCTGGTGATCGTGGTCACGGGGTGAAGGGATGAAAGTAGGGCCCTGGGCTTAAAGCCAAAGGGTTTAGAATTTGGGCAGTCTATAGTCGGCGAGTGAACGGAGAGGCCGTGCCTCGGAATCCACGTTAAGCCGTTGGTCCCGGCTGTCATTTGTGGGTCTTTGAAAAACGTCAAAGTCAAAGTCAAAGCCAAAGCATTTATTTCAAATAGGCACTTAAAAGGCACTTTTGAACGTCAACATTTACATTAAAATAGAATTGATTCTAGTCGCCCCTTCCAAAATGTAGTTTCGTATGGAGAAGAATGGGCAAGAAACTCCACCGTTACTCTTTTAAAATGTTTCAAGTACAATATTTACATTCATTATATGATTATGTGTGAAAACGATGCACCCAGAATAAAATTACCATACCAAAATGGGTAAAAAGAATCAAATTGAAGCAATACAGATAAATTAATTCTGTGATAGATACATGGTGTTCACACATTTACAAACATTGTAAAAGTAAGTATAGGTATGATTTTCCTACAATATTAACAAGTAATGAGTCAGTGTGTGAGTTAAAATAATTACTGAGTGTAAATCAATGTCATAAATATAATTAATTATATGTACAATTCAATTAGCAACCAGTTTGATTTTGTCTAGACTCTAGATTGTCCTATGGAGCAGGACCAGCATGTTTCCAAGCATTCTTATCTTGGATATAATCCTCTAATTTGTAATACGCTAGTTTACAAAGTTTACTTTTAATGTGAGCTTTAAATTTCCTTTCATTTAATTGCAATATATCACAAGGTATTTTGTTGTAACATTTAACACAGTACCCCATAAAAGATGTATGTACTTTAGCTAATCTGAAAAACGTTACGGGTCGTCAGAAGCACAAAAGTCTGACAACCATTCTGAATAAGGGGTATCGTGTTACCCAGTAACTGGGTTGTGGACGTCCGATAGGCAGTCGCTTCATGTAAAATACTGGTATTCAACTACATCCAGTTAGACTGGAAGCCGAACACAGCATAGTTGGAAAATGACTAGGCAGGTGATGACTCGGCAAGTGAACCATACAGTCTCTAGAGGAACTATTAGCTCACACGTATGTTTTTGCCGACTTCCCGAGGCCTGTGAACTCGTTAACGCCTCTGCTCACATTAAGAGGGAACAGGGCGCGCGATTCTCCATACAATCAAAAAATCAAAATCAAAATATTTTATTTCACATAAGCCTGCATGGGCACTTATGAAACGTCAGAAGCTAGGTGCACGGTTCCAATTTGTCGTTTCCTATGGAGAAGAGCCGGCAAGAAACTCCACGGTTACTCTTTTAAAAATAATTGGCTTTTACAATGTTTTCAAATTACAGTGATAATAGGTATGGGAGGACAGTGCAGGCCAGTCAATAAGTACCAGGTACTTAGAGGAATTAAAATACAGAATAGAAAAACGTCTACAAATCTAGTCTCTAAGGCCTACAACGTTCTCTCATTTACAATATGTAAAAGAATCTACCTATATAAAATGAATCTATTTGAACCAAGTGACATGATTTCGATGACAATCACTAATAATAAATAGTAGTAAAATTGATGTATAATGTCAAATAATGACGAGAATATGTCAGACATTGTAAAAAATAAAAAGAAGAAGAATTAACATTGCAATTTGGGAGCAGTTAATAGACATGATACAAATGTATTCCCCTTTTTTCTTCCTGAATAATGCCTCTAGAGCAATATTTTTTCTTCATAAAATCAAGGTCTGCTGTCAACACGTCCCTGTCATTTCTTTTTTTCAGTAACTATTTAGTAACGAAAATATGACCTTCTAAAAATTACAAAAAATGCCCTATTTTACCGCCGTGATTAGAGGACTACCAGACAAATTAGAAAAGTTTTAACATTTAAAAAAATTATAGGAACCTAAACATACTCTTTCTTAAAATGTTAATGTAAAAATAATTGAATCGGCTCAGTTTTCGAGGAGAAAAAAGGGAAATACGAAACGTCGATCTCGTCAAAATTTTTGTGATAATTTCGGTATGAGCTGCAGCTGTCCCTATCACATACTACGGAGGCAGACTTACTGTCAGCGCGACGGCAATAGTTTCTTCAAATACCTATTTTTCAAATTCCTCGCAGACCCCGTCCCCTCTTAAGATGTAACTAAAACGTTATGTATTAATTCATGTAAGACTTTAAGCCTGTAAATTAGAATTGTCCCTCTAACTGGTGCGTGTTACTTTGACCTACACAAGTGTCTTCCCTGACAATCTGATCCCTGACAATGAGAACTAATACTAGAAAAATCACGGCAAATAAGTATTTCTTATACAAAATTATTTTAGTATACGCGAAACCTGAATATATGTAGTTTATTCAGAATAAGTAACTGAATCGATTCCAATCATTTTTACACAATGTTATATTTTTTCCCCAAAAAGTTTTGCAAGTGTGATGGACAATGTTATCACCAGTTAATTACAATACAATCGCCGTATGGTTAAGTACCTATCTACTGCCTAATTATTATCAATGAGCACAATACGGCGCTGGACGCGCGGGCGGCACGGGCGTGCTACATGGTGACCATGTTTGTGTAGAAAACTGGATAACATAACAAGCTTATAACTTGGTGATTTTTCATGATACAGTTTTGAAATTTTGTACATAGATTCTTTACATAAAAATACAAGACACGCGTTTCGGTTTTCGCGTATACTAAAACTAGGGTTGTATATACTGTTGCAGAACTAATACTCACGAGATTTGAAAGTTAATCTTAGTCCTGTCAAGCGGTGCAATGGCAGTCTTGGCGAGGGCGCCGGCCGTGGCGCCGGCTATGAGCGACGTCACTACGGTGGTGCCACCGCCCAGGCGCGAGTGGTCCAGTGGCGCTGCATGACTGGGGGGCTCTGCGGGAGGAATAATATTATAATAACACATAGAATACGGTTTATTGTCTCCAGCATTACAACTAGTACCCATACAAAACCACAATACAGGAAGCAAAAGGTTTAGCGTCATCAGCATTATGCTTAGGTCCCCCTAGCGGGGTTGCTAAGCTCTGGTTTTCAACTCAAACCTTTTTGACACCTATTTGCAAAAAAATTGGCATGTTTAGCAACAGCGGATTAATAATTTCATTATCAATTTCAGCCGAAAGACGTCCACTGCTGGATATAGGCCTCCCCCAAATTTTGGTGGGCGTTTGGTATAATCACCACGCTTGGCAGGCGGGTTGGCGATCGCAGTATAGTTGAAAACGGTGTGCGTGGTGCGTATGTAGTTCTATACATTTATACAGCTCTGGTGTACCGACCCACACATGTGTCTCTGCGTGTGTGGTGGTGTTCTGGTTGCTCGTAGCAGTCGTAGCATGTGGCCCCCCACATGCTACGACTACACGTAAACTAGTATGGTGTATGTGGGGTTCGAATGTAGTTCTAAACATTTATACAACTCTGTGTACCGACCCACACATGTGTGCGTGTGTGGTGGTGTTCAGGGTGGTCGTGGTATGTGTATGTGATGCGAATGTAGTTCTTTATACATTTATGGAACTCTGTGTACCTCTTTGGGAAATACATGCGTGATGTTATGTTAATTTCACTCTCATAACACGGTAATTTAATAAGAATGTCCGACGTACTACTGATGTATAGTACCGATTGATATCACTGATAACAATATGTAGTAGTTATTTATCCATTGACTCCTATCTGCAGTAGTGACGGCCAGAGATGTGTAGTGATGTGATAGTGGAATATTTTTATCGAATAAGTTCGGATATACGAGCTTCCAATTACGTCAAATTAAAAATACTTAGGTAATACAAGAAATTAGTTCTGCTAACTACAAAAACGTGTTTTTTTTTCCTTTTTTTTCATTTTTCTCAATTTTTTTTTTAATTCTTAAATTTTCATCGGTCCTCGATAAGTTTACAAAGTTTCATTGAAATCTGACCGTTTAAAGTGGGTCAAAATCGCGCTCTAAGGAGTCGGTTACATACAAACAAACAAACATACAAGTGAAGCTAATATAAAGCTTGTAAAAAGAGGAGTACGCAGCCACACTGGTTGATCCAAGATAGCTACGCTTGCCGCTGTCGGTTTGTGGATGGTTCCTGTGATTTCCGTGCCTCGGGAAGCAATTTAAGCCGTTGGTCTCGGCTGTCATTCGTAGTTCGTTGACAATCATCAGAAGCCCGAAAGTCTGACAACCAGTCTTACGAAGGGGTTGTTTTTTTTTTTTTTGGGTGGGAAATCATCAAATAACTTCTTCCGCTCTGGGTGGAGCGGGAGGGCGTGTCAGACTTTTACTGACTAAAACCCACCCGTGTTTCCTCAGTTGCCTGTGTGCCAGGGGCCGCGGTGTCTTACGAAGGGGTATCGTGTTATTTAGTTACTGGGTTGTGGAGATCAGGTAAGCAGTCGCTTCATGTAAAATACTGGTATTCAGCTGCATCCGGTTAGACTGGAAGCCAACCCTAACATAGTTGGGGTAAGGCTCGGCAGATTTAAGTATATAAGATAGGGTAAACACCCTCTAGGGGAACAAAATTAATGAGTGTACGAGTGTGTATGAATGTAATAAATATATTTTGTTTCCTATTGATGATTGAGCATGAGAAATAGGTTGTAACTTCACTCAACCTCCATAGAAAAGGGACGATACTACGACCAGGCGGGTGTTGTGTCTGGTGGCAACTGCCCGACTATTGAATTCAGGACGTTCTACAACATAATTTTAGTATATGCGAAACCTGAATATAGTTTATTCAGAATAAATAACTGAATCGATTCCAATATTTTTTACACAATGTTATATTTTTTTTTGCAAGTGTGATGGAAAATGTTATCACCAGTTAATTACAATACAATCGCCGTACGATTAGGTACCTACTGCCTAATTATTATCAATGAGCACAATACGACGCTGGACGCGCGGGCGGCACGGGCGTGCTACATGGTGACCATGTTTGTGTAGACAACCCGGTAACATAACAAGCTTATAACTTTGTGATTTTTCATTAGATTCTTCACATAAAAATACAAGACACGTGTTTCGGGTATCGCATATACTAAAACTAGAGTTGTATAATATGTTAGTCGCGCGGTAAATCATGCTTGCGCGATGCAGAATTTTCATTCATAGTTTGCACGTGGCAATGTAGATGCCGCCACAAGTATGTACATACTCGTGCTGCCAACGAACGTACTTTGCCTAGTGTCCCCTCGGTTGCAGTTATTGATCCCGTTGGCGTTTGCCAAATCGCCCAAAATAAGGCCAGCATACAAGCCTCGTCTCTCAAGCCAAACCTCGGCTTTTATTCTAAGGGATTTTTGTATGATTTATTGAAAAAGTTACATTCTCCGACTGCTTTTTGCCTAAGCTATTTCAGTAATATATTTTTAGTTTTTTATCATATGGAGTAAAATCCGAATTTTTCCCATCACTACAATATTATCAATGAATAGTGCAAACATCATTATTATTTCATATCCCATTTACAATAACATTTTACTATTACTGTTATCAGTCGCTATCTCCGTCAGTTACATATATTATGTGAAGTGTCTACTTATCTATCGGAGATAGATTTTATCTCATCTATACTTTATTAAAAAAGAAGAAACTGACTGACTGACATATCAACGCACAGCCGAAACTACTAGGATGACTGGGACTAGGAACTTGAAATTTTGCACACGGCTTCCTTGTAAATATAATGTGGGGGTTATGTAAATTCGAGCGTATTAAGTCCTGTGCTTCTCAGGATCATGCCAAAAATTATTTTGAAAAAATGTCATAATCCAAACAAATTTTAGTAACCTTTTTTATGCCAATGCGGAATAATTTTAGTACGCACATTTTCATTTGTTTATTTTTTTTTTATGTAAAACCAGAAACTATTACCAGAATCTTAATATTAATATTACCTGTTTACAATTTGCCCCAAGTGGAAAAAACACCCTTGTAATAAAACGTAGTCGGTGATTGAATAGAAATGGTAAATTGAAAACTAACGCCAGGGGTGCGGGTTGTTCGAAAGAGATAGGTACCGCGGGCCCCTGGCACACAGGCAACTGAGGGAACACGGGTGGGTTTTAGTCAGTAAAAGTCTGACACGCCCTCCTGCTCCACCCAGAGCGGGAGAAGTTATTTGATGAATTCCCAAAAAAAAAACCGTATTTAATATTTGGCTTATTTTATTTTGCGTAAAATATGTTATACCAACTGAAATATTTGTCTACAATTGAAATTGGTAAAGTACTAGTTGGTAAGCAAGTTATTGTTTAAATGTTCATTTGCCAAACATTTGGTTTGCGTTACAATAGGGTATTACACTCATTTTTGAAAAGTGTCCTAATTATATTAGAAAGTGCTAATAAACCACTAAAACAAATCAAACAAATATTTAAAAAATATAATCAATAAATAATAATATATAATTTTATATAATGAAAATGTTTGCATGCCGAATGGTGAAATATGGCAGAACTCTTTATTGTGATACCTACAACTACTTACGTATTACCCATATTTGCAAATAAGTGCCGTAAAAATACATTGAAATTTAACATTTTCAAACGCGCGTAATTTGACGAAAACGCTGGACGCAAGGGACGCCCTATTTGTCTGTGGGTATGACGTCAGTTTGCTAAGTAAACAAATGCGCTGATATTTTGTATGATAATTGTTTGTAATTGAGAAAATTGTTATTATTCTACTTATCAGTGGTTTTGTTCCTGAATGAAAAATATTATTTAAATTAAAATTACTTTGGTTACGAAAATAATAAGAGTACAAAGTTGTTCAATTGACATGCCATATGACGTAATAACATGGCGGCTACTATTTCATGGTGTTCAAAAACAGTAAAAAAAACTTTGAAATCTTTGAATTGAATTTTAACATTTATTTTGTTATTCCATGAACTAAAAACTAACATTTTCCGACTGCATTTTGCTTATGCTATCTCAATAATTTACTTTTAGATTTTTTCTCATATAGAATAAAATACCCTATTATTTGTAAAGAGTTTATTTGCTATTTGGCAAATGAAATTATGCGGAAAATTGTTTTGGAAGTGATAATTTGTAAAAAAAAAAAAAAAACAAGCGTAACCCGTGCTTCTCGCATCCAGCAAGTTCTCGCAACCTTCACTAGCTCAACAGCCTTTTTCCCAACCATGTGCAAACCGGATGCAACTGAATAAGTTTACATGGAGCGACTGCCTATCTGACCTCTGCAGCCCAGTAACTGGGTAACGCGACACCCCTTGACGTCTGGATGTGTGGATGACGATGCTATACTAATTGACTGACCTGTCTTAGCTTGATGCGCGGGTGCCGACCGGTCGCCATGCAGCAAAGGGACTCGCGCCTCGCCCACCGCCATCTTGTGACGTCACGTACTCACATCACTATGAACATCTGGAAAGGCGAGACCATCATAATTTTTTATCCCCGTCTCACTTTACTTGAGGACATGTCTTTTTCTGACAAACAAGAATTACATACACATAAACTCAAGGCGTAGAAAAAAATAGTATAAACATTAATTTGATTTGCTCCTATTATCCAGTTAGTTTTTTTTTCTTAACTATATTGCAAATAAATAATAGTTTAAAAAACTAAAAAACACGCTTTAAAAACCAAACTAAAAAAGGAGAAAATAATTTAATTCAATTAAAAAGCGTGGGGTGCTTTTTGAGGTATTTTTATAATCAATTAATGTCAAGCACTCCACGCTTTTTAATTGAATTAAATTATTTTCTTCTTTTTTAGTTTGGTTTTTAAAGCGTGTTTTTTAGTTTTTTAAACTATTATTTATTTTCTATTTTTTAGTTCTGCTAACTACAAAAACGTGATTTTTTTTCTCAATTTTTTTTAAAATTATTGAATAGTCATCGGTCCTCGACAAGTTTACAAAGTTTCAATGAAATTTGACCGTTTAAAGTGGGTCAAAATCGCGCTCAAAGGAGTCGGTTACATACAAACAAACAAACATACAATTGAAGCTAATATAAAGCGTGTAATAAATAAAACATGCCAATTGCCTCATTATTCATGGAGTCGTCGATTCGGCCATAAATAATTTAACTTCGTGCAAACGGCCGCGGCCTTCAGAAAAATGCTAATCGACTAATAAGTCCAGTTTTGCTAATTAGCCTCATCGAGACTACAGAACTAAATAAATAGATATACAAATAAATTATAACAGAAAACTAAAATCAATACCCGTCTACCGTCCCTCCCTATTTGAAATACCTTTAACTCGTTCAATTGATTAGCTGCGTTCCAATTGAAATTGAACGGACCTAAATGACGCGAAACTGGGGCGTCCTTATTCAAGGTGTGTCGAAATATCTATAGTAATTTTATGAAGAGGTAAGTGAGTTTTTGTGTCTTCTGAAATCCGATTACGAACATTCTTTCAGTAATTGGAAGCTTCAGAGTTGTCGACTTTCATTCTACTGTAATACTAATTCTGAAAGTCTGTATATTTGTTACTCAATCACACCAAAACGGTTTTTGTTTGGGTGGGAAATCATCAAATAACGTCTCCCACTCTGGGTGGAGCGGGAGGGCGTGTCAGACTTTTACTGACTAAAACCCACCCGTGTTACTTCAGTTGCCTGTGTGCCAGGGGCCACGGTATCTCTTTCCAACAACCCGCACCCCTGGCAGGCATGTCTTTGAGGTGCGCGTGGAACATAACGCGCTGTCGACCCGGCTTGGTCCTTACCGGACAGCGAGCTACCCTTTACTCGCCGCAATTCGCGCCTACGGTGGCCAGGAATCAGCCTGGGATTCCCGACGCCCAGGGCGTCTCCTGCGGCGACTAAGGCCGTGAGGGCGCATTTACTGCCTCTTCCTCACGTGCACCGCCTCCCTCTTCGCGAGCATTACTGCTTCGACCCATGCAGTCTCGCTCCGTACCATGACCTGGACCAGGGCCGGACGCGAGATATCGCCGCCGCTGATCGCCTCCACGAGGACACAGCGGTGCTTTGCCCAAGCCGGGCAGACCTCCACTGTATGCTCCACCGTGTCCCAAGGGTGATCTACGCAGTGGAAACACCCGACCGTTTCCTCCCGCTTTATGCGAATCAGGAACCTCTCGAAACAGCCGTTTCCGGTGAGGACCTGCGTCAGGTGGAAGGTGAGGACACCACGGCGCCTTTCAATCCACTCCTCAAAAAGGGGACTTACCGCCGCAATTGTGGCGTGCCCAGCACAAAAACGGTTGAATGGATTTGGATGAAATGTGGCACACAGAGAGTTTATAACCTGAATTAACACAGGATAAAATTTGTCCTGGTAGTGCGTTCTCGTTGAATAGTTTCCGACCTTCACGGCGATGAAACAAACCGCTGGTATAGGCAGGTATTAGTATAGATTTCACATAATTTGTGCGCTCAGGCAGGCACCTTCAAAATAACGAACGTCATTGTCAAATGTCAAGTCAAATAACAACGATAAACAATGTTTTATTATAGCAATGATAAGCGGCATAAAGATAATTATGTCAGTTTTTGCAAACGTTCGCGTCACTCACGTTTTGATAACAAATGACCTAGAAGCTATAATTGTTGTCTAGTTGGTTGATTCGCACGAATGTACTGGCCCGAAACGGGCGAATCGACAATAAAAAAAAATAGTTTAAAAAACTAAAAAACACGCTTTAAAAACCAAACTAAAAAAGGAGAAAATAATTTAATTCAATTAAAAAGCGTGGGGTGCTTTTTGAGGTATTTTTATAATCAATTAATGTCAAGCACCCCACGCTTTTTAATTGAATTAAATTATTTTCTCGTTTTTTAGTTTGGTTTTTAAAGCGTGTTTTTTAGTTTTTTAAACTATTATTTATTTTCTATTTTTTAGTTCTGCTAACTACAAAACGTGTTTTTTTTTCTCAATTTTTTTTTTACATTATTAAATTGTCATCGGTCCTCGACAAGTTTACAAAGTTTCAAGGAAATCTGACCGTTTAAAGTGGGTCAAAAGCGCGCTCAAAGATTCCGTTACATACTTACAACCCGAGCTAATATAAAGCGTGTAATAATATATTACTTTCTGTACGTGACTCGCACCGCACGATTTAGTTTATTTGTGGGCGAATCGACTACTCCAGAAAAACGTATACGTGCGCACGTTTTGAATTATATGCATTTTTTTTAGGGTCCCCCGCACTAGGAATTTCTCCTGTATTTTCGGTGCGTTTACAAACATTTAAAGTCACATACATAAACAGCGCCTGCGTGGAGGTCGTAAATTGTCCCACGCGAACTTACAGAAGCCAGCCAGCACATTAAGCTATCCTAAACTGTCAAATTTTTCCAATTGAATATGGACCTTATTCTTTTGGATTTAAGTTGAAAAACTATCAAAGAAATTTGACAGATTGGGGTAGCTTGATTTGCTGGCGTCTGTACTACCGGGATAAAAAGTAGCCTTTGTGTTATCTGTGTGCCAATTTTCATCCAAATCCGTGAGGCTGTTCCTCCGTGATTGAGTAAGAAACATCCAAACAATCACATTTGTTATATGAGTAGGAAGTAAGATTACTATTTTCTGTAGGCGACCCGCAAGTAATTAATTTATTAGTGGGCGAATTAACAACCAGAAATACGTGTTAGGCAGTTGGCAAGTTTGCATTTTGTGTAATACTTTTACGATTACTGTTATTACTTTTTGGCATAAAATTCAAAACGTGCCAATTGCCTAATACGTACATCTGGAGTTATGGATTCATCCACTAATAAATTAAATACGTGCGGGTCACCTCCAGAAAATTATTATTTAATATTCGTGCGAATCGACTATTAAGCCTAATTGTCTCGTTTTAGCATGGCACATAGCGGTCATTGCCCTTTCCGTAGCAACCCAAACAATAAACAATGTACGGTTTTCGTTATTAAGGGGAACCTAGTCGCGGGCTCGAACTCACTGGTGGGCCTGGTTAAAAATCATGCTGTCTCACCAGGCTTCGTGTCCGACAGAGATAGTATCAGTGATGAGCAGTTAGACGCTAGTCTACACGCACAACGTTATTGAGTGAGATGCAGGATCATTTATTGTAATAAATTCGCGAAAAAATTAAGAAAAGTCCTTCGGAAGATCGGGGTTTATGAAAAAGCCAATGTATAAATCAATGACCAATAAAGTTTATTGAACTTTTCGATAATTGAACTTTGTCGGTACCGACTTGGTTTTGGAGATTTTACACTTCTTTTATTACTTAAACACGCCCAAAGTTAGGTTAAATAGCCAGAAAAACGAATCTTTGTTGGCAGCTAACTTTTTAATGGCTTTATTAATTTAGTATTCTGTTTCCGTACAGACAATATTAATAATGAGACAAAACCATACCATGTTTCATTTTTGATGTACATTGTCAAACAGTGGAGTAATACACACCCGAAGTTTGTATGGAAAAAATGTGGACTTGTTCCACCTTAAAACATGTTGAAGATCACCATAGATATTGATTAAAGACGGTTACAATCACCCTATAAAGTTCCCACTGCTGGGACGGCGTGAGAGGGCCCATAATCCACCACGCAGGCACAATGCGGATTGATGGATGTCACATGTTAGCCACCCTATATATTTCAACATTATGTATGTGTAGTCAGATCAATTCTGGTTTTCACACATAGTCTACTTTTTTTTAAACGTTCTCCTTGAGCAGTTCTTCTTTAAAAACTGAGTACCTTTGTATTCAAATGTGGGACTTATGTCGTATCTTTATCGTCATATTCTACTGTGTGTCTATAACTATAAATCCCTAGTTATTATTATAAATGCGAAAGTAACTCTGTCTGTCTGTTCGCTTTCACGCCTAAACCGCTGAACCGATCGTCATGAAATTTGGTAGAGATATAGCCTGGGATATGGAGAAGGTCATAGGCTTTTTATGCGATAACTAAAGCTACTAATAAAATAAATACGAATTCTCGAGTTAAACGACGTATCTTGTTATTTTATTTTTATCGCAATGCTACTAAAACAGATCCCACGCATTTCATAAAAACAGTGTTTGAACTGCTCCGAAATATTTGTGTGCGTTCATCATTTATTTACATAAGTACTATTACTCCATTTTATTTGCGCTTAATGATTTATTTTTGTTGTGGTCGGCTTCGAGTAGAACCCAATGCGGATGAATATAATATTATTCAACAGACTTGCTTGTAATTAATTTAATTTAATCAGTTAATTCATTCATTCTTTTGACGTGAAAACGTCTTTTCGATCGGAGTACTGGTGGTTTTTTTTTTTTTGTATGGGATATCATCAAATACTTAACTTCTCCCGCTGGGTGGAGCATATTTCTGAACGACAAAAACATGTAAGATTTCAAACGCTAATAACTACAAGAGTTTCGGTGCTAGAGTAATGCTTGAGCGTTTAAAAGATAGGTCATATTTATGTATAACAATTTTTAAGCAGGATCTAATTTGCCAGTCACGCTGCGTATGTATGCGCATGCGCGTGACCCTCTATTTTACACGCTTTATATTAGCTTCACTTGTATGTTTGTTTGTTGGTTTGTTTGTTTGTTTGTTTGTATGTAACCGACTCCTTTGAGCGCGATTTTGACCCACTTTAAACGGTCAGATTTCATTGAAACTTTGTAAACTTATCGAGGACCGATGACAATTCAATAATTTTAAAAAAATGAGAAAAATGAAAAAAAAAACAAAAAAAAAACACGTTTTTGTAGTTAGCAGAACTAAAAAATAGAAAATAAATAATAGTTTGCTTGACATTAAGTGATTATAAAAATACCTCAAAAACCACCCCACGCTTTTTTATTGAATTAAATTATTTTCTCCTTTTTTAGTTTGGTTTTTAAAGCGTGTTTTTTTACTTTGTTAAACTATTATTTTTACGTCGCAAGTGTATTGAAAAACGCGTGTGCGTTAATCATTACACACTGCGAATAATACCGCCGCGAGTGTAATGACTAACATAGCACACTTGTATCATAGCTGCTGTCACAACTATAATTATAAATTAACCGTTTTAAACGAAAATCCGTGATTTAAGACACGTTTTACTATTTACGTTTTTTTTTTATTTTACTATCTACCTGTGCCTAAAATGGAGTGACAATCAAATCGTCTACATAAAAACATGTCAACTACAAATCATACCTAATCCAACTACACACAGTTAATTACGTGTTATCATTATCTAATAGACGGTATCACGCTATCACGTTGTTGGCAGTTAAGCGGGCTGAAAGCTATAATTGGCAATCTGTCTATTTTTATAGCATTTAGATTAATGACCTTGTAGGCATGTGTGGAAATGTAATTAAATAGGGTATTACACTCATTTTTGAAAAGTGTCCTAATTAGATTCTAGAGTGGGCTTGCGGACGGCGAGTAATGGGTAGCTCGCTGTCCGGTAAGGACCAAGCCCGGGTCGACGGCGCGTTGTGTTCCACGCGCGCTTCAAAGAGATGTCAGCACCAAATGGGGGGGTCCGCAAGGGCCGATGCCTGCTAGGGGTGCGGGTTGTTCGAAAGAGATACCGCGGCCCCTAGCACACAGGCAACTGAGGGAACACGGGTGGGTTTTAGTCAGTAAAAGTCTGACACGCCCTCCCGCTCCACCCAGAGCGGGAGAAGTTATTTGATGATTTCCCACCCAAAAAAAAAAAAAAAACTACTTAAAAAAAACAACATTTTCATTTAATCGATTAGTGCCATAAAAATGCACTTAAATTTTACATTTTCAAATTTCGCGCGTAATTTGACAAAAACGCTGGACGCAGTAGACGCCATATTGCTCTGTGGGTATGACGTCAGTTTGCTAAAAACAAATGCGCTGATATTTTGTATGACAATTGTTTATAGTTTAAAAAATTAGTTATTTTACTACTTAGCGTTGGTTTGCTGTTCCTGAATGCAAAATATTATTTAAATAAAAATTACTTTGGTTACGAAAATAATAAAAGTACAAAGTTGCTCAGTTGACATGCCGAATGACGAAATAACATGGCGACTACTATTTCATGGTGTTCAAACACAGATTAAAAAAACTGAAATCTTTAAATTGTATTTTAAAATTTATTTTGTTGTTTTATGAACTAAAACTAACATTTTCCGACTGCATTTTGCCTAAGCTATCTCAATAATATATTTTTAGACTTTTTCTCGTATAGAGCAATATTTTGCTCTATACGAGAAATAGGGTATTCCCTATTGAAGAAATGTGAAACTAGCTTACATCCTCAACTTCAACTGGACTATCAGACGTACTGCAGACTTATTAGGTCGACTCGCACGAATCGGGCGAATAATACAGGATAAGTTTTTATCCAGTGCGCAAACTGTAACCATTAATTCAGCATATCATTCTAGACACCCCAGCACAAATTTTTCGTCGGTTATACAAAAAAAAAACAGCTGTTCCATACAATTTGACCGCGTAGGTATTGCACTTTTCTATGAAACAACTGATTTTTTTTTTGTAAAACTGACGATATCAGTCTACAAAATTTAATATGCACTACTCTACTGATAGCCAAAAATACATTATTCTGATAACCCCACGATTGACTGTTATACAATTAGGTAAACACCTAAAAACATTTTATAAATAGCCTTAATCCTTTTACAAACAGATTAAATTATATTAATGAAAACAATAAGCAGTACAGGGTTATTTGCGTAGTACACTATCAGTAGGAATCTCTTTAATTTTGATAGTTCCACGACATAATGGCGTTGGCAGACATTTTTTTCGAACATAATAATAGGATAATTTCCAATTTAATAAAAACTATTAAAATTTGAAGATTGGGACGATATATTTAACAGAAAAATAAAAATAAATTTATTAATATCCATTTTCTCAATTAAAAACGATTAAAATCAAATTTGTTTTTCGTTGTTTTGAATTTACCGCCAAAACGTTCCTTACGATGACTTTTTATCACGTGACATCGTGACGTCAGCTTTGTGTTGACTCTAGATTACGTATCGATCTCGCCTGTTCCCCGAAGAGCTGGACAGAGGTGCACTCAAAATCAAGTCATTTATTTGAACTAGGCTGGGAATCGGCACATTTTGGACGTCAAAATTACATAAGACAGTTCCCCGGCCGCCCACTCATCATCATCAAGACCACTTCCTCAAGCTTTCGAGCAGCGAGACATTTAGCCAGCCAGCTTCAAATAGGTACCCCTGACCACCAGCATGCAGCGGAAGCACATTCCTGGTTAGCACCCTCAGCCTCAACAAGCGACCACAGCACTACTGCTCTTCGGCCGGTCGACAGCTCGATCTCCCGGTCGACAACAGCAGTCAGCCACATCGCGGCGCTGTACCACGACGCACCGGAGCAGCGCCGGCCCCGACAAACTGGGGTTCGCACCACCGCAGACAGTTCCGACTCACAGCGAACTATGCGACACGCGGTTCCGACCCACTGGAACCACAGCTGGCCCTGGCAAGCAACACTGACTCAGCCCACTATCGACCTCAACAAGAATAGTAATTTTAGCTGAAAAATGTGCTTTCCCGGACATAGGCCTCCCCCAAACACCGCAACGTCGACCAGTTCTGTACTTCTCGCATCCAGCGGATTCCTGAGACTTTCACCAGGACATCGATCCATCTTATATGGTAGAATTTCGACCTAGAGTTGCCAACCAAACTCTTAAATAGAGTATTGTACTCTATAAGCTAAAACACTATTAGAGTACGCCAAAGTACTCTGTTTTCATAAAATGACTTTTTTGAGGCAAGTGATTTCGTTTTTCTGCTGTATTTCTATATTTTCCACTGTGAGACTTGACTATTTGTCGGTTATGAACTCATGAATGTGAAGAAGCGAGAAGAGAGGAACAGGGCTTGTAAACTAAAAAATCTAGGCATATTGTGAAAATCATGGTTTTAAGTAAAAGTCAAAGCATTTATTTCAAATAGGCACTTAAAAGGCACTTTTGAACGTCAACATTTACATAAAACGTGTAAATAGAATTGATTCTAGTCGCCCCTTCCAAAATGTAGTTTTGTATGGGGAAGAATGGACAAGAAAGTCCACCGTTACTCTTAAAATGTTTTAAACACAATATTTAATATAGTAAATTCATAATATAATTATGTGTTAAGGTGGAAGAACTAAGTTATCCCGCGAAATTCAAATTTTATTCCGTTTCTTTTTTCAATTTGCAAGTCAGTGTCAGGTTTTAGATTTCGTCATCACCGCTGTGTTACCAGCATCTCGATTCTGTAACCATCTCACCGCGTGAAGTGAGCATGGAGTGAACTGTCAGTGTCATCCCACTGATGCCAGGGTTTGACCAAGCATCTGACGGCCAGCTCACCTCACGCTCACTTAATGCGGTGAGATGATTACAGAATAGCAATGCTGTACTGTGTAATAATAACTCCCCAACCACCTTTATTACCTGTGCGAATCTGATAACACAATGAGGTTTAATTAACAATTACGTTCGTTTGATTAGAAAAACGAAACGACAATTTAAATGCTATAATTATATTTTTTACATAATGGTGAGTAATGGTGAGTGAAAGTATCCTAGTGATATTATAAATTAATGTGAATGTTTGTTACTCTTTCACGCAAAAACTACTGAACGGATTTGGATGAATATTTACAGTAATATAGCTTATACATCAGAACAACACACAGGCTACAAGTTATAAGGAATTTGTATGATATGGCCATAATATTACGATAAGTATCAAGTAAGTCGGCAAAATTCCTGCCCTCTGGGACTATCTTGTCGTGCGCTGCCTAAACCGTTACAGTTACACGAAAATAAAATAAAGTGGGATTGTTTGTCTTCAACAGTTCTAAATAATAATCGATAGTCTGAAACTTGGGGAAGGACATAGGCTACTTTTTATCAACACACCACACGAAGCCGCGAGCGGATGCTAATGATTCCATAATTTCATGTTTTGTTACAAAAGTTAGCAAATGGATAGTAACACAAGCACGTGTCACGCCCGGAATGAGAAATCTTGATTTTAGGACAATGCCAAAAATCTGTATTTGACATTTTTCTTTTGTTAAAAGCTATATTTTAACATTTGGACGCTGACAGAATAGTCGACATCAGCTCCGTTGCCAAAGAAGAATTAAAAAACATTTGTTTCAATACATTGATTTACAAAAAACCCGAGATGCACAGTCTCGAACCAAAGTAGGTAACACTCAAAACTGTCCCCAATTATACGTACGTGGTTATATTTATGATATAATACACAGTTTTTTTGCTAATTCAACTTTACACGCATGACTTAAGGTGAACCTAGTCCACATTTTTTGCATACAAACTTCCGGAGTGTTTTACTCCACTGTCTGACATGGCATATCCAAAGTAAAATATGATATCGTTTTGTCTCATTATTAATATTGTCTGTACGGAAACAGAATACTAAAATAAAAACCAATTAAAAAGTTAGGAGCCAACCAAGATTAGTTTTTCTTGCTAATTTTACTTAACTTTGGGCATGTTTTAGTAGTAAAAGATGTGTAAAATCTCCAAAACTAAGTCGGTACCGACAAAGTTCAGTTATCGAAAAGTCCAATAAACTTTATTCTTCATTGATGTATGCGTTGGTTTTTTCATAAAACCCGATCTTCCTAAGGACTTTTCTTAATTTTTTCGTGATTTTTTTACTATAAATGATCCTGCATCTCGCTCAATAACGTTGTGCGTGTAGACTAGCGTCTAACTGCTAATCACTGATACTATCTCTGTCGGACACGAAGACTGGTGAGACAGCGTGATTTTTAGCCAGGACCACCAGTGAGTTCGAGCCCGCGACTAGGGTCCCCTTAAAGTGGTTTTTACAAAGCAATGTCCAAAAAGACTGACTGTAAGATGACTGACGATACTATTTGACACCTGCGCACATTGCGCCCTATTTATGCGGACGTCTTTGAGACGCCGCGCCACGCTGATTGTGTATCTTGGGTTTTTTGAATATCAATGTTTCAATAAGTTAATGCTACATTTAAATACCGAATTATTTTTCAAGGATAGATAAAATGACTATTATTAAAATGGTTGTCTAATTTAAATTTAAAAATTATACATAAAACATGTTTTAAAAAAAAAACCAGCATCGGTTGGCAGTGGGCATTTACATTAGTTCCTGTTAATAATTTGTTAGTTAGTTACCAAATAGTTTGATATAACATGGTCACTATTGTTAATCCTTATTTTTATTCAAAATCAAAATCAAAATATTTTATTTCACATAAGCCTGCATGGGCACTTATGAAACGTCAGAAGCTAGGTGCACGGTTCCAATTTGTCGTTTCTTATGGAGAAGAGCCGGCAAGAAACTCCACGGTTACTCTTTTAAAAATAAATATAATATTGAAGTCCTGTTCATGCTCATATCCCAATGCCATCATCTGCTCAGCCTTTTCCCGACTCTGTTACGAGTCGCTTCCCAGTCAAACCAGTAGCTGAATTCCAGTATTTTACACGGAGCGACTGCCTATCGACTGACAGACAGACGCGGCGCGGCGGGGGCCTTCGTTTTATAATATGTAGTGATGATTGCATTGTGTTTGTAATGTCAAAGTAACTTTTTACTAAATGCGTAAGACAGTAGACGTATCGCACCTTTAGAATTATAGAGACCTAATGCGAAATTAGCCGCAAGCAAAATTATTTAGAATTATTAGAATTATAGAGACCAATTTTGGTTGCGGCTAATTTCGCATTAGGTCTCTATAATTCTAAAGGTGCGCTATGTTATTTAAAAAAAAAAACGTTTTAGTCTGTATGTCTGCCGGTTCCGGCTTATCCCTGAAACGGCTGGACCGATTCTGACAAGACTTTCACTAGCAGATAGCTGAAGTTATAAGGAGTCCGAGTAACATACGCGGGCGAAGCCATGGGTAGATTTTTGTTATATTTAGATGTCTGGATGTTTGTTACTGAATCACGCAAAAACGGCTGAGCGGATTTGGATGAAATTTGGCACACAGATAGTTTGTAACCTAGAATAACACAAAGGATACTTTTTATCCCGATATTACGTTCCAGTGGGATAATTTTCGACGTCACGCGGGCGAAGCCGCTGGCAAAAACAAGTAATTTATAAATATGTGGTATTATGTACAGACGCCAGCACATCAATCTACCCCAAACTGACAAATTTTCCCAATTGAACATGAACCTTACACTCATGTAATACAGATTAAAATCTATCAAAGAAATTTGACAAATCGGGGTAGCTTGATATGCTGGCGTCTGTACTTTGCATTTGTAATTAATGCATTTGTTTGTATTCAAGAATTAATCAACATAAGTGACATGCACGCATTGTTTCAGCATAAACTCAGGGGTCACTGCCCTTTTTTTTGTATTTTGATAACGGGGGAAATCCTCATTGATGTCCTCCGCCGTGGGGAGGGCAGAGGGGTCTGTCGGACTCTTACTGACTAAA
Organism: Antitype chi; assembly: GCA_947359405.1. NCBI lineage: Eukaryota > Metazoa > Arthropoda > Insecta > Lepidoptera > Noctuidae > Antitype > Antitype chi. Next base: position 716,413 of record OX375837.1, read on the forward strand.
ACCACCCCGGTGTTCCGTCCCACACTTGCACCGGGGATCACGGGATCCAATGCGACTTCCGCGATGATCCCCGGCTAGTGCCAGCCCGCGTCTGCGGACCACGGAGAGTTAGGGAGGGGGGGGGGGGTGTTAAACTCCCTCTTTAACATAATAGAAAGGCGCGCGTGGAACACTACGCGTCGCCATCTCGGATCCTAAGGAATAGGGGGCGATGGATGTAGAGCCACCGAGGTTCCTATTTATTCAGAAACTATTGCAAAATCAACAGTCACACTATTTTGATAACCTTCACAAGACTTTGGAGGGTATCTACTTTCCAAAGTCTTCTGAAGGTGACAAAATTATTTAGTTTTTAGGGTTCCTCAAAAAGAAAAGTGCGTGGAGTCCCTCCGCGCGGAAGAAGTGAAACCGACTCACTCTGTTGCGTTAAACGTTTAACGCAACCTTGTTGGAAGTCGCATAAGAAGTTTCACGCTAAAGGTTGCGTTAAACGTTTAACGCAACCGACGCAATAGAGTGAGTCGGTTTCACTTCTTCCGCGCGGAGGGACCCCACGCACTGTTTGAAGTGAAACTTCTTATGCGACTTCCAACAAGGTTGCGTTAAACGTTTAACGCTAAAGGTTGCATCACAAGTAAAGGCTAAACCCCGAGAATCATTATTTAGAAGTTTAATCACATAAAAAAATACGTTTTCCTTTCACAAACTTTCATTTTCAGTTGGAGAATTGACTGCGACATAATATTGATCCTTATGAGAACATTTTTCAACAACTAAGTTAAATTCGTTCTTGGGACAAATTCGTCCCAACTACGGAACCCTTCATTGTGTGTGGTCCAACACTTTGCCGGTCTTTTTAATAATAATAACAGGTAACAAAATTAAGAATAGGAGATAAGTCGGCAAACATGATAAGTTTTGACTTGCGTTATCAAAGAACTAAGTTGTAAATGGCCATGATACTGTTATAAATAATATCATTACGGTTATCACGAAATAAAATAATCCTAGTAATATTATAAATGTGAAAGTTTGTTTGTTGAGACGTTTGGTTGTTTGTTACTCAATCACGCAAGAAACGCCTGAACGAATTTGAATAAAATTTGGTACACAGATAGTTTACAACCTGGAATAACACAGCATTTCGATTCAAAATCAAATCGCACGAATTTTCATTTTCATGAAATTTAGTGAAATAGCGAATTAAATTGTATAATTTTGGTAGTGAATTACTCAATTTAGTTACATGTGAGTGCACAAGTGTAGTGAAGGTGAAAATAAGTGACTAACGTGGACTTTTCGTGTTCCCCCAAAAACTCATGTTAGGTTGTTGTAAAGTTGCTACCGCTTTACAATAACTTGACTTGACTGACTAAAGACGACTATGACTGTTTTGTAACTTCGTGCCCGATATCGGGCCATTTACTTGATGGAAAAGAAAAATTACTTGACACTGGCTAAATGCACAAACCGTGCGAAGCCAAAGCCCAAAAAAAAAAAACGATTATGTTAATCATGACATTCCCCTACGTAAACTGGAAGCTTATGGCATTACATGCAATGTACTTAATCTCACAGAATCTTATCTGAAAAATCGTAAACAATATACGGAAATTTCTAAAATAAATATTAATACCAAAAAAGACTAAAAAACGTATAGTTAAATAGGGAGTCCCGCAAGGGAGCGTATGGGTCCTTTGTTATTCATAATCTAAATAAATGGCCATTGGTAACTAATTATCCAGTGTCACTTTTTGCTGATGACAGCACTGTCACTATTAATTCTATAAATAAAAATAGGTATGAACATGAAATTAATAATACAATCAATTCAATGATTAACTGGTTAGATGATAATAATAATTTAAAAAACAAACTCGAAAAACAAAAATTATGTTCTTCAGTAAACGTTTGCACTTTTTACTTTTTTAATGTTTACTTTTTACTTACACACAGAAGAATTAAATATAAAGTATGTTCTTCTGCCTATGCCCTATATAAACTAAAACCAATTATAAGTACCAATGCATTTATAACTGCCTACCACGGTATTGTCGGTTCCATATTGAGGAATAATATTTTGGGGAAACTCTACTAACAAAGAAATAGTTTTTAGGTCACAAAAATGGTGTATTAGGGCTATGTTTGGATTGAAAATAACTGATAGTTACAAACAGTAAGTATTTTACTAAATATGTATAACATTTTAAGTCTGCCTTCCTTATTTATTTATGAAATAGTAAATTTTGTACGAACCAATCTTACGCTATTTAAGAAACTATCAGACGTTTCTATTCGTAATCGACGGGATAATAATAAATTATGCGTACCAAGATCAACCACGACATTGATGCGTAAAAGTATTTTTTGTTTAGCACCAATCAGCTATAATAAAATCCCAAAACCTATCAGACAATTGCCTCCTGCTCTGTTTAAAATACATTTAAAAAAATATCTTATATCAAAATACTATTATACCATAACGGAATTTTTAAATGACCACAATTAATTATTGATTCCTATAATAAATAACGACATTTTCATAATTTGACCCTCAAATCTGTAAAAACTAACTAACTAGCTGCTGACGTTTAAGTTTAAGCAAAAGTGAAGTATCATCCGCAAACAACACTATATCATGATTATCCTTTATGAGGTAAGGATATAAATAAGAAACAAGAAAGTACCAAGAATTGAGCCCTGTGGGACTCCCATTGTTACTATGGATCCGGGAGATCTATTTCCATTTACGTCAACACGCTGAATCCTATTACTCAAGTATGAAATAAGAAGATCCAGAGCGGTGTTCCGGATCCCGTAGTGGCGGAATTTCCTGATTAAAGTTTCATGGAGCACGCAATCGAATGCTTTAGATAAATCACAAACGATGCCCAAGGCGTCGTATTTATTTTCCCATGCATTATAAATATGCCCTAAGAGTTCAACATCGGTAGTTGAACGACTACGTTTATTAAAAAATCTTTGCAATTGGTCTAAAATTAATTTCTCAAAAAATTTACTGAAAGTTTAACTTTAAAGGCTTCTAGGCGAAATGCAATTTTGGGGTTAACAATGATATCCTTTTTACCTATTTTGTTATTTTGATTTTGAATGGTAATCCGTTGCCCGCAATGATCAGAATCTAGTAAATTAATAATTTCTTTGTGGCTCGGTATAACATCTGTATAAATATTATCTAGGCATGTGACACTACAAGGGGTTATTCTTGTGGGCTCCATAAATAGGTTTACAAGATTGTATGACTGAAATAGACTCATTATTTTACTACAATAACCTGAGTTATTGACTAGGTTAACATTGAAATCACCGCAAACAATAATGGACTTGTTCGAGTTACAAATCTTGTGTAATACTTCATCCATTACCTTTTCAAAGCAGTCATACAATCCTGAAGGTGGTCTGTACACACTTAATACAATAAACTGCTCCAATTCTATACAGGCTATTTCAACTGTCCGCTCAACAGTCTCACAATATCCTTACATTCTTTTAATTTTAACAGGTTACTTACTAAAATTTATGAGCCACCATGTATAGCATTTACTCATAGTTTATACATAGTTTGTTAAGACTCAAATCTTTTATGGTATAATATTCCTAAAACATGTTATTTTGCACACCATAAATGGCAAAAATGTAGATCTACCTGATATTTTAAGACTGCACATTTATATGATGTATGCTTGTTACTCATGTTTTACAATAAATATACTTATTCTATTCTATTCATATTTCTTTTACCGTACGTTCCCCTGGGATAATTTTAGACCCCCATGTGGACGAATCCGCTAGAAAAAAATAGTCATCAAATAAAATGTACATTTATTACACAACTAGGACAAAGGATATTTAGCCCACGGCACGGTTGGCGCCGTGGTTAAGCGATTGACTGCTATTTGTATGACCTACAAGTAGTTGTTCCGGGTCTGGCTGTTTGTGTATGTGAGTTTAAATGTTTGTAAACGCACCCACAATACAGGAGAAATTCCTAGTGTGGGGCACCGTGTTTTTTTTATATTAAAAAATATCTCCTCCTCAGCTTAGCCCTTCTGGCTCTTCAGGGAGTACATACAGACTCAATCAAACTCAAAGCATTTATTCCAAAAACCATTTAAAGGCACTTTTGAATTGTCAAAAAGTCGATCAGTTGGTAAGTTGAAGCTAGTTGCCCATTCAAAAACGTAGATCTTTATGGAGAAGAACGGGCAAGAAACTCAACGGACACTCTTTTAAATCAAGTTAGATATTACAAAATCTTGGGAACATTATTATTGTTGCTTCTGTATGTGTGTCATTATCTGCCTGCGTTTTCCCAACTAAGTTGGAGTCGGCTCTTAAATGAAGAGACCACATATTAAACCTCCACAACCCAGTAACTAATACAAAACTAAACAATACTGCTTGGTAAGACTGGTTGTCAGACTTTCGGGCGTCTGATGACCCATAACAACTACGAATTATCCACAAGTGATAGCCAGGACTAACAGCTTAACATGCTTTCTGAGGCAGGGAGATCATCATGATGTTTTGTAAAGATGGTCACCCCTCCACGGACTAACCTGTCTGTATCTGACAGAATCATCTCAAAAATTACTCAAATAAATTTACCATAGCAACACCGAACCCCTACCGCTGCCATGGTAAAGTTATATAAAATTATTTCAGTTATCCTCTAAAGCTAAATACAAGAATATACTCTAGCGACAAAACTTAAAATAATTTAGTACGAAAACCTTAGAGAAACCAAAGAGAAGACACATTTATTACACAACTAGCATTGAAAGAACAGATCAGTGTTGGCCCAGAGGTATAGGCCCCAAGTTACGGTGAAGGAAAACATTATGAGGATACTGGCATATCCTAGAGCCAAACATTCGAAGATATGTGACACCCACCTCACAGAGAGGTGGCCTGTGTCCCAGCAGTGGGAACGTTATAGGGTGGTTACACAACTACCAACCTGCCCCTGCTTCACGCGGTTCTTAAATTACTACTTGACAAAGGATCGAGATTTCTATGATACATTACATATGTAACTTTAATATTAATGTATTATACGGTCAGTATGTCGTATTAGGGGCGAAATTTATGATACATAAAAACCTTCAATAATATTTTTTTTAAATGATGGTGAAAACCGGATTAAAAACCGTTGCTTAGTTAAAAAGAATAACGCGGTCTTAGAGACATATGAAAAGCGACATTAATTTTTATTACGCATAGATTAAACAATTTGAAGAATTGCGCAATTTTAAATTACGAACGTTACGTCACATGAACCAGTTTTCAATGTTTACAAACTTGAAATATGGCAAAGGCAACTGAAACAATCGGACTTAAAAATAATGTTTTGATTAACATAACATCACTCTCGATAGTTCAAAGTCTACGCTGTAACCTTGAAGTGATTATTTTAGGGCCAACGAGCGATAAACGACGTCTATGATCTAAAAATAGATTCATAGGAAATATTTCTAGCAACGATACATAAAAAACTTACTCAGAAAAATTATTTCAACACGCCACCGAGATTTCCGTAAAAATGTAAACTTTTTCAAACTATCACAAAAAGGTACACTGTTTATAGGTTTTTTTCGGACTTCAGGATATGATTTAAAGAGTTCCGACACTAGGAGAGTTAGTTGTTATGTCAATAATTTTCTTTAACAAAGAAAAGTGTGAAAAACACTGCACGTAATAATCGGCACTTTACGACTCGCTCGGCTCGCTCCGTCAGCTGTCAAAAGTGGAATGACATTATGACACTGGATGGGTGACAGACAGACGGCTGAGATGGCAACGACCAGTGTTGCCAATTCCAAAAGTTCAAATTATCGAGTTCCCATGTCGAAACTATCGTATGGTGGGCAAAATTATCGTCCACACGGCTACACATCGAGCTACAATATACATTTCTAGTGTAAGCTGATCTAACATTGTATGGGATTTCCCTACAGTGCGAGATTAGCGTAAACTGGGAATGTATAGCTTGATGGATAGCTGTGTGTACAAAAGAAAAAATCACGAAAAAAAACCTAAGACATTAATCAAACATTGATAACAAACGACAATGACTATTCAAAGGGGGAAAATATGCTGGGTATCACCATTAGTAGCGCTAGCTGCACAAACCGCCAAACTTTACATACAACGACGGAGTGTATCACAGGCCACAAAAGTCTTTATTTACTTTTTACGATCTGTGTTCACACATAAAGCTAGCTAGAAGTAAATATAAAGTTATCTGAGAAAACCACACGAATACAATATAAAACGCGGAGTCGCGGTTGGATCTAAACAAGTGTTAATTATGTTCATGTGAAAAAATGTGTGGGAAAGAGAGAAAGCGAGACATTTATACCTCGCATTGTATAGAATTTCCGTAAAGTGCGAGATCAGCGTAAACTGGTAATGTATAGCTTGATGAGTAGCCGTGTGTATTTGACAGTTAACATTGACATGTTGTTGACTTTCTGCGTTTTATTTTGTCTGATAAAAACGTTTTGTTCATTGAACTTTCTTTTTTCAAAGCTCAAATATATCATACAGACGCCAGCACATCAAGCTACTCCAATCTGTCAAATTTCTTTGATAGATTTTCAACTTTTTTCCATATGCGTAAGGTTCATGTTCAATTGGGAAAATTTGACAGTTTGGTTTGGGGTAGCTTGATGTGCTGGCGACTGTACCTTGGAGAATCACTATCGTACATCGCACCGTTGGCCAAATTATCGTACGCCCCCTTATTATCGTAAGGGTTGGCAACACTGGCAATGACAGCAGCGCATTAAGTTCACGCACGGGATTCTAACTAAATCCTACTATTTTTACTAAAACAACATCTTGTTGTTTTATTTTTGAAATTCAATATTGTTTTTTATGCGTTTTTAATATAATAATGCACTGGTGGCGTTGTAATGCATCAGGGATGTTTGCGGATTTTAACATGATGGTTTTGCCGCTAATATGAGTAATATATAAATCTGCATGTCCCTGATCACGCGTGTTCACAACAGCACCATCAGTATTGACCAATGGAGGCCACACACCAAATAAAAAAGTGCAGACGACCTGTGGGCTAACGCTCTCCTTTGAATACATACATAAGAGAGAGAAAACACTTATCACTGTCTCGTTCTTATGTATGTATTTAGAAAAAGCGTTAGGTACCCACAATCGTCTTCACTTAGGTATTTAGAGTGTTGCCTCCACTTTTATCTATAAGCTTAGTCTTGGTATTGACCGAGTGTTAGGGACTTAGTTTGATAAAAAAAGTTTTGAAACAGAAAGAGCAAGTTCCGCCGCGAAAGCCGCGGTCTGCGTTTCACCAAAATCATACCGCCGCGTAGCTATTCAAAATCATTCTACAGGTTCACAAGTTGTTGAATCGAGTATGACATATTTTCAGTAACCTATTTACCTTGCCCCCGACAGCAAATAGCTGACTGAAAAAATGGCGGTAGTCTATTTGTTTTTGGATTTGTGAACAGCCTTTAATTAGGGACCTCTTTTGATAACATTGATTAATATTCGATTCGGTACGCTGAGTTCAAGCACGTATTCTAAGAACTATCACGCTCATAAGTTTTACCATGTTCTCGTGATCTAGAATTTTGCATACAGTGTTACAAGGATCTTTTGGGGCTTGAATGACATTGACAAGGGTGCGTTGCTGGTAAACCGGTAGAAATTGCTTTGAAAAAAATAGGTCAGCAGCATGAGTTCGATAAAGTCCACGCACCATTGTCGTCATTAACACCGGCGCTATGGAAGACCTTTACGAGGCCCATGATACCGCTGCCAGTGGCCCAATGCGGTCGAAGCTTTATACATACAAAAATGGAATCATCGATAAAACCAAAAGTTTCTCGTTCATCTTTACTTCCTCACATTTTGGAATTAGTGTCAGAACAGAAAAAAACCTCGCGCAGGCTCGAGCTTTAACTAGCAACCAAGTCGCGAGCATGCGCATCGCTATTCATGCAAGTTTCTTCTTTAGGCTATGGTAATACGGTCCTATTTTTAATGGAGCCAGTGAATTCTTCGAGCATTTTTCCGTTGCCTGAACTTGCCCTTGGGCATGCTGTAAACTGCAGATAAAGAGTCCGCAAGAGTTGAATGAAAGAAAGGAAACAACCAAATTGTTAAAAAAGTTTTTAATATTAATAAAATAATAATATGCGTTTTACATTTAATTTAATTCACACACAAAATAGTTTAATAACCCAAACACAACTAGCGAAAACTACCTAATTACCACAACAGTAACTGGCAACACTACACGCGTCTGCTCAAACAATAACCAACTGTAACTTGTACGGTTTAAGTCTACAATCGTTTAGCACCATTCGCACATACGTAGGATGTTCATAGGTTAAACAAGAAAAACAATTAGTGGTAGGCGCAACATGCGTATTTCTCCCACGCTTCTCTATTAGTCGCCATTTTGTTAGTCAGCCCCCTTCCAGCCATTCTCTTAGTCAATTGTACCTATGGCTTCTTAAGGCATATTTTAAGTAAGTTTAATTCTTACCAAGCAAAATCAAAAATGGAATGATTTTTAACGAGTAATATTCTTAAGTTTGTTTGTATAGACGCCAGCACATCCAGCTACGCCAATCTGTCAAATTTCTTTGACAGATTTTAAACTTTATAACAGAAGCTTAAGGTTCATGTTCCGTTGGTTAAAATTTGACAGTTTCGGGTAGCTTGATATGCTGACGTCTGTATCTTAACTTAGTGCATTAATTTCGAATAGGTATTCAATGTCTGTTATTAAAATCTTGTTTAATCCTATACAGCTATACACAAAAATATAATTTAGCGACAAAACTAACAATAATTTAGTACTAAAACCGTGCTGCAAGAGATGGTGCGAGCCGTCTTGTCTCACAATGCCATCTCAATACTCATGGTTCTGAAAAGTACCCAACCGAACATGGATTTTCTGCCGAAAACAAAAACGGAATCTGAGGAATCAATAATGCGGTTTGATAATTGTTGTATAGAAAATATTTCAAACTGTCAAGATTTATTCTTTAGGTTATTTGACTATAGTAAAATCAGCCCGATGACATCAAAAAAAATATGAACATTTACGCTGTATGCGTGTGTTAACAAAAAACACAACATAACCTCGCTTCGAGTCCGTTTATATCAGCTGAGTGAAACCACGACCGGACTCGATTCATCCCGAAGTTCGCCGAACGTCACCTGATTTAGCCGAGCTTTACGAAGTAGGCCGAATGACGTGCGACAATGTACAGTCAACAAAAGAGATAACTAACCGGGCTCGTCGGATATACTTGAAGTTTTATTCGCAAAGCTTTCATCGGTTTCTTTCTAAACTCAACTGTATCGGACAGCCCTATATTCCGTTTGGAATAAGATAAGACATTTAAATAAACCTTTTTCACAGTCCGTTCAAATGATTTTGACCTCTATTGCGTTGGTAGCATTATAAATAGCATCTGCTGTAAACAGTTGGTATGTATTGTAACCACTTTTTTGCTTTTGATTCCATACGCCTACGGAATAGAAGTCAAAATCGGTTGAAACGGACTGTAAAAAAAGTTTATTTAAATGTCTAATCCTATTTCAAATTGAGTATAGTTACTTATCTCTTTTGATGACTGTACGAAGTTCAGATTTTTGGCTTGGTTAAAACGAAACTAAGGCCGGATCATGTTTTTTTTTTTGAGGAATGTTCGGTCGGTTACTAGTTCTTGAAGGATATTATAAAGCGTGAACTAATCGCTCAGATCCAGGTCGGAGTCGGAGTCGGGCCGGCCGCGGATGGTCTTCTTGCTCTGTATGTGCAGCGCGCGGGCCTTGCGCGCTTCTGCGGGCGGCACCAGCAGGTCTCCGTTGTATTCTATCACTTGTGACCTGAAAGGAAATAATGGTAACAATAGAATAGAAAAAAAAATACTACAAAATGAAGAATAACTTTAATTTCGGCAGTCGGTGTCTTCAGATCTGTATTTTAGCTTTCTCCCACGGCTTATTTTAATTTCTAAATTGTTATTTTATTTTTGTTTTGTTTTAATTACGGACGCTTATAATGTGCACGTCTTTTTACATCGTTCTCACATTGATAATTTCAACATAATGATGTAACCAACTGTTTGTAATAATATCATGATTTTAAAAGAGTGTCCATGGAGTTTCTTGCCCGTTCTTCTCCATAGGTACCTACGCTTTGGAATGGGCAACTAGCTTCATCTTTCTATCTCACCGACCTTGACAATTCAAAAGTGCCTGTAATTGGTTTATTTGAAATAAATGCCTTGAGTTTGAGTTTTCCACCGACTTCATAAATCAGGAAATTTGTTATTTTTTAAATTTCTTTTTCTTTTTTTTTAAACGTTGCCCCACACTAGGAATTTCTCCTGTATTGTGGGTGCGTTTACAAACATTTAAACACACATTCACAAACAGCCAGACCCGGAACAACTACTTGTAGGTCATAGAAATATTTGTTCCGTGCGGGAATCGAACCCGCGACACGCAGTGCAGCAGTCAATCGCTTAACCACTGCGCCAACTGTGCTATCCTGTCCTGATCCTATTACATAATTTGCTGCATTCCAAAAAAAACTTTTAAGTTATTTTTCACTTTGTAGTGTTTTTTCTAAACGTACAACTTGGAATCATCAAAATCAAAATATTTTATTTCACATAAGCCTGCATGGGCACTTATGAAACGTCAGAAGCTAGGTGCACGGTTCCAATTTGTCGTTTCCTATGGAGAAGAGCCGGCAAGAAACTCCACGGTTACTCTTTTAAAAATAATTGGCTTTTACAGTGTTTTCAAATTACAGTGATAATAGGTATGGGAGGACAGTGCAGGCCAGTCAATAAGTACCAGGTACTTAGAGGAATTAAAATACAGAATAGAAAAACGTCTACAAATCTAGTCTCTAAGGCCTACAACGTTCTCTCATTCACAATATGTAAAAGAATCTACCTATATAAAATGAATCTATTTGAACCAAGTGACATGATTTCGATGACAATCACTGAAAATAAATAGTAGGTAGTAAAATTGATGTATAATGTCAAATAATGACGAGAATATGTCAGACATTGTAAAAAAAAAAAAAAAAAGAATAAAAATTAACATTGCAATTTGGGAGCAGTTAATAGACTCACACGGTTTTGCTGTTAATGAGGTACCAGGGAAGCCACATGTGCAGAAGGAATGGACACGACGAAAAAGATTGGTTTATTTGAAATGAATGTTTTCAGTTTCGAGTTTAAGATTGTAACAGTAAAGGAACATAGAGTACTCTAGCATAGAACATGACTTACTGAGCTATCCGCCACTCCAGCATCTCAGTGGAGAAGTCATCTCGGTTGCCGACGTCGGTGAAGCCCACCACGAAGTCTTTCGTCTTGTTCTCCTTCACCAGGCCGATGGTCGGGATCACGCGGATCTTAAGGCGACCTGTTACACAAATATCTTAGTTATTTACAGATATCTGTTTGTAATATTAAAATAACCACTTTTTACTAAATGCTTATGGATGTATACACGGTAAATATACCAAAATATATATTTTTTAAATTTTTGTCTGTCTGTCTGTTTGTTCCGGCTAATCTCTGAAACAGCTGGACCGATTTTGACGGGACTTTCACTGGTAGCTAACTGATGTAATAAGGAGTAACTTAGGCTACTTTTATTTTAGAAATTTTATTTATTTTTAATAATAAAAAATAACTACTCCGCGCAGACGAAGTTGCGGGCACAGCTAGTTTTAAAATAAAAAAATACGCTGAGACTGCTGAGAGTCAGCACTTTTTGAAAGTCAAAATGACATAAGACAGTCCTCCGGCACGCCCGCCCTTCATCACTTCCTAGTGCTTTAGCTGGGAAGAAGAAGTGACGCAACAAACTGCCCAGCAGCTCAGCTCTCTGTACCTCTACCATGAGTTGTTATAGAAAAATTACTCGCTAGCATCAAATTCGCTGGCGTCTATAAATAAATCGATTTCGATAATGCTTGCATCATTAGTATATTTTTGGGGTGCGCCAAAGTTCACCTAAATTTTCAACTCCGATAATTGGAAATCCAAAAATGTTCTTCCTAACATTTTTCACCCTAACAATCACAATTCCTAACTACTCTGTCTCTAATGTTCATAATTCCGAAGCATTCAACTTCATAATGTCAGTAGCAATAAACATCTATTATACTTTTATTTGTTTTCCTATATTTTCTCAACATAACCATCTTATACACTATTATTCAATAAATCTAAACAAAGAAGTCATATCTTCTTTGTTTAGATTTATTTTTATTCTTTTTATTAATTAAAGCGTCTTCTTTAATTTTATTTATAGCGGTGTGTACCTGCAAAGATATCCATAGTTTAGGTTAGGTTAGAACTGTTACCAACTACGCGCGAGCCGAGCGAGCGTAGCGAGCGGTGCCGCGGCAGCGGCCGGCGAGCGCTACCTCGAAATTGGTCGCGTAATTTTTCTAAGTATTTATTAGGGATAAAAGCGTTATGATAAAAAAACGGTAGGAGTTTAAATATATTTACATTAATGATATTATTAATTACAATTTTCGGAAACATGAGTGTTATGAACATCGCCGGTAGCACTACAAATAGTATGAATGAAAACTTTAGGATGAAAAATTTTAGGAAGAGTGATCATCCAGATTACAAATCATTAGGAAGAATAATTTCGGATAAAGAACTTTAGGTGAGCCAATATGGATCCATATTTTTGACGTGAATACGTCTTTAAATTTGCTACCATACGGGGGCGATCCAAAAAACCTAATGATAACAAAATCGGAGGATACAGTTTGGCGTTGTAGTTTCAAATCTATCCTCTACATCCTAAATTAAATTATACCACTAGATAGCTAAAGGATCAAAGAATTCATTACGATAAACGAGAACAGTGACGCATCGCGCGCGGTGGAGAGGGAAGCGCCGCCATTTTGAGGTTATTTTGCTGCGTAACGAGATTTGCAATTAGTATTACTTTTGACTCGGAGAAGCTACGGTGTTCGTTTAAGTTTTATATTGTAACACAATAATTATTTGTTTCCTTGCTTTTATCGTAAATACATAAATAAAAATATTTCATTTTAAAAATATAACCCGTTACCTTATATGTATTCACGTACAACACACGGCCGTGGCCATGACACAGCCACACCCGATTTTTTTTGATTTTTAAAATCATCAAATAGCTTCTCCCGCTCTGGGCAGTGCGGGAAGGCGAGTCAGACTTTTGCTGACTAAAACCCACCCGTGTTCCTTCAGTTGCCTGTGTGCCAGGGGCAACCCGCACCCCTGGCAGTGCATCATTATTTTTACGTGGTCTTACGCAGGCGCTTTTTTTTGGGTGGGATATCATCAAATGACTTCTCCCGCTCTGGGCGTGTCAGACTTTCTGGCTTCTGAAGACCCGTAACAACTGTCAAAGATCCACAAGGAAAGATGGTCACCCATCCACGGACCAAGTCGACCCCAATGTAGTTGGGAAAAGGCTGATGACTGCCTGTTTGACCTCGACCACTCAGTTACTGGGCATTTGACCAACACACTATGGTATGTCTATGCTATAGTAACTGACCAGTGATTGATACCGTGTCGGCTGACAGACGAGAATGAAAGAAGAAAACGATTTGCGCCGACCCCAAGGACAGCAGGCTTAGCATGACGTTTTCTATTTCTACGAATAATAGACAGTGCTTTTTCAATACAAAGTGACATTTCGTTACTCCATTTTTGACATCGCACCGTAGATATCCTTCTACAATCTGTAATTTCAGAAGAATATTTCTTCCCAATCTGTCAAAATCACACTGACAACAAACTTCCTAATCGATGGCCACAAAGTATTACGATTATCTACAAAATCATGACTCGTTTAGAACGCATAACTGATAATAATTAATAGAAAAACATAGCTATCTTCTCCTATTGTACATCATTTAGTTTATAGTCATGTCTATTCTTCCGTTAACAAATCGGTGCTCGTGCTAAGCCTGCAGGAAGATGATGAGTATCTTACCAGTAAGAAACGGAGCCCTCTCAACATCCAACTTGACAAACCGCGTCTCCACATGCTTCTTGGCCAGCAGTTTGAGGTGCATGTCAACAATCTTGCAGCGAGGCGTGTCGTTCTTGTAGAAGTGACAGACCACGTTGTCGCTCTTGTTGCAGACGGTGAAGAATTCCTTTTCGCCGTCTATTTCTGTGTAATCGCCGTGGCCCTGGAATAGGGTATTACACTCATTTTTGAAAAGTGTCTTAAGAGCCCGTGCATAAAATTTATTCGCTAGAGTTTAGGCAAATTCATTTTGAACTATGTTTGTGTGCACCGTTCACGCACACACGCCTAAAGTTCGAGCGTAGTGATCGCTTAAACAGTTTTGATCTTTTAGTTATGAATATATTTTTTAGTGTGGAGTTCATAAGCAAAATGTTTCCTTTGCATCTTATTCCTGTTTTTTTTTAGACTTTAAGGAATTGTAAAGCACTGTTTTTTTTTGGTACAATAAACATTATCTTATCTTTTTAAGTTATATAGGTATGGTTGAGAAATAAAAGTCTAGAATGTTTGTGTATATTCGTTTAGTACCTATATCTATCATAATAAATAAAAATGGTACAATTTCGTGTCAGAAGCATGTAGATACATTTAGACATTCACTAACATTGAGGGAAGCGTTTTACATAAATAGGATTTGTTTGCATTTTTAGGAATTTAATGTTGACTTCATCGATGCCAATAATGGCTAAGATGAACTTAGAAAGTATAAACAAATTGAAAAAGTCTATTGAGACTATGCTCCATATTTGAAACTGTATTTAAAATAAAATAAGAGAATTGGAATTGGATTGGGATAAAAGCTTTACTCATGGAACTGTTGTTGTACAGAACCGATTCCTCCGGCAAGCCACAGGCGCCCCTTGGTTCGTTCGGAACGAGATCCTCCATCTCAATCTGAAAATCCCCACGGTCAGTCAGTTCTTGAAACGTAACTCGATAAAGCCGAAATTCACCGCAATCCCTTGATTGTGAAGGCCACCACTTATGTCCCCAGTAGGATTAGCTCTGTCCGACGATTACCATCCTTCAGGAAAGCAATAGGGCCACCAGTACAGTTCGCACACACCGCACAAAATCGTCCTTCCGACCTCGCCGCCGAGGTCCTCGCGCCCCGCGAAGACCCCTAGTATCGGCGCCTAACGTCGAGACCCCCGACTGACCCTTGCTCGTTGAAGCGCCAGCCCGCGCCGCAGCTGAGCCAATAGCTTTAAATTTCCCGACTAATAATAATAATGCCAATATTTTGATCCAGCCTGTCCCCAATAATAGCTGTCCCCCTATCAGTGACGCCCTGAGCCGAGGTCCGTACCCCACAGGGTGTGCCCCCAGCGTGCAGTCGCTTAGTTTGTAAATTTTAGTTTGTAAGCCCTGGCTGGAGGCGTTAAGATTAACTTCTTAATGGCAGCCCCAGGAAAGCCCGGTTGAGCAGTCACGGCCTCTCAAGGCCAACTGCGAGATGCCCAACAAAAAAAAAAAAACTGTTGTTGTTGTTGTCTAACTTTGAATCTTCCTCACTCTGAAAGTATTAACAGTTAAAATTATATACATGCAGTAGGAATATTATAAATATATAATTTATTTAGATAAGACAACGGCGGCATGTTCATCGATTTCCTAAAATTAACAACAATGAAAATGTGAATGTATTCGTAAATACTTCTTTATGCACTTCTAACGCTGATCAAAAGTATAAACTTACACGTTCTTCAAACGAAACGGTTTGGTTGGAATTACGTTCTGCAAGAATTTTCCTGATACGTACCAATCCCACGTTTCGTCCTTTTTTTTGGTGATGCACTGGTAGTGTGTTCCTTTCTTTCGACCTATTTTATCTACAAAAAAATATTAACATCAGTAACTTATAGACGCTATTGGGCTCAATCACAAAAAAATTAAATCGATTGATTTGTCCTAACTAGAAATTTGGTAACGGGGCCGGGGGAGTCCCGTCGTCAGGAACCAAGTTCCTTACGCTTTTTGATCAACTCCGAATGTAACGTCATTTACTCTATCTTTGAAACTCTCGAAACTTCATTTTGACCTCACTATTGGCTTCAGCACCC
The DNA here is from genome assembly GCA_947359405.1 of Antitype chi. NCBI lineage: Eukaryota > Metazoa > Arthropoda > Insecta > Lepidoptera > Noctuidae > Antitype > Antitype chi. Next base: position 732,579 of record OX375837.1, read on the forward strand.
ACGGAAACCTTAAAAATGATCTCTCTGTCTTTCTTTTTCTATTACATATCACAAAAAACTTTGATGATTTTAAATTTTTCAAAAATTGTTATGCCTAGCTTAAAAATTATAGAAATCATCACCACACCCGGAGTGTGGCTCCTTGTGGAGGCGATGACTTACGTCCGGCCCTGGTCCAGGCCATGGTACGGAGCGAGAGTTAATGGGTAGCCGTCACCTCCTTCTGCGAAGCAGTAATGCTCGCGAAGAGGGGGTCGGCGCACGTGAGGGAGAGGCAGTATATGCGCCCTCATGGCCCTAACCTCCGCAGGAGACGCCCTGGGCGTCGGGGATCCCAGGCTGATTCCCGGCCACCGTAGGGGCGGGCTTGTGGACGGCGAGTAATTGGTAGCTCGCTGTTCGGTAAGGACCAAGCCAGGGGTCGACAGCGGGTTGTATTCCACGCGCGCCTCAAAGAGATGTCAGCACCAACTGGAGGGGCCCGCAAGGGCCGATGCCTGCCAGGGGTGCGGGTTGTTCAAAAGAGATACCGCGGCTCCTGGCACACAGGCAACTGAGGGATCACGGGTGGGTTTTAGTCAGTAAAAATCTGACACGCCCAGTGCTCCACCCAGAGAGTTATATTTGATGATTTCCCACCCAAAAAAAAACTCGCGGTGTGATGACGATTTCTATCATTTTTATTACGTGATGATTTCTAAAAGTTACTCCTACCAAGCTGCTTTAAAGAACTTCCTTCCAAAAATCTATGAAACATACAATCTAAATATATATAACTAGCGAACCCGTTAGGCAGACGTTGTCCTGCGACACTTCACCCAGGTCCAACAAAAAGCTAAGACGCACACCGGTATAACATTAACATTTTGCAAATAAGCAAAAATAAACAAGCGAAGTACTTAAAATAAAATTAATACTTACTGGATCAAAATGTGGTAGTCGGCGTACAATTTATGGAATATGTTAACGTAGATCACGTGAGCTCCTGCGATGCAAAGCGATACGTCCTCACGCTGGGAAGGCCCGGTCGCTACTGACGGGATCGGTTTTGCGCGGTCGATAATATAGTTAACTTTGACATTAATTTACGAAATGAAGTTGTTGTTTATTATTAAAATAAAATTTATATTATATTAAATGGTTAACTTAAGATTAAAACGTAATTTTTAAAATTTCATAAAAGTGATTTTAAGTAATAGAAAAAAATACTTATTTGTGTAGCAGTTTCCTATAAATTACGTTTTTTCAATATTTATTTTCTGCTATATTTCGTAGGAAAGTCAAAAAAGTAGTTCTGCTATCTGCAAGAAGACCATTCAATGATGTTATTTATATTTTTTTTATGTGCAGGATCTGTTTTAGTTTTGTGTAACTAGAAGCCAAACATCGCTCGCTTGTTACTTTTCGGAAAAGGGGCTGTGGATATTGGTGATTTTCCAATATTGTATAAGTTAATTGAAAAATCCGTTTCCGCCACATGCAAGAATTAGAACTCAACTCTTATAGTAACAAAAAAAAATGCCTAAATTCCATTTCCCTAGCTCACAACAAGTGATCAAAATTGACCAAAATGAGTTAATTTCGTGCACGGAGCCTTAATTAGATTCTAGAGTGCTAATAAACCACAAAAAAAACACAACATTTTTATTTAATCGATTAGTGCCATAAAAATGCATTTAAATTTAACATTTTCAAATTTCGCGCGTAATTTGACAAAAACGCTGGACGCAGTAGTCGCTATATTGCTCTGTGGGTATGACGTCAGTTTGCTAAAAACAAATGCGCTGATATTTTGTATGACAATTGTTTATAGTTTAAAAAATGTGTTATTTTACTACTTAGCGTTGGTTTGCTGTTCCTGAATGCAAAATATTATTTAAATAAAATTTACTTTTGTTACAAAAATAATAAAAGTACAAAGTTGCTCAGTTGACATGCCGAATGACGAAATAACATGGCGGCTACTATTTCATGGTGTTCAAACACAGATTAAAAAAACTGAAATCTTTAAATTGTATTTTAAAATTTATTTTGTTGTTTCATGAACTAAAACTAACATTTTCCGACTGCATTTTGCCTAAGCTATCTCTATAATATATTTTTAGATTTTTTCTCGTATAGAGTAAAATACCCTATTGAACAGAATGTGGTTTAAGAACTGTGGTTGTGGGCAAGTATTACGAACCAACTGCATGTGGGTTTCACGAAAGTGGTCAAAGGTAGTTTTGGGGAAGGCTGTTTTTTCAATAGTCATATAAGTTTTATGTGAGGAATAAATATGTCGGTTTGACAGCTTTTATATAGAAAAAATGCCAAACTGTCAGATTTATTCCTGACTATTGAAAAATCAGCCCTTAGTTTTCTGAAAAATAAACTTGTAGCTCGATGACTATAATAATTATGTTTTCTGACAATCCCTTTAATTAACACTAGATTTTGCCAGCGGCTTCGTTCCCATGGGAACGTACTATCGGGATAAAAAGTATCCTATGTGTTCATCCAGGTTACAAACTATCTGTTTGCCAAATTTCATCCAAATCTGTTCAGCCGTTTTTGCGTGATTAAGTAACAAACATTTAAATATCTAAACATACAAACTTTCACATTTATAATATTAGTAGGATAAAGTAAGACAATTTGACTGGTATCTATACAAATAAATAAAATTGAAGTGTCTGTTTGTAATGATGAAATAACAGTTTTTTTTTAACTAAATACATCATCATCATCATCATTTCAGCCGAAAGGCGTCCACTGCTGGACGTAGGCCTCCCCCAATGGGGGTTTTTGCCATAATCGCCACGCTGGCAGGCGGGTTGGCAATCACAGTATGGTGGTAAAATGCATAGAGAACGCTGTTGCCCATTCTCTGGTAAGTAAGTCCCTTAGTCGCCTCTTACGACACCCACGGGAAGAAATTGGATGGTGCTATGCTTTTACGTCAGGCACCACACGGAATAATTAAATACATAATTGAAAGTATATACGGTACGTATAACAAAAAAATACATTTATATAATTTTTGTCTGTCTTTTTGTTCCGGTTAATCTCTAAAACACCTGGACCGATTTTGACGGGACTTTCACTGGCAGATAGCTGATGTTATAAGGTGCAACATGGGCTACTGATTGTCCTGGTAGCAAGTTACCTTGGGATGATTGGCGACATCTAAGCGGGGGCAGCTGCGGGCACAGCTAGTTTAACATAATTTGACTGGTATTATTAATAATTTAAATGCTACTCACATTAGCCAACCATTCCTGCTTGGATTTGGCTCTCTTCTTCATCTCTGCAATGCGTTGTTGTCGGATCGCTTCCAGGTCACTGGAGTCCATGGTCTCTAATCTGTTCCAAGGTAAATGCCTTCAATAATCATGGTTTATTTTAATATAAGCAGGTTATAGATAGCGAAACGTAAGTTGAACCAAAATCAGAACAAACAACCGGAGGTAGGAGCGCGTGCACTCGTTGCCTCGCACGGATAAAGAATGAACGAGCTTCTAGCATAGTCATTGATGTAACGTGTACTGAACGCGTTTGGAAATAAATTACAGATCGCGGCACGTAAGTTGAATAAAAATCCGCCATTTTGGTTCAACTTACGTGCCGCGATCTGAGCTGTAAGTATCTTCACCTGGCTCGCAAGGTTGTTGACTAGGATGTGCATACAGCAATCTTTGTGCTGATAGTCATGACGGTCAATGGCATAATAGCCACAGGCTCAACCAACACCCTCAGACGCCTCCGTAAGGGCTTAGGGGAGTAACGGATCCAGATAGTGGCACTGACATAGCAGTTGTTGTCAACCGATTTCCACACAACGTGTCAGAAACCAGCACTTGACCCATATTCACGTGGTATTTGTTAATGAGGCAAATGTTGTGAGGATGAATGTGGATGGCACAAGAGTATGTCTTCCCGAAGAAACAATGGATGGACTGTGTGAAAGATGCTATGGCTAGGAAAAGATAAGTATAGAATGCAAATACTTGTTGCGCCGACCGCAAATAAATTGGGACAAGGTGCAGCGCAGACGAGACGACACACTTTTTGTGCGATCGAGTCTGTGGCGCACAAAATGTCCGCATGGCATGCAAAAAGTGCGTCACGGATAGTCTGTCGTCTGTGCTGCACCTAAGGGCGAATTAAGACACCCTCCACAGATGGGGGTTCACGGACGGCTCCGATTTCAAGTGCGTATGTGGCACCTCCCCACAAACAATGGCTCATCTACCATCCTGCACCACATGCCCTGTTACTTGTACATTTGACAATCTTATGACTGCGTCAGAGAGCGGAGTTTGCTCTGCCGAATTTTGGGCCAAAGATGTTTGATTTTTTTTGCCATTAATACTAAGAAGAAGGGCGAAAGATGACATGGTCAAGAGTAAAATTATTTTCAGTTCTGTGCAGTCGGACTCTGTCATTCATTACTGTTAAGTTATATAATATAGGAATATAACAGACTTCTGTTATGAAATTTTATTGGTGGTAAAATTCAGTAAGCACTATGGGCAGACGTGTTGGGAAAAGTCAATAATGTTGTGCGTGTAGACTAGCGTCTAACTGCTTATCACTAATACTATCTCTGTTGGACACTATGCCTGGTGAAACAGCATGCTGTTTAGCCAGACCCACCAGTGAGTTTGAGCCCGCGACTAGAGAGCCCTAAGGGGCTAAATACATTTGTTTTTTTTTTTCTGAACAAGGCCTCCACCCAATCCTTCCAGGCATCCTTTTCCAGGGCCACCTCGATCCAACCCACCCTTGCAATACGGGTCTATGTCGTCTCGCCACCTCTTCTTGTGTCATCCTCTGTGTGGAGACTATTGCCCAGTGGTCACTGTACATGCCGCTGACATACAAATACATAGCAAGATAAAAATGCTTTCAATTTGAGTACCTTTCAATCTCGCTGTCCAACTGCTTCTCCATATTGGAGGCCACTTGATGGAGTAACTGATCCATGATTGAAGTTTTTGTCTGAAAATGTAACAATAACACGTATGACACATTGTTTACACAATATTTTCTGTTTTTATTATTTTAATGAGAAACTCTAAGTTCAAAACATAAATAAATACTCGAAGACGAAAAATACAAAATATCTAAAACGATTTGTAAACAAAAATAAATTCTAGCATGTTCTCTATTTACTTTCTCCATGTTTACTTACTGTAAATAAAGTGTTTTCAAGAACAAAATGATTTGAAACACGTATGAATCACTTACAATAACCGGAATCTAGTACTTCCTCCAATTAGGCCAAATGGAGGCGTTATTACGGACGTTATTATTATTTGGTCACAATACTTATTATTTGCTTTGTTATTATTCAATATCTCCCGCAAAAACGATCACCAAGAAGTTTATTTATACCCTGTATCGTTTTATTACAGCCAGTATCACATAAAATGCGTGTTCCCAACGTAAACTTATTTTGTATACGATGACCTCACGGCGCACACATGTTGATCGATTTAACAATATCACAAAAACTTACCTTTTTCCGCTTTGAACGAAAGTTGAATTATGCACTAACAAGGTTAAATTTTATATTAAAACAGTTTTTAATTGGATTTATCGTCACTATAAATAATAAACGATTTTTTTGTGAACTTAGCACGGCCACCGCTATTTTGTTCACAAAAAATTGACAATTGTAATTGTAGTTTTGACAGATGTTCAATGTTGCCTATTTATTAAAACGTGTTGGTGTTGTCATAATGCTAGCGTAAGGAAAAAATTGTTTTGGCTCCAATGTTGCAACCTGCGGCACAATAACTTCGTTCACGCCTGTATTCCGGAACATCTCCGCTGCGTAACCGATACCGCAGTAGTTCCGACATAATTGTTCGTCAGTTATACGACAAGTGATACTGACTGTTCTTGGTTCCAACGCACAGAAATGATTAAGGATCCTTTCCCTTTGCCGACTGATCTGCTCGGAAGCCGGTTACTCCTCCGAGGTCAATCCGCTATGTTGTTATGGACCCGCATTTTTCCGCGTGAGTCTGAGACGATTGCCACAGAAACGTGCAAGTTTATAAAAGGACGTCTTTTAAGCGTCAATGTTTTTGTAATTTTACAGATTACTTAATCTAAGAGGTCCGAAGTATACTGTAATTGTACAGACGCCAGCAGGTCAAGCTATCCCAAACTGTCAAATTTCCCCAATTGAACATGAACCTTATCTTCTTGACATAAAGTTGAAAATCTATCAAAGAAACTAGATAGATTGGGGTAGCTTGATGTGCTGGCGTCGGTACTGTAGTCGGAAGCGAAATTTTGCTACGATTGCAACAATTCAACTACTTGAATCGCGATATAATGTAGTACGTTTATTAGCAGAATTAGCAACGTGGTTTTCCTTCATTATTTACACAGCGGTGTGCTCCTTGGCCGTCTAGGTAGAACTAAAACATCGAAGACATGTAACATCCACCATCCCGCACTGGGCCCTCGTAGTGGAGAGGGCAATTGCGTCACAAACTAACAGTAGGAATGGCTTTCATTTTGACAGTTCAACAACATTCATTGCGTTATTTACGTTGCTGAGCAGGCAATTTTTTCGAACGTAGGAAGCAATGAATTAGCAATATTCTTCAAAATGATTCAGGTTGTGATTGATTGATAGTGTATTACGCAATTAGGGTGCAGTATCTCAGTCAGTAGTACTGTGCTCACGGTGGGGGGGAACAAAAATCACAAAAATCAACACTACATATTTTATTGATTACATCAAAAAATTCAAATATTTATTGTTGACCTATAAATAATGGTTACATTACTGAAGTCGTATTTCATCTTTTGCACAATGAGATAAACAATATAACATTCACAATTATTCAATGCTCTTTCTTCTACCGTCATAATCATAGTTTACACGAGGAACCAGCTTAGTACTTGTCACGAAATACGTCTGCTTGACTTGAGTGAATGTTTTGTTTCATTCACGATGAAATGAAATCTGCTCATTTTTTTTTCCCTACTATGACCAAAAGGGCCACACGTATTCTGCACGATTAATGACTTACTCTTAATTACCAAACTTGTACCTATTGTTACTCAGGAATCCGGACCGAAAAAAAAATACCATATCGATGTCTTCTTTAAGTTTTAGTTGGCGTTTTTGTCGTATTGGGTTTACGTCCTTCGAACCGCGAGTATAAGCTGCCTAATGCCGAAATCCAACATCGATGGATCAGTTCACAAATTAATTTATTAACTTTGGATTCATTTTGTGTTCAGATATGATTTCCCTTGCCTCAGCAGCAAACAGTTGTCGGAAAAATAGCGGTGATCTATTTGATTTAATTTTAAACTGAATTTTTTTTCGGGTTTTGGATTTATGAACCGCGTTTATATAATATGATAACATTGATTGATGATCGATTCGGTACGGTGGCGTATCAAATTGTTGTGAAAAGCCATCTATGCTGATCCTATTACCTAACCGACAAGCTGATACGGTCAGGTACAAATAACAAGTTCTAAGCTGGTCACCGTTTACTAGACTTACGACAATGACGAATAGAACTAGACTGACGCCTTGTAGCAGTAACAGTCCGTGATAAAAGTTGTGCGTGTTTTGGCGTCACGAACTTGCTTGAAGTCCCTAAACGCTGTTGGCGCTATAATTCACAGGACATGACACATTTAGATAACCCGATTTGTCTTGCCCTCGACAGCAAAAGCTGTCGGAAGAAATAACTGTCGTGTATTTGAACGGAAAAATGCCAAATTTACTGGCTCCATTGAAAATAGGACCGTAAAACCATAGCAATAAGTAAAAAATTGTATGAATATCAACACAGTCGGCTCGCACATGCTCGCAACTCGGTTTGAATTGCATCCAGAGAAGGCTGGAGCCTGCGCGAGGATTTTTCCGTAGTCTGTACTGACTCAACTGAAAAACAATCGGGGTTTGGATTTGCGAACAGCGTTTAGAGGACTCCTAACGATGACATTGATTGATGTTCGATTCGGTACGGAAGCGTACCGTATATTTGTGCTATACCGTGAAACCCGCTTCACAGAAGTACCTACCCTTAATCAATACATAGAATACATATAAAAACAGTTTTCTTGAGTCTTAGTTCTTGTAAATTACATTATGGGTGTTGATGTAGTTTTCAGAATGTTAGCGAAATTCAGATTTTCTTACGTTTTATTTTTGAAGTGAAAACTTTGTCTTTTGGAAAAGTCCCTTTCTTTCATTAGGATATTCTAATTCTTTTATCCCTTTCTTTCACTTTGTATTTTTATCGTAAAAATCTGTGCTGTTACCTTTAATGGCTGAAGTCGATCGCTCGTTTATCATTTTTTACTGAGAGCAATCAGGACCCAAGGACCCAATGTGAAATCCTGTATGACGATTAAAAAAATACATACGTAATTGTTCAAGTTTTCACTTCTGTCGGCACTCCCAGAGTGCAAGTTTTTTTTTAATGTTCTTGACCTCGACCACGCGGATACCGCCTGACGGAAAGCGATCGATGATATCAATAATGGAACGAGCGTGCCCAATTTAATTTGCAGGTTTGGCAATTCATTTAATCCTATTGAATGAAAATTTCGTAAGTCATTCAATGGGATTATATGAACTTAGAGGGTTATATTGGTGATTATTCCGTAAATACACGTGTAACGGACGCGAATCGTATTTGAATCAACATACAACCTGAAACAGACCCGTAAATCCTACTAATATTATAAATGTCAGTTTGTGAAGATGTTTGGATGTTTGTTACTCAATCACGCAAAAACGGCTGAACGGATGTGGATGAAATTTGGCACACAGATAGATTATAACCTGGATTAACACATAGGATTTTTATCCCGGTTATATGTTCCCGTGGGATAGTACAATTTTCGCCCTCCACGCAATCGAAGTCGCTAGCAAATAAACGTAAGAAAATTTGAATTTCGCGGCATATCTTAGCGCATCCACCTTAAGTGTCTTATACATTAATATTTAACTAATTGTGGCACATAATTAATGTCGTTGATTCGACATGTCGCCATTGCTCCCTAGCGCAGCAGAGGCGAGACACTAGTTATCAGGGATGACGAACCAATGGCACGCAAGACTTTTGAAGTGAAACTTCTTTACGCACGCTTGACTTGGGGAGTAAGCTGGTGAACGCGTGACGTAAGCGTTACGAAAAGTGTGATCGGGCAAGGCGAACGGAAATTGAGTGGGGGATATAAGCAAGTGACAGCAGTGCGCGCGCACATTTTCTTTCTCTCTTCCTCTCATAGCCAAATACGTTCCGTATATCTAAGCACACTGCAGGCCTATTGTCTGTATTTCAGTGTAGGAGCAAGAGAGAGCAGTGCGCGCGCACATTTTCTTTCTCTCTTCCTCTCATAGCCAAATACGTTCCGTATATCTAAGCACACTGCAGGCCTATTGTCTGTATTTCAGTGTAGGAGCAAGAGAGAGCAGTGCGCGCGCACATTTTCTTTCTCTTATAGCTAGTAAATGAAATATGTATATATTTCAGTCAGTAGTTCGTTTGCGAGTTTACTAGCGTTACGCGAACGGTGATTCTTTGGTTATTTTTCGTAATTCTATTTCGTTACACACAGATGGAGCGAAAGAAGTTTCACTTCAGTCGTGTGGTCATAAGCACACTCGTTTTTTTTTTTTGTATTTGTTATTTTCTTCTGGGATGCTTGTGGCAAGGTAAAAACCGCTGCACGGGTCAATCGATCAGGTGCGTTGGTTGCGGTTGGTCCGTGGATGGGTGACCCATCTTTACGCACAAAGACCCTTCCGTGCCTCGGAAGGCGTGCTAAGCCGTTGGTGACGGCTGTCGTGATTGGATCTTTGAGTCGTCAGAAGCCCAAAAGCCTGACAACCATTCTTACTTCAGATAGGCAGTAGCTCCATGTAAAATACAGGTATTCAGTTGCACCCGGTTAGACTGGGAGCCGACCCCAAGATGTTTGCCTAGGCCGATGATGAGATATTTTCTTCTACCTATTCCCGAGTTGATTTTTTTTAAACCGTTTGTTAGATGATTTCAGTTTAATATGAACCTGATGTAAATTATTTCTGCCAGGGGTGCGGGTTGTTCGAAAGAGATACCGCGGCCTCTGGCACACAGGCAACTGAGGGAACACGGGTGGGTTTTAGTCAGTAAAAGTCTGACACGCCCTCCCGCTCCACCCAGAGCGGGAGAAGTTATTTGATGAATTCCCACCCCAAAAAGAAAACAAAATGTAAATTATTTGGCACCTACTTTGCAACAGCAGAAGTTGCAATTATTTGTTTTTTCATTTAAATATTGTGTACTTTCCTAACTGTTACTGACTAAAATCCACCCGTGGTCTTTCTGGCAGTCCAAGACTGTGGTAGGTACTTTATGTTACTATACTCAATAAGATTAGACATTAACTAAACCTTTTTTACAACCCGATCAACAGATTTTGACTTCTATTGTGTTAGTGGCATAACAAATGGCAGCTGCAGTAAACAGTTGGTATTGTAACTACTATTTTGCTTTTAATGCCATCCTTATGCCTACTGTATAGAAGTCAGAATCGGTTGAACTGACTGTAAAAAAAAAGTTTGTTTAAACGTCTAATCTTATTTCAAATGGAGTATAGTACTTAATTTTTTTTTTTTTATGGCGCGAAGATGTATAGAGGTTCGCCATCCCTGCACCAGTTACTAATTAATATTTCGATATATATATATACGGTGGGTAGTGAGATACTTGAGTCATACATAATAAACTTATGTGTTCAACTGACTATTGTTAAGTTATTGATACTGTGCTAATTGAGTACACAAACAAAATTATATGACTAGTGAGCGTCTACCTGTTACGCGGTGTCCTGCGTGAGCGACGAACTCAACGCGACGCGACGCGACGCTGCGAACGCGACGAACGCGATCAACTCAACGGCATACCCTACATGCGGCCTATATGACAGTCTGCGGCGAGACGCGACGTAACGCGCACTTGTTTTGAGGGCGACCAGATGCGACAACACGAACTATAACATTTTTCGCCCTAAAATTAATATATGTAATGGTTGATTGTATTATCATATATGTGATGGTGCTTTTTACGATATTTTTTTAAAAGTCTGTACTTTAAATATGAACTTTCAAGCAAAATTGTACTGTACTTCTCCATGATTCGAGAAGTAATGACCAAAATCACGTAGGACCTTTGTCGCGTATAGCATCGCGTCGCATTACGTCGCGCCGTGTTGCGTAGCGTCGCGTCGCGTTCGTCGCTCACGCAGGACACCGCGTTACGAATATTAATTATTATACGTATACATATTATATTGTATATTAAATATCGAAGAAATAATAATACTTAAACACATATTCAGACTGAAAAGTTAGATATAGTACGTGGGTGTCGATGGCGCATCGAGCTTACGAAAGAGACAGACAGGTGTAGTGACAGAGACGACGAGATACACAGACGAATTAAAAAAAATCGTATTACAAAGATAATATTATAATCTAACAACAAAGGCTTATTCAAAATAGTCCATCCCGCTAGTTTCTTTTTATTCTCTTTTTGTTTTATTTTTAATCTAAGTTATGCTCTATCCCTTCACATTTACTAAATAACTGATAGTGTTTACATACCGTGTGGTGGGACCCTGGTGATCTGCTATACTGGGCCTCAAGTCTGCTATGACAATAGTGTCAGAATGGTCTATCATCGATTTCATAATTGTTGATTTTGACAAGTTTGGTAGTCTACTAATAAAATGGCGTCATTATGACTTTCCAATGGTCAGCCACTGACACTCCATTGGAAGAAATGGCATTTATTGGTAATCTCGTACATAATGATAATACTAATAAATACTATGTAAAAATATATTTAAATAAAATCTGGCATGAATAAAGGTTAAAATTTAGTAGTAGTTTTTCGAAAATCATTTCTACTAACGAGTTTTATAATAATAACAATACGAAAATGCCATTATAACACAATTCTATTACGACACCATTGACCGACCAATGATCGACCACTATGAATTTAGCAGATTACGAAATTTTAGCAAAATGACAAATTAATGACAATGGGATCGTGTAGGAATGACGAATTTATAAAATAGCAGACTAAGGCCCCAGGTATTCCTAGTGCTAACACCAGTCTCTCACAAACTAGTGTCACATAGTTTTAAATTTTTTACGCCATCGTGTGTGAAGAGAAATAAAATCATATGAATTTGAACTTAGTCTATGCTCGATGTGCCATACTAACTTATTGACCGCCCAGTTGTACAAATATTTTCGTGCCCTTGCCGCGTCGGCCATATTTATTTAACATAACTTAAAATCACGCCTTGTTACACCGAAGGAAGTTCTTATAGTACACCCACATTTATTATTTTTACCCGTATTTATTTATTTTATTTTATTCGGAAAACTTATAGCTAACTTAAAGTTTTAACCAATTAACACTAAACATGAAAACAACAAAAACAAAATGCCTATTAACATAACTTAGGAAATAAATAATAAACGATCGACTACAAATAAAAAATCATATTTAACAATTACTTTTCCGTAAAAAAAGCTTTTCACCAACAAATGCTTAAACCCGAGTAACACTGGTATTGAATATATCCAAATCATGTTCAAGACAGTTTATTAAAACTTCTGCTCGCACGGATTAAAAATCAATTCCGCCTGTACACTAAGCGACTGAAAACCTTTCAAAGTATTTTTTTTTTATTGCACGACCTTATTTGCTGTAGGTATTTATTTGTCGATGAGCTGGACGCTGGTGGCACGGCAATGGGGTTAAAAACTGACCGGTCGTCCTAGATGGCAGCACTGATCAACGTCTACAAATCGCCATTGTTTTGTTTGTTTACTTTTGTTTCGATCACAAATTGAAAGAAAACGAGATAAATATGTATGGGACATGGATTGTGTCGTCTTGGTGTGTTGTTGCGTATGGTTTATTTATTTATTTACTAAAGACGAGACGTCTACCACTGGTAAAATTCAGGTTAATTTGTGAACCCTGGAGGCTTACGACCGAAATAACCTGATCCGATTTGAGAACTAACTCGAGGGTCAACTCCCTGACTGTAAAATTGCAGTCTCGATGAAATATCGGTTTTCCAATTTTAATTTATGGGTAAAAATGTCGCTTGTTCCCAAAAATGTACGTATAGTGACAGCTAGCTGTCAAATTCTTAGTACAATGGCAGCAGCGACATCTGAAGTGAGCAACAGGCAGTATTTATCCCCATTGATATAAAACCAAGCGGTCAATATGTTAACGACTGCGTATTGTAGGTGAGGACCCTAACACTTACCAGCTACTTATATAGGTACAGACGCCAGCACATCAAGCCATCCAAAACTGTCAAATGTTCCCAATTGAACATGAACCTTATGCTTTTGTAATAAAGTTGAAAATCTATCAAATAAATTTAACAGATTGGGGAAGCTTGATGTACTGGACTCTGTACATAAGGATAATATCTACGGTATCACACAAAAAGCGCTATCATTAAAAAATGTCCTGTATTCAGAAGAGATTAAAATCGAATATCGCATAGCTCATCGATTATACACAACTAGATTATAAGTAATACGGGGCGTACCCTATAGTCTACAATATTAATTACAACTACAGCTCAATGGCTGACAAAAACACGTAAAATGTTATTGGTTTCTTAGAAGAGCGGTGGCCGTCACATTACGGCAGTCATGAAAACGGTGGCGAAATGTTAACCTTGGGGTTCGGTGTCAAACTTGCTCTCTCGGAAAACACACCAACTTACTTTCAATAATAACGTTTCAGTGACGTCATTTGCGGACGCTATGTAGCGGCCACCGCTATTCTATGAAACCATGGCTTTAGACCAATGATATATAGTATTACAAATCTTACATTACAATTTTTTTCAATCACTTTCGAGTATAAAATTAAACTTTGACTACACTAACGCGAATCCTGTGCGAGACGCGACAGCGCGCCCAAGTTCCTGCGGACGTAATTTTTTAGCGCACAAGATCCTCAACCCACTGCTTAGGGTCGAGAGTTGAAAATCGACTGTGTTTTATCGTGCTGAGACTCACACTCGCTACACACTCTGTTGGATTCTCAATGCTCGGTTTAACACCGAGAGTTGCAAATCCAATACGCGTTAAAATCTCGGGACTATTCACGCCAGTTTGATTTCAAACAAGATAGTTGACAATATCGTCCCGAACCCTCGGATTCGTCATAGTTTAGTCAAAGCTTAAAAAACCTTACATTACAATCCAAAATCAGTCGATCCCTTTCAATTAAAATTTACAAACCATAATTACAATACAATTTCATTCGATATAAGTTAGTCAGTTCCACAATTTCACAATAATTCAACCAAATAGTTACATTACAATTCAAATTCAGTCGATACCTTCGAAGTTAAAGTTACATTTCACCGTTTCACAATAATTCAACCACAAGCTTGCCTAGCTTTATAAATCCTCAACCCTAACTGTGACAGGGTTTTTAAAACACTGATTAAACACAGCCGTGTCGGCAGCTGCCAGTCAAATTGCCCTCGACCCGTCTGTACTGGGAGGTACAATGTCACAGCACTGTCAGCACTTTCAATGTGAACGGCCATTGAAGCGCCCGGAGTTCAACAGTGGACCCTCCTAGTATGAGTTTCTTTTAACCATTTCGATCAAACGCATCGAGCGCGTTAATCATTAAAGCTAAGGGTTCCAAGATGAGCGGTTCTGTGATATGGACGTCTTTAAAAACCTATAATTTCTACCAGTATTTGACATTCAGGTGTCAAAAACGCTCTGTTTTTGGCCAGTGGTAATTTTGTGACCATTCACTGCTTTCTTAGGACACCAAAACTTTAATACGTATACAATAAACGTATTTAAAAAATCGTCTTGTTCAATCAATTTACAGAAACAGACAGATGTTTAACGCTAAACGCATTTATGTCATTGATTCAAGATGTCACCTTTAGGCACTAAATGTGAAATCTTGATTTTCATTACAAACTGTAGCATCGTTATGAATATAACCTAGTTTTATTCATGAAGATACTAACTACAGTTTGTATTATATGCATACATATTACAATGTGTACTAAATATCAATAATACATATACACTGAAAAGTTCGATACAGTACCTGAGTGTCGATGGTACATCGAGCTTAAGAAAGAACACACAGGTTTGCGTGAAAAAGACAGTGAGAACACAGTCCAAGTTAGTCTATGCTCGATGTGCCATATTAACCTATTGACCGCCCAGTCGTATTTATACGACTGAAGACCTATGTTCGTTCTTTGTCGATTTACGAGCTGAGCTTTGGGCGCACGGCAATTGATATTTAATAAAACCAAGCGGTCAATAGGTCAACGACCGCGTATAGTATGTAAGTAACCTAACACCTACCGGATATATAAGTACATACGCATAAATATCTACGGCAACACACAAAAAGCGCTATCATTAAAAAATGTCCTGTGTTCAGAAAAGATTAAAATTTAATATTGCATAGCAGAACGATTATACACAACAAGATTATAAGGTAATACGGAAGGTATCAGATAGTCGACAATATTAATTACAGTACTATTAGCTCTATGGCTGACAAATACACAGATAATACATTTTTGGCTTCTTAGAAGAGCGGTGGCCGTCACATCACGACGCAGTGACAGCTGTCTTGAAAATTATGGCGGGGTTTGACGTTACAGTGTCAAAAAACGAAACGAAGATAACGTTTATATGACGTCATTCACCGGTGGGCTCTTCTATGAAACCGTAGATAGAGACCAGATTCAAATAGTTAGTATTAGAGATATTACATTTCATTTTTTTTTTCAATAATAAAATTATACTCTGACGACACTAAAGCGAATCCTGCGCGAGACGTGACCAGAGCGCGTCGATTGTTTTAATGTTAAGTCCCGCTGCCTCTAACTCGCCATAGTTTGGTCAAAGCTTAAAAGCCTCATACAATCCAATTCTATTCAATCACTTTCAAGTAAAATAAAAAGTCACTTCACAATAATTCAACCAATAGTTTATACAGCATTATAAATCCTCAGCCTCGTCTCCGACAGGGAAGCCAGAACGTTTCTACCGTTGATTTCTGTGGAAAGCACATCCAAGGCGGTCTCGGAAGCCGGCAGTGACATGGTTCTGGACCCGTCTAAACCGTGAAGGTACAGCGTCGAATCACTTTCTGAGTGGACCGCCAACCAAGCCGCGCCCGGGGCCCTACAGAACGTAGACTTAGCCATGTACGTAGTTCGCGCCGATCCATTGATCACATAATCCACGACGACGTCCGTCCCTCCTTCAGGTCTCGGTGTCAATGAGCAGAGAGTCAACTTCGAACGTTCTACGGGAGGCTTAGCGCGCATGGTAACTAAGGCTCGCTGGGACTCGGCGTCGTAACACATCGACAGGCACGCGCCGATAGTAGGGAATATTTTAGGAACCCAAGTACCAGTCACTGATTCCCAAATCCAGCACGAGTTGAGATGGCACGATAGGATACCGCTTTGCGTTGACCAGAGGGAGACGACCGGTGTCTTGTCGCTCGCGCCTGTTAAAGTGGTCATCTTTTTCGACAGGTTCCTCACGTCGTATTGCTGGATCGTACCGTTAAATCCACCGATGTAGAATTCATTAGGCCTGTGATGGTCCCAAGCACATGACCATAAAGGCGATCCTACGTTCAGAGTCACGTTAGGCATGCCTCTCTCCACAATCTTAGCAGTGCCGTCTAGACTGACAGTTAGAAGCAAGTCGTTCGGCTGAGAGTAAGTTATGCCTCTGATTGGTTTTGTATGGAGATGCACGAATTGACCAAGGGTGTGGTCCACACAGCTGACCTTCCTGATACCGTAACCAGGAAACAGATAGTTGGCGCTTTTCTGCGACACATACAGCTCGAATGACCTGCAGTTATAAGTTAGGACTCTACAGCCGCCATCCTTGCTAATTTCCAAGTTTTTCTCGAGAGCGAAACGCCAGAAATTTTTGTCTACTTTGCGTGTCGCTTGGTACGAAGCAATTTTTTTCTTCAAGTTTTCTAGCTGCGTGACCAAAGCGCGCTGACTGATCTTAGCTGCTTGTAAATTTAATTCGTTTCGGCATTTGTTGGCCTGTAACGAATCCACTAGCAAACGTAGTCTCGCGATTTCTGTGGTGTCTGCTGTTATGATCCTCCTTGCGTATATGCACCTTATATCTTTGATTGAAGCTTTGCTTTTGCATGTGGGACACGACCTGTTTTTGACTTCTTGACCGTTCAACCAACGCTCAACGCACTCAGCGCCGAATAAATGGCCGCATTTTAGAGATACTAATCTGTGGGTGCCGGCGTTACCCCAGGTATCAAGACAGATGGGGCAAGTCTCTCCATCTGTATCTTCATGATCAGATTTGGTTTTCCTGAGTTTAGCGGGAGGTTCTTTGACTACATCCTTGCGGGGGAGGGGATCCTCCAGTGGGAGGATCTCTGGATCAGAATGGTTGGACTCCTCACCCGCTGAAGAAACAGCAGGACTGCTGTCACTGCCTACTAGGTCAATTGGGCCATGAGGGTCGAATAGAGGTTCAGGATATCTCCTGCTATCTTCGTTACCTGGAATTTCAATCCCAAGCCCGACATAAGGCATATAAGTGCTATCAATAACTTCAAGCATCTCTTGAACAGCCCTCAGGCGGTGGATACGGTAAGTACCAAACTCGTCGTCATCTGGTGAGTGGTTGTCAGTGGCCTGGGTGGAACTGGCAGGTTGACGCAACCCGGCCTGGGGCACCTGAACGTGGCCGGGTTGGCGGACACGAACGTGGCTGGGTTGGCGGACGCGATGTTGTCTCGGTAGGACCACGTGGTGGCTGGGTAAGGGGACGTGACCGTGGATGGGTTCAACAAGCTCAACGCGCACGAATCCGGGGTTCAGATCGTGATTGGGTTGAAGAAGCTCAACGCGCATGAGTTCGGGGTCCTGAACGTCGATGGGTTGGGGGACCTGAACATGGCTGGGCTGGGCAGCCGGGGCCACGGCTGCTAAAATGCTGGGGCTGCTGCTGCCAGATCGTCTCTCTTCATCAGAGTGATCGCTACTCATCGTGAAGCATGTAGGATCTGAAAGGAGATGAAAAAGTGAATAACATAACGTCACGCCACAGTTAACCCCGAAGGGTCGGGCTGAGGAATGCCTTTAGTAGACAAACACTGCGCCAGTTATGTTAAAGTTCCATTTAATCACTCGCGCAACAATGAATGAGAGCATGTTGTAGGCCTTGCTGACTGTAGATTTGAAGTCGATTTTCTATTGTTTATTTTTATTCCTATAAGTACCTCGTACTTATTGACAGGCCTGCACTGTCTTCCCAAGTTCCCATACCTATTATCACTGTAATTTGAAAACATTGTAAAAGTCAATTATTTTTAAAAGAGTAAGCCTGTAGTTTGTTGCCGGCTCTTCTCAAAAGGAACGACCAATTGGAACCGTGCACCTAGCTTCTGACTTTTCATAAGTGCCCATATAGGTTTATGTGAAATAAAATATTCTGATTTTAAGACATTTTCTCCGCCATAATAAGGCAATTTGTGATAGACTTATACCCTAGTGACCATATGTCGGTATGTCTAGTTTTTGGGCCGTGCTCATTTGTCTTTAGATTAAGTTACTAACAATAGTGTTTCAAGCAAATCTGTTACTAACAGTTTATAGATTGTAGGTGTCCGTTTCAATACCGCGGCCACGGCGATATTTCAAAAAACACGCGACATAGGCACTTTTTCAAGTAGTCGCCGACTCTTTGATCTCGCCGACTGGCTGCCTACCGGCCGGCGCGCTACTTGTTTTTTTGCCAGTCTTTCGTAGAGATAGCTTTCGATCGGACGTCCGTACGTATCACGTGCCGCTATCGTCTCGCGAATGTCGTATTCCAATCAGGAAAATTTTAATATGTTGATGTGCTTACGCAAGACCGACTGTAACTATGCAGATGCGCGTAGAACGTATGAGGTGTGCTTCATAAATAGGCCAGGTGTGACAGTACCGTCGGAGTGTGCGTTCCAACGCCTGTATAACCGTATGTAAACCACAGGCAGTGTTCAAGGGCACGAGTCGCAGACCGCGCTGGAAGACCACGAGAACGCAACGTGGAAATCAAGGAACAAGTGGTGGATCTGTGTGTCGCGGACCCCACGTGTGTAAAAAGGTGTCGAATGTGTATTAGTGTTGGAGGTAGACATGTGCAGCACGTTTGCCGAAGTATGCAACAACAACAAATGAATGTTTTAATAAACTGATACCTACAGTCGGTAAGTACTTTACCAAAAGTACATCACATTTTTTTTTAAACCCTTATCAGGGCTACGTTTAATTTAATTAATTGTTTTTTGATAAACAGATTCAGCACCCTAATTGCGTAACACGCAATTAATCATAATCGGTTTCATTTTGACAGTTCAACAATAATCATTGCGTTATTACCAGTGATAGGAATAGGTAGTGCCTATTTGCCTAAACTTCGAAGAACAGAGACAAGAAACGGAGACTTCCTTAGGACTAAATTTTTTCCGAGACATCTGTCCCGAAATTTCGAGACAACACATAAATACATTTAAAAAAAATGTTATTTGGAATAAGTAATTCGTCTATATTTACCTAAAGTTTGCGACTAGATATATCATAATAAAATAATAACATACACAGTCGTACAACCATAAAATTTTCTGAATTTCTTTTTCTATTGTTTTTGTATCCCATGGGTACTATACTTTTTTTTAATAGGAAGTAGCATATGTGCTATTCCACACCTTAATCTATATCACTACCAAAATCAGCATTTTCAGTGGAATTGAGTAATGGACATCCATACAAACTATCACATTTATAGACAAACTTTAGATAAATATAGACGAATTACTTATTCCAAATAACACATTTTTTTAAATGTATTTAAGTGTTGTCTCGAAATTTCGAGACAGATGTGCCGGAAATAATTTAGTCCTAAGGAAGTCTCCGTTTCTTGTCTCTGTTCTTCGAAGTTTAGGCTAATAGGCACTACCTATTCCTATCACTGGTTATTACGTTGTTGAGCAGACACATTTTTCGAACATATGAAGCAATGGTTTAGCCATCTGTTTCAAAACGAAACAAATTATGATGAATCGTGAGTTACGCAATTAGGGTGCAGGTCTGAAATCCGAATCACTATGCCTACCAACAATATATCAGCTGATACCTACGGGTATGACGTAGCCGTAGGTTTCTTTAGTTATACGTTTGTTTGGCGGCACGCGACAAAGGAACCTAAAAACCGTCTCGCTCAGGCGGCTTCTTTGACACAAAACGTAGGTAGTGAACTCGTGAACTTTGTCGAGCGATCAGTGTTGCCTTTGATCAGTTTTTATTTTTTATGTTAATTTAATTATTTTCACTGGGAAAAAATAATTATATCAAATCCATTAAATGGTTACGTATATGTGTACGCAGTACGATGCCGAATAATACTCACAGGATTTTTGTTACATGCTGTATAGAAAAAATCCCTAGCCGCGCCATTGTAAATGTGAAAAACCCGATATCGCCGATATCTCGCTGAAAAAGCATCACAGACGTCTTAAGTTTTTTGTAAAACCAGATTTGAACTTGTCAAAATTAAAAAATACAACAAAAAATCCTAGCTTTATATTTCAGGAGTTGTAGTACGCTATTGCGTTGAAGTAAGTCGTGATTATCTATCAAAGAAAGTAAGTATTAGCGCGATTTTTTTTGTAAACAACAATGATTAATGTGTAGAAAAACCAATAACATGTGTAAAAATATTGTTAGATAAAGCCTTAAAATACAATTTATTTTACCAAAACCAAAAACATTTATACATCCTATGATGACCAAATGGAGTTAATGTCCATGAGACTCACAAATAATTATGTGTACAGTAATCAATTAATCATTCAATAACATGGTAAATAAATATAAAAGTTCATTAAATTCAAAAGTGCTACTATGAGAGGTTTTAGAAATCTATACATATAATAAAATTGTAGAAAAGTGGTGTCTGTACAATCGAAATATGTAAAAAAAAAGTAGCAGGGGTTGTTATTATATCGATGCTGAACCCGAGATTGTAATTAATTTTTTTTTGTCTGTTTGTCGGTTTGTCTGTTTGTCTGTGTGTTTGTGCACGCTAATATCAGAAACGGCTTATTCGATTTAGATGCGGTTTTCACTAATATATTGTAGTAAGCTTCACTTAACATTTAGTGTTTATTTCATGTCAATCGGTTCATAAATAAAAAAGTTATGTCAATTTAAAGAATCACGGCGAACATTTGTTAATCATTCATCCCCGATGGCCATACGTTAAATATCGTATACAGAGAAGCATTACTGTAAAGTAAATTTTTTGCTACCCAAACGACGGTATATTATTATGTACTTAATTCAAAATATGCTGCCCAAAAAGTCACTATTCCACGCGGACGAAGTCGCGGGCGCAGCTAGTAAGTTAATAAAAATGCAATATCATACCTACTGCCATTTAATCTAATGTGTTAGACGGTAACAATATATCCGTCTGATGTGATAGAGTAAATAGCAATTTTTAAGACATCACATTTTGAACAAATTATGTACATAATATCTTCAACCTTCTCTCGTAGATGAAATCGTCTCGTAGATGAAAAACTTTTGAATAGAGTGAACTTATAGATTTGTCCTCTCTCGAAACGGTGGAGGAAAACATTGCGAGGAAACCGGCATGTCCAAGAACCGAAAATTCGAAGATATGTGACATCCACCAACCCGCACTAGGCCCGCGTGGGGGATTATGGCCCCTCCCTCTCACAGAGAGGAGGCCTGTGTCCCTGCAGTCGGAATGTTAAAGGCTGATTGTGATAGATTTGTTTGCCTCAATAATTAATGATTACTGCAAAGATATTTGTGAGAATAAATAATAGTTTAAAAAACACGCTTTAAAAACCTAACTAAAAAAGGCGAAAATAATTTAATTCAATTAAAAAGCTTGGGGTTATAAAAATACCTCAAAAAGCACCCCACGCTTTTTAATTGAATTAAATTATTTTCTCCTTTTTTAGTTTGGTTTTTAAAGCGTGTTTTTTTAGTTTTTTAAACTATTATTTATTTTCTATTTTTTAGTTCTGCTAACTACAAAAACGTGTTTTTTTTTCTCAATATTTTTTTAAATTGTTGAATTGTCATCGGTCCTCGATAAGTTTACAAAGTTACAATGAAATCTGACCGTTTAAAGTGGGTCAAAATCGCGCTCTAAGGATTCGGTTACATACAAACATACAAGTGAAGCTAATATAAAGTGTGTAGGTAATTATTTAGATAACCTTATTTCGATTATAGGGTGTATAGGTGTTTTGAGACCAGCCAGCCTGGTGGGCAAGACGACGTGAGCCCATCATTAGATAATTATTTGGTGCGTACCCTTCTCCTTTAATTTTTTCTTTTTGCTTCGACTTTGCGTCCGTGTGTATTATAAAGTAGTCAATCACAAAAGTGTATCCACGAGAACACTGCCGACAAACTGTACAGCAGTTTGACAGAAGATTTATGTATTTTTCTATGAACTTTTTGTGAATAAATAACAAGACAAAATGTTTACATGGTTTTGGTAAAATAAATTGTTTCCATGAAATTTATTACTTAGGATGATGTGATTACAATTTAATGGATGAAAGGTTTTTTTTTAAATAAAGCGGTTCTTTGACCGTGTATACATTTTTTTGGGGGTGACTGTACATACGACGAGATATTAAGCTATACATTTCCAGTTTTAGCAGACCTCGCTTTGTATAGGCGTGTCTTACAATGAGAAGTCAATCTATACTAGAAATGTCTATCTATCTAGATGTCGCGGTGCGTACATGTATGTGCTTGTATCTGTAGTAATTCTTGTACTAGTACGAAGAATTTTATCGAACCATGCGATATGATTATACTTAACCTATTTTAACTGCCTAATAAATAAACAATCATTAAATATAAGACTCCAATTGGTACTTACCTCAACAAGTGAAATTTATGCTTCTGGCGCGGATTATACCGCCATAAGATTTCGTCCTGTTTTGATTCAAAAATGTCAAATTCAAACACATGTAAACCACTTTGAAGCTAGATCATGAGCTTCTTAAACCCGACCGTGATTTCACTGATTTCAAATGAAACAGCCAAGATTTATTTAAGGTAGAGAGCTAGAGAAGAGAATTTAATATGGATGGAAAGTATCGATCGGTTCCAATCGGTCAGTATTGCCACTCCAAAACTTTAAAATTTTAGTTTATCGAAACTAAAACTCTATGGGTTAATAATCGAATTCCCTCGTAGTCCTCGTCGAAATTATCGTTTGTACGACGAAATTATTGTCCAAACGGATATAATGAAATGTAATAAAAAACCCGTAAACCATGAATTTTTTTCGTCATTTTATTAATTTAGTCTACAGTAACAGATTTTGGACAACTCAAAGCATTCATTTGCTTTTGTTTTGTCTATGATCTTATTATATACGAATTTACGAAATCGGGTTGTATAAGCGTGCAAAGGAGCGGCAGAGCTCAACCGCATTGTAAAGTATTTTCATGTTTTTTAAACAAAAAAAACATAAAACATTCGTTCTCACATCAGCCCTTAGACACGAAATTTTATGAGGACTACGACCGCTCTGACAAACACTCTCCTCACACGAAGAAGCAGCAGAATAATGCGAAAACTGACAATAAATATCGACAATTTTCACCCTATAATTATCTATAATGTTTAAAAATGTCGGTTCGATAAATATCCACGTGCCCACCCCACAGACATATAAAACAGTAGGCCCGGCCCACCCTTAAATCGTACCTCAATTTTTTTTTAAATTGCATAGTTTTTAATCATTCCTATTGCCTATTATTTTATGTGAACAGTGCTTTTCTCCGACAATTTTATTTGAACAGAAAACGTATTTTTCGTTACGAGTTCACGAAACTCTGGGAAACATGCATAGCATGTATGCACTTACATAATCAATCAACTCAGCCTCTCAGCATATCGCAGTCCACTGCTGGACATAGGCCTACCCCAGGCTGAGCCACAACCCTCTATCATCAGCCTTCCACAGCCAGTCTGTCCCAGCCACATTTTTAAGGTCGTCGGTCGATATAGCTGAAGAGCGTCCCACACTACGCTTGCCGATACGCACTTACACACGGTCTTTGTAATTAAGTATCAGCACAAGTCTTCTATTTACTATCTCATTAAAGCAATTTTAATTCAAATCTCAAAATGATGAAAGTAACTGCCAAAATGGCACTGTCGTAGCTAGTTCTCAATACAAGCTACAGCACCGCAACTTGGCAATAAATGAGATGCGCAGCAATTATGATCTTTCTCTGCGGGTGTCGCACTGAGGATATCACTACGTGATTAGCGCAGGCATAGTTTGTCAAAAGGTGTGAGCGAGATGCAGGTGGCGCAGTTAAATTCAGTCACGATCTAAGTTTTAAAAGCCCATGTTTCACTTTTATTTGATATAGTAAAAATGGCTAGTTTTCTATCTTTTGCAACAGATGCATGCTACAGTGAAACAGTAAAAATATTTTAGAAAAAAATACCTTTATCTTAGTATTATTATGTCGCGCAGTGGGGTGCCAGGAGGACCGCTCTTTCTTAAATAATAACCACATTACTGGCCCCTATTTTGGATTGGCGCATTATTGATGATAAAATTTTACTAATAAGTACTGATATATAGTGCTGACAAAATTGTTGAGCTCGCTTTGCTTGGTTTTGTAACGTAGCGACTCTTAATTCTTAAAACTTTTCTGAATAAGTCGACTAATAAAAAATCGAACTTATTAGACTTATAACATTTTCGTGCTCGCTTCGATTGCTTGTGCATTCTAGATTGTCTATAGTGTTACATTTTTCAGTTTGTACCTTAGTCGAGTCTCGCAATCTTAGCGAAACGCACATCATCATCATGATCATCTGCTTTGGACTTTTCCCAACTATGTTATGTTGGGTTTTACTTCCAATCTAACCGGCTGCAGCTGAATACTATTATTTTACATCGGGCTACTGCCACTCTGATCTCCACTACTCAATTACTTACAGACTTTGGGGCCTCTGGTGACTCTTTACGATTGGCAAAGATCCACGAATGACTGCCAGGCCCGCCAGGCCCAACGGCTTATCGTGTTTTCCGGGGCATGGAGGGGTCTTGGTATGTGTAGTTGGTCGCCCATCCACGGACCAACCGCAGCAAGTATAGCTCATTCCGATCGATCGACCCAAGCGGCTGTTATTACTTAGCCATAAGCCCTCCAAAATCAGACATCAGATTAATTATTTTGACAAGCCCATCGATATTTTTGCAGAACAAAAGGCTCGAAGTGTAAAATTGTAAATCTATTATGCGATAAAATCTCACTATTTAAATCAAACCCTATCCTGCCGTATTGGAATTAAAAGAAATTTCCTACATATCCCTGATTGATTACCTAAAATAAAAAGCTTTATGGAAAAGGTAAAGAGGTAGTGCGGGGGATGGCACAGAGCTGTTTTAGCCGCGCCTCTAAAAAATCTTAATCCGGGGCTGTCCATGTCAAATACTCGATGTAAAATTTTGAAATCACCAAAATATATTTAAATAAAATGAAACCAAACTCCCTGAAATCCCAAATTGTACCCTAACTGTGCCCGGGGCTTCGCCCGCGTGGATGTCAAAAATTATCCCATTGGAACGGTCACCGAGACAAAATATTTTATCTATTATAACTAAAAGCTATCTGCCAGTGATAGTCCCGTTAAAACTGGTTTAACCGTTTTGAGATTTGCAAGAAAACAGACAGACAGACAAAATAATAAAAAATAGTTTTTTTTTGTTATATGTACCTAATTATCGAATAATATTACCTGTGCGAGTTGATTAGACACCTGGTGCTGTCTCGTTCCGCTTGTGGTATATATGTTCCTTTATCTCGTTACTCGTACAATACTGTTCAGTAAAGTTACGGCGTCGCTTTCCAGAGAGGCGCCTTGCCTAGTTCAATAACCTACGCCCCCATAATTATCGTACGGGTTGGCAACACTACAACTGCTGTCAATTCTGTCTTTTATAATTGGATTGGATACACGCATGAAAAAAAACAGAACGTTTTTTAATGGTGGCTGTGCTTTTTATACGAGGTATTCAAACACAAAACTTGAATAAAGTTTCAGAGAATTTAGTTGAATGCGGTCACTAAAAGCAATCAACAGCATTTTTTGTTACTAGTGGTTGCACTGTTTCATAGTGAAAGATTTATCATAAGTATTTATTTGATCCTGTGCTAACTGCTAACTTTAAGTATATAACATGTTATATCATGTTATATAAAAATGCAGATCCTTTTCCTACCTGACAGCTCACAAAACTTGTTCAAGTAATTCCGATGTATCCGAACACAAAAGAGTAACTTTCGAAACTCATTTCATTATAATCTGAGAAAGAAACCAGAATGCTCAAAGCTTACTTCTGATTGGTTAAAACGTAAAATGTGTCAAATTATAGACCAATCATATTCGTTTATATTATATTACCCAATGGAGTTGCGTAAAGTACAGTTGGTAATGTGATGTATTTATTTATGTTTCTGTCAGTTGGCAGCAGCAGTGACAAAATTGCATTGGAACGGGGTGGCGTAGCGGATTGCGCCCGATCCTGTTTTTAAAATTTTCACATACGACGAGCTTAATCCGTGACTTATTTGTGTAAAATAATTATAAGTCGATAGTGATAAGTGTTTCGAGTGCGCAATACAACGCGATGGATGCCGCATGAGCTGTGTAATAGTGCCTAACAAGTTAGTCGTCGCTGTTGATAATGGCGTCCAGGACCGACTAAAATCAAAATGTTTGTGTGAAAACGTGAACTAATCGGAGGAAGCTGCTGTGATGTGTTTAGTTGCTGGTCAGTACATAGTGCATATATTTTAAAAAGCATATTTCGTGCGGAGGAATATCGATTATTGTCTTTATTAGCGAAGACAAAGTTTGGTCCTGAAAGTTTAAAAAAATAGGTCATGAATATGTTTTTGAGTTTGATTGAGGAGTTGTAAAGGTAGTATGTGGGTCGTAGAGCGCGCGCGTTAGTCAATATCTGCGGTATTTCGCTCAGGGTGAGCTATGTTGACATTTTACAGAATCGTGTCGCAAGGCAAGTCAGTATCTGGGTCAGGCAGTTTGGGGTCAACTGCGCGCGCAGTCAGCCAGTGACGTCAGGCCTCCCCTTGCCACCCCCGAGCACATTTCACTTTCTGTGTACACGAAAATATAAAATATGTGGAAGCTAGGTCATACAAGAAAGGAGGCTGAATAGAACCCCTATGTCAGGTATTTTTAGTCTATTTGTTTATGGTCGATATTTTTAGTGCAATGGGCCATTGGCCCCTTTATTTGGATCTTTTGGGTAAGTGCATAGCTCATTTATTAGTTATTGTCTTTCTGTTATAGGCTATTAATCTTTCTTTTATTTCTCTATGAGCCCTCACTGTTATATTGGAAGATGAATGGTCAACCCTAACTTTCAGTTATTAAAATATTATCAAGCATTATCAATTCAACAAATTAATAAAGTTCAGTAGAATATCTGACTATAACATGGTCTAACTTAGACCCAAGAGAACCTTTAACAGAATATGAAGGTGAAGTATCCTAGAACAGAATAATTTTCATTAAGGGTACCAAAAAGGTTATAAAAAAATATAGAATTCCAATTGAACATACCAACCAGCCAGCACTTTCTATTATCCACATCTGGTCATAGATTACAAAATAATTATTATATTAATTAATATTATTTGATTTAAAAAGAGAACTAACTTCAGGGGGAAGCCCCTGGGTAGTAATAACTTTTGCATGAAATAGTCATTTAATGGTAGTAGGTTTGTATTGATGATTTAATTAATAATTATAATTGTGTAAATACAATGTGTACAGTCTGGAATCATATTTTTTTCAAAATACAGCCTGATGAAGACCTGCAAATTGTAAAAAAAACATCCTCCATACATGGCTGGTTGGTATGAACAAGACTGTAAAAAAAGTATTAGAAACTTTGTTCTGTGTGAAAGTATAATACCTACAACGAATGAAACTTCGAATGGGTTGTGTGACAGATGATGTGACTGGAAAAGAACCAACTAATTCAACAGATTAAAGCCATCGTCTTCTCTCTTTTTTTTATTTTGCTGTGCCTGACAGGGTCCATAATGACATGTCTTTGGAAAACCTACCACCGATGTTAACATTCATTATCTTTGGCATTTTCCCATGTATCTTAGGATTGGTATCCAGTTAATCCAGTTGGCTTCGGCTGAATACCAGTATTTTACATGGAGCGACTACTTATCTGTCTACCACAACCCAGTTACTGACTGCTTTTCAGGCTTTCGGGCTTCTGATGCCCCATAATGTCTGTCAAAGAGCCAAGAATGATAGCCTGGACCAATGGCTTAACATGCTTTCTGAGCCACGGGGGGGGGGGGGGGGGCATCTTGGTATGCACTAGAGATGGGCCGACTATAACTGGCTGACTAACCAGGTGATCATTGCTTTCGTTTGAGTTCGGGTGACATTGGCAATGTTCTAAATAGCAAACTTACGTATTGCCAATAGTTTGCTACAGAGTTTATTCTTTTTTGTTAGAAGTATTAAATAATTTTACTTTATTGGATTTCTGGATCTAAGTCTAATTAATTAATGGACCAAACGAAGGGTTCCAATTCTTTCCTATCCTAATTTATTACCTATTCTATTCTAGAGTGCACTTAAAAGCAAATTGTTAAACTGATTCTATCATAAAAAAATAATAACAGTAAATATTACAATTTCATTTCAATCACCGCCTTTTACATTTTTAAGCATATTAATGCGAGTAAAAAATTAATCACCGATTAGTCGCCGACTATAAATATGGCCGACTGGTCGGCTATCCCCACTAGTCGGTACATCACTAGTATGTACACATCCACAGACCAATCGCAGCAAGCATAGCTTAACCAACTCAAGTTCACATTGCAGAGTGCAAATAAATAGTGTGTTTTGAGGAAATACTGGAAGAAGGATAGGAAATCCTGGAAGGTGACCTGCCTTATCTACCAAAACATTTTAAACGAACTATAGCCTTCAATTTCATCTCCTTTTTTAAAGTGAAAACTTCTTTAGGCGCGTTGAGCACTTTTTCGGAGAACAAAAATCATGGAACTCGCGTCACCGTCACCGAACGCTTTCCATGAGCTATCTGTGTAAATACGCTGAATTCATGGTTATAGTTTGCGCACTTAATAAAAACTTTTCCTGTACGTGTACTTTTTGGGTGAACAAAAAGCGTGAAACACGCGTCATATCAGATTATGAGCCACCGCTCGGTCTATTTAAAATGGTGGTTGGGTGAACGAGCACACGGATGAGTCGCGCTTTGATGTCTTTTGGAAAAGTACCTTTCTTCCCTTTCTTTCCATTTGTATTTTTATCGTAAAAATCAGTGCTGTTAACTTTAATGGCTGAAGTCGATCGCTCGTTTATCATTTTTTACCGAGAGCAATCAGGACCCTAGGACCCAATGTGAAATCCTGAATTGACTATACCAAAAATACACACGTAATTGTTTTTAAATATTTTTTCATACAATTATCCATTACGAAATCAAATTGTTAATCTGTAAATAGGTTATCAGAATCACTTAACATGACGTATTAAAAAATAAAGCTAGATGGAGTTGATATTTGCCATATGACTGACTCCTGAGAAGAAATTGGAAAACAAGGAGAAGTAGCCAATGTCATTTTCCAGGTTCCAGGCTACCTGTCTGTCAAACGTGATAACATTCAGTGTTTTAGGTGTGAAAAGGTGTTAGGACAGAGTTACTTTCTCATTTATATGCTGTAGGATGTAGGATAGGATGAAAAAGGTTTGAGTAAGGCATAGGCTGCTTATCATCACGTTGAGTTGCAAAAACATAAAAAAAAAGTCAGAAAAAACGCTAAGCCAAAACGAGGTAATAGATGTGGTAACGTGGGCTAGATTAGATTCTGCCCCATGGTACCAAAAATAATCTATTATTTACATATCATCATCATCATCAGCCAACAGCAGTCCATTGCTGGAGTTAGGCCTCTCCAATTGCACGCCATTCAGCTCAATTCTCGACAACCGTCAGAAAAAACGCTAAGCCAAAACGAGGTAATAGATGTGGTAACGTGGGCTAGATTAGATTCTGCCCCATGGTACCAAAAATAATCTATTATTTACATATCATCATCATCATCAGCCAACAGCAGTCCATTGCTGGAGTTAGGCCTCTCCAATTGCACGCCATTCAGCTCAATTCTCGACAACCTTCTAGCTCCCTGTGAAGATTGTCAGTCCACTTAGCCTGAGGGCACCATACCTTTCGTTGGCCTACTCGCGATCTCCACTCAAGTCTTAAGAACACGTCTACGCCAACCGTCATTGGTTCTTCGGCTACTATGGCCGGCCCATTGCCACTTCTGCTTGCTTATTGTACACATAGGCATCGTGTAAATCATAACAGATAAGGCAGTATTAAAAAATCTGTGTTATTACTGATAACATGACGCAATATCTTCTCGTCCCACTTACCGCAGTGTCTCAAGACGAAAGTCTTTCACAGTGCGTGTTGCCAGTGATGACATATGGAACCGAAACGTGGTCGCTCACAATGGGACTCATAAGAAGGCTTAAAGTCACCCAAACGGCAATGGTGTGCGCTATGCTTGGAGTTTCGCTAGGTGATCGAATCAGGAATGAAGAGATCCGCAGGAGTACCAACGTAACTGACATAACCCGAAGAATTTCCAAACTTAAGTGGCAGTGGGCAGGGCACATTGCTCGCAGAATAGATGGCCGATGGGGCCGAAAGGTTCTGGAGTGGCGACCGCGTACCGGAAGACGTAAAGTTGGAATGCCTTCCGCAAGCTGGACTGATAACCTTGTGAGAGCCGCAGGAGTTCGCTGGATGCGGGAAGCACAGAACCGGTTGAAGTGGCGGAGCTTGGGGGAGGCCTATGTCCAGCAGTGGACGTCTTTCGGCTGAAATGATGATGATGATGACTGATACCATTAAGATAATGGAATGATAAAAGTAGAAAATCGTGAACTTTTCACTGATTGAAATCTTGTGGTTAGCAGAAATTTTTATAAAAACGCATCTGTAATATTACTTATGTGCGAGTGTCCATTATAGTGTAGGTGCGTGATATAATATTTAATAAACATAATTATCATTTCAAAATATTTATTTAATTACTAGCGTTTGCCCGCTTCGCTTGCGTGAACCGATTCAAACAAAACCTTAACAAATTATTCACCTAAACCTGCCTTCCTAATGAATCAATCTGTCTATTGGTGAAAATCCTATGAAAATCCGTTCAGTACTTTTTGAGTTTATTGCGAACAGACAGACGTGGCGCAGGACTTTGTTTTTAACCGACTTTAAAAAGAGGAGTATTTTTGTATGTTCAGGCATAACTCCTTCATAAATAGACGGATTTGAAAAATTATTTTTTTATTCGAAGGAGGTTTATTCCGATATGGTCGCATTTAAATTTCATATAGATCTGATGATGAGTTTCGGAGACAGAACACGGAACTCTTTAAAAAATTACAGCAAATCTACCGCGATTTCTGCTATCGCATAAATATGAATTGTTTACGCAATCACACAACATATCATCACGCCTGTACACTCGAAAGGGTTAAGCAGATGTATTCATTATATCAGGGTACAATGGTACACCGACATTTTCTAATAGTGGTATACGAATTGGTGTGGGGTAGCTACCATAACTAAAACTGTTTTTTTTTTATATGTTGTGACTTCTGTATGAGGGCCTGCTCTTGACCTCAGTCACGCCTGATGAAAAGCGACTGATGAGGTCTATGATGGAACAAGCGTGGCCAGAAGATGCCTGTTCACTCTTGCTTTGAAGGCAGATGGGCATAATGCCTTCCAGACATGGCCTTGCATTGTTAGAGACTAATAAACCTTATGGTTTAATAAAAATATTTAAGGCTTCTAAGCTCTGTTGAATCTTCCTACTCACACATGTAGGTACCTATATCTGTACAAATATTGAATTTGTCATATTTTTCGTCCGTCCTAGTAACTTGCCCCAGATTCTCAAGGCTATGCATCATATCTAGATTATAGATAAACAAGCAAATATTATCAAAAAGTTAATCAACTCTGTCATTCTTTTGTCACCTCTTAAATCTAAAAGAAATTAAATGTCGCGCGTTTGGTCGCAATTCTAACCTAACCTAACCTAATCGGTCGGTAAGCAGTATGGTGCAGTTCACAAGTGACATAAGTAGGATACATCTAAGTTTAACCGGCTACACCTAGTTATAGCCGGCTAAAACTAGGTGTAGCCGCACTTCGGCTATTAGCCGTAACATATATACGGTATACGGCACTAGGATGCATACTAAAAATTTTGTGTAACATTCAGGAATATTTGGTGCACGATCAGTATTTTAGAAATGCATACATAGATGTACCTTAAGATTTTTGGTGAACACAAAAATATTATCCATAATTAAATACAATAAAATTGAACAGCTGAAAACGTGGTACAGCGCAGCGTCTTGCTCTCGTCCATAACTAGCGGTGCCAGGTGACGTAAAGTGACACGGCTGCGGCGTAGGAGGACTACCGGTACTTCTGAGTAGCGCTCTTCCCTTCCGTGGCCTGAACGGGGCCGCCACCGTTTGATGGCGGACGCGGTGGGGCCGCAACGGAAGAGGAGTGTCGGTATAGCGTTGGCCGCTCTCCCTATCCCCTGCGGCCGAGAAGTGGTAGGCCACTGCGCTGACCCGTCGCAGGGGGACCAAGGGTGCCAAGGGTAACGGGTAGTCTGGGGCCCTTGTGCTACTTGGTTCCTGGGGTGGTCATGGCGTGCCATGTGTCCTGGTGCGCCGGACTGGTGGGGTCCGCAAGGGCCGATGCCTGCCAGGGGTTTGGGTTGATCGAAAGAGATACCGTCGCCCCTGGCACATAGGCATCTGAGGGAACACGGGTGGGTTTTAGTCAGTAAAAGTCTGACACGCCCTCCTGCTCCACCCAGAGCGGGAGAAGTTATTTGATGATTTCCCACCCACAAAAAAAAAGAAAAGCATATCATTCTAGACCCCCAGCGCAGAAATTAATCGTCGGTTATACAAAAAAAAAAACGGCTGTTCCATACATTTTGACCGCGTAGGTATTAATTGCACCTTTCTATGAAACAGCTTATTTGGGATTTTGTTCGTTAAAGTTTGTGCACTGAATAAAAACTTTTCCTGTATATGACGGACTTAAGACCAAACATACATAAAAAATAAAAAAAAAACATGTCGAATTGATAACCTCCTTCTTTTTGAAGTCGGTTAAAAATCATTTAAAAATGTAAAAATAGTGGTCCGCCGGTATCGGGAGCAGGGTCCAAGCTACCGGTGGTTAGGGCTCCAGAGACAGGAACCTACTCACGATGCGAGACGTATCGAGGAGTACTGCCTTCTGAATCAGGCCTTTTATCACCCGCCTAACGAGATCCTCGAGATATGATGATCGAGGCTTTCGGCCATCAATCCAATGGCTGATACGACAATCGGCAGTATTACAGCCGAGTTCACATTCCACATGTCAACAACCTCGTGTGCTTAGTCGAGATTTTATAATTCATTATTTTTATGACATTCATTTACACTCTGATTACTTAAACTCACACACTGACTTATAATATTCTGTTGCCTGCACTTGATGATGATGTTTACCTCTAGACGTTTGAAATATTAGATTTTATCCTTAAACCTTGATTTAATTTTAGTTATAGGTATTTTATTTATGTAAGGTTTGACATTTATATACCTTTAAATAAATTTTAGGAGGAAAACAAGTTGACTTAGCGCAAGCCTTATGCAAACTTGGCATCTGTCTGTTGGTCACAATAGCTCAAGTGCCTCCTGCGTCCCAGCAGTGGGAACATATTCAGGCTGACTAGCACTTTGCCCACGACTTCGTCCGCGTAGATTTCGTATTTTCTAAATATTAATATTATAAATAAGTTTTTTTTTTTTTTTTTTGGGCTTTGGCTTCGCACGGTTTGTGCATTTAGCCAGTGTCAAGTAATTTTTCTTTTTGATAAGTAAATGGCCCGATATCGGGCACGAAGTTACATAAAAGTCATAGTCGTCTTTAGTCAGTCAAGTCAAAGTTATTGTAAAGCGGTAGTAACTTTACAACAACCTAACATGAGTTTTTGGGGGAACACGAAAAGTCCACGTTAGTCACTTATTTTCACCTTCACTACACTTGTGCACACACATGTAACTAAATTGAATAATTCACTACCAAAATTATACAATTTAATTCGCTATTTCACTAAATTTCATGAAAATGAAAATTCGTTCGACATGTTCCAACCCGATCCCGCCAAAACCTCTCCTATAAATAAGTTTGTATGTTTGGATATGTAGATGCTTGTTAGGGGGTGTCCATTAATTACGTGAGGCAATTTTGGCGATTTTTGGAACCCAACCCCCGTTCTGGTGACATTTGTTTCAAACCTCCCCCCCCTCCCCATAATATCACGTGAGATATTTAAAATACGTATTTTTACTGTAAAAACGTTTATCTGTACTAATTTGCGTTGGATTTATCCGTTGCATTTGGCTGGCTTGGCTGGCCAGATGTGGTTTAACCATCGATGATCTACTTTGATACCTTGTGGCGTTCGCATAACCGCGATAAATATTATTTTGTAGGATTTAGCCATATTAGCGGAATAACATGTTTTACATAATTTAACCCGGTTTTCTCGTAATGTTAGGTACATTGTTTCTTTGCGGAAAAAAATATAAATTACGTGATATTTGCCGAGACCCCCCCTCTCCCCCATGTGAGATTCGACTCGATCCCCTCCCCCCATGAACACCTCGCGTAATTAATAGACGCCCCCTTTCTCAATCACGCAACAACGGCTGAACTGATTTGTATGTAGTTTGGCACACAATAATAACCTATAATAATAATAATAATAACCATCCACTACAATAGACCAGACATAACCCCATCCACTACAATAGACCAGACATAACCCTTCAGGATAAAATTAGAAAAACTACTTACCTCATAGACATTGCAGTTCCGAACACCCATAACTTACAAAAAACAATCACTGAAAAAATAAGCAAATATGCTGAACTTAAGGAAGAAGTAACACGAATTTGGAGACAAGATAAAGTTTATGTTGTTCCTGTAGTTCTCTCCACGACAGGTGTTATTCCCAACCATCTCCTCCGTAGCTTGAAAGTAATAGACCTAGAAGAATCCCTCTATATCAATCTGCAGAAAGCAGCCATCCTTAACACATGCAGAATCGTTAGGAAATTTATGCAGTTGGACGAAAACACACTCTCAACATAAAGTTCACCACTCGCTACATTTACTTGGTTTTGGCCCGTAAATGTAGCTTAAACCAGCCCAGAGCTGAGAATAAGAAAACTCCCAAAAATAATAATAATACCGCGTACCGTGTTCGGATGCTCTCTCTTTTTCAGGTGCTTGAACCAACTGTCAACGTTTCGACACAACGACTATCGGATCAGGTGCGGGTCATCCAGCGTAACCATATGTTGGATGACACTGTACTTGATCGCTTGCGAATTGAAATGCAGAGTAGCCATGTCATCGTCCCCCCGCCGCCGCCGCAGACAGTTGTGGTTCCAACACGGTTCACCACAAGCCACGCGCCTCAAGCTGACGAGGGGACTGATGATAGGGTTACTAACGTAAGTACCCAGTGCAATGAGGAATTGAGGAGTGCTTTGGACGGTGCGATTCGGGAATATCGATTCATGTCGCCCGAACTTAGACCACGCTTACCTCGTTTGCCCATGCAT
Source organism: Antitype chi (assembly GCA_947359405.1). Taxonomy (NCBI): domain Eukaryota; kingdom Metazoa; phylum Arthropoda; class Insecta; order Lepidoptera; family Noctuidae; genus Antitype; species Antitype chi. The sequence continues at coordinate 768,540 of OX375837.1, forward strand.
AATAAAAATAGGGCGCTGGTGGCGGCTCTGGATTCGCAGTTGTCAAACTTTTTTGATGACTGCGAAGACCTCGCCGATACTCATTCGATTTTGTACTGCGCGGCTGTAGCGGCATGTCGTGTAGCTCACGTCAAATTTGCCAATGACTCAAGAGCTACACGACCGAAACCAGCCGTACCAGCTTGGCAGTGCAGAATTGAACGCCGTATTGGTGGGGCCAGAGCCCTCATCGGAAAACTAATCTGCTTCAGGGAGGGCAATACTCGCCCTAGAGTGATGCGCTTTGTGAGACGGGCGTTCTCGGGGACTGATATCAGTCCTCAAGACTATACATCTTGTGTCACGGAGCGCATCGACTTCCTGAAGCAGAAAGTGTATGCATGGGCAAACCGTATTCGTAGGTATAAGCGGCGAGTGGATCGATACACCCAGAACCGCACTTTTCAAAGTGATGAAAGGTGGGTATATAGGGCTTGGGAGCGACCGGATCAAAGTGTGGCTGACACGCGCCTACCAGACGATGATGCTATGTGTTCTTTTTGGCGTAGTATCTGGTCGGTGCCTGTCAGTCACACCGAAGGTGATTGGGCTCGGGAAGTCGAGCGAGCCTGCGATCCAATACCAGAAATGGGGGCTATTACCATCTGCCCCCAAGATGTAGCTCGTGCAGTCCGTCCGCTGCCAAATTGGAAATCTCCAGGGCCGGACGGGCTGCACAACTTCTGGATCAAATGGTTCATTGGATCGCACGCTCGCTTGGCGGCTCAGTACCAGACTGCTTTGGAGTCTGGTTCGCTACCCCAGTTCCTAACGACAGGAGTTACCCACCTGCTCCATAAATCTGGTAGTACCGCGGAACCCAAAAATTATAGGCCGATCACGTGTTTACCGACGGTCTATAAGGTTCTTACATCCATTTTGAGAGCTAAAATTTACAATCATGTAGACACCAATTCCATCATGTCTGTCTCTCAAAATGGGTGTCGGAACGGATCCCGCGGTACTAAGGAGCTGCTCCTCATTGATATGGCCATTAGCCAACAGGTTCGTCGTTCCAGAAAGGATCTTTCGACATGTTGGATAGACTACAAGAAGGCCTATGACTCGGTGCCACATACATGGCTCATGAGGGTGCTGGAATTGTATAAAGTAGATACAACTCTGCGCACCTTCCTGATGTCATGTATGGGGCAATGGAGGACGGTCCTTCGATATCCAGGATGTCGAAATATTCAGAGGAATAGCGAACCGATAAGGATCGAGCGAGGCATATTTCAGGGCGACAGTTTGAGTCCGCTTTGGTTCTGCCTAGCCCTGAATCCTCTAAGCACACTGCTGGAGGATTCAGGTATAGGCTATCGACTGAGGAGAGGTGGTCAGGTTATATCTCACCTCCTCTACATGGATGACCTAAAACTCTTTGCCCCCAACAATTTGCAACTGATGGAGCTACTGAAAGTAACTGAAACTTTCAGTAGCGCCATTAGGATGGATTTTGGTGTGGACAAATGTGCGGTCATGCATGTAAAGCGAGGGGAGATTGTGGAATCCGTGGGAACCCAACTCTCGGATTCCATAAAACTTCGAGCCCTCTCCGCAGCCGAAACCTATAAGTATTTGGGTATGTCGGAAGCTTTGGGCATCAATGTTACTGACATGAAACAATCGTTGAAGGAACGCTTCTTTGGCCGCCTGAAAAAAGTATTTAATAGTCTTTTATCAGGCGGAAACAAGGTGCGTGCCTTCAACGGTTGGGTCATGCCGGTCTTGATGTACTCTTTCGGCATACTCAAATGGACTCAAACCGAACTCGACGCCATAGATAGGAGGGTCCGTACGCTGCTGACTGCATATCGAATGCATCACCCACGGTCATCGGTAATGAGACTGTATATCCCGCGAAAATGTGGAGGTCGAGGCTTTTTAAATGCTAAGACTCTCCACAATCGCGAGATATGCAGTCTCAGGGATTATTTCCTAGAAACCGACGTGGGGATGCATCGAGATGTGGTTGCGGTGGACAAGGGCCTCACCCCGCTCTCCTTGGGTAAAGAGAACTGGCGCAAGCCTGTAGTACTTGACACTAAAGATCGCATGGAGGTATGGCAGAGTAAGGAGCTTCACGGACGCTTTTTCCGGGCCCTACATGGACCCGATGTAGACTTTCTAGCGTCCGTAGCCTGGCTACGTTTCGGTGACCTATTTGGGGAAACCGAAGGTTTTGTCTGTGCAATTATGGACGAAGTTATGATGACGAACAATTACCGGAGATTTATTGTGAAAGATGGCACGGTTGACATCTGTCGGGCATGCCACCGTCCAGGAGAATCAATCAGACACATAATCTCCGGGTGTTCTCGTCTAGCTAACGAGGAGTACTTGCATAGACACAACCTAGTAGCCAGGATTATCCACCAGCAACTTGCTCTGAAATACAGCCTTGTGGAATCAGAAGTGCCGTACTACAGGTATGTGCCCGACCCAGTTCTCGAAAATGGACATGTCACACTGTACTGGGATCGATCCATCATCACTGACAGGACTATTGTTGCCAATAAACCTGATATAGTGGTGGTGGATCGACTAGAACGGCGTGCAATGATCGTTGATATAACGGTCCCGCATGACGGGAACCTCGTGAAAGCCGAGAAAGATAAACAAATAAAGTATCTTGACTTGGCTCGCGAGGTTGTCGACATGTGGGATGTGGACTCAGCGATCATTGTACCGATAGTTGTTACAGCCAATGGCTTGATAGCCAAGAGCCTCGACCAACATCTGAGGAGGCTCTCGTTGGGCAGCTGGGTCAAGGGCTTGATCCAGAAAGCAGTACTCCTGGACACGGCTCGCATTGTCAGGAGGTTCCTCTCTCTGGAGCCCTGACCGCCGGTAGCTTGGACCTTGTTCCCGATACCGGTGGGCCACTATTTTTTATATTTTTAAATGTTTTTATATAATTTTATACTAATATTTAAAAATGTAATTTATATGTATATTGAAAGGAATAAAGGAGATAATAATAAAATTTATTCAAAAATGACAAGGCTTAAAAATATGTACAGTTTTGCTTAAATATAACAAATAATATTTCTAAGAATTACGTGCCTGAACTAGGTAATCCTGTATTTCAGGCAAAAAGAGCTAAAATAGTCTTAAAAATTTAATAAATAATCACAAGCTAAAAATAGACAAACAATTTTATAAATGTTGAGTCGCTTAACTTAGTTTCAAAATTTGACAAATATTTAACATAAATATTTACTTTAACACGGTTAGTAAATTCTCTGTTTCTTCGTAAGACATACTTTGGAGAGCATCATTGAGAGTTCTCTTACAATTTGTGTAGTTCAGGGAATAAATGTTAGCTTTCGAGTTTAGTCTATTATAGAGGAGAGGACCGAGGTACAGGTAAAATTTGGATATAAAAGCATGCTTAGTTATATTTTGTGGACAGACGATATCTTTACGTCGTTTATTAGTATACTCAGTACTGTAATGTAGAGCTGTGTGTTGTTTTAAAACAATGCCCATTACAAAAAGTTGTCGAACTGTTAAAACTTCACATGATTTGTATAGTAGGTTAGTAGGAAAAAGGAAAGGGCGGGAAGTAGACACTTTGAGAATCGCCCTCTGAGCTCTTTCGGTGGTTAGTAACAGTGTTTTACCCGCACCACCCCATGTGGTAATACCATAAGTTAATATCGATTGACATAGAGCACAGTAAACTTGTCTAACAATTTTTGGATCAGCAATATAGCGTATCTTTTTAAAAACAAATATCAACTTGCGAATTCTACTATTTAAAGCTTCTATATGTTGTTTGAACGAAAGTGTTTCATCTATTATAATACCAAGGTATTTTGTTGTTTTTACCATTTTAATTTTAGGACAAACACATTGGTTATCTGTGGGAATCGTGCAATAATGAGCATATAATGTCGAAATAGGGCCAGTTGATGTTTGCTTGCGCATTGAAAACTTAATGTAATTTGTCTTATCTGCATTTAGTGTTAGTGAATTATTTTGAAGCCATTTATTAACAACATTGAATCCGTCTTGCGCAAGCTTGAAGACATTGTTTTCTGAGTCAGCGGAAAATAGAAGGGCAGTGTCGTCAGCATAAGAAACAATTTGGCCGTGAGCTAGGTTTAGATTACAAAGATCGTTTATGTAAATCAAAAATAGCGTGGGCCCTAAAATACTTCCTTGTGGAATTCCGAAGGACGTGTTCTTTTTATCATCGCTGACGATATTACCAATCCTTACACATTGGGTACGGTCTTCTAAATAGCTCTTAAATAGTTTCAGCTGGGTGCCTCTGATACCTATGGCTTCAAGCTTGTGCAACAGAATAGGAATAGAAACCGTGTCAAAAGCTTTGGCGAGGTCCAAGAAGATTCCTACTGTGTGGTTACCATTATCAAGTTCTTTTGCCAAAAAGTCAGTCAGATGGTGTACGGCATCGTCCGTTGACATTTTAGGCCTAAATCCAAACTGCCGCTTCGATAAAATTAATTTATCTTCCATGTATTTGTTAAGCCTTTTATTTATAATTTTTTCTAATATTTTAGACATTGAAGGCAGTAAGGAAATCGGTCTATAATTTGTTACTTGATCTTTGCTGGATTAACACAGGACTTTTTATCCCATTAATACGTTCCCGTAGGATAATTTTCTACCTCCTTGCGGGCGAAACCACTGGAGAAAGTTAGTAATATAGTATTTTTTTTAATGTATGCCGTGTTGGTTGTTACAGACGGTGCGGGCGCTTGCATAGCGCGGTGATGGCGGTGGCGGGCGCCCCATGAGCCGGCTGCTGTGCTGTCTGTGTGAGCGCCGAGCCGACATGGGCGCAGCGCTCTCGCATCCTCAGGTAATTGTGGACACACTTTCGGTCAAATAAAACGGGTCAATGGCGAAAATCCCTGTAACTTGCAAATTGATAATGGTACATGCATGACACTAACTTTATATTATAGAGAACATTACATACATTCCATCACGCCTTGTTTCCACGAAAGATTGGGCAGAGGTGTAACTTTAGTGTATACACGTGTAGTATACACGTGTGGTCACGTGATAAAATATCTTCGTAAGCAGTAAATTCAAAACAACGAAAAATAAATTTAATTGAAATAGTTTTTTTTTTTGTTTTTTCTGTTACATATTTCGTCCCAATCTTCAAATTAAAATAGTTTTTAATAAATTAGAAAATACCCTATTGTGAACTACTTTCAGGACTTGTGTGCTGATTCTGTTAAACCTTGTAGAGGGTAATTTTAAAGCATCCCAACGTCTGCATCAGTCAATCTTCTGCCTCTCTTGTTAATCTGGACCTTCTTGTTGCCCGCAGGAGGGCGAGGCGTGCGACGGGGCCGGCGTGGCGGCCGCGCCTCCAACCATGGCGGATGTCATACGGTGAGTTCCTTAGACCTCTTGTCTGATGTGGCGACTCCAACTCATCGTCTTCCTGACCTGGAGGCCTACTCCCTAAGCACGAAGTCCGTCGTTTGGTCGAAGTAACGGGCGTTTCCGACTCCGTATCACTTACGGCCAGGGCGTCAAGTCTGCTATTACAATAGTGTCAGAATGGTCTATCATTGATTTCATAATTGTTGATTTTGACAAGTTCGGTAATCTACTAATAAAATGGCGTCATTATGACTTTCGAATGGTCAGCCACTGACACTCCATTGAAAGAAATGGCATTTATTGGTAATCTCGTACATAATGATAAAACTAATAAATAATATATAAAATATATAAATGAAATCTGGCATGAATAAATGTTCAAAATTAGTAGTAGTTTTTCGAAAAACATTTCTACTAACGAGTTTTATAATAATGGCAATACGAAAATGCCATTATAACACAATTCTATTACAACACCATTGACTGACCAATGATCGACCATTATGAACTTAGCTGATTACGAACTTTTAGCAAAATGCCAATGACATCGTGTTGGAATGACGAATTTATAAAAATAGCAGACTTGAGGCCCAGAGCATAAGTTTGGAGCCAGAACTAAGAATGAATGACAACACGATTTGACAGCTGTCCCTACTCCCGATATGTTTTTGCCCGTCCAAAAAAAGTTAGTTAATTGGCTGTAAGATTCACTAAGAAGTTTCGAACTACTTTCGGGCGGGCCTGTATTTTCGTTGACGACTTCAGTGACGTCATTCAGCGGCGAATTTCGAACGCTATGTGGCTTCTTTGCTTCTATTGTTAAGCTGATGTTCTATCTCGCTCTATTGCAGAGAAAGGAAGAAAAAGGCGGCGGGCTCCGGGCTCGGCACGCTGCGGCGCCGCATCGCGCTCGTGCGGCGACCGCGCGACAACCGGCCCGACAGAGGTACGTATCATCTTAATCCAAATTCCAAAAAAAAAAAATTGGTAACGGACTGATCCTTTAAAAAAATTATTGAACCTCTAAAAACATTTTTGCGTTCCAAATGATGCACACGTTTTTATAATTATTGGGCTTCTTTTTTTGTAACTTACTGGGTTTTTCCCATAGATGATCTGTTAACTAAGCTAGCATTTGAACTGTGAGAACTCAAAATATGCAGAGCTTTTTTTAAAATTTTCCTTTTGAATTTTCTTTTTGGTTACGTGGGGTTTGGTCGGCCTGGATTTATCTGCCCAGCCTTTTCGTCGGCTTCCAATGTAACCGCATGTAGCTTAATACCAGTATCAGTATGGAGCGACTGTTTATCTCACAATCCACAACCCAGTTGGGTCCGATACCTCGTGGTAAAACTGGTTGTCAGATTTTCAGCCTTCTGACGACTCGTAAAGCCTGTCTACGATACACGAATGACAACGGCTTAACGTGCTTTCGGAGGCACGAAGTGGTCTCGGTATGTAAAAATGGTCACCCATCCACCAACAACGTTTTTACTTAACCACAAACCCTTCTCTGGCGTTAATTAACTAATTACAAAAAAACTTAAACTTTGATTTCATCAGCGTCGACAATTTATCTTGTAGCTCAACACAATATCTCAAGCTTAAAGCGTTTATTTAAATTAAACCATTTACAGGCACTTTTGAATTGTCAAAAAGTCGATCAGTTGGAAAGTTGAAGCTAGTTGCCCATTCCAAAACGTAGATCTCTATGGAGAAGAACGGGCAAGAAACTCCACGGACACTCTTTTAAATAAAGATGTTACAAAATCCTGGGTACATTATTCTTGTTGCTTCTATATGTGAGAATAATGTAAAAAACAATATAAACAATTCTAAATATAAGATTAAATGAGATGACCAGTCTCAACCGACGGCGCCCGTTCACGAACTTCCAGCTCAACAACTCGTTAATCATACAACCATCTCCCGCCAGGGTGCGAGCACGCCCGCTTCATCCGCTCCGTGGTGAGCTCATGGCGCCTCGCGGAAGTGTTCCTGCTGTGCGAGGAGCTGGAGGCCGGCGCCGCCCTGCGCGACCTGGTCACGCAGGCCGAGCTGGCGCGGGAGCCCGCGGGCGCGCTGCACGCCGACCTGGCGCAGGCCTACAAGGACAGGTGAGGACCTAACTAGCGTTGAGGTCTTTGAGAAGTTGCTCAGGAGTCTTGCCATGCCGTGGTGCCATATGCGTTACTTTGTGTAAATAATATTGTCACCACTGCTCACAAAACGGTGACGGAAATATCGTGAGGAAACCGGTGACATGTGACATCTAACCGCACTGGGCTCGCGTGGTGGTGGAATACGGCCCACTCCCTCTCGAACGGCCTGCGTCAAAAAATTAACAGCAAAAAAAAAAAAAAAACAAACATTACAAAGTGAAAAATAACTGGGGAACCTAGTCGCGGGCTCGAACTCACTAGTGGGCCTGGCTAAAAATCACGCTGTCTCACCAGGCTTCGTGTCCGACAGAGATAGTATCAGTGATGAGCAGTTAGACGCTAGTCTACACGCACAACGTTATTGAATGAGATGCAGGATCATTTATAGTAAAAAATTCGCTAAAAATTAAGAAAAGTCCTTTGGAAGAACGAGTTTTATGAAAAAGCCAATGCATATATCAATAACCAATAAAGTTTATTGAAATTTTCTATAATTGAATTTTGTCGGTACCGACTTGGTTTTGGGGATTTTACACTTCTTTTATTACTTAAACACGCTCAAAGTTAAGTAAAATATGCAAGAAAAACGAATCTTTGTTGGCTCCTAACTTTTTAATTGGTTTTTATTTTAGTATTCTGTTTCCGTACAGACAATATTAATAATGAGACAAAACGATATCATATTTTACTTTGGATGCGCCATGTCAGACAGTGCAGTAAAACACTCCCGAAGTTTGTATGCAAAAAATGTGGACTAGGTTCACCTTAATTTCGGATGTATGTGTATGTTTTTCTGCCACTGACTTCCGATATTAAAGTTATTGTTTTAGAAGTCTGTTGTTTATTTCCGTCGTTTCGATTTCAAGGGTTGAGACTATTTCCGTTTGTCATGTTCCCTTTACTGCCAGCACTGCTATTAGCTTCTTTATCACTACGTATGTAACAAACTCCACCGCCGCGTCAGTGTGTCTGTTCACGATAAACTCAAAAAATACTGAACGGATTTGCATGCGGTTTTCACCAATAGACAGAATGATTCATGAGGAAGATTCAGGTGTATAATTTGTTAGGGTTTTGTGTAAATTGGTTGAAATATGACGATAATTATTGAAAATGTAGGAAAAAGTTAAGTCGCCTGTGAGCTTTCATCGGAAACGCTGTCTAATCTCTTTCAGATTTTATAAAACAATGTATGGTGGGATATTCCTCTTTTATAAGTCTACAGGTCCGCGATGGCATATCTTTTAAGGATAGCTTACTATATCCATTATAACTTCTAAAAATGTGGTCACGTACAATGCGGTAATAGGGTATTACACTAATTTTTTTAAAGTGTCTTAATTAGATTCTAGAGTGCTAATAAACCACTAAAAAAACACAACATTTTTATTTAATCGATTAGTGCCATAAAAATGCATTGAAATTTTACATTTTCAAATTTCGCGCGTAATTTGTCAAAAACGCTGGACGCAGTAGACGCCATATTGCTCTGTGGGTATGACGTCAGTTTGCTAAAAACAAATGCGCTGATATTTTGTATGACAATTGTTTATAACAAAAAAAATAGTTATTTTACTACTTAGCGTTGTTTTGCTGTTCCTGAATGCAAAATATTATTTAAATAAAAATTACTTTGGTTAAGAAAATAATAAAAGTACAAAGTTGCTCAGTTGACATGCCGTATGACGAAATAACATGGCGACTACTATTTCATGGTGTTCAAACACAGATTTAAAAAACTGAAATCTTTAAATTGTATTTTAAAATTTATTTTGTTGTTTCATGAACTAAAACTGACATTTTCCGATTGCATTTTGCCTAAGCTATCTCAATAATATATTTTTAGATTTTTTCTCGTATAGAGTAAAATACCCTATTGGAAAGCTGTTTAGTTAGACGGAGACGTAATTAATCCTTATCAACTTAAATACGTTAGTTACCTTAAGCATTTCATGCACATTATGATAAACCTTTACACCATATACTTTTTTTTTCAAATGTTGCCCCACACTAGGAATTTTTCCTGAAATTACTCTGCTAGGAGTTATCCCGAAATAAAAACTAACGTGCGTGAAAATACCTGACAAATATGTAGGCATAATATGCTCTGCTACTCGTGCGAAAGTCAAAGTCAAAGCATTTATTTCAAATAGGCACTTAAAAGGCACTTTTGAACGTCAACATTTACATTAAAATAGAATTGATTCTAGTCGCCCCTTCCAAAATGTAGTTTCGTATGGAGAAGAATGGGCAAGAAACTCCACCGTTACTCGAAGCCGGGGCGGGTCGCTAGTGTATAAGACTACTATAGATTGTGGCACGTAAGTTGAACCAAAGTGGCGGATTGTGGTTCAACTTACGTGTCGTGGTTCCGTGCGAGGCATGAGTGCACGCGTTTCTTTTTTTATTTATTTTATTTATTTATTTTATTTCCAAAACACTTTGAGTATTACAAACGTGATTTAAGCCACACAACGAAAACCTCTCAGGGTTTATCTGTTGATGGCGAGCCACTCATTTCAATAAAAACACAAAAAAATTTTATTAACTATCTACCTTCGGTGGTTTGTTCTGATCTTGTTTAAACTTAAGTGCCGTGATTTATACCTGTAAATGTTATTTCTCTGTTCCTTGTAAGCTGCTCTTGCCCTCAGATGGTGGTGCGACGTGGAGCTGGTGGGCAGTGGTTGGTCCGTAGCGGCGCACCGCGCCATCCTGTGCGCGCGCTGCAGCTACTTTCGCGACCTGCTGCAGCGGTACCCGCCGTGAGTCATCTGTTACTGGGCGGCTACTCTCTAACTCCGTCAACGAAAATACGGCCCGTCCGAAAATAGTTCGAAACTTCAAAGTGATTCATACAGCTGATTAATTAACTTTTTTGGACGGGTAAAACCATATCGGGACTAGGAACAACTGTCAAATCGTGTAGTTATTCATTCTTAGTTTGGGCGCAAATTTAATCATAGGTCCGTAAGTGGTACGGAGTAGGAAACGCCCGTAACTTCGACCGAGATTACGGATTTCGTGCTTAGAGAGTAGGCCCTCAGCATCCTGTGCTGCGGCTACTGGTCGCCTTCTATTACTTTTCATCATGTCTATGAACATCTGCCAAATACTTCACAGTGAAATCTAGTTCTACTATTCGTTACGTCAGAACGAACGGGCTAAAACTAGTGATGTTAAACGGGGTAAAATTAAATTAGCTAGCGATACTTTACCCACGTGTTGGGTAGGTATTGATAGATTGAAATCGAAAAAAACAAAAGTTTTTTTTTTCATCATTCCAAACTTTAAATGTTTTGTTTGTTCAAAACTTTAAATGACACTCACATGTATGTACATTAAGGCAATCAATAGACAGTTATGATTTGGTTTTCGGAAACTTGTAAAAAATTACTATGTTTCACGGACAAAAATACTAAAATAGCAGATTGATTACCTTCGCCCATCGAATGATGAAAAAATTTGTTTTTATTTTCATTCGTTTTGATATCGATACTCTACACGTGGGTAAGGTATTACTAGCTAATTTATTTTGACCCTGTTTTAGCTACTAATGCAGCATATAGTTCTGCTGTCAAACTTTGAAGCCAGAGCGGCCCCGCAGTGACCCTCGTGTTGCAGGTCGTGCGCGCGCGTGCCACTGGAGGGCGCGGGCGCGGGCCTGGCGCGCGACGAGCTGGAGGCCTGCGTGCTGGCGCTCTACGCCGGCGCCTCCGTCTGCGCCGCCGGCACGCTCTGCGCCCTCTGCGCCAGTCAGTACTGCCCGTCCTCACACGTTACCAGATACATCACTCCATACTAAATCTTCGATACCTACTGATATAATAGCCTCCGCCTTCAAGTTGCTAGGAGCCATTCAAGTATTGCGTAAGCACTACATGGGGGCGGGGTCTTTGCTTTGCTTATTTTTGATGACATGGGGGATGGAGAGGTCAGGAAGGTGATTACGTCAGCAGAATTTATTTATTAATATTTAAATTTTCTACAAAATTTAGTCGATTTTGGTTTGAACACATATGGCAACCCTACTTGTCTATGAATGGCTCGAAGAAAACGATGACAATATTCCAAAATCACACGAAAGTGAGCAGACATGTTGTGTGTTTGCTACCAATGTTTACGTGAGCAGGAGAGGGGGGGGGGTAAGAGCTTTGCTTACTTTTGACGAGGGGGAGGGAGGGGGGGTCAATAAATGCAAAAATCTGCTTACGTAATACTTGAATGGCCCCCTAGACGCTGCAAACGAAAATGTACCTAACTTTACAAGCATAAAGTAAATTTTTCTTTGCGTGGTTATTGTGAATTGCCAGGGCTGCCTCTTTCGATAAAGATGTCAGTAGGTATTTGTAGTACACTTTATGAAATAAAATAAAATGCTTTTTAATTGAAAATTAATTGACACAAAGTAGATTTTTGCTAAACGTAATTTGCAAGTGTCAGTTGACAAATGGAGATCATTGACCTTTATATTCTTATCTTAGACGCATAGTAATAGCACACATTACGTGGTAGAAGTAATTACGTAGCTACCAATAAAATATAAAACACGAAACATGCAAGTTTAAACAATTTACATATTTAAAAAACAATAGTAAAACAAACTATACTCCGTTTGAAATAAGATTAGACATTTAAATAAACCTTTTTTACAGTCAGTTCAACTAATTTTGATTTCTATTGCGTTCGTCGCATGATAAATGGCATCTGCAGTAAACAGTTGGTATTGTAAACACTTTTTTTTGCATTTAATGCCATCCTTATGCCTACCGAATAGAAGTCAAAATCGGTTGAAAGGACTGTAAAAAAGGTTTGTTTAAATGTCTAATCTTATTTCAAATGGAGTATAGATACTCCTATTTCTGTATTCACAAGTAAACTGAAAAATGTAAGTTTTTATCTCTTCTGTTGCTGGATCTACAGCCATCAACTGCACGTAATACACCAGAAACAGCGATATCATAAGAATTTGAAACTAAGTACGTCAAGTCGACCGAAATATATGCATGCGAACGCGCCTCGTGGCTGTCGGCAACCCACTGAAAATAGGTAGTTAGCGCGCGTAAATAAATGGAGTGATTTATCTGTGTCGTCATCATTCTTTCAATCAATTGCTAACATACACTACATAATTTTATGGATCATTGACCTTTTCGCAGCGCACGCCAAATAAGGACATTTATTAGCAATTTTTTTATTATTGCTATTTATATACAGGGTAAAATTTTATTCAGTGCGCAAACTGTAACCATGAATTCAGCATATATATCATTCTAGACCCCCTAGCGTAGAAAATTTTCGGCGGTTATACGAATGATATGCTGAATTCATGGTTACAGTTTGCGCACTGGTTAAAATTGTATCCCGTATTTATTGCTATTTCCGTAGGGATGAAAAAAAATACAAATATAGCTCATCTTACTCCGGAATAACCTTTCCATAGGTGAAATAATGTTTAAAATCGGTTATGTAGTTTTTGAGTTTTTACATTACAAACAATCAAATCTTTCCTCCTTAAAATGATAGTGTAGATAAATACTTTGTGTTTGACCAATACTGCTTGCTTCGTTCCAGAATGGGATCGCGGCGTGAATGCGGACGGTGACCTTGACATAATCAATGTAGACAATAATGGCAGTAAGTACCACTAAATTTAAAGTAGCTTTTAGGGCACTGTCCTCTCATATCTAATAACCAGAGATCGGACATTCGGATGCATATTCACCTAAAGTTGAGATGTTGGCTAACATGGAATGCGCTTTTGTATCGAAAAAGTCTTAATTTAGGTAAGTAATTTGTTTATTTTATACAAACCACCCCTCCTCCAGTACATACACATATTTGTATCGGGTTAAACATTAATTTTAAATTAATACACATCTGAATAGTTATGCAATCCAAGAATCCCGAGGTTTTTTTAATAAATATTACAAATAATTTATTAAGCCGCTTCTATACTTTCATAGCTAAAAATTATCTTTAGGTAAATATGCATCCGAATATCCGATCTCTGCTAATAACACAGTAATTTGAAAACATTGTTTAAGACAATTATTTTTCAACTAGCGACCCGCCCCGGCTTCGCTAGCTAAAGCTATTGAAACAAAATAAAAAATAATGGTTTCATCATTCAATGGGCGAAGGTCAATGCCCGTATCGTTCAATGAACTGCGTCCGCCGGGCGCGCGTAGATCGCTCAGCTGTTTTTGTGATTTTTCGTGGAACTAAATATTTTTTTACGAATTTCCAAAACCATAACATATCAGTCATTTAGTTGCTTTAATGTACTTGTAAGTGTCATTTAATTTTTTTAACAAAGTTCGTATGATTTTGTTTTTTTTTTGTTGCATTAATTTTCGATATCGTTACCCATAACGTGGTTCAAGTATACCCAGCTAATTTAATTTGACCCTGGAGACTGTCTCCCCCGCGGCGTGAACGGCAACGGGGCATGCCGGCCGACCGCCCGTTTCGGTGCGTGCGATTTATTAATTTATAATAATTTAATTAATATTTATATTTCCAAAAGTTTTAAGTCTCACTGCTGGGCGCAGGCCTTCTTGCTCTCTGTCCAGAGCTGGCAAAGACCAATCTTTGTTTAAAGAGTCCAGCTTATCCCACCATTTCCGTCTGGGTCTACCGCCATGTCGTTTGTCGCTTTACATGGGTCTCATGTAAAAAGTTTTACTGGGCCGTAAGTTTGGCCCATTGATCGTCTGACACACGGCAGATGTAGCCCAATTCCATTTAAGCGTGGCAGCTTTCCGAGTGACATCAGTAATTTTAGTACTCAGAAAACTCCGTTCCATAGCTCTCTGGCAAACCTCGAGCGTGGACCTCTGCTGAATTTGAGAACCATACGTGAGAATGGAAAGAATACACGTGTCGATGAGTCTTCTCTTGAGGGATAGAGGAAGATCGCCCTTCATTAAATCTTTCATGGCCCTCTTCTCAAAATAAATTAAGAAAAAATAAAAACCATTTTTTTTTATTGCTAAAACTGACATGTTTCGTACAGTATAACTGAAGGGATAAAGATTTAGGATTAGTCGCCATAGTTATTCCTATTCAGTTACTAAAATACCATTAATACAGGTACAAAAATAAGTATGATCCTTTAATTGAACAAACATTTGTTGTGGTGGTGGTGTTATTTGCTGATGACACATCACTGATTTTTAAAGTTAAGAGACATGCACAGGAGCTTGACGATGTAAATAACGCTATAGTTAAGGTCCATAATTGGTTTACTGTAAATAATTTGGTATTAAATGGAAAGAAAACTAAATGCATAAAATTCACGTTACCGAATGTTAGAAGTAGTGAATGTCACGATGTATTGAATAAGGAGATACTAGAATTCGTCGAACAGACGGTTTTCCTGGGAATCACGCTTGACTCAAGGCTACAGTGGGGTCCTCACTTAACATCACTTGCAGGGCGGCTAAGTTCTGCCGCTTACGCTGTTTGGAAGATCCGTCAATTAACAGACGTGGATACCGCGAGACTGGTCTATTTTAGTTACTTTCATAGCATCATGTCTTACGGTATTTTGCTATGGGGACGTGCTGCGGATATTGAGTCGATCTTCATTCTGCAAAAGAGGGCTGTCAGGGCCATCTACAACCTACGCAGACGCGAATCTCTTAGGGAACTGTTCAAAACAATTAACATCATGACGGTACCTTGTCAATATATCTTTGAAAACATTATGTACGTTCGTAAAAATCTACATCTGTTTAGTAAGATAAGTGACAGGCACAATTTTAATACTAGAAATAGGAACAAATTAGATCAACCACATTTCAGATTGTCTAAAGTACACACTTCTTTTATGGGGTACTGTGTAAAATGTTATAATAAAATACCAGCCGATATTCTTGAACTAAATAAAAAGAAATTTAAATTATGCATTAAACGCACACTATGTAGACAAGCATATTATAAGTTAGATGATTACATTGTTGATAAAAATGCTTGGCTTAATGCTGGTCCGACTCCACAGGCACCTGGGCTTGCTATTTAAAATTTTCATATTTGGAAGAGATGCTTCCCTTTTTTGTTTTCTGACATTATGAACATTTCTGTTCCTATTATTTTTATTTTCTGACATTACGAATAAGTTTTTATTATGACTTAATTAAGTATTATTTATAAAAAATTCAAAAGATATTAAATATTTTTCTTTCTTTTTGGAAATCAAATTTGATTAATTTCTCAAATACATTGCAAACTTTATTTTTGTATAATTTAGAAGCATTTTGTTTAAACTTTGTAAATGTGAGTACCATGCATCCGTATAATAATTATATTGTTTTGATGTACGTTGACTTGAAAAAGCGTGGCAGTTGAGAGTATGTCATGCTCACTTAAATGTCTCGCTGATGGTGGCGCGTGTGTTGGATCATTCGGTTCCCTACAAAATGGTTGAGCTGGATGGTGCTGATCCACGCGTCAAGTTCGTGAACGGGCGCCGTCGGTTGAGACTGGTCATCTCCTAACTTCCATGGCTAATTTTAAATCTTATATTTAGAATTGTTTTTTTTTTACATTGTCTCACATATAGAAGCAACAAGAATAATGTTCCCAAGTTTTTGTAATACATAACATGATTAAAAAGAGTGTCCATGGAGTTTCTTGCCCGTTCTTCTCCATAGAGATCTACGTTTTGGAATGGGCAACTAGCTTCAACTTTCCAACTGGTCGACTTTTTGACAATTCAAAAGTGCCTGTAAATGGTTTAATTGAAATAAATGCTTTGAGTTTTGAGTTTGAGTTTGTGCTTCCAGCGTGCCGCAGTAGCTCCGTGTGCGTGTGCGGGCGCGCGCGCGTGGACGCGGGCACGCTGCGCCGTCTGGGCGCGCTGCTGGGCTTCTCGCTGGACGCGCTGCACCACGACATGCGCTACCTGCTGGACTCGGGTGAGGCACTCACCGAATTGGTACTGTATAGGGTCACTGGTAATAGGGTATTTTCCAATTTATTAAAAACTGTTCTAATTTGAAGATTGGGACGAATTATTTAAAGAAAAATAAAAATAAATTTATTTATATCCATTTTCTCAATTAAAAACGATTATAATCAAAAAAATTTTTCGTTGTTTTGAATTTACCGCCAAAACGCTCCTTACGATGACTTTTTATCACGTGACCAACGTGACGTCAGCTTTGTGTAAACGGCACCAGTACAAATACTTTGTGTGGCGCAGTTTTAGAAGTATTTGTGCACAGAGGCACCGCACACCAGTAATACCACTTTCTATCCATTAAAAATCTTGTTAAATTATAAACTCGACATTCACATAATAATTTATACTTTAGCTTACACAAAGTTGACGTCACGTGTGGTCACATGATAAAAAGTCATCGTAAAGAGCGTTTTGGCGGTAAATTCAAAACAACGAAAAGTAAATTTAATTTAAATAGTTTTTAATTGAGAAAATAGATATCAATCAATTTATTTTTAATTTTCTGTTAGATATTTCGTCCCAATTTTCAAATTAAAATAGTTTTTAATAAATTGGAAAATACCATATTAGTGACCGATATTTAAACATATGATTATACTCATCAAAACAAACAACTTTCCCAAAGCAACGATATTTAATTTATTTAACTAGCGCATGTCCCCAATCACCCCAATAGAATATTGAGAAGCTAACAAGAATAATACACCATCAGCCACCATCTTCAAGTTCTGAGTTGAGCTGCATGATTACTGATAAATGCGTGCACTGATTGGACAGGTCCACTCAATCTGTGTGGTTCTTTCCTCAAAAGACCATTTCAGACACCAATCTACATGGTCTTCACATGATCTGACCAAGATTATGTCTGGACTTTAAAAGAGACTGTGACCTCTGAGTTTGTTTCGGCCTTTCTTCTCACAGTAGTCAGATAGGAAACGCCGACCTCGTCTAGTTTAAAAAAATATGATTGACGTGTAAAAGTGTTTGTACAAACTTACTTACAGAAATAAAATCATTTATCATTTATCACCATCAGCTGTAATTTAATTTAGTTAACTACAAACAAAAAAAAATATCCACTTTTACTATGTATTTTTCTTTTGTCATTCATTTAACCACCGTACGTATCGCTCGCGCGCGTCAGCTGTGAGTCGCTTGACCCCAGGGTCAGGTGATGCGCGCGCGCGATCCGTTGTTAAATTAATGAAAAAAAAAATATTCTATTGGGGTAATAAAATTGGGGTCAATGACATAGATAAAAAAATAAACGTTTCTTTGAGAAAGTTGTTTGTTAAGATGTGTACAATCATCTGTTTAATTATCGGTCACTAATTACCAGTCACTCTATATATGCTATGACGTGTAGCGACATACAACATTTTCGCCCCTATTTTCGGCATCCGCGCCCTCGAAAATCTTGACAGTGACGGAAAAATGGTAATTTTTCGAAGCCGCCATCTTGTCCGCATTTAAGGCATCAGCGACAACCATGAAATTGACACCCATGGCGAAAATTTCTCATCATTTGTTTTTCTGATGAATGTCATAAGTAATTTTGACGTTCAAAAAGTATTCTTAGTCTAATATGTCTAAATGATGTTGGATGTTGTCCCAGGTGAGATGGCAGACGCACGGCTGGTGTTCCGGCTGGAGGGTGGCTGCGGGCTCGCGTACGGGTTCCGCACTGCATTGGAGCTGCCCTGCCACCGGCTGGTGCTGGCTGCGCGCTCACGGTTCTTCAGGTGAGACGCACACACACACGTATGGGTTCCGATTGTATTTTTTTTTCAGAATTTTTACTTATATTCTGTGTCTCTCTTTTCCCAGGAGCGTGATGTCGCGCCGCTCGCCCTCCCCGGGCGGGTCCGGCGCGGCGGGCGCGTGGTGCGTGGACGAGAAGGTGCTGCCGCGACGGTTCGCGCGGGCACTGCTGCACGCTGCGTATACTGACATGGTGGGTCCCTCGTCCTCTACAGGAGTGTGAGGTCGCGCCATCGGCGTCCTCAAAAACTAATAACGACACCCATGACGAAAATTTTCCGACATGTCGTAGCCGCCATCTTGGATTTAATTTTGACCTCATCATCGCCGTCCGCGTCCTCGAAAACCATGAAAACGACACCTAAGACGGAGAATTTAAAAAACCCGCAGCTGCCGTCTTAGATTTTGAAACCATCCCTGTTTTCGGCATCAGGGCATGACTAAATCCGATCATACATCACCTCAATACCGTATGAGCGTCGACAAGCATACAACATGTCCTTTGTAACGAGTGGATAAGAGTGATCCCTCTAATTATAGACAAATAACTGTGCTACCAGCATGTGGATAAGTAATAACAGCCGCACGGAACGATCGATCAGGTTAAGCTACGCTTGCCATGGTTAGTTCGTGGATGGGTGACTATCTTTACATACCAAGATGTCATTCGTAGATCTTTGACAGTCGTTACGGATCGTAACAAGCCCAAAAGTCTGACAACCAGTCATACCAAGGGCTTATCGTGTTCCCCAGTAAGGGTTAAGGAGGTCAGATAGGCGGTCGCTACATTTAATATACTGGTATTCAGCTGCATCCGGTTAGACTGGTAGCTGACACTAACATAGAAAAGGAAAAGGTAGATACTCATAGATGAACATTTTGTTTTGTTCCACAGGTGGACCTGAGTCTGATCGGTCGCAACTCGACGTCGCCTTCATCTACCAACAGCACTGGTAGTGGGACCAATGTAAGTGTGTTCTATACTTTTAACCAACTTCAAAAAAACAGGTTATTAATGTTTCTTACCTCAGTCCTCCTCATTTATAAACTGACTAGCTGACCCGACAGATGTTGTCCTATCTTAACTATGAATATAAGTTTTATAAAATTTTCTAATGTTGTGTTTTGCAGGCGTGGGCGGGTGTGACCCGCAGCGGCACTCGGCCCGTCACCGCCGCCATGTTGGACGACGCCTTCCAGCTCTACGAGATAGCCAGGTGAATATTACACTATCTCGCACTGTTCCCATTGCAGGCACACAGGGCGTCTCTCTAAGACAGGCACTAATCGATGTCGTTCACATAGACTACAAATAAAAAAGGACCAAGCAACGAACCCTGAGGCACTCCGCTGGACACGTTTACCCAACTAGATATATAATTATTGAGTACTACTTCTTGTGACCTGTTATCAATGTAGGAAGAGAACCACATCAAGAGTAACCCACGAATGCCCATGTAGCTTAGCTTCTTTATCAAGGTATCGTGGTCGATCCGATCAAATGCCTTGCTATACTGTGTGTAAACCACATCGACCAATATATGTAGAGAATTTCTTTATTCGGGAGGTTTGTGTATAATTTCTAAACTACTGCATAATGCACTGATTCATGGGTCAGGCAGGGGGCGAGTAGATTAAGATTGTATTACTAACACTAGTTATAAGTTATTATGCTACTAACAAATTGGATCTAAGTTATCTTAAATAAAAGTTTTATTATTTATTATAATAGAGATATCTTTATGTTTTGTCTAGCCGTGCGAAGCAGGGGCGAGTCACTAGTCTGTTATTTTTTTTTTGTCTTGTCCCTTGTTGTCGAGCTACTTTCATGATCTTTTGTTCATAATAATGTTTCCTCCCAGGTTCCTGGAGATGCCGATAGTGGTGCAAGGCTGCGAGGACGCTATCGTGGAGGCGCTCTGTCCCGACAGCTTGCCGCACGTGCTGCGCTGGGCCGCGCAGGCACACGCCTCGCAGTGGGTGCAGAGGTAAGGGGACGTGCTGCGCTGGGCTGTAGAAGTACGTGCTACGCTGTAGTCTATTATTTATTTAACCATTAATGCACACACATATAAACAGACAAGAAGAAAGGAACAGAAAAATACGTACATAGGTAATGATTATTTCTACAGAAATCTCTTCCAGTACACCTGCGATAGGACATTAAAACAACGGTACTCTTAATATAATTTTAAATAGTTTGTACTTAAGCCGTAGCACGGCGCAGCGAGCTACTTCGCCGTAGCATAGCAAGCTACGCTGTAGCACAACGAGCTACGCCGTAGCTCAACGAACTACAGGCGTAGCACCACGAGCTACGCCGTAGCGCACCGATCTACAGGCGTAGTAAATGTTCCTTCGGTCCTTCTCTCATCACCGACTGTTCTCTCCCCGCAGACAGGCGATGCGCTACCTGCGCGACGAGTTCCCCAGCATCATGTCGTCCAGCAGCTGCGGGCGCATCCCGTCGCACGCGCTGGGCGAGGCGCTGGCGTCGCCCTTCCTGCAGGCCAGCGAGCCGCAGGCACTGCGCGCGCTGCTGCGCTGGGCCGCGGCTGCGCGCGCAGACCTACCGCAGCGAGGTGGGTGTACTGTACTATACAAGCGATGCGCTACCTGCCCACGTCATGTCGTCCAGCTGCGGGCGCATCCTGCAGGCCAGCGAATCATCAGGGAAAAAAGAGCAATTTTTGTGTCTTAATGAAAGAACTATGTCATTTACGAATTAATATTCGTAAATGACATAGTTCTTTAGTTAGACGAAAGAGGATTGGGCCTAGGTGCGAGCCTTGGGAGACTCCAGTCCAGATGAAAAACAAAAAATTGGTGACCCATACATACCTCTTTATAGCCAGTTTTTGGTTTATTTCTGTGAGATACTATGATTTAAAACAAAGGAATAGCCCATCAAATATGCCGAAACCGTCAAGCTTCGTCAAGACGATTTTATGGTCCACCTTGTCGAACGCACTGCTGAAATCAGTGTAAATTAAGTCGACTTGGGCGCGAGAGTCCATCAATCTACTTACTTCTTTGACGTTGTGGATCACATTAATAGTCGAAGATTAACGAACTCAGAAACCATTGTTTTTGGGGTTCGAAGTGACGATTGATGTGTGATATAAGTCAATTTTCACGCAATCAGTTGACAGTTACAATTTCAAATTATTTGTTAAATTTAAATAACAATTAAGTCATCGCGTTAAAAGTGTCGAAACTGTAGACAATTAAATAGTTGCCAGTACGTAATAATGTCAATGGTCACAAGTATCGGTGTGTAAACAGACATTCTAGTTTGACGGTTCGATGTGTTGGTCAATTTGTTGTATGACTTCATTACAATGGCAACATTTTGACTTAAAAACGACATATTAGATAAAGAAAGTTTATGAAACGTATATGAATATAATATTTTATCATTAAGGTTTTAGAGGCTTATTCAGCAGTTTAACTAATGTAAATTAATGCCGAACATAACCGACATAGTCCGAAGAATTGCCAAATTGAAGTGGCAGTGAGCAGGGCACATTGCTCGCAGAACAGATGGCCGATGGGGCCGAAAGGTTCTGGAGTGGCGACCGCGTATCGGAAGACGTAGAGTGGAGAGACCTCCCACAAGGTGGACCGATGGCCTTGTGAAGGCCGCGGGAATCCGCTGGATGTAGGAAGCATAAGACCGGTCAAAGTGAAGGAGCCCGGGGTAGGCCTATGACCAGCAGTGGACGTCTTTCGGCTGAAAGATGATTATGAAATGAATGCCATCAAAAGACTTATTTAGTCTTAAAACTGAAAATAAGGATAGCAAAATAAGATGTCGTCGATCTCGTTCCAGAATCCAACATCGTGTGGTCGCGCGCGCAGTCCGTGGGGCGGCGCGGGTGCCGCCGCCGCGACGCGGGCGACGCCGCGCTGCGCGACGCGCTGGCGCCACTGGCGCCGCTGCTGCGGCTAGAGCATCTGCCGCCCGACCACGATCTGTTGACGCAGGTGGGTTGCCCAGCTAATTTGCCCAGCGTTGGGATGTTTTGCCCACTCTTTAGTATACGGTTATGAAGGCATTGTGTCTCATGGTGCGCTGTTGGCCATAAGTATTTTTCAAATTTGCCAATTGACAAAAAACTTGTTCCATATTATTATGTAAAAGTTTTACCGCAACCTTCATCTGAGATAGCAAACCTACTTACTGATTTGTTTCG
Source organism: Antitype chi (assembly GCA_947359405.1). Lineage (NCBI taxonomy): Eukaryota > Metazoa > Arthropoda > Insecta > Lepidoptera > Noctuidae > Antitype > Antitype chi. The sequence continues at coordinate 791,039 of OX375837.1, forward strand.
ACTTTAATAATGTAAATTGTATTAGTAGGTGTAGTTTAGAACAGTTTAAAGTATGCTGTGAGGCTGACATGCCACTGTGGATAAAAGCCTCCTACAAAAATGTAAAATAAAAAAAATCCATGCCAAAGTTTCAAGAATTGGTTTTCCTATAATATATTAAACAATGCTCTTTAATTTAATAGCTTTAGTATAAAACCCTAAAAATGTTGTATGATTCTTCAAATCAATTGTAACTTTTAAATAAAGTCCAATAAATTATGCATAATTTTAAGATCCCAAGATTTCAACGTCATTATAATTATTCCTAGATTTTTGATGTGGTATTATCTACACTAATATTATAAAGAGGAAAGATTTGATTGTTTGTTTGTTTGCACTGAAAAGGCTCCGAAACTACTGAACCGATTTTAAAAATTATTTCACTGTTGGGAAGCTACACTATCCCCGGGTGACATAGGCTATATTTTAGGCCCGTATTCCCACGGGAACGGAAACTACGCGGGTGAAACCGTGGAGCGCTGCTAGTCTCAAATATTATTCACTCTATGTGGATTCATAGAAGTTTAGGTAAATAATCTTTACCTATTCTGATCTTTGGTCTGTCTACTCACAGACCACAAACACTTTTGTTGTCTTCTGATTGGCCGACTAGTCATTGCGTCATCGCATTCTGACCAATCACAATAATGAGGCGACATTTAATTAATAGAAATAGTTCATTTATCAAATTTAAAAATTTAATTCGAAGACATCCATCGGTTTTATACTAAAACTTCTACTATATCCCACGAGCCTGGTTACTTATTTGTTTTGGTGAGATCTGTCAACCGTGTGCGCGTGCGCAGGTGGTGCGGCGCGGCATCGTAGCGGGCGCGGGCGGGACCGGCGCGGGCGCGGCGCACGCGTGGCTGGGCCGCGGGGCCTACCGCCCGCCGCGCTGCTTCCTGCCCTACCTGGACGAGATCAAGGTATCTATACTGCGCGCGACGTGTGCGCGTGCGCAGGTGGCGCGGGCGCGGCGCACGCGTGGCTGGGCCGCGGGGCCTACCGCCCGCCGCGCTGCTTCCTGCCCTACCTGGACGAGATCAAGGTATCTATACTGCGCGCGACGTGTGCGCGTGCGCAGGTGGCGTGGGCGGGTCGGGTGCGGTGCGGGCGCGGGCGAGGCAAGCTAGTTATCTCATCTGAAGTCTAAATATTTTATTCCACATAAATCTACATGGGCACTTATGAAACCTCAGAAGCTAGGTGCACGGTTCCAATTTGTCGCATCCTATGGAGAAGAGCCGGCAAGAAACTCCACGGTTACTCTTTTAAAAATAATTGGCTTTTACAATGTTTTCAAATTACAGTGATAATAGGTATGGGAGGACAGTGCAGGCCAGTCAATAAGTACCAGGTACTTAGAGGAATGAAAATACAGAATAGAAAATCGTCTACAAATCTAGTCTCAAGGCCTACAACGTTCTCTCATTCACAATATGTAAAAGAATCTACGTATATAAAATGAACCTATTTGAACCAAGTGACATAATTTCCTTGACTACTAATACAAATAAATAGTCGAAATTAAAATTGATGTGTAATGTCAAATAATGACGGGAATATGTCAGACATTGTAAAGAATCAAAATTAACATTGTAATTTGGGAGCAGTTAATAGACTTTCACACAGTTATGCTGTTAATGAGGTACCAGGGAAGCCACATGTTCAGAAGGAATTAATGCCAAACTTCCCTGTCTTCAACGTAGTCTTTTATCTTATAATATGCTTTTTTAATAAGGACACGTTTGATGTGAGTTTTAAACTTTCCATCGCTAAGTTCTGTAACCGACTTTGGCAACTTGATATAGAAGCGGATACTGTTTATTAGAAATGACTTGCTAGTATTAGTTAATCTAAATTTTGGAATCACAATTTCATCTTTACTACGTGTATTTAGATTATGGAAATCGCATCTTTTTTTGAAAAGACCTGAGTATTTGCGAACATACAAGATATTTTCTAGGATATAAAGATAAGGCAGAGTTAGTATATAAATTTAGTTGAGTTTGTTTCTAAGAGACTCGGAAGGCGCCATTTTATAGATAGCGCGGATCGCCCTCTTTTTAACCGACTTCAAAAAGGAGGAGGTTATCAATTCGTCGGGACCTTTTTTTTTTTTTTTTTTTTTTTTTTTTTTTTTTTTTTTTTTTTATATGTATGTTCCCCGATTACTCGAAGATGGCTGGACCGATTTGGATTTTGTTTTTTTTGTTTGAAAGGGTATACTTTCCAGATGGTCCCATGATCATCAAGTCAGGATCTGATGATGGGATCCTGGAGAAATAGAGAGAACTCTTCAAATTTTATAGGCACACGAAGCGATTTAGGTATTTTTTGGAAGAGTACTTTCTCGTAGTGGTCTCATTTCAATTTGGTGAAGATCTGATGAAGAACTTTGGAGATAGGCAACGGAACTCCTCAATAAATGATAGCAAATGGACTGGGATTGCTGAAATCTCATCTCTGTCTATTGCTTACACCAGTTCATAACATAACATCACGCCGGTATGCTGTGAAGGGGTAAGCACATGTGAACCACTAAAAAGTGAAAAATAAAAACTTTTTCCAAAAAAAAACAACCGACTTCCAAAAAAACACTACAAAGTGAAAAATAACTTTAATTTCGGAAGGCGGTGACAAAAAATTCAAATACAGCTCCAAAGACACCGACTTCCGAAATTAAAGTTATTTTTCACTTTGTAGTGTTTTTTTGGAAGTCGGTTGTTTTTTTTTGGAAAAAGTTTTTTGTTATTATTATCAGGTAATTAAAGGTGCAGTTTACGTTTGCAGGCTCTGCTAGAAGACCAGGCGGTGCCCGAGGCCGAGCTGGCGCGCGCCAGGAGGGAGAGGTACCTGCACAGGATACCCGACACCTTGTACATGGTGAGTCACACTTGATGATGATGATGATGATGGGACTCCCTTTTCCGCACGTAGACTCCCATTCGGTCCGTTGTGCGTGGGGATTCTGGCTAACAAAGCCAGCCTAGCTCCGCCCAAAAGCACAGAAGCTTCCTGGGAGCTTCACAGGCTTCGCGGAGCGACCTCACTGTTCCGAGGATTTCTTCACGTTGAGAAGCCACGGCCTCGCATTCCAGGATGACGTGGGCGGCTGATTCCTCGGCGTCAAGGCAGCCTCTGCAAAGCGGGCTGTCTGTGGCGCCTATATTATGAAGATGTTTGTTAAGGGGGTTATGGCCCGTAATTGTTCCTATGATTATTCTAAGGTTATTTCTACTCAGGCTGAGAAGCTTTTTGGTTAATCGCGGGGTTAGAGTCGGCAAAGCCAATTTTGACTGTCTACAGTCTGTAGCCCGTGACCATCGGTTATTATGAAGTTCGGTTGATCTTTGGCGAATCCACGCACGAAATTGTGAGAAAGGCAGGGGGAGAAGTGGGTACGGGCCTAGCACGTTCGTATCTGAACCTCTCTTCGCAAGTTCATCTGCGGCATCATTACCCAAGTGAGTCACACTTATATTCAACTAAAAACGGGAATTTCAATTATAAAACTATAACAAATAATAATAGGCGTTAAAGTATGAAATTGCCGTTGTCTAGTAATAGACACTTCGAATTGACATAAAATCTTTATGGTGTGAGATTTTCGTGTGTAACTCTTTTTTTTCGTGATACCTATGAGGTTCTTCTTTTAAAAAATGGGCAACATAAGATTTTCGACTTTCAATCGTTTTTTTTTATTCAGCTTTGACGTAAAGATGGATATTTCGAAAATCCGAGTTATTTTTGAATATGAGTTCAGACGCGGAACTAACGCGGCAGAAACGGCTCGCAATATCAACGTTGCGTTTGGAGAGGGGACTGCTAATGAACGCACCGTGCGTTTTGGTTTAAACGCTTTCGTAATGGAAACTTCGACTTGAAGAACGAACCACGTGGTATTTTGAAGGAGATGGTAGAAGCCGATCCGACTCAAACTACCCAGGAATTAGCGGCATGGTTTAACGTTACCCTACCTACAATATTGTCACATTTGCATCAAAACAATAAGATAAAAAAATATGAAAATAGGGTGCCTCATGATTTGACTGATCTGCAGAAAGAAATGCGTGTTGAAACTTGTGTTGCCTTGTTGAATCGGTACAGAAATGAAGGAATATTGGTTTGAATTGAGACATGTGACGAAAAGTGGATTGTTTACGATAACCGTAAGCGAAAAATGCATTGGCTGACTCTAGGTCAATCGCCGCAACAATGCCCTAAAGCAAAGCTTACCAATAAAAAGGTAATTATAACTGTTTGGTGGTCTATTCGTGGTGTTATTCACTATAGCTTTCTCATGTCTGGTCAGACAATAACAGCAGATGTTTACTGTGCCGAACTTCGAACAATGACGGTGAAACTGGCAGTGAAACAGCCCCGACTTGTGAATAGATCTTCACCATTATTGCTCCGTGATAACGCAAGACCTCACACTGCACTAGAAACCGTTGTAACTGTACAGGAGCTGTAGTTAGAAACGCCAGACCTTGCTCCAACGGACTACCATTTGTTTCGTGATTTGGACAATTTTCTAAGTGATTAAAAAATTCTTCCCAGGAGGCAATACAAAATGCTTTCATACAGTTTGTCGAATCTAGATCCATATAGATAATGAGGGTAAATACTTTGATTAAATAAATATGTTATATCTTAGAAAAAAACGGGTTTAAATTTTTTAGTACAAATTTATTTATTTATTTAAATAACAAGGGAGACTTACAGCTAAAGCAAACAGATCAAGGACAGTATATTAGACAGAAAGCCAATTACAGGTCTCCACTTATAAAATACAGATTAAGAAAATGTTCATTCTAAGGACATTCACACTAGTCTACTACCGGATAATTACTATGATGCTCGCTCTGAATACAAATCGGCAATTTCATAGTTTAACCTCTAATATTAAGCTTTGTGGCTCCAATGTATATTTAATATTATATGAATGCAAATGAGGGTGGGCGCTGATACTATATCACAAGATTTTAAGTTATCTTAGCTTAGGTGTTAGTAGCAACTCTAACATGTAAAATAATGTTACTACCTTTCAGCTTATTTTATTTAAACCTGTTTCTTTATGATAATTTTGAAAATGCAAATAAAAAAATAAAATTAAAAAAAACTAGCCAATCAGAGAAATCAAATCAAATCAAAAGTTATTTATTCAAATTAGGCTGAAAATCAGCTCTTTTTGAACGTTAAACTGACATAAAGACTCTTACACACTATGCCGGCGGCCCGGTTTTTGCGCCAAGTGCCGGCGGCCTAATAACACCTGCAGCAACCCGCCAGCTGTGCCGCTGGCATGTGTGTAGGAGCCTTAAGACAGTCTTTCGGCACGCCCGCCCTTCATCACTTCCTAGTGCTTCAACTGGGAAGAAGTAATTTAAGTAATTTATTCATTTGTTTAACATAGGTACAAAAACGATATATAAAGATAATAAAGAGTGCGCTATGTTGTACCAACTAGATGAGTACAAATGTTTGTAAGTAAGTACCAAGCCAGCCAAGTCTCAATCCCATTAATATTATAACGGTGATGGCTAAATGACTGCCCAAGCATTTATAGGAATCACATTTGCTCGTAATATCTAAGTATTAATTAATGAAATTTTAGTGTTCAATAATTTTCGAGAACTGTTAAACATAAAAAAGTATCTTATTTGCTTTTTAAGCATTTTTTTATTGATATGATAAGGTCAAGGAGGAATATCAGATAATACAGAACTGCAAGCTAGAGATGCTTTTCCAGAATGTCAAATCGAAGCTGTATTTACATCGATTTTTGGTAATAGGTATCAAAACGATTTATTTTCTGAAACTAAGGGCGAATTTCACCAAACTTTTATATCTAGAATAAGTCTTATCCTGAGAATAAATTTTGAATTTTTGACAGATTTTCCATAGTAGAATTGTCAGACGTGTTCATGAAGAAACCATACTAATTAGTGTTTATTTAAAAAAGTTTGTTATCAAGCTCGATAGATGGCGTTGTCGCAAAATCTAGATTACGCTATGGTTTCGTTACAATGATTTGGTTGGGTTCGTGTGAATTTTGTAAATATATTGCTAGCTATAGAACAGTATACAGTTTGATTGTTTTATTTCAACCTTATAAGTATACACAAAAGGTCAAAATTACAACACCGTGTGCCTCTCTCGGTGTTTAGTATTAATAGACGTAAATGTTATTTCATCATGGATAAAAGATATTTGAATTTGGTAAAATCAGCCCTAAGAAGTGGAGATTAGGTTGTTTTGGCGGAAATTGAAGGGTTCTATTGGGTGTTGGTTGTTATTGTGCAATTTGGTACACGGATATTTTATAACCTGGATTGACATATAGGATACTTTTTATTCTGGTAATACGTTCCTGTGGGATAAGTTTCGCTTTACCTGCGGGCGAAGCCGCTAGCAAAAGCTAGTGATAAAATAAAATACAATAAGTTTGGATTATAAAGACTCATACATATCGTAATACAAACAACATACGCAAAAAACTGTCCAGTAGCTCAGCTGTTTAGCAGCTCAGCTGTCTGTTCAGTTAGATGCATTTGATTGTTTACAGGATCAGGTAGGCAAAGTAATGCACCGCTTAATTGTAGTGTGTTGTCCACCAGGTGGCCGCGGCCCGCGCGGGCGCGCGCTCGCCGCCGGCGCCGCCCAGCTCCGTGGCGGGCGCGGCGCGCGCGTGCGTGTCGCCGCGCGTGCTGGCGGGGCTGCGTGCGCGTGCGCGCCACCTGCGCCACGCGCCGCCCGCGCGCCGCGCCGCCGCGCTGCACGACGCCGACACGCTCACGGTCTACAAGCAGGTGTGTGTGGCGTCTTGTGTGCGACAGAAGCTTCATTTTTGCCCAAAAAATCATCATCATCATCATTTCAGCCGAAAGATACGCACTGCTTGACATAGGCCTCCCCCAAGGTCCGTCACTTCGACCGGTTCAGTGCTTCCCACATCCAGCGGACTCCTGCGGCCTTCACTAAGTTATCGATCTACCTTATGGGAGGCCTTCCCACTCTACGTCTTCCGGTACGCGGTCGCCACTCCAGAACCTTTCAGCCCCATCGGCCATCTGTTCTGCAAACAATACACCCTGCCTACTGCCACTTAAGTTTGGCAATTCTTCGACCTATATCGGTTACCTTGGTTGATTGGTTACCAAAAAATCATAATAATTCTGCCATGTTTTCTGTTCGACCATAAACCGGCCTAAAATCAGAAGTTCGTAAAATATCGCGTGTCATTTGGCTTAGCCAAGGTAACGTTGTCAGATTTATAATGACATGTTTACTTAAGTCTAATATTGGTGAATTTTACAAAGTAAATAACATGTGAGTAATTACTAATTATTATCATGCTTGAACAATGTACTACAAACATTGATTACGCTCGATGACTGGCATCGGCGTCGCGCCAACAAATAGACATAATATTATATTATAGAAAACACACCGAACACATCGTCATGGAAGACAAAAGAAACACAAGTCATTGCTGTCACATATTCTATTTGTTTACAAGGACAGAGATCAAATATAAAATAACTTTTATTTCTGTAAGTAGGTTTGTACAAACACTTTTACACGTCAATCATATTTTTTAAACTAGATGAGGCCGGCGTTTCCTATCTGACTACTCTGAGAATAAAGGCCGAAACAAACTCAGAGGTCACAGTCTCTTTTAAAGTCCAGACATAATCTTGGTCAGATCATGTGAGGATCATGTGGATTGGTGTCTGAAATGGTCTTTGAGGAAAGAACCACACAGATTAAGTGGACTTGTCCAATCAGTGCACGCATTTATCAGTTATCATGCAGCTCATCTCTGAATTTGAGAGATTTATGTAATTGCAACAATAATGTTGTTTACAGATCGCGTTGCGGGCGGTCCGTGAGATGTCGCTACCGGATGCGTGTGCAGAGTTACTAATCGCAGAGATGGATAGCGACAGGTCAGTTGATAACGGTTTTATATTGACTACTAGCGCGCGAGAAGCTTGTGGCTACGTGGTAACAGCTGCACGGGTCAATTGTTCAGGTTAAGCTACGTTTACCGCGGTCGGTCCTTGGATGGGTGACCATCTTTACATACCAAGACCTCTCCGTGCCTCGGAAAGCACGTTAAGCCGCTGGTCCTGGCTGTCATTTATGGATCTTTGACAGTCGTTACGTGTCGTCAGCAGAAGCCGATAAGTTTGACAACCAGTCTTACCAAAGGGTATCGTAATAGCCAGTATATGGATTGTGGAGGTCAGATAGGCAGTCACTCCATGTACAGTCACGGACTTTAATTGATAAGCCACTTGCCACAGTTCCTATTTTAGCCGTGTAATGCAAATCGGGTTTAGTCGGTTATACTCGTACATGTCCAGAGTGACGACCCAAAGTCAATCAATTGCAGGGCTAGCAACAACCGTAACCTAGCAACAATTGTTTTAGCGTAGCGATGGTAACGTTAGGATTAGTCATTTCGACATCGGAAAAATTCGTACCCACGATTTTATCCGAACGCGTGGCGTCCAAGAGACGTTCATGAAAAATATGATAACTGTTGTATATAAACTTAAATAGTTACGGCTACGATTCACCAAAATTCGAAATTATCGTCTCTGACATTTCAACTGTCACTGTCTTTGGATAGGTTTTCAGAAATAACGAGTATTTAATGAGCTCTTATTCAAAGGAGGTCAGTATCAAATAGATTGAATAAACTTATGCAACAGTGTATTGATTTATCAATGACAATTTATTAGTCAACCTCTATGGATAAGACTATTTCCGATTATAAGTAATTTGTCATCTTGTTTACGAGCATACGGTTTAAGTTCGTGTTTAATCGTGTAATCTCGTGAATGTATAAAACTGCAAAATTGGAAAGTTTAATAGTGGCTTATCAATTAAAGTCCGGGACTGTACAAGATTGGTACTCGGCTGCATCCGGATAGACTGACAGACGAACCCAAAAATAGTTGGGAAAAAGTTAGGTATTTGGTTGTAATGTTTTAATTGTTTGTTTCTACAGAGAGCGAGACGCAGAGCAGTGGGACTGTGCGACGGACAGACAGGCAGACAACGTGCGGGTGTGGTGTGTGGACGAGCAGCCGGCGCACGAGTGTTGCAGGTGTGTGGCGGGGTAGCTGATGGTCTACTGTGTAACGGACGTAGTTGAAAGAACGTGTCGAACCTTAGCCGTCACCTCCTTCTGCGAAGCAGTATTGCTCGCTAAGAGGGAGGCTGAGGGAGAGGCACGGCCGTAGTCGCCGCGGGAGACGCCCTGGGCGTCGGGAATCCCAGGCTGATTCCCGGCCACCGTAGGCGCGGGCTTGCGGACGGCGAGTAATGGGTAGCTCGCTGTCCGGTAAGGACCAAGCCCGGGTCAAAGAGATGTCAGCACCAACTGGTGGGGTCCGCAAGGGCCGATGCCTGCCAGGGGTGCGGGTTGTTCGAAAGAGATACCGCGGCCCCTGGCACACAGGAAACTGAGGGAACACGGGGGGTTCTAGTCAGTAAAAGTTTGATTCGCCCCCCCGCTCCAGTCAGAGCGGGAGAAGTTATTTGATGTTTTGCCGCCCAAAAAAAAAATCCTTGAATAGTGTGGCACGATTCTGTGACTTGAAATATGCTTGCAATTTATAGGTTAGTCAGACTGTATGTTGATTAAAATAAGCTTCGCGACCGAAATTTGAATTTGGCGGGTTAGATTGAAGCTAAAACAAGAAATGGTTTAAAAACCACAGAGCTAAAAAGTTGTATAAGAAATCACCACGCGCCGTCAGCAGGCTTAGCATGACGCTTTCTATTTCTACTCTACTGTAGAATAGAAATCGTTTGTCTACATTTCTTTGTGAAAAACTGTCAACTGTCTATACGGAAATGTTATTTTTGTCTACTTTTCCGATAACAAAACGCTTGTCGACGGATCTCGTGCTAAGCCCGCAGACACTTTACTGTTAGTGTGTTGTCCAGGACGCTGAGCGGCAGTGGCTCGCTGCGCTGCGCCTCCACGGGCAGTCTGCGCGCGCAGCCCGCGCTGCACCTGCCTTGCGGTGAGTGCTGTGACTCAAAGTCATTTTCAAATATCTTTATTTATCAACGAAATAATCAACAAAATTCACTTATCCTAAGTTAAATTAACTCATTATAATTGGGACACGTTATGAGGCTAAGTTTTTTGCTAGTCGCACTATGTACGTATCTCCGTCTAAGTAAAATCATTTATTTATAAACGGCACTTTTATCGTCAAAATTTACAAGAAAAAAATTGAATTTATTCTAGTTGTGTCGTATGGAAAAGAATGGGCGAGATACTTTACCGCTACTCATTTTTTTATATTTCTTAATATTTTGTATACATTAATTATATACAGGGTGTTTGGCAGAACGTTGAACATACATAAATGGTGGATAGGTGGGGTCATCTGCTACTTACTTAGCCCTAATTTAGTTGGACCTGGCCCACTGGATATAAAAAAATTTTTTTTTGCTTTCTTCTAGTTTCACCATTTTCTTAACTTGTAAAGTGTAATTTTTATAAAAAAATGGGCATTTAAAAAAATATCCAGGGGGGCAGGGTCAAATAAATTAGGGCTGACTAAGTAGCAGATGACCTATCCACCATTTTCGTATGTTCAACGTTCTGCCAAACACCCTGTATATAATTATATGTGAAGACGATGCACCTAGAATAATATGTCTATACTATAATAGGTAAAAAGAATTAAAAATAAACCTATGACAGGTAAATTCGTTATGTGATAATAGATACATGGTGCTCGTGTTTTCTGAGGCACGGAGGTCTTGGTATGTAAAAATGGTCACACATCCATAGACCAACTGCGGCAAGCGTAGCTTAACCTGATCGATCGACCTGCGCGGCTGTTATTTACTGCAACTCTACTATTCAGTTGCATCTGGTTAGACTAGAATCCGACCCCAACATAGTTGGGAAACGGCTAGGCAGAAGTTGAATCTTTATGGACTTTGCCAAGGCCTTTGACACATTCTCGGTTCCTCTGTTAGTTAAGAAATTAGAGAGCATTGGTGTAAGGGATGCACAATTGAAGCTTTTCCGTCTACTTCACTAACCGGTCCCAGAGAGTTAAAGTAGACGAGTGGACTGGTAGCAATATTCCCGTCGTGCACGGCGTCCCACAGGGCCGTGTCTTCGGTCCCCCGTTATTTTTAACTTTCATCGTTGACCTCTGAGCTCAAGCTGCCCCTGCGGAAGAATCAGAAAAATATTTTTGAAAGAAACTAAAACATAATGTGCTTTTTGCATTGGGATTATTGAAAGAATTATTGAAATTTTGACAGAACAGAGTCTGTCTCGTCAATTAGTGTTAATATATAAAACTAAATGTAATTAATAATTTCAGACAACTCTCGTCCGGGCACGTGTCGAAGAGAGGGAGGGTCGCGCTCGGCCGACGCGGCGCAACACAGGTCAGTATACAATAGGGTATTTTACTCTATACGAGAAAAAATCTAAAAATATATTATTGAGATAGCTTAGACAAAATGCAGTCGGAAAATGTTAGTTTTAGTTCATGAAACAACAAAATAAATTTTAAAATACAATTTAAAGATTTCAGTTTTTTTAAATCTGTGTTTGAACACCATGAAATAGTAGTCGCCATGTTATTTTGTCATACGGCATGTCAATTGACCAACTTTGTACTTTTATTATTTTCGTAACCAAAGTAATTTTTATTTAAATAATATTTTGCATTCAGGAACAGTAAACCAACGCTAAGTAGTAAAATAACTCATTTTTTTAAATTATAAACAATTGTCATACAAAATATCAGCGCATTTGTTTTTAGCAAACTGACCCACAGATCAATATGGCGTCTACTGCGTCCAGCGTTTTCGTCAAAATACGCGCGAAATTTGAAAACGTTAAATTTAAATGCATTTTTATGGCACTAATCGATTAAATAAAAATTCTGTGTTTTTTTAGTGGTTTATTAGCACTCTAGAATCTAAATAAGACACTTTTCAAAAATGAGTGTAATACCCTATTGAATAATTAATATTGTTAATGCGTAGTAAGTGGTTTGTAATAATATATATTGGTCGTGTTGGTTGTACGGTGACGTACAAGTACTGTTTGGAGATAAACTAGGTAATAGATAACAGGTACAGGGTTGAAGAATACCTTACTTAATGCGATGTAATCCAGCAGACTTAGCATAACGCTTTCTATTTCTACGAAGAATAGACACAACTCGTTCTATACAGTGACATTTCGTTTCTCCATTTTTGACAACGCACCGTAGTAGAAATCCTAATACAATCTGTCATTTTATCTTTCATTGCTAACGATCTTTGTCTAGGTCCCTAAAAATGTAGTCTATTTCAGAAGAAAGTTTTCTTCCCAAACTGTCAAAATCACACTGACAACAAACTTTCTACTTGGCGGCCACAAAGTATGTACATACAGTTATCTACCAAATCATGATTCGTTTTGAACGCATAACTGGTGATAATTAATAGAAGAACAAAGCTATCTTCTCCTATTTATACATCATTTAGTTAATAGTTATGTCTGTTCTCATTTAGTTAATAGGTAACTCAATATTTATAACTTCACATTCATACTAAACAGCCGCACACTACATAGACTACATACACATAAACAGACGCTTCATCAACTGTAAATTTTAATCCTAGTTTCGAAGTAGTTTTTTTTAATATTACCTTTTGTTTATTTATTTATTGTTGACATTGTGACCTAAACAGGCGAAGACACCTAGTTAACACTAGTGTAGGGACCAGGGGATCCACATTTGTGTACATTTTTATGTCAATAAAACTTATTTATTTATTTATTTATGCAAATCTCACCTACTACTACCATTACAGATCTACGATCCAATGCGATAGAGTGGCCTTACATGGTAAATCCTTAATCTACATCCAATAAAATTACATACTATATATCCTAAATCTTAACCTGCATCTAAATAACATCATAAATATAATGCACCTTTTGTGAATTCACTCAAATTGCACCACAATTTATCAACTCTCTCGTGAACCTCGTTCACCATACGCATGGCTCTAGTGAGAGTTACTTATTGATTTGTATTTTTCCATTGACAAATCGGTTCTCTTGTTAAGCCTGCAAGGGCGACTATATGCTTACAATTTTCACCACTTCCACTTGTTTTCTTCGAGATAAGCGCAGGAGATACATGTACTGTATTTTTTTTTCGACAAAAATAAAGAGGAGCTCAATCATTAGGTAATAATTGGAACGATCTTCCGTGTTGTGCATTACAACTTATGAAACTGAAGTAGGATTAAACCACATTTATTACTTTTGCCAGCGGCTTCACACCCGCGTGGAGGTCATAAATTATTCCGCGGGAACATATTACCGGGATAAAAAGTATCCTATGTGTTAATCCGTGTTATGAACTCTGTGTGCCCAATTTCATCTAAATCCGTTCAGCCGTTTTTGCGTGATTGAGTGACAAACGTCCAAACGTCTAAACATACAAACGTTCACATTTATAATATTAGTGGGATAGTTGTAAAAGTATGTCTTTAAAATTAAGTAAATAAGTGTAATCGACAAAATGTCGTATACACCTCGTAAGCAGACAATGGATTACCAAATACCCTTTAAAATGTTTCAAGGGTAGATAAAAACAAATCTAATTACCTACCATTTAAAAAGGCTTGACAGCTGGTCCTTTAAAAAGATTATGAAGACAAGTTAAAGACCCGCAGACTGTGGCGGCAGATACTTCCTCCGCCATAACCAGACAATTTATGAGAAGACTTATATCCTTGTTGCCATTTGTAGTTGTGTCTAGTTGTTGGGTGGTTTTGACATTATTTTTTATGGTGTGTCTCCCGTCCCACAGACAGTCCGCCTCGTCGTGCCCCGGCCGCGCGCCGGGGGCTGCGGCGCGTCTGTCGGCGGCCGTGCCCGACGTGGCCATGGCGCCCAACGCTAACACGCACCTCTTGACAGCCCGCGACTACTTCCGACACGCTCCACACAGAGGTAACGTCACCTGTCAACCGTTCTTTTCCTACCAAAAATCTTATTTTATACACATTATTATATACTACAGGAAGTGGTGAAAAACGGGCGTGCCGAGGACTCATTTTAACGCTCAAAAAGTGCTGATTCTCTGCCTAGTTTGAATAAATGACTTTTGATTTTTGCCACGTCCCGAGTGAGATGTTGAACTCCCTCCCGTAAAGTGTAAGAGAGGCGCGCGTCAACACTAGGCGCCGCTATCTTGGGTTCTGTGGGCTGGAGTCTGTTGCCCCTGGACCCGTTTAGGGGGACCGGAACAGGGCAGTGTCCTAGCTCCACCTTGATCAATCAACCCGTGCCGTTACATACCCACGATCCCCTCAACTGACAGGACTGTGTTGTATATTCCAGAGTACAGCGGAGGTGGTGTGCTACAGCTGGACCTAGGTGATGGTGCCACGCATACACCGAGACCGGGTGAGTCATCATTATCATATGCTACGCTTTTTCAACTACTTCGGGCTCGACTTCCAGTTTAACCGGATGCAGCTGACTACCAGTATTGTACATGGAATGACTGCCTACCTGACCTCCACAACCCAGTTACTGGGTAATACGATACCCCTTAGTCCAGTAACCCAGTCCTAACTGGTGGTCAGACTTTCGTGCTTCTGACGACCCATGACGACTGTCAAAGATCCACAAATGACAGCCGGGATAAACGGCTTAACGTGCTTTCTCATACACGGAGGGGTCTTGGTATGTAAAGATGGTCACCCATCCACGGAGCAACCGCGGCAAGAGTAGCTTAACATAATATTATTTGTTTCAGTAAATAAACCTTTTGGAATTTGTGTTTGCAAGGTGACTGAACTGAATCGAGAGTGTTCTTAGCTATGATTTAAGAAATTAAATCTGTTTAGCTGTTTGAAGATTATCAGTTGTTTTCTAGTTGCATCTTTCAACTCTGGTTGGTCCGGAATTTGGTATTTTTTACTTTGATGTTATTAGAAGAACAAAGTAAGCTTGAACTGTTGCTACAGCATCACCTGGTATTTCCAGGATACCCAAACTACCTCACCAACAAATAGGAGACATATCGTGTTTTGGCTCATTGGAACAGTCTAAATGAATAGGTTATGTGGTGATCGGGATCTGATGATGGAGTAGCAACTAGGAATGAGGATAAATTACCAATCTCATGCAGTCAGAGGCAATAAAGGTCTTTATTGTTAATTATAAGAAGATGCTTTCCATTGCATGAGATTACATAAAGTATTCAATTTAATAGTCAACCTCTTAAGGGGAACCTAGTCGCGGGCTCGAACACCCTGGTGGGCCTGGGTAAAAATCACGCTGTCTCACCAGGCTTCGTGTCCGACAGAGATAGTATCAGTGATGAGCAGTTAGACGCTAGTCTACACGCACAACGTTATTGAGTGAGATGCAGGATCATTTATAGTAAAAAAATCGCGAAAAAAAGAGAAAAGTCCTTTGAAAGATCGGATTTTATTGAAAAGCCAATGCATAAATCAATGACCAATAAACTTTATTGAACTTGTCGATAAATTGAACTTTGTCGGTACCGACTTGGTTTCGGAGATTTTACATTTCTTTTATTACTTAAACACGCCCTAAGTTAAGTACAATTAGCAAGAAAAATTAATCTTTGTTGGCTCATAACTTTTTAATGGGTTTTTATTTTAATATTCTGTTTCCGTACAGACAATATTAATAATGAGACAAAACGATATCATATTTTACTTTGGATGTGCCATGTCAGACAGTGGAGTAAAACACGCCCGAAGTTTATATGCAAAAAATGTGGACTTGGTTCACCTTAAAACAAAAGTTGATTGTTTCCATCTTTTATAAAAGTTCACTTTTTACGCAGTCGAGTTTTTGATTTTTAAATTGTTTTTAATTTTACTAGCCATGTTGTGAATGATGTTCCAGGGTCGCGCGCACAGCGTGCGGGGGGCGCGCAGAGCAGTCGGCACCACAGGGAACACACGCCAGTGAGTTACTCACATGTACTAGTGCACTACACCACGCGAACTGTGTCGGACTCGTATTTAGCGTAACAGCTAAATATAACAGATATCTGACGATGACAGACTGCAACTGTGACAAACAAACTGAAATAACAGCTACTGTTCCTCGAAATAATAAAATCTCTTACACCCGACAGTCACAAGCTTTTTTAACCGACATAAAAAAACGGAGGTTACTCAAGTTGACGCGTATATACAACGAGTAACATAATAAACGCAAGACTTCATACACCCCAATTACAGTATCGAGTTAAAAGCATAATACGATGACCAAAACTATTTTTTTTAAAGCTAACTGATATTATTAAGAAAAACGTGTCGACCCAAGAATTACTTTATGCATTTAAGATTGAGTCTTATTTCTTCTGAATAAGATTGAATTTTCTTTGGCTCAATCAGTGGTAGGTATGGCAAAATACATAATAAAAAAAAAACTATATTAAAAGTTACTGAAATCGATTCAGAAGTCAATTACGAACAAACTAGTTTCAGGTCTTGCGTCCATTCTGTCACACCTTGTATTTATTTTTTTCGTTTTATGTATGACCATGCATAATTTTTTGTCTATTCATGCTTATGACAGTTACTTTAATTAGAAAGAGACTACTATGTGTACATGGAACATGAACAGGCGGAACAGATATGCGATTTTATACAGGCTTTCAGAATAAACACCGTTATCCTTGAAACTAGTTGTTTGGTTTCGCTTGTACAGATTGATTTGAAACTTTGCACACTTATCAAGGACCGATGACAATTCAATACTTTCTTTAATATGTTACAATATGCCAGCCAAAAAAAAATCACGCTATTGTAGTTAGCCGAACTAAAACATATAAAATAAAAAACTAAAAAACACGCTTAAAAACCAAACTAAAAAAGGAGAAAATAATTTAATTCAATTAAAAAGCGTGGGGTGCTTTTTGAGGTATTTTTATAATCAATTAATGACAAGCACCCCACGCTTTTTAATTGAATTAAATTATTTTCTCCTTTTTTAGTTTGGTTTTTAAAGCGTGTTTTTTAGTTTTTTAAACTATTATTTATTTTCTATTTTTTAGTTCTGCTAACTAAAAAACGTGTTTTTTCCCATTTTTTTATTATTATTAAATTGTCATCGGTCCTCGACAAGTTTACAAAGTTTCAATGAAATCTGACCGTTTAAAGTGGGTCAAAATCGCGCTCAAAGATTCCGTTACATACATATATACATACATACATACATACAACCCGAGCTAATAAAAGCGTGTTAATAATAGCTTAAAAAAACACTTTCTAAAAACCAAATTAAAAACAGCAAGCATAGCTTAACCTGATCGACCGACCCCTGCGGCTGTTATTACTGAGCCACGAGCCCTACCGAGTCTTGATGTCTTAACTGATGGTGGCGCGTGTGTTGGATCATTCGGTTCCCTACAAAATGGTTGAGCTCGATGGTGAACTAGCGTATTACAAATTAGAGGATTATATCCAAGATAAGAATGCTTGGAAACATGCTCGTCCTGCTCCATAGGACAATCTAGAGTCTAGACAAAATCAAACTGGTTGCTAATTGAATTGCATCATTAATTATATTTATGACATTGATTTACACTCAGTGATTACTTTAACTCACACACTGACTCATTACTTGTTAATATTGTAGGAAAATCGTACCTATACTTACTTTTACAATGTTTGTAAATGTGTGAACACCATGTATCTATCACAGAATTAATTTATCTGTATTGCTTCAATTTGATTCTTTTTACCCATTTTGGTATGGTAATTTTATTCTGGCTGCATCGTTTTCACACATAATCATATAATGAATGTAAATATTGTACTTGAAACATTTTAAAAGAGTAACGGTGGAGTTTCTTGCCCATTCTTCTCCATTCGAAACTACATTTTGGAAGGGGCGACTAGAATCAATTCTATTTTAATGTAAATGTTGACGTTCAAAAGTGCCTTTTAAGTGCCTATTTGAAATAAATGCTTTGACTTTGACTTTGGTGCTGATCCACGCGTCAAGTTCGTGAACGGGCGCCGTCGGTTGAGACTAGTCATCTTCTAACTTCTAGGGCTTATTTTTAATCTTATATTTAGAATTGTTTTTTTTTACATTGTTCTCACATATAGAAGTAACATGAATAATGTACCGAGGATTTTGTAACATCTTTATTTAATAAGTGTGTCCTTGGAGTTTCTTGACTGTTATTCTCCATAAAGATCTACACTTTGGAATGGGCAACTAGCTTCAACTTTCCAACTGGTCGACTTTTTGACAATTCAAAAGTTCCTGTAAATGGTTTAATTGAAATAAATGTTTTGAGTTTGAGTTCTTCCTGTCACGTCCCGAATGTCCGTGAACGTAAAGCTAATGGTGCGTATATACTGGTGTTGCAGGCCATGTCCTGTCTGCGCAGCCGCGCCGACGACGACGAGCTGCGCGCGGCCATCGAGCTGTCTGTCATCAGATGTAAGTATTGCACTTTTTTGTCAACGGCTTCGCCCGCTTCGAGGTCGAAAATTATCCCGCGGGAACATATTACCGGGATAAAAAGTATCCTATGTGTTAAGCCAGGTTATAAACTATCTGTGTACCAAATTTCATCCAAAACCGTTCAACCGTTTTTGCGTGATTGAGTAACAAACATTCAAACATGCAAACTTTCATATTAATTATGTTAGTAGGATATAGTAGGATAGCAGAACTAGTAAGATTTAACCTATTATGTACACACACACACACATATATAAATAGACAAGAACAAAGGTACAGAAAAATACTTACAAACATAGTGCTTATTTCTAGAGAAATCTCTTGCAGCACGTCTGCGATAGGAAAGTAGATAATGAGAGATGTAGACAGCAACGGGGCATGCCGGCCGACCGCCCGTTTCTCTGCGAGAAATTAATTTAATTAATTTCAATTAATTAATTAGGTATTTGAATGTCAATTTGATGGATCTATAGGAGGAGCTCGCTAAATAATAACAGCAGTGTTGGTATGGTAACGACAGCTACTTACAAGTTGTAGACCATAGCATCGAATCCAGATAGGCGCTTAAGGCCCTGGTAACTTTAAATATTGTCGGTATGAGTGATAATAGTTCTTATTGCAATCCGATACGGGTTAAAATCTGTATACAATCACATATCTGTTGTATTAGTTCGACGAATAATTTTAATACTGATATCTTCTAACATATTCGTGTTAATTATATACTGCTGTTAAGTTATTTTGATGTACGTTGACTTGAAAAAGCGTGGCAGTTGAGAGTATGTCATGCTCACTTAAATGTCTCGCTGATGGTGGCGCGTGTGTTGGATCATTCGGTTCCCTACAAAATGGTTGAGCTGGATGGTGCTGATCCACGCGTCAAGTTCGTGAACGGGCGCCGTCGGTTGAGACTGGTCATCTCCTAACTTCCATGGCTTATTTTTAAACTTCTATTTAGAATTGTTTTTTTTTTGCATTGTTCTCACATATAGAAGCATCAAAAATAATGTACCCAAGATTTTGTAATACATAACGTGATTTAAAAAAGTGTATTTTAATAAAAAAATACTTTCATTACGAAAATAATAAAAGTACAAAGTTGTTCAATTGACATGCCATATGACGTAAAACATGGCGACTACTATTTCATGGTGTTCAAAAACAGATAAACGAAACTGAAATCTTTGAATTGAATTTTAAAATTTATTTTGATTCATGAACATTTTGTGTAAGCATTTTGTCTAAGCTATCTCAATAATATATTTTTAGATTTTTTCTCATATAGAGTAAAATACCCTATTGGAAAAAAACGTAAGAAAATTTGAATTTTGCGAGAAAAAAACAAAACAGATCTATAATTACGAACAAATAACATAAATAATAAGATCTTAATGCTATGATTCTAGCCTACTCGTCCCGACCGCCAGCGGGTGGGGCCTCGCGCGCGGCTCCCTCGGCCCCGCTGGCGCCGGTCCCCGCGGGCCCTGCGGCCCCGGTGGCCCCACTGGCCCCACTGGCCCCGCGCGCGCCCGCCACGCTGCCGCACGCCGCGCGACCAGAGCGCCAGCACCACGCGCTGCCCGGACACAGTCAGCATGCTCCTACGCACCAGCCCAATAGTGAGTACTACTGACTGCTGCCCCGCCGGACCCACTAGCCCCGCCAGCACAATTTTTTGTTTAGAAACTAGGTATTTTTGACATATCGAGTCGTGAGATCAGACTGAATGTTCTTTAAATTGTGGGATGATGTCAAAATACCTCTAGTTTCCATACATTTTCGACAAGTTTTTGACATTTTTGATTGTCGCCGAGACTGCGATTCGATTTTACACGTTTTTAATGACAAGAACTGACCTTCAGATATTTAACTCGTGATGTTGTATTGGCAGGCAGTCGGAGTCGAGCGAGCGCGTCTCCGCAGCGCCTGCCTGAGCTGCACACTGGCACTCCTCAGCACGTGGCGCGTGAGTTACTGGCCTCTATATCTAATATGTTACTAAATAATCGTAGGACCTAATTGACTATTGAATCAATTTCATTAACTTTTAATATAGGTATTTTTTTCATTAATGATTTGAGATGGGCCGACTATGAAATTGCCGACTTTTCGGCCAAGCCGATCATTGCTTTCGGTTGAGTTCAAGTGACATCGAAAACCTTCAAAATGGTTAACCTACTTATTGCCAATGAGGGTGTTCATGAATATTCAAACCACCAGTTGGCGCCACTTTGACAAGAGGTCTTCCAGTTCGACAATGAACTTAAAATATTTGATGTCGTTCAATTCAATGTCTTTATTGTGGATCATAGATAGGTACATAATACAGCTCTTAAATAGTTAATTGTGAACAGCTACGTCCCGCTCTTAGTGCATAAAATAGTTACATAAAAAAAATAATTACATTCGGAATTTCAATAAGAATTAAAGTACATTACAATTTCAAACAAAATATAATATAAAAATAAAATGGAACGCATTATGGTAGGTACACATCAGTGGGTCACCGAACGCATCATGACTGAGGGGGACTATATTGGAGTAGTGATTTGTGTGATAGGAAGTCTTTTAGTGAGTAGTAGCACTTGTTGGCTAATAAATCATGCAGATTCTTTTTAATTTTTTTCATTTCCGTGATTATCCTACTAGGCCCCGGAATATTATTAAAGATGCATGAAGCAGTACAAAAGATACTTTCATGCATTAGATGAGTCTTGCTAGCTACTGTGCGCAATTTGTCCTTACGCCGTATACGCGTGTAGTAATTAAACATGTCAATATTATTTTTGACATATACTGCTGCCTCAAATATATAGACACATGGCAGTGTTAATACGTTCATCTTTTTAAAAAATGACTTACAGGAGTCAGTTTCACCTAACTTAAATATAGCCCTGATACAGCGTTTTTGAGCAATGAACGCCCGCCCCTTGTCTGTACTGTTGCCCCAGAATATTACACCGTATCTGAGGAGATTCGTTTTATTATTTCGTTCACCATTCTGTCCGTAGACGCTTTGATATTTTTGACAGATGCCCGGACCTGACGTCTCAGTGCTGCCACCTAGTGAACGTCATTTCAGAACCCTCATTGTTTGCTGTCGAGTTTCTTCTTTTTTGTTGGAAGTATTAAATAATTTTACTTCAGGTATTTAATTTCTGGATCAAACGAAGGGTTTCTATTCCTTCCTATCCCATTCTAGATTCTATGGGCACGGTAGATCAATCATAGACCTCAGCCTATGTGTTTCTCTGTCTGTAGTCGGTCCCTCATATCTGAGGATCGTAGTCAGCCTCGGAGTTGCATTTGGAGCGGCTGATCCGCCTCCACCGGTTTCTGTCCAGCGCATCCCTTACCACCGTGTAGAATTTAGAGGACGATGATTCCTTCACCTGATCGGTCCATCGTGTTGGTGAACGACCGCGCGATCGTTTGCCCTCGATATTCCCGACCACAATCAGTTTTTCCAAACTTTCATCGCCTCTGCGTATTATGTGGCCGAAATAGGAGAGAATACGTTGTTGACATATGGTTGACAAGTAGATTTTTATTCGAAGCTGGGTAAAGATCGAACATTAGTCTCGAGCACCACATTTCAAATGCATCAATCCTTTGTGTTTCTCACGCCAAAATCGTCCACGTTTCTACTCCATACAGAAGATAAGGAATACTAGAGCTCGTATCAATCTGCTCTTGGTTTTGATACCAATTCATCTCTTCTTCCAAATGCTACCAAAACGGGTCACAGCATCTTTGGCCATCCCAATACGCCTTTTTATCTCGGGGACACAGCTACCGTCATTGCAGATTTGCGTTAATCCTATGTGTTAATCTAGGTTACAATCTATCTGTGTGCCAAATTTCATCTAAATCCGTATGGCCGTTGTTGCGTGATTGAGTAACAACGGCCGTTTGAGTAATTTATTTAATAACAGTGGCAGTTTGAGTAATTTATGCGGCCTACCCAAATGTCCTTTCTTTTGTATTGTTCGACGGATCATTCGAGCTCATCAAGTTCTGATTTGAGCTGCATGATTACTGATAAATGCGTGCACTGATTGGACAGGTCCACTCAATCTGTGTGGTTTTTTCCTCAAAAGACCATTTCAGACACCAATCCACATGGTCTTCACATGATCTGACCAAGATTATGTCTGGACTTTAAAAGAGACTGTGACCTCTGAGTTTGTTTCGGCCTTTCTTCTCAGAGTAGTCAGATAGGAAACGCCGGCCTCATCTAGTTTAAAAAAATATGTTTGACGTGTAAAAGTGTTTGTACAAACCTACTTACAGAAATAAAATCATTTATCATTTAACAAACATCCAAACATAAGATACAAATTTTCGCATTTATTTTATTAGCAGGATGCTATCTTGGTGATCTCAGCTGCCAAGTATTTCGTTGTGTTCCAGTGAGTCGCCTGGGCAGCGTGTCGGGCGGCGCGGGCCCGTCGCGCAGCCCCAGCCCCGCCAGCCCGGCCAGCCCGCACGACCTGTACAGGCAGCACGGCCAGCACTACAGGTAGGGACAGCTGGCCTCACCGATGGGGGCAGTACAGGGTCTAATTAGCTGGCACCGACGTGTTAGGTATTGTTATAAAAAACTAAAAGAACAAAGAATTTTATTTATATCATCCGATGGGCCTGTAGCGGCACTTCAGAAAAATACTTCGCAACAATATCTTAAAACACAAAAAGAGAAGTGGCGCCATCTACAATGCCGCAAGCGAACTACGCAAGACTCACGTCACACAAATCCTGCATCGCGCAATTAGAGTTTACCGCGCGACTCGCATAGGTACAACATCCCTACATCAACCGTCGGGCAGTTGCCCACCAGACACAACACCCGTCTGGTCGGAGGATCCTCCCTTTACCATAGAGTATGAGTGAACTTTACACCCTGTGCCTCATACCTCTATAGGCCGAAGGAAAATACAACAACAGCGAGCCAATGCTCGTAATAGATCAGCTGTTTTTGTAATTTTTCGTGCAACAAAGATATTTTTTTACGAATTTCCAAAAACTTAAACGTAACAGTCGTTTGATTGGCTTAATGTACTTTTAAGTGTAATTTAAAGTGTTGAAAAAATTTGGAATTATTTAAAAAATTAAACTTTTTTTTTTTCATTAGTTACATGTATTGCCAGCTAATTAATTTGACCCTGTATAACCCGGTATTTCCATTTACATTTGCCATCTGCAGAAGCTAGTCTATAATATTTAAGAAAATAGTTGTAAGCACTTAGTTTAAGCAACAGTTTTGTAAGCTACTATTGTCACTGCCTGTAATACACCGTGTACAACGCTGCGTGTTCCAGACTGGAGCCGTCGTACTCGGGGTCCAGCTCCGGCAGTCGGCACACGTACGCGTGAGGCGCAGCCCCGCCGCAGGTAATATCTATAAAAAGTATCCTATGTGTTAATCCAAATTATAAACTATCTGTATGTCAAATTTTATCCAAATTAGTTGAGTAGTTTTTGCGTGAAAGAGTAACAAACATCCATACATCCTCACAAACTTTGACATTACACGCTTTAAATTAGCTTCACTTGTATGTTTGTTTGTTTGCATGTTTGTAACCGACTCCTTAGGGCTCGATAAAAAAAAATAGAGAAAAATAAAAAAAATAAGAAACTGAAAAAATCACGCTTTTGTAGTTAGCAGAACTAAAACTTGAAAATAAATAATAGTTTAAAAAACACGCTTTAAAAACCAAACTAAAAAAGGAGAAAATAATTTAATTCAATTAAAAAGCGTGGGGTGCTTTTTGAGGTATTTTTATAATCACTTAATGTCAAGCACCACCCCACGTTAAACTATTATTTATTTTCTATTTTTTAGTTCTGCTAACTACAAAAGCGTGATTTTTTCAGTTTTACTTTTCCTTCTTTTTTTCATTTTTCTGTATTTTTTTTTAAATTATTGAATTGTCATCGGTTCTCGATAAGTTTCCTAAGTGTCCTTGAAAGCGTGTTTTATAGTTGTTTATTTATAATGCTAGCTTTTGCTAGCCCGGCCGCACGGAGATAGAAAATTATACCGTGGGAACGTAGTACCGGAATAAATAGTACCCTATTTGTTAATACAGGTTATAATCTATCTGTGTGCCAAATTTCATCCAAATCCGTTTAGCCGTTTTTGCATGATTGAGTAACAAACATCTATATATACTAACTTTCACATTTATAGAATTAGTAGTAAATTAGGGTGACACTCGGCAGTACTGTAGCTTCCCATTAGTGAAAGAATTTTCGAAATGACAAATGATTTTATTTCTGTAAGTAGTACAAACACTTTTACACGTGACCTCTGAGTTTGTTTCGACCTTTCTTCTCAGAGTAGTCAGATAGGAAACGCCGACCTCATCTAGTTTAAAAAATATGTTTGACGTGTAAAAGTGTTTGCACAAACCTACTTACAGAAATAAAATCATTTATCTCGTCCATAAATAATTGACCGAAACAAACATGGAGGTTACAGCCTCTTTTAAAATCCAGGCATAATCTTGGTCAGATCATGTGAAGACCATACAATATAGATTGGTGTCTGAAATAAGACAATACCTAATAACATCTTAAATAGCTGACATATGGCAAATTTTAAGTTTTTTTTTGAGTTTCGTAATTTTTATTACCTATTATTGTATAGAATCAAGTTCTTCTAACTTAACAGACAGCTGTGCTGCTGGGGAGTTTGTTCCGCTACTTCTTCTTCCCAGCTAAAGCACTAGGAAGTGGTGAAGGGTGGGCGTTTTTGGGAACTGTCTTATGTAATTTTATTTTGACGTTCAAAAAGAGCTGACTCTCAGCCTAGTTTGAATAAATGACTTTTGATTTTGATTTTGAATAAAATAATGCTAATGCAATGCTTCCAACACCCTAGAGGTGCCTAATATTAATAGTACCTACTAGTTATAGTTAATTTAAGTATCTCATTATAAGCGAACTGTTATTTTTAAGTTCTTATGAGAAATAAAGTTCTTTAAACCTAAATGGTATTTTGAGGAAAGAACCACACAGATTAAGTGGAGCTGTCCTGGCAGTGCACGTATTTGTCAGTAATTTAATACCAAAGGCAGGACGGATTTGGATCAGTAGTTCCAGAATTGCCTTCCTACATAAAACCTTTAATAAATTCACTTCCACCTGACATTAGGGAGTGCCAAACTGTTGCAGTATTTAAGGGCCCTCTTACATTACGGCGTTGCGCTCCGTCCTGTACAAGCGGTCGTACGATACCGAGCCAATAACCCGAAAAATAAAGAATTCGTGCTAGTCGGATTTACAAAGGAAGTCAGGAAGAATGAAAACGTTTCTTATGAACGCTGCCTTTACGCTGAGGGCTATATGATTGAGTTCTAGAGAAAAGTTGTAGACCTTGATAGTGCCTACAAAATAGTCAGCGACAGCATATGTCTAACTTTTATATTTAAGTCACAAAAAGTCGTTATTATAATACAAAAAAAAATCGTTAGATCATGTTTATTGGTCATATTATCAACAATTATGAATTCTTATCAAAATAAGTTAATTTATCGTCTCAAGTGTTTAAAACAAAAGATTTTTCCCTTTTACTGCATATAATTTAGACGAATGGTTAAAGAGATAATACGACATAGGAATGGAACCGCGACCGAGTCGTAATCTATTGAGTGATATAAAAATGTTTACCGCCCAACGAAATGGCCACGGGTCATATATTTCAGTGTTATATATTTTAGTGATATTTTTTTAGTAGTGTGTATGTATGTATATTTATTTTCGCATTGTATGTGTATATTTAAATTAGAGTATATTTTTATTTAAATTTCCCCTTCTACTATTACACACACGTTATCTACATCTGATGTCTTTTTTTTATCTTATCTCCTATCGCAGACGTGCTGGAAGAGATTTCTATAGAAATAAGCATTACATTTGCCCATTTGCATCTGTTCCTTTCTTCTTGTTTGTTTATATGTGTGTGCGTAAATGGTTAAATAAATGAATAATGTAGATCACAATTTAATTTCTTCCTTTCAGTCGGAGCACGACTCACGCTACGACTGCTAGCGACTAGCTACAGTCGCGCTAGTTGCTGGCAACAGTCGCGCAACAGTTGCCGGCAACAGTCGCGCCACAGTCGCCGGCAACAGTCGCCGCTGCAGTGCTCACAAAGACTATTCGTTGATTAGTTAATAATGAATGTTCCAAGTTCACGCGAGTGTCCGGTTGTCCTGACCTTGTCCCCTCTCTCTAGGACTTACGAATACAATATGGCCGTCAGTGAATATAGTGATCTGTGAGACTAGCGGGCTGGCAGACGTTGTGCTGCCCGAACAGCGCCATCTGCCGTGTCCAATTGTGAATCTGAACCATCCAGGGATCCACTCAAACACACACGTTTTTTTTAAATCAAAATCGGTCGAGCCGTTTCTGAGATTAACGGGAACAGACGGACAATTTTTTAATAATTGTTGCTACCGCATATTCTTTCATAAGCATTTCGGAAAAAGCTGTTATTTTAATATTACAAACAGACACTGCAATTTTATTTATTTGTATAGATATCACAGAGAGAGTATCCCGTCCTTCGTCCCCCCCCCCTCCCATCCAGTCCTATGATCTCATCATTTAAGTATAAATATACATACTGTATAATATAGAAGATAATTACACTGTCAGTGAATAAGTTTATTATAAATATTATATTATATTGTTGACAAAACTGTGGGATGTTTACTGAACTAAACTAAAAGTAGTGCTGTCTTGTTCTAGCAAGTGTCGTTGGAAAGAGATGGAACGAATTTACGTATGTTTGGAAGATTATGTGCCTGTTTTAGTTGATTCTCTTGTGTAACAACTAAACTGAATTTAGGCTATTGCTATCTTTTTTTTTTCTAAGGCCACAATAGACGAAAATAAATTAAGAGCGGTTTAATTAAACTAAGGGCTGATTTTTCAATAGTCAGTAATAAATCTGACAGTTTGGCATATTTTCTATACAAAAGCTGTGAAACCGACATATGTATTCCTCAAATAAGACTTATTTGACTATTGAAAAATCGGCCCTTTGTCGCCGTTCGTTTTAATTATACTTGTTATTAAAAGGTGGTTATAATTTTAGTTCATTTCAGTCATTGGCCTATGGTCGACCTAGTGTGAGAGTCTATCAACTATCTCAATCTAACGCATCGACCGCTTGCGGGGTTCCGATTGGCCCTGGATTGGCGAAGGACCAATCGGAGCATCGAACGCGGTCGAGGTTAAAATAAACTCACACTAGGGTCATAGTTAAGAGATTTTTTATAAACCCACTGATATTTGAACATACGCGCAGTTGTTGGAACATCGTCTTCTGAGCTACAAGTCACAAGTTCATTCCTATCAAATATCGGCGTAAATATAATGTGTTCACTGGCAGTATACAAGGTCGAATTGAATTAGCTAACAAAACTCCATCGAAGCGATGGTGTGAATATGTTATCTAGAGTAGCAATAAACTACATTATAGTCGTGAGTGAAGCGTGAGCATTGGTGGTCGTGAGTTCGAACTTTATACTGGTGATTTTTCCGCGCAGTGAATTTACAACTCTCGGTGTTGAACCGAGCGTTGAGAATCCAGTAGAGGGGCCATTCAAGTATTACGTAAGCAGTTTTTAGCAATTATTGACCCTCGTCAGCAAAAGTAAGCAAAGTTCTTACTCCCCCCTCCCATGCTCACGTAAACATTGGTAGCAGACACCTAACGTGTCTGCTCACTTTCTTGTGATTTTGGTATACTGTCATCGTTTTCTTCGAGCCATTCATAGACAAGTAGGGTTGTCATGTGTTCAAATCAAAATCGAATAAATTTTGTAGAAAATCCAAAAGTTAATAAATAAATTCTGCTGACGTAATCACCATCCAGACCCCCCATCCCCCATGTCATCAAAAATAAGCAAAGCAAAGACCCCCCCCGCCCCCTGTAGTGCTTACGTAATACTTGAATGGCCCCAGAGTGAATATTAGCGCGTAGAAAATCGAACAGTTAACGTTCGACTTTTAAATCTATTCAGTAACTTCACTGTTGAAAGGTTTTGACAAAAAAGAAGATAGTGAGGTGCTGTGAGAATGATTGAAATTGACTTGAAATAATGTACTTACATGCAATTATTTTTATTTTAAATTTAATAACTTGTTTTAAAAACATGATATGCACTATTAAAAATCGTGGAATTTGTTATTTATTTTGTTTTTCTGTAGTTAGATAATTTATTTAAAAAAAAAACATTCCTTTATATTAATAAATTATTAATTATCCTTATATTCCACATCTTACAAACGATTTTTTTAAGTTTTATATTAGTATTACGAATGATAAAAATTGTTTAATTTAAAATTAAAGCATTTTTATAATTCGTTTTGTACGCAAAATCGTTCACACTCAACACTTAGTTTTAGTATGGTACCATTATTTTTCTTTGAACTGTCAAGTTACTGAATACAATTAAAAAGTCGGACTATAGTTTTACTGTTAGACCTTCAAGGTGTGCGAAAGAATCCCGCAGTGATTTTAATACGTCCGTGGGAACGTGGGCTTACTTTGTGTATATTATATCATCACACTGCTCTCAAAACGGTGAAGGAAAACATCGTGAGGAAACCGACATGTACTAGAATCAAACATTCTAAGACATGTGACATCTACCAACCCGCACTAGGCCCGCGTGGTGGATTACGGCCGACTCCCTCTCACAGAGAGGAGGCCTGTGTCCCAGGGGCCATTCATGTATTACGTTAGCAGTTTTTTAGCAATTATTGACCCTCCCCTCCCTCTCGTCAGCAAAAGTAAGCAAAGCTCTTACTCCCCCCTCCCATGCTCACGTAAACATTGGTAGTAGACACCCAACGTGTCTGCTCACTTCCTTGTGATTTTGGTATACTGTCATCGTTTTCTTCGAGCCATTCATAGACAAGTACCCTACTTGTCTATGAATGGCTCGAAGATTTTCTACAAAATTTATTCGATTTTGATACCCTTCAAAATCGAATAAATTTTGTAGAAAATCCAAAAGTTAATAAATAAATTCTGCTGACGTAATCACCATCCAGACCCCCATCCCCCATGTCATCAAAAATAAGCAAAACAAAGACCCCCCGCCCCCTGTAGTGCTTACGTAATACTTGTATGGCCCCCCAGCAGTGGGAACATTATAGTCAATCAGACTATAACGTTCCCCATTTCTCTTCGCAGTACTTATTACGATTAAGTATTTTTATTTAATAGTAATTGTTAAAATACCAATTAACTAATACTTAGCCGAAAACGATATGGTACTAAGTTTGATTTAAATTTAACAAAATAAAAACCGGTATATACTGAAACCCTCATCTGTGAAGTTTTGTCTGTTAATTTAATTTGACCTTGTGCTATATAAATACTTGTATAATATAGATATATCGTCAATACAGCGTGTCTCAGACAGTTGCTAGCTTATTCGGTTTATTTAACAATTCGCACGAATCGGGCGAATCGACACTTTTAAATAACACTTTATTTTCTTTAGGCGATATTAATTTATTTTTGGGCGAATTAACAACTCCAAAAACACGTGTTAGGCACTTGGCACGTACTCCATGTACTTACCTTGACATTTTCTCATAAGTTTGTTGCATAAATTAACTTAACGACTACTGAATACCAGTATTCTACATGGATCGACTGCCTATCTAACCTTCACAACCCAGTTACTGGGTATTACGATACGGTTGTCAGACTTTCGGGCTTCTGACGACCCGTAACAACTGTCAAAGATCCACGAGTGTCGAGACAAACGGCTTTGCGTGCTTTCCGACACACGGTATTTAGAAAACAAATATAATTATTATTAATAATTTCAAAAAATCGTGGGGTGATTTTTAGAGTATTTTTATAATAAATTAATATCAAGCACCCCACGCTTTTTGAAATTATTTTCGACAACTACTATTTATTTTGAATTCATTGAAATTATTGAATTGTCATCGGTCTTTGATAAGTGCAAAGTTTCAAATCAATCTGATATTGTGAAGTGGGTGAAAATCTCGTTCTAAGATTCCGTTACATAGATACATAAATACCAAGCTATTAAAAGTGTGTGTGTGAAAAAGTGTCGATTAGCCCGATTCGGGTGAATAAATTCACGTGAAACGACTAACGAGTTGTTTTTTTTGTCTCGATTACGATGTTGGTTCGACGTAGACTGTTGTTCAGTTTTACACCTGTCTGATACATCGTGTTTATTATAAGAAGCCCCGGTTGTAAAACCGACTGTCAAGTCTCTTGTCATGTATTATATGTAAGCTATTTAGCAATATGAAAAGTAATAAATGATGTATGTAGATTATAAAAGCAATTTACCATAGAACACATCTTTTAAATTTCAAGTTTGTTCAATGGTTTAAGGGATAATTCTCATTACACCGTGCCGTGTCCAGGCCGGGCCGTGTCTGTTTTTATTACACAGTGCCGTGTGGTCACGGACACGGCACGGCCCCGTCTATTCAGAATCATCCCTAAATGACACTGACATTGACATTATGGCATCGAAACGACTGTTATGTTTAGAAATTTGAAAAAAATATCTATGTCCCACGAAAAATTATAAAAAACAGCTGATCGATATTGGATTATCTTCGCCCATAGAATGATGATTTTTTTTGATTTTTTGAGTACTGTTTTATCATGATACTATGTATTTAATTTTTATGTAATACTAGGGCTACGTTCCGAGATACGATAATATCGATTTGAGCGTGGTCACACCCGTTCCGAATTGGCGTGAGCGCGATAACGATGTCCCGTGAATCGTCATAGATGACGTCATGACATGCGCCATCTTGCGATAACGCCGACCATGCATAATACTAATAACACAGTGAGCGCTGTCAAAAATGACAGTTGTGCTGTTTTGTTTTGAATCGTATCATATCTATATCTAACTTAGATATAGTGCTTCTGGCTAGAGTCGCCACCTAACCAAATAAGAAGACGAAATTTGTGGTGTACACAAGTTTTATATGGTGTAAATTGGTTTTAACATTGAGTGAGCACTGTTAGCGCGTTCACGAGCGTTCTGTATTGTTAACAAAAATGACAGTTCTTAGCTGCCATAATCGTGATATCTATCTCGGAACGCAAATTATTGATGTGAGCGCTCACAGCGCTATTTTTCTAATTCGGAATGTAGCCTAGGTTCTGACAGCGGTTTCGCCCACGTGGAGATCTGAAATGACCCCACGGGAACGTACTACCGAGATAAAAAAGTATCCTATAATTTAATCAAGGTTATAAACTATCTTTATGCCAAATTTCGTCCAAATCCGTTCAGCCGTTTTAGCGTGATTGAGTTACGAACATCCAAACATACAAACTTTCACATTTTATTTTATTTATTTGGGACAAATTTTTGAAGAAGTCTTTTCTTTGACCATTTAACAATACACTTAAGGACATAAGTCCCGTTTGGTAGCGTAACACGGTCGCTTTATGAACCGTACTGTTAATTAACGGCTTGTCTTGAAGATTTGAAAAATATATGATTTTGCTATAGATTCATATAGATCATTTTGCCGAGGGTACTTTTTTTGTATGGTTAATACTTTTGCTGTAAAAAAATATTTTCCAACACGCAATATTTTGGCTTCTATTCCAACTCCTACTAAACGGCTTCGTTATTTGGAAACAAAAATACACTGAAAAATAGATAGTTAGAGGTACCACAGAATCGCTAGAGCACAATTGTAAATTAATCAACATTTGCCAAGGAATATCCCCATTTTGAGATAAATGCTCAGAGGTGCCCTGCGCGGGCGCGGGCGGCAGTCGTGCTTTAGTATACAGATGGGAGATGAGGATACTATGGGCCTTAATTTTTTTCGGCTGTATTATTTATCGATACGCCTAATTGTGCGACAAAAACCCTAGTGTTTTAGGGTGTCCTTCGTTTGGGCAGCGCGTTAAGTAGCATTAGACTTGACAGCAGGTCTCCCGGCCAACTTCCCCGGATATAAACCGTGGGCAAATGTATAAATATAGCTTGT
Source organism: Antitype chi (assembly GCA_947359405.1). Lineage (NCBI taxonomy): Eukaryota > Metazoa > Arthropoda > Insecta > Lepidoptera > Noctuidae > Antitype > Antitype chi. The sequence continues at coordinate 823,665 of OX375837.1, forward strand.
AAGACTGTATGGAAAGTTGAATTGTATTGTAATTGAGTTTTGTTAACATTGTTGTGTTGTGTTACTGCCATAGATAGTCGTTTAACTGCGGGAAGCTTCTCTGTTCGGTGACCACTTTTTTTTCTTCATTGCGTGTCGATAGCAATTACAGTCAGCTCAGAATTAGTCTCCGAGCTTGACACTGTCAGCAGCGTCCATCAGCTCGTGTAACGTGCAACAACAGGACACGCTGGACACGGTATTAAGTGCTCCATTGTTTGTGGGACAGCACCACATTTACACTCCAGGGTGGAGTCATCTGTGAATTATTAGAATGATGAGATTATTTAATTAAGTTTAAATCAAAGTAGGTACAATTTTTTTTTCAGGAAAGTACTAGACCATTGGTATTTATAATTATTTTTAAACATTTATTTACTCTTTAATAAAAATATGTAACCGTAATAAGTACTGCAAAAAGAAAAAAAAATACAATGTTTAATTTTTTTATGACTAAATTATTACTTAAAAAAATTGAATACAGACTTATAAATACCAACGATCAAGGGCTTGGCTGAAAAAAGATTGTACTCTGATTTAAACTTACTAAAATAATCACGAAAAACCACTACAAATGCGGCGTTGCCAGCTCGCGCGGTATGAATGCTCTTAAAACGGAAACGTGAGAGCATTTCGCTGCCCCCAGTTGATACAATACTAAGCTGATGACACAGTAACACAACACATTCACAAACAATAAATATAAATATATAAATATTAATAAGCTGTACATAATAATATAATATACTGACCATGATTGTGTCTAACATGTATTTATTAACATTTTGACTAAAATGTATTCCGTTTTTAATACTTTGACGTTATATATTCACTGTTTAAATAACTATTGCCTAGTAGACAACGCCTTTATGTCTTAGTGGTAAGGGTGGTTTTCGCCGAGCCGCACTAGTCGATCGATCAGGTTAAGCTACGCTTGCCGCGGTTAGTCCGTGGATGTGCGACTATCTTTACATACCAATACCTCGTGCCTCAGAAAGCACGTTATAAGGCCAGTTACGGGACGTCAGAAGCCCGAAAGTGTGACAACCAGTCTTACCAAGGGAAATCGTCTTACCCAGTAACTGGGTTGTGGAGGTCAGATAGGCAGTCGCTCCATGTACAATACTGTTATTCAGCTGCACCCGGTGCCCCAGGTGGTGATGTGAGTTGAGACACTGGAAAGCGGTATTCAAGGTGTAACAGAATAGACGCAAGACCTGAAATTAGTTTGTTCCTAATTGACTACTGAATCGATTTCAATAACTTTTCATATACGATTTATTTTTTAAATTATGTATTTTGCCATACCTACCACTGATTGAGCCAAAGAAAATTCAATCTTATCCCGAAGAAATAAGACTCAATTTTAAATGCATAAAGTAATCAATTTTGTTATTCAGCTGCACCCGGTGCCCCAGGTGGTGATGTGAGTTGAGACACTGGAAAGCGGTATTCAAGGTGTAACAGAATAGACGCAAGACCTGAAATTAGTTTGTTCCTAATTGACTACTGAATCGATTTCAATAACTTTTCATATACGATTTATTTTTTAAATTATGTATTTTGCCATACCTACCACTGATTGAGCCAAAGAAAATTCAATCTTATCCCGAAGAAATAAGACTCAATTTTAAATGCATAAAGTAATGCATGGGTCGACACGTTTTTCTTAATAATATCAGTTAGCTTTAAAAAAAAATAGTTTTGGCCATCGTATTATGCTTTTAACTCGATACTCTAATTGGGGTGTATGAGGTCTTGCGTTAATTATGTTACTCGTTGTATAGTGACCTTATGGGTAATTCTTCACAAAGGTCAGGTACTTACTACTCGCAACCTGCGTGCGTGTATAACCTGCAGGCTCAGCATGACGCCTTCTATTTCTACGAAGAATAGACAGTGCTTTTTCTGTACAAAGTCACATTTCGTTTCTCCATTTTTGACATGGCACCGTAGATATCCTTTTACAATCTGTCATTTTGTCTTTCGTTTCTAACGATCTTTGTCTAAGTCCTTTTATAAGTAGACTATTTCAGACGAATATTTCTTCCGAAACTGTCAAAATCACACTGACAACAAACTTTCTACGCGACTGCCACAAAGTACACACGATTATCTACAAAATCATGATACGTTTAGAACGCATAACTGTGATAATTAATGGAAGAACATAGCTATCTTCTCCTATTGTACATCATTTCGTTAATAGAATATTCTTATTATTCTTTTATTTCAGACAAAGTCCATAGGGTTTTTTTTTTGGATGGGAAATCATCAAATAACTTCTCCCGCTCTTCGTGTCAGCCTTTTACTGACTAAAACCCACCCGTGTTCCCTCAGTTGCCTGTGTGCCAGGGGCCGCGGTATCTCTTTCGAACAACCCGCACCCCTGGCAGGCATCGGCCCTTGCGGACCCCACCAGTTAGTGCTGACATCTGAGTCCATAGGGTTAGTAACAATTTTGCTTATCCTCTAGTGTTAGTACAGATACAGATTAGATAGTCATGTCTATTCTTCCGTCGACAAATCGGTGCTCGTGCTAAGCCTGCGAAGTAAACGGAGTATATAAGGATCTTAGTAGGTGGCATTATGTAGCTTCTGCTTACCCGCATGGTATGAAGGCGTGAGTATAAGTACCTATGTATGTAAGTAACAGGGGCGAGTCTGTCGCTAGTTATGTAAACAGTGATATGTAGAACTCATGTTATTGGTTACAAAAGACTATGTTTAATAAAGTTTGTTGTATCATTCTGTTAATGTATTATAAACATTGTGTTTTATTAAATAAATACTCTTTTAACCCATTCATAGCGAAATGTAAATTAAAAACGTAACTGTTTCAAATAATTTATTTCTTTAATGATTGAAGTATTCTGAAATGCAAAAAGGCAAAAAAAAAAATGGAAATAAGAACCATTTTTTTGGGGATGTTCGCAGTACACTTTTAGAAATCAAACATAAAAGTCAGTCAAAATAAAATAAAAATACGGTAAACGATTACAACCATTATAAACAAGAATAAATCTCATAATATTTTGCACATTAGGTACATAATATTTACACCCTGAATAATAAAAAAAATATGATAGAAAAGACTTACCTGTGTTATCTTGACAAATGCGACTGCAAGTGAATCACTGCCATAAAAGAAAAATCTACTACGATTGTACCTCGTTTTGTGAACCCTATGTCACCGACTTCCGAAATTAAAGTTATTTTTCACTTTGTTATGTTTTTTCGGAATTCGATTAGTTTCTTTTTTGGAAAAAGTTCCTGGGGTCCTAAGTAAAAATACAAAGGCCCGTATTTCAGAATGTTAATCAAGTCTGGTTTGATCTTCAATCAGTCGATCACAGTTTAAGTAAAGAATCAAAACTAGAACATCGTTCTTACTGCAGAACGGTAATTAATCAATACTCGGCTGAATCGAAACTCAGTACGAGCCTAAAGAGGAGATATGTATTGTCTATGCATCAGTAGAGATCATTGCTTGAGTTTCCGTCTGTAATGCGGATCTAAATAGCCAATCAAGTGCGACCAAGATGGATGTAGCTCTCGCCGGTCGTTGCCGCGGCACCGCTCGTTTTGCTCGCGTGCGTGGTCGCAGTTCTAACCTTACCTAAGCCATTTGGTCGGGGTGCAACAAGCAACGGGGTTACACAAGTATTTGTTTACAGGGTCTTATAAAAAGCTAGCGAAACTGCAGACTTTATGGGTATCCACATGTAAACACGATAAAACAAAAACAAAAACGCCTGCGTAGTTTTGCTAACTTATTTAATTTGACCCCGTAGTATATGTTAACGAATTGTGAGATATAAGGATGAACTCTAATTGACGTCTCCGAGTGCGTAAAAAGGTAAATGACGAGAATTAAAAGTAATATAATGGTTTTTAGACGGCTACAATGCAGTGTATATAATTATGTATAATACATGCGCGATGACGTGTAAAGGATCTGTTATAATGTATAAATAATATCGTTGTATAAAGTTATACTTGTAGATAACAGCCGAGTGTTTTTATAAAACCAAGAACATTGAGGCGTTTGTGTAAGTTGATAATGTGTGTGTGTGTGTGTGTGCGTGCGTGCGTGCGTGTTTGTGTGTGTGTGGGGGGCTCGTGTCCTGGCTGTTGTTACGGCAGATCATTATTATCATGTATAAATTAAATATTTATTCACAACTTTTTGTTTTTCTTTTTCTAAACTGGCATATCCTTACCAAAACGATATTGTATACACGCCAGCACATCAAGCTGCCCCAATCAGTCCAATTTCTTTGATAGTTTTTCTATTACAAAAGTATAAGGTTCATGTTCGACAAAATTTGACAGTTTGGGATAGTTTGATGTGCTGGCGTCTATACGATAGGTACCTACACAACTTTGTAATTAACCTTTTATCCGCTTGCGTCGGATTAATCCGACAAATATTTTCGGGTCCATTTCGCCAGGGTCGTATATTTATGACCAAAATACCACAGCTCGTTTAATCTGCTTTTTTATTTAATTACGCTGTATTCTATCAAAAAGACGTTTATATTCGGTAAATGGTTAAATAAGTAACCATTTACAATTTCATACACTTTAGTCTCTTAAGTCTAGTAAGTATTGCACGTCCCTCTTTGTTGTAGGTATTTATTTTTCGATTCACTGTGCCGGGCGCTGGGGGCACGACAACTGATATGGAGTCGGGCAGTTAAAGGGTTAAAGCACATTTAACCTAGACTGAGTTAGTTCCCCGAATTTAATAAAACTCTAAAACCTGAAGACGCACAAATTATATTTTCAGCGCACATTTTTGCACAAATATAAGCCCATGCACAATATTTCACTCTCCGATCATTCGTTTAGAATGTTCCTGCTGGACCAACGTTACTCCAGCAGAAATCGTTTTTACCATTTTTTTCCAAAACCACAAAGCACACAAATTTTTATTTGGCGCACATTTACAGCAGGTTCCGCACTAATTACTTATATTATGTACGTTTCACTCACATCACTCTAGAAGTCACTTTCCTGCTGGAGTAAAGTACACAAAAAATAGGGCACTGGTGTGTGCCTTGGACTCGCATCGCAGCTCAAGAATTTCTTCGAGAGCAGCGAGGATATCGTTGATACACACTCGATCCTGTATTGCGCGGCAGTTGCGGCATGCCGTTTAGCTAACATCAAGATTCCAAGCTGTGACGGAGCTTCTCGACCGAAACCAGCCGCACTAGACTTTAAACCCACCCGTATTTCTTCAGTTGCTTGTGCCAGGGCCACGGTAACTCTTTCGAACCAATCAAGCAGGTGTCAAGCCTCTCGGACCCTTCAGTTATTGCTGACATCTCTTACAGGCGTGCGTGGAACACAACGCGCCGTCGACCCGGGCTTGGTCCTTACCGGACGGCGAGCTACCCATTGCTCGCCGTCCGCAAGACCGCGATCCCATGGCGGCAATCCGGCAAGGAGACTCGCTGCCTCACCGGAGACCGTACGGTATCCCCGGACTGCTGGATGGCCATGACCCTCTGGGAACCACTCAACCGACTGGCTGCTCGCCGCCCCAAAGAGCGTGCCCACACTGGTACCCCGTAAAGGGCTATGGACTGCACAAAGCCGCACCAGCCTGGCAGTGCAAAATCGAGCGTCATATCGATGGGGCCACGCTACTTATCGGCAAACATACTGCTTCAGGGAGGGCTATACACGACCACGAGTGATGATAATAAGAGCACAACCCCAAAAATGCTCTGACCTGCGTCTTGTCTCTTGGAACTGGCCAATCCTTGACAGCGGCAATCTTCTCTGGATCCGTGCGGATACCTTCTTCCGACATCCTACATACCCCAAAAAGCTAACTTGCCGTTTGAATAGTGAATATTTCTTCGAACTCAACTCGAGGTTGGCACTCTGGATCTTCATGAGCACGCGTTCCAGGTTTTGATGATGTTCTTCAAACGTACGGCCTATGATGATGATGTCATCCAAATAGACCAAACAAGCATCGCCAATTAACTTGGTTAGTAAAAGTTCTATCAGCCTTTCAAACATTGCCGGAGCGTTGCACAATCCAAACGGCATAAATTTAAATTGCCACAGACCCTTTCCTGTCGAGAATGCTGTTTTCTCCTTGTCCTTAGGGTCAATTTCAAGTTGCCAGTAGCCACTTTTCAGGTCCAGCGTGCTAAACCACTTTACTCCAATAAGCATGTCGAACGTGTCATCAATTCTTGGCAAAGGGTAGCTGTCCTTCTTCGTAACGTCATTATTCAGATGACGATAGTCAAAACAAAACCGCATGCTGCCGTCTTTCTTCCTTACCAGTACTACAGGTGAACACCATGGACTAGATGAAGGTTCAATAACACCATCCTTCACCATTCCCTCAATCATGGTTTCCACATCCTTTTCACGCGCTACCGGCAATCTCCTTGGCCGCTGACGGATAGGCAAATCCTCTCCTGTATTTATTTTGTGTTGAACTAAGCCAGTCTTCCCAATGTCAGCATCGTTTGAAGAGAAAACTTCGGCGTACATGAGTAACATCTACTTCGCCTTGGCCATTTCATTTTGCGACAGAGCGCTGCGACAGTCTTATAATGAATGATGGTGACTCTTGAAACTTGTCTTCCTAAATTAATTCAACTGGTTTTTAACGACATTCGTTCATATGTACTTGTGAGTAAAAACAGAAGATTTTCAATGGGCAGATAAATTCAAGTTGCAGAATGTGAATTCAAGTACCGTTAAACAAAGCCAGTCAATTCCAAAAATGAGCAGAAATTACAAAAAACGATAGACAAAGCCAAAGTCGTAAGTGGTTAAAAGAAAGAAATGAAACGCAAAATAACACCGAAACCCACGAAGTCTATTCTATTTTTTCATATGGCAAGCAAAGCCGATGTTGATTATTCTGCGAATATCTAAAGTGAATTGGAAAAACGTGTGTTATATGAAGTAATCAGGACCGGAACATTTGAAAGGTGCTTTCTTAATCGCGAATGTAAAAAGTACGTGTCATTCTTTCTTTCGTTTAACTGTAAAAAACCATGCAATTATTTTTAAATGCATTTCGAAACAATATTTTAGGTACAATTTGTATTTTTAATTAAAATTAAACATTTTGTATGCTGTTTATTAGTTTTTTTTTTTAATTCTATATGGTAATTTAGCTTTAAAACATTTTCGCATAGTGTTGCCTGTTACTTTCGTTGTAGCGAATTTATAACTATACTATGCTTACATACGGGTAACTCTTATTTATAGCTTATACAATGTTAGGCTGTTGAGGTTTTTCGCCAGTGTACTCGAGTATGTGTTGTTAAATTACCTTGTTCACTAAAACCACCAGTCTCGTTTTCACCTGTGTCTAAACGAGTGTTTTACTAAATTACTTTTGAGACTAAAACTATTATGACATACATCACATTTGTAAGGTTTCTCACCAGTGTGTACGCGAGAATGATTTAATAAACTACTTTTGACACTAAAACCACGCTGGCATACAACACATTGATACGGTTTTTCACCAGCGTGTTTTCGAATATGAATTGTTAAAGCACCCTTAGAACTATAACCACGCAGACATACATCACATTTATAAGGTTTTACACCAGTGTGTAGGCGAGAATGTAATATTAAACTACTTTTGACACTAAAACCACGCTGACATACAGCACACTTATACGGTTTTTCACCAGTGTGTACGCGAGAATGTCTTAATAAATAAGTTTTGGCACTAAAACCACGCTGGCATACATCACATTTATAAGGTTTTTCACCAGTGTGTATACGTAAATGATCTGTTAAATGACTCTTTGAAGTAAAACCACGCTGGCATACATCACATTTATAAGGTTTTACACCAGTGTGTAGGCGAGAATGTTTTATTAAACTACTTTTGACACTAAAACTACACTGACATACAGCACACTTATACGGTTTTTCACCAGTGTGTACGCGAGAATGTCTTAATAAATAACTTTTGGCACTAAAACCACGTTGGCATACATCACATTTATAAGGTTTTTCACCAGTGTGTATACGTAAATGATCTGTTAAATAACTCTTTGAAGTAAAATCACGCTGGCAAACATCACATTTATAAGGTTTTACGCCAGTGTGTACGCGAGAATGCTTTCTTAAACTACTTTTGACACTAAAACCACGCTGACATACAGCACACTTATACGGTTTTTCACCAGTGTGTACGCGAGCATGTCTTAATAAATAACTTTTGGCACTAAAACCACGCTGACATACATCGCACTTATAAGGTTTTTCACCCGTGTGTGTGAGAGGATGTAACACCATGTATTTTACTTGATTAAAAATACGCTGGTCACATTTGTAAGGCTCTTTGAAATAAGTGCCAGGTTTCGACGTACGTTTGTCAGTTGTCTGGATACCGTTAAAGGCACATTTTTCCATTTTCGTTTGCTCGACTGTTATTGTATCTTGTAGTTTTATTCCACATGTGTCTAGATTTGGTTTCTTCGCAACGGTCGTCCCTGTGATTGTAAATCTGGTTACTACAATGTTGGAAAAAGATTGATAGGTACACGAATGAAAATAATAGTGCTTTGCATGATTCAAACTAGGACCAAAAAGTGGCAATTTCTGGTGACAGTGAATTGAATAGTACACGTAATCACTAGAGACATGCAGTATAAAATATTGTACTATTGTGGACGTTTTTTTTGTTTAACTCATACATATAATTTGTATTGGTTTACAATACAAATTATTTTTATGAGTTCATAGTTGCGTACCCCTCACGTTCACTCTTCTACAGTACAGTCAAGGAGGCATTGGCAATTGTATTCGCTACTGAGAAATTCCATCAGTACCTTACGGGAGGAAATTTGTACTTCGGACTGACCACAAACTACTTATATCAGTATTCTTGGGCCTAACATAAGTATACCTAGCGCGAAAGCAGGCCATTAGCAATACTGGGCAATTAAACTATCAGCTTATGATTATGCAATACAGTATGTCACAACGGATAAAATACAGCGGATTGTCTCTTACGTTTAATTAAATTACAAAAAATAAAAAATGTTTAAAAAACTAAAAAAAAACCGCTTTAAAACCAAACTAAAAAAGGAGAAAATAATTTAATTCAATTAAAAAGCGTGGGGTGCTTTTTGAGGTATTTTTATAATCACTTAATGTCAAGCACCCCACGCTTTTTCGTTGAATTAAATTATTTTCTCCTTTTTTACTTTGGTTTTTAAAGCGTGTTTTTTATTTTTTACACGCTTTATATTTAGCTTCACTTGTATGTTTGTTTCTTTGCATGTTTGTATGTAACCGACTCCTTTGAGCGCGATTTTGACCCACTTTAAACGGTCAGATTTCATTGAAACTTTGTAAACTTGTCGAGGACCGATGACAATTCAATAATTAAAAAAAAAAATTAGAAAAAAAAACACGTTTTTGTAGTTAGCAGAACTAAAAAATAGAAAATAAATAATATCTATATATATAAAACTATATATAAGGTGTAAAAAAATTAACTGCAAGAACTTCGTCCACATACTCGACATCGAAAAACAAACACATTACAAAAAAAAAAAATTTTTTTGAGCACTTTCTATATTTTCACATTAATAAAGCAATTTAGTATCATATTTTTTGTGCACTGTACGCAGGGCTGCGCTAGCGGCTCGCTCCAATACCGCGCGCGAGCGTCGTACCCCCGCCGCCCGCTACTATTCCCTCCCGCAGCCCGCTTTATGCCCTTCGCGCCCCGTTCAGTCGTCCGATATCCGTCGCGCGACTAGGGTGTATTTCCCTGATTTATTACGGCAAATACGTACGTTCGCGAATACTTCAATAATGCCTTTTACGTATTCCAATCGAGAGTACTTGGATATGATAGTGTGTTACATTACGACTGGTGAAAGTTTAGCTGCGGCTCGTAACCGTTACCGTGAACTGTTTGGTGAGCAACGACGAGTGCCTGCTGTCCAAACAATCCTAGGAGTCTATCAGCGGTTATTAGACTATGGCCAGTTTCGTCCTCATCAAGCAGATGCTGGTAGGCCACGGCTCTCCGGGGACATTGAAGACCGAGTGCTGGACTATTTCAGTGAAAATCCACATGCGAGCACACGTGACGCAGGTCGGGACCTAGGGATAAGTCACGCTACTGCGTGGAATGTGCTGCATGAAGAAGGTCAACATCCATACCACTTTTTAAGAGTACAGGAACTTATTACCGCAGATTACGAGCCAAGGTTAAGGTTCTGTAGATGGTTGGTGTTTCTAAATTATTGTAAATAGGTTGATTCAAATTTTTTAAACATACCAACTTATCGGGCTACTCGTAACTTAATTTAAACAGTCATTTAGTAGTTCGATGATTTGCCAGTCCAAAGTCTGAGAAATGTGATGGGAAAATTAGAATCAGCTGTTTCAAATTTGCGCCGTCGCGTGTCGTACTGCAGGGGTGAACGACCCACGCGTGCAGAGCGGCGCGCGCGGCGGCCGGTCGCGGAGGCTTAGGCGTGCGGTGTACAGTGCGCATATTCAATCATTTTGTGCGAAGTGAAAATATTGCTTAACTCTGAAACGGGTTGTTATTTTGAAATCTTTTTTTCGCAATTATTTTTTATTTATGATTCTAAACAAGTACTTAATTTTCTTGCAGGTAATTTTTTTACACCTTATATATATATAAGCTATATTAGATTGCTGGCAGCCCGTGACCCAACAATCAACGCTATTAAAATAAAAGCAGAAGTTCGGGACGCCGCTAGGCTTGAAGTTAACACTCCGACCATTCGAAATTGCTTGCACCAGGCTGGATTACGAGCACGGACGTCTTGGCGAGCTCCTCTGAATTTCCGGCAACGACAACGACGGAGATTGCAGTGGGCTAGGCTTCGGCAAAGTGAAGCAGAAAACATTTGGCAAAACTGTCTCTCCGTTGACGAATCGCGAATCAGTATTCATCCAGATAACTGACGTGTCCGTGTCTGGAGAATACCAAAAGACCGTGAGAGGCAAAGAACTGCCAATGGAACAGTACAGCAAGGTGGAAAATTGGTGTCCTTTTGGGGTGGTACTATGATTGGAGCTAGAACGCCTTTGATCCCGTATCGACGCTTCATGACAGCAGACATGTATAGAGCAGTTGCTATTGATGTAATTGTCAAACCATTCAGAGAAAACCATGGGTAAACCACCAAATTTGTACTGGTCGATGATAATGCGCCCGCCCATAGAGCTCAACGAGTCAATGCTGGTTTCCGAGAATACGGCATCACAAGGTTAGAATGGCCTGCCGGCTCGCCTGACTTAAACCCAATAGAGCACCCGTGGGATGCTCTTAAGCGAGCTGTTTGGAACCGTCAGCCACGTCCCCAGACAGTGCCAGAGCTCAGGGAAGCTGCTATTCAAGAATGGGACAGGTTACCCCAAGAAATGCTGGATAACTTGATTCTCAGCATGCCCAGGAGGATGGCCTCATGTGTTCGAGCCAGGGGCGGAGTTATATATAAACCTTTTATGAATAAATTGTTGTTTAAGTTTGGTTAAACAGTCTTTTTCTTTCTATCAAATTTCTGTTACAATTACATTATGATTAATTACAAAAAAAAAAAAAAAATTGTTTTATTATTTAATTTCAAACAGGGTATTTCTATTTAAAGAAAACACAACAAAGATTTTTTCTTGATAAAGTTCAATTTAAAAAATTATAATTATCAGCATAAGCTAGTGATCACAAACTTTTTTTGATGTGTGTATACCCTATCCAATAAAAAAAGAATTATCACAATCGGGCCAATCTGTAAAAAGTTATGCATGGTCATACATAAAAAACATATACGAGTACTAGGTGTAACAGAATAGACGCAAGAGTAATTAAATACTGAATCGATTTCAGTATCTTTTAAAAGTATAAATTATGTATTTTGCCATACCTACCACTGATTGAGCCAAAGAAAATTCAATCTTATCTTAGAAGAAATAAGACTCAATTTTAAATGCATAAAGTAATGCTTGGGTAGACACGTTTTTCTTAATAATATCAGTCAGCTTTAAAAAAAAAGAGTTTAGGTCATCGTATTATGCTTTTAACTCAATACTCTAATTGGAGTGTATGAGGTCTTAAGTTAATTATCTCACTCGTTGTATTATACGCGTCAACTTGAGAACCTCCTCCGTGTTTTGGTTGGTTAAAAATACATACAATACATTGTTAATTGTTATTTCTGTTCTTAAAAACATACCATCACTTTGAAGTTCCTCCTTTGGCTCAATAATGACATCTAGTCCCTCACAAACATCTGGTAACTCTTCTTTCATAGCAATGCTTTCTGTTTGACATTCATCAACAATATTTATGTGCACTATTGGAGATTTAATAAACTGACTGAAAAACTCTAACTGGTTTTGGTTTATTCGTGGAATGGTCTGTAAAAAGATGATTATAGTATTAGGAAAATATGCTGGTGATCACAGTCCTGGGACTGCACAGATCTTTTGTATTGTTATACTAAAGTCACCCAAAAGAGCCCCAGAAGTGAAAATATTTAAATAGATCTAATGTAAAACCTCGCTGACCACCGCAAGATATTGTTGCATAGCTAGTGCTGACATGAAAGAGGACTGTTATCAAAATGCCACATTCTAGGATCATATAGAAGTTAGCTGTATTATGTGGCATACTTAACATGTAATAATTGTACACCCCTACATTTAACAAAACCGTACATATCATCATGTCACTCATACATAAATCCAGACACTATAGGTATGTGCTTGAGTGCAATCACTTCCACATTATACTGAAATTATAAGAATAAATGGCTGTTGAAGAATACCACACCTCATAATCCTCATTCATCCTCTGAGTGAACAGCTCCTCGGCTTTCAAACATTGTCTCAGTAATTGGTAGCATTGCTTTAGTTTCGTGCAGCAGAAGAAACAAGCAAGAACAGGTCTACTGTCTTCAGTTACAAACTGCAACAAAATAAGTCTTACACTATTTTGTTTTTATGAAAACAATACTTCTATTATATATACTCCAGTGGATCAAAGGACATTATGGATCCTTAGGTAATGATGCGCAGATGAATTTGCAAAGAGAGGCTCAGATATGAAAGTGCTAGGCCTGTACCCACTTCTGCCTTTCTCACAATGTTGTGCGTGGATTCCCCAAATATCAAACAAACTTCATAACAACAGATGATCAACAATGGGCAACAGACTGTAGACAGTCAAAATTAGCTTTACCAATTGTACACTTGCGATTAGCCAAAAAACTTCTCAGCCTGAGTAGAAATAGCCTTAGGATAATCATAGGAACAATTACGGGGTATAATCCCCTTAACAAACATCTATATAATATAGGCACCACAGACAGCCCACTTTGCAGAGGCTGCCTTGACGCCGAGGAATCAGACGGCCAGATCATCCTGGAATGTGAGGCCGTGGCTGCTCAATGTGAAGAAGTCAGTGAGGTCGCTCCGTGAAGCCTGTGAAGCTCCCAGGAAGCTTCTGTGCTTTAGGGTGGACCTAGGCTGGCTTTGTTAGCCAGAATCCCCATGCACAACAGACTGAACAGGAGTTTACATGCGGTAAAGGGAGTCGCTTCATCAACATCATGTAGTAATGCTGTCCAAACCAACAGATTCGTGGTTCTTAATGCTTACAGCAAAGGCATGAGCATTGATCACCACACTTGCTCACGGCAGATTGCATACTTATTAATGTCAAGGTTTCCTCACATTGTTTTACAGAAGCACTGGAGCCTGAATCTATGTTTACAAGATGTATTTAAAACCTAATAGGTAATTTACTCAACTCTTAGTAAAAATATCAACTTACTGGAATATCAGTCAGTTTCTCATATAGATCGTGCAAGTTCCTGTTGACCACTACATACATGCGGACATTCTCCACTAAACATATCCTGCACATTGGCAGTTTTTCCATCTTTGAAATCACAAAGTATCACAAATGTGATAGTAAGATCAAATACGTATTTATATTATAGGCAAACACTTGCGTTGCATACAAATAACGAGGGAGGCTTGTGTTTTAGTTTCGAACGTAGCAAGTGGCGACTTGTTGATGTACTTCAAAAAAGCAGGAAAACACGTACAAATTTAAACCAAAAAAGTTTTCTAAGATCTGCTGTAACTGTAATGAAAGCACAGAACATTAATTTAATGAAAAGCTACTTTGGCTTTGATTTGTAGTTATCAAATGTCATTATGTCAGATGTCAGCTAGCTAGCCGCTAGGGCTACGTTCCGAGTTAGGTTAATATCGATTTGAGCGTGCTCACACCCGTTCCCCGTGAATCGTCATGGATGACGTCATGACATGCTCATCTTGCGATAATGCCGACTATGCTTAATACTATTCTATTTTTCATATGGCAAGCAAATGTCTATATCAACGTGAGCGCTGGCAAAAATGACAGTTGTGCTGTTTTGTTTTGAAACGTATAATGTAATTAGCTAATTTTAGAAATAGTGCTTCTGGCTAGAGTCGCTACCTCACCAAATAAGAAGAAAAAAAATGTGCCTAAGTTTTATATGGTGTAAACGATATCCCGTGAATCGTCATAGATGACGTCATGACATGCGCCATCTTGCGTTATCGCCGACCTCACTGTCAAAAATGACAGTAGTGCTGTTTTGTTTTTTGAATCGTTTCCTAACTTTAGCTAACTTGGATATAGTGCGTCTGGCTAGAGTCGCCGCCTAACCAAATAAGACGAAATTTGTGATGTATACAAGTTTTATATGGTTTAAATAGGTTTTAACATTATGTGAGCACTGTTAGCGCGTTCACGAGCGTTCCGTATTGGTGACAAAAATGACAGTTCTTTGCTGCCATAATCGTGATATCTGTATCGGAACGCAAATTATTGATGTGGGCGCTCACAGCGCTATTTTTTTATTCGGAACGTAGCCATTGAGTGAGCAATGTTAGCGCGTTCACGAGCGTTCCGTATTGTTGACTAAGGCTACGTTCCGAGATACGATAATATCGATTTGAGCGTGCTCACACCCGTTCCGAATTGGCGTGAGCGCGACAACGATGTCCCGTGAATCATCATAGATGACGTAATGACATGCGCCATCTTGCGATAACGCCGACCATGCTTAATACTAATATCACCTTGAGCGCTGTCAAAAATGACAGTTGTGCTGTTTTGTTTTGAATCGTATCATATCTTTATCTAAATTAGATACAGTGCTTCTGGCTAGAGTCGCCACCTAACCAAATAAGAAGACGAAATTTGTGGTTTATACAAGTTTTATATGGTGTAAATAGGTTTTAGCACTGAGTGAGCACTGTTAGCGCGTTCACGAGCGTTCCGTATTGTTGACAAAATGACAGTTCTTAGATGTCATAATCGTGATATCTATCTCGGAACGCAAATTATTGATGTGAGCGCTCACACCGCTATTTTTCTAAATTGAAATGTGGCCAAAAATGACAGTTCTTAGCTGTCATAATCGTGTTTAACTCGGAACGCAAATTATTTATGTGAGCGCTCACAGCGCTATTTCTCACTGCCGTATGATTAATACGTCACTGCTATTTCTCAAGTCTCTAATTCGGAATGTGGCCTAGATTGACAGTGACAAATAAAAAAGTTTTTTGGAAATTTCAGGTATGGCTACTGGGCTTTTAATTCCAGTCTTTTTTAAAGATTTTTCGTTTAGTTTTTTGGTACAATGTCATGTGTACTATTTGTACATAGTGAACTTTCAATTTCATTAAAATTGTTTTCTCTTTTTGACTAGTTTGTAAAGTTCTTTTAAATTACAGCGCAACAAATACTTATACGTAAACGCAACATGCATAAAACAATGAATTAGAGAAATAAGCTAACTTACTCAATAATAAGCGACAATATTCAATTTAATAGAAGCGTTTTACCTGAAATAAAACGCATATTAAAATACTTACCTCACTGGAAGCTTTATTATTGAGAGAGCATTTCCGTTTCCGTCGATTTCTTAACAATTTTAGTACTGTTTATCCTGATCAGTGGCGACATCTAGCTTAGCTTAGCGTTAGCTTGCCGTTTTAGTTTCATAAAAAGTGGCGAGCTACTTTTTGTTCATTGGCTCAATATAACCAGGCAGAAGTAAACTTAAAGCTTCCAGTGAGGTAAGTATTTTAATATGCGTTTTATTTCAGGTAAAACGCTTCTATTAAATTACTTGACCGTCACTGGAAGCTTTATTATTGAGACCTGTTTGTTATCGCCTGGTGTCGCCACTAATATGATAACGCCAATGTGATAGTAAATTTAAGTATTAAAAAAAAAAAAAAATTAGGTTATCAGAAAGAATATTTAAATTACACATGTAAAAAGGTACATAAAGTTATTTATTCAATTATTGTGTTGGTGATCTACCAAATAAGCTGGCAACACTTTGTCAACAAAGACGTCTTGTTCTTCTCATTTTCGCTGTAAAATAATTCCGACGCAATATTACAACAATCTTTCAATATACACAAAACCTGAAACCAAAAAACTACTGGAAAATCAAAAAGGAGACGAATTATCACCATAATGAAATAAAATTTATTATAGAAGTGCCTAATCGGAGGTGACATGACAGATGTCACCTCCGATAAAACAACAATGAAAAAAGTTAAAACGGAAAACAGGAAAATGATGATGAGGACGATATGTTGACAAGATCAGCGGCACGTCAAGCACGCCCACCACCTCCGGACTCGTCGCTCAGCTCCGCCTCGCCGCCGCCGGTACCCAGCCCCACTGTGGGCGCTGTGACGACACCGGCCGCGGTAGTTGCGTCGAGCTCGAGCGACGAGTATTTCTCTCCGCCCACGACGCCACCACCTGCTCGCCGACGGGGAGGACGCCGGCCGCCGACCTGTTTAGGACCTCGAGGCCCATCGGCCTCTGATAGGGTCCCAGCTCTCGGCGGAAGTGTGCAGCGCATGAGATGGACACGATCCATTAATGAGAATGTCATGCGCTCATACTATGGGGCTACAGAGGGAGGAAACAACCTGACCGCGTACCGTGTTCGGATGCTCTCTCTGTTTCAGGTGCTTGAGCCAGCTATCAACGTTTCATCACAACGACTATCGGATCAGGTGCGGGTCATCCAGCGTAACCATATGTTGGATGACACAGTACTTGATCGCCTACGCAATGAAATGCAGAGTAGCCATGTCATCGCTCCCCCGTTACAGAATGTGGTGGAATCACAAATACCACCACAGTTAAATACAGATCAAACTGACGAGGGGACTGATGATAGGGTTACTAACGTAAGTACCCAGTGCAATGAGGAATTGAGGAGTGCTTTGGAGGGTGCGATTCGGGAATACCGGTTCATGTCGCCCGAACTTAGGCCACGCTTACCTCGTTTGCCCATGCATAACAAAAATAGGGCGCTGATGGCGGCTCTGGATTCGCTATTGTCAAACTATTTTGATGACTGCGAAGACCTCACCGATACTCATTCAATTCTGTACTGTGCGGCTGTAGCGGCATGTCGTGTAGCTCACGTAAAATTCGCTAATGACTCTAGAGCTACACGACCTAAACCAGCCATACCAGCTTGGCAGTGCAGAATTGAACGTCGTATTGGTGGGGCCAGAGCCCTCATCGGCAAACTAATCTGCTTCAGGGAGGGCAACACTCGCCCTAGAGTGATGCGCTTTGTGAGGCGGGCATTCTTAGGGACTGATACCAGCCCTCAGGATTATATGTCCCGTGTCGCAGAGCGCATAGACTTCCTGAAGCAGAAAGTGTATGCATGGGCAAACCGTATCCGTAGGTATAAGCGGCGAGTAGACCGATACACTCAGAACCGCACCTTCCAGAGTGATGAAAGGTGGGTTTATAGGGCTTGGGAGCGTCCGGATCAAGGTGTGGCTGATACGCGCCTACCGGATGATGATGCCATGTGCTCTTTTTGGCGCAATATCTGGTCGGTGCCTGTCAGTCACACCGAAGGTGATTGGACTCGAGAAGTCGAGCGAGCCTGCGATCCAATACCAGAAATGGGGGCTATTACCATCTGCCCCCAAGATGTAGCTCGTGCAGTCCGTCCGCTGCCAAACTGGAAATCTCCAGGGCCGGACGGGCTGCACAACTTCTGGATCAAATGGTTCATTGGATCACACGCTCGCTTGGCGGCCCAGTACCAGACTGCTTTGGAGTCTGGTTCGCTACCCCAGTTCCTAACGACAGGAGTTACCCACCTGCTCCATAAATCTGGTAGTACCGCGGAACCCAAAAATTATAGGCCGATCACGTGTTTGCCGACGGTCTATAAGGTTCTTACATCCATTTTGAGAGCTAAAATTTACAACCATGTAGACGCCAATTCCATCATGTCTGTCTCTCAAAATGGGTGTCGGAACGGATCCCGCGGTACTAAGGAGCTGCTCCTCATTGATATGGCCATTAGCCAACAGGTTCGTCGTTCCAGAAAGGATCTTTCGACATGTTGGATAGACTACAAGAAGGCCTATGACTCGGTGCCACATACATGGCTCATGAGGGTGCTGGAATTATATAAAGTAGATACAACTCTGCGCACCTTCCTGATGTCATGTATGGGGCAATGGAGGACGGTCCTTCGATATCCAGGATGTCGAAATATCCAGAGGAATAGCGAACCGATAAGGATCGAGCGAGGCATATTTCAGGGCGACAGTTTGAGTCCGCTTTGGTTCTGCCTAGCCCTGAATCCTCTAAGCACACTGCTGGAGGATTCAGGTATAGGCTATCGACTGAGGAGAGGTGGTCAGGTTATATCTCACCTCCTATACATGGATGACCTAAAACTCTTTGCCCCCAACAATTTGCAACTGATGGAGCTACTGAAAGTAACTGAAACTTTCAGTAGCGCCATTAGGATGGATTTTGGTGTGGACAAATGTGCGGTCATGCATGTAAAGCGAGGGGAGATTGTGGAATCCGTGGGAACCCAACTCTCGGATTCCATAAAACTTCGAGCCCTCTCCGCAGCCGAAACCTATAAGTATTTGGGTATGTCGGAAGCTTTGGGCATCAATGTTATTGACATGAAACAATCGTTGAGGGAACGCTTCTTTGGCCGCCTGAAAAAAGTATTTAATAGTCTTTTATCAGGCGGAAACAAGGTGCGTGCCTTCAACGGTTGGGTCATGCCGGTCTTGATGTACTCTTTCGGCATACTCAAATGGACTCAGACCGAACTCGACGCCATAGATAGGAGGGTCCGTACGCTGCTGACTGCATATCGCATGCATCACCCACGGTCATCGGTAATGAGACTGTATATCCCGCGAAAATGTGGAGGTCGAGGCTTTTTAAATGCTAAGACTCTCCACAATCGCGAGATATGCAGTCTCAGGGATTATTTCCTAGAAACCAACGTGGGGATGCATCGAGATGTGGTTGCGGTGGACAAGGGCCTCACCCCGCTCTCCTTAGGTAAAGAGAACTGGCGCAAGCCTGTAGTGCTTGACACTAAAGATCGCATGGAGGTATGGCAGAGTAAGGAGCTTCACGGACGCTTTTTCCGGGCCCTACATGGACCCGATGTAGACCTTCTAGCGTCCGTAGCCTGGCTACGTTTCGGTGACCTATTTGGGGAAACCGAAGGTTTTGTCTGTGCAATTATGGACGAAGTTATGATGACGAACAATTACCGGAGATTTATTGTGAAAGATGGCACGGTTGACATATGTCGGGCATGTCACCGTCCGGGAGAATCAATCAGACACATAATCTCCGGGTGTTCTCGTCTAGCTAACGAAGAATACTTGCATAGACATAACCTAGTAGCCAGGATTATCCACCAGCAACTTGCTCTGAAATACAATCTTGTGGAATCAGAAGTGCCGTACTACAGGTATGTGCCCGACCCAGTTCTCGAAAATGGACATGTCACACTGTACTGGGATCGATCCATCATCACTGACAGGACTATTGTCGCCAATAAACCTGATATAGTGGTGGTGGATCGACTAGAGCGGCGTGCAATGATCGTTGATATAACGGTCCCGCATGACGGGAACCTCGTGAAAGCCGAGAAAGATAAACAAATCAAGTATCTTGACTTGGCTCACGAGGTTGTCGACATGTGGGATGTGGACTCAGCGATCATTGTACCGATAGTTGTTACAGCCAATGGCTTGATAGCCAAGAGCCTCGACCAACATCTGAGGAGGCTCTCGTTGGGCAGCTGGGTCAAGGGCTTGATTCAGAAAGCGGTACTCCTGGACACGGCTCGCATTGTTAGGAGGTTCCTCTCTCTGTAGCCCTGACCGCCGGTAGCTTGGACCTTGTTCCCGATACCGGTGGGCTACTATTTTTTATATTTTTAAATGTTTTTATATTTGTATACTAATATTTAAAAAAATAATTTATATGTATATTTAATTGAATAAAGGAAATAATAATTACATTAATTTTATGGAGTTAATTAATAGGATTAAACAATTGCGTAACATTTATATTTGAATCAACACTTCTTATGACTTCTCTTCTGTAGAAATTCTGGAATGTATTAGCCGATTGCCAATTTCCTCGAGATAGGATTTCATCAAGGGGATGATTTTCTAGCCAACTTTTGGAAGCTACTGCAGATCGTGTACTCCCTGGTGTTGCTGTGATTCCAGCTTCCTTGAATATGGTTTTTACCCAGCCTGCGATGACTGTGCGTGAAGCAGGCTTCGGCACACCTCTAACTGTAATAAACAAATTATATGATTTTGCAGCATTACGTCTTTAATTGTTTAGTTCTTTCTATCCAGAATATAGGATTTAGGTTACAATTGCTGGGATTTACTAGAAATTTCCAGCCAGACTGTCTGTGACTACTGCAATCTGTTTTCGAACCAAATTGAGGCCATAAGGTAATACTATCATCTGATTTAACATAATGGTCAGGATCAACTGTAAGCAGCGTTAAGTCATGTATGCGTCTACCTGAGCAAAGCAGTAATATAGTTGCAGTATGGCGTGTTATTTGAAAGTGATTGTCCAAGTCTACAGTGTAATTGCTTAGAAAGGTAATTAATTTACTAACATCCCAAATTGGTGGCTTAGAAGACTTGGAATTTTCCAGCGCAATTGATTTTAGAATATGTTTCACAAGAACATGTGAACTTAATTGACTTGATCTTTCAACATTACACAAGGTGGAAACAACAGATTTATGTAAAAGAATAGTATTGTAAGATAATTTATGGATTAGGTGCAAATCAGATAAAAATTGGGCTAATTGCGTACCTGTAGGATTATTTGTGTCAATGTTTTTAGATATGGACCAGGAAGTCCAGCGTTTCCAAGCCACCTCATATGTTTTCAAGGTAGACTTACGCCAGGAATTTTTAAGTAATAACTGTTGTTCATTAGTCCATGTTTCTATCGCCTCGGACCACCCCCACATTTCCAGACTTCGAGGATGATTTTGTCCACTTGTGGTGGTGGAAGTCCCGTTGATGTGTCGACCAGGTGCATCTGTAAGTTTTTCAGAGTTACTGGTGGTGCTAGTGCTCTGACTTTGAGGTCTGCACGCCAAAATACCTTCTCCCATCGAGGTACTACTATTAAAAATATTCCCGTTGATTGATTGAGGTGTGTTAGGACTTTTGGGACTAAGAATGGAGGTGGGAACACCCATGCGATTGGATAATTCCATGGGACACTGAATGCGTCGTGAAATAGTGCTTGACGGTCTCTCAGGTCTCGGGATACATAATTGTAAACTACGTGAGCTGTCGCTGAGGCAAACAAATCTATTAATGGGGTTCCCCACTTTGCAAACACTACTTTCGTACAAGCTGACATTAGGTGCCATTCCGGAGGTTGGCGAAAGCGTGACAAGTGATCGGCATGATTGTTGTACCTGCCTGGGAGATGGTGTATGCGGAAGTGTATTTGAAACTGGTCCAGTAAATTCAGAATTTGATAGGTTAGTTCTAATAGGGGTAATGATTTCGTACCTCCTTCGTTCCTTAAATAACTGACAGCAGTCCTGTTGTCGCATTGTATCAGGATCGAGGTGTTGCAGAGTAGGTGAGCGTTGTCTCGAAGGGCGCGAAATATCGCTAACATTTCTTTTTGATTGCTGTGCAGTGCCTGTTCCTCTTGCGACCAACTGTCTGATACGGTGAGATTGTTCAGTTGCGCTCCCCAACCCTGGTTTGATGCATCTGTTGTCAGGAAGTTTACTGGCGGAGGATAATGTAGAGGTGTTGATGACTTACAATTCAGAGTCCACCATTCCAGTTCCTTTCGAACATTTTGTGGTAGTGGGTAGGATTTCGGTATATGGTCTGGTAGCGAGTTCATGAACATTAATAACTGTCGGTGATTGAGTCGGCCTCGAGAAACAACATAACTGGCAAAGTTCAGGAGTCCTATTATTCTCTGCAATTCCTTTAGAGTTATTATTCCTCGCTCGAGAACTTGACTCACTTTTCTGACTAATGTCAAAATCTTTTCTTTTGGCAGGCATTTTAAAACAATTTAAAATGCCTGCCAAAAGAAAAGATTTCCCAGGGACTCCATAATATTCCTAAATAAGTCATAGTCTTTTGAGGAGAGAGAACCGATTTCTCGAAATTTACTTGCCAACCAAGATTTTGTAATGTGTCCAATGTGAGCTCGACATGATCTCGAAGAACGTGGACATTCTGATGTACTATTAAATAGTCGTCGAGATAGACGATGATTCGAATGTTCCAGCGTTCTCTTAATATTTGGACCACCCAATTCGTTAGTATTGAAAAGGTTTTGGGTGCAGTGCTCAAACCGAACGGAAGGCAGGTCATCTCTAACAGTTCTTGGTTGTATACAAGACGAAGGAAGCGCCTGTGGGACTTTGAAATTTTTAAGTGGAAATATGCCTGTGACAGGTCCACTTTGCACATCCAGTCTTGTGGTTGCAAGAAGTCCGGGATGCGATACATGTTTATTAAGTGAAATGGCTGGGTCTTTACAAATTCGTTTAACGCTTTTAGGTTGAATATGGGACGGGCTGATCCATCTGGTTTTGGTACCAAAAACAGAGGGGAAATGAAACTCGGTGAGAGTTGAACAACTTTTAGAATGCCCTGAGCTATCATTTTGTTTATTTTTGCAGACATTTCTTTTGAGACAGGTGTTTGAAAGGGGCCATTGGTTACATTCGGATATATCAGAGGAGGTTTGTTGGTAAATGGTATGCGATACCCTTGAATTAATTTTAGAACAATTTCTGGTGCTCCCATTTCCTTCCATTTCGAGTGGTAGTGTGCTAACTGACCTGCTCGAAAACGATTCGAGTCATTGTTTGTATTGTTTTTGATTTGCTCGAAAGTTTTTTGGAGGGTTTGAACGTCCTCGACCTCGGTTACTTCCACGATCGGGCCGCGAGCCTCGGTGAAATGAACCTCTACTATTGGTGTTTTGATCGGATTGAAAGGAGGGTACGCCCTGACCTTTGTTTGTGTAATTGGTTCGAAAATATCCACCCCGCGAGGGTGATTTGTGTGAATAGGCATGCGTGTGTATCGGCATGCCTGGTTCATGGCAAAAATATTGAGCTTCACGCGATGGAACCATTGGTTTATGTACGCCTTGCCCCCGCGAGGGGCGGCGGTTAGATTGATTAGATCTAGCATGTGAATCAGTTTTTGGCAGCCAAAATGCTTTGCGTACACCGCCGGCTTTTTCTAATGCTGTCGTGAAAGATTCTGGACTAAATAAATAGGTAGATGATGGGGGAATTCTGTTTAGAGATGCTTTAACTAATGGATCTCGAATTTGACTAGTAATTGTCTCTCGCCGCATTTCTATACTTTCAGCTCGATGGCCACAAACTAATTGTAACAGGTCTGAAGATATTTTATGCAAATCACCTTTTTGAAATAATTCTTCAACCTTCCCGCTTAAATTATCAAAATTTACTTCAGTATTTTTAGCCCACAAAAGGAGTTTACGAATAGCTTCTTGTAAGGATTCTTTTTGTTTTAGGATGCAAAAAGTAATTGCTGCATATGATTTTTCAGCATGTGCCAAGTGACGTAAGGTATCATACATTTTGATCTCTTCGTTTGTGTCCAAGTCTATGAAACCTGGGGTATGATTATAGAGCTTTTGAGTATCAGAATACCTTACCTCGGACCAAGATGTGCTACCTAGGCGCTGGACATCTAACAGCATTTTTAAAAAATTATCAGGGGTTTTTGGAACTGATGGTTCCTTAAGCTTTGTCTCAATATCAAAAGTGAAGTCTAAATTAGAGTTTTGATCTTCAACATCAGGGCACTGTTCGTCAATATTATGCTGATCATATAGTTCCCCACTAACCCCAGAACATACTGATAACCCATCATGGCAAGCAGGATGTAAATTGTTTGCAAAAACTTGTTGGCGTAGCTCACTGACTTCCTTTATAAGCTTGTGCAATGTCGGATTAGATTTGGCGCGCTTATTTTTCTTGTGGCGTGCGCGTCGCGATCGCTTGCCACGTTTTGGTGAAGACGAGCTTGAAGAGCTGCTGCTCGTCGTGCTGCTGCTGCTGGAGCAGCTAGAGTTCTTTTGCCGGGCCTTTCCACTCGGTCCGGCCACAGCTTGTGGCTCGGCGGCCGAAACAATTTCGTGGTTATCCATTATCGCAATAAAAGTTACGTTAGATAGATCGTATCAAATATAAGGCCTTGACTCACAATAAAATTCTAAGCACACTTTTAAAGTTAACTTGTAACTATTAAATTACTAGTGATCCGAACGGAAAACCTGTTGAAAATAGTGATCACTTACTTTTACAAAGTAGGGTACTTACAGTTTTCTTCAAAAGTAACTCACCATAAAACAGTACTATATTTTAAAATGAAATATTGAATTTACTGTGTCCGTATGAATTGAGGAGCCATGTCTCAGATTTAAACGAGGGTACTACCAATATTTAGTAGTAAATTAGCCAAATTTGTAGCCTCGATCCTGGAATTTGTAGTAAATCCCTTCAAAAGTTACAGGACGTTGAAGGTGGCTCCTCAATTCAGGCATCTGGATTGAGGAGCCACCTCAGAACTCGAAAACTAGCCAATGGATATTTCTGAAACTTTGGTAGAAATTAGTAGTGTTTATGCTTAATTTGTACACAAAAAATGGGTTTTGTAGGGCTGAATTTGAGGCAGCTACAATGCTTTGATTTATCTGAAAAATCCATAAATTTCCCCGTGCTGTATCTCAGAAACGAATGAAGCAATTAAAACAGATTTTTAGTATTATTTAGTAGTAAGTTTGTTTTAATTTGTAGTATAAAAATAAATCGCAAAGGATTCATAGCTTCGGAAATACAACACATTTTATGTGGCTCCTCAATCCTGACGGTCTATAAAAAACAAATGCACGTAGCTACTAAAGTAGTTGATCAACTCGAAGTTTGATTACGCCAATATTTAGTAGAAATTTCTACTAAATATTGGCGTAATCAAAATTCCTCTACATTCAGTATTTCAAAAGATATTAATAATTTTAACATTCCTTAAGAATTTTCTGTGTAGGGTGACCATAAATAATTCAAACTGTGTTCATAAACAGAACTTTATTTACACATGATTCATTCTCCACCAAATCAGTACTTAAATAAAGAAACACAATATATTAAACACAAAGAATGAAAAAGAAAAACAAACAAAAAGTCTACTAGATCAAATTACCTGTTTTAAAATTTATAATCTCTAAATATTATCTCTATATTCCCTTATTCTATCATTAATTATTAGCCTTCTCTAATCTTTATTTTAAAATATATTTTCTAAACAAAGTCGCTTATTTTGACTGTCGGAGCGACCGCGCTGTCCTTCTAAAATACATAACAGATTTTGATGCGGTTTTCACCATCATTTATAGAATTTATTCCGCGAGGTTGTTTTATATGTAATACGTTTACACTTAACGTAAACGCATACAGACGCGTGGAAAGTGGTGGCCCAGTAGTAACGGCCGCGACTTACGAGTTATAGGTCGTAGGTTCCAACCCAGACAGGCGCTTTACTTTTTGTGAGTTATTTAATCACCACGGTCTCAAAACGTTCAAGGAAACTTAAAATAAAAATTAATAAAAAAATACATTTTTAATATGATGTTAATTGATGAACAGAGATCGGATATTCAAATGCATATTCACCTAAAGCTGAGATGTTGGCTAACATGGAAAGCGCTTTTGTATCGAAAAAGTCTTAATTTAGGTAAGTAATTTGTTTATTTTTTGTTTTAACTAATACAAACCATCCCTCCTCCAGTACATATACATATTTGTATCGAGTTAAACATTAATTTTAAAAAAACTTTTTCTTTGGAAAAAGTTTTTATTTTTCACTTTTTAGTGGTTCACATGTGCTTACCCCTTCACAGCGTACCGGCGTGATGTTATGTTATGAATTGGTGTAAACAATAGATAGACATGGGATTTCAGCAATCCCAGTCCATTTGCTACCATTTATTGAGGAGTTCCGTTGCCTATCTCCGATGTTCTTCATCAGATCTTCACCAAATTGAAATGGGACTACTTCGAGAAAGTACTCTTCCAAAAAATACCCAAATCGCTTTGTGTATGCCTATAAAATTTTCAATGGTCTCTCTATTTCTCCAGGATCCCATCATCAGATCCTAACTTGATGATCATGGGACCACCTGTGAAGTACACCCTTTCAAAAAAAAAATCCAAATCGGTCCAGCCAACTTCGAGTAATCGGGGAACATACATAAAAAAAAAAAAGGTTCCGACGAATTGAGAACCTCCTCCTTTTTGAAGTCGGTTAATTAATACACGTCTGAATAGTTATGCAATCATGAATCCCGGGGTTTTTAATAAATATAACAAATAATTTATAAAGCCGCTTCCATACTTTCATAGCTAAAAATTGTATTTAGGTAAAAATGCATCCAAATATCCGATCTCTGTTGATGAATGATTATGAAACCAGAATTCGCAATAGTACAAACCAAACAAATATTTTCATATTATTACTTTTGGGAAAATTTTAAGTTCACCGGTGGGCAGTGTTTTTGGAAGGGTATTATAATCGATCAGATATAAATTAAAAAACGGAACTGCGTATAACTCTTTTTTTTCAAAAAGCAACTGCTCTCAGGTTGGACGGAGGGAATACGGTTTAAGTCTATCTCTACGTTTAAGTATTCATTTTAATGAATAAAAAATGTTTTTTATTTTATTTTAAGTTTCCTTGAACGTTTTGAGACCGTGGTGATTAAATAACTCACAAAAAGTAAAGCGTCTGTCTGGGTTGGAACCTACGACCTATAACTCGTAAGTCGCGGCCGTTAACACTGGGCCACCACTTTCCACGCGTCTGTATGCGTTTACGTTACATGTAAACGAATCTATTACATATAAAACAACCTCGTGGAATAAATTCTACAAATGATGGTGAAAACCGCATCAAAATCCGTTATGTATTTTAGAAGGACAGCGCGGTCGCTCCGACAGTCAAAATAAGCGACTTTGTTTAGAAAATATATTTTAAAATAAAGATTAGAGAAGGCTAATAATTAATGATAGAATAAGGGAATATAGAGATAATATTTAGAGATTATAAATTTTAAAACAGGTAATTTGATCTAGTAGACTTTTTGTTTGTTTTTCTTTTTCATTCTTTGTGTTTAATATATTGTGTTTCTTTATTTAAGTACTGATTTGGTGGAGAATGAATCATGTGTAAATAAAGTTCTGTTTATGAACACAGTTTGAATTATTTATGGTCACCCTACACAGAAAATTCTTAAGGAATGTTAAAATTATTAATATCTTTTGAAATACTGAATGTAGAGGAATTTTGATTACGCCAATATTTAGTAGAAATTTCTACTAAATATTGGCGTAATCAAACTTCGAGTTGATCAACTACTTTAGTAGCTACGTGCATTTGTTTTTTATAGACCGTCAGGATTGAGGAGCCACATAAAATGTGTTGTATTTCCGAAGCTATGAATCCTTTGTGATTTATTTTTATACTACAAATTAAAACAAACTTACTACTAAATAATACTAAAAATCTGTTTTAATTGCTTCATTCGTTTCTGAGATATAGCACGGGGAAATTTATGGATTTTTCAGATAAATCAAAGCATTGTAGCTGCCTCAAATTCAGCTGTACAAAACCCATTTTTTGTGTACAAATTAAGCATAAACACTACTAATTCCTACCAATGTTTCAGAAATATCCATTGGCTAGTTTTCGAGTTCTGAGGTGGCTCCTCAATCCAGATGCCTGAATTGAGGAGCCACCTTCAACGTCCTGTAACTTTTGAAGGGATTTACTACAAATTCCAGGATCGGGGCTACAAATTTGGCTAACTTACTACTAAATATTGGTAGTACCCTCGTTTAAATCTGAGACATGGCTCCTCAATTCATACGGACACAATTTACTTATCTGTAATTTATAAGATAGTGATACGAACGGAAAAAACCGTTAAAGGTATGATCACTTTATTTTCCTATGAAATACAATATTCGAATTTAGAAAAATATAGTGCAGTTTTCGGCATCGGTCGTGAACCGATACGTACAAGTTACTTCGACGGAGAACGAAACGCCAATGAACAAAAAGTAGCTCGCCACATTTTATGAAACTAAAACGGCAAGCTAACGCTAGATGTCGCCACTGATCAGGATAAACAGTACTAAAATTGTTAAGAAATCGACGGAAACGGAAATGCTCTCTCAATAATAAAGCTTCCAGTGACGGTCAAGTAATTTAATAAATTAATATTTTCAATAGAAAAAAGTAGTGACATTGTAAATGAAAATTAAATTAAAATTGGTGAAAAACAAATCACTACATAGTGTAGGTAAAGCACGTTGCACGGTTGGGCACGGCCTTAGATATAATGTGACCAAAAGCCAGTGCATGGTCTTTGGGACGAGTAGTGCTAAATGCCCGCAAAGTATACCACCAGTATTTCTCAATGGTGTTCCCCTATACTGGGTGAAACAATTTAAATACTTAGGGCATTTGGTAACGGCTGACCTCAAGGATCATGCTGACATAGAGCGGGAGCGGAGGGCCTTGTCAAAAAGAGCGAATATGTTGGCGCGCAGGTTTGCACGCTGTTCTGATCAAGTTAAGATCTCACTTTTTAAAGCATACTGCACCTCTTTGTACACGTGTAGCCTGTGGGCTAGCTATACACAGGCGAGTTACAGTGCCCTCCGTGTCCAGTATAACAACGCGTTCAGGGCGGTATTGGGGCTGCCCCGCTTCTGTAGTGCCTCGGGCATGTTTGCGGAAGCGCGCACCGACTGTTTTCACACCACAATGCGCAAGCGGTGCGCGTCCATGGTGCGCAGGGTGCGGGTCAGCTCCAATGCTGTCCTGGTGATGATTGCTGGACGATTGGACTGCCCTTATATTAGGAAGTGTTGTAGTAGGCATATAGCCAGGGCATGTCAACGAGCGTCTTGATATTTGCCGCTGTATTTATTAATTTATGTTATTATTTTGATCCTGATTTTGCTCTAAACTTTTATTTTTATTTGTATTCCATATTATTAATTTCCGATTATTTTTAAATTTTTATTTTATTTGACATTTCACTTGATAATTTTTATTTAACATTGTATTTTGATGATATTGTATTTATTTTTATATTGTGATTTGTATTTATTTCGTATTTGTAACTTGTGATTGTGAGAATATGGGAGTACCTACCTGAAATAAATGGATTTTATTTATTTATTTATTTTAAAGCAAAGTCGCTTCCCGCTGTCTGTCTGTCCCTATGCATGCATAGATCTTTAAAACTACTCTACGGATTTTGATACGGGTTTTTTTAATAGATAGAGTGATTCAAGAGAAAGGTTTAGTATAAAATATAATTTGTCAAGTTTTTGTATACATTGGCTCGGAAGGTGTCGGAAAAAATAAGCCGTCTGGGAGCTTTCAACGAAAACGCTGCCTAAATCCTTTGAGATATAACAGAATGATGTATGGTGGAATTGTGTATCTTAAAAAGGTCTACAGAAAAGGCTGCAATGGCATAATATGTCTCCATCTCTTAACGATAACATACTATATCCATTTTAATACTTAAAAAAAGGGCAAATAGAAAGCGGTAGTTGGAAAGAAATTGACACAAAAACGGTATTAATCCTTAACATTTTAAATAAGTTAGAGGCTTTATTTCCGACTTCCACATGGGCGAAGCCGCGGGCGGAAGCTAGTACATAATACAATTATGACACTGACAACAATTGTAAAATAAAATTAAAAGTTGTAATAAATTAGTAAATTGATAATTAATTTTATTAACAGTTGCAGGTGTATAAAAAGAGATAAAATGAAAATGTATGAGAATAAGATTAAAAATGATCGACTTAAAATTAAAATTCATTAAATAAAATTGGTAACATTCATAAATTGTTAAACGTATTAGATAAAAAAAACAACCGACTTCCAAAAGAACATTACAAAGTGAAAAATAACTTTAATTTTGGAAGTCCGTGTCTTTGGAGCTGTATTTGAATTTTTTGTCACCGCCTTCCGAAATTAAAGTTATTTTTCACTTTGTAGTGTTTTTTTGGAAGTCAGTTGTTTTTTTTTTGGAAAAAGTTTTTATTTTTCACTTTTTAGTGGTTCACATGTGCTTAACCCTTCACAGCATACCGGCGTGATGTTATGTTATGAACTGGTGTAAGCAATAGACAGAGATGAGATTTCAGCAATCCCAGTGCATTTGCTATCATTTATTGAGGAGTTCCGTTGCCTATCTCCAAAGTTCTTCATCAAATCTTCACCAAATTGAAATGAGACCACGACGAGAAAGTACTCTTCCAAAAAATACCTAAATCGCTTTGTGTGCCTATAAAATTTGAAGAGTTCTCTCTATTTCTCCAGGATCCCATCATCAGATCCTGACTTGATGATCATGGGACCACCAAACTTTCAAACAAAAAAAACAAAATCCAAATCGGTCCAGCCATCTTCGAGTAATCGGGGAACATACATAAAAAAAAAGGTTCCGACGAATTGATAACTTCCTCCTTTTGAAATCGGTTAAAAGTAATCACAGGGGTAAAATTGTATTTTATTCGATTAGGGGTTGCTTGGTAAACGATAAGTGAAGATCAATAACCTCACTGTAGCCATTAACTGCCTTACACATTCTTGTTCTAAAAGGTGCACAGAGAGGTGTGATGGGTTTACGCGGGATTCTAAAAGGTGCACGAAAACTAAAAGCTGCAAGTAAGCTAGGGTCTATTTTATGGTTAAATATTTTAAAAGTACACATTGCATCAATTAGGTGTCGTCTACGTCTGTCTAGTGAGGTCTTATTAAAATGCTTATGAGGGCTATTACAAATTGAAGTATTTAGTTTTAGGTAAATTTAACGGCGCGTGGTAGTTGATCGTGAGTGCGTGTATAGTGAAGTATGCTACTCAGATATAGAGTTCTGGTTCTGAGTTCTGTTCTGGTTCTGTTCTGAGTGATGATGTTCTGTGCTCAGATATGCCAACCATTATGATTCGGACGTCCAGGAACAAACCGGCACGGACTTGTAGCTTAAGCCCGCGCGTCCCGGGATATCCCGACACAGCAGTTTTTTAATGCAACGCTATAAATCAGTAATATATATTACTGATTTATAGCGTTGCATTAAAAAACTGTTTAAAAATATTATTTGACTTTTAAATAGACTGTTTCTTTTTTTCAAGGAAATTGACTTAGTAACCTTAGTTACTAAATACTTTTTTTTGAATTTCGATTAAACATACATAGATAAAAAATATGATTTCAGACGAATTTATCATTAATTCTCTGTTTTACGGAATTATTTTTGGGTTATTATTGTATGAAACATAAAAAATTGATTTGAGCATTCCAAATAACAAGCTACAGTCCTACCATAAACATTTTTATAAATTACTAAACTATTATGGAACATATGTTCCATGTAACAGAGCATCAAAGATGCCCGAAAGTAACATTTTACGAAACATCCTTTGCCGAGACAAGGTTTTTACAGACTTATGTAAACAAATTGAAAAATTTGTTTAGAGCGCTCCCTAGACAAATAATGAATTTTTCCCGGACATATTTTTATTTTTTGCCTATATCTAACCCATAATCACTCATCAAATCTCGAGAAAAAATGATTCAAGAAAAAATGTGAAAGCACCCTTAAGTCTATTGCTGTGTGAATATGTATATATTTTTTGGCCATACCATAGGAAAATGCGAGGTGCCAAGCGAAGCGTTTCTGGCACAGAACATAATTTATTATTATTTCTTTATTATCGGACAACAATGATCCAGCGTGTTAGTAAACAATATTATAACTTATTACTAGTGTTAGTTTATAAATGTATTACATAGTAGTGTGAAAAGGACAACCCCCAAATTAATGTTTAGTGATTGTCCTTCTCACAAAAGTTTTAATGAATGGAGAGTCAATACTCTCAGCCATAGTTTTTAAAATGCTGTTGCCACTCGCCCGCAACCTTGACAACAGCGACGCGGTTTTCTTGCGAATGACGGCGTGAAAGCCGTCAGTTCGATTTTGCGCGAACATCGCAGACGCGCTGCACCACCGTGGCAGTCCCAACAGCATCCTAAAAATATTATTATACTGTATGCGTAGGTCATCCAGCGTTCTTATGGTATAGTTAATCCAAAGATTCCCCGTGTAAAAACATTGGCAATATGCTTTAAAAAGTGTTATCTTTACTTGATTGCTACACCGAGCGAATCTTCGGGCCAACATGTTACCTCGGACCGCCAGAGCCCTACGCTCCCTCTCAATATCAACATTGTCCTTAAGGTCGTCAGTGAGAAAATGCCCTAGATATTTGAATTTAGTCACTCTTTTGATGTTCAAGCCATTTAGGGTAATTTCAGGTTTAGTATCCAAGCATTGACCGCCGGCCCCAAAGACAATGTATTCGCACTTTTTAATATTATAAAGAAGTCCGTGTGAGGCAGCATACGCCTGACAGACCCTCAGCATTTCGTTTACGGCACCGGCAGTCGGCGCCAGCAACGCCATGTCATCAGCGTAGCTGATACTATTTATTTTCACACCATGGACGCTACATCCAACCCGCATATTGCTAAGGTCCACGATTAGACCATCTATATACGTACTGAATAGCCTAGGAGATGTCAGACCACCCTGCCTCACACCGCATTCTAATCTGTAAGTCTCAGAGAGTGTATTGGACCATCTTACAACATTTTCCTGGTTCCCATACCAATACTGTAGGATCCTGAGGACTCCTGTCGGCACACCCCTATCCTCGAGCTCTCTCCAGAGTACATCATAATTTACCAGATCGAACGCTCTGGAGAGATCCAGAAAACAGGCGTATACCGGCGTTTTACGATCATTGTAATACTGGACGGTATGCTTGAGACTTACTATGGCGCTTTCCGTTGACAGCCCAGGTTGAAACCCGAACTGTGAGTCATGCACGGAAAGACATTCCTTTAAGCTAGAATCAATCATACCGTCCAGTAATTTTGCCATTGTGGTTGCGAGAGATATAGGTCGATAGTTTGCCTTATCTGATATGTCACCAGTCCTGTTCTTAATTATGGGAACCACCAGTGTTTTCATTAATTCTGCCGGCAAGTAAGAGTGACTCAGGCACATGGTATAAAACACCGACAGAACCCTTGGCAGATGAACCCCAGCAAATTTAAAATGCTCAATACTGAGCCCGTCATGTCCGGGAGATTTGCCTCTGCTCATATTAGAAATTACAGCTGCAACTTGTCTGGCTGAAAAGTACACTAATGGCTTCACTCCCTGAATTTCAGGCCCAGCATTGATCACATCAACTGAGGGACCTAAAGGAGATTGCACTGTAAAATGTTTCCTGAACATATTTGCAATCTCCCCCGGGTCAGCCCACCCGCCAACATTCACAGATAGGCCAGGCTTAATATCAAGCTTACTCGTGGACTTCCAGAACTTAGCGAAATTATTTGTTGCTCTTGCTTTTGCTATCATATCCATCTTTATTTGCTCCTGGTTTTTTTGGCACCATTTTAGCCGAGCTTTGAAGATGTTACGGGCCACTCGCATTTGATCGAAAATAACTCCAGAGACTGGCCGATTGTGTAAAATCCACATTTCGAATTTAAGCCTGGCCTCCCGGTGTGCATCTCTTACATGGTAATAATATATGGTATAATATATACTCCTAACGGAGAAGAATGCCAACTCCATACAATATTTAGTAGAACGGTTGTGTGAGCGCCATCTATATTCGCCCCTAGGAAAAAAAACTCGCATGGCGGTAAATTCAAACGTTTGCTTAGCATCCCCAGCCTATTGAACATGGTTTTTGGTAAGTCCATTCTCTTGTAAGAAAACTCAAATTTGAGTTTCTCACAAGAGAATGAACCTACAGAGTGGATATGGCAAAATAAAACGATAGTGTGTAAATAAATAGTTTCATATTTATTTCAACATTTTCATTACAATTTTTTATTATTGTGTTCATATTAATTACATTCAAATATTAATTACAATCTGTTTGCGGTAGCCTCAGAGTATAGACTAAACCATAAGTTTGTTTTAACTACATTTACATAGATCATACAACAAGGTTAGACAAAATCTAATTTTCAAGATGTACTCAAACAGAAACGACAGTAGATTTTACTTATTTATAAGGTACTAATATTATTTAAAAGGTACACCAACGACTTATTCACTAGAAACATTAACATAATAAAAATAACATTTATGCATTGAGTTATGGTGAATTTCTCACTTACAGGCGTACACAGCACTTCACAATACACAGATCAGTAGAAATAGTGACAAAGTTATTTAGTTATTTACGATACGAACAGTACAAAAGTAGGTTTATTAAACATATAACGAGTCCTGTAGATACATGGTAGATTAGATTTTATTGAGAATGTATTAATTTAACAATGTCATACAACAATTTCATAGACATTTATCATCTGACTGACATGACATTGAGTTGCCACTATGAACTATCTAAAATAACTACTATATTTTCAGTTTCATTTTTTTTTTGTATTTGATACATTTATTTGTATTTTTCAAACATCAAATTTAAATATATGAATTAACATAATTTGATAAACACAAAGCAAAGCTATTATTATGTACAGGTATATAAAAAAGAAAATAATCATAATGCATCAAAAAATAAGTCCGCATCGTTGTCAACGGGAAGAGTGCCCAAAAGGCTGGCAGCATTGCCACGTTGTATGGCAATGCTGATTCTTTGGCCGAAATATAGGCCAGCCCTTTGGTCACGTGAAGAGTCAACATATTTAATTTAGACCAATATTACTATGATATTACGTAATTTGGACTAACAAAAATATGCATTACTTCAAACAGTCATTCACTTTTTTATTATCTAATAAATATTTATATTGTGTTGGCAAATTTTCTGTCTATAAACTACTATTTAGAAAGAAAAAAAACGAGACAAACAGAATGCACCTGTGTTACAACTTAAAAATAAAGTATTATTAGGGACCTAATTTTTTGGGTCCTTCACAATATTTTTAATGTTGGCAATGTCATATTTCTGCCCCGGGTACCTGTCCTACATTGGCCAATACAAAGTTGATACCCCTGGTTTCTGGATACGTTCAAGTCGCAATGTATGTGTCGCGTAGTGAGGACGCCAAACTACACTATTATATTCCAGGATGCTACGAATGAGACTGTTATAGAGTAGAATTTTGGTTCTATCGTGACGAAACGTTTTGCAATTTCTTAGGACGAACTCCAACATTTTTGAAGCTCTTTTTATAATACCTACTGTCGAGTTGTGGTGTGAAAGTTAACTTTTTGTCTAATAGTACACCGAGGTCCTTAATCGTTTCAAGTTCCTTTATTTCGTCTCCGGATATATGGTAACTACTGCGTATTGGGATATTCCTTCTTGTGAATTTAACATGGTTATATTTTTTGGGATTCAATTCCATCTTATTACTGTTACACCATTGAATGAGACGATCAAAGTCACCTTGTAGGTTGTAATGAATCTTCTTGACACTTAATAATTCTCAAAAAATGTAAGTCATCAGCGTACAAAAAGTCCGAGTGCAGAAAACACCCTGGAATATCGTTTATAAAATAAATAAGTAAACAGAATTGGCCCTAAGTGCGAGCCCTGGGGAACACCGGAAGAAACGCATTGCAGGGATGACTGGAAAACATTAACGACAACAAAGAAAAATCGATCCGACAAATACGAACCCAGCCAATACAACAAGGATTCAGATATGCCGTAGGCGCGCAACTTGCTCATTAAGATTTTGTGGGATACTTTGTCAAACGCTTAGCTGAAATCCGTAGAAATAACGTCAGCTTGTTAGTCTGCATCAATAGCCTTTATTAGAAGTTCCGTGAAAGGAACTAGATTTGTACCAGTAGAACGGGTCCTAACAAATCCTTGCTGATGTTCGCTTAAATAAATCTTTAAATAATCCTGAATGTACGGGTATATCAGTGCCTCAAATACTTTGGCAACCGAGGATAAAATTGAAATAGGCCTGTAGTTGGTGACAGCGTCATTGTCATCAGATTTGTGAACCGGAACCACTCTTGCGATTTTCCATTTGGAAGGAAACATACCCGTCGCCAATGATTTGTTATAAATCAACATAAGTGGGTTAACCAGCTCAGATGAACATGTTATTAAAAATACTGGTGGTATTTCATCTGCCCCGGCCCCTTTTTTTGGATCTAGGCTTATCAGTTTTTTGTGAAGAGATTCACAAGAATTAACTGGGGTAGTTTGACCCAAACTATTATTTTCTAAAATTTGGAACGATTCGGAATTGTATTTAATACCACTACTATCATCAGGACTGTAAACAGACGAGAAATAGTCTGCAATAAGGTCACACACTTTTGATCCATCGGAAGTAGTAGTACTTCCATCGGTCATAGTTAAGGAGTAGGCACTTGAACCTCCTCGTTTAGCCTTAAGATAATTCCAAAGTAACTTAGGGTTAGAAGCCAATTGGTCTTCTAGACGTTTCATATAATCCTTGCAACAAGTAGATGCGAGATTTTCACATCGTTTGCTAATTAGTTTTAACTCTATTGCATCTAATGGGTTATTATTATTAACTTATTATACTTCTTGAAACGCTTTCTAATCTTATTCTTTTCATTCAGATTTTTAATCAATTTACGACTAAACCATGACGGGTATTTTCGGTTTTTAGGTTAACCTACGCAATGGCAGAAATTGTTGTATCGCAGCACCAAGAGTATCGTAGAAGACCTCCAGCATCTCATTAACATCACTCTGGTCACCAAATAATGCATTCCAGCCTATATCTTTAAAAAACAGATCTTCGCAATTATTCTCCCATTCTTTTACTCGTTTAGACTTGATGGTATTCTTAATAGCGATCAGAACTCCTCCTCCTTCTTTTTTAGCGCTAGTTAAAGTTGTACTTTCCCTATCCCTTCTAGAAACTACGAACCTGTCGTCGAACAGCTCGTTGCTCAGATCAGAACTATTAAGCCAAGTCTCTGTCAATATAATTACATTAAGGTCGTAGCAACATAAATTAGAATAAACACAACACCAACTTATCTGGTCTACTGTACGTCCGTATGTATGCAGGGATCCAGCAGAATATCAGCGTCAGGTATATTTGCCTGACACATGCTGAGCTGGACTCCCATTTGGTGCAACCTTGATACGCACACCGCACCTTATAATTTGAATGGCATTATGTAATAGTGTCACTATATTTCAAGCACCTAAGTATGTTTTTCTTTTTGTAGATGTAATGGGCACCTTGTTTTTATTTCAATTCGTGTTATTTGTCATCATTTAATTGTATTTTTGTGTGTAGTGTTAAGTCTTTTGTGTGCACTAAATAAAGGTTTTATCTCTATCTAAATCATGGGTCTTTGTTCTTAGGCCACGACAGTTTTGGTAATATTGTTTTTAAGTTAATCCGTATAGCATGCATATGAACAATGATAAAAAAGTTTACAACATTACATATTCTTATTTAGAGTATTTATGTTCTTAATCAAAATATCTCCTTCGCCATCAGACTTTCTCACAAAAATCCTGCCGTTTCTCACCCAAACGTACTTATACCCCTTTTCTTTTGCCTTCATCCTCGCCGCAGCGTGAAGAGATTTATTGGATGACGATAAATGTAAAAAAAAGAGCATAAATTGGGGACTTGGTACCAGCAAGTCCAAAGTCTGAACTATTAAAATGCTTTCTAAATCTTTTTCTATAGAATATGAAATTAAAACATACTTTCACTGAATTTATAAAATTAAAATATAATTTTCCTGGTAGGTTGAACCTTATATTTTTTTTCCCATGTGACATTCCGATATAATCAGGCTGAAAGTTGCCGTAAGACACAAAGTAACACTGAATTATAACAAAGGTATTAGTTATAGGAGCTTATTACTATACTTTATTGTTAATTTAAGGTTCTTCTTGCGGATGTTACTATAATCTCCACAGTGGATGTTGCATGAGACTTAGTGTTTGAGTGAGAGCTTCCTCAAAGCTCGATAGATGGCGTTATTAAGTTTTCTAAATCTCACAGTTAAGATTTTCTGCAAATGTGATGTCTTGAATCGTTTTTTTGAATATATTTGTACTCGCAGGAAACTTTGTTTCATTTTGATTTATTGGGCAGTTGTCAGTTATCGGGTGCATCAACATTTATGGTCCTTCGAGCCGGATTTAATTGTTTATATTTTTGAATGTGTGGCACGGAAAACAGGGTCGATTACCCTGAAGTGCAAAGTTCATCACCGATAGTGACGTGGTGATCAGCAGTACGACGAGGTTGGCGTAAGAGAGGCACCAACAGTGTTGTGAAGACTTCGCCCTTCGAAGACAGCGACAGGGAAAGCTACAAATGTGACAAGATCATCGAGCGGAACGTCAAGGACTGTGACGACACATTATGCAGCGACGTCATCAGTGATGTGCTTAAAGAGGTTTGGTTGAAGCAAAACTGTGAGTTTCGATCAAAGAGTTTTTAATCTAGACGTGTAATTTTCTCAGTGAAGTGAAATTTAATTTCGAAGTGTTTGGGACTTGTAGAATTTTAGCATTAGTTTTAGACTTAGAATAGATTACGAAAAAAAGTGTTGTGACGGGGAACCTATGCCCGATTTTTTCTAAGTTTAAAAAATGTTTCAAACACTTGTAATTTTTTCGGTTTTATCATTAACTTGTAAAATTTATTCGTGTTAATTTTCACAGATTGCTTTAAATTACTGAATTCGTTTTGGATGATTAAAAGGTTTATAGATTATAACACCATGGAATCCTTACGTAAACTACAGATGAATAACAAAACGATAATTGAAAAAGCTAGAATTAATTTTAAAAAATCACCAAAAGATCGTTTAACAGTAAGTTATTTAGAAGCACGACTTGAGTCACTAGAGTCACAGTGGCAACAATTTGTAGAAACTCATAGGCGCATTGTAGAAAAGGCTACTGACGAAGACGTCGAAAAATATGTTTATTTTACATCAGACATATACGATCAAACAGAAGATGCATATTTGACATATAAGTCTGAGTTAAAAGAGCTATTAATAAAACCCAGTCCTTCTAATGTTAATTTATGTAGTAATAACAAAAATAACTCAAATGTACAGCTACCAAAGATTTGCTTGCCATCGTTCTCGGGGCAATATTCAGAGTGGGTTACGTTTCGCGATTTATTTAATTCACTGATCGCTAACAATGAAACACTGGATGAAGTTCAAAAACTACATTATTTAAAAGCTCATCTTTCAGGCGAAGCAGAACAATTGCTACGCCATATTCCAGTAACTGCATCTAACTATCGTGAGTGCTGGTCTTTGTTAAATAAAAGGTATGACAATAAAAGATTTCTAGCCAACAATATGCTGAAGCGGCTTGTTTATCAGTTGCCCATTATTAAAGAATCATCAAATGCTATTAAAACTCTGTTAGATACCACTGTAGATTGTCTTCATGGATTGCGCACTTTAGGTATTGACGTAGACACGTGGGACGCAGTTGTTGTTTTTTTAGTATGTGACAAATTAGATCCTGAATCCCGTAAATTGTGGGAGTTGAGGATAAGTTGTAATGATGAGTTACCTAAACTTGATGAACTAAAAATCTTTATGGAGTCGAGGTTTAGAGCTTTGGAATATTTACAACCCAAAACAAATCCCAAACCTTGTGCTCGTAATGCTAATAAATCTTTTCATATCACTAACACTCTAAATTGTATTGTTTGCTCTGGAGATCACAAATTATGTCATTGCAAAGAATTCTCTAAGAAAGATTGTGACGAACGTCGTGAGTTTGCACGGGTCAGTAAGCTCTGTTTTAACTGTCTTGGAACCAACCATTCTGTATACTTTTGTCGTCAGTCGACCAGATGTCACCTTTGTCAAAAGAAGCACCACTCACTATTGCACCCAAAAACAACTGCCAAATCTGCTGAAAATGTTGATAGTTCAGCAGACAGGAATGTTGCGGCTGCTAATGCAGCTACTTCTTCCAATCACCGCGAGATTACCAAACCAATTTGTTGTTTTGCAGATGTTCACAACCAGGGTCTGTTAGCCACAGCCTTGGTCAACGTTGAATCAAGAACTGGGACTGCTCTTGTTTTAAGAGCCCTGATGGATCAGGGCTCTCAGGTCTCTTTCATTACAGAGGCTGCAGTACAGTTGCTTGGATTGAAGAAAACACCTGCTTACACTGACATACTTCGACTAGGCGATGATGAGGGAAATACAATGCCCTCTAAGTGGAAAGTTCAATTCAAATTGCAGTCACGCCTAGATCCCACTTTTGTTTTATACGTCAATGCTTATGTATTGAATAGGCTTACATCACGTCTTCCTGAGAGGAAGATCGTTCAGGTGTTGCCTTTATTTTCATCTTTGGAATTAGCAGATCCTTCCTTTTATATGCCTGGGAAAATTGATTTGCTGTTGAGTACACGTGTGGTCGGGGAAGTTTTAATGGATGGTCTAGTCAAGGGTCCGCCTGGAACTCCAGTCGCTCAGAAGACTAAATTAGGATGGATTCTGTCTGGTGAGATCCACACATCGTCAGTCTCTAGGCCAGTTTGTTATAACGCTGTATTAAAGTCAGATGTGAACACTCTACTGAAGAAATTTTGGGAGTTAGAGTCAGAGCCGTCCACTCACAAGGTTATGTTGACCGAAGAAGAGCAGAAATGTGAGGACTTTTTCGCTAACTCAACAAAAAGAGATGAAACAGGGCGATATATTGTCAAATTGCCATTTAAGTCTGATCAACCTAGAAGTCAGTTTGGTAGATCAGAGGCTATCGCTCGTAAACGGTTTCACATGCTGGAAAGAAGACTGACAAACAATCCTGATTTTAAAACGCAATATACTGCTGTTATCAACGAGTACGTTCAGTTAGGACATGCTGAAGTTGTTTCCCAGGAGGATTTAGGAAAGGATGCTGTTTATTTGCCGCATCACGCTGTAGTACGCGATGATAGAAGTACTACTAAGGTTCGGGTCGTCTTTGATGCTTCTTGTTCGGGATGCAATGGAGTTTCGTTGAATGATGATTTAATGGTTGGCCCGAGATTACAATTAGATTTGCGTCAAATCATTATGCGGTGGCGCCGCCACCCCATAAGTATAGTAGCGGACATTGTGAAGATGTACCGTCAAATAAAGGTAAATGAAGAAGATATTGATTTTCAGCGTATTTTGTGGCGCGACAACCCTGATTCGGAGTTGCAACATTTGCGGTTGTTGCGTGTCACTTTTGGTACATCCTCTGCTCCTTACCTGGCAGTACGTTCTTTGCAGCAGATAGTTTATGATGAAGGAAACTGTTTTCTTTTAGTGTCAGATCGTATTATAAAGGATTTTTACGTCGATGATTTCTTATCTGGTTGTGAGTCTGTTGATGAAGGTCAGCAAACTTATCAGCAAATGAATGAGTTGTTAGGTCGTGGAGGTTTCCAGCTGCAAAAATGGTCCAGCAACAGTGAAGAGTTGTTCAAT
Source organism: Antitype chi (assembly GCA_947359405.1). Classification (NCBI taxonomy): domain Eukaryota; kingdom Metazoa; phylum Arthropoda; class Insecta; order Lepidoptera; family Noctuidae; genus Antitype; species Antitype chi. The sequence continues at coordinate 865,720 of OX375837.1, forward strand.
AAAATCAAAGATGGTTCATCAAATGAAAACTTGGAATTTAAAATGGATACAGTCATGAAAATTTTGGGTTTAACCTGGGATAGAAACACAGACCATTTTAAATACACTGTCCATCTTCCTCTTATTAATTCTCCAGTGACCAAAAGAAAAGTAATTTCTGACATTGCCCGATTGTTCGATCCTCTTGGTTGGCTTGCTCCAGTAATAATTACAGCTAAAATATTCATCCAACGTCTTTGGCTTGCAGGCATCGACTGGGATGATGAACTTCCAGATCATCTTTTGAAAGATTGGCTTTGTTATAGGAACAACCTGCACAACCTCAGTAACTTTCGATTACCTCGATGGATTCACACAAGTCGACACAATGTCCTTCGAGAACTACAAGGATTTTGCGACGCTTCTAACAACGCCTACGCGGCTGTTGTCTATATTCGAACTGTCGATTCCAACGGCCATGTTCACAACAGTCTAATAGCATCCAAGACTAAGGTGGCCCCTGTTAAACAGGTTTCTATACCTCGTTTAGAGTTATGTGGCGCTGTGCTTCTCTCAAAACTTCTTTGTGAAGTTTCGGACACCTTAGAAATTGCAAAAGAAAATGTACATGCTTGGACTGACTCTTCAGTGGTACTCGCTTGGTTGAGTAGCCACCCAAGTCGATGGAAGACATTTGTCGGAAACAGAGTTTCTGAAATACTCACTGTCATGGACAATCATCAATGGTCACACGTCCAGTCTAAGGAGAATCCTGCAGATTGTGCTTCGCGAGGAGTAAACCCGTCCGAGTGTGCAGAGCTTGAATTGTGGGTGCAAGGACCTAGTTGGCTGAAAAATAAAACTATAGATTATAGCAAAAGGGAATTTGAGAAAACGAATCTAGAAAAAAAGGAAAAGATATTAGATGTTGTCTGTAATGCTATAGTGAAAGAAAATGACATAATGGTCAAATATTCATCTCTTAGGAAATTAACTAGAGTCATTGCATATTGTAGAAGATTTTTAAAATCAAGAATTAATGTGTCTTCTACAATTTATTTAAACTTTTCTGAAATCAATCAAGCTTTACTTATATGTATTAAAATATGTCAAAAGGAGCACTTTAAAGAAGAAATAGATATTTTAAAAATAAAAGCAACAATAAATAAAAAGGGAATACTTACCTCGCTCAATCCTTACTTAGATCAGGAAGATATTTTGAGAGTTGGCGGGAGGTTAAATAGAGCGAACATTCATGAAAATATGAAACATCCTATAATCATTCCACACAAGTCACACTTGACACACCTTTTGATAGCTGACGCTCACGAACGTACGTTGCATGGTGGACCTCAATTAGTTATTAATTATTTAAGATCCAAATACTGGATCATCAGTGCGAAGAGTGTCATAAGGCAATATGTACGCAAGTGTGTGACTTGCCTCCGTCATTCCGCTAGACCTGTAGCACCTTTAATGGGTCAGTTGCCATCTGCTAGGGTAACTGCTAACCGACCTTTCTTTAAAAGTGGCGTGGACTATGCCGGTCCTATTAACATCAGGCCCACAAAGGGTCGCGGTTATCACTCCATCAAAGGCTACATTTGTTTGTTTGTTTGCATGGCCACTCGGGCCTTGCATTTAGAAGTAGTAAGCGACATGACGTCACAAGCATTTTTAGCCGCCTTCAAACGCTTTACAGCTAGGAGAGGTCATTGTGGTGAGATGTGGAGCGACAACGGCACTACCTTTGTGGGAGCCAACCGGGAGTTGAGGGCATTGTTCACCCACGAAAGGTCTGGTGTAGCATCAGACATTGCTGAATGGTTAGCAACCAATGGTACAAGTTGGCATTTTATTCCACCCCACTCGCCAAACTTTGGAGGGCTTTGGGAGGCTGGAGTAAAGTCTTGTAAACACCACCTCAAACGAGTCATAGGCAACAGCACACTAACTTTTGAAGAGTTAACGACTGTGCTAGCTCAAATCGAAGCTTGTTTAAATTCCAGGCCAATATCAACGATAAGTAGTAATGCGGAAGACCCATATCCTCTGACACCAGGACATTTTTTAATAGGCGAGCCTTTGCTGCTTGCGCCGGAATCCAACTTTGAAACGTCAAATATAAGCACTTTGAAGAGGTGGCATTTAATTCAACGTATGGTCCAAAATTTTTGGCGTAAATGGTCCCGTGAATATTTGGTTCAGTTCCATCAAAGAAACAAATGGTCTCATCAAACTGTAGAACCAAACGTGGGTGAAGTGGTATTAGTAATGGAGGACGATTTACCTCCTGCAAGGTGGCTTTACGGTCTTATTACTTCAAAGCATACTGGCTCGGACAATATCACACGAGTTGTTTCATTGCGTTGTAAGGGTTCCATCATAAAAAGACCTGTGTCAAAGTTAATATTGCTTCCTGTCACTACTTGATAATATGTTATGTTTTTTATGGTCTATAATTGACTAAGAATAGTGGTTAATTTATAATTTACGTTTTTGTTTAAGATGTCATTTCAAACTATAGTTTTATAATTGTAGATACTTATTATACAGTCCACTTATGTTTATTTATTTTTTGAATTTTGTGCTGCCCTCCCATCTATTTTGGAATTTGCTTCATGGTGGGTAGTTATTTAAGTTTATTTTATTGTTATGATTAATTTAGTTTTGGACATTCTGTCCATGGTGGGCGGGATGTTTGAGTGAGAGCTTCCTCAAAGCTCGATAGATGGCGTTATTAAGTTTTCTAAATCTCACAGTTAAGATTTTCTGCAAATGTGATGTCTTGAATCGTTTTTTTGAATATATTTGTACTCGCAGGAAACTTTGTTTCATTTTGATTTATTGGGCAGTTGTCAGTTATCGGGTGCATCAACACTTAGTTTAGTTTGTTTTTTTTTTTCGCTCAATAAATACACTTTTACACTTTTCACTGTGCACTGATATGATGTTTACACATTTGCATTTCCTTCTTCACGTTCTCACCTTCCCGACAACCGCAAAAGCATTTTTCTTACTAACTCGGATTCTACATGTTTTCCGATCGATTTCTTCTGCTTGTCCTTCAGCTTTTTCCATATAATTATGATTGCTGCAACCGCGATAACTGTCAAGGCCGACGCCAATTACATATTATTTATTTGGATGTGAGTTTCAACCGTAGTATTACTTCCTCCCTACGTATTTTGCGCTATTATCACCTGTTTATCTTTGGGTTTTGGAATATGATTTTCCCATTTTTCTGGTTAAGTACGTGACTAGTTGCGCTGAATGTTCCCGTAATTGTATTCATTTTTATCGAGCATATTTAAAACGCTCTAACTCACTGCACCGAGGTACACAGGAATTCGCTGTCTGGCACAATTCACCCGCTACGCGATACCCAGCAACGGTAGGAACGAACCCGACGCCGCGGCACTCGCGCATCGCAGGATCGCCATGAAGAGCGTGGGTTTCGGGGAAACAATCAAAACACGCGTTTACGCCACGAATGGTTTATTACGACTCTCTTCTTAATACTAATACATGAATAAATGTGCTTAGGCTACACATAGATACTTATAAACTACAGCCCAATATCACTGAAAGAGACGTTACTATTAATCGAGATAGTCTTGGGAATAAAAGTAGAATTAAATTGTTTACAATATATCTCAAAAAAATCATCATATAGATGATTAGGATCAGCATTTGTAGACAAAACTGGTAATTTATTAACGAATTTAACATTAACGGCTTCTAGGCGGAATGCAGTTTTGGGGTTAACAGTGATATCCTTTGTACCTATTTTGTTATGTTGATTTTGAATGGTAAACCGTTGCCCGCAATGATCAGAATCTAGTAAATTAATCCTTTTTTGTAGCTCGGTATAACAAACGTCTGTATAAATATTATCAAGGCATGTATGTGGCACTTCTCGGGGTTATTTGTGTGGGTTCCACAAATAGATTTACAAGATCGTAGGACTGCAATAAACTTATTATTTTACTAAAATAACCTGAGTTATGTAATAAACATTAAAATCACCGCAAACAATAATGGACTTGTTCGAGTTACAAATCTTGTGTATTACTTCGTCCATTACCTTTTGAAAGCAGTCATACAATCCTGAAGGTGGTCTGTACACACTTAATACAATAAACTTCTCCAATTCTATACAGGCTATTTGAACTGTCCGCTTAACAGGGAGGCTCACAATATCCTTACGTTCTTTAAATTTTAACAGGTTATTTACTAAAATTAATGAGCCACCATGTACAGCATTTACTCTGCTGAACGAACTACCAATCTGGTGATTATTAAAATTAAACATGAAAATTCAAAAATAATATTTAGATGAAAGAAAATTAATAAAATTAAAAATAAAATAATAAACCACATGTCAATAAAGTAATTGCAAGCAAAACGAAAAACATTAATCAAAAACTAAAGTCAGGTGAACACGGAACACAATACAACAACATAGACATATCAGTATGAGAAGAGCACTAAGATTATTATAAATAATCTACTGAGTAGACATTTTTCTAACAAGAATGCCTTGAGCCTTGCCTTGAATGAGCCTGTGTACATTGTGCTATTTAACTCAAGAGGTAAGGCAAGGCATTCTTTTTAGAAAAATGTCTCTACTCAGTAGATTATTTATATAGTCTTAGTGCTCTTAATACTGATATGTCTATGTTGTTGTATTGTGTTCCGTGTTCATCTGACTTTAGTTTTTGAATATTGTTTTTCGTTTTGCTTGCAATTACTTTATTGACATGTGGTTTATTATTTTATTTTTAATTTGATTAATTTTCTTTTATCTAAATATCATTTTCGAATTTTTAATTTATTTGCATGTATTCTTTTATTTTGTAATACAGTTATGTTTCATGCTTGATTATATTCGAACGCAATGTGAATTGTTACTAATCAATAAATAAATAAAAAAATAAAAATAAACCACGCTGACATACAACACACTTATACGGTTTTTCACGTGTGTTTTCGAATATGAATTGTTAAAGCACCCTTAGAACTATAACCACGCTGACATACAGCACACTTATAAGGTTTTTCATAAGTGTGTACGCGAGAATGTTTTAATAAATACATTTTGACACTAAAACCACGCTTACATACATCACATTTATAAGGTTTTTCACCAGTGTGTATTCTAATATGATTTAATAAACTACTTCTGACACTGAAACTACGCTGGCATATATCACATTTGTAAGGTTTCTCACCAGTGTGTATACGTGTATGATCTGTTAAACGACTCTTTGATGTAAAACCACCATGACATACAACACACTTATACGGTTTTTCACCAGTGTGTATTCGAAAATGAGTTGTTAAACTACTATTTTCACTAAAAGCACGCTGGCATACGTCGCACTTATAAGGTTTTTCACCAGTGTGTGTACGAACATGTTTTGTTAACTTACTCTTTTCACTAAAACCACGCTGACAAACAACACACTTATACGGGTTTTCGCTAGTGTGTACTCGAATATGATTTGTTAAACGACTCTTTAAACTAAAACCACGCTGACATAGGTCGCACTTATAAGGTTTTTCACCAGTGTGTATTCGAAAATGAGTTGTTAAACTACTCTTTTCACTAAAAGCACGCTGACATACGTCGCACATAAAAGGTTTTTCACCAGTGTGTGTACGAATATGTTTTGTTAACTTACTCTTTTCACTAAAACCACGCTGACATACGACACACTTATACGGTTTTTCACTAGGGTGTACTCGAATATGTTTTGTTAAACTATTCTTTTCACTAAAACCAAGCAGACATACATCACACTTATAAGGTTTTTCACCCGTGTGTGTGAGAGGATGTAGTATCATCTTTTTTACTTGATTAAAACTACGCTGGTCACACTTGTAAGGCTCTTTAAAATAAGTGCCAGGTTTGGACGTACATTTGTCAGTTGTCCGGATACTTTTTAAGGCAGATTTTTCCTGTTTCGTCTGCTCGGCTGTTATTGCATCTTCTAGTTCTATTCCACGTGTGTCTAGATTTGGTTTCTTCGCAACGGTCGTCCCTGTGATTATAAATCTGGTTAGCACAATGTTGGAAGAAGATTGATAGGCACAGGAATGAAAATTATAGTGCCTTGCATTATTCAAACTAGGACAAAAATGGAGGAATTTCTGGTGAAAGTGAAGTACACGTAATCACTAGAGACATGCAGTAAAAAATATTTTACTATCGTGGATGTTTGTTTTTTTACCAATACAAATTATTTATGAGTTCACAGTTCCGTACGCCCCACGCTCACTCACGATTAATGAGCTACACTACAGTCAAATTCACGACGAGGCCTTGGCAATTGTATTCGCTACTGAGAAATTCCATCAGTACCTTTAAAGGAGGGAATTCTTACTTTGAACTGACCACAAACCACCTTATTTTCACATAGATGAAGCCTTAGGTTCTGAGTAATGTCTCATGTACTTCTAATACCTGCGTGTTTGTGGAGTTCGCTCAGACACCTGAGCAGGTACCAGGTGAGAAAGGTAACTAAAAATAACAGTTCCTTAACTTAAATTTACATGGCTGATTATTATACAGGATAACTTTTTAACCAGTGCGCAAACTATAACCATGAATTCAGCAAACATATCATTCTACATCCCCCAGCGCAGAAATTTTACGTCAGTTATACAAAAAAAATCAGCTGTTTCATAGAAAAGGGCAATACCTACGCAGTCAAAATGTATGGAACAGCTGATTTTGTTTTGTATAACCGACGTAAAATTTCTGCGCTGGGGGTCTAGAATGATATGCTTAATTCATAGTTACAGTTTGCGCACTGGTTAAAAAGTTATCCTGTATATATATTGTAGAATATTACTCTGAAGTAATATCAAAAGTATCAGACGCTTTCAATGGACCGGAACTTTTATCAGACACTTTAAAGCTCTACAAAAAATAGATGATTTAACTTATTTTTACACGTCTGATCTTTAAATATGTTATTAAGACAACTATCACAAAGTTATATTTAAGCAATCAGACAAACTGCAATGATCAAACATCCCCTAAACACAAAAAATATTCAGCCATGCGTATGAGCGCGAGAGTCTTATGCATGAGTTTCAGAGTAAAGTTTTTAAGTATTTTAAGAAAACTTACTGCTTACGATTTTATATTCTTGTGTCTATTTAACGTTGTAGGATTACATTTCACTCTATCATTTTGGACGATCTGATAAGTTTGTCAACTTGTCTACGAATTTTCTATTCGTTTGTTATGACCACGTGACTTTAAGTTGAGATTATGTCATCCCCATACATTTGATGAGTTTTCTATTAGCGTTCACGATTGTAGATTAACTTGGCTAAGCCTACAGGATTCGTTAGTGACTCACTTCAAGAATCAGGTACTGTACTTTGACTTCAGGTTTATAATTTTTTATATTTGTCGTTTTATGTATTTTTTTTTTCAGCTTTTTGCAGAAGAAACTGCCAGCAACGACAATATAACTGATGATGATGAAGAGGATGTTGACTTGAGTGGACAGTATCATGATTTGCTTAATGATGAAGATTCAAATGATTATTGTGACGATGACTAAGACACAGTTAAATAATTTCAAGAATTAATCATAATTGAATATTTTTATACTAAAGTATTTTTTTCTTTAAAGTGTCACAACTGATATTTTTTTTATTGAATAAAAATAATTCTTTATAAAAGTTTTATGTTAAAACACTATTGCTCCTAATGAGACCGATGACCTTGTGAAGGCCGCGGGAATCCGCTGAATATGGGAAGCACCAAGACCGGTTGAAGTGGAGGAGCCTGGGGGAGGCCTATGTCCAGCAGTGGACGTCTATAAGCTGAAATGATGATGATGATGATTGCTCCTAAAAAAAACCCCAATTATATGCAATAAATTAATTCAAAAATGATAAATTATTACCTTAATTAAAAAAAACATCTTTTTTAATCGCTACATCCCATAGAAATGGCAGCCAAATTACAGTTTTGACAAGCGCTACCGAAACGATGTCGATGTTTTTGAACGTTAACCAAGTGATCGCTGAGACCCAAGAGTAAACGATAAAAAATGGCGTCTTTAAGATACAGCTGTGTTGAGAGTGATAAGTGTTTTGTTTACTAGCCTAATTTTGGACTATTTTTACCATTTACCATTTAGCATTTTAAATGCATACTTTAAATATGTTGTGGTGCGCTCATAATATAGAAGTGTGGCTTAGGCAAAAAAAAAGAGACATAAATCGTCAGTGCATGGAGACAATACGCGAAATGCCGGAAACTTTATATGTGCAGCAATTTCGGCTACGACTTTCCAAGCTCTTTGTCAAGAACTCCGACAAAACACCTCATTAAAAGGAACCAACGAGAGCGTATTTCCCTTTCCGTGTTCAACTGGCGACACCGGTCTCGCGAAATCCACACGCTTTTGTTTTACTACGGAATCCTACGATCCCGTGTTCAATTCGCGTCAACTGAGCACGCTTTTGTGATCAAGCAACGTTAAAAGAAGTTTTACAAAACAGTGTGTAATAATGTTAGTAGGGTGGCAAAGATAATATGTATATTACCAGTCTAGTTAGAGTAGGTTATTTTTTTTTTTAATTTTTTTTTTTATTTATTTATTTAATAACTATGGATGACTTACAGCTAAAGAAAACAGATTAAAAAATAGTATGTGAGACTGACAGCCAATTAAAAGTCTTCACTTCTAAAAACAGATTGAAAAAAAAAGAGTGTAAACAGCACAACACAGCCACCGAAAAGGAACAGCAAAAAAAAACAGTATAACATTGAAGCTTAAACTAAATTCGCATTTCATATTAATACATGAATAAAAAACTGAACATACAAATTCTTAATTAAAAAAACCAAGGCTCAGGCACTTTCTGGCTGAGGACACACTTGTTGTGAAAGGATCAAAATCATGTTGTTTGCACACGCTGTTAAAGTTGCTACTTGCACGCACTATAAATGAATTCTGCCTGTAATTCGTAGACGTAAATGGAACACGCAACGGGGCGTTCCATCGCTTCGACCTTCTGGGAACGTTAAAACAAAATTTGGATAGAATATCGGAGTTATTAATAGAATTATTGAAAATTTTAAATAATGTAATACAATCAGAGATTGCTCGCCGATTAGTTAGGGGTAATATATGATACTTTTTACAGAGTTTGAGATAATCTTCAGACCGGTAGGGCACTTTCTGATGATAACATAAATACTTGATGAACCTTTTCTGGATGCTCTCTATACGATCAATGTACTTATGATAACATGGATTCCAGATTTCAGACGCGTATTCCAGGTGGCTTCTAACAAAGGTACAGTAGAGAATTTTTAAAGTTTTGGCTTGATTGAAGCACCTGGACAGCCGCATTATGAAACCAAGTGTTTTAGATGCTTTAGCGACTATGGCATCAACATGAAATTCAAACGTAAGCTTGGAATCGTGATATACCCCCAGATCACGGATGCAATTCGTTCTAGGTAGTACTTGATCGCCCAAAACATACGATGAGGGTATAATAGCGCGCTTTCGAGAATATGTTAGAACCGAACATTTAGCAGGGTTAAGATCAAGCTTTCTCCCACGACAATAAGCCTCCAGACGACGTAAATCATCCTGAAGTGCAATCACGTCCACTTGTGATGATATTGTGGCATAGATTTTCATGTCGTCAGCAAAACAGAGCAATTTGGATGAAATCAAGCAAGAGTTGATGTCGTTAATATAGATAATAAAAAGTAATGGACCGAGCAATGAACCCTGGGGGACTCCACTGCGGACAGGCACCCAACCAGACATATAATTGCTTAATACTACTGCTTGGGACCTGTTCTCCAGATAAGAAGAAAACCATCTGAGTAGATCACCTCGTATTCCCATACCATATAACTTTGATAGTAAGATCTCATGGTCAATCCGATCAAAAGCTTTACTATAATCAGTATAAACGACATCAACCTGCTTACCGTTATCCATAGAGTCAGTAATAAAATCATTGAGCAGAATTAGGTTGGTGACGGTAGACCTTCCCTTCAAAAAACCATGTTGAAAGGAACTAAACGAATTTTTAAGAGCACTATACACCTGGTTATAGATGATCCTTTCGAATATTTTCGCCACAATACAGAGCTTGGATATCGGCCTGTAGTTTACAATATCGGTTTTGACTCCTTTTTTGTGAATAGGCGTTATGAAAGCCGATTTCCAAAGTTCAGGTACTACGCAAGTATCCAAGGATTTCCTGAAGAGAATCGAGACAGGTCGGGCAATCGAAGTCGAACATCGTACAAGAAGTCGTGGCTATCCAGTTTCTTCCGGCCACTTTAATGATATCGTCTGTCCACCTAGTCGGTTGTCTTCCCACATTTCTCCGTCCTGGGGCCTTAGTCTGCTATTTTTATAAATTCGTCATTCCAACACGATCCCATTGTCATTCATTTGTCATTTTGCTAAAAGTTCGTAATCTGCTAAATTCATAATGGTCGATCATTGGTCGGTCAGTGGTCTCGTAATAGAATTGTGTCATAATGGCATTTTCGTATTGCCATTATTATAAAACTCGTTAGAAGAAATGTTTTTCGAAAAACGACTACTAAATTTGAACATTTATTCATGCCAGATTTCATTTATTTATATTTTTATATATTATTTATTAGTGTTATAAGCAATCTAAAGTAGTAGGAAGTTCGTAAATTAAGTCAGTCATTCATTTGTCATTATGTACGAGATTACCAATAAATGCCATTTCTTTCAATGGAGTGTCAGTGGCTGACCATTGGAAAGTCATAATGACGCCATTTTATTAGTAGATTACCAAACTTGTCAAAATCAACAATTATGAAATCAATGATAGACCATTCTGACACTATTGTAATAGCAGACTTGAGGCCCTGTTCGTGGTCTCCACTCCAGCACTTTTTTCCCCCATCTCCCATCCAGTCTACGGCATATATGGCCCGCCCACTTCCACTTTCTTTTTGCTATCACTTCCGCTATGTCTGTGAGTCTCGTTCAAAGTGCCAAAAGTGGAGAGATTTGGAAGAGACCTACACTCAGCATTGGGTGGCCAAGGGTTGAAGAAGAGAAGAGAGAGAGAGATATTAATGTAATTTTGACGTTCAAAAAGAGCTGACTCTCAGCCTAGTTTGAATAAATGACTTTTGATTTTGATTTACAGATATTAAATTATTAATAAAACAGCTTTATCATTACAAACAAGCTTATTATTGTATTTCTTATAACACTGACATTCATAGTAATTTGGTGGTGGCGTGCACGGTAGGTAAGAAGGATTTTGCAGTAACCCAATATTTACAATTCACTCAATCAATACCTACATTTTAGGTATTATTGTTATCAAATATAGTTTACATAAAAATTAATTACCTACTGCTACTTAACATAAATATTGGTTTTATTCTTACATTACACACAAGTCTAAATTATAATAGGTTTTGTAAAACTATAAAAAGATCAAATATACTAATTAAAGGAAATAATAGTGATACATACACTTTATACATAACAATTTTAGCGAAAGGAAAAGTAAACTGGACTGGAACAAACAATTGAAATAAAAGTTAATTGTTACTCTGATATTGCAGGCAATTTGAAATATTCATAGCCCACAGCTGAGACTTGAGACCACTATCACTACATTAGAAATTTTAAGGCATAATATCTGTCGAAGCTCGTGATGATAGTCACAACTGTGGTAAAATTTCTATCAAATTGTCTACAGTACTAGCTAAACGACTTAAAATTGAATTTTTATTTTCTTCCTTTTCAATTCTTCTCGATTCCAATTGCAGCCTTTCAATCTCCCTCTCGTGAATTTTTTTTTCCCGGTCTGCCTCTAGTTGTAGCCGGTGATGCTCGAAAGCCACAAACTCACTGGTGGCCCGTTCGAAGGGTGTTTGTATCCGGCGTGTGCGCGCTCGAAACAGCCCACGGCGCCGCGACGTGGATGTGGTGGGCGACGGGCTTGCACGATGCCACCGCCGCTGAGGAGACCCCCGTGACGTGGACGTGGCAGGCGACGTCGCTGACGGCATCGGCATGGACGCAGTTCCGGGCGGCGGCGTTAGCAATGGTGGTGCAGGATGGCATGGAAGTTCTCCAGAGGGAGGTGGCAGTGAAGCAGAGGTGGTAGCTACTGGTGTTTCTGAGAATAAATAATTACAGTCATATATTATAATGTGCCCAAATAAATTATTTAACACAACATTGAATCTTTAAAAAAAAATTAATAATAATAGTCGTTTATTTATATAAAGGAGCACATTTACAAAGTACCTTAACAATTAAAATAGAACACAGTTGCTTATTGCCTGAACTAGGTTGAACCTGTGTTTCATGCTATGAAGTGCATACATACTTAATGTAATAAATTAACAATCTGTATAAGGTAAAAGTAAATTAAAACTAGGGAATAAGAATAAAAGTAATGAAATAGCATGTTAGTCGTTCTATTTGCAGACAACAAGTAGATCTTCTGTCTGTGCATAAGCGATGGTTAGTAAATATTTAAGTATATTTTTTTTACAGCTAAAGTAATTTAATTTATAGATACTTAGTTTTCTATTTGACCTATTGTACAGAAATGGGCCTAAGAATGTAAAATATCTTTCTACAAAGACATGTTTTGAGGTTGCATTAGATGTGCATACTATATCATTCCGTCTTTTGTAAGTATTGTCAGCAGTGTAGGTATGCTGTTTTGATATTAAGTGCATAATGAAAAGTTGTCGAACAGTCAGCATGTTGCAGGATTTATATAGGAGATCTGTGGGAAAGGAAAGGGATGGAAATTTGCAACCTTTAAAATTGCTCTCTGTGCTCTTTAAAGAGGAAGCAGATTAGTTTTTGGTGCGCCACCCCATGATGTGATGCAGTATTGAATTATTGATTGACATAGGGCTAGATAAAACCAAAATCATAATATTTTATTTCACATAAGCCTGCATGGGCACTTATGAAACGTCAGAAGCTAGGTGCACGGTTCCAATTTGTCGTTTCCTATTTAGAAGAGCCATAAACTTGTGTGATTAATTTTGAGTCTGCAAATGATCGCAGTTTTTTAAAAACAAATATTAATTTGCGCACTCTTTTAACGAGACTTTCAATATGTTTTGTGAGAGAGTGTCGTCCATTATTACGCCGAGGTATTTTATGTTGCTCGTTTTGAGGATAAAAGAACAATTACACATGTTGACTGAACGGTTTCAACATTGATGTGCATATAGTTGTGGGTTAGTAATGTTAAGTTGAGGCTTGCGCATGGAGAAGTGAATATATTTTGTCTTGTCAGCATTTAATGTTAGTAAATTTGTTTGAAGCCAATTAGTCACAGTATCAAAACCTAGTTGTGCGATTTCGAACAGTTCGGTACTGGTCTTAGAGGTAAATATTAGCGCCGTGTCATCAGCATATGATATGATTTTCCCGTCTTTAATATTAAGATTACACAGGTCGTTAATATAAATCAGGAATAGGGTAGGGCCCAGAATACTTCCCTGAGGCACACCAAAACTTTTCTGCTCATCGCTCATGGTTTTATCTATTCTAACGCATTGGTGTCGGTCATGTAAGTCGTCAGCAAATAGTTTCAGTGGCGTTCCCCTTATAACAGTTCGGTACTGGTCTTAGAGGTAAATATTAGCGCCGTGTCATCAGCATATGATATGATTTTCCCGTCTTTAATATTAAGATTACACAGGTCGTTAATATAAATCAGGAATAGGGTAGGGCCCAGAATACTTCCCTGAGGCACACCAAAACTTTTCTGCTCATCGCTCATGGTTTTATCTATTCTAACGCATTGGTGTCGGTCATGTAAGTCGTCAGCAAATAGTTTCAGTGGCGTTCCCCTTATAACAGTTCGGTACTGGTCTTAGAGGTAAATATTAGCGCCGTGTCATCAGCATATGATATGATTTTCCCGTCTTTAATATTAAGATTACACAGGTCGTTAATATAAATCAGGAATAGGGTAGGGCCCAGAATACTTCCCTGAGGCACACCAAAACTTTTCTGCTCATCGCTCATGGTTTTATCTATTCTAACGCATTGGTGTCGGTCATGTAAGTCGTCAGCAAATAGTTTCAGTGGCGTTCCCCTTATAACTTAACTTATTGAGAAGGACAGAAACGGACACCGTGTCCAAGGCCTGGACTAAATCAAGGAAGACTCCCAGGGTCTGGTTCCCTTTGCCGAGTTCTTCTGAAATGTAATCGGTCAGGCTATGCACCGCATCGGCTGTGGATAATTTGGCTCTAAAACCAAATTACGCAGGGGATAGGAAATTATTGTTTTCTAGATAGTTCACTAGTCTACTGTTTATCATTTTCTCTAATATTTTTGATATTGATGAGAGTAACGATATTGGCCTATAATTATTATTAACTAAGTCTTTACTTCCAGATTTAAAAAGAGAGGGATTACAACTGCTTTTTAGACATCTCGGGAAAATTCCATGGGAAAGACAGATTCGAAATATATGTGTTAAAGGTGGTACTAAAATATGCTTATAGAGTTTAAGAATCTTGTTACTTATATTATCCCATTCAACTGCACAGTCATCTTTAAAGCCAGCAATAATTCGAGTTATTTCGTCTTCGTCAGTGTCCAGGATAGCAAAAGATTTCAGGTTACAGCAATTGGTTGATTTTTGGGAAGGTTGGTCACAATAATGTTTCAGAATCTGTTCCGCAAGAGTTTTCCCAACATTGACAAAAAAGTTATTAACATTGTTAGCAGAAAGGACGGTGAGGGATCAGTAAGCAGTAAACTCGAATTTGATTCACGCTGTTTAGACGACGCTGGCTGTGTGACGTTTTTAATATGTTTCCAAAGTTGCTTGCTATTGTTATTAAAAGGTACCTTGTATAAATCAGAAGGAATAAAATCCAACATAATTTCATCTGTGGCAGAAATTTGGGACGGACAGACAGTATGCACAGAATCTCTGATCGGTGGTGGCTAAGAGTTTCTCTCTGATGGTGGGGCCTGAAAAAATATGAAGAATATAAATGAGTAAAATTACACTTATTAATAAAAGAAAATATCAAAGCCTCTCTCCTCAACTCCAGCTCGACCAATGACAGCAGTCAAACCCATTATGCCCAACACCCTCTCTTCTGAAGCAGTGAGAGTTTGTCTGCTGCTTGGACCACCACCAGTACCAGAAGCCTCACGACGTATTCCCAATGCTTTTTTTTTCGTTTTTGTTTTCCAGTCTGCCCACACCTGAACATATTAATCATTTTCTAGTCTATTAAGTCAGCTGATTGTTGTAAGTACAGGCGCCAGCACATCAAGCTACCCCAATCTATTAAATTTCTTTGATAGATTTTCAACTTTATTACAATTTAATAAGGTTCATGTTCAGTTGGGATAATTTGACAGTTTGGGATAGCTTGACCTGCTGGCGTCTGTACTCCATCTTGTGGAATATTTATTATTATTTTTTGTGAGAATCTTACTTATTTCCATTAGTCCAATGGCTTTATTACTCCTCCACCAATGGAGTTGAGTAACTTTGCCAGTTCCGACCACAGACAATCAGCTTTTATTCGGCCTTGAGGCCCTTGCTGGGGCCTCGTTATATCGCTATGGCTAGAACATAAGTTAAAACTATTTCAGAGGAACAAAGTGTCTATTGATCAAGTCAAGGGTCAAACACAATTGTTTTGTTTGTTTCG
Source organism: Antitype chi (assembly GCA_947359405.1). Taxonomy (NCBI): domain Eukaryota; kingdom Metazoa; phylum Arthropoda; class Insecta; order Lepidoptera; family Noctuidae; genus Antitype; species Antitype chi. The sequence continues at coordinate 881,420 of OX375837.1, forward strand.
TAAGTATGTAGCAATATTAGTTCAAGTCGCGTATCACGTCATTGTTTATGTTTCAAACGTTCAAGTGCACGAGTATGCTAGATTTTCAAATAACAAAGGAAGATATTTACGAAATAGCTAATAATTTACGAACCTTTCAATGAATTCCAATAAAGCTGCGAACTGTTCTGGGCTTGCTCGAGATCTAGATTCGATCCTATAAAAGTTAAGTAATCCTTCATCTCAGGTATCTTTCATTTGATGCATGATCATAACATTTCGAAACACAATAGGTAATGTTTAAAATTATATCGCACACTGTGATATTATAATAATTCAATTATAAGTAGAACTTTACCATATTTCGCTTACTTTTTTAACACTTAAAACAATAATCAATTTAAAATAAAAGTTCAGCGCGCACAAAGTACACAACTGGAGTTTTTGGCGGGATCGCGTTGGAACATGTCGCACGAATTTTCATTTTCATGAAATTTAGTGAAATAGCGAATTAAATTGTATAATTTTGGTAGAGAATTATTCAATTTAGTTACGTGTGAGTGCACAAGTGTAGTGAAGGTGAAAATAAGTAACTAACGTGGACTTTTAGTGTTCCCCCCAAAAACTCCTACTAGGTTGTTGTAAAGTAACTACCGCTTTAAAATAACTTTGATTTGACTAACTAAAGTCGACTAAAACTGTTTCGTAACTTCGTGCCCGATATCGGGCCATTTACTTGATCGAAAAGAAAAATTACTTGACACTGGCTAAATGCACAAACCGTGCGAAGCCAAAACCCAAAAAAAAAAGTACACAACTGTGACTTTTACGTTTGTAGGAACGCTTGACACAGACTAAAGTATAGGCTTTTTCTTAATACATTGTAGAACGAGCGATCGACTCAGTCGTGTCAACTTGGCTACCAACTTATCGTTTTCTAAGTTCACTTACGCCGTTCAGATTAGCTAAATTACATACATCTTTTATGGGGTACTGTGTTAAATGTTACAACAAAATACCTTGTGATATATTGCAATTAAATGAAAGGAAATTTAAAACTCATATTAAAAGTAAACTTTGTAAACTAGCGTATTACAAATTAGAGGATTATATCCAAGATAAGAATGCTTGGAAACATGCTGGTCCTGCTCCATAGGACAATCTAGAGTCAAGACAAAATCAAATTGGTTGCTAATTGAATTGTATAACTAATTATATTTATGACATTGATTCACACTCAGTGATTACTTTAACTCACACACTGACTCATTACTTGTTAATTATGTAGGAAAATAGTACCTATACTTACTTTTACAATGTTTGTAAATGTGTGAACACCATGTATCTATCACAGAATTAATTTATCTGTATTGCTTCAATCTGATCCTGTTTACCTATTTTGGTATGGTAATTTTATTCTGGGTGCATCGTTTTCACACATAATCATATAATGAATGTAAATATTGTACTTGAAACATTTTAAAAGAGTAACGGTGGAGTTTCTTGCCCATTCTTCTCTATACGAAACTACATTTTGGAAGTGGCGACTAGTATCAATTCTATTTTAATGTAAATGTTGACGTTCAAAAGTGCCTTTTGAGTGCCTATTTGAAATAAAGACTTTGACTTTGACCGAGGCGTTAACGATTGTAGAAAATAATTTGATACGAAACGTTTGTAACTTGGCTAGCCCTTCTGTTAATTGGTCACCATCAAACCAATGAAAATGATACTAGTTTTCTTCAAACGTCCACCCATTGTTTTCAGGAGTAACAATGGTTTTTTTTTTTTTTTTGGGTGGGAAATCATCAAATAACTTCTCCCGCTCTGGGTGGAGCGGGAGGGCGTGTCAGACTTTTACTGACTAAAACCCACCCGTGTTCCCTCAGTTGCCTGTGTGCCAGGGGCCGCGGTATCTCTTTCGAACAACCCGCACCCCTGGCAGGCATCGGTCCTTGCGGACCCCACCTATTGGTGCTGACATCTCTTTGAGGCGCGCGTGGAACACGACGCGCCGTCGACCCGGGCTTGGTCCTTACCGGACAGCGAGCTACCCATTACTCGCCGTCCGCAAGCCCGCGCCTACGGTGGCCGGGAATCAGCCTGGGATTCCCGACGCCCAGGGCTTCTCCCGCGGCGACTACGGCCGTGAGGGCGCATATACTGCCTCTCCCTCACGTGCGCCGCCTCCCTCTTTGCGAGCATTACTGCTTCGCAGAAGGAGGTGACGGCTAACCATTCACTCTCGCTCCGTACCATGGCCTGCACCAGGGCCGGACGCGAGAGAGCGCCGCCGCCGATCGCCTCCACGAGGACACAGCGGTGCTCCGCCCAAGCCGGGCAGACCGCCACCGTATGCTCCACCGTGTCCTCAGGGCGATCTTCGCAATGGAAGCACCCGGGCGTTTCCTCCCGCCTTATACGAAACAGGAACCTCCCGAAACAACCGTGTCCGGGGAGGACCTGCGCCAGGCGGAAGGTGAGGACGCCATGCCGCCTCTCAAGCCACTCCTCAAAGAGGGGACTTACCGCCGCTATCGTGGCGTGCCCAGCACTGGGTTGCGACAATCGCGCTCTCCATGTCGCCATGAGATCCCGCCGGAGCTCTGTCCGCTGCACCTCGATTTCTCGCGGCAGCGGAGTAACGCCCCGGCGTTTGGCCTCCTCGCGCCACTCCCAGATATGAGTAACAATGGTTGGTTGTTGTTATTTGCATTATTACATTATGTTAGCAATGTCCGAAGCTCGGAGAAATTGTTGAAATAACTCAGTTTTGCATGGTGGTAAGTTGCTTGCATCTATTTTTTTTAATTTGAAGCATTGAATTCTTCGTTAATATCAGATACGGTGTAATTATTTAAAAACAGCGGAAGCCGGGCAGCAATAACGTCGAGTACGCAAGGAACATTATAAACTTCGCAGATAAATTTTTGTATTTTGTTGAAAATATCTTGTTGTACGTCTTCATTGGTAATCGACTCCGGATCTCCGAATTGCATAAAAGCTCGCTGATCGAGGCCTGCGCATACAATACAACAACACGTTCCGGGTATTGATGGGGCTGCCGCGTTTCTGTAGTGCGTCCGGCATGTTTGCCGACGCGGGTGTTGATAGTTTTTCGGCCATCATGCGCAAGAGATGCGCATCTCTGCTACGCCACGTTCGTGGCAGCCCCAACACCATTCTTAGAACGTTGGCTGACAGGGGGGACTCGGCGATCTTGGGGCGGTGGATACGACTGCACGCAGTCAAGTACACACTCCCCAGGATCGGCGTACCTCGCGCAGCTTCTTGTTAAGTATATAAATGTTACCTAACACTAGTTTGTAAGTCTACATTGTGACTAACAAATATAGAGGTGATTGTCTTTTTTTTAAACACATGCATAAGTCTCTCGCGCTCATGCTCATGATTGAATAATTTTTGTGTTTAGGGGATGTTTAGTCATCATTACAATTATTTGTCTGATTGATTAATTATAACTTTGTAATAGTTGTCTTAATAACATATTTAAAGATCAGACATGTAAAAATAAGTTCTGTTCATTTATTTTTTGTAGAGCTTTAAAGCTAAAAACACATGATACTTTTGATATTACTTCAGTTCTATGTTTGGTATTCGAATGTTGACTCCAGTCCAGGACTTGAGGCCGTCACCAGTTTTAGAACAAAAATATTTTTTTGGGCATTCTAAAAGCTGTCTCAAAAGTCTCATAAAATTATCGCCGGTTATCGCTGTCCATTTTCTCAAAACACTTCCATACACCCTACCTGATGCTCTTTTTTGGCGCCATGTTGTATAAAAGTTAATTACAATAGTATGACTTCACTACTAGTACAAACAAACAATTAAATTCATTCACAGTATCCTGTGAATGAATTTAATTGCAATTGAATTTAAGCTGATAAGCTTACTGACACAAAACAAAATGTTGCGGGTTCAAATTTGTATTAATAGACGTCATTTCATTGCTTAAGTAAACAGAGATCGAGTACGAGCGAGGTAACCTAACACGAATACTAGACTCTAGTCAGTTGGATTCGCATAATAGAATCTAGTTAGCGAGTACAAGATCGATTATTCATGACTCGAGTACCGGAATGGAGTCCGGCCGTATTCGAATCAAAATAAATTGGTATTCGAGTACTCGAGTCCAAAGCAGGAATCGAGTCTAACTCGAGTCAAACCGTACTCGGCACATCGCTACTTCACACTACGAGTGTTGCTTGAGGTGACTGGTCGTCTTGCTGGCTGTGGTTTTGTTATTGTTATCAGAAATTAACAGTTTATTGATTTATCTACGATGATCCTGGTTTATCATTTGTGACTTCGAGAGATAATCCAATGGATAGGATTCAACATTGCACATGCAAGCGAGTAAACTCTTTAGTTGCCTGTAACCCAATCACCCAATCTATTGGCCTGTTTGCTTAGCTATGGATTAACAAACTAAAATAGAACACTTACTTGTCGTCTCTCTAGCTGTTCGTTTCTTTTGAGATACTTCTTGTTCTTCTTCTACTTCAGTTTTAAACGTCATTAAAGGTACATCATCTTCTGAATCTGACTCAGAATGGTGTAGTAGTATATCTGCTACATCGACACAGCTATTGTCTAAATTCGGTTCTAGCTCTGTAAGTAAACAGAAACAGTCAAGAGATTACTCAATTATTATCAACTAGTTTCTGACCGCAACTTTTTTTTGTTAATTCTTTGCCCCACACTAGGAATTTCTCCTGTATTGTGGAGCATTTCGGTTTAAAGAAATTTATTTCTCAAAAGAACATACATGGTTCACTTGAATATGAGAAACTTATGATAAATGATAAACGATAAATAATTTTATTTCTTTAAGTAGGTTTGTACAAACACTTTTACGCCACAATCATATTTTTTTAAACTAGATGAGGTCGGCGTTTCCTTTCTGACTACTCTGAGAAGAAAGGCCGAAACAAACTCAGAGGTCACAGTCTCTTTTAAAGTCCAGACATAATCTTGGTCAGATCATGTGGATTGGTGTCTGAAATGGTCTTTTGAGGAAAGAACCACACAGATTGAGTGGACCTGTTCAATAAATGCACGCATTTATCAGTAATCATGCAGCTCAACTCAGAACTTGATGAGCTCAATGATCCGACGAACGATACCAAAGAAAGGACATTTGGGTAGGCCGCATAAATTACTCAAACTGCCAGACCATGATTAAAACTAAACGAGAAAAAAAAAGAAACCAAACAAAAATAAAAACACCCACACAGTAATCACATTCACAATAATTAAAGCAATATAATACTTTACAAAGTAAATATTCATGTCCTAATTTAAATAATATTCATCAATGTCGATGAGTTTAATACAAAAAAAAAAAAAAAAACAAATAATCGTAGTCAGATCATTTGAGGATCATGTAGATTCGTGTCTAATATGGTCTTTTGAGGAAAGAACCACAAAGGTTGAGTGGACCTGTCCTGTCAGTGCACGCATTTGTCAGTAATCATGCTGCTCAATTTGAATATACGGAGCACAACGATTCGACGAACAATACCAAAGAAAGGACATCTTGGTAGGCCGCTTAAAGTACTCAAGCTGCCAGATTAACATTAAAAATGAACTGAAAAGAGATGAGATGAAGTAGTTCATAGCAATTTTGATCACTATATACATACAATACATTGTTAATTGTTATTTCTGTTCTTAAAAACATACCATCACTTTGCAGTTCCTCCTTTGGCTCAATAATCTCATCTAGTCCCTCACAAACAGCTGGTAACTCTTCTTTCATAGCTATGGTTTCTGTTTGACATTCATCAACAATACTTATGTGCACTATTGGAGATTTAATAAACCCACTGATAAACTGTAAGTGGTTTTGGTTTATTAATCGATTGGTCTGTAAAAAGATGATTATAGTATTAGAAAAATATGCTGGTGACCACAGAAATTATAAGAATAAATGGTTGTCGAAGAATAACTCACCTCATAATCCTCATTCATCCTCTGAGTGAACAGCTCCTCAGCTTTTAGACATTGTCTCAGTAATTGGTAGCATTGCTTTAGTTTCGTGCAGCAGAAGAAACAAGCAAGAATAGGTCTACAGTCTTCAGTTACAAACTGCAACAACACACACACACATTACTTAGTTTTTATGAAGAAAATCCTTCTAATATACATACTGCAGTGGAACAAAGGGCACACTGGATCCTGAGGTAATGATGCCGCAGATGAACTTGTGAAGAGAGGCTCTGATATGTAAGTGCTAGGCCCGTACCCACTTCTCCCCCTGGCTTTCTCACAATTTTGTGCGTGGGTTCACCTAAGATCAACCAAACTTCATAACAACAGACGGTCCCGGATTACAGACTGTAGACAGTCAAAATTGGCTTTGCCAATTGTACAACTGTGAATTACCATAAAACTTCTCAGCCTGAGTATTAAGAACCTTAGAATAGTCACAGGAACAATTACGGATCATAAACCCCTTAACAAACATCTATAATATAGGCGCCACAGACAGCCCACTTTGCAGGAGCTGCCTTGACGCTGAGGAATCAGCCGTTTACGTGATCCTGGAATGCGAAGCCGTGGCTTCTCAAAGTGAAGAAATCCTCGGAATAGTGAGATTGTGCCGCGAAGTCTGTGAAGCTCCCAGGAAGCTTGTGCTTTTGGGCATAGTTAGGCTGGCCTTGTTAGCCAGAATCCCCATGCACAATGGACCGAATAGAAGTCTTCGTGCGGAAAAATGAGTCCCATCAACATCATATAGTAATGCTGTCCAAACCAACATATCGTTATGTCGTATCTTACAGCAAAGGCATGAGCATTGATCACAATGCTTGCTCAAGGCAGACTGGAGACTTAAGTATTACTTATTCATATTTATTTAATGTCCAGATTTCCTTATGTTGTTTTATAGAAGCACTGGAGCCTGAATCTTCGTTTACGAGATGTATTTAAAACCTAATAAGTCATTTACTCAACTCTTAGTAAAAATATCAACTTACTGGAATATCAGTCAGCTTTTCATAAAGATTGTGCAAGTTCCTGTTGACCACTACATACATGCGGACATTCTCCGCTAAACATATCCTGCACATGGGCAGTTTTTCCATCTTTGAATTCAAAAAGTACCTATCAGATGTGATAGTAAGATCAAATAAGTATTTTTAGTGAAGAAAAACACTTGCGTTGCATACAAATAACGAGTAAGGCTTGTGATTTAACAAGTTTGGAACGTAGCAAGTGGCTACCTGTAGTTTCTGCCTACGACCATGGGAAGAAGGCGTAACTTTTGTTGATGTACTTCACAAAAAGCAGGAAAACAGTAAAACACGTACAAATTTAGACGAACGAACAGTAAGGAATGAAATTAATGAAAAGCTTTGACTTGTCGTCAGTGTTGCCAACTCCAAAAGTTCAAGTTATGGAGTTCCGACCTGAAAATTGTCGTATTCGGGGCAAAATTATCTTACAAAAGTAAAATCACAAAAAACCCTAATAAATTCATTTCATTTCATAACAAACGACAAGATTAGAGTCAAAGGAGGAGTGTGTGCCAAGTTTCACCAGCAAATCGAACCGTAGCCGTGTTATTTTGTCGTAGTGTTTTTTTTTTAATGTTTTTCACCGTAGAATTAAATAAAGTAATAAAATTGTTTAAGTTTTTCACCTGTAAGTCATTTGAGGTTTTTTTTTTACGGCTATGTGCTCATTGCAGATTGAAACATAAGAATATTTTCAGAATTGTGCGCTAATCAATGTAAGAGAAAGACTTGGAGAGAGACATTTACTTGTTGACGCTGTCATTCTTCACATTTGCCATTGAGATTTTGTTTTTTTTTTGCGACTCTAAAGCACAAACTTATCGTACATCGTACTATTGGCCAAATTATCATACGCCCCCATAATTATCGTACGGGTTGGCAACACTGTTATCGTTGTCAAATGACAGAAGTCAGCTAGCTAGATTTTTTTTTTTTTGGTTTTGGCTTCGCACGGTTTGTGCATTTAACCAGTGTCAAGTAATTTTTCTTTTCGATCAAGTAAATGCCCCGACATCGGGCACGAAATTACGAAACAGTCAAGGTCGACTTTAGTTAGTCAAATCAAAGTTATTGTAAAGCGGTAGTAACTTTACATCAACCTAGTACGAGTTTTTGGGGGGAACACGAAAAGTCCACGTTAGTCACTTATTTTCACCTTCACTACACTTGTGTACTCACACGTAACTAAATTGAATAATTCACTATCAAAATTATACAATTTAATTCACTATTTCACTAAATTTAATGAAAATGAAAATTCGTGCGACATATTCCAACGCGATCCCGCCAAAAACTCCCACCATTATATTCAATTTCAATGTACTCTGTGCTCCCACCCAGCTAGCTAGATTGACATTGACAAATTAATATGTTTTTTGGGAATTTCATGTATGGCTACTGGGCTTTTAATTCAAGTCTTTTTAGTTTTAATTTTTTGGTACAACAATATCACTGTAAACATTGTGCACTTTCATTTCATTAAAATTGTGTTCGCTGTTTTTGACTTTTGACTAATTCGCAAAGCTCGTTCCAATAAATTAATACACCATTTAGAAGTTCTTTAAGTGAATGTTATGCTTTAATCGGTCCAAGCAATACAAAAAGGAGCTCAAAATACTTACTTAATAAAAAATACTTTAATTCAGATCCATATGGTGTTACTAATGCACACTAACTTATGAGTCTGGCTAACGAAAGTAGGCCTTGGAATTATTTGCGAACTTTTTATATAGCAACTCTGTATGAACGTCAACGTCAATTTGACAAGGTTGTCGTTCGGTATCTCTGGTGCAGTGTTGGATTTTGTACTATAATTATAGTATTTATACTATAATTTCGCCCTTTGTACTAGGTATATACTATCCACATCTAAGGATAGTACGCTAAAATACTATAATTTAAAGCTTGCTCCCGAATGATTAGTTTTACGTCATAATTATGAATATTTCGACCGCGCGTGTACCGTCAACTGTGGCATCTTTGCTTTCCATGAGCAACTTTACCAATGAGAACTTTAAAAGATATCTCTCGATTATTAAAAATTTGTTACAAATAGTAGATTATTCTTCTTCTGTATCGGTTGAATATTAAATGGCGGCAACAGATTTTTATTTATCGAGAGAAATTGAAGTACTAACAGTTCTCATTGGTAAAGATGCTCATGGAAAGTAAAGATGCCACAGTTGACCGTATTCAAACGAATTCTGATCTTGCGATGTTTTCTGAGTCAATGGCCGGGGATTCCCTGATTATCTCGTTCCTTCCGTTTCCATTCCGTTCGATATTCAATCAAATGTCATGAAAATTACGATAGACCGGGAGTATCCACTCCAAAGAAAAAACGTCTGAGTAGAGGCGATATGGTTGAAAAAAAGAAACATCGTCATGAAAAGTATAGGCCGGATTGGGAAAAGGACCCTAATTTCAGTAAGAGACTCACTCAGTAGTACTCAGGACCCTAAAAATAATTATAAATATTCAGTAAAGTGAACCTTACCAAACTAAGATACGAAAAAAACTGGCAACACAATCCATAGACGCCATTTTATGTAAAATTAAAAATAATGAAAGTGTACTATACTTTTTTAAAAATACTATCCTTTTCATTTTTTTGTGCTATCTTTTTCAACGTCCCTAAATCCAACCCTGCTCTGGTGTCAAATTGTATGCGTTTGTGTAAATTGTGATTCTAATTACGGTTTAAAATGAACAAATCTATCAAAAGTGCTGTACGAAAGATGTTGTTTTGCATGATTGGCAAGTTCAACGAAAAACAACAACAGCGTGATGCCGCGTTTAAACAAAAACAAGATTGTCTACGTGTGGTGTTGAATTTCATAGGTTAGGAGACAATATTATTTTGATACTTTGAACACCTACCTATCCAGTCGTCTTAATAATATTTTGATTTATAATTTACGTATCCTTACAAATAAGTTACTTACGCTTCTTCGTATTGAATAAAACTAATTATATTCATTCGTACATCGCATCAGTCAACGTATTCATTTTAATAACATCACTCTATGTTTTACGTATATACTCATAATGAATTTTTGCTGTATTTTTGTTGGTAATTTATTATTTATTATATGCTTTATTGTACATACAAAACGATATATAACAGAGGAAAAAAACAATTAAAATACATACAATGGTAATTTTAAAACGATTAACTTTCTTTAACAGAGAATCTGCAAGATGTCGAAGGAGTTGATGAAATAGTAAGAACTATTGAAAATCTCACTGAATTAGAGCAGAAAGATAGGATAATAACCCAGAATCAGTACTTAGAAGAAATAACTTCAATGACTGGTAAGTTTTTACTATACACTGGTGCTTTGAAATTATGCCGAAAAAAACCTTTGCATTTACGTAAACCAAGAATTAATTACATATTTTGTATATCTTCTTTGCAGAAGTGAGTGTCAGAACACTAAAGAGAGTAAAAAGGGAAGGTGCAGTAAATGAAGGTGTCTGGAGAACCCCGGGGAAGAAACGCCCACGGAAACCTACTGTGTCTAACCTAGATAACTTTGACATAGATGCTATGCGTAACAAGATAAACGAATTTTATATTGTTAAAAAACAAGTTCCTACACTGAGGACACTGTTGGTGGAGTTAAAAGAAAGTATTGATTTTAACGGATGCAGAGAAACTCTGCGCCGCTTGTTATTAGCCAATGGCTATGAATTTAAAAATAATAAAAATGAGCGTTCTGTATTAATAGAACGCTATGACATATCTGCTTGGAGACATAGATTTTTAAGAACTATAGCAGGAAAACGTGCAGAAGGCAAGCCAATCATTTATTTAGATGACACTTACGTCCATAGAAACTACAAGCCTAAGAAGTCGTGGCAAGGTCCTTCAACTAGTGGTGCAATTGAAAATGTTTCGACCGGGAAAAGGTACATTATAGTTCATGCTGGATCAGAGAAAGGCCCCGTACCAAACTCTTTGTAAGTGTTTAGTACTAAATCAAAAAATGCTGATTATCACCATGACATGAATGCTGAAAATTTTAATAAATGGCTTAAAGAAAAACTTATACCAAATTTGGAAGAACCAAGTGTAATCATAATGGATAATGCTAGTTACCATTCGGTAATTATAAATAAGGTTCCGAACACACAAACACGTAAAAGTAATATAAGAGAGTGGCTTCGTGATAATGGAATTCAATATGAGGACTACCACACGAAAGCAGAGCTGTTGTGTATTGTAAAACGAAATACGCCTAATCCAATATATGAAGCTGATGAAATTTTAAATCAATGTGGTCATGAGGTGTTGAGACTTCCACCCTACCATTGTGATTTAAATGCGATCGAGCTTGTGTGGAGTTTGGCAAAACGTAAAGTGGCTAGCAAAAATATTGCAGTTACTACAGCTGCATTAGAAGAAATAATTAAAGATTCATTTGAAAACGTAAGTTCACAGGATTGGAAGAAAATGACTGATCATGTAATACATGTTGAAAATAAATATAAAGAACGTGATAAAATAACAGAAGAAAATTTAGAAAGTTTTATTATAAATGTTGGAGACAGCGATACTAGTGACAGTGATGAATCTTTTGGCATTGAAGTGTTAGAATCTGATTTTGATTACGATGAATAAAACTAAGTTATTATGTATGGAATATTATCGTATTTTATTTGTCTATTTATTTTCGGATTCCGCTCATATTTACCTCATATACTAACACCTATACCAGATCAATAAATCCTTAAAATTCCGTTACAAACCTGATACATATCAAAAATTAATACATGTGTAGATAACTTCTGTTTCTTTATTTCCCTAACATAATGTTCTTATACTGTCTATATATAGGGTTTTTCATTAAGAGCGCTCGAACTTTGAAATGAAATAAAACAACCTGTTTAAGTGATATTACTACAATTTTTATAACATTTTAAAGAATATTCAATGACATTATGTGTGGAAAATAATATCAGCCAAATGGCCACTGCGACTCCGCTGTAGATGGCGTAATCTGGTGGACTAATCTTGGAGGACGTCTTCGCATAAATGGTCAATTTCACGAAGAACGCGAGTTACGTTGGCCTTTAGGGCAACAATTGACTGTGGTTTATCTGCGTACACTAAAGATTTCATGTAACCCCACAGAAAGTAATCGAGCGGTGTTAACTCACACGATGAACGCCATAAATTGAACACAACGCACAGAACGTAGGCGAATAGACAACTGGTTTTGATAATAAATTTTACACAATTTCTACGCGTTGTTGAAGCGTGTAGCGTTCCATGGTGAAATGTCACGACAAAATATATATTCATGCCAAATTTGGTAGCAATCGCATTACCGAAATGGCCGCTATGCGCTGCCAAAGTTCGAGCGTCCTTATTGAAAAACTATATATATGATATTTTTAATAATGAATTACCAAGTATCAAAGTAGGTTATTCCAATTTTCATAGTATAATTTTAGTGTTGTGATGCATGTATTTTTTTAATTTGCCGCCAATATTCTGGGGCCAACTTTCGTTAGCCAGACTCTAACAGAAAAATATCAATGTATTTGTTTACACAGAAAACTGACGTCATACCCACAGAGCAAAATAATGGCGTCCACTGCGTCCAGCGTTTTCGGCAAATTACGCCAGAAATACAAAAAGGAAAAATTTATAAATGCATTTTTATGGCACTAATCGATTCAATGCAAATGTTTTTTTAGTGGTTTATTCTATTCTATCTAATTTATACACTTTTTCAAAAATGGGTGTGAGTGATACCCTATTATGGACACATACCTACATACATATAAAAGTACCTAGTATTCTTCATAAAGTAGGGTATAATTTATTAAGAGTTTTGGGAGTAAAAAGAGTAGTAAATAAATGTGCAAATTTTTGTGATGTTAGTTTTCGAGGTAGGGGGTTTCAAGAGAGGTACAGTGGTGAAAATCAGAAAATAAAAATCCAAAATTACGGCCATAACTACTGGTGCATCTGAGTAAATAGGTTGGTTTTCACACGGACAACTCTAGGTATGTCGGTGCACTTTTGAGCAACATCGCTTAATTTATTTATCTATTTTATATCTCCAACAAAGGATACATAGAAACAATAGAAATCACAATAATATAATTTTGACAATTGAATAGTTTTTTGCCTGGTTTGAATATTTTTTTTCAACAGCGCTCTTAATTTGGGTAATGACCGACGTTACGGGGCGTAAAGTAACATTCGCAGCGAGCATGTCGCTACACCGAGTGCTAAAATCAGTGTTGCTCGCTCGCATGTTTTGCCGTACTGACTGCACGAATGGTCGCTTGGTAACATGTTAGGTGCATTTTGCCCCGTGACGCCGGTCAGTATCCACCTTCACAGCGTGATCTTTCTACATCGTGATAACACTGCGGTCCCAAGTGCCGTTAACTGACAGGTAGCCCCAGGTGTTACTGCACTGCTACCTGTCGAGGCCTATCGCAGTCCGTGTCGAGCATTCCCACTGCTGTGGTTTTATTCAGTGGTCAACATTTAATTAACAAAGCTAAAAGACACGCGCCTGTACGGGCCGAGACAGGCGCCCACCCCCGCGCTGCGTCACCCGCACCGGCGACGACTGGCCACCGGAGACTTCATCGACATCGTATGTTCCTACGGCCTACCGGCCTGGCTTGGCGCGGTTTGGCTTGTGAGAAAGCGGGCCGTGGGAACGTGGAATAACGCTTCAGCACACTCAACAGACGCGCAGTCGATTTATTGAGTATCTACGGCAGGTGCACATATATTATAAAATGAGCCTACCAGGCGCTTTGATTTATATTTATCCTCAAAAATCTAGTGAGACTTCGTCGCATTAACATTATAGAACCTGAAGACGCAGTGACTGCATTCGAAAGCTGTGGTAGGTTCCTACCAGGCTAGGTCGGAAGATTCTTTCTTCTTAATGGAGGAGTGGTACCTACACCAACTGAGCGACACAATATTGTTTTCCGACATGCACGCGAACGAAGTCGCGGGCACAGCTAGTATTTCATATAACCTGACACGACCTGCTGAAATCGCGGGAAATTAGCACACCATAAATACACAGTTCGATTCCGATAATATTTGCAGCAATTTTGCCAATAGCACATTTATAACTACTGCTACAGATTCAAGCACATGACAACCATGCCACTGTTTTCCCGTCACAGCGTTTGATATCAACAACCGGACAACAGAATCATTCCGACTCTCTCTATAATAAGAGATGACATAATATGTCAATACTTAGTTAGTGAATCGCGGCAATGAGAGGGAGGTTCACAGCAGGGCCGAGAGGTACTGCCAGAGTTAGGGGATGAAGCACAGACACTTAAACTACTGTTTTATATGTCTGTGGGATGAAGTCTCGAAAAAAAACACAGCGCCATTTTTTTGCGCACTAGATTTTCGACGCACTGTGATGCACTCTGTTGGATTCTCAATGCTCGGTTCAATGCTGATATTTGCAAATGCCATGCGAGATTAAATTCCGCCGCGATATTATTACGTCCGGGTGGACGACGAGTAACATGAACGCGAAAGTATCGTTCGTCCCGGAATTTGACTAAAAAGCCCAGTAGCCATCACTGACGTATAAATCATATGGACTTGAAATGTTTGACTATAGAAAAACAAGACAAATATGAGGCATATCGATACCGAAATCATGAAAATACTGTCGTCTCTTTTTAACTTTCATAATTTTGCGTAAGCGAAAAAGCATAACAGTGTTTCTGATAGTTACTATAATGGCAACCCTTCATTCCTAGCGTCATTGAAATACCTATTTGCGGCCGGGTCGCCATTTTATCTGCTCGCTGTTTGGTAACAAAGTTGGCACAGAGTACATTATAATATGAAAGTTGGGGTACGTCAACTGTCAAATGCTCTTGAGCTGTGGATTTATTTTGTGAATTTTGGAGTAATTTTGCTGTGTTATTGCGTTTGAACTCGGTTCTATATTGGAAATCGTCAATTGCAAGATGCCCAATTGCAATATAATCGGATGCGGCATTAAAAGAAGCGGAAATCACCCGAACATAACTTTTCACTGGTACGTACTTAATTTCAGCTGAAATATCTTTAGCTTTAGATAATAAACAAAATATTCTGCATTCGTTAAAGAGTTTCAACAGTAAAGCATTCACGATTTCCCTTTTGCCTTTATTAAAAACAGTAATAATACATTTTATTTCATGAAATCATTTTCTTGTTATTGTAGGGATAGAGTAGTGCATGCATGACATTTTTATATTTATCGATAATGCTATATTATGGTTCTTTATTGGGTCTTTGTTTTATTTTCAAGGCTGCCTGCTAATAAAGGAAGAAAGAAAATTTGGCTGGAAACAATCTGTGTAGAAAATTTAAAGATGTCAACAAAAACAATTCATATTTGTTCTCTTCACTTTGAAGAATCTTGTTTCAACCGGACACTGAATAAAGTAACATTGCGTGACGATGCTTTACCTTCACGAACCTTATTGGTCAGTAACATTGCTTGTTATAAATTTGTCCAACATGATTGTGTAGTGGCTAAGAGTGATGTAAAGAATGTGTTTGAGTGTCCTTAGATTAATTGCCAAAATAAGATCTTCATGTGTTTATTTGGTTGTACTACTAAGTACATTTATGGTATTCCTTTTATAAGCAATTTATTAATGTTTAATTACAAATGTCCCCAGTAGTCTGCTTTTTGAATAGTACTCTAGAGTTTACTTTTTAATAGTCTAATAACAATGCTATTCTGTAAAAATGTCCCTGTGAAAATTTGGATGAGGTAAATGTGAAGTGAGCTTAAGTACGATTATTTAGCTCATTATCACTCGAGAGCCGCTAAACTAGCGAGCGAGTTAGAAGTGAAATGAGACTTCTCAACCCACCAATTACAAATTAAATGGGTGCTTTATGGGTGCTATAAATAAACCTATTAATGAAATCAGGAAACATCAAAAATACTAATAATTTTATTGCGTGTTTACAGCCTGTGATTCGATCGAATATGTCTGGCATTTTAATTGAAAATGACCAAAATCAGACAAACTCACAATCAATATCTGGATGTGGTGCTCTTAATATGGTAATATATTTTTTGGAATTTAAGCAGTAGGATCACCTACTGTTTTGGAAGTTTCATAATTTTTTTGAGTAAGTATTTACTTTTATGTTTTTGTTAATAATAAAGAGTGTTTTTTAGGTCAAAGCAGTTTGTGTGCCTGGAGAGATTTCAAAGAGGAGTGGCATACATTTAGCCTCTAGAACATCCGCTACGCTAGATTTAGTCACCAGAACCTCCGCTGCGCCAGATTTGGCCGTTAGCACCTCCGCTGCGCCAGGTTTAGCCGCTAGCACCTCCGCTGCACCAGATTTATCGGTATGACTAGCTTCAGTTTTTCCTGTCATCATTATTTGCGAATTTGGTCTCAATGATAACATCTCATCAACTAAAATTGGGTGGGAGATATCTCTCGCTTGTCTTCAATATCTATTAAAGCTGACTTTGATTTCATTTGATTTCAGGTAGGTACATACAATTAAAATGATTACAAAATTAAAGGACAAATGTCAAAAACAGAACAAGAAAATAAAAAGACTGAGAAAATTAGAAGACAGACAAAAAAAATTGCCCATTTTAGTAATATTATCAAAGATTTAAGGGAAAGAAATTTATATATCACACAGAAATTACCTGAACAAAACTGTATTATTCTGAAATGAATGAGATTAATTTGTTTAATATTATACACTTTATTATAAATAATTATTGTTGACTTTTAATTTAAACCCAAAATCATCGGCATGTTAGAAATGATAGGTGTTGGAGACGTCCGTGCTGGGAGCCCATCGCAGATGCAGAGTCATTTGTTTTCTTAGAATTTGTTCCATCCGCTCCGTCTAGAACGTCTACCTAACGCAAGGCTCTACCCCCCCAGTGGGTTCCCGCATTGTCGTTGCGGGGGGGCTCAGTAGCCGTGGTCCGCTCCCACGGTGAAGCGAAGAGGAACCCAAAGGTGGGGCCGCTCGTCAGGGCTTTGGTCTCCAAGCCGACGACGTAGCGGCCAAAAAGTAGGTTGCGGTGAGGTGCACCGCAACTGAGGCGGGCCGCGATGTCGAATGGGAGGCATCGCGGCTGAGGGTTACAGGCTGCGGCGGAGGAGGAGTGCCGGTACTTTTGAGTAGCGCTCTTCCCTTCCGTGGTCTGGACGGGGCCGCCACCGTTTGATGGCGGACGCGGTGGGGCCGCAGGGGAAGAGGAGTGTCGGTATAGCGTTGGCCGCTCTCCCTATCCCCTGCGGCCGAGAAGTGGTAGGCGGCGGGGCCACTGCGCTGACCCGTCGCAGGGGGCCAAGGGAGCCAAGGGTGCCAGGGTAGTCTGGGGCCCTTGTGCTACTTGGTTCCTGGGGTGGTCACGGCGTGCCATGTGTCCTGGTGCGCCGGACTGGTGGGGTCCGCAAGGGCCGATGCCTGCCAGGGGTGCGGGTTGTTCGAAAGAGATACCGTCGCCCCTGGCACACAGGCAACTGAGGGATCACGGGTGGGTTTTAGTCAGTAAAAGTCTGACACGCCCTCCTGCTCCACCCAGAGCGGGAGAAGTCATTTGATGATTTCCCACCCTGAAAAAAAAAAAAAAAGAAAAAAAAAAAAAAAAAAAACGCAAGGCTCTAGAGTAACACTTACATTTAATTTAAATTGACACAAACTTATTTGGTGTAAGTACCTACTTATCTTAATAATGACAATAGGTACCAATCTTATACGATGGTACGGAACCCTTAATGCGCGAGTCCGACTCGCACTTTCATACACCCTTAACATAGGAATGCATAAAAAATAACTAGTCCGCGATCTTCATTAGTCCGCCATATTGGATTTAGAATGACGTCATTTAGGGTAGGTGCTAAGGTTTTTTTTTTGAAGTTTGAAAATCATCAAATAACTTCTCCCGCTTTGGGTGGAGCAGGAGGGTGTGTCAGACTTTTACTGACTAAAACCCACCCGTATTCCCTCAGTTGCCTGTGTGCCAGTTGCTGTGGCGACGGTATCTCTTTCGGTTAACCCGCACCCCTAGCAGGCATCGGCCACTGCGAAGGCCACCAGTTCGGCGCACCAGGACACATGGCACACCGTGAACACCCCAAGAACCAAGTAGCATAAGGGCACCAGACTACCCCATGTCTGGCACCCTTGGTCCCCCTGCGCGGGTCAGCGCAGTGGCCCCGCCGCCTACCACTTTTCTGCCGCAGGGGATAGGGAGAGTGGCCAACGCTATTCCGACACTCTTCCCCCGCGGCCCCACCGCGTCCACCTTCAAACGGTGGCGGCCCCATCCAGGCCACGGAAGGGAAGAGCGCTACTCAGAAGTACCGTCACTCTTCCTCCGCCGCAGCCTGTAACTCTCAGCCGCGATGCCTCCCATTCGACATCGCGGACTGCCTCAGTTGCGATGCACCTCACTGCAACCTAATTTTTGACCGCTACGTCGTCGGCTTGGAGACAAAAGCCTTGACGAACGGCCCCACCTTGGGGTTCCTCTTCGCTTCACAGTTGGAGCGGACCACGGCTACTGAGCCCTTCCCCCCCGCAACGACAATGCGGGAACCCACTGGGGGATTAGATTATAAGGTAAGGAGGGTAGGTGCACGTAAAAACGTGTCGACTAAAACAAAGTGAAGCGCAAGGTATAAACTAGTTTGACGTCACTAACTTAGTTCATAGCTATAGCCGTACTTTTCTCGCACTGCCATTTAATAAAAGATAGCGATTCTCTAATTTTAGATTAGTTATTGAAAAAGTGCATCGCCAGCAATGTCATACAAACTGAACATGTAGGTACGCAAAATTTTAGCTTATCAAAAACCGGGAAGTGGGTCAAAAATAACTTTTAAGATTTGTTTACATAGTAAGTTATTTTGTTAGTTATATACAAGTGAAGCTAAGAAAAGTGTGTAAAAATACCCTTTGATATTGTACCGTGACAATATGAAAACATTCTCACAACCTTTTATCGATGTTTTTGTAGAGAAATATCGATATGGGCTGCCCTATTAGCCGCCATTTTATCTTCTCAATAAAGTGTAGGTATCCACGTTTTTCTTGTAGGTATGCCAAGTCCATACGAATCCAGATCCATATCCATAACAGTTTTGTTTGTTTAAATAAGTACGTGTTTAACGTGTTTTCCTTTTTTTTTGTGAAGTACATCAACAAAAGTTACGCCTTCTTCACTTGGTCGTAGGCAGAAACTACAGGGCGCCACTTGCTACGTTCCAAACTTGAATAAAACACAGGCTTCCCTCGTTGTTTGTATGCAATTGAAGTGTTTTTCTTAAATAAAAACACTTATTTGACTTACTATCACATCTGATATTTTGTGAATTAAAAGATGGAAAAACTGCCAATGTGCAGGATATGTTTAGCGGAGAATGTCCGCATGTATATAGTCTTCAACAGGAAGTTGCACGATGTATATGAGAAGTTGACTAGTATTCCAGTAAGTTGATATTTTTACTAAGTTAAGTAAATTACCTTTAAGATTTTAAATACATCTCGTAAACGAAGATTCAGGCTCCAGTGTTTTTGTAAAAAAAACATGAGGGACATTAAATAAATATGTATCTATGAGTAATAAGTCTCCAATCTGCCTTGAGCAAGCGTGGTGATCAATGCTTATTCCTTCTCTGTAAGATGCACGCAGGATACATTAAGGACCACCAACTGTTGGTTTGGACGGCATTACTATATCTATAATAGCAGTATTTTCTCCTTAAAAATGAAATAGTGTAAGACATATTTTGTTGCAGTTTGTAACTGAAGACAATAGACCTATTCTTGCTTGTTTCTTCTGCTGCACGAAACTAAAGCAATGCTACCAATTACTGAGACAATGTCTGAAAGCCGAGGAGCTGTTCACTCAGAGGATGAATGAGGATTATGAGGTGAGGTATTCTTTGACAGCCATTTATTCTTATAATTTTGGTATAACGTGGAAGTGATTGCATTAAAGCATCATGGCTGTAGTGTCTGGATTTCACGCCAAGTGCACATGATGATATGTAGGTACGGGTGTTAAGTACTCCACATAACACAGCAACAACTTCTGTATGAACCTAGAATGTGGCATTTTGATAACAGTCCTCTTTCATGTCAGCGTGAGCTATGCAACAATAGCTTGCGGTGGTCAGCGAGGTTACATTTGCTAACTTAAGTATTAAAGTTTAATTTAAGTATTACTTAAGTAAAATATCTGTGCTCCTGGGACTTATCACCAACATATTTTCCTAATACTATAATCATCTTTTTACAGACCAATCCACTAAGAAACCAAAACCATTTAGAGTTTTTCTGTGTGTTTATTGAATCTCCAATAGAGCACATAAATATTGTTGATCAATGTCAAACAGAAAGCATTGCTATGAAAGAAGAGTTACCAGATGTTTGTGAGGGACTAGATGAGACTTTTGAGCCAAAGGAGGAAATTCAAAGTAATGGTATGTTTTTATGAATAGAAATAACAGTTAACAATGTATTTTATGTATTTGATATTGATCAAAATTGCTATGAACTACTTCGAAGCTTTGGTAGTATTTGGTTTAAATCAATTGAATGGTAACCAAATTATACCTGTACAAACAAATTTAATTGAAGTGTCTGTTTGTAATGTCAAAATAACAGTTTTTGACTAAACGCGGTACATAAAACAACCCCAGTGCTATTGGCTGCGACTTACGAGATGTAGGTTGTGTGTTCGAACCCAGCCAGGCGCATTACTTTGTGTAAATAATTTAATCACCACTGCTCTCAAATGGTGAAGAAAACCATCGTGAGAAAACCGGCATGCCCTAGAACCAAAAATTCTAAGACATGTGATATCTACCAACCCGCACTGGGCCACCATGATGGATTACGGCCCACTCCCTCTCACGGAGAGAAGGCCTCTGTCCCAGCAGTGGGAACGTTATAGGCTGAGTATGACTGAAAACAAAAAAAAACATTGAATTTTTTTTTGTTTGTAAGATTGTTTTTTCTGGCTAATATTTGAAACGGCTGGAATGATCTTGATGGGACTTTCACTGGCAGATAGCTCATGTTATATGGAGTGAAATAGACTTTTTGTCCTGGTTGTACGTACAACCAGGACGGGAACGTTCCCATGTGATAATTTCCGACGTCAGCACGGGTAAAACTGTGGGCACATTTCGAATTAAATAAAACAATTGTCTATCAAACAATACAAACTATAAATTAAAGTTGCTTTTCGCGTCTATCTGTACGTCCACGTCGTTCTTCTAAACTGTGCTAAGTATTTAGATGCCGTTTTGATCAACGTTTATTTAGAGCAATTTTTCCGGACGGGTGTATGTGTTTTCACATTTTCTTATGGTTTTTGTTAGGCTGTATATTGAACAAATTATGATCCGTGGCGTTTTCATGAAATTTTAATTCAATGGGATTAAATGAACTTACAGAGTTGTATTGTCGATTTTAAGAGGGAATAGGGCGTCGTGCGATTCTCGATACAAATGTATTCCCCTTTTTTCTTCCCGAAGAATGCCTCTAGAGCAATATTATTTTTTTTATAAAATTCAGCAACTAATTAGTACCTAAAGAAAATATGACCCTCTAAAAATTACAAAAAATGCCCAATTTTTACCGCCGCGGTTAGAGGACTACCAGACAAATTAGAAACGTTTTTAACATAAAATAAATAAATGATAGAAACCTAAAAATACTCATTCTTAAAATGTTAATGTGAAAAATAATTGAATCGGCTCAGTTTTCGAGGAGAAAAAGGGCAATACGAAACGTCGAATTCGTCAATTTTTTTGTGATAATTTCGGTCTGAGCTGCAGCTGTACCTATCACACATTACGGGGGCACACTTACTGATAGCTCGATGGCAATAGTTTCTTCAAACACCTATTTTTCAAAGTCCTCGCAGGCCCCGTCCCCTCTTAATGATTATAATACTTAATGTAAAGCCATATTTGTTATGGTCAGCCCCAGATCTCAATTTTAATCAAGGCGGGGTCATTTTTCACGCGATTATTTGCTGCACCTGCACCCTAATTGCGTAACACACGATATATTTGTCTTCAGGTTGATGGTATTTGGCCTATTTTTACAAATAATTACTGCACAACTCGGCATTTTGGTTTTTTACGCATCAATAGTGCACTGTACGCAGTTGCAAAGCGACTGAATGAACCGTACAGTCGCCGTTCTTTTTCTTTTTTTTTGTTGGGCATCTCGCAGTTGGCCTTGAGAGGCCATGACTGCTCAACCGGGCTTTCCTGGGGCTGCCATTAAGAAACTAATCTTAATGCCTCCATCCAGGGCTTACAAACTAAAATTTACAAGCTAAGCGACTGCACGCTGAGGGCACCCCATGTGGGGTACGGACCTCGGCTCAGGGCGTCACTGATAGGGGGACAGCTATCACTATTGGGGACAGGCTGGATCAAAATATTGGCATTATTATTGATCGGGGAATTTAAAGCTACTGGCTCAGCTGCGGCGCGGGCTGGCGCTTCAACGAGCAAGGGTCGGTCGGGGGTCTCGAAGTTAGGCGCCGATACTACTAGGGGTCTTCGCGGGGCGCGAGGACCTCGGCGGCGAGGTCGGAAGGACGATTTTGTGCGGTGTGTGCGAACTGTACTGGTGGCCCTATTGCTTTCCTGAAGGATAGTAATGTGGTCGTCTGGGTCGGTGAGGACATGTCTCGGCCGTCGGACAGAGCTAATCCTACTGGGGACATAAGTGGCGGCCCTCACAATCAAGGGAATGCGGTGAATTTCGGCTTTATCGAAGAAACGCTTCGAGTTGCGTTTCAAGAACTGACTGACCGTGGGGATTTTCAGATCGAGATGTAGGATCTCGTTCCGAATGAACCAAGGGGCGCCTGTGGCTTGCCGGAGGAATCGGTTCTGTAGGGTCTGCATCCTATGAATGAATCGGGGGTTCGCGTGTGCAAAGATTGCACCCGCATACGTCATGATGGGCCTTATACACGCCGTGTAAATCCGCAACTTGCACTTTAGTGACAACTTGCTACGTGCATTTAGAACAGAATGTAACCTGCCGAGAGCGAAGGCGGCGCGTGAGCGCGCCTTCTTTATGTGCTCTGCGAAGGAGAGATGCTGATCCATGGTCACACCAAGGTATTTGGCTCGCTTCTCCCAAGGGATAGGCTTGCCGAACAAAGAGATGGGACGGGGGGGCTCAGGTCTAATGCGTCGCGGTCTCGTAAAGAGGACTGCTTGGCTTTTATCCGGATTTATATCGATCCGCCACTTTCGAAACCACGCGCCAAGGACGTTGACGGTGGTCTGGAGCGTGGCGGCTATCGCGTCCTGACTTTTCCCAGTGTAGTAGATGGCTGTGTCGTCTGCGAACAGAGCCAACTGTGCCTTTCTACTTTTTGGGATATCGCTCGTGAATAGAGTGAATATGAGCGGGAACAACACCGCGCCCTGAGGGACGCCGGCGCGAATGGGATGGGGAGACGAGATCGCCCCTTCGATGCGATAGCGAAAGGTGCGGTTCGACAGAAAATCTCGTAAGATGAGCACGAGACGGTCTGGCACACCGAGACGGTACAGCTTGTAAATCAAGCCATTGTGCCAGACCTTGTCGAAGGCTTTCGCTATGTCGAAAAATACTGCACCGGTCATCGTACCGCGCTGGAAGCCAGCGCTTATATGTTCTACGATACGGTGGACCTGTTGCACACAACAATGTTGGTTTTTGAAACCGAACTGCTCGTTGGGTATGAGGCCTTTTGTCTCGGCATAATTTCTGAGTCGCTTATAAATAAGTCTCTCATAGATTTTGCCGAGACTACTCAGTAAACTGATGGGGCGGTAGCTCGTGGGCTCGGATTTGGGCTTGCCCAGCTTCGGGATGCCGATAACCGCGGCCTGCTTCCATGCATCGGGGAATATATTATTGCTCAAGGCACCATTGAAAATGGTGGTCAAGAGCATGATCAGGTGGGCGGGCAGCATCTGGAGCACCTTATTGGTGATTCCGTCAGCGCCGATGGCCTTGCGGGGTTTCAGACCTTTGATGATCTCGTGAACTTCGTCCGGGGTGACGAGAGGTAATGGGTCATCAGGGTCTTCAACGGGCGGGAGGGAGGTTCTACGTTCGACTTCAGCGTCCACCTCAGCGAGATGAGCTTGGTCTACTGGTTGAGAACTGGGAGTGCATTGAGCCTCTAGACTGGTGGCTAGACATTCGGCCTTGTCAATGTCGTCGAAGGCAACGGTGCCATTGGGACGGGTCAGGGGGGGCATGGAAGCTACTTCTTTGGATTTGAGTTTCCTCTGAAGGTGCCAGAAAGCTAGATGAGTCGGCTCTAGGTCGCTCAGCATCTTATCCCAGCCCGCGTCCCGCAGCTCCGCCATGCGTGTCTTTACAGCTCGCTGTAAATAGCGCATGTGGGCTTTGTTGGCGGCGCAGGGAAAGTTGCTGTAGGCACGAACAGACGCGTTCTTCTCATTCAGCAGTTCGCGTACATCGTCCGGCAGCTTCCAGCGGGGGTCTTCCCCCACCGGAACCCGCCTCGAACTTTCGTCCAGGACAGATTGTACGTGGCCCGTGAATGAGTCGATCGCGGCCGTTGTGTCGGCGAGTGAGTCAAAACGATCGGGTATAGCGTCCAAATGGGCGGACGTGTTGGCTTTCAGCGAAGCGCTTACTTGCCTCCAGTCCGTTACTAGTTTGGTGAGGGGCGGTAGGTCAGGATCTGGGAGACCCGTCCGGGGGGCCAGATGCATGACTACGGGGCGATGGTCAGAACTGAGCTCGTTTATTGCTTCTATGGAATTCAACCGGAGGTTGATTCGCTGTAGAATGGCAATGTCGAGTACATCAAGAGTATGATTAACATCGTGGGGAAAGTGGGTAGGCGACATCGGGGCGATGACGTCAAAGTTCAGGCGCGAGCAGAGGTTGAACAATTGTCGCCCTCTGGTCGAAACCCGAGAACTGTTCCACGCGGGGTGTTTCGCGTTGAGATCGCCCGCTATGATAACGGACTCACTCATTCCTAATAGGAGCGCGATATCGTTCGCGATTAGGTCGAAGTCCTCCGAGTGGGACTGGGGAGGGAGGTAGGCTGAGACTAGGGTGATAGGCTGATGGCCAGTCATGCCTAGTCTGCAGACCGAGACTTCTAATCGGGCCAGGGTTGGCTGATCCATAGGGATGCAGTATAGGGACTTTTGGTAGTAGATGAGAGTTTCGCCCCGATGGCAACGTGACCTGTCGTTGCGCACTACGCGGTAGTTTTCAATTTTCGGGTCACGGTTGCAGGGTTTAAGGAACGTCTCCTGTACTAATAGTATGTCTAAGTGATGGTTGCGGAGGAAAGTGGCGATCTCATCACGTTGGCCAGTTATGCCATTGGCGTTATAAGTACCTAATTTTAGGGATCGGATCTTTAGATGAGAAACAACCTTGTTAGACCTTATGGTGCCTAGGTTGGTTGGATCTAATCTGGACTAACGCTTGCGTAATGTCAGGTTACGCTTCGTAGATGGTATAAACCTGGAGGAGGTTACCTGCCTTGGTAGCTGCGTCGACTTCCTGCGCCATCCGTTGGGCACGGGGGGTGCAGAAAGTCAGGAACGCGCTGTCTAAAATGCTATGGGGTCATGGCCACGGGGCCGAGACCGGTTGCGGGGGGAGTGGCTTGACGCGCCGCGGGGCGCGCAGCGGGGTTCGCGGCGGCGGCGGCGACGGAGGCGGCGGTATTTTGTTTGGTATATAAACCATACAATCCTTTTGTTCCTTTATCATATTTTCTCTTTTAAACTTCCTAATAGTTTTTTCTTCTACTAACTTCATTTCAATAGAATCACACGGCTGTCTTAGTCATTCCACGACCCTTTGTTGATCAGGCCAGTTGTCGGTGGTTTTACTAGGCACAGTTTGTTTTTTCTTACAACTCTCTTCCAACTTTCTCTTTTGTCTCCTAGTTGTTACAGCTAAAATTTGCTCTTTCATATCCTTCAATTCACTCAATGTTATGGACACCCTAGACAATGCATCTGCGATAACATTGTCCATACACTATCTTAAAATCATATTCTTCAAGTATCAACCTGAATTTAATTAGCCTACTAGACGGGTCTTTCATGCCAAACAAACAAACTAAAGGTTTGTGGTCTGTCATAATTGTAAAAGTTCTGCCAAATAAATATGGCCTGAAGTATTTTACTGCCCATACTATTGCTGTTAATTCTTTCTGTATTACTGGATATATTTTTGTCTGCCCTATTTAAAGATCTACTAGCATAAGCAACTGGTTTCATATCCTTATTGCACAATACAGCTCCTACAGCCAAATCAGACGCGTCTGTCTGTAATATGAATTTATTGGTTTCTGAAAAATCCGGATACTGTAGAATAGGAGGCGTCGTTAATGATGTTTTTAGAAAATTAAATGCATTTTGGCACTCCGAGCTCCAAACAAAAGGTTCATCTTTCTTTAGCAAACGATTTAAAGGCATAGTAATTGTTGCAAAGGACGGCACAAATTTTCTGTAGTAGTTGCAGAAGGCAACAAACCGTCTCACCTCATCCACGTTTTTAGGTATAGGAAAATTTTCTAATACCTTTGTTTTGTCAGGGTCAGGCGAAACACCATCAGGAGAAACTAAATGACCTAGATAAAAAAATTATTTCTTTAAGAATTGACACTTTGTGGGATTCAACTTTAAAAGACATGGCCGGATTCTGCCCTCAAAATCAATTCAAAATAAATAAATGTACAGTAATTATTAATGTATGAAAATTACTTCTTAAATATACTAAAATAAATTGCAACAACTACATTTCTCTACATCAGGCGAGAAAAAATACCAAAAAAATATGTGTATTATTTGATTTTGTGTGGATAATAAATTGATTTCTCAAACGTCCCATTTATTTTGACGTTCGCGCTCACGCTACTCTGTCTGTTAGAGGTGAGACGTACTAGGTAAAACGTATACTGAGTCTTAGAAGTATGCGTCCCCCTAAATACTTATTCCAAAAACTAGGTTCACGAGTATTTAGGCTATTTGTTTCCATAGCTACCAAGTCTTCATAACATCGAGATCGAGTAATCGGGTCGAGTATTTTTCGGTTTATGGATTATTAACGTGTGTACTACGTGTTGGTGTTCGTATCTTTTCTACATTTAAAAATATTCACTTAAAATTAAATCTTATTGAAGACTTGCCTTTATACTTTACCAACAGGCTTAGGACTGACAGCGTATTTTACAAACATGATATTAATAGAAACAGAGATTTTGTTTTCTGTTGGTACCTATGGATATTAGGTTTAGAAACGCAAAACAAATAAATCGACTCGCAAACTTCGAGTGCCGAACCGAACGTCTCCCAATGTCACCGGAACTGACTGAGCTTGTGGGTCGCGAAACTTGCAACTAGATGCGGATACGGTCTACTACGTGTCAAACGCCATACGCTTATCTAAATACTCGAGACCCGTTTATGTGGTGCGCTCGGAATGAGTATTTACATGTCCAGCCAAAAACCTATACCATTAACCTATTCTATACATCTCACCTCTACTGTCTGTCACCTGTCACTCAATGCCCTGTGCTCTGTGCAGTCTTGCGTTGATCTTATCACGTATTACTGTGTTCAGTGTTGTGTTTTAGCTCCTCTGTTGTATATTTTAACTTGACCCTACGCTATCGTTTATCGGACTTTCGTTTACGCTTCTTCTGTTAATATTCTGCTGTGCTATTGATTAGATGGATTGTTTTGCAATGCTTGTTATGTATTGCTCAACCAACGCAATGAAGAAGGTACATATAGCAGAGTACTGCGCTACCCAATGGTGTGTATTGCTTGTAGACGGTCTGTAATGGGGAGGCGTTACTCAGTGCGTTACCCTTGAAGAAAATAGTCCATTAATCAATATTTTCATCTCATGGAATACCCACAATCAGGTTAGTGTGTGTTGTTGAACTTATATTTTTTGTCTACTATCTTACCTTGGCTGCTGTAAATTCTTATTGTATTGTTCCCATGATGAAGAAAATTCATTTTATGTAATGAGTAAGGGTGCAATCTCACTTGGCAAGTAGTCCGCCAACTATTTGCCTGTGTGCATATAGTGTGGCCATTTCATGAAAATAGCTTTGGTCGCACTCAGACAAACAGTCAGCCGCAAACTATAAGCAGAGTAAGACTGCGCCCTAATAATGACCAGTTATCATTATAAAGGTCAAGATTTTATATAAAAAATGTGAAACATTGTTAAACAGGATCGGAGGACAAATCTGCAAGCATGTCATCCCTGCTTATGCGAGTTAAGCGCCACTTATTACTGAATACATACAGACAGGTGGAAGAACTAGAGGAAAAAGAACCTGGATTGCCCGAACCACCTCCACTTCCACCAGTTCCTAATCCTAGTATCGCACATGGATCACCACCACCACCTCCATCAGCTGATAATCCCGCTGAAGCACGAAGGATTGACCAAATGAATTATCTGCCAAGTTACAAACATGCTCCAAATACTTCTAGCTATTGTATTTTTAGGGACTGCTTGCTTGGACTGTGTTGCTGCCATGTGATGACGTTGTTATGGTATTTGGATTGGGCCAGGCATCAAGCAAATATAACGGCACCAGCATCATTCCTTGAAAACATTTTGTTGACTTTTGAAGATGTTTCGTTGTCTGAGTTGTTGCAATGATTATTTTCATAAAATGTCTGTAAAACCAGTAGATACATTTTATAAGCAAATGTAATCCTACCTGCTTAACTAAATACTTAAATAAAAATTCAAGTGCTATTTTAGTGTTTTATTGTCTATCCAATTGTATATGTTACCGGCCAAACCCAATTTCAGGCCAAACTAGTTTGTCCTAGGCCAAACAGACTTATCCTACGCGTGATATGTCGCAGCCAACTAGCTTAATTAGCCATTTCGTTAACAGCCTTTGGAAGTAACGCTCGCCGGCTGCTGCCGCGGTGCCGCTCGCTACGCTCGCTCGGCTCGCGCGCTTTTGGTCACAGTTCTAACCTAACCTAACCTAACCCATTTAATCGGCGTGCCCCGGCTTAATAAACCAGTTTGGCCTAGGACAAACTAGTTTGGCCTGAAATCGGGTTTAGCCGGTAACATATATATATATATATATATATATATATATATATATATATTGTTTTTTGCCAAGTCGCTATGAGGAATTCAAAATATCCAGAAATATCCTATGGCCAGCCTATGACGATGATTGAAAGGTCTAGCCAGATACTATTACCAATATATATGTATACAGATCAATATAAGTTTTACTTGGTACCTATTTTGATTTCTGGCTCTTTTTTCACTAGCTGACTTGATGCATAATTCTATGAAAATGTATGGAACACCGACGGCTAGTGAAGAAACGGAATTTATATCCATACCACATTATTGTATTAATCGTTTAGCTTCGTCAATAAAACTCGGAAGTAACAATCATTGCTATTCAAAAAATTCAGGCACTTAAAAAAAAACCTATTTGCAGTATCTCTCGCTTCTTCTCTGATCATAAAACTTAAACTATGTTAAAAACATACCTGTGAGCTTTAATATGACCAATTGACTTCAATGTACATGAAAATTTTTTTTGAGGGCAAAGCTCACTACAAATTCCGGCCGTGTCTTTTACCTTTCTTAGTCTTTCGAAAACAGCAATGAGATTTTGGTTATGAATTGTTAAAGATCTTCCAAAAACGATTAAGTCATCTAAATAAACAAAACACTTTTCAAAGGCTAATTCCTGACATCGCAATTGACATGACTCTACTGAAAGCACTACATAAAGTCTTAAGACCCATTGGTAATCGTTTTAATTGGTAATGTCCTGTACTAGACGAAAATGCAGTATATTTTCGGCTTTCAGGTGCCAGTTTTACTTGGTAATATCCTTGTTGAAGGTCTAAATGAGTAAAATATATTGAGCCAGACAATGAATCTAAAATATCAGTAATGTTAGGCAAAGGAAATTTATCATTTACAATATTTTCATTCAAATTTCTGAAGTCTATTACTAAACGCCACTTCTGAGTACCCTCCGATTTTTTTGGAACTAGTAGTATTGGACTAGACCATTCACTAGATGATTCTTCTATAATATCATCTTTAAGCATATTTTTTATTTGTTTATTTACTTCCGGCTTTAAGGCTTGTGGTGACCTATATGGTTTTGTATAAATAGGAATAATGATACTCTTCATTGTTATGGATTGTTCGCAAATGTTTGTAGTTTCTAACTTATCACCGGGTAAAAAGAAAGTATCTGAATATTTAGTACAAATCTTCTCAATGGAATCCTTTTCTTCTTTGTTTAAATGTTGTAACTGTAATAAAGGTAATGTTACGCGCTAAAGCTAAAGTAATTCGTTACCACTAGCGCCATCTAGTATAGAGTAGCAGAATTAATTGAGTCAAGATCTATCTAGCAAGTTCGATAACAGAATCTTCTAGAATTATCAACATCTGCTCAGTCGGGGCCGGTATGTACTCGAAGATTCTAGATGATTCGATTCCCGAATGTTCTATAGCTCTATAAAAAGGCGGGAACGGATCGGGACCGAGTAGTATTGGTCAAGCGATACAGGCGAGAACATTGAAGCGATCTTGAAGTGCGATTTAAAGTGATCAATAGTGAAATTGTGTCTTGTAATTTGTGTGATTAATTAAAGTGTCGATTTTGGTCATTTTTATTGGCAGTTTTTAATTGTCACGAACCCGAAGCTCGTAACAGTAAAAATGTATTTGCTCTTTTTAAACTACTTTCTTGCTTGCTAAATTCCAAAATATGGTAGTCCTCTAACGCCTCTACGTTTAATTCGAAATTTTGTAAACGTACTTCTTCATCTCGGGAACTTTTATAGGGACTCTTTTATTTTTAGGCCTAACTATAGTACCTGCTAGGAAAACATCCTTTTCTAACTCTCTAGCGCTAACAAAACAATCACGTTCCACTTCCGTGTTTAAATAAATGTAGTGAATTGTTTCACTCCGAGGTGGGATCAGCAGTGAATTACTGTAATCCGGTTTGTCATAAATTGGTAGATTAAAATAACTTTCTCCTATCTGCAGCATTAGTAAATTTTTATTTAAATTAATATTTGCTTTATACCTACTCATGAAGTCTAATCCTAATATTCCATCCACGATGATAGGTAATCTTTTAAAAATATGAAACTTATTTTGAAATATTTCAGTTTCAGAGACATCTAGATCGAGCATTACATAACCAGCACCCTAATTGCGTAACACACGATTAATCATAATCCGTTTCACTTTGACAGTTCAACAATATTCATTCAAAGTCAAAGTCAAAGCATTTATTTCAAATAGGCACTTAAAGGGCACTTTTGAACGTCAACATTTACATTAAAATAGAATTGATTCTAGTCGCCCCTTCCAAAATGTAGTTTCGTATGGAGAAGAATGGGCAAGAAACTCCACCGTTACTCTTTTAAAATGTTTCAAGTACAATATTTACATTCATTATATGATTATGTGTGAAAACGATGCACCCAGAATAAAATTACCATACCAAAATTGGTAAAAAGAATCAAATTGAAACAATACAGATAAATTAATTCTGTGATAGATACATGGTGTTCACACATTTACAAACATTGTAAAATTAAGTATAGGTATGATTTTCCTACAATATTAACAAGTAATGAGTCAGTGTGTGAGTTAAAATAATTACTGAGTGTAAATCAATGTCATAAATATAATTAATTCTATGTACAATTCAATTAGCAACCAGTTTGATTTTGTCTAGACTCTAGATTGTCCTATGGAGCAGGACCAGCATGTTTCCAAGCATTCTTATCTTGGATATAATCCTCTAATTTGTAATACGCTAGTTTACAAAGTTTACTTTTAATGTGAGCTTTAAATTTCCTTTCATTTAATTGCAATATATCACAAGGTATTTTGTTGTAACATTTAACACAGTACCCCATAAAAGATGTATGTACTTTAGCTAATCTGAAAAATGGTTGATCTATTTTGTCTTTGTTTCTAGTATTAAAATTATGTCTATCACTTATTTTATTAAAAAGATGTAGATTTTTTCTTACATACATAATATTTTCATAAATGAATTGGCAAGGTACCGTCATAATATTAATCCTTTTAAACAGTTCCCTGAGGGATTCGTGGCGACGTAGATTATAAATGGCTCTGACAGCTCTCTTTTGCAAAATAAAGATGGATTCAATGTCAGCGGCCCGACCCCACAGTAAAATGCCATACGACATAATGCTGTGGAAGTAGCTAAAATAGACCAATCGTGCGGTTTCTACATCTGTTAACTGTCTGATCTTTCTAACAGCATAAGCGGCCGGGCTTAGCCGCCCCGCAAGAGATGTTATATGAGCTCCCCATTGTAATTTCTCGTCTAGCGTGATTCCCAGGAACACCGTTTGATTAACAAATTCCAGTTTTTCTCCATTCAATATGATGTCACATTCGCTACTTCTAACATTTGGTAATTTAAATCTAATGCATTTGGTTTTTGTGCCATTTAGTACCAAATTATTTACCGTAAACCAATCTTGGACCTGAAGAATAGAGTTATTAACGTCGTCAAGATTTTGTGAACGTCGGTCTATTTTAAATATCAATGATGTGTCATCTGCAAATAACACCATCTTCGGTTGATTTAGAAGTAAATAGGGTAAATCATTAATGTAAACTAAAAAGAGGAATGGACCCAATATTGAACCTTGAGGAACGCCCATTGCCATTTCAGACCCCAATGAGTTTACGCCGTTTACTTGAACTTTAACTTTTCTGTCTTTCAGGTATGATCTTAGTAAATTAAGAGCTGTATTTCTAACCCCATAGTGCTCCAGTTTCAGCAGAAGTGTCTCATGATTTACGCAATCGAACGCCTTGGAGAGGTCGCAAAAGATTCCAATGGCATCTTTTGCTTCTTCCCAGGCGTTAAAAATGTTCTTTATTAGGGTGACACCAGCGTCGGTGGTACAACGCCCTTTGGTGAAACCGTACTGCTGTTCATGAAAGATGGCATTTTTATTAAAGTGACGTAACATTTGATTGAGAATCAACTTTTCAAACACCTTACTGAGAACTGGCAGAATTGACACAGGCCTATAATTGTTAGGTTCTTTACTATCACCGGATTTGAATAACGGAACTACTTTACTATGTTTCATGAGATCCGGGAAGACTCCTTGGTCTACACTGGTATTAAATATGAAAGCTAAATAGGGCGCAATGGTTTCGATAATAGCACTACAGACTTTTACAGACATTCCCCAAAGATCTTCTGTTGATTTAAT
Source organism: Antitype chi (assembly GCA_947359405.1). Taxonomy (NCBI): domain Eukaryota; kingdom Metazoa; phylum Arthropoda; class Insecta; order Lepidoptera; family Noctuidae; genus Antitype; species Antitype chi. The sequence goes on from OX375837.1 coordinate 914,791, forward strand.
TTTAAGATCTTTGAAAGCTTTTATAACAGCTTGGGGGTTGGTATGCTGAAACCTGAACTCCAAGGAGCATGCCCTTACATTCTTTCTGAGTAAGTCAGCAGAACGCGCGGGTGAGGAATTTAAAGCTTCAGTAGTTTTAACAGGAATATTAGCGAAAAAGTTTTCAAATTCCTGAGCTATTTCTACATCTGAGTTGATGGAGCCATTTGCAGTATCTAAATTAAATTCAGTATTACGCTGTTTTTTTCTACCTGTTTCATTATTTATTATTTGCCAGGTCGTTTTTATTTTATCATCAGCTGATTTTATTTTATTGCTAATATATAGCGCTTTAGCTAATTTGCAAACAATTTTAAAAGTTTTTGAATATTTTGAAACATACTGATCAAAGCTTGTATTATTCATTTGTTGCTTTAGGCCATAAAGTTCAAAAAGTTTTTCCCTGCTTTTACGAATACCTGGAGTAGCCCAATCACTAAATAAGAACGTTGTGCAAATAGTTTTAGTCTTTAGTGGGAAAGTGTTATTAAATTGCCTGTTTAATAGTGAGAAGAACTCGGCGTAGAACTCATTTGGGTCACATACATTATTGAAACTCTGAACACATAATGTACTGGCTAAAGAATTATTAAATTTCTCTAGATTTTTTTGCGCGTTGTTGAGCATACACATTTTTCGAATATATGAAGCAATGGTTTAGCACTCTGTTTCAAAACGAAACAGATTATGATTAATCGTGAGTTACGCAATTAGGGTGCAGAGGAGTGAACTTTACCTCCGATTCCATTAACCACTAAAGTATCTCGAAACACCTGTGCTGTTTTTGGAAGTACTTCTTCCTTAATAATCGAAATGGATGCCCCTGTATCTAATAATAGTATAAGCTTTTTACCCTTAGTATAGAAATTGATATATTTAAATTTACCACTACAAGTATTATAAACGAAATTATTAATCACGAAAAAACTGATTTCCTGTCTTATCAGGCTTCTGTTCCATACTATTTGCATTACATACTTGAGTATTGTCACGTTGTGCTGTGACCCCTACTTTGTAAAATCCTTGTCCACCACGCCTATTATTGTAATAACCTTGTTTGTTATACTGACCTCTGCCGCGGGGGGCGTACCTAAAAGGTCTGGAATAGCCTTGATATCTATTCGGATGATAACCGTAATTATTAAAATTATTTTGAAAATTACCTCTGTAATTTGGACGACCGCGTCCTCTATTTTGTCCTCGAAACTTTGGAAAACGATAATTTTGCCTACCTCGCAATGTTGAGGTCATCTCCATAACCTCAGCAGGCTTGGAAGAAGATGAAGATGGCGGGGACTCGTCCTTGGCTGCCTGGATTGCGTCCTTCAGCTGTGTGTAGTTGCGTGCTGCGATGATCGTGCTCAACCTTTCACTTTTAAGACCATCTGTAAACTTTTTCAAAACCATTTTTTCATTAATTGACTCGCACAGAATCGCACATTTGGCAGCGTCACCCTCAGCCTGAGAAATATTCAAATCTGTTAATAGTCTTTCAAGTTCCGATCCATATTCCTCAATAGTCCTATAACCTTGGTTCAAGGATTGAATTTGATTTTGAACTGCTATGAATGATTTTTTACTAAAAGTTTAATCTTAAAATCCTTAATCATGTCACTAATTGTCGAGTAAGTGTCTGCTACTCGTAACTTGGCATTTTCAGATAACCTTCCTATTATGTTCGTAGAAGGATGCAAGTAATACACGTGGAAGTGGTTTACGCACTGACGCTTTATTTTCATGGTCATCACAAAAAGGGCGGGGCTAATGTCAACCTGACAGTTGTCACGCAGCTATGGCTGCGTTCACACCTATACAAATATATAACAATTCTCCCCTTTTAGTTTGACAATCACTACTATTTCAACCTAGTACAAAAGAATGGTTTGTAATCAACATATCGCCTCGGACGCAACACCCTATCTGATACAGCCCTGTCATCAATCCCTGAAGCCTCGAAGAATTCCTCGTTTTCTTCGTCCGTTGCTGCAGAAACTGAGGACTGTTCTACGGTAGTTGCTGTTCCCTGTTGATTCTCTCTTCCTTCATCATGAACTGGCACTGAATCGGTGATCTGTGCATGCCCACTTTCCTCCTCATTCTGAGACTCATTGACGTATGTGTCAGAGAATGATGTACTGGTAGCTCTGCTGCCCGGTGCCAAATCTGCTGTATCGACAGGGTTGTCAGAAAACGTATTATTGTTGTTGTCCACTCCCTTGTAAGCCACAAGTTGGTTTTTATGTTTTTTTATTTGAACTAATGTTTGACAATCTTTAATTAAATAGGTAATTTTACCCATGCGTTGAATCACAATGCCTCTACGCCAAGAACATTTTTTATTTATATAATATTTTTTGTACATAATGTTATCTCCAGGGTTGAAACATTGCTTGTTTGTGCCCCCATATGCTTTACTCTGTGAACACTGATTACGTGCCACAACTTTAGCTAGGGTGTTAGGTGAGGACGGCGATGGCGTGTCCGAAACCAACAAATCTAAGCGCGAACGTAACTTTCGTCCAAACACTAATTCGGCCGGTGAAAAGCCTGTTGTTGCATGTATAGAATTTCTATAGTCAAACAGGTATTTCAGTAAGTCTTCACTGTTTCGTGTTAAATTATTAGACATCATTAAACAAGATTTAATGCCTTTCTTAACTACTTTTACATAGCTCTCTGCCTGACCATTACTAGCTGGGTGATAGGCGGGAGATGTCACATGCGATATGCCATTTGATGAGCAAAATTGCACAAAATCTCTTGATAAAAAACATGTAGCATTGTCACTGACCAAAGTGTGAATTAGACCGAATCTTGACATGAACTCATATAATTTTGCTATAACTACAGATGTAGAAGTGCTGTTAGTCTTATATACTTCAACCCATTTAGAATGCGCGTCAACTATTACTAAATAAGTCTGACCATTAATTGGTCCAAGGAAATCGATATGTACTCTCTGGAACGGATGTTGAGGATGCGGCCAAACAGCAAGTGGTGCTCGTGCTGGAGACGGTCTGAGCTGAGCACATATGTTACACCCCCCGATCATCATTTCAATAGCCTTATCAATGCCGGGGAACCAAATTCTACTCCGAGCTTCAGCTTTACATTTTACAATTCCTAAATGTGACTTATGAAGTTCAGACAATATTTTAGCTTGCAAAGCTTCCGGTATAACTATTTTGTGACCGCGCATTACTATGTTATTTTCTACTGAGAGTTGATTTTTACATAAAAAGTATGGGAGAATACTTTCATCTGAAACCTTCCTCGGCCAACCATTTAAAATATATTCAATAACTTTGGCTAGCTTAATGTCTTTAAGAGTTTCTTCCCGTAATAAATAAAGTGTAATAGGCAAACTAGAATCCACCACAAAATTAACATACGAGGCTCTATCCTCTATATGCTCGGCCATGCCGCTCACTTCACGGCCTTCTGTTTCATCACTCAGGCTGGCACGAGACAAATAATCAGCACAGTTATTAGCACTACGAATGTATTCAATTTTAAAATTGTACCCACTCAAAAACATAGCATACCGTTGCAACCTATTCGCAGAAACTTCTGGTATACCACGGTAGGGACCAAATATTGAGATCAAGGGTTTATGATCTGTTCTGAGTATAAAAGGAGTTGACCTGCCATACAGATATTGGTGATACCGGCGTACCCCGAATATGATTGCCGTCGCTTCTTTCTGTATTTGGGAATATCGACGCTCGGCCGGGTTCAACGTCCTCGACGCGTACGATACTGGGCGTTCTACCCCAGAAGCGTCAACCTGTGCTAGTATCGCACCTAACCCACTAGGTGATGCGTCAACTGTTAATATAACCTCTGCATTTGTATCAAAATGTGCTAACACCTGATCCGATACAAGTATTTTCTTTATGGTATTGAATGCGTCGCTTTGCTTGGTATCCCACTGCCATTTTGTATTTTTTTTGAGTAAACTGTATAATGGGCTAAGTATTGACGACGCGTTGGGTACAAAGTTTCGATAGTAGTTTACAAGACCTAAGAAAGATTGTAATTTACTAACATCTTTTGGAATAGGAGCCTATAAAATAGCTGTCACTTTCTGAGGCGATTTTTTTAAACCCTGCTTATCTACTACATATCCTAAATATTCAACTTCATCCTTAAAGAAGTCGCACTTTGCTTTTTGAAGCGTGAGGCCCGCATCCTGCAAGCGTCGCAGTACCTCATGCAATCTACTTAAATGCACTTCCCTGTTGATCCCTGTTATAAGTACATCATCTAACATACACAACACACCTTCCATGCCTGCTAACACACACTCCATTACCCGTTGAAAAATGGCTGGTGCACAAGCCAAACCGAATACTAAACGAGTATACATGAACAATCCTTTATGAGTGTTAATACAAGTAATTTTTTGTGATTCTTCATCCAAAACACATTGAGCGTAAGCTTGGGACAAATCTAATTTACTAAACTGCTGCCCCCCGTGTAACTTTGTAAACAATTCATGAGCCGTAGGTAACGGATATTGGTCCACTAACAGCTGTTTGTTGATCGTAACCGAATAATCCGCACATAAACGAATGGAACCGTCACGCTTTAACACGGGAACTATGGGCGATGCATACTCGGAGTATTCGACCGGTTTTAATATACCTTCGCGAACTAGGCGATCTAACTCCCTATCTATTTTATCTCGCAGAGCAAATGCTATCGGCCGTGGCTTAAAAAATATTGGCTTGGCATCTTTCCTTAAATTTAATTTAATTTTAAATTTCTTAAATTTTCCCAGCTCGTCTGAAAAAACATCAGGAAATTGTATTTGAAGTTGTGCAACAATATCTGTCGGTTTTTCACAATAATTTACTGCCAACATTTCTAATTTATACACAGAAATGAAATCTCTGCCTAGTAGCGGTGGACCGCCGTCACGAATAACATACACGTCTAAAGATCGCGCTGTACCCGCGTAGGTAAAAGGTAAACGTGCTGTTCCTAAGCATTCAATGTTATTGCCTGTATATGATAATAAACGTTTATTAGTTTTGGTCAGTGACACATCTTGGAAATATTTTACAAAAGTTTTTTCGGAAATCGCAGTAACAGCCGACCCACTATCAATTTGAAATTTCATTTGCACACCACGGACATTAACTGTTTCAGTCATAGGTTCTCCGTTTAGTGTACGAATGTTGTAAAACTCACCGTCATCGCCGTTGTCATTAACACCCTCGCTTTCCATATAATTTACTTTTTTACACATACGGCGCAAATGGCCCTTCTCGTTACACTTTTTACATTTATAATTTGCAAAACGACACTGCACTGATGTATGGTTTTTATACCCACACACTGAACATGACACTTTATCACTGGTTCCGTTTTTCTTTTCCATCTTGAAAAGTTGGTCATCTCGCGCCGCGGCCATATCCGCGGGCGCCGCCGCCGCCGCCGCCGCTCCGCTGCGCGCGCATCGCACACTCTCGGCTAACTCGACCGCCTTTACCAACGTAAATGTCGTAGGATCTTGTGCGAATAACTTTTCACGCTCCGGTCCTGGCTGCATTCCCATTACAAAACGATCCCGTAAAGCTTCTTCTACTTTGAGAAACCCGCAGTTTGCTGTCAAACCACGCAGGCGGGCCGCCCAGTTTTGGTAGCTTTCACCATTGCTTTGTACGGCGGAGTAAAATTTGTATCTCTCGCCGAACCCACAAACCTTCGGCGTGAAATGGTCATCTAACAGCGTTAGAATGTCCTCAAACGGTACCGACGACAACTCTTTCGGCCGCGCGAGATCCGTTGCGAGCTTATAAGTTTGCTCGCTGAGTGCGCTTAGCAAAATGGCGCGCCTTTTAACACCAGCGGCGTCACTGGTTGCGCCGATTTCGTTGGCTATAAACCACTGTGCCAATCGTCCCTTGTATTCTTGCCACGTTTGCGCATTATGGTCGAAACTAGTTAACAGTCCGAATAAAGACATCTTTACTTTCGTAACTTTTTTTTTCTAACCAATAAAAAAATAAAAAAAACGCGGGAACTTCGTCGCCACTATTATGTTCGTAGAAGGATGCAAGTAATACACGTGGAAGTGGTTTACGCACTGACGCTTTATTTTCATGGTCATCACAAAAAGGGCGGGGCTAATGTCAACCTGACAGTTGTCACGCAGCTATGGCTGCGTTCACACCTATACAAATATATAACACTTCCCTTTAGTATAAACTTGATTAATAACTGTTGACCCACATCATTAAGCATATCCGCATACATTTCTACCGCATCAATCAATCGTTTCGTTGTATTTTCCTTATCATCTAACATAGGTATTAACATACAAGCAGTTTTCATATCGAATTCCATCGTTTCTGATTTTATTTCTATTCTAGACAAAGTACACAATTTTGATATTTCTGAAAATAATGCACAAATCTTTTTGTACGTGGTATCAATTAACTCTGTTTCCGATTCCTTTGATGTTACACTTAAAGTAGAAAATAATGTCTTACTCTTTTTAAACAATATTTCGGCCTCTTGTAACTTATCTGACGAAACTTAACCTTTATATCTACTCTGGCCTTTTTTTATAAGGTATTTCCGAATCTCTAGTAAATCTTCATTTAACTCTATTAATTCGTCAACCATATTTTAAGTAAGAAGCATTATTATTTGAAAGAAATAGTTATAGCATCATATCTTATTTCATTTACAACAATTTTATGTAATCTAACTCGAGGCACTTTCATTCAATGCGCCGATAAAAAAAAATGCTGAGTCGGAATTGTACGTACTGCCGTAATGCGATTCGCAATCTATTTTTAGAACTTAAAAATGACTTAACTAAGTACATACTTTTAAAACTATGATTGTCAATAATTTTAAGCGTAGAAACACTTTCACTATTACTTTCACACCAACGCACCTTTTTTTTTTTTACTCTGTCAACACTTATGCACTCACGAATCTTCTCTCGACTTGAATTTACTGCATTCAAACTGGTTCTTCACCATGAGCTTGGTCTCGCCTTCCAGATAAACGATGCCGCATCCTTCTCATAAATGCTGAATCTACTTGCTGATTCCCGTTCGTCCCACTACGGGGACGAAGTCAGTGGGACGAACGGGAATACACGAAAATTATGGATAGTCTCTTAAGACCATTAGCTGCAACGGATAAGGTACTACCCCTTAATGCCCCGCTGAAAGTTTCCACCCTGTATACTATACTTAAAGAGAAAAGGACCTAATAGTGAGCCTTGTGGAACACCCTCTTTTACTTTTAAACCAAGTGAATTGACGCCATTTATATGAACTTTTTGGTGCTACAATTTATATCAGGTATTTATTGTAGTACCTATAAACTAAAAAATACGCTCATCTTCCTCATTATAAATAGTTAAGATAGAACTTGACGGACGGTTGGCGCAGTGGTTAAGCGATTGACTGCTACGCTGCGTGTTGCGGGTTCGATTCCCGCACGGAAAAAAATATTTTTATGACCTACAAATAGTTATTCCGGGTTTGGCTGTTTGTGTATGTGAGTTAAAATGTTTGTAATCGCACACACAATACAGGAGAAATTCCTAGTGTGCGGCAACGTTTCTTTCAAAAATAAATAAAAAGAAACTGCTCGGCGAGCCGGCCGGGCCGCCCGCGTAGCCTCCCGCCGCCGATCAAAACTATTATTTTTGTTTGTGTAGATATTGTGTTGTTTTTTGTGTCATTTGTTAGGTTTCGATCTATGACGGATACGGCAAAATAAATTGTTTAAATAGGGTAATCCGTTTAGAAGTTATTAGGGATTTTCGATAGTGAAAGTTGACAAATTTAAAAGTATATATATGTTTTTGTTCTGTAAACTAAAATTATAATAATCGTGAATTTCGCCAATGTCGAAATCGTCGCAAGATATTTTCTGTGACTTTGTAATATAACAATAATAATAAAATTAAAATATTTTAGTTATTATTGGTTTATATTTCCGATCTTCCTGTTTCATTCTCAATAATAAATCAAACACCTAGATACGAGTGCCCCTACCCGATAGTCTTTTGTGCATAAGCCAAAGTTGACAACCCTAGCGCGACCGCCGAGCATAGGTATGAAAAGTGACGTACGTACATGTGATTGACTTTTTTTGTACCTACTCTCTGTATTTTGTGCTGGAGATACCTCCAGGAACGCACGTATGCCTGTTTGCACCGCTTTAATTTGCGACACAAAGACACACCCATAAACAAAAAAAACCGTTCGATTTCCAGCACGTGAACCCGCACACGTGTTGTAAACCGCACGTTGTAACAAGTGCAAACAAAGTTCGGACGTCCGCACTGTTTGGCTTCTCTGACTCAACTCTACGAAACATATTATTTCTTGAGTTGTAGTTTTTGTTGATAAACTTGGACTTGAAATTTGGCTTGAATACGTGGGACACTCAGAAAGTTTTGCGAAAATAAAAATAAATGTTCTATAGGTAAATATTTTTTTATTAAATCTTTTCAAAGTACTCTCCACTAGCCTCTATACAAAGTTTCATGCGTCTGAACCAGTTTAAAACTTTTTCAAATCCGCCGCAGACACCTCGTTTACAGCCTGCTCGAACGCTAACAGCACATCTTCCGGCGACGAAATTGTATCCCTTTGAGCTGATTCTTTATTTTCAGGAATAAACTGAGTCACACGGTGCTAGGTCAGGGCTGTAAGGAGGGTGACCCAGGAGTTGACAGGCGTGCTGTCCAGGAAGTCCCTTGTTTTAAGCGCGGTGTGCAAAGGCGCGTTATCGTGGTGGAGCACTAGCCCGCGGAGCCCTGTGTTTGATCGCTTGTTGCTCAAACAGAGAAAAAGTCTTTTAAGCATTTGGTAGTATACCATTCAGCGCTGATGCTTCTTTGGTTCCGTAAAGGAATTAACACCAAGTAGCCTGTCAAATTGAAAAAGCTCGCGATCAAAATCTTGCCCCGCTTCTAGATCGCTTCAGTTTAATTCTTCGGCGTTGAGGCTTCTTCTATGAATGCCATTTGAAGTATATCGTACGATTTGTCCGGTTTCAGGCGACACTTGAAATCGTAAAAAATCATAACGCGAAAATGTTCCCGGCACCAATCCATTTTTTTATGAGACACGATAATTTAAATTAGCTCACAAAAAATGTAGAGGGAAATTTTGAAATTGGAACGAACCCATTTTTACTTACAAATAATCATATTTTCAAAATAGGTTATAACTGGCCAGTCTCTCACACATAAAATCTTTTTTTTAGCAATACTTTCTGAGTGGTCTGGTACAGGCCAAAAATACTGATAAAAGTGGTTTGTGATCAGTGTGAAGTAAGCATTCTCTTACGTAAAAGTACTGATGGAATTTCTCAGTAGCGAATACAATTGCCAAGGCCTCCTCGTGAATTTGAATGTAGTGCAGCTCATGAATAGTGAGTGAGCGTGGGGCGTACGCAACTGTGAACTCAGAGGAGATCTACCTCGTTGGTTTACTTCTTACCTTGAAAACAAATCTCAAGCTGTTGTTATAAGTAACTACGTGTCAAGCTGGGTTTCAGCTCCTAGTGGTGTTCCTCAGGGTTCCTTGATGGGTCCATTACTTTTTATCATTTATGTGAGCGACATCGACTCGTGTTTCCATAACTCACAGTTACTTTGCTTTGCTGATGACATGAAGATATTTTCTGCAATATCATCAGACGATGACATGGAAGCTCTCCAATCTGACCTGGCGCGATTGGATGATTATTGCTTAGTTAACAAACTATAAATCTCTTTATCAGATATCAACAATAAAAATAGCTCCTCCTGTACTTAATATTTAAAACTAATACCGCCGGCGTACCAGCGGTATTAGAACCAAACGGCTTGGTACGTGACGATGAGAAAAGACCAGACGGCATGACGTTATTGCCTTGGGAGGTGGGAAGACCTCTGGTGTGGGACGCAACATGTGTCGACACCCTTGCCCCATCCCATGTTCCTAGCACGGCGGGCTGTGCTGGCGCCGCTGCTGCTGTTGCTGAGACCCTCAAGCGGCGTAAATACTGTAACCTTATGGGTAACTACAGTTTTGTGCCGTTTGGGGTCGAAACGCTCGGGTCATGGGGCCCGAGTGCACGTCTCCTTTTGAAGGAAATTTCTCGCCGGCTGGTCGACACTTCACGTGACCAGAGGGCTGGGTCGTTCTTTGGCCAAAGAATTAGCATTGCCATTCAACGTGGCAATGCTGCCAGTCTTCTGGGCACGTTTCCTGATGACAGCGATGCGGAGGAATACTTCGACGCCTAAGTGTCCTTTTGTTGTTTGTATTTATTTTGTATATCGTAGTTTTAATTGTTAACAAACTTGATTTGAACCCTGTGAAATGTTTAGTAATAATATCCTTTAGCAGAAAACGCGTCCCTCTCCCTACAACTTATAAACTTAAATGGCAGCTATTGCACAGATGCGATGGTGTACGTGATCTGGGCGTTTTTCATGATCCCAAACTTCTATTTAACGTGCATATTGAGCAAATAGTGACCAAAGCTTCGAAGTCACTGGGTTTTATTATGAGAATCGCAGGGTGTTTTAAGAAAGCCAAAACCCTTAAGATTCTTTATTGCTCTTATGTGAGAAGTCATCTTGAATATGCGTCACAAATTTGGAACCCGTGTTATAGCAAGTACATTGATCGTATTGAGAGCGTACAAAAAACATTTATTCGTTTTCTATGTTTTCGGCTGCGTATATCATACCATTCTGAAAATTACATAATCTCTGCAAAAAATTTCATTTACAGCCACTTATAAATCGTCGTCGATTGGCGGATTGCACTTTTCTTTTAAAAGTTATTTCTAACGAGATCGACTGTCCTGATCTCCTGCACAAACTGCGTTTCAACGTCCCTCAAAGATCAGTTAGGTTTAATCCACCTATCTCCATTCCTTTTTCCTCTTCTAACTACAGGCATAACTCATACATGGTGCGAGCGAGTAAGGACTTAAATACTCTTTGTAAAGAGTTCTCATTTGACCCATTTACCACCAAAACCTATTCTGTTCGCACTCGGCTGAACGCTGACTTTTTCAAAAGTGCATAGTGCTTATTGTACCTTATATATTGTATTTTTTTTTCGTGCTTGTTAGTGATAATAAGATTTCTACTACTTTTTTCTGTTTTTATCCGTGGGAACCTGTAATTGGCTTGATGTTACATATTCAATTGTTATCTTTATATTATAGCTGTTGGTTGTCCTATGAATAAATAAATAAATAAATATATATTTATATAATTTGTATTGGTTTAAAAAAAGAACATCCACGATAGTATAATATTTTGTAGTGCATGTCTGTAGTGGTAACGCGTAGTTCACTGTCACCAGATATTCCTCCTTTTTAGTCCTAGTTTGAATCATGCAAGGCACTATTATTTTCATTCGTGTGCCTATCAATCTTCTTCCAACATTGTGCTTACCAGATTTATAATCACAGGGCCGACCGTTGGGAAGAAACCAAATCTAGACACACGTGGAATAAAATTAGGAGATGCAATAACAGCCGAGCAGACGAAAAAGGAAAACACTGCCTTCAAAGGTATCCGGACAACTGACAAACGTACGTCCAAACCTGGCACTTATTTCAAAGAGCCGTACAAATGTGACCAGCATAGTTTTAATCAAGCAAAAAAGATGATACTACATCCTCTCACACACACTGGTGAAAATTTTTTCAAGTGTGACGTTTGTCATCGTGGTTTTAGTCATAAGGGTAATTTTACGAATCATGTTCGTGCACACACTGGTGAAAAACCTTATAAGTGTGACTTATGTCAGCGTGGTTTTAAGGTAAAGGGTGCATTATCAAAACACATTCGTTTACACACTAGTGAAAAACCGTATAAGTGTGTTGTATGTCAGCGTGGTTTTAAGGCAAAGGGTACTTTATCAGGACATATTCGTGTACACACTGGAGAAAAACCTTATAAGTGTGACTTATGTCAGCGTAGTTTTAGTAGAAAGGGTAGCTTGATAACACACATTCGTTTACACACTAGTGAAAAACCGTATAAGTGTGTTGTATGTCAGCGTGGTTTTAAGGTAAAGGGTGCATTATCAAAACATATTCGTGTACACACTGGAGAAAAACCTTATAAGTGTGACTTATGTCAGCGTAGTTTTAGTAGAAAGGGTAACTTGATACCACATATTCGTATACACACTGGTGAAAAACCGTATAAGTGTGTTGTATGTGAGCGTGGTTTTAAGGTAAAGGGTGCATTATCAAAACATATTCTTGTTCACACTGGAGAAAAACTTTATAAGTGTGATGTATGTCAGCGTGATTATAGTTCCAAGGGTGCTTTAATAAGTCATATTCGAAAACACACGTGAAAAACCGAAAAAGTGTCAACACACTTTTACGGTTTTTAAAACCACACTTGTTAGAATGTATGGGATACCAGAGAAAGAGAGTGTTACTTGGAAAAACCTTTTATTTAATGAATTTAACACCACATGCTGCTATACAACGCAACCGCCATTGTAAGAGAGAGACCATAGTCAAAAGTAGAAAAACTACAGACTAAATACTAATAATAGTGATGCCACATTGTAATCTCTAATACCCTTCCTCAATGTAAACATCACTCACAATCATAAAATCAACTTTCACAATACGTCAATGCAAATAACTACTAATTACCTACTTCACAACTGAGTCTACATTATAAACCTGACTCTACATTACAAACTTATATAATACTAAGAGAACAACATTTCTCTCAACTTAGCGAAGGTAACTTTACATAGTCCTTTAGTACATATATCAGCTAGCTGATCCCCTGAAGGTACATACTCCAAACATACAATTTTATTCTTAACTTTCTGTCTCACAAAATGGTACTTAATATCAATATGTTTGAGGCGCTTATGATATTCTGGGTTTTTGGCAACATGAATTGCAGACTGACTATCAATTTTTATAATAAAACTTTTACAATCGACTCTTATTTCTCTTAATAAATTCTTAATCCAGCAACCCTCTGCAATTCCCTTTCCTAATGCTACATATTCCGATTCTGTACTTGATAGTGATATACACTGCTGTTTATTACAAGACCATGACACTATATTACCAAAAACTTTCATTATATACCCCGATGTAGATTTTCTATCCCGACGATCTCCTGCCCAATCAGCATCTGTATACCCTTCTAACGGCACATCTACTTTGTTTTTATAAATTAGTTTTAATCCTATAGTACCCTTAATGTATCTTAAAATTCTTTTTAATGCCTTCCATAAGCTTTCATTTGCACAACATTGAAAACGACTTAAATAACTCAATGCATAACACAAATCTGGACGTGTTCCCAACATGGCATACATGAGACTTCCTATTAACTGTCTGCACCTTTTTATCAATTCTTTATCCGTAGTTACTTCCTTTTCTAAGACTAAACCTTGTTCTATGGGTGTTGCTATAGGTTTACATCCTTCCATATTATACTTCTTCAATAAGTCATTTAAATACTGCTCTTGGTCTAACTCAATTACGTCATTCTTCTTAATTATATTTATTCCTAGATATTTTAGATTATTACTCCCTAAGTCTTTCATATCAAATTTTTCTTGAAATGCTTCTTTAAATATTTTTATCTCTTGTTCATCTTCACAAAGTAAAATCAAATCATCAACATAAAGTAAGATATAGAACTTCTTATCCTTCTTATAATATAAACAGTAATCACTCTGATTCCTTTGGAACCCTTCCTGAACCATAAATTGATTAAATTTGTCATTCCAATATCTTGGAGATTTCTTTAATCCATACAAAGACCGTTGTAATTCCAATACTTTGCCATCTTTCTTCATACCTTTAGGTTTCTCCACAAACACCTCCTCCTCTATGTTCCCGTACAAAAATGCACTTCTGACATCCATCTGCTGAATATCCATATTATATTTACTAGCTATTGCTAATAAAATCCGCAATGTAGGTAGTTTAGCTACTGGAGCATAAATCTCTGAGTGATCAAACTTATCTTCTTGCCTCTTCTAGCCTCTTACAACTAATCTAGCTTTATAAAGATCCTTACTTCCTTCTTTCTTAATCTTAAATACCCACTTAGTATCTATTAATTTCTTGCCTTCTGGTAAACTAACTTCTTTCCATGTATTATTTTTGTTTAATGCTTCTAACTCTACTTCTATTGCTTTTAGCCATTCTTCTTTATGTTCTCCACTAACAGCTTCTTCATAAGTTAATTGTTCTTCTCCTTGTACTATCAATGCCATCTCATAATCTTTTGTCCATACAGGCTTATTAACATGCCTTCTGTTTCTAGAAATTGTCTTTTCTTCAGATGTCTCTTCTTCTGCATCTAAGAATTCTTCCTCTAAGTACTCTTCCATCAAATCAACTTCACTTGATCTTTCATCTTCTAAATTACTTCCTATCCCGTCTTCTTGCTGCTCAACTTCTTTGCATTCTTCTATCGCAATCTCTTTATTTTCTTCCTGTAACTCCACTTGTTTATCTTCTTGATTCTGTTCCCTGTTGTCTTTGTCAAGAGGGGGTTCTTGTTCTTGTACAATAACATCTTCATCCGTTAGTAAAATGCTTGGACTTATATTCATCTTTACTACTTCTTTCTTGTTTTTGATAAATACAACATCCCTATAAGTTTCTACTCTTCTTGTGCTAGAAAACCACACCCTGTATCCTTTTGTACAATCACCATAACCCACAAAAACTCCTAATTTACTCTTAGAGTCCCACTTCGATCTAAGCTGTTTAGGTACATGTGTAAATACCTCGGTACCAAAATCTCTCAATAAAGCAACATCAAAACTCTTATTATACAGCAACTCATACGGTGTCTTCCCACTCACCTTACTTTTACCCGTTCTATTTATTGTAAACACCGCTGTGTTCACTGCTTCAGCTCAAAGTTCTTTCCCTAAGCCTGACTGAATAATCATTGTTCTCGCAGACTCAACTACAGTACGCATCTCACGCTCAATTTGACCATTTTGCTCAGGAGTATAACTAACTGTTAACTCATGTACTATACCTCTTGTCTTAAATAAATTCTCTACTACTCTATTCACAAACTCTGTTCCATTATCTGACCTAATTTTTTTTATTTTACACCTAAACTCATTTTCAAACAGCTCTATAAATTCCTCAATTTTCTCTTTAGTTTCATACTTATTCTTGATAAAATAAACAAACCTGTAACTACTATTAATCATCCTTCAATAAAAGAAAATATGAAGAGCCCCCTACTGATACTTCCTCCATTGGACCGCATAGATCCATGTGTATGAGTTCACCTGGTTCAACTGACCTACTACTACTCTGATGAAAGGGTAGCCTATGCTGTTTTCCCTGGATGCACGGTAAACACTGATCAGTCTGCCCTTCATATTTTATGCCTTTTAAATCTAAAAACTCTTTTACATACTGATAATTTTGGTGTGCCATCTTACTATGCCAATCTGTCAAAGTTAACAAAGCTACATCACTAAATTTAAATTTCATCGCATACATTTTATCATATTTGTCGGCTACACCCGTTACGGAACCATTTTTATAAAACTTACATCCATTAGAATCTGAAACCATCTTGTGACCTTTATTAATAGCTGACCCGAGAGAAAACAAATTCACATTTAATTGGGGTACATACAACACATCATTTAAAGTACAGAGAGTATACTCTGAATCATTATAGGCATACACATCAATTTTTCCAATACCTAAAACTTCTAAATTGTTACCATCACCAATTGTAACAAATCTTTTATTACTTATTTCACAAAACTCTGAATACATCTCTTTAATATAACACATATGGTCACTTGCCCCTGAATCTAACACAAAATTCTTTGAATTTAATAAATTACCTTGAATCTCTCTTGTTACAAATGAAGTTTTAGAATTGGTATTCGTATTTTTCTCAATAAATTTATTTTTCTGCAACTTACAGTCTTTCATTAAATGACCCACCTTGTGACAGTTATTACACTTTCTATTTCTACATTCATTTCTTCTATGGCCTATTTTACCACACTCAAAACACTTTATAGCACGCTGCGCACCAACTACCAATGCAGAATTTTGGTGTCCGCTGCTACTGGCACTGGAAATGGCACCATTGCCACTACGCTCCTCCTCAACTAACAACCTGCTTGTCAGCTCCTGCAATGTCTGTTTTTCTTCTGAAATACTTTCCCAAGCTGAGGCAAAATGTTTGTATTTGTCGGGTAACGACATAATTATCTTTGTTATTATCATATTTTCTGATATCTTTTCTCCTGCTGTTGTTAACTGGTTAACACACTCTTCAACCTTTGTTATGAACACAGCTATTGGATCCTCGTACTTTATATTAAAAAATCTCTGTTGCAACAAATGCACCCCGACTCTCGTTGCCGGTTCATATAAGGTACATAACTTCTGCCACATTTCACGACTACTGGAACACGAAATCAAATACGTCATCACTGTTGTACACCGAACTACAAAACTAAACTATCACTAAAATTCCTTACTTTTGGCAATGAGAATCTTAAAGCTATTCTGCAAAAAAAAATCTCTAAACTTAAAAAATAATTTTGACTAACTAAAATCGAATTTGATAAATCGCGATTCTTGCAGGCTTAGCATGACGCTTTCTATTTCTACTCTTCTGTAGAATAGAAATCGCTTGTCTACATTTCTCGTTGAAAAATTGCCAACTGTCTACACGGAAACGTCATTTTTGTCTAGTCTTCCGTCGACAAAACGCTTCTCACACAATGATTTTTTCACAATTGTATGGAAAAAAATTAAAAATGCTACCTACATGGTGAGATTATGGGGCTTTGATAAAGGGGGTCAAAATTATCATCATTTTTGCGATAGGAGTTAGGACACACCATTTTCGAGATATAAGCAAACGAAAAGAAAAAAAAAAGATACCGTGATTTTGCACCTGTAGTCGAAGTGTTGGTGTGAATTTTAGTTCATGACCACTAGTTTTAATCCACACTTTTTTAATCGCGATTAAAATTAGTCAGATTTGGTAAGAAAAATTAATATAGTCTAAATTTTTGGTGAGAAACGGCAAACTCAGAATAGAAAAATTACCATCTTCACTAAATTAATAATTCAGTGCAATCTTAGTGCTGTCAAACTAAAATGTTAGGTTGTGCCACTTTAGTCAATTTCAGAATGGCAAATCGTCATTTGACAGGATTAAACAAGCTGTTGGTGATTTTTAGTTTAGTTTAGAGAATTTTGTGACAACTGAATCGGCACCAATGTTTAAAATGACAATTGTTTAGGTACCAAAAAACTTAACTAAAATCTTTGGCCACACCACGATAGCGGCGGTAAGTCCCCTCTTTAAGGAGTGACTTGAGAGGCGGCACGGCACGGCGTCCTCACCTTCCGCCTGACGCAGGTCCTCACCGGACATGGTTGTTTCGGGAGGTTCCTGTTTCGGTTAAGGCGGGAGGAAACGCCCTTGTGTTTCCACTGTAAAGATCGCCTTGAGAACACGGTGGAGGTCTGCCCGGCTTGGGCGGAGCACCACCATGTCCTCGTGGAGGCAATCGGCGGCGGCGATCTCCCGCGTCCGGCCCTGGTCCAGGCCATGGTACGGAGCGAGAGTGCATGGGTAGCCGTCACCTCTTTCTGCGAAGCAGTAATGCTCGCGAAGATGGTGGCGGCGAACATGAGGGAGGGGCAGTATATGCGCCCTCACGGCCGTAGCCGCCGCGAGAGACGCCCTAAACGTCGGGAATCCCAGGCTGATTCCCGGCCACTGTAGGCGCGGGCTTGCGGACGGCGAGTAATGGGTAGCTCGCTGTCCGGTAAGGACCAAGCCTGAGTCGACGGCGCGTTGTGTTCCACGCGCGCCTCAAAGAGATGTCAGCACCAACTGGTGGGGTCCGCATGGGCCGATGCCTGCCAGGGGTGCGGGTTGTTCGAAAGAGATACCGCAGCCCCTGGCACACAGGCAACTGAGGGAACACGGGTGAGTTTTAGACGGTAAAAGTCTGCTTCGCCCTCTTGCTCCACCCAGAGCGGGAGAAGTTTTTTGATGATTTCCCAACAAAAAAAATAAAACTCTTTAAAAAACTCTCGAATATAAAGCCCAGTAGCTACATGAAATTCCTAAATAACATTTTTGGTTGTCAATGTCAATCTAGCTGGCTGACATTTGATTTGACAATGACAACAAGTCAAGTAGCTTTTCATTAAATTCGATCTAGATTCTAGATCCTAGCTTGGTTTAATTTTGTTTGTGTTTACCTAGTTTTGGTGAAGTACATTAATAAAAGTTACGCCTTTATCCCATGCAGGCGGTTCAATCTTAGTACAAAAAACCGGGGAAGTCAGTGGTTACAATGATGCTAAATCAAGAAGTATATTATAGTCTAGAAGCGAACAAGTTGAAAGATGTTTTTTAATTTTGTCGGATTATAGTATGGATATTTTCCAACTATGGATTTGAGATGGCAGCTCTACGCTAATGTTCATTATAATTCCAACAGATGGCACTAAATAAAACCGAATATTGTCAATTTTGTGTGACTGATTGCTACTAAACTAGTAGATTTTATTAAACTTTGGGACAAAAATTATTGATCAGTTCCAAAGATTTTATTAGTACAAATCTTTTAGTAAGACATTTCATTAGTTTAAAGGAAATAACAAAAAGTATTCTAAAAAGGTTTAACAAAATCTATCATAATATTACTTTAGGACAAAGTAATGATAGTAGAATTTCAATGGTGGTTTATTTTTCAATAAACTGGTAGCCCCAAATGCATAATTATGTCTGCTGATGCCTGACGCTTGCTTTGTGATATTTTTGTAATATTTCTGTATTTTTCATTGTGCATTTGTCGTTGAGTTGAGCTAAAGTTCCTCCGGCTAATCCATAATTGTGAGCAGAAAGAATTTTGTGTGTTTTATACCAAAACTGAGACAGGACTCTAGTAAAGTGTTGTGTTTGAGATAGGACTCCTTTAATGCATCTGTTTTATTGCAAATTGCACTATGTCTTCGGACAATCACTGCTGTGTTCCAGGGTGCAAGGAGAGTGGAGGTATGTCCGAGTTATTTTACTTAGTACTAGTCAGCCTTACATAATGTGCTAGTCAATTTAGAAACCATCCTAATGTTGGTTTTTTGTTTCGCTTTCACGGTTAAACTACTAAACCGATTTTGATGAAATTTTATACAGTGTAAGTTTGAACCCCAAAAAGCTACTTTGGTGGGTCGTCTTAGGGGCGGAGTTTTAATCCGCGACTCGTCTGTCTCTGCGATAACTGACGTTCACGTGGACGAAGTCGCGGGCAAAAGCTAGTTTCCGTATAATAAAAACAAAAGTACTCGGTTATACATTGCTTTTTTGTGTATGAATTCAACCTCTAACTTGTAAAGGCAAGTTGCAAGTTTGTATGGTGACAATGGGATGATTATCACACTGTCACCATACAAACTAGTGGTTGCCCAGTGGTCGAAAATCGACTATATTTCTAAATAGACATACAATATTAATTTATTTTTTTGGCTTTCTGCATTCGCTCTCCATCAACCCAACTTTAACTGTACCTTTCATACTCCTCCATCTGCATAATTAAAACAATGGAAACAAAAACAACATTAATACAAAGGCAATCGTTAAATAAATAAATAAAATAATTTTCTTAAAAAGGCATACAAAGTTTTTGTTTTTATTATTTGCACAGTGTATTTATGATACCAAACCACTGCAACTGTACTTGCGAATGGGGCTAAAAACGATCAGATTGTCATCTATGGTCAATACATACTGATACTTGATCATTTGCATCCATCGGCCCAAAGCGTACCAATCAAAAGCTCTTAGCCTAACTATTGCTCAAAGACGATTATAACATATACATAATGCTATTGTTTATGAATGGTTGAGATCTTGACAGTAAAACCAAAATTAGTGTTTGTAACCTTACTTAGTTATTCGCCAATTTTAAGGACTTTGTTTTTTGTTTTAGGTATGCGTCGAGAGCTCCATGGGTTCCCAAACCCTGAAAGAGATAGAGAGCGCTTCAACACATGGCTTTATGCCGTTGGTAGTGATATCTTGGGCTTGGAAAATGAGCGCATATTTAAGTACCGCCGGGTATGTCGCTCACACTTTGAAGATATCTATGTCGTAACAACAAAATCAGCAACATTGCTGTGCCAACATTAAATATGCCAGGTTAGTATAAATTATCATGTACATACGTACAAAGCATTATACTCCTCTGTGCTGAACGTATTCATGTTTGGATTGAAGTTGATACTTTAGTCATCTGTGGCTCTATTAAATAAGTGTTCTTTCTTTCAGCAACATTGTCACTGAAGAGATTTACATCTTTTAATAGAAAGCGATTACAACAAATTCTGGAGCTGCCATCAACGTCATTCCAAATATTGAATATTTGCCGCATACATCAATTAATGTTGGAAAGAATGTATCACAAAAAGAAAATATTGGTAAGGCTTTTTTCTAATTTAAACATGTAGATTTTTACTGACTTATTTTTGCACTGTATTAAGAGATTGAACTGTATGAGATTTGATATTTGAAGTATAAAAGAATTCATAGGTATTTCATTGCACTTATTCAGGTATCCCAAACTCTTAGCATAGAAAATATCATAATAATTACTTATATTTTTATAAATAACTTGCTGACCCGCCAGACGTTGTCCTGTCTTAACTATGAATTTTCAATTCGCAACTTTATTTTTTTCTTTCATAAGAACCTTCTCCTGACATTAACAAACAACAAAAAAAGAATTAGCGAAATCAGTTCAGCTACTCTGGAGATTTGCGCTTAACAACACATTCAGCGATTCATTTTTATATTATAGATAAACTTCCTTTCTTTGCAACAATTATTTTAAGCTGTTAATATACTGGCCACTTATTGGCCAAACACTTTAAGTATAGGCCCTATACTACACGATTTATATATTGTTAATTAAAAATGTATATTAAAATATTGTTAGCTTGTATGTTAAAATGAAATTAACTCATGTTTCAGATCCAGACACTCCAGTGGATGAGCATATTATCATGCCACTTGGGCGTCTCCCAATTCCCAAGAAAAATAGTAAACAAAATCTTGGTAAGTTATCTGTGAAAATCTGTAATCGGCTAAGTGTGCAACCTATCCAATTTACATCCCAAATGTACCCATAGCTGTTAGTTAACCTTCTACCACATATACTTCCTAAGAATCGTAGTAGCGGTCAATTGACTTTTTTCCGGATTTTTCTATTAAAGAATGTTACTAAAAATATGTCATAATTATTTACTATGTTATGTTTCTATTTTACAGGAAAAAAGAGAGAAGTAAAGAAAAGTACTAAAAATGTATTCCTTACTAATGTGGAAAAAAAATTGCATCAAAAACTTATTGCTGCAAGAATAAAAATAAGCAAAATAAAAAATAAAATAAGAAAACAGGCAGCCAACTTAAAACAAGCAAAAAAATTGGCATCTAGTCCTGCAGTCATAGATACTCTCGAAAATTGCACAAGTACTGCTAAATTATTAATGGGAATACAATGGCGGGAGGACGAAAAAAAGAAAAAGGACGACGCTTCACGTTACAGGAAAAAATTGCTGATTTATCAATATTCAAGCAAAGTCCCAAAGGATATCGATTTTACAGGAAGATTTTTATTTTGCCTGCTCAGCAAACTCTCATTAAATTAATTCAAATGAGTAATCTCAAGCCTGGAATTAACAAAAACATTTTCTCTCAGTTGAAAACCAAAGCTGACCTGATGAAAATTGAAGAAAAGCTGTGTGTACTAATGTTTGACGAAGTCTCACTGAAAACCAATGTCACTTACCAGGAGAGAAAAGATAAAATAACCGGTCTTGTTGACAATGGGCAAGAAAGAAAAGGTGACTTTGCAGATCACGCCCAAGTTTTTATGGTGCGTGGTTTAATTTATAATTATAAACAGCCAGTTTCCTACACATTTGCGTTAAATGCAACCAAGGGACCCGAGCTGGCAAAACAAATTAAAGAAGTAATTACAGGCTTGCAAGAAGCAGGGTTGATAGTAATCGCTTCAGTATGTGACCAGGGAACCAACAATAGACAGGCTCTCAAACTGTTGGTTAATGAGACCAGACGAAGAAAGAAAGAATTTGAGAAAAGGAGAGGAACCGAAAACATATATTATTGTAATTAATGGCCACATGGCAACACCTTCTCAAAGGAATTAGAAAAAACCTCTTGGATAAACATTTAGAATACACCACAGGTGTTACAAAAACAATGAAAGTAAAATTCGCCTCACAAATATTCAGCTGTACTGTGGCATCCAACATGGGATATCTAGCAGGTAAAGTTTGGCTTATTTTATATTATGACTATCATCAACTGCCTAGCCTTTTCCCGGCCTAGCCTTTTAGCTATGAAGGGGTCAGCTTCCAGTAAAACCAGATGCAACTGCCTATCTGACCTACACAATCTAGTTACTGGGTAATACAATACCCCTTGGTAAGACTGCTTGTCAGACTTTCGGCCTTCTGACGACCCGTAACGACTGTCAAAGATCCACAAATGACAGCCGGGACCAACAGCTTGACATGCGTACCTAGGCACGGTGTCTTGGCAGGTGCTCAACCAACCGTGGCAAGTGAAGCTTAACATTTAAATCAAATAGTTAGTTTCCCAATAATATTACATTCCTGAATGCCATTGCCCGCAGTTATGTTTAAGTTGGTGAAACAGATCATTATCATTTCTATATTGATGGTGACCAATTTAAACATTATCTTTGCTATATTGTACTTTATACCATTGAGAGTTATCATTACCCCAAAATTTGTTCATATTTTTTTATCCTGGGATTGATGATCACTTAAAAGGTTAAATACAACAAAACCCATCCTGTTTAATAAATTTGCTGGGATTATTTTACTGATTACTGTTCTTTAATCGTTTTATTTTTCTTCTGTTTCAGACAAGAACATTCTTCCTACAGAGTGTAAGGAAACTGCGGACCTGCTGCTTTTCATGGATAGAATATTTGATTCAGTGAATGGAAGCCAAATGAAAAATAAAAACGCCAAACCCCTACTTGGCCCAGCAACTCCAACCTCTGTCCACTATAAAACGTGGGTGGAGGGCATAAAAATATTTAATTCAATGAAATTTATAACTTCGGCTAGTAAAAAGAAACTGTTCCCTCTGTAACCAATTGGGTGTGGACACTGAAAGGCATACAAAGTTTGTTAAAAAAATTAAAAGACGATTTTAATGTATCGTCAGTATGGTTGCGGCACCTTAATCAAGCCCCCTTGGGAAATTTCTTTGGCGCAGTGAGAAGCCAAGGGTGTCGCAACACTAACCCCACCTGTGATCAATTTGAGTCTGCTTTCGCCACACTGTTAATAAATAATTTAAGCAGTGTCCACACCCGCGGTAACTGCGAAGGAGACTTTTGTGATGCATTGCACTCGCTCATCATTAACGAAAATGCGAAAGCAACGTCGACCTGCTCTTCATTTGATTTTGCAAAGATATTCGATTTTAATTTTACCCCACTAGAGGTAAAAGAAAGGGATCCCCGTATTATTGCCCCAATACAATATATGACCGGACATTTCTTTAAAAAAAAAAGAAATCTCAAATTTTTAAATCTTGCACAGATTGCACAAATGATTTATCATCACAAAATGAAATC
This sequence comes from Antitype chi, assembly GCA_947359405.1. Classification (NCBI taxonomy): domain Eukaryota; kingdom Metazoa; phylum Arthropoda; class Insecta; order Lepidoptera; family Noctuidae; genus Antitype; species Antitype chi. The sequence continues at coordinate 938,538 of OX375837.1, forward strand.
GAATATATTAAATATAGGGAATATGCAGGTCGACGATGGCTTTGCACTCCCAGCAAAGAATTAGTCCAATTAATTTCAAATATGCAAGACATACTAAATGAAATTATGAAAGAGAACATTGAAAAATGTAATTTAAAAGAAATAATTAAAACTGCAATAATTATATTTGTTGATGTTAATTTTATAAAATGTAAAACACATAAAGGGAAGTTAGTACATTATTTAATTCGAATTGTCATTCATTGTATGATATTTAAGAGCGTGTTAACATTTTACAAACGTAAATCGAGAACTTGGGAGATTTTGAAGTGATTTTGGCCATATAATTTATTGTTTTAGCTTTTTTTTACTTCAGTCATCGTAATTATCATACATTTTTATTTAAAGTCTATTAACAAAAACTCGTTCAAATTGTATTTTTGACTACGAAAACAGCGGATTTCGAAAGCGCGATTTCCAGATGACGTGTGAAGGCTCAACTTTCAAGTAATATTACAACAATTATTATTACTAAGTAAGAAAGTAAAAGGTATTCATTCGAATAGGCATATCCTGAAATTTAAAATTTATTCAGAAAAGTTCGATTTTTAATTAATTAACTTGCATTTTTATCACGTCTAAGAAAATCAAAAATCGAGAAATCGACTACAAGAAAACACGTCATATATCATAATCTAAAAGTCATTTGGCAACATAAATAAGCGTAATATATACGTAAATTATAGTGCGACAAAATATTTTTGATCCGTAAGTATTTTTTATTTTTTTTGTGAATCTGAATGAGGTTGTTCATTAAAAGTAATATTTTAATTAGGTAAAGTTGAATTATGTACTTAACTTGTAACTTCTTTCTCTACAAACTTGTCATTATTTTACTTACAGAATATGGGTAGAATCCATATGGATGGGTGGGTGGTTAAGGTTAGGTCACGAAAAAGTAAAATGATTAATAATTTGCAGAAGGCAAGAGAAGCTGCGTAAGTACCTATTTAATTTTTTAACAGGCTGTCAAAACATTTGTGCAAGTTATTGTTTTTCTATCAACATAATACTCTTAGTCAGGTAAATGGCAAATCCACTAGCGGTCACCCATCAACCGTAACCGTTTCTATTTTAGAATGCATTACTATTACTGATTAAATTTAAATATAACGGGTAGGTACCCAACAATGAAGTATTGGTTAATTTTTGTTCCGTCAATTCCCCAACTTCCTTAATAAATGTCTTTTCTTCTTCTTTCAGATCAAAATTAAGAGCATCTTTGATAAATACTCTAATCCCCAATGCATCCTCAACTGTAACTTCTGTCTCGCCTCCTACTGTGGTTTCACCAGTAAATTTAACTTTTGACTCATCCAAAAATGTAGCTTCCGACTCGCTCCCAACTTTTGACTCATCCACGGATATAGTAGAAGAACCTGATGTCAGTTACACAAATGATAAAATATCGTAAATTGAAAATAGTTGTTTTTATTCTAGTAGATGAACTTTTGTTTTATTTTCTTTAATATCGGCAATTTTATTTGCAGGACTGAAAACATGGACATTGGTTTTATTGAAGAACGAAACCCAAATGTGACTTTTGATTTACCCAGAGAAACACCTAGTACCAATAACCTCAATAATCAAACATCATGAGTAGAACATTGTTATTATTATTTCAGTTTGTGAACTTTTGGGTTTATGTTTATTCAGATCAATCATTAGAGCAGTGGTGGCCCAGTGGTAATGACCGCGACTTACGAATTGTAGGTCGTAGGTTCGAATCCAGACAGGTGCTTCACTTTGTGTAAATTATTTCATCACCACTGCTCTCAAAACGGTGAAGGAAAACATCATGAAGAAACCGGCATGTCCTAGAAGGAGACGTTCGAAGACATGTGACATCTACCAATCTGCACTGGGCCCGCGTGGTCCCTCTCACATAGAGGAGGCCCGTGTCCCAGCGTTATAGGCTGATTATTCTTATATCATTTTATTTTGTAGTACTGTAAATATGTACTTTGAAGCAAATGAAGACCTACCCATAAAGTTAACGGAAATACCTAGTATCAAAATATATCGTGAGTCGAAATTGTTATGTATACTCCAGTTTTAATTTCTATTTTTGTAAATTTCATTATATCGATTATTTAATTTGTAGGACAAGAGACATGGATAGTGATTCAAATGACAACATCATGGATAATTTAATGATTGTTACGTAAAGGTACGAATTAATTTCTTTTTACTTTACAACTATAATTTATAACCAGAGATCGGATATTCGGATGCATATTCACCTAAAGTTCAGATGTTGGCTAACATGGAATGCGCTTTTGTATCGAAAAAGTCTTAATTTAGGTAAGTAATTTGTTTATTTTTTGTTTTAACTAATACAAATCACCCCTCCTCCAGTACACATATTTGTATCGGGTTAAACATTAATTTTAAATTAATACACATCTGAATAGTTATGCAATCAAGAATCCCGGGGTTTTTAATAAATATTACAAATAATTAACAAAGCGGCTTCCATACTTTCATAGCTAAAAATGTTCTTCATGTAAATATGCTTCCGAATATCCAATCTCTGTTTATAACTTAGAAAAATTCCATTAATTTAGTGTTTTTTTAGGTTACAGAAACAAAACCGGAATCTATAAATATCGAAGGATTTTTTCAAAAAATTGCAAAAGAATACCAAATTCTAATTCAGCGCCTCGTGCAAAAAGTATTTTGTATAGATACTCGTTAGATCATGTGGCATCAGTGAAACACGGGAAAGATAACGAGGTAAAAGCTGTTGAACAACTAAGTCGCCAAGAAAACATATCCATCGAAAAATGTGGTTTGTTTATTGATGAATCCCTTTTTTTCCTAGGCGCGTCACCGGACGGCATATATGAAGATGGCATCATCAAAATAAAGTGCCTTTTTTCTGTTTTTGGTATCGATCCAGATATTGCTATTCAGCAAAAAAAATTAAAATGTTTTAAACTATGTGGCGACGATGTGGTTATAAAAAAAACCATGATTGGTTTTATCAAATCCAAGGCCAACTTCACATCGCTAATAAGAATGTGTGTTTGTTTGCTGTTTGGACTGGTTGTGAATTTAATATAAAAGTCGTCAAAGTTTTCAGAGATGATAATTTCTGGGAACAAAAGATGGCTCCGCGGTTAGCAAAATTTTATTTTGATTGTGTTCTCCCAGAAATTATAGATCCAAGGAAAAGTCGATCGATGCCCCTTAGACAAATATTTTTATAAAACTTCAATTAAGTAGGTACTTATACAAATAAAATGAGTTTATTTTTATAAGTACCTACATAATATTACTTTCTTCATCCATATTTGTACAAGTTTATTTAAAATACACTAATAATCTAATGTGGACAGTATTTTTTATTTTCTCCGTAAACCTCTAGCTTTTTATTTCAAAAAAATATAGGTACGCCATAGTTACAGATCAAGATCGTTTAGTCGTCGCAGCGTCACAACTGTGTGCCGTAAATGAGGAAAAATGCACACACGCGCACTCACTACGCGGCGTCGAGCAATAAAAACCTAAATCCCGAACGCATTTGGTACAACGCTCTTAATTATTGTAAAAATATTAACAAAATATTAGCTGGGAGAAGACAAGTTGATGATGATGAGGACAGTCTACAAATAAAAGCCAAGAAATTAAATAAGTGCTATAAAATACACAAATAAACTAGTTGTGATTATTAATGTCAGATCGTCCCACCCTTTTTGTGGGACAATCCCAATATTCATAATACTTTATTTAAATTGTGTGGACTCTAAAAATTATAGGAATATAAATATGGGTTTGAAATAAATATACCAAACTACTTTTTACAACATTATATTATATTCAAAACATTGAAACCAACAACATCAATAATTGTTGCAATAAGTAAAATAATATAACAAACCATAGTACTTACATTTAAATCTAGCATCAGAGGTGCGCACTCTACGAACGTCCGAACTCAACTGACCCGTTTGCTTGTGCAACAACCGTTTATATACGCCTACAAAATGGCGGGAATTATGAATCACAAAGCACGTGCGTTTGCCGTTGCAGACGCACGTTTCGTTTTAAAGTGAGCACAAATATTACTAGGTTTTTACATTTATTTATCTTAGCATTATATATTTAATTATACATCTATATTGTCTATGCTATTATTAAACAATACATTCTGACAGTCGGCCATCCTATAATAAGCATGACCTCGTGCTTATACAACAATAATTTTAGTATAAACATGACAAATGATAAAATTACTTTTATTTAAATATATGTATGTATATACATATATATATTTATACGATTGAACCATTCCGTTCGTAATCACATGTTTTATTTAAAATAGGAATTTCTAAAACCAATAAATAAATTAAATATAATTTACATTTTTTTTTTTTTTTTTTTTTTTACTATTACATTTTATAGGACCCTTCCGTCCAATATAATATGACACCTTTGTCTGGAATACATTTTATGGGACCCTTCCGTCCAATATAATATGACACCTTTGCCAAAATTACATTTTATGGGACCCTTCCGTCCAATATAATAATTATGACACCTTTGCCAAAATTACATTTCCTGGGACCCTTCCGTCCAATATAATAATTAAGACACCTTTGTCAAAATTACATTTCCTGGGACCCTTCCGTCCAATATAATAATTAAGACACCTTTGTCAAAATTACATTTCATGGGACCCTTCCGTCCAATATAATAACTATGACACCTTTGCCAAAATTACATTTCATGGGACCCTTCCGTCCAATATAATAAATAAGACACCTTTGTCAAAACACATTTCATCAGACCCTATAATCAACAATATAATGGGACCCTTTAGTCCTTAATATTATGACACCTTTGCCAACATAAATAATTTCACACATCAATAAATAATCACATTAGATACACAATAACAGTATTGAAGTAAAGACTCAAAGACAATAAGACCTTTTAGTCCTTTAAGCTAATTATTATTTTATCCAGATTTATTTTATATCAATAGAAATACTTGCTCATCAATCAGACTCGCTGGACAAATCATTGTCACTATTATGTGGCCTATTAAAATTTAGCCATGGTTTTATTTTGTCGACTGCAACTATCGTAGAATAACCTCTACCACCCTTTTTTGTAAGAGGTGTGTCTTCGATATGATATCGGTCGTGATCCAATATTTTTGTAATTCGGTATGGACCTTGAAATTTAGGTATTAACTTTCTACTGTGCCCTGAAGAAGGCACCTGACGCTCAATACGTACTAAATCCCCTTCCTGATATTTTACTGGGGCGCAACGCTTCTTATCAAAGTAATATTTATCTTTCTCCTGACTCGTGGCTATATGCTCACTGACTTCGTCACGGATATCTACTAAATTTTGTTCATTAGCCTTGGTAATATCTCCCTCTAATTCGGAAATAATTTTATTCTCACTACTCCCCGTTAACCGTTTGCCAAATAAAGCTTCCGCTGGAGTCCGATTAATACCCTTGTTTAACGTATTATTTATTCCCCATTGTATGTCAGACAGGTGATCGTCCCATTTATTCTCAGCAACACCAATAGTTTTTGCTGTTAATGAATCTACAATTGTTTTATTATATCTCTCTACCTGCCCATTTGCTCTGGGGGTAGCAACAGCATTAAGTATATGCTTGATTCCCTTTTCATTAATAAATGCTTTAAAACTGTCACTTGTAAATGAGGATCCCCTGTCAGAAATTATTCTTCTAGGAACCCCGAAGATACCAAAATACTCCTTTAGTACTTTAATGGACGTATTAGTCTTAGTATTTCTTACTGCTTTCAAATAAATATATTTAGTAAAGGCGTCTATTAAAACCAAAATATACATATTGCCTCTACTACTTCGCACAAAGGGACCTGTGTGATCCATGTGTATTGTGTCAAAAGGAGCTGCTATTTTTGGGATTGGATTAAGATACCCAGGTTTTTTTACCACCGGATGACTTTGCATATGCGCATTCTAGGCATGAATCTACGTATTTTTTTATAAAACGTCTCATTTTATTAAACCAGTAATTGCATTTAATTTTATCTAAAGTTTTGTCAAAACCAAAATGACCGATATCATCATGGTTTTGTTTTACAATTTGCCAACGCACTCCTTTTGGCACAACCCATCGATCCCCATCAGCAGTTATTCGAAACAATTTGCCATTTTTCAGCTTGAAATTAGATTTAATATCGACTAAGTCATCGAATTTTGGATCTTTGAGAATGCCTATTATTCTTTGTATATCATCATCAGCATCTTGTACAGTAGTCAACCATGTAGACTCTGACACCGCAAAAACTTCGATTTCCGAACTTGGTACCGGATTCCTACTGAGCGCATCAACGTGGGACATGGATGGGCCTGGTCTATAATCAATTGAGAAATTGTACTCCTGCATCTGTTCCCACCATCGCGCGACACGGGGAAGCATATCCCTTTTCTGAAACGTTGCTTTTAACGAGTTGCAGTCTGTGATTATTTTAAATGACAAGCCAATTAAGTAAACGCGAAACTTTTGAAGGGCGGACACAACCGCTAATGTTTCCAAATCATAGGACGAGTAATTCTGTTCTTCGGGAGTCGTTTGTCTACTGAAATAAGCAATTGGTCTGAGAGTTAAATTTTCGTCTCTTTGTAAAAGAATTCCAGCTATGCCTATTTTGCAAGCATCGGTATGTAATTCTGTTATTGCGTTAGGATTGTATAATGCCAAAGTAGGTTTTTGAGACAATTCTTTTTGCAAAACTCTAAATGCCGTCTCTTGATCCGGTCCCCATTGCCATGAAATATTCTTTTTTAACAAATGAGTGAGTGGTTTTGCCAAAATAGAAAATTTGGGGACAAATCTCCTAAAAAAACTAGCTAGTCCTAGGAACTGACGGATGTTATGCTGGTTTTGTGGTACAGGAAAACGTTCAACCGCCTCAATTTTTTTTGAACCTGGTCGAATACCATTTTCAGTTACTTCAAACCCTAAGTAGTCTACTGTACGTTTAAAGAAAAAACACTTAGAGGGTTTAAGAGATAGTCCAGCGTTTTTAAATAAATCTAATACAGACTGCAACCTTTCCATACCTTCAGACAGAGTTTTACTGGGTATAATTACGTCGTCTAAATATGCCAAAGCTTCGCCATGTCGAGCGTTCCCTAATATCTGATTCATTAATCGCTGAAATACGGCTGGTGCATTAGCAAGCCCAAATGGCATGCGATTAAATTCGTAGTGTCCATCAGGTATAACGAATGCAGTTTTATGTTTATCGTTTTCAGCGATAGGCACTTGATAGTATCCGGATGCCAGATCTAATGTAGTAAACAATTTATTCCCTGATAAAATATCTAATTGATCGTCAATGAGAGGCATTGGATAATTTTCTTTAATCGTTTTTTTGTTGAGCGCTCGATAATCAATGCAAAGTCGGAATTCACCAGTTTTCTTCCTAACGAGGACTATGGGACTCGCATAAGATGAAGTAGAGGGGCGAATGATATTAGTATCTAATAACTCTTTGATCATTCCTCTTACTACTTCTTTTTCGGCAATTGCCAGTCTATAGGGCCTATAAACTACTGGTTGATCATCATTTACTTCTATTTTCATGTCACCGACCGACGTAGTACCTAATTCAGTTAAATCTAGAGCAAAACATTCTCGGTAATCATTTAATAACGACAGAAGTTTTCCTTTATCTTCAGCACATAGATCATCTGCAATATTTAATTGGGCTTCTGTTAAGGTTAAAGGCATACGGGCTGTACAGTTTGTGACATTTAAAACGTGACATGCGTCCTCTTTGTGAGCTACTAGGCCTCGCGCTATTAAAAGGTCTGCTTCGAAGCCTAATCTTGCAGAGGGAGCACAAGTGATAACTATAAGTCCCACGCCATTCCGAACATAATACATACCAGACAGAATGGAGTATTTTACGTTATCTTTATATCGTACACTACCTTCTACGAATACTTCCCCATCAAAACTAGGATCATTACTGTATACCTCGACGACAGTAAGTCCTGACACTTCAGTCTTGTTTTTTGGAAAATAATTTAATTTTATGATTATAGCTGTCAAGTGTGCCTAGGCTTGATATATCTAAATAATCGCTTGTTTTATTAATTATTATGTGCGACTGCTCTGTAAACGTTTGACCGATCATAAGAGGAAAAGGCATGACGTTATCCGGGACTATGAGCAGATCTACATTAGCCGCAGCACTGTCTATGATAATATGAACGTTAAATTTACCGATGGCACTGACTATTGAATTACCGAAACCCGTCAGGATTGGCAAGTTCTTCGTGTCAAACTGATCACTGATCTTTCGAAACTCAGAATCTTTAATCATAGAACATTCGCTACCTAAATCAATGAAGGCCTGCACAGATACCCCATTGACAACAGCCTGTTTGAAATATTTTTGATTAGGCTTTAATAACACAGAGGCATTGGGTGATAACCCTACTTCGTTACTGGCTACTCTTAAAATGGTTTTATCTGGGGCTGGAATTTTAGCGTAGCATTGTTCGGTTTCATGGCCGATTTTACTGCATTTGCCGCATTTCTTAATTGGACGCTGACACTGAGCCACGAGATGACCTTCTTGTTTACAATTTAAACAACGGATTTGCCTGCTATTACCAGAATTTCGAGACTGTGTATCATTGTTTTTGTTCAGGGGACCTTTAACGCTTTTACGGTCGTTGAACGGTTTTATATTTCTCACGTTACGTAAATAAGACAATAATTTATCTGGGTCTGAAAACTTGACAGCCTCGGCACCTAATCTTACGGACCGGTCGTCAATACCGTGCAAAACGCATTCTACAGCGCGAGTACCTTCTATACCACATCGATTTATTAAACCTATTTTTTAATAGAAGTATTCCTCAAGAGAATCGTTAAATCGGGCCCTTTTAGCTAACATGTCACTGAGCATCTGCCCGTAATTTTCCTCCGGAGGGAATGCGGACAAAAGCTTCTGCTGCCATTCGCTCCAAGAGAAAAGGACAGACGATAGACCCTCGTACCACCTCTTGGCAACGCCTCTTAATTTGGGTAACGCAAAGTGTATAGTTTGTTTTTCAGTCAAACTGTAAATGAGTGAACATTCGTTGACTTTGTGTAGCCACATCGAATTCCGGTATAGTGTTTTGTATAGACCCTAGTTTATCCAAGGAGTCAGACTGGTTTACAGTTTTTATCATTTGGAGAATCTGAGCAATATCTTCAATTTTATAAGACTGTGCAGCTGACTCACCCAAATTCTGGATCCGTTCTTCACTAAGATGATTTTGTGTTCCTGAAGGCCGTTGATCACGTTGGCTGCAGGGCTGCCCACCACGTTGTAAGCTGCGTGACCTATCATCATCTCGGCTGTGCATTGAACACCTATCGCGTTGGCTCTGCAGGCGCCCATCGCGCCGACTGCGTGGCGACGAACCATCGCGTCGACTGCGCGGCGATGGACCATCACGCCGACTGCGCGGCGACGGACCATCGCGCCGACCCACGGTGGGCGTGCGACTGCGCGGTGACGGACCGTCGCGCCGACTGCGTGGCGACTGACCATCGCGCCGACTGCGTGGCGACGGACCATCGCGCCGACTGCGCGGCGACAGACCATCGTGCCGACTGCGCGGCGACGGACCATCGCGCCGACTGCGCGGCGACGGACCATCGCGCCGACTGCGCGGCGACGGACCATCGCGCCGACTTTGCGGCCACTGAGCTTCGCGCCGACTACGCGGTGATGAAGCATCGCGCCGATTGTGCGGCACCGATCCATCGCGCCGACTGTGCGGCGACGGGCCATTATGCACTGTGTGCGGTGACCGGCCATTGCGCACTGTGTGGTGACTGGCCATCATTTTGACGCACCAACCAATCATCGCATCGGCTGCTAGGCAATGGATCATCGCATTGGCTTTGTCGTTGTACCTCTCGACTATTCAGTTGATTGCTGCGTCCTCTGCTTGTCCTCACCGTTAATATAGGACTTGGAGTGCGATGTATGGGGCTGCGCGATCGATGTCTGTCAGATCGGCCTGTAGACTGCTGCGAGAATGTTTGTCCCGCAGTAGTACCAGTAAATTCCTCCATCTTATCTGGAAAATAGGAATTAGCGAAAGCAACTACAAAGATTTCAGCAGTTACACAATTTAAAAAAAAGAAAGTAATAAAAAAAAATATGTTTAATTATTTACAACAAATCTCGAACTCGAATCCCGCTTCTGATATGTCAGATCGTCCCACCCTTTTTGTGGGACAATCCCAATATTCATAATACTTTATTTAAATTGTGTGGACTCTAAAAATTATAGGAATATAAATATGGGTTTGAAATAAATATACCAAACTACTTTTTACAACATTATATTATATTCAAAACATTGAAACCAACAACATCAATAATTGTTGCAATAAGTAAAATAATATAACAAACCATAGTACTTACATTTAAATCTAGCATCAGAGGTGCGCACTCTACGAACGTCCGAACTCAACTGACCCGTTTGCTTGTGCAACAACCGTTTATATACGCCTACAAAATGGCGGGAATTATGAATCACAAAGCACGTGCGTTTGCCGTTGCAGACGCACGTTTCGTTTTAAAGTGAGCACAAATATTACTAGGTTTTTACATTTATTTATCTTAGCATTATATATTTAATTATACATCTATATTGTCTATGCTATTATTAAACAATACATTCTGACATTAAAATGTTTCATTTCTAAATCCTTTTAAAACCTTCAATGAAATTATGATCGTATATACCTACGTACGTATGGTACGCACACGTATACACAGCTATAGCTATGGTTGTAGATAGGAAGAGTAAAGATTCCTACTAGTGATTACAGATGGCGTTAGGGGTGAGTCGCAAGTGGTTGCCCATTTTACGGTCGAAGATTGGTCTCTATTTCAGTATATTCTAATGTACTCTGTGATCCCATGGTCGGAGGCAGACACTACAGGGCGCCACTTGCTACGTTCCAAACTTGAATAAAACACAAGCCTCCCTCGATATTTGAATGCAACGCAAGTGTTTTTTTTTTTAATTATAAATACTTATTTTGATCTTACTATCACATCTGATACTTTGTGTATAAAAAAATAGAAAAACTGCCAATGTGCAGGATATGTTTAGCGGAGAATGTCCGCATGTATGTAGTGAAATATAAAATACTAGTATTCAGCTGCATCCGGTTAGATTGGAAGCTGACCTCAACATAGTTGGGATGAGGCTAGGCAGATGATGATTCCTTTTTTATGTCGAATAATAATGGCGAGTTATTCGACTATTAATCGGTATTCGATTATTCGCGGCAACTCTTATCTATATATATAAAAAATAGTTTAAAAAACAAAAAAACACGCTTTAAAAACCAAACTAAAAAACTAGAAAATAATTTAATTCAATTAAAAAGCGTGGGGTGCTTTTTGAGGTATTTTTATAATCACTTAATGTCAAGCACCTCACGCTTTTTATTTTTTTAGTTTTTTAAACTATTATTTTTTTCTATTTTTTAATTCTGCTAACTACAACAACGTGTTTTTTTTCCTTTTTTTTCATTTTTGTCATTTTTTTTTTAAATTAGTAAGTAGTCATCGGTCCTCGATAAGTTTACAAAGTTTCAATGAAATCTGACCGTTTTAAGTAGGTCAAAATAGCGTCCAAAGGAGTCGGTTACAAACAAACAAACATACAAGTGAAGCTAATATAAAGCGTGTAATAATCCCTATTTCTCTTGGTCACGGCATCACACGTGAACGGCTGTACCAATTTTGGTAATTATAATTATTTGTTGTCTTTGTTATGGTCAGAAGAAGGTTCTTATGATAGAAAAAATTAAGAAAGTTGCGGGTAACATAAATGTATATATAAAATGCGAATTCAATAAACATAGCTAAGACAGGACAACGTCTACCGGGTCAGCTAGTTGTTTTACAATTTTAAAATTGAATGTTTTTAAGCTACAAGAGACTACGAATCGTCTCAACGAGACATTTCAAACATATTGTATGTATACAACGTGTATTGACGCAAGACCTCATAGAAACTTGTAGTACCAAGTTAAAAGCATAATACAATGAGCAAAACTTATTTTTATTAAAGCTAACCGTTATTATCAAGAAAATCGTGTGGAACCTAGCATTACTTTATGAGTTTAAAATCGAGTCTTATTGCCTTGATTTAAGATTTAATTTTCTTTGGCTCAATCGGTGGTAGCTATGGCAAAATACATAGTTTTCGAAAAAAATACCTTTATTTAAAGTGACTGAAATCGACTCGGTAAACAATTATTTAAAAAAAGTACTTTCAGGAGTTCCGTCTATTCTGTTACTAGTATTTTTTTGATTAAAAAAAATGTCATCATCTCTATAACTAGGTCGAGCATACTAATAATGTACATAAAAGTGCGTCGTCTCGTTAAGATTAACCTCAATTATTAAGTAACTATTGAAACTAACTTCTTAAGTATGTATCTGACCTCACTGTACATATCTCCCATCCTATAGCCTTGTACTATGTGGCCGGCTTCCGGTCTAACCGGATGCGGCTGAATAATATCATGTCTTAAGAGCGTTCATCCGGCGCGGCCTGGCATTGTCGCATTTATAGTGGTTTTTCGTGATTTTATCTTATTAAGTTTATATAAAAGTAGTTTTTTTTTTGCACCCACGCACTAGATCGTTGTTATTTATAATTATTTTTAACATTTAGTCTTAAATAAAAACATTTAATCAAGTAATGCAAATACAAAGTAGCTGATGGTATGACGATTTTTATAAGTAAACACTAAAATAACTGTAAAAAAATTGCGAACAAACTTATGAAAACCATCGATATAGTGCTTGGCTGAAAAAAAAATGTACTTTGATTTAAACCTAATAAGATAATCACGAAAAACCACTTGAAATGCGACGTTGCCAGCCCGCGCCGGATGAACGCTCTTAATATAAAACTGTGAATTATCTGATCCTTGTTAAATAATTGTTGTACATTACCCAAACATGACGCTTTATCTTTAATCAAGGCATATTGCGCAGAATCCTACTTAATATTATAAATGTGAAAGTTTGTGAAGATGTTTGGATGTTTGTTACTCAATCACGCAAAAACGGCTGAACGGATTTGGATGAAATTTGGCACACAGATAGCTTATAACCTAGTTTAACACATAGGATACTTTTTTATCTCGGTAGTACGTTCCCGTGGGATAATTTCCGACTTCGACGCGGGCAAAGCCGCGGGCGGAAGCTAGTGTAACATATTCTCGGGTGTGGGCACGCCACCAACTGTATGACAGACATACATACACCAACTGTATGACAGACATACATCCAACAACTGTCTGACAGACATACATGCACCAACTGTATGACAGATATACATCATTAACTCAAGCCTTCTTTCCATGGCGGTAGGCAGAAACTACACAACGCCACCTGCCAATTTTTTTTTTCTTAGCGTCTCGATAGCAATCTAAATACAGTCAGCCCAGAATTTGTCTACGAGCTTGGCACTGTCAGCACGGTCCATCAGCTCCTGTAGCGGCAGACAACAGAACACGCTGGACACGACATTAAGTGCCCCATTGTTTGTGGGATAGCACCACATTTACACTCCAGGGTGGAGTCAACCATGAATCTCCAAGACCATTTCAGACATCAATCCACGTGGTCTTCACATGATCTGACCAATATTATATCTGGAATTTAAAAGAGAGTTGACCTCTGAGTTAGTTTCGGCCTTTCTTCTCAGAGTACTCAGCTAGGAAACGCCGACATCATCTAGCTAGTTTTAAAAACATGATTAACGTGTAAAAGTGTTTATACAAACCTACTCACAGAAAAAAAAAATCATTTGTCATTGGGTTGCAACAATTTAGGAAGTAGTGCGGTCGGGGCCATCCAATCTCACTAAATCAGATCTAACTGTTCTAACTTCGATTACATCGTTCGATTTCCTAATTACATCTTTACAAATTAAATAGAGTAGACCATCAGATCCATAGTCGGCCAGGGGTGCGGGTTGTTCTAAAGAGATACCGTGGCCCCTGGCACACAGGCAACTGAGGGAACATGGGTGGGTTTTAGTCAGTAAAAGTCTGACACCGCTCTTCTTCCGCTCCGCCCAGAGCGGGAGAAGTTATTTGATGATATCCCATCCGCAAAAAAAAGCAAAACCCCCAGATCCATACATTTATGTTGGGAACATCCGATTTTTCGCGGTTTCAGGGTTTCGCGTAAAAATCGCGCAATTTCGCGTTTTCTTTTGCCAGCGGCTTCTCCCGCGGGAGGTCGGAAATCATGCCGCGGGACCGTATTACCGAGATAAAAAGTATCCTACGTGTTAATCCAGGTTATAAACTATCAGTTTTCAAAATTTCATACTAATCCGTTCAGCCGTTTTTGCGTGATTGAGTAACAAACATCTAACATCTAAGCATACAAACTTTCACTTTTTGTAGGATCACAATTTTAAGTGCTTTCTCTAATACTATATCACGGCTGCAATCGATATACATAGTTACCTATTATAAATTTTACATCAACCATTTTTGTTCTCTTCCTCACAATGCTACTTCTAAGCTGAAGGGAATCTTTGTTCGACCGGGGTTATTTATCTCTGTAACTACCGTCGGATTTGAAAATACTTCTGAAATTGCAATTCTTGATGAAGGTTATGACTAAGTTACGTATTACGCTACGACCCTTAAGGGCCGAGGTAGTAATTCATAAAGCTAAGCACAGATCACCTAATCCGTAGTCCCAACATTTAATAATTAGATGGCGATGTGACTGTCCCTGTAGTTTATAAATATGTATACCTAATTTAAGATAGTTCGCTTGCGGTGGCGCCCCCGCCCGCACTGGCGCTAGCTGCAGACGCAGGAACGCGTTGCTTTTATATTATATTCATTGTACAGGTGGCTCGCTTATGGAGCTTCTATCCGGAAGGCCTGGGCATATTAAGGATGTGGTATACACATCACACTGAACAACTGTCTCCGTGGGACCAACATCGTAATCGTGAAAAAATAATCAACTGTCATTACAGATCGCGGAACGTAAGTTGAACCAAAACGTCGGATTTAATTTCAACTTACGTGTCGCGATCTGTAATTGATTTTGAAATTTCAGTACACATTACATCAATGACTGCTAGAAGGTGAACTCATTAGTTTTCGGTGCGAGGCAACGAGTGCACGCGCTCCTACCTTCGGTTGATTGTCCTGATTTTTGTTCAACTTACGTGTCGCGATCTGTATAACAGGCATTAAGTCCGCCTTTGTACCTTTTTGCGTGAGAGAAGTTTAAATAAATAAACTGTGCCATACAAAACTTCAATACGTACTCGACCCGAATGTATGGGACGGCTGATTATTTTATTACGGTATTGGTACCATGGAGAGGTGTTCCACGCCTTTCTGAAATTAGCTATTTTATATCGTTGCATGAATTAAAGCCTATAATAATATTAGATCCCGTCAGATATCGAATGTTTCGTTAGTATTAGGTAAGATATTGTATTGAAAATGTATGGAAGTGTATAAATGTATGTATGTACAGAGAGCGGTGCGGGGGCGGGATGGTGCTAGAATATACTACGATAATTAATTAATTATTGAAATAAATGTAACTACAGATTATTGACACTGGTTTTATTTAAATGTCCTATCTTTCAAACGTTTAAAGTCCAACGAAGTTCGGGTTACAGTCGGAAAAGACACTGGACCGCCGCGTTTGATCCAGCGCTGGGAAAACAGAGTCTCTCGCACGGCGTGCTGGTGATGAGCCGGGCACACGTCATGCTGCTAGTGCGGATTGTCCACAGCCACCGCTAGCCAAGCGTCATCGCAGACTTATTTATTTCGCCTAACCTTCGATCACATCGACAATTCGCGTTCGGACAGAACTTAAGCCTAGCAAACAGTTATTTCTACAAAAAACTTCATCGATGCTGGACGTGGCTGTCTTCGGATAAAGTTACTAAAAATGAAATAGATTATTGTCTTCCCTCACACAAAGTACTCATTAGTAACGTAGATGTTCTTAATAATTTTAAGTTCAGTTCAGACCACAGACAGACAGGGGCTATTGCATTCCTGAAGGATAGTAATGGAGTCGTCTGGGTCGGAGAGGACATGTCTCGGCCGTCGGACAGAGCTAATCCTACTGGGGACATAAGTGACGGCCTTCACAATCAAGGGATTGCGGTGTATTACGGCTTTATCGAAGAAACGCTTCGAGTTGCGTTTCAAGAACTGACTGACCGTGGGGATTTTCAGATCGAGATGGAGGATCTCGTTCCGAACGAACCAAGGGGCGCCTGTGGCTTGCCGGAGGAATCGGTTCTGTAGGGTCTGCATCCTATGGATGAATCGGGGGTTCGCGTGTGCAAAGATTGCACCCGCATACGTCATGATGGGCCTTATGCACGCCGTGTAAATCCGCAACTTGCACTTTAGTGACAATTTGCTACGTGCGTTCAGAACAGAGTGTAACCTGCCGAGAGCGAAGGCGGCGCGTGAGCGTACCTTTTTTATGTGCTCTGCGAAGGAGAGATGCTGATCCATGGTCACACCAAGGTATTTGGCTCGTTTCTCCCAAGGGATAGGCTTGCCGAACAAGGAGATGGGACGGGGGGGTTCAGGTCTAATGCGTCGCGGTTTCGTAAAGAGCACCGCTTGGCTTTTATCCGGATTTATATCGATCCTCCACTTTCGAAACCACGCGCCAAGGACGTTGACGGTGGTCTGGAGCGTGGCGGCTATCGCGTCCTGACTTTTCCCAGTGTAGTAGATGGCTGTGTCGTCTGCGAACAGAGCCAACTGTGCCTTTCTACTTTTTGGGATATCGCTCGTGAATAGAGTGAATATGAGCGGGAACAACACCGCGCCCTGAGGGACGCCGGCGCGAATGGGATGGGGAGACGAGATCGCCCCTTCGATGCGATAGCGAAAGGTGCGGTTCGACAGAAAATCTCGTAAGATGAGCACGAGACGGTCTGGCACACCGAGACGGTACAGCTTGTAAATCAAGCCATTGTGCCAGACCTTGTCGAAGGCTTTCGCTATGTCGAAAAATACTGCACCGGTCATCGTACCGCGCTGGAAGCCAGCGCTTATATGTTCTACGATGCGGTGGACCTGTTGCACACAACAATGTTGGTTTCTGAAACCGAACTGTTCGTTGGGTATGAGGCCTTTGGTCTCGGCGTAATTTCAGAGTCTCTTATAAATAAGTCTCTCATAGATTTTGCCGAGACTACTCAATAAACTGCGGCGGTAGCTCGTGGGCTCAGATTTGGGCTTGCCCGGCTTCGGGATGCCGATAACCGTGGCCTGCTTCCATGCATCGGGGAATATGTTATTGCTCAGGGCACCATTGAAGATGGTGGTCAAGAGCATGATCAGGTGGGCGGGCAGCATCTGGAGTGCAGCATGTGGAGCACCTTGTTGGTGATTCCGTCAGCGCCGGGGGCCTTGCGGGGTTTCAGACCTTTGATGACCTCGTGAACTTCGTCCGGGGTGACGAGAGGTAATGGGTCATCAGGGTCTTCCACGGGCGGGAGGGAGGTTCTACGTTCGACTTCAGCGTCCACCTCAGCGAGATGCGCTTGGTCTACTGGTTGAGAACTGGGAGTGCATTGAGCCTCTAGACTGGCGGCTAGACATTCGGCCTTGTCAATGTCGTCGAAGGCTACGGTGCCATCGGGATGGGTCAGGGGGGCATGGAAGCGACTTCTTTGGATTTGAGTTTCCTCTGAAGTCGCCAGAAAGCCAGATGAGCCGGCTCGAGGTCTCTCAGCATCTTGTCCCAGCCCGCGTCACGCAGCTCCGACATGCGTGTCTTTACAGCTCGCTGTAAATAGCGCATGTGGGCTTTGTTGGCAGCGCAGGGAAAGTTGCTGTAGGCACGAACAGATGCGTTCTTCTCATTCAGCAGTTCGCGTACATCGTCCGGCAGCTTCCAGCCGGGGTCTTCCCCCACCGGAACCCGCCTCGAACTCTCGTCCAGGACAGATTGTACGTGACCCGTGAATGAGTCGATCGCGGCCGTTGTATCGGCGAGTGAGTCGAAACGATCGGGTATAGCGTCCAAGTGGGCGGACGAGTTGGTTTTCAGCGAATCGCTTACTTTCCTCCAGTCCGTAACCAGTTTGGTGAGGGGCGGTAGGTCAGGATCTGGGAGACCCGTCCGGGGGGCCAGATGCATGACTACGGGGCGATGGTCGGAGCTGAGTTCGTTTATTGCTTCTATGGAATTCAACCGGAGGTTGACTCGCTGCAGAATGGCAATGTCGAGTACGTCAGGACTATGATTCACATCGTGAGGGAAGTGGGTAGACGACATCGGGGCGATGACGTCAAAGTTCAGGCGCGAGCAGAGGTTGAACAATTGTCTCCCTCTGGTCGAAACCCGAGAACTGTTTCACGCGGGGTGTTTCGCGTTGAGATCGCCCGCTATGATAACGGACTCACTCATTCCTAATAGGAGTGCGATGTCGTTGGAAATTAGGTCGAAGTCCTCCTAGTGGGACTGGGGAGGGAGGTAGGCTGAGACTAGGGTGATAGGGTGGTGACCTGTCATGTCTAGTCGGCAGACCGAGACTTCTAATCGAGCCAGAGTGGGCGGATCCATAGGGATGCAGTATAGGGATTTTTGATGGTAGATGAGAGTTCCGCCCCGGTGGCAGCGCGACCTGTCGTTGCGCACTACGCGGTAGTTTGCAATTTTCGGATCGCGGTTGCAGGGTTTAAGGAAAGTCTCCTGTACTAGTAATATGTCTAAGTGATGGTCGCGGAGGAAAGTGGCGATCTCATCACGTTGGCCAGTGATGCCATTGGCGTTAAATGTACCTAATTCTAGGGATCGGATCTTAGACTTAAGAAACCGTAACACATACCTTATTAAGATTGCTTTAGAGCAAAACACCTCATCACTTTCAGTGCCAAGCGCCCACCACCTGGGTCGAACGGTAATTCGTTCGTATGCCGACGACTCGCCTCCGAGTCCTATATATAAATTGTTATAAGTGTCTTGCGACCATGCCGAGCTCCAGCCTACCGGGTGCAAATTATTACGTACTGGCAAGTTTGACTGCGCTGTGGACGTATTGGAGCTCGTGACAGCTGCGGCTTGTGGGTGTGTTTCACGAGTCTCATGAAGGAGAGTGTTGTGGTCCGCTTTACACGATTTACAGCACTTTGAGTTGATGCACTCAGTGTCGGGATGATAGTAAAGGCAATTTTTGCAGTTGTTGTTGTTACCAAGGCTAATAGTTCGCTCTGAGTCATGTTCAAGAATTTCCTACAGGTAAATAGAAAGTGACGCTTATCGCAAACAGGACAGTTTGGACCCTGATTAGCTGCCACTTGATATTGATTCCTGTGCCGATTTCCATAACTGACAGGTTTGCTACCCTGTTGAACTGATCCCCGCTTAGAGGGTTGCTGCGTTGCGTTTGATTCCTTCTCTCTTCGATGTATGGGTTCCAGGGCTGTAAACTTATTTTCAAGGAACGCCATAAATTCAGTCAGAGATGGTAGCTCCCTGGGTGATTCGCGAGCCTTCTTATAATCCCTGTAAGTCTCCTGGTCTAGCTTCTTACTGAGAAGATGCACTAGCAACGGATCCCATGTATTGGTATTCACCCCAAGATTGTGTACTGCGTGAATACATTCTGTGGTGGTGTCATATAGTCGCTGTAGTTCATATGCCGTCTGTTTGTGAATAATAGGCTGATTAAGGAATATCTCTATCTGATTTGTAAAGAGAAGAATATGATGATGATGATGATGATGTGATCTATGCGTTAAAATTTGAAGATGCTGAATAAGGCACTCGGCCTCTCCCTTGACTTTTCCTTTCAAGTGTTGCATCTTCTGAGCCTTGGTGATTGAGTTGTTATCGTGGATGGCTTCTGTGAACAAGTCACAGAATGTTGGCCATTGCGTGTATTTTCCCGTAACAATAGGAATTTCTATTTTTGGGGTCGCGTTCTGAACATGAGCCTTGGACGATATCTTCTTGTTCAACGAACGTTTGATGTCTTCGTAGATGGATTCATGCTTACAAAATTCATCTTCGTATGATTTATCACCGCCTTGACGTATGTGGTCGATTCGCAGATGTAATGAATCAATGCTGTTCCACTTGGTCTGAATATCCCTAAGCTCGTCTTCAAGTTCCCAGCTTTCGGATATTACGTCCACGTTAATACTCTTTACTAACCTATTGAATGCTCTAAAGTTTGTTCTCTGTAAAGCCAATAGTTCCATGGCTTCCGTGTTCGACTGTTCCTTTTTCTCCTGAACCAAATGAAGATAGAATGTTTCGGATATACTGATAGAGGTCCTTACACTGTTGATAGTAATTAAGCTCAAAATATTTGGGTTCCGTCTGGATGTTCGGATAGTTTGACGTGATGTTGTTTGAACTCTCCCCAGAGGTTATCCAACGTCTCAATCCTCCGTTGTATATAATCCGGAGTCTTCCTCGATAATGGATCTTTACCAAAGTTGATTTTTATTTTATTTATATTTTCCAATATCTCCACTTGACGAGAGCTCAAAGCAGCCATAGTGATAAAATTAAGGAACAATCTTACTTGAAAACCGATGAGTTGAACCAACTTTCCAAACGCGATGCGCTCGGATGCTGTGCTCAGCAGCGGTGTGATGATGTGACTCCTTGATCTCGATCGACGTCTTCGAGAGAGCCACTTAGTGATCACTGAATTGACTGTGTCTACGGCACTGTCGCGAAGTACTCAACGGGTACAGCCACCGAAGGGTTCCGATACCGAACAACCCGCGCGCCTTGTACTAAATACCCGAAGGACTGATAATACGCGTGATCCCAGCCAATCCGGCTCGAAGGACCAAAAAAAATGTAAGATGACTTTCTTTACAATAAATGATGAAGCCGGGGATGATGAGTAAAACCGCCCGTGTTGAGTGTGGTAATGTCACTAACTTTATTTTACTTGCTAATTACAGTAAACGACTGCGCGTATGCAAACGCTGAGGTTGCTTAGCCTACATAATTATAACAAGTAATATGATGTATGTGCGGGTTTACCGTACAAATACCATGAAATAGTAGCCGTCATGTTATTACGTGATACCGATGAATAAACTAATCAGCTGAAAAACTTTGTAGTTTTATTATTTTCGTAACCAAAGTAATTTTTATTGAAATAATATCCACGTTCAGGAACACCAAACCAATGATAAAAAGAATAATAACTCATTTTTTCAATTACAAACAATTATCCTATAAAATATCAGCGCATTTGTTTACTCAGCAAACTGACGTCATACCCACAGACTAATATGGCGTCCATTGCGTCCAGTGTTTTCGTCACACTACGCGCTAAATATGAAAATGTAAATTTAAATGCATTTTTAGTGCACTAATCGGTTAAATATTTTTTTGTTATTTTTAGAGGTTAACTAGAATTATAGAATCAAAATCAAAATCAAAATATTTTATTTCACATAAGCCTGCATGGGCACTTATGAAACGTCAGAAGCTAGGTGCACGGTTCCAATTTGTCGTTTCCTATGGAGAAGAGCCGGCAAGAAACTCCACGGTTACTCTTTTAAAAATAATTGGCTTTTACAATGTTTTCAAATTACAGTGATAATAGGTATGGAAGGACAGTGCAGGCCAGTCAATAAGTACCAGGTACTTAGAGGAATGAAAATACAGAATAGAATAACGTCTACAAATCTAGTCTCTAAGGCCTACAACGTTCTCTCATTCACAATATGTAAAAGAATCTACCTATATAAAATGAATCTATTTGAACCAAGTGACATGATTTCGATGACAATCACTGAAAATAAATAGTAGGTAGTAAAATTGATGTATAATGTCAAATAATGACGAGAATATGTCAGACATTGTAAAAAAAATAATAATAAAAAGAATAAAAATTAACATTGCAATTTGGGAGCAGACTTTCACACGGTTTTGCTGTTAATGAGGTACCAGGGAAGCCACATGTGCAGAAGGAATTAATGCCAAACTTCCCTGTCTTCAACGTAGTCTTTTATCTTGTAATATGCTTTTCTATAAGAATCTAATAAGACACTTTAAAAAAATGGGTGTAATACCAGCCTGTGACTTTCGTTATAACGAATTTATAACTACAATATTTACACAGCCATTATTGGTAAAGGTAGTATGTAACTCTTATTTATAGCTTATACAACGTAAGGCTGTTAAGGTTTTTCGCCAGAGTGTACTCGAGTATGTGTTGTTAAATTACCCTTTTCACTAACACTACGCTGAACTACAGCACACTAATAAGGTTTCTCACCAGTGTGTATACGTGTACATATTAAATGACTCTGAAGTAAAACCACACTGAAGAACAACACACTTTTATGGTTTTTCACGTGTGTTTTCGAATATGAAATATTAAAGCACCCTTGGAACTATAATCACGCTGACATACATCACACTTATAAGGTTTTTCACCAGTGTGTATTGGAGTATGATTTGTTAAACTACTATTTTCTCTAAAACCACGCTGACATACAACACACTTATACGGTTTTTCACTAGTGTGTATACGAATATGTGATATCAAGTTACCCTTTTTTCTAAAACTACGCTGACATAAGTCACACTTATAAGGTTTTTCTCCAGTGTGTACACGAATATGTTTTGATAATCCATCCTTTACCCTAAAACCACGCTGACATACAACACACTTATACGGTTTTTCACCAGAGTGTATACGTGTATGATCTTTTAATTTACTCTTTGAAGTAAAACCACGCTGACATACAACACACTTATACAGTTTTACACTAGTGTGTTTACGAATATGTATTGCTAAACCTTTCTTATCACTATAACCTCGCTGACATACAGCACACTTATACGGTTTTTCATCAGTGTGTATACGAATATGTGTTATCAAGTTAGCCTTTCTACTAAAACTACGCCGACATAAGTCACACTTATAGGGTTTTTCTCCAGTGTGTACACGAATATGTTCTGATAATGCACCCTTTGCCCTAAAACTACGCTGACATACAACACACTTATACGGTTTTTCACAAGTGTGTATACGAATGTGTGTTATCAAGTGACTCTTTCTACTAAAACTACGCTGACATAACTCACACTTATAAGGTTTTTCTCCAGTGTGTACACGAATATGTTCTGATAATGTACCCTTTGCCCTAAAACCACGGTGACATACAACACACTCATGCGGTTTTTCACCAGAGTGTATACGTGTATGATTTTTTAATTGACTCTTTGAAGTAAAACCACGCTCACATACAACACACTTATACAGTTTTTCACTAGTGTGTATACGCATATGTATTATCAAGTTACCCTTTTTAATAAAACTACGCTGACATAAGTCACACTTGTAAGGTTTTTCACCAGTGTGTGCACGAACATGATTCGTAAAATTACCCTTATGACTAAAACCACGATGACAAACGTCACACTTGCAAAAAATTTCACCAGTGTGTGTGAGAGGATGTAGTATCATCTTTTTTGCTTGATTAAAACTATGCTGGACACATTTGTACGGCTCTTTGAAATAAGTGCCAGGTTTGGACGTACGTTTGTCAGTTGTCCGGATACCTTTGAAGGCAGTGTTTTCCTTTTTCGTCTGCTCGGCTGTTATTGCATCTTCTAATTTTATTCCACGTTTGTCTAGATTTGGTTTCTTCGCAACGGTCGTTCCTGTGATTATAAATCTGGTAAGCACAATGTTGGAAGAAGATTGATAGGCACACGAATGAAAATAATAGTGCCTTGCATGATTCAAACTAGGACTAAAACGGAGGAATATCTGGTGACAGTGAACTACGCGTTACCACTACAGACATGCACTACAAAATATTGTACTATCGTGGATGTTTTTTTTAAACCAATACAAATTATATAAATATATATTTATTTATTTATTTATTCATAGGACAACCAACAGCTATAATATAAAGATAACAATTGAATATGTAACATCAAGCCAATTACAGGTTCCCACGGATAAAAACAGAAAAAAGTAGTAGAAATCTTATGATTTATTTATTAAAACTTAATGCACAAGTAAAAAATACTGTACAAAGGCGTACTTAATGCCTGAGGCATTTTCTACCAGTCAACCTTGGGGTGATGCAGAGAGAAAACATGGCAGGTGCAACATAGGGGATAGGTTACTCGAAAAATAATATATTATATACTGATACATAGATACATACATACATACATATATATAACGAAAATAAACTTTGTCTTGAGAAATAACGATAGGTAGAAGTGAAAACGAATCCAGCAATTCAGCGCTGGGATTTTTCTGCTAACTTCTTACGAATATGCTCACGTGCCTTTACTTTAAATGAAAACCGACTGGTTGCCATCCGGATATTCAGAGGGAGCGCATTCCAAAGAAACACCGCCTGGACAAAGAACGAAGATTGGATGAAACCAGAGCGGTGAGAAGGACATCGTAGAAGACGATTATTGGTGGAACGAAGGTTTTTACTATGCGCAGAACACAAGTATTGAACCTGGGAAGTTAGGTAAGAAGGAGAAGTGGGTTTGTCGAGTATAGAAAACAACATTGACAGAGCCCTCAACTCTCTGCGCTGACGGATGGGTAGCCGTTTTAAAAGTAACCGGTGCGCGGACACATGATCATACTTACGAAGATTGAAAACGAATCGAATACAGTTATTTAGAAGGCGGTCAAGTTTATTGAGGAGATCTGCATTCAGGTCATAGTAACACACATCGCCATAGTCAATTATGGGAAAGATTAGGGATTGTACAAGCATTGCCTTTATGTGTGATGGGAGAAGGTTTTTCAACCGATAGAGCGACCGCAACGTTCCGGTGACTTTTTGACTAATAGTCGTGACCTGCTTTCGCCAATCAAGACAAGTGTCGATACGTAGGCCAAAATCCTTAACATCGGAGCCAAACGGGATGACTGAGTTGTCGAACGTTACAAGTGGCACAGTTAAGCTGTTCAACTTCCTCATAATATGGGGGCTACCTAGAATGATAGCCTGACACTTGGCAGGGTTAACCGCCACCCCAAACCGATCAGACCAGCTCTTATAAATATAAATATATATAATAAAAAGCCTTTTATTTCCTATTAATTATTTACAAAATAAGTTTTACCTAAATAAATATTTTTAAGTTTCTTGGGTAACAGGAACCCCCCTCAAGGTGAAGGCCTCTTCCAAAGTTTGCCATTTTTCCCGGTCTTTAGCTATAAGTGGCCATTTTTGTCCCGCTATTTTCTTTATATCGTCATCCCACCGCGCGTAAGGTCTTCCTTTGTAACGATTGCCCTGTGGGCCTTTCCATAATGTAACCGTTTTGGTCCATCTGTGGTCTTTGAGACGCGCCACGTGACCAGCCCATTTAAATTTTAATTTTAAAGCGTGGTTTAGAGCATCTATTGTTTTTGTTTTAGCTCTTATTTTTGTGTGTCGTATTTTGTGTGTTTTTTTTACATTCATCATGCTGCGTTCCATTCCTCTTTGGCATGTAATTATTTTATTCCTTATTTTTTTGGTGAATTTCCATGTTTGACATGCGTATGTCAAGCAAGGGGTAAGACATGAGTCCATTACCTTCTGTTTTAGTTTTATGGGCATAGCGCTTTTGAATATTTCTTTACAACTCCAGTATTTGTTCCAAGTATTCTTGACTCGCCTCTCTACTTCTAGGTTATTCCCATTTTTGTTAAATCCTATCAGTTTTCCCAAATAAATATATTGTTCTACGTATTCTAAAGGTTTTCCATCTATTTTTATGCTTGTCTTTATGTGGTTTGACATAGTTTTTGTTTTTGATATGTTCATTTCAAGGCCTACCTGTCTACTAGCATTGTGAAGAGATTCCATCATACCTTGTAGTTGAGAAGCAGTTTCTGAGAGCAGCACTAGGTCATCTGCGAATCTAAGGTGGTTTAAATATTTGCCTTGTATAAACAAACCTTTGTTGTTCCAGTCAAGTTTGCTTATGACGGATTCTAGTACCGCAATAAAAATTTTGGGTGACAGAGGGTCCCCTTGCCGCACTCCTCTTTTCACTGGAAAACTTGGACCAATGGTTTCTAGCTTAACTCTACTAGTACACTTGTTGTATATATTTTTCAGTATGTCTATGTATGTTTTCTCTACGTTTTGAGCTTCCAATGTTTCCCAGATGCTTTCGTGTGAAACGGTGTCAAAGGCTTTTTGATAATCAATGAATGCAATATACAGAGGTCTACGGTATTCCAGGTATTTTTCAATGATTAACTCTAAAGTATGTATGTGGTCTATGGTGGAGAAACCCTTTCTAAAACCAGCTTGTTCAATGGGCTGCTTTTGCTCTAGTGAAGTACTCATTCTGTGGTTTATTATTGTAGAAAAGAGTTTATATATAGTTGGCAGTAGGCTTATTGGTCTGTAATTGCCGATGTCTTTAGGATCTCCTTTTTTATAGAGCAGGATAATGTTGGATTCAGACCACTGTGAAGGTGTTTCTGCGGTTTCCAAAATCAGGTTAAATAGGTTTATCAAAGGCGCGGCGAGAATGGCGTGGGCCGTCTTTATAGCATCATTTGTAATATTATCCGATCCTGGACTTTTTTCGGGTTTTAGTTTTTGTATTGCCTCTATAACTTCCTTGCAGTCTATTGGCTCTACCTTGTAAGTATTATTTTTGCATGTTAAGGTTATGAACTCGCTCGGGTAGGAAACAACACTACGATTCTGTGTGGTGGTGGATTTGTATAGATTTTTGTAGAAGTCCGTTGCAATGTTTATGATGCGGTTGCGGCTGTATTTAGTTCGACCCAACTCTTCTAAACCCTCAATCCATGTTGTTTTTGTCTGAAGCTCTTTATATCCTTTTTTTAGGCTTCCTTTTAGTTCTAAATGCTTTTTAATTATTTTTATTCTATGTTTCTTGTAATCCATTTTGATGTATTTGCTTGTGAGTTTGTATAGAGCTTTAAGTTCGTTTTTCAAGGTTCGTGTTTTGTTTTTAGTTTTTTGTAGTTCTCGTCTTCTTTTTATAAGGTTTTTTGTTCGATCTGATAATGTACTGTGGTCTTTAGTTGTATGTTCTGCTTTCGATGCACTTTGTAAGCTGGTTTGGATAGAGTCTATTAGTTTATCGTGATAAACTTGTACAGAATCGTTTAAGGCCCTGTTGTGTATATCAGGTAGGTGATTTTTTAGACTCTCCTTATATAGTAGGATTGCTTCCTCACTTTTGAGTGTGCTGTATTGGTGGTTTTTAAATTTCGCTCTGCTTTTTATTGGTTTTGTGAGTGAGATTGTCGCTCGGAGCGGTCTGTGGTCTGACGGATAGTTAAGAGTTAGTGTTTCGATGTTCTGAAACATTTGCGGTTGGTTGGAGAGAATGAAATCTATTTCGTTTTTATATTGTCCGGTCGGTGAGCGCCACGTCCATCTTTTTTTTGGCTTTTTCTTATAAAACGTGTTGATTATTGCTAATTTGTTTTCCATTGCAAAATCTATGAGTCTTTGCCCTCTGTCGTTCCTTTCTCCGTATCCGTTTTGCTTCATGACTAGTTGTTCATCCGCAAGAGGCTCACCTATTTTTGCATTAAAGTCTCCCATTAAGATGAAATCTTTACATGCTATGTCCATTGCCTTGTATATATGTTCGTAGAAAAGATTGATCTCTTCCTCAGCTGCTGCTTCAGTGGGGGCGTAGACTTGTATTAAAGTTATTGGTTTATCTGGCGTGTTCAAATTAAGTAGTGCGACTCGTTCAGAGATGCCGATATAGCTTTCCACGTATTGTTTTAGGTATTTTTTAATTATGAATCCGACCCCATATTTGCCTGGTGTTTGACCTGTGTGGCATAAAATGAAATCTTCGTATTCTGAAATTTTGTTGCCGGAGCGTCGTACTTCAGATATGCCAATGATATCGTATTTTATATTCATTAGAGCTTCTCTTAGTTCAATAACTCGTTCGTACGATGAAAGTGTTCTAACATTGTAGGTCGCTATATAGAGTTGTTTTGTGCTATTTTGTCTGGGATTTAAATGGTTTGAAGATATTGTATTTGGAAGGTTGCGGTCGTAATCTTCCTCGGTGACCAACCGGCTTGGAAGATGTGTTTCTTTGCTTTTTTGTTTTTTGTATGTATTTTTTGAGAGAGGTATCGTTGGTTGCTATGCATTGTTGTCGTTGTTACTCCTATTTTCTTCTTCTTGATTTTTATTACTTTTATTCACTAAGAAGTTCAATATACCCGGCTTTACCACTCCATCAGAGAAATTGGATGTTCTCTGGGATGCTTTGTGCGTAGATGTATTCTTATTTTTCTTAGCGACTTGAGTATTACGAGGAGTACTGTGCTCAGAGTTTGAGTTATTTTGTGGGGAGATAGAGAGGTTCCTTTTCCTGTTATCTGGTGGTGTCTTGTTGTCTGTTTTGTTTTTTATAATTACCAGTTTGTCATATTTAATGACTGCTTTGTTCCCTTTCTCTTTCTCTATTTGTACTTGTGCTTGTAACACTTTCCTTTTTTCCAGTATGTGTTGGGGATAGTCCTCTTTTATGTAGTACGCAGTATCCTTTAGCATTTCTTTTTGTTTCACAATCATGATTTTCTTTCCTAGAGTGGTAAATGTTACAATGATCGGGCGGGGCTTTTCTGATTTCTTGCCTATTCTTCTAGCTTCTTGTATATCGTTGCAATTAAAATTTAATGAGAAATAGCTGTTTATAAAAGTAATTATAATGTTTTCTAGTTGTGAGTACGAATTATCGCTCTCCTCTATTCCGAAGAAAACTATATTTCTCTGTCTTGCCTGTTTTTCCAATAAATGTAGTCTTTTTTCCTGATCTTCGATTTTTTCCTTGAGCTTTTCTTGATTTTGTTCAAATGTGCTAAATTTTGTATCCAGTATTTTGATTATATTTTCTGTTACTTTTTCGCCGTTCTTTTCTATAGCAATTTTTTGTTCGTCCAGGTCCTTTTGGATCTTGCGCAGTGCCGCCATCACTTCATCCATTATTAAAACTTTTTGTTTACTTTTAAGGAACAGTATTTTGTAATAGCGCCCTCTCGTGGTGAACTGTGCAATTGCTTAACTACTTGAGATGATCTGATATAGTTGTAATAGCGCCCTCTCGTGGTAAACGGTGCAATTGCCTACTATTTCGTATAGATGTTCTGATAATGTTACGCTACTCGTCGCTAGATGGCGACCTTAGGCAGTGATAGTTGATCCCGATATCGTTTTGCCACTTGTCGCTAGATGGCGTTTTTAGGCATGATTTGCAATTTATCGATTCAAATTGAGGTTAATCCAAGGTTATTTGTTGCAAATTTATGAATGTAAGAACAAACAAATATTGATGGAAGTGAGACGATTTGGTTAGCTATGTTTGCGTTCACTTTAGTGTCCTGCAATGTTTTGATTTACACTTTTAAGCGTTCGAAAGTCAGTTGTTGTTTTACCGGTTTAGCACTTATTGTTCAACACTTTCCTGTCTTTCAACACTTTGTCCGGGTTAATCACACTTTATATTGCACAGAATAATTCGTCTAAACTATAGAGTAGCACTGTTTATATTTTTTATAACACTTTAATTTCGGAGTCGATGTGAATCGTGGCACTGTGGCGCCCTCTCTCCAGCTGACCAGCTCTTAACCACTCCTAAACCCCGGTTTAGCTCCTCAATCGCATCCGCTATGTTGTCAACATTTGCCTGACAGTAAAGCTGCAAATCGTCCGCATAAAGATGATACGCAGTGAGAAGCTCGGTGGTAATGAGATTAATGAAAATGGAGAACAAAAGAGGAGATAATATACCGCCTTGAGGGACGCCAGCTATAAGATCACACAAACTCGATAGAGAGTCTCCAGCACGAACAGACTGCTGACGCCCCTGAAGATAAGAGGCAAACCATTCTAATACCTCCGGAGAGACCATAAGATAGGAAAGAACGGATAAAAGGAGTTCGTGACTGACGGTATTAAAAGCATTGGAGAAGTCAATTAACACTAAGACTGTAACTTTAGTGTCTTCCATCCCACGCCTTATATCGTCAGTCACTTTAAGGAGAGCAGAAATGGTACTGTGCCCGGGCCTGAAACCGGATTGAAATGGACTGATGAGGGAGTTGCGGTGAATAAAGTGGGAGAATTGTTTATGCACACTGGCCTCGACCACTTTAGATAGGAAGGGAAGGATGGAAATTGGGCGAAAGTGACTTGGAAGAGAGGGATTGGTTATTTTAGGCAGTGGCCGAACAAGGGCTTTACGCCACAGGGAAGGGAAAACACCGGTGTAAAGGGAGAAGTTTATGATGTGGGAGATTGCAGGAAGGAGTTGATCAATAGCTGCTACAATCATATGGCGGCTGATATCATCGCAACCCACGGCTTTGGATTTAATGGACAGGATAATCTTTTTGATCTCTCCCGGGTCAACTGGGGTGAAAATAAAGGGGTTGATATTGGGACGCGTCAGACCAGCAAGGTAGTCGAGTGTTTGACATTTGGTTAGATTATCCAGAGTAGGAACAGTGGCGAAATGGCGATTTAGGTCGTCCAAACCAATTGTGTGAGGAAGGTCCGAATGTCGCGATTTGCCGATACCTAAAGTTCCAAGGAACTTCCAAATATCGGCAGGAGAAGAAGAAGTGATATTATTTAGAATGTGACGGCGTTTAGCGTTGCGTATCATCTGATTGCACCGATTCCTAGCAGCCTTAAAGAGAGCCCAATTGTCCTCCGAGCGATCCTTTTTAAACTTTCGAAACGCGCGGTCCCTCCGTCGCATTGCCATCCGAACTCCCCTGTTCATCCACGGTGCAGGGGCACGCTTCAATTTGACTTTTTTGACCTCGTTGAAGAACTTAACTTTTTCGACAACTGAGGCAGCTGCTTCCAGGGGTGACCAGTCTATAGTGGACGCATCTTGTTGAAGCCTTTCGTTATTCATACGCGCAAAGGCACGCCTGTACTGGAACGTTGATTTAGGTTTAGGGGGTTTAAGGACATAGGATAGGAAAATAAGGTCGTGATGAGAAAATCCAGGAGCATCGTGTTGCCCATGTGAGGAAACTAGGGAAGGATTAGAGGTGAGGATCAAGTCAAACCAAGTGTCATCACCGATAACATTTTGATGAGTGGGTTGGAGGCAAGATATGCAAACTGGCTGACTCGATTAGATGCAGGAGTTTACGGGACCGAGGGGAGTTGTGGGCAAGGAGGTTGGTATTAAAATCCCCCATAACAATGTGATGTGCATACTCCGAACCCAAAGATTCAAGTACCGATTCGAATTCAGTGAAGATTTCAATGGAAGGGGGGCAATATGATCACTAAAAAGCACGAAAAAAAAATACAATATATAAGGTACAATAAGCACTATGCACTTTTGAAAAAGTCAGCGTTCAGCCGAGTGCGAACAGAATAGGTTTTGGTGGTAAATGGGTCAAATGAGAACTCTTTACAAAGAGTATTTAAGTCCTTACTCGCTCGCACCATGTATGAGTTATGCCTGTAGTTAGAAGAGGAAAAAGGAATGGAGATAGGTGGATTAAACCTAACTGATCTTTGAGGGACGTTGAAACGCAGTTTGTGCAGGAGATCAGGACAGTCGATCTCGTTAGAAATAATTTTTAAAAGAAAAGTGCAATCCGCCAATCGACGACGATTTATAAGTGGCTGTAAATGAAATTTCTTGCAGAGATTTATGTAATTTTCAGAATGGTATGGTATACGCAGCCGAAAACATAGGAAACGAATAAATCTTTTTTGTACGTTCTCAATACGATCAATGTACTTGCTATAACACGGGTACCAAATTTGTGACGCATATTCAAGATGACTTCTCACATAAGAGCAATAAAGAATCTTAAGGGTTTTGGCTTTCTTAAAACACCCTGCGATTCTCATAATAAAACCCAGTGACTTCGAAGCTTTGGTCACTATTTGCTCAATATGCACGTTAAATAGAAGTTTGGGATCATGAAAAACGCCCAGGTCACGTACACCATCGCATCTGTGCAATAGCTGCCATTTAAGTTTATAAGTTGTAGTTGTCCGAGATATCATGGCCGTGAGCAGTCTATGTGTGCGTTGCTCGAGCACACTTGTATGTAGATTGACTTCTGTACTCTCTGTATTTTTTGTCTCTAGCGTGCGGCCGAGACTGATGGCCAGCCGAGGAACAAAATAGCCTGGCCCCTGCGGGCCAAGCTGGTGAGGTTTATTCGTATCTTTGAGAGATTTGCTTCAAAAGCTATTGAAGCCGTTCTAGCTTTGTTTTATCTTGTTAATGGGGATCCATGCAATGCTGTCATAAGACAATGTGTTATATTAGGTCCTTACATATGAAATTGATGTTTTATAGAACTGGTCACTTTGCCAAATTCAAATTTATTTCAATTTTAAGCTTGTCTATTTGTGTTTCGAATGTAATAATTAATTTGTTTTCGCGCCATTTAATTTTGCTTTGACATCGGTCGGTGCTCAATATTATGGAAAACATAAAATATCGCATTATTTTCGAATACGAATTCCATCGTGGCGTTAGCGCTGCAGAATCAGCGCAAAGGATTAATAATGTGTACGGAGAAGCCATTGTAAAAGAAAACACAGCACGTCTTTGGTTCCAACGCTTTCGTTCTGGAAATTGTGACCTCCAGAACAAACCTCGTGGACGGCCGGAGACCCTAGTTGTCAATGAGGAATTGAAAGTGATCGTGGAAGGGGATCCATCTCAAACCACGTCAGAATTGAAAGCTGCAGGCTTTGGTGTGAGTGATTAAACCATTTTGAATCATTTGAAGCAAATTGGAAAAGTGACAAAGCTTGAAAAATGGGCACCGCATGAGCTAAGTGAAGCAAACCAACAAACACGCGTCGACCGCTGCGTCACGTTACTCAACCGTCACAATAACGTGGGGATTTTGAAGTGTATCATTACTTGTGATGAAAAATGGAACCTATACGATAATCGGAAACGGTCATCACAGTGGTTAAATCCAGGAGAACCGGCTAAATCCTGCCCCAAGCGAAAGTTGACTCAAAAAAAGGTACTGGTTAGTGTCTGGTGGACCAGCGTTGGTGTCATCCACTACAGCTTCCTAAGATCGGGTCAGACGATTACGGCAGATCTGCATTGCCGACAATTGGAAACCATGATGGAAAAGCTAGCCGATTAACAGCCGAGATTGGTCAACCGCTCTAGCCCCCTGCTGCTTCAGGACAACGCTAGACCACACACTGCACAACAAACGGTGGCGAAACTAGAGGAGCTAGAATTGGAATGTCTCCGTCACCCAACATACTCCCCGGACCTTGCTCCAACCGATTACCAGTTCTTTCGGTATTTGGATAATTTCTTAATTGTAAAAAAAAACAATTCAGATGAGGCAGTCCAGAACACCTTTAAAAATTTTGTTGATTCTCGCTCCCGCAATTTTTTCAGCAAAGGAATCAATGAACTCCCTATAAAATAGCAAAAGTGCATAGATCACAACGGTACCTACTTTGATTGCTTAAATAAAAAAAACCTTAGTTTTGCTTTTTCCATATAAAAGATCAATTTCATAAGTAAGGACCTAATATTAAATTTAATACGGGTGGCGTTACTTTTTTATTATTAAGTTTGTATTAAAAAAAAGTCACTACATTACATTATTATAAAACTAAGTCGCCCGCCGCGTCAGTCAGTCTGTTCGCGATAAACTCAAAAAATACTGAACAGCGGTTTTCACCATGCGGTTTTCACCAATATACAGAGTGATTCATGAGGAAAATGTGTATAATTTGGCTAAGGTTTTCTGTAAACTGGTTAGAATATGACGATTATTGTTGAAAATGTCGGCAAAAGTAAAGCCGCCTGGGAGCTTTCATCGCAAACACTGCCTTATCCCTTTGAGATATAACAAAACAATTTATAGTGGGATATTTTATCTATTGGTCTACAGAAAAGTTCGCGATTGTATATTGTATCTTTTTAGGATAGCTTACTATACCCATTATAACTAC
Organism: Antitype chi; assembly: GCA_947359405.1. Taxonomy (NCBI): domain Eukaryota; kingdom Metazoa; phylum Arthropoda; class Insecta; order Lepidoptera; family Noctuidae; genus Antitype; species Antitype chi. The sequence continues at coordinate 972,636 of OX375837.1, forward strand.
TAAAACAATGGTCACGTATAATGCGGTAAATTAAAAGCAATTTAGAAGGGTAGAACATTAATCCTTATCAACTTAAGGTGAATGCGCAGTGGTAGACCGCGAAATTCAAATTTTCTTACGTTTTTGCAATTTTCAGGTTAGTATCGGGTTGTATCCTGATCAAAATGTGATTTGCGAATATAACAGGTACGTGTTTACAGAACTAAGTCATTAGAATGTCTAATATATCTCTTATAAGTTAGATTTCTTCCACAAGCACTTTTCCATAAGAAATTTGTTCTTATGGAACAAATCTAACTTAGAAAGATGTATTATTGATTCTAATGATTATAAATCTGTAAATACGTACATGTTATAGTCGCAAATCATATTTTGATCAAGTAACAAGCTAACACTCACCTGAAAATTGCAAAAAAACGTAACAAAGTTTGAATTTCGCGCTCTACCACTGCGCATTCACCTTAAATACGTTAGTTACCTTAAATACGTTAGTTACCTTAAGGCCCTTAGTATCCTCATCTCCCGTCTGAATGCTAAAGCACGACTGCCGCCCGCGCCTGCGCAGGGCACCTCTGAGCCTTTATCTCAAAATGGGGATATTTCTTGGCAAATGTTGATTAATTTACAATTGTGCTCTAGCGATTCTGTGGTACCTCTAACTATCTATTTTTCAGTGTATTTTTTTTTTCCAAATAACGAAGCCGTTTAGTAGGAGTATGGAATAGAAGCCAAAATATTGCGTGTTGGAAAATATTTTTTTACAGCAAGTATTCAATATACAAAAAAAGTACCGTCGGCAAAATGATCTATATGAATCTATAGCAAAATCATATATTTTTCAAATCTTCAAGACAAGCCGTTAATGAGCAGTACGGGTCATAAAGTGACCGTGTTACGCTACCAAACGGGACTTAGGCCCTTAAGCATTTTATGCACATTATGATAAACCTTTACAGCAGTTAATTTGAATGAATATTTTAGGAGTCATCAAAAAAAAACTTGCAAAAATAAATTCAAGCACGGGTCTCACACTAGTGACATGACAAACACGTAAGCATAATATGCTCTACTAGCAAAGCGAAGCCGGGGCGGGTTGCTAGTGTTCTATAAGACAGGTATTTAAAATGCTACATAATTAAGAATTATGTAGCATTTCAAACTACGAGTGTTGCTCCAGGTGACTGGCCGTCTTGCTGGTCGTGGTTTTGTTATTGCTATCAGAAATTAACAGTTATTAATTTATATATGTTGGTCCTGGTTTATCATTTGTGACTTCAAGATATAGTCCAATGGATAGGATTCAACATTGCACATGTAACCGAGTAAACTCTTTAGTTACCTGTAACCACTTCCAATCAGGCGAACCATTGGCCTGTTTGCTTAGCTATGGATTAACTAACTAACACTTACTTGTCGTCTCCCTAGCTGTTCGTTTCTTTGGAGATACTTCTTGTTCTTCTTCCACTTCAGTTTTAAACGTCATTAAAGGTACATTATCTATTGAATCTGAGTCAGAATGGTGTAGTAGTATATCTGCTACATCGACACAGCTATTGTCTAAATCCGGTTCTAGCTCTGTAAGTAAACAGAAACAGTCAGGAGTTACTCAATTATTATCAACTAGTTTCTTGCCGCAACTTTTTGTTCGGCTTCAAAGGTTCATAGCGTGATGATAAATAGCCTATAAGGCCATACCCTTCTTCTAGAATTGGGCTATTTTTATTTAATACGACCGATAGTTTCAGAGATTACCCCCTAAATACATAAATTTTACCTTTTTATAATATTAATATATAGATATACAGGATGTCCGGTAATTAATGGATAACCTTGAAATGGTTCATGGTAGAACTAATTGCCATTCAGAAAAAAACATTTTTTATTTGTATTTAATCTGTAAAAAAATAACAACCGCCTTCCGAAAAAACACTTCAAAGTGAAAAAAGAAACTATAATTTCGGGAGTCGGGCTCTTTGGATAGGTGTATTTTAACTTTTTGTCAACGCCTTCCGAAATTAAAGTTATTTTTCACTTTATAGTGTTTTTTCGGAAGTCGGTTGTTTTTTTACAAAAAAATTTTTTACAGATAAAATAGTTTTTTTTTTTTTCTGAATGGCCATTAGTTCTACCATGAACCATTTCAAGGTTATCCATTAATTACCGGACACCCTGTAGACTAGCGTCCCGCACCTTCGCACGGTCTTAAATGTAAGTTTAAGGTATAAAAATTTAAAAAATACGTTTTTACACGCTTTATATTAGCTTCACTTGTATGTTTGTTTGTTTGTATGTATGTTTGTATGTAACCGACTTTTGAGCGCGAAAATGAGAAAAAAAAAACACGTTTTTGTAGTAAGCAGGAACTAAAAAAATTAAAATAAATAATACTTAGTTTAAAAAACTAAAAAACACGCTTTAAAACCCAAACTAAAAAAGGAGAAAATAATTTAATTCAATTAAAAAGTGTGGGGTGCTTGACATTCATTGATTATAAAAATACCTCAAAAAGCACCCCACGCTTTTTAATTGAATAAAAAGCTTATGTAACATCAGCTATCTGCCAGTGAAATTCCCATCAAGATCATTTCAGCCGTTTCAAATATTAGCGCGAAAAAACAGTATTAAAAACAAAAATAATAATGTAATTTTTTGTGTTTAATTTCGTATACATTTAGTAAAATGCTATTATTTTGACATTACAAACAGACACTTCCATTTAATTTATTTGTACAGATATAATTTTGTTACCATTAAGTTGATTTAAACCAAATACCACCAAAGCTTTGAAATAGCAATTTTGATCGATATAAAATACATTGTTAGTTGTTATTTCTGTTCTTAAAAACATACCATCACTTTGAAGTTCCTCCTTTGGCTCAATAATGTCATCTAGTTCCTCACAAACAGCTGGTAACTCTTCTTTCATAGCAATGCTTTCTGTTTGACTTTCATCAACAATATTTATGTGCACTATTGCAGATTTAGTAAACCCACTGAAAAACTCTAAGTGGTTTTGTTTTGTTAGTGGATTGGTCTGTAAAAAGATGATTATAGTATTAGGAAAATATGCTGGTGATCACAGTCCCTGGAGCACAGATATTTTATCATTATACTAAAGTCACTCTAAAGAACCCCCAGAAGTGACAATACTTGAGTAGATCAAATGTAATCTCACTGACCACCGCAAGTTATTGTTGCATAGCTCGTGCTGACATGAAAGAGGACTGTTTTCAAAATGCCACACTCTAGGTTCAAACAGAAGTTGTAGCTGTATTATGTGGCGTGCTTACTTAACATGTAATAATTGTAAACCCCTACCATACATATCATCAAGTCACTCACACACAAATCCAGACGCTATAGGTATGAATTTGAGTGCAATCACTTCCACATTATACTAAAATTATAAGAATAAATGGCTTTCGAAGAATACCTCACCTCATAATCCTCATTCATCCTCTGAGTGAACAACTCCTCGGCTTTCAGACATTGTCTCAGTAATTGGTAGCATTGCTTTAGTTTCGTGCAGCAGAAGAAACAAGCAAGAATAGGTCTACTGTCATTAGTTAAAAACTGCAACAAAATATGTCTTACACTATTTCGTTTATATGAAGACAATACTTCTATTATATATACTCCAGTGGATCAAAGGGTATAGTGGGTCCTTAATGATGCCGCAGATGAACTTGCGAAGAGAGGCTGAGATATGAAAGTGCTAGGCCCATACCCACATCTCTCCCTGCCTTTCTCCCAATTTTGAGCATGGATTCGCCAAAAGTCAACCAAACTTCATAACAACAGATGGTCACGGGCAACAGACTGTAGACAGTCAAAATTGGCTTCACCAATTGTACACCTGCGATTAACCAAAATACTGCTTGGCCTAGAATAATCATAGGAACACTTATGGGCCATAATCCCCTTAACAACATCTTTATAATATAGGCTCCACAGACAGCCCGCTTTACAGGATCTGCCTTGACGCCAAGGAATCAGTCGGCCACGTCATCCTGGAATGCGAGGCCGTGACTTCTCAACGTGATGAAATCCTGGGAACAGAGGGGTCGCTCAGTGAAGCCTGTGTAGCTCCCAGGAAACTTCTGTGCTTTTGGGCAGACCTAGGCTGGCTTTGTTAACCAGAATCCCTACACACAACAAACTAAATAGGAGTCTACGTGCGGAACAGGGAGTCCCATCATCATCATATAGTAATGCTGTCCAAACCAACAAATTCCTAGTTCTTAATGCTTTCTGTGCGCATCTTACAGCAAAGGCATGATCATTGATCACCGCGCTTGCTCACACGCAGATTGGGGACTTATTACTTATACATAAGTACCCATTTATTTAACGGTCAGGATTCCACATGTTGTTTTACAGAAGCACTGGAGCCTGAATCTTCGGTTACGAGATGTATTTAAAACCTAATAGATAATTTACTTCATTCTTAGTAAAAATATCAACTTACTGGAATATCAGTCAGCTTTTCATAAAGTTTGTGCAAGTTCCTATTGACCACTACATACATGCGGACATTCTCCGCTAAACATATCCTGCACATTGGCAGTTTTTCCATTTTTTTATTCACAAAGTATCAGATGTGATAGTAAGATCAAAATTAGTATTTATAATTTCAAAAAAAAACACACTTCACACTTGCGTTGCATACAAATATCGAGGGAGGCTTGTGTTTTATTCAAGTTAGGAACGTAGCAAGTGGCGCCCTGTAGTGTCTGCCTCCGACCATGGGATAAAGGCGTAACTTTTGTTAATGTACTTCACCAAAACTAGGTAAACACAAACAAAATTAAACCAAGCTAGGATCTAGAACCTAGATCGAATTTAATGAAAAGCTACTTGACTTCATGGTCTAAAGTATATTAATATACCATGCTTGACTTGTTGTCGTTGTCAAATCAAATGTCAGGTGTCAGCTAGCTAGATTGACATTGACAACCAAAAATGTTATTTAGGAATTTCATGTATGGCTACTGGGCTTTATATTCGAGAGTTTTTTAAAGAGTTTTATTTTTGTTGGGAAATCATCAAAAAACTTCTCCCGCTCTGGGTGGAGCAAGAGGGCGAAGCAGACTTTTACCGTCTAAAACTCACCCGTGTTCCCTCAGTTGCCTGTGTGCCAGGGGCTGCGGTATCTCTTTCGAACAACCCGCACCCCTGGCCGGCATCAGCCCTTGCGGACCCAACCAGTTGGTGCTGACATCTCTTTGAGGCGCGCTGGAACACAACGCGCCATTGACTCAGGCTTGGTCCTTACCGGACAGCAAGCTACCCATTACTCGCCGTCCGCAAGCCCGCGCCTACGGTGGCCGGGAATCAGCCTGGGATTCTCGACGCCCAGGGCGTCTCCCGCGGAGGCTACGGCCGTGAGGGCGCATATACTGCCCCTGCCTCATGTTCGCCGCCACCATCTTCGCGAGCATTACTGCTTCGCAGAAAGAGGTGACGGCTACCCATGCACTCTCGCTCCGTACCATGGCCTGGACCAGGACCGGACGCGGGAGATCGCCGCCGCTGATTGCCTCCACGAGGACATGGCGGTGCTCCGCCCAAGCCGGGCAGACCTCCACCGTGTGCTCCACCTTGTGCTCAAGGCGATCTTTGCAGTGGAAACACCCGGGCGTTTCCTCCCGCCTTAACTGAAACAGGAACCTTCCGAAACAACCATGTCCGGTGAGGACCTGCGTCAGGTGGAAGGTGATGACGCCGTGCCGTGGCGCCTCTCAAGCCACTCCTCAAAGAGGGGACTTACTGCCGCGATCGTGGTTTGGCCAAAGATTTTAGTTTAGTTTTTTGGTAAACACTGTATCTGATATTGCATTGTGAGCAGTGGTGACGCGGTGGTATCGGCCTCGACTTAGGAGTTGTAGGTCGTGAGTTCGAACCCTGACAGGCGCTTTACTTTTTGCAAATTATTTCATCCCCACTGCTCTCAAAACCGTGAAGGAAAACATCGTGAGGAAACTGACATGTCCTAGAATCAAAAATTCGAATTCATGTGACATCTACCAACCCGCACTGGGCCCGCGTGGTAGATTAAAGCCCACTCGCTCTCACCGAGAGAAAGCATGAGTCCCAACAGTGGGAACATTATAGGCTGATTATGGCTGATAATGGGCTGTGATGATAGTTATATTTTGCACTTGCTGAGCAAGATTTTTATAAAAATCGTGGAGATAATTAAGCTTTTGATTTATTATTTATTTTATGATGTTTGTCTAAAATACTCTCCATCCTTTTCATGAAATTACCAAAAACATTTTTATTTGTCAATGTCAATCTAGCAAGCTGACACTGACGTCTGTCATTTGGTATCGACAACTTCGACAAGTCCATATAAGGTCAAGTAGCTTTTCATTCGTCTAATCGTCTTAGATCAGAATCGTTTTAAAGCTATTCTGCAAAAAAAAATCTCTAAACTTAAAAAATAATTTTGACATAACTATAATCGAATTTGATAAATCGCGATTCTTGCAGGCTTAGCATGACGCTTTCTATTTCTACTCTTCTTTAGAATAGAAATCGCTTGTCTACATTTTTCGGTGAAAAACTGCCAACTGTACGGAAACGTCATTTTTGTATAGTCTTCCGTCGACAAAACGCTTCTCACACAATGATTTTTTCACAATTGCATGGAAAAAAATTAAAAATACTACCTACATGTTGAGATTATGGGGCTTTGATAAAGGGGGTCAAAATTATCATCATTTTTGCGATAGGACACACCATTTTCGAGATATAAGTAAACGAAAAGAAAAAAAAAGATACCGTGATTTTGCACCTGAAGTCGAAGTGTTGGTGTGAATTTTAGTTCATGACCACTAGTTTTAATCCACACTTTTTTAATCGCGATTAAAATTAGTCAGATTTGGTTAGAAAAATTAATATAGTCTAAATTTTTGGTGAAAAACGGCAAACGCAGAATAGAAAAATTACCATCTTCACTAAATTAATAATTCAGTGCAATCTTAGTGCTGTCAAACTAAAATGTTAAGTTGTGCCACTTTAGTCAATTTCAGAATGGCAAATCTTCGTTTGACAGGATTAAACAAAATTTTGGTGATTTTTAGTTTAGTTTAGAGAATTTCGTGACAACAGAATCGGCACCAATGTTTAAAATGACAATTTTTTAGGTACCAAAAAACTAAACTAAAATCTTTGGCCACACCACGATAGCGGCGGTAAGTCCCCTCTTTGAGGAGTGACTTGAGAGGCGACACGGCACTGCTTCCTCACCTTACGCCTGACGTAAGTTCTCACCGGACATGGTTGTTTCGGGAGGTTCCTGTTTCGGTTAAGGCGGGAGGAAACGCCCGGGTGTTTCCACTGCAAAGATCGCCTTGCGCACACGGTGGAGGTCTGCCCGGCTTGGGCGGAGCACCGCCATGTCCTCGTGGAGGCAATCGGCGGCGGCAATCTCCCGCGTCCGGCCCCGGTCCAGGCCATGGTACGGAGCGAGAGTGCATGGGTAGCCGTCACCTCTTTCTGCGAACCAGTAATGCTTGCGAAGAGGGTAGTGGCGCACATGAGGGAGGGGCAGTATATGCGCCCTCACGGCCGTAGCCGCCGCGGGAGACGCCCTAAACGTCGGGAATCCCAGGCTGATTCCCGGCCACCGTAGGCACGGGCTTGCGGACGGCGAGTAATGGGTAGCTCGCTGTCCGGTAAGGACCAAGCCTGAGTCGACGGCGCGTTGTGTTCCACGCGCGCCTCAAAGAGATGTCAGCACCAACTGGTGGGGTCCGCATGGGCCGATGCCTGCCAGGGGTGCGGGTTGTTCGAAAGAGATACCGCAGCCCCTGGCACACAGGCAACTGAGGGAACACGGGTGAGTTTTAGACGGTAAAAGTCTGACACGCCCTCCTGCTCCAACCAGAGCGGGAGATGTTATTTGATGATTTCCCAACAAAAAAAAACTCTTGAATATAAAGCCCAGTAGTCCTAAATGAAATTCCTAAATAACATTTTTGGCTGTCAATGACAATCTAGCTGGCTGACATCCACAGAGTACTGAAAGTACTGAAACTGACATCTGACATTTGATTTGACAATGACAACAAGTCAAGTAGCTTTTCATTCATTCGGATCGATCTGGATTCTAGATCATAACTTGGTTTAATTTTGTTTGTGTTTTCCTAGTTTTGGTGTAGTACATTATCAAAAGTTACGCCTTCAGTCAGCCCGTCATCCCATAGTCGTAGGCAGTTACTACAGGTCGTCATTTGCTACGTTCCAAACTTGAATAAAACACAAGCCTCCCTCGTTATTTTTATGCAACGCAAGTGTTTTTTTTTTAATAAAAAATTCTTATTTTGATCTTACTATCACATCTGATACTTTGTGAATTAAAAAATGGAAAAACTGCCAATGTGCAGGATATGTTTAGCGGAGAATGTCCGCATGTATGTAGTGGTCAACAGGAACTTGCACAAACTTTATGAGAAGCTGACTGATATTCCAGTAAGTTGATATTTTTACTAAGAATGAAGTAAATTATCTATTAGGTTTTAAATACATCTCGTAAACGAAAATTCAGGCTCCAGTGTTTCTGTAAAATAACATTGGAATCCTAGACGTTAAATAAATAGGTACTTATGTATAAGTAATAAGTCCCCAATCTGCCGTGAGCAAGCGCGGTGATCAATGCTCATGCCTTTGCTGTAAGATGCGCACAGAAAGCATTAAGTTTGTTTAAGTTTTGTTTAGTTATAGTTTTAAGCTGTTTATTAATATGTATTAGTTTGTTATTATTGTTTAAGATTATTTTTGTGTATTTTATCTATGGGCCTTAGTTGCCTGAAAATAAAGGGATTATTATTATTATTATTAAGAACTAGGAATTTGTTGGTTTGGACAGCATTACTATATGATGATGATGGGACTCCCTGTTCCGCACGTAGACTCCTATTTAGTTCGTTGTGAGTAGAGATTCTGGCTAACAAAGCCAGCCTAGGTCTGCCCAAAAGCACAGAAGTTTCCTGGGAGCCACACAGGCTTTGCGGAGCGACCTCGCTGTTCCCAGGATTTCTAAACGTTGAGAAGTCACGACCTCGCATTCCAGGATGACGTGGCCGACTGATTCCTTGGCGTCAAGGCAGATCCTGCAAAGCGGGCTGTCTGTGGCGCCTATATTATAAAGATGTTGTTAAGGGGATTATGGCCCATAAGTGTTCCTATGATTATTCTAGGCCAAGCAGTATTTTGGTTAATCGCAGGTGTACAATTGGTGAAGCCAATTTTGACTGTCTACAGTCTGTTGCCCGTGACCATCTGTTGTTATGAAGTTTGGTTAATTTTTGGCGAATCCATGCTCAAAATTGGGAGAAAGGCAGGGGAAGATGTGGGTATGGGCCTAGCACTTTCATATCTGAGCCTCTCTTCGCAAGTTCATCTGCGGCATCATTAAGGACCCACTATACCCTTTGATCCACTGGAGTATATATAATAGAAGTATTGTCTTCATATAAACGAAATAGTGTAAGACATATTTTGTTGCAGTTTTTAACTAATGACAGTAGACCTATTCTTGCTTGTTTCTTCTGCTGCACGAAACTAAAGCAATGCTACCAATTACTGAGACAATGTCTGAAAGCCGAGGAGTTGTTCACTCAGAGGATGAATGAGGATTATGAGGTGAGGTATTCTTCAAAAGCCATTTATTCTTATAATTTCAGTATAATGTGGAAGTGATTGCACTCAAATTCATACCTATAGCGTCTGGATTTGTGTGTGAGTGACTTGATGATATTGTCCGTCAACCGACTCGGTGGACGGACGATATCAGTAAAGTGGCCGGAAGAAACTGGATAGCCACGACACAAAACCGCCAAAAGTGGAGAGATTTGGAAGAGACCTACACTCAGCATTGGGTGGCCAAAGGTTGAAGAAGAGAGAGAGAGAGACTTGATGATATGTATGGTAGGGGTTTACAATTATTACATGTTAAGTAAGTACGCCACATAATACAGCTACAACTTCTGTTTGAACCTAGAGTGTGGCATTTTGAAAACAGTCCTCTTTCATGTCAGCACGAGCTATGCAACAATAACTTGCGGTGGTCAGTGAGGTTACATTCGATCGACTTATGTATTGTCACTTCTGGGGGTTCTTTTGAGTGACTTTAGTATAATAATAAAATATCTGTGCTCCTGGGACTGTGATCACCAACTTATTTTCCTAATACTATCATCTTTTTACAGACCAATCCCCTAACAAAACAAAACCACTTAGAGTTTTTCAGTGGGTTTACTAAATCTACAATAGTGCACATAAGTATTGTTGATGAATGTCAAACAGAAAGCATTGCTATGAAAGAAGAGTTACCAGATGTTTGTGAGGAACTAGATGACATTATTGAGCCAAAGGAGGAACTTCAAAGTGATGGTATGTTTTAAGAACAGAAATAACAATTAACAATGTATTTTATATCGATCAAAATTGCTATTTCAAAGCTTTGGTGGTATTTGGTTTAAATCAACTTTATGGTAACAAAATTATATCTGTACAAATAAATTAAATGGAAGTGTCTGTTTGTAATGTCAAAATAACAGCATTTTACTAAATGCATTGTACTGTACATAGGCTTTTTATTCTGGTTGTTCATTAGAACAACCAGGATAAAAAGCCTATGTACAGTACGATTCACGAAAGATGACCACAAATGGCGGCCGTCTGCTCACGTACACTCATGAAGAAAAAACTTAAGACAAAATAATATTTTAATGTTGGTTAAATAATTTGTGTAATGTTGTAAACGCTGGTTATGCAAATAAATCAAACGTAAGTAATTTTAAATGTTCATAGGCTTTTTATCCTGGTTGTTCTAATGAACAACCAGGATAAAAAGCCTATGTAACGCCCCATGGGAATCCATGGGATAATGCCCGACATCAGCGCGGGTGAAACTGCGGATACAGTTCATAAGAAATAAAACCATTGTCTATTTTACATACTTTAAATTAAAGCTGTCAACTCCCGGCTAATGAGACACAAATAATTTTCTATTGTAATGGCCCCGCTCGGTATTTAAGGTGAACCTAGTCCACTTTTTTCCATACAAACTTCGGGTGTGTTTTACTCCACTGTCTGACATGGCACATCCAAAGTAAAATATGATATTGTTTTGTCTCATTATTAATATTATCTGTACGAAACAGAATTCTAGAATAAAAACCCATTAAAAAGTTAGGAGCCAACAAAGATTCGTTTTTCTTGCTAATTGTACTTAACTTTGAACGTGTTTAAGTAATAAACAAGTGTATAATCTCCAAAACCAAGTCGGTACCGACAAAGTTCAATTATCGAAAAGTTAATTAAAGTTTATTGGTTATTGATTTATGCATCGGCTTTTTTATATAACCCGATCTTCCAATGGACTTTTCTTAATTTTTTGGCGAATTTTTTACTATAAATGATCCTGCATCTCACTCAATAATGTTTTGCGTGTAGTCTAGTGTCTAACTGCTCATCACTGATACTATCTCCGTCGGACACGAAGCCTGGTGAGACAGCGTGATTTTTAGCCAGGACCACCAGTGAGTTCGAGCCCGCGACTAGGTTCCCCTTAACCGGTGGCACTCGATGGTAACAGTAGCTTTTCGCATCTAATTATATTCGTCCATGTCGTTCTTCTAAACTGCGCTACGGATTTAGATGCGGTTTTGATCATCATTTTAGTATTTTTTTTCCGGAAGGTCTATGTTTGTGTTTTCACATTTTCTTATGTTTTTTGTTAGGCTGTATATTAAACAAATTAGCCAGCATCGTTCCAACTTGCGGTCCGACGCAGGTGGCAACACTACTGTACCCACGGTGCGTCGCTTGACTCGTGATACTAGCGCTATGTTTGGTCGCTGGAAGCAGTGGCGCCAACAGATGACAATACAATCATTTATTTAGTTACAGTATCTTCAGGATTAGGAATTTTAAATCAAATCAAATTCAATCACCAATTGTTTCGTAGAGGGGTAGCATGAGAAACGGTTACCACGTGCAGGGCAAGCCGCATTATATTTTTAAAACAATTAACATCAAGTACACCACGCTTTTTTATGATATAACGTTTTTGTCAATTATTCTTATTTTAAACTTATTGAAGATTTTCTACTTTTTAATTTGGTTTTCTATTGAAGCGTGTATTTCAGTTTTTTAAACTTATAGTTTTGTCAGAATTAATTGGATCACCGAATTTGGAGGGTCTTGTGGATCTTTGACAATCGTAACGTGTCGTCAGAAGCTCGAAAGTCTGACAACCAGTCTTACCAAGGGGTATCGTATTACCCAGTTACTGGGTAGTGGAGGTCAGATAGCCAGTGGCTCCATGTAAAATACTGCTGTTCAGCTGCATCCGGTTAGACTGGAAGCCGACCCTGACATAGTTGGGAAAAGGCAGGCAGATGATGATTATGATGTACGATCTCATTTACGAATGCTAAGATCGCAAGACTCGACTTATGTACAAATAGAAAAGCTTTACACCACAGACGCGACTTATAAATACTAAAATAAAAGGTTATTTCCTTTTTTGTACTGGTTCATTGTAGCATGGATCTGTTGCCAAATATAGAAATATCCTTTATAATATCGCCTACTAAAATTGGAGCATGTGCTTTAAACGGAGTTCTTACCAGAGTTCAACTGCGCTCGCTGCAACCGGCGCACACATATGTAAGAACTATGCCGATGCTAATTACGTAGTGATATCCTCAGTGGGCCACCCGCTGAGAAAGATCACAAGTGCTGCGCATCTCTTCTATCGCCAAAGGCGGTAGGTGGTGCACTTGTCACCCACGCTTGAATTTGCCTGTAGAAATTGGCACCCGGGGCACGGACCCTGCTTGGCTCCCCGCCACCCCCTCTCCCCCCATGTAGATCTGGGGCTTATTACGACCGCGACTCATATTATAATCAACATACAACCTGACACTGACCTACAAATTGCAAAAAAACGTAAATTTGTATTTCGCGCTATGCCTTAGCTCATCCACCTTAAACTTACATTTAAAAACCGTGAGAAGGTGCGGGACGCTAGTCTATATCTATATACTAATATTATAAAAAATAATATGTAGGGGGTAATCTCTGAAACTATCGGTCGTATTTAATAAAATATAGCCCAATTCTTGAAAAAGGGTATGTCCCTATAGAGGTATGAGGAACAGGGTGCAATGTTCGCCCATACTCTATTGGTAAAGGGAGGATCATCCGACCAGACGGGTGTTGTGTCTGGCGGGCAACTGCCCGACGGTTGATGTCGGGATGTTGTACCTATGCGAGTCGCTCGGTAAACTCTGATTGCGCGATGCAGGATTTTAGATGGCGCCACTTTTCTGTTTGTGTTTATAGATATTTGTAGCGAATTGTTTTTTCTGTAGTGCCGCTACAGCCTTATAGGCTATTTATCATCACGCTATGACTCATTGAAGCCGAACAAAAAGTTGCGGCAAGAAACTAGTTGAAAATAATTGAGTAACTCTTGACTGTTTCTGTTTACTTACAGAGCTAGAACCGGATTTAGACAATAGCTGTGTCGATGTAGCAGATATACTACCACACCATTCTGAGTCAGATTCAAAAGATAATGTACCTTTAATGACGTTTAAAACTGAAGTGGAAGAAGAACAAGAAGTATCTCCAAAGAAACGAACAGCTAGGGAGACGACAAGTAAGTGTTAGTTAGTTAATCCATAGCTAAGCAAACAGGCCAATGGTTCACCTGATTGGAAGTGGTTAGAGGCAACTAAAGAATTTATTTATTTATTTATTTATTTTATAACATCTTAAACTATCATTACAGGGGTTACCCTAATGCGACAGTTAAGAACTTAAAGTAATAACTTAAGCTATATACTTACAATAACTAAATTAGAAGAAAAAAAAATACACTAACAACAGTATTAAATTATTTCACAGTTAAAACACAAAACATAGTACATATAATTTAATATAATTTACTCGCTTACATGTGCAATGTGGAATCCTATCCATTGGACTATATCTTGAAGTAACAAATGATAAACCAGGACCATCATAGATAAATTAATAACTGTTAATTTCCGATAACAATAACAAAACCACGACCAGCAAGACGGCCAGTCACCTGAAGCAACACTGGTAGTTTGAAATGCTACATAATTCTTAATTATGTAGTATTTTAAATACCTGTCTTATAGAACACTAGCAACCCGCCCCGGCTTCGCTTTGCTAGTAGAGCATATTATGCCTACGTGTTTGTCATGTCACTAAAATAAATAAAATAAACTAGTGTGAGACCCGTGCTTGAATTTATTTTTGAAAGTTTTTTTTTGATGACTCCTAAAATATTCATTCAAATTAACTGCTGTAAAGGTTTATCATAATGTGCATAAAATGCTTAAGGGCCTAACAGGGTCCCGTTTGGTAGCGTAACACGGTCACTTTATGACCCGTACTGCTCATTAACGGCTTGTCTTGAACATTTGAAAAATATATGATTTTGCTATAGATTCATATAGATCATTTTGCCGACGGTACTTTTTTTGTATATTTAATACTTTTGCTTTAAAAAAATATTTTCCAACACGCAATATGTTGGCTTCTATTCCATACTCCTACTAAACGGCTTCGTTATTTGGAAAAAAAAATACACTGAAAAATAGATAGTTAGAGGTACCACAGAATCGCTAGAGCACAATTGTAAATTAATCAACATTTGCCAAGAAATATCCCCATTTTGAGATAAAGGCTCATAGGTGCCCTGCGCAGGCGCGGGCGGCAGTCGTGCTTTAGCATTCAGACGGGAGATGAGGATACTATGGGCCTTAAGGTAACTAACGTATTTAAGTTGATAAGGATTAATGTTCTACCCTTCTCAATTGCTTTTAATTTACCGCATTATACGTGACCATTGTTTTAGTAGTTATAGTGGGTATAGTAAGCTATCCTAAAAAGATAGAATATACAATCGCGGACTTTTCTGTAGACCTATAGATAAAATATCCCACTATAAATTGTTTTGTTATATCTCAAAGGGATAAGGCAGCGTTTGCGATGAAAGCTCCCAGGCGGCTTTGCTTTTTCCGACATTTTCAACAATTATCGTCATATTCTAACCAGTTTACAGAAAACCTTAGCCAAATTATACACATTTTCCTCATGAATTACTCTGTATATTGGTGAAAACCGCATGGTGAAAACCGCTGTTCAGTATTTTTTGAGTTTACCGCGAACAGACTGACTGACGCGGCGGGCGACTTAGTTTTATAATAATATAATGTAGTGATTTTTTTTTTATACAAACTTAATAATAAAAAAGTAACGCCACCCGTATTAAATTTAATATTAGGTCCTTACATATGAAATTGATCTTTTATATGGAAAAAGCAAAACTAAGGTTTTTTTTTATATTTTTTTATTTAAGCAATCAAAGTAGGTACCGTTGTGATCTATGCACTTTTGCCATTTTATAGGGAGTTCATTGATACCTTTGCTGAAAAAATTGCGGGAGCGAGAATCAACAAAATCTTTAAAGGTGTTCTGGACTGCCTCATCTGAATTGTTTTTTTTTTTTACAATTAAGAAATTATCCAAATACCGAAAAAACTGGTAATCGGTTGGAGCAAGGTCCGGGGAGTATGTTGGGTGACGGAGACATTCTAATTCTAGCTCCTCTAGTTTCGCCACCGTTTGTTGTGCAGTGTGTGGTCTAGCGTTGTCCTGAATGAAGCAGCAGTGGGCTAGAGCGGTTGACCAATCTCGGCTGTTAATCGGCTAGCTTTTCCATCATGGTTTCCAATTGTCGGCAATGCAGATCTGCCGTAATCGTCTGACCCGATCTTAGGAAGCTGTAGTGGATGACACCAACGCTGGTCCACCAGACACTAACCAGTACCTTTTTTTGAGTCAACTTTCGCTTGGGGCAGGATTTAGCTGGTTCTCCTGGATTTAACCACTGTGATGACCATTTCCGATTATCGTATGGGATCCATTTTTCATCACAAGTAATGATACACTTCAAAATCCCTCGTTATTGTGACGGTTGAGTAACGTGACGCAGCAGTTGACGCGTGTTTGTTGGTTTGCTTCACTTAGCTCATGCGGTACCCATTTTTCAAGCTTTTTCACTTTTCCAATTTGTTTCAAATGATTCAAAATGGTTTAATCACTCACACCAAAGCCTGCAGCTAATTCTGACGTGGTTTGAGATGGATCCCCTTCCACGATCACTTTCAATTCCTCATTGACTACTAGGGTCTCCGGCCGTCCACGAGGTTTGTTCTGGAGGTCAAAATTTCCAGAACGAAAGCGTTGGAACCAAAGACGTGCTGTGTTTTCTTTTACAATGGCTTCTCCGTACACATTATTAATCCTTTGCGCTGATTCTGCAGCGCTAACGCCACGATGGAATTCGTATTCGAAAATAATGCGATATTTTATGTTTTCCATATTGAGCACCGACCGATGTTAAAGCAAAATTAAATGGCGCGAAAACAAATTAATTATTACATTCGAAACACAAATAGACAAGCTTAAAATTGAAATAAATTTGAATTTGGAATTCTTAACCGAACGCCGCCGGCTTTTTGAGATCAAAGTGGTCAGTTCTATAAAACATCAATTTCATATGTAAGGACCTAATATAACCACATTGTCTTATGACAGCATCGCATGGATCCCCAATAACAAGATAAAACAAAGCTAGAACGGCTTCAATAGCTTTTGAAGCAAATCTCTCAAAGATACGAATAAACCTCACCAGCTTGGCCCGCAGGGGCCAGGCTATTTTGTTCCTCGACTGGTCACCTGTCTCGGCCGCAGGCTGGAGACAAAAAATACAGAGAATACAGAAGTCAATCTACATACAAAGTGCGGTCGAGCAACGCACACATAGACACTGCTCACGGACATGATATCTCGAAAATCAAAATCAAAAGTCATTTATTCAAACTAGGCTGAGAGTCAGCTCTTTTTGAACGTCAAAATAAAATTACATAAGACAGTCCCCCCAAAACGCCCGCCCTTCACCACTTCCTAGTGCTTTAGCTGGGAAGAAGAAGTAGCGGAACAAACTCCCCAGCAGCACAGCTGTCTGCTAAGTTAGAAGAACTTGATTCTATACAATAAAAGGTAATAAAAATTAGGAAACACAAAAAAAAAACAAAAAAATTGCCATATGTCAGCTAGCACACGCCAATATACCATCAAAAATTGAAAACTAAAAATAATAGAAAATTTAAATAAAACGGAAACTGAACTTCCAATCTAAATAATAGCCTCCAGGCATAAAGGGCATGCCCGCTTACATATGCAATTCTAAATTGTGCAAATATAGCTATAACTTAAAGTAACAAAAGTTAAACTAGGACCTCTGGACTAAAATTTATAAAAAAACTTAATACAATTAACAATAACAAAACCATGGTCAGCAAGACGACCAGTCACCAAGAGCAGCACCCGTTCACGAGCATAACGCAAAGATCAGCCATCACCCCCCTCGCCATATTTGAGGGAAGGAGGCAACCCGACCCCCGACGCTACCGCAAGCAGTGACATCTAAGGGAGCATGACGAACTTGCTGCCGGTTGCACTGGCAAGAATAATCATGAATTGTCGAGGTCGCTAGCTAACTACATATTGCAATACTACTAATTAAAAAAAACATTGTAATGAGTAGATTAAGTCAACAACAAATGAAAAAAGAAAAAGGAAAACTGAATTATACAGTCAGATAAAATAAGCAATTATATGAAATAAAATAATGATATAACCTGTCAGTGGGTAGGCTAATTCTGGTGAAAGAACACAAACATTGTCTTGAGTTAATCACAGCGACCAACAATTCTTATCATTTAAGTAGTCGTTGATAGAATAGTATGCCTTTGAACAAAGGGTGGATTTTACTTTAGCCTTAAACGCACTAAAATGCAAATCTAGCAAGGAAGAGGGTAGCTTGTTATAGAAGTTATACCCAGACCAACAAATTAGTAACTCGGACAGGCTGTCACGCGTCTGTGAAGTGCAAAAATGGAGCAACAAAAAAACAGTTATTATAACTGTTCAGTGGAGACGGTTGTTTAAATTCAACATTAAATTATTGTGAATTGACGTTTTTTAAGCTACCGGTTGTTTCAGAGAGGTATTTGCTTGTGTTTTGATGGTTCGTTTTAACGTAACACATTATAGTTAGTTGTAGGTAAGCGAACGTGACTTTGTGGCCTTGTAATATTTTTACAACTCAAACTCAAAGCGGTTATTTCAATTAACCCATTTACAGGCACTTTTGAACTGTCAAAAAGTCGTTCAGTTGGAAAGTAGAAGCTAGTTGCCCATTTCAAAACGTAGAGCTCTATGGAGAAGAAAGGGCAAGAAACTCCACGAACACTCTTTTAAATCAAGTTGGATATTTCAAAATCTTGGGAACATTATTCTTGTTGCTTCTGTATGTGAGAACAATATATATTAAAAAAAAAAACAATTCTAAATATATAAGATTAAAAATAAGATTAAAAATAAGCCCTGGAAGTTAGGAGATGACTAGTCTCAACCGATAGCGCCCGTTCACGAACTTGACGCGTGGATCAGCACCATCCAGCTCAACCATTTTGTAGGGAACCGAATGATCCAGAAGACGCGCCACCATCAGTGAGACATTTAAGTGAGTATGACATACTTTCAACTGTTATGCTTTTTCAAGTCAAAGTACATCAAAACAACACAATAAACGGATTCATGGTACTCACATTTACAAAATTTAAACAAAATGCCTCAAAATTATACAAAACTTTAGTTCGCAATGTATTTGAGATATTTTATGTATTAATAAAATTTGATTTCTTAAAAGAAAGATTTTTTTTTTCATATATTGAAGTAATCAATAAATAACACTTGGTTCAGTAAAAATAAAAACGTATTTGTAATGTCACAAAAATTTTAATAATAGGAACCAAAATTGTTCGCAATGTCAGAAAAAATAAAAAAGGGAAGCATCTCTTCCAAATAATAAAATTTTAACATGTACGCCCAGGTGACTGTGGAGCAGGGCCAGCATTAAGCCAAGCATTGTTATCTAAGATATGATAATCTAACTTATAATATGCTTGTCTACATAGTGTGCGTTTAATACATGATTTAAATTTCTTTTCATTTAGTTCAAGTATATCGACTGGTATTTTATTAAAACATTTTACACAATACCCCATAAAAGAAGTGTGTACTTTAGACAATCTGAAACGTGGTTGATCTAACTTGTTCCTATTTCTAGCGATAAAATTGTGCCTGTCACTTATCTTTCTGAAAAGATTTAGAACATACATAATGTTTTCATAGATATATTGACAAGGTACTGTCATGATGTTAATTGTTTTGAATAGATCCTTTCGAGATTCGCGTTTGCGGAGGTTATAGATGGCTCTGACAGCTCTCTTTTGCAGAATAAAGATCGACTCAATATCCGCAGCCCGTCCACATAGAAAAATACCGTAAGACATGATGCTATGAAAGTAACTATAATAGACCAGTCTCGCGGTATCCACGTCTGTTAATTAACGGATCTTCCAAATAGCGTCGGGCAAAACTTAGGGCCGGTTTTTTGATCTGTAGTCAAACCATATAACCGGCGGCCGTATAAAGGCGGGAGGAAACGCCCGGGTGTTTCTACTGCAAAGATCGCCCTGAGGCGGTGCTCCACTCCCAACCAGCCGCCCGGCTTGAGTGGAGCACCGCCGTGTCTTTGTGGAGGCGATCGGTGACGGCGATCTCGCGCCCGGCCCTGGTCTGGACCAGCCATGGTACGGAGCGAGAGTGCATGGGTAGCCGTCACCTCATTCTGCGAAGCAGTAATGCTAGTGAAGAGAGAGGCGGCGCGCGTGAGGGAGTGGCAGTATATGCGCCTTCACGGCCGTAGCCGCCGCGGGAGACGCCCTGGGCGTCGGGAATCCCAGGCTGATTCCCGGTCACCGTAGGCGCGGGCTTGCGGACGGCGAGTAATGGGTAGCTCGCTGTCCGGTAAGGACCAAGCCCGGGTCGACGGCGCGTTGTGTTCCACGCGCGCCTCAAAGAGATGTCAGCACCAAAGGGTGGGGTCCGCAAGGGCCGATGCCTGCCAGGGGTGCGGGTTGTTCGAAAGAGATACCGCGGCCCCTGGCAAACAGGCAACTGAGGGAACACGGGTGGGTTTTAGTCAGTAAAAGTCTGACACGCCCTCCCGCTCCACCCAGAGCGGGAGAAGTTATTTGATGATTTCCCACCCAAAAAAAAATAAAATCAAGGATGTATCGCCAGCAAATAACTCCATTTGTGGTTGTTTTTTAAATATTAAACCAAGTGAATTGACGCCATTTATATGAACTTTTTGGTGCTACAAATTATATTAGGTATTTATTGTAGTACCTATAAACTAAAAAATACGCTCATCTTCCTCATTATAAATAGTTAAGATAGAACTTGACGGACGGTTGGCGCCGTGGTTAAGCGATTGACTACTGCGCTGCGTGTCGCGGGTTCGATTCCCGCACGGAAAAAATATTTTTATGACCTATAAGTAGTTATTCCGGGTCTGGCTGTTTGTGTGTGTGAGTTAAAAATTTTGTAATCGCACACACAATACAGGAGCAATTCCTAGTGTTGCGCAACGTTTCTTTTAAAAATAAATAAAAAGAAACTGCTCGGCGAGCCGGCCGGGCCGCCCGCGTAGCCGCCCGCCGCCGATCAAAACTATTAGAGTTGATATTATTTGTGATCAGTGCAAGAATAGGTTGTAAGGTGGCTATTAAGCTTGATTTATACCTATAATAGTTTCCTATTTTGAATCAGTATAAACGAAGTAACTTTTTTGCAAGGTAAACTCACGCCATCAAAAGTTGAAAACATAATTTTTTGTTTGTGTAGATGTTGTGTTGTTTTTTGTGTCATTTGTTAAAAAGATAGGGCAAAATAATTGTGTAAATAGGGTAATCCGTTTAGAAGTTATTAGGGATTTTCGATAGTGAAAGTTGAGAAATGTAAAATGTTATATGTTTTTGTTCTGTAAACTAAAATATAATAATCGTGAATTTCGCCAATGTCGAAATCGTCGCAAGATATTTTCTGTGACTTTGTAATATAACAATAATAATAAAATTAATATATTTTAGTTAGTATTGGTTTATATTTCCGATCTTCCTGTTTCATTCTCAATAATAAATCAAACACCTAGATACGAGTGCCACTACCCGATAGTTTTTTGTGCATAAGCCAAAGTTGACAACCCTAGCGCGACCGCTGAGCATAGGTATGAAAAGTGACGTACGTACATGTGATTGACTTTTTTTTGTACCTACTCTCTGTATTTTGTGCTGGAGATACCTCCAGGAACGCACGTATGCCTGTTTGCACCGCTTTAATTTGCGACACAAAGACACACCCATAAACAAAAAAACCGTTCGATTTCCAGCACGTGAACCCGCACACGTGTTGTAAACCGCACGTTTATTTATATATTTAATACTTTACGCACAGAAATGTACAGAGGCGGCACGTTGTAACAAGTGCAAACAAAGTTCGGACGTCCGCACTGTTTGGCGGCTCTGACTCAGTTGAGTCGTCTTTTTTGTTAACATGTTTCGTACAGTTGTACGAAACATGTTATTTCTTGAGTTGTAGTTGTTGCTGATAAACTTGAAAATTGGCACGAATACGTGGGACACTCAGAAAGTTTTGCGAAAATAAAAGTAAATGTTCTATAGGTAAATATTTTTTAATTAAATCTTTTCAAAGTACTCTCCACTAGCCTCTTTACAAAGTTTCATGCGTCTGAACCAGTTTTCGAAAAACTTTTTCCAGTCCGCCGCAGACACCTCGTTTACCGCTGCTGCGGTTGCTGAGACCCTCAAGCGGCGTAAATACTGTAACCTTATGGGTAACTACAGTTTTGAGCCGTTTGGGGTCAAAACGCTCGGGTCATGGGGCCCGAGTGCACGTCTCCTTTTTAAGGAAATTTCTCGCCGGCTGGTCGACACTTCACGTGACCAGAGGGCTGAGTCGTTTTTTGGCCAAAGAATTAGCATTGCCATTCAACGTGGCAAAGCTGCCAGTCTTCTGGGCACGTTTCCTGATGACAGCGATGCGGAGGAATACTTCGACGCCTAAGTGTCCTTGCGTTGTTTGTATTTATTTTGTATATCGTAGTTTTAATTGTTAACAAACTTGATTTGAACCCTGTGAAATGTTCAGTAATATCCTTTAGCAGAAAACGCGTCCCTCTCCCTACAACTTAAAACTAAACTTAAATGGCAGCTATTGCACAGATGCGATGGTGTACGTGACCTGGGCGTTTTTCATGATCCCCCAAACTTCTATTTAACGTGCATATTGAGCAAATAGTGACCAAAGCTTCGAAGTCACTGGGTTTTATTATGAGAATCGCAGGGTGTTTTAAGAAAGCCAAAACCCTTAAGGTGAATGCGCAGTGGTAGAGCGCGAAATTCAAATTTTGTTACGTTTTTTGCAATTTTCAGGTGAGTGTCAGCTTGCAAGAACAAATTTCTTATGGAAAAGTACTTGTGGAACAAATCTAACTTAGAAAGATGTATTATTGATTCTAATGATTATAAATCTTTAAATACGTACATGTTATAGTCACAAATCATATTTTGATCAAGAAACAAGCTGACACTCCTGAAAATCGCAAAAAACGTAACAAAATTTGAATTTCGCGCTCTACCACTGCGCATTCACCTTAAGATTCTTTATTGCTCTTATGTGAGAAGTCATCTTGAATATGCGTCACAAATTTGGAACCCGTGTTATAGCAAGTACATTGATCATATTGACGTACAAAAAAGATTAATTAGTTTCCTATGTTTTCGGCTGCGTTTACCATACCATTCTGAAAATTACATAAATCTCTGCAAGAAATTTCATTTACAGCCACTTATAAATCGTCGTCGATTGGCGGATTGCACTTTTCTTTTAAAAATTATTTCTAACGAGATCGACTGTCCTGATCTCCTGCACAAACTGCGTTTCAACGTCCCTCAAAGATCAGTTAGGTTTAATCCACCTATCTCCATTCCTTTTTCCTCTTCTAACTACAGGCATAACTCATACATGGTGCGAGCGAGTAAGGACTTCAATACTCTTTGTAAAGAGTTCTCATTTGACCCATTTACCACCAAAACCTATTCTGTTCGCACTCGGCTGAACGCTGACTTTTTCAAAAGTGCATAGTGCTTATTGTACCCTATATATTGTTTTTTTTTTGTGCTTGTTAGTGATCATAAGATTTCTACTACTTTTTTCTGTATTTATCCGTGGGAACCTGTAATTGGCTTGATGTTACATATTCAATTGTTATCTTTATATTATAGCTGTTGGTTGTCCTATGAATAAATAAATATATATATTTATATAATTTGTATTGGTTTAAAAAAAACATCCACGATAGTACAATATTTTGTAGTGCATGTCTGTAGTGGTAACGCGTAGTTCACTGTCACCAGATATTCCTCCTTTTTAGTCCTAGTTTGAATCATGCAAGGCACTATTATTTTCATTCGTGTGCCTATCAATCTTCTTCCAACATTGTGCTTACCAGATTTATAATCACAGGGACGACCGTTGCGAAGAAACCAAATCTAGACACACGTGGAATAAAATTAGAAGATGCAATAACAGCCGAGCAGACGAAAAAGGAAAACACTGCCTTCAAAGGTATCCGGACAACTGACAAACGTACGTCCAAACCTGGCACTTATTTCAAAGAGCCGTACAAATGTGACCAGCATAGTTTTAATCAAGCAGAAAAGATGATACTACATCCTCTCACACACACTGGTGAAAATTTTTTCAAGTGTGACTTTTGTCATCGTGGTTTTAGTCATAAGGGTAATTTTACGAATCATGTTCGTGTACACACTGGTGAAAAACCTTATAAGTGTGACTTATGTCAGCGTAGTTTTAGGGTAAAGGATGGATTATCAAAACATATTCGTGTACACACTGGTGAAAAACCTTATAAGTGTGACTTATGTCAGCGTAGTTTTAGTAGAAAGGGTAACTTGATAACACATATTCGTATACACACTGATGAAAAACCGTATAAGTGTGCTGTATGTCAGCGAGATTATAGTGATAAGAGCGGTTTAGCAATACATATTCGTAAACACACTAGTGAAAAACTGTATAAGTGTGTTGTATGTGAGCGTGGTTTTGCTTCAAAGAGTCAATTAAAAGATCATACACGTATACACTCTGGTGAAAAATCGCATGAGTGTGTTGTATGTCAGCGTGGTTTTAGAGCAAAGGGTGCATTATCAGAACATATTCGTGTACACACTGGAGAAAAACCTTATAAGTGTGACTTATGTCAGCGTAGTTTTAGTAGAAAGAGTAACTTGATAACACACATTCGTATACACACTTGTGAAAAACCGTATAAGTGTGTTGTATGTCAGCGTGGTTTTAGGGCAAAGGGTGCATTATCAGAACATATTCGTGTACACACTGGAGAAAAACCCTATAAGTGTGACTTATGTCGGCGTAGTTTTAGTAGAAAGGGTAACTTGATAACACATATTCGTATTCACACTGATGAAAAACCGTATAAGTGTGCCGTATGTCAGCGAGGTTATAGTGATAAGAGCGGTTTAGCAATACATATTCGTAAACACACTAGTGAAAAACTGTATAAGTGTGTTGTATGTCAGCGTGGTTTTACTTCAAAGAGTCAATTAAAAGATCATACACGTATACACTCTGGTGAAAAACCGTATAAGTGTGTTGTATGTCAGCGTGGTTTTAGGGTAAAGGATGGATTATCAAAACATATTCGTGTACACACTGGAGAAAAACCTTATAAGTGTGACTTATGTCAGCGTAAATTTAGTAATAAGGGTAACTTGAAACAACATATTCGTATACACACTGGCGAAAAACCGTATAAGTGTCCTGTAAGTCAGCGAGGTTGTAGTGATAAGACTGGTTTAGCAACACATATTCGTAAACACACTAGTGAAAAACCGTATAAGTGTGTTGTATGTCAGCATGGTTTTAAGGCAAAGGGTTCATTATCAGAACATATTCGTGTACACACTGGAGAAAAACCTTATAAGTGTGACTTATGCCAGCGTAGTTTTAGTAGAAAGGGTAACTTGATAACACATATTCGTATACACACTGGTGAAAAACCGTATAAGTGTCCTGTATGTCAGCGAGGTTATAGTGGTAAGACTGGTTTAGCAAAACATATTCGTAAACACACTAGTGAAAAACCGTATAAGTGTGTTGTATGTCAGCGTGGTTTTAAGGTAAAGGGTGCATTATCAAAACATATTCGTGTTCACACTGGTGAAAAACCTTATAAATATGCTTTATGTCAGCGTGGTTTTAGTGCAAAGGATGCATAAACTCAACATATTCGTGTACATACTGGTGAAAAACCTTAATGTGCAGTATGTCAGCGTTGTTTTAGAGAAAAGAGTAGTTTAACAAATCATACTCCAATACACACTGGTGAAAAACCTTATAAGTGTGATGTATGTCAGCGTGATTATAGTTCCAAGGATGCTTTAATAAGTCATATTCGAAAACACACGTGAAAAACCGTAAAAGTGTGTTGTACTTCAGTGTGGTTTTACTTCAAAGAGTCATTTAATATGTACACGTATACACACTGGTGAGAAACCTTATTAGTGTGCTGTAGTTCAGTGTAGTTTTAGTGAAAAGGGTAATTTAACAACACATACTCGAGTACACTCTGGCGAAAAACCTTAACAGCCTTACGTTGTATAAGCTATAAATAAGAGTTACATACTACCTTTACCAATAATGGCTGTGTAAATATTGTAGTTATAAATTCGTTATAACGAAAGTCACAGGCTGGTATTACACCCATTTTTTTAAAGTGTCTTATTAGATTCTATAATGCTAGTTAACCTCTGAAAATAACAAAAAAATATTTAACCGATTAGTGCACTAAAAATGCATTTAAATTTACATTTTCATATTTAGCGCGTAGTGTGACGAAAACACTGAACGCAATGGACGCCATATTAGTCTGTGGGTATGACGTCAGTTTGCTGAGTAAACAAATGCGCTGATATTTTATAGGATAATTGTTTGTAATTGAAAAAATGTGTTATTATTCTTTTTATCATTGGTTTGGTGTTCATGAACGTGGATATTATTTCAATAAAAATTACTTTGGTTACGAAAATAATAAAACTACAAAGTTGTTCAGCTGATTAGTTTATTCATCGGTATCACGTAATAACATGACGGCTACTATTTCATGGTATTTGTACGGTAAACCCGCACATACATCATATTACTTGTTATAATTATGTAGGCTAAGCAACCTCAGCGTTTGAATACGCGCAGTCGTTTACTGTAATTAGCAAGTAAAATAAAGTTAGTGATATTACCACACTCAACACGGGCGGTTTTACTTATCATCCCCGGCTTTATCATTTATTGTAAAGAAAGTCATCTTAAATTTTTTTTGGTCCTTCGAGCCGGATTGGCTGGGATCACGCGTATTATCAGTCCTTCGGGTATTTAGTACAAGGCGCGCGGGTTGTTCGGTATCGGAACCCTTCGGTGACTGTACCCGTTGAGTACTTCGCGACAGTGCCGTAGACACACAGTCAATTCAGTGATCACTAAGTGGCTCTCTCGAAGACGTCGATCGAGATCAAGGAGTCACATCATCACACCGCTGCTGAGCACAGCATCGGAGCGCATCGCGTTTGGAAAGTTGGTTCAACTCATCGTTTTTCAAGTAAGATTGTTCCTTAATTTTATCACTATATGCACTATGCTTTAAGCTCTCGTCAAGTGGAGATATTGGAAAATATAAATAAAATAAAAATCAACTTTGGTAAAGATCCATTATCGAGGAAGACTCCGGATTATATACAACGGAGGATTGAGACGTTGGATAACCTCTGGGGAGAGTTCAAACAACATCACGTCAAACTTTCCGAACATCCAGACGGAACCCAAATATTTTGAGCTTAATTACTATCAACAGTGTAAGGACCTCTATCAGTATATCCGAAACATTCTATCTTCATTTGGTTCAGGAGAAAAAGGAACACAGTCGAACACGGAAGCCATGGAACTATTGGCTTTACAGAGAACAAACTTTAGAGCATTCAACAGGTTAGTAAAGAGTATTAACGTGGACGTAATATCCGAAAGGTGGGAACTTGAAGACGAGCTTAGGGATATTCAGACCAAGTGGAACAGCATTGATTCATTACATCTGCGAATCGACCACATACTTCAAGGCGGAGATAAATCATACGAAGATGAATTTTGTAAGCATGAATCCATCTACGAAGACATCAAACGTTCGTTGAACAAGAAGATATCGTCCATGGCTCATGTTCAGAACGCGACCCCAAAAATAGAAATTCCTATTTTTACGGGAAAATACACGCAATGGCCAACTTGTTCAAAGAAGCCATCCACGATAACAACTCAATCACCAAGGCTCAGAAGATGCAACACTTGAAAGGAAAAGTCAAGGGAGAGGCCGAGTGCCTTATTCAGCATCTTCAAATTTTAACGCATAGATACAACAATACTCAGGTTCTCTTTACAAATCAGATAGAGATATTCCTAAATCAGCCTATTATTCACAAACAGACGGCATATGAACTAACAGCGACTATATGACACTACCACAGAATGTATTCACGCAGTACACAATCTTGGGGTGAATACTAATACATGGGATCTGTTGCTAGTGCATCTTCTCAGTAAGAAGCTGGACCAGGAGACTTACAGGGATTACAAGGAGGCTCGCGAATCACCCAGGGAGCTACCATCTCTGACTGAATTTATGGCGTTCCTTGAAAATAAGTTTACAGCCCTGGAACCCATACATCGAAGAGAGAAGGAATCAAACACAACACAGCAACCCTCTAAGCGGGGATCAGTTCAACAGGGTAGCAAACCTGTCAGTTATGGAAATTGGCACAGGAATCAATATCAAGTGGCAGCGACTCAGGGTCCAAACTGTCCTGTTTGCGATAAGAGTCACTTTCTATTTACCTGTAGGAAATTCTTGAAAATGACCCAGAGCGAACGATTAGCCTTGGTAACAAAGTGCCAATACTGCAAAAATTGCCTTTACTATCATCCCGCCACTGAGTGCATCAACTCAAAGTGCTGTAAAAAGTGTAAAGCGGACCACAACACTCTCCTTCATGAGACTCGTGAAACACACCCACAAGCCGCAGCTGTCACGAGCTCCAATACGTCCACAGCGCAGTCAAACTTGCCAGTACGTAATAATTTGCACCCGGTAGGCTGGTGCTCGGCATGGTCGCAAGACACTTATAACAATTTATATATAGGACTCGGAGGCGAGTCGTCGGCATACGAACGAATTACCGTTCGACCCAGGTGGTGGGCGCTTGGCACTGAAAGTGATGAGGTGTTTTGCTCTAAAGCAATCTTAATAAGGTGCGTGTTACGGTTTCTTAAGTCTAAGATCCGATCCCTAAAATTAGGTACATTTAACGCCAATGGCATCACTGGCCAACGTGATGAGATCGCCACTTTCCTCCGCGACCATCACTTGGACATATTACTAGTACAGGAGACTTTCCTTAAGCCCTGCAACCGCGACCCGAAAATTGCAAACTACCGCGTAGTGCGCAACGACAGGTCGCGCTGCTACCGGGGCGGAACTCTCATCTACTACCAAAAATCCCTATACTGCATCCCTATGGATCCGCCCACTCTGGCCCGATTAGAAGTCTCGGTCTGCCGACTAGGCATGACAGGTCACCACCCTATCACCCTAGTCTCAGCCTACCTCCCTCCCCAGTCCCACTAGGAGGACTTCGACCTAATCGCCAACGACATCGCACTTCTATTAGGAATGAGTGAGTCCGTTATCATAGCGGGCGATCTCAACGCGAAACACCCCGCGTGGAACAGTTCTCGGGTTTCGACCAGAGGGAGACAAGTGTTCAACCTCTGCTCGCGCCTGAACTTTGACGTCATCGCCCCGATGTCGCCTACCCACTTCCCTCACGATGTGAATCATAGTCCTGACGTACTCGACATTGTCATTCTGCAGCGAATCAACCTCCGGTTGAATTCCATAGAAGCAATAAACGAACTCAGCTCCGACCATCGCCCCGTAGTCATGCATCTGGCCCCCCGGACGGGTCTCCCAGATCCTGACCTACCGCCCCTCACCAAACTGGTAACGGACTGGAGGAAAGTAAGCGATTCGCTGAAAACCAACACGTCCGCCCACTTGGACGCTATACCCGATCGTTTCGACTCACTCGCCGATACAACGGCCGCGATCGACTCAATCACAAGTCACGTACAATCTGTCCTGGACGAGAGTTCGAGGCGGGTTCCGGTGGGGGAAGACCCCGGCTGGAAGCTGCCGGACGATGTACGTGAACTGCTGAATGAGAAGAACGCATCTGTTCGTGCCTACAGCAACTTTCCCTGCGCCGCCAACAAAGCCCACATGCGCTATTTACAGCGAGCTGTAAAGACACGCATGTCGGAGCTGCGTGACGCGGGCTGGGACAAGATGCTGAGAGACCTCGAGCCGACTCATCTAGCTTTCTGGCGACTTCAGAGGAAACTCAAATCCAAAGAAGTCGCTTCCATGCCCCCCTGACCCGTCCCGATGGCACCGTAGCCTTCGACGACATTGACAAGGCCGAATGTCTAGCCGCCAGTCTAGAGGCTCAATGCACTCCCAGTTCTCAACCAGTAGACCAAGCGCATCTCGCTGAGGTGGACGCTGAAGTCGAACGTAGAACCTCCCTCCCGCCCGTTGAAGACCCTGATGACCCATTACCTCTCGTTACCCCGGACGAAGTTCACGAGGTCATCAAAGGTCTGAAACCCCGCAAGGCCCCCGGCGCTGACGGAATCACCAACAAGGTGCTCCAGATGCTGCCCGCCCACCTGATCATGCTCTTGACCACCATTTTCAATGGTGCCTTGAGCAATAATATATTCCCCGATGCATGGAAGCAGGCCGCGGTTATCGGCATCCCGAAGCTGGGCAAGCCCAAATCCGAGCCCACGAGCTACCGCCCCATCAGTTTACTGAGTAGTCTCGGCAAAATCTATGAGAGACTTATTTATAAGCGACTCAGAAATTATGCCGAGACAAAAGGCCTCATACCCAACGAGCAGTTCGGTTTCAAAAACCAACATTGTTGTGTGCAACAGGTCCACCGTATCGTAGAACATATAAGCGCTGGCTTCCAGCGCGGTACGATAACCGGTGCAGTATTTTCGACATAGCGAAAGCCTTCGACAAGGTCTGGCACAATGGCTTGATTTACAAGCTGTACCGTCTCGGTGTGCCAGACCGTCTCGTGCTCATCTTACGAGATTTTCTGTCGAACCGCACCTTTCGCTATCGCATCGAAGGGGCGATCTCGTCTCCCCATCCAATTCGAGCCGGCGTCCCACAGGGCGCGGTGTTGTCCCCGCTCATATTCACTCTATTCACGAGCGATATGCCAAAAAGTAGAAAGGCACAGTTGGCTCTGTTCGTAGACGACACAGCCATCTACTACACTGGGAAAAATCAGGACGCGATAGCCGCCACTCTCCAGACCACCGTCAACGTCCTTGGCGCGTGGTTTCGAAAGTGGAGGATCGATATAAATCCGGATAAAAGCCAAGCGGTGCTCTTTACGAAACCGCGACGCATTAGACCTGAACCCCCCCGTCCCATCTCCTTGTTCGGCAAGCCTATCCCTTGGGAGAAGCGAGCCAAATACCTTGGTGTGACCATGGATCAGCATCTCTCCTTCGCAGAGCACATAAAAAAGGTACGCTCACGCGCCGCCTTCGCTCTCGGCAGGTTACACTCTGTTCTGAACGCACGTAGCAAATTGTCACTAAAGTGCAAGTTGCGGATTTACACGGCTTGCATAAGGCCCATCATGACGTATGCGGGTGCAATCTTTGCACACGCGAACCCCCGATTCATCCATAGGATGCAGACCCTACAGTACCGATTCCTCCGGCAAGCCACAGGCGCCCCTTGGTTCGTTCGGAACGAGATCCTCCATCTCGATCTGAAAATCCCCACGGTCAGTCAGTTCTTGAAACGCAACTCGAAGCGTTTCTTCGATAAAGCCGTAATACACCGCAATCCCTTGATTGTGAAGGCCGCCACTTATGTCCCCAGTAGGATTAGCTCTGTCCGACGGCCGAGACATGTCCTCTCCGACCCAGACGACTCCATTACTATCCTTCAGGAAAGCAATAGGGCCACCAGTACAGTTCGCACACACCGCACGAAACCGTCATTCCGACCTCGCCGCCGAGGTTCTCGCGCCCCGCGAAGACCCCGAGAAACGGCGCCTAACGTCGAGACCCCCGACCGACCCTTTCTCGTTGAAGCGCCAGCCCGCGCCGCAGCTGAGGCAGTAGCTTTAAATTCCCCGATCAATAATAATAATGCCAATATTTTGATCCAGCCTGTCCCCAATGATAGCTGTCCCCCTATCAGTGACGCCCTGAGCCGAGGCCCGTACCCCACAGGGGGTGCCCTCAGCGTGCAATCGCTTAGTTTATAAATTTTAGTTTGTAAGCCCTGGCTGGAGGCGTTAAGATTAAATTCTTAATGGCAGCCCCAGGAAAGCCCGGTTGAGCAGTCACGGCCTCTCAAGGCCAACTGCGAGATGCCCAACAAAAAAAAAATCTTAAGTCTTTACGAATACTGCGTTTATAGTGTGGCCATTAGTGCTGTGCACTCCCTGAGGTATGCGCGGCGAGGTGGGAGGCGAAGAATAAAGTGCATGAGTTCACATGAGATCGATACATGTCGGACAGATCTTACGATATCAGTTTGCATTTCTAAGGCAAGACTTGTGGCGGGACGATGGTCGGAGGCTATCTATCTGTAATATATTATACTTACTTAGTTGATTAAAATGTAACCCAAATATACTCATATTTTATTAAAAATATGCAGGTGATAAATAAGAACTAAACTTATAAACTGGACTTGTTGTATTGAACATTTTTTATGTTTACAAACAATTATATATTCTAACGAAAGTTATTCTGACATAGATTTTCAACTTCAGCTTCCATTTCGTCCTCATCTTCATCTTCCATTTTGCCACCGGAACTTGAATCAGAGTCTTGCAAATTTATTATGAATGAATCGATAACATATCGAACCTACTATCGCGACTCCAGTAATCATTTTCATTTTTCTGGTCATGATCGTCGCATCTCTGCCCTTTTGCCGCCGTGAATTCCGAAAACAAGTTATCCAATAAGATTATCTTTTCGTCTAGAGAAGAATTAATATAGTTTTGGGCTATGTTGTTTTTAATATCAGCCCAGACCAACTCTATTGGATTTAAATCTGGATGGTACGGAGGTAAACGCAGAACAGTGTGTCCACTGGCTTTCAGGAGTTTGTCAATTCTATACACGGGTTCTTTTTGTGTATTTTTGATAAGAAGTAGCAGTTGAGCCTTTGTCATGGTTCCTGAAAATTCTACATTATGGCGTAGCAACCAGTTCTGCTTTGCTCACTTTTGAGGCATGATATAGTTGGTTTCTTCT
Source organism: Antitype chi (assembly GCA_947359405.1). Lineage (NCBI taxonomy): Eukaryota > Metazoa > Arthropoda > Insecta > Lepidoptera > Noctuidae > Antitype > Antitype chi. The sequence goes on from OX375837.1 coordinate 1,005,195, forward strand.
CAACCTGAACGCTGTGGTAAGATGCGTTGTCCATTACAACCTCAGAATTCGGCAGCAACTTATCTTTTGACTTTTCATCTACCCACTTATAAAAAGTAGGTCCGCTCATATCTCCATGATAGTCACCGGTTCTAGCATCTGATTTGAATATAGTCAATGCATCATCCACTAAGCCATTTCGACACCCAGCGTGGAGAATTACTAATCGCCGTCCTTTCCCAATATCAGCATGAATTCCGGGTTCTGACGATGATTGCCAACATTTGCTGGCATGGTGACTGGCGTTGATGTATGTTTCATCAAGAAAATATATGTTGCGGTTTTGCGTTCTGTAATTTCTGATTTGTGTAAGATATTTTTTTCCGCCACACTGTAATATTAGGCTGCTCTATAAGGAAATGTCTCTTTAATTTGCATTTTTTGAAACGGTAGCCCATTTTGTGTAAAAGCTGTCTTAAATATTCCCGTCCACAATTCAATATGCCATCCTTTCTCAAACTTGATAGTAACTTACGGACACTTGGTAATTTTTTTTCAACTTCGTAAAACTGATGAATTTTTCTTCTGATAACTCCAAGGTCAAAATCATCCACAACGTGTTTTTTCTTTAGAACTTTTGGTTCTTATGGCGATTAAAAATTTTCATTGGCTTGAATTTTCAATTGATAAATAACCCGCAGAAATCACATTATGCACGGTTCTTTTGCTGTACCCCGTAGCCTCCGCAACGATTTTGGCAATATTCACATCATTTTTAAATTCAAAGCTTTCTTTGTCTGCTTTTCTTTTCTTAAAATATTCAGGCACCTTAAAAATGACAGTCTTCATATCACGAGATAACGCACGACCCATCTTTGAATATTTCTCCCATGTGCGTCTGACATAGACAGTCCGATACAGATAACACTACCTGCCGCCACGAGCGTTGACAGCGCACTGACAGAGCGCAGCAGCCGATTCTCCCCCCCCGTCTCGCCGCGCGCATACCTCAGGGAGTGCACAGCACTAATGGCCACACTATAACAAATCGGTCTACCTCTTTGTGTTCTGGTGTGTACATGGCAAGTTGTTGTCTATCTTCAATAAGCAGCTTCGTTTGGTAACTAAGTTTACTTTCCTTGTATGTTTTAGTTTTTATTTTATTACAGACTGTTTTAATACTGTTTTTTTATATTACTGTATTGAGTTTGAACGTCATCTTCACCTGTTCTGTCTAGTAAACTAAAACATTTTTTCAACTCTTTTAATTGCTCTTGGTTTGCTATGATAGTAGCTTAATTCAATCTTCTAATTGAGTTTTTCACTATTTTGACACGCTCTATTTTCTTGCTGAATTTTAAAGTAGTGCGTAAAGGTCTGTGGTCTGAACTGAACTTAAAATTATTAAGAACATCTACGTTACTAATGAGTACTTTGTGTGAGGGAAGACAATAATCTATTTCATTTTTAGTAACTTTATCCGAAGACAGCCATGTCCAGCATCGATGAAGTTTTTTGTAGAAATAACTGTTTGCTAGGCTTAAGTTCTGTCCGAACGCGAATTGTCGATGTGATCGAAGGTTAGGCGAAATAAATAAGTCTGCGATGACGCTTGGCTAGCGGTGGCTGTGGACAATCCGCACTAGCAGCATGACGTGTGCCCGGCTCATCACCAGCACGCCGTGCGAGAGACTCTGTTTTCCCAGCGCTGGATCAAACGCGGCGGTCCAGTGTCTTTTCCGACTGTAACCCGAACTTCGTTGGACTTTAAACGTTTGAAAGATAGGACATTTAAATAAAACCAGTGTCAATAATCTGTAGTTACATTTATTTCAATAATTAATTACTTATCGTAGTATATTCTAGCACCATCCCGCCCCCGCACCGCTCTCTGTACATACATACATTTATACACTTCCATACATTTTCAATACCATATCTTACCTAATACTAACGAAACACTCGATATCTGACGGAATTTAATATTATTATAGGCTAATTCATGCAACGATATAAAATAGCTAATATCAGAAAGGCGTGGAACGCCTCTCCATGGTACCAATACCGTAATCAAATAATCAGCCGTCCCATACATTCGGGTCGAGTACGTATTGAAGTTTTGTATGGGACAGTTTGTTTATTTAAACTTCTCTCACGCAAAAAGGTACAAAGGCGGACTTAATGCCTTTTATACAGATCGTGACACGTAAGTTGAACAAAAATCAGAACAATCAACCGAAGGTAGGAGCGCGTGCACTCGTTGCCTCGCACCGAAAACTAATGAGTTCACCTTCTAGCAGTCATTGATGTAATGTGTACTGAAATTTCAAAATCAATTACAGATCGCGACACGTAAGTTGAAATTAAATCCGACATTTTGGTTCAACTTACGTTCCGCGATCTGTAATGACAGTTGATTATTTTTTCACGATTACGATGTTGGTCCCACGGAGACAGTTGTTCAGTGTGATGTGTATACCACATCCTTAATATGCCCAGGCCTTCCGGATAGAAGCTCCATAAGCGAGCCACCTGTACAATGAATATAATATAAAAGCAACGCGTCCCTGCGTCTGCAGCTAGCGCCAGTGCGGGCGGGGGCTCCACCGCAAGCGAACTATCTTAAATTAGGTATACATATTTATAAACTACAGGGACAGTCACATCGCCATCTAATTATTAAATGTTGGGACTACGGATTAGGTGATCTGTGCTTAGCTTTATGAATTACTACCTCGGCCCTTAAGGGTCGTAGCGTAATACGTAACTTAGTCATAACCTTCATCAAGAATTGCAATTTCAGAAGTATTTTCAAATCCGACGGTAGTTACAGAGATAACCCCGGTCGAACAAAGATTCTCTTCAGCTTAGAAGTAGCATTGTGAGGAAGAGAACAAAAATGGTTGATGTAAAATTTATAATAGGTAACTTTTGCACGATTGCAGCCGTGATACCCGTATAGTATTAGAGAAAGCACTTAAAATTGTGATCCTACAAAAAGTGAAAGTTTGTATGCTTAGATGTTAGATGTTTGTTACTCAATCACGCAAAAACGGCTGAACGGATTAGTATGAGATTTTGCAAACTGATAGTTTATAACCTGGATTAACACGTAGGATACTTTTTATCTCGGTAATACGGTCCCGCGGGATGATTTCCGACCTCCCGCGGGAGAAGCCGCTGGCAAAAGAAAACGCGAAATTGCCGTGCTGACAGTGCCAAGCTCGTAGACAAACTCTGGGCTGACTGTATTTAGATTGCTATCGAGACGCTAAGAAAAAAAATTGGCAGGTGGCGTTGTGTAGTTTCTGCCTACCGCCATGGAAAGAAGGCTTGAGTTAATGTATATCTGTCATACAGTTGGTGCATGTATGTCTGTCATACAGTTGGTGGCGTGCCCACACCCGAGAATATGTTACACTAGCTTCCGCCCGCGGCTTTGCCCGCGTGGAAGTCGGAAATTATCCCACGGGAACGTACTACCGAGATAAAAAGTATCCTATGTGTTAAACTAGGTTATAAGCTATCTGTGTGCCAAATTTCATCCAAATCCGTTCAGCCGTTTTTGCGTGATTGAGTAACAAACATCCAAACATCTTTACAAACTTTCACATTTATAATATTAAGTAGGATTCTGCGCAATATGCCTTGATTTAAAGATAAAGCGTCATGTTTGGGTAATGTACAACAATTATTTAACAAGGATCAGATAATTCACAGTTTTATATTAAGAGCGTTCATCCGGCGCGGGCTGGCAACGTCGCATTTCAAGTGGTTTTTCGTGATTATCTTATTAGGTTTAAATCAAAGTACATTTTTTTTTCAGCCAAGCACTAGATCGATGGTTTTCATAAGTTTGTTCGCAATTTTTTTTTACAGTTATTTTAGTGTTTACTTACAAAAATCGTCATACCATCAGCTATTTTGTATTTGCATTACTTGATTAAATGTTTTTATTTAAGACTAAATGTTAAAAATAATTATAATACTTACGATCTAGTGCTTGGGTGAAAAAAAAAATACTTTTATATAAACTTAATAAGATAAAATCACGAAAAACCACTATAAATGCGCCAATGCCAGCCCGCGCCGGATGATCGCTCTTAAGACATATTATTCAGCCGCATCCGGTTAGACCGGAAGCCGGCCACATAGTACAAGGCTATAGGATGGGAGATATGTACAGTGAGGTCAGATACATACTTAAGAAGTTAGTTTCAATAGTTACTTAATAATTGAGGTTAATCTTAACGAGACGACGCACTTTTATGTACATTATTAGTATGCTCGACCTAGTTATAGAGATGATGACATTTTTTTTTTATCAAAAAAATACTAGTAACAGAATAGACGGAACTCCTGAAAGTACTTTTTTTAAATAATTGTTTACCGAGTCGATTTCAGTCACTTTAAATAAAGGTATTTTTTTCGAAAACTATGTATTTTGCCATAGCTACCACCGATTGAGCCAAAGAAAATTAAATCTTAAATCAAGGCAATAAGACTCGATTTTAAACTCATAAAGTAATGCTAGGTTCCACACGATTTTCTTGATAATAACGGTTAGCTTTAATAAAAATAAGTTTTGGTCATTGTATTATGCTTTTAACTTGGTACTCTAATTTTCTATGAGGTCTTGCGTCAATACACGTTGTATACATACAATATGTTTGAAATGTCTCGCTGAGACGATTCGTAGCCTCTTGTAGCTTAAAAACATTTAATTTTAAAATTGTAAAACAACTAGCTGACCCGGAAGACGTCCTGTCTTAGCTATGAATTCGCATTTTATATATACATTTATGTTACCCGCAAGTTTCTTAATTTTTTCTATCATAAGAACGTTCTCCTGACAATAACAAACACAACAAAAAATTATAATGACCAAAATTGGTCCAGCCGTTCACGTGTGATGCCGTGACCAAGGGAAATAGGGATTATTACACGCTTTATATTAGCTTCACTTGTATGTTTGTTTGTTTATAACCGACTCCTTTGGGCGCTATTTTGACCCACTTTAAACGGTCAGATTTCATTGAAACTTTGTAAACTTATCGAGGACCGATAGCTATTTACTAATTTAAAAAAAAAATGAGAAAAATAAAAAAAAAGGAAAAAAAAACACGTTGTTGTAGTTAGCAGAACTAAAAAATAGAAAAAAATAATAGTTTAAAAAACTAAAAAACACGCTTTAAAAACCAAACTAAAAAAGTAGAAAATAATTTAATTCAAATAAAAAGCGTGAGGTTCTTGACATTAAGTGATTATAAAAATACCTCAAAAAGCACCCCACGCTTTTTAATTGAATTAAATTATTTTCTCCTTTTTTAGTTTGGTTTTTAAAGCGTGTTTTTTAGTTTTTTTTTATATATATATATTATAGTTGCCGCGAATAATCGAATACCGATTATTAGTCGAATAACTCGCCATTATTATTCGACATAAAAAAAGGAATCATCATCTGCCTAGCCTCATCCCAACTATGTTGAGGTCAGCTTCCAATCTAACCGGATGCAGCTGAATACTAGTATTTTACATGGAGCAACTGCCAATCTGACCTCCACAACCCAGTTACCGGGTAACACGATACCCTTTGGTAAGACTGGTTGTCAGACTTTCGGGCTTCTGACTGAATCAAAGATCTACAAATGACAGACGGGACCAACGGCTTAACGTGCTTTCCGAGGCACGGAGGGGTCTTGGTATGTAACGATGGTCACCCATCCACGAACCAACCGCGGCCGTAATCGATGTGGTACTGCTCTGGCGGGACTAAATATGTTGCTGCGTGCTGCAACACTGTCGACGCAGCTGTATGTATTCAGTCTTCATTCCTGTACGATGACTGAAGACATCGCAGAATACATCCGAGTCAAGACCAAGTGGACCTTGAGAGTAGAGAAGTTGGAGTCGCGCCATAACATAAACTTCAAGTCGTTTGTGGTGCGGGTTCCACCTCAGTATCTAGAAACCCAGTGGGTTCCCGCGTTGTCGTTGCGGGGGGGCTCAGTAGCCGTGGTCACCCTCCCACGGTGAAGCGAACGGGAACCCCAAGGTTGGGCCGCTCTTCAGGGCTTTTGCCTCGAAGCCGACGACGTAGCCGCCAAAAAGTAGGTTGCGGCGAGGTGCATCGCAACTGAGGCAGGCCGCGATGTCGAATGGGAGGTATCGCGGCGGAGGAGGAGTGCCGGTACTTCTGAGTCGCGCTCTTCCCTTCCGTGGCCTGGACGGGGCCGCCACCATTTGATGACGGACGTGGTGGGGCCGAATTTATCACAACATATTTTAACCCGTATCGGATTGCAATAAGAACTATTATCGCTCATAACGACACTATTTAAAGTTAACAAACATGGCCTTAATAATAACGAAAGCTTAAAAAAAAAACTTGAACAATTACGTGTGTATTTTTTTAAATCGTCATTACAGAATTTCACATAAGGTCCTTGGGTCCTGATAGCTCTTGGTAAAAAAATATAAACGAGCGATCGACTTCAGCCATTAAAGGTAACAGCACAGATTTTTATGATAAAAATACAAAGGGAAAGAAAGGGATAAAAGAATTGGAATTTCCTAATGAAAGAAAGGGACTTTTCCAAAAGACAATCAACGCGCGACTCATCCGTGTGCTCAAGCGATCGCTGTCGATGACGCGAGTTCCATGATTTTTGTTCACCCAAAAAGTGCTCAACGCGCCTAAAGAAGTTTTCACTTCAAAAAAGTTTTGGTCATTGTGTTATGCTTTAACTCAATACTCTATTTGGGATGTATGAGGTGTTGCGTTAATTATGTTAAATGTTATTTTATTTATTTTTGACAACATACATAAATACTCAACCTATAACGTTCCCACTGCTGGGACACAGGCTTCGTCTCCGTGAGAGGGAGTAGGCCGTAATCCACCACGCGGGCCCAGTGCAGGTTGGTAGATGTCACATGTCTTCGAATTTTTTGGTTCTAGGACATGCCGGTTCCCTTCACCCACCGTTTTGAGAGCAGTGTGATGAAATTGTTTACACACATCTTTTGACAAAATGGTTTTAAATCATTTGAGAAATTTCCGATACGTCAATAGTTATTAACAATAAAATTAAAACTCACAAGATATTTAAAAATAAATCTAGCTTTATTTAACAATCAAATTATTTTTAGTACATTATATTCGAGATAAACTGACGATGATGAAGTAGCTATATGTAAGACGAACGCCTGAGGAACAGGTCGGTCCCATATTTTTTATAAACGTTTGCATTCTAATCACAGTCTCCAAAAATATCTGTTATTTAATGGCAAAACATAGTGCACATTTTTTAAAATACTAACTGTAACCATACCTATGTTTAACAAAATAAATGATTGATTGATTGATTGATCTGTTATTTACCTAATTACATACATGGGCATGTGATACGGAGGAATGAGGATAACGTCGTGAAGAAAGTTTTGAGTATGAATGTCGATGGCTATAAGAGTAGGGGGAGATCGAAGAATCGATGGATGGACTGTGTGAATGATGATATGGTTAGAAAGGGTGTGACTACGGAGATGACGACTGATAGAGAAGTGTGGGAGAAAAAGACATGTTGTGCCGACCACTAATAAATGGGATGAGGACAGGAGAATTCATTTACCTATTTACATACCAAGACCCCTCCGTGCTTCGGAAAGCACGTTAAACCGTTGGTCCCGGCTTTCATTCGTAGATCTTTGACAGTCGTTACGGGTCGTTAGAATCCCAAATGCTGACAACCAGTCTCACCAAGGGGTTCCCGGCTTTCATTCGTAGATCTTTGAGAGTCGTTACGGGTCGTCAGAATCCCAAATGCTGACAACCAGTCTCACCAAGGGGTTCCCGGCTTTCATTCATAGATCTTTGACAGTCGTTACGGGTCGTCAGAATCCCAAATGCTGACAACCAGTCTCACCAAGGGGTTCCCGGCTTTCATTCATAGATCTTTGACAGTCGTTACGGGTCGTCAGAATCCCAAATGCTGACAACCAGTCTCACCAAGGGGTATCATCCTACAGAAAAAATGTATTAGGATAATCTTTTAAAATTAAAAAGAAAAGTCCTGGTTGACTGACTGACTCATCAACGCCCAGCCCAAACCCTTGGACCTAGAGAGCTGAAATTTTGCACAGAGGTTCCCTTTATAATGTAGACAAGGAATAAGCAAGGATTTTTCGAAATTCCAACCCCTAAGGGAGTTTAAATAGGGGATGAAAGTTCCGCGCGGGCGAAGCCGCTGGCAAAAACTAGTGGTTTATATTGACAATGAGAAAAGTTGTAAACTGCAATTTAGGAAACTAGACATTCTAACTTTGACATCAATTTATATTCTAGAAATCTGTAAATTCGTTAGACAATATCCAAACTTCTACCTTAAAATTATAGACCAATCTCGCCGATATGCACCGCGTTCACGTTTTGAAAACGCGCTCGTAATACCACAATCAAGGCTAAAATTACACAGCACAAGTCCTCATGTAAAATCAATCAAAATATAAAAATACATAACGATCTAAAAATGGAACAAAATGATAAAATATTTATTAACCGGCTCAGAAAACTACTGGTCGATAAATGCTATTATACACTGAACGATTTTTTTAATGATGATATCAAAATGGAATGACTTTCAGCATTATTTTATTCATATTTAGACATTAATTTAGTGATTTTAATTTGACTTTTGTTTTTATTTGTAGTAGCTACCTACGTTTTATTATTTGACAATTTTTTTATTTATTCGTTTTACATTATTTTAATCCGTGACATAATTATAATATTCATTCCTTCTTATTTAATTTCTTTCAATTGATTAATATTTTACAAATATACCGTATTATTGTTATGTTATGTATTTACTTCAAATCACTTATTGAATTTCAATGGTACCCTAAAATGTAATATTATTTATTTATAAATTGATTAGTTTTTTAATGATAACTCGTTTTGTAAATTATGACGTTCTATACACTTATAAATTTTAAAGCATGCTACTTATAATTTACTCAATTGTTGTGCCCGACAGGGTCCATGTGAACTTTGTAAATAATGTTAAGATCTTGTACACACATGACATTTGCAATGAAGATTTGAATTGAATATCGTATTACCCAGCAACTGGGTTGTGGAGGTCAGATAGGCAGTCGCTCTATGTAAAATACCGGTATTCAGCTGCATCCGGTTAGATTGGAAGCTGACTCAAACATATTTGGGACAAGAAAGTTTTTTAAATACGGGCTAACATGCACAAGCATTCGACAGGCTAACGTATTCAAAATTACACATTTCGATAACCATAATTCGTCGAATTAGTGTGTGGCCTACCAGGGTCGCGAATTTGTTCGAAAGTGATACCGTGGCCCTGACATAAGCAACTGCAGGAACACTGGTGGGTTTTAGTCAGTAAAAGTCTGGCACGCCCTCCTGCTCTACCCAGAGCGGGAGAAAGTTATTTGATGATTTCTCATCCAAGAAAAAAACGGGGTTGTGTGGGGGTCGAGTCGCAATCCTACAGTAAATTAATTACACATTACGGGGGGAGCGCTTGGGTAGCCCTATTTCATCAAAAAGGTAGATAAGGTAGCAATATTTCACAAAAGGGTAGGTAAGAAACGACTATTTCATAAAAAGGTAAGTAAGATAGGACTATTTCATAAAAAGGTAAGTAACGACGGACTATTTCATAGAAAGGTAAGTAAGATTGGACTATTTCATAAAAAGGTAAGTAAGATAGGACTATTTCATAAAAAGGTAAGGTAGGACTATTTCATAAAAAGGTACATAAGGTATCCCTATTTCATAAAAAGGTAGGTAAGATAGGACTATTTCATAAAAAGGTAAGTAAGATTGGACTATTTCATAAAAAGGTAAGTAAGATAGGACTATTTCATAAAAAGGTAAGTAAGTTAGGACTATTTCATAAAAAGGTAAGTAAGATTGGACTATTTCATAAAAAGGTAAGTAAGATAGGACTATTTCATAAAAAGTTATTCAATGGTATTAAATTAACTTAGAGGGTTGTATTTATTAATGACTAGATTATGCCAGCGGCTTCGCCCGCGTGCTGTTTGAAAATTAACCCACGGAAACATACTATGGGGATAAAATGGATCCTATATGTTATTTTAGGTTAAAAACTATCCTTGTGCCAAATTGCATCCAAATCCGTCCAGCCATTCTTGCGTGGTTGAGTAACAAACATCAAAACTTTCACATTTATAATATTAGTACGATTATAATTAAGTAAATATACAACATGTAATATAACTATCGCATGACCGCATACACCCCAATTAGAACATTGGACAAAACATGTTGACCCCAGTATTCCTTTATGCAACTAGCTTCAACTTTCCAACTGATTGACTTTTTGACAATTCAAAATAGCCTGTAAATGGTTTAATTGAAATAAATGCTTTGAGTTTGAGTTTGCATTTAAAATTGAATCTTATTTTGTTGCAATTAGATAAAATTTTCTTTGTATGACAAAATACATACCTATATTAAAAGTGACTAAAATTGATTCAGCAGTGAATAGGGTATTTTCCAATTGATTAAAAACTATTTTAATTAGAAGATAGCGGGCGAAATATGTAACAAAAAATATGTGAAATAGGGATTATTTCTTATATATATAGATTAGAGTTGCCGCGAATAGTCCAATACCGATTAATCGCCATTCCCTATGGCGAGTAATCGAATAACTCGCCATTATTATTCGACATAACAAAGGAATCATCATCTGCCTAGCCTTATCCCAACTATGTTGGGGTCAGCTTCCAATCTAACCAGATGCAGCTGAATACTAGTATTTTAAAAGGAGCGACTGCCAATCTGACCTCCACAACCCAGTTACCGGGTAACACTATACCCTTTGGTAAGACTGGTTGTCAGACTTTCGGGCTTCTGACGACCCGTAACGACTGTCAAAGATCCACGAATGACAGCCGGGACCAACGGCTTAACGTGCTTTCCGAGGCACGGAGGGGTCTCGGTATGTAAAGACGGTCACCCATCCAGGGACCACCCGCGGCAAGCGTAGCTTAACCTGATCGATCGACCTGTGCGGTTGTTATTACTAAGCACAAGCTTATTTCAAACGAAGTATCTGATCTAATACCTCTAAAAGAGCAATTATTAAATACAGGGTGTGGCGTAAACAATGGATAACCCTGAAACTATCGATTGGCCAAATTATCATCTATCATTTACCCCACTTATATCGCCATATACCCATGGATGACCAAATTATTGATATTTTAAATAAAAATCGTACTTACGCTTACAAAATCAGCTGCCATTTCTACAATTGGTGACTTTTCTCGTTTTGTTTTTTTTTTATGTCACTCCTAAATATTTGTATTATCAGATCAGTGTCATGATTTTTTATCACATTCTAAGATAACATTGCAAAAAATGCTTATTCTCAAATTTTTACATTTTTTCTTAGGAATTAGGCAATTTTCGGCCCCAGTATCGAAAAAAAAACATCCATGGGCATAATATGGCGATATAAGTGGGGTAAATTATAGATAATAATTTGGCCGATCGACAGTATCAGGGTTATCCATTATTTACGCCACATCCTGTATGTATAATAATCTGAATCTCGGAAACAGCTCCAACGATTTTCATGAAATTTAGTATACAGGTAGTTTCGGGGGCGATAAATCGATCTAGCTAGGTTTCATTTTTAGAAAACGTCTAACCAAAAAAATAAACCGGGCAAATCTCGGTCATCCAGATATTAGATACTAATATTAAAGTACTTGTCTAATATGGCTTGTTTGAGACGAGTGATGATCGCCGGCGTCTGTACGGTCAGCAATAGAAGTCCGTTATAATATACAGTTCAATAGTTTTACTTAATATCTTCTAAATTGAAACAAAATCGATGCTACACTGTGTATCAGTACTTCATGTAGTAACTTAGTCGTTTACACGGACGTAGACATATAGCGGCGGGATTTTCAAGATTTTTGAGCATTGAGAATCCAACTATACATGCCAGTTCGTCAAAAAACTGTGTCTGATTTTAATTTCTCGGTGCTATGTGGTGTGTGTTTGTGAGTGAGTGTGTTTGTGTGTGTGTGTGTGTGTGTGTGTGTGTGTGTGTGTGTGAGGGGTGTGTGTGTGTGTGAGGGGTGTGTGTGTGTGAGGGGTGTGTGTGTGAGGTGTGTATGTGTGTGAGGGGGGTGTGTGTGTGTGTGTGTGTTTGAATGTGGGTACAGTTCCCAGCCGTAACAGTTCAGTTCTATTTCAGGCGAAAAAGCAGATTATTAAATGATTTTGTGTCAATTTAGATGACGTAGTATGTGTCTGACATGCTTCTAGACAAGCAGCGCCATCTACCTTCGTCTCTGTCTTTGTAGACTCCGTTGTCTATTCACATACTCTATGCCAGCAAGCTTAGCATGACGCTTTCTATTTCTACGAAGAATATACATAGCTCTTTCTGTACAAAGTGACATTTCGTTTCTCCATTTTTGACTTCGCACCGTAGAAATCCTTCTACATTCTATCATATTATCTTTCGTTTCCAACGATCTTTTTCTAAGTTCGCCAACAAACTTTCCACTCGACGGCCACAGAGTATATACGGTTATTTACAAAATCATGATTCGTTTAGAACGCTTACATGTGATAATTAATAGAAAGACCAAAGCATCTTCTCCTATTGTACAGACGCCAGCGCATCAAGCTACCCCAATTTGTCAAATTTCTTTGATAGATTTTCAACTTTATTACATAAGCGTAAGGTTCATGTTCAATTGGGAAAATTTGACAGTTTGGAGTAGCTTGATGTGCTGGTGTATGTACATCATTTAGTTAATAGTTATATCCATTCTTCCGTCGACAAATCGGTGCTCGTGCTAAACCAGCTGATGTTGCATTTCACAAACGCGCCTCAATCATTTCGATTTACGCCTTATTGCACTGACGATAGAGTCGCATACCGCGCGCTCATGGATAGCATTATCTGTATCACTTTGTGTCCCATCCTTCGACAGCAGCAAACCAATAGCAACCTTATTACAACGACATTAAAGTTGCTTTTGGCAGTGATGCACAATCAGAGGTACAATAATTGAAAGGACTAGCTCGCTATATAGACTTGGCACTTCACGAGCGCGCGTGTATCATGACAATAGATACGTTGTGTCGCCCACAACAGTCCCCCCAAGCGCCTCACAGGTCAGTCTCGGAGGCCTGCGCGTCGAGCCAGTGGCGCGGCCGCGTGCGCCTGCGCCGGCTGGAGTGGCTCTGGAACAAACAGTACAAATTGTTCATTGATATCAAAATCAAAAGTCATTTATTTTAACTAGGCTGAGACTCAGCACTTTTTATCCGACTGCCCCAGAAGGAGGATTATGTTTTTCAAGTGTATACAGAATTATTTTTTAGTCACCGTCCAAATTTTTCAGGGTGATAGTACCCGTGAAATTGAACAACTTTCTCCAAGGAACATGGGTCGAAATATGAAAAAAAAAATCGGACCTCCCATACAAAATCGACCAGCTAACTATTGATTTTGCATGGGACCTCGATTTTTTTTTTTCATATTTCGACCCATGTTCCTTGGAGAAAGTTGTTCAATTTCACGGGTACTATCACCCTGAAAAATTTGGACGGTGACTAAAAAATCAGCCTGTATGTAAGTATATTTCTTTGGCACGCTCTGTAGCCTAAACGGTTTGACCAATTTCAGCTTGAGAGGTGCCGTTAGATTCGTCTTAATTGTTACCTTCTGCTACATGCAGTCGGAGGCAATAAAGGTCTTTATTGTTAAATTTAAGATGATGTCTCCGACTGCATGAGATTGCTTATAGTATTCAGTCTAATAGTCATCCTTTTAAAACAAGTTTCTTGTTTCCATCTTTTTTCATAAAAGTTCACTTTTTACGCAGTCGGGTTTTTTGATTTTGTAATTTTTGGCTTAAACTCAAAATCCCCCAAAAACGCCCGCCCTTCACCACTTCATAGTGCTTTAGCTGGGAAGAAGAAGTGGCGCAAAAAACTGTCCGTCAGCACAGCTGTCTGCCCAGTTAGAAGAACTTGATTCTATACAATGGTACGTAATTAATGAACAAAAAAAAATTCAGTCGTTACCGTCCCACAACTGGGCAAACGCTGTCAAGGACCAATCCTTCTTAAATTAACAATACTAAAAATAAAACATAAAATTTAATTATTTGTCATATGTCAGCTAGCACACGTCAATATACCAACAACGCATAGTAACGAAACTCAAGCAGAAATATACACTGTGACATTTTAGTAGTCTTACAACGGGAGAACACTTCATGTATTCAATTACTACTTTTTTTTTATTAAGCCTTTATTGCCAACACAATATAAATAATATAAAATCTCATAGTTAAACATGCAATTAAATAAATAATTTTATTCCTATTACAAATACCCATATAACCAGAGATTGGATATTCGGATGCATATTTATCTACAGATAATTTTTAGCTATGAAAGTATGGAAGCGGCTTTATAAATTATTTGTAATATTTATTAAAAACCCCGGGATTCTTGGATTGCATATCATATATATTCAGATGTGTATTAATTTAAAATTAATGTTTAACCCGATACAAATATGTGTATGTACTGGAGGAGGGGTGGTTTGTATAAGTTAAAACAAAAAATAAACAAATTACTTACCTAAATTAAGACTTTTCGATACAAAAGCGCATTCCATGTTAGCCAACATCTCAACTTTAGGTGAATATGCATCCGAGTCGGATATTCGACGTTTTGAAGGAGGTCAAAATCATGTTCAAAGTTTCCGTTACAGGTACATACTAACGTACGTATGAAGCTAATAACAGCGTGTTAATAAAAAATTAAACCTAACTGATCTCTGAGGGACATTGGAACGCAGTTTGTGCAGGATTAAAATGATCATAACTATGTTAAGCCATATTTTATACGATCGAGAATCATATTTTAAAAATTATACAACCGGCCATTGACCAGCAAATAGAAAAAAATAACCTCATAAAATTTTAATTTCGTTGTTGTACCTTGTGCTCATTGTTGTTGTTGTTGTTGAGCGTGGCATGCGCCAGCGCGTCCTGCACGGCGACTGCGGCTTCCATCTCGGCCGCGCTACATCCGCTTCCGGCCGCGCCCAGCTCCGACTCGTCGATATCTGGAATACAATTATACATTATAACTATTGGATACAAATATAACTCACAAAATACCGTGTGGATTATTGAGATGGGGCTCTGGCGAAACAATAACCAATTGGAACACCATCTTACATTTTATAGTGGAACCGCTCCACTCGTAAATCTTGGGCCAAACATGCAGATCATCCGATGTTTGCGCCGAGTGCCATCTTGTAGTTGACCTTATGAGGTCGTAACTAATAGGGTATTACACCCACTTTTGAAAATTGTCTAATTAGATTCGAAACTGCTTATTAACCCACAAAAAATAGATATATTGAATCGATTAGTGCCATAAAATGCATTAAAATGTATTTACATTTTCATATTTCGCGCGTAATTTGACGGAAACGCTAGACGCCATATTGCTGTGTGGGTACTACGTCAGTTTTGTGTGTAAACAAATGCGTTGATATTTTGTATGATAATAGGGTATTTTCCAATTTTCTTAAAAAAACGATTCTAATTTGAAGATTGGGAAGAAATATGTAACAGAAGAATAAAAGTAAATTGATTTATAGCCATTTTCTCAATTAAAAACGATTTCAATGAAAATTATTTATAGTTGTTTTGAATTTACCGCCAAAACGCTCCTTAGGAAGACATTTTATCACGTGACCACACGTGACGTCAACTTTGTGTAAACTAAAGTAGTTGTTATCAAGTGAATGTCGAGTTTATAATTAACAAGATATTTCATGGATAGAAAGTGATATTACTGCTATGCGGTGCCTCTGTGTACAAATACTTCTAAAACTACGCCAAACTAAGTATTTGTATCGGTGCTGTTTACACAAAGCTGACATCACGATGTCAAGTGATAAAAAGTCATCGTCATAAATTTTATTTTAATCGTTTTTAATTGAGAAAATGGACATAAATATTTTTTATTTTCTGTTAAATATATCGTCCCAATCTTGAAATTAAAATAGTTTTTATTAAATTGGAAAATACCCTATTATAATTGTAGAATAATTACAACTATCTTTTCCTTAATTAATGTCGCATTACTACGCCCAATAAGAGCTACGTCTGATCTCGTACGGGAGCGAATTGCGAATCTCAATACGCCACGCTCCGATATGTAGATTTTTGTTGTACTGACCGTGGTAGGAGAACAGCTTGGGTGCAGGCTGTGTGTCCCGCAGCGCGACCGTCTCGGCCTTCAGTCGCGCGGCATGTGCGCGTAGTCGCGCCTCGCAGTCTTCAGACCAGCGCTCGCACGGAGACCTGCGGTAGCACGTGTATTTTTATAATACTGTAACTGTACTGTTACCAAGTAGCTTATAGATAAAAGTGAAGGCAACACTCTAAATACCTAAGTGAACACGACTGTGGGCTAACCAGTGGCGAAAGCACCATATAACACGATTCCTACCGGTTTTTTTTTTTTTGGATGGGAAATCATCAAATAACTTCTCCCGCTCTGGATAGAGCGGGAGGGCGTGTCAGACTTTTACTGACTATAACCCACCCGTGTTCCCTCAGTTGCCTGTGTGCCAGGGGCCGCGGTATCTCTTTCGAACACGTCTTTCAAAGGCACGTCAATAGTGTCTACTATTGCCAAAAAACACTACGTGTATTTAATACACCATAATATTTAAACAGCAAAAACGCTTGTTTTTAGCTTTGTATTACAACAACAAAAAAAAACTAAAACCCGGCGCCAAAACGTCATAATAGAGAACTAAAAATTCGTACAACAGCGATGCCGTAATGATGTCACTTTAGGTCACGTAGCACCGCTTGATATGGACGAGAGCAAGTCGCTGAACAACGAGTTATGACAGAGACAGATATAGAAAATGCGTCAGCGAGAGCGAGATGGAGGAACATTGCACATTTTATTCGGTTTTCAGCTATTCAATTTTATTGTATTTTATTCTTTACATTCCTATATTAATTTTAGAATGATAGTAAGTATTCTTTATTGATAAGTCAGTATTTTTAAGCCGACGTCGCCGTCGCTTCGGCTCTCTTCGGCCCCAGCGGCGAGGTGTTAATTTATTTAATTGACACCTCGTCGCTGGGGCTAACGCTCTCTTTCTAAATACACACAAAAGAACGAGACAGTGATATGTGTTTTCTCTCTCTTATGTGTGTATTCAAACAGAGAGCGTTAGCCCACATTCGTCTTCACTTAGGTATTTAGAGAGTTGCCTCCACTATAAGCTTTTTGATTGTACCTATAAGGTGTATTGCCATTTAAAAAAAGTCTTGTGTGGAACAGTAGATTTTTTTTCAAGACATCTGAAGGCCAATTCTCGTAATAAAAAACGTTCAAAATCTTCAGCGACACGTTTATGTCAAATATGTAGGAAAACTAGACGTATTTTTGACAGATTGAGACTGACATCAGACTGTCAACGTTCTTAAAATTACGGGAATTGCCCCTCAGTTTGCGCGTCGATGCGTACACTATTTATTATTTATTTATTTATTTATTTATTTATGTATCCAAAGTATGTATGTGTTTATGTATGTGTTTATCTATGTATTCCAAAGGACATTAACGAGAGAAAAACACAACACAGGATAGTTTTTATGACAGAATAATGCACTGACCCTGAGAATCTTGTAGTCTAGCTAGTCTTAATTCTGTTAATTCCTCATCAAGACATTCCCTGCTGGATATAGGAGCAGACATAGCCCAAACTCTACCACTTAGAACGGTCGTGAGCTTCCCGCATCCAGCGGATTCCTGCAGCCTTCACCAGCAGGCTTAGCAGAATAGACATGACTATTAACTAAATCATATACAATAGGAGAAGATAGCTATGTTTTTCTAGTAATTATCGCAGTTATGCGTTCTAAACTAATCATGATTTTGTAGATATATATATATATACTTTGTGGCCGTCGAGTAGAAAGTTTGTTGTCAGTGTGATTTTGACAGTTTGGGAAGAAATTTTCTTCTGAAATAGTGTACATTTAGTCAAAGATCGTTACAAACGAAAGACAAAATGACTGATTGTAGAAGGATATCTACGGTGCGATGTCAAAAATGGGGAAACGAAATGTCACTTTGTATTGAAAAAGCACTGTCTATTCTTCGTAGAAATAGAAAGCGTCATGCTAATCCTGCAGGTGATACACGCTCGCTGATTGAGAGTACTACTTTACTATAGAATAGAAATCGCTTGTCTACAGTTCTCAGTGAAAAACCGTCAACTATCGATACGGAAACGTAATTTTTGTCTACTCTTCCGACGACAAAACGCTTGTCTACGCTTCTCGTGCTAAGTCTGCTGGACATTGCCAGGTCAGGATAGGCTCGACAGTTTGTTACGCCACAACTTCCCAGCTAAAGCACTATGAAGTGGTGAAGGGCGGGCCTGCCGGGGTACTGTCTTATGTAACTTTGAGGTTCGAAAAGTGCTGATTCTCAGCCTAATTAGAATAAATGACTTTTAATTTTGATTATTTTGTAGGAAGCCTTCCAATGCTACGCCCTTAACCTTTTGACCGCCACAGCGTAAACGCATCGGCGTCCCTCCCACGCCAAGCCAAAAATTCGGCGCTATTCTTTTTTGTAGCTATTTCTTACAAAAAAGAATAGGGGTTCCAAAATTATATCGATAACCAATTAATCATTGCTTTTCGTCCACTATTTTTTGAATAAAATATTACTCGTAACATCATTCTTTTTTTTAATTTGACCCTAAAATGTCTTTTTCTTGTCGGCATTAGCCGACAGTGGCGTTTTGGGCACGTTTTCATTTGTCGGCTATACCTGACGGTGGCGGTCAAAAGGTTAATCTTTTAACCGCCACCGTCGGGTATAGCCGACAAATGAAAACGTGCTTAACACGCCACCGACAAGAAAACAACATTTTAGGGTCACATTAAATAAAAGAATGTTGTTACGAGTAACATTTAATTAAAAAAAAAATAGGGGACGAAAAGCAATGATAATGGGTTATCGATAAAATTTTGGAATCCCTATTCTTTTTTGTAGGTATTTGCGCCGCATTTTTGGCTTGGCGTGGGAGGGACGCCGATGCATTTACGCTCTGGCGGTCAAAAGGTTCAAAGGGTCAAAGGGACACCGGTCATGAATCTGTTATTTGTAGTAGTTGTAGAATATAATATCACGCCATGACTCCCCGAAGGGTCAAGCAGAGGAATACAAGGCGAAACGTGTGTGTACTGTAGGTATTAGTGGTGTTCCGGATATCCATATCCGTGGATGTCCGCGGGGAAAAAAAGATCCGTAGCCGTTCCTTTTTTATCGGAGATTTTACCTTATGAATAATTCCAAACTACTACTAAACTTTGTAGACATTTTTTTAACTCGTACAACAAACACAAACGTTATCTATACTGCCCAGTGTCACACTAAATACATCTACAATTAATGACAGCCGAGACGAACGGCTTAACGTGCTTTCCGAGGCACGGACGGGTCTTGGTATGTAAAGACGGTCACCCATCCACGGAGCAACCGCGGCAAGCGTAGCTTAACGTGACCGATCGACCTGCGGCTGTTTATCATTTAGCGACAAGGCCCCACATTATGGCTGATTATAAAGAGAAGTGAGATAGCTACGTGTGCGCGTGGTGCTGCAGCCAGGGCCCGGGCGACAGCAGTGGCTGCCCGATGGCGGGCGCGGCGTGCTGCGCGTCCAGCCGCGCCAGCAGCTGGCCGGCCACCTGCTCCGTGGGCACGCGCTGCAACGGGCACACGACATGTTCATTACTCTACAGGAAAAGTTTTTATTCAGTGCGCAAACTGTACTGTGCTGGGAGAGCACAGAAATTATTCGTCGGTTATGCAAAAAAAAATCAGCTGTTTCATAGAAAAGTGCAACACCTACGCGGTAAAAATATATGGAACAGCTGATTTTTTTTGTTTTTGTGAAACTGACGAAAAATTTCTACGCTAGGGTGTCTAGAATGATATGCTGAGTTCATGGTTACAGTTTGCACACTGGATAAAAACTTATCCTGTATAATAATCTGAATCTCGAAAACGGCTCCAACGATTTTCATGAAATTTAGTATGCAAGAGGTTTCGGGGGCGATAAATCGATCTAGCTAAGTTTCATTTTTAGAAAACGAAAAAAATTTAATACCAAGCCAAACTCAATCATCCAGATGTTGTAACATAATTAACGCAAGACCAATTAGAGTATTGAGTTAAAACCATAATACAATGACCAAAATGAGTTTTTTTTAAAGCTACCTATTATTTCCTTTATTCAATAAAATACACATATAAATTATATTTTTAAATATTAGTATACAAATATAAAAACATTTAAAAATATAAAAAATAGTAGCCCACCGGTATCGGGAACAAGGTCCAAAAAGCTACCTATTATTATTAAGAAAATCCTATTTCCAAAGCATTACTTTATGCATATAAAACAGTCTTAATACCTTAAAATAAAATAAAATTCAGCTGTTCCATATATTCTGACCGCGTAGGTATTGCACTTTTCTATGAAAAAGCTGTTTTTTTTTTTGTATAACTGACAAAAAAATTCTACGCTGGGGGTCTAGAATGATATGCCGAATTTATGGTTACAGTTTGCGCACTAGATAAAAACTTGTCCTGTATATACATATATACAAGAATTTCTCGTTTAAAGGTATTAGATGTTGTAAATATTCGTCCACAAAAGATGATTAGATAGTAAGAGCCGGCAGCAGAGAGCTGAGGCCCGCAGTACCTCGTCGGTGCGCCCCAGCGCAGTCTCGGCCAGCGCCAGCAGCACGTCGTAGGTCTCCAGCGCGCGGTCGGCGGCGCGGAGGGCACAGCACAGCGACACCGACGTGGACTCTTGGACCGCACATGCGCAGTATAATCTGTAATGCAACACATTTTAACGTGAATACGGCTTTAAATTTGCTACCATACGGGGGCAATCCAAAAAACCTAATGATAACAAAATCGGGGGATACAGTTTGGCGTTGTAGTTTAGAATCTATCCTCTACATCCAAAATTAAATTATACCACTGGATAGCTAAAGGATCAAAGAATTTAATACGACAAACGAGAACAGTGACGCATCGCGCGCGGTGGAGGGGGAAGCGCCGCCATTTTGAGGTTATTTTGCTGCGGATTTGCAATTAGTATAAAGTTTTGACTCGAAGAAGCTACGATGTTCGTTTAAGTTTTATATTGTAACACAATAATTATTTATCCTAAATACATAAATGGAAATATTTTATTTTTAAAATATAACCCGTTACATAAACGTATTCACGTACAACACACGGCCGTGTCCAAGCCACATCCTTTTTTCTATGTTAACTAAAGTGCGCATGTTACTCAATTGACGAATTTTTGATCGATAAGTCAAATCAAATCATTCATTGGTTTGTAAACAAGGGTAATATAGTACACAGATGTTTTATTTTATGAGTCCTCCATATTCTACCGTCACATGGGCATGCAAATCATATATTATTATAAAATTTACACAAATTTAAGATTTATTAATTTTTTCAAATCGTTTGAATGTCAGTAAAAATGGCACAATAATACGAAAACGTCAAATGTCAACCAAGTTAAATTAATTCGAAATATATTAACAGACAAGTGCTATTGCAATATAAATAACTTTTTGATAGATACTTTTTAATATGCTTGAACTTTATATTATTGTATCTATAGAATTTTTCTTTTTCATAAAATGTAAAAATGAATTTTAGTGAACCAGTATTTAGTGCTTGGTCTATTGAATTAATTATTTGTATGTTATATAAAAATTGTACGCTTCGTCAGGCAAAACATGTACGGACTCTTTACCTATATTTAAGATCTTGCATGCTCAATTTGTATGTAAACACATGTTTGCATGTTTGAGAAATAATTAATCTTTTGTCACATTTTTCGGTGTTAGTTAACACCGAAAAATGTGTTAAAATGTGCGAATGTTACTCAATTGGCGATTTTTTTACCGATAATAATTTAAATTGATAATGTGACATTTCTGTATTCTTGACTTGTACTAAATTATTTATATTTTAATGTAACTGTATTGACCTCGAACTGCAGCACGCGTCTCTCCGCACGCAGTCGTGCACAGCGCGGCCCACTGTAAGTATCAGTACCTGTGCGCAGTATCTGCGGCCCTGGCCAGTGCACACTGCAGCACGCGTCTCTCCGCACGCAGTCGTGCACAGCGCGGCCCACTGTAAGTATCAGTACCTGTGCGCAGTATCTGCGGCCCTGGCCAGTGCACACTGCAGCACGCGTCTCTCCGCACGCAGTCGTGCACAGCGCGGCCCACTGTAAGTATCAGTACCTGTGCGCAGTATCTGCGGCCCTGGCCAGTGCACACTGCAGCACGCGTCTCTCCGCACGCAGTCGTGCACAGCGCGGCCCACTGTAAGTATCAGTACCTGTGCGCAGTATCTGCGGCCCTGGCCAGTGCACACTGCAGCACGCGTCTCTCCGCACGCAGTCGTGCACAGCGCGGCCCACTGTAAGTATCAGTACCTGTGCGCAGTATCTGCGGCCCTGGCCAGTGCACACTGCAGCACGCGTCTCTCCGCACGCAGTCGTGCACAGCGCGGCCCACTGTAAGTATCAGTACCTGTGCGCAGTATCTGCGGCCCTGGCCAGTGCACACTGCAGCACGCGTCTCTCCGCACGCAGTCGTGCACAGCGCGGCCCACTGTAAGTATCAGTACCTGTGCGCAGTATCTGCGGCCCTGGCCAGTGCACACTGCAGCACGCGTCTCTCCGCACGCAGTCGTGCACAGCGCGGCCCACTGTAAGTATCAGTACCTGTGCGCAGTATCTGCGGCCCTGGCCAGTGCACACTGCAGCACGCGTCTCTCCGCACGCAGTCGTGCACAGCGCGGCCCACTGTAAGTATCAGTACCTGTGCGCAGTATCTGCGGCCCTGGCCAGTGCACACTGCAGCACGCGTCTCTCCGCACGCAGTCGTGCACAGCGCGGCCCACTGTAAGTATCAGTACCTGTGCGCAGTATCTGCGGCCCTGGCCAGTGCACACTGCAGCACGCGTCTCTCCGCACGCAGTCGTGCACAGCGCGGCCCACTGTAAGTATCAGTACCTGTGCGCAGTATCTGCGGCCCTGGCCAGTGCACACTGCAGCACGCGTCTCTCCGCACGCAGTCGTGCACAGCGCGGCCCACTGTAAGTATCAGTACCTGTGCGCAGTATCTGCGGCCCTGGCCAGTGCACACTGCAGCACGCGTCTCTCCGCACGCAGTCGTGCACAGCGCGGCCCACTGTAAGTATCAGTACCTGTGCGCAGTATCTGCGGCCCTGGCCAGTGCACACTGCAGCACGCGTCTCTCCGCACGCAGTCGTGCACAGCGCGGCCCACTGTAAGTATCAGTACCTGTGCGCAGTATCTGCGGCCCTGGCCAGTGCACACTGCAGCACGCGTCTCTCCGCACGCAGTCGTGCACAGCGCGGCCCACTGTAAGTATCAGTACCTGTGCGCAGTATCTGCGGCCCTGGCCAGTGCACACTGCAGCACGCGTCTCTCCGCACGCAGTCGTGCACAGCGCGGCCCACTGTAAGTATCAGTACCTGTGCGCAGTATCTGCGGCCCTGGCCAGTGCACACTGCAGCACGCGTCTCTCCGCACGCAGTCGTGCACAGCGCGGCCCACTGTAAGTATCAGTACCTGTGCGCAGTATCTGCGGCCCTGGCCAGTGCACACTGCAGCACGCGTCTCTCCGCACGCAGTCGTGCACAGCGCGGCCCACTGTAAGTATCAGTACCTGTGCGCAGTATCTGCGGCCCTGGCCAGTGCACACTGCAGCACGCGTCTCTCCGCACGCAGTCGTGCACAGCGCGGCCCACTGTAAGTATCAGTACCTGTGCGCAGTATCTGCGGCCCTGGCCAGTGCACACTGCAGCACGCGTCTCTCCGCACGCAGTCGTGCACAGCGCGGCCCACTGTAAGTATCAGTACCTGTGCGCAGTATCTGCGGCCCTGGCCAGTGCACACTGCAGCACGCGTCTCTCCGCACGCAGTCGTGCACAGCGCGGCCCACTGTAAGTATCAGTACCTGTGCGCAGTATCTGCGGCCCTGGCCAGTGCACACTGCAGCACGCGTCTCTCCGCACGCAGTCGTGCACAGCGCGGCCCACTGTAAGTATCAGTACCTGTGCGCAGTATCTGCGGCCCTGGCCAGTGCACACTGCAGCACGCGTCTCTCCGCACGCAGTCGTGCACAGCGCGGCCCACTGTAAGTATCAGTACCTGTGCGCAGTATCTGCGGCCCTGGCCAGTGCACACTGCAGCACGCGTCTCTCCGCACGCAGTCGTGCACAGCGCGGCCCACTGTAAGTATCAGTACCTGTGCGCAGTATCTGCGGCCCTGGCCAGTGCACACTGCAGCACGCGTCTCTCCGCACGCAGTCGTGCACAGCGCGCCGCCCACTCGCAACCACCTGCAACATAGAGATCATAAACTTGTGGCGCCATCTACATCGCCACATGTGAACTACGCATCACACAAATCCTGCATCTCGCAAGCAAAGTTTACACGACTAGCATATACAAGATGTAATAGAATTGACGCAAGTCGTGAAAGTAGTTTCTTCATAATGTGTTGCTGGACACTTTATTGCGCCACTTCTTCTTCCCAGCTAAAGCATTAAGAAGTGATGAAGGGCGGGCGTGCCGGGGGACTGTCTTATGTAACTTTGACGTTCGAAAACTGCTAATTCTCAGCCTAGTTTGAATAAATGACTTTTGAATTGAACCGGGCACTAATATAGACTCCGGGCTACTCGTCATCATCATTTCAGCCGATAGACATCCACAGCTGGATATAGACCTCCCCCAAAAGGGGGGTTTTGCCATAATCGCCACGCTTGGCAGGCGGGTTGGCGATCGCAGTATGGTGGTAAAATGCATAGAGAACGCTGCTGCCCATTCTCTGGTAAGTCCCTTAGTCGCCTTCTACGACACCCACGGGAAGAAATGTTATGGTGCTATTCTCCAGCACCACACGGAACTACCGGCTACTACTTAGAAATATTCATGATGAAAAGATTGGTTACACTTTGCCCGACATTTTCTCGCTGGGCATCGAACCCAAAACTGCATGCTCCTTGCGACAGGCAGTTTTAACTCTAAGGTAGTATAACATTAAGGCTGTCTTGTCCAGCGTGTCCTGTTGTTGCACGCTACAGGAGCTGATGAACGCGGCTGATAGTGCCAAGCTCGTAGACAAATTTTGGGCTGACTGTATTTAGATTGCTATCGACACGATAGAGTGATGACCAGAGATCGGATATTCGGATGCATATTCACCTAAAGTTGAGATGTTGGCTAACATGGAATGCGCTATTGTATCGAAAACATCTTAATTTAGGTAAGTAATTTGTTTATTTTTTGTTTTAACTAATACAAACCACCCCTCCTCCAGTAATTAATTTCATAGGTAAAAATTATCTTTAGGTAAATATGCATCCGAATATCTGATCTCTGGTGATGACCTATGGCCTTCGATCAACAATAGCAACTAGATATCGGGTCGGCGCAAAAAATACGTCTCGGTAAATAACAGCCCACTTCAGAAGTGAGCTGTTATTTTTATCCGACTTCAAAAAAGGAGGAGGTTCTCAATTCGACAGTTTTTTATGTTTGTTAGATTAGAACTTTCGACTGGGTGAACCGATTTTGATGATTTTTTTTTATTTGAAAGCTGGTGCTTCCCATGTGGTCCCATTTAAATTTCATATAGATCTGATGATGCGTTTCGGAGACAGACAACTTGAACTCTTTCAAAAAATGACAGCAAATCAACCGCGATTGCTGCTATCGCATAAATATGCATTGTTTTGATCCCGAGGATGATGACATTTCGAATTGGTGTGGGGTAGGTACTATAACTAAAAAGTGAAAAATAAAAACTTTTTCCAACAAAAAACAACAGACTTCCAAAAAAAACACTACAAAGTGAAAAGTAACGTTTGTTTCGGAAGGTGGTGACTTTAGATATGTATTTTAATTTTCATGTCACCAGTCACCGACTTCCGAAATTAAAGTAATTTTTCACTTTATACTTTATTTTGAAGTTAGTTGTTTTTTTTTTAAGTTTTGTTTAGTTCGCTTGAAACACAGCCAATGTAAACACGTCTCACAATGCCGCAGTGTGTTTTCAAAATATGCAAAAATAATGCCCGAAAAATTAATTTAACGGCCGCAGTGTCTTACTTTCGGTAAGTACATGAAGAATAAATTATATTTTAAGCTTTAAACTAACAAATAACATCAAACTTTGAACAAAATTACCGATTTTAAACCACCGGTGCAAATGTTTGCGCGTGTGTTGGCTTGAAACAAAATCAAACAAAACAATACGATGTAGCTCGCAAGGCAGTATAACGCGAAAAAGTACTTTATTTGTTACCACTTAAGGATGATTTCACACTAAATGCTGTTGGAGTAATTAATTGCTTTGCTCGTTTTTTGTGACGAATTATCGTAAGTATTAGATAATATTTTGAAGATTTGTGACTTTATTACTAGGTATCATGGTTGTAATTAGGTTGAACTTAAAACGATTTTAAAACATTTCTCTCCGTTTGTTAGTAAACAAATGTAGCTGTATAAGATATTCACGCGGATAGCAATTAGCTTTGATTTTGTACGTGACACGGTATCTAGTTGCTATTGTTGATCGAAGCCTATGGCATAGAAACGTGGTTGCTCACAATGGGCCTTATCAGAAGGCTTAAAGTCACCCAAAGGGCAACAATGGGCCTTATCAGAAGGCTTAAAGTCACCCAAAGGGCAACAATGGGCCTTATCAGAAGGCTTAAAGTCACCCAAAGGGCAATGGAGAAGGCTACGCTCGGAGTTTCCCTACGTGATCGAGTCAGGAATGAAGAGAGCCAAACTTAAGTGGCAGTGGGCAGGGCACATTGCTCGCAGAACAGATGCCGATGGGGCTGAAAGTTTCTGGAGTGGCGACCGCGTATTGGAAGACGTAGAGTGGGAAGGCCGCGGGAATCCGCTGGATGTGGAAGGCACAAGACCGGTCGAAGTGGAGGAGCCTGGGGGAGGCCTATGTCCAGTAGTGGACGTCTTTCGGCTGAAATGATGATGATGATGATCGACACGCTAAGAAGAAAAAAAAGTATGTGGCCTCACCGTCCTGCTGTGCAGCCAGCAGCGCGTCGCGCAGGTCTGCGTGCGCGCACACGTCCAGGGACAGCTTCTCCGCACTCCACCACTGACGACAAACATACTTTATGATATTAAAGTGTCCTATATTGTAATGAAAGTTTGTTCCTCAATAACGCAGCTAAATTAATAGGGTATTTTACTCTATATGAGAAAATCTCTGAAATATATTATTGAAAAAGCTTAGGCAAAATGCAGTCGGATAATGTTAGTTTTAGTTCATGAAATAATAAAATACTTGCAGCGCTCAGCCGCTATAGTAACGTTTGCTAACAGATGTGGTCATCGTGTGCACGGGATTTTGTTTTCAAATTGGTCGGAGATAAGTTTCCTCGATTGAAACTATGTTAAAACTGTTTGTACTCTTCGTCACTTGTCGCTAAAGGCTATTAGAAAATCAGCGTCAGACAGCATCAGTCTGACATTAATGCTGAAATAAACCTTTTTGGCGCAGGCGTGAGGCACACACTGTTCTAATTATATATTTTCACTTTTTTTATTTGAATAATATTTTTTTTTTTTTTGTATTTTGTGTTTCACGAACTGTGTCCAATTAAACAAAAAAAGATATTATTTCTTTCTTTATGTACTCACGTCGTCGTTGTGCTGGTTGTTGGAGGAGTCGGAGTCGTCCGTTCTGCGCAGGCGCACGCGCGCCGCCAGCTTGGCCTGGCGCGGGCCGCACCGACCTGCGATATTACACACGTTCACTATATATTATAATCAGAGATCGGATATTCGGATGCATATTCACCTAAAGTTGAGATGTTGGCTAACATGGAATGCGCTTTTGTCGATACAAAAGCGCATTCCATGTTAGCCAAAAGTCTTAATTTAGTTAAGTAATTTGCTTATTTTTTGTTTTAACTAATACAAACCACCCCTCCTCCAGTACATACACATATTTGTATCGGGTTAAACATAAATTTTCAATTAATACACATCTGAATAGTTATGCAATCCAAGAATCCCGGGGTTTTTAATAAACATTACAAATAATTTATAAAGCCGCTTCCATACTTTCATAGCTAAAAATTATCTTTAGGTAAATATGCATCCGAATATCCGATCTCTGCTAATAAGGCAAGTTTATGGCGTTTTTATTTTTTTTATCTCGGTATCCATAAATAGTAGAAAAATACTGCTTAGACAGAAAGATAAAGATTTTTTTTCTGATTATGGTGGCATCAAAAAACGAAAATCGACCTTCTTTCTAGCCCGTTCAAAACCCACAATAATCCCATTCTCACCGCTGCACGTGCTGTAGAGGCGCGGCTCGTCGGGCGACCCTCTGTCCCTCTCGCAGCTACCTCCCGCGACTTCGCTAGCACCTCCCGGGCCCGAGCAGCATCTGTGAGCACAGCATTACAAATACAATACTATTATATTGTTACGAGCATACATCAGTAACATACAAAACGCCACACTACCGCCATCTATGATATAATAAGGACGAAAGTTCTGGAAGTATGTACTAGAACTATCTAAAAACGTGATGCTACCGCCATCTGTGATCGAGTAGCAGAACTAGCGGAATATTCGCGAATTATCTAGAAGCATAAACTCGTCTTACAAATAGAGGGTTGTCAGGACTGCGGATAAGAGTCATTCCGATCTAGCCCGTCCCTTAGTGCCCTTTTCTAGCGCCACCCTAAGCCGAGGTCCACACATAGGCGGCCCTTAGCGTGTAGTAGCTTAGTTTTAAGTTTTCAACCGACGAAAAAACGAAGGTTATCAATTCGACGCATTTTCTTTTTTTTTATGTATGACCGCGCATAATTTTTTACAGTGTAGTCCGATTTTGATAATTCTTTTTTTAATGGAAAGGGTATACCCCGAAATTGGTCTCATATGATTGTGGAAAAATTCAACCCTAAGGGTAAGAAAACAGGGGATGATTGATTGTTCACTCACAGATTTTAGTGCTGAGTTGTGTTTTACAAAAAGTAATAAAAAATTAAGCATGTAGTAATTAGTAGATTATAGGCACAAAAAATTATAAAATAAAAACTTTAACAAAAAAATTCAACTGCCGAAAAAACTGAAAAACACAAAAGAATAAACCTTTTTGTTTAACCTTAATAACTAAGTTCAGAAGTCGGTGACATTGGATATGTATTTTAATTTTGTCACCGACTTCTGAACTTAGTTATTAAGGTTAAACAAAAAGGTTTATTATTTTTTGCTTTTCAGTTTTTTCGGCGGTTTAATTTTTTTGTAAAAAAGTTTTTAAGCCCCGAATGGAGCCCATAATTTATTAAGACAGCCACGGGCAAATTCTGATAAGCAGCGAACAACTTCCTAGGTAGAACTGCGAGCCATCATTCCCTAAAAAAAAAAGGTGCGTGGAGTCCCTCCACGCGGAAGAAGTGAAACCGACTCACTCTGTTGCGTCGGTTGCGTGAAACGTTTAACGAAACCTTTAGCGTTAAACGTTTAACGCAACCTTGTTGGAAGTCGCATAAGAAGTTTCCCTTCAAAAATGGAGAGGCAGTATTTGTTCGCTGCTCGTGGAATAAACACCCTGACACCCAGTTGCACGAAGACAAACATTAATGCCACATTACATCATGGATCATTAACGCTAATGATTCCATTAAATTAATGATGTTGCACAAAACAACTAGTGCTTGCGTTGTGCAACAGAAACTGTGACAGATTGACTCGTTTGACACTTCATTATTTCAAGTTCAAGAACCATTAAAATCGAGTCTAATGTTGTATAGTGTAAAAAGTTAATTGAAGATTAGTATTTAATGACGGCTGTAAAAGTTAAAGTTCGTTTCTGCCAACTTGCCAATAAGGTATTTTCTTTGTACTCTCTTAAACATTCTCCTTCCACTTCCTATTGCTGTATATTTGTGTGATATAATCAATATAAAGAATAGAAAGAAGATACATTTACACACACACACACACACATACATTACATACACACACATTACATTTGTTTACTTGCAATTTTCTATTGCTGTGTATTTGTGTGGTCCAGACCACAAATTAGAAAAGAAACGAAATAAAATACATTTATACACACACACTCACTCACACACACACACACACACACACACACATTTTTATTTTTTTGTGTGACTGCAACAAGTACGGCGATGATGCGTTGACATACATACCGGGCAGTACTGAGACACACTTCGGAGTCCTTCTCGGATAGGTTGAGGCTGGTGTCGCAGTGCTCCGCGACGGACGGCGTCGTCACCTCCACGCGTGGGCCCTCCGCCCTGAGAACAGACAAACTACTACATTTATCTTTGGTTTAAGGGGTTGTGGCCAAGTAATAACCGCACGCGTCGATCGATCAGGTTAAGCTACGCTAGCCGCGGGTTGGGCCGTGGATGGGTGACCATCGTTACATACCAAGACCCCTCCGTGCCTCGGAAAGCACGTTAAGCCGTTGGTCCCGGCTGTCATTAATAGATCATTGACAGTAAATACGGGTCGTCAGAAGCCCGAAAGTCTGACAACCAGTTTTACCAAGCGGTATTGTGTCAAAATCAAAATCAAAAGTCATTTATTCAAATTAGGCTAAGAATCAGCACTTTTCGAACGTCAAATTACATAACACAGTTCCCCAAAACGCCCACCCGTCACTACTTCCTAGTACTTTATCTGGGAAGAAGAAGTGGCGCAACAAACTCCCCAGCAGCACAGCTGTCTGTTTAGTTAGATAGACTTGATTCTATACATACATAGGCAAAGTAATAAACATTCACAAGGAATGCATTGTTTGTAATTTGTTATGTGTAGGTACATGAATGTTAGTATAAGATAATTAAGTTAGGATAAGCGCATTTATCGCATTGGGTTACCCTGTAATGGTAGATGTAAGAAGAGAATAAAATAAATAAATAAATTACGAGACACAGAACAATAATTAAATAATTAGTCGTACATATGTTATGACATTTTTGTTAAGTATGTTATGTATTGTGAAAATAAATATTTGCAATTAATTTAGTTAATCAGAAATTGTGTAACGTTTGTAGTGATAACTGAAGGAATATTATGACATGTTTTTAATTTAATGTATTTTGAAATTAAATATTTGCACACCACATGTAATGGTAGAATGTAAATGGGCCACCTTAAAATAATATCATACTACTTTGTACACCTACATTTTGGCAAATAAATTACTTACTTACTTACTTATTATGTCAGCTAGCCATGCCAATATACCAACAAATAAAATGAAAACTTAACTCAAGCACAAAGAATAAAAATTTAAATAAACTATAACACCAAAATAAAAGCCTCCTGGTATAAAGGGCGTGACAGCTTACATATGCAACGCTGGATTATGTTCACATAGCTATTACGACCCGAGTTACCCAGTAACTGGGTTATGGAGGTCAGATGGGCAGTCGCTCCATGTAAAATACTGGTATTCAGCTGCACCCGGTTAGACTGGAAGCCGACCCCAAAAAATGATTATGTGTAAGAAAACAGCTTCTCTGATGCGCTGGGATCCTAAGGATAATCTCTGAGAGACCAGAGTCTGCAGTGCTGGGTAGATTCATCCACCTTCATGTGACTAGACCCTCAGAAAAGCTGATTCTATGGTTACTGCTTCAGAAAATTGTACATAATCTCACCTATTTTGACGATTTAGAATTTTATTTGACATTAATTAGCATTATTAAGGCATGTAACTTTATTCTATTTGACATGTAATGAAATTGATTCTATTTTCTGCAAATTGTAATGATATGCATGTACCTAATAATATTGTTTTTTATATAAATTCGACAATGTTAATTAAATATATTTGTACGCCTTTGGGCAAAACATGGAGGATCTACCTATCTGTAACATCTCGCAAACTATTGTAATTTGACCTATGTTTACAAATAAAGCTTTCTGATTTCTGATTTCTGGCGTAGTCGGTTAAAAAAAAACTAAAATTTTGAGAAACTAAAAACTAAAGTTTGTTAAGTCTGGTGTAGGGCGGGCGTTCCGGGGGACTGTCTTATGTCTCTTTGATGTTCAAAAAGTGTTGATTCTCAGCCTAGTTTGACTAAATGACTTTTGATTTTTTGCAAAAAATTCAGTAATTTAATAACTGACATAATAGGGTATTTTACTCTATACGAGAAAAAATCTAAAAATATATTATTGCGATAGCATAGGCATAATGCAGTCGGAAAATGTTAGTTTTAGTTCATGAAACAACAAAATAAATGTTAAAATACAATTTAAAGATTTCAGTTTTTTTAATCTGTGTTTGAACACCATGAAATAATAGTCGCCATGTTATGTCGTCATACGGCATGTCAACTGAGCAACTTTGTACTTTTATTATTTTCGTAACCGAAGTAATTTTTATTTAAATAATATTTTGCATTCAGGAACAGCAAACCAACGATAAGTAGTAAAATAACTCATTTTTTTTTTCATTGTAAACTATTGTCATACAAAATATCAGCGCATTTGTTTTTAGCAAACTGACGTCATACCCACAGACTAATATGGCGTCCATTGCGTCCAGTGTTTTCGTCAAACTACGCGCTAAATATGAAAATGTAAATTTAAATGCATTTTTATTGCACTAATCGGTTGAACATTTTTTGTTATTTTTTAGAGGAAAATTAGTTTTAGAATCTAATTAAGACACTTTACAAAAATGAGTGTAATACCCTATTAAGTATGTATATGTCAAAAATAATATTGACATGTATAATTACTACACGCGTATACGGCGTAAGGACAAATTGCGCACAGTAGCTAGCAAGACTCATCTAATGCATGAAAGTATCTTTTTTACTGTTTCATGCATCTTTAATAATATTACGGGGCCTATTAGAATAATTACGGAAATGATTTTTTTTTAAAGAATTTCCATGATTTACTAGTATTCAAGTGCTACTACTCAATAAAAGACTTCCTATCGAATAAATCACTGCTCCAGTATAGTCCCCCTCAGTCATGATGCGTTCAGTGACCCACTGATGTGTACTTACTTACTTACTATGATGTACGTTGACTTGAAAAAGCATGGCAGTTGAGAGTATGTCATGCTCACTTAAATGTCATGCTGATGGTGGCGCGTGTGTTGGATCATTCGGTTCCCTACAAAATGGTTGAGGTGGATGGTGCTGATCCACGCGTCAAGTTCGTGAACGGGCGCCGTCGGTTGAGACTGGTCATCTCCTAACTTCCATGGCTTATTTTAAATCTTATATTTAGAATTGTTTTTTTTTTACATTGTTCTCACATACACTAGCAAAAAGAATAATGTTCCCAAGATTTTGTAATATCGAACTTGATTTAAAAGAGTGTCCATGGAGTTTTTTGCGCGTTCTTCTCCATAGAGATCTACGTTTTGGAATGGGCAGTTAGCTTCAACTTTCCAACTGATCGACTTTTTGACAATTCAAAAGTGCCTGTAAATGGTTTAATTGAAATAAATGCTTTGAGTTTGAGTTTACCTTAATTCGTTCCATTTTATTTTTGTTTTTTTTTTTAATATTTTATGTAATTCTAATTGTAATTCTGTAATGCAATTCAAATTTCTATGTAACTGTTGTATGCCCTAAGGGCGGGACGTAGCTGATCACAATTGACTATTTAAGACCTGTATTATGTATAGAGATCGGATAATCGGATGTATATTTATCTAAAGTTAATTTTTAGTTATGAAAGTATGGAAGCGGCTTTTTAATATTTTTGTAAAAAAATCGCGGCATGCCAGCAACACCGGGAATGCATAACGCGACTTCAAAATTATTAGGATAGCATAACTATTTAGATGCATATTTATTTAAAATGTATCCCTATACAAATATGTGTAAGTCTGTAAGAGAAGGGGTGGTGTGTGTTAGATAGAACAATTTTGTTTTTACATTAAATTAAGTTTTTTCGATACAAAAACCCGTTTCACATTAGCCAACATCTCAACTTTAGGTGAATATGCATCCGAATATCCGATCTCTGATTATGTACCTACCTATGATTCACAATAAAGATATTGAATTGAATTGACATTACCTGAGGTCCTGCGCACTGGTCTCAGTGTCGGTCGGTAACTCCTCCAAGGTGGACGCAGGCATGGTGGTCTCCACCTTCGACTCCTGAGGAGTCGGCAGCTCCGGGCTCAGTGCGGAGGAGGTATCGTTCTGGAAATACGAAACATAATGATTCCGTAAGTAGGTTTGTACAAACACTTTTACATGTCAATCATATTTTTAAAAACTAGATGAGGTCTGACTAATGTGAGAAGAAAGGCCGAATTAAACTCAGAGGTCACAGTCTCTTTTAAAGTCTAGACATAATTTCGAAACACATAATCCTAAGAAGACCATGTAGATTGGTGTCTGAAATGGTCTTGAAGAAAGAACCACACAGATAGAGTGGACCATTGATATACAAAACCCTAAGATGCAGTCTTGATCAATAGTAACACTCATAACAGCTATCCCCAATTATACGTCAGTGGTTATCCTTACTTATCGAAATCATGTCACTTGGTTCAAATAGATTCATTTTATATAGGTAGATTCTTTTACATATTGTGAATGAGAGAACGTTGTAGGCCTTAGAGACTAGATTTGTAGACGTTTTTCTATTCTGTATTTTCATTCCTCTAAGTACCTGGTACTTATTGACTGGCCTGCACTTTCCTCCCATACCTATTATCACTGTAATTTGAAAACATTGTAAAAGCCAATTATTTTTAAAAGAGTAACCGTGGAGTTTCTTGCCGGCTCTTCTCCATAGGAAACAACAAATTGGAACCGTGCACCTAGCTTCTGACGTTTCATAAGTGCCCATGCAGGCTTATGTGAAATAAAATAATTTTGATTTTGATTTATCCTTACTAATATTATAAACACGAAAGTTTGTAAGTATGGATGGATGGATGGATGTTTGTTACTCTTTCACGCAAAAACGGCTGAACGGATTTGGATGAAATTTGGCACACAGATAGATTATAACCTAGATTAACACATAGGATACTTTTTATCCCGGTAGTACGTTCCCGCGGGATAATTTCCGACTTCCACGCGGGCGAAGCCGCTTGCGGAATCTAGTAACTATAATATTATTTTTTTTTGGCAAATTCAACCTTATACGCATAACTTAAAGACTGGCTGAAAGATGACTGACGACACTATTTGACACCTGCGGCGCACATTGTTGCGGCCTATTTATGCAGATGTTTTTGAGACGCTGATGGTGTATCTTGGGTTTTTTGTTTTTTGTATATCACTGGAGTGGACCTGTCCAGTCTGTGCACGAATTTATTTATTATTAAAAATCAACTCAAATATACAGTTAACATACATTGTAAAGTTTTTATCCAGTGCTCCAACTGTAACCAAGAATTCAGCATATCATTCCAGAGCCCCAGCGCAGAAATTTTTTGTCGGTTATACAAAAAAAAATCAGCTGTTCCATACATTTTGACTGCGTAGGTATTGCACTTTTCTATGAAACAGATTCTTTTTGTACAACCGTCGAAAAATTTCTGCGCTGGGGGGTCTAGAATGATATAAGTACTGAATTCATGGTTACACTATGCGCACTGAATAAAAACTTTTCTTGCATAAAAATGAAAGAAAAAGAATTTATTAGACAAAAAAAATATATGAATTCCTGTTTCTCTTGGTCACGGTATCACACGTGAACGGCTGGACCAATTTTGGTAATTCTTTTTTTGTTGTGTTTGTTATTGTCAGGAGAAGGTTCTTATGAAAGAAAAAAACTAAAAAGATGCGCGTAACATTAGAAAATTTAAGAATACATAACGACCATATTAACTCTTCTAATATTATACCAATGCGAATTTAATATTCATAGTTAAGGCAGGACAACGTCTGTCGTGCCCTCATCTCAGGAGTAGGCAGTGACCTGTCGCTGCCGGCCGTTTTCGACTCGATGGTCGGCAGCGAGGAGTCCTGGGACGCGGTGGTATCCTTCTGCGAAACAGTCATTTCGCAGAAGGAGGCTGCGGAGAGGGAGCGGGAGATTGCTTCCGCTAACCCGATCCGCAGCAGACGCACCGGGCGTCGGCGGAGAGCGGACAACGCCCTCTTCCAGCCCCCCTAAATGGGTCCAGGGGCGACGGATCTGGGGAAATCCCTCGCCCCCTACTTCTTAGGACCCGAGATGGCGGCGCGTAGTGTTCCACGCGCGCCTCTTTGTGATGTTAGGGGGGAGTTTAACACCTCACTCCCCCCCTAACGCGAGGCGCAGGCGGGCCGGCACTAGCCGGGGATCGCGGAAGTCACTTTTGTTCCCGTGATCTCCGGTGCAAGTGTGAGGCGGAACACCGGAGTGGTTTTAGTCAGTAAGAGTCTGACAGACCCCTCCGCCCTCCCCAGGGTGGAGGACATCCATGAGGATTTCCCCCCGTTATCAAAAAAAAAAAAGGACAACGTCTTTCGGGTTAGCTAGTGTTGTATGAAATGTAAGTATTACCTGATCTGTTCGCGAGTGGTCCGCATCGTTGTCGAGCTCTCCGGCCGGCTGCGTCGTGGACTCGCACTCGTCTGCAATGAGAGGACATAGGACACTTTATGAGTTAGTCCACATTGAGAGGACATAGGATACTTATGAATTGGGCCTCCCTAGGCACCGCCGTTTTGACTGGCTCTGTGCTTCTCGCATCCAGCGTATTCCTGTGGCCTTCATCAGGTCATCCGTCCATCTTGTTAGGCCTTCCAACGCTTCGGTACGCGGTCGCCACTCCAGAACCTTTCGGCCCCATTGGCCGCCTGTTCTGCGAGCAATGTGCCTTGCGCACTGCCACTTAAGTTTGGGAATTCTTCGGGCTATGTCGGTTACCTTGGTGCTCCTGCGGATCTCTTCATCTCTGATTCCATCACGTAGGGAAACTCCAAGCATAGCCCTCTCCATTACCCTTTGGGTGACTTTCAGCCTTCTTATGAGGCCCATTGAAATAATACATTAAAAAAAATTGAATCTAAGAAGTCACGACACATCCATCCATTAGTTTAGATATTCACCTGACACCTCCTCCTCCGGTATGGCCCGCGCGTGCTTGTCGTGCGCCCTCCTCCTCACCAGCTCGGCGATCACTCCGTGCAGCTCGGCCAGCCTGGCGTCGTGCGCCCTGGCCGCGGTGGCTGCACGTTGGCGCTCGGCTGCCAGCGCCCGAGCGAGGGCGTCGCGTTCGGCGCGCAGGGACGTCACGTCCTCGCGCCCTGAACTGTGGGTGGCTACCTGGAAGAGAAAGAGACAAGAGGATGTTAGAGAGAGAGAGTGTGTATAAGTCGTTGGCTTTGCTTTATTTTACTCGCTCATAAAACAAAGGAGACAATGACAACTGCCAAATTAGGTGGATTCAATTTATATTAATACCAGCTGACCGAATAAACGTTGTCCGGTTCCCTAGAACTGGATCGCAGCGCCACCTACCAGCACCCTAATTGCGTTGTAGCTGCACCTACGTCATGTATATATGCATCCATTCGTAATAATAATCTATTTCGTTTTGAAACAGATGGCTAAACTATTGCTTCATATGTTCGAAAAATATGTCTGCTCAACAACGTAAATAACGTAATGAATATTATTGAACTGTCAAAATGAAACCGATTATAATTAATCGCGTGTTACGCAATTAGGGTCCAACTGCCATTTCGACATTTCATCCAAATCGTTCCAGCCGTTTATGAGTTCAGTGACATACACATTCACGAGACCGATTTTGATGAAATTTGTTATGAGGATACTTTGAACCCTGTGGAAGGACATATGCTACTTTTTATCGACATACCACGCAGGCGAAGCCGCGAGCGGGAACGAGCACTGTATACTCTCATAAAAAGTTGAGACCTCGTTGTGGCATACCATCTCAAATCAAGGTGTAATGGAAAAGAAACCACTAGTACCAGTTCTAAACCACAACCAGCAGGCTTAGCACGAGCACCGGTTTGTCGATGGAAGAGTAGACAAAAATGACGTTCCGTGTAGACAGTAGAAAGTTTTCTACAGTCTTTAGCATGGCGATTAAAAAATCAAGTGTCAGTGGCAACTGTCAGTTGTGAGTGTGATTTGACAGTTTGGGATAGAATACTTTCTTCTGAAATAGTCTACAAAAAAAAGACCTAGACAAAGATTGCTAGAAACGAAAGACAAAATGACAGATTGTAGAAGGATTTCTACGGTGCAATGTCAAAAATGGAGAAACGAAATGTCACTTTGTGTAGAAAGAGCTGTGTCTATTCTTCGTAGAAATAGAAAGCGTCATGCTAAGCCTGCAGCTTTGTTGCGTTGTCTATCAGCACAAGACAACCTACTGAGTTAGTTGTAAGGTACGCAAAATACGCGCATTGACGTGGAGTTGCGGACAACAGCCCGTTTTAAAAGAACAGTCTTCCCTATCATCACCAGCATCGTCTTTACTAGACCTTAATATCCAAACCTCCACCAAAAGAACACACTTTGACCCCACCACCACACCAACAGGGACCTACCATCATAGTAACTCCATTATGCCCGGGCACAGGCGGCGCCGTCACCGGCCTGAGGCTGGAGTACCTCCACGAAGACTCGCGCGAAATCTCCTCATCAGCCACGTTGGGACAGCACAGGTACCAGCTCCTACTCCTCCGCACTCCTGAGGTAGACTCCAACTGAGTCAAGGGCAACCTTCCCACAACCTCTAATTCAGCTAACAGTGGTTCTTTTTCTTTCGGCTCCGGCATCGGAAAGGTCCCGGCAGTAGAATATGTCTCTTCGATTTTTCTAGAGTTTTCTGGTGTGTTGTATTCTGGGAGGCTCCAGTGGCGTCCCCTGTCGCGCAGAGGGGGGACCTCTCTGACGGCGCCGTCGTTGACGACTTCATTGGTTTCTACGTACTCGCTGAGCTCGTCCGGGATTTGAGCCTCCTGGGTGGGCTCATGTCCGTTGT
Source organism: Antitype chi (assembly GCA_947359405.1). Classification (NCBI taxonomy): domain Eukaryota; kingdom Metazoa; phylum Arthropoda; class Insecta; order Lepidoptera; family Noctuidae; genus Antitype; species Antitype chi. The sequence continues at coordinate 1,044,399 of OX375837.1, forward strand.
TGCGCTTGAGCCGCTCCAGGTCGGCGTAGTAATAGGCGGTGGAGCGCGGCTGCTCCCCGCTCAGAGTGCGCGTCCCCGCCAGCGTTTGGACTTTCATAGCATGCTTCTGGAAGGTTCTGGGACTTTCTCGAATGTTCTCGAAGGGTTTGGAGGTTGTTTATGTCATGGTGTTGAGGGTTCTGCCTGTGTGGAGAATGTTTGGTGTTTAGAAAGATGTTGTTTTAGAAACATGGATGGAGTTTTGATAACTTGTGGCGTATGTTAGCGGCGTTCGGCGATCGAATCGTTTTGGCGATGAGGTTTGTATTTTTAGTAGAGTTTGACCGAACTTATTTGATGTATGGGAATACATCAAATAAGTCAATACCAGTGTGTTGCATGGAGCGACTGCGACCCCACTTCCGTAACAACTGCCAAAGATCTATTAGCCCACGTACACGGAGGTAATAAGATCACGGCGGCACTTTTCCGCGCACTGTATTTTCAATGCAGTCCATAGAGCCGAGAGTTCAAAATCGAACAGTGTGTATTATCGAAATTTCGACGTGCTGGTATGCACTATGTTGGATTCTCAATGCTAGGTTCAACACAGAGAGTTTAAAATCTAATGCGCAAAAAATCCCGCCGCAATATTTTAAAGTCCCAACTGCTTAATGCGCCTCCCAAGGCACGGAGGGGTATCGGTAAGTAATGGATGGTCATTGGTCACCCATCCAGGGACTGACCTCGGCAAGCGTTGCTTAACCTCGAAGATCGACCCCGAGCGCCTGGTTGTATTTATTATACCGAAGTATCGCATCCGTACACCGTAATTCCAAGATGTCTGCTGGAAGTGGGAGCAGCTAATAGTCGCGGGGGGATGCGTCGGTCGATCAGCGACAAATGACCGTAATTAGCTATCAACAACGGTGCCTATCACAGCTGTCACTTTGACATTTTATAGAGTACGGACTCTCAATTAAGTAATCGAGCCACTGCAGAGTAGAGATCGTTAAAAAAAACGAATTATCGAGACTAACGAGACTTTCCTGTCTTATACAAGGTGTAATAGAATAGACGCAAGACCTGAAAGTAGTTTGTTCCTAATTGACTACTGAATTTATTTGGCCATACCTACCACTGATTGAGCCAAAGAAAATTCAATCTTATTCCAAAAGAAATAAGACTCAATTTTAAATGCATAAAGTAATGCTTGGGTCGACACGTTTTTCTTAATAATATCAGTTAGCTTTAAAAAAAATACTTTTGGTCATCGTATTATGCTTTTAACTCAATATCTAATTGGGGTGTATGAGGTCTTGCGTTAATTATGTTACTCGTTGTATCATTTTGACGTTCTAAAAGTGCTGACTCTCAGCCTAGTTTGAATAAATGACTTATAAGCATAACTGGGGCTATGCCTCAACTGCTTCGCCTTCAGGAAATCATATAAGCGTGATATTATTATCCCTAAACAAATCCTCTTCGCGTTTAACCTTGGTGCTACATTACCGGCCATCTTTATTTATGATCATATTCCCCGAACTCAATCAATCGATCACAGACAACAAAAACAAAAGAAACTTTCAACAATTTGATTGATATTGTGTTGAGGGATCCGACAATATTGACGAATAGATTGAATTGAATGACATCTGAAACTGTAATAAGTGATCGTGTTACGTGAACTTCAGTAATTCAATAAACTTGCCTACTGGCGTCTTTTACAAATTTACTTATTTACCGACTTCAAAAAAAAAAGATGAGGTAGGTAATACGCTCGTCTGTTTCATTTACTTTTTTTCATGTCGCTAAGTTCATCGATATTTTCGTCAGTAAAATTGTTGACCGATTTTGAATTGTTTTTTTTTTTTATTTGGTAGAGGATGTATGTAGCTGCACCTACGTCATAAATATACATCCATTCATCATACGCGCGCGCCGGTGGCTGGTGTAATACTGTCGACCCATTTTTTTTTTTTGGGCATCTCGCAGTTGGCCTTGAGAGGCCGTGACTGCTCAACCGGGCTTTCACTGTCGACCCAGGCCCGGCGCAAGCTTTTACATGTGAGCGATAATGCGAAGATTTTCGTCTTACCGACATATGATTTGTTTATTTTATTATAATATGCATGTAGGTAGCCTTAAATAATATTGTAAATATTTTTGTATATAATAGGTGTGGTTTGGCAATATATTCATTCTAATCTAAACCGTCTTTCACTTCACACACTACCAGGGACTCCTACCTCAACAGAGGAAGTTTGCGCTGCGGTCTATTATAAATTTTATTAACTTTGCTTCGGTAATTAATGAATAAGTTTCGATAGTACGTAATGTAATTTATTAATTAACTTGGTCAGCTAGTACGTGTAACTACAGTATCGCAAGTTATGTTGTATGAAGCCAGCCTATTGCGGGTTTCTGGGCTGGTACTGAGATATTCCAGATAGAAAAATCCAATATCAGTTTGCCAGACCTGGGAACCGAACCCAGGGCCTTATGCTCAGTAGCAGCTAGAGAATACAATCCCGGGATCTCGGGATCCCGACCGTTTTCTGACCCCGAAAATCCCGAGACTGTACTTGGCTAATCTCGGGATTTTCGGGATTGCCACAAACAAGTCTAGTTTGCATTTCGTAGCCCGTTGCGTCTTGACTATGACCTTGCCTAGAATATATTCATGGACCAGTCACTTGACTCTAGAGCTACCTAAAACTTGAAGTTAAAAGGCTGAAAAAATGGTCTACAATAGCATTTATTACAAAATGACAAAGAAATCAACCCTTAGATGCGTCTTACGATACCTAACACAGGTACATACAGCCCTAATAATACTTGTCTGTTGTAGAACTTAAAAAAATTAAGTATTCAAACTAGGATGTGACAATACTTACATAACTATAGTTTTGTTTTGTTTTTTTCTTACTATATTGTGATTTATGTAGTGCAAAAATATTAAAAAGAAACAAGTTTCTTTGTTCATTAGCATCCATTTAAAAACCACATAGTATTATCCCGGGATAGTCTCGGGATCCCGGGATTACGGATCATAAATCCCGTAGTCCCGGGATTGAAAAATATGCTCGGGATTATATTCTCTAGTAGTAGCGCTTGTGATCACTAACTAGATCGACGAGGTAGCCGAGCAGTTGTAAAATCCACTTAATTCACACTACACATAAAGTTGATATCAATGTAAGTAGAAATAACATAATTGGAAACAAAGATTTCGCCTTATATTCAGAGGGCAAACCCGTAGGTACTAAAAAAAAACGTTGTAACTTAGCGAAAAATACTTCTAAAGGCTTTAGAATTAGAAGAAATTCTCAAAAGCAGCCCATGATTAAGAAATTATTTTATTCAAAACACGATGTGGCACTTTCTTCGCCATTTCGCCAAACTTTTCCGAGCAACTGTTTCAGCCAAAATGTACAATATTCAAAGTTATCTGAGCCTCAAATACTTGTCTTTATCCTATAATATTCCCAGAACAGTTTTAATCTTCAGCCTAATTTTCGGCCTGGAGAAGCGACCAGACTTATCAGGCCTCTGAGAGTCACTTAGTTACACGCTTGATACAGACCTAGTAATATTAGACGATCTTCAACAATAGCCAATGTTAGACGACCTCTGAATTCTACCCAGTACTGTCGACGTTACAGACCAAATTACATTGAATGTATCTCGACCTTACGTAGTAACAAAAGCTCTCTTTAGCTTGGTGCTATGCTAGATTGTGCCTTGTTAAGGGGAATCTAGTCGCCGTCTCGAACTCACTGGTGGGCATGGCTAAAAAGCACGCTGTCTCCTCAGGCATCGTGTCCGACAGAGATAGTATAAGTGATGAGCAGTGAGACGTACACTACACGCACAACGTTATTGAGTGAGATGCAGGATCATTTATAGTAAAACAGGCGCGTGAAAAATTAAGAAAAGTCCTTCAGAAGATCAGGTTTTATGGAACAACCACTGCATAAATCAATGACCGATAAAGTTAATTGAACTTTTCGATATTTGAACTTTGTCGGTATCGGTTTAGGAGATTTTACACTTCTTTTATTACTTAAACACGCCCAAAGTTAGGTTAAATTAGCAAGAAAAACTAATCTTTGTTGGCTCGTAACTTTTTAATGCCTTTATATTTTAGTATTCTGTTTCCGCACAGATAATATTAATATAATGAGGCAAAACCATCCACCCCCTTATTTATAAACGTTGCTTAAAGTTAAGTAGTAATTAGCGATTGTTTAACCATACATTTTTGGCGTTTACATCTCTTAACGTTTATAAATAAGAGGTCCAATGTTTAATTTTTGATGTACATTGTCGAACAGTGAGTAATACACTCCCGAAGTTTGTATGGAAATAATGTCGAATAGATTCACCTTAAATTGCTGTAGATATAAAAATATCATAGCATTACGCTTGTATTACCCGGATAGGCAGTAAGGCGTGTAATAAATAGTTCAGAAGACTCAAAGTATTGGTATCTACTCATTCAATATTTTTGAACACAAAAAAAAGGAAATTTCAAAAACCCGACTGCGTATTATATGTATTGTGAACTTTAAAAAAGATGGAAACAAGAATTTTATTATAAGAGGTTTATACTTTATGCAATATCATAGCTGTTGGTCTCGGCTGTCATTCGTAGATCTTTGACAGCCGTTACGGGTCGTCAGAAGCCCGAAAGTCTGAACACTAAACTTTTCAAGGGGTATCGTGTTACCCAGTAACTGGGTTGTGGAGGTCAGATAGGCAGTCGTTCCATGTAAAATACTGGTACTCATCTGCGTCCGGTTAGACTGGAAGCTGACCCCATCATGTTTGGGAAAAGGCTAGGCAGATAATGACAAATAAATAAAATTAAAGTGTCTGTTAAAAACTACTGAATGGATTTGGATGAAATTTGGCACACAGATAGATTATAACCTAGAGAAGGTGAGGGCTTTTGTGTCGGCAGTTGTAAATTTTATGAAAAGTGAAATTCCTTTTGAATGCCTCTTCGACTCATAAATAATCCCCGAACAGTAGGCTGGGTATTGTTTCTGGCACTTATTGTTTCTCATCAATGCGCACGTGGAGCGAAAGTGTTTTTGCAAATTGTCGAATAACACATAGGATACTCTTTATCCCGGTAGTACATTCCCGCTGGATACTTCCACGGAGACGTAGCCGCGTGCGGAAGCTAGTATCAAAATAAAAGCTTTTAACTAAATACACATGAAAGTATATACAACGAGTAACATAATTAACTCATACACCTCAATTAGAGTATCGAGTTAAAAGCATAATACGATGACCAAAACTATTTTTTTTAAAGCTAACTGATATTATTAAGAAAAACGTGTCGACCCAAGCATTACTTTATGCATTTAAAATTGAGTCTTATTTCTTCTAGAATAAGATTGAATTTTCTTTGGCTCAACCAGTGGTAGGTATGGCAAAAAACATAATTTAAAAAAATATACTCATATTAAAAGTTACTGAAATCGATTCAGTAGTCAATTAGGAACAAACTACTTTCAGGTCTTGCGTCTATTCTGTTACACCTTGAATATACGTTTATTTTGGCTGTCTGTTGGTCCAGCTAATTATCCGAAACGCTTGGACCGATTTTGACGGGACATTCTCTGTCAGATAGCTGATATTATAAGGACTAATATAGGCTAGCCCGTTCTTTTTGTCCCGTAAGCACGTTCCCGTGGGATCATTTCCGGCATTCATGCGAACGAAGGCACAGCTAGTGTAGATGTAAAGTCGTAGTCACGTTTTTTCTGGAGTCTTGGACCCTCCCGTAACGCTCGCACGTTGTGCACAGCGCCACGTGACTACAACGTGATGGCTTGCTCCGGAGAAGAGTTGCCTTGTAATGGCCATGAGGAAATAATACGACATGAAGCAAACGAAACTCCCATCCAACATTTGAAAAGCCAATAATTATTTTTGAAAGAGTAACCGTGGAGTTTCTTACCGGCTCTTCTCCATAGGAAGCGACAAATTGGAACCGTGCACCAAGCTTCTGGCGTTTCATAAGTGCCCATGTAGGTTTATGTGTAATTAAATATTTAGATTTGATGATTATATGGCAAATGTGTTTAAATTGCATTTTAGTGATCTTCAGGGCGTATGATACGCCCATATTTGTTTCGATATTTAATAGGTACCCATGACATGACTTCTTTGAAAATTCCTACTCTTTTTCCTCATTATAATAATAATATTCTTTGTTTTACATAACATTGCCGACACGTGCATCCTGTCTGCCTATCAAACGGTGCACAAAGTTGGTCACTTACTGAACAACAGGAGCCAGCACATCAAGCTACCCCAAACTGTCACCAATTGAACATGAACCTTAAGGTTTTGTGATAATCTTGAAAATCTATCAAAGAAATTTGACAGATTGGGGTAGCTTGATGTGCTGGCGTTTGTACATATAAGTTCGTCTCGATTTTGCAAGAGGAAACCGCCGGCGGCGGCGGCAGGGGCAGCGGGGGTGTTGCGCCGCCGCCAGTTGCCAGGAATCGTATGAACGTACCTATCTAATATATAAAATTCTCGTGTCACAGTTTTCGTTGCCATACTCCTCCGAAACGGCTTGACCGATTTTGATAAAATTTCGTGTGCTTATCGGGTAAGTCTGACAATCGGCCAACATCTATTTTTTTTTTGTGCATTAGGAAACTGCCAAAAAATCGGGAAAACTTAAATTACATTTTCTATGGGAATTTTGTATGGACAGGACAACGTCTGTCGGGTCAGCTAGTTGACTTATATATATTTTTAAGTTGCTCCATATTGCATGGTATTGTGTGACTGTATCTCTGGCAACAGGTTGCTACATGTTGCAATCGCCCTATATTGCAGGATGTAGTCGTGACGTCATAGTTGACGAGAATTGACCAGGATAGAGCAATTTTATTTGCTCGTGCACAGACGCGATGACGCGCGTTTGCGTGTGCGACGTGATTCTGGTAGTACATTTTCCATGAAGTTTTTTAGGTTAGATACTAGTGTCAAATCTCAATGATTTCTTGTCGGCCCAGTTCCGGTCAAAGCCCCCACTTGTAGAAATAGAACTGAAACAATTGCCGGCTAAAAATAACTTCCAATTAAACTGTTCGCCTTCGTAGAACTCACAGTTATAGAGACTCACACTTCCTGCAGCCCAATGAGCTGAGACGGAAAATAGTCATTCCAATAAACTAGTGAGTCTGACACCTGTATAGCTATTCACAAGCATTGAAATGAAATGAAAAAGAGGGGTTTGTGGGTAATTATAACAGCCGCAAGGGTAGATCCATCAGGTTAACCTACGCTTGCCCGGGTTGGTCTGTGGATGGGTGACCTTCTTTACATACCGAGACACCTCCATGTCTCGGAAAGCAATCAAAAGCACGAAAACCTGACAACTAGTCTTGGGTATAGTGTTACCCAGTAACTGAGTTGTGGAGGTCAGATAGGCAGTCGCTCCATGTGGAAAACTGGTATTCAGCTGCATCCGGTTAGATTGGAAGCCGACCCCAACGTAGTTGAGAACTCAGTAGGGAGATTGATTGAAATGAAATGTATATTTACGTATCCTCCATTTACAATAGCATTAGACAGAAGTAAAAAAAGGTTCTTTTTAATGTACACTTCGTAACAAAATTACATTAAACGTGTTGCAGTTACGATGAATGCCAAAAAATTTAAGTGTCAATGCTAAAAACCTAAAAGAAGCAGGAGTGAACAACCGAGTAACTAAATTAGCTGATGACGACAAAGTTTTACCAACGTATTGTCGGTCGTAAGTTGTTATATAAAATAAAGTATTGTAAAAAAAAATCCTTTTAATCTTAATTGGATTTCAATAACCATGTGATGGTTTGTTTCATTAATTCGTTTTGTTGTAGGTTTGTAATGTGTGATGAAGATATTAGTATAAATAGCACATTATTTAAAATAAAAATAACTTTTAGAGCTCTTACACACGAGCGGCATGTTCCCAACGGCAGAGGTAACTGCAGCCGTCGACGCGTCGACGGCAATCCGACGGCAACCGTTGACGCGTCGACGGCTGCCGTCGACATTTCAACTTCGAAGATCAAGTGTCGCTATAGGTCGACTGCTGCCGTCGACGCGTCGACGGTTGCCGTCGGATTGCCGTCGACGCGTCGACGGTTGCCGTCGGATTGCCGTCGACGCGTTGACGGTTGCCGCCGACGCGCGTCAACGGCTGCAGTTACCTCTGCCGTTGGGAACATGCCGCTCGTGTGTAAGAGCTCTTACTTCGTTTATCTCAGTATTTAGAACTGTCTTAAAACTACCTAAAAAAGTTAGAACTTAACTTTGAAATAAAACGTTTTGCACTCCTGCTTCTACGAGCCTCTTTTTTCTAAAGCTATAATAAATGGGGAGTAATTTTTATGTAAGTACATCTTTTGACACTTTCACACGTCAATATTTTGTTGATCAATATTTTTAAAACGAAATTTCGCCGGTATTTACTAGCTGATTGTTCCCGAGAAGAAAGCCCGAAACAAAGTCAGAGGTAATATCTCTTTTAAAGTCCTATGAGTATAACAATACAGGGCCATGTCGGGAAGGACCGTTTGAAGAAAGAGCCATTACAACTTTGAGCTGACCTGTCCCAACATTGTATGCATCAGTCATCGTGTAGCTCAACCTATTTTAGGGAGCTCAACGACCCGTCACAAGACGACAGGCTATCGTGTCGAAAATATCAATCTATGACCTGATTTCAAAATCAAAAGTCAACTATTCAAACTAGGCTGAGAGTCAGCATTTTTAACGTCAAAATGACATAAGACAGTCCCCAGGCAAGGCCGCCCGTCACCACTGCCTAGTACTTCAGCTGGGAAGAAAAAGTGGCGCAACAAACTGTCCAGCAGCACAGCTGTCATTTTAGTTAGAAGAATTAATATTACGGAACACACAACATTGAATAAAATTATTTGCCATATTATGTCAGCTAGCACACGTCATTCGCCTTTACCCCAGCAAACAGCTGTCGGAAGAACAACGCTCATCTTTTTTTTTTTTTTTTAAACTGACAAATTTTACGGGTTTTGGATTTGTGAACATCGTTTATAGGAATTCTGCGATAAGATTAATGATGATGTTTGTACGGTGCAACCGCACATTCTGCAATTTAGCAGTTTGCGCCACACATTCATTTTTATTCATAGTTCGCGTTGGGCTATCAAGTCAGCCAGGCGTTCTCGTTACAGCCAACAAGGGCCGCGTCACTCACTTCAAAGTCACACCATCAGTTCATTAAGCTCATTTTACTTTAAGTACCTTTGGGACAATACATTAGTGTTTCAGTACTTTACCTTCTTTCATTCCATTCATCCCGCATCTAAAAGTAATGTGTGGTCTACCAAGGGATCATACAATGTTTGATTCGATACGGAAGCGTACATAATAAATGATAAATGATTTATTTCTGTAAGTAGGTTTGTACAAACACTTTTACACGTCAATCATATTTTTTTTAAACTAGACGAGGTCGGCGTTTCCTATCTGACTACTCTGAGAAGAAAGGCCGAAACAAACTCAGAGGTCACAGTCTCTTTTAAAGTCCAGACATAATCTTGGTCAGATCATGTGAAGACCATGTGGATTGGTGTCTGAAATGGTGTTTTGAGGAAAGAACCACACAGATTGAGTGGACCTGTCCAATCAGTGCACGCATTTATCATAATCATGCAGCTCAACTCAGAACTTGAGGAGCTCAAAGATTTGACGAACAATACCAAAGAAAGGACATTTGGGTAGGCCGCATAAATTACTCAAACTGCCAGATTAACATTAAAACTAACTGAGAAATAGATGAAACACAAAACAAAACATGACCCACACAGTCCTCACATTCACAATAATTAAAACAATAATAATATTATACTTCTCAAAGTAAATATTCATGTCAAAGTGTATATAATAATAATCAAATGTCGAAAAGTATAAGTTTGCAAAAAAACAAAAGAACCACATTCAGTATGCAAAAATTGGAGCAGGTCAATCCCAAGATGTTTTGTCCTCAATATAATCCTTAACGGTATAAAAGGCTTTCAGGCACAACTTACGTTTAATGAATGATTTAAATTTATTGAGACTTAGATCTTGAACATGGCTTGGAAGTTTGTTATAAAAGCGTATACATTGACATCTGAATGATCCACCTATTTTTTTGAGCCTTGTTATAAGTATAATAAGTTTATAATGTTCCCGCTGATGAGACACAGGCCTCCTCTCTGTGAGACGGACTGGGCTATTCCACCACGCGAGCCCAGTGCGGGTTGGTAGATGTCACATGTCTTCGAGGTTTGGGTTCTAGGACATGCCGGATTTCTCGACTACTATACTATATTTCGTCAAGAAATGTTGGCAACCCTAGTGGGACGCCCCAGCTACATGCACCGACGACCTTAAAAAAGTGGCGGGGGCAGACTGTAGGCGGAAGACGGCGGATAGAATGTTGTGGCATACTCATACGTATAGTGGAAGTTCGCTAAGACATAAGTTTTCAAGGTCCATACATCCGCGTGTTTCAGTGACAGCAGTGCTGCGAGCGTCACATAGTGCATCGTTCACAGACCCCGGTTGGCGCGCTGCCAACAGACGGCGCGTGCCACGTCGCGGCGTCGACCGGCTACTGGCATATCTGTGGCGTGGCATTTGGTCATGTGGTCTAACCTTGCTTTTACTAGTCATGCTAAAGACGGTGATGTGATAGATGACCTATTTAGGGTTTCGTGCCTTATAAGTCATCCAGGGTACACTTTCGTTCAAGCAGAAGCACCAGAGTACAGTGGCGAAAGCACCATATAACACGATTCCTACCGGCTTCCTTTCGTGGATTCGCATCGGAAACTCTATCGCTATTAAAAATGGCACGTCCATAGCGGCTACTATTGTCAAGAAATATAGTTACACTACGGGTATTTAATTCACCATAACATTTAAACGACAGAAACGGTTATTTTTAGCTTAGTATTACAAAAAAAAAAAAAAAAAAACTAAAAGAACCCGGCGCCAAAACGACTTAATCGGGAACTAAAAATTCATACAAGAGCGATCCCGTAATGATGTCACTTTAGGTCACGTGGCACCGCTTGATATGGACAAGAGAAAGCCGCTGTACAACATGCTGTACAAAAATGCGTCAGCGAGAACGAGATGGAGGAATATTGCACATTTTATTTGTTAGTTTTCAGGTGTTCAATTTGATCGTACTTAATTCTTTTCTTTCCTCTATTAATTTTAGAATGATAGTAAGTATTCTTTATCGATAAGTCAGTAAGTTAAAGCCGACTTCGCTTCGGCTTCTCTCAAATTGGCACCTCGCCGCTGCCAGGGAATCCCATGGTTTTTTGTTTTTACGATTTTTGCATTTCGCAGGTCAGTGTTAGGCTATATGTTGCTTAAATAGCATCAAAGATAGAGCAAATTTAGTAAGTCGATATTCAAATGGACGTAATAAAACCGTGGCGGGAATTTTTCGCGCAAAGGATTTTGAACGCTCTGTATTGAACCGAGCATTGAGAATCCTACAAAGTGCAGCGTGAGTGAGACACAGCGCGTCGAAAAAACACAGTGTGCGATTTTCAACTGTCGGCGGTAAGTGGTAAGTTGAAGATCCTCTGCAAGAAAAAATCCAGCCGCGATTTTATTACGTCCTTGGGGATGTGGGCTAATATAGTCTAAGTACTTTTCGTCCGGTGGAGCAGACGAGTTCTGGAGTGGAGACCGCGTATCGGCAAACGTAGTGTGGGACGGCCCCAGCTAGATTGACCGACGACCTTAAAAAGGTGGCTGGGACAGACTGGATGCGGAAGGCGGAGGATAGAGTGTTGTGGCGTAGCCTGGAGGAGGCCTATGTCCAGCAGTGGACTGCGATAGGCTGAATTGATTGATTGACTTTTCGTCCCGGTAGCGTATTCCCTTGAGATAATTTCCGTTTGCCACGTGGGCGAAGCTGCGAGCAGCAGCTAGATATTACTAAAATCTGATGCTATTAAAGCATTATTAGTCCGTCAATGTTTATTTGTGTCATACCCCAAAATATTAACATGTGGTAAATACGGGGCTTGTGGCTGAGTTATAACAGCTGTAGCCGTAACATTTGCGCAGGCCATAAACAAATTCGACAGGCTATTGTGTCGGAAATGTCAATCTATAAATTGATTTCAAAATCAAAAGTCATTTATTTAAACTAAGCTGAGAGTCAGCGCTTTTTGATCGTCAATAACACATAAGACAGTTACCCGGCACGCCCGCCCTTCACCACTTCCTAGTGCTTCAGCTGGGAAGAAGAAGTGGCGCAACAAACTCCCCAGCAGCACAGCTGTCTGTTAAGGGCCTACGTCCCGTTCGGTAGCGTAACACGGTCACTTTATGAACCCTACTGCTCATTAACGGCTTGTCTTGAAGATTTGAAAAATATATGATTTTGCTATAGATTCATATAGATCATTTTGCCCGAAGTACTTTTTTTGTATGGTTAATACTTTTGCTGTAAAAAATATTTTCCAACACGCAATATTTTGGCTTCTATTCCATACTCCTACTAAACGGCTACGTTATTTGGAAAAAAAAATACACTGAAAAATAGATAGTTAGCGGTACCACAGAATCGCCGAAGCACAATTGTAAATTAATCAAAGGAATATCCCCATTTTGAGATAAAAGCTCAGAGGTGCCCTGCGCGGGCGCGGGCGGCAGTCGTGCTTTAGCATACAAACGGGAGATGAGGATACTATGGGCCTTAAGTTAGAAGAACTTGATTCTATCGATAACAGGTAAGTCATTAACATTACACATAAAATTAAATTATTTGCCATATGTCAGCACACGCTAATATACTTACCAACAAAAACTGGTCAGTAAAATCAGGTTAAGCTGCGCTTACCACGGTTGGTCCGTAGATGGGACTGAACAACTTTACAAACCAAGACTCCTCCGTGCCTCGGAAAGTACGTTAAGCCGTTGGTCCCGGCTGTCATTTGTGGATCTTTGACATTTGTTACGGGAAACCCGAAAGCTTGACAACCAGTCTCACGGTATCGTGTTACCAAGTAACTGGGTTGTGGAGGTTAGATAGGCAGTCGATCCATGTAAAATACTGGTATTCAGCTGCACCCGGTTAGACTGGAAGCTGACCCCAACATAGTTGTGAAAAGGCTAGGCAAATGAATGATGAAATACTTTTGCTCCAAAAAATAAAAGCCTTTTTAATAGGGTAGACTCGGAAGCCTGAAACCCTAGAATGTCTCAACCTCTCAACATTCCCGCGCTAAACATAGTTACAAAATACGCATCGTGCGCGCGCTTAGCACTCATTAGACCTATTCTAGACTCAGTGGTAATTATGTAGACATCGTTCCAGTCCCCACGGGGATACTATGTAGCTTAATCTAGGTATCTAGCCCCAATGTCAACATAGGACGTCCTTCACGTAGCGTGGGCAAGTCGCCATTACCATTTAATTATATTTAATTCAGGGCTATAAAAAAACTACGTTCAAAAACCTAAACCCGACTACTGAAAAAACAAGCTCTAAAAAAAATATTACAAAATAAAAAAGTGCGTGGAAACCTTCGATCAATAATTGATCGAAGGTGGAAACCTTCCGCGCGTAAGAAGTGAAACCGACTCACTCTCTTTCTCTCTCCTACTTTTTACTTTAGTGTATCTTTCTTTCTCTCTTCCTCGGTTGCGTTAAACATTTAACGCAACCTTGTTGGAAGTCGCATAAGAAGTTTCACTTCAAAAGTGCGTGGAGTCCCTCCGCGTGGAACAAGTGAAACCGACTCACTCTCTTTCTCTCTCCTACTTTCTACTTTTGTGTATCTTTCTTTCTCTCTACCTCGGTTGCGGTTGCGTTAAACGTTTAACGCAACCTTTAGCGTTAAACATTTAACGCAACCTTGTTGGAAGTCGCATAAGAAGTTTCACTTCAAAAAATTGTTTTGGTCATTGTAATACTGTAATTGGGGTCTATGAGGTCATGCGTTAATTATCTTACACGTTGTATACACGACCAGTTTATTAGTCAAACTGTCCCTCATCAAAACCACACAAATGAAGAAGTTCCCAGAGACAACAACACGCTATCTGAACCTTCATCGTGGCGCGGGTTGTCATTCAGTCGCCGCCATCTTGGCTAATTGCTGAATGAGTCAATTTGTCGGGCATCCTGTAACACTACCCTTATTTCCACCCTCATGCCACTGGGGAGGCAAGTGCAGTAGGTTAACTCGGTTGGGTCTTCGGGTCAGGGGGGCTACTCTCTAACTCCGTCAACGAAAATACGGGCCCGTCCGAAAATAGTTCGACCCTTCGAAGTGACTCCTACAGCTGATTAATTAACTTTTGTGGACGGGTAAAGCGTAGGGACAGCTGTTAAATCGTGTAGTAATTTATTCTTAGTTTGGGCCCCAAACTAATCATAGGTCCGTAAGTGATACGGAGTAGGAAACGCCCGTAACTACGACCGAGATTACGGATTTCGTGCTTAGAGAGTAGGCCCCCAGGCGTTAATGCGGAAAAAACACTGCGTTATTCTGTCACGATGTCCAATTAATAAGATTTTTAGTGATTTACTATCCTTACTAGATATTATTTATTAATATTATAAATGCGAAAGTAACTCTGTCTGTCTGTCGCTCTTTCACGCCAAACCTACTGAACCGATTAAAATTAAATTTGGTACACAGATAGTTTAGAGCCTGAGAAAGGACATAGGCTACTTTTTAATGCAAAAACAGGGGTTTAAGGGGTTGAAAGGGGGGATGAAAAGTTAGAAGAACTAGAAGCTTGAAACTTATTTTCTAGGCTGTTGATTCGATATTATGACATTCAAAGTTTGTACAAAATTTACCCTCAAGGGTGTAATATAACAATAGGGAATAGGGGATGAAAGTTTGTATGGAAATATGTAAGGTTAATGTGAATGTTTTATAAGTTTGCGACAAGAGACAAAGACCCAAAGACACTATTCCACGCGGACGAAGAATTTTTAAAAATTTTAAGAATGTTATTTGCCCCAAATGATTTTGTATTAGTGTGGTAACGTTTAAAAGTATCTTATTTAACTATGTTGGGGTTGGCTTCCAGTCTAACCAGATGCAGCTGCATGCCAGGATTTTACATGGAGCTTATCTGACCTCCACAACCCAGTTGCTGGGTAATACGATACCCCTTGGTAAGACTGGTTGTCAGACTTTCGGGCTTCTGACGACCCGTAACAACTATCAAAGATCCACAAATGACAGCCAGGACCAACGGCTTAACGTGCTTTCTAAGGCACGGAGGGGTCTTGGTATGTAAAGATGGTCACCCATCCACGGACCAACCGCGGCAAGCGTAGCTTAACCTTATCGATCGACTCGTACAGCTCTTAGCCGCAAACCCCTCATGATTGCCCCTATTTTGTACGTCAAAGTTCGTACAGCCACTGCAACAGGGTACATAGAGCGCCATGTTTGTTTCGTATAGTAAGTAGTGCAGCAGAACTTCTGTCCCTTTCTACCTTGCGCCGCGCTCGGGGTGGGAGGGGGCAGCCGATACAATCAGCACCCTTTGCCACAAAACTTCCCCTGCAGGTGCGGCCTCACTTTATAAGCGATAGCGAGTTACCGAAACGATTCGATGTAGATTTGCCTTTTTTGAAGTGAATCTTCTTAAGACCATCAAAGAGTAAAATAGTATAAAGGAGGCGCAAATTGCGCTCTTTTTAACACGCTTTTAAAATCAAAAGTCATTTATTCAAACTAGGCTGAGAGTCAGCTCTTTATGAACGTCAAATTCAAATAGTTTTATTTGTAGAACACAGTTAAAGTACAGATGTCAATCACGTCAAAATTACATAAGACTGTCCCCCGGCACGCCCGACCTTCACCACTTTCTAATGCTTTAACTGGGAAGAAGAAGTGGCGCAATAAACTGTCTAACAACACAGCTGTCTGTTTAGTTAAATTAACTTGATTCTATACAATAGTAGGTCAACAGCTATATTTACCTTGAAAAACAGATATCGTTTGACCGACAAAACAATGAGATGGAAATCGAAAGAAAAGTAAAAAAAAAAAGTACGTGGAAAAAGTTCTGGAGTCTTAAAGAAATACTAAAAAAAAAGCGGTATGCCTATGAAAACTAAGAATTAACATTATGAAACACGAAACATTTATATTTTTACTGTTTTGAAGAAGCATCATTATTATCTCGCCATTATGCCAATTTACTAGTGCAATGGTGGGTACAGTATGTCTTAACCTTCCATACTTATAGGCGTCATCTTAGTATTCAACCCCTTTATATAGTTTCTATCCATATCATCTTTCATACAGTCCATCCATGGTTTCTTTTGTCTTCTCCTACTCTCCTATCCATTCAAACTCAAAACTTTCCCCATGACATTTTCCTCATTTCCATAAATGATATACATGGTAAATTTTTATCCAGTGCGCAAAATGTAACCATGAACTTAACATATCATTCTAGACCTCCCAGCGCAGATTTTTCTTGTCGGTTATACAAAAACTAATCAAAAACGAAAGTTCGCGAGCACATTCAAAAGAAGCTGGCAGTATCTTCACAACGATAATGTTTTCTCATTGTTTGTCTTATTTGTTTTTTTTTTTATATTTATGTTTATTTTTGGTTATATTTAATTAAGTATTTATATCATATGTATATAAGTATAATGATATTAGTACCTATATTGACTTATATTTGAATAAATACTCAAAACACGAGTTACGTAATTGCACCTACCACTGTTTGTCTCTGCATCACCCAAAGGTCGACTGGTAGAAAATGCCTTTGGCATTAAGTCGCCTCTGTACATTTATGTGCGTGAAGTATTAAATAAATAAATAAACTAATCAGCAGTTCCATACATTTTGACCCCGAAAATATTGTACTTATCTATGAAACAGCAGATTTTTTTTTGTATACAATTACCTATATAATAATTTTTCGTCAATACGAAAAAATTCTAAGCTTTTGGGTCTAGGATGATATCCTGAATTCATGGTTTCAGTTTGCGCACTGGTTAAAAATTTATCCTGTATGTAGGTTTCATTTTATTTCTGTAAACAGGTTTGTGCAAACACAAATACATGTCAATTATATTTTTCAAATCTAGATGAGGTCGGCGTTTCCTACCTGACTACTGTGAAAACAAACAAATTCAGAGGTCAGTCTCTTTTAAAGTCCACACATAATCTTGGCCAAATCATGTGGAGACCATGTAGATTGATGTCAGAAATGGTAGTATGGCCGGGGTAAAGATTTTGGGGTTGAACATGGACTAAATCGTTTGAGGAAAGAACCACATACATTGAGTCGACCTGTCCAGTCAGTACACGCATTTGTCAAATAGTTGGTATATAAAGTCAGCAAAAATGCAATGAAATTAGTCCCGACCGACCCCTGCTCGTTGAAGCGCCCGCCAGCCCGCGTCGCAGCTGAGCCAGTAGAGTTAAATTCCCCTATTAATAATAATAATGCCAATATTTTGATCCAGCCTGTCCCCACTTGCTGTCCCCCTACCAGTGACGCCTTGAGCCGAGGCCCGTACCCGACAGGGGGTGCCCTCAGCGTGTAGTCGCCTAGTATTTAAATAGTTTTTAAGCCCTGGCTGGATGGGTTAAGTTAATTCTTAATGGCAGCCCCAGGAAAGACCGGCTAAGCAGTCACGGCCTCTCAAGGTCAACTGCGAGATGCCCGTCAAAAAAAAAAATACAATGAAATTAGTCGCACCAAAGACGTCCTCGTTTCAGCTTAGCCATATGTACGTGGGCCGACAATAACCACGATAATAACCGAAGCGTTTAGATCCAATACACAAACAGATTGGTACTCGATATTGTACAGAAAACGCGCCAACACAAACAGATTAAGATCTCATTTATCTAAATCGGTCCAATGACAGCGCCGCAATTACGGGTCATGCCAAAGTAAACAAGATATTCTCAAGTCTTTGGTTTCACCGCCATCTTGTTAAAATGGATGACACTCAACAATAACGTATTTAAAAGTCAAATCAATCTGCCTGTCTAAGCCCACGTTCCCAGGGACACAATAATATCGCAGGGAGTGCGATGAAGGTCTAACGCCAAGATTTGAAAATCGAACTGTGTGTTTTTTTTTCGACGCGCTGAGAGTCAGTCTCGCTGCGCTCGTGATTCTCAATGCTCGGTTCGACACCGAGAGTTCAAAATTCTGTGCGCGATATAATCAGTATCATCTAAAGCCCAGTCGAGTGGGACGCACACACGAAGAGTTCCGTACGATAAAACAAAAACGCCAACATAAACACTTTTGTATGATAAAAAAAACAACAAACTTCCAAAAAAACACTACAAAGTGTAAAAATAACTTTAATTTCGGAAGTCGGTGACTTTGGAGCTGTATATTAATTAGTTGTCACCGCCTTCCGAAATTAAAGTTATTTTTCACTTTGTAGTGTTTCTTAGGAAGGGGTTTTTTTTTGAAAAATGTTTTTGTATTTTTCACTTTTAAGTCGTTCACATGTGCTTACCCCTTTACAGCGTACCGGCGTGGTGTTATTTTATGAACTGGTGTAAAAAATAGACAGACATGAGATTTCAGCAATCCCAGTCCATTTGCTATCATTTATTGAGGAGTTCCGTTGCCTATCTCCGAAGTTCTTCATCAGATCTTCACCATATTGAAATGAGACCACTCCGAGAAAGTACTCTTCCAAAAACTACCCAAATCGCTTCAAACGTGCCTATAAAATTTAAAGAGTTCTCTCTATTTCTCCAGGATCAGATCCTGACTTGATGATCATGGAACCAGCTGGGAAGTATACCCTTTCAAACAAAAAAAAATCCACATCTTTTTTGAGATTTTTCCTTTATTTGTGCTGTAAGAGCTTGCTTTTTGCCAAACGTGATTCTAGGTCAACGGAAACTACCATATAGGTTATCGACCCAAAAACCTATAGGGTACTTCTGGTGGACCTAGAGTTGTAAATTTTGGTTAAAAGCAAGGTCTTATAGCACAAGTAAAGATAAAAAATTAAGATAAATTTTGGTACTTACAAGTTTTCGCGAAAATCTAAATTTGCCCATATCTTTTTATCGTGATGACTAGATTTTTTTTGGACCTTCATTTTTATACACCTAATAGGGACTATAGACCCCAGTATCTGGTATAAATTTCAACTTGCTAGGTCCATTGAGGAACTTGCCGTTCCTGAGAAAATCGGTGATGACACACGGACGAACAAGAGAGTGATCTTATAAGGGTGCCTGCCAGGGGTGCGGGTTGTTCGAAAGAGATACCACGGCCCCTGGCACACAGGCAACTGACGGAACACGGGTGGGTTTTAGTCAGTAAAAGTCTGACACGCCCTCCCGCTCCACCCAGAACGGGAGAAGTTATTTGATGATTTCCCACCCAAAAAAAAAAAAAAGGGTTCCCTTTTTTACCTTTTGAGGTACGGAACCCTAAAAAAGATGAAAAAATGTGAATTGTTATGTAAAAATTGTCTATAGATACACAAGCCTATAGGAGTGAGGCGTATTTATCGTAACAGATATAAATAACAGATATTTAAAAATAACAAATAACAACTGTTCCTACCAATATAACTTATCTGTTACTTAAAATAACAGACCCTCGAAGACTGTTACATCGGTTGTTACTGTTATTTCAATATATCAGTCTCCACACAGTAACAGACTGTTACCACGGCTGTTACTTTCATACACACTCACGCACACAAAGGAAAGAAAATATCCGTGGCTCTCTCTTCCTCATTAAAGAATGACCCTTGCTGAAACGAGACACACCTATTATTTTTATTTACTTCGAAATATGTTTACTTCTCACTCTTAATAAACCGGTTAAACTACGCTAAAAAGAGAAGCACTTAGTATTTATAATCCGTAAAATACAGTAGGTGGTCTGATAACAACCACCATTTTCTAAAAAGTAACTCTTAAATTTGGTCGTGCTACTTATCTGTTACTCTCCAGTGACCATTATAAAAAAAAAAAACTTAAAATGTATTATATTTTTTTTTATGGCAATTTGTCCGAATGCATATATTATCTTTGGTTTGACGGAATTCAACGCAAAATATTCTAAGTTTATACGATTTCCTTGATAGCCCAACAAAGATGAAATCAATTTAATTGAGAGTAATTTGTCAGGTTTGAAATAAAACAATTATTTAATTCCATAATCTTTTGGAAAAAGATGCAACCAAGAAAAAATACAGTGATCGTAGACAGAGAAACTACAGTGATCGTGTACGGACGCCTTTTATCTACAATGTCTTTGGTTTGACGTTTGACGGGATTGGTCGCAAAATGTTCCATGCATGTACGACTTTATCTCTAAAGCTATAAAGATGATATTCAATTGAAAGTAATTTGGCTGATTTGTTAGTAATTTTTTAAAATTTTGAGTTTTTGAAATTTTAATTCTGCTTTCGAAAGAAATG
Organism: Antitype chi; assembly: GCA_947359405.1. Lineage (NCBI taxonomy): Eukaryota > Metazoa > Arthropoda > Insecta > Lepidoptera > Noctuidae > Antitype > Antitype chi. Next base: position 1,064,872 of record OX375837.1, read on the forward strand.
ACGAAAGGTGAACTGATGAATTGTAATTGTAATTTTTTCGAAAATGTTTGTCAGTGTTAACGGCGTTTTAGTGTTTATATTCGATTTATGGGTTAGTGTAGTTTTTAGTTTAGGTTATTCGTTTTATAGTTAGCTAGTTAGTTAGTTAGTATACGTTGTAGGTTGTAGCAGTAATATATATTTTTTTAAATTTGGTAGTTAGTTTGTGAATAGTAAAACGTTTGAAAAACAATGGCTAATGTAAATAGAAGAGTTAGTATTGTGTGGGACCCTTTCGTAAACATAGGTGGTCACTACGCAACCTGCAATATACATATGTAAAGCGAATTTGTCAATCAAAAACAAAAAATCTGCCTAGCCTTGCTATATTGGGGTCGCCTACCAGACTAACCAGATGTCTAATTTATCTAAAAAAAATATTAATAAACGTGATTCTATAATTTCTCATTACCCCGTCATTCTTTCCTAGTCAATACTTCGGAAACGATTTTCGACTTACAACGAAACGAAATAAAGAAGATTTTCAATTGAGATTTTAATACGTATTTATCGACTGTACAAAAATAACAGGCTGTTATTTAATAACAGATATTTGGATCTGTTATTTTTGAGTAACAGTAACAGTGATAACAGATATCGTTTTTAACCTGTTACGACCCATCTCTACAAGCCTACACTACACATCAAGCTATACATTTCCAATTTACGCTGATCTCGCACTGTACGGACATCCTATACAATGCGACATCAGCATAAATACTGGAAATGTATAGCTTCATTTGTAGCCGTGTGTTAATACTGAACACCGAGAGAGGCACACAGTATTGTAAATTTGACCTTTTGTATATACTTATAAGGTTGAAATAAAACAAACTGTATACTGATCTATAGCTGGCAATATATTTAAAAAAATCACACGAACCCAACCAAATCATTGTAACGAAACCATAGCGTGATGTACATTTTGCAACAACGCCATCTATCGAGCTTGATAACAAACTTTTTTTTTTAAACACTAATTGGTATGGTTTCTTCATGAACACCGTGTGTGTGTACAATAATAACATCCTTAAAAGTGACCAGAGTAAGTTCAAAGAACGCTTGACTGGTTTATTTTTTGTCGCGTGTAATAATGGCGCCGGTACAATCATGTTACAGTGGTTTCCAAACGAGTAGTCGTCAAAATATCCATTGTTTTGTGACACAAAGTTCGGAGCGACTTGTGTCAATATAATATTTGTGGTATTGTTATTTAAATTGACGAATAATGGGTCTTTGCAGTGGAGGTTATAAGTACATTTTAAGTTTTATCTACAAATTGTCGATTGTAATTTGTTTCCTATTTTTATTTTTAGAACTATTTTTATAATTTTTGCTGTGCCCTACAGGGTCCGTTTTTGCAACTTAAGGGGACACTAGTCGCGGGCTCGAACTCACTGGTGGACTTGGCTAAAAAGCACGCTGTCTCACCAGGCATCGTGTCCGACAGATATAGTATCATTGATGAGCAGTTAGACGCTAGTCTACACACAACGTTATTGAGTGAGATGCAGGATCATTTATAGTAAAAAAATCGCGAAAAAATTAAGAAAAGTCCTTTGGAAGATCGGGTTTTATGAAAAAGCCAATGCATAAATTAATGACCAATAAAGTTTATTAAACTTTTCGATAATTGAACTTTGTCGGTAGCGACTCTGTTTTAGAGATTTTACACTTCTTTTATTTCTTAAAAACGCTCAAAGTTAAGTAAAATTAGCAAGAAAAACTAATCTTTGTAGTCTTCTAACTTTTTAATGGGTTTTTATTTTAGTATTCTGTTTCCGTACCGACAATATTAATAATGAGACAAAACTATATCATATTTTACTTTGGATGTGCCATGTCAGACAGTGGAGTAAAACACTCCCGAAGTTTGTATGCAAAAAATGGGGACTAGGTTCACCTTAACACTGGGATTTCGGTAATATTCCAAAATTCTCTCTGGCACTGCAGCCCTACCCAGTGTCAACTTTGAGAGCCCTCTCCGGAGCGCGAGGGGTGGCGAGGGGTGAGCAGATGGCGGGGGGCGGGGTGCTCGACCTTGACCGAGTCAGCTGATGTGCACTTACAGCGTTCGCCTTCGCTAAGTTACTCTTATGTTATAAGTTGGAATCACATTATCTAAACTTTTTCTGAAATTATCGTCTATCTAGTGGGGGGTCAGCTTCCAGTCTAACCGGATGCAGCTGAATACCAGTATTTTACATGGGGTGACTGCCCATCTGACCACCACAACCCGGTTACTGGGTAATACGATAACCTTTGGTAAGACTGGTTGTCAGACTTTCAGGCTTCTCACGAGCCGTAACGACTGTCAAAGATCTACGAAACTTCCATTTATCAAAATTAATTTTAACGCATCTTTGGGCGTAAATAAATAACTTCTGGATTATGAAAATGGCAAAATTGTTACCGTACATGGATAGATGATTTATTCAAAAATTCAAATAACTTAATTTCTAATAAATACATACAGTAGTTTTTTTTTTCATACTATCTATACGCCCAAAGATTTGTTCATGAAATTTAACCCGCTCGTATTCGTTATCAAATCATCGTGTATTTCACTATAAAATAGCATGCATATTGACCAAACCACAAGTTCCAGCCGTCGACTAGTGCAACCTTAAGTTGAAGCAACAATGAAAGTTACATCGTCTACTCTAAACAGTGTTTAGAACTTTAGACCATGCAAGTCATTGCTCCAATTCTATTGTACGTCACAGGCAAGAAACTTGCATCGTATAATGGGGCTAAAGCATCTCTGAAGTAACTTTAACAGTACATAATATAAGTAATACAATTATACAGATATATCCTCCTTGAATGCTTTACTTTCCAGTTTCTCAGGCAGCTTGTATTGTGGGTCTATCTAGGCAAGTCCCGGCTATATCTCGCCGTGTCTCCGGCTGCATTCAGCTCGTCTCCACCGGCACACGACACAATACACAATGAACTACTCAAGGAAATGAAGGCAAGTAATTTCCGACGCGTGACTGACTTGAATCGGGATGGAAACAAGGAAAGGCGTTGGAAAGGTTTTACACTCTTGGTGTTTGTGAACAACTAATTTCGTAATAGACTTACTTACATACCTACTTTAAAAGTTTAAATATAGGTAGTATATTTACCTACGGTTTAGTACAAATCTTCACAAAAAGTTTAGTTCAGAATATTTATATGCTCAAATTGAAAATTCCGATAGAGATTGACAGAGAGTGAGGTAATCATACGTTGGCTTATAAATCAATTCGCAAGTATACTACCTACCAACAACGGGCGAATCGAGACTTTTAAAATATCTAGGTAAGTAGATAGGTGAGTATAGTAGGCGATTCGCACAAAGTTAATCTATTTGTGGGGAAATCGACAACTCCAGAAATAAGTATCAGGCAATGGGCACGATTTGAATTTTATGCAATTTACTTATTTAAGGAGACCATGTGTATTTTTCGTACTAGATAATAGGAGAAAATCTAACAAATGTTATTACTTTACTACTTTACATAAAATTCAAAACATTCCGCCACAAATAAATTAACTTCTTCGTGCGAATCGCCTGCAAAAAATAGTACCTATACTCCATTTGAAATAAGATTAGACATTTAAACAAACCTTTTTAACAGTCAGTTCAACCGATTCTGACTTCTATACCGTAGGCATAAGGATGGCATTAAAAGCAAAATAGTAGTTACAATACCAACTGTTTACTGCAGCTGCAATTTGTTATGCCACTAACGCAATAGGAGTCAAAATCGGTTGATCGGACTGTAAAAAGGGTATAGTTACATTTCTAATTTTATTTCAAATGGAGTATAGATATTTTAAAAGTGTCGATTTATTTATTTAAACTTCTCGCACACAAAAAAGGTACAAAGGCGGACTTAATGCCTTAGGCATTCTCTACCAGTCAACCAAGGGTGGTGCAGAGATTAGATCGCCCGGATTCGCCCGGTTCGGGCAAGTAAATTCGTGCCAATCGACTAATAAGCCCATACGTTACGTGTTAGTGAAGAGTTTTGTTTAACTGGTGTCCAAAAGAATCGCCGCTACTTTATTTTATTAAGGACACAATAAAACCTTATTACAGACTTGAGTGAGTCACAAAGGAGGTCGAAAAACTGCTTATAAATCTTCCTCATTCAATTTACCACACAATTAGTCCATAGCAACTCGTCTCGAACTAATTTATTTAACTACTACCTGTTACCAGCGGCTTTGCCCGCGTGGAGCGAGGTCGAAACGTATCCCACGGGAACCGGGATAAAAAGTATCCTATGTGTTAATACAGGTTACAAACTATCCGTGTGCCAAATTTCATCCAAATCCGTTCAACCGTTTGTTGCGTGATTGGGTAAACAAACATCCAAACTTTCACATCCTTACTAATATTATTATAAACGAGAAAGTTATGTATGGATGTATGATAAATGATTTTATTTATGTAAGTAGGTTTGTACAAAACTTTTACACGTCAATCATATTTTTTTGAACTCGATGAGGTCGGCGTTTCCTATCTGACTACTCTGAGAAGAAAGGCCGAAACAAACTCAGAGGTAACAGTCTCTTTTAAAGTCCAGACATAATTTTGGTTAGATCATGTGAAGACCATGTGGATTGGTGTCTGATATGGTCTTTTGAGGAAAGAATCACACAGATTGAGTGGACCTGTCCAATCAGTGCACGCATTTATCAGTTATCATGCAGCTCAACTCAGAACTTGATGAGCTATGGATGTTTGTTACTCTTTCACGCAAAAACTCCGGAATGGATTTGGATGAAATTTGGCACACAGATAGATTATAACCTAGATTAACACATAGGATACTTTTTATCCCGGTAGTACGTTCCCGCGGGATAATTTTCGACTTCCACGCGGGCGAAGCCGCGGACGGAAGCTAGTTTATAATATTAGTAGGATCAGCCCACGTACGCTCAGACGTATCGCGGCGGATTTTTTTTAGAAAGAAAAAAAGAAAAAGTATTTATTGTGACTCGCACAAGTACTAAACTAAACACACAATCGTACAAAAATGATAAAAAAACAAACTTGAAAGTAAAAAATTAAATAAAACAGAAAGTCCTGCACGAGGCCAAAAGGCTCCTACCTCAGCATGATACTGCGACATTTAAAAAGTGTCGCAGCGCTGGTATTCTGAGATAGGGCCCGAGCGATGTGATGTCACGGAAGTTACAGTATAAATAAATAATCAGTAATATAGATAGATGTAATATGTTAGCGAATAAAACAAAATACCGTAAGCGCCAAACGTGACCTCATTATTTATCAATGCCAATTGTGTCTGAAGCACTGAGTAGCATCCCTGTGACAAGCAAAGGGTCGCAGGCGCCGTATCTTCAACGCACTGCTTAAGGGCGCTTTCACATTTTTTCTTGAATTTGACCGTTTGACTCGAGGTTTGATGAGTGATTATGGTTTAGATATAGGCAAAAAAAAAAAAAAAATATGTCCGGGATAATTTCATTATTTGTCTAGGGAGCGCTCTAAACAAATTTTTCAATTTGTTTACATAAGTCAGTAAAAACCTTGTCTCGGTAAAGGATGTTTCGTAAAATGTTACTTCTGGGCATCTTTTGATGCTCTTTTACATAGAACATAATTATAATAGTTTAGTAATTTATAAAAACGTCTGTGGTAGGACTGTATGTAACTTGTTATTTGGAATGCTCAAATATTTTTTTTATGTTTCATACAATAATAACCCAAAAATAATTCCGTAAAACAGAGAATTAATGATAATTTTTCGTCTGAAATCATATTTTTTTATCTTTGTATGTTTAATCGAAATTCAAACAAAAAGTATTTAATAACTAAGGTTACTAAGTCAACTTGCTTGAAAAAAAGAAACAGTCTATTTAAAAGTAAAATAATATTTTTAAACAATTTTTAAATGCAACGCTATGAATCAGTAATATATCTCGGGATGCGCGGGCTTTAGCTATAAGTCCGCGCCGCCGGTTTGTTCCTGGGCGTCCGAATCATAATGGTTAGCATATCTGAGTAGCATACTTCACTATATACGCACGCACGATCAGCTACCACGCGCCGTTAAATTTCCCTAAAACGAAATACTTCAATTTGTGATAGCCCTCTTGAACGCTAACAGTTGAAAATTGAATATTGTTTTTTTCGACGCTCTGAGACTCATTCGCATTGCACTCTGTTAAATTCTCAATGCTCGCCTCAATACCGTCAGTTTAAATGCCACTGCGCGATATTTTTACGTCGGTCTCAAAGTCGACTCCCCAAACTGAATACACAGGATATGACAGAACAAAGAACGAGTGCACAATGCCGATCATATCATCAAAGTAAACGACTGTATAATTTGAAGGGCAGACGACTGAATACTAATGTATTCGTCAAGTGCGTTACACTCATGTGAGTACTGACATTTTATACGGGCGTAAAAATATCGCGGTGAGATTTTTATGCGCACTGGATTATCAACCCTCGGTGTACAACCGAGCATTGAGAATCCAACAGAGTGCATAAAAGAGCATCGAAAAAGCATACTGTTCGATTTTTAACTCTCGGCCACGATCCAGTGCGCGAAAATATCCCGCCGCGTTCGTTCAACGTCCATTTACGTGAGATATCAGCACCAACTGGTGGGGTCCGCAAGGGCCAATGCCTACCAGGGATGCGGGTTGTTCGAAAGAGATACCGTGGCCCCTGGCACACAGGCAACTGGGTTTTAGTTAGTAACTGTAAAAGTCTGACATGCCCTCTCACTCCACCCAGAGCGGGAGCAGTTATTTGATGAATTCCCAACCTCAAAAAAAAAACAATGGCATTCTGGGAGTGCCGACAGAAGTGAAAACTTGAACAATTACGTGTGTATTTTTTGAATCGTCAGTTTAAGCAACGTGCAACGTTGTTCGTTCGTGTTGTCAGTGGTGTCGGAAATAGAGTCGCGAGTTCAATTGTTTTTTCCCATCTTAAAAATGCCCTAAGCGCCATAAGAAGTTTACACTTCAAAAAAAAAACGTCCGTAGACTTGAAGGTGGGAGGAGCAACGAACGGAGGTTCTGAGACCCTGAAGACGATGATAAATGAAGCTAATTGTATGTACCTAATAAAAGGCAACGCTTCTTGAAGCAAGATAATCTTGGCAAACATGCAATAGTATAATGTTAAATATTCATTGAGCAACGTTGTATTAAATACCTGATGAATAAAAACTGTCTATAAGGTAAACAGTCCTATGCTTAGAAAAATAAGGTCACGGCTGTTTTCAAATTATTCACAAAACAGTGGCCGATTTGAGATCGTTTAATCAAAATTAAATAACAAAATTCATTAGAGATAAAAATTTAAAGATCTTTCAATGCATAACAATTAAAATTTAAAATTAAATTTAAAATACAAAATTACAGCAAGTAGGAATTACAGTATTTTAACGTTAAACGTAACGTCAGTAAATTAAATCAGAGAAATGGGCTACATTTCGTATACGGCCTCTAGTATTTCTATGTTAGTAAATTATAGGAGCACACAAAAAACATAAAAAACCCTCTTACATAAAAATCAAACGGCTTGAAATATATAGTTTGATAGTTCCCGAGCCGGCGACGGTTGGCTATAACTTACGGTACTCGAGCTGCAGAACTAGCGACTCTGGAGTGTGTGTCATGTCCTCAATACAGTACTATCGACCAAACAGACGACACGGTCGAACGTCTGGTCGAAATTGTACAATTTTCTCCAAGGAACATGGGTCGAAATATGAAAAAAAAAAAAAATCGGACCTTCCATACAAAATCGATCAGCTGACTATTTATTTGGCATGGGAGGTCCGATTTTTTTTTTCATATTTCGACCCATATTCCTTGGAGATAGTTGTTCAATTTCACGAGTACTATCACCCTGAAATTTTTTAACGATGACTAAAAATTCACCTTGTATAGGGCTTAATAAATATTTTGTCAAAATGATCAGAAGCACATTTTTTTGTTTTGAATACCTAGGTTAATTTTTTCAGTATTTAGAAGCCGCGTAATTAGTCTACGTTCACACGGACGTATTAAAGCCGTGGCGGGTTTTTTCTCGTCCTCGATTTAAAAAAATACACTGTTCGATTTTGAACTCTCGGCGCTAAACAATGCATTAGTGATACAGTGCGTGAACAACGGTACACCCACACACAAGCAGATAGCTGGTGGACCTCGACACCAGGCTGCAGGCAGTCCAGGGAAGTAATGCCATCTTTGAAGGGCAGGCTGACCAGACGTCTGTTACGCCTGGACAGAAAGGATCTGCGTCTGGTGACTGGGACCATCACGGGAGACTGCCCGTTAAACAAACATTTCTACACCATAGGCATAACGGATAGCCCCCTGTGCAGGGCTTGCATGGAGGCTGAGGAAACCGTTGCACATGTGCTTTTCGAATGCACAGGCGTAGCCCAGATTAGAACAGAAACCCTCGGGGCACCCACATCTTACACGGAGGCTCTCAACAGACCAGGAGCCATGCTAACTTCTGGAGGGAGGTGGGCTGGTTGGAATAACCACTGACGGCCGTCATGGCTCACGCACAATGGTCCACTTAAGGTGAATGCGCAGTGGTAGAGCGCGAAATTGAAACTTTGTTACTTTTTTTGCAATTTTCAGGTGAGTGTCAGCTTGTTACTTGAACAAAATATGATTTGCGACTATAACATGTACTTATTTACAGATTTATAATCATTAGAATCAATAATACATCTTTCTAAGTTAGATTTGTTCCATAAGAACAAATTTCTTATGGAAAAGTGCTTGTGGAAGAAATCTAACTTATAAGAGATATATTAGACATTCTAATGACTTAGTTCTGTAAACACGTACCTGTTATATTCGCAAATCACATTTTGATCAGGATCCAACCTGATACTGACCTGAAAATTGCAAAAACGTAAGAAAATTTGAATTTCGCGGTCTACCACTGCACATTCACCTTAAAGGACTAAGTGCGGAAACCAAACCCAATAATATACATATAACATACAGTGCGTGAAAAAATCCCACCGCGATTTTACGTCTGTGGACGCGTGGTCTTTGCTGTTTTTTTTTTCGCCCTATATTTCTTAACCCATTTGCATACATCGCATCCGAGGCCTCCAGCGAAACGCACCGGTAATTACACAGATAGCTAACGCATAATATAGGTCACAGCTCAATCGATATCTCCATCCGACACTATCTTAGTATAAGTACGTCTAGTGGGGAAGCACTGCAGACGCATTTTCATGCCCGAAACGAGCGAATCGACACTTTAAAAAAATATTTATTATTTTGTAAGCGATTTGTACAAACTTAATATGTTTTTGGGCGAATGACCCATAGAAATCCATCCGTGTAAGACATTTGCACTTTTTGAATTTAAGCAACATTACTTCGATTTTCGCCTATTATCTAAATAAATAGTAAGAAAAACAAATCGGTGTTTGTGCACCCCTGCCTAACCCCTGGGAAAATACAGGCGTGACGTTATTTATACTTCTTTATGTACTAATATTATAATGAGGTACAGTTTGTGAGTTTGTGAGGTTGTAGGGGGTAATCTCTGGATCTACTGAACAGATTTAGAAAATTATTTTACCAATAAAAAGCCACGTTATTTGTGAGTGTCATAGGCTATATTAACCCAAAAAATTAAAAGACTTTTTTGTGGTAGTCGGATTTGCAAAGTCAGTCGAACGAAAACGTTTCTTATGAATGCTGCCTTAAGGCCCATAGTATCCTCATCTCCCGTTTGTATGCTAAAGCACGACTGCCGCGCCGCCCGCGCCCGCGCAGGGCACCTCTGAGCCTTTATCTCAAAATGGGGATATTCCTTTGATTAATTTACAATTGTGCTTCGGCGATTCTGTGGTACCTTTAACTATCTATTTATCAGTGTATTTTTTTTTTCCAAATAACGAAGCCGTTTAGTAGGAGTATGGAATAGAAGCCAAAATATTGCGTGTTGGAAAATATTTTTTTACAGCAAAAGTATTAACCATGCAAAAAAAGTACTTCGGGCAAAATGATCTATATGAATCTATAGCAAAATCATATATTTTTCAAATCTTCAAGACAAGCCGTTAATGAGCAGTAGGGTTCATAAAGTGACCGTGTTACGCTACCAAACGGGACGTAGGCCCTTAACGATGAGAGATTTAGTTCTAGAGAAAAGTTGATAGAGCTTGATAATGCCTACAAAAAAGTCAGCGACAGCATTTATATCTAACTTTTATATTTAAGTCACAAAAAGTAGTTTTTTTTTATATTAAAAAATAATTTAAATCGTTAGGTCATGTTCATTGGTCATATTATCAACAATTATGAATTCTTATCAAAATAAGTAAATATATCGTCTCAAGTGTTTAAAACAAAAGACTTTTCCCTATTACTTCATATAATTTGGACGAATGGTTAAAGAGATAATACGACATAGTCATGGAACCGCGACCGTGTCGTAATCTAGTGAGTGATATAAAAATGTTTACCGCCCAACGAAGTGGGCACGGGTCAGCTAGTGTTATATAAAATTACTAGATTCCGCCCGCGGCTTCGCCCGCGTGTATGTCGAAAGTATCCCGCGGGAACGTACTACCGGGATAAAAAGCATCCTATGAGTTAATCTAGGTTATAATCTATCTTTGTGCCAAATTTCATCCAAATCCGTTCAACCGTTTTTGCAAAAAGAGTAACAAACATCCATCCATCCATACTTACAAAGTTTCGCGTTTATAATTTTAGTAAGGATAAGGATTTATTTATTCAAAATATTTACCCCCATTATCTATACATTGCTGCCATCTAAACGGAAGTTCATTTATACCTTTTCGATAGAATTCTGAGGATCTAGGTCGGAAATTATCCCGCGGGAAAGTACTACCGGGATAAAAAGTATCCTATGTGTTAATCTAGGTTATAATCTATCTGTGTGCCAAATTTCATCCAAATCTGTTCAGCCGTTTTTGCGTGAAAGAGTAACAAACATCCATCCATCTATACTTACAAACTTTCGCGTTTATAATATTAGTAAGGATAAGGATAAATTCAAAAGTGAATCATTTTCATTCGTCCAAAGTCTTACATGGCTTTGTATGGAGCAGACCTTCTGTTAAACGAGTATTTACATAATGGTTCTACGTTCAGAATTCACGGTCAAGTTCGTGAATGGTTAAACGCGAGTACATGGAACTGTGGGCTTTATTCTTATTCGGCTAAGGTTGAAAATATTACATATAATTCTATACCCACAAGCGCTTTTAGAGAATCGATTTGGAAAGTGTGACGTCTGCAGGGAATCTATACATTAATGTTTATGTAAACGTGATTTTGAACTTTGTGTTAAGGTGAACAAGGTAGGAAATGTTTAAGAGGATGTCCAGGAAGGATCTACGCATATTCTTTCCGTTCCATTGTTGACTGGAAACCCCTTTCTTTTTCTTTATAGGAAATAAAAGGCAAACCGTATCAATTTATGCCAAGAGTAAGTAAGTACGTACGTTCATTGGATATCACATAACTATTACAAATTAATTGTAATTAATATTTTCTTTATTTTTTCACATAAACCTGCATGGGCACTTATGAAACGTCAGAAACTAGGTGCACGGTTCCAATTTGTCGCTTGCTATGGAGAACAGCCAGCAAGAAACTCCACGGTTACTCTTTTAAAAATAATTGGCTTTTACTGTTTTTAAAGACTGCCTATTGCGTATACGTATTTCTGGAATTGCCGATTCGCGCATATACAGGAAAAGTTTTTATTCAGTGCGCAAACTTTAACCATGAATTCAGCATACCATTCTAGACCCCCCAGCGAAGAAATTTTTGGTCAGTTTTACAAAAAAAAAGTCAGCTGTTTCATAGAAAAGTGCAATACCTACGCGGTCAAAATATATGGAACGGCAGTTTTATTTTTTGTATAACCGACGAAAAATTTCTGTATAAACTAACTTCGTGCGTGTTGCCGATACTCGCAATATATTATATAATTTGAAAGTGACGATTCGCCCGATTCGGGCGAGTTGATTCATGCGAGTCGACTATAATAACTTCATAAGCCACAAGAAACACCATCATGTAAGTAAATGGGATTATATTGTACGCAACAATGAATGGTCTGACTTACGTCCACTTGTGAAGAGCGCCATGAATTTGTAAACACAATGAGAAAAGATTTCATCTATATCCTGGCTGATAAGTGATAAACATAGATCGGATATTCGAATGCATATTTACATAAAGATATTTTTTAGCTATGAAAGTATGGAAGCGGCTTTATAAATTATTTGTAATATTTATTTAAAACCCCCATTCTTGGATTGCATAATTATTCAGATGTGTATTAGTTAAATAAAAAAAATAAACAATTTACTTACATAAATTAAGACATTTTCGATACAAAAGCGCATTCCATGTTAGCCAACATCTCGACTTCAGGTGAATATGCATCCGAATATCCGATCTCTGGTGATAAGTCACCATCTCGTCGCCTTTTCAGTCCGAGTTCCACAAGTTTCAGTAATATAAGCATCTGCTGCCTTCTGTCTGACTTCAGATACGTCTATAATTGAAAAACTTTGCCGGAGGCACGAGCCCGAGATACAATAGATTTGATAATACAACGCGAAGACAAACTTATATCAATTTATGCATTCGAAAAAGAATACTTCTATTTCAGAATGATTTACGACCGAGCTAGGCATCTACTCTCTAAGGCCACGTAGACACGGACGTAATAACAGGCTCGCAACATCACAAAATATGGTTGGACCTAAGTGAGTGCAGGCAGGCCAAGGAAGCACTTCCTGCGGTCGATGCCCGCCTCACGAAACAGGTTCTCCGTTTAACAAAACCACAGCTGCGTACAGTTACAGCAGCTGTAACTGGCTATGGGTCATTTAACAAACATCTCTTTGTCATAGGGGTAACAGACAGTCCGCTGTGCAGGGCCTGCATGGAGGACGACGAGACAGCGGCTCATGTGCTGTTAAACTGCCCGGTGGTCGCTAATTACAGAGCAAAATACTTCGGTAACCCAGGTATCCTACGTGAGATTGTCAGCAACACCAAGGCGTTGCTGGCCTTTCTCGAGGAGCTGGGGTGGATCGAATAACCGATTCTCCCACCCGTACGCAAAATGCGCGCTTTGACGTGGAGTTGCGGACAACAGCCCGTTTTACCTATTTACCTATAACAGGCTCGCAGAACAGGTGGCTGATGGGGCCGAAAGGTTCTGGAGTGGCGACCGCGTACAGGAAGACGTAGAGTTGAAAGGCCTCCCACAAGGTGGACCGATGACCTTGTGAAGGCCGCAAGAGTCCGTTGGATGCGGGAAGCACAGAGCCGGTCGCAGTGGAGCAGCTTGGGGGTGGCCTATGTCCAGCAGTGGACGTCTTTCGGCTGAAATGATGATGATATTAATAGACAGCTGTGCTGCTCGGGAGTTTGTTGCGCTACTTCTTCTTCCCAGCTAAAGCACTAGGAAGTGCAGAAGGGCGGGCGTTTTGGGGGGACTGTCTTATGTAAATTTTTTTGACGTTCAAAAAGAGCTGACTCTCAGCCTAGTTTGAATAAATGACTTTTGATTTGATTTGATTTGATAAAAGCGGTCTGGGCTCGTAAGTTGCGGCCGTTACCACTGACTGGGCCACCACTGACCCTCACGAGACTTAAATATAATTGGCGTAATGTGGTTGGTTTGAGGTGACGCGGGAAAACAGTTTCTGGATGGATATAGACCGGGACAGGGACGGTACAGGGCCTATCCGTAATCTCGGTCGAAGATACGGGCGTTTCCTACTCCGTATCACTTACGGACCTATGATTAGTTTGGGGCCCAAACTAAGAATGAATTACTGCACGATTTGACAGTTGTCCCTACTCCCTATATGGTTTTACCCGTCCAAAAAAGTTAATTAATCAGCTGTAGGAGCAACTTCGTAGTTTCGAACGATTTTCGGACGGGCCCGTATTTTCGTTGATTCAAACTCAAACTCAAAGCATTTATTTCAAATAAACCAATTACAGGCACTTTTGAATTGTCAAGGTCGGTGAGGTAGAAAGATGAAGCTAGTTGCCCATTCCAAAGCGTAGGTACCTATGGAGAAGAACGGGCAAGAAACTCCATGGACACTCTTTTAAAATCATGACTGGCTCGTATTTTCGTTGACTGAGTTAGAGAGTAGCCCCGCATTCACGAGCACTCACATAGCCAAATTCAAAAGCGATTTTCTCTTAAATTACAATTGAAACCTTGATATAACCTAGGTATTTCATTATACAGTGGGTTCCAAATATTATTTACATAATAACATAAAATTACAATCAGTACAAGAGGAAAATACACTTTTAAAAGTTGGTAACCAAATACAAATTAATGCTCGTGGCTGTACAGCCACGCCATTGCCAGCTTAGTTGTACAACCTAAGTAAAAAAAAGCGGTTAGTCACTATAGACCACTGTCTACTCCTCCGAGGAATAAAGGCGTAATATTATTGTTTTGGCATACTTTCGGCAGTTGTTAACTGGAGATGTATATTTCATCCCAGACCTCTCCACCCCGGAAAATTAAAAGCTTCCCACGCAGCTAGTTCCGGCGGTCCACACAGCTATTGAAAAATAGCGAAGTATTTATCTATTTAATATTAAATGTTTTTCGCGACCTCGCTTGAATGAACTCACTGCGCTCATTATCGCGGCCGTGGGAATATGCTGCCATCTTCTGATATTATCTTAATTATCACTAAATATCTCGAGAGCTGTTCTGATTCTTAAACTCAAAATCCAAGCATTGATTTCAATCACACCAACCGGCGGCGTCGAGATGGGCGGACGACAGTGTTGCCATCGCGGGCAAAACCTGGATGAAACTGGTACAGGAAAGTGGGGATTGGCACAAGAAAAAAAACAATCGACTTCCGGAAAAACACTACAAAGTGAAAAATAAGTTTAATTTCGGGAGTCGGTGACTTTGGATATCTATTTTAATTTTTTTGTCACCACCTTAGAAATTAAAGTTACTTTTCACTTTGTAGCGGTTTTCCGGAAGTCGGTTGTTTTATTTTTGGAAAAGTTTTTATTTTTCACTTTTTAGTTATAGTACCGACCACACCAATTCAAAATTTCATCATCCTTGGGGTCAAAACAATGCATATTTATGCGATAGCAGCAATCGCGGTTGATTTGCTGTCATTTTTTGAAGAGTTCCGTTGTCTGTCTCCGAAACTCATTATCAGATCTATATGAAATTTAAATGGGACAATTTCGGAACAAACCCCTTTCGAACAAAAAAAATATATTTTGCAAATCCGTCTATACGACGGAGTTATGCCCGAAAATACATAAAGAAAAAATAATAATATACTTATAAACATGTCGAATTGATAACCTCCTTCATTTTGAAGTCGGTTAAAAACAGAGGCTTTTGCCCAGCAGTGGGTGAAGTCAATCTGTGGATGATGATGATGAAGAAATCAATTACAGGCACTTTAGGATTGTCCAGGAGTCAGTCACAAACAGCTTCCAATGTTCCCACTAAGGGGACACAGCCTCTTTGAGAGGGAGTGGGTGATAACCCAACACGTGTTACATCCACGGTTCGCCAGTTAGTTTATGTACCATGTAACAGAGGGCATGAACGATGCAAAAATAGGTTAAATACCGTGGGAAGCGAAGCTATTATCTTTGTATGCATATGTGCGCAGTACCTGAGCTCTGAGCTCTGAGCAGGGTTTCTTTATCAGCGCGGTATGAGTCAATATTGAATGTTACGCTTTACTACATCTAGACTCTGTACACTAGGTGCGGAATATCATCCTAGTTGAGCAAATATAATTAAAAGGCCCTTAATTTTAAACACGCTTTTTTTAGCTTGGTATTATGTATCTATGTAACGGAATCTTTGAACGTGATTTTCGCCAGCTTCAAAACGTCGGATTGGTTTGAAAATTTGCAAACTTATCAAGGACCGATGACTATTCAATAATTTCAACAAAAAAATAGAAAATAAATAATATAAAATCATTTTAAAAAGCGTGGGGTGCTTTTTGAGGCATTTTTATAATCAATTAATATCAAGCACCCTACGCTTTTTTATTAAAAATTTATTCTACTTTTTTGGTTTGGTTAGGTTATGTTAGTTTATAATATTAGGCGACAGTGTTTTTTTTAGTAAAGCAAGGCTTTTCTTAACCGATTTAAAAAAGGAGAAGACTCAATTCGAATGTTTTTTTTTAATTTTTTGTTGTTCCGCGATATCTCCGTCAATTAAGGTGAACCTAGTCCACATTTTTTGCATACAAACATCGGGAGTGTTTTACTCCATTGTCTGACATGGTACATCCAAAGTAAAATATTATATCGTTTTGTCTCATTATTAATATTGTCTATACGGAAACAGAATACTAAAATAAAAACCCATTAAAAAGTTAGGAGCCAACAAAGATTCGTTTTTTTTTGCTAATTTTACTTAACTTTGGGCGTGTTTAAGTAATAAAAGAAGTGTAAAATCTTCAAAACCAAGTCGGTACCGACAAAGTTCAATTATCGAAAAGTTCAATAAACCTTATTGGTCATTGATTTATGCATAAATGATCCTGCATCTCACTCAATAACGTTGTGCGTGTAGACTAGCGTCTAACAGCTCATCACTGATACTACGTCTGTCGGACACGAAGCCTGGTGAGACAGCGTGATTTTTAGCCAGGCCCACCTGTGAATTCGAGCCCGCGACTAGACTAGTCGGCTTATACAACACCTACGCTTAAGGGGAACCTCTTAAGCGTAGGTGTTGTATAAGCCGACTAGGGGTCAACATTCAAGGCACTCTCATCGACAGCGCGGCCATACAAAAAGCTCGATTAGTATGTGAAGCCATCCGCAGAGATGTTGCTATTGTGACAGTAAAGAGCGACTTTATCTTTGGTATTATTGCGAGAGCACGAACGATCATCATATGTGGTGTATTGACCCTATGGACAAGTCACAAAACTCATCAGATATAAGATTTGTTTTATTAAAGCATGTAATAAAGTATGAATGAGTACACACGGCTACACATCAAGCTATACATATCCAGTATAAGCTGATCTCGCATTGTATAGGATTTCCGTATCAGCGTAAACTGGAAATGTATGGCTTGATGTGCCGTGTGTACAAATGATTTATTCATGATACTAGCTTTTGCCAGCCGGTTCGCCTGCGTGGAAGTCGGTGTATTATACATATACCTACCTTCCTCTTGAATCACTCTGTCTATTGATGAAAACCGCATTAAAATCCGTTGCGGGGTTTAAAAGATCTAAGCGTACAAACACGAAAAGCGACTTTGTTTTATACTATGTAAAGATAGTAATTCAATGGTATTAAATAAAATTAGAGGGTTGTGTTGATGATTTTAATGATTATGTACTTAAATACATAGGAGTTACAGTCGTAAATCATTTTTCGTCAAAATACAACCTGACACAGACCTGCAAATTGCGAAAAACCAAAGAAAATGTGAAAATTTGGAAGTGTCTCAATATGCAATAAAACAAAAATAATGAACAAAAAACATTTGCAAAAATAATGTAAATGTTTGCATGCCTAATGGTGCATAATGGCGGATCTCTGATGTATCTTAACTACTATTGTGTATTACCCGTATTTGCAAAATAAAATTCTATTCTATTCAGTTCAATGGCGCACAGCACAGTTGGCGCAGTGGTTAAGCGATTGACTGCTGCGCTGCGTGTCGCGGGTTCGATTCCCGCACGCAACAAATATTTGTATGACCTACAAGTAGTTGTTCCGGGTCTGGCTGTTTGTATATGTGAGTTTAAATGTTTGTAAACGCACTCACAATACAGGAGAAATGCCTAGTGTGGAGCAACGTTTATATGTATAATAAATAAAAAAATGCCCATTTACGGACCGACCTCTCGGAAAGCGTAGCTATCCAAGACCATCTTTACATACCAAGACCCATCCGTGCTTCGGAAAGCACGTTAAGCCGTTGGTCCCGGCTGTCATTCGTGGATCTTTGGCAGTTGTTACGTCCCGAAATTCTGACAACCACTCTCACCGGTATAGGGGTATTAACCGGTAACTGGGTTGTGGAGGTCGGATAGGCAGTAGTAGTAAGTTCGTGAACGGGTGCCGTCGGTTGAGACTGGTCATCTCCTAACTTCCATGGCTAATTTTAAATCTTATATTTAGAATTGTTTTTTTTTTACATTGTTCTCACATATAGAAGCAACAAGAATAATGTTCCCAAGTTTTTGTAATATTTAACATGATTAAAAAGAGTGTCCATGGAGTTTCTTGCCCGTTCTTCTCCATAGAGATCTACGTTTTGGAATGGGCAACTAGCTTCAACTTTCCAACTGGCCGACTTTTTGACAATTCAAAAGTGCCTGTAAATGGTTTAATTGAAATAAATGCTTTGAGTTTGAGTTTTGCAGTCGCTCCATGTAAATACTGGTATTCAACTGCATCCAGTTAGACTGGGAGCAGACCCCAACATAGTCATAAAAGACAGGGAAGGCATCTATTAAATTTATTATTACAAAGCGGTGTTTTTACATGTCTAAAGCTCGCTCGTTTATCCGCGATGTAGTAAGACCGCGGCCGGCGCGCTGACCTAATTACCGCTGACATCTGTCCAAACAGATTACAACATATTACTTTAACCGTCTAACGCATAATCAAGTTACTGACTGGGGCCGTCCATTGCGCAGTTTTTAATAAAGATCGGCGTTAGGATCGCTCTTCATCAAATAGCATGGCATACCGTCGTCGCAAAGCTTTCGGCTCGAACGTGTTATTTTCATGGTACTTTGTTTATCAGTCTGCACGGTAAATTCTTAACCAGTGCGCAAATTGTAACCATGAATTCAGCATATTATTCTAGACACCCCCTAGCGTAGAAATTCAAAAAATCAGCTGTTCCATACATTTTGACCGCGTCGTACGTATTGCACTTTCTTATGAAACAGCAGATTTCTTTTTGTCTAACCGACGAAATATTTCTACGCTAGGGGTCTAGAATGATAATTACCTATGCTGAATTTATGGTTATAGTTTGCGCTCTGCCCCCTAATTGCGTAACACGCGATTAATCATAATCGGTTTAATTTTGACAGTTCAACAATATTCATTGCGTTATTTAAGTACGTTGTTGAGCAGACACATTTTTCGATCATATGAAGCAATGGTTTAGCCATTTGTTTCAAAACGAAACAAATTATGATTAATCGTGAGTTACGCAATTAGGGTGCTGGTTGAAAAACCATCTTGTATAATGTTCCATCCAAGTACTGGGACTCAGGCGTCCTCTCGGGAGTGGGTCGAAAACCACCACGCGGGCCCTGTGCGGGTTCCCTGGGCCCGCGTGGTGGTTTTCGGGCCACTCCCTCTCACCGAGAGGAGGCCTGTGTCCCAGGAGTGGGAATATTATAAGTTACCTATGTATTATCCCTACTAATATTACAAATGCGTAAGTAACTGTCTCTTACGCTTTCACGTCTAAACCGCTGAACCGATCGTAATGAAATTTGGCTGAGCCTGGGTATAGAAAAGGACATAGGCTTTTTTACGCAATAACCGAGATCCACGCGGGCGGTGCCGCGCGTAAAAGTCATGCAGTTCGCGATGTTTTTTCGTTTTAATATTATTTTCGATATTTTTCACATCCTGGGACTTGAATGTAACGAACGGTTGTTGACACTTACAAAACTCAACCATGTAGAACAAAATTTTGGCCTCCAAAGTATTCTTAGCTCTTTGTTAATTACCGTCGCTTGAACAAGAGTTTATTTTCGGGTTGAGTTCATAGTTCACATCCCCTTAATAAGAACCTCTTTTATAAAAATTACTTTGCCAGTGACCTCATTGGTGACGTTCTTCAGAAGGTCAGGTGCGTAGTACTCGCAACTGGCGTCGTGTATGACCAGTGTCCCTTGTGTGAGTTTACGATAAAAAGCATCGAGCGCGTTCGGGCGGTGCTCTGATTGGTTCTTCACCAATTCGGGGCTGATCGGAGCGCCGAACGGGGTCGATGTGTTCGATCGAGACGGTTAATAGAAACTCACACTAGGGCCTCCGATGTATGAACGTAAACAAAGATTTTAATTTTTTTTTCCAAAAACAAATCAACCGACTTCCAAAAAAAACACTACAAAGTGAAAAATAACTTTAATTTCGGAAGTCGGTGACTTTGGATAGGTATGTATATTAATTTTCATGTCACCAGTCACCGACTCCGAAATTAAAGTTATTTTTCACTTTGTAGTGTTTTTTTTGGAAGTCGGTTGATTTTTTTTTGAAAAAGTTTTTATTTTTCACTTTTTAGTTATAGCACCTACCCCACACCAATTCGAAATGTCATCAGCCTTGGGGTAAAAACAATGCATATTTATGCGATAGCAGCAATCGCGGCTGATTTGCTAAATTTTTTTGAAGAGTTCCGTTGTCTGTCTCCGAAACGCATCATCAGATCTATATGAAATTTAAATGGGACCACACGGGAAGCACCAGCTTACAAATAAAAAAGAATCATCAAAATCGGTTCACCCAGTCGAAAGTACTGAGCCAAAATAAAAATAAATAAAATATACAGTCGAATTGAGAACCTCCTCCTTTTTTTGAAGTCGGTTAAAAACATTGTTTATTGGCATTACAGCTTAAAGAATCTTTTTTTATTTGGATGGGAAATCATCAAATTACTTCTCCCGCTCTGGGCGGTATGGGAGAGCGTGTCAGACTTTTACTGACTAAAACCCACTCGTGTTCCTTCAGTTGCCTGTGTGCCAGGGCTACAGAAGGCAAAAGGAATATGTAAGATTCTACCAGGTGGCTTTCTTTAGTTTCAGCCTACCCCTGTAGCGACATCTACATCGCCACATACGAACTACCCATCACACTAACGTCACGCAAAATCCTGCATCGCACAAGCAAAGTTTACCGCGCAAATAGTATCGAAACAACGTTGGGACATCAATCGTCGGGCGCCCTGACCCCTGCTCGAGCCACTCCGCGCCCCTGAGCCTGTAGCTTTAAATTCCGAATAAGCACTCAAATCCAGCCCATAGTTTTTTGAGCCCTGGCTCTAGGTCTTAATTTATTGAGGCAGCCACAAGAAAGTCCGGTTAAGCAGTCTCCTAGGTGGACCTGCAAGATGTCATTCCCAAAAACATAAAAACATTTAACGGGCAGTAGTCCACCAGACACAATCCCGTCTGGTCGGAAGATCCTCGCTTTTCTATAGAGGTTTTAGTTTTTTTTTGAGGAGCGAAATCATCAAATAACTTCTCCCGCTCTGCTTGGAACAGGAGACTGTTAGACTTTTACTGACTAAAACCCACCCGTGTTCCTTGAGTTGCCTGTGTACTGAGTGAACTTTACACCCTGTTCTTCATGCCTCTAGATACATAGGAAGACGGCGTGACTTTATGTATGTATATGTATAAAGTCACGGGGCCCTGACAGGCGGAAGATAAATAAGATTCATGTCAGTTAACGCGGCCTAAATATAAAAATGAGAGCTTTTATTTCCGCGTTGATGTTGCAATGAGATCAAACGAAGCTGCGATGCATCGCGTCTTGTTGTTGGAAAAAATATTTATGATGACTGACTGCTTTTAACGTTTGCGCCAATAGTTTGTAACAATATTATGATTTAAAAGAGTGTCCGTGGATTCCTTGCCCGCTTTAATAAAGGTACCTACTACGCTTTTGAATGGACAACTAGCACCATTTTACTAACTGACCGACTGCTTGACAGTTCAAAAGTGTTGTATTACGGGGACTTATTTTATTATACAGGATGATTGGGAGATGGGTGCAAAGCTTTAAGGCGAAGATAGTACAGACAATTTAGAACCATTTAAGCCATGGTTGTCTTAGACGAAGTCTTACCAAATATTTTTAACCAAATTTTTAAGTTTTTTTTCGGAAATTCTCAAAATTTAATGTAAACTGCATAATTATGGCCAAATTGAATGATAAATGAATTCATTTTTTATTTATTTAATTAAAGTAATGTGTAAGCAATCAAGCAAAACATGTTTTAGGCTTCTGTGTCATTAGACATTTTTTTTACAGACATTTAAAGCTCAGAAAAAATAAAAAATTGTACAATACGTCTTTTAAACCTTATTTAAAAAAAAAAATTGGTAAGACTTCGTCTAAGACAACCATGGCTTAAATGGTTCTAAATTGTCTATACTATCTTCACCTTAAAGCTTTGCACCCATCTTCCAATCACCCTGTAGAACAAGGTTTTTCTTAAGATCAGAGGAGCAATTCTCGTAATTTTAAGAACGTTCACAGTCTGATCTCAGTGTCAATGTGTCAAAAATACCTCGATTTTTCATACATTTTTGACATTTGATTGTCGCTGAGATGAGACTGAGACTAGATTGTGAACGTTTTTAATTACGAGAATTGGCCTTCTGGTTTAAACCATTAAGCCAATTTTTAAGTTAAGAACCTCACACGGAGATGAAGTTTTTTATACAAAACTGAGAACTTTATTTAAATCGAAATAAAGTTGGAAATGCTGAAAACTGGCTCAGAACTTTCGGCTAGAACTAAAATTGGATCGCATTTGGACATAAGAAGGTTTGAGTCTTGTGAAGTTGCGAGTCAATTTCTTATCATAAGCTTTGAAAAAATGTTTACAAAGGACCTAAATTTAACGGATCTTGAAAATGACTTCCTTAATTTAGGCAACTTTTTCACACAAAACCAAATTCTGTTCTTAGCAGTGGATCTAACGATGATGCTAGCTACTTAAACATGGGTAATCTTTGTTTTATTTTTTTGCCTGATCAATGCCCTAGATTGATGAGGAAAGTGGTGTGATGACTGGTACCTAGGACCTACCCAATTATTTTTTAGCTTTTAGTACATTATTTTCATTAAAACCGTTTGTTTAACTTATTTTTTTTTACATATTATGATTCAAAATCAGTTAATCAATAATGTTAATTAATACTAAACTAACCCAATAATATTTGTCTTGTAATAATGTATGTAACTAAAATTTACACGCCACACCACACTTGGCAGAATGTGATGATACCATTTTATAATTTTAAGACCTTATAATGTACCTTAATCTGAAAAATAAATGATTATGATTATAACAGCTACAAGATAAGTAAGATTTATGTCAGTCAGCGCCCTGCATGTAGAACGTACTCTTAGTAGCGGCGCGCGGTGCATCGCGCAGATAAAAAGAAACGGTGCACCCGCCATCTTGTTTTTTGATTTTATATAATCACTACCTCTGCCCGCGACTTCGTTCGCGTGGAAGTTGTTAGACATCACAATCGTCATCTACCTAGCATTTTCCCAATTATGTTGGGGTCAGCTTCCAGTCTAACCGGATGCAGCTGAATACCAGTACTTTACATGGAGTGACTGCCTATCTGACCTCCATAACCCAGTTACTGGGTAATACGAACCCTTGGTAAAACTGGTTGTCAGACTTTCGGGCTTCTGATGACCCGTAACGACTGTCACAGATCCACAAATGACAGCCGAGATCAACGGTTCCGAGGCACGGAAGACTGCAAAATATATAATTATGTATACTAAAATAAAAGCCCCATTATTTCGTTTTCGCTCAGCATTCTTGCTGACTTCTTTTCTTTTTGCACGGCCATTTATGGTCGTAGCATGATTTTAAATAGCCTAAGGGAATAAACTTTCAAGAATTAGGCTATCAAACGCAAACAGGTTTTTTTGTAATCCAGTTCCAGAGATTAGCGCGTTCAAACAAACATACAAACTCTTCAACTTAATTATATTAGTATATAGATTTTACAACAGGCGGGTAGGTACTTCCGCGTGTCAAACGGGATCAGCCGATGATAAACGAGAGTGGGGATTAAAAGGGTTTTATTTTAATAGTTATCGCGCAATGTAATAAATTAAAGCTTTTGTGTGGTTATCATAAAATATTTTATGTTGGAATATTAATGTGAGTGTCATCAAAGCTGCTGGCAGCTCTGGTCGTTAATTATTTTACATATTTCGTCATTATTATCTTGCTCTAGCAGTGGTTGTTCAGCGGTGGCGGGCCCGACTTACCGAGGTTTAGATCGTGGGTCTCATAACCACTGCTCTCGAAACGGTGAAGGAAAACATCGTGAGGAAACCAGCATGCTCTAGAACCAAAAATTCGAAGACATGTGACATCTACCAACCTGCACGGTAGTTTATAGCCCATTTCCCTTCTAAGAGACGAGGCCTGTTTCCCAGCAGTGGGAAAATTATATGCTGATTATGCTAAGAAAAGCTTATTATTTTGAGCATTTCTCTTCATCCCTTAACAGCGTCATAATAACGCGAACTACTCAACCTATCTTCAGATGGTATCTTAGAAAACTCATAACATAGGAGGTAATAGACTCGCGGAAGCGATCTCTCGCGTTCGGCCCTGGGGGGCTACTCTCTAACTCCGTCAACGAAAATACGGGCCCGTCCGAAAATAGTTCGAAACTTCGATCTGTCTCCTACAGCTTTTTTTTTTTTTTTGGGGTGGGAAATCATCAAATAACTTCTCCCGCTCTGGGTGGAGCGGGAGGGCGTGTCAGACTTTTACTGACAAAAACCCACCCGTGTTCCCTCAGTTGCCTGTGTGCTAGGGGCCGCGGTATCTCTTTCGAACAACCCGCACCAGGCGGAAGGTGAGGACGCCATGCCGCCTCTCAAGCCACTCCTCAAAGAGGGGACTTACCGCCGCTATCGTGGCGTGCCCAATCTGTCTCCTACAGCTGATTAATTAACTTTTTTGGACGAATAAAACCATATAGGGAGTAGGGAAAGCTGTCAAATCGTGTAGTAATTCATTCTTAATTTAGGTCCCAAACTAATCATAGGTCCGTAAGTGATACGGAGTAGGAAACGCCCGTAACTTCGTCCGAGATTACGGAGTTCGGAGCCCCCTGGTACGGAGCGAGAGTGCATAGGAACCCGTCACCTCCTTCTGCTCGAGTTAAGTTTTCATTTAATTTGTTGTTATATTGGCATGGCTCGCTGACATATGTCTGACTAATTATTTAATTAATTTTCTGTGTCTCGTAATGTTTATTACTTTGTCTATGTATGTATAGAATCAAGTCTATCCGACTAAACAGACAGCTGTGCTGCTGGGGAGTTTGTTGCGCTACTTCTTCTTCCCAGCTAAAGCACTAGGAAGTGGTGACGAGTGGACGTTTTTGGGGAACTGTGTTATGTATTTTGATGTTCGAAAAGTGCTGATTGTCAGCCTAATTTGAATAAATAACTTTTGATTTTGCGAAGCAGTTTTGCTAGCGAAGGAGGAGGTGGAGAGCGTGACGGAGCAGCAGTCCTTGCGACCTCGCGCCCCTAGCCGCCGCAGGAGACGCCCTGAGCGTCGGGAGTTTATAGCGGACTCCCGGCCTCTGTAGGCGCGCAGGCGGACGGCAACCAATGGCCCGGGTCAATGGCGCCCTGTGTTCCACGCGTGCCTCAAAGAGATGTCACCAAAATTGAAGGGATTCGCTAGGGCCGATGCCTGCCAGGGCTGCGGGTTGTTCGAAACAGTTACCATGGCCCTGGCACAGGCAATTGAAGGAACACGGACTGGGCGGGTTTTAGTCAGTAAAAGCTGACACGCCCTCCCGCTCAGCCCAGAGCGGGAAAAGTCATTCGATGATTCACCATAAAAAAATGGAGGTAATAGACAATACTGCTTATTCATAGGAGCATTGTCAATTACCTCCTTTTTGTATAGTTGAAGCTAAACCTTCGCGCAACCTGCGTCACAGCGCCAGAGACTGCGTAAATAAAAACTTATAGTACCGCAGTAGGATTCACGACAATACCTGGCCTCCCCCCGACCTCCCTCCGCCCTGCGGCGTCGTTAATATTCCACTAGGAGGAGGGTAGGGTCAAGCTATAGTCTCATTGCTACAATACTGATGGTTACATCAAAAGACTGATGGTTCTGGTCAGTCTTTTGATGTAACCATCAGTATTGTAGCAATAATTAAGCGAATCTTTTAACTGCGGCACGACCTGGTTTGTCGTGCCGCAGTTAAAAGATTCGCTTTAAAAATCAAAAGTTATTTATTCAAATGAATAATTCATAAAAACTTTTTCCAAATAAATCGATGAAAACACATTAAAAACAAAACATGTTATACAGACGAAATTAGAACCTCCTCCTTTTCTGAAGTAGGTTTAAAATGAGCGACGATCTTCAAAGGGTGGCGTGCAATTGGAGCAGTCTATGTCCAGCAGAAGATGACCATGATATGTCATTATCATTGGATTGATAACAAGGGCTGAACTACTTCACCTGGTATTGCTTAGAATAAAAAACGCCTAGAATGTGACATTCACCAACCCGCACTGGGCCCGCGTGGTGGATTACGGCCGACTCCCTCTCACCGAGAGGAGGCCTGTGTTCCAGTGAGCACATTATAGGCTGGTTACGTAAGGTTATCAGAGATCGGATATTCGGATGCATATTTACCTAAAGATAATTTTTAACTATGAAAGTATGGAAGCGGCTTTATAAATTATTTGTAATATTTATTAAAAACCCCGGGATTCTTGGATTGCATAACTATTCAGATGTGTATTAATTTAAAATTAATGTTTAACCCGATACAAATATGTGTATGTACTGGAGGAGGGGTGGTTTGTATTAGTTAAAACAAAAAATAAACAAATCACTTACCTAAATTAAGACTTTTTCGATACATGACTTTAGGTGAATATGCATCCGAATATCCGATCTTTGGTTATAATCGATCTGTGTGCCAAATTTCATCCAAATCCGTTCGGCCGTTTTTGCATGGTTGAGTAATAAATATCTATACAAACTTTCATGGATAGTAGAATTATGCTTAAATGCTAAGCTTTAGAATATAGGTGACATAATTTCCAGTTCATGCAGAGAACACACTTAACGACAGCTAGTTCAGAAAATATTCAGATGGGGTGTAGATCGCGTGGGCGGGCGACGTCGGATATAAATAGCTGAGCCGTGACAGATCGATCGGCTTCTATTTGTGTTTCCTTTAGACAAGTATCAATCACGTCCTTAGTTACAGGATTTTTGGAGTTTTTAGCTGTTTAACATATCATCTTGACTGTATTCCCCGGAGGGTTAGGCAGAGTTGTAAGTACCTATTAGTACACACACATTTCGCTAATTATGTTTAAACTAGCTCCACTCGCGTGGATGTCGGTTATCGCGTAAAAAAATTGCCAATGTCCTTCTCCATATTCCAGGCTATTTCTCTGCCAAATTTCACAACGACATGCACCCTAATTGCGTAAAGCATGATTATTCATAATCTGAATCAATTTGAAACAGATTGCTAATCCGTTGCTTCATATTTTCGAAAAATGTGTCTGCTCAACAACGTAAATAACGCAATTAATGTTGTTGAACTGTAAAAAATTAAGCCATTCCGTAGGTATTCCATTATTGGGTTTAAAATTGACAGTTCCCCTTACATCACAACGCCCCGATTGTCAATTATTTTCTGATCAACGAGGTTGCATCAGTTTCCGAATTCGTCCTACGCTAGACACTCGGCACTTTGTATCTGTTTCCTTTATCTGTCTGTCGCGACGTCATAAACAGAGGCTAGGGGTGGATGACGTCACTAAGTTTATCGCCTTTGTCGGAAATAGGGGAAAGTGTTTGAATAGAGTGTCCATTGCGTAGTGAGATGATAGACAGATAAACTTGAAGAGTAATAAAATGGAAAGTATAGCACAAGTACGCGTTCACACGGACGTAATAAAATCGCAGCGGGACGCCGAGAGTTGAACATTTATTTATTGACATGCGACAAAGTAACTAAAAAATATACTTAACTATACCTTACATGCTACACACAACGTGGCTCTTGCGAACTCAGCCAGTGTACAGGTGAATATGTCTATGGCATCCGCCACCGTGTTGAGAGTGCACAGCGCACGAGTCAGCGGTGCGCACCCCAGGAGGTTAGTGCGCCCACTCGACACCACTAGCAGCTGAGGCTTGCGCAGTCGGTTGTGACTGGTCATCTCCTAACTTCCATGGCTTATTTTTAATCGTTTTTTTTTTACATTCAAAATCAAAATATTTTATTTCACATAAGCCTGCATGGGCACTTATGAAACGTCAGAAGCTAGGTGCACAGTTCCAATTTGTCGTTTCCTATGGAGAAGAGCCGGCAAGAAACTCCACGGTTACTCTTTTAAAAATAATTGGCTTTTACAATGTTTTCAAATTACAGTGATAATAGGTATGGGAGGACATTGTTCTCACATATAGAAGCAACAAGAATAATGTTCCCAAGATTTTGTAATACCAAACGTGATTAAAAAGAGTGTCCTTGGAGTTTCTTGTCCGTTCTTCTCCATAGAGATCTACGTTTTGGAATGGGCAACTAGCTTCAACTTTCCAACTGGTCGACTTTTTGACAATTCAAAAGTGCCTGTAAATGGTTTAATTGAAATAAATGCTTTGAGTTTGACAAAACATCGAACAGTGAAACACACTGTTTGATTTCCGACGCGCTGAGATGTAATCTGTTGGATTTTCAATGCTCGATTCAATACCGAGAGCTGACAATCTGGTACGCGAAAATATCCCGCCACGATTTTATGACATCCGTGTGAACATCCCACAAGGTGGACCGATGGCCTTGTGAAGGCCGTGGCTTGTGAAATCCTTCTGCAAAGCAGTAATGCTCGCGAAAGGGGGAGGCGGCGCATGTGAGTGAGAGGCAGTATATGCGGCCTCACGGCCTTAGGCGCCGCGGGAGACGCCTTGGGCGTCGGGAATCCCAGGCTGATTCCCGGCTACCGTAGGCCCAGGCTTGCGGTCGGCGAGTAATGGGTAGCTCGCTGTCCGGTAAGGACCAAGCCCGGGTCGACGGCGCGTTGTGTGCCACGCGCGCCTCAAAGAGATATCAGCATCAACTGATGGGGCCCGCAAGGGCCGATGCCTGCCAGGGATGCCGGTTGATCGAAAGAGATACAGAGCACACAGGCAACTGAGGGACCACGGGTTGGTTTTAATCAGTAAAAGTCTGACACGCCCTCCTGCTCCACCCAGAGCTGGAGAAGTTATTTGATGATTTCCCACCCAAAAAATAAAAAGCCCTTTCATTTGATACTCATATTGAGGGGGTTGTGAAAAAATATGTAATCCGCCATTTTGTAGCGGCGGCCATCTTAGATTTACAATGATACTGATTAAATTAAATTGTATTGTAATAAAAATAAAGGTGTGTACCAAATATCAGATCAATCTGCCAACAGGAAGGGGGTAAAATATCAAGTACAAAATTTGACCCAAAAACAAACGGCAAGCTAAATAAAACCATTTAAAAACCCAATATCACTTTTCCTGACCTGGGAGTCGACCTCAGGACCTCAGGCTCAGCAGTACCGCTTGCGACCACTAGAGGCACCAGAGGCAAACGAGGCAGTCACACTTCCCACCCACTTTCCTATACACATACAGGGTTACTTGTAATTCGACGTATATCCGTCAGGAGCTGAGGGGGATCAGAATGCAACAAATTGAACCCCACATAAGTATATATGGCCGAAATTCAATAGCTTTACTAGAGATATTTTTGAAGCGTAAAATAAAAATATTTTTAAGATTAGTGTTCTTAAATCGCTCATCATTTTTTAATTATTTAGTCGAATTAAGTACTTTTAATTATGTTCATAGCTTATTTGAAGTGCTAGCTACGATATAATTTTTTAATGGTACCCATTCAATATGTAGTTTTTTTTTTATATTTGGAATTAAATGTCAAATGGGTAAATATCGAAAAACCCTTAAAATTCAAGTACAATATATCTCGAAAACTATTGAATTTCGGCCATACATATGGGCGTTCAATTTGTTGCATTCTGGTCCCCCTATCAGCTCCTGACGGATATACGTCGAATTACAAGTAACCCTGTATAGGCGAGCTCCGTACGACCACGAATTTACAACATAACTGAGTAACGAACTGTCTAAATGCTAAGCTTTAGTCTAGATTTAGGTAACACTAGTGCTTAGTACCTGTCTCCCTTTTGTCGCCGGGCCATCAAGTAGTCGGCTAAGGGGTGGGGGGTGCAGGGAGAAGGGGGCGGTCGTGACGTCACTAGGAGAGCGTTATTGCGCACTACTTGTGTCACACAAAAGAGAGTATTGGAATTGCTTTCTAGTTTAGCATTTTATTTGTTCGTTTGACATTTGGTATACTATAGTTCGACTTTTAATTGTATTCGAAAATAGAAAATAGGTATTACAATAGGGTATTTTACTCTATACGAGAAAAAATCTAAAAATATATTATTGAGATAGGTAAGGCAAATTGCAGTCGTAAAATGTTAGTTTTAGTCAATGAAACAAAATAAATTTTAAAATTAAATTCAAGGATTTCAGTATTTTTTATCAGTTTTTGAACACCATGAAATAGTAGCCGCCATGTTATTTCGTCATATGGCATGTCAACTGAGCAAATTTGTACTTTTATTATTTTCGTAACCAAAGTAATTTTTATTGAAATCATATTTTGCATTCAGGAACAGCAAACCAACGATAAGTAGAAAAATAACTAATTTTTTAAATTATAAACAATTATCATACAAAATATCAGCGCATTTGTTTTTAGCAAACTGACGTCATACCCACAGAGCAATATGGCGTCTACTGCGTTCAGCGTTTTCGTCAAGTTACGCGCGAAATTTGAAAATGTAAAACTTAAATGCATTATTATGGCACTAATCGATCAAATAAAAATGTTGTGTTTTTTTAGTGGTTTATTAGCACTCTAGAATTTAATTAAGACACTTTTTAAAAATGAGTGTAATACCCTATTTTGTAATATCTGGATTTAGCAAAGTATCCTTGGAGTTTCTTAGCCGTTTTTCTCCTTAGAGTAGGTTTTGGAATGGGCAACTAGCTGATAGATAGAACTAGCAACTTTCAGACATCAGAGGTCTTAGTGTGACGTATCGAGCGCGTTTGGCGCTCCGATTGGCCCTGGATGAGTAACGGACCAAACAGAGCACCGAACGCGCACGATCCGTTTGATCGAGATGGTTAAATAAAGCTCACATTAGGACCACTGACCGACTTTAAGACAGTTCAAAAGTCCTTTTTTTACCCTATACTGTCCCACCGCTGGGCAAAGTCTTCACCCAAGTCCTTCCTTCCAAAAGTGCTTTTAAATGATTTCATTGAAATAAATGCTGTGAGTTTGGATATCCGACATCCAAGCGCGAGCAGCAGCTAGTATTATCGTAGGTATGATTCAAGACTCGCCCTCCATAACATGGGACTTAGACATAACTGGCGAAATGTGGCTGTACTTATAGTTACACCTCTGCCCAAGCCTTCGGGTAAACAAGGCGTGATGTTATGTGATTCAAGACTTGAGATAAGAGACTAGCTGAGCAAATAGAAAGTACTTGCAAGAACAATGCAAAAAGTCGTAAGGTGACTGCAGTAAAGCATTTTTTATTTTTTTGGATGGAGCGGAAGGGCGTGTCAGACTTTTACTTACTAAAACCCACTCGTGTTCCTTCAGTTGCCTGAGCCTGAGCCACGGTAACTCTTTCGAACAAATCCGCAACCCTGGCAGGCATCAGCGCTAGTGGACCCCTTAAATTTTTGCTGAAAACTCTCTTTGAGGCGCGCGTGGAACACAACTACAGTACAAGTTTGTATGGAAATATGTAAGGTTTATGTGAATGTTTTATAAGTTTGCGACAAGAGACAAAGACCCAAAGACACTATTCCACGCGGACGAAGTAATAATTTATTTCTCTGTTTGTATGGATTGACTTTTTATCTGAAATTAACTGATTAATAATAATAATATTGTCTAGGATGGTACTGTTGACATCTGTCGGGCATGCCACCGTCCCGGTGAATCAATTCGACATATCGTTTCCGGTTGTTCTCGTCTTGCTAACGGCGAGTATTTGCACAGACACAATCTAGTAGCTAGGATTATCCACCAGCAACTTGCTTTGCAGTACAACCTTGTGGAGTCTGAAGTACCATACTACAGGTATGTGCCCGACCCAGTTCTCGAGAATGGTCACGCCACATTGTACTGGGATCGATCTATCATCACTGACAGGACTATTGTAGCCAATAAACCTGATATTGTGGTGATAGATCGACGAGAACGTCGTGCAATGATTGTTGATATCGCTGTCCCTCATGACGAGAATCTCGTGAAAGCTGAGCAAGATAAGAAAATCAAGTATCTTGACTTAGCTCGCGAGGTTGTCGACATGTGGGACGTGGACTCAGCAATCATTGTACCGATAATCGTTACAGTAAATGGCCTAATAGCGAAGAGCCTCGACCAACACCTCAGGAGGCTCTCATTACGCGGCTGGATCAAGGGCTTGATTCAGAAAGCAGTACTCCTAGACACGGCACGCATAGTCAGGAGGTTCCTTTCTCTAGAGCCCTGACCACCGACATCTTGGACCCTGCTCCTGATGCCGATGGGCCACTATTTTTTATATTTTTAAATGTTTTTATATAATTTTATATTCTAATATTTAAAAATGTAATTTATATGTGTTTTAAGTGAAATAAAGGAAATAATAATAAATAATAATAAACTTCAGGATAAAATTAGAAAAACTACTTACCTCATAGACATTGCAGTTCCGAACACCCATAACTTACAAAAAACAATCACTGAAAAAATAAGCAAATATGCTGAACTTAAGGAAGAAGTAACACGAATTTGGAGACAAGATAAAGTTTATGTTGTTCCTGTAGTTCTCTCCACGACAGGTGTTATTCCCAACCATCTCCTCCGTAGCTTGAAAGTAATAGACCTAGAAGAATCCCTCTACATCAATCTGCAGAAAGCAGCCATTCTAAACACATGCAGAATCGTTAAGAAATTTATGCAGTTGGACGAAAACACACTCTCAACATAAAGTTCACCACTCGCTACATTTACTTGGTTTTGGCCCGTAAATGTAGCTTAAACCAGCCTAGAGCTGAGAAAAAGAACACTCCCAAAAATCAGGGTTGATATGATTTAAATCACTTGATTTAAATCAGTGATTTAAATCGCGATTAAAATCAAGTGATTTTTTTATTAAAATCAAGGATTTAAATCAATACTTTTTTACTGCGACCATTTCAGCCAAAATGTGTCAAGGGACTTCTCCCGACGACATAAGGCGCGCACACACGTGTCCAATGCTGTTTATCTACACCATCCGGGGATTCCCCGAAATATAAACTGGCGACTGAATCCGTCCGTTTAGTCTTTGGCGCGGTCATTCGTGGTTGATTAGTGTCTTAGTATCTGTATTTTCGTTTTTTACCACGACTTCCAGAATTAAAGTTATTTCTTCATTTCGAGTGAATTTCTTTTTGAAGTCGATTTTTTTTTAAATTACTTTCTATTTCGTAATTTTTAGTTTTAAATAAAAACTGGAATATTTGTTTGTAATATGTTGTTTTTATGTAATATTTAATTAAGAACTGACTTCCAAATGACAAAAGATCAGAATGCAAAAAAAAATCAAAAAAATCCGATTTAAATCAATTTAATCCGATTTAAATCAAATAAATCTGATTTTTTGGATTTTTTTATAATAATCATGATTTTTATCAACCCTGCCAAAAATAATAGGTAATGTCTTGTCCTCTATCATAAAACATATTATATGGCTAAGACGTGGCAGCAAACAATCTTGGCTTAGTGAATACTGGAAATAACTAAATACTTTCACTATAACAGATACTCTTTATATGTAAACAGAAATAGACTTTCACTAGTACCTACACAGCAACATCTCATTCACTACCTTATTTATATAAAAGAACCAATTAGTGCAACTTGCTAACTAGGTGGCAAAACAGGGTCATTCAAAAAATCACATATCGAATGATAACAATTCTGTGCTAGTTTATCAAAAAAGCCTTGAGTTTATTTTTAAATTGTTGAAGGGTGTCACTTTTTATGCTGTCCACTTTTTATACTTTTACAATACATAATAATCAAGTTCATATTATACTCTGAATAAGCAGCATAAAAGCTGAACTGCAATCATGACATACTCGTACATACGGTTTCTGAAAAACACGACTTACAGGCATAGGTTGATGAAAACATCGCGCTCAGATTGGTTAAAGTAAACTCATCCTTCATGTACTGTTTAAAATGTTACAATAAAAAAAAACAACCGACTTCCAAAAAAACACTACAAAGTGAAAAATAACTTTAATTTTGGAAGTCGGTGTCTTTGGAGCTGTATTTGAATTTTTTGTCACCGCCTTCCGAAATTAAAGTTATTTTTCACTTTGTAGTGTTTTTTTGGAAGTCGGTTGTTTTTTTTTTGGAAAAAGTTTTTATTTATCACTTTTTAGTGGTTCACATGTGCTTACCCCTTCACAGCATACCGGCGCGATTTTATGTTATGAACTGGTGTAAGCAAGTTTTAGACAGAGATGAGATTTCAGCAATCCCAGTCCATTTGCTATCATTTATTGAGGAGTTCCGTTGCCTATCTCCAAAGTTCTTCATCAAATACCAAATTGAAATGAGACCACTACGAGAAAGTATTCTTCCAAAAAATACCTAAATCGCTTTGTGTGCCTATAAAATTTGAAGAGTTCTCTCTATTTCTCCAGGATCCCATCATCAGATCCTGACTTGATGATCATGGGACCACCTGGGAAGTATACCCTTTCAAACAAAAAAAAACAAAATCCAAATCGGTCCAGCCATCTTCGAGTAATCGGGGAACATACATAAAAAAAAATATAAAAAAAAAAGGTTCCGACGAATTGATAACCTCCTCCTTTTTGAAGTCGGTTAAAAATACCTCCCAACATATTCCGACTGAACGAAACTAAATTTAAATCTTGTATAAAACGCACACTATGCAGCCAAGCATATTATAAGTTGGGGGATTACATCGCTGACAAAAATGATTGGCTAAACGCTGCTTGTCCTGCTCCACAAGGTAGCTTAAACTAAATTGAATAGCATATGAAAACATTGTTGGAGCTGCTGAAGACTGTATATAAGCTAGATTTATTTGCATTGTGTAAATTCAAACTTTTAGTATTGTATAATTGCATAGCATAATGTGTGAGCACTATGTTCCTACTATAAAGTTATTATTTACAGGGTACGTCTTTCATTGACTTGAATGTGCTCTGGCAGCTGAGACTATGTCAAGCTCACTCAAATGTCTCGCTGGTGGTGGCGTGTGTGTTGGATCATTAAGTTCCCTTCAAAATGGTTGAGCTGAATGGTGCTGATCCAGACGTCATGTTCGTGAACGGGCGCCGCCAGTAGGGACTGGTCATCTCTTAGCTGCCACGGTTTATTTTAATTTCTGAATTATTATTTTATTTTTGTTTTAATTACGGACGCTTTTAATGTGCACGTCTTTTTACATCGTTCTCACATTGATAATTTCAACATTATAATGATGTAACCAACTTTTTGCAACAATATCATGATTTTAAGTGTCCATGGAGTTTCTTGCCCGTTCTTCTCCATAGGTACTTAGCTTTATCTTTCTAACTCACCGACCTTCGCAATTCAAAACTGCCTGTAATTGGTTTATTTGAAACTAGCTGACCCGTGTCCACTTCTTAGGGCGGTTAACATTTTTAACTACTCATCACTGATACTATCTCTGTCGGACACGATGCCTGGTGAGACAGCGTGCCTATTAGCCAGGCCCACCAGTGAGATTTTGATGATTATTACGTCAGCCGATTTGTTATTCTTGCGAGTGTCACTAAAGAAATGACAGTAAATACGACACATCAAAGTTCAATATAGCGACAACCAGACGTCATATTGTGTAAAAACGACCTATGTGAAGTGGAGTACGTATCATTGAATAGGGCTTTGAAAATATTTTTTAGGTTTCTCCAATAATTTTTCATTTTGAATGGCTATTTTTTAGGTTTCTCCAATAATTTTTCATTTTGAATGGCTATTTTTTAGGTTTCTCCAATAATTTTTCATTTTGAATGACTATTTTTTAGGTTTCTCCAATAATTTTTCATTTTGAATGACTATTTTTTAGGTTTCTCCAATAATTTTTCATTTTTAATAACTATGTTTTAGGTTTCTCCAATAATTTTTCATTTTTAATGACTATTTTTTAGGTTTCTTCAATAATTTATCATTTTTAATGACTATTTTTTAGGTTTCTTCAATAATTTATCATTTTTAATGACTATTTTTATAGAACTGAATACCAGTATTTTACATGGAGCGACTGCCTGTTGGATCTATGTAACATATCTAACGATAAAAAAATACTTTTATTTATTTATTTATTTAACCATTTATGCACACACATATAAACAGACAAGAAGAAAGGAACAGAAAAATACGTACAAAGGTAATGCTTATTTCTACCGAAATCTCTTCCAGCACACCTGCGATAGGAGAGAGATAGGAGAGGGTTTATTTGTAACGTTCAGTTGTGTGTTGTAGTTATAATACGTAGATCTCTACGGAGACGAACGAGCAAGAATCTCCAAGGACACTCTTTTAAATCGAGGTAATTATTACATAACCCTGGGTGGGTACGTCATTCTTTTCGCTTCAATATGTGAGAACAATTATTTAACATCATTATTTTAGGAAGAGATAAAATCGCCTGCCTCGAGGCGTTCTGATCGGCTTTGACGACCTAAATACACAATCCTTTGACTATCAAAATGATCTTCCATATCCGTTAACGCCTTCACTTTATATTCGAGGCCACGTCCCCGATCGGCGGATCTCATTCTGGAATCGGAAGACAATTACGAACGACCATTTTTTTAACCGACTTCAAAAAGGAGGAGGTTATCAATTCGTCGGAACCTTTTTTTTTTCTGTATGTTCCCCGATTACTCGAAGATGGCTGGACCGATTTGGATTTTGTTTTTTTTGTTTGAAAGGGTATACTTCCCAGGTGGTCCCATGATCATCAAGTCAGGATCTGATGATGGAATCCTGGAGAAATAGAGAGAACTCTTCAAATTTTATAGGCACACGAAGCGATTTAGGTATTTTTTGGAAGAGTACTTTCTCGTAGTGGTCTCATTTCAATTTGGTGAAGATTTGATGAAGAACTTTGGAGATAGGCAACGGAACTCCTCAATAAATGATAGCAAATGTACCTACTGGGATTGCTGAAATGTCATCTCTGTCTATTGCTTACACCAGTTCATAACATAACATCACGCCGGTATGCTGTGAAGGGGTAAGTACATGAGAACGACTAAAAAGTGAAAAATAAAAACTTTTTCCAAAAAAAAAACAACAGACTTCCAAAAAAACACTACAAAGTGAAAAATAACTTTAATTTCGGAAGGCGGTGACAAAAAATTCAAATAAAGCTCCAAAGACACCGACTTCCGAAATTAAAGTTATTTTTCACTTTGTAGTGTTTTTTTGGAAGTCAGTTGTTTAATTTTTTGGAAAAGTTTTTTTTTAATGTCCATTTAGGATCTATGTATCATCATCAGCTGCCGAGCCTTTTCCAACTATGTTGAGGTCGGCTTCCAGTCTAACCGGACGCAGCTGAATACCAGTATTTTATCATGGAACGTCTGCCTACCAGGGCCTCAAGTCTGCTATTACAATAGTGTCAGAATGGTCTATCATTGATTTCATAATTGTTGATTTTGACAAGTTTGGTAATCTACTAATATAATGGCGTCATTATGACTTTCCAATGGTCAGCCACTGACACTCCATTGAAAGAAATGGCATTTATTGGTAATCTCGTACATCATGACAAATGAATGACTGACTTAATTTACGAACTTCCTACTACTTTAGATTGCTTATAACACTAATAAATAATATGTAAAAATATATATAAGTAAGTAAATGAAATCTGGCATGAATAAATGTTCAAAATTAGTAGTCGTTTTTTAAAAAACATTTCTACTAACGAGTTATATAATAATGGCAATACGAAAATGCCACTACGACACAATTCTATTACGAGACCATTGACCGACCAATGATCGACCTTTATGAATTTAGCAGATTACGAACTTTTAGTAAAATGACAAATGAATGACAATGGGATCGTGTTAGAATGACGAATTTATAAAAATAGCAGACTAAGGCCCCTGACCACAACCCAGTCATGATAATACCACTTGGTAAGACTAATTGTCAGACTTTTGAGTTTCTGACGACTGCCAAAGATCTACGAATGCCATCCGGGACCCAATTGCATCACGTTTTCGAAGCACGCACTGGTCTCGATATTGTAATGTATAGTAACCCATCCAAGATGCGACCGCGGCAAGCGTAGCTTAACTTTCTATCGACCTGGGGCCTTAGTGGGGTTTCGTGTGGTGCCGGGGTTTCGTGTGGTGCCGGACGTAAAAGAATAGCACCATCCCATTTCTTCCCGTGGGTGTCGTAGAAGGCGACTAAGGGACTTACTAGAGAATGGGCAGCAGCGTTCTCTATGCATTTTACCACCATACTGCGATCGCCAACCCGCCTGCCAAGCGTGGCGATTATGGCAAAACCCCCTTTTGGGGGAGGTCGATATCCAGCAGTGGACGTCTTTCGGCTAAAATGATGATGATGATGGGGCCTTAGTCTGCTATTTTTATAAATTCGTCATTCCAACACGATCCCATTGTCATTCATTTGTCATTTTGCTAAAAGTTCGTAATCTGCTAAATTCATAATGGTCAATCATTGGTCGGTCAATGGTCTGGTAATGGAATTGTGTCATAATGGCATTTTTGTATTGCCATTATTATAAAACTTGTTAGTAGAAATGATTTTCGAAAAACTACTACTAAATTTGAACATTTATTCATGCCAGATTTCATTTATATATATTTTTACATGTTATTTATTAGTGTTAAAATAAGCAATCTAAAGTAGTAGGAAGTTCGTAAATTAAGTCAGTCATTCATTTGTCATGAACTCATGATGTACGAGATTACCAATAAATGCCATTTCTTTCAATGGAGTGTCAGTGGCTGACCATTGGAAAGTCATAATGACGCCATTTTATTAGTAGATTACCAAACTTGTCAAAATCAACAATTATGAAATCAATGATAGACCATTCTGACACTATTGTAATAACAGACTTGAGGCCCTGAGCCGCTGTTCTTATTTAGCCATAAGTTCTTTGTAACATCATCCCACAGATTTATGAGCGCCACGTAAGGGGGCGTCCATTAATTACGTGAGGCAATAATGTGCGATTTTTCGACCCCCACCCCCGCTCTGGTGAGATGTCGTGAGATTTGACTCGACCCTCACCCTCTCCCCATAATCTCACGTGAGTTATTTAAAAATACGTGTTTTTAGTGTAAAAACGTTAATCTGTGCTTGTTTGCGTTGGATTTATGCGTTGCATTTGGCTGGCTTGGCTGGCCGGTGGCGATTTAACCATCGAGGAGCTTCTGTGCTACTTTGTGGCGTTCACATAACCGCGATAAATATTATTTTATTTTGTAGGATTTAGCCGTATTGGCAGAAATCACATGTTATACATAATTTAATCCGGTTTTCTCACAATGTTACATTGTTTCGTTGCGGATTTTTTTTTACGTGATACTTGCCGAAACCCCCTCCCCCCCAAACGCCTCACGTAATTAATGGACGCCCCCTAACGTGTGAATAAAACATTACTCTTTGAGGTCAGTCGCGCTAACAACATCTATCTGAGGTCACGCATTGACCTCTGCTACATTAATGCAGCAGAATTAAACAGTCAGGTGAAATGACAATCAAACGTAAAGAATATGAGCTTATTAGACGAATCACACGAATTAATTGGCCCTGGTAACTTTAAATATTGTCGTTATGAGCGATAATACTTCTTATTGCAATCCGATACGGGTTAAAATCTGTTACAATAAATTCGAATAATAATTGAGCAAGCATTGACGTAAAATTGCAAATAAAATCGTATAAAATTAGATATTAACTATTTAATAAAAAATAATCCATCACTGGATGCAGTTTAGCATTTAGAATTTTATGGTTTATTTTTAATTATAATTGTTATTGAAGGGATAAACTGCTTTTAAAGATAATTAAGAGGTGACTTTGATGATTTTTTTGATGCATTAAAGTATGTTTAATTATGTTTTGAGTTCCATCACTGTATGCAAAAAAGACTTAAAAATATCATATATTTTATTGCTTTCAAAATTATTTACGGTTATAGAGATACATTGGTTTAAAAAACCACCTTTTTGAGCGTTTTCAAGAAATCACCGCCTTAATTAATTTAATCCTATCTATAGCCGACTCATCACTTTTAAATCCTATTATTTCCTACTAATATTATAAATGCGAAAGTAACTCTGTCTGTCAGTATGTTACGTTTTAACGCCTAAGCCGCTGGACCGATCGTCCTGAAATTTGGCAGAGA
The DNA here is from genome assembly GCA_947359405.1 of Antitype chi. Taxonomy (NCBI): domain Eukaryota; kingdom Metazoa; phylum Arthropoda; class Insecta; order Lepidoptera; family Noctuidae; genus Antitype; species Antitype chi. Next base: position 1,105,318 of record OX375837.1, read on the forward strand.
TATAGCCTGGGATATGGAGAAGGATAGGCTACTTTTTTTTACGCGATAACCGACATACACGCGGCCGGAGCCGCGGGCTAAAGCTAGTCCTACTAATATTATAAACGCGAAAGTTTGTAAGTATGGATGGACGAATGGATGTTTGTTACTCTTTCACGCAAAAACGGCTGAACGGTCACCCATCCACGGACCAATCGCGGCAAGCGTAGCTTAACCTGATCGATCGACCCGTGCGGCTGTTATTACTTAGCCACAAGCAAGCGTCTGTAGTAAAAACAAAAATATCTAATATATAAAATTCTCGTGTCACAGTTTTCGTTGCCATACTCCTCCGAAACGGCTTGACCGATTTTGATAAAATTTCGTGTGCTTATCGGGTAGGTCTGAGAATCAGCCAACATCTATTTTTTTTTTGTGCATTAGGAAACTGCCAAAAAATCGGGAAAACTTAAATTACATTTTCTATGGGAATTTAGTATGGACAGGACAACGTCTGTCGGGTCAGCTAGTAATAAAATAATAATTCAATACAGCATTAAATTATGGAGCTGTGCTTAACAAATATACGGCGTCTAGGAAGTCGGTGTACAGTAGTTGATCGATATACAGTGACCTATATTTGACGCTCTTTGAAAATAAAATATCAAGATATTCTTAGAATTTTGTTCGCATCGACATTAATAACGATTCCTGCTGTGGCGTTATATTTGTGTTATATGCGTAAGTACCTTACTTATATATAACTTAAAAGCAGATACTGCAGGGTATCTCTCACATATATAGAAGCAACAAGAATATGTTCCCAAGATTTTGTAATACCTAACATGATTAAAAAGAGTCCATGGAGTTTCTTGCCCGTTCTTCTCCATAGAGATCTACGTTTTGGAATGGGCAACCAGCTTCAACTTACCAACTGATCGACTTTTTGACAATTCAAAAGTGCCTGTAAATGGTTTAATTGAAATAAATGCTTTGAGTTTGAGTTTTATAAGATCAAAACGTTTTTAACGTTAAACTAAATTCTTCAACATTTTCCTTACTTATCCTAACTTATTTGAGGTCGACTCAGCATGCCTTTTAATTCCATAGTTATATTTAAGTCAGATAGACAGTCGTTCTGTGTAAAATAATGGTCTTCAGCTAAATGATAAATGATAAATGATTTATTTCTGTAAGTAGGTTTGTACAAACACTTTTACACGTCAATCATATTTTTTTTAAACTAGATGAGGTCGGCGTTTCCTATCTGACTACTCTGAGAAGAAAGGCCGAAACAAACTGAGAGGTCACAGTCTCTTTTAAAGTCCAGACATAATCTTGGTCAGATCATGTGAAGACCATGTGGATTGGTGTCTGAAATGGTCTTTTGAGGAAAGAACCACACAGATTGAGTGGACCTGTCCAATCAGTGCACGCATTTATCATAATCATGCAGCTCAACTCAGAACTTGAGGAGCTCAAAGATTTGACGAACAATACCAAAGAAAGGACATTTGGGTAGGCCGCATAAATTACTCAAACTGCCAGATTAACATTAAAACTAACTGAGAAATAGATGAAACACAAAACAAAACATGACCCACACAGTCCTCACATTCACAATAATTAAAACAATAATAATATTATACTTCTCAAAGTAAATATTCATGTCAAAGTGTATATAATAATAATCAAATGTCGAAGAGTATAAGTTTGAAAAAAAAACAAAAGAACAACATTCAGTATGCAAAAATTGGAGCAGGTCAATCCCAAGATGTTTTGTCCTCAATATAATCCTTAACGGTATAAAAGGCTTTCAGGCTGCATTCAGTTAGACTGAAAGGCGACCCCAACATACATTGTGATCCTGGTTTTCACCCCCTTTCTAACCATACAGGGTAAATGTTTAACTAGTGCGCAAACTGTACTTACTAGAATGATATGCTGAATTCATAGTTACAGTTTGCGCACTGGTTAAAAAAATATTCTGTACTAGCTTCCGCTCGCATGGAAGCCGGAATTAAAAATCAAAATCAAAATATTTTATTTCACATAAACCTGCATGGGCACTTATGAAACGTCAGTAGCTAGGTGCACGGTTCCAATGTGTCGCTTCCTATGGAGACGAGCGGGCAAGAAACTCCACGGTTATTCTTTTAAAAATAATTGGCTTTTACAATGTTTTCAAATTACAGTGATAATAGGTATGGGAGGACAGTGCAGGCCTGTCAATAAGTACCAGGTACTTAGAGGAATGAAAATACAGATTAGAAAATATAAAGCCTCTTAACTTATTTAAAATGATAATGATTAATACCGAATTTGTGTAAATAGCTGTCCAATTACCGCTTTATAATTGCCCATTTTTTAAGTATTAAAATAGACATAGTATGTTATCCTTAAGAGATAGGCATATGCCATCGCGGATTTTTCTGTAGACCTATCTATGATACCCAATTCCAACATACATCATTTTGTTATATCTCAAAGGGTTTTTTTTTTTTTTTTTCAGGGTGGGAAATCATCAAATGACTTCTCCCGCTCTGGGTGGAGCAGGAGGGCGTGTCAGACTTTTACTGACTAAAACCCACCCGTGTTACCTCAGTTGCCTGTGTGCCAGGGGCGACGGTATCTCTTTCGAACAACCCGCACCCCTGGCAGGCATCGGCCCTTGCGGACCCCACCAGTCCGGCGCACCAGGACACATGGCACGCCGTGACCACCCCAGGAACCAAGTAGCACAAGGGCCCTAGACTACCCTGGCACCCTTGGCACCCTTGGTCCCCCTGCGACGGGTCAGCGCAGTGGCCCCGCCGCCTACCACTTCTCGGCCGCAGAGGATAGGGAGAGCGGCCAACGCTATACCGACACTCCTCTTCCCCTGCGGCCCCACCGCGTCCGCCATCAAACGGTGGCGGCCCCGTCCAGGCCACGGAAGGGAAGAGCGCTACTCAAAAGTACCGGCACTCCTCCTCCGCCGCAGCCTGTAACCCTCAGCCGCGATGCCTCCCATTCGACATCGCGGCCCGCCTCAGTTGCGGTGCACCTCACCGCAACCTACTTTTTGGCCGCTACGTCGTCGGCTTGGAGACCAAAGCCCTGACGAGCGGCCCCACCTTTGGGTTCCTCTTCGCTTCACCGTGGGAGCGGACCACGGCTACTGAGCCCCCCCGCAACGACAATGCGGGAACCCACTGGGGGGGATATCTCAAAGGGTTTAGGCAGCGTTTTCGTTGAAAGCTCCCAGACGGCTTATTTTTTTCCGACACCTACCTATATCATTATATTTTAGCCAATGTTTACAAAAACTTGACAAATTATATACTAAAACCTTCCTCGAACACCATTCTATCCATTGGTGGCTACACCATGAAAATCGGTGCAGTAGTTTTTGAGTTTATCTCGAACAGACAAGCAGACGCGGCGGAGGACTTTGTTTTACAATTTGTAGTGATTAGAAAGTTTGAATGTTTGTTACTCAATCACGCAAAAACGGCTGAACGGATTTGGATGAAACTTGGCACACAGATAGTTTATAACCTGAATTATCAAATAGAATACTTTTTATCCCGGTAGTAAGTTCCCTTGGGATAATTTCCAACCGACACGCAGGCGAAGCCGCTGCTAAAACCAAGTTTTAATATGAAGAATATTCTCAACATAATCTATTTCAAGATAATTCGCGTTCAAAACTTCTCGATAGCACGTATCAGGTTGCGAGCAGACCCGCATCTGCGCCACTGTGACAATGCGACGCCTGCCAGGTCAAGGTCAGGCTATGGATTACATCGGCGCACGGAGCCGTTGCCAAGTTCCGCACATTGCACATTGGATCTAGTGCAGGCGTATTACCAGATCCCTATCACATCGATGCGGTGAGCATCGGGGACGGTTAAGTGAGCTAGATGACGCGATATGCCGACAATGCGCTGTGCTTGTTGCCGATTTATCTTTGTACTAGTAACGCTTGCGGTATATTTTGTTCTGAAGGAATACTGGTGTAATTGGATGATATACTACCTAATTAAAATGATACTATATTTAGGCGGATGCGATAGCGATTAGCGAAGCTCGCGAAGTTCAATTAATTAAAGAATTTTTGCAATTTAGTGTCAGGTTTTATGTTGATCAAAATGTGATTCGCGACCGTAAGAAATGTGGCATTACAGAATTATAGTATTCATTCAAAGTCAAAGCATTTATTTTAAATAGGAACTTAAGGGAAACCTAGTCGCGGGCCTGTCTCACCAGGCTTCGTATCCGACAGAGATAGTATCAGTGATGAGCAGTTAGACGCTAGTCTACACGCACAACGTCATTGAGTGAGATGCAGGATCATTTATACTAAACAATTTCCGAAAAAATTAAGAAAAGTCCTTTGGGAGATCGGGTTTTATGAAAAAGCCAATGCATAAATCAATGACCAATAAAGTTTATTGAACTTTTCGATAATTGAACTTTGTCGGAACCGACTTGGTTTTGGAGATTTTACACTTCTTTTATTGCTTACTAAAACATGCCCAAAGTTAAGTAAAATTAGCAAGAAAATCGAATTTTTGTTGGCTCCTAACTTTTTAATACGTTTTTATTTTAGTATTCTGTTTCCGTACCGACAATATTAATAATGAGACAAAACGATATCATATTTTACTTTGGATGTGCCATGTCAGACAGTGGAGTAAAACACTCCCGAAGTTTGTATGCAAAAAATGTGGACTAGGTTCACTTTAAGATAGAATAGTTCGAGTTGATAGGATAGCTAAAATTATTTTTAGCGCTAGTGGCGCGAAGGGCGGAGGCAAACCGGGGTCGGAGGGAGGAGGGAGATGGGGTGGCTGCTAGGAAGATATAGCCGACCTAATTGCCGATGTCCTTGCTAAAGGTCAGGTGCGTAGTACACAGTACTTGCGCGGAGGAGTTAAACATGCATAAAGGGAGGAGGTGTGTTTTGTGAGGTCCGCATTATTGTTCTACGGAGCTGTTGACTTTGCCAAAGTTGTCAGGATCCTAAAATAATAATCCAATACTTGTGTGAAAGCAGTGATGGCCCTGTGGTAATGGCCGCAACTTACGAGTTAATCGGTCGTAGGTTCCAACACAAGCATGCAGTGGTGAAGCTGCAATTTTTAAAAGAGGGAAGCCGAAGAAAAAATTGTACCATTCTCATAAACTCAGATAACATCAAAGTTCAGTAACTCCTTTACTTTTTCTAAATTTAACGGCAGCTATGGTCGGAATTCTTGGTTTCCTTCGATGTCACTGCTTGTGGTAGCGTCGGGGGTCGGGTTGCCTCCTTCCCTCAAAAATGCAAGATAAATTGCGATTACGGCAGCAGGAATACGCGAATAATTAGACAAGTCAAGTTTTCAAGAATTTCAAACAGGGTTCGAGGATATATATCCGATTTATATCAAACTGGGTTCGACGATTTAATATCAATAGATATATATCGGATTAGAATTAATAAAAAAAGGTTTCATGTTTTTGAATCCATTTTTTGATACATAAGATTTTATGTTTTTAGTTGATTTTGCCTGATTTAAAAGAAGATTTTATGTTTTTTAGTCTATTTTGCCTTATCTAAAAGAAGATTTTATGTTTTGGTTTCATTTGTCTGATTTAAGTACCATAATAAATAAAACATTGTAGTTTTATTTTTTAATAAGTTGATGTAGGTAATACATATGCAAATAGTATTCATAAATCCTTACTAATATTATAAACGCGAAAGTTTGTTAGTATGTATGGATGGATGTTTGTTACTCTTTCACGCAAAAACGGCTGAACGGATTTGGATGAAATTTGGCACACAGATAGATTATAACCTAGATTAACACATAGGACACTTTTTATCCCGGTAGTACGTTCCCGCTGGATAATTTCCGACCTCCACGCGGGCGAAGCCGCGGGCGGAATCTAGTAATACAATAAAAAAATAATAAAAAAATAATAAAAATATAATAATAATATAATATGGCTTTCATACAAAATTGATATAGTATCAAACTTGATATAGGGTATATCATAAATATCCGATATTTTGATATATGTATTTATAGTAAATATCGGATATTTTCTAACCCTGGTTTCAAATGCGTTTAGAAGATTTCAAAGCAGACGGAGCATACAATGTATTCCTTTGAAAACAACTGAACACAGACGCGCCATAGATCATAGATTACCTAACAGTCGTCTAAGTTTAGTTTGAATGACATCACTTCAGTAATATTCAGTGGAGTGTATCATTTGAAGTAACTGTAGAATTATATCCATTTATGTTGATGAGACATTTTTGACTGTCGTTACGGGTCGTCAGAAGCCCGAACGTCTGACAACCAGTCTTACCAAGGGGTACCGTGTTACCCAACTACTGAGTTGTGGAGGTCAGGTAAGTTCCATGTAAAATCCTGGTATGCAGCTGCATCCGACAAAGTTGGAAAAGGTAGAAGAAGAGAATTAGAAGAGGATTAGCAAGAGAATTTTATGCAATCAAATTATGAAAAGCATAGAAAATAAATAATAGTTTAAAAACTAAAAAACACGCTTTAAAAACCAAACTAAAAAAGGAGAAAATAATTTAATTCAATTAAAAAGCGTGGGGTGCTCTGTGCTTGTCATTAATTGATTATAAAAATACCTCAAAAAGCTTTTTAGTTTGGTTTTTAAAGCGTGTTTTTTAGTTTTTTAAACTATTATTTATTTTCTATTTTTTAGTTCTGCTAACTACAAAAACGTGATTTTTTTTTCTCATTTTTTTTTAAATTATTGAATTGTCATCGGTCCTCGACAAGTTTACAAAGTTTCAATGAAATCTGACCGTTTAAAGGAGTCGGTTACATACAAACAAACAAACATACAAGTGAAGCTAATATAAAGCGTGTAAAAACCAGTCAAGTGCGAGTCGAACTCGTGCGCCGAGGGTTCCGCACCTACCCATTATACCGCCATAATAAAAAAGAGATGGATGAATTTAGATTTTCGCGAAAACTTTTTCAACCATTTAAATTTTTTGGAATTATCCTTTATTTGTGCTGCTTTGCTTTTTGTCAAATTTCTTGATTCTAAGTCAACGGGAACTACCATATAGGTTTTAGACCCAAAATCTATACGGTACTTCTGGTTGACCTAGAATTGACTATAGAGGTCTATCAGTATCTGGTAAACATTTCAACTTGTTAGGTGCACCGTTCTTGAGAAACTCAGTGGTGACACACGGACAGACATACGCACAAGAGTGATCTTATAAGGGCTCCTTTTTTACCTTTTGAGGTACGGAACCCTAAAAACTACACCCGCGCACAGTGCATGAAATTCTAAACCCGCCAATTGCGTAATACGTATTCCTGGAGTCGTCAATTCGCCCACAGATAATTAACTTCGTGCGCGTCGCCTATAGAAAATAATACTTATATTATTTAAGTGTCGATTCGCCCGATTCGGGCGAGTATATTCGTGCGAATCGACTAAAAAGCCGGCAATGTGTCAGACAACATTAAAACAAGGGCGAGTCGGACTCGCCCACCGAGGGTTCCGTACAAATTTGTAGATATAAACATTATAAAAAATTTGGACCACCGCGCGCCGCCGCCGTTCCTTACATAAAGACCCTGTTTTTTTATTATTTAATTACAAATGTAAGTCAAGTTCGTGAACGGGCGCCGTCGGTTGAGACTGGTCATCTCCTAACTTCCATGGCTAATTTTAAATTTTATATTTAGAATTGTTTTTTTTTACATTGTTCTCACATAAAGAAGCAACAAGAATAATGTTCCCAAGTTTTTGTAATAATTAACATGATTAAAAAGAGTGTCCATGGAGTTTCTTGCCCGTTCTTCTCCATAGAGATTTACGTTTTGGAATGGGCAACTAGCTTCAACTTTCCAACTGGTCGACTTTTTGACAATTCAAAAGTGCCTGTAAATGGTTTAATTGAAATAAATGCTTTGAGTTTGAGTTTGTATAGTTTTCAGATTTTTCCCTATACTTGTAGTATAAGACGGTATTACTTGCCAAATTTCATAGTTCTAGGTCAACGGAAAATACCCTATAAATTTTGATTCCCTTGAGAGTGTCGAAATATACGTTTTTTGCGGCAAAAGCTGCCGTATATTTTTTTATGTTAACTTAGAAGTTTGATTTTTTCACAGCTTTAATATCAGTATACGATATACTCAGGTCTACCAGTGTAGACCTGAGTATATCGTTTTAATTTCAACTCGATACCTCCACGCGTCCCCGAGATAAAGGGTCTTGACAGACAGACAGACGGACGGGCGGATGGACGGGCGGACGGACAACAAAGTGATCCTATAAGGGTTACGTTTTTCATGGAACCCTAAAAAATCTTAACGTACCTATTACTTATTTAGCTTTATTACTTGATCGGATCGAACCCAGCACCCTAATTGCGTAACACGCGATTTATCATAATCGGTTTCACTTTGACAGTTCAACAATATTCATTGAGTTATTTACGTTGTTGAGCACACACATTTTTCGAACATATGAAGCAATGATTTAGCTATCTGTTTCAAAACGCAAGTTACGCAATTAGGGTGCAGGTCTCCATGCAACAGTCGCGAGTCGCGACTACTAGACCAACCGAGAGGTCGAAGATAAGGAAAAACGCCCCGCAATATTATTACGTCCGTATAAACATCGACAGTATTGTATGTATGAAATGAGTCAGGATCATCCTTAGATGGTCAATGGTGGCAATGTGTCGTTTGATGGTAAGGTGGGATGTGAACGGAATTGTATATGATGTCGGCAATTCAAATATTGCTGCTCACTTGTTGGGAGCACAATACTGCGGACAAACAATGGGACTACAATTAAGGAGTACTGTTTGAATGGCGACTAGCAAGTTAATAAGTTGACTTGCAATTAAACAGGCCAGACTTAAGGTGAACCTAGTCCACATTTTTTTGCATACAAACTTCGGGACTGTTTTACTCCACTGTCTGACATGGCACATCCAAAGTAAAATATGATATCGTTTTGTCTCATTATTAATATTGTCGGTACGGAAACAGAATACTAAAATAAATACCCATTAAAAAGTTAGGAGCCAACAAAGATTAGTTTTTCTTGCTAATTTTACTTAACTTTGGGCGTGTTTAAGTAATAAAAGAAGTGTTAAATCTCCAAAACCAAGTTGGTACCGACAAAGTTCAATAAACTTTATTGGTCATTGATTTATGCATTGGCTTTTTCATAAAACCCGATCTTTCAAAGGACTTTTCTTAATTTTTTCGCGATTTTTTTACTATAAATGATCCTGCATCTCACCCAATAACGTTGTGCGTGTAGACTAGCGTCTAACTGCTCATCACTGATACTATCTCTGTCGGACACGAAGCCTGGTGAGACAGCGTGATTTTTAGCCAGGACCACCAGTGAGTTCGAGCCCGCGACTAGGTTTCCCTTAAAGATGCTCTTACACGGGCAATGTTTTGAGCAATTATTCCTCGGCAACACTAATCTTGACCTGATCAATCTGGAGCATCAAGAATAAATGGCGGATATGTTTCGGGAATATTGCTTCTGATTGTTCCACATATTTCACATTTCCATTGTCTAGTTTTTTATGTTGCTCCTTATTGCATGGTATTGTGTGGCCGTATCTCTGGCAACAGGTTGCTGCATGTTGCCATTGCTCTAAATTGCTGGATGTAGTCGTGACGTCATAGTTGACGAGAATTAATCAGGATGGAGCAATTTTAATTGAAATTGGAAATTGTTCTACAAGTGTCGCGTCGCGTCTATTTGTAGGAGCCTTTATCAGGAGGTGGTGAGACAAGAAGTGGAGTTATTATTTGGCCAATTTGAAGACTCCTTCTACTTTTACTTACTTTCTTTTTACACGCTTTATATTAGCTTCACTTGTATGTTTGTATGTAACCGATTCCTTTGAGCGCGATTTTGACCCACTTTAAACGGTCAGATTTCATTGAAACTTTGTAAACTTGTCGAGGACCGATGACAATTCAATAATTAAAAAAAAACACGTTTTTGTAGTTGTCAGAACTAAAAAATAGAAAATAAATAATAGTTTAAAAAACACGCTTTAAAAACCAAACTAAAAAAGGAGAAAATAATTTAATTCAATTAAAAAGCGTGGGGTGCTTGACATTAATTGGTTATAAAAATACCTCAAAAAGCACCCCACGCTTTTTAATTGAATTAAATTATTTTCTCCTTTTTTAGTTTGGTTTTTAAAGCGTGTTTTTTAGTTTTTTAAACTATTATTTATTTTCTATTTTTTAGGGTTCCTGACCCAATGGGTGACCACAGGATTCTTTTTCTAAATCTCCCCTGCCTGTCCATCCGGCAGAAGACTGTATTTTTTTTAATATAACTAGTAGACACTGTCTTGAAATTACCACACAGACTGTACTACTGGCAACTGAGGGAACACGGGTGGGTTTTAGTCAGTAAAAGTCTGACACGCCCTCCCGCTCCACCCAGAGCGGGAGAAGTTATTTGATGATTTCCCACCCAAAAAAAAAAAGACTGTACTACTATGACAGTTATAACCACAATTCACACTTAGCCGTTACTACATCTATGTTTAATCTCATATTTCTATCTTCCCTGTATTACTTATAAGAGTTATTGTGCATAGTATAATTTTATGTTTGTTCTATCTGTGTTACAACCGTACGCAAAATACGCGCTTTGACGTGGAGTTGCGGATAACAGCCCGTATTACCTACCTACATATTACCTATCTGTGTTACAATATTCTTTTTATTTATGTACGTCTGCCCATGTGGTAGATTAAAACCCACTCCCTCCCAACGAGACGAGGCCTGAATCCTGAAAACTATAACCTGAAAACTATAACCGACGGAACAAGAATAGATTAATACTACCCATCACAAACTTGAAATTTATCGGGAAAAGTCCATACTCAAGACTAGCTAACATATTTAATAAGCTACCGGAACGTTTAAAATCCCTACCAAATGACTCAAATTTCTCGAAACAGTTGAAATCTCTGCTAATAAAGAAAGGCTACTATACCATTGAGGAATTTAAAACAGACAAATTGTGAATCGATCGACCTTTATACCTATTATTATGCTTGACGTAAACATAAAATAAATAAATGACTACCTATATTACTTTTATGACTATTTAAAACGAATGCATGGATTGCTAATAATGATTTATTTTAATAAAATGTAATGAATTATTGATTAATGTTTTGCATCATGTAATAATTTAATTGTAACAATTAGAATCAATATTGTACTCGTATTATGTAATTTAATAATTCAATTTAATTTATTGTTATCTTAATTTTAATTTTATTATTTTGCTATGCCCTTACAGGGTCCATATTTCTGTACCTAGCTTTAAGCCCTTTTTTACATCTTTTTACAATATGGAATGCAATAAATAAATAAATCCCAAGAGCCGGAATGTTACACAGGCATGATGAAAAAAAGATAAAAACCAATACTCCATTTGAAATAAGATTAGACATTTAACTAAACCTTTTTTACAGTCCGATCAACCGATTTTGACTTCTATTGCGTTGGTGGCATAACAAATGGCCGCTGCAGTACACAGTTGGTATTGTAACTACTTTTTTGCTTTTAATGCCATCCTTATGCCTACGGTATAGAAGTCAGAATCAGTTGCACTGACTGTAAAACAGGGTTGTTTAAAGGTCTAATCTTATTTCAAATGGAGTATAGGGTGTATGAGAACTCTTTTTTCATCATACCTATGTAACATTTCCACTTCTGGGACACAGGCCTACGTAGCTCTGCAGGTGATAGTTTAACAAGTTAAATAAATAAAATTGTAAACAACTGCCTATAGTGATGCAATGACCGTCATTATGGAGCAGCTAATACGACAAAGTCATTAGACGGTCATTATCAGAGATCAGATATTTGGATGCATATTCACCTAAAGTTGAGATGTTGGCTAACATGGAATGCGCTCTTGTATCGAAAAAGCCTTAATTTAGGTAAGTAATTTGTTTATTTTTTGTTTTAACTAATACAAACCAGCCCTCCTCCAGTACATACACATATTTGTATTGGTTTAAACATTAATTTTAAATTAATACACATCTGAATAGTTATGCAATTCAAGAATCCCAGGGTTTTTAATAAATATTACAAATAATTTAAAAAGCCGCTTCCATACTTTCATAGCTAAAAATTATCTTTAGGTAAATATGCATCCGAATATTCAGATATTCGGATGCATATTTACCTAAAGATAATTTTAAACATTGTCACGATAGCTGTTCTATAATAACCAGAGATCAGTCTCTGGTTATTATAGAACAGCTATCGTAACAATGTCATTACATGACTATGGCATTAGGAATCAATATCACTTGATACCTAATACGGAGACTAATCCATTAGAACTGTACCAAGCGTGCCTAGTACAGACTAGCTAGCTCACGTGATTGGATTACAGCAATGGACTGTGAAAACTTTATCTTTAAATAATATGGTATACTGTCTGTCTGACACTACAGTCATTTTTATTTTAAAATTAGGGACCTTACTGTTGTTGAGAACTTTCTTTAATTTAAAACTTTTTTTCAGTTTTACTACAAAACCATCTCGTCGTAACAACTAAAAACAAAATCGATATTTTTTTTAACATAAAGGATTAAATTTCCGGAAGTTGAACGTAATACCTGTAAATCGCCGTTCATTAAAAAACAAAGTCTTGTATAAATATGATTGTTTAAAACATAAAAATATATTTTACCGGGCATCCCGTCAAACCCTATAAAACCTCATCGCCAAACCGAATAAAGATTTTAAAAAAACACAAATAAATCCGCGCCAAAACATCCCCCAATAATTCAAAAATCGAACGCCGAAAGCAGCTGACGTCACGATGCATTACCGTCACTTAAATGTAGGTCATCTCTGTTGCACCCAAGTTTACTGAGCTTAATTACTTGTCGCCCACCAGCTCACCGGCTGCTAGGTGCCCACTGCCCACCGCTGGCCGCGGGGCAGCGTGGGCAACCGCTAACACCACACCGCACTGTTTAGGCAGCTCACAACTTCACAATAATACCACAAAATCGTAATGAAACACTTTTTTCTGTTGCGAAACGCACTAGAAGCGGTTTTTATCACTTCACTGGGCACTAACAACAATCACTGTGTTTTATTTCGGTAATTAACGCCGGTTAATGATTTATTTTGTGTGTATTTTTGTTGTAAATGTTATCTTCAAGTTTGTTTGATGACGCAAAACACGAGCGGCGAGCGAACGGCCGCCGAGTGACGTAGAGCGCCGCGGAATGGCGCATTTAAACTGGGGTTGCCATCACGTGAACACTATTTACCAATCATTGTTTAAATTTGGGAAATTATGATGATTTGGAGATCTGAATCTGTAGTATCTAAGGAAATATGGTGAAGCTACACGCTTTAAAACTTTTTGGAAGGGATTATTCCCAACTTTGTCGCGTGGTACGGACAATGTATGGCGCTAGTATGAAGCTACATGGTCGTGACTTCGTGATTTTGTGACGTCACTTCTGTGATAGTTCTTTCTTCGTCTAAGCCGTTATTTTAAAACGTTTTTATCTTAGCAATCATTTATGCAAACAATATTTAAAAAATATAAAAAATATAGAATTAGTATTCAGTATTAAATTAAATAAGTATACTAACACTTTTATAAATCAATAATAAAATAAAAACTAAATACGGGTATTTTTCGTATGCGTCTGTCTACTTACTACTATGAGAAGAAACAGCGAAACAAACTCAGAAACTCATTAAACAAGGTAACTGATTATGTTTAGTAGGTTCTTGCTATTGCCATACACGTTAGTCTATATTGTAAATTAAACAAATAACTACCCAACGTCGTCAGTACCATTTTCAAAATTCATTACTAAGCTGCAAGAAACGAGGTAATAAAATACCTTTTCCCCAGTAACAAGGCAGATGTCGAGCCGTTGGCAACATTATAATGAATGTCATTGGTTTTCGTCGGCGCTACTACGGCTTACAAACTCGATCGAGTTTCATATTAATTTCCGGTGAAAAAGCTCACAACAAGGAAAAAAAGGAAAGCATTTTCAAAATAAAATAATATGTTTATTTATCACATTCATACATATATCAATGTATGATAATGATAACACATAAATAAAGAGTTCTTAGATTACTTTACCAGACTCTAAGAAAGTGGAACAGACTTGGGTAAAGTATGTAATATGTACCTAGACGCAGACATCAAGCTACTCCAATCTGTCAAATTTCTTTGATAGATATTAAACTTTATGACAAATAAATAAGGTTCATGTTCAATTGGAAAAAAATGAGTTTGGGGTATTTGATGTACAACCAGTCTAAAATAATAATCACGTGAAAATAAGTAAGATTAAAATTGATCGCTTGTTGAGGCTAGATCGTTATTATTAAGAACCTAGTCCTTTTAATAAAGGATAAACAGAAAAAAAAATCAACGTTTTACCAAATCATAGTTGGTGAAAATGAAGCCTAAATTAATTTCTAGTAATTTCTAGTAGACAGTCGTCAAAGACGAGAACGGAAGGGGTCATAAATATTAACCTATCACTGTGTTAGCCCTTAGCCCACGTTGCCGAAGACATAATAAAGTCGCAGCGAGATTTTTTTCCACATTGGATCTTCAACGCACTGCTTACCGCCGAGAGTTCAAAATCAAATACTACGATTTTACGACGATTCTCAATGCTCGGTTCAACACCGAGAGTTCAAAATCGAGTGCGCGATGAAATTCCGGCGCGATATTTTACTTACTATCGAGGAAACGAACATCTATACACCGTAATGACTATTATTGTTTGCAGCGCTCAGCCGTTTATAGTAACGCTTGCTAACAGATGTGGTCATTGTGTGCGCGGGATTTTGTTTTCAAATTGATCAGAATGATGTAAGTTTCCTCGATAGTACGTGGCACCGCGGTCATATGGTTGTCCATAAATAAGAGACCGTGGTAGAACCGCAGGGCTGTCACACGCGACTCGCGAGCTTCGTGTGCTGAATTATTTAAATAAATAGATAGTGCTTGTTGTACCGCTAGCGACCGCCATGTTTGTTTGTTTTGCAAAGTTACCCGCAGTCACTACTTTGTGAGTATGCTCTGTTCTAAAACTATGTGATAAAAGTGTAAACAAACCCTATTTAGTTCATATCATAGATTCTCAACGTGGGCGATAACTCCCTCTAGAGGACGGTTGAGACTTCCTTCTTAAAATTCAGAAATAGGATAGGGGTCACCCTGTAGATACCTACAGTTGTCCCGTACCCCCATTTTGACAGTTCAACAATATTCATTGCGTTATTTACGTTGCTGAGCAGACATATTTTTCGAACATATGAAGCAATGGATTTGCAATTAAGGTGCCGGGACCCCGCGCCGTACCGCGCCGCTTGTTGACGACGGCGACGTCGGCGTAGTGTGTTCCTTGGATTTGGATGTAATGTATGTGTGTGAATACCATACAGGATACAATTTTAACCAGTGCGCAAACTGTAACCATGAATTCAGCATATCATTCTAGACTCCTCAGCGCAGAAATTTTTCGTCGTATAAATAAAAAAATATCAGCTGTTCCATACATTTGACCGCGTTGGTATTGCACTTTTCAATGAAACAGCTGGTTTTTTTTTTTGTATAACCGACGAAAAATTTCAGCGCTTGGGGGTCTAGAATGATAAATGCTGAATTCATGGTTACAGTTTGCGCACTGGTTAAGGGCCTACGTCCCGTTTGGTAGCGTAACACGGTCACTTTATGAACCCTACTGCTCATTAACGGCTTGTCTTGAAGATTTGAAAAATATATGATTTTGCTATAGATTCATATAGATCATTTCGCCGACGGTACTTTTTTTGTATGGTTAATACTTTTGCTGTAAAAAAATATTTTCCAACACGCAATATTTTGGCTTCTATTCCATACTCCTACTAAACGGCTTCGTTATTTGGAAAAAAAATACACTGAAAAATATATAGTTAGAGGTACCACAGAATCGCCGAAGCACAATTTGTAAATTAATCAAAGGAATATCCCCATTTTGAGATAAAGGCTCAGAGGTGCCCTGCGCGGGCGCGGGCGGCAGTCGTGCTTTAGCATACAAACGGGAGATGAGGATACTATGGGCCTTAAGTACAGTACTCATCGGTAAAGTTGCTATGGAAAGGTAAAGATGCCACATTTGACCGTATCAGAACTTTTGAAGCGTCTGGATCGTTCGTTGGTTATAGGCTATCTGACGTCACAATAAATTGAATATGGCGCCCTCTAGAGCAGTGTTCCGTAAACTTTTTGTGTTCAAGGGATTTCTTCGCTGCGTCTAGAATCATATGCTGAATTCATGGTTAAAGTTTGCGCACTGAATAAAAACTTTTCCTGTAAGTATGTAATAATTATGAGCAAACTCCAAAACAAATTACATAAATAAATAGTAACTTCAAAACCACGGCTTTCAGACGAGAATATTGTCTTGTTTCATAATTGTGGTTTTTCTGTAGGCGGGTATAAAAACTTAATTTGTTTGTGGGGTATTGTCGTATATCGTGTTCTTGCGTATAACAATAACAATGTCATAAAGTAGAAGCTAGCGGTATTACATGAAGACACTGCCTGTGGCCTCCGACTCGCCCGGCGCGCGACGCCCACCTCACTAAAAAGCGTAGGCCACACCGCCAGCTAGCGAGCGAGTCAGCTGGGCGTTTCACCTCTTTACATCCCTCAGTTCACACCCAGAAATACAGAGATAAGGTACGTCAGCGATACAAACGATGCGAACGAAATATCCGACGATGCCAGCGATGCTGTTCGTTCATCTCGTTAGCGTTAGCTTAGCTCTGTAGTTCGTAGTGTGAACTGTGAACCGAAGTATGGAAAGAGGTGAAACGATGGTCCCTCGGCTCCTATGACGAGCGCTATGCATCTGCGCGCGAGTGACAAGTGACAATGAGACGGAACCAGTGTTGCCAACTCAATTTTTAAAGAGAGCCAGATTACCTTGGAAAAAGAGCTAAAATAGAGCTAAATTTTTGGAAAAAAAAAACAAATTAAAATAAAGTCTAAAAATCAGAATTTAATTATTGATAAAGAAAACCGTAACATACGAGCCACCGAGCGTACCGTATCTCGTTAGAATAATAAAAGAGATATTTAAAAAATACAATTATTCGTAGTCAGAATTATAGAAATTGAGTGTCAAATTCAATCATTGTAATCCACTTGTGCTTGGTCCTGAGTTTTCCACACCATAAGTTGTCATGGTATCAATTTTTTTTAAGACTTCTTTTGGCACTTCATAGTTGTGGCAACATTTTTTTGTCCGTGATCTGACAGTAATAAATAATAGTTTAAAAAACTAAAAAACACGCTTTAAACACCAAACTAAAAAAGGAGAAAATAATTTAATTCAATTAAAAAGCGTTGGGTGCTTTTTGAGGTATTTTTATAATCAATTAATGTCAAGCACCCCACGCTTTTTAATTGAATTAAATTATTTTCTCCGTTTTTAGTTTAGTTTTTAAAGCGTGTTTTTAGTTTTTAAACTATTATTTACTTTCTATTTTTTAGTTCTACTAACTACAAAACCGTGTTTTTTTTTCTCAATTTTTTTCTTAAATTATGAATTGTCATCGGTCCTCGACAAGTTTACAAAGTTTCAATGAAATCTGACCGTTTAAAGTGGGTCAAAATCGCGCTCAAAGGAGTCAGTTACATACAAACAAACAAACATACAAGTGAAGCTAATATAAAGCGTGTAAAAATTGCATTGGTGGTGACATTTTTAAGTCGATTTACATATTATATGAAACGAACGAAATGAAACAATACGGGGATTCCCCGTAGTTTATGTCATAGACTCAATAATTATGACTCTATAAATTAATTTACTCGTTAGTCTGCATGAAATTCGGATAAATACACGCCTAAATTTTTTTAAGAAAAAACACCAAAAGTTTTTTTATTCATGTATTGGAATGGAGCTAAAATTTCAAAATTAAAGAGCTAAAGAGCTGCTATTGTTTTTTTTTGGAGCTGATTAATTGAAACAAGAGCAAAATTTAGCTCTAAAAGAGCTAAATTGGCATCGCTAGCTCCAGAACGCTCCCCTCGCTGTCACGACCGCTCGCTCGCCCTTCCGTCTGTAGTTTTCGGTGTGAACCCACATGGTTTAGCTTGCCAAAAGCTCCGCTTAGTTTATACTATACACCGAGAAATTTTAATGTTTGTTTTCAAGAAGCGAAATGGTTTTTTCTTGGAAATACAATCGTTTAATAAACCAATAAAATATTAGAAACAAAAAATGCCAGATTGTCCGGATGACGGTTGTGAAAAATCACCACGTGCGAGAGTTTATTTTGCTTTGAACATTTATGCATCGCTGTTCCCTTTGTCGGCGGCGCGTGCGATTCGAGTAGTACCTACAAGTTACCTCTAGTGTTACTATTGATTCTCACGTTTTCGAGTTTATGAATATTTTTTTAATTATTTTAAAATAAAAACATCTTAATTTTTTTACTTTTACTCTATGCTTCGAAATTACTCCGTTTTGCCGCGGGAAAACCACCATTAAAATTTCTCGATGTAGGTATAGTTTCCCTCACCTCGCTTCGTCTGCCAGCTCGCTAGCTGGCGGTGTGGCCTGCGCTAAATATACAGCTCTCTCTCTCAACAGTCAACATATTGATGACTGGTTCTGTTCAGATACTTATACAAGGTGTAACAGAATAGACGCAAGACCTGAAAGTAGTTTGTTCCTAATTGACTACTGAATCGATTTCAGTAACTTTTGATATAAATATTTTTTTTTTAAATTATGTATTTTTTCATACCTACCACTGATTGAGCCAAAGAAAATTTAATCTTATTTCAAAAGAAATAAGTCTCGATTTTAAATGCATAAAGTAATGCTTGGGTCGACACGTTTTTACACGCTTTATATTAGCTTCACTTGTATGTTTGTAACCGACTCCTTAGAGCGCGATTTTGACCCACTTTAAACGGTTAGATTTCATTTAAACTTCGTAAACTTATCGAGGACCGATGGCAATACAATAATAAAAAAATAGAGAAAAATAGAAAAAAATAAAGGAAAAAAAAAAATTAAAAAAATCACGCTTTTGTAGTTAGCAGAACTAAAAAATAGAAAATAAATAATAGTTTAAAAAACTAAAAAACACGCTTTAAAAACCAAATTAAAAAGTAGAAAATAATATAATTCAATTAAAAAGCGTGGGGTGCTTGACATTAATTGATTATAAAAATACCTCAAAAAGCACCCCACGCTTTTTAATTGAATTAAATTATTTTCTCCTTTTTAAGTTTAGTTTTTAAAGCGTGTTTTGTTTTTTCTTAATAATATCAGTTAGCTTTAAAAAAAATAGTTTTGGTCATCGTATTATGCTTTTAACTCAATACTCTAATTGGGGTGTATGAGGTCTTGCCTTAAGGGCCTACGTCCCGTTTGGTAGCGTAACACGGTCACTTTATGAACCGTACTGCTCATTAACGGCTTGTCTTGAAGATTTGAAAAATATATGATTTTGCTATAGATTCATATAGATCATTTTGCCCGAAGTACTTTTTTTGTATGGTTAATACTTTTGCTGTAAAAAAATATTTTCCAACACGCAATATTTTGGCTTCTATTCCATACTCCTACTAAACGGCTTCGTTATTTGGAAAAAAAATACACTGAAAAATAGATAGTTAGAGGTACCACAGAATCGCCGAAGCACAATTGTAAATTAATCAAAGGAATATCCCCATTTTGAGATAAAGGCTCAGAGGTGCCCTGCGCGGGCGCGGGCGGCAGTCGTGCTTTAGCATACAAACGTAGATGAGGATACTATGGGTCTTAATTAAGTATGTTACTCGTTGTATATGTAGTTTGTTGTTGTATTACATACATACTAGCTTCTGCCTGCGATTTCGTTCGCGTGGAGGTCGGTAATTAACCCACGGAAACGTACTTCTAGGATGTAAAAAGTAACTGGAGTAAAAATACCCTACGTCCTATAAACTAGTGATGGGCCGAATACGGGTATTACCGAATACGAATAATCGGCCGATTATTCGGTTAAAAGTTTTCCGAACCCAAGAACCGTAATTCGGCGGTAGTTTTTCGGCCGAATCTGCGGCAGGATTTGGCGCACCTTTGGTGCATCTAAAAAAAAATCAAGTCTGTGTTTGTCGAGCGTGTTGAAGAACACGTCCCTTCCGCCCACTGACGCCGCTGCCCCCGTACGACCGGACTATTATTGCATCATCTAATTTTATAAATCTAATCCAATTCAATTGTAAAAAAAAGCATTTTCAAGGGCCTACTTGTACAGACACCAGGGGGCCGATTCTACTAACAAATTTGTTAAAAAAACGCAATAGAACCGCAACCGAATCACCACTTTTAAGCGTTTTCGCATTCTACTAAAATGAACAACGGTCCAGCTGCGACACAGCTGCGGTTACGTTTTAGTTACGCCAACGATCGATTGAAACAATGTCAAAACCTATTCTACTAACAAAATCGAACATGAGCGTGACGTTTACTATAGGACAAAGTTAATGATAAAATTATGATCATTATGTCTTTTAATTATAGAAAATACTTTTAGTGCCACATATTCGTGTTTAGTAACATTTTTAGATTCAACTTTTTTCTTTTTGGTATTAATAAAACATATTATTTTGGCATGTTGGTAACGCGGGTTACCCGCTGTGTTCCCGCTACAGTTCAGTTGCAATTCGTTTTAAGTTTAGTTTCCATTTTGCTTATAAAATAGTAGAATGACTTTTTATGTAACTATCGAACGGCGATCGAAATCGAACTGTTGTGGAAACACAATTTAACGTGTAACGTTGCAAATTAGTAGAATCAGCCCCCTGCACATCAAGCTATCCCAAACTGTTGATTTTTCCCAATTGAACATGAACCTTATATTTTTGACATAAAGTTGAAAATCGATCAAAGAAATTTGACAGATTGGCGTAATGTGCTGGCGTCTGTACCTAATTATAATTATGCTACTTCACATGCCTATTTTTTTTTCAATAATCATTATTCGGTAGAATGTTACAATTATTAATTTTAATATTATGTGCCGAATACGAATATTAGGTAAACCTGCCGAATATACCGAGTATGCCCGTCACGATATTTTTCACACAAAATCAGCTAACTGATTTCGATGGTATACACGATACAGGTAAACCGGCGGGAATCCCAGGCTGATTCCCGGCCACTGAAGGCGCGGGCTTGCGGACGGCGAGTAATGGGTAGCTCGCTGTCCGGTAAGGACCAAGCCCGGGTCGACGGCGCGTTGTGTTCCACGCGCGCCTCAAAGAGATGTCAGCACCAACTGGTGGGGTCCGCAAGGGCCGATGCCTGCCAGGGGTGCGGGTTGTTCGAAAGAGATACCGCGGTCCCTGGCACACAGGCAACTGAGGGAACACGGGTGGGTTTTAGTCAGTAAAAGTCTGACACGCCCTCCTGCTCCACCCAGAGCGAGAGAAGTTATTTGATGATTTCCCACGCAAAAACAAAAACCAATAAGTAATACGTTCCTGTGGGACAATTTCCGACCGAAACGCGGGCGAGGTCGCGAAATAAAAGCTACTAAATCTATACATCTTCTATACATAGAGATAAATAAAATTGTAGTTTTTGTAATATTAAAATAACCTCTTCAATAAATGCATATGGATTTATACACGGTACATATACCACAATTTTTTTTTTTTAATTTTTGTCTGTTTGTCTGTCTATTTATTCCGGCTAATCTTTGAAACGGCTGGACCGATTTTGACGGGACTTTCACTGGCAGGTAGCTGATGTAATAAGTAAGGAGTAACTTAGGCTACTTTTATTTTAGAAATTTTATTTATTTTTTATTTCATAATAAAAAAATAACTATTCCGTGCGGACGAAGTCGCGGGCACAGCTAGTAAATAAATACGTCTGGTATTGCAAACGTATCCGTATCGCCTGTCAAAGATCGAAGCAGACATCGATTCACTTTCGTATTCATAAATATTAAGAAGGATACATAATTAATTAATTAGCTGCCTAATTAAGTATATTAATTAATCAAGTTTCGCTAACTTTCACCAGCGGGGTGTTGCGCAACACACTACTTACCAGTAGGAATAGATTTCATTTTGACAGTTCAACAATACTCATTGCGTTATAATACGTTGTTGAGCAGACAAATTTTTCGAACGTATGAAGCAATGTAAGTAATCATTTATTTAACAAAAGACTTAGCCCAGCACCCTAATTGCGTAACATGCGATTAGTCATAATCGGTTTCATTTTGACAGTTCAACAATATTCATTGCTTTATTTATGTTGTTGAGTAGACACATTTTTCGAACATATGAAGCAATGGTTTAGCCATCTGTTTCAAAACGAAACAAATTATGATTAATCGTGAGTTACGCAATTAGGGTGCAGGTAATATATTAAATAAATTTTCTTTAATAGGTTTTCAACTTTATTCCATAAACATAAGGTTCATGTTCAATACGGAAAATTTGACAGTATGAGGTAGTTTGATGTGCTGGCGTCTGTACTGTGGAATTAGATCACCTAGTTTAACTTTTGTTACTTTAAGTTATAGCTATATTTGCATAATGCAGAATTGCATATGTAAGCGGGCATGCCCTTTATGCCTGGAGGCTTTTATTTAGATTGGAAGTTCTATTTACGTTTTATTATAATTTTTTATTATTTTTAGTTTTCAATTTTTGATGGTATATTGGCGTGTGCTAGCTGACATATGGCAAATTTAATGTTTTTTTTTTTTGTGTTCGTAATTTGAATTACCTATTATTGTATAGAATCAAGTTCTTCTAACTTGACAGACAGCTGTGCTGCTGAGGAGTTTGTTGCGCTATTTCTTCTTCCCAGCTAAAGCACTAGGAAGTGGTGAAGGGCGGGCGTTTTGGGGGGACTGTCTTATGTAATTTTATTTTGACGTTCAAAAAGAGCTGACTCTCAGCCTAGTTTGAATAAATGACTTTTGATTTTGACTTTGAGGCGATAGCGGCCGGTATTCACAGACGTGACAATATTAGGAGAATTCACCCGACTGCAGGCAGGCGTTATCCGCGAACTACATAACACAACATCACACCTATTCCCTGAAGTGTTAGGCATTGGTGTATCTACAGTACACACACATTTCGCCAGTCAACCATTGATCATAAGTTCCGAAACGTGTACTAGCATATGGGGCCATTCAAGTATTACGTAAGCAGATTTTTTGCAATTATTAACCCCCCCCCCCCCTCCCCCTCGTCAGCAAAAGTAAGCAAAGCTCTTACCCCCGTCCCATGCTCACGTAAACATTGGTAGAAGACACACAACGTGTCTGCTTACTTTCGTCTGATTTTGGAATATTGTCATCGTTTTCTCGCCATTCATAGACAAGCAGGATTTCCATATGTGTTCAAACCAAAATCCACTAAATTTTGTAGAAAATCCAATAATTAAAAAATAAATTCTGCTGACGTAATCACCATCCAGACCCCCCATCCCCCATGTCATCAAAAATAAGCAAAGCAGAGACCCCCCGCCCCCCTGTGTGCTTACGTAATACTTGAATGGCCCCTATGGGCAGAAACTTTGTTCTGTCTGTGGATAACAAGCTACTGATCGACAACGCCGTGAAGCCCATCTGGACCTACGGAATCTCACTGTGGGACTCTGCCAGTAACAACAACATCATGTACATCCAGCGTGTCCAACACAACATATTCTGCGTACCATCACAAGTGTCAAAACACTAGTCTTAGCATGGCGTGGTGTCGGAGAAAACTTCAAATTCGTCGTTCAAAAATAAACCGTTAATTTGTCGTCCATTAATTGGCTCGTGACGGTGACACCACCACACTGGCAGGCAAAGGAAACGCCGCGTACAGCCACAAATAGAGCGTCTACAAATGGCGATAAGAAATAACTTCCTGTCTGCAACTGCTAGCTGCTTGAGACACCGGACTCAAGGCATGGCTTTAAATAGGTCAACCTATTTGGTGACTTTGTAGACTTATGATTTTATTTTTTAATAAAAAAATATAAAAAAAATAGTACTGAATTGTAATATCCACTGTCAAAGTACAGATTACTTTCGATCGTAGCATTTTGCAGCGTTCTCTAGTTTGTGCCTACCGTCACGGGAAGACGGCGTGAGTTTATGACAGACGACAGCACATCGTCGGCTTTCCCGACTAGTCGGTACATCACTAGTTTAGGTGTATAATTTGTTAAGGTTTTGCGTAAATTGGCAAAACCTAGTAAGTGCGCTAATTAGGACGAGCGGACGCCGGGGGACGGCGAGCGCTCGTCCTAATTAGCGCACAAGTCCTACTCCCTGCCACCGACAGCTATGCGGAAGCGGACACGTGGACGCGACACACATTTTTTATTGACTCGAACAGTGGTGCTCAACCCTAAAGGGATATTACGAATTTAACAAATATTTACTTGCATTTTATAATATTGACCATTTTTAATTAGATTATACGACAATTTAATTTATTTTTTTTATTTCATTATTAGTTTATATGTGAAAATTTAATAATGTTTTTAGCTTTGTTTAAATACCCATGAATGACTTTTCATACCTTTAAATTTGTATGCCACAAAGGCCGAACATGACGGATCTTTTTTGTTTATGAACAACCTGCATGCCTTGTATGTATACTCATGTTCCTACAAATAAATGTCTTATTTTATCACAAAATTATAATGGAAGATTGGTCTAAATCAAAATCAAAAGCCATTTATTCGAACTAGTCCGAAAATCAGCACTTTTTGAACATCAAAATGACATAAGACAGTCCCCCGGCACGCCCGCGCTTCACCACTTCCTAGTGCTTTAGCTGGGAAGAAGAAGTGGCGCAACAAACTCTCCAGCGAATCATCTTCCTAGCCCCCCTAACATTTTTGGGGTTTATTTCCAGTCTAACCAGATGAAGCTGAATACCAGTATTTTACAATGGAGCGACTGCCTATTTGACATCCACAACCCAGTTACTGGGTAACAAGATAACGATATCTAACCCTTGGTAAGACTAGTTATCAGTCTTTCGGGCTTCTGACGACCCGTAACGACTGTCAAAGATCCACGAATGACAGACGGGACCTCGGCTTATCGTGCTTTCCGAGGAACGGGAGGGGTTTTGTTATATAAAGATGGTCACCCATCCACGTACGTGTTGCACGCACCTGTTGGATCGACCCGTGCGAATATTCCCTGAATTTTGGCTAAGGCCATTCCTACTAGCATACAATAAACCCTCTGCCAACAGCAGACATTTAAGAGCCAAGAAAGAGCAATGCTGAGTCGATACGATAGCATGCATAATAACATGCCCAAATAACTTAAAAGATTGAGCGCCCCTGCTCCAGTTTGTGAGATATTTTTACGTAGTGCCACAGACGCGATGCATCACTGCACTCCCGAATGAATCTGTTCCTCCTCTTTTTGTGGAGCGAGTGTTGCATCCTTCGCGGTGTTCCATCTTTCGCCCTCGGAATGGGACGGACTTTGGCACCGGACCATACGCGACGGCCACGTCGACGATCTAATGGTTTATTGGTCACCTTGGAATTTACGCCTAGGCGCATGAAAGATTCCGTTACGTATGACGCAGTATGATAGATAAAGCCGTAATATAGTTATAGTAGGGGAGGCGAAGAGGCTAAATGAGGATTTACTCGAGCGTCGTGGGGACCTATTGGATTGTGAAGGTTAGATGCTAAAAAGAAAAAAGTTTATAAGATGTAAACATTTCACTGGTGGGAAATGCGCGTACAGGTTTTAAAAAATGTGTTTGTGTGTGTTTTCTCATTAGGTAGGTAATAGGTTAGGTTAGAATTGTGACCAACCGCGCGCGAGCCGAGCGAGCGCTAGCTACTTCCAAGTTAGTGGCAGTTACTTGGCTATTTAGTAATAACGCAAGGATGAGCCTTGTCGGCGACGAGTCCTGTCGGCGAAGTGTCTTGTCGGCGAAGAGTCCCGTCGAAGTAAAGTCTTGTCGGTGCTCAGTCTGTCGACGTAGTGACTGTCGGCGTTTAGTCGTACACTCCGGGGTTCACAAACACAACGAACTACACTCCTAAAATTATTTCACTAAACTTAATTAAGTAATATAAGTAATTATAACACTAAACTTAAACTATATTATAATTATATTCTTAGTAAGATAGTAATGAACCACTTTCGTCTAACATACATAGATAGATAGGTACAGGGGAAGCTAATAAAAGCGTGTTAAAAAATTGCTACAGCAGTTTTAATCGCAGACTAAGGTACTGTTGATTTGCAACCTGTTCTAGCCGAAAATTGTAGTACATATTACCTAATCCGAGACCGTGTACTATACGATACACATCTGCGTCTGCCTGTCCCCCCGCCTGGAATGGAAGCAGAGGGAATGCAAGCTGGTGTTTTAGAGTGTTACGTAACGATGTAGCATAATCAGCCTATAATGTTGCCCACTGCTGGGACACAGGCCTCCTCTCTGTGACGCAGTGGGCCGTAATCCGTCATGCGGACCCAGTGCGGGTTGGTAGATGCCACATGTCTTCGATGTTTTGGTTCTAATGTGATCTTACACGGGCAATTTTTTTAACAATTATTTCTCGGCAACACTAATGGATCAATCTGAATCAATTAAGCGAAGCAATCTGGAGCAACAAAAATAAATTGCGGATATGTTTCGGGAATATTGCTTCTGTTTGCTCCATATATTTCTTGAGTTGCCGAATATACATATCTTTTTTGTACGTATAATTACATCCCGTTTTTGCGAGAGGAACCGGCCGGCGGCGAAGGCGGCGGGGGACTGGCGTTTAGCCTAGTTTTTTAATTTGCTCCATATTGCATGGTATTGTGTGGCCGTATCTCTGGCAACAGGTTGCTAAATGTTGCCGTTGCCCTAAATTGCAGGATGTAGTCGTGACGTCATAGTTGACGAGAATGAACCAAGATTGAGCAATTTTAGTTGCTCGTGTAAGCGCACGTTAAGGGGAACCTAGTCGCGGCTCGAACTCACTGGTGGGCCTGGCTAAAAATCATGCTATCTCACACGGCTTCATGTCCGACAGAGATAGTATCAGTCATGAGCAGTTAGACGCTAGTCTACACGCACAACGTTATTGAGTGAGATGCAGGCTCATTTATAGTAAAAAAATCGCGAAAAAATTAAGAAAAGTCCTTTGGAAGATCGGGTTTTATGAAAAAGCCAATGCATAAATCCATGACCAATAAAGTTTATTGAACTTTTCGATTATTGAACTTTGTCGGTACCGACTTGGTTTTGGAGATTTTACACTTCTTTTATTACTTAAACACGCCCAAAGTTAAGTAAAATTAGTAGGAAAAACCAATCTTCGTTGGCTCCTAACTTTTTAATGGGTTTTTAATTTAGTATTCTGTTTCTGTACCGACAATATTAATAATGAGACAAAACGATATCATATTTTACTTTGGATGTGCTTTGTCAGACAGTGAAGTAAAACACTCCCGAAGTTTGTATGCAAAAAATGTGGACTAGGTTCACCTTAACACATACCGGTGTCCTCATGTTTTCTTTCACCGTTTTGAGAGCAGTGGTGGTGAAATTATTTACATAAAGTAACGCGTTTGGGTTCTACGATCTACAAATGGGCCACTGCTACTGCTGGTCAGTATAAATATGGACAGTACAGATTTTTTTTTTTGCGTGACTATTTCTACCGATCAACTGCTACCGCATTACAAACTCTGAAAGTGACAACCCTAACGTTCTGATGGAGCGTACGTAATTGTATCAAGAAATAGGTCCAGTTTCTATACTGTCCATATTTATACTGTGACTGCTGTATAACGTCTCAATTAAATCACGACTCATCAATCACGCTAGACGCCGAGGGTGCGTGGCGCGTCGCACGCGGCATAAGCGAGCGTACTTTTTGCAGCTCCGATAATTTGTCTTGGCAGTCGGCTGTCCAGAGGTCAGAGGTCAACTATTGGGGCATCGTCGTCATGATTTTGTTTCATTAGCAGCTACGAAGACGCAAAAAAATCACATAAAATCCAAAATCTCATCTATTTTTCTTTTTTACACGCTTTATATTAGCTTCACTTGTATGTTTGTTTGTTTGTATGTTTATATGTAACCGACTCCTTTGAACGCGATTTTAACCCACTTTAAACGGTCAGATTTCATTGAAACTTTGTAAACTTGTCGAGGACCGATGACAATTCAATAATTTTAAAAAAAATTGAGAAAAAAAATACACCTTTTTGTAGTTACCAGAACTAAAAAATAGAAAATAAATAATAGTTTAAAAAACTAAAAAACAAGCTTTAAAAACCAAACTAAAAAAGGAGAAAATAATTTAATTCAATTAAAAAGCGTGGGGTGCTTGACATTAATTACAGACGCTTGATTCGCTTTCATTTTTCGTTGTATTTCTGAATGTGTTCAGGCTCAACTGTTGTTCGGACCTAGTCGCGACTTAAATTAGTAGTGGTGGGTTCAAAGGTATTGTGTCCATTTTTTTTAAATACGTAAGTAAATCAATATGAATAAACTATTCTACTGAACGGCACGTAACAAAATTTTGTTTCAGTGCCGTTAGTGGAAGTGCCCTGCATCCTAATTGCGTACCTAACACACGATCAATCACTATCTGTTTCATTTTGACAGTTCAACAATATTCATTACGTTGTTGAGCAGACACATTTTTCGAACATATGAAGCTAAGTTTTAGCAATATGTTTCAAAATTATTCAGATTATGGTTGGTCGTGCGTTGAATTTGGTGCAGGTGCGATTCTGTCAAGTGCCGTTCAAATCATGAAGGAAATTATTAGAAGACTGACGAAGGTATTAAGAACTTGATTGCAATAACGCAGCAGTACATACCTCTTCCACTTGGCTGAGCGAGGAGCGACTCCCCCAGTCCTCCCACATCTCCCTCTCGCCTGCAACAAGGTACACTAGTTAGACAGGGACAGGGATACATACATACTCTGAGTTTCTCAGAGAAGTTGGAAAGGGAACATGGAACTCATTTATTAAAAAAGGCTATGAAAATTATATTAAAATATATAACTATGAAATGGCTTCCAACTTCTGTAGAGAGAAACAAAGGGGTGGCACTTGTATATTAGTAAAAAAAGGATGGAATTTTAAGGAGTTACCATTCGTGAAAAACTATGCAACACAAAACACGTTTGAAGCCTGCGGCATAGAGCTAATGTGTAGTAAATTAGTAGTCATATGTGTCTATAGAACACCTCAATCTGATCCAAATCAGTTCTTAACTAAATTGCATAATCTTTTACACTATTTGCTAAAGAAATACAAATCTAAAGTAAATGTAGTTGTAGCTGGTGATTTCAATATTAATACGTTAAAAAAAGGTAACATTACGAAAGAGTTGCAAGATTTATGCCACAATTATAATTTGAAAATCCACATAGATGTTCCTACACGTAAACTATCTTGTATTGACCATATCTTGAGCAACATTGCCAACGCAACTTCAACTGTACTACCTCTACACCTTTCAGATCATGACACAGCACAAATGTTAAGCTTTCCTACTAATCATAAATTACAAAAAGCACCAATATACTACATGTATAAAAGAGATTATAACTTAGATAATATCCGGAAATTCAAAGAATGCTTGGAAAACCTTTCTTGGTCTGATATTTACCAAAATACTGATGCAAATTCCGCATTCAGTGATTTTCATGAACTGCTAAGCCTATTTTACAATCTCTGTTTCCCCAAGGTAAGAATTAGAGTAAACAGTAATAATAAAAACACTCAAAAGTGGATAAGCCGAGGTCTAAGGCAAAGTTGCAAAACTAAACGGAGACTACGTTACCAGTATTATAAAACTAAAAATTCTATTAATAAAACTAAATACAATAATTACTCCAATCTGCTAAAGAAATGTATTTACGGATCAAAAAAGAACGCAAACATACAATATATTAAAACACAGGATAATAAATGCAAAGCTACTTGGACTGTTATTAAAAATGAAATAAATAATGCTACCCCCAAAGACAACATAGAAATCATAAGACTAAATGATGCCGTAATTACTGACCCTGTACAAGTGGCTTCTCTATTCAACGACCACTATGTAAACCTAACGCATAATGCACCAACTCAACAAAGTGCCGGCCAAAGCTTTAGGAAAAACATAAGTGCCAACTCTATGTTTCTCAAACCTATGCTAAAAAGTGAGGTTCGACAGGAAATAATGTCTTTAAGCAATACCAGAGCAGAGGGCTATGATGAAATTAGCACAAAAATCATAAAAGCCTGCTGTAATGAACTGGCTGGTATCTTAACGTACCTAATCAATATGTCATTTTTAGCTGGGACTTTTCCCGATAAATTAAAATTATCCATAATAAAGCCGTTATTCAAAAAGGGAGATAAATGTGATATCAATAATTATCGACCTATAACGTTAATTCCTATCTTTTCCAAAATTTACGAAAAATGTATGTATAAAAGACTTCTTAATTTTTGCAACAAGTTCCAAATAATAAGTGATGAGCAGTTTGGATTTCAAAAAAACAAATCCACATCTTTAGCCATTTTTTCTCTTATGAAAGAGATACTTTCGAATATTAACAATAATCATCTGACCACTGGTCTTTTCTTTGATTTATCGAAAGCTTTCGATCTGGTGTCACACGACATATTGCTAGATAAATTAGAGACTATCGGGATTAGGGGACCTGCACTACAGTGGATATCGTCCTATTTAAGTAATAGACAACAACGTGTCATTATTAATAAAATTAGCAAAAATAAAGATATGATACCCTACTCATCGGAATATAAAGTAAATAAATATGGCGTTCCACAAGGAAGCGTACTAGGCCCAATATTATTTATTTTATACATAAATGACATCATAAAAATAACCAAGCATAAATGCGTATTATTTGCTGATGATATATCTATTATAGTAACATCTGATAAAAAGAAAAGTACCGTTATAGATCATGAGTTTGATATCAATAAAACAATAGACACATTATTGTATTGGCTTGACATGAACCATTTAAAAATAAATTTAGATAAATCCGTCTATATTCAATTTAATCAATCGAATAATAATAAATACAACATCAAAATGAGTATAACTAAAATCAATGAGGTAATGCATACGAGGTTTTTAGGCGTAATAATAGATAAAGATATTAATTGGAAAGAACACATTGATAATGTTAGCACAAGAATTAATAAATTCGTTTATGCACTGAAACAGGTTAAAAATGTAACGAATGTAAAAACTGCTATTATATCATACCACGCGTATGTAGAATCATTACTACGCTATGGTCTTGTAATGTGGGGCAACAGCACCGATCTGGATAGAGCATTTATCGCTCAAAAAAAGTGCATAAGAGCAATATGTGGCCTTCAGCCTGATGACTCATGTAGACCAGTATTTAAAAAAAGTGGTTTGTTACCGTTGCCATCTCTATACATTTACGAAATATGTGTGTTTGTAGTTTCGAATAAAGAGCTGTTTAAAACAGCAAATGATATAAATCCTCGGAACAGACGAGATCCTTACAAATTAGTAATAAATGATTTGCCAAGACTTACCAAGTATAACAAAAACTGCCTAGCAATGTGCGTGCGTATCTATAATAAGATACCAAGCCATTTCAAAACATTACATCAAAAAATATTTAAGATAAAGTTGTACAAGTGGTTGAATGAGTGTAGTTTCTATAGCTTAAAAGAATTTATGGATACAAAATGTTGACGCCCTGTAAGTTGTAACATTTCAAAAAAAAAAAAAAAACCCTGAGATTTTGCATGCTATGTTTCATCATAGCTGAACATGTTTGTGCTATACCATTATATTTAAGAACATTTTATACCATGTTTTATGCAAATAAATGATTTTATTATTATTATTATTTATTATCTCGTTTTAAAACTTATTATTATATTATATTATTACTTATTAACTCAGGCCTGCGCTCACCTGTCCGCCGTATGGTTGACACATACAACAGTACCTTTATAAACATAGATGTACAACCGACGAAAAATTTCTACGCTGAGGGGTCTAGAATCATATGCTGAATTCATGGTTACAGTTTGCGCACTGGATAAAAACTTTTCCTATAGAATCAAGTTCTTTTAACTTAACAGACAGCTATGCTGCTGGGGAGTTTGTTGCGCCACTTCTTCCCAGCTGAAGCACTAGGAAGTGATGAAGGGCGGGCGTGCCGGGGGACTGTCTTATGTAATTTTGATGTTCAAAAAGAGCTGACTTGACTTTGAATACGTACAGTAGCTAGCCTCGCTGGCCGCCTCCACGCTGCGGCGCCGCGCGCCCGCAGCCGTCGCCTGCATCACTCACTGAGCGCGGCACTCTGGAACATACAGACATCATCAATTCATCAGTATTCTCCTGCCCAAATCCCAATTTATTAGTGGTCCCCGACCACCCGTGCGTTGTTACCCGACTGCGCCAGAAGAAGGGTTATGTTTTTCGAGTGCATGTATGTAAGTATGTATGTATATTTCATTAGCACGCTCTGTAGCCTAAACGGCTGGATCAATTTCAGCTTGAGAGGTGCCGTTAGATTCGTCTTAATTGTGAGAGTGACACTGAGTATATCAAAATTTAAAAAAAAAATAGCCGACTTTTAGCGCCATATTGTGTTTTAAATTGTTTTTTCTCAAAACCTATTATTGAGTGGGGTATCAAAATAAAGGGTTTCATAGGTCTCATTAACGTCAAAAATAATTATATTGATCAACAAGATTTACAAGTATAATCTGGTGAATGAAATGATTTAATGAGAGGCATTTACAGACAGAGTATTCAGGGGCCTATTGTCAAAAAAGTACTGTCTAGACTCTCTGATCTAGTTTTAAATTTGCCGGCATTTCAGTCTTGCATTTTCTTCTGTATAGTTTAATATTTAAGTGTTGCTATACTTCAAATAAACATCATAATTTAATATTTGAAATAACATAAGATTACTCTTGTAATCTCAGGAGGGTTCGGCAGAGGTGTAGGTACCTTTAATACACGGGCATTTTGTTATGTTTAAGTCCCATCGAATAGAGAGCAAGCCTATTGCCATCTGCCGGGCATACATCCAGACTTCGGCTGCTATTAAGAAATTCTAGATGAAGAAATACAATAACAGTTTTCCCAACCCGGGAATTGATACCAGGATCTCATGATGGGACGTAGCAATTGCAACTAGGTACTAGACAACACACACATAGACAACCAATGTTTTAAATCTTAGCAAATAGCTGGTCATAACAGATCACTAGCTGGGGTGAGTGAATATTATAATTTGATAATAATCATCACATAGCTTTTCCTTCTTACCTGCTCTTTATCCTCTACTTGAACCTACACACAGAACCGAAAGGATGATTGTGTACCTGTGTTCACTATTCTTTCACACACATATTCCACTCTTCACCAGAATCTATTAAGAAAGTACTTACTTTTAAAACTTTAACATTTCCTTCACAAAAACTTCACTGTAACGCACTGAAAACTACACGGAGGCACTGTGAATCACTTGCACATGAACTTGCGATAGTTTTACTACTTTTTGCTTCACTTTACATCCAAAAATAGATGAAATGCAGCTTCACACGCCCCGTCGCACCCGCGCACACAATACACTCGTTATACCTCAAACATGGCGGTCAATGATACAGAACGCTGCAGGGACACTGTACGACACAGTTTTAATTCACAATTACTGCAATATAATTAATGTTTGTGTTTAAAATGAACGAGTTCATTGTACCCTGTGTTTACAATCTACTGTCAAAGTGTCAAATCGATCACTGCAGTCGACGTTCCTTTGTACGTGAGCTGTATAA
Source organism: Antitype chi (assembly GCA_947359405.1). Classification (NCBI taxonomy): domain Eukaryota; kingdom Metazoa; phylum Arthropoda; class Insecta; order Lepidoptera; family Noctuidae; genus Antitype; species Antitype chi. The sequence goes on from OX375837.1 coordinate 1,139,229, forward strand.
GTATGAGATTCGGTCTTGAATGGAATAGTAATCTAAGTATGATTTAGCTCTGACATGCTAAGGTTAATGAAATATGAGTAAATAATACAGAGGAAGCTGAGTTTCATAATTTTTCACTTGATCTTGTGGGACACACGCTTCCACATACTTACGACAGCGCCCCATGCAAACATTCGCCGCGCGAACAGACGACATGCCAGCCCCGACAACCAAGAAAACCGAACATGTCGCAAGAAAACCAAGGCGAAGGAAGCAATTATTCTCTAAAACCACTTGTATCTCTTAACAATCCTTTTGAACCCCAACAATCTCAAAATGGACCCTTATTAATTATTTTGGTTCCATTATTTCTGATAACACATTCAGTCATGTGTTGTTAGAATTTGAAAAATATAAACAATGTGCTAATGGTATCCAATTGTGTGTATCATACAAATTATTAACAAAGAGAAGTAGAATAATAATGCATTAAAAATTAATAATTGTGTAATTTATTTTCTTTTGACGAAGTTTCTATGAATTAACAAAAGCGGGTGGGCCGCTGCTTCCGTTTGTACCGTAATACAATACCGTTCTTATTTTTTATGTATTTACTTCAAGTCAACATTGGCTAGCGGATAATTACTTTGTTGTTTCGGTTCTATTTGTATACGCTGTATATGTTCCAGTTATGGCTTACCATAACTATATTTTTTTGGCATTGAACAACTAGCTAACATTAAAACAAAGCGTCAAAAAACTCATCCGCATCGCTGTCGACTGGTAATGTACCCAAGAGACTGGCGGCATTACCACGTTGTATAGCAATGCTCAGCCTCTGGCCAAAGTAAAAACCAGCCCTTGGGTCACGGGAAGTGTCAACCAGCCGTTTGGAGATTTCCTTTTATATATTATATATATTTCCTTGCTAGCGGTATATAAACTTGGCTGCATGAAATTGATGCTTATCTGCATTACATCCTCGTGAGGTGCCGCCAAAACTCACCTCATTGAAATATCCTCAAAGCTGGGGCCGGTCTCTCCTATTCCCAACCAGCAGGCAAACCTTCATACTGCGTAACAGTACTCTACTCCTTGTTGCAATACGATCGGAAATTCAGAATCTTTATAGGGATAAGTGCTGAAAAGGCAGAGTAGGTATGCCACACACAATCTTCCAGCTCTCACACTCGCGTTATTTCTTCTTCTTTTTGAACCATACCTGTTTAAAAAGTTGAATAGCATCCTTAATATTAGTTATCCTCGAACTGATTACAATTAATGTAAAATTTCAGTTACTACCTATTTAAAATTCTAGACTATCGGGGAACCAAGAACTTGCTGATCCTCCTCAGATAGACTTATCTATATACTCATCCCCTCTGCTGCTTCTGCATACCATCAACCATACTGGCTCCTCACTTAGTCTAGCAAACTCTCACACATGGGCGTAGCTAGGGATATTGTCTAGGGGGGGCAGCCATCTAGATTGAGATGGGAGATCATAAATGACGCCTAGTAATAAATAATCCCACAAAAATATTTCATGTGAAGTAAGCTGCCAAGCTGCTGTCGCCAACCCGCTTGCCAAGCGTGGCGATTATGGCAAATCACCCCCTTTTGGGAGAGTGGACGTCTTTCGGCTGATCTGATATGAAGCTGCCAAGACTTAAATAGGTAACGTTTGCACTGTTAAAAAGTTATCAGATCTACATAATGTACGAAGCCCCCAACTCTAAAACCTTACATCTTGGTTAAAATGTACGGCTTGGCAGATCGCGGCACAGGGACTCGTGTGGGCTTCATCATCATCATCATAATTTCAGTCACAATACATTCGCTGCTGGTCATAGGCCTCCCCCAAGCTCCGCCATTTTGACCGGTTCTGTGGTTCCCGGTGGATTCCTCCACTAGGATCTGCGGGATTCCTACGGCCTTCACAAAGTCATCGGTTCACCTTGTGGGAGACATTCCAATTCTACGTCTTCCGGTACGCGGTCGCCACTCCAGAACCCTTCGGCCCCATCAGCCATCTGTTCTACGAGCTATGTACCCTGCCCACTGCCACTTTTGTTCGGTAATTCTTCAGGCTACGACAGTGGTTCTCCTGCAGAACCAATTGGTTCCGATTGAATCAGAAGTGAAGAGTCATTTCTGATTCAATCACGTGGGGAAACTCCAAGCATAACCCTCTCCATTGCCCATTGGGTGACTTTTGGCCTTCTACTAAAGCCTATTGTAAGCGACCACGTTTTAGTGCCATATGTCATCACTGGCAACATGCACTGGTCAAAGACTTTCGACTTTAGGCACTGCGGTATTTGGGACGAGAAGGTTACGTAGCTTCCCGAACGCTACCCTGCTGAGTCGGATTTGACGATTGACCTCTTTCTCGAAGCTGGACCTATCTAACTGGACAGTTTATCCTAGGTAAACATACTGGTCCATAACTTTGAGTGTAGTGTCTCCGATTTTTATAAGAGTGGACCTTCACTCTCATGAAGATAGGAGTCGCTACAAGGGCTTTTGACATGACCTTTATGTTGTCCATATTCATTTTAAGACCCACGCTTTCGTGAGCTCCACTGAGGTCACCGAGCATTGTACCGAGGTCCTCCATAGTCCCAACCATAGCAACTATATCATCGACAAACCGAAGGTGAGTGCTACTCGCTATTAATGTTGATTACAACCCCTTTTCAGTCCAGAACCTTGAAAACATCCTGTAGTGCAGCGGTGAATAGTTTCGGAGAGATAACGTCTCCCTATCTCACATACTACATAGGTACACTCTGTGTTGGTTTCGAAGTCCGGTCCTGGAGTGACTGACATAGTGGCGTTTTCTTACAGACACTTCAGCACCTCGATGTACCGATTGTACCGTCGGTAGTATACCGTCCACAAACGATATGAAGAGACGCAGGTTATACTTTTCGGCCTGCCACAGCATGTGTGTGTGGTCTACGGTGCTAAAGCCTTTACAGAATGCGGCTTGTTGGGAGGCTGAAGGTAAAACCTGTGCGCGACACGGTTCGTGATGACTCTTGACAACAACTTGTAGAAAGGACTCCTTCTGGAGGGCCTTGAGGGGTTCAGGTTTGGTGGATACGAACCTGCCATCATCGGTCTTCAGTTTTTGCCCAATAAACAGATCCCTAGCAAAGACCTTGGAGCCTTTGTTTTCCTCTTTCGTCCAAACCTGCACTGAGAACAGACGTGTGTCTCGCTGCTGCTCAAAATAAATTATTCACCTCATACGACAATAGTGCTTATCCCAGTGATTAAAAAGATATTATTGCCTACACTAATTACTGTGTCTCCGGCGCCGCGGAGGTGCGCCCCTTCCCACCCGCGCGTCGCGAGGGAAAGAAACAGTTGTCATAATTGCCATCCTGCTCCCACACCGCTATCTGAGGTCTGCCACGAGACGTCATTGCTCTGCACTGACTTCACATCGCTGCCGCATGTACCGTACAAGCTAGCCAGCTACACACTGAGTGACGTAAGAAGACTGATTTCCGCTACGGAGCTGCTACGTAAACAATCGATTCTATCAACAGCTCAAGGGTAAGGTTTGCTACATACCTAGAATACTCAATAATTAATTATCGCCGGATTCTCTGATGGATAAATCCCACTCAGAATCGGAGATTAGCCTGATGGGAATCGAGGATAACAACACGCCACCTAAGTATATATTTCGGACAGCTAAAAGAAGTCGGGAAGATATTTCAATTGGAGAACAGTTAGATGAATTTAAAAATGAAATCAAAGAAATGATGGATCTCTTCTTGACCACCCAAAAAAATGAGACGCAGCAGGTCTCGACTGCATTAAAAGAAATACAACAAACCAACATTAACATAGAAAACACGATTATTAACCTTATGTCGCAAAACCAAGAACTTGAAAAAAAAATATCCCAGATAGAAATTCAGTCGAAAGAAGACAAAAAGTATATCACACTTTTGGAGAATAAAATTGAAGAAATAGAAACAGGAAGTCGTAAAGCCAACTTCGTTATTAAAAATGTACCAAAACTTACCAACGAGTCTAAGGAAGATCTTATACACATGGTCATGAGCCTTTCCCAGAATATAAACTGTTCCATAGCTAAGTACGACATTAAAGATGTCTACAGAGTGCGTGGAAAAAACAATGAAACCCAAAAGATGCCCATTGTGGTTGAAACCGGATCGACTCTTTTAAAGAATGAAATTATGAAAATGGGTAAGAGTTTCAACATAAAACACAAGTCCAAACTATGCTGCAAGCATCTCGACTTTAAAACTCAAGAAGATTCACCTATTTTCTTATCTGAACATCTGACCCCAAAAGGATCTCGCCTACATTTCCTTGCCCGTGACCTAACAAAGTCGGGTGCATATAAATACTGTTGGACTGCGTATGGAAAAGTCTATGTAAAGAAGGATGACCTTGCGCCAGCCATAACTATTAGAAGCGAAGAACAAATTCATCAATTAATAGTGAAAATGTGACTTTTTACCGTATCGATATTTTTAGTGTTCAAAGTGAAATACCCTCTGATTTTTATTTTTATGCGGCGTACTCTGACGCCGTCTGATTATAATACCATGGACCTAGTAACAAGGTACCTTTTTGTTTATAATGTATGCTTAGTGATTTTCTTATACCCTCACATACACAATATCCATACTGACCCATTAACACAGTTCAATATCGCTATATATCAACATACACTCAGTCTTTACAAACCACACTTGCCTAGTGTGAATATAAACCTATGTTTACATTCATCACATACGTCCTACACCCTAAATATAACTCAGATATACATAAATAAACATTCTTACACCTTTCAAAAAACATACACAGTTTACATAAATACAATCCTTCACTTATGCAATCCACACAGCTTTAACACCCATTCAACACAAATAATCGCATCTCTTATTCAAAAAAATCTAAGTTTTAAGCTACTATGCATGTCGTTGCTGTGTCGTTGTTATCTTACATACTACAACCTTAGTAGACTTAGCGGAGTTTTTTACGAATGTCTTGCAGTGATTATCATTCTATTAGTAAACAACACTTATGACTGACACATTACAAAAGATCAATGAGATAGACAAACTTGAAATTGCGAGCTCAATTGAATGCGACTGTTCGAATCTTATGGAACATATTTACGTAAAAAATAATGATTTAACTATTTTCTCACAAAATATAAGGAGCATATACTGCAATTTTGATGCTTTTATTGTTATGTTATCTACCTTTCAGTTCGAAACCGATGTAATAATATTAACTGAATGTAGATTAAATACTAATAAACCCATACCACAAATTGCTAACTATCACTCTTATGTAACAACACGGCATTTGAACCAGAATGATGAGGTAGTGGTTTATATAAAAAACACACTTAAATCACAAGTTCAAGAAATAAAACTGTCTGAGGCATCTTGTCTGCAGCTGGACATACTAAATAATACTATTTTGTGTATTTATCGTTCGCCGTCCAACACAAATCCGGATATTTTTTTAGAGTCACTTAGTTTACACTTGGATTCATTAGCTTCGCAGAAAAATGTAGTAATATCGGGGGACATAAATATTAACATTAGGCCCAAAGACGCTGAATTGCCTCATGAACGAAAAAACCGAAATAGCTACCTTAACATGCTGTCGGCCTATGGCATATTACCTGGTCATACATTACCCACCAGAGAGCGGAACTGCCTGGACCACTTCATGCTGCGAATTAATAAAAAAAAGACAACAGCGTCAATTGCTGTCTTACAAACCACAATTACTGACCATCACACTATATTCTTATCTCTTTCTAAGATAAAAAACAAAGATCTCATAAATAAAACTACTACTTCTATAAATTTTGAACAAGCACTAAAATATTTACAGGAAAAAAATCTTGCTGAGCTGTTATTTTGTAATGATCCAAACCTACTAACTGATCGACTCATACAGAAACTGACTGATACCATTATTAATAATACTACAATAACAAGCATTCCTAACAGTAAACGGATAATTAAACCTTGGATCACCCCAGGAATACTACGCTGTATTAAAAATCGCAATAAACTGCAAAAAAGCTCTCGGTCCGATCCGTATAATGCAATTTTAAAGATTACATATTGCCGATATAGAAATTATTGTAATAATCTCATCAAAAAAATTAAAAGAAAATATGAAAGAGAATTACTCACTAAATCTGTCACAAACACCAAGTTACTATGGAAAAACATAAAATCTATCACCTATACAAGTAAAGTAAACAACCAAAGTACAGCCTTGTTAAATATCAGACCGTCTCCAACTGAATCAGTAAACTTCGTAAACAATTACTTTGTAAACATTGGAAAAGAATTAGCTGAACAAATTCCACACCGAGCTAATAAAATCCCCCATGATCGGCCTAACATTTCCCCTGCGCAAACAAATTCCTTTGTGCTCTTGGATACGGACCCTATGGAAGTTAAACGAATTTTGATGAGCTTGAAATCGTCCAGTGCCCCAGGATGGGACAGTATCTCTACTAGTTTCCTAAAATATGTTTGCAAGGATGTGGTTCCCATCATTACCCACCTGGCTAACCTTTGTTTCAAAAAAGGCACTTTCCCAGATCCATTGAAAAAATCCATTATTACACCGGTACACAAGGGAGGGAACAGAGACGATGTCAATAACTACAGACCTATTTCGGTCCTACCAGCCCTGTCTAAGATTATAGAAAAGCTAACTAATACGAGACTCATAAACTACTTAAATAAATTTAAAATAATATCACCTACACAATTCGGTTTTAGACAGGGATTATCAACTGAAGACGCAGTTGCTGCCCTCAGTTCATTGGTTACCGACCATCTCGATGCAGGAAAGAAATGCCTGACGGTATTTCTAGATCTAAAAAAGGCCTTTGACACCGTTTCTGTTCCAACCCTTGTGACCAAGCTGGAAAGAGCCGGAATAAGAGGAGTTCCTCTCAATTTTTTCAAAGATTACCTCTCAAATAGAAAGCAGAGAGTTAAGATTGGCACATATATTAGTGATGATGCGGACGTATCATTTGGCGTGCCCCAGGGAAGTGTACTGGGCCCCACATTATTTTTAGTGTATATTAACGATCTCTGTAACTTAAAAGTCAATAGTGCAAACATTTTTTCTTACGCCGATGACACAGCTATTGTTTTTTCCGGAAAAGACTGGTCCGATGTTAAACAAAAGGCAGAGTTGGGAATGATTGAAATAACCAACTGGCTCAACGACAACCTTCTCACACTAAATACTGTAAAAACTAACTTCATTTGCTTTACCATCTCAAATCGTTCACAGCCAAATGAAACTTTTAGCATCAAAGTACACTCATGTGATAAACCTTCAAAAAATAACTGTGGGTGCCCTTCAATTAGTAAAGTCTCACAGACTAAATATTTAGGCGTCATGATTGACCAAAAATTATCATGGTATGCTCATCTTGAGCACGTAACGGGAAGAGTTAGGAAACTTGGATGGATATTTAAAACATTACGACAAGTCATCCCTACAAATATAAATAAAAAAGTAGGGCTTCATAGAAACCTTCTTAATGAAGTTTATGTGGCACTAGTCCAATCAGTTATAGTTTACTGTATCCCCGTATGGGGCGGCGCGGCTAAATCAAGATTTATAGACGTTGAAAGAGGACAGCGAGCATTAATCAAAATTATGTATTTTAAAAAGATAAGATACCCCACTGAGAGTCTATACCAGATTAGTGGCCTACTTTCTGTTAGAAAACTGTACATTATACATATGGTCCTGAAAAAACACAAGACACTTCCTTACGACGATAACATAATATCTAAGAGACGAAAAGACTTGATTGTTCATGTCCCACAAACTAAAACTAAATTCGCTGCTATACAATACAACAGACGTTCTGCTCAACTATATAATAGGGTAAACAAAGATATATATATATACACTAAACAAACTCATGAATGTAAAAAAAATCTAACAAATTGGATAAAATCAATTACTTATGAAGATACTGAAGCGCTATTGCGAACCACAAATTAACTCACTCATTTCTCTCTACACACACACTCACCTACCCACACACGCATGACACACACGCAAACCCACTCTCATACACACACACGCACCTGCACCTTAATATTGTTTACTTGTTTTATCTTATTTTTAATTTGTATTTTTTGTCTATTTTTACCTTTTTTTACCTTTATTTTTTATTTTACCTTGCTATGGAAGAGCGGAGTCTCCTAATACAGGCATTGTTTGCTTAAAAGGAGGCTCCAATCACTAACGTGTTACTTATATATAGTTACGCAATAAACAATTTTTAATTTTTTTAATTTTAATTTGTTTTGCTCTATCATGTCCTTAATACGTCCTGTATTACAGCGGCGAAGGTTGCTTTTTAAGGATTTAGAGATCCGTCTATTAAGCTGTACGTAGATTGAGCGCATCGTCTGAAGACTGCAGACTGTATGGACAATTTTCACGAACCCTTTGTTAAAATCGTCCACAGGGTTCCCCAGGCATTCGACACGATTCTGGAGTTGAAAGCTCTCGGCGTTAAATTTTGGACTTGGATCAGTGCTGGGCAAAGCGAAGACTTCATCAGAAGGAATTTTTCCATTTTGATATGTAAGTTCATAGTGCCTCTTGCCATGCGGTGATCACTTCCAGTTTTCACCGCCTTTATCACAGAGACATAATTGAATACTGGCTTCGTCGTCGACATCATGAAGTCAATCTCATTTTTTGTTGCACCATCAGGGCTCTGTCAGGTCCACGTCCTATGCATACGAAGAAGAAGGAGGAGGACTAATCTTAAGAAGAAGGTCATCATAAAGAGGCCTCTCTTCTCTCTCGATCTTCACCAAGTTGTTCAAAAGGGACTTATGAACGATTAACCCGACACCACCTTGGGACTGCTGGTTGCTCTCCCACCCCTGGGACCTTGGGACTGCTGGTCCCACTCCCATATTGTTTTAAGAAATTAAGTCAGGGTCTTTAAACCAAAAACCAGCTAAATGAAAAAGGAAACATCTACTCCTTAAATCACAGTAACTGCAAGAAGATCCTTAAGGAAGCTCTTCAAACTATGTCCTATGAAGATACAGAGAAGTTATTACTTGTGCTAAAGTAAATATTGTTCGTATTATTGTTATTTTTTATTTTTTTTATTTAATTAGTTAGATATTTTTAAGATACTATAATTTTTATATACCTTTTTACATAGGCACCAAGACTAATATGCTATGTGATTATTTAATCAATTAAGGTTACCTCCAATCGCCTGAGACACAGGATTACCTAGTTCAGGCACAAATCATGAGTGAACTTGACGTAGATTAAAGAAAAACTGTAAACATTGTACCTTATATTTTTGAATAAAAATTTAATTTAATTTAATCATACAATAGTTCAATGGAACAGCCCAGCCATATTATACATTTTGACCAAGATGTGAGTTGGGCTTGGCTCAACATTAGATCATTTTACTTTTTTAACAGTAAAAGCGTTATTTAAGTAAGAGTATTGGTAACCTACTTTAAATGATATGTTTTTGGTAAGATTTCATTTAATTTATTTTAGTAGGGTGCTCTATTTTATTCACTTTTAGCAGTAATATTGTACTGGCCTATTTAATTATCCATAAGAAGTGCCCTAGAGGTTTTGGTGAGTCAGTCAGTGACGACATCGTAATTTTTACGTAAATACTAAAATGCAAAATGTAAAAGCTAGCGAAATAAAACTTGTGTTTTTTTAATTCTGCTAACTTCATCTTATCCTGAGACTTTGAGCTCTTAACCATCGTCCAGCCCGAAGCTTTAAAAATACGAGGAAACGCTTCGAGGCAAGGTAGGTATTGCTCTTGGTTTTTGTTTTTGGCTCGTATTGTTGGGGGCAGTACCATACCATGTCCCATTCACTCTCCTTTTGGTGAAATACGCCACATAGTGATGTGGCGTATTACTGAATGCCTAAGTAAAGTTAAAAGTCTCATAGCTAAATCTACTAATATATAAAAAAAATACAAAATAAATTATTTGAATACGTTAAAGAATTATTCCAGTGTCCGATGACTAAAACGGGATAACTTATGCATTTATTTCAATTAAACTATATAACTACAGTGAATAAACTTCAACAAAGCGTCAAAAAACTCATCCGCATCGCTGTCGACTGGTTGACACTTCCCGTGACCCAAGGGCTGGTTTTAACTTTGGCCAGAGGCTGAGCATTGCTATACAACGTGGTAATACCGCCATCGCCAGTCTCTTGGGTACATTACCAGTCGACAAAGAAATTCTTGTAATTATGTCTTATTGGTAACCTTTCCACTCTTAAACGGATTGCGATAAAACTTGGCAAGAAGATATAATAGGATTCTGTGGAAGATACTTTCTACCGCGGGAAAATATATTTTCTAGGGTGGGAAAAGAAGTCTCAGATATACTCTTTCATCTCTTTAATACACTCCTCAGGCACCAGTCTCTAACAAAGTTAGCTGCTTTTTCGTGCACTACTGTCAAAGAACTTGTGTGGAGAGAATAAAAAATATCCATTAAACATAAAAATTCAACTGTTAAATGACCTCCTAAATACGATTCCCTCATCGTAAATGTAATTACAACATTACAAAAAAGGGTTTTCAAATCGACCCTAATTGGTTTTTTTTTCGATCGAGCCAATTTATAATTTATAGTGTTTGACCGTTAGTTTCCCTCAAACAAGGATATCGTTAATTTCCCTCAAACAAGGATATCTTGACATATATTGTTTTCAGGGCCTAAATACACTAATTTGACCATTTAATGCTGATTCTGAAACAGGCAAATTCGGATAAACCCCCGTTAATAAATTTTTATATGTTTGTCTGTTCCCCTCACTCCTAAACTACCAGTCAGATTTTTGTATTAGAAGGAAAAACAAAAATAAACCTCGACAACATAATCAAGTAAATATTTATTTAATAATAAATGCATCAACAATCACAATCATTCCTTGCTCTTCTTTGACGGCGACTCGTCGTCCCTGCCGCTGCTCCGTCTCTTTCTATCGCTGCTCTCCGTCTCCTTCTCACTGTGTCGTCTCTTTCTGTCACTGTTCTCCTTCTCTTTCTCCTCCTTGGTCTCTGGCACGTATTTCTTGACGCGCGCTGGCTCGGGAGAGTATGCCCAGAGGAGCATCTCCAAGTGTTCTGCTGTTGGCTCGTCTTTTTCATTGAACAGTTTTGCGTCAGCATACTGTAATAAAAAACAATTTGTTAGTTAAATATTTGCACCTTCCAGGATTTCCCTAGTCCTGCGTATCACAACCATTCGATAAGTTGTTGTATCAAAATATATCACATTTTCGATTACCTGGATAGCAGTTGTTTATTCAAATTTAAGTCCGGCGCGGAACCTATCGGGTTCCAATACAATAGAAAATTAATTGTGTCTTATTAGCTGGGATTGACAGATTAAACTGAGATTTTTTTCGGTTTTTTGCGAGAGTTGCGAGACCAAATGAATTTGTGAATAGCATTTAGAGGAAATCTTCGATAGCTGATTAATGTTCGATTTGACACGGAAGCTTATCGAATGGCTGTGAATAGATATGCAGGAAAAAATCGACAAGTAAAAAAGAAAATCTTAACTTCCATAAAATGATTCGTGAAAATATTGCAGCCTTCTAGTCAAGTACGTCGAGTCGATTTTGTCATTTTGGGAAGAAATATTTTTCGAAAATAGTCTAAATTTTTATGGACCTAGACAAAGATGATCGATAGAAACGAAAGACAAAATGACAGATTGTAGAAGGACATCTACGATGAGATGTCAAAAATGTCAATTAAATGTCACTTTGTATTGAAAAAGCACTGTCTATTCATAGCACTGTTTATTCTTCGTAGAAATAGAAAACGTCATGCTAAGCCAGCTGGACACACGAGTGAGACGAAACAGCAGTCTGAAGTTATTTGCGGAGAGGCTAGAAGAGCTTATAATGGATAGTTTGTCAAGCTACGTCACACTTGGGACTTGGTAAATATTGCTGTGATTGTGAAGTTTTTATTATTTTACTTGTGTGTTCATTGCTCTAGTAAAATAGTTTTTAAGTCATTTATAATAGGAGCAAGTTATGGGTCTGCGAAGTTTGAGAACAGAACTTTTTTTTTTAAGGAAATTTCGATCGTGGCTGCAACAAGATCGTTTCTCAGCATACACACCTTCTCCTTAAGCTCCTTAAGCGCAGTGTTCCGCACGATGTCCCACGTCTTGCCGCCGTCCTCCTGCGCCACGGTGCGCAGGCGCTTGTACTCGCCGCGCACCGAACTGTACGCCGCTATGAACGCGCTCTGAGGAAACAGACCAAATCAAATCAAATAATAAACTAAAAGGTTTTTTTGCTGGGTGGCCAAATTCGGAACTAACGAATCTTGTTATGGCAGTACAATTCCAACAACGCATAGCTGGAACACAGGCCTTGTCTCTATGAGAGAGAGTGGGCCGTAATCCACCACGCGGGCCCAGTGCGGGTTGGTAGATGTCACATGTCTTCGAATTTTTGGTTCTAGGACATGTCGGTTGCAGCTGAATACCAGCATTTTACATGGAGCGATTGCTTATCTGACCTCCACAACCTAGTTACTGAGTAATACGATACCCCTTGGTAAGACTGGTTGTCAGACTTTCGGGCTTCTGACGATCCGTAACGGCTGTCAAAGATCCAAGAATGACAGCCGGGAACAACGGCTTTACGTGCTTTCCGAGGCACGGAGGGGTGTTGGTATGTAGGTACAGACTTATCAAGCAAGACCCATCCACTTACCAAGCACGGCAAGCGTAGTTTACTCTGATCGATCGAATCGTGCTGCTGTTATTCTTAGGTACAAACCCCTCTCTACCCCTCTCATCATCAGCCTATATTGTTCCCACCGCTGGAACATAGGCCTCGTCTCTATGAGAGAGATTAGGCCGTAATCCACCACGCGGGCCCAGTGCGGGTTGGAAGATGTCACATGTCTTCGAATTTTTGGTTCTAGGACATGCCGGTTTCCTCACGATGTTTTCCTTCACCGTTTTGAGAGCAGTGGTGATGAAATAATTTACACTATAAAGCGGCTGTCTGGGATCGAACTATAACCTACTCGTATTTCGGGGCTATTACCTATCACTGGCCACCACTGCTCCCAAAATTGCGTAACACATTTTTTCGAAAGGGTCCCATTTAAATTTCATATAGATCTGATGATGCGTTTCGGAGACAGACAACGGAACTCTTCAAAAAATGACAGCAAATCAACCGCGATTGCTGCTATCACATATAAATATGCATTGTTTTGACCCTTTTGAATTGGTGTGGGGCAAGAAGCTTGTAGGTAAAAGTGGAGGCCACACTCCAAAAACAAAGTGAAGGCAACCTGTGGTCTAACGCTCTCTTTCTAAATGCATACATAAGAATGAGACAGTGATATGTGTTTTCTCTTTGTTATGTAGATGAATATTTAGAAAGAGAACGTTAGCCCACAGTCCTCTTAACTTAGGTATTTAGAGTGTTCCCTCCACTTTTATTTAAAAACTTTTTCCAGAAAAAGTTTTTTCTGTAAATAGGTTTGTACAAACGCGTCAATCATATTTAAAAAAACTTGATGAGGTCGGCGTTCCCTATCTGACTGCTCTGAGAACAAAACTCTAAACAATCTCAGAGGTCAAGACAGCCACAAGAGTGTAGTACCTGTTGCTCGCTAACATCGTCCCCGGCGAGTTTCTGCGCGGTCCTGACGACGCCCAGACTGACGTACGGGTTGTTCTGTTTACTGAGGTGCAGCGAGTCAAAGTCGTCTAAAAACTTCTCGAAGATCGACATCGCTTCCTTGATGTTCGAGATCTTGGTTTCGTCTCGGGTGCCTGGAATTTGTGATGCATAGGTTTTATTACTCGTCTCCTATGGTGAACCCTAACGGTGCGCTTACACGAGCAACTAAAATTTCTCAATCGTGGGCAATTCTCGTCAAATATGACGTCACGACTACATCCAGCAATTTAGGGCAATTCCAACATGTAGCAACCTGTTGCCAGAGATACGGCCACACAATATGGAACAATATGGAGCAACTTTAAAAACTAGGCAATGCGCCTAACCCGCCGCCAGCCGGTTCCTCTCGCCAAAACAAGACGTAGTTATAAACGAGATAGAAAGAAAATTTACTAAATTACAATATTGACCCTCCAGATTGCTCCACTTAATTGATCCAGATTGATCCATTAGTGTTGCCGAGCAATAATTGCTCAAAAAATTGCCCGAGTAAAAGCACCTTTATGCGCTCTAATTACTAGACTAGACATTCTGTAGTATAATTGATTTCTTCAGTATTTACTTTTGTTGTATTTTACATTGGCTTACATATATACATAGACAGTCTATAACGTTCCCACTGCTGGGACAGAGGCCTCTCTGTGAGAGGAGTGGGCCGTAATCCACCACGCGGGCCCCGTGCGGGTTGGTGGATGTTACATTTCTACGAATTTTTGGTTCTACGACATGTCGATTTCTTCACGATGTATTCCTTCACCGTTTTGAGAGCAGTGGTGATTAAATACTTTACAAAAAAAAAAAAAACAGTGGCACTCCTGGAGTGTCGACAGAAGTGAAAACTTGAACAATTACGTGTGTATTTTTTTAATCGTCAATACAGGATTTCACATTGGGTCCTTGGGTCCTGATAGCTCTCGGTAAAAAATGATAAACGAGCGATCGACTGCAGCCATTAAAGGTAACAGCACAGATTTTTACGATAAAAATACATAGGGAAAGAAAAGGGATTTTTATAAAAGACATCAACGCGCGACTCATCCGTGTGCTCAAGCGTTCGGTGTCGATGACGCGAGTTCCATGATTTTTGTTCACCCAAAAAGTGCTCAACGCGCCTAAAGAAGTTTTCACTTTAATAAAGCGCCTGGGTTCGAAGCTACGACCTACAACTCGTAAGTCACAGCCGTTACCACTGGACCACCTAATGTACCAATATGTTATTATTTCAAATTCTAATTCAATTGTTATACAACGAGTAACATAATTAACGCAACACCTCATACACACCAATTAGAGTATTGATTTTTTTTTTTTTTTTGAGGATGGGAAATCATCAAATAACTTCTCCCGCTCTGGGTGGAGCAGGAGGGCGTGTCAGACTTTTACTGACTAAAACCCACCCGTGTTCCCTCAGTTGCCTGTGTGCCAGGGGCGACGGTATCTCTTTCGATCAACCCGCACCCCTGGCAGGCATCGGCCCTTGCGGACCCCACCCTTTGGTGCTGACATCTCTTTGAGGCGCGCGTGGAACACAACGCGCCGTCGACCCGGGCTTGGTCCTTACCGGACAGCGAGCTACCCATTACTCGCCGTCCGCATTGAGTAAAGTATAAGAGTATTGAGTTAAAAGCATAATACGATGACCAAAACTATTTTTTTTAAAGCTAACTGATATTATTAAGAAGAACGTGTCGACCCAAGCATTACTTTATGCATTTAAAATTGAGTCTTATTTCTTCTGGCATAAGATTCAATTTTCTTTGGCTCAATGAGTATTAGGTATGGCAAAATACATAAAAAAAAAAATACTTATATTAAAAGTTACTGAAATCGATTCAGTAGTCAATTAGGAACAAACTGCTTTCAGGTCTTGCGTCTATTCTGTTACACCTTGTATAAAGTGATGGCCTGAAACAGGTTTAAATCAATCTAGGTCGGGCAGGTCAGTACCTACCTAACATTTTAATTCCGAAACATCATTCCTTGAACTTGTAATAAAAATATTTTAGAAATAGTTTTTTAGACTCTGTTATTGTGTGGTCTAAGTGTACACTTTTTTGTGAATGTTTTTATTGTACGGGTTGTAGTAGTTAACTCCGTACACTGATTTGTTGTGATGGTTTTTAAGTTAAAGTTAGATAGAGAAACACGTCCCACTAAGATGCACTAAGTAGTTAAGTTTATTTAAGTTAAGAGTAAATAACAATAGTACAGTGGTAGGCGATTATTTCTCTCAGTTATTGATAGCTACAGAGTTTTATATACACTACATTTAAATTCGTTAGTAAAGTTATTTTATAATGCTAAATTATGACGCGCATCGTTAGGTTACCGAGTAAGCAGAAAAATGTACGGCGATGAGACCGTACATTTATTAAATAAAATATTATATTATTATTAACTGAAACCGCTAAGGGAAAGCCAATTACCAGCATTCTTTTACTGTTAAAGTCATACACTGATAGAATATCCTTCAGGTTAAGCTTTACAGCTTGCTTACTCTGCAAGCTATAGCTCTGTTAGTTAGCTACTTAGCGATATACTCACACGTAAGCACCCTCTTAGCCCTCCCAATGAGCCCCTTGACGGCCAGCTTCTGGTAGTCAGGGTCCCTCCCTTGCAGCTCGTGCAGCGTGCCCTCGGCGGTGGCGGCGTCCTTGAAGCCGAGCCCGGGCACCGAGTCCGGGGGGAGCTCCTTCTTCTCCGGCTTCTTGTCTTCCATCTCCACGTCCGAGGATGAGGAGCTCTGGAAAGTTAACAAGTTCATTTCAACATCACGCCTGTCTTTTCTGAAGGGGTAGATGAAAGAGATGGTGAGCCGCGAGGTATTGACTGGCCTGCACTGTCCTCCCATACCTATTATCACTGTAATTTGAAAACATTGTAAAAGCCAATTATTTTTAAAAGAGTAACCGTGGAGTTTCTTGCCGGCTCTTCTCCATAGGAAACGACAAATTGGAACCGTGCACCTAGCTTCTGACGTTTCATAAGTGCCCATGCAGGCTTATGTGAAATAAAATATTTTGATTTTGATTTTTTGCAACTGCCAGTTGCTATATATGCAGTAGCCTTACTGAGATATTCCTGATTTTAAAAACCCAATGACGCTTTGCCCTACTTGGCATCGAACTCACGACCCCACGTTTAGTAGTCCACGTTATGACTACTAGACCAACGCAATAGAAAAGTAAGTTCAAAGTTCTCCGTTATCTTTTCTATTTAGAACTAGTTTTTGCCGACGGCAAATTTTCATCCGAATCACTGCTTTTTGAGGTATTTTTATAATCAACTAATGTCAAGCACCCCACGCTTTTTAATTGAATTAAATTATTTTCTCCTTTTTTAGTTTGGTTTTTAAAGCGTGTTTTTTAGTTTTTTAAACTATTTTTTTTTCTATTTTTTAGTTCTACTAACTACAAAAACGTGTTTTTTTTTCTCAATTTTTTTTTAAATTATTGAATTGTCATCGGTCCTCGACAAGTTTACAAAGTTTCAATGAAATCTGACCGTTTAAAGTGGGTCAAAATCGCGCTCAAAGGAGTCGGTTACATACAAACATACAAGTGAAGCTAATATAAAGCGTGTAAAAACTATATTTTCACACCTCGCAGCAGTTACTTTAAAAAAATATTCAATGTCCAGTTTAGACTTCGTTACGATTTTATTACATTTGTATCATCATCATCATCATCATTTCAGCCGAAAGACGTCCACTGCTGGACATAGGCCTCCCCCAAGCTCCGCCACTTCGAACGGTTCGATGCTTCCCGCACCAAGCGGACTCCTGCGGCCCTCACAGGGTCTCCCGATGACCTTGTGAGGGCCGCAGAATATTTATAGATCTCCAACAAAAGATATGACACAATACATGACATGACAAATGAATAATAAGTAGGCAACAACACGAAATAAGTAGCAGAGAGTAGTAACAATAAAATACATACGTCCTCGCTATCACTCTTCTTCTCCACCTTCTTCTTCTCCTCTCTCTTCTCTTCTCGCTTGACTTCTCTCTTCTCGTCTTTCTTGTCAGTCTTCTTGTTCTTCTCGTCGGCGAGGTCAGCGAGCCACTGCTCGAACACCTCCATCGCTTCTTTTATGTTCTTTATTTTGTCTTCTGCCTTTGTCACTGTAAACAGCATAACTCCATTTAGTATTTTGTAGATGACCTACGCAAATGTCCTGCAGATCTGGTAGCGTCTTGTTACGGGTCGCTGAGCTCCCTTAAAATAGGGTTGAGCTACACGGTGACTGATACATCCATGCCGTCTGTTAGGACAGGTCAGCTCAAAGCTGCAATGGCTCTTTCTTCAAAAGACCCTCCCAGACATGGCCCTGAATTGTTAGACTCACATAAAATTCAAATAATTTAATGTTTAGACTTTAAAAGAGACCTCGGAGTTTCTTTCGGCATTTCTTCTCAGAGAACAGCCAGCTAAAATATGCCAGCGCCATCTAGTTGATAAAATATTGACCAACAAAATATTGTGTCTTTTAAGATCTACTTACATAAATAAACATTGTATAGATTGGCAACCGAACGAAGGATCAGACTCAGAGATTTCCGAAATATTCCACATGCCCATGTGGAATATTTCGGTTATGACGTATCAGTAGAAGATGGCGGACGAGCTGGATTAAACCACCGATCAGTGGTCCACATTAGCACTGGATCGCAAGCATTGGAAGTCATGAGGCGTTGCCTTTGCCCAGCCGTGGGACGACATAGACTAACAGTAAGGTATCAGCACCAAAAGTCGTCATCATTATTCAACCAAAGCCGGGTATTGGCTGTCCTCAAACGGTGCCACAACGTTCTCATCAGATCATAGGCCCACCTTGTGGGGCTGACCCACATTGGGCCACAAAAACTACTAGACAGGGATGCATGCCGGTGTGCTTACAAACACATGGGACTTTGCCCAGGACCGGAAACGTAACCGTAATGACTCTGATATTGCAGGGTCCACAGGTTTCATAATCTGCCGAATGCTGGATGTTACATGTCTACGAATTTTTGGTTCTACGACATGTCGGCTTCCTCAAGATGTTTTCCTTCACCGTTTTGAGAGCAATGGTGATGAAATACTTTATAAAAATAAAGCGTCTGTCTGAGGTCGAACTATTTACGACTCATATTTCGCTGCCATTACCGCTGGGACATCACTGCTCTGCCATAAGATCGCCATCTAACATAAACAACATGACCCTGTCATTGCAGTGGCACAGTCGGTTATAAACCGTGGTCACTTACTGGACAGCACCCTCTTGGCCCTGCCGAGCAACCCCCGCACGGTGAGTCTCCGGTAGTTCATGTCGTGCGACTCCAGCAGACGCAGCGTCTCCACCGCCTTCGCCTTGTCCTTGAAACCGAAGCCCGAGTCTTCTTTGTCGTCCTTGCCCATGGTTCTGCAATTAGAAAGGTTCAACTATAAGTACATTGCGACAACGATCTTTTGGCGGTCGTATGACGGTTTGGCGTCACGTATCGTGCATTTGTGAACGCAACTTAGATTACGTGGTGTCGCGTCGCCTCTATTATATTGGCATATGTAAATTTTTGTATGTTAGTCAGGACATGTTAAGGGAAACCTAGTCGTGGGCCCGAACTCACTGGTCGGCCTGGCTAAAAATCACGCTGTCTTACCAGGCTTCATGTCCGACAGAGATAGTATCAGTGATGAGCAGTTAGACGCTAGTCTACACGCACAACGTTATTGAGTGAGAAGCAGGATCATTTACTTATAGTAAAAAATTCGCGAAAATATTAAGAAAAGTCCTTTGGAAGATCGGGTTTTATGAAAAAGCCAATGGATAAATCAATGACCAATTAAGTTCATTGAACTTGTCGATAATTGAACTTTGTCGTTACCGACTTGGTTTTGAAGATTTTAAACTTCTTTGATTACTTAAACGTGCCCAAAGTTAAGTAAAATTAGCAAGAAAAACGAATCTTTGTTGGCTCCTAACTTATTAATGGGTTTTTATTTTAGTATTCTGTTTCCGTACAGACAATATTAATAATGAGACAAAACGATATCAAATTTTACTTTGGATGTGCTATGTCAGACAGTGGAGTAAAACACTCCCGAAGTTTGTATGCAAAAAATGTGGACTAGGTTCACCTTAAGAGCTACGATCCGGGACGCTACTCATAGCGTTCCTTGTGTCGCGTCCCTATATCTTGCTTAACAACTGTCACGGGACAAGGACTAGTCATTATTAGCTTATTTTGTGCCTATTAGTTATAGTATGGATGTGTAGAATAGTGTAAGTACCTAATTATCCTTATCATTAAACAATAATACGCGTGTGGATATTATAATAGTATTATCTAAAAGTTAGCTTCACTTTCGCTCTTTGATCACAACTTCACTTCCAATCGGAAGAATAGCGGTCGTCTAACTGCCTAAAAGTGTTTGCATGCCGAATGGTAAAATATGGCTGACCCATATTTGCAAAATAAAATTCTATTTGATGTAAACATACAAAAGAACTGGCTAAAGAAGTTTTCGCTTTACATGATGGTATTGTATGATCATGCAGATTTATTTTTATTATTTATTATCTTCGGCTTCAAGAAATCAAGACTGTAAGTCGAGCTTCACACGGACGTAATCAAATCGCGGCGGGACGGAAATACAAACTATTCAATGTCAACTCTCGGCAGCGCTAAGCAATGTTTTGAAGATCATGTGCGCGAAAAATCACGCCGCAATCATACATTATAACTCAATGACCGCAATTTTATTAAAAACACCCATCTAACTGTATCTAAACATTTGATTGCATTTCCATGTCAACGTACACAACATAATTATAGAACCTGTCCATACCCTCTAGGTCAAGGCGGTGCATACGTAGTTTAATAATTAACATAACAGGAACGCTAATTATAAGTATGTCGTCAAAGCCAAAGATTTAAAATGTAAATAATACGCTAATCTTCTCATTCATCATGTAGATTAATAACTAAACTGTCCATTTACTAAAAATGGGCGCCTCAAAGTTTTTTATTTGGACATTACATCACGTTTCGATCATTCGAATAAAATTAACTACAAGTAGTATTGACCTTAACGTTACGTCATCGGCAAAAAATGGCGCGAAATAAATTTGAGTAGGATTATGTCAAAATTGAAAATGGAATCGTGAATGTCGGAGGAGTTGTTAATTAATTATTTTCATATTGTTGTGTGAGCCGCAGTGGCACCTGATTTACATAAATTCAGTGTCGTCTGGCTTCAGAGTTCATAGATTTTTATTGTTTTATTTATTTAATACTTCAGGCACAGAAATGTACACATAATGCCAACGCCAAACCATTTTCGACATTCAACCTTTGGGTGATGCAGAGACAAACAGTTGTAGGTGCAATTACGAATAATTGAGTGATAAATATTTATTTTAATGTAAAGATAGATACATCTCAGTCTAACCGGATGCAGCTGAATACCAGTATTTTGTATGGAGCGACTGCCTATCTGACCTCCTTAACTACTGGGTTATAAGAAACCCAATAACTGTATTGGGTTAAAGTTAAACGATACCGTACTCCTTGGTAATACTGATTGTCAGACTTTCGGCCTTCTGACAACCCGTAACGATTGTCAATGATCCACCCACGACAGCCGTGACCTACGCTTATTTAACGTGCTTTCCGAGGAACGGAGGGGCCTTGGTAAGTAAAGATGGTCACCCATCCACTGACCAACCGCGGCACACACTGTTCGAGTCACACCCCACATTTTTTTTTTTTTTTTAGCTTTTATTAATCAAATACAAAAAAAAATACATTTATTTGTTACATCATACCACACAAACCATCGCGGGTTTAACAGCGGCAGTTTAACAGCAATTCGAATTCTCATCATCCTTGGGGTATTTTCAAAGGCAATCAAATGAAAACAATGCATATTTATGCGATAGCAGCAATCGCGGTTGATTTGCTGTCATTTTTTGAAGAATTCCGTTGTTTGTGTCCGAAACTCATCATCAGATCTATATGAAATTTAAACGGGACCATTTCGGATTTAAACCCCTTTCGAACAAAAAAAGAATTTTGCAAATCCGTCAAAATATGACGGAGTTATACCCGAAAATACATACCTACCGAATTGATAACCTCCTACTTTTTGAAGTCGGTTAACAAAAGAACATAGATCAAAGAATGAGGTAGTTTAAACATTTGTTTAAATAAATGCAAGTTTTGCGCACAAACTGAAGGCCGCGGCATATCGGGCACTCACTCGGGTTTTACACTGAATAACAAGTTTCAGTGAGCCTTCACGATTAAGTATTTGCATACATATTTAAACTAGAAGAACATGACATCATGAATTTATTTAGCCGACTACGTCAAAAGAGTTATCGTATTTAGCATCCATTCAATCATGTAGTTCTTACCAGCCCCAGATCTACGATTTTTTCGAACCGGGGCAGAAACTTGATAGTGGCACCACTCTCTTCAGCATTTGAGATAAATTAATTAGGTGTGGGCCTGTGTGGCTCCTTTTTAACCGACTGAAGTGAAAGTGAAAAATAAAAACTTTTTCCAAAACAAAAAAAAACAACCGACTTCCAAAAAAACACTATAAAGTAAAAAATTACTTTATTTTCGGAAGTCGGTGACTACACCACACGAAAATGAAAATACATATTCAAAGTCACAGACTTCCGAAATTAAAGTTATTTTTTACTTTGTAGTGTTTTTTTTGGAAGTCGGTTGTTCTTTTTTTGGAAAAAGGTATTTTCTTACAAGTCGACGGTGAGCCAACCAGGCTTTCGTATGCTAGGCGCTTTGTGGAGCAAGTTTTTAATTTTTAATCATAGGTACTAAGTATATTTTCATTTTGGCGCCCCCTGAAACTGCCGCCCGGGGCGGGGGCCCCGGTTTGCCCCCCTTAGATCCGGGGCTGGTTCTACCCAAAATGCCATTTCAGACACGAATCTACGTGATCTAACCAAGATTATATCTGGACTTTAAAAGAGACTGTGACCTCTGAGTTTGTTTCGGCCTTTCTTCTCAGAGTAGTCAGATAGGAAACGCCGACCTCATATAAGTAGTTTAAAAAAAAATATGATTAAAGTGTAAAAGTGTTCGTACAGACACCAGCACATGAAGCTACCAAACTGTCAAATTATTCTAATTTAAGATTTTCTACTTTATCACATAAGCATAAGGTTCATACCTTATGCTTATGTAATAAAGTTGAAAATCTATCAAATTTGGCAGATTGTGGTAGCTTGATGTGCTGGCGTCTGTATACGGTATAAACCTACTTATACAGAAATAAAACCATTTATCATCAACAAATTCAAAATCAAAAATCAAAATCAAAATATTTTATTTCACATAAGCCTGCATGGGCACTTATGAAACGTCAGAAGCTAGGTGCACGGTTCCAATTTGTCGTTTCCTATGGAGAAGAGCCGGCAAGAAACTCCACGGTTACTCTTTTAAACATAATTGGCTTTTACAATGTTTTCAAATTACAGTGATAATAGGTATGGGAGGACAGTGCAGGCCAGTCAATAAGTACCAGGTACTTAGAGGAATTAAAATACAGAATAGAAAAACGTCTACAAATCTAGTCTCTAAGGCCTACAACGTTCTCTCATTCACAATATGTAAAAGAATCTACGTATATAAAATGAATATAGTTGAACCAAGTGACATGATTTCGATGACAGTCACTATTATTAGACAGAAGTAAAATTGACGTATAATGTCAAATAATGACGGGAATATGTCAGTCATTGTAAAAAATTAAAAGAATAAAAATTAACATTGCAATTTGGGAGCAGTTAATAGACTTTCACACAGTTTTGCTGTTAATGAGGTACCAGGGGAGCCACATGTGCAGAAGGAATTAATGCCAAACTTCCCTGTCTTCAACGTAGTCTTTTATCTTATAATATGCTTTTTTAATAAGGACACGTTAAGGACACACAATTAGAAAAAGTTGTCGTTCAAACGGACGTACTAACATAGCGGCGGGGTTTTGCGCGCTGGATCTTGAACACACTGCTTGTGCTTATCGCCGAGAGTTGAATATCGGACAGTGTCTTTTCGATGTACTGAGATGCACTCTGTTGGATTCTCAATCCTCGGTTCAACACCGAGAGTTTAAAATCCAATGCGCGATCAAATCCCGCCGTAATTTTATTACCAGGCAACGCACAGCTTGCTGGGTCTCAGTGGCGTAACCAAGGTGGCGCCGGCAAGGCAAGAACCCTGGGCGCCTATGGAAGGGGGGCGCAAAAAGTTGCCATTAAAAAAATATCGGTTTACGGACGACAATTTTACGTGATAACGTCATACGCTTACACGCTCGGTTCAGGCGGAACGTGACAATGAGTCATGCATTTTCGTGCGTGCAGCCGACGTTCATCGATTTAAAAGACGTTATCACGTCAAAAAAAAATCATCAATAAACCATTTAATACTGTTACCTATATCTAAGAAATCTGATGAGCTACTTGAATATATTGTGCAGTACGGGGATGAAAGCGTATTTCCAAATCTGCCTATATCTACTCAAATTTTCTTAAAATAAAAGCATTGCAAGCGATTTTTCAAGTTGAAATTAATACCTTCGTTATTGAAGGCGGCCGAGAAAGATAATGCGACCTAGCTTTGCTCAGGTATAGACGGAGAAGATAATTTACGATGGGGCGCAAACGTGATGCGTGCAGCTTGACATTTTGCACAAGGGTTCTTTATACAAGATGTAACTTAAATAGCGCACAACCTCTTAAGGGGTCATTGTACTCATCATTATCGACAACTTTTACTATGGGACCAAACCTGAAATCGTAAAAAAAAAATCAGCTGTTCCATACACTTGTATTCGCATAAATCGTCAAAATGTAGGGAACAGCTGATTTTTTTTTTACGATTTCAGGTTTGGTCCCATAGTAAAAGTTGTCGATAATGATGAGTACAATGACCCCTTAAGAGGTTGTGCGCTATTTAAGTTACATCTTGTATATGACTATCTTTTGCCAGCTTCTTCGCCCGCGTTAATCAATTTACCCAAAAGCTTAACAAATTATACACTTAAACCTTCCTCATGAATCACTCTCTATTGGTGAAACCGCATGAAAATCCGTTCAGTAGTTTTTGAGTTTATCGCGAACAGACAGACAGACATAAGTACATATATGTAGTGACAAGGTGTAACGGATTAAACGCAAGACACACATAGGCCTCCCCCAATTTGGGGGGGTTTGCCATAATCGCCACGCTTGGCAGGCGGATTGGCGATCGCAGTATGGTGGTAAAATGCATAGAGAACGCTGCTGCACATTCTCTAGTAAGTCCCTTAGTCGCCTTCTACGACACCCACGGGAAGAGATGGGATGGTGCTATTCTTTACGTCCGGCACCACACGGGACATAGGTACAGTCAGCGTCAAAAATATCGGGACGAACACACTGTTCAAAATGATCTCAACAACTAAGGGCTGATTTTTTCATTAGTCAGATAAGTTTTATCTGATGAACAAATATGTCGGTTTCACAGCTTTTGTATTTATCATATGCCAAACTGTCAGATTTAAGTATTCCTTAGAAAAAGACTATTAAAAAATCAACCCTAAGCAAATTAAACTTTATATCAATTAGATAAAGTTCTTGTCAGAATGACAGTTGTCGTGTACTGTCTTCATTCTGAAACATTCCTTGTGTCACGAGTTAATATTATTTAATCGAGTTGTCATAGTTGTTTTTGTTCGTCCCGATATTATTGACACTGACGACTGTAGCTACATAATTGCCGTCTGCGGCTCACCTTACATGGTGCTATCGAGAAAGTCCTTCACGAGTCACATTCGTTAGTGAACGAGGTGGGCGCGGGCGGCGCGTCATCGTCTAGTCAACATACGTAAGTTATTAATATAGGTACAAATACATCGTGGAACTATTAATATAATTAACGCAAGATCTCATACAACCCAATTAGAGTATAATACAATGGCCGGAACTTATTTTTTTAAGTTGACCCTAGCATTACTTTACGCATTTAAAATTGAGTCTTATTGCATTGAAATAAGATTGAATTTCCTGTGGCTCAATCGGCGGTAGGTATGGTTAAATCAATCATTTTTGATAAAAATATTTTTTATAAAAAGAACTGAAATCGATTCAGTAGTCAATTATAAACAAACTATTTTCAGAACTTGCGTTTATTCTGTTACATCTTGTATGGGTACTAGGTAGGCGGTATGGAATAAGAAATCGTTTTCAACTTATACAGGACTAGCAGCGCTCCGCGGTTTCACCCGCGTAGTTCCCGTTCCCGTGGGAATACGGGGATAAAATATAGCCTATGTCACCCGGGGATAGTGTAGCTTCCCAACAGTGAAAGAATTTTTCAAATCGGTTCAGTAGTTCCGGAGCCTATTCAATGCAAACATTATAATATTATAAGTATAGATTTAGTAGGATAATCATTGAACTCGTCTAATACAACCCTCCTTCATATAATTCAACTAGCTGCCGACAGACGTTGTCCTGTCT
The DNA here is from genome assembly GCA_947359405.1 of Antitype chi. NCBI lineage: Eukaryota > Metazoa > Arthropoda > Insecta > Lepidoptera > Noctuidae > Antitype > Antitype chi. Next base: position 1,165,545 of record OX375837.1, read on the forward strand.
TAACTACGAATATTAACCGGTTGACACCTTTTGGGCATTCGCATTCAACACGTGGTGGTTATGCCTAATGTAGCTTATGTGAAACGTTGGTATTTTTAACACAGCGCCATCTATTGATTACTTACTCAACCCAGTCAACAGATACAGCCATCTGTTAGAATCATTTGGAGTTAACAGATAATTGTGACTGTCAAATAATAACAGACAAATAATTAGCAATAAATTAAAATTGCGACTATAATTTGAGATTTAAACTATCCTATCTCTCAAGTTGGATCGAACTGCACATGGTGTGCGAATTTTATTATAATCGGTTAAGTGGTTTAGGAGTCCATTGAGCTTAAACATTGTGACACGAGATTTATATATATTAAGAAAAAGATTGAATGACTATTTCACGCAAAAATCATTTAAGTATCATCTGCATCATCTACGTTGGGGTCAGCTTCCAGTCAAACCGGATGCAGCTGAATACGATAATTTTACATGGAGCAACTGCCTCCACGCGCGCCGCAAAGAGATGTCAGCACCAACTGGTGAGGTCCGCAAGGGCCGATGCCTACCAGGGGTGCGGGCTGTTCGAAAGAGATACCGCGGCTTATGAAAGTCTGACACGCCCTTCCGCTCCACCTAGACCGGGAGAAGTTATTTGATGATTTTCCACCCACAAGAAAAGTACTTAAGAATAACAGCAGCACGATTCGATCGATCAGGGTAAACTAAGCTTGCCGTGCTTGGTCCGTGGATGGGTCTTGATAAGTCTGTACATACCAAGACCCCTCCGTGCCTCGGAAAGCACGTTAAGCCGTTGGTCCCGGCTGTCATTCGTGGATCATTGACAGTCGTTACGGGTCGTCAGAAGCCCGAAAGTGTGACAACCAGTCTTACTGAGGGGTATCTTATTATTACCCAGTAACTGGGTTGTGGAGGTCAGAGAGGCAGTCGCTCCATGTAAAACACTGGTATTCAGCTGCCATCGGTTAGACTGGAGGCCGACCCCAACATAGTTGGAAAAAGACTGGGCAGATGACGATGATGATGACCAGAGATCGGATATTCGGATGCATATTCACCTAAAGTTGAGATGTTGGCTAACATGGAATGCGCTTTTGTATCGAAAAAGTCTTAATTTAGGTAAGTAATTTGTTCATTTTTTGTTTTAACTAATACAAACCACCCCTCCTCTAGTACATACACATATTTGTATCGGGTTAAACATTAATTTTAAATTAATACACATCTGAATAGTTATGCAATCAAGAATCCCGGGGTTTTTAATAAATATTACAAATAATTTATAAAGCCGCTTCCATACTTTCATAGCTAAAAATTATGTTTAGGTAAATATGCATCCGAATATCCGATTTCTGATTATGACATAGGGATACGTGTTACGGTCGCGAATCATTTATTTTGCTCAACATAAGTACCTACAGCCTGACACTTTAAGAGGATAAAGTAAAAAAAATAACCACTGGTTTCAATATCTTTTAATTTAACACAATGTATAATAAAAATTACAACACCGCCTCTTAATTTTTTTCCATTTTCGTCTTATATCACCCCTACCTAACCCTTTCGGGGATCAAAGCGTGATGTTATGTAGGTTTCTACGTGTAAATGAATATCAAAAGTTATATTAACATCACGCCTACATTCCTAGGCGGTAGACAGAGGTATTTTCACGTATAGCACACACACATCTTACCAGTTATACTAGTGACCCGGCTATGCTTGCCACGGCTTCGAGATTTCTTTATAATATGTAAGATTAATATAAATGTCTTATTCACATAAACCATCCGGAATAAATGCTCTAAATGATGATAAAAATCGAATCTAAATCCATCGCGGAGTTAGAAGAATAACGCGGTCTTATAGCGTCGCTGTCATTTCAAAAAGTCGTATATAAAAACAGACATGTTTCAGAAAACACAAAAAATATACCTTTTCAAATATACAGGGTGAAATTGAAAACATGCGACAAACCGAAATGGGAGATTGTACTCATCATTATGAACAACTTTTACTAAGGGACCAATGATGCAATCGCGAAACAAAATCAGCTGTTCCATACACTTGTATTCGCATAAATCGTCAAAATGTAGGGAACAGCTGATTTTTTTTTACGATTTCAGGTTTGGTCCCATAGTAAAACTTGTTGATAATGATGAGTACAATGACCCCTTAAGAGGTTGTGCGTTATTTAAGTTACACCTTGTATATATTTTAAACTATTTATAGAGTAATGGAAAAAAGTATTTTTTGGTTTCCTGAAACAGTTTGTTTTTATATACGACTTTTTTTAATGACAGCGACGATAGACAGACACCAAGTGTCTTATAATACAGTTCGGCAGGGACATCGATGCGCAATCTGAAGCCATGAATCCATCACATAATTCTAGACCCCTTAGAAAAGAAAACCTTTACGGCGGTTATCAAAATCACCTCTTTTATAATAAGTGTGAAATAGCTACGCGGTCAAAGTGTATGGAAGAGCGAATTAAAAATATATAAGTGACCAAAATTACGACGCAGCGAGGTTCATGATCATGTGCAGACGCCAGCACATCGAGCTACATCAAACTGTCAATTTTTCCCAATTGAACATGAACCTTATGCTTATGGAATAAAGTTGAAAATCTATCAAAGAAATTTGACAGCTTGGAACTTGATGTGCAGGCGTCTTTACTGAATTTATGGTAACTGGTTGCGCTGCGCATCGATTTCCCTGCCACACTGTCCCTCTTATTTATAAACGTTGCTTAAGGTTAAGAGATGTTTAAACGTCAAAAATGTAAGGTAAAACAGACGCTGATCATTGCTTAACTTTAAGCAATGTTTATAAATATGGGGGTGTATGTATTTAGGGTATCCCCTATTCCCATTAATCAGGCACAAATCCTCTCAATAATACAGCCCAACCCTGGACCATTAACAGTCCAGACTTGCACTCACTACACCAACAAGGCAATTCAATACAAAATTATTAAAAAAAAAATAAACATCATATATTAAGTTTCTCGTTTGATGTTCAACCCAAGGATTTGCTCTGGTTCTATTTTAATATCAAGTTCCGGAACTGTCTCATAATCACAGTTGTTTGATTCAAACAATCCCGCAGACCGCAGCCCTTCAGGCGGTGGTGTTATATACAAATTATTTCTTGACTCAGTAACCTCCATATAATCTGATGATGGAGAAGCAGAAGCTGAAGGGTTGGCAGATCCTCGGTCCAGCATTTCCATCTCCATTCGAGATATGACTTCAAACACTTTGGCTTTCGCTAAGGCTTTTTCACGCGGTGGAAATGACTGCACAGTGGAGGCAATGCTATCAAAAAATTGCTGGATATCATTTCGCTTCATAGTCCTATCTAATATGTATTTTACTAAAGTATTTGAATGAGTGTCGTGGGAACAAGACCGCCGGCTAACTAATTCATGAGTTCTCGTCCGCTTTAGGAGAGCACGCTTTTCCTGAGTCTCCTCAGGAATAGCGGGAAGTGCTAAATGATCTGTATCAGGACCGTTCTCTTCAACATTAATATCGTTGTATGTAGGGCTACAGTATAGTTTTTTGAAGTGCGGTGAGAGAAACGACATGTTGTCTTCGTATGTCCATTTCCTTGGGAGCACATCTTTCCTGTGAACCGGATCACTTTCGAATGCTATTTGTTTTTTCAGGAATCGACGGTAACCTTCGCGTAATAGTATCCAAGATTTTTTACATTCTTTTTCTGTAAAAGAAAAATAAACTCTGGTTATTTTTAGGAATTGGAGACTCCTTGTTGAATATCGCACTATTTTTCTTTTTTTTTCCAGTTTTGGCTTCGCATGGTTTGTGCATTTAGCCAGTGTCAAGTAATTTTTCTTTTCGATCAAGTAAATGGCCCGATATCGGGCACGAAGTTACAAAACAGTCATAGTCGTCTTTAGTCAGTCAAGTCAAAGTTATTGTAAAGCGGTAGTAACTTTACAACAACCTAATATGAGTTTTTGGGGGGAACACGAAAAGTCCACGTTAGTCACTTATTTCACCTTCACTACACTTGTGCACTCACACGTAACTAAATTGAATAATTCACTACCAAAATTATACAATTTAATTCGCTATTTCACGAAATTTCATGAAAATGAAAATTCGTGCGACATGTTCCAACCCGATCCCGCCAAAACCTCCCCTATCGCCTTTCATGATGTAGACTATAATGTGTTTAATACAGTGTGGCAGGGACAACGACGTTAGAAACTGTTACCATGAGTTCAACACACGATTCTAGACCCCCTAGTGAAGAATATATTCGTCAGTTCATCATCATCTGCCGAGCCATTTCCCAACTATGTTAGGGTCAGCTTCCAGTCTAACCGGATGCAGCTGAATACCAGTGTTTTACATGGAGCGACTGCCTATCTGACCACAACCTAAGTAAGACCTAAGTAAGTAAGACTGGTTGTCAGACTTTCGGGCTTCTGACGACCCGTAACGACTGATAAAGATCCACAAATGACAGCCGAGACCAACGGCTTTACGTGCTTTCCGAGGCACAGGGAGTCTTGGTATGTAACGATGGTCACCCATCCACGGACCAGCCGCGTTAAGCGTAGCTTAACCTGATGGATCGACCTGTGCGGCTGTTATTGCTTAGCCACAAGCCCCTCGAATATATTCGTCAGTTATCAAATAAAAATCAGCTGTTTCATAGAAAAATACAATACCTACCTACCTAAATGGTCAAAATGTACCAATCAGAATTTTTTTAATAACCAACTATGTTTCAATACAAGGGTTTTTTTCCAAAATCATGTACAGAATCAGGTTTAAGAAATAAATGATTAATATTAACTATCTCATGAATAAATTTATTATAGCATTACGTATTTATTTAGGTAAGTATAAGTATTTTTTTTTGCATTGAGTAGGTGCAATAGAGATATTTAATATTTTAGTTTAAGACATTCCATATTAAATTTTTCTCTTCTTGTGCTCACACAATTGTCTAAAATTTAATTTTCATTCCATCTCTGCAGGTTTACTGAGAAAATTCTCAAGAAATAAGCATTATCTTTGTACTCAAAAGTTATACGCCCTATGTCGAGGTTTGTTCCTATGTTAAGATGGTTTGATTTCCGCACTTAGCCCTTCAATTGGACCATTGTGTGTAGGCCATGTGTGCCAATACTGCCAATACATAAGTATTCACACACTTTAACAATGAATAAAATTCATAAGCACCACACATCATTTTATTTTGAACTAGCTGACCCGGCGAACTTTGTACTGCCAATAAAAATTGTCTAAACTTATCTATCTAAATAAATAAAACAAAATCAATAAAATAATTGTTTTTACTATTTTCCTTGCAATTTCTTTTTTATTTTCTCACCTTTTAAACTTTCCTTGGACTTCTACAAATATTTTAAAACCAAAATTAGCCAAATGGGTCCGGCCTTTCTCGAGTTTTTGTGAGACTAACAAAACATCAATTAACTTTTATTTATATTGAACTCAAACTCAAAGCATTTACTCGTATTTCAATTAAACCATTTACAGGCACTTTTGAACTGTCAAAAAGTCGACCAGTTGTAAAGTTGAAGATAGTTGCCCATTCAAAAACGTAGATCTCTATGGAGAAGAACGGGCAAGAAACTCCAAGAACGGGCAAGAAACTCCAAAGCTAGTTAGTTGCCCATTCCAAAACTCTTTGATAGACACATTTCCTTCGCTGGCTTTTTGCGGCTGCTCGATGATGCGTCCCCGCGTCAGGTCCCGGGCGCTATTTGAGGTATTTAAAAACAAGGCTCTGAACCGAGTAGCACACAAAAAATCTTTTACATTATTTATTAACGTATTCATAAACATTTTTATTACTAATATTGAAGTATGTATCTATTTTATTTGCCTGCGTCCGTGTGTCACTGCGGGGTGCCAACTGAAAACCAGCGCTGGGTGTCTAAAGCCCAGCAACTGCTGAGATGGTAACCCTTTCGGTACGGGCATGCTCAGCACAATTTTGCTGCAATTTTATTGTTATGTTTATTGTTCTCTTTCTTTTTTTTATATATTTGTTGCTGTTGTGTTGCGTCTAAAACACTATTATACCTGTATCCTACCTGACCTGAAAGCAGTGGTGGCCCAGTGGTTACTACCGCGACTTACTACAACTGTGTAGGTCGTGCGTTCGAACCCAACCAGGCACTTTACTTTGTATAAATAATTTCATCACCACAGCTGCTCTCAAACGGTGAAGGAAAACATCGTGAGGAAACCGACATGTGCTAGAACTAAAAATTCTAAGACATGTGACATCTACCAACCCGCGCTGGGCCCGCGTGGTTGATTACGGTCCACTCCCACTCACAGAGAGGAGGCCTGTGTCCCAACAGTGGGAACGTTATAGGCTGATTATGATACCTACTTATATCATATTTTTTCTACCAATTGTAAGGCATCAAATATGCATCTCTTAATCGTGCCGACAAAATCAATAATCCATAAATTACGTCACACAAATTTTATCGTTATTTGAGGCCCCCGTCCTTGTCACAGGTGATCACACTTGTAAAACCCCCTCCCCCTTGTGTGACGTCACATATTTTTCAATTTTATATTTATAAGTAAGAGTAGGTAAGTAGAGTTTTACGGCCTTATTCATTAAAAGTTATCGAACATCTGAACACTTGCTAAAGTCTGGTTTTTCATAGAGAAACCACACTTTAGCAACTGTTTAGATGTTCGATAACTTTTATGAATGAGGCCATTAGTATTTTTGGTTTTAACATGTGACATCACCCTCTGGCCCTTGTCACACAATGTCACATCTCGTTGACCCCTCCCCCCCTTAAGGTGTGACGTAATTTATGGATGGCCCCTAAGCACACTGTACATGTGACATCACCCTCTGGCCCTTGTCACACAATGTCACATCTCGTTGACCCCTCCCCCCCTTAAGGTGTGACGTAATTTATGGATGGCCCCTAAGCACACTGTACAGGTTACAGCAGAAGAACACTTAGAACTTCGTAAATATAAACCACATCTGTAAAGCATTGGAGACAAGCTCCAAAATTCATTAATACATTAAAATTGCGGAATTTCGAATTTCGGAAACGCAGATCCTTGATACTGAAGTCTTGTCGCTCAGTTGACTTGAAAAGATAATACTGATTTGTATTTGCCCCAGATAAAATTATTCCGAAGAGTGTGAATCAACCGTAAAAACGTTGGCATGTCCATTGTTTATGGGAAGTACACATAATCATTTAAGTTAAGTAATGAAAGATGTGAATGTACTCTTGTCATTGTTCCTTTACACAAGAGCAGAATTACTATTACAAACAAAGATGACTTGGAAATGGCAGAAAGTTATTTTACAGAAAACAATAAGGAATCGTCGCTTGATCTGATTCTTTATAACGATTATTATGAGCTCAATGTCAATTTCCACAACTTCATAGATAACATGCAAACAAGTAATAAAATTTCCATGTTGCTAGTGTAATAATTTAATAGTGCAATGCATTTGACATGACAACTGGTGACAATCCATATAGGTCTGAATCTGCAGCTCTAATATACTTTACGTCCCGTTCTGCTAACATAGGCAATTAGCTGTTCCTTACATTTTGACCGTGCAGGTAATGCAATTTTCTATGAAACAGATTTGTTTTGTATAACCAACGAAAAATTTATATGCTAGGGGGTCTAGAATGATATGCTGAATTCATGGTTACAGTTTGCGCACTGATTAAATAATTATCCTGTATATTTGTTTGCTACAGTCGTGATTCATATTTGAATCAACATAAAACCTGACTCTGAACTGTATATTGCAAAAACGAAAGAAAATTTGTGTTTCGCAGGGTACCTTATCGCATCCTCCTTAAATTATTTATAGGTATCTTAAATCTCTTTGGTTGTCATGGTAACCGCTTGTCGAGCGGTTACGACTGGTTTGTTTTTAAGTACTTATTCAATGATTTAGAAAGTATCAACAGATCTAGTTTATGAGTTCTATTTCCTACAATGTAATTAATGTCTCTTGTCCTTATCAAACTATGAAAATAAAACAGCATGTCAACAACTAAAAAGCCATTGTTGACGTAAATAAACAATCAATATTTGCTTACCGTGCGTTTCAAGTTTCCTCGCGATTTCCTTCCAGGCCTCGTGCCTGCGTGCACTGTCACCATAAGTGGGGTCGTTAGTGTCATAAATGGACTTATAATTTTTAACTAATTCTATTAATTTTGTGTTAAAATCCATCGTAATAGTAACATTAAATAAAATCAAAAGCTTCTATGAAAAACATAAAGGTTAGTTGTCAGTTGTCCCTGTCAGTGTCACTTGGTTCATTGGTTGGCGCCGCTTACTCTGTATACTCTATGGTTAACGGACTGACTACCATAGACAAGGACAACGCAGAGAAAGAGAACAAGACAAATAATAATCGTGTCACTGCTGGGAATGCAATGCCGGGCCGGCGGCGGCCGGCCGATTCTGGTTGTGTGAATGTGCTTCGCTTGACGTGGTAACGCGAATACTCTGTCTACGTCACGCACAGTACCCATCTGTTTCCTAGAATAATGGCGGCCACTCGCCGCTATATTGATAATTATGGCAACAGCAAAGATTTACATGGGCGCGGTTTTTGACTTTATGGTGTCAAATATGCTGTCTAGCAAAACGTACTTACTTACAAAATTACTCAGTGACGTCATTCGTCGGTAAATTGCATACGCTTTGTGGGCGATCTGTATCTGTCTGAAACTCCGTGTGCTATCGTTGCGACAACAGAGTGTACGACTAAACGCCGACAGACACTACGCCGACAGACTGACCACCGACAGACTGAACACCGACAAGACTTTATGTCGACGGGACTGTTCGCCGACAGGACTCTTCGCCGACAAGGCTCATCCTTGCGCTATTACTAAATAGTCAAGTAACTGCCACTAACATGGAAGTAGCGCTCGCCGGCCGCTACCACGGCACCGCTCGCTTCGCTGGCTCGGCTCGCGCGCGGTTGGTTGCAATTCTAACCTAATTTAACTGAAGTGGACTGTATTATTTTTGGGAAATGTTGAATTAAACACTTCTTTCTTCGTATTGTTCTTTTATTCTTCTAATGCTGGAGCTGGAGACCGACTGCCTCTCGGCCCAAAATGGCCCTCATTATATACAATTCTGCTAAGGGCTCTAGCCAATCATAAACTAACATAAATCCCGCCCACTGGGCGTCAACCAATCATAGAGCAGTACATTTCTCGATACACTTAAGCTTAAGTACGACGAAACTATACTGTAGTGAGAACCGTTTTCACATAGATTGCGCACGAAGCTTAGGTATGTCGAGCCTTTACCGTAAGGGGAACCTTTATTAAATTACAATTATTTACAGTATTTCTCTACATAAACTATGATATTTTGCACATAATCACTCGTTAATAAAGTCTCTCGCGCACATTAACACATTTAGTTTATAGTCTTTCATTGTTCTATTCACTTTAAATACACAAGGCTCGGCGTCCGTTACAGTTCTCCCCCCGGCGCAGCTCGCGTAGCCTCTTCTATCTTCATGACGACGACGAGCTTGCTCACGGGGCGCCGGAAAACGCCTGTTCTGGTGCGCACCTCGACGACTCTGATGCTGCCGTCAGGCCCGCGATGTGTGCGCTCGACGATCCCCATCGGCCAAGTGTTGCGGGGCAGGGTGCTGTCGACCACGAGGACCACGTCACCGTCTTGTATCGGACGCACGTTGTTTTGCGGCTCGCCGCGCGGTACCAAAGTGGGTAGGTACTCGCGCAGCCAGCGTTGCCAAAATTTATCAGCGAGTGCTTGACTAACTCGCCATGTTCGCCGGTCGGCCTCGTCGCAGGGTCCCGTTGATGGCAGTCCCCCTGACGACCCCAGTAGGAAGTGGTTGGGGGTCAGGGCCTCGGGGTCGCTGGGGTTCACGCTGACATGGGTCAATGGTCTCGCATTGACGGAGAACTCGGCTTCAGTTAGTAGAGTTCTCAGGATTTCTTCTGTCGGCGTCTTCTCTCGCAGCGTGACGCTGAGGGCCGCTTTCACAGAGCGCACCATTCTCTCCCACGCGCCGCCTTGGTTGGGCGCGCCAGGAGGTATGAAGCGCCACTCCATGCGGCGCTGTAGCCCTTCGTCTCGCAGGGCAGGCATCCACTCAGCGTAGGCGTTGCGTAACTCTTGATCCGCCCCGCGAAAGTTGGTCGCGTTGTCGGAGTACATCACCCTCGGCCAGCCTCTGCGGGCCGCCATCCGTCTCAGCGCCATGATAGCTGAGTCTGTAGAGAGTGACGGGACGAGCTCGATGTGCACGGCGCGGGAGGTAAGGCACGTGAAAAGTGCGCCCCACCTCTTTTCTCGACGGCGCCCTATCTTGACCGTCATTGGCCCGAAGTAATCCACCCCGCAGTTAGTGAACGGGCGGTGGAACGGGTCAAGGCGGGCGCGCGGCAGATCCCCCGTAGCTGGTGTCTGCGGCGTGGCTCGCCGCCTCTTACAGAAGGCACAGTTCTTCTCGACGGCGCGTACCGTGGGTCGTAAATGGATGACCCAGTACCGCTGTCGTAGGTCGTTCGTCACGCGCTCTCGATTGGCGTGACCCGCTGCGCAGTGCTCCCGTAGTACAAGGAGCTTGGTCAGTTGATGACGACCATCCAGGATGATTGGTCGTTTCGTCTCCGGGGGTGCGGAGGAGGCCTCGATCCGGCCCCGTAGCTTTAGGACGCCGTCTTCTAGCACTGGATCCAGACGGTACAGTCGGCTCGTCTTGGTTATCGGACGGGCGGACCGGATGTTCTTGATATCTTCGCTGAAACTCTCTTCTTGTGCTTGACGGATCAGCTCGGCTTCGGCACGTTGAATGTGGCGATGTTCCATGGTCGTCGCTCTTCGTCGGCAGATGTCGGTGAAGGCGATTGCTCGTGCGGCAGCTCTTACTAAAACTTCGTACCTGGAGAAACGGGTAGGGTTCGGCAACCAACTGTCCTTTTCTGTTTTCTCGCTGACATGCAGGACTTCTTCTTCTTCCGGCCCGTCGGTCGCTGTTGCAGGCCACTGCTCCTCTGGCAGTAGCAGGAAGTCTGGTCCCTGGAACCATCGGTCCGTTGCGCTGATAGGTGTGTCGACTAGCCGTGTGGCATCGTCGGCTATGTTGTGGGCGGTGGGTAGCCAACGCCATTCTTCTTTCTGGGTCAGCTCCGCGATCTCTCCCAGCCGGTGCGCAACGAAAGGCGTGTAGCGTCGCACGTCGTGGTGGATCCAATGCACCACAGTAGATGAGTCGGTCCAGTAGGTCGTCTGGCCGACGTTGACTCGATGCTCTCTTCTTATAGTGTTCGCGAGTCTTGCTCCGATGACAGCGGCTTGTAGCTCTAGCCGTGGTATGGTCTGGGCTCGGCGAGGCGCTACCTTAGCTTTGGCGGCTACCAACACGATGTTCAGGCTTCCGTCGACGTTCTTTATCCTCCAGTAGGCTACGGTCGCGTAGGCTTGTTCGCTGGCGTCGCACAGGATATGAAGATCGATGCGTTCGTACCTTTGTCTTATGTAGCACCTTGGCAGTCGAAGTTGGGCGAGCTCGGGGAGCCGTGCTAGCCAGGACGCGAAGAGTTCGTTTTCTTCATCTGGGATCTGCTCGTCCCACGTCGTCTGTAGTCGCCACAAGCTCTGCAGTATAATCTTCGACCGTATAGTGTAGTGACTCAGCAATCCCAGTGGGTCGTAAATGGACATTACCGCGCTGAGCGCTTCTCGTTTGGTCGGCGCGCGGGTTCTCGTTCGTACTTCGGCCGGAACTCGGTTCATTGATGTGTTGAATCCCAGCTCGTCTCGTTCCGCGTTCCAGTATAGCCCAAGTATTTTGTTCTCGGGTTGTTCTCCCCCCAGTTGGTTGGGGGAGGTAGCGTGTAGCTCCTGAGGCACGTCGCGCAGCACTGTCGGGTCGCTGGAGCTCCATCCTCGTAATGTGAAGCCCGCGTGCGCATGTACCGCCCGCGTCTCGTCGACCGCCTTGCGCGCTTCCTCTGCGTTTTCATAGCTTGCCACCAGATCATCCATGTAATGACTCTCCTTTATAGCTTCTAACGCTCGCGGGTACTCTTGCCCATATACGTCTGCGTTATGGTTGCGTACATAGTGGGCCATGTACGGGGAGCTCGCAGCGCCGAAGATCATGCTGGTCATCTTGTACTTCCTTGGATGTCGTTCTCGTTCGTCGCCTCGCCACAGGAACTGTTGCGCCGGCTGATCCTCCGGCCTTATTCTGATCCTCAGGAACATCTCTTGCACGTCCGCTGTGATGGCTACTCCTCTTTCTCTGAATCTGAACAGGATCCCGGGCAATGACAGCAGCAGGTCGGGTCCCTCCAATAGTTCGTCGTTCAGGCACACCCCGTTGCTCTTGGCCGCCGCGTCAAATACAAGTCTATGCTTACCGGGTTTGTTCGGGTTCTGCACGGCGAAGTGCGGCAGGTACCAGCAGACGGCGCTCGTTTCTTCGGTTCCGTCACACGGCGTTGCGTACCCCTTGCTTAAGAGGTTGTCGATCTGCTTGGAGTACTCAGCTGCGAACCTGGGGTCGGCGTCCATCTTCTGCTCGATCTTCTTCAGCCGGCGTAGCGCTTGATTGTAGCTCGGTGGCATGATGACGTCGTCTCGTCGCCATGGCAGCCCGACTTCATATCCGCTGTCGATCTTCTTTGTAGTCCTCTTGACTACGTCGACAGCCCGTTGATCCGCTTCTTTAATTCTTGGATTTCCTTGTATGCCGAGCGCGTCGATCCTGAAGTGCGCCTCAACTAGTTCGTGAAGTTCTTGGCCGCTTGTTCCCGTCGTTCGTTCGGGCTCGTAAATGTGCAGCACGTTTCCTTCTTGCTGGATGACCTTTCGTGGCGCCGTTCCGTGCACCACCCATCCTAGTTGAGTTCTTGATGCGGCCGGTTGATCAGGACGGCCGACTCTTAGCTCGCGAGACACAATACACTCCCAGTGATCTGTTCCGACCAGGAGCCCGGGGCGTGTCAGTTCGTAACACACCTCTTCCGGTGTCAAGTCCTTTAGGTGCTCGTAGTCTAATAGGGTGTGAGGGATTGATTGTTGATGCAGTCGGAGGTCCTTCATAGTCCTTGCTCTAACCTTGTATCCATCATTGCTCTTCAATCCTTTGACATGTATGTTCACCAGTTGACTTTCCATCTCTTGCTGCGACATGTTGACCCCGTTCAAATGTAAAGGTTGAGTCGGTCCCTCTGCTCCGATGCTTGCTGCCAACTCTTCATCAACGAGGGTGATAGTGGCTCCCTCATCCAGGAGAGCATGGGTCTTCACCTCCCCCCGTGGTCCGGAGATGATGACAGGGCACATTTTCAATAGGACCGCTCTTGGTCCGGCTCCCGGTCTGGTTGCTACGGACAGGACCGCTTCTTCCTTTGGTTCTTCTGTCTTTGCCTCTCGCTCCTGATGTAGAGTCGTATGGTGTGGGCGGCGACACTGACCTACGCCGCATGCCTTCACTTTACAGCTCGAGCGCCTGTGTTGTTTCTGGACGCACTTGAAGCATATCTTCTTTTCCTTCACGAGACGCCATCGCTCATCTACAGTGAGCGCCTTGTATTTAGGGCACTGCATTAAGAAGTGAGCTTGATCACAAATGGGGCACTTGTCCTTTTCTTCCTCTACTCCCTCGACGGTGGCGAAGACGCTTGCCTTTTTCTTAAGTGTCACGACGGGTCGGGTTTCTCTCTTCTGACTCGTGGCGCTTGCAGACGGGGCGTATGTGTATCGCAGCGCCCTATCCGCTTCCCGCATCAAGAAACGTGACATCACGATGATCTCCGGCTCTGCTGTCCCTTCGTGATCGTAGGCGAAGTCGCACCAGCGGGATCGAAGGTGTGGGCTAAGCTTGTCTAGTACTTCTCGCGTCATCATGGGATTGAACAGGTAGCCTCTCCTATCGATTGTGCTCAACACGCAGGTGATATTCTGTAGCTTGATAGCGAAGTTGTTTAACTCAGCTGCTGACGCACCAGGCTTCGGGAGTTTCTTGAGGTCTTCCAGGGCGCGATCTATTATAACTTCTGGTCTGCCGAAACACTGCTCTAGGGTCTTCATTATGACGTCTGGATCGGTGGCCGTATGCAGAAGGGCAGCCACAGCGTCTCTTGCTTCCCCTTTGAGGCAGCTTCTTAACCTCTGGATGTTCTCCGCTGCTGATATCTGATACATGTTGGTTGTGTCTCGTACTGCTGCTTTGAACGGCAACCACTCGTTTGCTGCTCCGGAGAAAGTCGGTAGGTCCGTATGCCGCGGCCTGGGTCTGGCCATCTTCTCCAATGTGGCTGCCAGGTGTTCGATGCTATTCCTTTTGGTTGGCGTCGGTGATCTCGTTCTTGGTACCTCGAAACGTATCTGCTTGGGCTCTTCTCTTATGTCCCGGGTTCCTTCCTCTTCTCGTGAGCTGATGGGGTTCGTCCTCAGCCAAGCGTCCACCTTTTGATGGGGTTCTTCACGTGGAGGAGCAATTTCTTCTGGTACACTCTCTTCGTCCTGGATCACAGACACCTGCGTAGCTAGTCTCTTCTTGACTAGGTCCGCCTCTAATTCTAACTCTTTCTTTTTGATAGCGGCCAGCTTCTCTGCCGCCTCCAGTTCCACCATCCGTAGCCGCGTCGTCACACTTGTCGTGGATCGTTGCGACCTAACTGATCGAGTCGGTGATCCTATTCTTCGTTGCACCGTAGCGTCCGTTGTTTGTAGCCCGGATGGCCCCGCCGTGCTAGTGTCTGCTAATCTTGAAAATGGTGACGCCGGAGGATCCAGTGAAAGCCTTCTCATCCTTTCTCGCTCAATGAAATCCGCTTCTCGGCGGCGCGCTTCCCGTTCCTCAATCTCGGCGGCATCTCCTTGGCTTCGTGTCACCACCATCTTCTAAGCTTAGGGCTCTGCTACTATACGACGACACAACACGACGATCTTCACTACGATGCTACGCTATTCTAGTCGACGACACTTGACACGGCGTGGTGATATTTTTCTAGTCACTTGACAACACTAATACGGTGTGATGGCACTCTTACTCACCGAAATTTGACACGGCGTGATGATGCTTCCACTCGCCGGCACTTTGACACGGCGTGAAGATGTTTCTAGTCACTGACACTTCGACACGGCGTGAAGATATTTCTAGTCACTGACACTTCGACACGGCGTGAAGATATTTCTAGTCACTGACACTTCGACACGGCGTGAAGATATTTCTAGTCACTGACGCTTCGACACGGCGTGATGATACTTTCGCTCGATAACGCGGCCCGATGACGTCACACGTTCGTTATTCCCTCTTCAATCGCCGGGTGCCGGTACTTTTCCTGGTGACGTCACACGACGCGATGATACCACCACTCGACGACTCTTCTACACGACGACGCCACACGTACGTTATTCCTTCTTCAATCGCCGGACGCCGGTATTTTTCCACACGATGACGTCACACGACGCGATGATACCTCTGCTCGACGATTCTTCGACACGATGACGTCACACGCACGTTTTTCTTTCTTCCCTCGCCGGGCACCGGTATTTTTCCACTCGATGACGTCACACGACGCGCTGATACCTCTGCTCGACGATTCTTCGACACGATGACGTCACACGCACGTTTTTCTTTCTTCCCTCGCCGGGCACCGGTGTTTTTCCACTCGATGACGTCACACGACGCGCTGATACCTCTGCTCGACGATTCTTCGACACGATGACGTCACACGCACGTTTTTCTTTCTTCCCTCGCCGGGCACCGGTGTTTTTCCACTCGATGACGTCACACGACGCGCTGATACCTCTGCTCGACGATTCTTCGACACGATGACGTCACACGCACGTTTTTCTTTCTTCCCTCGCCGGGCACCGGTGTTTTTCCACTCGATGACGTCACACGACGCGCTGATACCTCTGCTCGACGATTCTTCGACACGATGACGTCACACGCACGTTTTTCTTTCTTCCCTCGCCGGGCACCGGTACTAACTTGCTTCTGGTCGGCGTTGGTGCACCTACGTTATTCTTTCTTCGTTCCGTGGGCGCCGGCACTACTTAAACTCTGGTCGGCGCCGATACACGTGCACACGTTGCTGAATAACGGTCGGATTCACACCGGTACAGCCGATCTCCTTTTCTTGCTCCTTAAGATTTCTTCTTGGTAATCGTGGCCGCGGGTTCTTCGTTCTTGATTATCCGCCGCTCGAAGGACCAGACTGAAGTGGACTGTATTATTTTTGGGAAATGTTGAATTAAACACTTCTTTCTTCGTATTGTTCTTTTATTCTTCTAATGCTGGAGCTGGAGACCGACTGCCTCTCGGCCCAAAATGGCCCTCATTATATACAATTCTGCTAAGGGCTCTAGCCAATCATAAACTAACATAAATCCCGCCCACTGGGCGTCAACCAATCATAGAGCAGTACATTTCTCGATACACTTAAGCTTAAGTACGACGAAACTATACTGTAGTGAGAACCGTTTTCACATAGATTGCGCACGAAGCTTAGGTATGTCGAGCCTTTACCGTAAGGGGAACCTTTATTAAATTACAATTATTTACAGTATTTCTCTACATAAACTATGATATTTTGCACATAATCACTCGTTAATAAAGTCTCTCGCGCACATTAACACATTTAGTTTATAGTCTTTCATTGTTCTATTCACTTTAAATACACAAGGCTCGGCGTCCGTTACATTAACCTAATACCTAGGTAGGTAATAGGTCAGATTGGTTTAGGCCGACAGGGCGCATCAGGTGATGACCCCTGTCGCAGAAGAGTCCTGCCGGCGAAGTGTACCGTCGGCGAATAGTCCCGTCGAAGTAAAGTCTTGTCGGTGTTCACGTTCAGTCTGTCGGCGGTGTCTGTACACTGGCGAAAACGTTACGCACTTACCTGCACCTTCTTAGTTTAGTGTACTTTAGTTTAGCACCGTACAGGCGTACAGTTTAGTCAGTGATTTATAACTATGACCCAGTTGGCTTGGCAGTGGTATAAAATCATCACCTACCTACTCACACACTCCATTATAAAATAATATTAGTAAGTACCTACATACTCATGTAGATCAGCCGGTATTATAGGCAGATTACTCATCAATGACTATTATGTCGAAACCGCTTCGCGTGTCCCGAGCACGGGAAAGAAATTCGGCAGTCATGGGGACCGCCGAATTTCTTTCCCCACACACAGATTAAAATTGTAAATCTCTACTTATTATTATAAATGCGAAAGTCTCACTCTGTCTGTCTGTCTGTTCCGCTTTCACGCTTACACCGCTGAACCGATAGTCATGAAATTTGGCAGAGATATAGCCTGGGATATGGAGACGGACATAGGCTACTGTTTGACGTGATAATCGACAAACACGCGGGCGGAGCCACGAGCTAAAGCTAATTATAATTTTAAAGAGTTCCCGTGGAGTTCCTGGCCCGTTCTTCTCCATTGGAACCTACCCATTCTACTATGACACTTTCGAATGGGCAAAAAGTTTCTTTTTTACTTTTTAATAGTAAAAAGCTATAGAGCCTAAACTCACCGACCCCTTGACAGCACATAGTAAATAATTTATTTAAAAAAAATGCTGTTTGGGCCAGCCCTTGACCTCGATCACGCCTGATGAAAAGCGTTTGATGAGGTCTATGACGGAATGAGCGATGGTTTAACTTAAGTAAATGCTTTTGAGTTTAGTAAGATATTGATTTAGAACAACACTTTGGCTGTTTGCAGTGTCATTATGAGTGTAAGTAAAGTAAACAGCGAAATGCGACGTCACAGCGGGATTGTCCGTGACTATTAATAGTGTGATATCTGCTGTGTTTATACATATAATATCGCAATTCGCACTATTAGCCCGAGCTCGCACGCAGGGGTGAGTTTTTAACATGACGACCGTTTATAGCGCACTGAATTTAGAACTCTCGGTTTTGAGCCGAGCATTGAAAATCCAACAGAGGGCATGCTAGTGCGTCAAAAACGCCGGCGGAGTGGGATTATTAACTTTCGGCGGTGAGCAGTGGGATGAAAATCCAGTAAGAGTAAAAAATGAGTTTTGGGTATGAGGGCTCATAGCTGTGCTTATAGTCTATGCTGCGCTCAACGTGATGGGTACATTACGATTACTTCCGTATTTTTAACCGACTTCAAAAAGGAGGGGTTATCAATTCGTCGGAACCTTTTTTTTTTTTATGTATGTTCCCCGATTACTCGAAGATGGCTCGACCGATTTGGATTTTGTTTTTTTTGTTTGAAAGGGTATACTTCCCAGGTGGTCCCATGATCATCAAGTCAGGATCTGATGATGGGATCCTGGAGAAATAGAGAGAACTCTTCAAATTTTATAGGCACACGAAGCGATTTAGGTATTTTTTGGAAGAGTACTTTCTCGTAGTGGTCTTATTTCAAGTTGGTGAAGATCTGATGAAGAACTTTGGAGACAGGCAACGGAACTCCTCAATAAATGATAGCAAATGGACTGGGATTGCTGAAATCTCATGTCTGTCTATTGCTTACAACAGTTCATAACATAACATCACGCCGGTATGCTGTGAAGGGGTAAGCACATGTGAACCACTAAAAAGTGAAAAATAAAAACTTTTTCCAAAAAAAAACAACCGACTTCCAAAAAAACACTACAAAGTGAAAAATAACTTTAATTTCGGAAGGCGGTGACAAAAAATACAAATACAGCTCCAAAGACACTGACTTCCGAAATTAAAGTTATTTTTCACTTTGTAGTGTTTTTTTGGAAGTCGGTTGTTTTTTTTTGGAAAAAGTTTTTTAAGCTAAACCGCTCTTCACGATACACGGCAGTTTGATTTGAGGGTTAACTTAAAAATCTGATAATAAATCAACAATACTCGAGAGCGTTGTGGCCCAGTGAGGGAGTGGTGGCCACACGGTTGAGCTACATGCCGTCTGTTGGTAGAGGTCAGCTCAAAGCTGCAACAGCAATTTCTTCAAAAGGCCTTTCCAGACATAGCCCTGCATTTTTAGACTTACATAAAAATCAAATATAATGTTTGTACTTGACCTCTGAGTTTGGTTCGGCATTTTTTCTAAGGGAACAGTCAGCTAGGAAACGCCAGCGCCATCTAGTTTTACTAAACCATTTGAATTAGTGTAGTGTATAATTAGTGAATAATAGTAACAGTGATGTGCTACACAATGTAACACTTGAACAAAGTGTTTTTATTAATTATAAAACTCTAAGTGCTTCGGAATTGTGTTAAAGTGGAAAATTACACTTTTCTTAGTTAAGTTATAGCGTAATCTACCACGTAAAAAATTAAGTTAGAGTTAAATTGCATAATAGTCTATTAGGCTACAATGGCTAGATTATAATAAATTACTGAGAACTTTAATTATTTTTAATAATGAAAAATAATCTAGTTTTAAAAATATTAACGTGTAAAAGTGTCTAAGATCTAATTTACATCAATAAACATTTTATTTCATTTCACAGGGTCCACCACTCTCAGTGGCAGCCGTTACCACTAGAAGGTGGAATCTTCAGGGTAGCCGACGAAATTCAAAGTTACGTTTTTTGTCAATTTCCAGATCTGTGGAAAGCTGTAAAGGTATATTTCTTACGGTCACGAATCGTATTTTTAACCCGACTTAGAAAATAGAAATAGAAAATATTTATTGTCCAGGTAATACAGTAAGCATAGATAGATTATCAACATGTTGAGACGACATTATGAGTAGCTTAAATATTACCTACAGCTAGTTACAAATATTATTTGCCAGTGAACTCCAAAGTAGACAGTTAGTCTGTATCTTGGGATTCAGGATACGAATACAAGAGTGGAGAATATAGAGGTGCTTTCAAGTATGGTATTTTATGAGTGTATGGATGTGTAACGTTTGTGTAGTGTCTGGCGTGTGTGTGGTGTGTGTGTGTGAGGTTATCAATTCGACATGTTTTTTTTTTTAATGTATGTTCGTCACTCCGTCATATATAGACGGATTTCCAAAATATTTTTTTTGTTCGAAAGGGGTTTATTCCAAAATGGCCCCTTAAATTTCTTATAGATCTAGTTATGAGTTTCAGAGACAGACAACGGAACTCTTCAAAAAATGACAGCAAATCAACCGCGATTGCTGCTATCGCATAAATATGCATGGTTTTGACCATGGTCTAAGGCGAAGTATATTATTATACCATGGTTTTGACCCCAAGGATGATGAAATTTCGAATTGGTGTGGGGTAGCTAGGTACTATAACTAAAAAGTGAAAACAAAAACATTTTCCAAAAAAAAAAACGACTTCCGGAAAAATACTACAAAGTGAAAAATAACTTTTATTTCGGAAGGCAGTGACAAAAATTAAAATACATATCCAAAGTCACCGACTTCCGAAATTAAAGTTATTTTTCACTTTGTAGTGTTTTTGCTGAATTCTGTTGTTTTTCATAGTTCAAGTGTTACTATACTGTTCTACATAGGTACGTGCGGAGATAATCGTTACTACGGCATCCTAATTGCGTAACACGCGATTAATCATAATCGGTTTCATTTTGACAATTCAACAATATTCATTGCGTTATTTACGTTGTTGAGCAGACACATTTTTCGAACATATTTATTTATTTATTTATTTATTAGGAAACTCAACAGCTTATAATTAATACACAATCATGAGTTATGAAAAACAAATATCTCTTAAGCCAATAACAGAGTTTCACGACATTTATAGAGCTAGGCAATGGCAATGGTTTAGCCATTTGTTTCGAAACGAAACAGATTATGATTAATCGTGAGTTACGCAATTAGGGTGCTGTTGTAGCTCTAGATATACCTACAGTCCTACATAAATAACATCTTATATCATACAAGACATGTTGTATGTAAGTAAACTCACTGAGGCGCGGCTGTGTGTCGACGTGTGACTAATAATATTAACTATGTAATAAACTTCACAGTAATCGCGAGGCATGACCGCATGACGACGGCTGCTTACTTATATCTACTTACCTAAGTTACCTACCTTATTCGAAATCTAACCGAGCGGTATCAGTAATAGAAGCCACTTATATCGAACCGCACATAATGATTTGGATAGTACTGCTAGTCAACATTAGGTGACTTGTGTCTAAGTAATATCTGCTGCACGAATCTATCGATCAGGTTAAGGTGAATGCGCAGTGGTAGAGCGCGAAATTCAAACTTTGTTACGTTTTTTGCAATTTTCAGGTGAGTGTCAGCTTGTTACTTGATCAAAATATGATTGCGACTATAACATGTACGTATTTACAGATTTATAATCATTAGAATCAATAATACCTACATCTTTCTAAGTTAGATTTGTTCCATAAGAACAAATTTCTTATGGAAAAGTGCTTGTGGAAGAAATCTAACTTATAAGAGACATATTAGACATTCTAATGACTTAGTTCTGTAAACACGTACCTGTTATATTCGCAAATCACATTTTGATCAGGATACAACCTGATACTGACCTGAAAATTGCAAAAACGTAAGAAAATTTGAATTTCGCGGTCTACCACTGCGCATTCACCTTAAGCTACGCTTGCCGCGGTTGGTTCAAGGATGGGTGACCATATTTATATCAAGCCCCTCCGTGCCTCGGAAGGCATTTTAAGCCGCTGGTCCGGCTGTCATTCGTGGGAATAGGTTAAGCAGCTGATGAAGTAGGTTTGTACCAAAGACTATAAAACCTCTATGGTTTGTACCTACATATGCTACATCACCATTATTTTAAGAACTAGATGAGATGGCGTTCCTTCTCTGACTAGTCTGAGAAGAAAGGTCGAAACAAACTCAGAGGTCTTTTTTAAACTCAGGCTTAGCACGGGCACCGTTTTAAATTAAGTAAATTAAATTAAATAATCTTTTATTTCAGGAATTTATCCCATATAAATTACACATTAACAAATAAATAATAAATTAAATTTAGTACAAAATAATAAATTAAAGTTAATAAAATAAAAATAAAAAATAAAATAAAAATTAAAGTTAATAAAAAATAAAGTTACAGCACATTCACAATTATGGTCATAAGGTTATTCGATCAAAACAATAATCACTTAATAAATGGTGACGAACTGGCATGCAGGTGCATCCACCTCTCCAACAACAACGAGTCCCACCGCTCGGACAATACGCTCAGGATACTGTTAGTGCTGCGTTGGAAGCGACTTAGTAGCGAGGCACTCCGCTTCCTAATAATAGCAAAAAAGTCATCGGTTTGCGCCTGCGCGAACATCGTAGAAGCGCTGCAAAATCGCGGCAGCCCTAGCAGCACCCTAAACGCATTGTTGTACTGTACGCGCAAGGCGCTGTATGCTCGCTGCACATAGTTGGCCCATAGGCTGCACGTATAAAAAGACTGACAATAAGCTTTAAATAATGTCACCTTTACTTGTTCAGTACAGCGTGAAAACCTACGTGCTAACATGTTACAGCGAACCGACAGCGCCATACGCTCCCGCTCGATGTCCTCATTGTTAGACAAGTTATCTGTGACCCAGTGGCCCAGGTACTTAAAATGGTAAACCCTATTCAGACTAGCACCGCAAAGAGTGATCGGAGGTGTAAAAGAGACACATTTGGTACCAGCTTTGAAAATCATGTACTCACTCTTCTTAGGGTTGTACCTGAGCCCATGAGCCCCAGCATATGTCTCACACATGCGCAGGAGTTTTGTCGACTGAAGAATAGACATGACTATTAACTAAATGATGTACAATAGGAGAAAATAGCTATGTTTTTCTATTAATTATTACAGTTAAGCGTTCTAAATTAATCATGATTTTGTAGATAATCGTATAAACTTTGTGGCCGTCGAGTAGAAAGTTTGTTGTCAGTGTGATTTTTACAGTTTGGGAAGAAATATTCTTCTGAAATAGTCAACATTTTTAAAGACCTACCTACACAAAGATCGTTAGAAACGAAAGACTAAATGACAGATAAATGGAGAAACGAAATGTCACTTTGTATTGAAAAAGCACTGTCTATTCTTCGTAGAAATAGAAAACGTCATGCTAAGCCTGCAGACACAATCTTGGTCAGATTTTGTGAAGACGATGTATGTCAGAAATGGTCTTTTGCGGGAAAGAACCACACAGATTGAGTGGACCTGTGCTGTCAGAGCACGCATTTGTCAATAACCGTGCAGCTCTCCTCAGAAGTTACGGACCTCAACGGTTCGACGAAGAATATCGAAAAAAAAACAACCGGCTTCCGGAAAAACACTAAAAGTGAAAAATAACTTTAATTTCGGAAGTCGGTGACTTTGACATCGCAATCGCGTAAAATTAATCAGCCGTCCCATGCATTTGGGACGGGTACGTATCGAAGTTTTATATAGGGACAGTTGATAATTTTTTCACGATTACGATGTTGTTCCTATAAAGAAAGTTTTTCAGTTTGATGGTCTGTACCGCACTCTTAAAAAATATGAGCACACCTTTTCAGCCGCGCATCTACGATTTTTTCGAACCGAGGCAGAATCTTGATAGTGGCCTTGTAGGTTTATGTGAAATAAAATATTTTTATTCAGAAATTCCAGATGGAAAAACCCAGTTACACTTTGCCCGACCCGGGACTCGAACCTAGGAGCTCCTGCCTAGCAGAGCACATCCAACGTGACGTTGTTTACGTTGTGGTACATAAATAATGTCGTTCTAATTCTTGTGCCTATGTCACGGTCGCTCGTAATCGCTAACCTGTGCCTACACGGTGCTATTAAAGTGATGTGAATCGTTTCGCTTCAATACGCAAACAAAAGTTGTACAGCACCCACAGGTGGCCTAGTTTGGTCTGAAATGAACCGGCGCCACAGTAGGAATAGCTTTTATTTTGGCAGTTCAACAATGTTCATAGCGTTAGAGCGTTTTTGAGCAGACAAATGTTTCAGACATAATTTGAGATTGATAGGGTGTTACGATCACAGGAAAGTGTCAGGATATCAGCGGTCTATGGTCTATTATGGCATTTATTTTTTAGTGAAAATGAATACTTCTTAGCGCGTGAAGCGAATTTTGGTAGTATATCATTTTATAGCATAACCGACATGCTAATATTATCAGTATAATAAAGAACTTATGAGAATGACGTTTTGAGTCTGCCCAACATTGAAAAAACCACTGTTTTTTCATAGTTTGAAGTTTTCAATTCTGTTTGCACTGCTGGAAACAGCTGGCAGTCCCCAGGCCTGACTGTTTTTTTTTTTTTGTACATATAGTACTTGAAACTTTTATCACTAAGATACGTTTGACAAACGAAATAATTCAAAGTTATCATCAATATAATAGCTGACACCTAGGTATATAATAATAAACTACAGCTGCCAACCCTGTAAAATCCCACCGTGAAAATAGGTGAAGTAAGCTGACATTCCACTTGATGATAGGTATTGACATTATTGACAGCTCTCTTCACGCTCACTTCACCTTAGATTTCACCCACTATTACTATCCTCTATGGTTTTTTGTGGTTTAAACGGGACCCTATTACTAAGACTCCGCTGTCCATCCGTCTGTCTGTCTGTCCATTTGTCACCAGGCTGTATCTACAGTTGAAATTTTCACAGATGATATATTTCTGTTGCCGCTATAACAACAAATACTAAAAAACAGAATAAATATTTGAGGGGGCTCCCATATAACAGACATGATTTTTTGTCGTTATTATAGATAATGGTACGGAGGCCTTCGTGCGCGCGTCCGACTCGCACTTGGCCGGTTTTTAAACCTAGTCACTAACTTGACAGGTGTAATGTCAAACTCCTAAAACAAACACGAAATATTCGAAATGAAAAATTAGTATCTGGCATTAGTACGTGTGTTATGCAAATAAATGATTTGATTTAGAAAACTAACTTTTAATGTATTAAACACGCTTCACCAAGTCACTGTAAATATTAAACCTATTTAGATCCTACTTACCTACAACTATTGTTATTTACTTAGCACGGAAACTCGTAAGATTACTCAGCCAATAGTTCGTAGATCACATCATCTATGCTTCTATTTATGTTTTACTATATTACTAATAATAATATCTTTAAATTGCTAATAATAAAGCTGAAGACTTTGTTTGAACGCGCTAATCTCTGAAACTTGCTGACTGATTTGAAAAAATCTTTTTGCATTTTGATAGAAAAAAAATCGAAGAAGATTATAGATTATTTGAAATCACGCCACAGCTCTTAAAAGCTGAGAATTAATAAAAGCAGTCACAGACGGAATCCTGCCAAAAGGAAGTAATAGTGCGAGTGAGCGATGCGTCGCGACGTGGTGGGTCTGGTGAACAACAAATTACATACAGACGAAGTCACGGGCAGAAGCAAGTATTTATAAATATAAGCACCTGCTATAAGTAGTAATCTATGTTTACTCTGCCTGTTAGATCATTTGACTACACAGCAGCTATGCCAAACTGTCAAATTTTCCCAATTGAACATGAACCTTACCCTTTTGTGATAAAGTTGAAAAACTATCAAAGAAATTTGACAGATTGGAGTAGCTTGATGTCTGTACGTAAAATAAATTATGTGTTTACCTATTTACAGATGTTATTACGGAATTTGAACATTTTCATGAAAGATTTATGCAGTGTTCACAGCCCTGACAGATAATTGTTTACTACTAAATATTTATGAAGGTACACTAGCCTACCTACAGTATGTACTCATAATCAAATAGGTACTTAAACTAAACATTATACTGATTTTAGGTTTCGCCGCAGTCGGTTAAAAATAATTACGTTTAGACAGTTTCAAGTAGTGAACACACGACAACCTTTGTGCCTATTTTTTGTTGGAAATCTAGCGAATTTATAAAATGATGTCACTATCGAATACGAATCATAAAGCCGCTATTAGTTCCTGATACTTTGGCTTAGGCACAATCTAAAATACTAAAATAGATGCGTAAATGTAAACGCGGGAATAGAATAAAAATGTACTCACGATTTTAAAAAGTAAATATAAATTCCTTAATTAAAGACTAGACACACTTCACGTGTTGTTCGTTGTTCAAAATATATTCACACAAGTAGCACCCACTGAGCTTCAATGTTGACTAAATACATTTTCAAATAGCGTTCTACTTCAAGCGGGAACTTCTCGTTATAACCTCACCGAATTAAATAGTACCGTGTGTTTGTAAAAATTCTGTTTGTAGAGGTGGTATTGAATTTGGTCGAGCAATGCAGAAGCGGCAAAATCGACCAAAATAAAACGGTGACGCAACGAGTGTGTTTCTATTCCAAGGTTGTGTTTATAACTTGTCATGACATCATTTGCTCAGCGTGCACCGGGGGGGAGCCGCCAGTAACCTTCGCTTTATCGACTGCCCTACTAAATGCCTTCTTGAGATTGGTACTTATTTGACCCTTATCTATAAGATGATAGAGCTACCACTATCAATTACAGAATGCCAAAGTATATCTGTAAGAAGTACGAATGTTATAAATAGGTACAGTGCTATGAACTGGAGTAAACAAAAATGATTAAAAATAACAATGCTGCAAAAATAAAACGTGACTTGCTCAGTCTACTTGAGTCAAATTCATCAATTTGTAATGATGGGATTGAATGTAGATAATTGCGATAGTTGTGCTTGAGGCATTTCGTTCACATGTCAGGAATCTTATAGTCTTCACAATTTTTGCGTTATTTTTAATGCCTGAAGTGCTTGACATTAAAAAGGAAGTTTAAATATTACGAAAATTATAAGGAAAATATAAATTGTTTACAATGAAACAAAAAAAATAATACAACCCATAAAAGTAATTTAATTTTTTGCCTTTGCCTAGCTCTCCAAACAAATTAAACGTATACATCTGTCAGTCCAAACGTCAAAGTCAAGTCAATGTGAAGTGTCACTGTCATTCAGTACTTCAGTCAGACAGCAGGACTTCAGTCAGTCAAAAGTGTCAAAAGTCAAAACAACGTGCGTGAGGTGAGGCGAACAGTGCGTCGTGCTTTTCCTAACTTGAAGATTTCTATATTCCCAATAATGTTGAACGAAGCACCAGAGCCGGTGTTCCGCGAGTTCGGTGGCGAGGAAGACGCGGACCCCGAGGTGACGGAGATCGAGTCCCTCTGCATGAACTGTCACGCTAACGTACGTAAACATTGCGCTCTCGCGGCAAACGTGTTCATAGCGACATGTTTTTATCTTAAAATGTATTAAATTCCATAGTTTTGCTCTTAGTTTATATAATTTAGGCTGTAGGGCATGGTAAGTTTAGTTTAATATAAGTAGCTTCATGGTTGTTATGTCGGCAACGTCACGACGCCGACCGATCGCTACCCTAGGAGTCAGTACAGTAATTTGTCTAGTGCAAGAGCCAGTAGAGTACTTAATCAAACTGTATGGCTGTCTGCCAGTGGACAGGCTAGTGCTATAGACACCCCTACTCTCTTTACAAATAGAACTTATAATTGAACTAGTTTTGGTGTCGTTTTAACACACGCCTGCATGTGGAAAACTGGTTACAGTACTAGTCCGCCCTAAAAAGCCAAGTATGGTCTTTTATTCCCTTTGTTTGATCCTCGAATTATTAATATTCTTTAATCTCAATAATCTCATGTATGTTTTGAATTGAAGCTGGTTTAAAAAGTAGATCTAAACAGTCTAGTAGCTTGTAGTATTAGTTTATAGATCAGTTTAAGCTAATTGCTCCTAATGACTAACTATACAAATAATACAAAAACAAGGCAACAAAATACTAGTCCGCATCGCTGACATCTGGTAAGCCACAGCAGTGCAAGGTTAATTCTTTGGCCAAAGAACAATCCAGCCCTCTGCAAGCTTAGCACGAGCATCAAGTTGTCGATGGAAGAACAGACATGACAGATTCAGATTTGATCAGTCACATTGATTTGACTAAATGATGTACAATAGGAGGTAATAGGTAAAACGGGCTGGGGTCCGCAACTCCACGTCTAAGCGCGTATTTTGCGTACGGGTAGGAAAATCAGCTATTTGATCCACCCCAGCTCCTCAAGAGAGGCCATTAACGCCTTGGTGTTGCTTACAATCTCATGTAGGATACCTGGGTTACCAAAGTATTTTTCTCTGTACTTAGCGACCACCGGGCAGTTTAGCAGCACATGAGCCGCTGTCTCGTCGTCCTCCATGCAGGCCCTGCACAGCAGACTATCTGTTACTCCTATGAGCCTCCTTTGAGCTCCTCAAGTTCTGAGTTGAGCTGCATGATTACTGATAAATGCGTGCACTGATTGGACAGGTCCACTCAATCTGTGTGGTTCTTTCCTCAAAAGTCCATTTCAGACACCAATCCACATGGTCTTCACATGATCTGACCAAGATTATGTCTGGACTTTAAAAAAGACTGTGACCTCTGAGTTTGTTTCGGCCTTTCTTCTCAGAGTAGTCAGATAGGAAACGCCGACCTCATCTAGTTAAAAAAAAAAAAAAAAATATGATTGACGTGTAAAAGTGTTTGTACAAACCTACTTACAGAAATAAAATCATTTATCATTTATCATTCATTTATGACAAAGAGGTGTTTGTAAAATGACCCATGGCCAGTTACGGCTGCTGTAACTGTATGTACAATAGGAGAAGATAACTATGTTTTTTTTAATAATTATCACAGTTATGCTTTCTAAACAAATCATGATTTTGTATATAATCATATATACTTTGTGGCCGTTGAATAGAAAGTTGGTTGTCAGTGTGATTTTGACAATTAATAAGGAAGAAATATTCTTCTTTAATAGTCTACATTTCTAAGGACCTAGACAACGAACGTTAGAAACGAAAGACAAAATGACAGATTGTAGAAGGATATCTACGGTGCGATGTCAATAATGGAGAAACTAAATGTCACTTTGTATTGAAAAAACACTGTCTATTCTTTGTAGAAATAGAAAACGTCATGCTAAGCCTGCATACATAATCTTGGTCAGATTTTGTGAAGACGATGTATATGATGTAGAACCGTAGAGAAGCATTTTGTCGATGGAAGAGTAGACAAAAATGATGTTTCCGTGTAGACCGTTGACAGTTTTGAACCGAGAAATGTAGACAAGCGATTTCTATTCTACGGTTGAGTAGAAATAGAAAGCGTCATGCTAAGCCTGCTGGTCAGGTGAAGTGTCGAACAGTTTGTGAGAATTTTCTTTAAAACGAGATGTGGCTCCTGTCACCCTGGCTTCTTGCGGTTTGTTAGTATGTATATTATATTTTAAAGTCATTTTTCGTGTCTGTCTTGTACCCCCTTGTTCGTCTAAACTGCGCAACGGAATCTGATGTGGTTTTTACCATCATCTAGAGGATTTATTCTGAAAGATTTATGTAGGGTATTTAAACATATTACGCTTGCATATTTTTAAGGAATCTTGATGTTTTGTTTAGTCATAAAAACCATTCTGTAAAGCCATATTGGTCAGTCCCGAATCATATTTTAGTAAACCTACAATTTAACACAAACCTGCAAAGCATAAGGGAATTTGTATTTTGCAAAAACATGTAAGATCATCATTCTGAGGGGCTTGTGGTTACGTAATATTAGGTGCACGGGTCGATCGATCAGGTTAAGCTACGCTTGCTACGGTTGATCCTTGGATGGGTGACCATCTTTACAAACGAAGACCCATCCGTGCCTCGGAAAGCACGTTAAGCCGTTGGTCCCGGCTGACATTTGAGGATCTTTGATAGTCGTTACGGGTCGTCAGAAGCCCGAAATTCTGACAACCAGTCTTACCAAGGGGAATATTATATTACTCAGTTACTGGGTTGTGGAGGTCAGATAGGCAGTCGCTCCATGTAAAATACTGGTATTCAGCTGCATCTGGTTAGACTGGAAGCTGTCCAACGTAGTTTAGTAAAGGCTAGGCAGATGATGATTTAAGATCATAATAATTCTGTCAATAAGATCTTAATGTACCATGTTTTAAAGCAAATTAATATATTCTATTTGAAATATTCAGTACTTACATGTATTTACTTGTATTGGATCATCCCTAGGTATAGCTGTACGGATATGAATGATCCCTAACACAGTTTAATACTGTATTGATTGCAGGGTAGTACGCGCCTCCTGCTCACGCGCATCCCGTACTACAGGAACGTGGTGGTGATGTCGTTCTCCTGCGAGGAGTGCGGCTACCAGAATAACGAGATCCAGCCCGGCGGCGCCTACGCAGAGAAGGGCGTCATGTGAGTACTTCAACTTAATAACAGACAGCGGTGCTGCTGGAGCGTTTGTTGCGCCACTTTTTCTTCTGTTACTCCTGCCGGCGACAGCGTCCACGTGAAATTACGGCCTCCGATTCGCCGCGTCATGTCGCGTCGTGGCGATTCACTCGCCCGCGCTTTTACTTTATTTTCACTTAGCGTTCTTTATTTATTTAACGAGTATAAAAAAAAAACAATTTACGAGTACCTACCAGGATAAAAATTTAACCGACGAAAAATTTCTACGCTAGGGGGTCTAGAAGAATTTGCCCGAAGTATTGCCAAACTTAAGTGGCAGTGGGCAGGGCACATTGCCCGCAAAACAGATGGCCGATGGGGCCAAAAAGTTCTGGAGTGGCGACCGCGTTCCGGTTGACGTAAAGTCGGAAGGCCTCCCACAAGGTCGACCGATGACTTTGTGAGGGCCGCAGGAGTCCGCTGGATGCGGGAAGCACAGAATCGGTCGAAGTGGCGGTGTTTGGGGGAGGCCTTTGTCCAGCAGTGGACGTCTTTCGGCTGAAATAATGATGATGAGGGGGTCTAGAATGATATGCTGAATTCATGGTTACAGTTTGCACACTGGTTAAAAAAACCCTGTATGCTGTATTGTACACCAGAAAATACATAACAAAAAAAAAATACATTTAACCCCAAAAATACTAGGTTTCTTTTTGTAATAACAGCCGCACGGTTCGATCGATCAAGTTAAGGTCCGCTTGCCGCGGTTGTTCCTTGGATGGGTGACCGTCTTTACATATCAAGAACGGTCCGTGCCTCGAAAAGCACGTCAAGACGTTGGTCCCGGCTGTCTTTCGTGAATTATTGACAGTCGTTACGGGTCGTCAGAAGCCCGAAAGTTACAACCTGTCTTTTTTACACGCTTTATATATTAGCTTCACTTGTAGGTATGTTTGTTTGTTTGTATGTAACCGACTCCTTTCAGCGCGATTTTGACCCACTTTAAACGGTCAGATTTCATTGAAACTTTGTAAACTTGTCGAGGACCGATGACAATTCAATAATTAAAAAAAAAAATTGAGAAAAAAAAACGCGTTTTTGTAGTTAGCAGAACTAAAAAATAGAAAATAAGTAATAGTTTAAAAAACTAAAAAACACGCTTTAAAAACCAAACTAAACAAGGAGAAAATAATTTAATTCAATTAAAAAGCGTGGGGCGCTTGACATTAATTGATTATAAAAATACCTCAAAAAGCACTCCACGCTTTTAATTGATTTAAATTATTTTCTCCTTTTTTAGTTTGGTTTTTAAAGCGTGTTTTTTAGTTTTTTAAACTATTTTTATTTTATTTTATTACTAAATGGCTTTAGACCTCAATCACGCCTGATGGAAAGCGATTGATGAGGTCTATGATGGATCGAGCGTGCCCAGAAAATGCCTGTTCGCTCTTGTTCAAGGCACTGGTACTCCCACGCATCGACGAAACACAGCAAACTGCTTGACGCCGGTGGGAGGGTGGTCGCGAACTGGGCGGGCGTTAGCCCTACCACCGCAAGGGAAGAATTGGCCAGTCATCAAGGTATTGGGTGTGACTGTCCAGGATGCGCCGAGCGCTCGGTTCATTCGAGTTACTGGTGGAACAAATTGCGCTACACGAGGAGGCTTCTTTATGCATCCCAAAAAAGTCAAGGGGTATCAAGTCAAGTCTTACCAAGGGGTAGGTATCGTGTCAAAATCAAAATCAAAAGTCATTTATTCAAACTAGGCTGAGAGTCAGCTCTTTTTGAACGTCAAAATAAAATTACATAAGACAGTCCCCCCAAAAACGCCCGCCCTTCACCACTTCCTAGTGCTTTAGCTGGGAAGAAGAAGTAGCGGAACAAACTCCCCAGCAGCACAGCTGTCTGTTAAGTTAGAAGAACTTGATTCTATACAATAATAGGTAATAAAAATTACGAAACACAATTAAAAAAAACATAAAATTTGCCATATGTCAGCTAGCACACGCCAATATACCATCAAAAATTGAAAACTAAAAATAATAGAAAATTAAAATAAAACGTAAACAGAACTTCCAATCTAAATAAAAGCCTCTAGGCATAAAGGGCATGCCCGCTTACATATGCAATTCTGCATTATGCAAATATAGCTATAACTTAAAGTAACAAAAGTTAAACTAGGACCTCTGGACTAAAATAAAAACTTTTTCCAAAAAAAAAACAACCGACTTCCAAAAAAACACTACAAAGTGAAAAATAACTTTAATTTCGGAAGTCGGTGTCTTTGGAGCTGTATTTTAATTTTTTGTCACCGCCTTCCGAAATTAAAGTTATTTTTCACTTTGTAGTGTTTTTTTGGAAGTCGGTTGTTTTTTTTTTGGAAAAAGTTTTTATTTTTCACTTTTTAGTGGTCCACATGTGCTTACCCCTTCACAGCATACCGGCGTGATGTTATGTTATGAACTGGTGTAAGCAATAGACAGACATGAGATTTCAGCAATCCCAGTCCATTTGCTATCATTTATTGAGGAGTTCCGTTGCCTATCTCCAAAGTTCTTCATCAGATCTTCACCAAATTGAAATGAGACCACTCCGAGAAAGTACTCTTCCAAAAAATAGCTAAATCGCTTCGTGTGCCTATAAAATTTGAAGAGTTCTCTCTATTTCTCCAGGTTCCCATCATCAGATCCTGACTTGATGATCATGGGACCACCTGGGAAGTATACCCTTTCAAACAAAAAAAACAAAATCCAAATCGGTCCAGCCATCTTCGAGTAATCGGGGAACATACATAAAAAAAAAAAAAAAAAAAAAAAAAAAAAAAAAAAAAAAAAAAAGGTTCCGACGAATTGATAACCTCCTCCTTTTTGAAGTCGGTTAATTAATAAAAACTTAATACAATTAACAATAACAAAACCATGGTCAGCAAGACGACCAGTCACCACGAGCAGCACCCGTTCACGAGCATAACCAAGTGTTACCAAGTAACTGGGTTGTGGAGGTCAGAAAGGCAGTCGTTCAATGTAAAATACTGGGATTCAGCTGTATCTGGTTAGACAGGTCCCAATATAGTGGGCTTGGGGCTAGGCAGATGACGGATGACTGACAGTGAGTCTATTGTTCCAGCTGGACCCTGAAGGTGGAGTGCGCCGAGGACCTGAACCGGCAGGTGGTAAAAAGCGATCACACCAGCGTCAAGATACCCGAGCTGGACTTCGAGATACCTGCCCAGAGCCAGAAGGGAGGTACGGTACCACGCAGACGTTCTATAAGAAGCCCTTGGTATCAAACTCAAAGCATTTATTTCAAATAAACCAATTACAGGCACTTTTGAATTGTCAAGGTCGGTGAGGTAGAAAGATGAAGCTAGTTGCCCATTCCAAAGCGTAGGTACCTATGGAGAAGAACGGTCAAGAAACTCCATGGACACTCTTTTAAAATCATCCCAATCCCATCAAAATCAATCAATCATCTCTTTTAAATGATTTGGATTGATTAAATTATTACTAGTATAGGGATGCCCGATTTTTTGCTTTGAATAGATCTTCTGGATCTCGTTAATCGATTCACGATCTTAATCGTATTATATTGAATATCATTTCATTAATCATCATAATTTTTTACTCATTTGCCGCATACTTTCTCTTGCCAATTCTATTCGTGGTGAAATAGAAGACTGTTGGTTCTGTAGCCTCATAATTTTCCAAATGAGCTATCTTTGGAAATGTCTGAATATGGCGCCCTCTAAAGTTGATAAAAGCTTGAACATAATAATCAACGCCTCATATCAGTCAAGCTGCCATTGTGCACCTGTATGTTTGTTGGCGCCGACTCAGCATTAGTAATTTACATTAATTTACGAGCTTAGTTGTCTCGTGGAGTTTGTTTTTCAATCTTAAATGGGACCAACTTCAAAGAACCCATAAACCTTTTTCAATAACAAAAGAATTTTTAAAATCGAACCGCTCACTAAATCTCAAAATGATTTATGTATTTAATTTTATACATACATACAAATAAAAAACATATACGCATTGACTTGAGAACGTCTTCTGTTATTTTTTGGTATTTTTTTTTTCTGGCTGGCAATCTAATTTTTGGGTACGAAATGAATGATGTCCTCTTGACCAGTACATATACGAGGTTCTCCATGATTCCTTGTAGAGGTGACGACGATCGAGGGAATCATATCGCGTGCGATTCGCGGCCTCTCGCAGGACCAGGCGGCGCGGCGCGCGGAGCACCCGCACGACGCGGCGCAGGTACAGGAGTTCATACAGAAGCTGAGCGCGCTGCAGAACGGACAACTGCCCTGGACCATCGAGCTCACGGACATCACCGGTGAGACAAAACCTTATTAACACGGAACTCAAAACATTTATTACAACTCAACCATTTACAGGCACTTTTGAACTGTCACGGAGTCGTTCAGTTAGTTGGTTGAAGCTAGTTGCCCATTCCAAAACGTAGATCTCTATGGAGAAGAACGGGCAAGAAACTCCATGGACACTTTTGAATCAAGATATCGTAGGTAGGCTCTAAAGATTGCAGGATGCAAGAGACGGCGAAGCGAGCTCTAATTTTATTACATTCCGCTACGCTTCATAGGAGTCACTTGGTCGACTTACGCAGAAAAGTTTTCCATCTAACAAAATGTAGGATGTATGAGCGAGCGAAGCGAGCTCGAAAGTTTGAGCACCCCGTTTTGCATTTACTTAGCTTTTCTATAGACGCTGATAGGTACTAGGTGGCTCCATGGATCGCGGGGCCTTGCTTGGACACTTGCCCAGAGTAGCCAACTACCAAATTGTAGGATGTATGAGCGGGCGAAGCGAGCTCGTTATAGCACTCCGTCTGGACTTAGCTTTTCTTAAATAAAAATACAAATAATGATTAAAGTTCTGTATATTCGTTTTTTGCCACCGACTTTTTCACTTTGCATTGTTTTTTTTTTGGAAGTCGGATGCTTTTTTTTGCGTGCATAGTAACTACTGTCCCTCCTTCAGGCAATACTTTCCTCGAAAACCCTGAAGCGCCGCGCCGCGACCCGCGCGCCACGCGCCTTCTGTTTGAGCGCTCCGAGACACAGGAGCACGCGCTCGGCATCTACAGCCACAAGGAACACGAGGAGGTAGGTAGGTGAGGTTATGTAAATGGTGGATTTTGGAGACGGGTTAGTGAAGAATTACGATATACGTCGCCTCTGTTTTGCTTCGCTCCCGTGGCGTCCGAGTTATATCTTTCTTCTCTCTCATGTAACGAAATGCGAAAGTGAAAACTTCTTTAGGAGCGTTGAGCACTTTTTGGCTGAACAAAAATCATGGAACTCGCGTCATCGTCACCGAACGCTTGAACACACGGGTTTTTTTTTTTTTTTTTTGAGGATGGGAAATCATCAAATAACTTCTCCCGCTCTGGGTGGAGCAGGAGGGCGTGTCAGACTTTTACTGACTAAAACCCACCCGTGTTCCCTCAGTTGCCTGTGTGCCAGGGGCGACGGTATCTCTTTCGAACAACCCGCACCCCTAGCAGGCATCAGCCCTTGCAGACCCCACCCTTTGGTGCTGACATCTCTTTGAGGCGCGCGTGGAACACAACGCGCCGTCGACCCGGGCTTGGTCCTTACCGGACAGCGAGCTACCCATTACTCGCCGTCCGCAAGCCCGCGCCTACGGTGGCCGGGAATCAGCCTGGGATTCCCGACGCCCAGGCCTTCTCCCGCGGCGACTACGGCCATGAGGGCGCATATACTGCCTCTCCCTCACGTGCGCCGCCTCCCTCTTCGCGAGCATTACTGCTTCGCAGAAGGAGGTGACGGCTAACCATTCACTCTCGCTCCGTACCATGGCCTGCACCAGGGCCGGACGCGAGAGATCGCCGCCGCCGATCGCCTCCACGAGGACACGGCGGTGCTCCGCCCAAGCTGGGCAGACCGCCACCGTATGCTCCACCGTGTCCTCAGGGCGATCTTCGCAATGGAAACACCCGGGCGTTTCCTCCCGCCTTATACGAAACAGGAACCTCCCGAAACAACCGTGTCCGGTGAGGACCTGCGTCAGGCGGAAGGTGAGGACGCCATGCCGCCTCTCAAGCCACTCCTCAAAGAGGGGACTTACCGCCGCTATCGTGGCGTGCCCAGCACTGGGTTGCAACAATCGCGCTCTCCATGTCGCCATGAGATCCCGCCGGAGCTCTGTCCGCTGCACCTCGATTTCTCGCGGCAGCGGAGTAACGCCCCGGCGTTTGGCCTCCTCGCGCCACTCCCAGATATGCGCGAGGACCTTTGCCTCCAGATCCCATGGCGGTAATCCGGCAAGGAGGCCCGCCGCCTCACCCGAGATCGTGCGGTATCCCCGGATGAACACACGGGTGAGTCGCGCGTTGATGTCTTTAGAAAAGTCCCTTTCTTTCATTAGGAAATTCTAATTCTTTTATACCTTTCTTTCCCTTTGTATTTTTATCGTATAAATCTGTGCTGTTACCTTTAATGGCTGAAGTCGATCGTTGCCCTCCCCTGGGTACGCCCATGTGTATAGCGTACCGACGCACCGCCACGCCAGCAATCGGTTTTACGTGCGACTATAGATGTTTCATATCAATTTAATCATCATTATTCTCCTACCCTAATCCCAATTTATTAGTGGTCGCCGCAACATGTATTTTTCCCACACATCTGTATCAGTCGTCATCTCCGTAGTCGCACCCTTTCTAACCATATCATCAGTCACACAGTTTGCTTTGGTCTCCCCCTACTCTAAGTTAGATTTGTTCCACAAGCACTTTTCCATAAGAAATTTGTTCTTATGGAACAAATCTAACTTAGAAAGATGTATTATTGATTCTAATGATTATAAATCTGTAAATACGTACATGTTATAGTCGCAAATCATATTTTGATCAACAAACAAGCTGACACTCACCTGAACATTGCAAAAAACGTAACAAAATTTGAATTTCGCGCTCTACCACTGCGCATTCACCTTAATATTCACAACTATTATACTAAAGTCCCCGTCACGAGAAGCTTTAAATTTTGTAAATAAAGAACTTTTACAAAGTTACGCAACGACGATTAAATCAACAACAAATCATCAAGTAACATACGTGTAATACGAAACTAACAAGCAATTTCACTTGGTCGGGTTATATTTTAGCGATATAAAGTGCTGTCGTCTAATTTTTTGCGGTCCCCGACCGACCCTTGCTCATTGAAGCGCCAGCCCGCGCCGCAGCTGAGCCAGTAGCTTTAAATTCCCCGATTAATAATAATAATGCCAATATTTTGATCCAGCCTGTCCCCAATAACAGCTGTCCCCCTATCAGTGACGCCCTGAGCCGAGGCCCGTACTCCACAGGGGGTGCCCTCAGCGTGCAGTCGCTTAGTTTGTAATTTTTTAGTTTGTAAGCCCTTGCTGGAGGCGTTAAGTTAATTCTTAATGGCAGCCCCAGGAAAGCCCGGTTAAGCAGTCACGGCCTCTCAAAGTCAACCACGAGATGCCCGACAAAAAAAAAAAGTTTTGCGGAACTGAAACGCGTCGAACTCATGGAACGTAAACATTTGAATCCCGGAATGTGTGTTTACAAAATTTATCGCTTCTCGTGACGGGGACTTTATATTGCAACAACATATTACTTACATCAAAAATGTTGAATTTATAATTACCTATAAGAACGATGTTTTTGCTTAGGTACCCGTTGCTAACGGTGACGACGACCACCGAACTGAACCGAAGTTGAACGGAATTGGCAAACAGCTGCCCGAACAGGCGGACCAGGCGAACCAAGCGGGCCACCTGCTCGGGCCAGCGGACAGTGGCGCCATGCCGTACGAGCAGCTAGCGGGCGACGAGGTGATGGTATTCCGGACCAACTGCCCCGACTGCGACGCGCCCTGTGACACCAATATGAAGATGACAAGTTAGTATAGTTACTTCACTTTTTATATAATAAGCAAAAACAAACACAAAAAGAGTTGGCAACGCCGCAAATAGCTGTCAAATATTTACCTGACGGCGCGTCTAAAGGTTTGACGATGCAAACTTAGAGTTTATTTTAGAACGATTTTGACAGCTGTCAACTTGACGTAACCCGCGGTACTGAGACAGGACAGCTCGCCAAAAATAAGATCGCCATTTCGCCAAGTAGTATTAGTCTTCTGTGATTGTGACTACC
Source organism: Antitype chi (assembly GCA_947359405.1). NCBI lineage: Eukaryota > Metazoa > Arthropoda > Insecta > Lepidoptera > Noctuidae > Antitype > Antitype chi. The sequence continues at coordinate 1,203,921 of OX375837.1, forward strand.
CTCGCAATGCAGTGAGTTGATTTATTTGCGCTCGTGTCTCACGTATAAACCGCGACACGTAAGTTGAACCAAAATTAGAAGACAACCGAAGGTATGAGCGCGTGCACTCGTTGCCTCGCACGGAAAAAGAATGACGACACCTTCTAGCATAGTCATAGATGTAACGTGTAGTTTAGGCATAACTTAAACGATCGCGGCACGTAAGTTGAACCAAAATGTCGGATTTCATTTCAACTTACGTGTCGCGGTCTATACTCAGTGGAACGTCGTTCACATCATAGTTCATTCACGAATGTGATCAGAGACTTGTATAGACTAGGCTATTGTTCATTCAGAATATTATTGACTTTCATATACTTAAGTTAAGCGTCCACTGCGTCGGAATCGAAGCGTACGGAGTGTACGAGCCGTCAGTATTTACAAAATGCCGATAGGGTGCGTCCACTGCATTCGGATTTTGCATCGGCAATATCGGTATTTTCAAAGCAATCGAGTTCGACTGTGGACGAGTATTCACATTATGGAGGATACTGACGAGGATATTGTAATCATTAGTTGTTTATTATCAGCAGAGGAGAAGAAAAACAAAAGGAAACGAAAGATGTGGGTTCATAAAATAAACTTAAAAAGGCCTACTTTCGGAGAATTTCATATATTAGATATATATTTTGATTTATTAGAAGATGAAAATATTTTTTTTGGATATATTCATATGTCTCGAACCAAATTCTTTGAACTTCTTTAAACCGCACCTAAATAAGCAAGACACAAAGTTCACTGCGGATGACGTCACCGGCAGAAATACCGGTCTCTGGCGCAGTTATGCCGATCCAGTGCACGCTGTACCATACAAATCAATACAAAGCAACGAAACCGTTCGCTCCGTACGAGCCGATTCCGACGCAGTGGAGACTTAGCTTTACTTACATGTTCTCGCCCGCTTACCCACGCATATAGACAATAAAACCCCTTCCGATGAAGAGGACGTATGTCTTTATTAAATAAATTGTAAAGGAGGTTCTGGTACAACGCCAAATTAAAATTTTCTTACCTTTTTTCAATTTACAGGCCAGCGTCAGGTTGTATGTCGATTATGACATGATTATTTATTTAACCGGTCACGCATAATCGGTACGATACCGTAGAGCTTACATCATTTGAAGACTCAAAACTTTTTAGTGGCCCATTCACACACACATATTATACAACCCTAGTTTTAGTATATGTGAAACCCGGAACACATGTCTAGTCTATTTTTATGTAAAGAATCTTATTTACTAAATTTCAAAACTGTATCATGAAAAATCACAAGGTTATAAGCTTGTTATGTTACCTAGTTGTCTACACAAACATGGTCACCACGCGGCGCACCCGCGTCGCTCTTAGCGTCCAGCGTCGTATTGTGCTCATTGATAATAATTAAATAATTAGGCAGTAGGTACATAACCGTACGGCGATTGTATTGTAATTAACTGGTGATAACATTTTCCATCACACACTTACAAAACTTTTTTGGGGAAAAAATATAACATGGTGTAAAATTATTGGAATCGATTCAGTTACTTATTCTGAACAAACTATATTCAGGTTTCGGACATACTAAAAATAATGTTGTTTAGTTCTAATAACAAATTAATCGAAACAGGTAAGTATTTGACAGCTTTTTGCAATGTTGCCAACTTTCAAAAAGCGCAGGCTGAATTAGGCCGGGAAAATATATATGTTAACGGAAAAGTGTGTAATCCGTCATTCCTAGTAAATGTGTACAATTCCTAAAATAGATAGGAAATGTATGATATATTTTGTAACATACACTTTTCCTAGGAAATCTATGCATTTCCTAAATAGCAATCGGAAATGTATTAAAAGTTAGTGACAGAAACGAATCGCTGCAAAACCGACTCCACGTAGTCTTGTCTGCCCTACCCCTAGAGTGTTATTTAAATCCGCGTAGGCGCGGAGGGTCGAGGCGGGCCGCGAGCTGAGGAGCAGGTGGTATTAGCGGTCGCCGACGCGGCTGAGGCTGCAGCAAGCCGAAGCTGCGGCTGTGAGCGCGAATACCATCTGCGACTATAAGCTCGCGTGGGACCGCCGGAGACCCGCAGCACCGAAGCCGTGACAGAAACCATGCGAGCAATTCTAGAAAGCATTACTTTTTATGTATTTCCTAGTATGTTCTCGGAATAGCATAAAATTCCTAGGAAATACATACATTTCACAGGAAATGTGTGTATTAAAGAATCTTTGAAACATTATTTTACACATTTCCTAAGTAGGCTCGGAAGTGCATATATTTCCTAGGAATTGTGTACAATTCCTAGGTTTCATACATTTCCGGTAACATATACAAAAATAAACGAAAATCTGTTCACAGTTGAAAACAACACCCATCTGCAGTCGGGATGTTTTCAATGTAAAGTCTCTCATATTTTCCTGCTTATGCTGCGCAATACTAGCAATCGCCAAATTTATTCCGCCAAACCTGGGCCTCACGTCTGCTATTTTTATAAATTCGTCGTTCCAACACGATCTCATTGTCATTTTTCTAAAAGTTCGTAATCTGCAAAGTTCATAATGGTCGATCATTGGTCGGTCAATGGTGTCGTAATAGAATTGTGTTATAATACTTATAATGGCATTGTCGTATTGCCATTATTATAAAACCCGTTAGTAGAAATGATTTTCGAAAAACTACTACTAATTTTGAACATTCATGCCAGATTTCATTTATATATATTTTTACATATTATTTATTAATGTTATCATTATATACGAGATTACCAATAAATGCCATTTCTTTTAATGGAGTGTCAGTGGCTGACCATTGGAAAGTTATAATGACGCCATTATATTAGTAGATTATCAAACTTGTCAAAATCAACAATTATGAAATCAATGATAGACCATTCTGACACTATTGTAATAGCAGACTTGAGGCCCTGGAGCACTGTTTAGATCTAATACTTGTACAGGCGCCAGCACATCAAGCTACCTCAAACTGTCAAATTTTCCCAATTGAACATAAACCTTATTCGTTTTGCAATAATGTTGAAAATCTATCAAAGAAATTTGACAAATTGGAGTACCTTGATGTGCTGGCCTCTGTACAGCCGTACAACCTATTTGGTATACAGGCAAAATAATCCTGTTTTCAATTCACTGCTTACTTTACCCGACTACGGCAAAGCAAAAAGGTGGGTTGTGCTTTTGAGCGGTAGGTATGCATGTGGGTATGTATGTATGTTCATGTGTTCCCTCATAACTTCTTAACTTACAATAATTTGACAAATGAGGTATCGTTGGAAGCATCTTGATCGTCCACTGGTTCAAGGCTATGTCGTATTAAAAGTCTTGTCTAAGTAATGAACTAAAAAAAAAGAATACACCACCTATTCAATATTTAAAGAACTTGGTTTATTACCGGTACCCTCTCTCTATATTTATGAAGTAAGCATGTTTGTTAAAAAGCATAAAGACCTATTTAAAAAGGCAGAGGATGTATATCCTCGAAACCGACGAGATCCTCACAGGCTTATATTAAGTGACTTACCGAGACTGGCTAAATATAATAAAAGCTGTTTAGCCATGTGTGTTCGGGTGTACAATAAAATTCCAAATGTCCTAAAAACTTTAGATCTTAGATTGTTAAAAAAAAAACTATATGAATGGTTAAAAACGAATAACTTTTACAGCATTAAAGAATTTACTGACGGGAAACATTTTTAAATGTAACCAACAATATTTGCATGCTATGATATAAGCTAAACATGTATGCTCTATAATGCCTTTAAACAATTTTAAATACCTACCATGTTTTATGCAAATAAATATTATTTCTATTTCCAATGAAATCTCACTTGACATAATAATGAATTTTAATTACTGTCCCGTCTTTAGTGGCGGTCACAATTTTAAGACAAATCGATTGACGCCAGAATCATCGACATCGGCCCAAGCGTTTGGTCTCTAAGAGTGCCCCAAAGGAACAAACATACATACATATATATGCATAGGCTGATAAACATATTACGTCCTTTGCGTCGCGCAGTCGGGTAAAACGAATTGACTGCTCAGCTCACTCACAACATTATTTAAAAGGGCTTATGTTTAACTTACCACCAGCTATAGTAACATATAACAGACAAAAATAGTAAATGATCACCAAAATTAAACCCGCATTTTAATGTAAAATTATAACCAAAGTTTTAACATCTCGCTATCCTGTTTAGGCAAAATGACTCCAAATAAACTGACCTAACCTAACCTAACAATGACAGTGGTTTATTTAGATAGAAATAGTGCATTAATTTGCTCGCTAAGATTTGGTGATCATTTACTACATTTGGTGTTCGAATACAATTTAAAGTGCAGTCGTGACTAAAATAGCTAGTACTATTGTAATTTTAGACTTTATTTTTCTGGTGTCAAGTTTATATTTTTGGTAAAAGAACTAAGGGTATCAAAGCATTTTATGGTGGTCATTATATTTAACCCCATTTAAAAGTAGTTTCAAGACTGTACACCAAATACCTTGTTCAACTGTACAATCATGAATCGTAGTTAACAACAATATTCTTTACATAACTCGTTCATAGAGTTTCATTGCTGACCGTACATATCTACGCTGCTACCAGGCTTGCAGTAAGCTGGCAGATTAGTTAGTTGTGCTAGGTCCCAAGAGCCTCACGTGTGCTGTACTGTCTGTGTTGCTTGCAGACATCCCGCACTTCAAGGACGTGGTCATCATGAGCACCACCTGTGACGTCTGCGGGCACCGCACCAACGAGGTGACAACACTGCATTACATTTTTGAAGTGAAAACTAATTTAAGCGCGTTGGGCATTTTTTGAGATTGAAAAAAACAATTGAACTCGCGACACTGTTACCGACACCACTGACAATACGAACGTACGAACGAACAACGTTGAACGTTGTTTATTCTGACGATTCAAAAAATATTTCCTGACAATTCAAAAAATATTTCCTGACGATTCAAAAAATACACACGTAATTGTTCAAGTTTTTCACTTCTGTCGGCACTGTCGAATTGTTCGCACAGTGGTTGAAAGTAGACCATCATTCATTGATATTTTAAGTTTGAATTATAAAGAAATAAAACCTTTCTGTACCTACTCTTCCATATAAACTTTACCTGAGCCAAATTTCATACTTATCCGTCCGCGTAATTTTCTTAAAAAGAGGTTCAAAGTTCTTGCTTAACGAATCTTATCTCTATTATATAAAAATGAATCCCTATTTCCCTTGGTCACGGCATCACACGTGAACGGCTGGACCAATTTTGCTAATTCTTTTTTTGTTGTGTTTGTTATTGTCAGGAGAAGGTTCTTATGAAAGAAAAAATAAAGAAAGTTGCGAATTCAATATTCATAGTTAAGACAGTACAAGGTCTGTCGGGTCAGCTAGATAATTGTATGGATATTATATTACTACTGCACAACTAATCTTTCCCAAATTGTAGAAAAGACAGCAAAGATTCAGCAACATTAAGGTCAAAGTACACAGTGCACGTAATGCTGACGCTGACTGTGCTTCACGTTCACACCCTCGTGTGTACACACTCACGTTCAGTTTGGGTTCCTATAGTCATATTATGTATGATTTGCAGGTGAAGTCGGGCGGTGGGATAGAGGATAAGGGAGTCCGCTTCGAGCTGCGCATCGCTGGCAAAGACGACTTCTCACGAGACGTGCTCAAGGTACGTGCCATTAATGTCCCTCCTATAATGTAATACCTTTAAACGAGCAATTCTTGTATATCTGTATAACATATAAAATATAAATTATTATGTTAAAATGTTTGAATACTTACAAATAAAATTGAAATTTCGAATCCGATTTAAATATTCTTTTATATTTGTCATTCTAATTTTAAACAGTTTTGCATTGCACCAAGATTCTATGTGAGTTCAACCTTTTTTTGTATAAAATCTGATTGAGTTTTCAAATAATTTGTGTCAAAATAAAATGTAATTTATATCAAAAGCACTAAGGAGTATTGATATCAACTTCGATGCAAATCACCCCCGAAATAACTTTCTACCCATTTTTAACCCCGTTAGGCGTTAAGTTTCAATAAAATACGAAACACGTCTGCCATCAATTCTATTATAGAATGTTTATTAAAAATTTGAAGTAGATTGGACCAAGGAATCACGTTGTCCCATACAAACTTTGCTCCCGTTTTTCACCCCCTAAGGGGTAGAATTTCAAAAATCCTTTGTTATCGGATGCCTACGTCATACAAAGAACACACCCTCCAAGTTTCAGGTCTCTACGATCAGCGGTTTAGGCTGTGCGTTGATCCGTCAGTCAGTCATTCAGGACAAAGCATTTTATATGTATAGATATAATAATAGGTCTTTACCTATGAAATTGCCGTTTTGTATGAAAAAATTTAAACGAATTTTTTTCATGTATTTTTTATTTGTATTAATCGAAATAATCACCCATGCAATCAATGCATCTTTGCCATCGCAGTGGCAGTTTATTGATGCCCTTCTTAAAGAAATCAGCTGGACGGGAGGCAACAAATTCTTCAAAGGCATTTTGTACTTCCTCTCGGGTATTGAATTTTTTTCCCGCCAAGAAGTTATCCAAATTCTGGAAAAAGTAGTAGTCTGTAGGCGCAAGGTCTGGTGAGTAGGGCGGATGACGGAGAGCTTCCAACCCCAGTTCTTGCAACTTGGAGACCGTCTGCTGTGCAGTATGAGGTCGCGCGTTGTCGTGCAGGACCAGCGGAGACGAGCGATTGACCAATGCTGGTTGGAGATGTGCCAGCTTCTCCATCATTGTGTTCAGTTCTTCACAGTACACATCTGCAGTAATGCTCACCCCGTTTGGTAAGAAGCTGTGATGAATCACACCGGCGCTAGACCACCAAACAGTGACCATCACTTTTCTAGGGGTAAGTTTTCGTTTAGGGCATTGTTTAGGTGCTGAACCAGGATCCAACCAACTTGCTGAGCGCTTGCGGTTATCAAACAGAATCCATTTTTGATCGCAGGTAACAATGCGGTTCAAAATTCCTTCATTTGTGTGTCTGTTGAGCAGTGCAAGGCACGTCTCGACGCGTACTTTGCGCTGACGATCATTGAGTTCGTGGGGCACACATTTGTCAAGCTTTTTTACCTTGCCAATTTGACGCAAATGGACCAATATTGTTTTGACGCTAACGTCGAAAGCTGCTGCTAATTCAGCCGTAGATTGTGTATCATCAGCTTTCACAATCGCCTTTAATTCGTCATTGTCGACCAAAGTCTTCGGACGACCGCGTGGTTCATTTTTCAGGTCGAAATTTCCAGAACGGAAGCGAGCAAACCAATAACAGGTGGTGCGTTGGTTTGTAGTGTTAGCTCCGTAAACGTCGTTGATGTTGCGTGCCGCTTGTGCCGCGTTGCTGCCACGACGGTACTCATATTCCATAATTACTCGAATTTTTAACGTATCCATGATGACGAAAATGATTGAAATGCGATGAAAATGTAACACTAATCAATAAACAAATGACTGCTTTTGGAAAAAAAATCCAAGCTTCACGGCAATTTCATAGGTAAAGACCTAACATTAGGTCTTCACCAATGAAATTGCCGTTTTGCAGTACTGGCCATTTCAAATCAAAATAATTTTTGTTTGGGTAAGAATTCTAATTTCAAATTAATTTTAATTCAAAAACATGGATTTTTTTTCCAAAAGTAGTCATTTGTTTATTGATTAGTGTTACATTTTCATCGCATTTCAATCTTTTTCGTCATCATGGATACGTTAAAAATTCGAGTAATAATGGAATATGAGTACCGTCGTGGCAGCAACGCGGCACAAGCGGCACGCAACATCAACGACGTTTACGGAGCTAACACTACAAACCAACGCACCACCTGTTATTGGTTTGCTCGCTTCCGTTCTGGAAATTTCGACCTGAAAAATGAACCTCGCGGTCGTCCGAAGACTTTGGTCGACAATGACGAATTAAAGGCGATTGTGGAAGCTGATGATGCACAATCTACGGCTGAATTAGCAGCAGCTTTCGACGTTAGCGTCAAAACAATATTGGTCCATTTGCGTCAAATTGGCAAGGTAAAAAAGCTTGACAAATGGGTGCCCCACGAACTCAATGATCGTCAGCGCGAAGTACGCGTCGAGACGTGCCTTGCACTGCTCAACAGACACACAAATGAAGGAATTTTGAACCGCATTGTTACCTGCGATGAAAAATGGATTCTGTTTGATAACCGCAAGCGCTCAGCAAGTTGGTTGGATCCTGGTTCAGCACCTAAACAATGCCCTAAACGAAAATTTACCCCTAGAAAAGTGATGGTCACTGTTTGGTGGTCTAGCGCCGGTGTGATTCATCTCAGCTTCTTTCCAAACGGGGTGAGCATTACTGCAGATGTGTACTGTGAAGAACTGAACACAATGATGGAGAAGCTGGCACATCTCCAACCAGCATTGATCAATCGCTCGTCTCCGCTGCTCCTGCACGACAACGCGCGACCTCATACTGCACAGCAGACGGTCTCCAAGTTGCAAGAACTGGGGTTGGAAGCTCTCCGTCATCCGCCCTACTCACCAGACCTTGCGCCTACAGACTACTAGTTTTTCCAGAATTTGGATAACTTCTTGGCGGGAAAAAAATTCAATACCCGAGAGGCAGTACAAAATGCCTTTGAAGAATTTGTTGCCTCCCGTCCAGCTGATTTCTTTAAGAAGGGCATCAATAAACTGCCACTGCGATGGCAAAGATGCATTGATTGCATGGGTGATTACTTCGATTAATACAAATAAAAAATACATGAAAAAAATTCGTTTAAATTTTTTCATACAAAACGGCAATTTCATAGGTAAAGACCTATTATTATAATCTGAATCTTGGAAACGGCTCCAACGATTTGCATGAAATTCAGTATGCAGGGAGTTTCGGGGGCGATAAATCGATCTAGCTAGGTTTCATTTTTAGAAACCGAAAAAGGAAATTACGGTCATCCAGATATTAAGGTTAAAAGAATGTTACTAAAAAAGAAAAAAAAAATTTTTTTTGAGCGCCTTCGCTTCCAATTTTGATCTTTAGCAAATACATTGGTCCCCGTATTTTTGCAGTCAACGCTGCGCAGCGGAGAATATATTAATTAAATATGCGTAAAAGAAGTCGCTTGTTTACAAAAACCGGACAAGAGCGCGTTGAATTCGCGTGGACAGGGTTCCGTACGATGAATATGATCCCCACCAAAAACTATGACTGTAAAGTAGGTTGCAAGGACTTGCGGAATGATCGCTCCCGTCCGTTGTAACATCGAAAATATTTTCTGGTACATACGGCATCCCTATTTGACAGAGCTCTTCTTTGAAGCATATCCCATGCGTGATGTATTAAGTTTTTATTAATTTTAGTCCAGAGGTCCTAGTTTAACTTTTGTTACTTTAAGTTATAGCTATATTTGCATTATGCAGAATTGCATATGTAAGCGGGCATGCCCTTTATGCCTGGAGGCTTTTATTTAGATTGGAAGTGCTGTTTACGTTTTACTTAAAAAAATAAAAAAAATTGTTTTCAATTTTTGATGGTATATTGGCGTGTGCTAGCTGACATATGGCAAATTCAATGTTTTTTTTTGTGTTTCGTAATTAGGAAGTGGTGAAGGGCGGGCGTTTTGGGGGGACGGTCTTATGTAATTTTATTTTAGGACGTTCAAAAAGAGCTGACTCTCAGCCTAGTTTGAATAAATGACTTTTGATTTTGATTTTGATCAATGGGATTCAAGTCTGGCGATTGAGCAAATTACCAAAAAAACTTGGCCATATTTTTTTTTTTTGGTGTCATTCTCTGATTTTCGCCCTGAAAATATATCCAGTTACTTAATATTCCAAAGACGCGCATGATCTACTATGCTACACGGATCTTTTGGCGTTTGAATGACATTGACAGGGGGCGTTGTTGATAAACGTTTGTATATTTTTTTTTTGTGAAATTGTATTTAAGAATCAAATAGGTGGCGCTAATTCCGATTTTGGCCACGCGCCAAAAGATCCTCGTCCAACGTTAGTTTGACATACAGGATATTTTTTTATCCAGTGCGCAAACTGTAACCATGAATTCAGCATAATTATCATTCTAGACCCCCCAGCGTAGGAATTTTTCGTCGGTTATACAAAAAAATAATATCATTTGTTCCATACATTTTGACCGCGTTGGTATTACACTTTTCTATGAAACAGCTGATTTCTTTTTGTACAACCGCCTTAAATTTGTTACGCTATTTCTAGAATGATATTATGCTGAATTCACGGTTACAATTCACGAACTGGCTAAAAATGTACCCTGTATAATCTATTTAAACTTGCACTTGCAGTCAGAAACCTGCAGCATGGAGATACCGGAGCTGGACCTGGAAGTGGGAGGCCACGCTCTAGGGGGGCGCTTCACCACGGCCGAGGGTCTCATAAGCGCCACGGCGGCGCAGTTGCGCGACTGCCCCGGCGCCATCGGCGACGCGCCCGGCGTCAACCGACACCGGCTCGATAAGTACGTATTCGTATTCTATGGGCGAAGGAAGGCTAAGTAATATTAGCCGCACGGATCGATCGATCAGGTTAAGCTACGCTTGCCGCGGTTAGTCTGTGGATGGGTGACCATCTTAACATACCAAGACCTCTCTGTGCCTTGAAAAGCACGTTAAGCCGTTGGTCCCGGCTGTTATTTGTAGATCTGTGACAGTCGTTACGGGTCCTCAGAAGCCCGAAAGTCTGACAACCAGTCTTACCAAGGGGTATCGTATTACCCAGTAACTGGGTTGTGGAGGTCAGATAGGCAGTCGCTCCATGTGAAATACTGGTATTCAGCTGCATCCGGTTAGACTGGGAGCAGACCCCACAAAGTTAGGCAGTTGATGATGATTCGATAGGCGAAGGTCAACGCCCGTAATCGGTCTGTGAACCACGTTGACAGAGTGCGCGTAGACCGCTCAGCTGTTTTTTGTAATTTATCATGGAACTTAGATAACATTCTCGTTTGGTTGCCTAAATGTACATGTTCTCTCCACTTGAAATAAGATTAGACATATAACTAAACCTTTTTACACGCTTTATATTAGCTATTCACTTATATGTTTGTATGTAACTGACTCCTTTGAGCGCGATTTTGACCCACTTTAAACGGTCAGATTTCATTGAAACTTTGTAAACTTGTCGAGGACCGATGACAATTCAATAATTTAAAAAAAAAATTGAGAAAAAAAACACGTTTTTGTAGTTAGCAGAACTAAAAAATAGAAAATAAATAATAGTTTAAAAAACTAAAAAACACGCTTTAAAATCCAAACTAAAAAAGGAGAAAATAATTTAATTCAATTAAAAAGCGTGGGGTGCTTGACATTAATTGATTATAAAAATACCTCAAAAAGCACCCCACGCTTTTTAATTGAATTAAATTATTTTGAATTATTTATTTTCTATTTTTTAGTTCTGCTAACTACAAAAACGTGATTTTTTTTTCCTTTTTTAAATATTTTTATTGTTTTTATATTCCTGACAGCAAACCCTTTCAGTTGATACCCATATCATGGGAGTGGATTTCAAACAGCCAGTCCGCCATCTTGGGGAGGCCGCCATATTGGATTTGTAATGACGTTTCTTAGCTAGTCATGTATTGTCATCAGAACTCAGAGCGTGTGCAAAATTTCATCCTAATCGAAGACCCGGGAAGTGGGTCAAATTGAGATTCCAAGATTTTCTTACATACATAGTTACTTACAAGTGAAGCTAATATAAAGCGTGTAAAATACCTCAAAAAGCACCCCACGCTTTTTAATAGACTTAAATTATTTTCTACTTTTTTAGTTTTGTTTTAAAAGCGAGATTTTTTAAAGACTTTTGAATGGCTTTTTATTTGAGTATTCTGTTTCCGTATAGACAATATTAACGTATAAATACATATTTGATGTACATTGTCGAACAGTGGAGTAATACACTCCCGAAGTTTGTATGGAACAAATGTCGACTAGATAAGTTCGCTACCCACTAACACCCGCGCCCGCGCAGCTTCGTGTCGCAGGTGGAGGCGGTGCTGCGCGGCGAGCGCGCCGTGACCGTGATCCTGGACGACCCCGCCGGGAACTCCTACGTGCAGAGCCTCGCAGACGACCCCAACGCGCCGGATGAAGGTCGGGCATTCATGATATTAATTTTATGTAAATTTGTTCAAAAAATTAAAGAAAAATATTGTCATCCATACAGGATAATTTTTTTACAAAAGCGCATTCCATGTTAGCCAACATCTCAACTTTAGGTGAATATGCATCCGAATATCCGATCTCTGGTTATGATTGTTCACCTCACTATCAATGAACAGCTCAATGCAGTTGTTTCAAAATTACAGCATCTTAGAGTCTGCATACACTACACAGTGATAGCGAGATGATGACAATTATCTCTTAAGCCGATAACAGTTTCACGGCATTGATACTCCATAGGTTTAGGTAGTTAAATAAAGGTAAACAAAAAAAAACACCTGACTCATAGATGCGAAACCTTTTATTTCAAATGTTAAAATCATATTATTTATAGTCCTATAATAATAGGCTCTATTCTGAATCTGATGAACTATCAATCACACTAATAATAATAAATCGTTCCGATGTATCATAAATTATTTTGCTAGCTATAATAACACAGTAAAAAAAAATCGAAATGCACTCGCAAATTCGTAAATGTCGATTGTTGAGAGCGCTTTCAAAGGCGTCTGGTTAACCGACTTAAACGTAATACCTGCCACTTCAGTCACACACACCACACACATCACAGTTGTACTTTTCAATTTAGCAATTAGTTGTATTTTCTAAAAGGTTTAGGGAACCTGTCTATTTGGGCTCATTACAATAGGCAGATTACAAAATATTATATTATTATACAAATCTAACTAATACTCAAGTAGTTACATCTAGGAAGGGTAGTTTAAGAATAAATCATAAAGTTTAATATACATTAGTAAAAGAGGAAACTATCGTATAAATCGAAAATAAATTTGAAATTGTTACCCCGTATTTTTAAACAAGAAAGTGTCAACTATGAAAATCCTTTTTTTACGATTTGTTTAACTTTATTTAATTACCTAAACCTATGGAGTATAGGTTAACTAGAAAGTAGCGAAAGAAAAAAAAAGAAAAATCTTATACAAGTGCAGCTATCAATAATAGGTAATGTACGATTGTTGACACATTGCTCACGTAAAGGCGGAGATTTCTTGAAAACGGTCAGTAAGGTGGTTTTTTAAAGCAGTGTATCTCTTTAACCGTTAATAAAAAAAAATAAAATAAATGTGTTTTTTTTAAGCCTTTTCGCATACAGTGATCGAACTCTAAACATACTTTAATGCATCAAAAAAATCATCAAAGTCACCTCTTAATTATCTTTAAAAGCAGTTTATACCTTCAATAACAATTATAATTATAATTAAAAATATACCATAAAATTCCAAATGCCAAACTGCATCCAGTGATGGATTATTTATTATTAAATCTAATTTTATACGATTTTATTTGCATTTTTACGACTCTTGCTCATTTATTATTCGAATTTATTACAACAGATTTTAACCCGTATCGAATTGCAATAAGAACTATTATCGCTCATAACTACAATATTTAAAGTTACTATGGCATTAAATCAAAGTTACAAGTATGTACATACTTAAATACTATGACTATATTAATTAACAAAAGGAAAAAACTAAATATTTAAATATGATTATTATTTTATTTTTTAATATTTTTTTATTTTATTTTATTTAATAATATTTTATGTGTTATGTTATTTAAGATAGTTTAATTAAGGACCACGCTACCGCATTAGGAATTTCCTGTAATGATAGCAGTGTTTGTGATAAATAAATAAATAAATATTGTTTAACATTGTGAATATATGTTGCAGGTCTGAAGGTGACCAGGTACGAGCGCACCTTCGAACAGAATGAAGAACTAGGTATCAACGATATGAGGACGGAAAATTACCGGCCCGCGCCCGCATCCGAACTAACTCCTAAGTCATAGCCTGACACACGCACACACACACCCACATACACACATCAAAAAAAGTTTGTGATCACTAGCATAAGCTGATATAATTTTTTAAATTGAACTTTATCAAGAAAAATATTTGTTGTGTTTTCTTTAAATAGAAATACCCTGTTTGAAATTACAAAATAAAACAAATGTTATTGTAACTTTGTTAGAAAGAAAAAGACTGTTTAACCAAACTTATACAACAATTTATTTAATAAAAGGTTTATATATAACTCCGCCCCTGGCTCGAACACATGAGGCCATCCTCCTGGGCATGCTGAGAATCAAGATATCCAGCATTTCTTGGGGTAACCTGTCCCATTCTTGAAGCTATTCAAGAATAGGACAGGTTACCCCAAGAAATCAGGGAAGCTGCTAAGCTTCCCTGAGCTCTGGCACTGTCTGGGGACGTGGCTGACAGTTCCAAACAGCTCGCTTAAGAGCATCCCACGCGTGCTCTATTGGGTTTAAGTCAGGCGAGCCGGCAACCCAGTCATAATATAATCTACCGTAACAAAAAAGATTTCGAATTTTCAAAGTGATCGCAAACTTTTTTTGATGTGTGTACAGTCCCGGACTTTAATTGATAAGCCACTATTAATCTTTCCAATTTTGCAGTTTTACACATTCACGAGATTACACGATTAAACACGAACTTAAACCGCATGCTCGTAAACAAGATGACAAATTACTTATAATCGGAAATAGTCTTTTCCATAGAGGTTGACTAATAAATTGTCAATGATAAATCAATACACTGTTGCATAAGTTGATCCAATCTATTTGATACTGACCTCCTTTGAATAAGAGCTCATTAAATACTCGTTATTTCTGAAAACCTATCCAAAGACAGTGACAGTTGAAATGTCAGAGACGATAATTTCGAATTTTGGTGAATCGTAGCCGTAACTATTTTTGTTAATATGCAACAGTTATCATATTTGTCATGAACGTCTCTTGGAAGCTACGCGTTCGGATAAAATCGTGGGTACTAATTTTTCTGATGTCGAAATGACTAATCATAACGTTACCATCGCTACGCTAAAACAATTGTTGCTAGGTTACGGTTGCTAGCCCTGCAATTGGTTGACTTTGGGTCGTCACTCTGGACATGTACGAGTATAACCGACTAAACCCGATTTGCATTACACGGCTAAAATAGGAATTGTGGCAAGTGGCTTATCAATTAAAGTCCGTGACTGTACATGCAACATAAGGATATGAATGTAGCTCGGGTGTTAGTCGACGGTCACTCGGACTTAATAACATCGCAGCGGGATTTTATTCGCGTTGAATTTTCAACTCTCTGTGTTGAGCCGAGTGTTGAGAATACAACAGAGTGTCTCAGCGTGTCGTAAAAACACAGTGTTCGATTTTGAACTCTCGGCGCTAACCGGTGCGTTGAAGATGCAGTGCGCGTAAAATATCCGCTGCGATGTTGTTACGTCCGTGTGTAGGTACATTCACAAGTAACCAGAGTTGTCGGATGTATTCGAAATTCAGTAAGAAACCAATATTTAATTATAAATGGTTGTTTTCCCGCGGCAGAACAACTTGCCTTAAGGTGAATGCGCAGTGGTAGACCGCGAAATTCAAATTTTCTTACGTTTTTGCAATTTTCAGGTTAGTATCGGGTTGTATCCTGATCAAAATGTGATTGGCGAATATAACAGGTACGTGTTTACAGAATTTAGTCATTAGAATGTCTAATATATCTCTTATAAGTTAGATTTCTTCCACAAGCACTTTTCCATAAGAAATTTGTTCTTATGGAACAAATCTAACTTAGAAAGATGTATTATTGATTCTAATGATTATAAATCTGTAAATACGTACATGTTATAGTCGCAAATCATATTTTGATCAAGTAACAAGCTGACACTCACCTGAATATTGCAAAAAACGTAACAAAATTTGAATTTCGCGGTCTACCACTGCGCATTCACCTTAAGGAGTACTTTCGAAGCATAGAGTACAAGTAAAAAAATAAAGATGTTTTTTGTTTTAAAATAATTAAAAAAACATATTCATCAATTCGAAAACGTGAGCGTCAATAGTAACACAGGTAACTTGTAGGTACTACTCGAACCGCACGCGCCGCCGACAAAGGAAACAGCGATGCATAAATGTTCAAAGCAAAATAAACTCTCGCACGTGGTGATACGGCATAAAATTTTTCACAATGGTTAATCTGCCATTTTTTGTTTCTAATATAAAAATTTGTTTATAAAACGATTGTATTATCAAGACAAAACCATTTCGCTGTGGGAAAACAACCATTAAATTTTCTCGGTGTCTACTTATTTATTTGCGTAAAACATGGTATAAATAAAACGGTCTTACAGTACAAAAATAGAGCAAACATGTTTTGCCAAGATTAAACATAGCATGCACATATTTGTAATAACAATTTTCTTAGAAAAAATATTATTATATTACAACAACACTATTTTCGTTCTAGGAATTGTTTTATACTATACAACGAGTAACATAATTAACGCAAGACCTCATACACCCCAATTAGAGTATTGAGTTAAAAGTATAATACGATGACCAAAACTATTTTTTTTAAAGCTAACTGATATTATTATGAAAAACGTGTCGACCCAAGCATTACTTTATGCATTTAAAATTGAGTCTTATTTCTTCTGTGATAAGATTGAATTTTCTTTGGCTCAATCAGTGGTCGGTATGGCAAATTAAATCATTTAAAAAAAATACTTATATTAAAAGTTACTGAAATCGATTCAGTAGTCAATTAGGAACAAACTACTTTCAGGTCTTGCGTCTATTCTATTGCACCTTGTAGAAGTTACCAATAAACCAATCATTCAATTTATTCTTTTATGTAATGGAATAAAATATTTGATAAGTGAACTGTTTGTTTTCTATTAATTAAATTCGATTTTATTCGGAAACATCCCTTTGTTTATTCTTAAACTACGATCCTGGTTACTTATCTGTTTTGGTGACCGTACGTCGAATGATAAGACTTATTTTTTTTTAATAAACTTTTATGTAAAAATTGTTATTTTTATTGATACTAACCTTCAAAGAAGTTAAAAAGGCCATTGTAAATTTTTAGAGCTAAAGTAGTTTTAGTACTTAAAGTAGCCGGTCCATAGAACCCCGTGTATAGACCCTGACAATATGCCTTGAATAGTGTTATCTTAACCTGCACCCTAATTGCGTAACTCAAGATTAATCATAATCTGTTTCGTTTTGAAACAGATGGCTAAACCATTGCTTCATACGTTCGAAAAATGTGTCTGCTCAACAACGTAAATAACGTAATGAATAATGTTGAACTGTCAAAATGAAACCGATTATGATTAATCGCTCCGCCAGGGGGGAGGCCTATGTCCAGCAGTGGACGTCCTTCGGCTGAAATGATGATGATGATGATGATGATTAATCGCGTGTTCGCAATTAGGGTGCTGGTCGGTACAGCGGGAGAATCTACGTGCCACCATATTAACCTCGGACCGCCAGTGCCCTGCGCTCCCTCTCAATATCTAGTCGGCAAGTATGTGCCCCAGATATTTAAATGTATTCACTCTTTTTATGCTCAAGCCATTTAGGGTAAGATAAGGGGCATAGTCTGTGCATTTACGGGCGGCCTTAAAAACCATGTACTCACATTTTTTTACATTGTGCACGAGCCCATGGTCAGTTGCATAATCTTCGCATACTTTCAACTTATCTGCAATGGAATCTGCAGTCAGGCCCAGCAACACCATGTCATCAGCAAAGCCGATACTGTTAACATTAACACCACCAACCCGACAACCGACACGCATGCTGCTGAGCTCGACTATGAGGACATCTACATAAGGTTGAAGAGCCAGGAGATGTGGACCCCCCCCTGTCTCACACCGCACTCCAGCCCATACGTTCCAGAGAGTCTGTTGGCGCACTTTACATTGTTTGTTTGGTTCGCGTACCAATACTGCAAGATTTTACGAACTTCGGCCGGTACATTCCTGTCCCCCAACTTCTTCCAGAGCATATCGTATGATACAAGGTCGAAGGCCCTGGAAAGATCCAGGAAACAGGCATATACCGGCGTTTTACGATCAGTGTAATATTGGACAGTATTCTTGGGGCTTAGAATTGCACTTTCCGTGGAAAGTTCAGGTTGAAACCAAAATTGCGCATCGTGCAAGCATAGATGCTTTTTTAAGCATGAATCAAGCATATTGTTCAATATTTTAGCAATGGTCGTCGCAAGAGAGATTGGTCGGTAGTTTCCCTTGTCCGAGATATGACCTGTCCGGTTTTAGACTATATGTACAGACGCGATTATATTTTTTTTTTTTTTTTTAGTTTGTGATTGAATGTGTATACCTACTTAAGTTTTGAAACTATGGACTAATTTTATGTATGAAATAAATAAATTAATTAAGCTACCCCAATCTGTCAAATTTCTTTGATAGATTTTGAACTTAATAACTTAAGCATAGGGTTCATGTTCAATTGGGAAAATTTGACAGTTTGGGGTAGCTTGAAGTGCTGGCGTCTGTACTAAAATAGTTTTCATTAGTTCAGCTGGTAGATATCAGTGACTAATGCACAAGGAATAAAACAATGACAGGAACCTTGGTAGATGAACACCTGCATACTTTTTTTTTTTTTTCAGGGTGGGAAATCATCAAATGACTTCTCCCGCTCTGGGTGGAGCAGGAGGGCGTGTCAGACTTTTACTGACTAAAACCCACCCGTGTTCCCTCAGTTGCCTGTGTGCCAGGGGCGACGGTATCTCTTTCGAACAACCCGCACCCCTGGCAGGCATCGGCCCTTGCGGACCCCACCAGTCCGGCTCACCAGGATACATGGCACGCCGTGACCACCCCAGGAACCAAGTAGCACAAGGGCCCTAGACTACCCTGGCACCCTTGGCACCCTTGGTCCCCCAGCGACGGGTCAGCGCAGTGGCCCCGCCGCCTACCACTTCTCGGCCGCAGAGGATAGGGAGAGCGGCCAACGCTATACCGACACTCCTCTTCCCCTGCGGCCCCACCGCGTCCGCCATCAAACGGTGGCGGCCCCGTCCAGGCCACGGAAGGGAAGAGCGCTACTTAAAAGTACCGGCACTCCTCCTCCGCCGCAGCCTGTAACCCTCAGCCGCGATGCGTCCCATTCGACATCGCGGCCCGCCTTAGTTGCGGTGCACCTCACCGCAACCTACTTTTTGGCCGCTACGTCGTCGGCTTGGAGACCAAAGCCCTGACGAGCGGCCCCACCTTGGGGTTCCTCTTCGCTTCACCGTGGGAGCGGACCACGGCTACTGAGCCCCCCCGCAACGACAATGCGGGAACCCACTGGGGGGGACACCTGCATACTTAAAATACTCGATGCTGAGTCCATCGTGTCCGGGTGATTTGCCTCTACTCATGTTTTTAATTATAGTTCTGACCTGTTCTGCCGAAAAATATATTACCGGTTCTACTCCCTCACGGCAGGACTCAACACCGGTCATCGTAACTGAGGGACCAAGAGGTGACCGCACTTTAAAATGTTCCATGAACATGTTAGCGATTCTCTCTGGATCATTTATTCCTCCAACGCTCACCGGTAGCCCAGGCTTGGTATCCAGCTTACCCGTAGCTTTCCAAAATTTGCGAAAATTATTCGTTGCCCGTTGCTTAGCTATACAAATTATACAATCCATTTTTATTTGCTCCCTTTTTTTTGGCACCATTTATGACAACCCTTAAAAAAAATTCGAGCCTTAGGTACACATTTCGTCATAAATTACTCCAGAAGTCGGTTTGTTACGTAATACCCACATTTTGAATTTAAGCGTAGCCTCTCGGTGAGCGTCTTGTACATGATTGTTCCAACCACACACTTATACTCTTCTTAGCCAGAACCTTTCTTTCTCTCTGGTTAGTACAGCAGCGTTACATAAAATATCTACAATAACCCTATATAAATTGTCTAGAACATGTTTATGTTCAACTAGGCTGCATGACCCATAACTACACTTTGCAAACTCGTGAGGGAAATCAATGTTCCGCAACCTGTTATTACATAGATTATGATATCTAGCAATTTGCGATACATTCCTCTCACCGCAAATTACGCTACTGCGCGGGTCATTTTGCGTTGTCAACTTTTGCCTTACTATATTCAAATCATACTCGATGTATAGAGGTAAGTGGTCAGATAAAAAAATACATCCTCCTGTATAGCTACCTTAACAATCGTTTGCCACGCTGATAACGATACAATACAGTGGTCTTTAACCATCTTCTGCACCCGTGAGCTTCGCTTATAAAAGTGTAGTTATTTGCCGCGCAGCCCTGTTTGCATAACAAGGCAAAATAATGCGTTCACTCCCGCATCTGTGCCGCTGGGACAGCGTGTGTCCCGCGGTCGCTCAACGGGTTTACGACTGGGACAGGGTATGTCCCGCGGTCGCTCTGATAGCATCCAGACGGGGGCTAGTGCAATCTAATACGGACACCGCACCGCCTCAAAGATTCCCTTCCTCCAGATAATGGCTACTCCCCCATGTGGCCTTCCTACCAGTAGCCCTGCAGATGTGTCTACAGCCGACTTACCGGTATATTCAAATTTATCACTAATTGTTCCTAAGAAGGGAACATCATGAGGAAGAAGGCACGTCTCTTGGAGGGCTACTATGCCTGACAACTCACAAATATTCCTTAAACTGTCAATTGAATCGTGGATAGGATCCGGCAACCGGGACTCGAGGTGGCCTTGCACAAGTCCGAGGCCATGTGTTTTTAAGGTAGTTTTTGTTTATCCTAAACCCGAAAAGGGGTCATTGTACTCATCATTTTGAACAATTTTTTCTATGGGACCAACCTTGCAATCGCGAAAAAAATATCAGCTGTTCCATACATTTTGTCGATTTAGTGAACACAAATGTATGGAACAGCTTATTCGTTTTCATACTCCAGTTGAGATCTAATAAGTGTTTTGCACAGTAGGTAATAATAATGTCGATAGTTTCTTATATAGTTTGCAGATTCGCCTTACAAAGCCGTTGTGTAACATGTAACAACATATTTATAGTTTTTAGTAAAGTTATTGAAGTTATACTTTTGGCAAGTTTGGAAAAAATCATGAGATTAAAATTTAATTTTGATCTGTTTCTAAACAAGGCTGTCGTTTGAAATACATAGGAGACTCGTACACGCTTACAGAAATCCTATACAATGCGAGATCAGCTTATGCTGAAAATGTATAGCATGATATGTAGCCGTGCGTCAGTGCCTCCCTCTATGGTCTTCAGGATGGAGTTTGAGCTTCCCCGCACTCTGCAGGGCAAAAAGGCAATTTATTATGTCATAATTTATTCTACTACAACAAGTTAATTGTAAACACAAAAAAAAACAATCCTAATAAAATGATCTAGCCGAATAACAAAACTAACTAAATGATAGTAAAGAGAGACATAACTAAACCGGCTAGAGGGCCCGGTATCCAGATAATGGTGCCGATTCTGTTGTCACAAAATTCTCTAAACTAAACTAAAAATCACCAAAATTTAGTTTATTCCTGTCAAACGACGATTTCCTATTCTGAAATTGACTAAAGTGACACAACTTAACTATATTTTAGTTTGACAGCACTAAGATTGTACTAAATTATTAATTTAGTGAAGATGGTAATTTTGCTATTCTGAGTTTGCCGTTTTTCACCAAAAATTTTGACTATATTAGTTTTTCTAACTAAATCTGACTATTTTTAATCGCGATTAAAAAAGTGTGGAATAAAACTAGTGGTCATGAACTAAAATTCACACCAACACTTCGACTTCAGTTGCAAAAACACTTTTTTTTTTCTTTTCTTTTGCTTATATCTCGAAAACGGTGTGTCCTATCGCAAAAATGATGATAATTTCGACCCCCTTTAATAAACCCGTAAGCCCCATAATCTCAACATGTATGTAATATTTTTTTAATTTTCCAAACAAAAAGTGAAAAATTCCATATAAAAAACGTCGAGGCTGCCCCCCTGCGCACGCTTCATTCAACTCTTAAAAAAATCATTGCGTGGGGCACACAAGTACCTACCATGTTGCGAAGCCAAAAGAAAAAAAAATACCACCTGCAGGCTTGGCACGACAACCGTAGAGAAGCGTTTTGTCGACGGAAGACTAGACAAAAATTACGTTTCCGTGTAGACAGTTGTCAGTTTTCACCGAGAAATGTAGACAAGCGATTTCTATCTATTCTACAGTAGAGTAGAAATAGAAAGCGTCATGCTAAGCCTGCAGGAGTCACGATTGTCAAATTCGATTTTAGTTGTGTCAAAATAATTTTTAAGTTTAGAGATTTTATTTTGCAGAATAGCTTTAAGATTCTCATAGCCAAAAGTAAGGAATTTTAGTGATAGTTTAGTTAGTTTAGTTCGGTGTACAACAGAATCGACACCAATATTTCCTAAAAACATAACTATTTCTAAATTGTATAATTTTGACAATGAATTATTCAATTTAGTTACATGTGAGTGCACAAGTGTAGTGAAGGTGAAAATAAGTGACTAACGTGGACTTTTAGTGATCCCCCCAAAAACTCATTAGGTTGTTGTAAAGTTGCTACCGGTTTCTTAGAGCACAATAACCAAACTAAATAAAAATAAAAAAATAACTTATTACCCTATATAAAAATGTACTCTGTGACAATATTTTTGACTTGACTGACTAAAGACGACTGTTTTGTAACTTCGTGCCCTTAGAGCATTTAGTGCCCGATATCGGGCCATTTACTTGATCGAAACAAAAAATTACTTGACACTGGCTAAATGCACAAACCGTGCGAAGCCAAAACCGAAAAAAAAAACAATGTCAAACAAACTGTCAAGAAAAGTTTAGCTAAATGTTTTTAATTTTTGTATTTGTACGTTTCTTTCCCTGCTTTTTGTGAAATACCTAAAGATACGCCTTCTGCTCATTTTCGAAGGCAGAAACTACAGGACGCCATTTGCTATGTTCCAAACGTGACTAAAACACACTCGTTATTCTTACGAATCATAATAGTGTTTTAACTGATACTTTTTGAGGGAAAAGATGGAAAAAGTGCCAATGTGTAGGATATGTTTAGTGGACAATGTCCGCATGTATGTAGTGGTCAACAGGAACTTGCATGAACTGTATGAGAAGCTGACTAATATTCCAGTAAGTTGATTTTTTTTCAGTGTTGAGTAAATTACCTGTTGGGTTATAAAAGCATCTTTTAAATGAGGATTCAGGGTCAGTCGGTCCTCAATACTCAATAATTTATTTGGATTAGGGCAGGCTCCCTGTGCTTCCGTAAAACAACATGAGAAAATCCTGTACTTAAAGCCAATATGTTGCCAGTAGCTTCAGCCGCGTGTAGTTCGAAAAGTTTCCCAAAGCAACGAGCTATTAGAATAAAAAGTATCCTGTGTGTTATCCCAGGTTACAAACCATCTGTGTGCCAAATTTCATCCAAATCCATTGAGACGTTTTTGCGTGATTGAGTTACAAACATCTTAACATACAAACTCTCACATCTTTAATATTATAGTGGGATATTCCTATACCTGCGTTAAATTCCGTGACACGTAGATACCGGCTCACTATCTCACAGACCGGTAGTTCAGATCAAATATTACTGTAATTTATTTAAGTAAAAATAATGTTCCCTGAAACTAGGGAATATTGTGAACAAGATGAACTGTTTATTGATAGGCCATTCACAGGGGCTTACCAATAGCAAATAGCGCCTAGGGCACGCATCATATTTGCGACCCTTCATAAATTATCTTCTCGGTCTGTACTGAGGCTGGGTACTAGGGCTTTGCTTTTTTTTCACATACCCCTTCCATAGCTAGCTATGGGAGTGTTATGTGGGTGGAACTATATTGTTCCACCCGGACGTTACCGGATTCATTTTTGGTAAATAAATCAAAACCAAAACCATTATTTCACACCATTTTTATTTCAATGAAATTAAAAACACATTTTATAATTCAGGTACACTTAAAAATGGGGACTGTCAACATCATATACACTATCCATAAGGACGGACCTAATGTTACACTAAAAAGATGTGAAGCATGCAAGACAAGGTCCTACAATTTCGTTTTTTGTACAGACACCAGCACATCAAGCTACCCCAATCTGTCAAATTTCTTTGATAGACTTTCATCTTTATAACATAAGCTTAAGTTTTATGTTTAATTGGAAAAAAATTACAGATTGGCGTAGCTTGATGTGCTGGAGTCTGTACATGACCTACACTCACATAGATACACTAGGTCGGACAACAGTCTCTATCCATTAGGCACCGCACATAGAGGAGAGTATATGCACCGCGCGACAGCACCAGTGACATGTCTTTTGAGTCAACAAGCAACTGTAGACCATGTCAAGGCCTCTTTTTGCAAATAAACCAATGTGACTATTATAATAATTTCAACCCTAAGAGAAGATTTAATCTTAACGGGCCTTTTTGTACAGTCGAGTTCTTTAATATATACGCCCTGTACGCACTGGGACTACAGCTTAGTAAGGCCGTCCTCCCAATTGCGTACAGTATGGCTACGTTTGAGACAATTGAGCCTAGTACCTGTCAGTTATCTAAGACCCAACTGACTATCAACCTAGCCCATAGGTTTCACCTAGCACCCGAGTTATCCCTACGCCCTAATTTACCATACAAACCACACCGAACGTGAGTCACGTTGGCTTACGAGAGGGAAGCCTGTTACAAGGAGACCTACAGTAACAGACGGAATTTGGGAAGGAATAGGGGTTTGTGTACGTCGTGCAATGTACACAGGATATGGTTTTCTTACTGCCGATCCCACAGACTCATAGGATCGTTGCTGGCTAAAGGTGTCTTGGCCACAGTAAGAGGAGGTTGTAGGAGATGAATCACACTCGACTCCAGCTTGATGACTGCTTTATTACAATAATTAACTTGATTATATACATTTTTTGTGGTCAATACACATTGATATCTATTTCTATGTGTGTTGTGTGTGTATCGAGCTGATGAGGCGAAGATCTCAGTAGGTCACTTCTGCGCGCTGACGGTGTGCCGCTGTTGCCGGCGCGTGTAAAAGATGTATGTCACTCTTAATCGGGGAACATACATAAAAAAAAAAAAAAATGGTTCTGACGAATTGATACCCTCCTCCTTTTTGAAGTCAGTTAAAAAAATACAATTTTTGTTGCAGTTTGTAACTGAAGACAGTAGACCGATTCTTGCTTGTTTCTTCTGCTGCGCTAAACTAAAGCAATGCTACCAATTACTGAGACAATGTCAGGAAGCTGAAGAGCTGTTCGCTCAGAGGATGAAAGAGGATTATGAGGTAAGGTATTCTACAACGACCATTTATTTTTCAAAAACTATCACATTTATAATAGGGAAATAATAAAGCTTCCGAAAAACAAATTAACTTCCAGCGTACTGTGATTGACTGTCGCAATTTAAGCTGGTGGAAAAATATTACGTTAGCAAATGCTGTATTGATTTTTCGGTCGTTTCTTTATTTTTATTCGCATATAAGTTGTCGGAAAATTAGTATTTAAAGCAGTAAATTTCATATTTTGAGTATATGCTCATATTGTAATGAGCATATACTCAAAATATGAAATCCTACTATCCTACTTATAAGTAGGATAGTAGGATTTTTAATTTCAGTATATTATGGAAATTATTCCTGTCAAGCTCATACCTATTGTGTCTGGATTTCACACCAAGTGTTAAGTGTTGAATGGTGATATGTTCGCGTTTGTGAAATGTAGGTGTTTACAATTATTACATGTTAAATACTCAATCAAACAACAACTCAAATCAATGTGACATAGCCCAAAGAATTGCCAAACTTAAGTGGCAGTGGGCAGGGCACATTGCTCGCAGAACAGATGCCGATGGGGCCGAAAGGTTCTGGAGTGGCGACCGCGTACCGGAAGACGTAGAGCGGGAAGGCCTCCCACAAGGTGGACCGACGACCTTGTGAAGGCCGCGGGAATCCGGTGGATATGGGAAGGGCAAGACCGGTCGAAGTGGAGGAGCCTGGGGGAGGCCTATGTCCAGCAGTGGACGTCTTTCGGCTGAAATGTCGATGATGAAAATGAATCCACATAGCTAATACTGCTACAATTTATGTATGAAATTTGAATGTGTCAGTTTGATAACAGTCCTCTTTCATGACGGCGCACGGTGGGCTGGAAATCGGCTTTCATAGACATAGGGATTTCAATTTGCAAGTGCCTGATATTTTGCCGGATATCGCTTCTATTAGTCATTACTATGTACAAAAATGACACCCGAGTTAATTCTGCCCAAAAACGAAGGAAATATTTTTTTTTTACGAAAAATTTGTATGAAGCTAGTATGATAAATCGAATTATCTCCTAAACGGCATGTTTAACCGTAATATCCTTGGAGGTGATCATAGTGCTAATTATTTATGATTTTTTGGTTGCCGA
Source organism: Antitype chi (assembly GCA_947359405.1). Classification (NCBI taxonomy): domain Eukaryota; kingdom Metazoa; phylum Arthropoda; class Insecta; order Lepidoptera; family Noctuidae; genus Antitype; species Antitype chi. Next base: position 1,230,428 of record OX375837.1, read on the forward strand.
TTTGACGAAAAATTTCATGCCGTTTTTTTAAAAAAAATCGTCAAAATATTTTTATTTGTTTTTACATATGAAACGATTCCTTTTAGTGTTTATGTTGAAGAACACGGACTTTTACTACACGTAACATAAAATAGCATCACTCCTATATTTCCGAAGGAGTTGGCAGAGGTTTATAGTACACCCACACGTAGACAACTATGTTTGAGCTACATATTTATCAACACATCATGAGTTTTAAAACTTTTGTCTTAAAAGCCTTTCAAAACGTTTCAAAGCCTTTCTAACGAAGAGCATAACAAGCAGTTGAAGCTGATATCCAAGTGAGGATTTGATGGTGCTTCTAAACAAAGCCGATACAAGCAGAAAATGGAGGGTGAGGAAGATGACTCGAGCATTTTCATGACCTCCTTGGTGCCACTAAAACTGACAGATGGAGACAACATCTTATGGACGAACCCAAAACCATGCTCAGTTTTGTATTGTCGTCCAGTTCAGTTTACTTTTGTAAAGGAGAGTGAAGCAGTTGTCCTTGAGCTGAAAAAACAAATGGATGAAGAAGTTGAGGCCTTTATCCCCACAGAGTGCAATAATAATAATAGGGTGACTCATGAACTAATGATGACGATGATCGACGCTAAAGTTTACACTTACCTTTCTGAAGCTAGATCAAATGCATCGTGCTACCTGTGCTTAGCAAAGCCTACAGAAATGAACCGCTTAGATGCTGTAACATCAAAAATTGTGTGTTCTGACCTGTATGAATTTGGCTTGTGATCCCTACACGCCCGTATAAATTGTATGGAATATCTGTTACACATTGCATACAGGCTCGACTTCAAACGGTGGGCAGCGAGAAGTGATGAGCACAAAGAAATGCTACAGACAAGGAAGAAAATAATTCAAAATAAATTCAAAGATGAGCTCAATCTGTTGATTGATATAGTAAAACAAGGCTCGGGAACCACCAATGACGGGAATACTGCAAGAAAATTCTTTGAGTTTCCTAATAAAACCGCAGCTATAACCGGTTTGGATGAAGACCTCATTAAAAGATTTGCTGCAATTTTACAAGCAATTACATCTGGAGAGTAGGTCGATATAATAAAGTTTAGAGATTATGCCCGCAAAACAGCAGAAAAGTACGTATTATTATACGACTGGGACTACATGTCGTCAACCGTTCATAAATTATTAATCCATGGGGCTGACATAATCGAGAAAAATAATATTGTGCCGATTGGGACTCTCTCGGAAGAAGCCTCAGAGTCTCGAAACAAAGATTTTAGGAGGTTTCGAGAACATCATTCGCGAAAAAGAAGTAGGCAGGATTCCAATCAAGACATTTTAAATATGCTTGTTGTTTCTTCGGATCCTTTGCTAAGTACACAAAGGCCTAAGTTAGATGCCAAGAAAAAGCAGAGCTTTTTTGCTGAAACTCACGACTTAATTCAATTTCAGGAAAATGAGGTCGAGTTTTTGGATATATCCAATCTGGATGCTGACTCAGAATTGGAGTCTGACAACGAGAGTGATAAGGAAAATTTGTAAAAAAATTATATATGTATGTCGGATCGTCAGGATGGTTTGAGCTACGATCAGCCATCAGGCGTGTTTATGTGGGTATCGTGCAAATAAATAACAATTACTCAGGCAAATAATCACTTTAAGCTTTAATAACTTTTTACAATAAATTAGAATTAGGAAGATGGTTCAACAAAACGTAGGACAGTTCCGAAGCGTCTTCACTGCTCGATCACCAGGTTAGGAATGCCCCAACTTGGCGCGTTCTCTCAACCTCGTAACCGAGCGGAAACGCCCGACTCTGTCAAAGCGCGCCAACTCTAGTCCTGCTAGTTGCCGCTAAGTGGCGTGCCTTGTTTTGTTGTAAACGTCAATTTGCCGGATGCGACATGTACATATTTGTAAATTTGTATTTGAGTGTGTTTGGGTTTTTTTGTAATATTTAATGATATTTTGTCTTTTTTTTATTTATTTTACTTTATTTTACAAATGCTTAGTATTCATTCCTTAAATTAAATTATTTTGTATATAATATAACTTTATATGTTACTTAAATATCTTTTTTATTTAAATTAATAAAAATGTGTCAAAAAACAGCAATTTTTTTATTTAATTTTTATTGTTTTGTGTGTTCTTAATATTTGGGTTAATAACATATCGAACTTTTTAACTTGGACACTAAAAGGGATCGTTTTACATGTAAAAATAAATAAAAATATTTTGACGATTTTTTTTAAAAAACGGCATGAAATTTTTCGTCAAATCGGCAACCAAAAAATCATAAATAATTAGCACTATTACCACCTCCAAGGATATTACGGTTAAACATGCCGTTTAGGAGATAATTCGATTTATCATACTAGCTTCATACAAATTTTTCGTAAAAAAAATATATTTCCTTCGTTTTTGGGCAGAATTAACTCGGGTGTCATTTTTGTACATAGTAATGACTAATAGAAGCGATATCCGGCAAAAAATCAGGCACTTGCAAATTGAAATCCCTATGTCTATGAAAGCCGATTTCCAGCCCACCGTGCGGCGTGAGCTATGCGACAATAGTTTGTGTAGTGGTCAGTGAGGTTACATTGGACCTATTTAAGAATTCTCAATGTGGAGGCTCTTTTGAGTGGCATTAGTTTAATGAAAAATAGTTTTGTGTTTGTGGGACTGGGATCACCAACATCATCATCTCATCATCTGCTTAGCTATGCATTTGCCATCTCCCAACCATGTTGGGGTCGGCTTCCAGTCTATCCGGATGACCTCCACAACCCAGTTACTGGGTAACACGATACCCCTTGGTAAGACTGGTTGTCAGACTTCTGTCGGGCTTCTGACGACCCATAATGACTGTCAAAAATCCACAAGTGACAGCCGGGACCAACGGCTTAACGTGCTTTCCGAGGCACGGAAGGGTCTTGGTATGTAAAGACGGTCACCCATCCACGGACCAACCGCGGCAAGCGCAGCTTAACCTGATCGATCGACCCGTGCGGCTGTTATTACCAGCATATTTTCCTAATACAATAATCACCTTTTTACAGCCCAATCCTTTAGTTAACCAGGAGCATTTGAAGTTTTGCAACGGCTTTATTAAATCTCCAATAGTGCTCACAAGTATTGCTGATGAATATCAAACAGAAGGAATTGCTATTAAAGACGAATTCCCAGCTGTTTGTGAGGGACTAGATGATGTTATTGAACCAAAGGAGGAACGTGAAAGTGATGGTATGTTTTTAAGAAGATAAATAATATTAATAATATAATATTAATTGAATAATTTATGCGGCCTACCCAAATGTCCTTTCTTTGGTATTGTTCATCGGATCATTGAGCTCATCAAGTTCTGAGTTGAGCTGCATGATTACTGATAAATGCGTGCACTGATTGGACAGGTCCACTCAATCTGTGTGGTCCTTTCCTCAAAAGACCATTTCAGGCACCAATGGGCATGGTCTTCACATGATCTAACCAAGATTATGTCTGGACTTTAAAAGAGACTGTGACCTCTGAGTTTGTTTCGGCCTTTCTTAGAAAGAAAGAAAAGAAAGAAAAAAGGTTTTTTTGCGGTAAACATGACGCAAAAAGATAAGGAACACAAAAAAATAAGAAAAGGTTGAGGGAAACATGCGTCACATCCACGCAAAACGGCTATCACTCAGCATTATGCTGCGACCCTATGCAAGACGAGCCCCAGCGCTGGTTTTCAGGGATAGCCGGCTTTGACGTAATGACGTCACCCGGTGCATTAAACAATAATTATGAAACTAATAAATATAAACAGCAAACTAATAGAAAAAAATTATGTTAATGTAATAGAATAACGAATATAAAAAGAGTCTCCTCAGAGTAGTCAGATAGGAAACGCCGGCCTCATCTAGTTTAAAAAAATATGTTTGACGTGTAAAAGTGTTTGTACAAACCTACCTACTTGCAGAAATAAAATCATTTATCATTTATCAATATTATCAATTAGCTGTTCCTGCAGAAATTATCTCACGAGAAAGTGCTGTGGGGACAAAAGTAGTCGTATGTTTGTCCTTATAACACAGCTATCTATCTACCAGTAATAATAATAATAACCTTGTTCCCGATACCGGTCGGCTGCAATTTTTTATATTTTAAAAAGTTTTTATATTAATATTTAAAAATGTAATTTATATGTGTTTTAAATGGAATAAAGGAAAATAATAAATTGTTTATTGACACAAAATACAGATGTAACATACTTAATTGAAGCCCTGGCTCCTGAGCTAGGTAACAACCTGTGTTACAGGAGCCAGTGTCTTCACCCGTTTGCTTCATAACATAGTCTGTACAACAAAAGAATTAGGTAATAAAAAATTAAAAAATAAAACATGGTAAAATAAATGAAAGTAAACTGGTCATGGGCCAAACATCTCTTTGTCATAGAAAAAAAGAAAGAAAAAGTATTTATTAGACTCTCACAGGAATATCACAAACGACGACCCGTAACGACTGTCAAAGATCCACGAATGACAGCCGTGACCAACGGCTTAACGTGCTTTCCGAGACACGGAGGGCTCTCGGTATGTAAAGATGGTCACCCATCCACAAACCAACCCCGGCAAGCGTAGCTTAACCTGATGGATCGACCCGTGCGGCTGTTATTACTTAGCCACGAGCCCCTCCATAAACAAGTATATATATGTTACCGGCCAAACCCGATTTCAGGCCAAACTAGTTTGTCCTAGGCCAAACAGACTTATCCTACGCGTGATATGTCGCAGCCAACTAGCTTAATTAGCCATTTCGTTAACAGCCTTTGGAAGTAACGCTCGCCGGGCGCTGCCGCGGCGCCGCTCGCTTCGCTCGCTCGGCTCGCGCGCTTTTGGTCACAGTTCTAACCTAACCTAACCTAACCCATTTAATCGGCGTGCCCCGGCTTAATAAACCAGTTTGGCCTGAAATCGGGTTTGGCCGGTAACATATACAAGTAATACTCTTGACTGTTTGTGTTTACTTACAGAGCTAGAATCGGGAAATTTTGACGAGATCTGTCAAGATGTAGCTGATATACCACCACGCCATTTGGAACGAGATTTAGAAGATTATGACCTTGTAATGGAGTTTAAAGTTGAAGTGGAGGAAGAAGAAGTATCTAACAAGAAAGGAAGAGGCGAGAATACAGAAAGTAAGTGATAGTTAATCTATAGGTAAGCAAACTAGTGATGTTCAAAGTTGCTTTATGGCAATCACTTGCTTAATGCTTTATGCTTTATATTTTAAGCAAACTATTTTATATGCTTAATTAAAGCATGCTTTTTTGTATGCGTAGTACTTGTTACGGCCAAACGGGCGGGCGCGAAAAAAATAAGCGCGGTGTTGTCAGAGCGGAATAATATCGCGTTTATGAATTTATTACGATAAAACGGAACAGTAAAAAAAAAACAATGAACTTTCCTTCATACTTTCCAGGCTTTGGACTGTCTATAACTGATTAAGTGTTATTAATACCTACACACAAAACAACAACACAATATCTCACTCACTCAATCGTCCTTACACAATTATAGGTTTATACGTACTTAATCAATATTGCGTGTCCTATCACTGTTTATTTACACTAAAAAACTACGAAGCAAATTAACGTTTATATATATTACGTTACGTGAGTCGCCCGAGATCGCGATATCGCACGCGGTGCGAAAAAACGATTACGCACGCGACCGACCGAAAGCAAACGATAGCATGCGACGTGCGACGGACAGAGACAGAGAGTGCGATGTAAAGCAAAAAGCAAATAGCAACAAGTGAGAGCCACGATAGCATTTGCTTAATGTTATGCTTAATAAGCACGGTGCTAAAGCAAACACACCAATGGTACACCAGATAGGAAGTGGCTAGCGTTACCTGAATGGTGTACCCACCCGCTTACATGTGCAATAGACATGGGTAGCTCGTGAGCGAGTGATAGAAATGAGCTAGCTCTTTGCTTTGGACGTCCTTCTCGCTCACTCACTCGCTAAATAGCTCACTAGCTCAGTTCTTCAGCGAGACACCGATGACCGACCGAAGTCACCGGCAGAACGGCTGATTCGGCTGGCATCGTTCGTCCTTCAAACAATAGTTCTCCGGTACAATACGTCATTATAGACTATCATAAGACATAAATACGGTCAGCTCGTGGCCATTTTCCCGATAGATGGCGCTGAAGTCAACATTTTTAGTTCATATTGTTTTATGTGTAATTGAAATAATAGGTCTTTACCTATGAAATTGCCGTTTTGTATGAAAAAATTTAAACGAATTTTTTTCATGTATTTTTTATTTGTATTAATCGAAGTAATCACCCATGCAATCAATGCATCTTTGCCATCGCAGTGGCAGTTTATTGATGCCCTTCTTAAAGAAATCAGCTGGACGGAAGGCAACAAATTCTTCAAAGGCATTTTGTACTGCCTCTCGGGTATTGAATTTTTTTCCCGCCAAGAAGTTATCCAAATTCTGGAAAAAGTAGTAGTCTGTAGGCGCAAGGTCTGGTGAGTAGGGCGGATGACGGAGAGCTTCCAACCCCAGTTCTTGCAACTTGGAGACCGTCTGCTGTGCAGTATGAGGTCGCGCGTTGTCGTGCAGGAGCAGCGGAGACGAGCGATTGACCAATGCTGGTTGGAGATGTGCCAGCTTCTCCATCATTGTGTTCAGTTCTTCACAGTACACATCTGCAGTAATGGTCACCCCGTTTGGTAAGAAGCTGTGATGAATCACACCGGCGCTAGACCACCAAACAGTGACCATCACTTTTCTAGGGGTAAGTTTTCGTTTAGGGCATTGTTTAGGTGCTGAACCAGGATCCAACCAACTTGCTGAGCGCTTGCGGTTATCAAACAGAATCCATTTTTCATCGCAGGTAACAATGCGGTTCAAAATTCCTTCATTTGTGTGTCTGTTGAGCAGTGCAAGGCACGTCTCGACGCGTACTTCGCGCTGACGATCATTGAGTTCGTGGGGCACCCATTTGTCAAGCTTTTTTACCTTGCCAATTTGACGCAAATGGACCAATATTGTTTTGACGCTAACGTCGAAAGCTGCTGCTAATTCAGCCGTAGATTGTGTATCATCAGCTTCCACAATCGCCTTTAATTCGTCATTGTCGACCAAAGTCTTCGGACGACCGCGAGGTTCATTTTTCAGGTCGAAATTTCCAGAACGGAAGCGAGCAAACCAATAACAGGTGGTGCGTTGGTTTGTAGTGTTAGCTCCGTAAACGTCGTTGATGTTGCGTGCCGCTTGTGCCGCGTTGCTGCTACGACGGTACTCATATTCCATAATTACTCGAATTTTTAACGTATCCATGATGACGAAAAAGATTGAAATGCGATGAAAATGTAACACTAATCAATAAACAAATGACTACTTTTGGAAAAAGAATCCATGTTTTTAAAATAAAATTAATTTGAAATTAGAATTCTTACCCAAACAAAAATTATTTTGATTTGAAATGGCCAGTACTGCAAAACGGCAATTTCATAGGTAAAGACCTAATATTATAGTATAATGCATAAAGTACTTAACATAATTCCTGTTGTGTCCAAAAAGAAAGGAACATGAATAAAAAAATTCATCATTCAATCGAATTATATTTTTTTTTATTCATGTTGTTTCATTTGGCGTTTTGTTTTTCGGATGGGCGAAGGTGATCGAAATCGTAATCTATAAGTTTTCAAATCAAATCTTTTATTTTTGCAAACATGGGTAATTGGTAAGTACATAGATGTGTCATGTATGATGTGTGTGTGTGTGTGTGTGATGTGTGTGTGTGCGTGTGATGTGTGTGTGTGTGATGTGTGTGTGATATGTGTGTGTGTGATGTGTGTGTGTGCGTGATGTGTGTGTGTGCGTGATGTGTGTGTGTGATGTGATGTGTGTGGTGTGTGTGTGGGGTGTGTGATGTGTGTGTGTTTGTTTTTGTGTGTGATGTGTGTTTTTTACAAATTTCCAAAAACCATAACATAACTGTCGTTTGGGTGCTTTAATATACTGTTCCGTGTGGTGGCTGACGTAAAAGCATAGCATCATCCCATGTCTTCCCGAGGGTGTCGTAGAAGGCGACTAAAAGACTTACTAGAAAATGGGCAGCAGCGTTCTCTATGCATTTTACCACCACATTGCGATCGTCAACCCGGCTGCCAAGCGTTGCGATTATAACCCCTTATTGGGAGAGGCCTATGTCCAACAGTGGACGTCTTTCGGCTGAAATGATGATGAATATACATACGTGTCTGTGTCATTTAAAGTTTTAAACAAAGTTGTAATGATAAAACATATGTACATGTGTGTGTGTGTGTATACACCGAGAAATTTTAATGGTTGTTTTCCTGCAGCGAAATAGTTTTGTCTTGGTAATATAATCGTTTTATAAACAAATAAAATATTTAAAACAAAAAATAGCAGATTAACAATTGTGAAAAATCACCACGTGCGAGAGTTTATTTTGCTTTGAACATTTATGGATCGCTGTTTCCTTTGTCTGCCGCGCGTGTGATTCGAGTAGTACCTACAAGTTACCTCTAGTGTCACTATTGATTCTCACGTTTTCCATTTTATGAACATTACCTTAACAAAAAAAAAAATCTGATTTTTTTTACTTTTACTCTATGCTTCGAAAGTACTCCTAATGGCAAGTTGTTCTGCCGCGGGAAAACAACCATTAAAATTCACGGTGTATATATTTATGTTGGTTGATGATGATGTTGTTTGAAAGAAAATATGTTTAATTAGTTTTCCGATATTGAATCCCACGACGTGGATAAAGTATTGCCAGCTGGAAGTTGACCCTGTATAAATGTATATTGGATATGCGAATGGTTGCGCACGCTCGGTGATTTTTGGTCCTTTGCTACCTCAAATGTCCTCGATTTGATGGCGCTGCTGTGCCATCCGCGGCGCCTAAGTGCCGGCGCAGTTGTGACACCTGTTAAAAACATAAACACACTCATTACTTGTCTTTGTCATCACCATCTTGTACTTTGTTATATTTCACGTGTTGTTTTCGTATTTACTTAGTGTGTCTGACCTTATTGCGACTGTGACGCACAGCCAGCGTCGATTTCGCATCATACACCCTCCTTACATAATCTTACGCCTTTTACCCATGAACGTAGGCAGACACTATAGAACACCACATGCAACGATACTTAAATACTCCATTCGCCTCGTTTATGTTCTCTGTCCGACGGCCGAGACATGTCCTCTCCGACCCAGATGACCCCATTACCATCCTTCAGGAAAGCAATAGGGCCACCAGTACAGTTCGCACACACCGCACAAAATCGTCCTTCCGACCTCGCCGCCGAGGTCCTCGCGCCCCGCGAAGACCCCAAGTAACGGTGCATAACGCCGAGACCCCCGACCGACCCTTGCTCGTTGAAGCGCCAGCCCGCGCCGCAGCTGAGCCAGTAGCTTTAAATTCCCCGATCAATAATAATGCCAATATTTTGATCCAGCCTGTCCCCAACGATAGCTGTCCCCCTATCAGTGACGCCCTGAGCCGAGGTCCGTACCCCACGGGGGGTGCCCTCAGCGTGCAGTCGCTTAGTATGTAAAATTTAGTTTGTAAGCCCTGGCTGGAGGCGTTAAGATTAGTTTCTTAATGTCAGCCCCAGGAAAGCCCGGTTGAGCAGTCATGGCCTCTCAAGGCCAACTGCGAAAATCGTTTATGTTCATACATCTGCTCATACACGCACGCCGGTTGCGGGTATATATAAACACACCTTTGTCTAATAAAATCTTGGCCAAAGAAGATATTTCATAGATTGTCTTATCTTTATCTTATTAACACGCTTTTTTTAGCTTGGTATGTATGTATCTACGGAATCTTTGAACGTGATTTTCACCCTGACCTTTGAAACTTTGCACACTTATCAAGGACCGATGATAATACAATAATTTCAAAAATAAAATAAAAAAAGGTTAGTAAACTAAAAAAATACGCTTTAAATCCAAACTAAAACAGTAGAATATAATTTCAAAAAAGCGTGGGGTGCTTGATATTAATTGATTACAAAAGTACCTCAGAAAGTACCCCACGTTTTTCAAACTACACTTCACACAAAAATTAAGGGAGCAAAAAAAAAATCAAAATTTTTGACCGATTTTTGACGGGTTGTATCTTGAAGAAAAATGGTCGTACAGCTAATTTAAAAAGAGTTTGTCTAAGAGTGTCTAGTTTTACCAGAGTAGGTTTTAAAAAAGTATTTAAATACAAAATGCAAATAGTTTTCTAATTTACCATTTCAAATGCAAAATACAAAATACTTTTGGTTTTTGTATTTTAAATACTAAATGCAAAATACGTATTTTCAAAATACTTTATTCAAATAAAATAGTTTTAGATGAAATTAGTGTTAATTATTTTTTAAAGATTTTAACATTACTCGTTTTAAAAGAGCATCAGACATGTTGCGTCTGTGTGGACGCATGATCATACCACCATGTAAAAATACTCTTTCTACTGGTGCAGAACTTGGTAAACAGGTGTTGTATTTTAGGAATACCCTTTTAATTTTATTGTTGGGTATGTGTTTAGTATATGGTTCAAGAAGTTTGTAGTCGCAGTCACGCCTCCTTTTAATGTTTTTGAACATTTTTACAAACAGCAGAAATATTAACATCGTGTCCAGCATCCTACTTAACGGCTTTGAAACACTGCCTCAATATAAATGGATAATTGAGGTTATGGCCATCCCTGAAATAGAGAATAAAATAAAAATTGAACACCATAACAGGTCTTGGGGCTAGCTAACATTAATTAACTTATAAAAAACAAAAGAAATAAACTGTAGACGCGTACGCAAATAGGCGCGAGCGTAGTACCTAGATATTAAAACAACCAACATTGTTACTCAATTTTAGTTACTGTTGGCACACCAATAGGTTGGTATATGTTACTGATTGAGTAATATTCAAAAACGGTAGAAACCCTTACTTAGCTTCAGAGGCCTTAGTGTGAGCTTCATTTAACCATCTCGATCAAACGCATCGAGCGCTTTTGGCGCTCCGATTTGCCCTGGATTGGGACGGACCAATCGGAGCGCCAAACGCGCTCGATGCTTTTATCGAGATGGTTAAATGAAACACACTGGGGCCACATATTTCATACGAACTTTTGAGTTTATGTTTATGTACCTACTTACATTTTTATTCACATCACCATTGATCAAGTAATCTCTGTTTATTATATTTTAACAGTAGAAAACCAAATCCAATACTAAATTTTTTATAATAAACACTATTAACGGCGACGAAACAGAAAGACCGGTAGCGGTAATCGAAGTAAAACCAATCAACAAGGCGTAGCGCGTATTGTCATGTTCCACAGATAACGAACGATATTTACCTATGTTTTGTCACTTCACTTTGCACACAAACCCGCAATCGCAAGGTTGCAGCACTTGCAGCGCCGCTAGTGGCTATTTGTCGAATCGCTTAGGTACCTATTTACATGATTTGAGTGGTAAAGTGGCGAAAATTAGCAGTAAAGTATTTTGCATTTTACAAATACAAAATACATCTGGAAAAGTATTTCAAATAAAATACAAAATGCTTTTTTGTTAAAGGTATTTAAATACAAAATATAAAATACGTATTTTGCATTTTGTTTTTGCATTTTAAATACAAGTATTTCAAATAAGTCGCAACTCTGAGTTTTACATATATTTTTTTCAAATTTCCCTCGTTACTGATGCAAAATTAAGAAAAAAATATAAAATCATTTTTTTTTTCATTTCAATAAAAATTGAGAGCTTGTCAAAGCAAAAATCTTGCTCCTTTAATTTTTTCGATATATCAATCGAGTAGGGTAAAAAAACGGCTTGCTGAATTAAATTGAAACTCTGTAGGGTTTTTGGGTATATTTACCTGTAAAAGGCACACTTAACATTAGTGGGTTCCTCATTATTTTGTTGCTTTTTCAAATTCATGTAATGAGGTAAAAAAAACAGTTTTTTTTGAAAAATCGTTTGCTAATCCTTGTAGAAAAATTATTCATGTTTTTGAAAACCACCTCAAGCTTCCTGTTTAATCATTGGTTGCCGAGATATTGATTCTTAAAGGCAAAATGATCCTTTTCCATTCAAAGACCGATATCTCAGCGAAAAGTGCACGTATCGAGGTCTTTAAAAAAGAAATTGAAGCTGAATAAACAAGGCATTCGGTCCATATGGAGGTTAAGTCGAAAAATATTTTTCCAAGTGCGTAGACAAAAAAAAAACAAAAAAAAAAATTTTTTATAAAGTAAACCACAGTATATTGTGAATAATAAAAACGAATATGAGTAGCTGCGCTCCGCGATTTCACCCTCATAAATCTCGATCCCTGTGGGAATATCAGAGTAAAAGTACTTAATGCTTAAAACTACGATATACAAAATAAATACAAAAACAAAAGGACACTTAGGCGTCGAAGTATTCCTCCGCATCGATAGACTGGCAGCATTGCCACGTTGAATGGCAATGCTAATTCTTTGGCCAAATAACGACCCAGCCCTCTGGTCAGAGTAAAAGTATTTTATGTAATCCAAATCGTTTATTCCCGTTGTCCCCGTATGCCATATCCCCGTCACGGGGACAGCGGGACGTGATTAAATTTATTTCCAGTTGTCCCCGTAACGTACATTCGGCTAACGGGGACAGCGGGAAGTAAACTTTTCACGAGTCGTTGTCCTCTTAAATCTGCATATTTGACCTAATGTTCTTTTGACCTAATTTTCATGTTTAATGGTCACAGTTCTAACCTAACTCAAATGGCACCTAACCAAATCTTAAAATATTCAATGCATGGTCGAGGGTGGGCTTGGTCGACGGAGCCCCGCTTGGCGGGGCTCCTACTTCTGGATGGTTTATAAAAAAATAACCACGAAGGGGATGGCGGGGTCTATTCGCTCGCTTCACTCGCTCACACGACCCCGCCATCCCCTTCTAACCTAACCTGTCCGAGTCGGGGTGCCCTAAAGTCCAGATTGCATCCAATTTCTACTGGTTACAATAGTTGAGGGTGGTAGGTGTATAGGGTATAGCAATAATTTTTACTTATTTTATTCAACTATATTAACGGGGACAGTGTACGGGGACAACGGGAAGTATTTTTGAATATTTAATTGAAGTACCGCTGTCCCCGTAGGACGGGGACAGTGTACGGGGATAACGGGAAGTATTTTTAAATATTTAATTGAAGTACCGCTGTCCCCGTAGGACGGGGACACGGTGTACGGGGACAACGGGAATAAACTATCCAAATCATGGTCTACCCATGTGCCATGTTAAGCGTTACAAACAAAAAATCTAAAGTTTTCTGTTTATAAAATTAGTTTACATAAACAACTATCAATCGGCCTAGCCATTTCCCAACTATGTCGGGGTCAGCTTCCAACCAAACCGGATGTAGCTGAATACCAGTATTTTACATGGAGCGACTGCCTATCTGACCTCCACAACCCAGTTACTGGGTATCACGATACCCTTTGGTAAGACTGGTTGGACTTTCGGGCTTCTGACGACCCGTAACGACTGTCAAAGATCTACGAATGACTGCTTTCTGAGACACGGAGGGCTCTCGGTATGTAAAGATGGTCACCCATCCACAGACTAACCCCGGCAAGCATAGCTTAACCTGATGGATCAACCCGTGCGGCTGTTATTACTTAGCCCTGAGCCCCTCCATAAACAAGTATATATACAAGTAATACTCTTGACTGTTTGTGTTTACTTACAGATATAGTACCAGGAAATTTAGACGAGATCTGTCAAGATGTAGCTGATATACCACCACGCTATTTGGAACCAGATTTAGAAGATTTTAGAATTTATGAACCTTTAATGGAGTTTAAAGTTGAAGTGGAGGAAGAAGAAGTATCTAACAAAAAAAGAAAAGCTACGGATACAGAAAGTAAGTGATAGTTAATCTATAGGTAAGCAAACACACCAATGGTACACCTGATAGGAAGTGGCTAGCGTTACCTGAATGGTGTACCCACCCGCTTACATGTGCAATAGACATGGGTAGCTGTGATCGAGTGATAGAAATGAGCTAGCTCTTTGCTATGGACGTCGTTGTCGCTCACTTACTCGCTAAATAGCTCACTAGCTCAGTACTTCAGCGAGACACCGATGACCGACCGAAGTCACCGGCAGAACGGCTCATTCGGCTCGCATCGTTCGTCCTTCAAACAATAGCTCTCCGGTACAATACGTCATTATAGACTATCATTAGACATAAATCACTGTACATGTATCTTTATGGCCATTGACTTAAAGTAGAAAATACTTTGGCGCATTATAAAAAGGAACCTGATTGTTTATTTTCTGCGTGTTGTTTACGTAAAGTCATAACATTATACAGGGTGGAAACTTTCAGCGGGGCAGTAAGGGAAAGTACCTTATCCGTTGCAGCTACGCGAAAATGGTCTTAAGAGTCTATCCATAATTTTTTATGGAATTTTGATACCCATTCACAGATTTTCAAAAAAAAAATACAGTTAGCAAGAAAATAGCCATTTTACACAAAAACATTTTTTGATGCCAATCGACCCTGTTTCTAATACAGATCAAAAACTTTTATGGGACCAACCATCGTTAGAGTTCTCAAAAAGTCACAAATTGCAAAAAACTTTTCCCGTACATTTTGTATGAAAATTTTACGCAAAAGCTTTTTTAGTGACGGTTGAGATCTTTTTGTTAAATGAATAAAAAGATAAAGTTTAAAAACAATTCAAATTTCGAACTCGTTATTATTAAATAAAAAACAATCTTGACAGTTTGTTGCGTCAGAAAAGCTCTGAGTGTGTTGTGGATCTTACATTAAGTGCATAATTGGACAACTATTGATAAGAGAAAAATGACCTCCAATTTAGAACGTTTAGACTTGCTAGAAGCATATTACGTAAATAATAAAAATACCTCGGCTGCGTTAGAATGGTATAGGATCAAATATCCAAATCGTCATGTGCCAACCAGAAAGGTTATTACAAATCTTTTAAGAAATCTTGCACAAGGTGGCTCTTTCAAGAAAAAATCTGTACGCCACCCATTTATACTAGATGAAAATTTGATCATTTCTGTTCTTACACTTGTCGAAGCTTATCCCGAAATATCATCAAGAGCAGTCGCTGAAGAAGTAGGTGTCTCACATCGTTTTGTACTAAAGATATGGAAGAAGTATGGTTATAAATGTTACCGACAGGGGCGACTAGTTCAAGCCTTACATTCAGGGGATGCCGCTCGAAGACTTACTTTTTGCAGGTGGTTAAGAGGAAAAATAAGCAGAGATTACCATTTTCTGAATTTCATATTATGGTCTGATGAAACAATTTTTTCTAATAATGGAATGTACAACCGGCGAAATCACCATTACTGGTGTAGAGAAAATCCTCTCAGGTTTCGCCAAACACATAATCAAGTGCGATTTTCTTTTAATTGTTGGTGTGGTATAATGTGGTAATGGTGGAATTTTATGAAGGCACCTTGAACTCCAACATTTATAACAACAGAATATTAGAGAATCTTGAAAACCTCGTCGATGATTTACCGCTGTCGGAATCAAGAAGAATGTTTTTTCAACAAGATGGCGCTCCACCTCACAACAGCCGCAGTACGCGTTCGACTTTGAACCGACAGTTTGGTGATCAATAGATGGGAACACATGGTCCTATTTCTTGGCCAGCGCGTAGTCCAGATCTGACGCCTCTTGATTTCTTTTTGTGGGGCTACCTGAAAACTGAGGTTTACAAAAAGCAATACGATAGTGTTCAAGAACTTAAAGACTCAGTAACCACAATTTTGTATGGAATTCATACAAATAAATTGTCAGCACCCACTAGGTCGGTACAGAAACGGATCGATTTATGTATTCGTCAAAATGGCGGTCACTTCGAGCACTTGATATCGTAGGGCAAGAAACAGCA
The DNA here is from genome assembly GCA_947359405.1 of Antitype chi. Taxonomy (NCBI): domain Eukaryota; kingdom Metazoa; phylum Arthropoda; class Insecta; order Lepidoptera; family Noctuidae; genus Antitype; species Antitype chi. The sequence continues at coordinate 1,246,368 of OX375837.1, forward strand.
AGATTTTAAATAAGAATAACATCATCAAGTTATGTTAGTTAATAAAAAAAGAAACTTAATACGCCATCTTTTTGATATGAGTAAAATTCTACGTGATCATTTGTCTTTTGTTTTATTTTTTGTATTTCAGTTACACAAATTCTTTACAAAATGTAAGAGAAAAGTTTTTTGCAATTTGTGACTTTTTGAGTACTCCAACGATGGTTGGTCCCATAAAAGTTTTTTTCGCGTAGCTGCAACGGATAAGGTACTTCCCCTTACTGCCCCGCTGAAAGTTTCCACCCTGTATAAATCATTTTCATGCTGCCCTACATACAGTAGACATTTAAAGAGAAGCTATTTTTGTTGGTGACTTTTGGAATTTGCTTACCGTTGTTCACACTGTCTTCTCAATTGTGCTTCATCAATATCAATTGGATCATAAGCTTCGGGCCCGTAGTGCTTGTTCGGATAGGTTTCTCTCTTGGAGTAAACAATCGTTTGCGTGACGACGATTGCAGTCGTATTCTGCTTGGTGCAGATCTAGGCAATTTGCTAAGCATGTTGGGAGGAGATACGCATTTAGTAGTCCATGGGATGCTAGGAGTATTTAGATAGTCCTCACAATTCGGATCACTGCTGTTTGGGGAGATATTAATGTTGATATCCCCGACTATGGCGACTGCTTCAGTGCTGACAGTAATGTGAGATCAAGGCTTGCCACAAACTGTGTATGAATGGGTAGTGATAAGTTGAGACAAGTGCAAGTTCTACACCACACTTGGCAATGAGGCAGTTTGCATCACATACATCCACTTCTGTGACAGCACAATCAAAGTTATGTCTAACGTATATTATAGCTCCGTCATTTTGATTTTTGTGACTATTTTGAAAGGGATTGTAGGTCTCTAGATGTAGACATTAATTACTGAAGTTGCTTAGCCAACACTTAGTCAACACAGATCAAATTGAACTTCGATTAGTTGCAGTAAGACAGTAAGAGCATTGATATTGCGATTAACGCAACGTACATTGACGTGTAATATGTCAATAGACTAAGGGCCGTAGTTAATAAATTTTTAGCGTTGTTCAGAACATACTTGGTAGGCCGAGATTTTAAAGGTTTTCAGATCCCGAACTATTTCATCTGTCCATCATTCCATGGCCATGTTCTGTGAACAATTTTCTTAAAATTTTAGATAGTGATTCATATCGCAAACGTAGAGAAATAGTGGCAATCTGTACGTGAGACAGTGGCTAAGATTATATGCGTGTGGTAAGTTCTGTATTTATGTGTGCGGTTTGAATATGAGATGTGTGGGTGTGACAAATAACCGGAGATAATAACTGTAATTATTAGTCTTGTATGGGTCAGAATGTTTTGCCACAAAAGGGATGAATGCAGGGAGCGCATGTAGCTGAGATGAGAATGCTAAGAGGATTGTCTGGTGTTACACGAATGGATAGAATAAGAAATGAGTACATAGGAGGAAGCTTGAAAGTGGCACCGATAACTGAAAAGTTGTGTGGAAATCGGTTGTCATGGTATGGGCATGTGATACGGAAGAATGAGGAAAATGTCGTGAAGGAAGTTTTGAGTATGAATGTCGATGGTTATAAAAGTGGGGGAGACAAAGGAAACGATGGATGGACTTCGTGAATGATAATATGGTAAAAAAGGGTGTGACTACGGACATGACGACTGTTACGGCCCCGCCGCCGCCAGAGGGCGCACGGCGGGACTTACCATCGCCGTGCCCGCGTGCAGCCATGCCGCGGCGATGGTAAGTCCCGCCGTGCGCCCTCTGGCGGCGGCGGGGCCGTAACAGGCTCCCGGGCTTGAAGTTTGCTTCAAGATGATCCGGCTCGAAGGACCACTGTAACGGCTGTTACCGCTGTTGTTGTGTTGTAAGGTTTTCGAATAAAATAGACTGTCCATTTTATTCGAAGACCTTACAACACAACAACAGCGGCAACAGCCGGAACAACGACTAATAGAGAAGTGTGGATGTTACTTATTTTCTATTTCAAAACTTCGTGCAATGGAATAGAGTCGGATTTATGTGAGCCTGCTAGTTGTTGTGGATAGTTAAGTCTTTGTTTAGACTGTTGAAGGTCCTCACAGATTCCAGTATATTTTATTTTGTCGTACAGATGTGAACTGCACAAATAGTGGTTTAAATATCTCCGAAAAAATATGCGGGAAGGCCTCCCACAAGGTGGACCGATGACATTGTGAAGGCCGCGGGAATCTGCTGGGTGTGGGAAGCACAAGACCGGTCGAAGTGGAGGATCCTGGGGGAGGCCTATGTGCAGCAGTGGACGTCTTTCGGCTGAAATGATGATGATGATGAAATATCTCCGATATCCGCCTTTTTCACAAGCAACGACAGAGACTTGCCGAGGTTAATGATAGAATCGCATATCTCATCCTTAGTTTCAGTCTTTATTCGGGGAATATTTCGTAATTCTATGCAAGTTGTTCTGTTTCTTTCTATGTGGTTGATTCATTCCTTAAAGTTTTGGGTATATGCTAGCTACACCTTATCAGTCAGAGTTTATCGAAATCCATCTTTAGATCATCACATTGTTTTGAGTAGTGCTGTACCAATTCTTTGATATCCAAACTTTGATGTTTAATTACATTGACAGTGTCCAACATCGCGTTTTATTTATGTTCCTGTTTTTGTTTAAAAGTTTCAAACATGGCTTGGAACTCCTTGACGAAGTTTGTTATATCATCACAATATTGCTCATACATGCGCTTGAATTGATTTGTTATAAACGGTGTAAATTCGTTTTGTGTGACTGGGGAGTTTATAAAAAGTACTTGTATAATGTGGTTGCCATTATTTGAATATTTAAAGTTGTTTTGGGCTATTATATTGATTCGTGTGTATGTAAATCTTCTTCCAACATTGTACTTACCAGATTTATAATCACAGGGACGCCCGATGCGAATTTAGAAGATGTAATAACAGCTGAGCAAACGAAAATAGGAAACTCGCAAGGTATCCGGATAAGTCAGAAGCATACGTCCGACCGTGGCAATTATCTTAAAGAGCCTAACAAATATGATAAGCGTAATATTAATGAAGTAAAAAACATTATACACCATACTCGTAAACAAATTCGTGAAAAACACAAATGTGATGTATGTAAACATAGTTTTGTTAGCATGAGTAACTTAACAAAACATATTCGTTGTTTTCACTCTGAAGAAACACCTTACAATTGTATTGTATGTTTTCAAAAGTTTGGTACATGGAGTCGTCTAATGTTACATATTTGTATAAAAAAGGGTCCAATACCTTATAAGTGTGATGTATGTCAGCGTACTTTTAATGCCGAAGTTCATTTGTTAAGGCATATTCGAACACATGATAAAACTCATAAGTGTGATATATGTCAGCGTAGTTTTTGTGGCAAAGGTCCTTTGATAAGTCATAGTCGAATACACGCTGTTAATAAACCTTATAAGTGTGACGTTTGCGAGCGTGGTTTTTATTACAAAGGTCTTTTATTAAAACATATGCTAATACACACTCGTGAATCCCCTTATAAGTGTCCTGTTTGTCAGAGTAGTTTTAGTCAAAGGGTTGAATTTACAAGACATACTTGCATACAGATTGATTAAAATACATATTAGTGTTATATTTGCCAGCTTAGTTTTAGTAACAAAGGTAATTTATCAAGTCATGTTCAAATAAACATTGGAATCGAAAAACCATTTAAGTGTGATCTATGTCAACGTACTTTTAGTATACATAATGATATAACAAAACATTCGCATACACACTGGTGAAAAACCTTATAAGTGTCAAGTTTGTCAGCGTAGTTTTAGTTTCAAAGGTCATTAATTATCAAGACATTCGGATACACACCAGCGAAAAACTTTATGAGAGTAATGATTGTCAGCGTAGTTTAGTGATAAGGTTTATCTAAGAAATTATATTCGAACACAGTCATGGTAAAAATCTTTCAAATGTGACAAAGGTTATCTTTTCGCATAACTTCAAAACTATTGTTTTGAAAAGATTTAAACAGCACGTTGTTAATAGCAGTACTAAGAATATCTATATTGCAATCTAGATATTCTTTGTACTGGGTTGGTAGTCCGTTAGGTAGTAAAAGCTGTAGATGATGGTTCTTTAATTTTAGTAAGTAACAAACATAAAGGTCATGGATAAAGTATGGCCCAGCAAATGACAAGAAATTAATAATATTTAAAAAATAACATATTTGAAATCCCACTACAGCTTTCGTTACTTGGCAAAACTGGTAATATTTATTGTTATTTTTATCTTGATTACAATATTCGAGACCTATATTTTGCCAGTTTTTTAAATAAGATGGTAATCGTAAACATTGATATTATTTCAAGAGTATTTTAAAAATATTAAATACTAGTTTTTGCCAGCGGCTCCGCCCGCGTTAAAGTTGAAAATTATCCCTCGGTAACGTACTTTCGGGATAAAAAGTACCCTATATATTAATCCAGGTTATAACCTATCTGTGTGCCAAATTTCTACCAAATACGTTCAGCCCATCAAACATACAAACTTTCACATTTAATGTACACCTAGAAATTTTAATGGTTGTTTTCCCGCGGCAGAACAACTTGCCATAAGGAGTACTTTCGAGGCATAGAGTACAAGTAAAAAAATTAAGATGTTATAAAATAAAATAAAAAATCAACAACTCGAAAATGTGAGAATCAATAGTATTGACTAGAGGTAACTTGTAGATACTACTCGAATTGCACGCGCCGCCGACAAAGGGAACAGCGATGCATAAATGTTCAAAGCAAAATAAATTCTCGCACGTGGTGATACGGCATAAACTTTTTCGCAATGGTTAATCTGGCATTTTTTGTTTCTAATATTTTATTTGTTTATAAAACTACTATTATCAAGACAAAACCATTTCGCTGCGGTAAAACAACCATTAAAATTTCTCGGTGTTTTACTAGGATTTTTATAGCTGAACCGCGGTTGAATTTATTTTCGCACCCGTTTATTTATTTTGCGATAACTCTTAAGATATTCATCCAAATGATATGCTGTAAAAGGCAATTTCGATGTATATTAAATGTCTAACGTATTTAATTGGATTGGATGATTGTTATAATTAATTACAAAGGGAATTGCTCACTTAGTGTGATCTAGCTAAGCGTGGACAAGATCTTTATTAATAAAAGACTAGCATTTTATAAACGACTTACTTATCTATAAGAAAGCAAATATGATATTAAAGCTGTAGCAAGATGCAGGAATGTGCTTCTTCTGGCATGTGAAAAATTGAATTATTGCCGGGTAAAATCTTTGTATTATGCTTATATTTTTTCAGCTTGAGGTGCAGATTTAGTGTCCAAGGGTAGGGCCGGGTCATCATTAGGAGCGGTCTCAGTGTCCATTTTAAGAAAAAGAAACGTTTGAAGCAGCGAGTAAACACAATAACATCAATAGTTTTTTCATTGTTGTCAGATGTGACATCCCTAACGTCAAGTGAAATGTCTCAAGATGTCATTTCACTTGCCGTTAGGGATGTGTGATATGAATCAATACACACGATTTCACATCGATTCAACAATATACGATCCACTACTACAAATTGATAAAGGTGAGGATCGTATCAAAAATCGTATTACTGTAAAATTGTAGTGGTCAGATCTATGTACATGTGTTTAGTTAAATAAAAAATCTCAAGAAAAATACTGTTAAGGAGGGCCGTTATTTTACACTACTGACATTGGCAGAATTGTTCGGGCAAAACCGGGACTCTGTTTGCCATAGTAAGAAATTAATGAAAGGCAAACATATTAAAAATTATTAGTTAAAAGCGATTTTGTATCGATACTCGGATCGAAATCATCCATTACGAAGTAGAATATCGATACAAAGCAACCAGATCGACCATCTCTAAGCCATACAGTAGGAGTTGCCAGGAAAAAAAAATGTTAAAATACTAATAACGTTGTAGTTTTCAATCTTCTCATACAGTATTGATCGGTACTCGTTTTGCAGACTAACACTTTTTTTTGGTTACCGTAATTGATTGTCTACTCGATTACAGACTGAAATTTATGTTTTATTATCGTGCTGGTAACACTGCGTCAAACAAATGACTATGTTTTTTAACTGGTGGACACAGTTTAAATACTGTTTATTTCAACTTTTTGTAAGAGTATCTGGCTAATATGTGATGTGCAAAAATATTTATTTCAGAATTAATCATATTGTTTAGTAAAAATTTAGTATACCGGGCATCTTGTCCACGCGTAGCCGAAACTGGTGATTTCCTTTGATCAATTATGACTTATGTACCTGACTATAATAATATTAGTTGAATTTCTGTTTTGTTTTAATTTGTATTAATAGTTTAATTTATGTACCTAATAATTTGCACGCCGTAAGGTAGACTGTAACCGATCTCATTTATTTATGTACAACATCTTATACCTGTACTGTATTCATAGCAAATAATGTTCTGATTCTGATTCTGTATTGTCGAAAACGCTTCGTAAATAACCCTGTTTTTTGTAATATGGGAAAGATCAAAATAGTTACTGTGGGTTATCCTTAGGAGATAGACAAATACCATCATAGACTTTTATAGATCTTTATAAGATGTACAATTCCGTAGTAACATTATTTTGATCTATCTCGTAAAGTGTAGCCGGCGCTTGGTATGTAAGCGCACAAAAATATGTTTTGTACGGCATCACATTACTAATCATTGAAATTCTCGCCTTTTCTCTACAATAATATAATTATACCTTCCTCCTGAATCACTCTGTCTATTAATGAAAACCGCTTTAAAATCCGTTCCGTTGCTAAACAGATCTAGGGTACAGACGCGGGAAGCGCCTTTGTTTTATATTATGTAGAGATTAAAACTGTATTTAAAGTGTCATAATCAGTGATAGGAATAGGTAGTGCCTATTAGCCTAAACTTCGAAGAACAGAGACAAGAAACGGAGACTTCCTTAGGACTAAATTATTTCCGGCACATCTGTCTCGAAATTTCGAGACAACACTTAAATACATTTAAAAAAATGTGTTATTTGGAATAAGTAATTCGTCTATATTTATCTAAAAAATTCCTCGTTGGGTTTTGCGTGAAGACTCTATTACGCATGAAGTACACGTCTTTACCGATGCGTCCGAGAGGGCGTATGGCGCACGTGTGTACATTCGGTCTTGTAATGGCAGTGGATGCATAGGCGTACAACTTTTAGTCTCTAAAAATCGTGTAGCGCCCATCAAACCAACGACGATACCGAGGCTTGAACTTTGTGGAGCTTTGTTAGGTGCAAGGCTGTGTACTAAGGTTCAGGAATCGCTTACCATGCCCATTCATAAATGTAGATTCTGGTGCGACTCAACCATAGTCCTGGGTTGGCTCTGTACTCCTTCTAACCAATTAAAACCTTTTGTCAGAAACAGAGTCAACGAGATACAGGAAATCACATGTGGTCATACCTGGAGCTACGTACCGTCGAAGGACAACCCGGCGGATCTTGTTTCCCGTGGTCTTAGGGCCGACGTTATCATAGACACACCTCTGTGGTGGTCTGGACCCTCATCTCTACAGCGTAGTGAAAATGAGTGGCCCAGTATGCCAAACAACGGGAACGATAGTCTGCCGGAAGTAGTGACTCATTTCGTTGGTAGTGATAGTGACAATAATTCATTAAGTAGCAATCATTCAGAAGTAACCATTCATTCAATAATCATTCATGATTTATTATTTAAAGTATTCTAGTTTAACAAAAATACAAAGTATATTTACGTATGTACAACGATTTATTTACTATGTAAAAAACAAAAATAAATTGCATGGTAATTTATCAACGACAGAACTAGAAAATTCGTTAAATAAAATTATACATTATTCACAGCTTGAAATGTTTCCAGAAGAGTATAATTTGTTAAAGTCTGGACAAAAATTACCACGCAAAAGTAGATTGCTTCCTCTGACACCGTTCATTGACAATCATAACCTCATTCGCGTGGGTGGGAGGCTCGATAACTCCCCCTTGTAGTCGGGGTACTTTGCTACTATAAACAAAGGAAACTCCAACTATTTGTGCATGATATAAACTGTATATTGGTAAAAACTATTAACATTGCAGGGAACAGTGTGACACTTATATATAAAGACTTAAGGCATAATATAATAAATGGACGGCTCGCGAGGCGGCACGAGTCTGTTTACGCCGAGCGCATGCGCGTTTTCCGGACGCTTGTGACTCACTCACTGAGGCGCGCGGGCGACATGGATAGTGTTGTGCCGAACCGTTACTAGTCACGTAACTTAGCCGGCACACGACGAACTCTGGAAGTGCGGGGAGTTGTCTCTGTTAGGGGTTGCGCTATATCCTCCCCCTCCAAGTCAGCTGAAGGCTCCAGAGCCAGAGCCAGCTCCAGAGCTGGCTTGGCAACCGATACCTTACAGGGCCTGCCCTTCTTCCTATTATGGATGACAACATCGGAATCACCTACGTACGGTGTTAAAAGACTGGCATGATACTTTCCTCGAGGCTCGCCGTCCTTATCTACAACCTCGTAAGAAGTTGCGGAAACCACTTTATTGATACGATATGGGCCCTCTCGTCTCGGGGCGAACTTACTGGTGAAGCCTTTAGCGGCTTGACTAAGTCGATGGCTATTCACGAGTACGAGGTCACCCTCCTTAAACTTAGTTCCAGGACGGCGGTTTTTGTCCGCTGCATCCTTGCGAATGTCCTGCTGGTGCTCGACTCGCCACTTCACCTCTTGTACGCGGTGTACAAAGTCCCGTAAATATGGCGTGATTTGGGGAACGTAGTTTTCTTGATCTACGACCGCTCGCAAGTCGTGAGCTACGTTCACCGGGGACCGGAACTCGCGCGCAAACGTTAAAAAAGCGGCAGAGTGTCCCGGGCCTTGGTTAGGAGCCGTATTTAAAGCGAATCGCACAGCGGGCAACACTTCCGGCCAACGACGATGCTCTGGATCTATCAGGATCGCCAACATCTGCTTCATCTCCTGATTTTTCCGCTCAGCGGGGTTTGCCTCGGGGTGATAGACTGGAGTTAAATTTTGATGAACACCGAGGACGTGCATTGCTTTTTGCATCACCGCTGATACGAACTGTGTTCCATTATCTGAGATAACTCTACGGGGAAACCCATATCTCATAAATACTTCTTCTATCAATACTCTAGCGCAACTATCTGCGTTGGCCTCGGTCAACGGGAACAACTCTACCCATCTGCTCGCAGTATCTTCAACTAGGAAGATCCACTTCTCACCCTTACTACCCTCAGGCAGAGGACCAAACAAGTCCATGGCGAGAACTTCAAAGCGTTGTTGGGCGACAGGGGTTTGCAACAGCCCAGCAGGTTTAAGATTAGTAGGCTTAAACTTCTGGCACAGATCGCAAGCCTTTAGATACTTTGCCACGTATTGACGCATATTTGGGAAATAGAATCTTTCTTTGATCCTTGTCAGAGTGCGCTCCAGGCCTAAATGACCGGCTGTGGGGGCATCATGGAGCTCTTTCAGTATCTCGATGCGCATAGAGTCTGGTACTACTAACTGAGGCTCCTCAGATTCGGAATCTGGATGAAATCGGAAAAGGACTCCGTTTGACAGATAATAGCCTCGATCTGTCCACCGAGTTGTGGCATCACCGTCTTCAAAGTCCTTAAGTATTTTCCTAAGTTCAGGATCTTCGAGCTGTGCTGTTCGCAATTCCTCGGAGCTACGGTGAGGTAGGTCTACTGAGACTGGACACAGATCGCAGGTAGACTCGGGATTTTCATCTATCGACGGCCGGCATACGGGACGACTAAGCGTATCTGCCACCACATTAGGTTTCCCGGGCGTGTACTCCACATCCAGATTAAAAGCTTGGATTTTCAGGGCCCACCGAGCAAGGCGGCCACTGGGTGTCTTTATAGACAGTAGCCACTTCAAAGGTTGATGATCGGTTGCAACACGGACTTGGGCGCCTTCGAGATAACCACGAAACTTATCTAAGGCCCACACCACAGCTAATGCTTCCCGCTCCGTCGTGGAGTAATTACGTTCGGCTGCTGTTAATAACCTACTGGCATACTCAATAGGTTTCTCAGACTTCGGATCCGGACCTTGCACGAGCACTGCACCTAGGGCATAACCACTGGCATCTGTGCGAAGAATGAAAGGTTGCTCGAAGTCTGGCTGGCGTAGGATTGGACTCGTTGTGAGTCTCCGCTTGAGCTAGTTAAATGCGGTGACCTCCTTTTCACCCCATTTCCAGGCTTTACTCTTCCTGGTAAGGTCGGTCAACGGCTGGGCTACTTCAGAGAACTGTGGAATAAATTTTCTAAACCAGGAACAGGTTTGTAGAAAACTTTTTAGTCCCTTTACATTGTTAGGAGGTATCATTTCCACGACTGCTTGGACCTTCGTCGGATCAGGTTCGATACCTTGGACCGTAATAACGTGCCCTAAATAAGCAACTCTTTCCCTGGCAAATACACACTTTTCACGGTTTGCTTTGAGGTTGAATTGACGAAGGCGATCGAACACCTGTTGTAGATCCTGTAAGTGCACATCCAGGTTATCAGAAATTACTAGAATGTCATCTAAATATGCTACAACGGTTACGTCTTTTAGCCCAGACCGAAAACGATCCATCAATCGTTGGAACGTCGAAGGCGAATTCTTTAAGCCAAATGGCATGCGCCTGAATTGAAACGTTCCGAACGGTGAGACGAATGCAGTCTTGTGTCGATCCTCTGGAGCTACTTCCACTTGCCAGTACCCAGATTTTAGATCGATGGTGGACATCACACAATTACTTTTTGTGGAAGATATGATCTCGTCGATCAATGGCAATGGATATTTGTCCGTACGGGTTACAGCGTTTAATTTTCGATAATCGACGCAAAATCTTGTCTCACCATTCTTTTTCAGCACTAACACCACCGGGAAAGCCCATTCTGATTCAGCTTCTTCTATTACCTTCAGTTCCAACATTTTATCAATTTCAGCTCTTACCATCTCCTTCTTAGCAGGAGTCAGTCGATAAGGGGGCATTGCGATAGGCGTGGCGTTACCTGTGTCTATCCTATGCAAGGCGAAGGGCGTCGGCCCTCCCCCTGCACTAAAGATGTCAGCGTTAATTTCCAATAGTCCAGCCAACTTGTCCCTATCAGATGGTGATAGGAGAATGCCCTCGCACTCGTGGAGACTAATCGTCGAACTGACCGCAACTCGGTCCTCACGTTCATACTGTAGCTCATGAAAGCCTGTAGCACGTAAAGAGAAACGATTCCTTTCGAAATCGAGTATCATGCCAGCGTCCACTATAAAATTCATACCTAGTAAGGAATCGGTTGCGCGGCAAGACCATAAAAAGAGTGCTTATTGCAACTCCCTGCACTTTTACATTTACCACAGCTGTTTCTACAGTTTCGAGACGTTTGGTTCCGTCTGCAAATCTTAACTCTGTTTCGCAACTATTAAACATTTGGCCATTAGCCCGCAAATGTCTCGTTAAACTATCACTAGCAACGCATTGCTTCGCGCCCGTGTCTAGTAACGCGGTGCCTACTGCACCGAACACCTGCACATTAAAAATAGGACGCACACGCGGGTTTAACACTTTTCCATCTACGGACACTGATTGAAATGCGGTCTTCGTGGTCGGCGATGCAGTGCGTTTCTCTTTACACACCGTGCAGTTCGACCGTATCACCCCGGGCGCACCACATCCGAAGCACGCTACGGACGGGCGCAGCTCCGATTGGGTCGTAACTGGTTCGCTCTTGACCGGTTCAACAGTCGCCTTATTCCGATTTTCTAGTTTACGACAGTGTCCAAACATCTTGCAAAATGTAAACCTTGGTCTAGCCTTGTTTGGCGGTGCTTTTTCTTGTTTATTCACCACAGCACCAGCTGGTGAAGACGTCGCAGCATATCCAGAGACCTGCGGTGGCGGCAGCGGCGGGGCGGCAGATGCAGGAGAGTGCCTTTTAATCGGCGCAGCGGGGCAGACTTCTTCCAGCACATCTTCTACTACTCGAGCCTGTTGTAGCAGCTCGGCGAACGAAGCGAAAGCACTCCTTGTTACCCTCTCCCGGATTCTCCTATGGCGTAGGCCGTACACCATATCCAGCTGCACTGGATTTTCAGGTAGCGTGTGTAGCGGTAGCTGGGCGATGAGGGCTCTTACCCTACACACAAAGACATCTGTCCGTTCTTCACCTTGCTCTCGACTAAACATCTCTCTATATAATCTATGAGGTGGGAGGCGTGGACCGAATGTTTGGCGAAATAAATGGATGGCCTCCTGCCAACTTGTGACCGAATGTTTAACACCTTGCCACCAGGTAGCCGCAAAGTCAGTGAGCAGCATTGGCATGCCTCTTAAAGCCATATCGTCGTGAACACCAACACAGTCTTTATAAATCTGCACAGCATCCACGAATGCCATTACGTCGCCGGTACCATTAAATCTCGCCGTACATTTAGCCAGGTTTGTACTTACAGTCGTCGTCGGCGGTGGCTGCGCGCCCTGCGTAGGCGGCTGCGACCGTAAAGCTTGCAAGAGGAATACCAGTTGTTGGTCCGTCATAACGACAGGTGCGGACATCGGTGGCTGCGGCGTGGCGACGGGCGGAGCATGCCCGTGCTGTGACATCTGCGAGTAGCCAGGCAGCTCACGCCCGTACAGCGGTGGTGGTGATGGGGCCGAGGCGCCGGCGGACGGAGGTCCAGCCAGCGGCGGCGTCGACGATCGTACGTCGACGAACAACGCGTCGCCATCCGAAGTAGACGGCAGCGGCATTGTACCGTCTAACTGCTCACCAGCCCTAGGGTACGTGTCTACAGGCTGCTGCGTAGCACGTGAAGCACTATTATTACGCGACCGTGTTAGCACCATGTCTTTTAATGCACTATAAACAACGTTCTGGTAGGTACCACAAATAGGTAATAGTGTAGGTAACCTAGTCCGTCACTCGAGTTCGACAACTGTTCGTACACAACGCGTACGTATGTAAACAACGTTCATACACTTAGGTACGCGAATGTTCTAACCATAATATACCTACAAAACAATACAACTAAACTAGGTCTCTAACACACAAGACACTATTTCAAATATCAAAGTTATTATTCACAATAATGTTCGACGCGAGTCGGTGTTCTAGGTATCCTAACTAATCTACGTAGGTACCCACACTATAGTCTTAACTCGCACGAAGCGTCACTATAAACAATACTCTGTACACCGAATGTTCACAGGTTACGACTTATAGCAAAACGACTATCCTAGGTAACCTAAAATATAACACTATAACCTAGGATGACTAAACGTAACACTAAAATTAAGTTCGTAAAATCTTGGCACTGTAAACAAAACAAGTGTTCGTGAATGTTCCACAAAATGGCAGTTAGATTTCGAACTAGGTACACGACTGTTCTAGGAAGTAAATAGGCACTAGAACGACTAAAAACGTGATATAACTAGTTCGTAACACTGAATCCACTGTATAGTCACTTTATTACACCAAAATATGCTAAAAGTTCTTTATAATTTTATTGTTGTTGTGTGCACAAAACGTAACGAATCTGCGGGCGGCGCGGGCGAAGCACATGAGTATACAGGGTGAAATTGGAAACATGCGACAAACCGAAATGGGAGATTGTACTCATCATTATGAACAACTTTTACTAAGGGACCAATGATGCAATCGCAAAAAAAAAACAGCTGTTCCCTACATTTTGACGAGTTATGCGAACATAAATGTAGGGAACAGATGTTTTTTTTTTTCGCGATTGCATCATTGGTCCCTTAGTAAAAGTTGTTCATAATGCTGAGTACAATCTCCCATTTCGGTTTGTCGCATGTTTTCAATTTCAACCTGTATAACGCCGCACGAAGAAAACCCGAGAAAGTCACTGTTTTCGACACTCACACACTGTTTTCGAGTCTTTATACGAACGTTGTTGTACACAATAACAGTTTTACACGAAAATAATGTTAGCTTAACCGTTTTTCACAAAACACGGCCGCACGTTGGGACGCCAGTTGTAGTCGGGGTACTTTGCTACTATAAACAAAGGAAACTCCAACTATTTGTGCATGATATAAACTGTATATTGGTAAAAACTATTAACATTGCAGGGAACAGTGTGACACTTATATAAAAAGACTTAAGGCATAATATAATAAATGGACGGCTCGCGAGGCGGCACGAGTCTGTTTACGCCGAGCGCGTGCGCGTTTTCCGGACGCTTGTGACTCACTCACTGAGGTAGGCTTGTCGAATAAATATCGATATTTTCAATTTGATATATCGATATTTTTGGGCGATATATTTTGTTACGATATATCGATATCAAATATCCAATATCGAAATTGTATCAAAAACGATATTTTCTGCTTTTTAATTTGGTACATAAGTTGGTTTTTAAGTTGGCAACTCTTTCTTTAAGTCAATGACACATGTGACATGTGTCAGTTCAGTTCAGTAATTTCATTCATTTGTGTATCTGACTAGGCTGTATGGGCTCAGATCCCTTTGCCTTCTTGCTTCGTTAGGAACGAGAAAATTAACCAAAAAAAAATTTATTCAATTGTCCATCCGTTATCCGTAACGAACCTCAACGCGCGCGTTTTTCTGCATTTGAGTTGATTGTAGTCTACAATCTTACTAATTCAATCAATAATTAATTTGGAGAATTCAACAAAATTTTGGTTTGATTGTCGCCATTTTACCCCAGTTCTTTCCGATATAGCTGTAAAGTATTTGATATCGCCTGCGTCGTCGGTTTCCTCAGAGAGAGTGGCATCTGCTGTAAATCTCGCAGTACCCAATAACAGAAGTCGGCTTACAGCCGAGCACATAAATCAAAGAGTTTTTCTAATGTCTGTATCAGATAGATATTGGTTTAGTTAATAAATAATTAATATTTTTTATCGTTGTTCTTGATTTATTAAAAATGTTTTCTATTGATTAGTATTCATCTAGTAATGTACCTAAGATGACTGAAGTAGGTTAGACCTTTTTTTCATATCGTACCGATATATCGATATTTTTAAATAAAAATATCGATATCGATATTGATATTTTCAAAAATATCGATATCGATATGTATCGATACTTTATTGCATTTCCGACATCCCTACACTGAGGCGCGCGGGCGACATGGATAGTGTTGTGCCGAACCGTTACTAGTCACGTAACTTAGCCGGCACACGACGAACTCTGGAAGTGCGGGGAGTTGTCTCTGTTAGGGGTCGCGCTATACCCTACGATTTTAGTGTGAAACATCCTATTGTTTTATACAGAAAGCACATACTTACAAAACTTATATTTCAAATGCAACATTTAAAGCTTGTACATGCTGGTCCACAGTTGTTATTGTCACATATACGACAAACTTATTGGCCTCTAGGGGGCAGAAACCTGTCTAGGTTTGTCGTGAATAAGTGTCTTAAATGTTTCAGACATAAGGCTCAGAATGTACAGCCTGTAACGGGTCAACTACCTAGCTCAAGAACAAATCTTGAGTTTCCCTTTTTGAATAGTTATGTTGACTATGCTGGGCCAGTATTGGTGGCCAATCGTAAAGGCCGAGGATGCAAACTTACAAAATCCTATATAATAAAAATATGCATCTTTGTTTGCTCAGCAGTGAAAGCTGTACATTTGGAACTCGTCACCGACCTCACCACTGAGGCCTATATGGCCGCTCTAAATCGTTTCGTGGCGCGTCGTGGCAAGCCTCGAAGCATCACGTCCGATAACGGGACTAACTTTGTAGGCGCATCTAACGAGATGTATAGGTTCTTGCAATCATCAAATGTTGCATCTGAATTGGCACAGCAAGGTATCGAATTTATTTTCCCGCCTGCTTACAGCCCTCATTTTAATTCATTGGCTGAAGCTGCTGTAAAATCATGTAAGCATCATTTAAAACGGTTACTGCATCATACTCATTTCACCTTCGAAGAGATGGCTACATGTCTCACGCACATAGAGGCGGTTCTTAACTCACGCCCTCTTACTCCTCTTTCTTCAGACCCTAATGATTTTTCGGCACTCACTCCCTTTCTCTTTCTTGGGGTCATCTTTTCTGAGGATTTGTCATTTCGAGCTCATGTTGTGCAAGTTTGTAAAAACGCCTTCAAAAATCTTGGGTTTGTCACGCGAGAAACCCGGGATTTCACTAACATGGCAGCAGTGAACTCACTGTATAACGCGTTGGTGCGAAGCAACTTGGAAACTAGTGCCATCATCTGGAATCCTTATGAAACTAAATATTCTCAGATGGTGGAAAAGATGCAAAACAAGTTTGCACGGTACCTATACATGAGGCAATTTGGCGTATACCCGTTTTACCCACTTATGTACCCAACTCTCTTTGTGATAGGAATGGTTGGGTACTATAAATTGGAAGTAAGACGCAATCTTGCTCTAGTAAAGTATGTCTTTATGGTGTTTCGCGGGATGCTAAACAATCCGCAAATTTTAGGATCGTTGGAATTACTCGTTCCAAACAGTAGGCTACGGTTGGGGCCTGTTTAAAATTCCGGTAGCCCGTACAAACCTATTAAAGTTTGCACCCGTGTGTCGGGCGGTTAAGACAATTAATACCATCTCTCAGCGGTTGGACATTTTTTCCTGCTCATTGGCGGAATTCCAGAGAGTGACAGTTAGTGTGTTGTCCTTTAAGTAACTTGGGGCACACGGAGCCGTTACTTGGGACTGGTCAGTCATGGACCCGTGTAGGTGTGTGATCAGTTCTTGAGTGGCGTCTCTGGGTGTCGTATTGTATAAGGCTACTTTTATTACCTTGGGTTCTGCCTGTAAAAATAATTGTATGTGTAAATGAATAAATAAATAATAAATTAATAATTGGACGGCCATTCTTAACAGTACCACATCCTCAGGTGACTGAAGCCAACATCACGCAGCTGGATCGCTGGAAGAGAATCCAGCACACAAGGCAGCATTTCTGGCGACGATTTCATAATGAGTACACTTCTCTGCTGCAGGCAAAATCCAAGTGGTTTGATTCCAGAGGCGAAGTGAAGCCGGGGTCCTTAGTCCTGATAAAGGACAAATCAACGCCACCTCTGCTCTGGTCCCTGGGCCGGGTCACGAAGACTTATCCCGGCGTCGACGGGGTCACGAGAGTGGCTGAACTGAAGACGAAGCGGGGCACCATACGTCGTGCCTTCAACTGCATCTGCCCCCTTCCAGTCAAAAATTGAAGACTTCCCTTCAACCCGGGGAATATGTCGGCGCACCACATATGCGCGTGATTGACGGCGGAAAGGCGCGGGGTGTCGGGGTACCGAGCCCGGACGCGACGGCCGCACCACGCCACTCAGCTCACAGACGCGCTCCACTACGGGCATTCCTTTGTTCCGTCTTAACATGTTATTTATGGTATTACACCTATTTTAATACAGTCCACTAATTCTTTTATTACCAAGCCCAGTTGAGCCCATTCACACAGCCCTCTCCATTACCCTTTGGGTGACTTTAAGCATTCTTATGAGACCCATTGTGAGCGACCACGTTTCGGTTCCATATGTCATCACTGGCAACACGCACTGGTCAAAGAATTTCGTCTTGAAAAACTGCGGTATGTGGGACGAAAAGATATTGCGAATGTTGAGGAATGCATACTCTATGATTGTGTTGCCTAGCAATACATAAACTGTTAGTGAAAAGTCATCCGCTTCATTCGTTTTTTATAGACTAATATAAATATACTTTTCTCATATTAACTATGTTTTCCTCATGTTTTCCTATTCCCTCGCCACCTAACTTTAACATGGTAGCAGAGCGTGGTTATTATTAAAATATATATTTCAGAGAAAATTATTCTGGCCCTGTATGTTGACGACGGTCTATTGGCATATACCAGCGAGAAAATGGCTAACTGTTTTCTGAATGAATTGAAAGCACATTTTAAGATAACAATAAAACCCGCAAGCTACTTTCTAGGAATAGAGATAAAAAGGTACTCTGATGGTTCCATTTTCCTTTATCAGAAAGCATACGTCACTAGGTTGTTGGAGAGATTTGGCATGGATAAGTGCAAGCCAGTGCCAACACCAATTTTAAAGACAAACAACACTCAGGTGGAGGAATCTACTACGAAGATATTTCCATACCGTGAAGCTGTTGGTGCCTTGTCCTATTTGATGACAAGCACAAGGCCTGATATTGCCTATGCAGTAAGCGTTGTGTCGCGAAATTTGGAGAAACCAACAAAAGAGAACATCCTGAACGTAAAAAGAATTATGCGGTACCTAAAAGGAACTATAGATGAAGGTATATGTTACAGGACAGATAATGTTCATAGTTTGGAATGTTATAGCGATGCGGATCATGGTGGTGATATGGAATCTGCGCGATCTACATCAGGCATTCTCTGTATTTACGCTGGAGGTGCTGTTTCTTGGTATAGCAAACGGCAGAGCACCGTTGCAATATCCTCGACAGAGGCGGAAATTGTAGCAGCCAGCGAAACCGCCAAAGAGATTATATGGTTACAGAAGATATTAAAAGATCTTACTGGTGCTAACTGTCCTGCGACCCTAGGGGTTGACAATGAAAGTGCAATAAAGCTGGTGAAAAAACCTACAGAATTTCACCAGAAGACAAAACACATCAGGATAAGATTTTTCTTCGTCAGAGAATGCTTACAAGATGGAAGCATGGTAATCAGCTATGTGCCAGCAACCAGACATATAGCTGACATGTTAACAAAACCGCTATATGGGCCCAGACTTGAAATGCTAAAGAAGATGGCTGGCATTATTATCATCAACAGGGGTGGATGTTGAGGAATGCATACTCTATGATTGTGTTGCCTAGCAATACATAAACTGTTAGTGAAAAGTCATCCGATTCATTCGTTTTTTATAGACTAATATAAATATACTTTTCTCATAGGTATTAACTATGTTTTCCTATTCCCTCGCCACCTAACTTTAACAGCGAAGCTTCCCGAACGCTGCCCAGCCGAGTCGGATTCGAAGTCGACATAAATTTCATACGTTTCATATTTTTATAAATCCTTTGAATGTTCGAGTGCACAAATGGCCGCTGACCTCCGCGCGACATGAAGTTTGAGTTTCAATATTATGAAAATGTTACGTAGGATTCCCATAAAATAACTGCTGATCGATTATAAGTCTGTCGGCGCTGCCGCTTTTCTAGACTGTCAATCGACGTCACAAATGTCAATGTCAAAAACGAACACCGAGGACTGGGGAGGTAGCCATCTTAAAAAAGAAGAACGGTTGACTTTTGGATCCGCTAGAGGTATATATGTTCTGTGCTTTTGGGATTGCGGTGAAGGCGCATGCAACCACGTTCTCGGTGGACGTTATATTGTGGGTGCATCCCTCGTTATCTAAGTGACCGATACTCATTTTATTAAGTGTTCGATTGAATTATTAAGAATTATAAGTGAAGTGATTGTAACAATAATTATTTCATTGAAATACTGTCTTCCTACCCGATAATCCACGCCTACCTGAACATGGAGAAGACATTAGATGATACTCGAACCACTTCATCAGAAGTGGGATTCGAAGGGTCAAATCAACCGGAGGCAGTATCCAACACTGGAAATAAGGACCCTAGTGCGAGCACCCATGACTTACTCACCGGAATGGAGTCGATTTTGACAAGATTGCTAGCTGCAACCACTAGCAGCACCAAGCCACCACAGCCGCTACTTAACCCGACCCAGTTGGTTAAATTTGATCCCGACAATGTGGATGCAGATATATAAGGTTGGTGTAGAATTACCGACATTATAGTCACTAACCGAAATCTTTCCGGAACCGAGTTGTTGCTTGCTTTAATCAACTCACTGAAAGGTCGCGCTGCATCTTGTCTGACTAAATTAAGGATTTCGGAAATAGAATGGCCGCAGATCAAGGAATTGTTACTCGCGAGATTTGAAAAACCTATGTTAATGCAGGACTACTTTGACAAAGTGATGAGATTTGAGATTGGACCTCAAGAGGCTGCTTCCGAAGCAGCTTTGCGTTTGTGGAGTCTCATTGAACGCATTCCAAAATTAGAAATGACTGAAGAGGTAATTACCGGATTCGTCATATCAGTCCTCAGTCAAAGAAACTCTTTAATCCGTAGAGAGCTCAATTCGTACACCATCACAACGAGAGCCCAATTATGCCGCGCTCTTAGTGGAATATCGCTGAAGCGCCGCCTTGATGATAACGAAGAGCAAAATTCCAACTCAAAGAAACCACGTACTGTTGCTGATACGAAATTTGGAGGATCCTGTCACTACTGCGGTCACCGTGGGCACAAGATCGAAGAGTGTCGCAAACGTCGAGATGGTGTCACAGCTGCGAAAATAGAAAGAGAAAAGACAGTCACTTGTTTTACATGTCGAAAACCCGGACGCATCAGTACGGCTTGTCCCAATAACAAAGCAGACAGCGAACATCCAGCCAAGAAGGACGTAAATATCTGCGAGCGCAGATTGGTCAAAGGTACTCTGTCCACATCGGCTGGTAAGTCAATGTTATTTCTATTCGATAGTGGTTCGGCATGTTCATTGATCAAAAATAGCTTAGTCGACCAACTCCCTGGTTCCGTACGCAAAGAGACTGTTTATTTGACAGGCCTAGGCGGTGAAGACATAAAATGTTTGACCCAAATCTTTAGTTCAATTCAAATTCAAGGTATTCAAGTTAGCATATTGTTTCATGTGGTCCCAGATGACGCTTTGGTAGATCCTGTTATTATAGGTAGGGATATCTTAGGACAAGGGATACATGTCGAGATTAACAGTGATTCAATTAGATTTTCACCGCGTAAACACATTAATACTTGCCGAACTACTGGGCATGTAGATTTTAGCTCAATCGACACCGATTTGGAAGGCAATGAGAAGGAGCAACTACTCAACATCCTACGTAAGTACAGTGAGTATTTTATAGAGGGCATGCCTACGCGTAGGGTCACTACTGGCGAAATGAAAATCGAGCTTATCGATCCGCATAAAACCGTGCAAAGGCGTCCTCATCAGATGTCACCAACCGAAAAGGTAATTGTAAGAGAAAAAATACAATCACTTTTAGATGCGAATATTATTCGTGAGAGTTCATCTCCTTTTGCTAGCCCTATCGTACTGGTGAAGAAAAAAGACGGCACAGACAGGTTATGCGTTGACTATAGGGAATTGAATGCCAACACACGACCTGAACACTACCCACTTCCTAGGATAGAAGAGCAGGTGGATCGTTTAAACGGTGCTCATTTCTTTAGCTCACTGGACATGGCTGCCGGCTACCATAAGATAAAGGTCAGTTCTGAGTCAATCGAGCGTACTGCCTTTGTAACCGCTGAGGGCCAGTTCGAATACCTCGCGATGCCATTTGGGTTACGAAATGCTGCATCCGTTTACCAGCGATGTATCAATAAAGCCCTCAAATCATTTAAAGATACTGTAGCCCTAGCATATATGGACGACGTCCTAACGTACTCGTCCAGTGTGAACGAAGGGTTACAACGCCTTGACGCTGTACTCAGAACTCTGACAGAAACAGGGTTCTCTTTCAAGACGACTAAATGTAAATTCATGAAAACTGAAGTCAATTATTTAGGATAATTATGTTATACGGGCGGAAGAAGTGAGACCCAATCCCGGAAAAGTCAAAGCCCTTCTCGAGGTCCCTTTTCCTAAAACAGCGAGGCAAGTGAGGGAATTTCTAGGATTGGCCTCTTACTTCCGACGTTTTATACCTAGCTTTGCAAACATCGCTAGTCCTTTATACCCCTTGACCAAACTCAAAGGCCGCATAACATAGACACGAGAACATTCGGAAGCACATAAGAAAATTGTCAATATTCTATCATCCGAACCCGTGCTGACAATCTTCAATCCCGACAAACCCGTTGAGCTTCATACCGATGCCAGCTCAGACGGCTATGGCGCCGTACTAATTCAAAGAGAGCGAAACGTACCTCATGTCGTGGCGTATTTCAGCCGTCGTACAACCGAGGTAGAGTCTAGGTACCTAGAGGGTTTGAGGGATTGAGGGATTGGTAGAAATATCAACAACCTTGATCAATGACGAGGATGACGTGTCGGCGTTCGATGAAAATTACATTGACCGAATAGTCTTCGGACACCGATAGTGAGACAGTTTCCGTTGCTAGTGAAGAGACCTTGACTGCCGGTTCTGACACGCTCTCGGCCTCAGAAGACGGCTCTAGTATGGTTATAGAACGGGCTCAGATACATCGAAGTGAGTAGTCTTCATTCAACTCACACGTAGTATATTTTATTGCTGTAGTGTAAAGCTGGTTGAAGGGGCCTCGTACGCCCGGGCCACGCTTTGGTAATTGGCTGAAAGGGCCTCGTACGCCCGGGCCACGCTATGATAATGGGTCGAAGGGACCTCGTACGCCCGGGCCACAAGGTAGTAGCTGGTTGAAGGGGCCTCGCACGCCCGGGCCACGCTACGCAAGGGGGTTCGAAGGGGCCTACGCCCGCACCTGGTGAAGTAACTGGATGAGGGGGCCTAGCACGCCCGGTCCATGTTAATCTGCAATGGCAATGAATTTCCTATGGGTCAGGAAGGGCCGAACGCATGTTAACGTGTATCTTTATTCATTGAAAAGGTCGAGAGGATTAACGCCGTAGCCCACGGATGCACAACACCATGCGCACGAGGTCGTGCGATTGTCAGGGTTGGCCGTGTCGGCGCTGCCGCTTTTCTAGACTGTCAATCGACGTCACAAATGTCAATGTCAAAAACGAACACCGAGGACTGGGGAGGTAGCCATCTTAAAAAAGAAGAACGGTTGACTTTTGGATCCGCTAGAGGTATATATGTTCTGTGCTTTTGGGATTGCGGTGAAGGCGCATGCAACCACGTTCTCGGTGGACGTTATATTGTGGGTGCATCCCTCGTTATCTAAGTGACCGATACTCATTTTATTAAGTGTTCGATTGAATTATTAAGAATTATAAGTGAAGTGATTGTAACAATAATTATTTCATTGAAATACTGTCTTCCTACCCGATAATCCACGCCTACCTGAACATGGAGAAGACATTAGATGATACTCGAACCACTTCAAGTCTATTCAATAAGTAAACTCCAAAAGTTTCGAGAAAAGTGAAACGGTACTTTTATGAGTTAGCGACATAATACAGTAACATAAACACTTGCAGCCATTGTCTCTTATCTCTATTGTTTATAATAAAAATACAACGTAAGACGAGAACTAATTAGCCTTAGTATATGGCTTGTTTAGATAAGAAACCATAAAACAAAACTTTAAGTACCAAGAAGCAACAAAAACTCGACCCGACCTTTTTTTCTGAACTACGTCGCAAAAAATTATTTTGTCAAAACGCCGCGGGCGCTAACGGCACTGCCAAAACATAAATCAAAAGTATTTGAGTACGTCAGCGGTAGTATAGTATTTAAAGTGTATTGAATAATAACTAGACTGTAATGTACATGATATTAAAAATCAACTAAAAAAATGGATAAATTTAGTCCGGTGAAGTTGGTTTGGTACGATACAGTACCAAAACGAAAAACCTGCCTTTACGCCGTCTGGTATGGTATCGTACCATCCCCAATGCAGGCGGTTTTTATCTTTATTCCAAATTCCAGTAAGGTTGAAATCGTGTGCGATGATTTAACTCTATGGTCAGATAAATATTCTCGTGAACTTACTGATTCCATAGCCGAAATATAGTCTGGCAACTTAAAAAAATAAGTTGAAACTTCCGCATCCAGTGACGCTTGAAATCCGCCATTGGTATGTGTCAGACAAGACAACTGACATTTAAAAACGACAGGCAGCTTTTCATGAATCCAGAATTCCAGATCCATAAAAGTTTTGTTTGTATAAATAAGTACGTGTTTAACGTGTTTTCCTGTTTTTTGTGAAGTAAGAAACTACAGGTCGCCACTTGCTACGTTTCAAACTTGAATAAAACACAGGCTTCCCTCGTTATTTGTATGCAACGCAAGTGTTTTTCTTAAATATAAACACTTATTTCACTTACATCACATCTGATATTTTGTGAATTAAAAGATGGAAAAACTGCCAATGTGCAGGATATGTTTAGCGGAGAATGTCCGCATGTAGGGTTGCCATCTCTGAAATTTGGGAACCAGGACAAGACGCGTGAAAACCCCGGATTTTAGAGCCCAGAACCCGGACATGTCAACAGTTTTTTTTAAACATAGTCAGTGTAATAAAAGACAGTTGAAAATGTCGTAAATCACCTTTTTATTTATTTTCAGACCTTAAAATTAAATTTAGTCATCTTTAACCGACTTCAAAAAGGAGGAGGTTATCAATTCGTCGGATTTTTTTTTTAATATGTATGTTCCCCGATTACTCGAAGATGGCTGGACCGATTTGGATTTTGTTTTTTTCGTTTGAAAGGGTATACTTCCCAGGTGGTCCCATGATCATCAAGTCAGGATCTGATGATGGGATCCTGGAGAAATAGAGAGAACTCTTAAAATTTTATAGGCACCCAAAGCGATTTAGGTATTTTTTGGAAGAGTACTTTCTCGTAGTGATTTCATTTCAATTTGGTGAAGATCTGATGAAGAACTTCGGAGATAGGCAACGGATACCCTCAATAAATGATAGCAAATGGACATGGAAATGGAGTGCGGGCGGCGAAGTCGAAGTGCACACCGTGGCAACTGCGACGGGAGGGGCGGGGGTACGGTGAATTTACTGAGTCGAGTCGTCGGTTGATCGCGGCGTGCGGTGTAAAGTATTTAAATTTCAACACAATCAATTCAATTCAATTTCAATTTTTAAACCCGGACAACAAATGAAGTCCTGCCCGGACGCTCCCCGGACGCCCTCTAAACTAGGACAAATCCGGGGAAACCCGGACGGATGGCAACCCTATCCGCATGTATATAGTCGTCAACAGGAAGTTGCACGATCTATATGAGAAGTTGACTAGTATTCCAGTAAGTTGATATTTTTACTAAGTTAAGTAAATTACCTTTAAGGTTTTAAATACATCTCGTAAACGAAGATTCAGGCTCCAGTGTTTTTGTAAAACAACATGAGGGACATTAAATAAATATGTATCTATGAGTAATAAGTCTCCATTCTGCCTTGAGCAAGCGTGGTGATCAATGCTCATGCCTTCTCTGTAAGATGCACGCAGGATACTTTAAGGAACACCAACTGTTGGTTTGGACGGCATTACCATATCTATAATAGCAGTATTTTCTCCTGATAGCTTTATAAGTATTTAGATCACCAACTATTAATTGAAACCACTTTGTACTTTTAACAATATAATAACTTCGAACTATATAATATGATACAGGATGACAAGGGAAATATTTAACACATGAAACGACTGCCTCTTACGGCGGTCTCTAAAAAAAGTCCCCATGTCTCTATAAAACACTAGGTGGGAACGCTGCTCTTGTTTATGTTCCCATGCTGAATTTTGACCCTATCTTATGGATGTTTACGTCCGGCTCGGGATACTGCAGCGCAAGCACCTCGTCTGCTGGACGCCACCAGGCCGCTCTGCTGATGTCACTCTTTACTTTGTAAAGAGAACGCGGCAATCGCCAACACGGCCGTCCTGCCAGGTGCCTGTCCCACCAGGTACCCCACGAGTTCAGATAAAGTGCTGAAACACAAATTATTAATAATTTATCAGCTTGCCTGTTGCACATGAATTGATTGTCTATCGAATGTTCAGGAGTATAACTGCCATATTGCATTACACATGAGATTACACACTATTTCATCACTGTATCCGAGGGTAGGCGTCAATTAAAATAAGTCATGTGCTTAAAGCAACATGAATTCAAAGATCGACAAGACCACTTGCACTTAAAGGGCCTATAGCCTCACTTAAGAGTACCAAGTTCGTCTTATTTTCATTTGCGCTCAAAGGGCATGTAGCCTCACTTAAGCCAATTAAATTCGTCCCAGAACCACTTGCACTCAAAGGGCCTTTATCCTCACTTAAGTGTACCAAGTTCGTCCCAGAACCACTTGCACTCAAAGGGCCTTTAGCCTCACTTAAGTGTACCAAGTTCGTCCCAGAACCACTTGCACTCAAAGGGCCATTATCCTCACTTAAGCGTACCAAGTTCGTCCCAGAACCACTTGCACTCAAAGGGCGTTTCCCTCTTGAACGCTGCAAGTTAGTTCTCCATTTGAGCCTACCACTCGGCCTCGGCTTTTAATGTGTAATTTACGATATGGAACATTTATTATTCCTTAAAACATTTTATCTTGACTCGCACATACGCCTACGATACATTTCAATTTACCATCGCCAACACGGGCAGAAATGCTCTAAGTCAGAACGTATGTCTATTTCATCTCCCAATCGTCACAATATGTTCCATGTTCTCGGCAGTGGTTAAGCTTGTACACTTTTTAGTCCTCCTTTCACTGCCTTTTACATCCATCACCTCATATTTATCATTCCTCAATACCATAATCACATGAAAGGGGCAATGTTAACCGGGAACAACTTCCGACTTTGCCCGTCATTGTTCTGGCTTTGTATTTTAATGAGTACCAGATCTCCTTCGACGTAACTAGTGCTTTTGTACGGTTCCCAAAAAATCGCTGTTTTGGTGATTTCGCGTTGGACTTATAATTCAGTTACATCCAACCTATTCCCGTTGCTAATCTCCAGAGCCAAACTATCACTATCTCCTGTATATTAGCACCTACTGTTTTTAGTGCTTCTAGAGTAGTGTTTTTTTTAAACGCTCAACCTGGCTATTAAAATAGATTCAATTTTTACAATACAATGTAAACGCCATGTAACGTCACTAGATTTAACGACAAACTCCCTAAAGCGTCGAAATCACTCAGCTTTGTTTGGTTTAGCTTGTCTTCCACACAATGATACACTATATTATATAATAGCATTATACCCACTCTCAATAACGACAGCAATAATTAAATAGCTGTGTACGTTCTTTGTCACTTTATTATCCTAGCCCTTTATAAACTCGACTGTCGATATCATACATACCGAACTTTCTAAGAAATCCGTTCTTTTGTTTACAAATGGGAATTGCTTGCACGTGTAGACTGTTGTTGGTAGGAGTCATGGATTATCTATACGATAACATATTCTTAGTTGTTCGCAAACTTTTAATGTAATTACTAACACTAGTCTGAAATAAACTTTTTATTTTTCTAATACAGATTTTTCTTCTCTCCATATAACGACAACTCTCAAGAACGCCATAAAATGCGCAGTCCCTTTAGTTTCATTATATAGAGTTTATACTGATTGGACAGGTCCACTCAATCTGTGTCGTTCTTTCCTCAAAAGACCATTTCAGACACCAATTTACATGGTCTTTACATGATCTGACCAAGATTATGTCTGGACTTTAAAAGAGACTGTGACCTCTGAGTTTGTTTCGGCCTATTTCCTCAGAGTATTCAGATAGGAAACGCCGACCTCATATAGTTTAAAATAAATATGATTGACGTGTAAAAGTGTTTGTACAAACCTACTTATAGAAATAAAATCATTTATCATTTACTGTATTTCTTTATGATATGTAGCGTTCCAGGAAATTAATACGGATGGCTTACTCGTTCTACAGTTTCATCAACCGCCCGAGGTCGTCATGGTTACATTTTATTATTTGCTAAATGCATTTCTCTGGGACCACCCACCGGCGACCTCGGATTGTTCTTTTGTAAACTTTGCCACCGAGGACTACATATTTTTTTTAAACATCTTCATTTATTAATTTATTTATTTATTGCATTCCATATTGTAAAAAAGATGTGATTAGCTTCGGCCTCTCCTGATTCTATAATAATTGTTCTGACTATTACGTTACGTTGTACCGAAAGTAACCAATCCGCTTCCGTTATTGATATTCTAATCTCGGTGAACGATATCAAACGAGAGTTCTCGGATAAAACCCAATGCGCGATCCGAGAGATAATATCCTTTTTTTATGTCAATGCCTACCTTGCGGCGTTGCAATCGGTCACTATTTTAAAATATGATCCGGTATGGTATAATCGGAACTTCCTAAGCGAACTAACAATCGTCAATAACTCTCCAGTTCAAACGAGCGGTACTTTTTCTCATCTTCTGTAGTTTGTCTCATAAAATAATAGACTGGTTTCTCACCTTCGTCGGTGATTCGCATAAATATACCAGCAACACAATCTTTACTAGCATCCATATGAACACCACTCGGTTTTTTTACTAAAGATTTGTAGAACTATTTACGTTAACTATCATTTCATGGCCGTTTACTTTTCCTAGTTCTTCGATATTTGACGCCACACCGTCATCATATTTTTGAAAAAGTGTTCATAATTAATTCTGATGGGAATTGCTACCGAACTCGAAATTACTAATTCTGTTACAAACTCTGTAAATATATTCGCATAGTCAAATTAAAATCTGTCACCCACTCGCGAGTATATCAGTCAATCAACCTGAGTCAGACACCGAATCGACTTTCAGATCAGCTGTTAATCTTGTAGGTTACAAACTTAGAACTTTCTTTTGAGAAACCTTGAAACAAAACTGACGCAGCCAGCACAATGCTTTCCATTGAATATCTTACATAATATTTTCACAAACGTCTTTCGCAGGTCAGGGGTTTTTATGGTAACATGTCGATTCCAAATAACCTCGCTTGCCAGAATAATTACATTTATTTGTATCACACTGACTTCGTTTGTGGTTACCGCCGCATAGATAACACTTGATCTGTTTCCGACCCTGTGCCTGGACGTCTTAATTATTGCTAGCAGAAACGGTTTGACCCACTATGTTCGCTGAGGGCACAGTCGCTGATGTCGTAGTCGCAGGCATCTGATTCTGACGGATCAGTTTTGTTTGGCCATCGCGTGTGTTTGCGCCTATCTGTATCGCGATTTTTGATGTAAACGTTCAACCAGGTAGGAAACTAGATGAACCGTCGCATCACAAAATTATTCGCTTCAATTGATGCGCCTATACCAATGTCTCCTATATTGCCGACAATAATAGAAATAATAACTTGTTCCGAAATCTAATCGCGTAAAAAATTAAGAAAAGTCCTTCGAAAGATCGGGTTTTATGAGAAAACCACTGCATAAATCAATGACCAATAAAGCTCATTTAACTTTCCGATATTTGAGCTTTTTCGGCACCGCCTTGGTTTTTGGAGATTTTACACTTCTTTTTGGTTAAGTTAGCGAGAAAAACTAATCTTTGTTGGCTCCTAACTTTTTAATGTCTTTTTATTTTAGTATTGTTTCCGTACAAAAAACATTAACAATGCAACAAAACCATATCATGTTTAATTCCTGATGTACATTGTCGAACAGTGGAGTAATACACTCCCGAAGTTTGTATTAAAAAGGTCGACTAGATTCACCTTAAACGATCTATTTTACATTTTTGTTCAAAATAGAACTCGTAAAGCGACTGATTTTCAAACGGCTTTTATTAATATAATTTAAAAGATCGTACATATTCCGGCGGATTTGAAAACTAAAAGCCAACTTACGTGATCAGTCCATCCACTCCCACGTAGGCTAATAACTATCCGATCGTAACATTGAGTCATACCACACATTCGCGAACCCTTTAGTTTGTTGAGAGCTTGATAACGAGTCATTTCATCAGTCCATGCAAAAGTTTAGGCGTAGGACCTGATAATACTAAGCCAAGCGTTCACATCGTCTCTCACCGGGTCGAACTCGGGTATAATGTTATATAAAGTATGATTTGTACTCACAGTTGAGGTATCAGCCTTACATGATACCTGTTTCCTTTGTTTTGGCGGAGGTGCCGGGGTCCTGGCACTACTACTGCTGCTAGATCTTGAGCTTGAACGTGTGCGTTTTTTTTTTTTGTTTTAGGAATTTCTTACGTTTACTTTGTTTACCCATAGCTGTGGGTGGGTATCGCGTGTCACTTCTGATGATAGCTTTATAAGTATTTAGATCACCAACTATTAATTGAAACCACTTTGTACTTTTAACAATATAATAACTTCGAACTATATAATATGATACAGGATGACAAGGGAAATATTTAACACATGAAACGACTGCCTCTTACGGCGGTCTCTAAAAAAAGTCCCCATGTCTCTATAAAACACTAGGTGGGAACGCTGCTCTTGTTTATGTTCCCATGCTGAATTTTGACCCTATCTTATGGATGTTTACGTCCGGCTCGGGATACTGCAGCGCAAGCACCTCGTCTGCTGGACGCCACCAGGCCGCTCTGCTGATGTCACTCTTTACTTTGTAAAGAGAACGCGGCAATCGCCAACACTCCTTAAAAATGAAATAGTGTAAGACATATTTTGTTGCAGTTTGTAACTGAAGACAATAGACCTATTCTTGCTTGTTTCTTCTGCTGCACGAAACTAAAGCAATGCTACCAATTACTGAGACAATGTCTGAAAGCCGAGGAGCTGTTCACTCAGAGGATGAATGAGGATTATGAGGTGAGGTATTCTTTGACAGCCATTTATTCTTATAATTTTGGTATAATGTGAAAGTGATTGCATTAAAGCTCATGGCTGTAGTGTCTGGATTTCACGCCAAGTGCACATGATGATATGTACGGATGTTAAGTACTCCACATAACACAGCGACAACTTCTGTATGAACCTAGAATGTGGCATTTTGATAACAGTCCTCTTTCATGTCAGCGTGAGCTATGCAACAATAGCTTGCGGTGGTCAGCAAGGTTACATTAGCTACTTAAGTATTGTCACTTCTGGGGGCTCTTTTGAGTGATTTTAGTATAACAATAAAATATCTGTGCTCCTGGGACTGTGATCACCAACATATTTTCTTAATACTATAATCATCTTTTCACAGACCAATCCACTAAGAAACCAAAACCATTTAGAGTTTTTCAGTGTGTTTATTGAATCTCCAATAGAGCACATAAATATTGTTGATCAATGTCAAACAGAAAGCATTGCTATGAAAGAAGAGTTACCAGATGTTTGTGAGGAACTAGATGAGATTATTGAGCCAAAGGAGAAAATTCAAAGTAATGGTATGTTTTTATGAACAGAAATAACAGTTAACAATGTATTTTATGTATTTTATATTGATCAAAATTGCTATGAACTACTTCGAAGCTTTGGTAGTATTTGGTTTAAATCAATTGAATGGTAACCAAATTATACCTGTACAAACAAATTTAATTGACGTGTCTGTTTGTAATGTCAAAATAACAGTTTTTGACTAAACGCGGTACATAAAACAACCCCAGTGCTATTGGCTGCGACTTACGAGATGTAGGTTGGTGTGCGTAGTCCCAGCGGAAAAGTGTCGAATTTCGTAATTTCAGTTTAGCAGATATTTAGTGTATGACGTCGTGTAATTGTGTATGGTAAATAAAAATTTGTGCATCCAGCCATTGAGGAGCTATTCAACAAAAACTGATTCCGCTGGGACTACGTCATCCCAGCGGCACTTTTTTAAAAAAATGGACGTACAAGAAAAAAAAATCATTCAATAATTAGTGTGTAACGAGAGGTAAATGTGTATGTATAAATGAAATTTGTGTGTCAATAGACTGCGGAGATAATCAAGTTGCCGCTGCGCTGACGTTTTGCTATTTGATGAAAACCATATAAAACAGTTTAGTGCACAGTTGTAATTTTTTACACACGTTGCTTTGAATTTGTGTATAAAGTGTGTGAAAACAGAATTTGGAAAAAATATACCGTTCAGAAGATATACACGTAAAAGTAAAATAAGGTTATTAGGTCCAAGTACTTAAAATAGGAAGTCTAGAGCCTAACTTATAACGTTTATTTGTATCTTGTAGGGGTCTACAATGTCTTGCCAAGTTTCATTTATGTGCTCTTTGTAATTAATGAGCAATGGCATAATTTACTACGACTGGACCGCTATATTTTTGACATCCGATTGTAGGATTTGTTATTGGAAAAGAAGAATACAAAATATGCAGATATTTAGTGTATTAATGCAACTATTCACGCGTAAAATTTCAGCTCATTACACTAAATAATTAAAGAGATATAATCAAAATGCTAGAACAACCGCAAAACGTGGATAAACCGACCAAGTTTGAGAGGCTACGAAAAAGCGGGCCTGCAGTATATACAGCTAACGTTCTACATTTTCCAGTATAGTATCCTTATTATATTTAATAGTTTCGTACAGGTGCGTACATAATAGTTTAGCAGAAAATAAAACACTATTAACTTTGTACTATTAAAAATATTTATTAGTTAGCTAATGGTGCCGATTCTCTTGTACACCGAACTAAACTAACTGAACTATCACTAAAATTCCTTACTTTTGGCTATGAGAATCTTAAAGCTATTCTGCAAAAAAAAAATCTCTAAACTTAAAAATAATTTTGACACAACTAAAATCGAATTTGACAATCGCGACTCCAGCAGGCTTAGCATGACGCTTTCTATTTCTACTCTACTGTAGAATAGAAATCGCTTGTCTACATTTCTCGGTGAAAAACTGACAACTGTCTACACGGAAACGTCATTTTTGTCTTGTCTTCCGTCGACAAAACGCTTCTCTACGGTTGTCGTACCAAGCCTGCAGGTGGTATTTTTTTCTTTTGACTTCGCAAAGTGGTACTTGTGTGCCCTACGCAATGATTTTTTTAAGAGCTGAAGTGCGCAGGGGGGCAGCCTCGACGTTTTTTATATGGAATTTTTCACTTTTAGTATGGAAAAAAAAAATGAAATTACCTACATGTTGGGATTATGGGGCTTACGTGTTTACTAAAGGGGGTCGAAATTATCATCATTTTTGCGATAGGACACACCATTTTCGAGATATAAGCAAACGAAAAGAAAACAAAGATCGGTACTGTTTTTGCAGTCGAAGTGTTGGTGTAAATTTTAGTTCATGACCACTAGTTCTATTCCACACTTTTTTAATCGCGATTAAAAATAGTCAGATTTAGTTAGAAAAATTAATATAGTCAACATTTTTGGTGAAAAACGACAAACTCAGAATAGCAAAATTACCATCTTCACTAAACTAATAATTCAGTGCAATCTTAGTGCTGTCAAACTAAAATATAGTTAAGCTGTGACACTTTAGTCAATTTCAGAATGGGAAATCGTCGTTTGACAGGAATAAACTAAATTTTGGTGATTTTTAGTTTAGTTTAGAGAATTTTGTGCCAACAGAATCGGCAAGAATGACTAATTAAAATAAAACAACATTAGAGAAAGTAATAATAACATTGATACAAAGAATCAGTTCTTTTATGAAATATAAATAACAAATATATTGCCTACTGTAAAAGCCATACGTACCTTTGTAGGTAAGTAACTCTTAGGTTTTACTAGTAAATTTTCGGGAGTTGGTCGTCTCGTTCGAGCGTTTACAGCAACAAATATATCATACAATCGCAGATCACTAATAATTGACTCAATTGTGAAGATAGATTTATACCGTTTGACGCTTGAAAAGACTACTGGTGTTAATATTTTTTAGATCCGTCATAGACCTCGTCAATCGCTTTCCAACAGGTGTGATCGAGGTCAAGAGCAGGCCCATTTAGTAATAAAAAATAATGTTTTTTACTAATTATTATCAGTATTTCTATTTAATGAAATTGTACCGTGTAACATCAAAATATGTGTACGCTGGAAGCAGCAGAATATTAAGGACATAATAATCACCTACTGTTACAATTTTTTGTAATATTCTGACAAATAAATGCATTTGTTAATACAGATGTAATTAATATTGTAACCATTTCGTATGTTTAGGAAAAAACAAGTGACTTACTAGTTTAATCACGAAAGTTATTAGTTACTTGTTCAAGAATTGTGTTCCCACCTGTACCGATTCAATAATGGTCACATGGTCACATAACACTGGAAAATGTAGAACGTTAGCTCTATATACTGCAGGCCCGCTTTTTCGTAGCCTCTCAAACTTGGTCGGTTTATCCACGTTTTGCGGTTGTTCTAGCATTTTGATTATATCTCTTTAATTATTTAGTGTAATGAGCTGAAATTTTACGCGTGAATAGTTGCATTAATACACTAAATATCTGCATATTTTGTATTCTTCTTTTCCAATAAAAAATCCTACAATCGGATGTCAAAAATATAGCGGTCCAGTCGTAGTAAATTATGCCATTGCTCATTAATTACAAAGAGCACATAAATGAAACTTGGCAAGACATTGTAGACCCCTACAAGATACAAATAAACGTTATAAGTTAGGCTCTAGACTTCCTATTTTAAGTACTTGGACCTAATAACCTTATTTTACTTTTACGTGTATATCTTCTGAACGGTATATTTTTTCCAAATTCTGTTTTCACACACTTTATACACAAATTCAAAGCAACGTGTGTAAAAAATTACAACTGTGCACTAAACTGTTTTATATGGTTTTCATCAAATAGCAAAACGTCAGCGCAGCGGCAACTTGATTATCTCCGCAGTCTATTGACACACAAATTTCATTTATACATACACATTTACCTCTCGTTACACACTAATTATTGAATGATTTTTTTTTCTTGTACGTCCATTTTTTTAAAAAAGTGCCGCTGGGATGACGTAGTCCCAGCGGAATCAGTTTTTGTTGAATAGCTCCTCAATGGTTGGATGCACAATTTTTTAATTACCATACACAATTACACGACGTCATACACTAAATATCTGCTAAACTGAAATTACGAAATTCGACACTTTTCCGCTGGGACTACGCACACTGTAGGTTGTGTGTTCGAACCCAGCCAGGCGCATTACTTTGTGTAAATAATTTAATCACCACTGCTCTCAAATGGTGAAGAAAACCATCGTGAGAAAACCGGCATGCCAGAAACAAAAATTCGAAGACATGTGACATCTACCAACCCGCACTGGGCCACCATGGTGGATTACGGCCCACTCCCTCTCACGGAGAGAAGGCCTCTGTCCGTGGCCTCGGTCCGTGTCCGTCGTGTCTGTGGGAACGTTATAGGCAGAGTATGACTGAAAACAATAAAAAACATTGAATTTTTTTTTGTTTGTAAGATTGTTTTTTCTGGCTAATATTTGAAACGGCTGGAATGATCTTGATGGGACTTTCACTGGCAGATAGCTCATGTTATATGGAGTGAAATAGACTTCTTGTCCTGGTTGTACGTACAACCAGGACGGGAACTTTCCCATGTGATAATTTCCGACGTCAGCACGGGTAAAACTGTGGGCACATTTCGAATTAAATAAAACAATTGTCTATCAAACAATACAAACTATAAGTTAAAACGCGTGTATCTGTACGTCCACGTCGTTCTTCTAAACTGTGCTAAGTATTTCTATGCCGTTTTGATCAACGTTTATTTAGAGCAATTTTTCCGGATGGTGTATGTGTTTTTACATTTTCTTATGTTTTTTGTTAGGCTGTATATTGAACAAATTATGATCCGTGGCGTTTTCATGAAATTTTAATTCAATGGGATTAAATGAACTTACAGAGTTTATTGTCGATTTTAAGAGGGAATAGGGCGTGCGATTCTCGATACAAATGTATTCCCCTTTTTTCTTCCCGAAGAATGCCTCTAGAGCAATATTATTTTTTTTATAAAATTCAGCAACTAATTAGTAAAGAAAATATGACCCTCTAAAAATTACAAAAAATGCCCTATTTTTACCGCCGCGATTAGAGGACTACTAGTCAAATTAGAAACGTTTTTAACATAAAAAAAATAAATGATAGAAACCTAAAAATACTCTTTCTTAAAATGTTAATGTAAAAAATAATTGAATCGACTCAGTTTTCGAGGAGAAAAAGGTCAATACGAAACGTCGAATTCGTAATTATTTTTGTGATAATTTCGGTCTGAGCTGCAGCTGTACCTGTCACACATTACGGGGGCACACTTACTGATAGCTCGATGGCAATTGTTTCTTCAAACACCTATTTTTCAAAGTCCTCGCAGGCCCCGTCCTCTCTTAATGATTATAATACTCAATGTAAAGCCATATTTGTTATGGTCAGCCCCAGATCTCAATTTTAATCAAGGCGGGGTCATTTTTCACGCGATTATTTGCTGCACCTGCACCCTAATTGCGTAACACACGATATATTTGTCTTCAGGTTGATGGTATTTGGCCTATTTTTACAAATAATTACTGCACAACTCGGCATTTTGGTTTTTTACGCATCAATAGTGCACTGTACGCAGTTGCAAAGCGACTGAATGAAGCGTACAGTCGCCGTTATTTTTTTTTTTTGTTGGGCATCTCGCAGTTGGCTTTCCTGGGGCTGCCATTAAGAAACTAATCTTAACGCCTCCATCCAGGGCTTACAAACTAAAATTTACAAGCTAAGCGACTGCACGCTGAGGGCACCCCCTGTGGGGTACGGACCTCGGCTCAGGGCGTCACTGATAGGGGGACAGCTATCACTATTGGGGACGGGCTGGATCAAAATATTGGCATTATTATTGATCGGGGAATTTAAAGCTACTGGCTCAGCTGCGGCGTGGGCTGGCGCTTCAACGAGCAAGGGTCGGTCGGGGGTCTCGACGTTGGGCGCCGATACTACTAGGGGTCTTCGCGGGGCGCGAGGACCTCGGCGGCGAGGTCGGAAGGACGATTTTGTGCGGTGTGTGCGAACTGTACTGGTGGCCCTATTGCTTTCCTGAAGGATAGTAATGTGGTCGTCTGGGTCGGTGAGGACATGTCTCGGCCGTCGGACAGAGCTAATCCTACTGGGGACATAAGTGGCGGCCTTCACAATCAAGGGAATGCGGTGAATTTCGGCTTTATCGAAGAAACGCTTCGAGTTGCGTTTCAAGAACTGACTGACCGTGGGGATTTTCAGATCGAGATGGAGGATCTCGTTCCGAACGAACCAAGGGGCGCCTGTGGCTTGCCGGAGGAATCGGTTCTGTAGGGTCTGCATCATATGGATGAATCGGGGGTTCGCGTGTGCAAAGATTGCACCCGCATACGTCATGATGGGCCTTATACACGCCGTGTAAATCCGCAACTTGCACTTTAGTGACAACTTGCTACGTGCATTTAGAACAGAATGTAACCTGCCGAGAGCGAAGGCGGCGCGTGAGCGCGCCTTCTTTATTTGCTCTGCGAAGGAGAGATGCTGATCCATGGTCACACCAAGGTATTTGGCTCGCTTCTCCAAAGGGATGGGCTTGCCGAACAAAGAAATGGGACGGGGGGCTCAGGTCTAATGCGTCGCGGTCTCGTAAAGAGAACCGCTTGGCTTTTATCCGGATTTATATCGATCCGCCACTTTCGAAACCACGCGCCAAGGACGTTGACGGTGGTCTGGAGAGTGGCGGCTATCGCGTCCTGACTTTTCCCAGTGTAGTAGATGGCTGTGTCGTCTGCGAACAGAGCCAACTGTGCCTTTCTACTTTTTGGGATATCGCTCGTCAATAGAGTGAATATGAGCGGGGACAACACCGCGCCCTGAGGGACGCCGGCGCGAATGGGACGGGGAGACGAGATCGCCCCTTCGATGCGATAGCGAAAGGTGCGGTTCGACAGAAAATCTCGTAAGATGAGCACGAGACGGTCTGGCACACCGAGTCGGTACAGCTTGTAAATCAAGCCATTGTGCCAGACCTTGTCGAAGGCTTTCGCTATGTCGAAAATACTGCACCGGTTATCGTACCGCGCTGGAAGCCAGCGCTTATATGTTCTACGATACGGTGGACCTGTTGCACACAACAATGTTGGTTTCTGAAACCGAACTGCTCGTTGGGTATGAGGCCTTTTGTCTCGGCGTAATTTCTGAGTCGCTTATAAATAAGTCTCTCGTAGATCTTGCCGAGACTACTCAGTAAACTGATGGGGCGGTAGCTCGTCGGCTCGGATTTGGGCTTGCCCGGCTTCGGGATGCCGATAACCGTGGCCTGCTTCCATGCATCGGGGAATATATTATTGCTCAAGGCACCATTGAAGATGGTGGTCAAGAGCATTATCAGGTGGGCGGGCAGCATCTGGAGCACCTTATTGGTGATTCCGTCAGCGCCGGGGGCCTTGCGGGGTTTCAGACCTTTGATGACCTCGTGAACTTCGTCCGGGGTGACGAGAGGTAATGGGTCATCAGGGTCTCCAACGGGCGGGAGGGATTTTCTACGTTCGACTTCAGCGTCCACCTCAGCGAGATGAGCTTGGTCTACTGGTTGAGAACTGGGAGTGCAGACTGGCGGCTAGACATTCGGCCTTGTCAATGTCGTCGAAGGCAACGGTGCCATCGGGACGGGTCAGGGGGGGCATGGAAGCTTCTTCTTTGGATTTGAGTTTCCTCTGAAGTTGCCAGAAAGCTAGATGAGTCGGTTCTAGGTCGCTCAGCATCTTGTCCCAGCCCGCGTCCCGCAGCTCCGCCATGCGTGTCTTTACAGCTCGCTGTAAATAGCGCATGTGGGCTTTGTTGGCGGCGCAGGGAAAGTTGCTGTAGGCACGAACAGACGCGTTCTTCTCGTTCAGCAGTTCGCGTACATCGTCCGGCAGCTTCCAGCGGGGGTCTTCCCCCACCGGAACCCGCCTCGAACTTTCGTCCAGGACAGATTGTACGTGACCCGTGAATGAGTCGATCGCGGCCGTTGTGTCGGCGAGTGAGTCGAAACGATCGGGTATAGCGTCCAAATGGGCGGACGTGTTGGCTTTCAGCGAAGCGCTTACTTGCCTCCAGTCCGTTACCAGTTTGGTGAGGGGCGGTAGGTCAGGATCTGGGAGACCCGTCCGGGGGGCCAGATGCATTACTACGGGGCGATGGTCAGAACTGAGCTCGTTTATTGCTTCCATGGAATTCAACCGGAGGTTGATTCGCTGCAGAATGGCAATGTCGAGTACATCAGGAGTTTGATTAACATCGTGGGGAAAGTGGGTAGGCGACATCGGGGCGATGACGTCAAAGTTCAGGCGCGAGCAGAGGTTGAACAATTGTCGCCCTCTGGTCGAAACCCGAGAACTGTTCCACGCGGGGTGTTTCGCGTTGAGATCGCCCGCTATGATAACGGACTCACTCATTCCTAATAGGTCGAAGTCCTCCGAGTGGGACTGGGGAGGGAGGTAGGCTGAGACTAGGGTGATAGGCTGATGGCCAGTCATGCCTAGTCTGCAGACCGAGACTTCTAATCGGGCCAGGGTTGGCGGATCCATAGGGATGCAGTATAGGGACTTTTGGTAGTAGATGAGAGTTCCGCCCCGATGGCAACGTGACCTGTCGTTGCGCACTACGCGGTAGTTTGCAATTTTCGGGTCACGGTTGCAGGGTTTAGGGAACGTCTCCTGTACTAATAGTATGTCTAAGTGATGGTCGCGGAGGAAAGTGGCGATATCATCACGTTGGCCAGTTATGCCATTGGCGTTATAAGTACCTAATTTTAGGGATCGGATCTTAAGATGAGAAACAACCGTGTTAGACATTATGGTGCCTAGGTTGGTTGGATCTAATCTGGACTAACGCTTGCGTAATGTCAGGATACGCTTCGTAGATGGCATAAACCTGGAGGAGGTTACCTGCCTTGGTAGCTGCGTCGACTTCCTGCGCCATCCGTTGGGCACGGGGGGTGCAGAAAGTCAGGAACGCGCTGTCTAAAATGCTATACGCGACGGACGGGGTCATGGCCACGGGGCCGAGACCGGTTGCGGGGGGAGTGGCTTGATGCGCCGCGGGGCGCGCAGCTGGGTTCGCGGCGGCGGCTGCGACGGGGGCGGCGGTCGCGAGAGAGTACGGGGACGGGGTAGTCAGCGCGGGAGCGCCGGTACGCGGGTCCATAAGCGGAGGGATAGGCGCGGGGATGGGCCTGGATGAACCCATCGCAGGGAATGCCTGCCGATGGTTCAGACGGTTCCAGGGGCTGGGTCTCTGGGGACAGAGACGGTCTGGGAGGGCCGCGGAGGGAGCTTCTCTTTGCTGACGGGCGTCTGCACGCTTCGCCAACCTGGGAGAGGAGGACTTGGGTGCTTTAGAGCAGCCCCTATAATTCGCGGGATGACCGGATTCACCGCAGAGCTCGCAGCTCGGGGGCTCCGTGCAGAGGGTGCGGTCCTTGGGACGCGGGCAATCTGCCGTACTGTGCACTCCGAGGCACTTTACGCATCTGGGTGTCGCGTAGCAGTGCGACTGCGAGTGTCCGTACAGTTGACACCTATGGCATTGGCCGACGATCTCCGACTTGCGGGGCTTTTCGATCCGGATACCGGATAGGTGGCAGACTGTTCGGACGTTGAAAATCGGGTTGTGGCCCTCTGAAGGAGGGCAGACAACGAGTACCATGTCAAATGGTACTCCGCGACGGGCTCGGTGCATGCGGTGCACTTCTAATACGGGGACGTTCTGAGCTTTAAGGTCGGCCTTGATTTCCTCAGTCGCGATCTCCATCGGGACCTTTATGACAACTCTTGTTTATCGGTCTTCAGGAAGGGAGTAGGTGTGGAACGACACCTCTATAACGGAGATGTTTAGTGAGCGCCCGATAGTCGTTCGCGGTCGGGAATCATTTTTGCGGCTTGCTCGGAGCTGCACTTTCCCTTCTTTCGTTTCCCTTTCCTTCCTCCGGCAGGAACGACCTCATAGTTTCCTCCTCGGAGGAGGGATGGGTCTCGGGAGCGGGAGCGATCGCGACGGGAATGGGATCGGGCACGGGCACGGGCTTGAGTTTGGGCTCGGAGGGAGCATCCTCGGCGTCCATCGAGCTCGAGTCGGACTCGGCGTCGGAAAACGCGGGGGAGGTCGTGGGCTCGGATCGCTTTTCATTAAAAAGCTTGGCCAAAACGGGCGGAAGCGTCGAATTAAGAGTCCGTTCGACTCTGGCGCGGAAGTCGTGGCTCTTGCTGTACGCAGCCAATGTCGCCCAGAAGGCGTCATCGGGAGCGTCCATCTCGAGCAGCGGGAGGTAGGGAACCTACTTTACGCTCATTTGGAGCGAGCCTATCAAAATAACTCCTAACAATCCTAATGTCTAAGTCCCCGGGTGGGATGCCCGGGGATGTGTGGCACTCCCTGCCGGGTGCAGGCAGGGAGGTGAGTACTTAAGGTGAGCCCTAAGCTTGTAAACCTGTTGCCAATCTTATTGTGCAACAGGGCCCTGTAAGTTTAGCGCCAGGGGTGTAGACACACCCCAAAGACACTAGGTGAGTAGCTGAGGAAGCAAGATTGTCACCAGTACCGACTAGGAGATCCCCCAAGGCCGGTGGTCTGGGACCCGTCCAATTCACTGCCTAGCCCTGAAGGGTTTTCAGCGGGTGTGTTGGGTCAACACCCTCTCGGATTCGTTGGCACCGTGAGGTTTCAACCGAGAACCACGAAACTGTGGATTTTACCCAGAAGGGGCCAAGTGAATTTACTTGACAACTGTAATTAGAGAAACCGATTGCCTTGAAAAGACAGTTTTTGAATCAATTAACGACTGTATTATTTTTCAAATACAATGGCTAATTAATGCAGCCGGGGCGGCTGCGGTGTGTCACTGCGGGGCGCGGTGAGACGGACGAGCGGCGGGAGGGTGAGTCACGCAGCAGGTGGGAGCAGCAATTAACACGTCCGCTCGGGGCGAGCGTCACGGGCTAATTGGGTCGCCGTTCTTTTTTTTTTTTTGTTGGGCATCTCGCAGTTGGCCTTGAGAGGCCGTGACTGCTCAACCGGGCTTTCCTGGGGCTGCCATTAAGAAGTAAATCTTACCGCCTCCAGCCAGGGCTTACAAAGCAAAATTTACAAGCTAAGCGACTGCACGTTGAGGGCACCCCCTGTGGGGTACGGACCTCGGCTCAGGGCGTCACTGATAGGGGGACAGCTATCACTATTGGGGACAGGCTGGATCAAATTAGCATTATTATTATTAGACGGGGAATTTAAAGCTACTGGCTCAGCTGCGGCGCGGGCTGGCGCTTCAACGAGCAAGGGTCGGTCGGGGGGTCGCCGTTCGAACATACTACCAATTTTATACTATCGAGGCGGCACGTGCCACGCCCCCAAGGCATATCCCTCGATATCCGTGGATTACACTATATAAACAAGGCCGGGAAAAAACAAACATATTTTCATTCTTGTTCATAAAATAGTCGTAACATTGCTATAGTGAAGTGTGACTTTATGTAGCACTATGCCACTCCCGCCAACCTGACGTTACTTGAGTCCAGAGGCCTGTGTTTTTTTTTTTTTTTTTTTGGGTGGTAAATTTATCAAATAACTTCTCCCGCTCTGGGTGGAGCAGGAGGGCGTGTCAGACTTTTACTGACTAAAACCCACCCGTGTTTCCTCAGTTGCCTGTGTGCCAGGGGCCGCGGTATATCTTTCGAACAACCCGTACCCCTGGCAGGCAAGAGGCCTTAGTGTGAGATTCACTTAACCATCTCTGTCAAACGCATCGAACGCGTTTGGCGCTCCGATTGGCCCTGGATTGGTTACAGACCAATCGGAGCGCCGAACGCGCTCGATGCGTTTGATCGAGATAGTTTAATGACTTTAATGTTACTCACACTAGGGCCACACATAGTGTTTAAACTATGAAATAAATCAGATAAGGGCGTAAGAAGCACTAATATGTTTGTAATGCATTTTGTTGAAAATACTCATGAAATTGTAACGGTGAAGTGTAACTTGATGTCACACTATGGCAGCTACGTCAATATGATGCAACTTTAGTCCAATATAGTTTGTACTATGAAATAAATAGCATAGGCCCATTAAAGGTAACTCATATTTTCAGTTTATTTATTTATTTATTCACAAAATCCACAGCTCTTTAACAATTTTATATAAGATAAATAAACTAATCTTACAGCCAATTTCGGATTTAC
This sequence comes from Antitype chi, assembly GCA_947359405.1. NCBI lineage: Eukaryota > Metazoa > Arthropoda > Insecta > Lepidoptera > Noctuidae > Antitype > Antitype chi. The sequence continues at coordinate 1,289,160 of OX375837.1, forward strand.
AATTTAATAACTACACTTATTATATGCATCAGAAACAAACAGGATGTCATGCTAGCACCTTCTAAGCATATCTAAGTGTGTAGTGTGGGTGGGTGTGTAGAAGTGTGTGTGAGGAGTTGTAATGGTGTATGGTCACGGATTACTTTATTCAGTTTTATTTAGAATTACCTATTAGTCAAATCGTCGCATACAGAAGTCACTAAAAGTTTCCTGAAAACACCTTTTTTGGTGTTAAATATATCAAGATGGGAGAATTTCTTGTTAAAATTTCTTAAAATCCTACCAATGACAGAATTTTGAGCGTAGTTTGTACCACTGTGCGGTACATCGAATAACTGTGTGTGCCTAGTCCGTCGAGACGGAGCACCCAATCTGAGAACCAGATCATTTAAAGCGGTACTCTCAATGTTCCCATTACAGACATTATAAAGAAAAAGCATGTCGAGAATCATACGTCTGTTCTCCAATGGTAATATGTTATGATGTTTGCATGCTTGGAGATAATCCTTAGACTTAAAACCATGGCGATAGTTAATATATTTAATGAATTTGGATTGTATAGATTCTATTTGCTGTATATAAACTAAGTAGTGAGGGTTCCAGATGTTACTGCAGTATTCTAAAATACTGCGTATGTATGCAAAATAAAGTATTTTGATGCAATTTATATCAGTAAACAATTTACACGTACGCATAATAAATCCGAGATTTCTGTATGCCTTACCGACGATACAGGACACATGCTCCGAAAGCAGAAGTTTTGAGTCTAGGACGACACCAAGATCCCTGATAACATTACAACGCGCAATATTGGTACCACTGAGCTTATAAGTGCAGTTAATGAAATTTGGCTTCCTAGTAAAGGTTACAGTCTGACATTTGCTTATGTTCACATTAATTCTATTGATATTATAATAATTAGATAATCTATTTAAGTCGTTTTGTAGCTTCTCACAATCGTTCTTATTTCCAATAGTCATAAAAATCTTGGTGTCGTCGGCATACATCAGAAACCTGGCATCAAGAAAGTGTGCTCCTATATCGTATAGGTAGGCAGAGTACAACAGAGGTGCCAAAATTGAGCCCTGAGGCACCCCAGATGGTATGGTTACACAGTTAGACCGTACTCCGCCCAATTTAACAATTTGAGATCGATTCCTTAGGTACGACTCAAACCACTTGAGCAAGTTGCCACGAATTCCAAGTTCTTGCAGCTTACGCAAGAGGATGACGTGATCCACACGGTCAAAGGCTTTTTCAAAGTCCTGCAACCTGTCCCCCACCGTCCATATCACGGACAATATTTTCGAGAAATACTGCCAAATTGGTATTAGTAGAGCGACCTTTAGTAAACCCGTGCTGTTGTTGCGGAATTAATTTAGATATAGTAGGATAAACAACTTTGTGGACTATTTTCTCCATTATTTTCCCCAAGACATACAAAATTGATATGGGACGATAATTTTCTATTACATTTTTGCAACCTTTTTACACGCTTTATATTAGCTTCACTTGTATGTCAGTATGTCATTAGGTCAGTATGTCAGTATGTAACTCTCCGTGGGTAAGTTGCGCGCCTGCGGCCTTCCTTGGTTCTGGTAGCCGTTTCTCAGGCTCCCTCTCCGAAATCGAACTCTGATTCCCCGTATTTATAATATTTATAAATAATTATTTTATTTTAACACGCTTTGATTAGCTCGGGTTGTATGTATGTATGTAACGGAATCTTTGAGCGCGATTTTGACCCACTTTAAACGGTCAGATTTCATTGAAACTTTGTAAACTTGTCGAGGACCGATGACAATTTAATAATTAAAAAAAAAATTGAGAAAAAAAAAACACGTTTTTTAGTTAGCAGAACTAAAAAATAGAAAATAAATAATAGTTTAAAAAACTAAAAAACACGCTTTAAAAACCAAACTAAAAAGGAGAAAATAATTTAATTCAATTAAAAAGCGTGGGGTGCTTGACATTAATTGATTATAAAAAATACCTCAAAAAGCACCCCACGCTTTTTAATTGAATTTTATTTTCTCCTTTTTAGTTTGGTTTTTAAAGCGTGTTTTTTAGTTTTTTAAACTATTATTTTTATGAATAGGAACAATGTGCGCAATTTTCCATATAGTTGGACAGTATCCCTCATGAAAACACCTGTTAATAATATAAGCTATGGTTGCGGACAGCGATTCAGCACATTTAACGAAGAAGAGGGGGGGTATATTGTCATTTCCTGGACCTTTTGACGTATCCAGGTTCTTCAAGAGTTTCAGGATACACGCACTATCAGTGGTTAGGCTGTGTAGTGTGTCACCGTATGTTTCGCAATCAGCCGAGAAAGGAGTGTAAGCTCCGAGACTACTGTTAAAATTCTTATAGAAAAAATCATTAAAAGCATTACATATTTCGGCCTCACTAGTCAATTGATTATTATCATACGTCATGTATTTAGGATAACTACTTTTGTTCTTCTTTCTAGACTTAACGTACGCCCAAAAATGTTTAGGTGAAGTTTTTATGTTCTCTTGTGACCTGTATAAGTAATTTGTATGGCACTTCTTTTGCAACTTTTTTTGTCGATTCCTTAATAAAGCGAAAGTCGCATAATCATGAGGACTTTCGTATTTTTTCCATTGCGCGTGAGCTTTAGACTTTTCCTTAATAACATTAATTAGTGCTCGACTGTACCAGACAGGGTAGCTATAGGTACCTCCGATAGTGATTTTTGGCACATATTTATCAATAATTGTATTAATTACTGAGTAGAACCTTTCTATTACATGATCAAGCTGTACATCATCACTACAAACTATTACATGATCAAGCTGTACATCATCACTACAAACTATTACATGATCAAGCTGTACATCATCACTACAAACTATTACATGATCAAGCTGTACATCATCACTACAAACTATTACATGATCAAGCTGTACATCATCACTACAAACTATTACATGATCAAGCTGTACATCATCACTACAAACTATTACATGATCAAGCTGTACATCATCACTACAAACTATTACATGATCAAGCTGTACATCATCACTACAAACTATTACATGATCAAGCTGTACATCATCACTACAAACCGCTCCCCAATCACACTCTAGAAGTTCATTTTTAATGGCTTCATAATTCCTTTTCCTATAAACATGTTTTTTAAATACCCTCAATTTCAGGGGAGGAATAATTAAGATATCTGTGGCGTTAACAATAATAGCAAGGTGAAACGCGTCTTCCGGTACTAATGAACAGTTCGATTTTACAATAGTATTGGAGAAGTTGGCAAAGACCAAATCCAGAGTATGGTTGTGAGAATTAGTGAAAAAGTTAGATTGATTCAAACCGCAATACAACATTGTATTAACTAAGTGAGACGCGGAGTTTTGTACCTCAACGGCGCCTTTCTTTAACACTACAGGCTGTCTACTTGTCCAGTCAATACAGGGGAGGTTAAAATCGCCTGCTATGAGAAAATAATCATTAGGGTTCTGATCAATTACCTCAGATAATATTCGCGACAATTGAATACGTTCCGGTATCGTCCGATCTGGCGGCAGGTAAATAGTCGCAATGTGCAAATTACGTTTTACGCCAAGCACTCGAGCGGGAATAGTTACCCAGATGCATTCAAGGTCAGGACGGCCCCACTCGGTGCGTACGCGCGCTTGCAGCCGCGAAGCACAGGCAATCATTACCCCGCCACCTAGCGAGCCGTGATCACGTCTGAACAAATCATAAATATCATTACATAACTCGGAGTCTAATATGCCGTCATGTAGCCAGGAGTCCTACCATGACCTAATTAAAAACGATTCATAAGCAAGACATTTCAGTTTAGGTTCCTAAACTGCATCGCTGACGTCAAATACGCTCAGCGGCATAGGAATCGTTATAAGTGAATGAAAGATCGCAATTTGTAGCTGAACCGCCTTTGAAACGTTTTTGGTGAAAAAGAGACAACGCTATTAGGATCGCATATGTTTGTTTCGCGCACATATTAGTGTCAGACACGTTCAGAAGCAAGTATCTAACATTTTATTTGTTCTCAACTCAGTATCATTACTTTAAAGTAAAAAAGACACTCAACTGTTGTTTTTAAGATTCCATGTTAATACGGTAATTATTCCGGTCCAACTGGCCGCGTAATTGGAGTCTCTTACGTTTTTGGGTATAGTGTGAGGCAGTATCTTCCTCAAAAAACTCAAATAAAAGTAGTTCATCAGACATCTGTTAGAGAAAAACAAATCCGATTAAAACAGGCATGTAGAATAGGTATTTTAGACTTTATAGGAAAGATTAAAGTACTCTTACTCTGGTTTTTGTAAAATTCCACTAAAATAGCACTAAAAAACTTTGTTTTCGTCAATAATTCACCAAACGATTCAGTTTAGGTTAGAAAAATATTAACTTGTATTGAATCGCTTATTTTGACAGATAAGCGTTTCAGTTGAGCTGCTTATAGACGTCATGGTACCAAACAAGTACAAAATTGAACGAATGAAACCAAAACTTGCGACTCAGTTTGGGACAATCGCTGTCAGATGGCATGGCCTAATTTGAATCGTTAAGTTGACGTTATGGTACGAATTAGCAGAACAGTTCACGTTTAGGTCCTAAACTGAATCGCGTTAAGAGCTCGTGGTAGGCCTGCAGGTCTCGGTAAACATTAAGATGTCACTATTTGATGATAATATATTCTCGTAAAAAGTGTTGGTTTTAGTGCGCAAACCCCGCACATTTTGATAGAAAAATTGTAGGTAATTAGTGTTACGCTTGGCCATTGCTATTAAATTTTAAATTGGCCATTGCTTGGCCGTTGCTATTAAATTTAAATTTTAATTAAGCCGCGATGATTCATAGAATAAAATAGTGACAGTCAAGCCCGAGTGACACGACTCAGTTCGTTGTGACATTCATGTATACCAGTTAAACGTATGTAAAGGGATAATAGTAAACTTCGAGCGAAGGCAACGTATGCTAAGTATGTTATTATTATTGAGGAAATATTTTTTTATGTGTTTAGCTTTGTGAAGTGTTGAAAGTGTGGTTGATAGCTAATTATGCAATAGAATTGAGTCATCGTGAAGTTGGTTTGTGGGAATGTGTGATGATAGAAATGCAGAGTGGTATCCAGCAGAGCCAAACCAAAACTTGGTAGAAAATAAACACAAAGTACGAGTATTATGACAACAATGATCATTCCTAAACAACATTTTTTAGATCTTCCTCTGACAACACAAGTATATGCTGAGAACCATCTTCTCTCCTTAAATAAATTAGACAGTTTTTTGTCCATATGTACTTATGCTGAGTTCGCTTGCTTTGAGCTTGCATTGTCTCAATAGATTTTTATTATATTTAGTGAGATGTTCATTGACATACCTATAATCTTAAATTTCGGGGATGTCGCCGTCTGAAGACCCAGGTCATGCAGATTGATACCTCGCAGCTTCCGTGCTGCCCCGCCACTATTGCGTCTTTAGCGCTGCGTTGCTTGAGTCTTGCAACTATGTTCCTCGGCAGGTTTGAGTTATGTTGCTGTGTTTGGGATCGGTGGGCGAATTCGACGTCATCAGTTTTTATAGGAACTCCAACATGTTCAGCAATCTTCAATACTACGTCCAGAGTTTGCTCCTCCTTAGTTTCAGGTAGCCCAGAGATCTCAATGTTTTGTAGGCGAACCCATTGATCTTGACGGACCTGCTCAATCTCTAGTCTACGCAGGCGTGCCTCAACGTTGTGAAGGTTGTTACGGATTGCCAGGTTATCCTCCCGTAGTGTCTTTAGTTCAGCATTATTGGACACAATATGTTTCATGACGTCATCATATTGAGAGCTAATAAACATAACAGACTTTTCGAGTTCCGACATTTGTGTTTGCATTTTGTGGAACTCCGGTGTTAATATATCGCGAATGATAGTTGGCAGCTCTGTACGTATAACATCAAGCATTGCAGTTGATTCAGCAGAAGGACTGCAAAGAGGCAAGTCCGAAGACGTGCTCGCTTTCTTTACGGTCACGTTTTGTCCTTGACTACAGTCTGTTACTTGGTGTTCAGTAGTTTTAGCTGCCGCCTGAGCTGTGTCCTGATTCTTTGATTGACCTTTGTTGCATTTGGAACATATCCAGGACTCAAGGGTAGTTGCAGCGGCATCAGCTGTTAAGTTAGCACAAAGCAGATGATAGTGATTACCGCAAACTCTCTTCGAGCACGTTACCTTATCGGCCGCTGCAATAGAGGTTTTACATTCGATGCATTTATTCGTCCTTTTATTCATGATGTAAACGGGTAAAGGTCATTGCCCACATGTTAGAACAACCGTGGCCTACAGTGAACACTGATTAATAGTTTATGGAATTATAGTTTAAGTTGTTATGAACACCTTCTAGTACTTATCAATTAGGAAAATAAGTCGCCATTTGGAAATAAAACAGTTTTTTTATTTTTTATAACATTTATTTTTTCATAAGCACTGACTTATTCTATACACTTACAATCACTTTTGAATGGTAATTACATAATTTTTAACACAGTAATCATTTATTTCTAAGTTATTTATTAATATTTAACCTTTTGAATAGTCACCTTTTAAGTTTAAATAGCTATGGGTTCCATTGCATACAGTAAAAATTGATATAGATATCTTATGGATACCTCAAAAGATTTACCTCAAGAGATTTTGGATTTATTTTAGTTATTTATGAATACTTATCATTTGTCCCAAACATCAACGCCACCCCTAACAATACAAAAAGCTATCTAATCAAAAGATGCTGCAGTACATATTAAAATGATCGTTCTACCACAATTTCTTATTGATGAGAGCGCAAGCGCCTCATATCCACTCTACAATTCGCACAGAGAACGTTGCTTGCGCCGGTTAATTCCTGCGACGACGTGCTTGGGACAAGAGACCTGCGCAAGTCCATATTCGCGCCGAAAGCGGGGTGAGAGTCCAAATGCGTGCGAGGGGGTCATCATTAGATGCGAGGCCAGCAGTTTTCATATTCACATCAGGGTTGTCATTCAAAGAGGAGCCAGAGTCCACGTTCGCGCGAGGGTCGTCATTCGGGTGACGTTGATCGGAGTCCATGGTCGTTAAAAAGGTCACAAAAGAGCACAAACCACGGCAAAAGAAAACTACGATGATGATACAAACACCAAACACAAAAGCGAGCGCGCTAATGAGTAGACCCAGACCGTACATTTATTACTGTTTACGTTTAGTGTTTACTGTCAAACTCAAATCCATCATCTGTCAAAGGAAAATGTTGCCATATTTTGAAATATACAATGTAATTGATTAGTTGCATCGATTATTGGTCTTGATAATTTTTTTTGATCTAACTATGGTAAACCCAAAAAGAATACAACTATTTTACCAGTCCATGTTTATGTATGTGCGAAGTTTAGGATCTCTGGTCTGTGGTGTTTATGGACATAATTGTTTGATTGAGTCGAGTACACACGTCAAGCTATATATTTACAGTTTACGCTGATCTCACACTACGGAAATCCTATGCAATGCGAGAACAGCTTATACTGGAAATGTATAGCTTGATGTGTAGCCGTGTGTATGTACCATAGAAATACATAAAATCGGTTTAAAAACTGAAACCCAACTAACGTATTTAGCAATATTATAAGCTCATCCCGGAGTCAAGAGCATAAATGCACAAGTTTTAACTTAAATAATAGCCGACAACTTACTTTGATTATTTTTTCGCTGTCAGGTTTTAGTTTTTAAGTCATCAATCTATAGGACTCCACTGCTGGATATCAGTCAGCCATTCGATTGCACGCCACTGAGCACACAGGTATATTTTTATAATTAATGAATCCGTAATCGATTAGATTAATTAAATTATATGAGTCGAAATGAAATTGACCATATAATGGCAACCCTAAACTTTCCCTGACAGTGAAATTCTCATTGTTAATAAGTAAAATTACTTATTTATTTGATAAGATCACGGCGTCTTATTTAGAGATAGAACTTACACGGATAATTCCTATTTAAAAAACTTACATTTTTTTATTATAGTTCGAAATGTGTTTGAGGTGGGCCATAATCGGGCATTGATCTTTAATGGTGGTGGTGGGTAAGTTAAAAATATGTCTTCGTCAAAAATGATACTCAACTGACGAGTATCCACGGCGCCTCACGAACTCCGTGCTGTTATAGTCGTTGCCAAAACGGAAGAAAAATATGTGTCCGTTTCTTTCACTCGCGGGGGTGAGGGGTCACGCACTGCACTACGAGTGTTCTCGATGGATCCCGAACTTTACGCTGTTGCAGTCGTTGCCAAGACAAGGATGAAAAATATGTGTCCGTTTCTTTTACACGCGGGGGTGAGGGGCCATGCACTGCACCAGTTGCTGGATTTACTTACAATCAACAAACACTGAACTTTAGAATTTATGTACGTAGGTATAATGGCTACAATTGCGATTACGGATATGCACAAACTATAAGCGAAATCGACAACACGTCTGTATTCTGAGCAATACGAACGTAGTATGTGAATGTGTTTCCCTAATTAATACGCGTCATAGATTAGGGCGCATAACTCGAGACGGATGTACTTTAGAGCTGAGCTGCCATAGTAAATATTGTTTGAATGGAATTACTCAACACATCTAACAAGGTGGCGTTAGTGTGACATCAGAAAAAAAGGCACCAGTGGCCCATACATTTTAGGCAAAACCCTTGATGAATGTAGGGGTAATCTCTGAAACTATAAATCGAATTTACCAAAAAAATAGCCCAATTCTTGAAGAAGGTTATGGCCTTATAGGTTATTTATCATCACGCTATGAGCCTTTGGAGCCGAACAAAAGTTTAATAGTGGCTTATCAATTAAAGCCCGGAAAGACTTTACATAAATCAATAAACTGTTAATTTCCGATAACAATAACAAAACCCCGGCCAGCAAGATGACCAGTCACCTGAAGCAACACTCGTAGTGTTAATCGGCGAGCAATCTCTGATTGTATTACATTATTTAAAATTTTCAATAATTCTATTAATAACCCCGATATTCTATCCAAATTTTGTTTTAACGTTCCCAGAAAGTCGAAGCGATGGAACGCCCCGTTGCGTGTTCCATTTACGTCTACGAATTACAGGCAGAATTCATTTATAGTGCGTGCAAGTAGCAACTTTAACAGCATGTGCAAACAACATGATTTTGATCCCTTCACAACAAGTGTGTCCTCAGCCAGAAAGTGCCTGAGCCTTGGTTTTTTTTAATTAAGATTTTGTATGTTCAGTTTTTTATTCTTGTATCAATATGAAATGCGAATTTAGTTTAAGCTTCAATGTTATACTGTTTTTTGCTGTTCCTTTTCGGTGGCTGTGTTGTGCTGTTTACACTCTTTTTTTTTCCAATCTGTTTTTAGAAGTGAAGACTTTTAATTGGCTGTCAGTCTCACATACTATTTTTTAATCTGTTTTCTTTAGCTGTAAGTCATCCATAGTTATTAAGGGCGCACCGAGTTTTTAACGCCAATCGATTCTAGGTATTCTATGCGCTCCGTGTATGTGTGCGTGAGGCACACCGGCAAGAGAGCGAACGGCGAGAAAGATACGAGCAATGAGCATAGCGCGGATCGGCCGCGCGCGCCGGGCCGTGCGCCGATCGACTAACGAGGTGCTACCAATATTTACAAAACAAAACAAAAGAACCATTTCAAATACTTTTACTGGAAATATTCACGATATGAAACTTTTTTCAGATTTTACACATTTTTTTAAATTTATAATTTACCGTCGTTAGGTAGGTATATATTATATAAATTCTATATCAATGAAAAATGAATATTAGGTATAATTTACTTTGGGCTGATTTCTCCAACGCCAGATAATGTTATCGGACGAATAATTTTGAATTTTTGACAGTTTTTCCATACAAAAACTGTCAGAAGTCACTTTTATTCGACGAATAAAAATTATCTGTTGATTGAAAAATGAGCCCTCAGTCGAATAATACTCACTTTTATGATAATATTCTAAGTACAATAGAAACTTAAAAGTAATCTCAGTAACGTAAAATTCTATAACATAACGGCTAAATAAGTAGGGTAAAAATCCCAGTTGTCGACCCTTTATTTTCAATTTCAAATTATTTATTCTTCATAGTAGATTCAGTAAAATACACAATAATATAATATATTTTAAGTACGTAGGAAGTTTTTGTATGCAGATTCTATTGAATTTGCATGAAGTTACATGGTAAGTACTTTGTTCGTTATGGCAAGACGTCACAAAATATGCTTTCCCTATGAAAACCAATGTGAGAGCGCCGAATTCTGGATAACATGTTTCAGGAAGAAAGAAGCCAGAAAAATTGTTATTTACGATACCATCGGTTAGTATATAGTTATTTTGTTTTTTTTCAGTAAATCTCTGCTGTTACATTTGAAGTCGGTTACAATTTTTTTGTTAAAAGTTTATTTTAACACGTGTATCAACTATTTTATAACTTTTTCCGAGAATGATGTGTAGAATGCTAAAAGGTTATAAAAAATGAAATTAAATCAAATAAACAACATGTGGTGAACCGTGGTGGTGCCACAACGGCTCACCACAAGTCACGCGCCTCAATCAGACGAGGGGGGGAGTGTTGACAGGGCTACAAACGTAAGTACCCAGTGCAGTGAGGAATTGAGGAGTGCTTTGGAGGGTGTGATTCGGGAATATCGGTTCATGTTGCCCGAACTTAGGCCACGTTTACCTCGTTTGCCCATGCATAACAAAAATAGGGCGCTGGTGGCGGCTCTGGATTCGCAGTTGTCAAACTATTTTGATGACTGCGAAGACCTCACCGATACTCATTTGATTCTGTATTGCGCGGCTGTAGCGGCATGTCGTGAAGCTCACGTCAAAAGACAATGCGTAAAATTGGTGCCTTTTGTTTTTTTGGCGGCAGACGATCGGATGTGAAAAAAGTGATGCAGAATAATATAACAAATGAACTATTGTATAGGGTCTTATATCATTAACTCAGTCTGAACTGAGATAAGGGTAATTGAAGAAAAAAAAATACCATTACCAAATAATTCAATAATTAACTCTTGAAGTTAGTTTTATCGTTATGTGTTATAGCTAGATCATAATTCTAACTTCAAAACGATGCGCTGCTGTCCTTCTCGTACGCTTTCACTGACACCAACACCGAGCGACACTGTCAATTGTCTAGAACGCTAGCCAATCACAGTTAAATAATTTTTAACCTGGGCACGAGCCGGCTTATGGTATTTTTTGTTTAGACATTGGCAAAGAAGCGTTCAATGTTTTACCTTCGTGGTTAACGTGTGTTTTTGTAGAGTTTCTCCTGGTGATTTTATAGACGATTTGGCTTAATAATCTGGACTTGGAAAACGCTACTTTAATTGGATAACCTATGGTTGACATAATAATCGGACAGTGATTGTGCATTAGGGGAGAGCAGGTAGGCTTCGTACACAGGGAGCATTCGTACAGTGGTGATATCTTCACTATCCATTACATTGTTGTGCTCGCGTTTATGTGCGCGACTCTCGCTCATACGCATAGTGTAACCGCGGAGCGGTGCAACAGTGCGGCCGCTGGTTTCAATGGAAAAAGCCGATACGTGTTTTCGATCTATGTAAGTATTATTCTTATTCACCTTTGAACACGCTTAGTTGTTATAAGTTTTGCTCAAATTAAATAAGTGATTTTATTTAGTTTATGCGGTGAAATCTTGGTTTAATATGTAAATAATCATTTTACGCTAACTATGACGGTTATTTTTATTTTCAATTAATTTGCTGATTTCTCGCTTTGGGGTACCTTCGTGCAGTTATGAGTGGGGTAGATTCGTGCAGTACGAATGCTCCCCATTCCTAACTGTGTGGTAGTAGAAAGACTTGAAAGTCTTCTTAACGCTTACTTCTTTACCACTACAGCCGTTAGAATCTACGTAAGGTGGGCAATCAACTTCTACACCGGGCCAAGATGCAATGTGCCAGACACCCTACCAGAGTGGACTGAAATGCGTGAAAAGTCGAAGAAAGGAAAAAAATAAGGCTAGAAGAAATAGAAAAAACGAAAAGTTGAAGAAGCAAGAACAAGAGAGAATACAAAGGGCTAAGGAGATGAAGCAAACGTTACATTTACTAATAGATACAAAAACCAAAGTGACAGGAGAAAACTTCAGGGACAAATAAACCAAAGACGCAAAATAAAACTAATAGTCTAAAGACTGATAGTGAGGATAAAACTGACTGTGGGGATAAGACTAATTTTGAGGATGAGACTGATTGTGAGGACGAGGCTAATCTGAGTTTAAGAGAAGTTCTTGTGATCTTATTCCATCTAACAGACGTCTGAAGGATGGGGTACTGAGAATGGAACTCCAGTTATATCGGGGAACATCAAATAAGAAAGCTTTATCTGGAGGATCCGGTTGGATTGGGCAGCGTTTGAGAAACCACGTCAAGTCCTGTCGTCGCCTATTCCGCAATGTTTGAAGACTAAGGTCTTCAATCGGTGCGTTCTGCCCGTGATGACATACGGTGCCGAAACGTGAACACTGACAGTTAGGCTGGTCCACAAATTTAAGGTCGCTCAGCGCACTATGGAGCGGGGTAAGCAAGCTGAAGTGGCAGTGGAAGGACCGCTGGACGGTGGAGCAGACGTCCTGGAGTGAAGACCGCGTATCGGCAAGCGTAGTGTGGGACGCCCCCCAGGTAGATGGACCGACGACTTTAAAAAGGTGCCTGGGAGAGACTGGATGCGCAAGGCGGAGGATAGAGTGTTGTGGCGCAGCCTGGGATAGGCCTATGTCCAGCAATAGACTGCGATAGGCTCGGTTTATTGAAGGCTGATTCTGTGTTAATTTTGAGGTCAATACATGATTATATTACATTTAATAAATGGTATTTTATTTAACTGTACGAAGGTTCCCCGTTATGTACGAATGTGCCCCACACTATGTACGAAGCTACCCCACGCGTGGGGTAGTTTCGTACGTTTTCCATTTTTCAGAAAAGTTACTGTAGCTTCGCCATGCTGGTGTGTATCTAGACTACAATTCACTTTTATTAAAGCCAAATAGGTCCGGTATACAGCAGCATTGAATTTATTTTAAAATTGCTTATAGTTTTTCTTTTGTACGGCTTAGAATAAAAAGTGTACGAATCCTACCTGCTCTCCCCTACGTGTTGGATTTTGTTGTTGTAATAATATGGCAGACTTGGGACTTTGTTTGTTGTGCCAACGCACTTTAAATCGGAGTAATAATCGCCGGAGACCGTTAATGCCATTAACTGCTGAATTAGTGCAAGCACATCCTTCCTTTTAGCTCTCGTGTATGTGAAGAACATAGAATGATAGTGCTTGGCAAGACATCGCATAGAGTACACACCACGTATATAATATGCTTTGTCCAAGATAATTAATGGACATGGTGAGACTATTATAGTCGCATCGTTCACATTTAAACTTCGAACGGCTGTCTTTAATAAGTGACAGCATTTTCCAAGTATTATATTGGGTTTTTGAAGACTCAATTCGAAGAAGTGCTACAAAGCATACCTTCAATTGCTGAAAATAACACAAGTTGGCCAGCTACAGCCTTAGCAACGGTGCTGATGAAACTGCACAGTGGTGATTCCAACCAAAGATTGTGCAGCCTTTTGAGAATGTCCCAGTCTACATTTGAGAGGACTCTGATAAATGTAAGAGTATGCTTGAAGCGAGATTTTCTTCCAAGACATCTTGGATACAATCATAATAACTCGTGATGAAATAACTTTTATATTGGGTTTTCGAAGACTCAATTCCAAGAAGTGCTGCAAAATCAAAAGTCATTTATTCAAACTAGGCTGAGAGTCAGCTCTTTTTGAATGTCAAAATTGCGCAACTCGCGATGAAATAACTTCAAACCTAATGCTTTATTTGGAAATAATTACGAACGAGCCGTTACAATACACGATGCGACATACATGTACCTACAAAGAAGTAGCAATTATTATTTCCAGAGAAAATCAAATAGCCTCCATAAGTAGCGTAACCTTTACAAGCCATATTTAATAGTATGCCCTGATGAACACATAGTGGATACCAGAATATTAGAAAGCCGAGATGATCCATTTCATTGGGGTTTTAGGCCTAATGATGTTTTGATTTTGGATCGTGGGTTCAGAGATTTGATTGAACCGTTACAATCATATTATTATGGTTATTGTTCGAAAATGCCTATTACAAAAAGCAGTACTGACTTGAGAGTCAGTACTGCTTTTTGTAACAGGCTTATGACCCGAGAAGTAAACGAATCCAGAAAAGTAACGAAGTGTCGCTGGGTTGTTGAAACAATAAATGGCAGGCTGAAGAACCAGTGACACGAATAATAACCGAACAGTACCGCACCTGTTTGATGAAATAAAGAATGCGTGTGCTATGCTCAATGCGTTTGTTCAACCTCTGACTGATAAGGAAAGTAAAGTAAAGTTCAATAATCGCAGAAAACTCGGGACTCAATCGTTTTCCAACTCTTACCACAGATGAACCTATTTTATATGCTCTTGGTACTTACCAGATAAAACAATCTCAAACCTATTATTGCGAGTATATAAGAAATAATGGTCAATATCACATAGAAGTGCGGCGAGAACTCAACACGCAAAATATAACACAATACAGAATAGTAGCTGCCAATCCTGTGCTACTATGTGGAAGGATTCAGTCCAGATATCGGCAGGCTCGGATATATATGTTTATATACTGTATGAAAAAAATGCGCATGGAAGAGAAGCGGGAAAAAGAACCCTCGACTGCTGTTCTCACGCGGTAGCTATTGTCTGGTACTTCGGATGGTGCAGACATCAACCTAATCTTAATCCCCCAGCACTATTTTTAGACAATATATTTGGGAGACACGACATCGAAAATGAGGCTGATGATGAACCCAGCGATGATGATGTCCAAATGTAATATGTAATAAATAAATGTAAACATGTATTTGAAGATAATAAGCAGTAACTAAATAGTGAATGTCACTTGGGAAGGTCAAAAATTTGCTTTGTAACAAGAATTATTCCATAATGTATGAAAATATTAGTAAATTTTTAAACTGATATAACTCGGTCCAGACTGCGTTTTCGCTATAGGACCGCATACAATAATTCATTCATAATATAATTCTGCACCGTTTTTTTCATATTTCATCGAACGCCGCTAATAAAACAAAACGCACCAGTCTTCATACAAATTTGGTCATTGTCCTTTGCTAATGACTCTAGAGCTATACGGCCGAAACCACCCGTACCAACTTGGCAGTGCAGGATTGAACGTCGTATTGGTGGGGCTAGAGCCCTCATCGGCTAGACTAATCTGCTTCAGGGAGGGCAACACTCGCTCTAGAGTGATGCGCTTTGTGAGGCGGGCACTCTCAGGGACTGATACCAGCCCTCAGAAATAATCCTGAGGGCTGGTATCAGTCCCTGAGAGACACGGGACATATAAATGTCCCGTGTTACAGAGCGCATAGACTTCCTGAAGTAAAAAGTGTCTGCATGGGCAAACCGTATCCGTAGGTATAAGCGGCGAGTGGACCGATACACTCAGAACCGCACCTTCCAGAGTGATGAAAGGTGGGTTTATAGTGCTTGGGAGCGACCGGACCATGGTGTGGCTGACACGCGCCTACCGGATGATGATGCCATGTGTTCTTTTTGGCAAAGTATCTGGTCGGTGCCTGTCAGTCACATCGAAGGTGATAGGGCTCGAGAAGTCGAGTGAGCCTGCGATCCAATACCAGAAATGGGGGCTATTACCATCTGCCCCCAAGATGTAGCTAGTGCAGTCCATCCGCTGCCCAACTGGAAGCCTCCAGGGCCGGACGGGCTGCACAACTTCTGGATCAAATGGTTCATGGGATCGCACGCTCTCTTGGCGGCACAGTACCAACCTGGTTTGGAGTCTGGTTCGCTACCCCAGTTCCTAACGACATGGGCTCGATGTAGACCGTCGTCCGTAGACTGGTTGCGTTTCGGTGACCTCTTTGGGGAAACCGAGGGGTTTGTCTGTGCAATTATGAACGAAGTTATGATGACGAACAACTACCGGGGATTTATTGTGAAAGATGGTACGGTTGACATCTGTCGGGCATGCCACCGTTCGGGAGAATCAATCAGACACATAATCTCCGGGTGTTCTCGTCTAGCCAACGAAGAGTATTTGCATAGGCACAACCTTGTAGCCAAGATTATCCATCAGCAAATATTGCTCTGAAATACAGCCTTGTGGAATCGGAATTGCCATAGTACAGGTATGTGCCCGACCCAGTTTTCGAAAATGGACATATCACACTGTACTCGGATCGATCCATCATCACTGATAGGACTATTGTTGCCAATAAGCCTGATATAGTGGTGGTAGATCGACTAGAGCGGCGTGCAATGATCGTTGACATAACGGTCCCGCATGACGGGAACCTCGTGATAGCCGAGAAAGATGAACAAAACAAATATATTGACCGCCGGTAGCTTGGACCCTGTTTCCGGTACCGGCGGGCTACTATTTTTTATATTTTTAAATGTTTTTATGTATTTTATATTCTAATATTTAAAAATATAGTTTGTATGTGTGTATTAAAATAAAGGAAATCAATATTGGACTTACTGTGTGAGTAAGTAATAACACTGTCTATTTCTACTTCCACTGGAAGACAAGAATTTTGTTCCGGTGTAAATAAAACAGAACATTTGATTTAATTATAATTACTTTATTTATCAACAAAACTGTTTTTGGATGAAATTTGTAAGACTTATTTCATAAAGATAATTCGTTTCTTAACTTACAATTCCAGAGTTTGATACATTTTGGAATCGGTGTCATCCATTAAATTTACCCAGGAAATTGAAAGTTATAAAGATAATGTGGCACTTAATTTATAAATACTTAATTTATTATAATGTTTTTTTAGAGACATCCTATTATTTTGACGCATACCTCACCAGTTCATCAGATGATTTCTTGTTTTGTAATGAAGTGCTAATAACTGGTACATTTACCCTATAAACAGAAAAAGATAAAGAATTTTCCGGTGTACCTATTTGTTAAAATATCGTAAGTAGGTAGATAAGTGACAACTAGGTACTTTCGATTACTAGGTAGGTATAATAGGTTGGTAGGAAGATTATTCTTATGAAGCCACAGTATTCTCTTTAACCTCAAAATTTTCTATCTGTAGTTGTCTTTCTCTCTCGTCATCAGATGATTCAAATTTATTTTGAAGTGAAATGGCAACAACTGTTACATTTACCCTATAAATACAGAAAAAAAAAATACAGAGAATGAATCAAATCATAGTAGATTTAATTTAGTAAATATTACCCAGCCTTCGTACGTAAACTGTATTGCTGAAATATCGTAAATACTCGTAGATAGATACCTACACACAGTTACAGTAGGCATAAAAAATAAAAGGCAAATAGTAAATTAGTAGGTAAGTATACGAGTTTTACTTCCTTAATTTTTTCATGCAAGCGTTTAGCATTGGTTTTCCGCCAACCCCTTCTCTCCCTTGATTTCTTTACTTTGTTCTGTTTAAAAGGATTAATATTATGACGGTACCTTGCCAATTCATTTATGAAAATATTATGTATGTAAGAAAAAATCTACTTACATCTTTTTAATAAAATAAGTGATAGACATAATTTTAATACTAGAAACAAAGACAAAATAGATCAACCATTTTTCAGATTAGCTAAAGTACATACATCTTTTATGGGGTACTGTGTTAAATGTTACAACAAAATACCTTGTGATATATTGCAATTAAATGAAAGGAAATTTAAAGCTCACATTAAAAGTAAACTTTGTAAACTAGCGTATTACAAATTAGAGGATTATATCCAAGATAAGAATGCTTGGAAACATGCTGGTCCTGCTCCATAGGACAATCTAGAGTCTAGACAAAATCAAACTGGTTGCTAATTGAATTGTATAATTAATTATATTTATGACATTGATTTACACTCACTGATTACTTTAACTCACACACTGACTCATTACTTGTTAATATTGTAGGAAAATCGTACCTATACTTACTTTTACAATGTTTGTAAATGTGTGAACACCATGTATCTATCACAGAATTAATTTATCTGTATTGCTTCAATTTGATTCTGTTTACCTATTTTGGTATGGTAATTTTATTCTGGGTGCATCGTTTTCACACATAATCATATAATGAATGTAAATGTTGTACTTGAAACATTTTAAAAGAGTAACGGTGGAGTTTCTTGCCCATTCTTCTCCATACGAAACTACATTTTGGAAGGGGCGACTAGAATCAATTCTATTTTAATGTAAATGTTGACGTTCAAAAGTGCCTTTTATGTGCCTATTTGAAATAAATACTTTGACTTTACACTGGTGAAAAACCTTCTAAGTGTGATGCATGCCAGCGTCGTTTTAGTGTCAGAAGTGGTTTATTAAGGGGATCACCTTGGTCAAATCCCAAAAATATCGTAGGTTTATTGAAGTTTGTTGATGAATCCTTTCGTGCGTTTTCCATACAAAAAATATGTTTGTCGGATCGTCAGGATGGTTTGAGCTACGATCAGCCATCAGGCGTGTTTATGTGGGTATCGTGCAAATAAATAACAATTACTCAAGCAAATAATCACTTTAAGCTTTAATAACTTTTTACAATTAATTACAACTAGGAGGATGGTTCAACAAAACGTAGGACAGTTCCGAAGCGTCTTCACTGCTCGATCACCAGGTTAAGAATGCCCCAACTTGGCGCGTTCTCTCAACCTCGTAACCGAGCGGAAACGCCCGACTCTGTCAAAGCGCGCCAACTCGAGTCATGCTAGTTGCCGCTAGGTGGCTTGCCTTGTTTTTTTGTAAACGTCAATTGCCGGATGCGACACGCCCATCCTGCGAGGACACACGTCCTCGTGTATTAATCTGAAACAATATTACAGCAGCACAGTATACGATCGGCTATGCCTAACATCGATCCAAAGTGTATGTTGTTATCTACTTACTTTCAATTAAAGAAATTTGGACTGTAAAGTTTGTTTATTTGTCTAACAATTACATCACATTTCTAACATCATTCTACTCACAAATAGAAAAAATCAATTTAAAACAATGGTTAAACAATTAGGTTACAAGACAAATAGTAGGCAGAGATAACAAAAAAATACCTGAGCAACATGACAATCAATCAGAGTCCACGTACTATTGAGGATTATGTACACTGATAATTTAAGAATTAATCCAAAGTTATTAACCGATTTAAAAAAAGCCCTAGGTATCTCATTCGCGGTCAACAATCACAGCTATAACATAGCTCCCACACATTTGTCACATACGCACTTCCCATAGGAATGCCGAGTCGTCCTTGACTCTACGGTCTTGGCTTCGAGGCTAGACCCGACAATACTACCCAGAGCGACCGCGTACCACGTACCTACGGTCTAGCAAGTAGATGCCGATTTCTAACGGGCTATGGCTACGATACTCTGGTACGGTCTCCGACCCAACGAATTGAGAACCCGTGCATCCCAACAAACAATTCAATTCGACTCTACCTCCACTATCAGGTCCTCAACGTGTGCGTAGTCCCAGCGGAAAAGTGTCGAATTTCGTAATTTCAGTTTAGCAGATATTTAGTGTATGACGTCGTGTAGGTTATGTATGGTAATTAAAAATTTGTGCATCCAACCATTGAGGAGCTATTCAACAAAAACTGATTCCGCTGGGACCACGTCATCCCAGTGGCACTTTTTAAAAAAATGGATGTACAAGTAAAAAAAATCATTCAATAATTAGTGTGTAACGAGAGGTAAATGTGTATGTTTAAATGAAATTTGTGTGTCAATAGACTGCGGAGATAATCAAGTTGCCGCTGCGCTGACGTTTGGCTATTTGATGAAAACCATATAAAACAGTTTAGTGTACAGTTGTAATTTTTTACACACGTTGCTTTGAATTTATGTATAAAGTGTGTTCGGGCGCCTTCGGCTTTCTTCGTCAGGCGTCGGGTGGCTGCGTGGACGACGGCGCGGGCGACTACGCGGGTCAAGGAGTGGGGCCGCCAAGGGACCACACACTTCATTAGCGAGAGCAACCGATGACACACGCGCGCCTTCTATTTCTAATATTGTACAATTCTTTTGGATATATCTAAACAGTTTATACAGTCCACTGCTTTTATTTAAAAGTCCATTTTAAGACCCTTACAAAGTGTGTGAAAACAGAATTTGGAAAAAATATACCGTTCAGAAGATATACACGTAAAAGTAAAATAAGGTTATTAAGTCCAAGTACTTAAAATAGGAAGTCTAGAGCCTAACTTATAACGTTTATTTGTTTCTTGTAAGGGTCTACAATGTCTTGCCAAGTTTCATTTATGTGCTCTTTATATAATTATAAAGAGCACATAAATGAAACTACACAACACACACAACACAACACCGAACACAATACCGATAATATACTGGAAATTTTATAACGTTAGCTCTATATACTGCACGGCCGCTTTTTCGTAGCATCTCAAACTTGGGCGGTTTATCCACGTATTGCGGTCGTTCTGGTATTTTTATTAGGTATATCTCTTTAATTATTTATTGTAATGAGCTGAAATTTTACGTGCGAATAGTTGCATTAATACACTAAATATCTGCATATTTTTTATTCTTCTTTTCTGTTATGTACAAGCTAATGTATAGCGATGCGCGGTCATATGCGATCGGCCTGCGCACACGGCGCCAGCGCCGCGCAGCGCCCCGTACCCCGCGCCCCACCCATGTGCCCGCGCTAGCATGTTTTGAATAAAGCGTCAGTGCGTTCACGCCCGTCATTTGTTTTAGGTACTTGTGTCCCGTATCTAACATTTTCCATAAAAAAAATCCTACAATCGGATGTCATACAGTATAGTGGTCCAGTCGTATAAATTATGCCATTGCTCATTAATTACAAAGAGCACATAAATGAAACTTGGCAAGACATTGTAGACCCTTACAAGAAACAAATAAACGTTATAAGTTAGGCTCTAGACTTCCTATTTCAAGTACTTGGACCTAATAACCTTATTTTACTTTTACGTGTATATCTTCTGAACGGTATATTTTTTCCAAATTCTGTTTTCATACACTTTATACACAAATTCAAAGCAACGTGTGTAAAAAATTACAACTGTACACTAAACTGTTTTATATGGTTTTCATCAAATAGCCAAACGTCACAGCGCAACGGCAACTTGATTATCTCCGCTAGACATGGGTAGTTCGTGAGCGAGTGATAGAAAAGAGCTAGCTCTTTTTGATGGACGTCGCTCTCGCTCACTCAGTCGTTCGCTAAGTAGCTCACTAGCTCAGTTAGCTCTTAGATTCTCAGTACCTACTTCAGCGAGACACCGATGACCGACCGAAGTCAGCGGCCGAACGGCTCATTCGGTTCGCTTTGGAATATTTCGGATCGCATAGTTCGTTAAATAAATAAATAAATACGTCATTGTAGACTATCATACGACATAAATCACTGTAAATCTATCTTTATAACCATAGCTTTAAAGTAGAAAATACTTTGGCATTGCATTGTTTATTTTTTTGCGTATTATTTACGTAAAGTCATAACATTATATAAACAAACAGAAAAGCTTATTTAACTTAACTCCAAACTTCCAAAGAGCTATTGACAATGACTACTGAGCGGGCCGATCCGTTTTCAACGACACGCGTGCACCGTGAGTCAAATGAACTAACAGTCGGCGTCTGAATCACTGAGCTCTATAGAAGAGCTAGTGAGTAATAAAGAGTCCAAACTTCCAAAGAGCTACTCACTATTGAGCGAGCCGATCTGTCTCCTTCGACGCGCGTGCGGCGTGAGTCAATTGAGCTATCAGTCGGCGTCTCGGCGTCTGTGTCACTGAGCTATAGAAGAGCTAGTGAGCTAGAAGAGTGATATAGCTCTTTAGAGTGAAAGAGCTAATCGCTCTTTTTCTTTTCAGTGAGCTACTTCGCCCATGTCTAATCTCCGCAGTCTATTGACACACAAATTTCATTTAAACATACCTACACATTTACCTCTCTCGTTACACACTAATTATTGAATGATTTTTTTTTCTTCTACGTCCATTTTTTAAAAAAAGTGCCGCTGGGATGACGTAGTCCCAGCGGAATCAGTTTTTGTTGAATAGCTCCTCAATGGCTGGATGCACAAATTTTTATTTACCATACACAATTACGCGACGTCATACACTAAATATCTGCTAAACTGAAATTACGAAATTCGACACTTTTCCGCTGGGACTACGCACACAATTACAGGACGTCATACACTAAATATCTGCTAAACTGAAATTACGAAATTTGACACTTTTCCGCTGGGACTACGCACACCACATGCCAATAGTATAGTTGTAATATGATAAGATTTTCTGGAAGAGAGAACTAATCGGCCATGTTTTTGTAATAGCTAATTTTACATAGTACTTTATGTTTTAGAATTTGAATAATTAGTCTCAACTGCAAAATAATGAACTATACTTATAGCGCTACTACTGTAAAAACTTACTCATTGTAATGGAAAAAAGCAAAGACATCAAGCTTTGAATTACCTATAAAAATGTATGGAGTTCGAGAAATTTCGAAGTGTGTGACACTACGAAACTATCGATAAGTCTGGTTTAGGCTTTAGGAATAGGAGTTCGTTGTAGGAAATGATAAAAAAAATCAGGTACATGATTTCATTAGATTTATTATAAAAATGTATTTTATTATGTATGTATGTATGTTACATAGGGCAGATTCAGATAGCTTTATTTACTCTAACATGTAATAAAATAAACATAATTCTTGGAATAGGTTAGGTTATTTGTACATAACATCCTAAATATCTACTAACCAGTTACACACAACATCAAGCTTGTATTCCCTGAAGGCGTAAGCAGATGTGTATACACCCACAATTATGGTCTCTTTGTAAGTAGGTACAGTGTGTGTATGTTACATAGGGAAGAAAAATAATAAACATTATTCTTGGAATAAGGTATTTTATTTGTACATAACATCCTAAATATCTACTAACCACTTACACACAACATCAAGCTTGTATTCCCTGAAGGCGTAAGCAGATGTGTATACACCCACAATTATGGTATCTTTATAAGTACACAGAAATATAGGTACTTGTTGTAAGCTTATACTTCAACATATTTGTAAAAATTGTGGCAGTAGAATGAACACTGTACCTACGAGATATAAGTTACTTAATTCAAATAAATGTAAATTTATTATACATTCACATGTACAAATCTTGATAAAAATAAAAAGGTGAAGTAAACACGGCTACACATCAAGCTATACATTTCCAGTATAAGCTGATCTGGCATTGTTTAGGTTCACATTTATAAATCTTACATCTCACAATCTCACATTTACATGTATCAAAATAGAAGGTGTAGTACAAAGATGCTGCGTACTTCTAACGCAAAACATTTACAAACGGTGATAAAAATAGAAAGGTGAAGCACTAAAGTGCTGCTTATATCTAAAATAATAAAAAGTTCATCTATTACACATTCACATTCACCCAATTTTACATCCCACAATCTCACATTCAGTTTTATAAATAAAAAAATAACTGCCAGCAGAACTGCAAGAGGATTATACACAGAGAGAAATATATGGAAATAGGCTACAAAAATATAAAGTACAAAGGTGCTGCTTATTTCTAAAGCAATACAAGTTCATTCACATTATTAAATCTTGATAAAATATAAAGAACAGAGGTGTTGCTTCTTCTGACAAGCCTCAAGCAGTTGCAGTTATTTTTACGTTTTGATGACCCCCAGTCTAGCACACGTCACACACACAAACACGGCGCTTAGACAGAATAGATTGTATGACCGAGAAAAGGGAGTGATTTTACTAAGTGCGTCTGTCTGTCAGTTAAGACTTTGTGGCAAAGCTATACTCTTCTATGAAAACTGGAAATATATACAATACGTCTACGGATAAATAAATATGTGTATATATAAATATATAAAATAATTGCTCTGTCTATAACGCTGGAAATAAAGGATGCTCAAAATGGAATTAGCTAGTATGGTATAACTCGAAGCAGGGTTCACTGCAAAGGGGGACCTCGCAAACAGAGCACACGTGCACAGTTCGTCTAGATCTCTTGTGCTGGGTGCACCAAAGACAACGTCGACGACTATGACGGTTGCCTGCGACAAGGGGTGTCATCCTAGGGAAATGTTGCACCTGAGGCTGTTGATGGCTCAAACTGCTAGACACGGGATGGGTGGGAGTGATTTTAGGGACAAGCGCGAGGTGGTGCCGCAGAATTTCATCGACTAACTGCAAACGAAACACTAAGTGCTCTTTCGGAGCAGCCGACGAACTCTGCAGAAGGATTCGGGCATTCAAAATAGAGCAGTTGAGCAGGTGTTTGAAGAACTTGATATTCCATTTTGAGCCCCTTTTTCTTTCCAGCAGGTATGGTTCCAGCATTTGATCTTTACGATCAACGCCTCCCATACTCTTGTTATAGTCCAGAACAATTTGTGGTTTAAAAAGGGACGGGCGAAATGGTTTCGCCACCATCTGGCCTTGTGAATTGCCGTGGTAGGTACTGATGGTGGCTATCTTCTGCTTCTTGTCCTGGAAGGCCAAGACCACCACATCGCCGGAATGACGTGCTACAAACTGGCCATCTTTAAGAGTACACAGCGATATGAGTGGAGGTACATTGGCGCGGGTAGCACGCAAGGTACCTACACAATCGGTTTTGCGTGACTTCAGAAATCTGGCCAGTAGGGGGCTATTGAACCAGTTATCCATAAATAAAGTATAGCCTTGGTCAAGGAGAGGACGGATGAGACGGAGCACGGAGGATGTGCTTTTCAGCACACCGGAAGGGAGACCGGGACCATAGGAAGTGCCAGCACCGAGGTACACAAAGAATGACCAAAGGTAGCCCGTGGATGACTCGCAGAGTTCAAAGGTCTTCACTCCGAACCGGGCTGCCTTGGTCCTGATGTACTGGCGGAAGGAGAGGTTACCTTTCCACAAAGTCAAGGATTCGTCAATGCAAATATTTTGGGATGGGATATAGGTTTCCTTGAACCGGGCGTTCAAGTGGTCCAAGATTGGCCCTAAACTAAACAAAAGGTCAGTCGAGTCTGTCGGTCTGCTACTGTTGTCATTTAAATTAAATGCGCGGCAAAGATTTACGTAGCGTGTCCGTGAGAACATCTTCCTAAAGATGTTCACCTGCAACAGAGGGTTGACAGTAAAACAGGACTGGATAGTGGGCATCCGGATGATTCCGAGCATCATCCAGAAGGAAAACAGGATAAAAAGTTCGTGAATGTTCGTGTCATACCAATCACGGGCGAACGACGCGGACGAACCAGCAAGCCTTGCGGCGTAGCGGTTCGTCTCAGTCACGATGTGTGACATTATACCGTCATCCCAATACTGCCTAAACGCCTCATACGCGTTTTCAGATGGGACAACCACGCCCGTTTGCCGAGGAAGAAATTGCTCCCTCTCACCTTGATAATCACCCATGGGTGACCAATCAAAGTGATTGGAAGTTCCTTCCGCAGCGAAGAAGGCCTCCACCTCACCGTCGTCCGCATCTGCCCATTCATCCGCATTCTCTTCCCTCATTCTCCTTGCGCTATTCGTCACACGCACTCTCGCTGCTTCTCTCAATCGGACAACATGCATTATCTTCTCCCGAACGTCCTCAGGCACATCGTCATCATCTACATGGACCTCTACCAATCTCTCTCCTCTTACCCATTGGGGGTCACCACTTGGCGCTCCGCGCCCCCTTCGCTGGCCACGTTGCGCCGAGTTGCCACGCCGCGCTGCAACACCACGCCGCGCTGCACCGCCGCGCCGTGCTGCACCGCCGCGTCGTGCTGCACCGCTGCGCTGCGCGCTGCCGCGCCGTGGCCGACGCTGCTGCTGCGGCTGCTCTGCCACCACGTCCTCTACCACTTCTTCTTGCTGGAACAGCTGGTGCTCATCAGCAAGAGAGAAGTGGTCTTCCATCGTGATGTCGTCGTCTGCAGGGGGCGCCATGACGACGACATCACACCTAAGAAAAAAAAATAGTCAAAATAATTACGTGTAAATTACGAAGAAAAGATATAAGACTAATTAATATAAGTTTTAACACTTACGGCATAAGGACGCGCGGCGAGCCTGAGCCAGCAGCAGCAGCGGAAGAAGACGAATCAGTTGACCTTGGCCTATAAAACAAAGAGATTTTATTTATTATACAGACAACCATTATGTGGTTTATAAACACACACTAACTATTACTCACGACATGGGATAGGGCACCAGGTTCTCGTCCCACATCGCCAAGATATCGCCACGCTCCACAGCCGGCTGAAAAAATAAGAGCTTCAATAAAATAACTACTTTATATAACATTACATTAGACCTCACAACACACAAAATAGTACCAAGATAAAACAAAATCATACGGGATTCTTGGTCGCCAACACGCCTTACTCGCTATGTGCAACTGTAATTATTATCTAAAACCAAAACATAAACCACACAAAACCAAACACCCAAACAATATACATTGCCTGCAAAAAAGAAACACTTTTCTTCTGTTATTATATTTGAGAATAAATAGAAGTTGTCCTCCATCCAGCTTGCTACAAAAAAAAAAACTTTGATTATTTACTTTAATTTCACATTCATCAATTATTAGGACATATTTACCTCAAACTGTGGCTCTGGCTCTACCTCCACCACCACCACCACCTCCGGCTCGGTGGCCCCATAGTCAAGTTGTTCCTTGACACCTCCGTCGAGGGGGTCCTCGACGCCTTCGTCGAAGTGCTCCTCTTCCAGCTCCTCTATAGGCTCCTCCAGACCTTCAACGATATCCTCCTCAACCTCATGATGGAGGATATCGAAGAAGTCTGGAGGAGCTTGTCCTTTTGGGTTCCAGGATGCCATCTAAAATCAAAATATAAAAATAATTATATGAATAAAAAGGAAAAGCCATCAGACAAGGTTATAAAACTAAAACCTGTGCACACAACAATCAGAACAATACAACTGGTGAAATATTGTATTACACAGCTCTGCCTGCCCTTCGGCTAACACAGGCGTGATATTATGTGTTTACTTTTATCATTTTACACTAGTACTAAACTCTATACGGAGGTCTGAATACATTCGAACGAAATAACCTCACTTTTAAATAAGTGAAGGCGGTCAAATGTACAATATTTCATCTTTGGAAACAGAATAATTCACTAAAACACATTGGTTGTATCGATAAAACCTATCGACACTACTGGACAACACAGGAGCGCGAATTGCGTCACAATAACTGTCAACGGTCCGAGGGCGAAGCCCCGATATGGCAAATCATTGAAATGTAAAACATATAGTGTGAAATATACCTCGAATGACGAAAACATATTGTTATTATTAGATTTAGAGCATCTCAAATCATACAGATACACTCAATTATTCATTGTAAAACAGTCAAAATTCATCAAAGTGAAATGACGCCACGCCTAACGGTTTTTAGCGAAAATTTTCTTTGACAAAAAGACAGTATTTATGATGTTATTTAGTGCAAATATTATCTACAGCGATGTAATAACTACTAATAAATGAATATTCATCCACTTACCGTTGAAATTCGACGAAATTATCAGTTATTATCAGTTTTCGTGACGGAGCTGCTGACTCTTTTGGCTGTTTGGAAGCGTCACTGGAACCAGTGTTGCCAACAGATAAACTAGCTCTCCACCAGATTCAACTTCTAAAACCACCAGAAAACCACTAACAAAAATCGGTCATACTCCAAAAATCGCTAAAATTTCCACTAAACAAATTTTTTGTCTTTTTAAAAGAAAACAGTTAGTAGTTTTATTAGTAAAAAATGTTCTTTATTAGACTGACTTCAAGTTATTGAAAGTACTTCTGGTCAAGTAGCAAAATGTAAAATATGGGGAAGGGTTTTAAGAAATCACTACGGAGATTTTAAATCTCATGATATGTCAAAGAAGCATCTACAAAATAAAAAGGTAAACGACTGTTTTTTTATTGATTTCTGTTTTTATCCGCGACGGCCACGGAGACGGTATTTTATGCGTTTTGGTTTGCGTTAGGTGTTAGGGTGTGTGTATGTGTGTGTATCTGTTACCATTTTTCTCGGAAACGGCTAGGCCGACTTTGATTGTTAATTTATTGGTGAGTTTTACATCTTTGACTGAGTAAATTGTTATTTGTTACAGGTTATAACTATGCAATCTAAGATTCCGATTAAACCAAAGCATGTTGGAAGCAAAAAAAAGAATTAGCGACATTTGCGATTACTCTCTTAATACTGCCTCATTCTAATGCTGATGTTGAGAGATTAAATGTGGGTCTTGAAGCCAAGAATCCTGAAACTTTTGCTTATATTGTGGTTTCGGCATAATTACGCATTTATAAATTCGCGAAAATAATACTACACACTGAGCAGTACGAGACCGACTAGCCCGACCGAGTTCATCTGTTCACTCAGTTATGTAATAAATTGTAAACTAACTACATAGTACTACTGAAAATATTCTACGGGGAATCCTTGCGTATAGTGTATTGTGCGGGATGGACCGTTTGATGTCATTATGTTCATGTCACGTCATTCTGACGGATCAGTATTGCCTACACAGTAAAACTAAATACTCCGGAAAATTAAATGAAGTAAAATATTTATATTTCGTAACGTTTTAGTGGCTTAGTGGTTGAGAATAGCATTTTTAGTAATTTAAACTGAATTCTACTAAACCACTAGAAAAAACCACCAGCCACTAAAAGCAATATTTCGCCACTAAAAGGGGGGTCGAAACCACCAGTTTTAGTGGAAAATCCACTAAGTTGGTAACACTGACTGGAACGCAGTGCTCAGTGTTGCCAACAGATAAACGAGCTCTCCACCAGATTTAACTTCTAAAACCACCAGAAATCCACTAACAAAAATCGGCCCTACTCCAAAAATCGCAAAAATTTCCACTAAACAAATTTTTGATCTTTATAAAAGAAAACAGTAAGTAGTTTTATTAGTAAAAATGTTCTTTATTTGACTGGCTAAAAGTTATCGAAAGTACTACTGGTCAAGTAGCAAAATGTAAACTATGTGGAACGGTTATAAGAAATTAATCACTACGGAGATTTTAAATCTCATGAGATGTCAAAGAAGCATCTACAAAATAAAAAGGTAAATGGCTGTTTTTTAATTTTTTATCCGCGACGACCACGGAGACGGTATATTATGCGTTTTGGTTTGCGTTAGGTGTTAGGGTGTGTGTGTGTGTCTGTTACGATTTTTCTCGGAAACAGCTTGGCCGACTTTGATTGTTAGTTTATTGGTGAGTTTTACATCTTTGTATCATATCATATATTGTAAACTAACTACATAATACTACTGAAAATATTCTACGCGGAATCCCTGCGTATAGTTTAATGAGCGGGATGGATCGTTTGACGTCATCATGTTCATGTCACGTCATTCTGACGGATCAGTGTTGCCTACACACTAAAACTAAATACTCCGGAAAATTAAATGAAGTAAAAATAATTATATTTCGTAACGTTTTAGTGGCTTAGTGATTGAGTGATAGCATTTTCAGTAATTGAAACTGAATTCTATTAAACCACTAGAAAAAACCACCAGCCACTAAAAGCAATATTTCGCCACTAAAAGGGGGGTCGAAACCACCAGTTTTAGTGGAAAATCCACTAAGTTGGTAACACTGGAACGTCACGTTCACTATTATTCATAGACATATAAAAAATTGTTTAATGTTGCCAGACAATATTTCTGGTTTTGAACAAATTAGTTGACGAGAATATCTTCCTGACCATAGAGTTAAAAGATCGCACACGATGCAAGACCTTATTCCTAGCCTTATTCATAATATAGAACAAGGATACAAACCGCGTGAATCAACTGGGTGTCCGGGAACCCAGCGGCTCTTGACGGTATTACCGAATTATTTGGTCTCCGGCAACCCAATGGCTTTTTAGCGGTTTTCTTTTTGAACACCATGAAATAGTAGTAATATCAAGTCAATAACTTTATTTTCGTCCAAAGTAATTTTTATTAAAATAGTATCTTACATTCAGGAACAGCAAACCAACGATAAGTAGAATAATAACTCAATTTTTAAATTATAAACAATGAGGTATTAACCAAAGTAGGTTAGAATTGGGGGTTCTGGATCACGTCTATAAAATTGGGTGTTCTGAATCACGACTATAGAATTGGGGTTTCTGAATCACCTGTTCTCGCTCGGTCTACGAAGGTGATTCAGAAACCCCAATTCTATAGTCGTGATTCAGAACACCCAATTTTATAGCCGTGATCCAGAACCCCCAATTCTATTTTCGGTCTACGATGTACCACTTTTTATCTATTCAACATGAGATATCATTATTTTCTGATCAGTCATGTCTTGTGTAAATAGAATCTCACCATTAGCATTCTTGAAAATAAGTTTAGAAATGCCTTCCAAATCAAATTTCGATGAATGAAGCATAATGTGAATTATACTAAATAATTCTCTCTCTTGATGAAGCAAATGCTGATTAAAATCCAATCATCACACTACAATGCTGTTTAATCCAATGATGGATTTATGTGTATTAAATATATACTCTCTTCCTTTCACAGCGTTCAAATAAAAACATCGAGGGAAATGTATAGCATGTTGCACCCAAGGATCGTCATAAATCTCCCAATCTTCTATAACACCTCCACATGAAAAACATGCTGCTTTATCATTTATACTATTTCCACAGTAAAAGAATCCAGCGTCAGCCATTTCCATCACTAATCTTTTCTTTGAATCGACCGTTACCCAGTAATAGTTAAATGAAAATTGACGCATTTTAAACGTGTTATACATATCATATCGAGGTTTGTATTCATTTCGAGACATTTTCTATTTACTTTCTAATTCAATTATAAACGTATAATGTTATCGTCCCGCTTTTGTCAACAACTTATAAAGACCGGATAGAGGTAGGAGGGGATAGAAAACTCTAAGATGTGTTTTACCTAACTATAGAAACAAAACAAGAAAACATTTATTTTAGAATTTATTATCAATGCACCACTTATTTAAACATAATACATTTTTTAAAGCACATACAGAGGTATGATAAATACAGTTATATAAATCTTGAGAATATTTATATTGATCGTATAAACTTATAAAACTAGAACAACCTTTATTTTCTAAATTGAATATATTACAGTTAATATTTTCTAAAATATGCTTTAACCACAACACTTTTTCGGAACCTTTAACGTAGATACATTTATCTCTTAAAATATCTATAACTATACTCTGATAACTAGAATAGGGTACAAATCCTTCACGCCAGTGTATCTTTCTGTTACGTTCAATCCAACTTACTTGTTTTTTTTCTTGTTTCGTTAATTTTTCAAATGGAAATGGAGGCTTAATTAAAAACACTTGTAGTGTTTTATTAAATAATATAGCGATTTCTTTTATTATAAATTCATTTGTTTCTGTTTTAAAGCCTTGAATATCCACAATAGCAATCATGATAACCTGCGCACAATGTTGCTGAGAGGTTTGTATTCCACAAGTCGATCGTTTATAATCAAACAATATGCAGTCGTCTTATCTGGTATTGCTGTAGAACATTCAATTTCCAACCTCACATCCACTGGACCTGTTTTTAGGCTATCGTTTTGTCTTGAACAGTCTAAGATAAAAACTTTTTTTTTTGGAAAAAGTTTTTATTTTTCACTTTTTAGTGGTGCACATGTGCTTACCCCTTCACAGCATACTGGCGTGATGTTATGTTATGAACTGGTGTAAGCAATAGACAGAGATGAGATTTCAGCAATCCCAGTCCATTTGCTATCATTTATTGAGGAGTTCCGTTGCCTATCTCCAAAGTTCTTCATCAAATCTTCACCAAATTGAAATGAGACCACTACGAGAAAGTATTCTTCCAAAAAATACCTAAATCGCTTTGTGTGCCTATAACATTTGAAGAGTTCTCTCTATTTCTCCAAGATCCCATCATCAGATCCTAACTTGATGATCATGGGACCACCTGGGAAGTATACCCTTTCAAACAAAAAAAACAAAATCCAAATCGGTCCAGCCATCTTCGAGTAATCGGGGAACATACATAAAAAAAAAAAAAAAAAAAAAAAAAAAAAAAAAAAAAAAAAAAAAAAAAGGTTCCGACGAATTGATAACCTCCTCCTTTTTGAAGTCGGTTAATAAATATAGGGGCTTTTTCTTTGAATTCGTTTAGGTCAAGCAACGAGTCTACTGGATAGTTGTAATACGACTGACGAAATTTCACAAACATTTCGTATAATATGCTATATTTGTTCTCAGAAAACTTTAAACCTAAAGGTTCATACGGATAATATTGTGAATTCAAAAAGAGCGTAACGTTTGTTACTTCACAATGATCGAATACTGAACTGTCTTCAGTTTTATTATTTTTTCGATTAGTTTGTAAACAAAAAATTACATATCTGGGTTTTTCTAATTGTGAAGCAGTTTTAACAGACCAAGAATGCTTTGTGGTTTTAGGTAGTAACGGATACTCATATAAATCCCAATTTCTAAACGCCATCTGAATAGGTTTATCTCTTTCTAAATGTTTTAAAAGTGTCAATCGTTCTCGGTCTGATACTTTTATATGTGGCACCCTCCACTGAACTCTTTGTATGTCTATTTCAAAATGAGCAATATCATTAGTAAGGATAACGCTATTTAAGTTAGTGTTACTTCTGTTCAATATAAGTTCATGTTTGCAATTTATCACTATTTTATTGTAATCCTCAGCAAACCCTAAGATCTTATTTAATGGTATCACAGCACTAAAATGCCCATCACTTTGAAATCCCTCTAAACTCCATCCCCATAGGGCAGCAACTTTATTTTCTGCTTCATTTAATGAGATGTATGATTTTATTGTTGATGTTATTCCAGAATTTTTTATGCGGTCTATTTCAATACCATTCATTTCATATCTGATGTCTTGAAACAAAAACATAACAGGGTTATTAGTGAACGCAACAGTTTTCTTGATCGGATTCCCATCTTTACCGATGAGCTTCGCTTGTCCTTCGACGTAAATTGAACTGGCTGATGGTAGCACGTATATGTCTTGCTGGTGGATGGGAATTCTGATTTCATCATTTTCTCTAAAGCTGTTATTGTAGGGATTGTATGAATGGACTTCATAACTTTCGATCGTAGTGTCGAAGTGTGGTGATTCGCTAATCTGTAGAATATTCATACTTTAAACCCTAGGGCTTTAAGAAAATCTTTATTTGCTTTAGTCAATTTCTTAACTTTTTTCTTACGTCTTTGCACCTTTGCAATCGTGGAAGAACTAAGACGTTTTGTTTTCACTGAAGTATTTTTATAGTATACTATCATTTTGCTTTTCTTAAATGAAGACGTAATTGAACTTGTTCCTCTCCAAAGTTAATACAGTGACCAAATTGATCTACAATCTTAACAGATACCGATGAAATTATATTTTTGTTTACTGGAAAGTAAATAACATTTTGTGGTATTTCCATGCACTGATGACCTGGAGTAGTATCAGACACAAATTCATGAATAAAATGAGATGGTAATCCGTTGCAGTATGAACCGTGAACAAGATCACATTCGATTCTGATTACAGACAGACCTCTGTTAATAATGGGAATATTTGGTCAAAGTATATCAAACCGCACTCATATTGATCTGACAAATACAGCGGTGGTTGAAAGTATGAAATCAATTCCGATTTATTTCCAGAGATGGTAACCGTAGTAGACATGCTTTTATACTAGCCTCTTTCCGAAGATCCCGTTTATTTTATTCCTTCACTATACCAAAAATTCTTCAAAAAGTTTATACAAAGATGTCCACAATTAAAAGGGTGATCACGTTGAATATTTTCATAATTATAGTGAATTTTGGATCCCAAGTATTTTATAAATTCCTTTGGAGGCTTAAGGTTTCCATAACTATCAAAATACTCAATATAATCGTTGTATTTTGCATAGGCTACCCAATGAGAACCAGGATTTTTAGAGCTATCTAAATTTATAACTCCACATTCTTTTTTAAAAGGTTGTTTAGGGAGTTTATCTCTCATAAAGACACCTCTGAAATAGGGAATATTTTTTCCATACTTCAAAATATCTAAATTACTCAAGGCTCGCTTGGGTAGCCGGAATCTTAGTTTTTTTCTTTCGATACATAAATTCCGAGCCCATTTTTATGTGGCTTAAGGTGAAGTCCTTTTCCAATGCAGAGAGCTTCCATCTTTTCATTGTGTCTCTTCGATTCCATTAATAACTTTTTAGCCATCTTGAATTCATTTATGGTTTTAGCAATACCTGCTGCACCACCTGCTAAAGCTCCCGCCGCAGATAATCCGGCAAAAATCGGGATCAAAGGCAATACTCCACCAGTTTTTGGTATAGGAATAACACGAGGAAGTTTAATGGATGAACCATCAGCTAATTCTCTGGCAGCGGCCATAGCTAATTCTATTACCACTTTCTTGGATTTCGGTTTTAATTTTTTTATATGTCTTTTCGTTTTGCTAATAACATTTTTTAATTTATTTTTTAATCCTTTTCCAGGCTTAATTTTAGGAGAACACTTTTTGCCATCTTTTTTTATGCCAAAACCAGTTTTAATTTTTGCTGACATAGCGCTGCTTACTAAGCGCGCTGCCAGTTTTTCCCCTACATTTGCATCTGAGGCCAGAGTTCGTTCTTTAGCCATATTTAACAAAACTAAATCTGCCTTGTGACGGTCCTTTAAGTTTGAAGACTTGTGATAGGCAATGTCGTGTTGTTTGCAATATTCGTCTAATTTATTAACACCTTTATCTCCACGTGTAAGCCTTTTAATTAAATTAGTGCCAGGTCCACAATAATTGTACCCTGGTAAATGTAACTCAAATGGTAGATGATTTATAATCCAATTGAGAAGACTACTCTCTTCAATACACATCATAAGACTGATACATTTTGGACTGAATAATTAATAAGTATTCGATTTATCAATCCAACTGTTTTCAGAAGAAGGCAAACCTAACCATTTTACTAAAACTCTGTCTCCTTTACTTTTAAGAACTTTCTCAACTAGATATAAATCAGGATGTTTTGTCTTTTGAAGCTCTTGTAAGTAAAATGCACCTAAAATAGGTTGACCTCTGATTGTATCTTCAATTAAGTAGGTAATAGGAGTTGTATTTTGTATTTTCCGAATTTTAAATATTTCCGTCGACCAGTTGGGGGTATATCCTTTGTCAAATGTTCCTTTGTATTTACTGATACGTACATAATCTCCCAGTTTATACTTGCTTTTTATTCTCTCATGTTTTACC
This sequence comes from Antitype chi, assembly GCA_947359405.1. Classification (NCBI taxonomy): domain Eukaryota; kingdom Metazoa; phylum Arthropoda; class Insecta; order Lepidoptera; family Noctuidae; genus Antitype; species Antitype chi. Next base: position 1,324,598 of record OX375837.1, read on the forward strand.
AACCTTAAATACCTTTCTAATATACGTTTTTTTTATTATTTTTATCCACATTAGCAGGAATTTCATTAATTGTTCGATGGTAAGTGTGATTGTATTTATAAATAACATCATTAAGGGTGCCATCTACCCAATTAAAGTTGCCTTTTAAACTAAATTCCTTGTACAGTTTAGATTTCAATGTTCTGATAAATCGTTCAACTATTGAGGCCTTTTTTGTTGAGAAGGTTGAATAGTGGTTAATATGATTAGATTTCATAAGCTTTTGAAATGTATTATTATAAAATTCTGTTCCATTATCCGTTTGAAGATTTTTTGAAACACGCCCTGTAGCCAACAAAATCTCGAATGAGTTACATACATCATCTTTGGCTTTACTTTTCAGAGGAAAGGCCCAAGCATATTTCGAAAATGTATCGATAATGGTAAGAATAAATCTATAATTTTTATTTTCTTTTGAAATTGATTGCATATCAATTAAGTCTGCTTGCCACAGGTCATCTATATCTTTCATAATAACATGTCTTCGTGGAAAGTTCACCCTTACATTTTTATGAATTTCGTTTACCACGTCAGCTTTGCTCATGTTCAGAATTCAGTACATTTGTCATGAATATATCTGTAATACTGAATGAAAAGCATATTATTACAACTATTTATTCTTTAATTATGTCAGCTTCTTTTAATTCTTCAACTATCGACAAAATTTCATTGTCATGATTTGTATTGCCAGCATCTCTTGAAGCAACTAATAGTTTCAATCTCTCAACTAATTCGTTAGGATCATCCCAATATACAAAGTCAGTGTTGTTTTTGTATTTTTTTAGTGTTGGTAAGTTTCCTCCAAGTTTAGTGTGATCAAGTTTATCATTGTTTGACGATTCGGAAAACAGTGATTTGATTATTTCACGATATTTTATTCCTTTGTCGCCTCTTATTTGTCCATTAGGATTAAAATCTCTCTTATGGGCATTTGTAGAATGCAACATATCCTTATATACAAGTTTGTCTTCACTCGAAATTAATTTTAAATCAGGTTTTCTTCGAAGTAAAAGTTCCTTCAGGCCAGGGGTTAAATTATAGGCTTTGCCATCGACTTTAATTAAAATGCTGTCATTATCATTTAAACTATCAATTTTAGAAAATGTTACCACTGAATTACCCAGCAGTAAAGTATTGTTTACACTTCTTATTCCAAACGGTATATTTACACCGTCATAAATACCGTGGACATCACGACCCTCTAATGAAATTTCTAAATCATCTTCTAATTCCATTTTATTAGACTTTTTATGTGATTGGGCAGAATTCAATTTCGGATCGTCGCAGTCTTCAAACTTTGTAGATGTGCTAGTATTGATATCATCCAATTTACCGTTTTCAGAATCATCGAGCATTGTATTTTCTAAATGTTTGATTTTTTCCATAGGTATATTAGAATCAAGTAGGGTTTTAAGTGGATCTGTGACAGGTTTTAGCATTTTATTGAGTGACAAGTTCATTGAGTGTTCCTGGTTCTTCATTTGTTTAATTTTATTCTTTATAGAGTCTACAGACTTCATTAATTCTATTTTAATATTTTTCTACATGTTGTAACAACTGTGTGCAACTGAGGAACAAACGATACTAATTTTGGTTGTTGTATTTTATTTACTTATACTTATATACCTTCAGTCAAATTTAAAAAAAATATCGAAATTCTGTCTGTACCTTCCATTATTTAATGGTGACTCTTTATTAATAAGAAGAAATTGATGTGGATTACTCCAAACAGTTTTACAAATATCTTTGAACTGATTCCATGGTAGATCAGAGTTGACATGTTCTCCATAGATATGCTTTAAGTTAACATCATCTTGTTTAAATATTATAAGAAAATTGGTGTTATCACGTAACAACTGTTTCGGTATTTTTGAGTAGGTTTGCGATAAATAAAAGCAATCAATTTGTTTATGTCTACCCATAGAGAAATAATTACGAATATTTATTTGTTTTTCACACGCAACATCATCAAATATAAATATAGAATTTGGTAAAGCTTCACTGGGAGATATGACTTCTTTATTGTCATTGAACTCTTTGAAGTTAATCTGAGGCACTCTTCTTAATACTTCACTTAAGAAACGATATTTTGGTTGGAAAGTAGTTTTCGAGTAAAGATAAAGGTTTTGAAATTTAAGACCATTTTCATGCAGCAATAAACTAATCATAGCGTTTGTTTTACCACAGTTCGAGGGTCCGCATATTATGCATCGAATTGTATTAGGCAATAAAGCACTGTGTCGAATCTGATGAGCAGAGTCATTGAAATTGATATTATTCACGTTCAGTGATATGGGTTGTTTGATCAACTTCATCTTGACTATTATTTATTTTCATTACTTACTATCCTTTATATACAAGGTGAAATTTTTGTCACCATTTAAAATTTTCAGGGTGATAGCACCCGTGAAATTGAACAACTTTCTCTAAGAAACATGGGACGAAATATTAAAAAAAAAGAAATCGGGCCTCCTATGCAAAATCAATACTCAGCTGATCGATTTTGTATGGGAGGCCCGATTTTTTTTCATATCTCGACCCATGGTCCTTGGAGAAAGTTGTTCAATTTCATGGGTACTATCACCCTTAAAAATTTAAAACGGTGACTAAAATTTCACCTTGTATATTATAAATATGAATATGTAAGCGCAATATTCAAACAACAGGTTTGGACTTGTGCAGTTATTAAGATGATGTTCTCGTCTTACCTGCATAAATGTATTTGTGACTAATAACTGAAAGGAGAACATTCTAGGTATGTCAAAGTAATTAAACATTACACTTCATTGCAGTAACTGATTGAAGTAGGACCTTACGCTGTTGTTCGTGATTTAAATAACATTCTTAGTCTGAAGGTAAGTGTTTGAATAATAACCAATCAATCAAAAAGAATAAATAAAATATTTGTTTAAAGTTTATATAAAGATAGTGTTTTTTTTTTTCAGAATAATGTCTCAACCACCGTCATCATCCTACAGCCCCAGCATATTGGACAATGAAAATGTGATTTCTGTACAACAGGAACAATCCAGATTACATGAGGTAATCTTTTTTTTTATATATTTTACATAGGAGTATACTTTTTTCTTATGGTATCGTAATTTTATCACGTGCTAATTTTTTTTTTGCAGTGGAACTCTGAGGTCGTCAATGGTAATCCTGTTATGAGCCCATTTTTTTACTCTCAGGGCAACTACGAACCATATTTTGAAGGTTTAAATCAGAGCGCTAAAATTGAAAAACTGCTCACTGGAAATGCTCAAGCTCAAACTTCTAAGAGGTCTACAAAAAAGAGAAAATGTCCATTAGGACCATCATCATCATCATACATTGTTCGCAGAAGAGAAAGTGATATTGGGGGTCATCTAATTAAATTACAAGTGCATAAACTTAAAGACTCTAAGAATGAAAATGATTATAGTGATAGTGACAATGCGTGTGTAAGTGTGCAATATGTGGTGCATGAAACTTATGACGAAGTGATGGAAGCAGCAGAGACCCTCATTAAAAAAATTAGTAAAAAGTTGAGTGACTCGGATCAATTTTAGACCATTTTTGTATACTTAGTTAATAATAAATAGTTTGTAATATCAAAAACCATTTCACTATTTAAATGTCGAGTAAAAGAGCATTACCTTTCCTCTTGATTGTTTATGTATTATAATAATTGTTTATATATTTTATCAGTATGTATTTATTTAAGTATATGTTAATTTCCTACATTATAATATGTGTAAGTATATTATATTTTAGTTTAAGACGTCACATGTTCATATTTTCTCTTCTTGTTCTCACACACTATTGTCTACATTTCTTTTTCATTTCTCCTTTCGCAGGTCTGCTGGAAGAAATTTCTATAGAAATAAGCAGTACCTTTGTACTCAATTGTTTTTTATGCTGTATTTGTATGTATTTTACTGTGTGTACATAAATAATAAAATAAATAAATAAATAAATAAAAAATGTATACGTTAGTTAATAAGATAATAATAATTATATTTTGTTACTTATTGTTTTGTTACTGTTTCGAGATTTTATTATTTTTAATTCATTATTTTATACATAGTCAACTCTAAATTATCTGTAAAATAATTATGATTTAAAACAATTACAAAGATTAGAATTCTGTGAAAATTAAATAAATGTTATGACTATACTATTCTGGGTTTCATTTTTCTTTGACTAATTAGTTTTAATAGGAAGTGGGTATAAAATATCACATTTAAACACATTTATTTGATTACAAATGATTTATTTCATATTATATAATATTGCAATTAATCTATTTTACATACTTTATTCATTTTATACCTTAAATTAATGCATTGTAATCTTATACAGCACTTAATTAAAATACTGTTTTATAATGCCCCCAAGGCAAAGTTTTGCAACCATCTTCCAGTATTTGTCTTTTATCATCATCCTTACTAAGAACCAGCTTATTAATCTTCTGAGTAAAAATCTTATGATTCTTTGACTTTATAATACACATGTCATCTCTTAAGCATTCATTGTACCGTAAAGCTCGTTTATATTTTTTAATATCGAGTTTTTTCACAGCCGATTTTTTTACACCTTTTGCTCTGATGATTGAAGAAGCTAGAGAGTCTATACAATACAATTTCGCTCTTAAGCCTACAAACTCAGATATAATATCACCACCCATTTCATCCTTAAAAAATCCTGGTATTTTACAATTTACTTTATGTATATTAAATTGATTTCCATTTTCAAAGTTACTCGTATCAAAGTATTTTATATTCTGTTTCATGTCCTCATAAAAATCTTCTATAAGTATTAAGTACAAAAGGCTGTCAGTGTCAGTATAACAAAGTTGAATATCATTTTCGTATAGACGTTTCATCACAGAGTAATGAAAACGATACAAATGACTCTTAGCCAATTCCAATATTGTGAAACCAATATAAATTGGTCTATCAAGAATAATTTTTGTTTGCTGTAACTGAATTGCTACTAAAGTATCAGAAAATATAGATAAATCTTTGAAATTTGGAGCACTTACATATTTTTCAGCCCCACAAAGTTTGTTAGTTTTATTATGAATATCTTTCCATACATTAACCAGTTTAACATCGACTTGTTTTCTTTTGTTTTCGATTGTCTTTCCAAATATAGAGTTGTTTTGTTTTTTAAAAAAGTCTCTTTCGAAATCGGAAGACGCTTTTTGTCTGAGAGTAGTATTCAACAAGATATATGGAGCCAAAAATGAACGTTGTTCAAAAGCTAATATTCTATATATCTTTAGTAAAAGAAGTCCGTTTTTTACACATTCTTTAAGATGAACATAGTGAATGATATATTTATGTTTATCATACAGGTTAGCAATTAGTTTAACATTTTTACTACCTGGTGGAGCAAATTTTTCAGCGGCAAATGGTAAATCAGAATGAGCTTCGTGAATTTTATGAGGATAACATAAATCAACTTCTAAAATAAATCCTGTGTCACTATCATTTAAAATACACATTACATTAAAATTATTTATGTCATCTTGATTTAAAAACCTAAAGTTTCGAGTAGGAAGCGGTTGCATCATAGCATGACCATATAAATTTACACAATCAAGATAAATTAAATAGCTGTCAGGTTCCTTATTGTTATAATTTCGAAGATATTTATTATTTGCCTTTGCATATCTTAAAGAACATTGGGCAAGTCCCCCCCTTATGCCTTGTTCTAACATTTGATACATATCAATATCTGAAATTAAGTCTAAATTAATTTTAGTATATAATAACATTGCATCCCAACTCAGCGATGGAGATGATACATAATAACAGGGATCAAGGTTATAATACTTTAAACTCATTGTTCTAAACTTTTCAAAAACATCACATAAAAGTAGGACATCACATTTCAAATATAAGTCTGTGTACTCCCCTAAATTAGAAATATCAAATGCATTCCAGACTTTTAATGCATGGTTATAATCTTCATCCGAAATAGATTGGGATGTGAGTTTATTATAAAATTTTGATGAATCTGGCAATTTATTATCTTTATAACGATCCCATGAATCGATGTAATCATAACAGTATACACCCTTCTTGCATGCTAAATTAAATAAATAATCATCATTAAAAAACTTTCTTAAGTTTTGAAAATCTTCCATTTTCATAGTTTTTATTAAATTATCTAGACTTGAACTTAAAAAATTAAAAGAATCGATAAACTTTAACTGAGCTACATTTTTTTTGTCAATCGGGACGAATTTTGTGAAAGAAATATATTTTTCTTTGTTTTTGGGAATAAGATTTATACGACCGCAAAGAGCTGAAAGTTCCTTTATAAACAAATGACAATCATAACCAGAAAGATTATGAAATATGACAGGTATAAATGGACAAGAATTTGCATTTAAATTACATGTATTGTGTGCTGGTCCTCTGTACATTCCGGTGAAATGATCATGATCAGCAACAACGACGTCAGTATCAGAAAATGTTTTCCTACATAAATGACATTGTTTAGCGTTGTTTAAAGACATTTGTTGATCTTTGCTAATTATCATGGGTTTTATCTCTGACATTAGTCTATGCAGTCTTATTACATCCTAATAGATTCAACGAACTTTTTCGAGCAATCTGGCCCCCTATATGATCTAAACTCATTTAATTCAGGTTTAGACTGACAAAAAATGTAATATCCATAACAACTTGCCACATGGATTTGTATATTTTCTACACATGTGGATTTATTCCTGTCTGAATATTCGTGTAATAGACTTTCAAAATCGCCATAAATAACAATTGGAACTCTTTGAGTCCTATTAAAATTTGAAAAACAAAGTTTTGAGTTTTCTTCGGGAAGTATAGTCTGCACTCTTGCACAGCTATGATTAAATTGTTTTTCTGGTGTGTCAAAATACACAAAACATTCGTCACATAAATATATCTTAGACTTATGTTTTGTAAGTTGCCTGTGTACAAGCTTACTGAAATGTTTAATATAGCAAAAATGACTTTTACCGTAATTACTGAAATAAAGTAAATTGACATGATAAAGTTTTCTTTTCAAAGTTTTATGTAAAGGTCCTGTTACATCGTAATTCTGTTCCAAACCATAGACATTAATACTTATGTTTGGATTTAAGTTTTCAAATAATTTGATATCGTCTAAACTGGGTGGAAATGTCATGTTCGTAATGTTTAACACTTTTGAATAATGAGGATATGATTTAACTCTATTATGGTTATTCTTTGCAGGGTACAAATATGCTACAATGCTCCAAAGAAAACAATGATTATCTTTATTTACTATGTTTAGACATGATTTCGTATTTTGAATTCGTTTAGGTAATTTTAAATAAGAACCTGCTCTCAAAGGACTGTATTTAACGAAATTAATTTCTAAATGACTTATCGATTCGATTGTCCAGCCTGACTCACTTAGTTCAAACTCGGAACATTTATTTAAGATTTTTTCTGCAAATGCATGGTATGTGGATAATATATCTGTGCTTTGAAGTATAATTACATATCTTGTGTTAAAAGATTTAAGACTGATTTCGTTACTTTTAGGTAAAGAGTACGTAACAAAAAATTCGAAATTGACTTTCAAAGAAACGTGTTGTTTTAATAATTCTTTAATTAGATAGCAACATATGTCTAAGGCTTCAGTTAAAAACTTTTCAGGTGTAATAGTAAAACTTTGAGGATTTATTTTGTAACTGACTATTTTGTTTTTAAAAGCACAAGCTATTATACGAACATTATCAAATTGAGTTTTTATGAGGTTATTAGATTTATGGATGTTAGTTTTTTTGTGAGAAGGATAATTGTAAACGTTAATGTTACAAGCTTGACAGAAAACCATTTTGATTAATTTTAGAAAAGCTTTATTTTTATTTTCTCAGTTAAATTTTATAAATGCATTATTTAATTATTATTTCAATTTTAGGTTTTTATTTAGGTTTTTATTTTATCTACTTAGTAGATTCTGTAAAAGAACAATACAAGGTTGGTATATACTTTACCAAATTTAATATTTTTAAAACATAGTTAGATAAGTACTAATAAAGATTATATATTATAAATATTGTATTGCTTTCAATTTAGATTTTTATTTAGGTTTTTGTTTTATCTACTAAGTAGATTCTGTAAGAGAACAATGCAAAAATATAAGTTACATGGCTGGTAGATACTTAACCAAATTAAAAATATTTTTGAACATAGGTAGTTAGGTACTAGTATCGATTATAATATGTATATGAGATTATATATTATAAATATTGTATTGCTTTCAATTTAGATTTTTATTTAGGTTTTTGTTTTATCTACTAAGTAGATTCTGTAAGAGAACAATGCAAAAATATAAGTTACATGGCTGGTAGATACTTAACCAAATTAAAAATATTTTTGAACATAGGTAGTTAGGTACTAGTATCGATTATAATATGTATATGATTTTATATATTATAAATATTGTATTGCTTTCAATTTAGATTTTTATTTAGGTTTTTGTTTTATCTACTAAGTAGATTCTGTAAGAGAACAATGCAAAAATATAAGTTACATGGCTGGTAGATACTTAACCAAATTAAAAATATTTTTGAACATAGGTAGTTAGGTACTAGTATCGATTATAATATGTATATGAGATTATATATTATAAATATTGTATTGCTTTCAATTTAGATTTTTATTTAGGTTTTTGTTTTATCTACTAAGTAGATTCTGTAAGAGAACAATGCAAAAATATAAGTTACATGGCTGGTAGATACTTAACCAAATTAAAAATATTTTTGAACATAGGTAGTTAGGTACTAGTATCGATTATAATATGTATATGATTTTATATATTATAAATATTGTATTGCTTTCAATTTAGATTTTTATTTAGGTTTTTGTTTTATCTACTAAGTAGATTCTGTAAGAGAACAATAAAATAAAATAAAATATAAGTTACATGGTAATTAGTACATTATACCTAAACAAATTAAAAATATTTTTTAAACATAGGCACTAATATCGATTCGATTCGATGTATATTATGTCCAATATTATAAAGGATTAAAGCAAATTTAATACCTATTGAATATAAAGTATACAGTTATAGAACTTATGAAAAGTTAAGTAATGTGTGTAGTTAAGTAATGTAAACTCAAATAAAAAAATACTTTAACTACAGTAAAAAGAAGTTTACAAATAATTTTGGGGGTACAGAATTGGTTGGATAGAGGAGTAGTCCTCTTTAACTGCTGCAACCAATTGAGTAACCGCCTTCCAAGTTGGGCTATCGTCATTCACTGCTGTTTTGAAACACACCAGTGAATGTTTCCAGCGGTCGGTTGTTATGGCCTCCAACTCCTGACTATTCGATATGCGAAGCTCAATATAATATTCCCCGCGCCTTGTGGGGTTGCTCTGCATAGTATAACCGGAGCCGACTCGACGCGTTAGGTAGCTCTTCAGTTTTGCTGCCCGAATTGATTCACGTTGCTCTTCATCCTGGAAACAAACAAAAATGCAATTAATCGTTATTACATCATCATTATTGTCTACACTTGGTCAGACCTGAGAACCGAGCTCAAGACTTAATAATGATCAGTAGCTATGCTTAGGTACACCATCACTAAATCTGAGCAACTGTCTGGATACAGATATTTCAGTTTGTTCCGGGCGGGAACCGAACCCACGACTCACAGCGCAGCAGCCAATCGCTCAGCCCCTGTACCAACCGGACCGTTAAAATATAATGATTAAATGACAATTTTATCTAAACTTACCTCGGAATCAGGGTAGATGCATTGTTTTCGTTTCTTTTTAGCCGATGTAGACGTGAAAGCAGGCACGGTTGAAGGGTCGGCTTCTGATTCCGACCCACTAACAATCGGCTGTTCTTGGAGTGGCTTTTTAGTTTTTCCTTTTGGCTTCGAGGGTTTAGGCTTACTTGGCTTCTTCTTTTGTGATATAGGGATCACTTCAGTGTCGGAGTCAAATGGATTGGAAAACCTGAAAACAAAACAAAATTATAACATTTTGTAAAGCAGGTCTTCTTACAAACATTCACCCGTTTAGTTACAACTATTAGCGCCAAGTTCATTCATGATACTATACATTAGGGTCCTGTCACGCTGAGATATTTTCATAAACTCTCAACAGAGACCTCTGGACCTATAAGACCTTCAATAATATTGATCGAAGTTTATTAGCCCTACTAATAAAAACGGACGGTCACACACCCTGCCATACACCCACGCACACATAACCGCACACTCACCCACACACTTACACTGATAACAAAATTAATAGAGTTAAAATGACACGCACATACTTACTGTTTTATATCTTAAACACACTAATTAAACGATTTTAAGTTATACGAAAATCACTGTAGTATGCACTGATTGATTGAAAAATATACTTTGAGATTATTTCCAGGTGACGCTGATTTTATATCCGTAAATTGTAAAACGGCATACACACTTAAATAATGTTTGTTAGTTATAATTTATTTAAAATTAGATGTCCATATTGTCATACAATTATAATCCCTATGCGCATTGCGCATAAGATTTATAATTACTAATTTCTTAATCATCATTCATACTCAATTGTAACGTTGTCCTAACTTACCATTTTAGGAGGATATATTACACGGCGCCACGCTGTCGCTGAAAACTGAGACGAAGTTTTTATATGGTAATCGTACGTACTTATAAACAAATTGTTCTCTTCATCGTGAAATTCTAGAGACCAGGTATATCGGGTCTTTCATATTAACATTGAATATGTCTAATATAAATTGAACTCCAAAATGATTTATTCGAAAACAAGTTTTTATTTTATTAAAAGATTACAACAGAACCTGGTTCACGATTATTTCATTTTATCGTTATAATATGTACAACAATATTGTAGTTATGTAAAGTCAAAAAAAAAGTTTAAGTTAAAATAAATGCGAATCAAAATCAAAATAGTTTATTTCACATAAACCTGCATGGACACTTATGAAACGTCAGAAGCTAGGTGCACGGTTCCAATTTGTCGCTTCCTACGGAGAAGAGCCGGCAAGAATCTCCACGGTTACTCTTTTAAAAATAGTTGGCTTTTACAATATTTTCAAGTTACAATGATAATAGGTACCTATGGGAGGACAGTGCAGGCTTGCCAATAAACCCCGGTACTTAAAGTAATGAAAATAAAGAATAGAAAATCGTCAACAAATCTACTGTATGTAAAGCCGTACGTTCTCTCATTCACGATAATATGTAAAATAATCTACATTAATAATTAATAAAATGAACCTATTAAGCCAAGTGATATGATTTCTATGACAATCCTGACAATCACTAATAAATTGTCGATATTGGAATTGATGTATAATGCCAAATAATGACAAGAATATGGCAGGCATTGTAAAAAATAAAAAAGAATTAGAATTAACATTTTGAATTATCATGAGATCTCGATATCAGTTGGAAACCATTTGGTCTTATTACAAAACACGATCTAAGTTTAGTTCTAGCCTAAAACTCTGAGTCAGATTTAGCATTACCAACTTTTCTTCTATTTGGGTAAAGTTAAAAAAAAACAATTTAGCAATAAATTAATATTATTCACATTATGCTTCATTCATCGAAATTTGATTTGGAAGGCATTTCTAAACTAATTTTCAAGAATGCTAATGGTGAGATTCTATTTACACAAGACATGACTGAACAGAAAATAATGATATCTCAGGTTGAATAGATAAAAAGTGATACATCGTAGACCGAAAATAGAATTGGGGGTTCTGGATCACGGCTATAAAATTGGGTGTTCTGAATCACGACTATAGAATTGGGGTTTCTGAATCACCTCGAGCGCAGCGAGAACAGGTGATTCAGAAACCCCAATTCTATAGTCGTGATTCAGAACACCCAATTTTATAGACGTGATCCAGAACCCCCAATTCTAACCTACTAACCAATTTATTAAAAACTATTTTAATTTGAAGATTGGGACGAAATATGTAACAGAAAAATAATATTGTCATACAAAATATCAATGCATTTGTTTACACAGAAAACTGACGTCGTACCCACAGAGCAATATAATGGCGTCCACTGCGTCCAGTGTTTACGGCAAATTACGCGCGAAATATGAAAATGTAAAATTTAAATGCATTTTTATGGCACTAATCGATTCAATGCAAATTTTCTTTTTTTTTAGTGGTCTATTATCATTTTAGAATCTAATTAAGACACTTTTTTAAAAATGGGTGTGATACCCTATTATGAACCATGGACACATAGGTACCTACATACATATAAAAGTAGTGTACGCACTGGGAATACAGTTCTGGCCCGATTAGAAGTCTCGGTCTGCAGACTAGGCATGACTGGCCATCAGCCTATCACCCTAGTCTCAGCCTATCTCCCTCCCCAGTCCCACTCGGACGACTTCAACCTAAACGCAAACGATATCGCGCTCTTATTAGGAATGAGTGAGTCCGTTATCATAGCGGGCGATCTCAACGCGAAACACCCCGCGTGGAACAGTTCTCGGGTGTCGACCAGAGGGCGACAATTGTTCAACCTCTGCTCGCGCCTGAACTTTGACGTCATCGCCCCGATGACACCTACCCACTATCCCCACGATGTTAATCATACCCCTGATGTACTCGACATTGCCATTCTGCAGCGAATCAACCTCCGGTTGAATTCCATAGAAGCAATAAACGAGCTCAGTTCTGATCATCGCCCCGTAGTCATGCATCTGGCCCCCCGGACGGGTCTCCCAGATCCTGACCTACCGCCCCTCACCAAACTGGTAACGGACTGGAGGCAAGTAAGCGATTCGCTGAAAGCCAACACGTCCGCCCACTTGGACTCTATACCCGATCGTTTCGACTCACTCGCCGACACAACGGCCGCGATCGACTCATTCACGGGTCACGTACCTACAATCTGTCCTGGACGAAAGTTCGAGGCGGGTTCCGGTGGGGGAAGACCCCCGCTGGAAGCTGCCGGACGATGTACGCGAACCTCGCGCATATCTGGGAGTGGCGCGAGGAGGCCAAACGCCGGGGCGTTACTCCGCTGCCGCGAGAAATCGAGGTGCAGCGGACAGAGCTCCGGCGGGATCTCATGGCGACATGGAGAGTGCGATTGTCGCAACCCAGTGCTGGGCACGCCACGATAGCGGCGGTAAGTCCCCTCTTTGAGGAGTGGCTTGAGAGGCGGCATGGCGTCCTCACCTTCCGCCTGACGCAGGTCCTCACCGGACACGGTTGTTTCGGGAGGTTCCTGTTTCGTATAAGGCGGGAGGAAACGCCCGGGTGCTTCCATTGCGAAGATCGCCCTGAGGACACGGTGGAGCATACGGTGGCGGTCTGCCCGGCTTGGGCGGAGCACCGCCGTGTCCTCGTGGAGGCGATCGGCGGCGGCGATCTCTCGCGTCCGGCCCTGGTGCAGGCCATGGTACGGAGCGAGAGTGAATGGTTAGCCGTCACCTCCTTCTGCGAAGCAGTAATGCTCGCAAAGAGGGAGGCGGCGCACGTGAGGGAGAGGCAGTATATGCGCCCTCACGGCCGTAGTCGCCGCGGGAGAAGCCCTGGGCGTCGGGAATCCCAGGCTGATTCCCGGCCACCGTAGGCGCGGGCTTGCTGACGGCGAGTAATGGGTAGCTCGCTGTCCGGTAAGGACCAAGCCCGGGTCGACGGCGCGTTGTGTTCCACGCGCGCCTCAAAGAGATGTCAGCACCAATAGGTGGGGTTCGCAAGGACCGATGCCTGCCAGGGGTGCGGGTTGTTCGAAAGAGATACCGCGGCCCCTGGCACACAGGCAACTGAGGGAACACGGGTGGGTTTTAGTCAGTAAAAGTCTGACACGCCCTCCCGCTCCACCCAGAGCGGGAGAAGTTATTTGATGATTTCCCACCCAAAAAAAAAAAAAAAAAAAACGATGTACGCGAACTGCTGAATGAGAAGAACGCGTCTGTTCGTGCCTACAGCAACTTTCCCTGCGCCGCCAACAAAGCCCACATGCGCTATTTACAGCGAGCTGTAAAGACACGCATGTCGGAGCTGCGGGACGCGGGCTGGGACAAGATGCTGAGCGACCTCGAGCCGACCCACCTAGCCTTCTGGCAACTTCAGAGGAAACTCAAATCCAAAGAAGTAGCTTCCATGCCCCCCCTGACCCGTCCCGATGGCACCGTTGCCTTCGACGACATTGACAAGGCCGAATGTCTAGCCGCCAGTCTAGAGGCTCAATGCACTCCCAGTTCTCAACCAGTAGACCAAGCTCATCTCGCTGAGGTGGACGCTGAAGTCGAACGTAGAACCTCCCTCCCGCCCGTTGAAGACCCTGATGACCCATTACCTCTCGCCACCCCGGACGAAGTTCACGAGGTCATCAAAGGTCTGAAACCCCGCAAGGCCCCCGGCGCTGACGGAATCACCAATAAGGTGCTCCAGATGCTGCCCGCCCACCTGATCATGCTCTTGACCACCATCTTCAATGGTGCCTTGAGTAATAATATATTCCCCGATGCATGGAAGCAGGCCACGGTTATCGATATCCCGAAGCCGGGCAAGCCCAAATCCGAGCCCACGAGCTACCGCCCCATCAGTTTACTGAGTAGTCTCGGCAAGATCTATGAGAGACTTATTTATAAGCGACTCAGAAATTACGCCGAGACAAAAGGCCTCATACCCAACGAACAGTTCAGTTTCCGTAACCAACATTGTTGTGTGCAACAGGTCCACCGTATCGTAGAACATATAAGCGCTGGCTTCCAGCGCGGTACGATAACCGGTGCAGTATTTTTCGACATAGCGAAAGCCTTCGACAAGGTCTGGCACAATGGCTTGATTTACAAGCTGTACCGACTCGGTGTGCCAGACCGTCTCGTGCTCATCTTACGAGATTTTCTGTCGAACCGCACCTTTCGCTATCGCATCGAAGGGGCGATCTCGTCTCCCCATCCCATTCGCGCCGGCGTCCCTCAGGGCGCGATGTTGTTCCCGCTCATATTCACTCTATTCACGAGCGATATGCCAAAAAGTAGAAAGGCACAGTTGGCTCTGTTCGCAGACGACACAGCCATCTACTACACTGGGAAAAGTCAGGACGCGATAGCCGCCACGCTCCAGACCACCGTCAACGTCCTTGGCGCGTGGTTTCGAAAGTGGAGAATCGATATAAATCCGGATAAAAGCCAAGCGGTGCTCTTTACGAGACCGCGACGCATTAGACCTGAGCCCCCCCGTCCCATCTCTTTGTTCGGCAAGCCTATCCCTTGGGAGAAGCGAGCCAAATACCTTGGTGTGACCATGGATCAGCATCTCTCCTTCGCAGAGCACATAAAGAAGGCGCGCTCACGCGCCGCCTTCGCTCTCGGCAGGTTACATTCTGTTCTAAATGCACGTAGCAAGTTGTCACTAAAGTGCAAGTTGCGGATTTACACGGCGTGTATAAGGCCCATCATGACGTATGCGTGTGCAATCTTTGCGCACGCGAACCCCCGATTCATCCATAGGATGCAGACCCTACAGAACCGATTCCTCCGGCAAGCCACAGGCGCCCCTTGGTTCGTTCGGAACGAGATCCTCCATCTCGATCTGAAAATCCCCACGGTCAGTCAATTCATGAAACGCACCTCGAAGCGTTTCTTCGATAAAGCCGAAATTCACCGCAATCCCTTGATTGTGAAGGCCGCCACTTATGTCCCCAGTAGGATTAGCTCTGTCCGACGGCCGAGACATGCCCTCACCGACCCAGACGACCACATTACTCTCCTCCAGGAAAGCAATAGGGCCACCAGTACAGTTCGCACACACCGATCAAAATCGTCCTTCCGACCTCGCCGCCGAGGTGCTCGCGCCCCGCGAAGACCCCTCGTAGTATCGGCGCCTAACGTCGAGACCCCCGACCGACCCTTGCTCGTTGAAGCGCCAGCCCGCGCCGCAGCTGAGCCAGTAGCTTTAAATTCCCCTAATAATAATAATGCCAATATTTCGATCCAGCCTGTCCCCAATAGAGATAGCTGTCCCCCTATCAGTGACGCCCTGAGCCAAGGTTCGTACCCCACAGGGGGTGCCCTCAGCGTGCAGTCGCTTAGTCTATAAATTTATTTTGTAAGCCCTGGCTGGAGGCGTTAAGATTAACTTCTTAATGGCAGCCCCAGGAATGTCCGGTTGAGCAGTCACGGCCTCTCAAGGCCAACTGCGAGATGCCCAACAAAAAAAAAAAAAAAAAAAAGGGAATACAGCTTAGTACGGCCGTCCTCCCAATTGCGTACAGTGTGGACTGTGGCTACGTTTGAGACAATTGAGCTTAGTACCTGTCAGTTATCTAAGACCCAACTGACTATCAACCTAGCCTATAGGTTTCACATAGCACCCGAGTTATCCCTACGCCACCTACCATACAAACCACACCGAACGTGAGTCACGTTGGCTTACGAGAGGGAAGCCTGTTACAAGGAGACCTACGGTAACAGACGGAATTTGGGAAGGAATAGGGGTTTGTGTACGTCGTACAATGTACACAGGATATGGTTTTCTTACTGCCGATCCCACAGACTCATAGGATCGTTGCTGGCTAAAGGTGTCTTGGCCACAGTAAGAGGAGGTTGTAGGAGATGACTCACACTCGACTCCAGCTTGATGACTAATTTATTACAATAATTAACTTAATTATATACAGTAGCGGCGTTAGGGTAGGGCGCGGTTGGGCGACCGCCCAGGGCGCCGGATACGAAAGGGCGCCGCAGGCGCCCTTTTCCTCACTCTTTGACCGAGGGCTACTTACCCTAATACCACAGTTTGCTTAGCAAAAGTTTACTTTCCAAAAGTTTCCTTAATTTTTTCGTCAAATGTCCGTCAACTTCGGGTTTTCCCGTTATTTACAATTTGTATACAACTTGCTATACAGTTTTTTTTTTTTTTTTGAGGATGGGAAATCATCAAATAACTTCTCCCGCTCAGGGTGGAGCAGGAGGGCGTGTCAGACTTTTACTGACTAAAACCCACCCGTGTTCCCTCAGTTGCCTGTGTGCCAGGGGCGACGGTATCTCTTTCGAACAACCCGCACCCCTGGCAGGCATCGGCCCTTGCGGACCCCACCCTTTGGTGCTGACATCTCTTTGAGGCGCGCGTGGAACACAACGCGCCGTCGACCCGGGCTTGGTCCTTACCGGACAGCGAGCTACCCATTACTCGCCGTCCGCAAGCCCGCGCCTACGGTGGCCGGGAATCAGCCTGGGATTCCCGACGCCCAGGGCTTCTCCCACGGCGACTACGGCCGTGAGGGCGCATATACTGCCTCTCCCTCACGTGCGCCGCCTCCCTCTACGCGAGCATTACTACTTCGCAGAAGGAGGTGACGCTAACCATTCACTCTCGCTCCGTACCATGGCCTGCACCAGGGCCGGACGCGAGAGCTCGCCGCCGCCGATCGCCTCCACGAGGACACGGCGGTGCTCCGCCCAAGCCGGGCAGACCGCCACCGTATGCTCCACCGTGTCCTCAGGGCGATCTTCGCAATGGAAGCACCCGGGCGTTTCCTCCCGCCTTATACGAAACAGGAACCTCCCGAAACAACCGTGTCCGGTAAGGACCTGCGTCAGGCGGAAGGTGAGGACGCCATGCCGCCTCTCAAGCCACTCCTCACTACCGCCGCTATCGTGGCGTGCCCAACTTGCTATACAGTTTGACGTAAATTTACTACCCCAATTAGAATGCAAATTCACTTCAAAAGTTGATTAAAAAAACATGTCAATTTTCCGGAAAATTTGTACATCAACTTATTGTTCATTTGACTTGAAAAATTGTAAAGTATTTTTTTACCATCAAATTGTAGATATTTTTATTTTTCAATTTGTTTACATTTATTCATCAATTTTATTTATAATTTGTTTAAAAAATTGTTGATAAAATTACCTTCTGTAGTGGTAACAATGAACATTTCCAATTTTTTTCTACCAAAAAAAGTTACCTCTAAATTGAGGAAAAATTAACCGCAAATTTTTCTTTCCAACTTTTGCTGTCTAACTGTGGGCAAATTCGGGCAGTAAATTTCAGGTAATTTCAATTGTCAAATTACTGTCAATTTTAAACTAAAGTGGCTTTTAGATTTCTTAGAAGAATATAGAAATACAATTTTTAAAAGCGCCATTTTAGCTGCAAAGGAAATGGCTGAAGAACTTAAATTGAACCTGTGTTTAGAGCCACAACAAGAATTCGATTTATTAAGTATCAAGCTAGTGAAACTGCCCGCGATGAGCACATTATAAGTTCTCCAGAAAAACAATTGAGGTTCAATTTTTCAACTGTCTTTTGGACACTACATTAATTTCAGTCAATGAAAGATTTGAACAGTTAAATGAGTACTCGGAATCATTGTCTTTTTTGTACGCACGGCTACACATCAAGCTATACATTTCTAGTTTACGCTGATCTCGCACTGTACGGAAATCCTATACAATGCGAGATCAGCTTATACTGGAAATGTATAGCTTGATGTATAGCCGTGTGTACAATATAAAACAGATTCCGGAAAAAGCCGATCTTGCCAAACTCTGTGGTGATCTCCAATTGAAATTAACTGTAGACTAGAAGTCAGATATAGATGGTTGTATGTTGTGTAATGGACTCGTAAGTCTGAAATCTTTTTTGCCTGATCGGAATGTGGTTATACTCCTGTTTTTGTTTTAAATTTTATCAAAGATCGCAACTTACAAGAACTGTATCCAAATGTATGGATAGCATTGCGAATATTATTGACTATACCTGTAACGGTTGCTAGTAGAGAGAGGAGTTTTTCTAAGCTTAAGCAGATAAAAACATATCTGCGATCGACAATATCTCAATCTAGATTGACAAACTTGGTAGGTAACTTTGTCAATCGAAAATGAAATTGCTAAAAACATTGACTTTGTTAACCTAATAAAAGAGTTGGATGATAGAAAGGTTAGAAAAGTAAAATTTTATTAATTTTTGTTTTAAAATAAATGGTTATTTCTTTTAATGAATAGTTGTTTCACTATATCCTTTGCCTTTTTTCCGTATGAGTTTAAATTGCAGTTAGGGGTCGCCCCCGCAGAAATCTCGCCCAGGGCGCTGGTAGGGCTAAAACCGGCACTGATTATATACAATTTTTGTGGTCAATACACATTGATAGCTATTTCTATGTGTGTTGTGTGTGTATCGAGCCGATGAGGCGAAGATCTCAGTAGGTCACTTCTTAGCGCTGACGGTGTGCCGGTGTTGCCGGCGCGTGGAAAAGATGTATGTCACTCTTAACGCTGACGCTGTGATGCTATTGCATGTTCATGGTTGAACAAGTAGTATTCTTTCTAAAGTAGGGTATAGTTTATTAAGAGTTTTGGCAGTAAAAAGAATAGTAAATAAATGTGCAAATTTTCGTGATGTTAGTTTTCCAGGTAGGGGGTTTCGAGAGAGGTCCAGTGGCGAAAAACAGGAAATAAAAATCATAAATTACGGCCATAACTACTGGTGAATCTGAGTAAATAGGTTGATTTTCACACGGACAACTCTAGGTATGTCGGTGCTCTTTCGAGCAACATTGCTTAATTTATTTATCTATCTATTTGATATCTCCAACAAAGGATACATAGAAACAATAGAAATCACAATAATATAATATTGACAATTTAATAGTTTTTAACCTGGTTTTTTTCAACAGCGCTCTTAATTTGTGTAATGACCGACGTTATTGGGCGTAATGTAACATTCGCAGCGAGCATGTCGTTACGGCGTGTGCTAAAATCAGTGTTGCTCGCTCGCATGTTTTGCAGTACTGACTGCACGAATGCTCGCTTGGTAACAAATGTTAGGTGCATTTTGCTCCGTGACGCCGGTCAGTATCCACCTTCACAGTGTGATCTTTCTTCATCGTGATAACGCTGCGGTGGACAGGTGGCGCCAGGTGTTACTGCATTGCTACCTGTCGAGGCCTATCGCAGTCCATGTCGAGCATTCCCACCACAGAACATATATACTCTAGGGAGATTCCCACTGCTGTGGTCTTATTCAGTGGTCAACATTTGATAAACAAACCTAAAAGACACACGCCTGTACGGGCCGAGGCAGGCGCCCGCTCCCGCGGTGCGTCACCCAGCGCCAAACGACGACTGGCCACCGGAGACCTCATCGGCAACGTATGTTCCCACGGCCTATTGGCCTGGCTTGGCGCAGTCTGGCCTGTGAGAAAGCGGGCCGTGGGAACGTGGAATAACGCTTCAGCACACTCAACCAGACGTGCCGTCGATTTATTGAGTCTACGGCAGGTACACATATATTATAAAATGAGCCTCGACCAGGCGCTTTGATTTATATTTATCCACAAAAATCTGAGTGAGACTTCATCGCATTAACATTATAGACCCCGAAGACGCAGTGACTGCATTCGAAAGCTGTGGTAGGTTCCTACCAGGCTAGATCGGAAGATTCTTTCTTTTTAATGGAGGAGTGGTACCTACACCATCTGAGCGACACAATATTGTTTTTCGACATGCACGCGAACGAAGTCGCGGGCACAGCTAGTACTATAATAAAGTAGCAACAACATTTATAACTTTAACAGTTTGCTTTACATGTGTTAATTCATTATACAATATAGCTAGTATTACTAAATTAATAGCCAATTGGGGTGTTCATTTGGTCTTGGTGAGGACAGTCAACAAAATATATTAAAAACAAATTGACACAAGTAAATCAAGTAGGTACATACCAATATTCCCAATTATAAGCCGCCTTCCTTTTCCCGTTGGGTTCTTTAAGCTAGTGGATAGACCTTCCCGATGTGCTTCTTTTGAAGACTTAATAGTGCTGTCATGCCATATTAAGCTTTTCGTGTGACCTGTTATGATATAAGGTTTAAATACAATTTTCACAAAACAAATTTATGAAATAATGTTGCACTTTCCTCTTATTTAACTGTATGTAATTAATCATAATGTTATTGAATGCACGAGGTCATACACTGCTTGGTGCATAAAAAAAACTGTTAAGATATTTAGAAGCACTGTACCTTCATTTAGCCAAGTCTCATCTAAATAATATATTTTTCTTCCTTCATTCCTTAGCCTTTTTATTTCATGAAGATATTTTACTCTCCATAGGATGATCTCCTGCTTGTCTATGAGTGCATTTTTTCTGCTGCGTTTGATACCTAAAATGCTGTAACTTTGCCAACTATGCCCAAATTTGCCTATTTCGTTTCAATTACAATAACTCCCATTTGCTTACTTTTTTCTCGTTTTCTACCATTTTGTAGGAACTATTTGTTATTAGGGCATCATATTTTTCATTTTTTATAATGCTAACTCCATTGATACTCTGTCAGTTGTGTGAAGAATACCGGTGCGAGTGGGTGGATTTTTTTGGCCTTCTGTAACTTTTGCTATTCTAGCTACAGTAACGGTGTTTTCGCGAGGGAATAACATCCCAAGGTAAGAAAATACTGTCTTTTTTCCGTATTATTTGATATTTTAATGAAAAGTACTAGAATTCATCAAAATAACTTAGTAGGCAATGTTGCGCACTGTTTTGGAAACTTGAGTGACACAACTTTGCCTGGGTCTAGGGTTGGCACAAGTCAGATTCAATCAATTATATATTTGAATATGATTTAATTCAGTCTTTATTATATGTTCCCACTGATGTGCAAGACTTCTCCGACGTTTAAACAGAATACAATTTTTTTGTAGTTTCGAGGGTGAAGTTTTTGACTTTGACAAAGCGATTTTAGTTACATAGAATACATGACAATACTTTAGGTAGGTACTTAGTGTACCAACTTACGACTACGACCGCTCTGTTAAAGGCGGCACATCTGCAAAACCCTTCGAGGGTTTTTTGTGTCGTAGTTATTCAAGTAAGTCTTATTTCTATTGCAGTTATATAAAGAATGGGTAACAATAAAAAACGGAGCAGGAGAAAACCAGGAGTCATTATGCTGATTACTCAGACGAAATGTTAGACATAGCAGCAGATCTAAACAAAGTTATTTCATTTTATGAAGCGGAAAAGCAGTTTGCAATCCGTCGTCGGACCGTCAACAAATCCAATAACCTTTATAACAAACCAGTTGGTCGACCCACAGAGTTATCCACTGAGGAAGAAGCACACATCGTTTGTGAAGCTTTCAGCTCAATTTAGCTGTCCTCTTACTCTTTTAGATTTGCGCATTGTACATAGTTTAAAATTTTATTTAAGAATTGTTGAAGTGTTTCATTTTAAATTATATCTAATAAAACAATACTCAAATATATTCCGGTAAAACCATGTTATAACTTTTTTTGCTCCGAAGTAGCAATCACCTTATTAAACAAAGAAGTTTTTTTTTGGTTCAACCCTACAGTCAACGACATTTTTGTATGGAAAGTTTGTGGTACCTGCTACAAGTTTGCCTATTAGCTGTAGTAAAAAAAAAAAACCTACATTGCACTAATTTGACTGATGGGCACAAGCACGGTGTCTCATGCACACGGGAAAAAAATACTAGAACGAAAAGCATAATAAGTATTGAGTTAATCTTCTAGGCAAAGTTGCGTCTTTAACATACAACTTTGCCTACGTCTTTGAGTCCTTGTGATTCAGAAAAACAGCATGAAATAAAACGATTTGGGTTCTACCAGGCAAGATACAAGGTCTATTTTCCATCTTAAATATACTTGGAGTTATATTATTAAATAGGTTCAGAACAGAAATACGAACGAAAAACGCCAAAATCCAGGCAAAGTTACAGCATTTTACGGTACCTATTTAAAGTAAACTTTAATGTTTCTTTCATTACTTTATACAGACTGCTTCTTTTAAAATCTGGCAGAGAATCGTCACTGTTTACTGCTTCCAGTATCTTATCCTCAGATCATGATCTGAGATCTTATCCAAGGTGGGCAACTCATTATTAAGCGGTTAAAGAAGAAAGAATGAACTTTCCTGCATATTCCACTGCATGTGATGTCATTAAAATCATCACGTTTCATGTGCTTCCGTTGGCCAGGGGGAGATTGCAGGCAACCTTTTGTTATGATGTACCTATTGCTAAATTACTAATATTTGCTAAATTCTCAATTATAAAAACCAAAATTCCGTATAAAACTGTTAATGCTATACAAAGCTCTGGCGGAATCAATAATATCCTATGGTCTGTCGAGCTATGGTAGGACATATAAGACTCACCTTGATCACTTCAACTACGTATTTTAAAAGTAATTGTCCCGCAAAACATTAAGAAGAAATACAAAAATGACTACCATCAATTATTTCAATTCTGTAAGTTAATACCTATACATGAAAACACTAAATTTGCACTGTTAAAAGAAGAATTTTTTAATGAAAACCTAAAGAAAACAAAATCCACAAATAAAAATGAAATTAGGACTCGTAACGTCCTCAATGCTAAGCCTTTACTACCAAAGTACACGAATTTACACGGCAAGAGATCATTAAAGTAAGTAATACCTAGTCTAATAAATCAACTACCAATATCATTGAGGGACAAAATAACTCAGGATAACATAAAATTCAATTTAAAACAGTTTTTTAGAAATAATAAAACAGTAATTTCTTAATAAATATTTACTTATCTTTAAGTAATTATAAATAAATGGGGGTGCTTTTTTTTTAAACGTTGCCCCACACTAGGAATTTCTCCTGTATTGTGGGTGCGTCTACAAACATTTAAACTCACATACACAAACAGCCAGACCCAGAACAACTACTTGTACGTCATACAAATATTTGTTCCGTGTGGGAATCGAACCCGCGACACGCAGCGCAGCAGTCAATCGCTTAATGACATTTATTTGAGAGTGCAATAAAAAAAAAAATAACCTACAAATAATTTATATTTTATTTTTTTGTTTTTTTGCCCACGCCTTTCCCTTTAGGCGTGGGTAAATCTGGCCGGAGACATGGCCGTTTGGCGGGCTGGTCGTCAATTATGACGGCTCGCTTGGCTGCCCGCAGCAAAGCCGTCAAATTTGACGCGGCACCGCCGCTGCTCCCGCTAGCGCCACTTCCCCCAGCCCCGCCGCCACTTCCCCCGGGCCCGCTGTAGTCAGCGGCAGTCGGAGGCAGTGACTCCGACGGGACCCAATCGCTGGGATTTGTCGCGGCACCGCCGCTGCTCCCGCCGGCGCCACTTCCCCCGGGCCCGCCGTAGTCAGCGGCAGTCGGAGGCAGTGACTCCGACGGGACCCAATCGCTGGGATTTGATAAAGATGTTTGTAAACGCACCCACAATACAGGAGAAATTCTTATCTACGGCAATAATAACTTCAAAGAAAACTACTTAAGGACAGTGTAGATATTGAAAGGGAGCGCAGGGCGGTGTCTGTCCGCTGTAACATGTTGGCCCGCAGGTGTTCACAGTTTACGAGGACTGTCAAAGTTGCGCTTTTTAAAGCGTACTGTCAGTCCTTTTACACCTGCAGCCTGTGGGTTAACTATACACAGCGGACATTCAGCGACCTGCGCGTCCAATACAAAAACGAGTTCCGGGTGCTGATGGAGCTGCCACGCCACTGCAGCGCCTACGCAACGTTCGCGGCGGCTGACATAGGCGGCTTTGCGGCCACCATGTGCAAACGGTGCGCTTCTATAATGCGCCGCACGCGCCACAGTCCCAACACCATCCTGCGCGCGCTGGTAGGCCGGTGGGACTCACCAATGCTGGCTCGATGGATACGGCTGCACGCAGTCGTATAGTGATTTGTCACCATCATTTGGGGAGTATACCCGGATCTGCCACTAATAAATTATTATAGTCCTATTGATATTACTAAAAATTATTACTAATACTAGTTTGAAGGTTCGCAAATTATATTAACAAATTCTGGACGTAACGTTATGGTGAATCTGAAATAAATGATTTTATTTTATTTGTTTATTTATTGTCCTTATTTTGGTGGCCTGCGTGATTTCTCAATGTTTGTCGAACAATTTTAATGGGACCTTAAATAACTATACAACGCTTACACACCCATTATTGGTAAAGGTAATGTGTAACTCTTATTTATACAATGGAAGGCCGTTAATGTTTTTCGCCAGTGTGTACTCGAGTATGTGTTATTAAATTACCCTTTTCACTAGAACCAGACTGAAATACAGCACACTGTTAAGGTTTTTCACCAGTGTGAAAAGAAATAATTTAGTAAATTCCTTTTGAGACAAACTACAATAACATACATAATACTAAAGTTTTTTTCAGCAGTGTGTACGTGAGTGTCTTATTAAATTACTTTTGAAACTAAAATTACAATGACATACATCACATTTGTAAGGTTTCTCACCAGTGTGCATACGTGTATGACCTGTTAAATGACTCTTTGAAGTAAAAGCACGCTGACATACAACACACTGATACGGTTTTTCACCAGTGTGTATTCGAATATGATTTGTTAGTGAACTCTTAACACTAAAACCAAGCTGACATACGTCACACTTAAAAGGTTTTTCACCAGTGTGTATACGTGTATGATCTGTTAAATTACTCTTTGAAGTGAAACCACGCTGACATACAACACACTTATACGGTTTTTCACCAGTGTGTATTCGTATATGATTTTTTAAAGTCCCCTTAAGGTTAAAACCACGCTGACATACGTCACACTTAAAGGGTTTTTCACCAGTGTGTATACGTGTATGATCTGTTAAGTGACTCTTTAAACTAAAACCACGCTGACATATATTACATTTATAAGGTTTTTCACCAGTGTGTAATCGACTATGATTTATTAAGGAACCCTGTAGACTAAAACTACGCTGACACACAACACACTGAAAAGGTTTTTCACCAGTGTGTATTCGAATATGTTTTGTTAAAAATCTCTTAAGACTAAAACCACGCTGACATACATCACACTTAAAAGGTTTTTCACCAGTGTGTTTTCGAATATGAGTTGTTAAACTAACCTTAGTTCTAAAACCACACGGACATATATTACATTTATAAGGTTTTTCACCAGTGTGTATACGTGTATGATCTGTTAAATTACCCTTTTTACTAAAACCACATTGACATACGTCACATTTATAAGGTTTTTTACCAGTGTGTACTCGAATATGTTTTGTTAAATTACCCTTAAGGTTAAAACCACACTGACATAAGTCACACTTGAAAGGTTTTTCAGCGGTTTGCGTGAAAGGATGTGGTATCATCTTTTGAACTTGATTAAATCTACGC
This sequence comes from Antitype chi, assembly GCA_947359405.1. Lineage (NCBI taxonomy): Eukaryota > Metazoa > Arthropoda > Insecta > Lepidoptera > Noctuidae > Antitype > Antitype chi. The sequence continues at coordinate 1,350,804 of OX375837.1, forward strand.
TGGTCACATTTGTAAAGCTCTTTGAAATAAGTGTCAGGTTTGGACGTACGTTTGCCAGTTGTCCGGATACCTTTCAAGGCAGATTCTTCCTTTTTCGTCGGCTCGGCTTTTTTTCCATATTCTAGTTTTATTCCACGTGTGTCTAGATTTGGTTTCTTCGTAACGGTTGTCCCTGTGATTATAAATCTGTTTAGTACAATGGTGGAGGAAAATTGATAGGCAAAGGAATGAAAATAATAGTGCATTGCATGATTTAAACTAGAACCAAAAAGGAGGAATTTCTGGTAACAGTGAAAAGTACACGTAATCACTAGAGACATGCAGTACAAAATATAGTACTATCGTGGATATGTTTTTTAAAAACCACAACCAATTATTTATGAGTTCAAAGTTGCGTATGACCCACGCTCGCTCACGATTCATGAGCTACACTGCAGTCAAATTCACAAGGAGGCCTTGGCAATTGTATTCGCTACTGTGAAATTCTATCAGTACCTTTACGAGAGGAAATTCGTACTTCGGACTGACCGCAAACCACTTATATCAGTATTTCAGGCCAAATATAGGTACTCATTTCATGCACATTATGATAAACCTTTACATCATTTAATTTAAATGAATATTTTAGGAGACATCTCGTAAAATAAATTCACGGGTCTTACAACAGTAACATGACAAACACGGAGGCTACCCGAGCGAAGCCGGGGCGGGTCGCTAGTGTTCTATAAGGCAGGTATTTAATATACTGCATGACTAACTACTTATCTAAGAATTATGTAGTATATTAAATACCTGCCTTATAGAACACTAGCGACCCGCCCCGGCTTCGCTCGGGTAGCCTACGTGTTTGTCATGTTACCGTCCGTACTTCACACTACGAGTTTTGCTTCAGGTGACTGGTCGTTTTGCTGGCCTTGGTTTTGTTATTATTATTAGAAATTAACAGTTGATAGATTTTTCTACGATGGTCCTGGTTTATCATTTGTGACTTCGAGATATAGTCCAATGGATAGGATTAAACATTGCACAAGTCAGCGAGTAAACTCTTTAGTTACCTGAAACCACGTCCAATCAGGTGAACCATTGCCCTGTTTGCTTAGCTATGGATTAACTAATTAACACTTACTTGTCGTGTCCCTAGCTGTTCGTTTCTTTTGAGATACTTCTTGTTCTTCTTCCACTTCAGTTTTAAACGTCATTAAAGGTACATCATCTTCTGAATCTGACTCAGAATGGTGTGGTGGTATAAATGCGACATCGATACAACTACTGTCTAAATCCGGTTCTAGCTCTGTAAGTAAACAGAAACAGTCAAGAGGTTACTCAATTATTATCAACTAGTTTCTGCCCGCAACTTTATGTACGGGTCCAAAGGGTCATTGCGAATGATAAATAGCCAAGAAGCCCATAACCTTCTTCAAGAATTGGGCTTTTTTTTAGTAAATTCGACCGATAGTTTCAGAGATTACTCCACACATACATACATTTTATCTCTTTATCATATTAGTAATTATTATAGATATAGACTAGCGTCCCGCAACTTAGAACGGCTTTTAATGCAAGTTTAAGGTGGATGCGCTATGGGTATGCCACAATTGCGGCGGTAAGTTCCCTCTTTGAGGACTGGCTTGAGAGCCGCTACGGCGTCCTCACCTTCCACCTTACGCAGGTCCACACCGAACACGGCTGCTTCGGGAGGTCCCTGTTCCTGATAAGGCGGGAGGAAAGGCCCGGGTGTCACCATTGTGTGGATCGCCTTGAGGACACGGTGGAGGTCTGGCCTGCCTGGGCGGAGCTCCGCCGTGTCCTCGCGGAGGCCATGGTATGAAACGAGAGTACATGGGAAGCCGTCACCTCCTTCTGCGAAGCAGTAATGTTCGCGAAGGAGGAAGCGGAGAGCGTGAGGGAGAGGCAATCCTTGCGCCCTCGCGCCCCTAGCCGCCGCAGGAGACGCTCTGGGCGTCGGGAATCCATAGCGGACTCCCGGCCACCGTAGGCGCGGGCTTGCGGACGGCGACCAATGGGTAGCTCACCGTCCGGTAAGGACCAGGCCCTGGTCGACGGCGCGTTATGTTCCACGCGCGCCTCGGGTTGAGTGCGATTGAGTGTAAACTTTTTCACTATGAGAGCAAAACTAAAATGATAAAAGTGTGTTTGAAACAATATATCTTTACGAAATATTGTAAAATATTTAGTCATAATATATCATACCTGACGTTTTGGAATTCATAATGTTTGTGGTTTTTATCCTAATACTAGCTGAACCGACAGACGTTGTCCTGTCTTAACTATGAATACTGAATTCGCATTTTATATTATACAGGTTGAAATTGAAAATATGCGACAAACCGAAATGGGAGATTGTACTTATCATTACGAACAACTTTTACTAAAGGACAAAACCCGAAATCGCGAAAAAAAAAACAGCTGTTCTTTACATTTATGTTCGCATAACTCGTCTAAATGTAGGGAACAGCTGTTTTTTTTCGCGATTTACGCGCAACTTTCTTAAGTTTTTCTTTCTTAAGAACCTTCTCCTGACAATGATAAACACAACAATAAAAGAATTAGCAAAATTGGTCAACCCGTTCACGTGTGATGCCGTGGCTAAGGGAAATAGGGATTAATTTATATATATACATACAGGGTGTAACAGAAACCCTATTGCTATCCTTAAGCACTAAAGATAACAGCTGGTATAGAATCACTATACATAGTTTCAGCTGAAAATAAAATTACTTTAAGAATTGATACTAAATTTTCGGATTCATGTTTCTTAAATTCAAATCATAACAAACGTGTAACCGCACTACGTAGGTCAATAAATTTCTACGTTACTTTCCAATATCACGATAAATCTCTTCAGAGTGATGTTTATTTTAATTTGAAAAGTTCGGTTTCTGATAAAAATGTATTAAAAATTCTAATAACTTCCAAACATGTAGAGATAGGATTAAAAAACCCTTCCATTATCATTTGATATCACCAAAAGAAGCCGTGCCTTTGGTATGTATATACCCTCTCTGTTACACGTTGTATATGTATATAGATTCACTAAATAAAATATTAAACGTTATTTAAACAAATGTTCAAAATTGTAACAAAGTCCATAATCAATCACTCTTTAAATCACGCTTATTCGTAACCAAATAAAAAGTGCCACACGTTTTAAAGATCACTAATAGGTGACGTCATATGTCTAGTTATTATATAAAATGTTTTAACTAAACTCCAAATCATAACTTTTAAAAATCATAGGATTAAAAACTGTTTATGAATAATTTAAAACGATTAAATAAAAAAATTGCATATAGTTATAGGATGGTTTCGGCTTAGTTTGGAATTTTTTTATTTTAAATACGCAGGTGTTGTAAAGTATACGAAATTGAAAAAATGTATCAAACCGAATATAATTTTGAAGAAAATCTGTTATAATAAATATATCCACATCAGGCAACAGGGCTTTTATAAATCCTTTATGACACATGACTAATTAAAAAGGCTTTAAAATTTATTTTTCTTGCACTAAATTTCGGATGTTTTTAGTCAATTTACATGTAGAAGCGATAATTCTTTAGTGTCGAGAAATTCCTATAATATTATGACGTCACAAACATTGCGAACAATCGTGGCGCGTTTATAGTCACCTGATTATTAAAAAATCAATTTTTAATTGTTTTTAATGAATAAAAAAAATAAGACCTTTTCGCATCGACTATTCATTTAATTTATAAAAACGTTTTAATATACACAAAAGGAAATGTTTTAATTTTTTTTATAAGAACTAGAGATGGGCCGACTATGACTTTGACCGACTAGCCGATTAATCGGCTGCAAAATGGCCGACTAGACGGCTAAGCCAATCATTGAATTCGGTTGAGTTCGGGTGACATCGGCTATGTTCAAAATGGCAAACCTACTTATTGCCAATTGTTAATGCTATAGAGTTTCTTCTTTTTTGTAAGAAGTATTAATTAATTTTACTTGATATTTGATTTCTGGATCTGAGTCCAATTAATTAATAGATCAAACCAGGGGTCCCTACTCCTTATTATCCTAATTTCCTGATTGCACAGATGCGCAGTAAACAGTAAAGTGATTCTATTATAAAAAATATAACAGTAAAGATTTCAGTTTAAATTATATCACCGACTCCTATCCTCCTCCTTTTTGAAGTCTGTTAAAAATGAGAGGCTCTCTGATTCTACTTTGCAGCTCATGAAGGAGAGGCGCGAGATGGTCCTGCAGTCTTCAGACGATGCACTCCAGTACCGACAGCTTAATAGACAGATTTGTAAGTCCTTGAAAAGCGACCTCCGCCGCTTTAATACAGAACGTATTAAAGACGCGATAGAGCGGAATAAAGGCTCCAAGTCCTTGCTAGGAATCTGTCTATTGGGCAGAGTCAGCTTACGAAACTGAAGACCGATAAAGGCTCCTGCCTTCATCGGTCTTCATTTTCCTAAGCTTTCGTATCCACCAAGCCTGAGCTGTAGAGATTGAGAGGTTCTATGGACAGTTATACACGTCAAAAAGAAACCCAGTTAAGAATCAGGCTAAAGACCCAAGAGCTAGATTGACCCGACACTATACTGAAGACATCCCGGACATCAGCTTGTAAGAGATTGGGATGGCTCTGAAGCAGGACGGAATTACGGCTGAACTCCTAAACACCCGTGGGAAACCCGTTCTTAAGGCCCTCCAGAAACTGTTTGATTCCGTCATACTCGAGGGCAAAACGCCACAGGCATGGAGCAAAGGTGTGGTGGTACTTTTCTTTAAGAAGGGTAACCATGCCCTTCTTAAGGATTATAGGCCCATCTCACTTCTGAGCCATGTCTACAAGCTGTTCTCCAGAGTCATCACGAACCGTCTAGCGCGCAGGTTTGACGACTTCCAGCCTCCTGAACAGGCCGGGTTCCGTAAAGGCTTTAGCAAAGTAGACCACATACAAACGCTGCGACAGGTTATACAGAAGACCGAAGAGGACAACCTGCCTCTGTGTATAGTGTTTGTGGACTACGAAAAAGCCTTCGGCTCGATCGCGACATGGGCTGTACTGGAGTCCCTCCAACGGTGCCAGATCGACTATCGGTACATTGAAGTGTTGAAGTGTCTGTACGAAAACGCCACTGTCAGCCCGACTTCAGGACCAGACCTCGAAACCTATCCTTCTGTAGCGAGGTGTTAAACAGGGAGACGTTATCTCTCCGAAACTCTTCACTGCTGTACTGGAGGATGTCTTCAAGGTTCTGGACTGGAAAGGAGCTGGCATCAACATCAATGGCGAGTACATCACTCACCTTCGGTTTGCCGATGATATAGTTGTCATAGCTTAGACCATGGAGGACCTCAGTACAATGCTCGATGACCTCAGTAGAGCTTCCGAAAGAGTGGGTCTTAAAATGAACATGGACAAGACAAAGGTCATGTCCAATGCCCGTGTAACACCCACTCTCATGACGGTCGGAGGCGCTGCACTCGAAGTTGTGGACGAGTACGTTTACCTAGGACAAACTGTTCAGTTAGGTAGGTCCAACTTCGAGAAAGAGGTCTATCGTCGAATCCGACTCGGTTGGGCAGCGTTCGGGAAGCTTCGCAATATCTTCTCGTCCCATATACCGTAGTGTCTTAGGACGAAAGTCTTCGACCAGTGTGTGTTGCCAGTGATGACATATGGAACCGAAACATGGTCGGTCACAATGGGCCACATATGAAGGCTTAAAGTCACCCAAAGGGCAATGGAGAGGGCTATGCTTGGAGTTTCCCTGCGTGATCGAATCAGGAATGAAGAGATCCGCAGAAGAACCAAGGTAACCGACATAGCCCGAAGAATTGCCAAACTTAAGTTGCAGTGGGCAGGGCACATTGCTCGCAGAACAGATGGCCGATGGGGCCGAAAAGTTCTTGAGTGGCGACCGCGCACCGGACGACGTAAAGTTGGAAGGCCTCCCGCAAAATGGACCGATGACCTTGTGAGGGCCGCAGGTGTCCTCTGGATGCGAGAAGCATAGATTCGTTCGAAGTGGCGGAGCTTGGGGGAGGCCTATGTCCAGCAGTGGACGTCTTTCGGCTGAAATAATGATGATGATGATGACAGAAAAAGAAGTAATAGAGAATTTTGGGTACCTCCTATACTTTCGGGGAGATTACTGAAAGGACAGTTCCTAATACAAAATTGCTGGTCTATTTTCTATTTCTTGTATTAACATCGATCTCTAGTGCCATGGTATTATACCGCGTGAGTTACGTCCCCCACTAACGAGTGCAGATTGCATACTAAAAGTGTGCGTCATCTGCGCGCGCGTTGAAGCAAACGTTCTATTTTCTTTGCGCACTTTTTGTGCAGCGCGGCGCGTCTGCCAGAATGACACGGATTTTTTGTGCGTCCGACTTTTTGGGTTACTGCTTATAATTGCTTAGGCTCTATTTTCCACAGACTAAAAAGTGCGTCACGCATAGTCTGTCGTCTGCGCTCCACCTTATGGCTAACATATATTATACAACGAGTAACATAATTAACGCAAGACCTCATACACCCCATCTGAGTATTGAGTTAAAAGCATAATACGATGACCAAAACTATTTTTTTTTAAAGCTAATCTGATAATATTAAGTAAAACGTGTCGAGCATTACATTATGCATTTAAAACTGAGTCTTATTTCTTTTGAAATAAGATTGAATTTTCTTTGGCTCAATCAGTGGTAGGTATGGCAAAATACATAACTTTAAAAAATATACTTATATTAATAAAAGTTACTGAAATCGATTAAGTAGTCAATTAGGAACAAACTACTTTCAGGTCTTGCGTCCATTCTGTTACACCTTGTATAAATATTGCTTTGTGTTTATATTTAAGGCAACAAAAATAAAGTTGTTGCTGTTAATTTAATATGTAGTATAAGTACCAATATTTATCACAAGAGTATACAAGAAAAGAATTAGCAATTTCTTGGAGCTATCAATCAGTATAAGTTATTTATGATAATGTGTTTAAGAATTATTTTATAAGGTTTCCATTGTCTTACAACAGCATTTATTTTGTTTATTACTCATCGGATCTTCAAATAAAACCGCATGATAATATTTTATGTTAGCCTCTGATATTAATTATATGGAGGTAATTCTAAGAAGTTCTCAAAACTTTTATCCGCTATGAAGGAAATCTGTCGAAAATCAATCAGAAATATTAATCGTTTCAGGGATTAATAGATATCACTAATCAGTAACTTTGTAACCCCTGTTTTAAAAAAATTACTACTTGGGAATTCTGTACCCATCATGAAAGAAACATGTGGATAAAATAAATGAAAACATATTTTAGTTATAAGTACTGTATCATCATCATCATTATTATTATATACACTTTGACATGAATATTTACTTTGAGAAGTATAATATTATTGTTTTAATTATTGTGAATGTGAGGGCTGTGTGGGTCATGTTTTGTTTCTTTTTGTTTTGTGTTTCATCTCTTTCTCAGTTAGTTTTAATGTTAATCTGGCAGTTTGAGTAATTTATGCGGCCTACCCAAATGTCCTTTCTTTGCTATTGTTCGCCAAATCTTTGAGCTCCTAAAGTTCTGAGTTGAGCTACATGATTACTGATAAATGCGTGCACTGATTGGACAGGTCCACTCAATCTGTGTGGTTCTTTCCTCAAAAGACCATTTCGGACACCAATCCACATGGTCTTAACATGATCTAACCAAGATTATGTCTGGACTTTGAAAGAGACTGTGACCTCGGAGTTTGTTTTGGCCTTTCTTCTCAGAGTATTTAGATAGGAAACGCCGGACTCATCTATTTAAAAAAAATATGATTGACATGTAAAAGAGTTTGTACAAACCTACTTCCAGAAATAAAATCATTTATCATTTACCATAATTCTCCTCCATTATCAAGATTTATTAGTGGTCGGCACAACTTGTCTTTTTCTCCCACACTTCTGTATCAGTCGTCATCTCCATTGTCACACCCATCAGTCCATCCATCATTTCTTTTATCAGCCCTACTCTTATAGCCATAGCTTTTAAAAGTAAAAAGCTGTTATTTTGATATTATAAACACACAAAGAACAGTTGTCAGTCGTGAGTTCGAACCCAAGCACTTTACTTTGTGTAAATTAGTTCATAGCCACTGCTCTCAAAACTGTGAAGGAAAACATTGTACGGAAACTAGCATGTCCTAGAACCAAATATTCGAAGACATGTGACATCTACCAACCCGCACTGGTCGAGTGGTGGATTATGGCCCACTGCCTCTCGCAGAGAGGAGGCCTGTGTCCCAGCAGTGGGAACGTTATAGGCTGATTATTATGATGAAACAAATATTTCGATTTTATTTATTTTTATTGACATAATTTGGTTAGAATTGAATTAAACCAAACACTAAAACCAAGTTATGTCCAAATCATTGTTGATAAATATAAAATAAATAGATTATAATATTAAATTATTATTTCTGTTTATAAAAACATACCATCATTTTGCGGTTCCTCCTTTGGCTCAATAATGACATCTAGTTCCTCACAAACAGCTGGTAATTCTTCTTTCATGGCAATGCTTTCTGTTTGACATTCATCAACAATACTTATGTGCACTATTGAAGATTTAATAAACCCATAAAACTCAAAGTGGTTTTGGTTTATTTGTGGATTGGGCTGTAAAAAGATGATTATAGTATTAGGAAAATATAGTGATCACAGTCCTGGGACTGCACAGATCTTTAATCATTATACTAAAGTCACTCAAAAGAGACCTCACAAGTGACAATACATAAGTAGGTCTAATGTAACCTCGCTGACCACTGCAAGCTATTGTTGCATAGCTCGCACTGACTTGAAAGAGTAATGTTACCAAAATGCCACATTCTAGGTTCATACAGAAGTTGCAGCTGTATTATGTGGAGTACTTAACATGTAATAATTGTAAACCCCTACATTTGGCAAAACCATACAAATCATCATGTAAGTACACTTGGAGTGAAATCCAGACATTATAGCCACGAGCTTGAATGCAATCACTTCCAGATTATACTAAAATTATAAGAATAAATGACTGTCAAAGAATACCTCACCTCATAATCCTCATTCATCCTCTGAGTGAACAGCTCCTCGGCTTTCAGACATTGTCTCAGTAATTGGTAGCATTGCTTTAGTTTCGTGCAGCAGAAGAAACAAGCAAGAATAGGTCTACTGTCTTCAGTTACAAACTGCAAAAAAATATCTCTTACACTATTTTGTTTTTATGAAGAAAATACTTCTCTTCTACATTGTAATGCTGTCCAAACCAACAGTTGGTAGTCAATAATGTATCCTGCGTGCATCTTACAGAGAAGGCATGAGCATTGATCACCACGCTTGCTCAAGGCAGATTGGAGCCTATTCATATTTATTTAAAGTCCAGGTTCCCTCGTGTTGTTTTACAGACGCACTTAAGTCTGAATCTTCGTTTACGAGATGTATTTCAAACCTAATAAGTAATTTTCGTAAATGACCGGTTAACTCTTAGTAAGTATATCAACTTACTGGAATATCAGTCAGCTTCTCATATAGATTGTGCAAGTTCCTGTTGGCCACTACATACATGCGGACATTCTCCGCTAAACATATCCTGCACATTGGTAGCTTTTCCATTATTTATTCACAAACAGATGTGATAGTAAGATCAAATAAGTATTTGTCATAAAGAAAAACACTTCCTTTGCATACAAATACCAAGGGAGGCTTGTGTTTTATTAAAGTTTGGAACGTAACAAGTGGCGACCTGTAGTTTCTGCCTGCGACCATGGGAAGAAAGGCGTAACTTTTGATTATGTACTTCACAAATAGCATAGCAGGAAAACACGACAAAATTAAACCAACTAAATTTAAATAAACACGAATGAATGAAAAGCTGTGCTTTTTTTTTTTTTTTTTTTTCTTTTTGGCTTTGCACTATTCGTGCTTATTGCCACTAACAATAATTTATTTGATAACAAAACGTAAGAATCAAGTACTCTCGAAATTATAAAATATTACAACGGGAAATTTGGAAATGGAAAGGAGATTAGTTGATAATACATAAAAATAAAAAATTATAATAAGTTAGCAGTAGGGAATTATAATACAACAGAAAATAATTGTAACCAATTAACGACACCAAGTGACCTAACAAAAAGGCCGACTCGGAGCGATAACTAAGAACTACATGGTAAAAGTATTTATATACAGTTTATAAATAATAAATGTTTAAATAGCTATATCATTATTTACAAGGAAAAGAGCTATGGTTTTATAAATATCTACATTAAAATTAAATAAAATACATGAGATAGAAGTGGGCAAAGGGACTCCGAGGGAAACAAGACTTTGGAAAAGTGAGGAGTGGTCATAAAGGGGGCAGGAAAAAATAACGTGGTTCAGATCTCCCACTTCAGCGCCACATTCACACGTAGGGTTTTGCACAATGCCAAGCCTGGCAAGATGAGCAGGAGTGCACACGTGACCCAATCGCATACGTATGAATATTGTAGTAATCTTTTTGCTTAGCTTGTACTTGCTAAACCAAGGTTTAACAAAAATAGATGGCTGAATATTACGATAAAATTTCCCTTTCACTGATTGCCCGGACCAAAGCTGACCCCAGGATTCCTGTAGATAAACTTTGGGCAGAGCTGCCAAATCTTGGGTGTTATTTTTATACGGAAAAACATCTCCACACAATACGGCATCATTAGCTAACTGGTCAGCTCTCTCATTACCTAAAATGCCACAATGAGAGGGTATCCACGCAAAATGCACTGAATACCCTTAATAGAACACTTATAAAGGAGTTCACGTGTTTGAAATGTAATATAAGAGTTATGAGAATAGAAAGGGAATCTGGCCAAAGATTGTAAAGCACTCCTTGCATCAGTTAATATGAGTGAATTCCGTAAGCCCATCATAAGTATATATTCGACAGCTTTGAATAGACCGTAACATTCTCCCGTAAATACAGATGATTCGGGCGGGAGCTTTATTTTTTGGACGATATTATATTGGGAGTGGTATACACCTACTCCCACACATGAGTCTCTTCCATGCTTCGAGGCATCTGTAAACAAGAGCTGATAGCCCTTCCAGTCTCTATCCATGGTGAAGTTGAAGTTATGATTATGACATACGTCATCTCTGTAAATGCTAAGGTTATATTGTATATTTGGTAACATAATTAATGAACTGTAATTACAGTGAAATATAGGAAGAAATTCAGATTGGTGACAAGGAGCTTCAATTAAATTGTATTTTCTAAAGCTTTTAACTAAACACGGAGTAGCTTTGTGCCTCCAGTAAGTGGATGAAATTACTTCTTCAGAGAGAGTGGAAAGTTTATTTCGCAAAGGATGATATGTAAATTGAAGACACCGAGCCATAAATCTATTAGCTAAAAATTGACGTCGCAAATGAAGTGGAGGGTCTCCACATTCCACCTGAAGACAATTAATAGGACTGCTTTTCATTGCGCCAGAAACCACTCTAAGTGCCTTGGACTGAACACTGTCCAGTTTCTTAAGACCAGCAACATTAGCAGGTTCCAGCAAAAAAGTCCCATAATCTAATAAGCTTCTAATCAAGGTGTTGTACAGTAATTTTAATGAAAAGGGATGTGCTCCCCACCAAACACCAGCAAGACACCTAATTATGTTGATATTTCGTTCGCATTTAGCAGCTATATAATCACAGTGTGGTAAACCAGTAAGATGTGTATCCAAAATAAGGCCTAAAAATTTAACCTGGTTTTTAACAGGTATAGGGATATTATTATACTTTACTGTAACTATAGGAGGCATACGCATTCTAGTAAACAAGACAATGTTACTTTTATCAATTGACAGGTGTAGACCATTGGTTTCTAGCCAAGTCTTCAGTAAGCATAAAGAAGAGGTTAAGGAAGAACAAATATTTGCAACAGAATGACCAGATAAATAAAGAAGTAAATCATCTGCATATTGAAGGACTTGTACTGACTCATTTAGAGAGGATTCCAAATCATAAGTGTAAATATTGTAGAGAATTGGACTAATTACAGAACCTTGAGGGAGACCTTTCCAAACTAAACGGGTAAATGTATACCCTTCAATATGAAGATTTAAAGATCTCTCTGAAAGCATGTTAATTATTAACTTAGACAACATTGTTGGAACTTGTAATGAGTTCAGCTTTTGTTCTAGGATTGGTATCAGGACATTATCGTAAGCTGAGCTAATATCAAGGAAAGCAGCAATTACAGAGTTATTAGAAGAGAAGGCTAAACGAATATCAGTTGTGAACACACTAAGGCTGTCTATCGTACTTTTACCCTTCCTAAAACCAAACTGTGATGTAGCTAGTAAGTTTTTGCTTTCCAAAAACCACTCCAAACGATTCTTAATGAGATGTTCAGCAATTTTAGCAAGAACTGTAGAAAGTGCAATCGGTCGATAAGAAGTAACATTAGAAGAAGGTTTGTTTGGTTTCAGAATAGGAATAATTGTTTGAGACTTCCAACTTGATGGAATGTTGCCAGATATCATAGCTGTATTGATGAGATTTAAATATATTAAGAGAACAGCGTCAGACAGATTAACTATAAATGAATATGGTATACCATCTTCCCCAGGAGCTGAATCCTTAACATGTGAAAGGACTCCTTTCAACTCACTTAGTGTGAACAGGGAATTCAACTCAGAATTAGGAATAGGAACATAGGGAAAGTGCATTAAAGATCTCTGTTCTGGGACAGAAGGAGGAGCTAAATGATCCATAAATTCATTGGCTAATTTTAATGGGAGTTTTGAGGCTGTTGTGTCACTGAATGCTGACCTGAATCTCCTAATATTTTGCCATACTAGAGATGCATTAACTTCTGGCGAGATAGATGCACAGAATCTTTGCCAACCTTCAAATTTCTTTTTCCTAAGGAGCTTACGAGTTGTACGAGCAGCATCTAGGTATATTTCAAAATTGTGACGAGTCATAGTATGACTATAATTTTTTTCTGCTTCTTTTCTTTTTTTAATGGCCTGAGTGCACTCAGCATCCCACCAAGGTGGTGAAGGAATTTTGCCTGTAGCACCATTCTTAATAGGGAAAGTATTATCTGCCACCTCTATTAAAATTCTTGTTATTTGATCAGATAATAGCTGGGGATCATGTAGTTGTAAGGAGTTAGTTAAAGCAAGAATTCTTTCTTCTACACAATTTTTGTATGTATCCCAATCTGCATTTTGAAGTCTATACTTTAATCGTGGTGTTGGATTGCAAGCAGTTTGTTTTTTACCATTTTTTTTTTACCATGACAGTGCACGAATGAGCGGAAGAAGGGAAAGCGACAATACAATGACATGTGTGTTGCTATGAGAATTAGCGGCGGCGTTTACTCTTCTCAACATCCTCTTCTAAACGCAGACGATTTAAAGATAAGCCCATTAATGAGGTGAAATTTTCGTGTTTTGGTCGATGAAGACCCTTCGTTAAAATATCCGCGACCATGTCTCCAGTGCATTTATATTCTAGCGCGATTCTCTTGGCAGCAATCTTCTCACGTATGAAGTGGTAGCGGACGTCAATGTGTTTACTGCGCGCATGGTACACAGCATTACCTGCAAGACTAATCGCACTCTGATTATCGCAGTAAAGAGTGATAGGTTTACCTTTAAACTCAGGTTGAAATTCATCTGCCAGCTGTTTCAGCCAGAGAGCTTCCTGAATGGCTGACGCTAGAGCCATGTATTCAGCCTCACTTTTTTTATCAACACATCTTTTATAAACCAGTTTCATATACATTGTACCTTTCAGATACCTCAAAACTCGTTTCAGAGCTGCCCAATGTTCATTAGTAGGCTGACTATTAAATCTGCTCAATGAATTTATGATAAAAGTAATGTCTGGCCGACTACCCTGTGATAAGTATAATAGACAGCCAACTATCTCCTGATATGGAATGTTCTTTAAGATTTCTTCTTGACTTTCAGCCTTCTTAAATTTAATATTAGCATCAGTAGGCGTCCATATTGGTTTACAGTCGATCATTCCAAACCGTGTAAGTATCATTTTTATGTATATAGACTGATCAATAGAAATTGCATCTTCCTGTTGCGAAATTCTAAAACCAATACAATGTTCAGCTGTTCCTAAATCCTTCATATGGAATTTTTCTTTTAGTTTTCCTTTTATCATTTGCGAAGTTTCCTCACAATTAAAAAAACAGAGCAGGTCATCCACATACACTGCTATAAAAAGCATATCATTATCGTTCAAAATACGATAGTAAACACAAGGATCAATATTTGAACGTGTCATGCCAATCTCCAACAGGGCAGTATTTAATTTTTTATTCCACTGCCTACTGGCCTGTTTGAGTCCATATATTGACTTGTTTAATCTACATACTTTATTTTCCTCTTCATAGCCAGGTGGTAAGGACATGTAAATCTCTTCCTCAATTTCACCTTGTAAGAATGCTGTAACTGCATCCATTTGATGTATTTTAAGTCCATATTTGGCAGCAAGGCCAATCAGGTATCGTATGGATGTATAACGGACTACTGGAGCGTATACCTCATTATAGTCTATACCTTTGATTTGCTTATAGCCTTTGATCACCAGTCTAGCTTTATAGCGTGTAACAGATCCATTGCCATCCCTCTTGACTTTATAAACCCATCTGCTGGGAATGACTGAATTTCTTACCGGTAAATCAGAAAGTGTCCATGTATTATTCTTTATCAATGACTGATATTCTTCATTCATTGCTTTCTTCCACTCATCAGCATTTTCACTGCTGAGAGCCTGCTGAAGACTTTGTGGATCATTGTTTAATAAATTAATTGTTGACTCAACATTCTGACATAATAGCGATGAAGGACTTTGAACATCATTAATTTGGTTTCTCCTTTGTCGTGGTCTCAAAGTTATGTTAGACATTGGTGGAGAATCTAACGTCGTATCAGGTATGTATGTCTCATCATTAACATCTTCAAACTGATCAGAATCATCCGAATCAGTACTTTGAGATAAATTCTGCCTTTCTCTTTCAGAGTCATCAGTGTTTCTTTCAACAATTACTTCAGGTTCATCACATAAAGGTAAGTAAGTTATTTTATTTTCTTTCTTTTTATTATAATCTTCCTTTATATTTTCATTTTTATTTTCCTCAATCTCTATTACATTACTTATCTTTTCCTTTTCTGTTTCAGGTACATTATCCACTATATTTCTCTTAATTGAAGCTTCTAGAAATACAACATCTCTACTTATAACACTTTTTTTTATTTCAGGATCTATGAATCGGTAGCCCTTTGTGCTATCGCTATAACCAACAAAAATTAGCTTGCGTGACTTTACATCAAGCTTAGTTCTATTTTCCTTAGGAATAAGCACCATTGCCGAACATCCAAATATTCTCATATGATTCAAATTCGGCTTCTTTCCAGTCCAGACCTCATGAGGTGTTACATTAGATAAAGAGCAGGTCGGAGATCGGTTTATAATATATGCAGCAGTAGCAACTGCTTCTGCCCAGAACGTGTTCTGTAATTGAGCATTTAAAATCATACATTTAGCACGTTCTATTAGAGTTCTGTTCATTCTTTCACTAAGACCATTCTGCTCAGGGGTGTATGGATTGGATGTTTGATGCAGAATTCCATGTTTTTTTAAGAACTTTTCAAAATTGTTGTTTTTGTATTCGGTTCCATTATCGCTTCTCAACATTTTTATTTTTCTACATAACTCATTTTCTACTCTATTCTTGAATTCAATAAATTTTTCAAAAACTTCACTCTTGTTTTTAATAAAATATACATGTACTCGACGAGAAAAATCATCAATAAAGGTAACAAAATACCTTGCTCCTCCTAAAGAAGTATTCTTCATCGGTCCACAAACATCACTGTGAATAAGCTCTAGCAAACTGGTTGCTCGGGAGCCTTCAGCGGGGAACGGTTTCCTTGTCTGCTTTCCTTCAAGACAGGTTACACAAGTTAAATTTCCCACTCTGGATGACAATTTTACACCTTCTGTGCAGTTAGGTAATTTATTAAGTGCGGAGAAATTTAAGTGACCCATCCTCTGATGCCACAGATAAGTATCATCATCAGCCGTTGCCAACATGACATGCATTTCTTCATTTTGACTAGTATTTAACATATATGTCTCATTAATCAATTTAGCTTTTGCAACTAACTTATTACTTGAATTATAAATTTGACATCCATAATCATTGAATGTGACTTTATTTCCAGCTTTAATTATTTTACTAACAGACAGCAGATTTGTTTTTAATTCTGGTACATATAAGACATTCCTCACCTGTATTGAATTGGTACTGCCATCTTTTGCATATACATTGATATATACATTACCACAACATTCAACCTTTAACACTTTGTAGTTGGCAATTGTTATGAACGGTACAGATGAAGAAGTGATATCAGTAAGCCAGTCCCGGTGCATGGTCATATGCATGGATGCTCCTGAATCAACATGCCAGTATTTGGAAGCATTTGCTGTGGATGCTGAAAAAGCTGCGACATATCCAGTGTTATTACTATCTGATTTTTTATCATTACTTGTCTTCTTATTTCTACAATACTTGCTGAGATGTCCATACTTATTACAATGAAAGCATCTCGGGCCTTTATTCTTAAATTCTTGCTTCTTTTTTGTGTTTGTATAAAGTGCAGTAGTGTCTGAAATCTTTACCTCTTGCAGTAATTTATTTTTCACAAGATCAGCACTAATCTTCATACCGGAACTTTCTAGAGCCATAATCATAGGCCTGTATATTTCTGGCAATCCTGCCAACATTAGGGTGCCCAACCACTCATCATCTATATTAAACTTTATGTTTCTCAATTTGTGCGCGGCTGTCATTATTTTGTTTACATAGTCTTCAATGGATGAACTATTTTCCAAATTGGTATTGATAAGTTCTCTGAGTAAACCAACTTTACGAGTTAGCCCACTGTCTTCGAATGCCTTTGCTAAATTATCCCATACCTGTTTTGCATTTTGTGCGTCTTGTATATGCACATATAACATCTGGTCAACTAATAGAATCAACTTTGACTTGGCTTTGATGTCTTGTTTGACCGAGTTAGGATCATTAACATTTGGTTCTTTCAAAACATGGCTGTATAAATCTTCATGTTCAAGGTATGCCTTTACCGCAAAACTCCAGCTTGACCAATTCTCACGACCCGTTAACTTCTCAATCGACATCAATGAACTATTTCCAGCCATATTTTATAATGTACGATTCAATAAGAAAATAATTACTTAGCTGAAAAGAAAAAAAACACTCGCGAGCCGGTAACTAAAAGTGAGGTTATGCTTGCGATTTTTACTTTTTCATTGTAACTTTGTAATTACTGTCCAGAACACAACAATAACATTAAACGGCAGGCTTGGGACGGCCCATAACCTGATGAAATAAAGCAAAGAGCAATATAAACATTCGAACTATTTATTTGAAATATTAATTTATAAAACGACCATGACAGTGCACGAATGAGCGGAAGAAGGGAAAGCGACAATACAATGACATGTGTGTTGCTATGAGAATTAGCGGCGGCGTTTACTCTTCTCAACAGCTTACGAGTTGTACGAGCAGCATCTAGGTATATTTCAAAATTGTGACGAGTCATAGTATGACTATAATTTTTTTCTGCTTCTTTTCTTTTTTTAATGGCCTGAGTGCACTCAGCATCCCACCAAGGTGGTGAAGGAATTTTGCCTGTAGCACCATTCTTAATAGGGAAAGTATTATCTGCCACCTCTATTAAAATTCTTGTTATTTGATCAGATAATAGCTGGGGATCATGTAGTTGTAAGGAGTTAGTTAAAGCAAGAATTCTTTCTTCTACACAATTTTTGTATGTATCCCAATCTGCATTTTGAAGTCTATACTTTAATCGTGGTGTTGGATTGCAAGCAGTTTGTTTTTTATGCGGAAAAGAAATGATTAAAGGGTAATGATCACTACCATAAGAAGACGGTAAAGGAGACCAGGATAATGTCGATGCTAACTCAGGTGTGCAGATTGAGAGGTCAGGGGCACTTATTCCCTCATCTGGATTCGATTGGCGTGTTGGGAGACACGTATTTAAAATACACAAATTATTAGAGTCTAGAATTTCTAATAACTTTTCCCCATAGTAATTGGAACTAGAACTACCCCAGGACTGATGTTGTGTATTAAAGTCGCCCATTACCAAAAATGGTTTAGGTAAAACTGAAAGAAGATTACTTATTTCAGAAAGAATATTTACAGTGGGACGAGAATAATATATACATACTAAACAGATTTTATTTACAATAGCAGCGACAGCAGATATTTCGTCACTGAGACTTGGAAGAGGAAAAGATTGAAAAGACAAGTTATTTTTAATAAGTATGGCGACCCCGCCATACCCATCGCTTCTGTCTGTTCTTAGACACGCATAGCCAGGAATTCTAAAAGAGAACCCTGGTTTAAGCCATGTCTCACAGAGAGCGAGCGATTTGTTCAATATGTAGGACAGATCAGATTTTTTATTCACAATGCTGCGACTGTTCCACTGGACAATCTTGGATAGATTTGGATCCATTATGATGGTTAAATAAGTTAGATAGAGTATCAATTACAGTGGCAACGTTGGACGGTTCAATATTATTATTTTTAGATAAGGTATTAATTAGCATGATTATTAAATTTAAAATTTGATTCTCATTATTATTTGTTGTTTTATTTTGGAATGCAACACCATTCCCTGAAACAGAAACTTCATTACTGATTAATGCTTGATGAGCTGCCCGATCATACCCCTTAGCTGTTTTTGGGGGATCCCGAGGTTTCAGGAATACCGTTTTTTTTTGTGAGGAGACAATTGGTGTGTTACGTGATTGGGGTGAGGTTTGTGACAAGAAAGAATTGTTAGTGGTATGTAATGGGGCAGATGTTACCACATCTGCATACAATTTTGAGATTGGTGGATGTAGCTGTGACGCTTCAGCATACGACACGCAGCTATGGGCCATATAATGCTTAATTGATTTTTGTCTCTCAAATTCTGGGCATTTTTTATTGATGGCGTAATGAATGCCACCGCAATGACAGCATTTACTATTACTCTCGTCTTCAACACTGCAAGTGTCAGCAGAATGTTTCTCCCCACACTTGAAGCACTGAGGGTTCGACCTGCATTGTACCTTTGTATGGCCAAAACGACAACAATTAAAGCATTGAATTGTTGGGAATGTTTACAATTCCACTGGCATGGAATTGTAACAACAAAACACACGTTTTGGTAAAATTTGTCCGTCAAAGGTGAGCACGACTGTTTGGGATGGTTTCCACACAGGGGTCGGTTCGTGTATTTTATAATTGAGACGCCTTGCTTTGATGACTTTCCCGCATCCAGCGGGGACAGATATATTTTCCATTATTTCCTCCGGAGACCATTCGGTAGGTACGCCTTTAATAAGTCCAATACGACACACATTAAAAGATGGAACAAATGCCTTTAATTTCTCTTTGGCCAAATTTGGGTCATTTAAAAAAGAGTTTGCATCTACGTAACGGGAGAAGCTTAGTGATATTCTATTTCGACCAATGCGTTTTAGTGAACCGTTAATTATGTTGTTGAACCTGCGTTTTTTAAGAAAATGTCCTAAAGTTATTGGGTGTAATGTTTGAGCCGAGTTTTGTGTATCAAATTTTTTTTGGATGTGTACAACGTATGGCGACAGGTCTGTGGCTTCGTACAAAGCCCTAGCAACCTGTGGCGCCTTCTGGGGAAGATCTGATTTTATGAGGTTTTCAATCTGGGGACCATCCACAGAACGTGGAGTGGCTTCTTGGTGAACTAAAATTGGATGTACCGGTACGTCTGTTGTTATTTTTGGATTGATTACTGAGTCATTATCACAATGGCAATTTGCTTCTGAATTATTATTTGTTCCAGTTGAGTGACCATTTCGCCTTCTTTTATTACAATTTTTACATATTTTGCGTGGAGCTCTTGTCCTTTTCCGCTCCGATCTGGTTATGGACGAGTCTGTATCCATACTGGATTCAAAAATTGTAACATTATAACCGACCGAGGGGACTGTGCCCCCCGGATCGGGTGGTTCATTGTCCATTGTGGACAGAAAAGATAAAATATAAAAAACTTACCCTAAATATGAAGAATTTTATCTACAAACAATTACAATAACTAATCTAATGAATATTTACATAAATCTACACAACTTATCTCCAATCGTAAACGTTTTTTATTATTTTTATGAAAACGAAAGAAAAATCACGCCCGCCAAATTCGATGATTCCCGCGCTTTTTCAAAGCTGTGCTTGTCGGTCTCCCTCAAATGTCAGGTCTCTAGGGAGAGGGACACGGAAAAAATAGTATCGATACTTAGTGGTATCGAGTACGTTTCCTTTCGATACCGATACTTCTGTACTCGATGCTTTGCATTCGATACCTTTACTCAATGAGTTTTTTTACAGGTAGCGTATCGAATAAGAAATTAAGTTTTAAACGGGTAATCTTATAGAAATTACCCATTTAAAACTTGCGACCTTACGGCTCATGCTAATGGTTATGGCAACGCCATCTAGTTCACTCGTTCTGAACTTTCTTAAACATTACATCGATCAATACCCGAAATCGTTCCTTCTGTTCACAGTTAAGTTCCTAACCTTTCCTTCATTCATTTAATACACTAATCAATCAATCACTCGTTCACCGTTGTCATTTATTGTGTTCGTTTCGCCCTTTGGTTTTCTGCCATACTATTTTTTTTTTAAATAATGTTTACAATTTGTGATGTTACAGTTGTCTTTTTCTATTATTGTATTAAATTTGTGTACAGACGCCAGCAAATCAGGCTATCCCAAACAAGCAAATTGTCCAAATTGAACATGAATCTTATTATTTGGTAATAAAGTTCAAAAACTATCAAATAAATTTGACAGATTGTGGTAGCTTGATGTGCTAGCTTCTGAATCAATACTCTTTGGTTTTTCATGTCCTGTTCCACTGAGGTTGAACTGACGTTATTTACTAACTATGACCTATGCCCTATGCGCAATAGGCCCTAAGAAAAGTACTCGATACTTTGAAGTATCGAATTTTTTGATTCGATATTTTTCATGAGTACAGTATCGATACTTTCTATTCGAAATCGCTTCCCTACAGGTGTCAGCTAGCTAGGGCTACGTTCCGAGATACGATAATATCGATTTGAGCGTGCTCACACCCGTTCCGAATTGGCGTGAGCGCGATAACGATATCCCGTGAATCGTCATAGATGACGTCATGACATGCGCCATCTTGCGATAACGCCGACCATGCGTAATATTAATATCACTGTGAGCGCTGTCAAAAATGACAGTTGTGCTGTTTTGTTTTTTGAATCGTTTCCTAACTTTAGCTAACTTGGATATAGTGCGTCTGGCTAGAGTCGCCACCTAACCAAATAAGACGAAATTGTGATGTATACAAGTTTTATATGGTTTAAATAGGTTTTAACATTAAGTGAGCACTGTTAGCGCGTTCACGAGCGTTCCGTATTGTTGACAAAAATGACAGTTCTTTGCTGCCATGATCGTGATATTTATATCGGAACGCAAATTATTGATGTGAGCGCTCACAGCGCTATTTTTCTTATTCAGAATGTGGCCTAGGTTGACTGACGAGTAAGGCTACGTTCCGAGTTCCGACTTCCGATAACATCCACATCAGATGTCACATCACTTCCGAAGTGCCATGCGTGCGATAACGTTTCAACTTGCGACTAAAGTAATACAATGAATGCTATTCATAGATATAAATAATAGTTTAAAAATCTAAAAAACACGCTTTAAAAACCAACCAAACTAAAAAAGGAGAAAATAATTCAATTCAATTAAAAAGCGTGGGGTGCTTGACAGAGTGCTTAACAGAATGACTTCCCATAATAGACGGCTCCAGTGCTGTAATCTCAGCTTCAATCAAAGCTTGTTCTTCCTTAATTTTTCAATGGTTTTCATTTGCTTTGAAATAGAGCGGACTACAGAACATTGTGGAAGATGACTTTGGATTCTCCCATAGCTTCTCTTCGCCAAAAACTAGGCTCAGAGGCACAAAAAAAAATTGATTGAATCATCTTCACCCACCATAGTTTGTGTGTACAAACTTTGCCCTGAAGCACCATCAAAGCCCCACTTGCATCAGTGTTAGCTCTTTGCCATCTAGCGAAGCTTCCAAACGTGGGAATTTCCCAAGTCTAGCAACAGTTGTCCAAAATCGCTTGAAGCTTTACTTTTACCTCTTTCGGCGATTTCTATGGTGTCTTTTGGTGAGTAAAAGTCCTTCTTCGCCTCTACGATAGCAGTATAATATGAAGGATATACTTAGTCTGGCCATAAATACTGTTACAGTTAAAAATAAGAAAGATATTACATTTGAATTTGGAATCTGTCATTTTTATACGATTGTTCATTGAGTTTTCTAATTTTGGCGCCAATACATTGTACAATATTTTGCGATATTAAAATGGAGTGGGGTGATAAAGAGAACCGAATCGCTGTGATCGCATTACACAAAGTTGGTATGGAGCCAAATGCAATTTTTAAAACTCTCCATACGCTTGGTATTAGTCAAATGTTTGTGTACCGGGCTATTAATAGGTACAATGAGACCTTCTCTGTTTGTGACAGAAAAAGATCTGGCCGTCCACGTAGTGTTCGGACGAAAAAGGTGGTCAAAGCAGTAAGGGAAAGAATTCGAAGAAATCCTGTCCGAAAGCAAAAGATTTTATCTCGGGAGATGAAGATAGCACCCAGAACCATGTCGCGTATTTTAAAAGATGACCTAAGACTTGCAGCCTATAAGAGACGCACTGGTCATTTTTTAACTGATAATTTAAAAAAGAATAGGGTGGTAAAATCGAAACAACTACTGAAGCGGTACGCAAAGGGAGGTCACAGAAAAATTTTGTTTACGGATGAGAAAATCTTTACAATTGAGCAACATTTTAACAAACAAAATGATCGTATTTATGCTCAAAGCTCTAAGGAAGCTTCCCAATTAGTCGACAGAGTGCAACATGGGCATTATCCGACTTCAGTGATGGTTTGGTGGGGTGTTAGCTATGAAGGAGTGACTGAGCCATATTTTTGTGAAAAAGGTATCAAAACATCGGCACAAGTGTATCAAGATACCATTCTTGAGAAGGTAGTTAAGCCCCTTAACAACACCATGTTCATTAACCAAGTATGGTCCTTCCAACAAGACTCGGCGCCGGGTCATAAAGCTCGGTCCACGCAGTCTTGGTTGGAAGTGAACGTTTCGGACTTCATCAGAGCTGAAGACTGGCCGTCGTCTAGTCCCGATCTTAATCCGCTGGATTATGATTTATGGTCAGTTTTAGAGAGTATGGCTTGCTCTAAACGCCATGATAATTTGGAGTCTCTAAAACAATCCATACGATTGGCAGTGAAGAATTTTCCCATGGAAAGAGTGCGTGCTTCTATTGATAACTGGCCTCAACGTTTAAAGGACTGTATTGCAGCCAATGGAGACCACTTCGAATAAGCTTTTTATATTTTAAATTGTTTTATATTTATGTATTAAACTAACAGACTGTAAAAGTAATAAATATTATTTGCAATAAAAAATTAAATTTTTTCTTCGTGACAATATTTATGGCAAGACTAGGTAGTGATATTCCTTCTTCTTTTGCACAAACTCTTCATGTTGTATACTGCCATTTCGAAAGCTTCAATGAGGTAAGAATACCTAAAGCTTTATCAGCGGAATATATGGGTAAAGCTTTCTTGGACGACAACAATTCCTGTATCTTTGATACCTCTGCGGGATGCTCTGTGGCCAGTTTTATTATATCTGCTACATTCTTGTTATTTAAACCAGTTGCATAAGCAAGGCTTTCAGTGCTATACGTTAAGAGCTCTTCCACTCTTCTTCTCTTCTGTAGCGGGCTTAGCTCAGAGAACACTTTTCTTAGACTCACAACAGTTGATGTTCCAACACTGGACGTCTCCGGTTTGTATGCTGTTGATGCATCCTCATTTACACTGAAGTCAGAACTGGAACTTGTTTGCTGCTCTTCTAACACTACTGAAGGTGTCATCTTTTCCTTCATGAACTCAGGCCATTTTATGTCTTCTTGCAGCCATGTCTCATACTTTTTTATGAATGTATGTCTCGTGCGATTATACGAGGTCCATTTGTTCCCCAACGAACTCATAAGTGTGACAGAATTGTTTCAATTATTTATTTTCATTTTCTGACAAATCAACGGCATTGACAAAAATTTCAAATAATACACTGCGCTGTGAGAAACAGCTATCGTTTGCCACAAACATAAAAATATACTATTTGGTGCTAAAACCTTACATCATAACACGAAAACAAATCGAACGTAATAAGTATAGTAAGCGCGCAAAAGTGCAAAGGGAAGTTAGCAAGTTAGTCATATTTAGGTATAACTACCATAATTAACGCTCGCTGTCCCATTAATGTTTGTGTTATTAAATTCAAACTCAACATTAATGACGGTGATTAAAAAATGAGTTACTTCGTGAAATGAATTTTGTAGTAAAAATTAAATAATCCATACTGTTTTGTATTATTTTCATTATAAAAGTCATAAGCAGGTTACCAACGACAATTGTAAATCGCCGTGTATGGTTCAATTGCTCATGTGAGTACCAGCCCTTCAGTTCCACTCAGTTTTTTTTAAACCACTTTAAGCGTTTTTTTCCATTAAAAAATAATCTCACACATGGAGCTACCTACTCATACCTTTCATATTAAACTAGTAAAACACAGGGAGGCATACTAAACATAAAACATAATATGTTTTATGTTTAACTTGTCAGAAATTAAATAAAAATATTATTTTTATTTAATTTCTGACAAGTTGCTATGAGTATGGAGCTTGATTTTCAGACCACTGTGGCCGCATACATGTTTAGGGGTCTCACTGCTGGGCGTTGTAAACCCCTAAGTGAGTACTGCTCCGTCTGGTAGTAGAAGGTTGCGGGTCCACTAAATTAAAGTCCTTTTATAGATTAGGAATGTCCACATTTATTCGTTAAAAGAAACCCGTAAAGACAACCTTCTATTTGGACCAGTGCGCAGTAACTGGCCGGCCGTTCATTCGTCTCACTTACGTATATTTTTGCTTATCTAGCATTCTGTCTTTCGTGCTTACATTGTGTCCCTACACATGTTACTCGCCGTCCACCCGGACGTAATAATATCGCGGCAGAATTTAATCTCGCACGGCATTTTTAACTCTTTGTGTTGAACCAAGCATTGAGTCCACCAGAGTGCATCTCAATGCATCGCAATAACACACTGTTCGATTTACGGTGCAAGCAGTGCGTTAAAAATCCAGAGCGCGGTAAAATCTCGCCGCGATTTTATGCGACTTCTGACTTCATCCTCTATCTCTGGCAGTACCTCCCGGCCCTGCTGTGAACCTCCCTCCCATTGCCGCGAGTCACTAATATTGACATGTCATCTATGTTATAGATCTACGTAGAATCAGAATGATCTGTTCTTGATAAACGCTGTGACGGGGAGACAGCGGCATGGTTGTCATAATATGCTTGAATCTGTAGTAGTTATAATATGTGCAATTGGAAATATTGCTGCAAATATTATCGGAATCGAACTGTGCAACTATGGTGTGCTAACTTCCCACGAAAATTTGCAGGTCTTTTCCAGTTGTATGTTGAACAAAATATGATTCGCGACCGTAAGAAATAGATGGATTGACATAATTATTATCATTAAAATCAACTATATAGTTGATTTTATTACATGAAATTATTTATTCCATGAAAAATTCATTATTATTCCATCATTATTTATTCCATGAAAAATTCATTCGGTTGTATTGCTATAAGAGCCTTTTTAATGAAAAAAAAACTTGCTAATCACTGATTAGTCACTATTTAGCTTATCAATTGGTTACCTTTTATACAATGATTAATTTTTTTTTATACGCTAGTTTGCAGGTGATTAGGAGCGGAACGAAATAGAGGTGAAATTATGCGTTCAGCACAGATTATAATTAAAATAGTCGGCTAAAAATTTCAAACAACTAATGAAACAAAAAGACTTACGAAAAAGCCCAGTAGTCATACATGAATTTCCCAAAAAACTTTTTTATTTTTAATGTCAATGTCAATGAACTCGAACTGTCTAGCTAGCTGACTGACATGACATCGACATCTGACATTAAACAACGAGAAACAAGTAGATTTTGTTGTTTCCAGATATATGAGTATAATAATAATATGGGTTCCAGATCATAAAGAAGTTTTGTTTGTTTAAATTTGTACGTACTGCTTTTTGTGAAGTACATCAACGAAACTTACGCCTTCTTCTCATGGTCGTAGGCAGAAACTACAGGTCGCCACTTGCTACGTCCCAAACTTGAATAAAACACGAGCCTCCCTCGTTATTTGCACGCAACAATTTGATCTTACTATCACATCTGATACTTTGTAAATTAAAAGATGGAAAAACTGCCAATGTGCAGGATATGTTTAGTGGAGAATGTCCGCATGTATGTAGTGGTCAACAGGAACTTGCACAATCTATATGAGAAGCTGACTGGTATTCCAGTAAGTTAATATTTTTCTTAAGAGTTAAGTACCTAAATAACCTTTCTAAGAATCACGAATCTGTTGGTTTGGACAGCATTACTGTATATAATAGAAGTATTTTCTTCATAAAAATAAAATAGTATACTTAAGACATATTTTGTTGCAGTTTTTAACTGAAGACAGTAGACCGATTCTTGCTTGTTTTTTCTGCTGCACGAAACTAAAGCAATGCTACCAATTACTGAGACAATGTCTGAAAGCCGAGGAGCTGTTCACTCAGAGGATGAATGAGGATTATGAGGTGAGGTATTCTTCGACAGCCGTTTGTTCATAATTATAATTTTAGTAAAATGTGGAAGTGATTACACTCAAGCTCATGGTTATAGTGTCTGGATTTCATGATAAGTGTACATGATGATTTGTAAGGTTTTGCCAAATGTAGGGGTGTACAATGTTTATATGTACACAAGTACTCCACATAATTGTTAAGTAACTCAACTCAACGGATAACTCAACTCACCTCTTTAAATAGTTGATTGAGTTCCGTCAGAGATTTAAAGTACCAGATAATTTTCACCCACGAAGAATTTAGTATATTGTATTAGACAATCTATTTAAGCCCTTAGAATTAAGGTGATATTATGAAATAAATTTAATAATATTTTTTTTAATAATAATTTATTTAATAAAAACGTATACAAAAAGAGTACATTTAGCTAACAGTAGTAAATTTCCCATACAATTATAGTGCCTAAAAATAAACTATTTCTAAAATATTTTTACTGAAAGTGCAAGTGGTAGTGATCCACCCGATCTAGGTTTATTCAAACCTGTGTTTCGGGCCATCATATATAAATATTAAGTATATATTTTATCACAAAACACAAACAGACAGTCAGTAGATTTGTTTGTTTTTTTTATGTCACAGCATTTTTTTAATATCCATAAGTAAAGAGTTGACATACTTGATGCTATGCAACCTTTAACAATAATATAGCTACAACTTCTGTATGAACCTAGAATGTGGGATTTTGATAACAGTCCTCTTTTATGTCAGCGCAGGCTATACTACAATAGCTTGCAGTGGTACCTACTTAAGTATTGTCACTTGTGAGGTCTCTTTTGAGTGACTTTAGTATAATGATTAAAGATCTGTGCAGTCCCAGGACTGTGATCACTAGCATATTTTCCTAAAACTATAATCATGTTTTTACAGCCCAATCTACAAATAAGCCAAAACCACTTAGCGTTTTTCAGTGGGTTTATTAAATCTTCAATAGTGCACATAAGTATTGTTGATGAATGTCAAACAGAAAGCATTGCTATGAAAGAAGAGTTACCAGATGTTTGTGAGGGACTAGATGTCATTATTGAGCCAAAGGAGGAACTTCAAAGTGATGGTATGTATTTAAGAACAGTAATAACAATTTAAGATATAATCTATTTGTTTTATATTGATCAATATTGTTTCGGACATTAGTTGGTTTTAGTGTTTGGTTTAATTCAATTCTAACTAAATTATATCTATATAAATAAATAACATTGAAGTGTTTTGTTTCAAATGGTAAAGGAAAACATTGTGAGGAAACCTTCATGTCAGAACCAACACTTCGAAGACATGTGACACTGGGCCCGTGTGGCGGATTACGGCCCACTGTCTCTCGCCATGATGAAGCCTGTGTCCCAGCAGTGGGAACGATATAGGCTGATTATGTATGTTAGCCACGATTTTGGTTATGTTGGCCATAGATCATTTATTTATTTATCTAATATTTGTGTACTAAATGATGAGATAACGTTCTCTTGCGCCGGGGCTGGGTATATTTTGGCACAACGACTCCTCCTTGTCACAGTGTGTCTGATTGTTCCGGCTAATCTCCGAAACGGCTGGACCGATTTCGACGACACAGTTAGCTAGTAATAAAACAATTGGGTTTTTATGAAAAAAAAAAGGAACATACATTTCTTTTAAATTGTATTATTTTAAATTACATAAATTACCCATGCACTCTCGCTCCGTACCATGGCCTCTGCGAGGGCACGGTGGTGCTCCGCCCAGGCAGTGCAGACCTACACCGTGTCCTCCAGGCGATCCACACTATGGTGACTCACGGGCCTTCCCGCCTTAACCGGAACAGGAACTTCCCGAAGCAGCCGTGTCCGGTGAGGACCTGCGTAAGGCGTAAGGTTAGAACGCCGTGGCACCTCTCCAACCACTGCTCAAAAAGGGGACTTACCGCCGCAATTGTGGCGTGCCCGTAGCGCATCTACCTTAACCTTGCATGTAAAAAACATGTGCTAACGCGCGGGCGGCTAGTCTTTGTCTATAATAATTACTAATATTATAAACAGGTAAAATGTATGTATGCAGGGGGTAATCTCTGAAACTATCGAATTTACTAAAAAAAATAGCCCAATTATTGAAGCAGGTTATGGCCTTATTGGCTATTTATCATCACGCTAAGATCCTTTGGAGCCAAAAAAAAAAGTCGCGGGCAGAAACTAGTTGAATAATAATTGAGTAAACTTTTGACTGTTTCTGTTTACTTACAGAGCTAGAACCGGATTTAGACAATAGCTCTGTCGATGTAGCAGATATACCACCACACCATTCTGAGTCAGATTCAGAAGATGATGTACCTTTAATGACGTTTAAAACTGAACTGGAAGAAGAACAATTTCAGAAGAAACTTAAAGCTAGGGGGACGACGAGTAAGTGTTAGTTATTTAATCCATAGCTAAGCAAACAGGCTAATTATGGTTCACCTGATTGGAAGTGGTTAC
Source organism: Antitype chi (assembly GCA_947359405.1). Lineage (NCBI taxonomy): Eukaryota > Metazoa > Arthropoda > Insecta > Lepidoptera > Noctuidae > Antitype > Antitype chi. The sequence continues at coordinate 1,380,197 of OX375837.1, forward strand.
AGGTAACTAAAGAGTTTACTCGCCTACTTGTGCAATGTTGAAACCTATATATTGGTCTATATCTCGAAGTCACAAATGATAATCCAGGTTCATCGTAGATAAATCAATCAACTGTTAATTTCTGATAACAATAGCAACATCCCAACCAGCACCAGCGCGGATCCACCGTTGTGGGCACAATGGGCATGCCCACAACCCTAATTGACTTGTGACGTCGCATACGATCTATTGAGGTCGGTAGGCTCATGATATTATACCTAATGCCTGAATAAAAAATAAAAAAAAAACAAAGAATCGTGCGTGATTCTACGCGCGATGCTGACACAAATAACTTCTCCCGCTCTGGGCGGAACGGGACGGCGTGTCAGACTTTTACTGACTAAAACCCACCCGTGTTCCTTCAGTTGCCTGTGTGCCAGGGGCAACGGTATCTCTTTCGAACAACCTGCACCCCTGGTAGGAATCGGCCCTTGCGGACCCCACCAGTTGGTGCTCACATCTCATTGAGGCGCGCGTGGAACATAACTCGCCATCGACCCGGGCTTGGTCCTTACCGGACGGCGAGATACCCATAGCTCGCCATCCGCAAGCCCGCGTCTGTGGTGGGATTCCCGACGCCCAGGGCGTCTCCTGCGGCGACTAGGGCCGTGAGGGCGCATAGATTGCCGCTCCCTCACGTGCGCCGCCTCCGTCTTCGCAAGCATTACTGCTTCACAGATGGAGGTGACGGCTACCCATGCACTCACGCTCCGGACCATGGCCTGTACTAGGGCCGGACGCGAGACATCGCCGCCGCCGATCGCCTCCACGAGGACACGGTGGTGCTCCGCCCAAGCCGGCCAAACCTCCACCGTATGTCTCACCGTGTCCTCCGGGCCATCTACGCAGTGGAAAATCCCGGGCGTTTCCTCCCGCCTTTACCGAAACAGGAACCTCCCGAAGCAGGTGAGGACCTGCGTAAGGCGAAAGTTGAGGATGCCGTGGTGCCTCTCCAGCCACTCCTCAAAGAAGGGATTTACCGCCGCAACTGTGGCGTGCCCATAGCGCATCCGTCTTAAAATTGCATGTAAAAACTGTGCTAAGGTGCGGGACGCTAGTATATATCTATAATAATTACTAATATTTTAAAGAGGTCAATGTATGTATGTGGTAATCTCTAAAACCATCGGTAGAATTTACAAAAAAAAAATGCCCAATTCTTGAAGAAGGTTATGGCCTTCTTGGCTATTTATCATCCGCTATGACCCTTTGGAGCCGAACAAAAAGTCGCGCGCAGAAACTAGTTGATAATAATTGAGTAGTTTGACGGCACGGTTGGCGCAGTGGTTAAGCGATTGACTGCTGCGCTGCGTGTCTCGGGTTCGATTCCCGCACGGAACAAATATTTGTATGTCCTACAAGTAGTTGTTCCGGGTCTGGCTGTTTGTTTATGTGAGTTTATATGTTTGTAAACGCACCCACAATACAGGAGAAATTCCTAGTGTGGGGCAACGTTTAAAAAAAAAAAACCTCTTGACTGTTTCTACTTACAGAGCTAGAACCGGATTTAGGCAATAGCTGTGTCGATGTAGCAGATATGCCACCACACCATTTTGAGTCACATTCAGAAGATGATGTACGTGTAATGACGTTTAAAACTGAAGTGGAAGAAGAACAAAAAGTATCTCAGAAGAAAGGAACAGCTAGGGAGACGTCAAGTAAGTGTTAGTTAGTTAATCCATATCTAAGCAAACTGGCCAATGGATGGTTCACCTGATTGGGAGTGGTTTCAGGTAACTAAAGAGTTTACCCGCTTACATGTGCAATGTTGAATCCTATCCATTGGACTATATCTCGAAGTCACAAATGACAAATCAATCATCTGTTACTTTCTGATAACAATAACAAAACCTCGGCCAGAAAGACGACCAGACATCTGAAGCAACACTCGTATTGTGAAGTATGTATGAAGTACCTGGCATGCCTTTTAAGTTCTGTCGTTTACATATATTATTTGCCTCGAATTTTGAATTTAGAACTGTTCAATATTCAAATTTGTTGGAATTTAGAATATCCAATTGAAGGAATTAGGATTTATGTAATTGTTTAGTCACAACGTTGTACATTGCTGCCATCTAAACGGAAGTTCATTTATGCCTTTACGATAGAACTCTGAAGATCTAGATTCGACAAACTGTGTGAAAGCATTTTGTACTGCCTCCTGGGAAGAATTTTTTTTTATCACGTAGAAAATTTTCCAAATCACGAAACAAATGTTAGTCCTTTGGAGCAAGGTCTGGCGACTACGGAGGATGACGTATAGTTTCTAACTGCAGCTCCTGTAGAGTTACAACGGTTTCTCGTGCAGTGTGAGGTCTTGCGATATCATGGAGCAATAATGGTAAAGATCGATTCACGAGTCGGGGCTGTTGCACTGCCAGTTTCACCATTATTGTTCGAAGTTCGGCATAGTAAACATCTGCTGTTATTGCCTGACCAGACCTGAGAAAGCTATAGTGAATAACATCATGAAGAGACCACCAGTTACCATTACCTTTTATTGGTAAGCTTTGCTTTTGGGCACTGTTGCGACGTTAGGCCTTATTATTTTATTTATTTATTCTTAGATATTGTCTTAATACAAGTTCGTTTATTTGTATTTTATTTATTTACCTGGGGTCAGAGCCATTGCATTTTTCACTTACGGTTATCGTAAAGAATCCTCTTTTCACCACATGTCACAATTAGGTCCAATATTTCTTCATTTGTGTTGCCTTGTTGAATCGTTACAGAAATGAAGAAATATTGGAAGCTTGCTGTCGCGCTAGGAATACCTATATTAGGCCCAAAAATACTGATATAAATGGTTTGTAGTCAGTCCGAAGTACGAATTTCCTCCCATAATGATACTGATGGAGTTTCAAAGTAGCGAATACAATTGCCAAAGCCTACTTGTGAATTTGACTGTAGTGTAGCGAACTCATATAAGTTATTTGGTTTTGGTAAAAAAAAACATCCACGATGGTAAAAATATTTTGCACTGCATGTCTAGTGATTCCGAGTCCTATTCACTGTCACCAGAATTTCCTCCTTTTTGGTCCTAGTTTGAATCATGCAAGGCACTATTATTTTCATTCTTGTGCCTATCAATCTTCCTCCACCATTGTACTTAACAGATTTAAAATCACAGGGACGACCGTTGCGAAGAAACCAAATCTAGACACCCGTGGAACAAGACTTGAAGATGAAATAACAGCCGAGCAGACGAAAAAGAAAAAATCCGCTTTGAAAGGTATCCGATTAGCTGACAAACGTACGTCTAAACCTGGCTCTTTCATCAAAGAGCTTTACAAATGTGACCAGCGTAGTTTTAATCGAGTAGAAAAGACGATACAACATCCTCTCACTCACACTGGTGAAAAACCTTATAAGTGTGATGTATGCCAGCGTGGTTATAATCAAAAGGGTAGTTTAACAAAACATATTCGTATACACACTGGTGAAAAACCTTTTAAGTGTGACGTATGTCAGCGTGGTTTTCGTGTTAAGGATATTTTAACAAATCATGCACGTATTCACACTGGTGAAAAACCGTATAAGTGTGTTGTATGTCAGCGTGGGTTTAGAACTAAGGTTAGTTTAGAAAATCATATTCTAAAACACACAGGTGCAAAACCTTTTAAGTGCGACATATGTCAGCGTGGTTTTAGTCTTAAGGGTCTTTTGACAACTCACATTCGAATACATACTGGTGAAAAACCGTTTAAGTGTGATGTATGTCAGCGTGGTTTTACTTCAAAGAGTCATTTAACAGATCATACACGTATACACACTGGCGAAAAACCTTTTAAGTGTGACGTATGTCAGCGTGGTTTTAGTCGGAAAAGAAGTTTATTATATCATTTTCGCGTACACACTAGTGAAAAACCTTATAAGTGTGACTTATGTCAGCGTGATTTTAGTCTTAAGGGTATTTTAAGAAATCATATTCGAATACACACTGGTGAAAAACCGTATAAGTGTGTTGTATGTCAGCGTGGTTTTACTTCAAAGAGTTATTTATCAGATCATACACGAATACACACTGGTGAAAAACCTTATATATGTAATGTATGTCAGCGTGGTTTTAGAATTAAGGTTAGCTTAGCAAATCATATTCGTAAACACACTGGTGAAAAACCCTTTAAGTGTGACGTATGTCAGCGTGCTTTTAGTCTAAAGGGTACCTTAATAACACATATTCGAATACACACTGGTGAAAAACCGTATAAGTGTGTTTTATGTCACCGTGGTTTTACTTCAAAGAGTCATTTAACAGATCATGCACGTATTCACACTGGTGAAAAACCTTTTGAGTGTGATGTATGCCAGCGTGGTTTTAACCTTAAGGGTAATTTAAAAACTCATATACGAATACACACTGGTGAAAAACCGTACAAGTGAGTTGTATATCATAGCGGTTTTACTTCAGAGTCATTCAACAGATCATTCACGTATGCACACTGGTGAAAAACCTTTTAAGTGTGAAGTATGTCTTTAGTGTAAATAAGTATCTTTAGTATTATTATGCATGTGTGTGTAACCACAGCTTATTTATATAATATCGTGTACGCTCAATCGATGTGATCACACAATAAATCGAGGCACTATCCAATACAGATGTATTTAATTTACCACGACACTTCATGGTGACCCTGCCATTCAAGGACACATCGCGAGTGAAATTTTCACAGTAAAAAAAAGAAAACAAGTGATAAAAAATTCGGACGTCATAACAAAATTTGTTATTTTGTGTTGTAAAAATAGTGCGACAACCGAGCAGGGCTACTACAGCATCAGCACGACAAATATCCTCCTTACCTTGATCACGATCGTCCTACTGGCAGCGGCATACTATGCTACCTTTTATTTTTACAAGAAGCTGCATGTTAAATGGATGGAGAGGCAGATGAACCGCAGGAGTTTCAGACTTCAATGTATTTCAAGAAACACGCTTCCCGTGATAATGGTGCCGATTCTGTTGTACACCGAACTAAACTATCACTAAAATTCCTTACTTTTGGCTATGAGAATCTTATAGCTATTCTGCAAAAAAAAATCTCTAAACTAAAAAATAATTTTGACACAACTAAAATCGAATTTGACAATCGCGACTCCTGCAGGCTTAGCATGACGCTTTCTATTTCTACTCTACTGTAGAATAGAAATCGCTTGTCTACATTTCTTGGTGAAAAACTGATAACTGTCTACACGGAAACGTCATTTTTGTCTAGTCTTCCGTCGACAAAACGCTTCTCTATGGTTGTCGTGCCAAGCCGGCAGGTGGTATTTTTTTTTCTTTTGGCTTCGCAACGTGGTACTTGTGTGCCCCACGCAATGATTTTTTTAAGAGCTGAATGAAGCGTGCGCAGGGGGGCGGGCAGCCTCGACGTTTTTTATATGGAATTTTTCACTTTTTGTTTGGAAAATAAAAAAAATATTACATACATGTTGAGATTATGGGGCTTACGGGTTTATTAAAGGGGGTCGAAATTATCATCATTTTAACACGCTTTTATTAGCTCGGGTTGTATGTATGTATGTAACGGAATCTTTGAGCGCGATTTTGACCCACTTTAAGGTCCTCAGTGACCCAGTGGCCCAAATATTTAAATTGCTCAACTTTCTTAAGAGCTGTATCACATAATGTGAATTTTGAAACGTATGTGTATCGCTTTTTGTCCAGCCTGAAAATCATTATTTCATTCTTTTTGTGTTGTATTTGAGCCCATGAGTCATCGCGTAGGACTCACAAATTTTCAGGAGTTGCCATAATGCACCAATCAAAGGGCTCAAGAGCACCATATCGTCAGCATAGCTGATGTTATTCACACATACTCCATCTATATGGCACCCGCCGCCGGTGCTGCTGAGCTCCTCGATAAACCCATTGCCGTACAGGTTGACGAGCGTGGGAGAACCGGCCCACCCTGCCTCACCCCACATTCCAACCTGTACTCTTCCGAGACAGCGCCTGCCCATCTTACATAATTCTTTTGATGGTATACCAATGCATAAATATAGCACAATTTCCCTAGGTAGACTAGTTTCATCCCTTAATTTACTCCATAGAATATCGTGCGATACAAGATCGAACGCTTTCGATAAATTAAGGTAGCATGCATAGGCTGGGGTCTTTCTACTCGTGTAATACTGTACAGTCTGCTTGAGGCACAGGATAGCACTCACGGTGGAAAGCCCGGGCCTGAAGCCGAACTGCATGTTGTTTAGCGAGACGTGTTTATCCAGGTGCTGACCAAGCAGACTGTCCAGCATCTTGGCGACCACTGTGGCTAGAGAGATCGATCTATAGTTGTCTACATCTGATCCATCACCCGTTTTATATTTGATGAGTGGTACAACAATAGTCTGCATTAGATTACCGGGCAGATGGAAGTAGCCTAAACAGGGTAAAAACCATAGAAAGCACTCTGGGTACGTATGCACTTGCGTGCAGTAGGTGCTCAATACTAAGGCTGTCGTGACATGGGGGTTAACCCCTCACCATGCCTTTGATCACCGCACACACTTTATTTGTAGTAAAATGAACACTACGGGCACTGCCCACCTCAGCATCAAGATTCTGCTGCGCTTCCTCCAGAGGAGAGTCCACCCTGAAATGGTGGGAGAACATAGTGGCGATCTCGATTGGCTCGTGCACTCCGGCCACGCTGACGGGGAGGCCTAGCTTATGATTCATTTTATTGGTGTTTTTCCAGAACTGGCCAAACTTCTTTTTTGAATGAAGTTCAGCTATAAAATCCATTTATATCTTTTGTTGATTATTCTGACACCACTTTAATTTTGATTTACAAGCGCGCCTAGTTTCACACATATCATTATAAAGACGGCCAGCCCCGGGCTTACCCCCATACAACCAAGCCTGAAAAAATAGCCGAGCTCTCCCATGAGCGTCACGGACGTGCCTGTTCCACCCGGTAATGTATTTACCTCTACGCTTTTCGGTAGCATTATAACTACATATAGCCGCCTCCGACAGTATACAAATAATCTCGTCATACATGTTATCTAACAGGTTTTTGTGACTTTAGTTACAACACATAAATTATCAACAGTTTCTTAGTTCTGACGGAAAATCAATTGCACGAAGTCTAGAGTGACATACATTTTTAAATTTCGCTATCTGAGTGGAGTCACGTTTACCCCAGACTATTCTATTTATACAAGCAGTAGGTATACAAATTTAAGGCTTAACTAAATTAAAATTACATAGTATAGTAGACACAGGGTAATGATCAGACCAGTAGGTATTATATAACACACAGGCCGCGGACACAGAGTGCCGCGCAGCACTAGTGACAAGACGGTGGTCGAGCCAGCGCCGACAGCTGTGCGCATGCGCATCACTGACAAACGTATGACTGTCCGACGGCATCAGTTCTAAGTCTACAGAGGAATGGTCCTCTGTAGACTTAGAACTGATGCCGTCGGACAGTCATACGTTTGTCAGTGATGCGCGATTGGACAGTGGTAATCTTTTATAAAGAAAAATGGATAATTAACTCACAAGAAAAAGATTGCCATCGCAAATACACTAAAAAATTAGGTACTTAACCTCTAAGTCTACACAGGACCATGATTGGACAGTGGTATTTTTTTTTTGAAAAATAGATAATCTGCCAACGCAAATACACTAAGAAATTAGGTGACCTAATGCTTGGACACATCCATGTCTTTGTTATCTCATAAATATGCAGGCGCACGGGACCACAACACCGCCCTCGCCCGCCGCGTTCATTCTCCAACTCATGCCATCTCACTCTAACATAGCCCTTCGTCGCGGGTGCCCGTCGTGCGCGCCGCTCGGTTGACGTAATGATAATGACCAAAGAGTTTTCAATTTCAGTTTTCGTTGCGAACCGAGCCAGCAACACATGTTGCGCGAACGTGTATGTGTGTCGTTGTAATACAGGGTGGGCCATAAGGATGTTGGCGGTTTCAATAAATAATATAGAATAAAGGCAGATAGACCGCGCGGAACATTATTTAAAGGCTCGTTTGGAATCATGTGTGCGTGCGTGACAGCATTGTAAAAACACGTTCCTCTCGTGTGTACGGTTGCCAGAATAATTAAAAAATTACCTATAATATTTCATGATCTATACTAATATTATAAAGAGGAAAGATTTTTTTGTTTGTTTGTGTTTGTTTGTTTGCGTCAAATAGGCTCCGAAACTACCGGACCGATTTTGACCATATTTCACCAATAGAAAGCTAAACTATCAGGAAGTAACATAGGATATGATTTATAAAAAAAAATAGAGGTAGGTACATAAGAAAAATGCAATAAATAATGTAACCCAAACTAGCAAAATAGGTGTGACAGCTAGAAAACGGTATATGCCTTCGAAGTACCAGGTTGCCATAACTCTGTAGGAACACACCTAATTTATGTAAATACAGTTTGTTAGTCAGCTTTTTAAACGCTTTATGCCTTCGAAGTACCAGGTTGCCATAACTCTGTAGGAACACACCTAATTTATGTAAATACAGTTTGTTAGTCAGCTTTTTAAACGCTTTATGCCTTCGAAGTACCAGGTTGTCATAACTCGGTAGGAACACACCTAATATAGGTAATTGTGTCAGCTACAAAACGCCTTATACAGTCGAAGTACTAGGCTGTCATAACTCGGTAGCAGCACTCCTTACATTTTAACATAATAATTTATATGTTATAACCAGAGATCGTATATTCGGATGCATTTATTTACCTAAAGATAATTTTTAGCTATGAAAGTATGAAAGCGGCTTTATAAATTACTTGTAACATTTATTAAAAACCCCGGGATTCTTAGATTGCGTAACTATTCAGATGTGATAACGTTAATTAATGTTTAACCCGATACAAATATGTGTATGTACTGGAGGAGAGGTGGTTTGTATTAGTTAAAACAAAAAAATACTTACATAAATTAAGACTTTTTCGATACAGAAGCGCATTCCATGTTAACCAACATCTCAACTTTAGGTGAATATGCATCCGAATATCCGATCTCTGGTTATAACAAAATTAATAACGTAAAAAACAAATTCAAAATCCTATTAGAACCATTTTCGACTTCTACGCGGACGAAGTCGCGGGCAAAAGCTAGTCATAAATAATTTATTGTCTTTTTTAATGCGGTTTTTATATTCGGTCCTTTTAAGGAAAAAACACTTTCTTTGAAATGCGATGAACAGACACAATTGTGATGGAAGCCAATCGTTATCTTGTCTGCTTTCACGTACCTATGATAAAGACCCAATCATTAAGTAGAACAGGATCAGTTTGGAATCTGCATAAATAGGAATATTTTGTGAATTTTGTGAACGACTTTTGTAAATGGCTAACGTAGCAGCCATTTAGAAAAGTCGTGTAGATAATAATTCTGTCAATCCTTATTTGTTACGGTCGCGAATCATATTTTGTTCAACATACAACTGACACGACCTTCTGAATTTCGCGGGAAGTTAGCACACCTTAAATGCACAGTTCGATTCCGACAATATTTGCGGCAATAGCACATTTATAACTACTACTACAGATTCAAGCATATGACAACCATGCTACTGTCTCCCCGTCAGCGTCACAGCGTTTGATAACTATAACAGAATCATTCTGACTTTACGTAGATGACATGTCAATAGTAGTGATTCGCGGCAATGGGAGGAAGGTTCACAGCAGGGCCGAGAAGTACTGCCAGAGAAAGAGATTTTTGTTCTTCCGAGAAATTTGTTTTTTATAATTTTTGTACCATTGTGTTTATTTTAGTATGTGATCTTCCTGTGCGAGTCACAATAAATACCTTTTCTTTCTTTCTAAACTCAAAAGTCGAATAAAATCGCGGCGGGATGTTTTTACGCACTGCATTTTTACGCGACGCACTGAGATGCAAACTGTTGGATTCTCAATGCTCGGTTCAACACAGAGTTGAAAATGCCGTGCATGATTAAATTCCGCCGCGATATTATTACGTCCAGGTGGACAGCGAGTAACATGTATGCGGAATAAGGCATATCGTACGCCCCGGAACTTGACTGAAAAGCCCAGTAGCCACACATGAAAATCCCAAAAAACATTATTTATTTGTCAATGTCAATCTAGCTTGCTGAAACCTGACATTTGACAACGACAAGTTGCTATAGTACTTGTCGTTATCAAATGTCAGGTTGTTTTATAATTCATGAATCCAGCATCCTAATTGCGTAACTCACGATCAATCATAATCTGTTTTATTTTGACAGTTCAACAATATTCATTGCGTTATTAACGTTGTTGAGCAGACACATTTTTCGAACATATGAAGCAATAGTTTAGCACTCTGTTTCAAAACGAAACAGATTCTGATTAATCGTGCGTTACGCAATTAGGGTGCAGATCTTTTAGAAGTTTTGTTTGTTTAAATTTGTACGTGATTTCCTGCTTTTTACGAAGTACATCAACTGAACTTACGCCTTCTTCTCATGGTCGCAGGCAGAAACTACAGGTCGCCACTTGTTACGCTCATGTAGACTTTTAGAAAGTTGTGCAGATTAAGCAGACATTGAGTCTACCCTCAAAATAAAGGTCTATTAATATACTTCCTAAAACAGAGATTTTTTGTCTGCTCCTAAGCGCACCTTTGTGATTTAAAGAGGTGCTACACCGTCAGTCCTGTTAGCGTAACAGGGTCTACGAAACAATTGACTAATTGATTTATTTTCTTTGCAGGTGCTTTAACAAAATGCACGTTTTCAAGGATGCATTTCTTTGAAGTTTGGGCTACTGTACGTGGTAGTGTGCGTGTAAAATACCAACACATACTTCTAGTTTTTCAAGATACTATTAGTAATGAAAAGTTAGATATAGGCCCATTACAGAAACGTGTATTTATATTGTGTAAACGTCTGCACGATTTGTGGAAATCTGTAAATAGATCAAAATCAAAATTATTGAATAAGTATGAGGATTGGCTTAGAGAAATTGAATGTGTAGAGTTAAAAATAAGTGACGAGAATTGAACTACTACTGAACACACCGAGATTCAACCAAGCACATGTACTACAGACCGCGAGCGCGGGCGGCCTAAAAAAGATTTTTCAAAACTTAGCAAACGATCTAAACGTAGGCGACTTACAGAATTGTCCTAGGTTGACAGCTCAACTGTGGATACGCTACTCAATATGTCCGATATATTTAATTCTAGTTAGTGTAATTTGTCTAGACGAGGTTTTATCACTTTTTGTGGAAGCTAAGTTAGTTATCAAAGCATCATGTGGGGTAACAGTACTGTAAAGGTTGTATGCCCAGCATGAAACCTTATGTTTGCTGGCAGCTAATAATGGCTATTGTTCGAACAGCCAGAAAGTATTGAATTAGATTTAAGAATAAAAACGATGTGACGGATAATTTTCTTTAATATTAAAATATTCAATAATTAATTTTAGCGCAGCATTGTCGTGTACCTTTTATCTGAATTATACGTGGTCACACGTACTTAAGCTCCAATCGTTGTTTCTTTTAATAGTTCGTGTCCCATACACTTCACAGAGGTATCACACCTCTACACTTGGTGGAGGTGCCGCGATCGACACCGGAGCACCCCCGCGATAGTAGTGCGCGCACAAAGCGCATAGCGTAAAAAAAACCCTAGAGGCGTACTGCGCACTAATCTTGTCTTTTCCAGAAATAAGAAGAATATATTAAGACGCAGCCTTTTGCTTGGAAAATTGGACACACGTAAAGCTAAGTGGTTAAGGCGAAATTGCGACGACCATAATGTCGAACGTACATTTTTCTGGCACCGGAGCAGATTGCTTCAATGATTTTATCGCTCAATTTCGCCTCGTAGCAGCCATAAACCAATGGCCAGAAAGCAGTCTAGGTCTCATTTTAGGAGCCTATCTGCAAGGTCCCGCACTCGCATATTTTAAATCGATATATAAAGAAGATTTAACCTTTAAATCAATTTGTGATCTCCTAAGCGTGGAATTCCCCGTGAGAATTGATTTTACTGAACAATTTTATAATGCCCGTCAAGAAACAAATGAAGACATAATGGCATTTTTTCACAGACTAGGAAATCTAGCTGAAAAAGCAAATATAATAGATGAAAAGATTTTTATTAAAAAATTTCTAAAAGGAATCACACATGATTATAAGATTAAATTGGGAACAAATTTATATCCATCTAAAGCAGAGCTCAAAGCAACCCTCAACCAAATTAAAGATATATTCGAGGAGACCAGAGCTGAAGGGATGAATATCCCAATAACGCCTCCTAAGGGCATTTTAACCAAAGTCAGGATGGAACATCCATTTTCAATAGATAGTCAAAGGTCCACAGGAGACAGGAGGCTAAGGAGCCCCACACCCTCGCCATCTTCAAGAACCCCTCCACGTTCTTTCCCAGTACAGGAGGAAGAGACCTATCACACCCCTAGGCACGGACACAACCTGCTACTCACTCTAAGCCGCAACCAACTTTGCTATAGAAGCATAGTCTTCGCAAAGGGTGTTGAGTTGACACCAGTGGTTCAGCTTATAGTTGGGGACTCTCTACCTGCACCACAAGCCGGGACCAACTTTGCTAAAGAAGCATAGTCTTCGCAAAGAGTGTTGAGTAGACACTGCTGGTACAGCTTTTGATTATGGACTCACAGATTTTCATCGTAACTATTAATAACTAGAGAGGAGTGATTATATTATTTTTTAGATTTTACCTCTGGAGTGTGAACATAATTTATAGGGTGGTCTGACTTCTTAACCTTTTCCTTCCCTCTGACTTAATGCCGTCCGATGGAACAAAAGTTTTTGATGTTTAGGTCTTTTTCAATTTAACCCTTCCGGACCAATGTGAACTTTCACATTGATTGTTTGATTGTGTCTGAGGACTCGTCGCGTCTTTTCCTCGGGTTTTGGCGTGACGAGGTTCAAGCATGACAAATATAGTTTGCATAAGGTGCATTATGGCACACTTAAATATTTAACTTCATTGACACTTATTATGATGTCAAACTTGTGGTTTGTTTGTCCTGTCCTTGAGCCTTCCCTTGCAAGGGAGGTACCTCATTTTGTTTCAACGTCCCCCGAGTTAATAAATTAAATTCTCTTAGGGCTAGGCAGGAACCTTCTGATTGTTCGAACGTTGTGAATAAAAGGATTGCACAATTATGGGAGTGCATTCATCCATTTATTCAAGGGTGGGCGTAGCTCATGTAAAGGTTGTATGCCCAGCATGAAACCTTATGTTTGCTGGCAGCTAATAATGGCTATTGTTCGAACAGCCAGAAAGTATTGAATTAGATTTAAGAATAAAAACGATGTGACGGATAATTTTCTTTAATATTAAAATATTCAATAATTAATTTTAGCGCAGCATTGTCGTGTACCTTTTATCTGAATTATACGTGGTCACACGTACTTAAGCTCCAATCGTTGTTTCTTTTAATAGTTCGTGTCCCATACACTTCACAGAGGTATCACACCTCTACAGTACCTACCGATAGAAATAGGGTATTTGTTGCGCAAAAAAAGTGTATTCGTACAATATATGGGATTCACCCTTATGAATCTTGCAAGCCAATATTTAAAGAACTTAGTTTATTACCGCTACCCTCTCTCTATATATGTATAAGAAGTTAGCATGTTTGTTAAAAATCATAAAGACCTATTTAAAAAGGCAGAGGATGTATATCCTCGAAACCGGCGAGATCCTCACAGGCTTACCGAGACTGGTTAAATACAATAAAAGCTATTTAGCCATGTGTGTTCGGGTGTACAATAAAATTCCAAATGACTTAAAAACTTTAGATCTTAGATTGTTCAACAAAAAAACTATATGAATGGTAAAAAACGAATAACTTTTACAGCATTAAAGAATTTACTGACGGGAAACATTTTTAAATGTAACCAACAATATTTGCATGCTATAATATAAGCTAAACATGTATGCTCTATAATGTACCTTAAAACAACTTTGTCCATGTTTTATGCAAATAAATATTATTTCTATTTCTATTTCTATCAGTATTTTATTTAACAGTTGCCTGAGGGATTCGCGGCGACGTAGATTATAAATGGCTCTGACAGTTCTCTTTTGCAAAATAAAGATGGATTCAATGTCAGCCGCCCGACCCCGCAGTAAAATGCCATACGACATAATGCTGTGGAAGTAGCTTCTCCTGTATTGTGGGTGCGTTTACAAACATTTAAACTCGCTTACACAAACAGCCAGACCCGGAACAACTACTTGTATGTCATACAAATATTTGTTCCGTGCAGGATTCGAACCCGCGACACGCAGCGCAGCAGTCAATCGCTTAACCACTGCGCCAACCGTTCCGTCGCGTTACTCACGCTACACCGACGACATACCCACCACTCCGGAAGCCCAGCTCGCGCTGTACGCAGACGACTCCGCCTACATTATTATACACCTACATCGCTAAATGCGAAGTACGCGGCGGTAAAGATGCAGCGCGCTTGACCTCCTTCCCGAGTGGTCGTCCAAGCGGCGACTGTCGGTTAACGTGGGTAAGACGCAGGCGCTGGTCAGCGGCTTCGCGCCTCTCCCACCACCCCTGAAGCTGCAAGGGGCCGACGTCGCATGGTCTCCTCGGGTTAAATACCTGGGGTCACCATCGGCCGCCTGCTCACTATGGGGCCAAACGTCCGCAAGGTCGCTGGCAAAGGTAGGGTAGCCCGCAACCTCCTCCGGCCAGTGCTCTCATCCCACCTCCCGGTGCGCGTCAAATTGGGCGTGTAGAAGATATACGTGCGCCCAATATTGACGTATACCGCCCCCGCCTGGTTCGTCCTCACAAGTGAGTCGAGCCGGAAGCTGCTCCGCGCGCAGCAAAACCTAGCGCTGCGGACCATTGTAGACGCTCCTCACTTTTTGAGGAGCATCTACACCATAATTGCATCATAATCTCGATCATGCGTCATAATTATGTTACTTCAGTGCGTGCGTATTTAAACAGTGAGTTTGGTGAAATTGAAAGGTGGATAGGTCGTGGTGGCCCTGTGGCTTGGCCCGCAAGGAGCCCTGACTGGACCACTGGATTTTGATTTGTGGTCAGAGATTAAAAGACTTGTTTATTCCGAGAAGCGATTGTGAAAAGTGACAGACACATTAGGAAAATTAAAAGACAATCTGATTAAACGTGCCCGTTCAGCCTGTTTATGTATCGAGCGAAGTGGACTCCATTTTGAGCAGCTTCTTCGATACAGGGAAGTGTAAATTGTAAATAAGCTAATAAATCCTTAGCCAAAGTTGATTATGTTTGTAAATAGCTCTAATTTTTTAAATACGCCTGCGCCTGCAATACTTTTTCTTGAGAATAAAAGAGTACCTACCTACAAGTATGTATGCTCATCATAGAACCTTACGTAACTTGCAGCCAATGATTGAGCTGTCTATGTTCGAACAGCCAGGAAGCTTAACTTTTGAATTTAAGAATAATTTGACATAGGTTTTGTTCCGGCTGATGATTTCATTCTGGTGTTAGACGCGTTACTGTACTGACTTTATTTCTTGGAAATAAACGTGGAGTCTCACGAATTTAAACGTTATCATGTATTTTATTTATAACCATCCTTTCTACCGTTGGGAGTTCGGTAGAATTCCCACAAGTGGTGGAGGCGCCGACGCTGAAACCCCCGGTAAAACGTGCGTGCACAAAGCAAATATTGTGCAAAACCCGAAAAGCGTGTGTAAATCCTAGATACTGCGCATTAACTTTTGTTTTTTAAGAGATATACGGAATACGTAAGAATTATACGATAAGGCGAAATTGCTACCGTCATGTCGAATGTAAATTTCTCTGACACCGGTGCAAGTTGCTTTGATTTTATCGCCCAATTTTGCCTTGTAACGGCCATACACCAATGACCTGATAGCAGCCTAGGTATCATATTAGGAGCCTACCTGCAAGGACCCACACTCGCATACTTTAAATCCATTTATAAAGAAAATTTAACCTTTAAATCAATCTGTGACCTCTTAAGCGCGGAATTCCCGGCTAGTATTGATTTTGTTGAACAATTCTACAACGCACGTCAAGAAAGAAATAAAGACAGTACAGCAACGCGAGGACACTCACTCTAAGCCGCAGCCAACTTTGCTAAAGAAGCATAGTCTTCGCAAACTCAAATACATCCACACATGGCCAAGTATTATTTTGAAGTTTGACGTAGGTACTTGGTCAACTATAGGTAATAGTTGATCTATAAAATCATGCTTTACTTACGTTCTTGAGGATAGCTTTGTTCGTGTCGGGCACACTTGGCCCAAGTCTTATTAGCTCACTTGGCCAAAAAAAACTTCTTAAAGCACACATGGCTTTATCTTTAGCACACATGGCTTCAACTTTAGCACACTTGACTATAACTTTAACACACTTGGCTATAAATTTAGCACACTTGGCTATAAATTAAGCATACATGGCTATTACTTTTAAGCACACATTACCTACCATTTCTCCCATTTCCTAAATCTCTGTTGTGGGCTTTTTTTTGGTAGGCAAATCCCGCTTACGAGATGATAAGAAATCGTACACCTCAATCCAATAAAAATAACGTTTATTTACTTTTCCATAATGATCAGGTAATTAACAATCACTTACTAATTAATAAAAAAGTAGTACAGATCCGTCAGATATGCTTACGGTTGAATGCCTCCAAATAGACTGACTCTCTATAAGCAAATCAGTAACCAACTGAATGTATCCCCACTTTAAACTGAAGTGAATTTTCGGCCGGCTATTCGACCAATCGGAGCAGAGTAAACATTACATACTATCATTTGACTAACTAAAATACATTAGGTCTTATGATTAAAGGCCTTATTCATAAAAAGTTATCGAACATCTAAACACTTGCTAAAGTCTGGTTTTTCATAGAGAAACCACACTTTAGTAACTGTTTAGATGTTCGATAACTTTTATGAATAAGGCCGTATATGTAAATACTTAAACCTGTTAAATTTAAACAATAGTGATTATTAATTATACAAAATAAATATAGATTAATACCAATATTCTACACAATCATGAGTACTTAAAACGGATGTTTAAAACGCCACCTGCCGCTACTGAAAATAAGTATATTATAAACCTGTACCATATTTTAAGAAGATCATTACAGTAGCTAAAACATGTTGACTTTTCAAAATCTGTAGGTAACAAAATAGTTAGTATCAAAATACAATAAACGGTCACTATGACGACATGCCTAAATATGCATTAAATTATTTAGGCTAAAAATTTAATCATTTTCTATTCAAATTATTTGAATATGGCAAAACACATTATATTAATTTGCCTAATTTTAATTTAAGTATGGTGTCAATACTATTAACTATGTCCCTTTTAGTTAAACTCAGACTGTTTCCAATTAAAAGAACTACAGTTGTCTGCTCATTCAATTTTAAATGTTTTATTTTATGAACAAGCTCATTAAAATGCAGGTTATGGTAACAACAATTAGTAATAGTATGTTTTGAGGGGTTATTTAACAATGATCCAAAACCTGCTCCTAATCTATCAGAATATACCAAAACATTACTTTTAGTGGGATAGATACTTTCTAGTGTATGAGTCAAAACGGGTGAAGCAGCAGAAACGACATGCTGTAACATGAGAGGTGGCGGAGTGGGAGCACAACAACAGGTGAGATTGTTTGTCAGTGACTCATACCTCTCTGCATTGCACTTCACTAGGTCCAATAACTCACAGGCCTCCTGCCAACGGTCGTATATTTGTTGTCTAGACTCATACTTATAAGATAGTTCTTTGAGTGTATAATGCTCATTAATTCCTTTTGAAGGTTTTTTATGACAATATAATACAATATACTACAAGATACTTGTTTCCAACGTATTATTACATACAATAAGTGTTTTAATAAATTCCTTTTGAGACTTGAAACTACAATATAATTTTTTACCAATGTGTACGCGAGTGTTTTATTAAACTACATTTGACACTAAAACCACGCTGGCATACAACACACTTATACGGTTTTTCACCAGTGTGTATTCGGATATGACTTGTTAAATTACCTTTAAGACTAAATCCTCGCTGACATACGTCACACTTAAAAGGTTTTTCACCAGAATGTATACGTGTATGATCTGTTAAATGTCTCTTTGATATAAAACCACGCTGACATACGTCACACTTAAAAGGTTTTTCACCAGAGTGTATACGTGTATGATCTGTTAAATGACTCTTTACACTAAAACCACGCTGACATACAACACACTTATACGGTTTTTCACCAGTGTGTATACGAATATGTGCTGTTAAAGTACGCTTAACACCAAAACCACGCTGACATACGTCACACTTATAAGGTTTTTCACCAGAGTGTAATCGAATATGATTTTTTAAGGTACCCTTTAGACTAAAATTACGCTGACATATAACACACTTGTACGGTTTTTCACCAGTGTGTATTCGAATATGATTTGTTAAATGACCCTTAAGACTAAAACCACGTTGACATACAACACACTTGTACGGTTTTTCACCAGTGTGTAATCGAATATGATTTGTTAAGGTACCCTTTAGACTAAAACTACGCTGACATACAACACACTTGTACGGTTTTTCACCAGTGTGTATTCGAATATGATTTGTTAAATGACCCTTTGCTCTAAAACCACGTTGACATACATCACACTTATAAAGTTTTTCACCAGTTTGCGTGAGAGGATGATGTATCATCTTTTTTACTTGATTAAAATTACGCTGGTCACATTTGTACGGCTCTTTGAAATAAGTGCCAGGTTTAGACGTACGTTTGTCAGTTGTCCGAATAACTTTAAAAACAGTTTTTTCCTTTTTCGTCTGCTCGGCTGATATTGCATCTTCTAGTTTTATTTCACGCGTGTCTAGATTTGGTTTCTTCGCAACGGTCGTCCCTGTGATTATAAATGTGGTTAGTACAATGGTGGCGGAAGATTGATAGGCAGAAGAATAAAAGTAATAGTGCCTTGCATGATTCAACCTAAGACCAAAAAGGAGGAATTTCTGGTGACAGTACATACTACTCTGTCAAGAAAGTACCGGAAAAGGATCAATAATACACAAAATGTTAGTTATCTGAATTTATTGTATCACTTTCAAAATATGCTCCTTCAAAAACGATACACTTACGCTAACGAATAATCCAATCATCAAAAAATTTAAATGCTTTTTCCGGAATTGAGTTCAGTTCTAGCCGCGGATTCTCCTTTATCTTTTCTACCGAATGAAAACGGGTCGACCCATATCTGGTGAATAAGCTGGTTGTTCGATAGTATTTTTGAGTTTTGGCCGAAAATTAATTCACAATGATGGCTTAGTGCAAAGGCGCATTATCGTGATGCAAAATTAAAGAATTTTCTTTCCACAA
This sequence comes from Antitype chi, assembly GCA_947359405.1. NCBI lineage: Eukaryota > Metazoa > Arthropoda > Insecta > Lepidoptera > Noctuidae > Antitype > Antitype chi. The sequence continues at coordinate 1,399,596 of OX375837.1, forward strand.
ATTTGGCCTTTTTCGTCGAATTTGCTCTCTTAAACGCCACATAACACTCAAATAATATTATATATTTACCGTTTGATCTTCCGGCAAGAATTCCGAGTGCACAACACTGCGATAGTCAAAGAAAACAGTCAACATGACTTTGACTTTTGATCGACTTTGGCGTGGTTTTTTCGGTTTAGGTTCTGTAGGAAGGCGCCACTCCCAAGCTTGTTAACTAGTTTGCATGTCAAACTCGTAAACCCATGTCTCATCACCAGGTACAATTCGTTTCATGAATGTTGGGTCGGAATTGGCTCGTTTTATCATGTCCTTAGCGACTCTTATGCGATTGATTTTTTGGAGAAAGTTAAGGTCTTTTGGGACAAGCCGAGCGGCAACATGTTTCATAGTCAATTGATTATTAAAAATGGTACGGATTGAGTCGTGAGACACAAAAAGTTCAGCGGCGATCTATTTCAAACTTGTTTGAGGATTTTCAGTCCCTATTTCCTTCATTTTTGCGATGTTAACTTCAGTTGAAGACGTTGATGGCCTACCAGAGCGAGGCAAATCTTCCATCAAATCTCGACCGCTTTGGAACGCTGTGTACCAGTCATAAGCACGTGTAAGTCGATTCACCGTAGGCCTCCCGTAACATTTTCAGGGACTCCGAACACGAAATTCCGTTGGCGATGCAAAATATAAGACAAACTGTTTGTTCGATGCTTTTGACCATTATGAAATTCGCAATACACACTAGATATGATCAAACTAAAAACAGCACTGTATTTAATCTAAATAACAGATGCACCTCAAACTCCGCGCCAAAATGGAAAACAGTTGTACCAAACTAACAAAAGAAAAAAAAACGAACCTTATACTAATCATCCATTCCCGATACTTTTTTGACTGAATTTACACGTACATATTTTGGGCTTATTCCACTAGTCCCCCCTGAGAGAATGCTCCTCTGGGGAGAAAACTGGACTCTAATATAAAAGAAATCTAGAAAATCCCCACTTCATTTTAAGTTAGATTTATTCCCCCTAAGAGAATCTCCCTCAAGGGGGAAAACTGAACCATAGTATTAAAAAAATCCAAATTCCCCTTTTCATTTTGGCTTTATCCACTTTTCCCTACTTTGAGTAAGCGACTACTATTTTGTATCGATAATTTATTGTTTCAATTTATGATTTTTTAGTTTAGATCAGGAAAGGCAGAAGAACTTTTTTTTTTTTTTTTGAGGGTGGGAAATCATCAAATAACTTCTCCTGCTCTGGGTGGAGCAGGAGGGCGTGTCAGACTCTTACTGACTAAAACCCACCCGTGTTCCCTCAGTTGCCTTTGTGCCAGGGGCCGCGGTATCTCTTTCGAACAACCCGCACCCCTGGAGGCAGAAGAACTTCAGAGGAATATTACTATTTTAAACTTAATTGAATGTTCGGATCAGAAGTTGTTGAAACACGAGTTTGATTTTTTATTACCAACTTTTGGCCGCGGCTCCGCCCAGTGGATGTCGGTCATCGCGTAAAAAATACTTAGTTATACCGAAATGGGAATGAAATATGATTTTTAACCGACTTCAAAAAGGAGGAGGTTATCAATTCGTCGGAACCTTTTTTTTTATTTTTTATATGTATGTTCCCCGATTACTCGAAGATGGCTGGACCGATTTGGATTTTGTTTTTTTTTTATTTGAAAGGGTATACTTCCCAGGTGGTCCCATGATCATCAAGTCAGGATCTGATGATGGGATCCTGGAGAAATAGAGAGAACTCTTCAAATTTTATAGGCACACAAAGCGATTTAGGTATTTTTTGGAAGGGTACTTTCTCGTAGTGATTTCATTTCAATTTGGTAAAGATTTGATGAAGAACTTTGGAGATAGGCAACGGAACTCCACAATAAATGATAGCAAATGGACTAGGATTGCTGAAATCTCATCTCTGTCTATTGCTTACACCAGTTCATAACATAACATCACGCCGGTATGCTGTGAAGGGGTAAGCACATGTTAACCACTAAAAAGTGAAAAATAAAAACTTTTTCCAAAAAAAAAAACAACCGACTTCCAAAAAAACACTACAAAGTGAAAAATAACTTTAATTTCGGAAGGCGGTGGCAAAAAATTCAAATACTGCTCCAAAGACACCGACTTCCGAAATTAAAGTAATTTTTCACTTAGTAGTGTTTTTTTGGAAGTCTGTTGTTTTTTTTTTGGAAAAACTTTTTTTCGTTACATATTTAATTATTACATCTCATTATGTATGTTTTCTTCCTATTTAAATAGTTTATAAAAAACTCGTTAATTAACGATTATCTGTTAATCCGTACATTTAAACTACTTCTTCATTCAGAAAATTTATAGGAGGTAGGCTTATTATTGTTATGTATGTGGGTTAGTTAAAAAACAGCCTGCGTTAAGTGTCCTTGAATCATTGACGTGTTTCGTATTTATATTTATGTTTTTTTATGTCAGAATAATTATACATATTATTATATTGTAAGGATAGTTGATTAAATTAGATCGGTGAAAAGCCGGGAAAGAAAAAGATAAAGAAAAAAGATACACTATATTGTTTATGCATCTGTTTACTTTATCCAATGCTATTATTACAGGTTTCCAAAAGCTCCAGATATCAAAGATAAATGGATTTCGATATAGGAATGAAACACTTTTCATAAATTAGTTTTCTATTGTTGCGCTCCTTGGCGAGCTAATTCTCGTAGGGGTAAACCCAATCATATCTATTTAGACAATGGGAAAAATCTGCTAGGTGTTGCTCGTGTGATCACCAATTTTATCCACAATCACAGTGAGTCAATTTACAGCTGCCCTGCAGAGCAAGGTATAAACTTTTACTTCATTCCCCCATACTCACCCCACTTTGGAGGCTTGTGGGAAAGTACTGTTAAATCAGTAAAATACCACTTCAAAAGAGTTCTGGGCTTGGCACACCTCACTTAGGAGGAAATGTACACATTACTTGTCCAGATAGAAAGCATCCTTAATTCAAGGCCTCTCAAAAGTCTTTCATCCGATCCATCTGGCCTATCAGCTCTCACCCCCTTCCATTTTCTAATTGGTCGTACTCTAACTGTGATACCTCACCCACAGATGTCCGACTGCGACCCATCACGGCTGCCGAGGCATCAACGAGTCGAACTACTCCGCCACCATTTTCGGAGACGCTTTAATAAGGACTATTGTTCCCAGTTGCACCAAAAGACGCGGTGGCAACGCTCACACGGCGCGCTCACAGAGGGCTCGCTGGTCATCGTATTTTATTGATATATTTGATAAAATACGACTGACCTTGTGCCCTTCAAATTACGTCAGCTTTGGCCGTACTGTTTTGTATCGTTGCCGCAGAAAATAAAAAGTAAGTGACAAGTATTTTCTATGATCTGCCAAGTGTCAAATTAGTATAAATGTCAAAAATAACATATGAATTTACTTATTTAAAAAGTTTTTACAATTATTATTCCTGCGACTTGCCTCATGATCTCGTATAAATCTCATTATTCTATCATTTTTTTATGCTGTAAGCATTACTTACATTAGAATTTTGGACCACTTATTTCGGGTTGTTCCCACTCGTTCACGATTCTATTGTTCGTTTACCCACCGGGTCCATGACAAAATTATAATGTTTCAAATGCTTCTCAATGAACGAGATCCCAACAGGTCCACCAGATGTATCTAAAGTACAGTCAGTAAAAACAATTTCTCGTAAAAAGACAATCAATCAACCAGTAATTTTTTTTTAATTTTTATAGTTTTTTTTTGTCATTGTTCCTCTCAATCAAGGCACATGCCACTTAATCTCTTCACCACCCTTGGTTGACTGGTAGAGAATGCCTAAGGCATTAAGTCCGCCTTTGTACCTTTGTTTTGTATGCGAGAAGTTTAAATAAATAAATACCAGCTGACGCCACTATGTTAAGTGTGCTCCTAGCCATTAATAACTATTAGAGAATGGGATACGATTGCAGGAAGAAAAATACATATTTGTAGTGCAACAGAAAAATATATTAATTGGACAAAAGTTACAACGGTTGCTAGGACACACCAAGCAGTAGACAAGATGTAGTTTATATTAAACATATAGGTTTGCAACCTCTAACACCGCCCCTTAAACATATCTTGTCAACATACATCGGTAGCCAAACCTAATTCATTTACAAAATACTTATGTTTCTCTACCGACAAAGGTTTAGTTAAGACATCCGCCGTCATTTTGGACGTTGGCATGTAATTTATTTTTACTGCTCCATTGCTGACCGCCTCCCGGACGAAATGATGACGTATGTCTATATGTTTTGACCTACCATGAAACATACTACTTTCGGTCAATTTCAAGGCTGACTGATTATCATTTAAAATAATTATTTCAACGTTGTTACCTATACATTCGTGCAAGAAAGTTTTTATAAACAGTGCTTCTTTACAAGCATCGGAGAGCGACATGTACTCCGCCTCAGTACTCGATAACGCAACGGTACGCTGTTTCCTACTTTCCCAACAAGTAATAGAATTCCCAATTTTGAAAACATATCCCGTATAAGAACGTCTATCAATTTCATTAGAAGCCCAGTCTGCATCAGCAAAACCCGTCACAGATAAGCCAGTTTTCTTGTAGGTAATGCAGTAATCTACTGTACCTTTAAGATAACGTAACACGCGTTTAGCTGCTTTCCAGTGGACATCGGAAAAACAGTTATTGAATTGGCTTAATACGCTTACAGCGTGACATATATCAGGGCGCGAACAGACCGCTACATACATAAGACAACCGATAAGTTCTCGATACTCCAAACTGTCATCCTTTTCTTCAGCTTTGTTCAATTTTTGGCACTGCATTGGAGTTTCAACAGATTTGCAGTCTTGCATTTTGTATTTCTCTAATATCTTTTTAATATAGGCACTTTGATCTAGAGTGATCTTGCCATTCTCTTTCCTGATTCTTAATCCAAGAACTCTTTCTACAGGACCAAGATCTTTCATCACGAATTCTTTCATCAGCAATGATTTAGTTTTACTTTTTTCCGCATTACAATTGCTAAAAATTAGTAAATCATCAACATACAATGCGATAATCACAAACTTGTCGCCATTTCGCTTTATGTATACACATGGTTCAGAGACCAATCTCTTAAACTTGAGTTTGTTGACAAGAATATGATTGATCTTTTCATTCCATGATTTAGGCGCTTGTTTTAAACCATACACAGCTTTGTGTAGTCGATACACCTTATTATTGCCTCTACCTTTTTCAAAACCTTCTGGTATTTCCATGAAAATGGTTTCTTTTAAATCACCGTTTAGAAAGGCTGTTTTTACGTCCATGTGGTCAATCTCCATGTCGTACTCTATAGCCAAAGCTAATAACATTCTTATGGTTTCGTATCTTACTACAGGTGAAAAAGTTTCAAAATAAACCACTCCATACTTTTGTGTAAATCCTTTTGCCACTAGACGTGCTTTGTATTGTAATAGTTCACCGTTAAGCCCTTTTTTCTTCTTAAATATCCATTTGGTCTTTATTGGCTTTACACCTTTCGGCAAATCGGTTAAGGTAAAGCACTTATTGTCCAAAAAGGACTGATACTCGTCTTTCATAGCAGCTCGCCACTGTATGGCTTCAGGACTATTCAACGCTTCTTTAACTGTTCTTGGATCATCACTGCCACACGCTTCCCCCGTCAAAAAACCACACAGGAAGAAGTTCTCATCAGCTTCCACGTATTCTGCTCTCGAGTCATCTGTCTCAAATGAAACGTCTGGAACATAAGTAGCATCTGAGTGATGATCTATGACCAAGCTACTGGTCGAAGCCTCGCTATCATTAGCATCATCAGAAGTTTGTTCTGACTCTGTTCTATTCTCGGATACACAAGGAGTTTTAAGTTCTATAATCATATCTGATTCTACTTTAGTGAAGTTCAGATGCTTGAGGAATTGATTCTCAATGAACTTAACATTTCTCGCTATTGTTAGCTTATAGCTCTTAACATCCAATAGCCTGTATCCTTTTGTGTTCTCACAATATCCCGCGAATATGTAAGGTTTAGATTTGCGATCCAGTTTATTACGTTTATTTTGTACAGCGTATGCTAAACAACCAAACACACGTAAGTTATCTAAATTTACCTTATGTCCAGTGTAAATTTCTTCTGGAGTTGCACCCATAACTGCCTTTGTAGGTGAGCGATTTTTAATGTACACCGCAGTGTTCGCAGCCTCAGCCCAGAACCGTTGATCCAAACCTGCTTCCAGAAGCATACAGCGCACCGCCTCCATAATTGTTCGGTTCGCGCGTTCGGCAACTGCATTTTGCTGTGGACAGTGAGGAACAGTAGTATGATGCCGGATTCCAACCTTACTCAAATACTGCTTAAATCTCGTATTGATGTACTCGCCACCATTATCGCTTCTCAGGATTTTAATCTTTTTACTAGTCTCGTTCTCTACAAGAGCTTTAAAAATCAAAAAATACTCAAAAACTTTGTCTTTCGATTCTATTGAATAACAAAATGTCTTCCTGGAAAAATCGTCAATAAATGTTAGCAAATATCTTGCACCGCCTATAGATTTCACTGGCATAGGACCGCACACGTCTGTGTGAACCAGTCCCAACACCTCACTTGCACGTGAAAAAGATTTCTTAGGTAAAGGTAAATTAGTAACCTTACCTTCAATACAAGCGATACATTGCTCGAATGTGGATACATCATAGTCGATACCAGCCGCCATACCACTCTTGAGTAAGTTCATGCTGCGACTATTCAGATGTCCAAGCCGACGATGCCATAAACCCTGAGATTGAACCTCTACCTGGGTACTTAAAGAAACGCTTACTGGCATACTGTATTCACGCGAAACAGAATTTATAGACGCATCCCCGGTTTCTAATTTATAAAGACCGCATGCATCCCGTTTTGCTACAGCTACTACCTTTCCATTTTCGTAAATTTTACAAAAATTCGATATAAATTTTACTTCAAAACATTTTTGTGTCAAAATACTGACAGATAATAGATTACATGACAAGTTCGGTATAAAAACTACATTACTGACAGTTATCCATTGGTTTTGTAAAAAGAGTTTCACATTACCACGACCCGATGTAAAAAGTTTTTCACCATTGGCAACGCTAATTTCTTTTGGCGTATCACACAAAAAATCATGTAAAATGTCTCTATTATTGGTCATGTGGCAAGTTGCACCACTATCGACGTACCACACATCTCGATCCAGCTTTACCGTCAGAGCCGACAACATAGTCGTCCTACCAGGAGTTTTCTGAACCTTCTTCTCTTCTTTCTCCTCTTGACAACTGGAACTAGATGGCTTATCCTTATGCGGAGCTTTCTGTCTGCAATCTCTAGCGTAATGACCTAATTTTTTGCATCGAAAGCACTTGGGTCGCTTCGAGATCGAAGTCGAAGTCGTTAGGGCATTCTGTTCCATACCTTCTGCATCACCTCGTCTCTGTGTCTCCTGGAGTAGTTTAGTTTTCACCAGTTCACTTGAGAGAGAAAGGCTACTATGTTCTAAAGTCATAATGAGTGGGTCAAAGTGCTTGGGGAGCCCACTAAGCATTATTATAGCAACGAACTCGTCTTCCAGAGAAGCATTTATGTCTTGCAGTTGTTGGGCTGTATCTAGAATTTTTGTAACATACGCCTCCATACTCTCAAACTGCTCTAATTTTAAGCTAAATATCAATCTGAGAAGACCTAATCTTCTACACAGACCTTTGTCCTCGAACGAATTCTGTAAATTCTTCCAGGCGTCAAACGCAGTATTGCAATTCCTGACAACGGAGTAAACAGATGGCTGAACACTGAGGCAGATTCGTGCTAGCGCTTTTTCCTGTTTCTTCTTGTCTTCGCATTCCGGTTTATTTTTATTATCAACCTCGTTGACACATCCAAACAAGTCTTCATGAATAAGCAACATCTTCATTTCAAATTTCCAGGTGGTGTAATTATTCACCCCGGAGTTTTTCAATTGCGATGGATTGATTACTCATTTTCGCGATAATTTTACTTGATACTATAATTAATTATATCATACGCGTTTTAACCACGCTCTGCTACCATATTAGAGAATGGGATACGATTGCAGGAAGAAAAATACATATTTGTAGTGCAACAGAAAAATATATTAATTGGACAAAAGTTACAACGGTTGCTAGGACACACCAAGCAGTAGACAAGATGTAGTTTATATTAAACATATAGGTTTGCAACCTCTCAATTACTCAACCTGGTAATTCGAAGGCATAAAGCGCTTTCTAGCTGACAAATCTATGTTAGGTGTGCTCCTTCCGTGGTATGATCACCTGGTACTTCGACGGCGTAAAGCGTTTTCTAGCTGATAACACTATGTTAGGTATGATCCTACCGAGTTATGACAACCTGGTATTTCGGAGGCAAAAGGGTTTAAAAAGCTGACACACTCGTGATTTTCTCCAAGTTTAATAATTATTCTGCTATTCGTGGCGGAGGCAAATTCAACAAATTATCCCTTAGCCAAGCGTTTATTGTTGACTGTACCAAATATTCTCATGGACCAGTAGGGATTTTTTTTTTTTTTATATTTTAAAAGATCGTGGACGTTGGGAAGTCACGTATTAATTTTAATTTTTTCGAGAACAATAGACTCGTGAACCAATGGGAACAACCCAATTATGTATGACGTCTACAGACACTTTAACAGATGAGATGGATGACGTTGTGTTGACAGATTTAAATTTTAAACTATATACTGCTGAGGCAACGGCAACGATCTTTTGTGGCACTGATGACGTCATCTAGCTCAAAAATTAAAAATGTTTAAATATTAAATTAAGAAATAACTATTGAGCCCATCATCAAAATATTCAAACTAGTTTCTCTATGCTCTCAATTTTCAAAAACTAAAATAAAATGGAATGGTTACAAAATTTAGACAATCCTCATACCCTTTGATTCTGCTTAAATTATGAAACTCCTAATAAACCTTTATGAAATACAGTCCACTTGCTTCACTTCCACCTGGGCTTATACAACAGGTATTTAGAAAACCAGCGTCAGATAGCATCAGTCTGTCTGGCAATAATGCTGAAATGAACCTTTTTGGCGCAGCCGTGAGGCACACACTGTTGTAGTTATTTATTTATTGTACACTTTTTTAATTTGTTATTGTATTTTGTGTTTTACGGACTGTGACCAAATAAACGGTATTCTTTCTTTCTATTTAAAATACTACGAGTACATTATTTAAAAAATTGTAGTACTTCACACAAGTGTTGCTTCAGGTGACTGGTCATCTTGCTGTCCGGGGTTTTGTTATTTTTTTCAGAAATTAACAGTTGATTGATTTATCTACATGTAAGATGGTACTGATTCATTATTTGTGACTTCGAGACATAGTCTAATGGAGTTACCTGTAACCACTTCTAATCAGGTGAACCATTGGCCTGTTTGCTTAGCTGTGGATTAACTAACACTTACTTATCGTCTCTCTAGCTGTTCGTTTTTTCTGAGATACTTCTTGTTCTTCTTCCACTTCAGTTTTAAACGTCATTAAAGATACATCATCTTCTGAATCTGACTCAGAATGGTGTGGTGGTATATCTGCTACATCGACACAGCTATTGTCTAAATCCGGTTCTAGCTCTGTAAGTAAACAGAAACAGTCAAGCGGTTACTCAATTATTATCAACTAGTTTCTGCCCGCGACTTTTTTTTTGGCTCCAAAGGGTCATAGTGTGGTGATAAATAACCAATAAAGCTATAACCTTCTTCAAGAATTGAGCTATTTTATACGCTTTTTTTTAGTAAATTCGACCGATAGTTTCAGAGATTACTCCACACATACATACATTTTATCTCTTTATCATATTAGTAATTATTATAGATATAGACTAGCGTCCCGCACCTTCGCACGGCTTTTAATGCAAGTTTAAGGTGGATGCGGTATGGGCATGCCACAATTGCGGCGGTAAGTTCCCTCTTTGAGGAGTGGCTGGAGAGCCGCTACGGCATCCTCACCTTCCGCCTTACGCAGGTCCTCACCTAACACGGCTGCTTCGGGAGGTCCCTGTTACTGATAAGGCGGGAGGAAAGGCCCGGGTGTCACCATTGTGTGGATCGCCTTGAGGACACGGTGGAGGTCTGGCCTGCCTGGGCGGAGCTCCGCCGTGTCCTCGCGGAGGCCATGGTATGAAACGAGAGTGCATGGGAAGCCGTCACCTCCTTCTGCGAAGCAGTAATGTTCGCGAAGGAGGAAGCGGAGAGCGTGAGGGAGAGGCAATCCTTGCGCCCACGCGCCCCTAGCCGCCGCAGGAGACGCCCTGGGCGTCGGGAATCCATAGCGGACTCCCAGCCACCGTAGGCGCGGCCTTGCGGACGGCGACCAATGGTAGCTCACCGTCCGGTAAGGACCAGGCCCTGGTCGACGGCGCGTTATGTTCCACGCGCGCCTCGGGTTGAGTGCGATTGAGTGTAAACTTTTTCAAAATGATAAAAGTATAGCCTTGTGTTTAAAACAATATATGTCTTTACGATCGCAAGTATTGTAAACTATTTAGTCATAATATATAATACCTAACGTTTTGGAATCCATAATGTTTTTATCCTAATACTAGCTGAGCCGACAGATGTCCTGTCTTAACTATGAATATTGAATTCGCATTTTATATTACATAAATATGTTACGCGCAACTTTCTTAAGATTTTCTTAATATGATTGATCCTGTTCTTATAAACATACCATCACTTTGAAGTTCCTCCTTTGGCTCAATAACAACATCTAGTCCCTCACAAACAGCTGGTAACTCTTCTTTCATAGCAATGCTTTCTGTTTGACATTCATCAACAATACTTATGTGCACTATTGAAGATTTAATAAACCTATAAAACTCAAAGTGGTTTTGGTTTATTTGTGGATTGGGCTGTAAAAAGATGATTATAGTATTAGGAAAATATGCTGGTGATCACAGTCCTGGGACTGCAGCATGCACAACGGACCGAATGGGAGTCTACGTGCGGAAAAGGGAGTCCTATCATCATCATCCTGGGACTGTACAGATCTTTTATCAATATACTAAAGTCACTCAAAAGAACCCCCAGAAGTGACAATACTTAAGTAGGTCTAATGTAACCTCGCTGACCACCGTAAGCTATTGTTGCATAGCTCGCACTGACATGAAAGAGGATTGTTATCAAAATGCCACATTCTAGGTTCATACAGAAGTTGCAGCTGTATTATGTGGAACACTTATCATATAATAATTGTAAACTCCAACATTTGGCAAAACCATACATATCATCATGTACACTTGGCGTGAAATCCAGACACTATAGCCATGAGCTTGAGTGCAATCACTTCCTCATTATACTAAAATTATAAGAATAAATGGCTGTAGAAGAATACCTCACCTCATAATCCTCATTCATCCTCTGAGTGAACAGCTCCTCGGCTTTCAGACATTGTCTCAGTAATTGGTAGCATTGCTTTAGTTTCGTGCAGCAGAAAAAACAAGCAAGAATCGGTCTACTGTCTTCAGTTACAAACTGCAACAGAATATGACCTATACTATTTTATTTTATGAAGAAAATACTTAGTACCTAATGCTGTCCAAGCCAACAGACTCGTGGTTCTTAATTCTTTCTATGCGCATCTTACAGAGAATGCATGAGCATCGATCACAACAGTTGCTCAAGGCCCATTGGAGACTTTATTTACTTATACATATTTATTTAACGTCCAGGTTCCCTCATGTTGTTTTACAGACGCACTGAACTCTGAATCTTAATTTACTAGATGTATTTCAAACCTAATAGGTAAGTAATTAAAAAAATAAAAATATCAACTTACTGGAATATCAGTCAGCTTCTCATAAAGATTGTGCAAGTTCCTGTTGGCCACTACATACATGCGGACATTCTCCACTAAACATATCCTGCACATTGGTAGCTTTTCCATTTTTTAGTCACAATGTATGAGATGTGATAGTAAGATCAAATAAGAAAAACACTTGCGTTAGTTGCGTTGCCTACAAATAACGAGGAGAGGCTTGTGTTTTATTCAAGTTTGGAACGTAGCAAGTGGCGACCTGTAGTTTCTGCCTACGACCATGGGAAGAAAGGCGTAACTTTTGCTGATGTACTTCACAAAAAGCAGGAAAACACGTAAAATCCACACCATCACCAACAAAGTTTTTTTTAGGATTTTAATAAAAGAATTACTATAGTATTTACGCTTGTCGTTGTCAATGCACAGATAACTGTCAAATGTCAGGTGTCAGCTAGCTAGGGCTACGTTCCGAGTTAAGATAATATCGATTTGAGCGTACCCACACCCGTTCCGAATTGGCATGAGCCCGATTACGACGTCCCGTGAATCGTCATAGATGACGTCATGACATGCGCCATCTTGCGATGATGCCGTTTTTTTTTTTTGTAGGGCATCTCGCAGTTGGCCTTGAGAGGCCGTGACTGCTCAACCGGTCATTCCTGGGGCTGCCATTAAGATTTTACACTTAACGCCTCCAGCCAGGGCTTACAAACTAAAATTTACAAGCTAAGCGATTGCACGCTGAGGGCACCCCCTGTGGGGTACGGACCTCGGCTCAGGGCGTCAGTGATAGGGGGACAGCTATCTCTATTGGGGACAGGCCTGATCGAATTGGCATTATTATTATTATAGGGGGAATATAAAGCTACTGGCTCAGCTGCGGCGCGGGCTGGCGCTTCAACGAGCAAGGGTCGGTCGGGGCGATAATGCCGACCACGCGTAATACTATTATCACTGTGAGCGCTGTCAAAAATGACAGATGTGCTGTTTTGTTTTGAATCGTATCGTATCTTTAGCTAACTTAGATATAGTGCTTCTGGATAGAGTCACCACCTAACCAAATAAGAAGACGAAATTTGTGGTTTATACAAGTTTTTTAGCGCACGAGTGTTCCGTATTGTTGACAAAAATGACAGTTCTTAGCTGTCATAATCGTGATATCTATCTCGGACCGCAAATGATTGATGTGAGCGCTGACAGCGATATGTTTCTAATTCGGAATGTGGCCTAGGTTGCCATTAGCAAATAAGGCAACGTTCCGAGTTAAGATAATACCGTTTCGAAGTGCCACGAAAGCGATAACCATGTCCCGAGAATCGTCATGACATGGCTATCCTGCAATAACGCCGACCATGCGTGATAGTGATAAACTAATGTCACCGTAAGCGCTGTCAAAAATTACAGTAGTGCTGGTTTGTTTTGAGTCAAATCATGTCTTGAGCTAATTTATATTATTAGAAAAAATGCCTCTGGCTAGGGTCGCCACCTCACCAAATAAGAAGATGTGGTGTACACAAGTTTTATATTTTAGTGTAAATAGGTTTTAACATTGACTGAGCACTGTTAGTGCTTTCACGAGTGATCCGTATTTTTGATAAAAATCACAAGTCTCAGTCGTCACAATCGTGATATCTTACTAGTAAAGCAAATTATTAATGTGAGCACTCGCAGAGATATTTGTTAAGCATAATAATTATGTAACCTACCTACATAATATTTTATTTGTAATTGTCTGTGGTCATGTGGTGTGAAGAAAATATTATTATGAAATGTGTCAAAGTAGTTTTGTAGAAGATGGCTCACGTAAAATAAATATTGAGTGACGTCGGAGTTTTTGGCGGGATCGGGTTGGAACATGTCGAACGAATTTTCATTTTCATGAAATTTAGTGAAATAGCGAATTAAATTGTATAATTTTGGTAGTGAATTATTCAATTTAGTTATATGTGTGTGCACAAGTGTAGTGAAGGTGAAAATAAGTGACTAACGTGGACTTTTCGTGTTCCCCCAAAAACTCATGTTAGGTTGTTGTAAAGTTGCTACCGCTTTACAATAACTTTGACTTGACTGACTAAAGACGACTATGACTTTTATGTAACTTCGTGCCCGATATCGGGCCATTTACTTATCAAAATGAAAAATTACTTGACACTGGTTAGCCAGTGTCAAGTAATTTTTCATTTTTTGCATTATTTTTTTTTTATTTTTTTTGTAGTTTTTTTTTTTTGCATTTAGATGCACAAACCGTGCGAAGCCAAAGCCCAAAAAAAAAAAAAATATTGTATGTTTCTCTGGCAGTATGTCGTCACCCTCAGATTATAAAACAAAGGCAGATAGATCGCGCGGAATACCAACAGTATGACTATCAAACCAAATACTGTTTCAAAACTCGCTATGTTCTCAAGTTAATACGCCACGAAGCGTCGCATTATAATTAAGTATGTACGTCACTGAAAGCTTCAATATACCTTGAGAATAATGCCATCTTGAGTTTTTAAAGATTGCAAAAACAGTAAAAAAAGTAGATAGAGTATCTTTTCATAAGTAAATATTGATTATATAACTATTTGGCTATTATTTTACGTGATTTTTGTCCGTGACATCTAGAAACATAAAACTTTGACATAAACTTTTTTTTTGTCGGGCATCTCGCAGTTGGCCTTGAGAGGCCGTGACCGCTTAACTTTCAGTATATTACAAAGTTAGTACTCTGTGCGCTTAACTGGGCTATCCCTGGGGCTGCCATTAATAATTAACTTAACACAAAAAACATTCGGTGCTGCCAGTTTATATTACATTTACCCCTAAGTTGGGGAAAAAATATGCGATGCAAGCGTATCAATTTACAAAATCTTAATTTCGATGATAGTGTTTTATAAGTATGGCGTTTTTTGGTATTCGTTTGTTTGGGGTATGTTTTTAAGTACGTATGTAAATAAATATGTATGTGAATATGTGTGTCCGTTTTTATGTATTGGATGACTCTAATGATAATGATGTCCATCAGTCGATTCCCCATAATTATCATGAGTATCACGGGTTAAATGATGTTACCATAAAGTAAATATAGCTACTAAAAATATAATTACGACCCTTCACGACTTTTCTAAACGTAGGAATGTAGGCCCAATCCACAAAACATTTCTATTTATGCAGATTCCGCCTCATTTGCGGTGCACCTCACCGCAACCTACTTTTTGGCCGCTACGTCGTCGGCTTGGAAGCAAAACCCCTGACGAGCGGCCCCACCTTGCGGGTCCTCTTCGCTTCACCGTGGGAGCGGATCACGGCCACTGAGCCCCCCCGCAACGACAATGCGGGAACCCACTGGGGGGGATGTTACAGGGGTCAAGGGGGTATATTTAAAGTTGTTTTATCATAAAAAATGTCAATAAAAGTTGGAGGAATTTACTCCTTCAATATCTCCGTAACCAGAATTATCCCAGGTATGGTCGAGAACAAAAAAAAATATTTATATTGACGGCGAGTACAAGTGACTCTCGGCTTCGTAAAGTGTCTCTATACGTAAAGTTGGAAGGCTTCCCACAAGGTGGACCGATGGCGTTTTGAGGGCCGCAGGAGTCCGCTGGATGCGGGAAGCACAGAACCGAAATGGCGGAGCTTGGGGGAGGCCAATGTCCAGCAGTGGACGTCTTTCGGCTGTGATGATGAGGTACTACAAATTTTTTATGACTAGTTTTAAGGAAGTGATTATTTTACTTATAAATAAAAATACTTATTCCAATAAATATGTTTTTATTCACACTATAGTGTATGCATATGTACCAAACTACATCACATTATCCTGGTGACTTTGGTAACCTGAAATGTTTTTTTTTGTTTGTTTTCTTTATTTGTTTTTTTTTTTTGTTTTCACTTTCTGATATATTTCGATTATTACATTATTATTATCTTTTATTCCATTAAATACAAATATAAATTACATTTTTAAATATTAGAATAAGTATAAAATTATATAAAACCTTTAAAAGTATAAAAAAATAGTGGCCCATCGGCATCAGGAGCAGGGTCCAAGATGTCGGTGGTCAGGGCTCTAGAGAAAGGAACCTCCTGACTATGCGTGCCGTGTCTAGGAGTACTGCTTTCTGAATCAAGCCCTTGATCCAGCCGCGTAATGAGAGC
Source organism: Antitype chi (assembly GCA_947359405.1). Taxonomy (NCBI): domain Eukaryota; kingdom Metazoa; phylum Arthropoda; class Insecta; order Lepidoptera; family Noctuidae; genus Antitype; species Antitype chi. The sequence goes on from OX375837.1 coordinate 1,415,569, forward strand.
CTCCTGAGGTGTTGGTCGAGGCTCTTCGCTATTAGGCCATTTACTGTAACGATTATCGGTACAATGATTGCTGAGTCCACGTCCCATATGTCGACAACCTCGTGAGCTAAGTCAAGATACTCGATTTTCTTATCTTGCTCAGCTTTCACGAGATTCTCGTCATGAGGGACAGCGATATCAACAATCACTGCACGGCGTTCTCGTCGATCTATCAGCACAATATCAGGCTTATTGGCTACAATAGTCCTGTCAGTGATGATAGATTATTACATTTATCATATGTTACCAATGCTGGGACACAGCTCTCAGTGAGAGGGAGTGGGCCGTAATCCACCACGCGGGCCAAGTGCGGGTTGGTAGATGTCACATGTCTTCGAATTTTTGGTTCTAGGACATGCCGGTTTCCTCACGCCGGTTGTCACGATGTTTTCCTTCACCGTTTGAGAGCAGTGGTGATGAAATAATTTACACAAAGTAATGCGCCTCGCTGGGTTCGAACGCACGACCTACATGTCGTAAGTCGCCGCCGTTACCACTAGGTCACCACTGCTCGCAATTACATGGAAAATTTACAGTTATACAATAAACTAATGTACTAATTATTGATATAATAAATCCCCAAGAGAGGGTGGTTAAATAAATAATATTTTATTAATTACTTACAAGATATGTACTCGGAAAACTTCCACATAGGTACATGATTATATTTACTTCTAAAGAGTGATTTTTTTTTTAATTAGTAAATTCGAGCATATACATAAGTACTACATATTTTATATGACTAGTTTTAGGAAATGATTATTTTACTAATAAGTAAAAATACTTACTCCAATAAATATGTTTTCATTCACAATATCGTGTATGCATATGCACCAAACTACATCACACTATCAAATGTATACATTTGTTTTTTTTTTTTAACTTATGTACTAATTATATATTTATATAATAAATCCCGATGAGCAGAATCGATGGTTAAATCCCTACTTAATATTATAAATGCAAAAGTAACTCTGTCTGTCTGTTACGCTTTCGTGCCTAAACCGCTGAACCGATTGTCATGAAATTTGGCAGAGATATAGCCTGGGATATGGAGAAGGACATAGACTACTTTTTATATAGGTACATACGCTATAACCGACATCCACGCGGGTGGAACCGCGGGCAAAACCTATAAAATCATATTTTATTCATGATTACTTACAAGATAGGTTATTATGAAACTTCACACATATGATTTTATTTACTTCTAAAGAGTGCATTTTTTTAATGAGTATATTTGAGCTTATTGATAAGTAGTGTGCAATTTAAAAATATAAAAGCGCGCCTAACCGTTTCAGAGGTCATGCAAACACGTAAACGTTACCCTGGCAGTACTTGAATATCTTCGCAACGAAAAAATATAACCTCATCTAATGAACTTAAATGTATTTAAATACTAATAAGTAAAGTCTATTAGTTTACGACTAGTCTACTTATTCCATTATCATGAGATCAAAAAGTTACAATTAAAGCAATAGAAATCATATTTGAAGATGAAAATCCAATACGAAAGCACCGCCATCGTAATTGTGTAACGCACTATCAAAATACAATCTAAATCATTTTGAAGGATATTCCTAATGCATTGGTTCATATGTTCGAAAGAATTGTCTGCTCAACAACGTAAATAACGCAATAAATGTTGTTGTACTGTCAAAAGGAAAGGAATTCACTACTGTTACTGCCCCTGTGAGGTTAGATTGCATACAAAGACGCCATTGCATTTCGTATTGGATTATCAATACTTTTATAAAGTTTCACTCAGAATGCCAACTGCCGCGCCTCCTCTGCAAGAGATCTACTGTTATTATTTCACAGCATCCGGCCGGCCTGCGCAGGCGTCTGTCCTCGACACTTTGCTTCGATAGCTGCGAACAATGTGTTAACAATAAGTCACAATATTTCAAAATCAAAAGTTTATTCAAACTAAGCTGATGTCAGCACTTTTTTAACCGACTTCAAAAAGGAGGAGGTTATCAATTCGTCGGAACCTTTTTTTTTTATGTATGTTCCCCGATTACTCGAAGATGGCTGGACCGATTTGGATTTTGTTTTTTTTGTTTGAAAGGGTATACTTCCCAGGTGGTCCCATGATCATTAAATCAGGATCTGATGATGGGATCCTGGAGAAATAGAGAGAACTCTTCAAATTTTATAGGCACACAAAGCGATTTAGATATTTTTTGGAAGAGTACTTTCTCGTAGTGGTCCCATTTGGTGAAGATCTGATGAAGAACTTCGGAGATAGGCAACGGAACTCCTCAATAAATGATAGCAAATGGACTGGGATTGCCGAAATCGCATGTCTGTCTATTGTTTACACCAGTTCATAACATAACATCACGCCGGTACGCTGTGAAGGGGTAAGCACATGTGAACCACTAAAAAGTGAAAAATAAAAACTTTTTCCAAAAAAAAAAACAACCGACTTCCAAAAAAAAATCAAATACGAGCTGTATTTGAATTTTTTGTCACCGCCTTCCGAAATTAAAGTTATTTTTCACTTTGTAGTGTTTTTTTGGAAGTCGGTTGTTTTTTTTTTGGAAAAAGTTTTTTTACGTCAAAATTACATAAGACAGTCCCCTGACACGCCCGCCCTTCACCACTTCCTAGTGCTTTAGCTGAGAAGAAGAAGTGGCGCAACAAACTGTCCAGCAGCACAGCTGTCTGTTATGTTAGAAGAACTTGATTCTACAGGAAAAGTTTTTATTCAGTGCGCAAACTGTAACCATGAATTCAGCATATCATTCTAGACCCCCCAGCGCAGAAATTGTTCCTGTATACAATGGTAGGTAAGTAATTAACGTTACGAAACACAAAACATTAAATAATTGCCATATGTCAGTTAGCACACGGTAATATACCAAAAAATATTGTAGCGGCACCACAGAAAATACTTCGCAACAATATCTAAAAATACAAAAAGAGAAGTGGCGCCATCTACAATGCCACAGGCGAACTACGCAAGACCCACGTCACAGAAATCCTAGATCGCGCAGTCATAATTTACCGCGCGACTCGCAAATACTCGCGATACGACATCCCGACATCAACAGTCGGGCAAGAGGGTATTTTCCAATTTATTAAAAACTATTTTAAATTGAAGATTTGCACGAAATATGTACCAGAAAAATAAAAATAAAATTTATATCCATTTTCTCAATTAAAAACAATTTAAATCAAATGTATTTTTCGTTGTTTTGAATTTACCGCAAAAACGCTCCTTACCATGACTTTTTTCCCACGTGACCACACGTGACGTCAGCTTTGTGTAAACTAAAGTAGTTGTAAACAAGTGAATGTCGAGTTTATAATTAACAAGATTTTAAGTGGATAGAAAGTAGTATTACTGGCGTGCGGTGCCTCTGAGCACAAATACCTCTAAAACTGCGCCAAACTAAGTATTTGTACCGGTGCCGTTTACACAAAGCTGACGTCACGATATCACGTGATAAAAAGTCATCGTAAGAAGCGTTTTGGCAGCCTTTTCCGAACTTTGTTGTGGTCAGCTTCCAGTCTAACCGGATGCAGCTGAATACCAGTATTTTACATGAAGCGACTGCCTATCTGACCTCCCCCCCCCTCCCCCTAGGTAAAACTGGTTGTCAGAGTTTCAGGCTTCTGAAGACCCGTAACGACTGTCAAAGAGTCTCGGTATGTAAAGATGGTCACCCATCCACGGATCAACCGCGGCAACCGTAGCTTAACCTAGTAGATCGTACCGTGCGGCTGTTATTACTTAGCCACGGAACATAAAAAAAGAATGTATGACTTACAATTACGAAGTATGTTTAACATTGCTTCGATTACATCATCAGGTATTTGAGTGGATGGGTTTGATCTCTCTCTGAGTGCAGTCAGCGATTGCATGATTGCCAGCTCATCCATTCCAGCACTAGGCACCGGCGGCGGCGGCGGCTGGAAAATACAAGCAAATACAATAAAACCGACGTCGTATCGCATCGTACGATGTGCAGTTATTAAAAGACGCGAATTTAAAAAAAAAAAACGGTACGTTTCTAAGTCCTTTTTTAACGAGTCTGCCACAGACGGTTTTCTGAAGATCTATGCAACATTGCCATAGTTCCAAAGGGAATTGCTCACTTAGGGTGATCTGGCTAAGCGTGGACAAGATCTTTATTATTAATAATAATAATTGAAATGATTGAGTGTGTTCAATACAGATTCCTGCGTACTATACATTATAGATGCTATGGATATTATTTGCCATACCAAGATTTACTAGCAAAGTATAAGCTTGCAACACTTGAAAATAGACGTAAGTATTTAGAAGCCATGATTTTATATAGTATTATTAGTAATAAATTGGACTGCACTGAATTGTCTAACATGTTATGCTATGCAGTCCCTAGAACAGTCCACAAGCGAAAGGTGCGCGCTGGTACATTATATTCAGTGGGCACTTGCAAGTCCAACTCTGGCTTGTGCTCGCCTTTTCGCAGAATGGTCGATTCCTACAATAGGACTTTTGAACATATTGATATTTTTGCATGTACTCCATAAAGGTTCAAAACCCTTATTCTTAAGGAGCTATCCTGAATAGCATTATATACTTTTCTTATTTGCACCATCTCTCTTGTTTATTATATACCGTAAAACGGGGCTACTTTAACAGTAGGGGTAATTTTGACAGTTTATGGAGCTACTTAAACAGTGCGCTAAAATACTGTTTAAAAGTGTGTCTATGATGATTAAGTGCCTATAATTTTGTAACCTACTTAAGTGATAATAAAAATGACTTATTGATTTCTAAAACTTGTTGTTTTTATTTAAATTTCTTGTATAATGCATACAGTATTGAATTATTTATTCAAAATGATGTTCAAGTAACCCCTACATTTTAAATCTCTGACATAAGTTGCATTTTAATGCCTTGTCAAAGAAACCCCACTTCCGCGCGTAACTTTGACATTATAAAAAAGAAAACTTTGGGGGACCTGTGGGGCTTTATATTAGTATGAGTTTGATAGCCAAAGGCCAAATAGCCAATTGTTCTGTTGGAATAAAAAAAAACGTTAATTTTGGTTGTTAAAAAAAGTAATTACCAATACTATGCCAAAACCTGTGGAAAGTAGCCCCGTTTCACCGGTACATATCTTAACACGATAGTTAATTTAATAAGATAAAAAAAAAACCTTGTATTACTTGACCCTAGTGATTATTTTCACTGTATTGTATCTTTTTGTTAACCCGTGAACAGCGTTGTGGGCTGCAATATTGTTTGTACGTTTTGTGTATTCCTTGTTTCTATGTTTTCTATTGTAGCTGTTTGTTGTTCCTTTTGAATAAAAATAAAATAAAATAAAAGACTTGCATTTTATAAACTAAGTACTTATCTATAAGAAAGCAAATATTATAATAAAGTTGTAGCAAGATGGAGGAATATGCTTCATCTGGCAGTGAAAATTGAAACCTTGCCGAGTAAAATCTTTGTATTATGCATATTTTTTTAGCGTGAAGTGCAGTTTCAGTGTCGGGAGAGGAGCGATCTCGGAGTCCATTATAAGAAAAACAAACGTTTGAAGCAGCGAGTAAACACAATAACATCAATAGGTTTGTCATTGTTGTCAGATATGACATCTCTAACGTCAAGTGAAAAGACTCAAGATGTGATTTCATTGACGTTAGGGATGTGCGATATGCATCGATACTCAAGTGGGTCGGTATAACGGGATTTGATTGATTTCACATCGATTTAACAATATACGATCCTCTACTACAAAGTGATAAAGGTAGTGAGGATCGTATCAAAAATCGTATTACTGTAAAATTGTAGTGGTCAGATCTATGTACTTGTGTTTAGTTAAAAGAGAAAAATTAAAATCTCAAGAAAAATACTATTAAGGAGGGCCGTTATTTTATACGAGTACTACTGACATTGGCAGAATTGTTCGGGCAAAACCGGGACTCTGTTTGCCATAGTAAGAAATTGAATTTAATGAAAGGCAAACATATTAAAAATGATTAGTTAAAAGCGATTTAATATCGATAATCCGATCGAAATGATCCATTGCGAAGCAGAATATCGATACAAAGCAACCGGATCGACCATCTCTAAGCGATATAGTAGGAGTTGCCAGGAAAAAATATGTTAAAATACTAATAAAGTTATTGATTGTTTTATTTTAAAACAATGTAAATTAGTATACACTTCTCATACAGTATTGATCGGTACTCGTTTTGCTGACTTACCCTTTTTTAGGTTACCGTAATTGATTATCTAATCGATTACAAACTGAAATTGATGTTTTATTTTCGTGCTGGTTACACTGCGTCAAACAAATGACTATGCTTTTTAACTGGTGGATACAGTTTAAATACTGTTTATTTCGACTTTTTGTGAGTGTATCTGGCTAATATGTGGTGTGAAAAAGTATTTATTTCAAAATTGATAATATTGTTTAGTAAAAATAATTTTTACCGGTCATCTTGTCCACGCTTAGCCGAAACTGGTGATTTCCTTTGCAAAATATTAAGAGCTATGAAAGAAAATTCTCGCTCGGCTCACTTGGTACACACACATACCAGCAAGTGACTGGGCTCTCATTCTACTGCTCGCAGTCGCTCATAGACCAGCGACAAAACTATCTGAACTACACACTCGCTACTCGTTGCTCGCCAACTAGGTTCTAGTTGCTAGCTCTAATCGGTTAATCGTCGGCGGTGGACAGGCAGGGAATTATATAAATAAGTGCCCGTGAAAACCATAAAATGATACACGTTATATATGCATTTAAAGGAAATATTTAGCGGCTCCATAAATACACGAACAAAAGTTATCATCAGAGGTCGGAGTAGGTAGACGTCAAACGTAGAGGATAATGTCGATATGCCTCCAAAACACCGGAACTTCACATTTATTGTGATATTTGTTCCGGAATTTTGAAATTAGCACGAATTTGTGTTTAAGGTGAAACACGTATTGATAATATCAATCTACGCTACCAGTGTTAGCTAATGGTGAAAGAAATCAGTATTTTATTTTATACAAAAATACCTTGGAATAGTTACACCGTATTTTGTCCCTTACTGTTGAATTAGAAATGACGCTTGACGCACATTATGGATAAAATGGCATGTACATATTATAATATCTTGACGCAAGTATATAAAATCAATCTACCTACTCCGACCTCTGGTATAATACTTACATGATTGTACGACGGTTGATTGGAATGACGCATTAGATGTTGAAGTTGCAACTGCTGAGGCGGTAGCTCCTGAACAATACACATTGTATCATGAAAACACTTAAAACTGTATCATGAAAAATCACAAAGTTATAAGCTTGTTATGGTACCTAGTTGTCTACACAAACATGGTCACCACGCGGCCCCCCGTCGTGTTGTGCTCATTGATAATAATTAGGCAGTAGGTACCTAATTGTACGGCGATTGTATTGTAATTAACTGGTGATAACATTTTCCATCACACTTGCAAAACTTTTTTAGGAAAAAAATAATAACATGGTGTAATAATTATTGGAGTCGATTCAGTTACTTATTCTGAACAAACTATATTAAGGTTTCGCATACTAAAAATTATGTTGTTTCAGTTCCCTTGAGAACCATGAAATGATACACGTTATATGTGCATTTAAAGGAAATATTTAGCGGCCCAATAAATACACGAACAAAATTTATCATACTAACATGATTGTAAGACGGTTGATTGGAATGACGCAGTAGATCTTGAAGTTGCAACTGCTGCGGCGGTACCTCCTGAACAAATAACATTAATTGATGTCAAAGTTGCATGAAATTATTTCAGTGAAATCTTTGGTACGTTCATGACTACATTGCCTCCATAAGTATATTCCATTCATTTCTGATTTTTTAGATAAGTAGCCATATTTTACAGGAAAACTATAGAGGTTTGGGACACTGTTTTAACTGCGCAAAAATTAAAAATCCTATCGGTAAACCGGGGTTACTTTAATCAATATTGAGCTTTGAAGGTTCATATTTCTTAAATTTGTGGTTATATAAAAATACAAAAAATGTTATAGAGGTATGAGGAACAGGGTGTAAAATCCACTCATACTCTATGGAAAAGGGAGGATCCTCCGACCAGACGGGTGTTGTGTCTGGTGGGCAACTGCCCGACGGTTGATGTCGGGATGTTGTACCTATGCCAATCGCGCGGTAAACTTTAACTGCGCGATCTAGGATTTCTATGACGTGCGTCTTGCGTAGTTCGCCTGTGGCGTTGTAGATAGCACCACTTCTCTTTTTGTATTGTTACATATTGTAGCGAAGTATTTTTCTGTAGTACCGCTACAATGTCATATAATCGGTTTTTTTATAACTCCCGATTCCTGTAATAATACGTGAAAAAATATGGCTTTATTTTGAAAAAATAAAAAGTGACTGATCAAAGTTATACTTTGGATGAAGGGTTAATTTGACACCCCCCTATTTTATTTCGTGATTACAAAGTAAACCCCAATTATAATGCCAATACAATTAAAAAATCAAATACTGCCAACAGGAAAAATAATTACAACATTTTGTAAGTGAATTCCCAGTGTCCTCAGAAAAGCATTTGACAGTTCTTTAGTGTTGCTAAAAAAAAAAAACTACCATGTTGCGTTTCGTTTTACGCAATTAGCGATTTTATATGAAATTGAAGTTTTGATCAGTCAACCCGCGAATCAAAGTAACCCCGGTTTACGGTACTAATTTTATAAATATGAAAGTTTGTATGTTTCGTGTTTGGTTATTTAGATGTTTGTTACTCAATCACACAAAAACGGCTGAACGGATTTATATGAAACTTGGCATACAGATAGATTATAACCTGGATTAACATATAAGATACTTTTTATCCCGGTAATACGTTCCCTTGGGAAATTTTTGACCTCAACACGGGTGAAGCCGCTGGCAAAACCTAGTATACTATAGAAACAAAATGGTTTTTAAGAAGGCCTTTTGAACTACGAAGTAGTAATTTTTATCAAATAAATAAATAATAGTTTAAAAAACTAAAAAACACACTTAAAAAAGCAAACTAAAAAAAGGAGAAAATAATTGAATTCAATTAAACAGCGTGGCGTGCTTGACATTAATTGATTATAAAAATACCTCAAAAAGCACCCCACGCTTTTTTTTTAAATTATTGAATTGTCATCGGTCCTCGATAAGTTTATAAAGTTTCAATGAAATCTGACCGTTTAAAGTGGGTCAAAATCGCGCTCTAAGGAGTCGGTTACATACAAACAAACAAACATACAAGTGAAGCTAATATAAAGCGTGTAATATTGTTAGCAATGTGAAACATACATACAGGATAAGTTCTTATTCAGCATATCATTCTAGAACCCCCAGCGCAGAAATTTTTCGTCGCATATACAAAAAAAAAATCTTCAGTTTCATAAAAAAACTGCAATACCTACGCGGTCAAAATGTATGAAACAGCTGTTTTTTTTTTAGTCTATAGATCTAGAATGATATGCTGAATTCATGATTACAGTTTGAGCACTGGATAAAAACTTTTCCTGTATATGTAGTGCAGATCTTTCCTTGACACTATGAAATGATACACGTTATAATTACGTGCATATAAACGAAATATTTAGCGGTTCGATAAATATACGAAAAAAAAGTTATCACACTTACAGGATTGATTGACTGAGGTGGATTGCAAAGACGCAGTAGATCTTGAAGTAGCAACTGCTGAGGCGATAGTTCCTGAACATGACACATAAATTAATGTCAAAATTGTATGAAATTATTTCAGTCAAATGTTAGGTACGTGCATGACTACATTGTGTACGTTACTCCAGTAGGAAAATGGCTCCTAGAGTGATATGAGTAGAACGTATAAGTAGTGCGTAATGTGCTGTAAATGTGCGCCCCGACCGACCCTTGCTCGTTAAGGGTCAATTCTCACCGAGACGCGGCGCGACGCGCACTTTTTAAGATAGCAACAGAATATCTAACTTATTTACAACACGAAAAGGTATAATTTCACTACGAGCGCGAAAGCGTGTCGAAGAACGCTAAGGTGCACCGCGTTGTGCAGCCCGTATACCTTATTGTGAAGTAAATAAGATCTACTTTGTATCGTGATCATAAAAAGTGCGCGTCGCGCCGCGTCTCGGTGAGAATTGACCCTAAAGCGCCAGCCCGCGCCGCAGCTGAGCCAGTAGCTTTAAATTCCCCGATTAATAATAATAATGCCAATATTTTGATCCAGCATGTCCCCAATAGCTGTCCCCCTATCAGTGACGCCCTGAGCCGAGGCCCGTACTCCACAGGGGGTGCCCTCAGCGTGCAGTCGCTTAGTTTGTAATTTTTTTGTTTGTAAGCCCTGGCTGGAGGCGTTAAGTTAACTCTAAATGGCCCCAGGAAAGCCCGGTTAAGCAGTCACGGCTTCTCAAGGCCAACTGCGAGATGCCCGACAAAAAAAAATGTAAAGTGCGCCCAATTAAAAATTAGTGCGGTTTGTGGTTTTGGAAAAAAACTATTCCTGCTGGAGTAACGAGTAAATTCAAAACGAATGATCGGAGAGAGAAATATTGTGCATGAGCTTATAATTGTGCAAATATGTGCACCGTAAATATAATTTATGGTCTTCAGGTTTTCAGGTTATTGCATTTTCTGCTGGAGTAACGTTTTGCAGAATCGTGTATCTCTAAAACTATTGTATGTGCGCCTGTAGGCTAAACATACACGAGTAGCTCTCTATTTGTGCGTACTTGTGACGGAACCAGATTTAAGAAAATCTTTATGACTAACTTCCGCCTGCGCTTCGCCAACGTGGAAGTCGGAAATTATCCCGCGGGAACGTACTACCGGGATAAAAAGTATCTTAGTGTTAATCTAGGTTATAATCTATCTGTGTGCCAAATTTCATCCAAATCCGTTCAGCCGTTTTTGCGTGAAAGAATAACAAACATCCATACATAAAAACTTTCGCGTTTATGATATTAGTAAGGATTTTCAAGTCATCGTGCTTTTTTGAAAACCCGGAAATGATCGTAGCGCCTAAATGAGACAACGTACAAGCTCGCTGAAAACTGTATTCGGTCCTTTTTGGTGCTTATTATTAAAAGCGCCAAAAAAGACCGAATGCCACAAAAAACCGTAAAACCATAAAAAGTTTCAAAATTGTACATGCATGCGTTATTGAATAATAATGCTAAGTCAAAAAAACGGTGTCATAACTTTGACGGTAAAATACAAGAAACTGGCTCAAGGGTGCGGGTTGTTCAAAAGAGATACCGCGGCCCCTGGCACACAGGCAACTGAGGGAACACGGGTGGGTTTTAGTCAGTAAAAGTCTGACACGCCCTCCTGCTCCACCCAGAGCGAGAGAAGTTATTTGATGATTTCCCACCCAAAAAAAAAAAAACCCAAAGGTGTAAACCAAAAGAACTTTTAAACTACGCAACGGTTTTTAGTGCGGTTTTCATTAATAGACCGAGTGATTCAATAGGAATGTTTATATGTAAAAAACTAAAAAACACGCTTTAAAAACCAAACTAAAAAAGGAGAAAATAATTTAATTCAATTAAAAAGCGTGGGGTGCTTTTTGAGGTATTTTTATAATCAATTAATGTCAAGCACCCCACGCTTTTTAATTTAATTAAATTATTTTCTCCTTTTTTAGTTTGGTTTTTAAAGCGTGTTTTTTAGTTTTTTAAACGATTATTTATTTTCTATTTTTTAGTTCTGCTAACTACAAAACGTGTTTTTTTTTCTCATTTTTTTTTATAATTATTAAATTGTCATCGGTCCTCGACAAGTTTACAAAGTTTCAATGAAATCTGACGGTTTAAAGTGCTGTCAAAATCGCGCTCAAAGATTCCGTTACATACATACATACTATTTATTTATTTATTTATTTTCTCACCACAATAAACATTGCAAACATTATTACAGTTACGGTACATGATATGGTTTGGTTTACTGTGGGAGACTGGTGCCTAAGCTAGGCTTTAAGGGCCTGTATTTCAGGTCACCAGGTCTCCACCCTCCAGCAGTTAGATACATTTAATAGTAATAGCAAAAAATAAAAGTGATTTAACTTTAAACTGAGAAAATAAAACAAAAATAACAAACAAAAAAGAATGGTTTGGTTTAGTGTTAGTATTGTTAGTAAACATTTGTAGTGAGAGCGTCAGTAAGTAGATGTGTTTTGTGTGTGTATGTCTGAGAGTGCGTGGGTGGGGGTCAGTGTGTGGGGCGTGCGTGTGTTGAGGGGAGTGGGTGAAGATTTATTAAACCGTATTTGGTACTTTAAGTCACGATGGCAAGCAGTTTTTCGGTGTCATCATAGTTGAGTCCCAGGAGCCACGTGGTTAGCTTCTTTTTGCATTGCCCCTTATTGAGGTGAAATATGGGCTGGAAATGATTGATTTTGTTGTACAAAAATCGTCCCAGAAAGCAAAAGAAGCGGTTAGAAAAAACAGTCGAAAGGGGAGACTGAGTGCGACTTACGGGATTATATCGTCTCTTACCATGTGTCATTGAGGGGTGATATGTGAGTAATGAATGTTGTTTTAGTAGAGTGTTCAGGATAAATAGTTGTCGTGCTGTTAAGGTATTTGATTGCTTGTATAGAAGATCTGTAGGATAACGGTATGGAAGAAAATTAGAGACCTTTAATATAGCTCTCTGGGCTCTCTCGAGTTCAAGGAAAGTGGTTTTAGGTGCACCACCCCAAATTATTATGCAGTAACTCATCAATGACTGAACGAGGGCGAAGTAGACTGATCTCTTTAGTTTGTCATCCGCCACGTGTCTCAGAGTTTTAAAAACATATATCAATTTACGCAGCCTAGTAATGAGTAAGTCTATATGTTGGTGAAATCTAAGGGTGTTGTCAATTATTACCCCCAGATATTTCACAGATTCGGCTTTAGAAAGGTGGAGACAAGTGCAGGTAGCATCCTGCGGTGTTGGGCACGAGTGGACTTTAATGGTGCTCGGCATTGTAGGTAGATTGGACTTTTTTAGAGCAAAGGTAACGTAATGAGTTTTACTCGCATTAAGTGTTAGTACAATACTACGTAGGCATTCTGTGACAGTATTAAAGCCCGACTGGGCGTACGAGTACACATCGCTCCAGGAATCCCCACTAAACAGGAGGGCTGTGTCATCAGCAAAACTTACAATTCTGCCCTTAGGAAGGGTGAGCATACCCAGGTCGTTAATATAGATGAGGAAAAGGGTCGGGCCAAGCACGCTGCCCTGAGGCACTCCGTAGGTGACTTTCTGTTCATCACTAAGAAGATCATCTATCTTAACGCACTGAGTACGCCCACTGAGGTAGTCTTTAAATAGCTGAAGTTGAGTCCCTCTAATTCCCAAGTTCTCCATCTTTTGAGTCAGTATAGGCACAGAAACCGTGTCGAATGCCTTAGCAAGATCTAAGAATATGCCAAGGACTTTTTGCCCTTTGTCTAGGTTTGTAACGATATAGTTCGTCAATTCATGGACTGCATCCGAAGTTGACTTGCCAGAGCGAAAGCCAAACTGAGATGAGGAAAGAAGATTATGCTTTTCCAAGTAATCGACCAGTCTAATGTTCATTACCCTTTCTAGCACCTTCGACAGGGCGGGGAGCACAGCTATAGGCCTGTAATTATCAACACGGTTTCTGTCCCCATTCTTAAAGATCGGGTGTATAATGGATTTTTTAAAAACTTTCGGGAATTTGCCTGTGGAGAGTGCAAGATTACAGATGTATGTTAAAGGTGGAGTAATCAAGACCTTATGTCTTTTTAGGAGGTCACTGGATATCTTATCCCACCCCACTGCGCAGTTACTGCGTAGAGTCATTAATAAGTTTCCCACCTCGACCTCGTCGGTAGGTAAAAGTACCATGGATTGGGGAAGGTTATCGTTGGCAACAGTGAACGATTCCGATGAATCGCTCACTATTTTCTCAGCAAGACGTTCACCAACAGAAGCAAAGAAGTCATTTACACCGTTAACTGATAGCTTTGGGGTGTTTGATAACTTTAGGAGAGGTTTGGAGGATTCTTTGTGAGGTGCCCTATTTGTTAGTGTGTTTATTGCCGACCAAAGTTGCCTAGGATTATTACCAGCTTTTGTCACCTCGCTTTTTTCATATTCCCTTTTTAACTTTTTTAGTAGTTTGTTACAGAAGTTTCTGTACCTAGTGAAAGTTATCTTTAGTGTTTCGTTAGTTGGTGACTTTTTAGTTTTTTTATGAAGGTTGTCTCTGTGTCGAATGCAACGAAGAAGCCCTGGCGTTATCCATGGCTTTACAATTGTTTTACGGTTGGGTACTTTGACAGATTTAGAGTTACTTTCAATCACTTTTTTAATCGAGTTGACCATGATTTCAGCCGCTTCGTCAGGATCTTGAGTGTTGTAAACATGACTTAAGTCAAGTAGCTTTAAGTCAGCATTTAACTGGTCATGATTAATGCGTACCACTGTTTTTTTCCCGGGTTGTTTAGAAATCTTTTTTGCAAGAAATAATAGTACTGTGTCATGGTCAGTTAATGCAGAGTGCGCCACTAGCGTTGAGGCAGTGTATTGTGTTTTTAGAATGAAGTGATCGAGACATGAGTTGAGTCGAGTGGGGAGAGTATGTGCAGGCAATAGGCCATGTGATGCTAATAAGTTTAGATAGTTATACTTGCTTGCATCACGAGATTGATCATTGATATTTACATTTATATCGCCAGTGATTACGATATTTTTAAAGTGTGCGATACTAGTTAAGGTCATATTTAGGGAATTGAGAAAGTTAGTAATGTCTTTGTTGCCTGGAGGGCGGTAAATGGCTAGTATTATAGTGTTGTGGTCTACTTGTATTAGGAGACAATTTGCATCTGAAAATGAAGGTTCTTGCACAGAAACGTCAAGGGAGGTATGTACATACACTACCACTCCCTCATTCTGTGTAATATTGTTCTTGGATGAGAAAGAGTTGTAACCTGTCAAGACAGGGATGGTGTGAGTATTGGGCAGCCAACATTCAGTTAGAGTAATTATATCCCAAGCTATTTTAGTCCTAGCTAGTATCGTGTGTAAACCTGTTATATTTTTTGAGATACTTCTAATATTTTGATTAAGAATTTTGAGTGACTCAGTGGGTATAATATTAGATGGAATACAATTGTCAAGATCGCATGTGGTCGAGTCCGACACAGAGACGGAATCTATATTAGCGCAGTTATTTTGTATTTTATCGAATGGTAAATAACAAATTATTCCTGATTACATTTAAAAATATTAGTGTCAGGGCCAGACTGTTATTCATTTTTTTATGCTCCAGGTAGGTGCTGCTACCGGCACAGGTAGGTAAGTTAATAATTTTGTATAATCCTGCATAAAGTTGGTAGGGACAAGCAATCATAAAGGTTAGGTTTATAGTGTAGATGTGTGTGTGTATATGTAATTTGTGTGTGATGAAGGTGTATTTGTAGTTTGTATATGTGTTTCTAGGATATTTAGCATACTTCAATATTTGCGTTGCAGGGTTTCGTTGGAGAAGGATTTTGCTAATACTTTTGCAATGGCGTTTAATGGCTAGGGAAAAACGTATTAATATCGTTAGATGTAAATAAGCGTGTGATGTACATTTTTTTATTAGAATATAATGTTGTGTGTAGGTGGGTATGAGTTGAGTGTTAGTAGTGGGTAATAACATTAATATTATACTAAATTGATACAAGATTTTAGGAGTATTTTTAGACACTAGAGAAAAACATAAAGAACGGTAAACTAGTCATTTCTGCCTGCGTAGTTTTGTTAGATCATCTTCGGAATTTATAAGTCGGCTCGGCATACCTTGTTTTTCTCGCACATATACTTTGCCATTGGCGGTCCAACATTGCTCGTAGTTGCTACTTCTTATAAACTCTCTTGCGAGGTAGTGGAGACGTTTACCCATAGTGGTTAGGACTTCCGATACGTATAACGGATGCTTAGGACCTTTTTCTTGTAAATGGCTGGAGTTGAGACGATTTTCCTTATTGTTTTTATTGTAGTTTTTTGTTGATAATAAGAACTGATCTTTAAATGCAGTTGACGTGAATTCAACAAAAACGGTGCCTGGTGACTCTGTTTTACTCTTCAGACGGAAGATATTTTTTATATCCGAATTTAAAACGGGATGGTTAATGACATCGCCGAGTTTCTGAATAGATTCTGCAAGGGTTACACGGGTTTCAGGTTTTGTAGGTTGAATATTTTTTATTTCAATTGTTCCCGCTTTCATATTTCTTTCGAGAATGTCTACTTTTTGTTCTAAGGTTTTTATGACTTTTTGGTTGTTGTCACACTTCGAGTGTAAGTTATTTATCTCCTTCAAAGCGTCATCGTATTTCCGAGCTCAACCCGAGCTAATATAAAGCGTGTAATATAAAAAACGGCTACCAGAACCAAGGAAGGCCGCAGGCGCGCAAATTACCCACGGAGAGTTACATACTGACATACAAGTGAAGCTAATATAAAGCGTGTAATAATATACCGACTTCCGCGCGAGCGAAGCCGCAAGCAAAACCTAGTTTAGTAATAAAATAAAAAAATTGTAATATGTGCATATTAAGGAAATATTTAGTGGCTCGATAAATACACGAACAAAAGTCATCAGACTTACTGGTTTGTACGTCGGAGCTTGATTGAGTTGACGCAGTAAATCTTGAAGTTGCAACTGCTGTGGTGGAAGGTCCTGAACAAATACATTACGGATGCTATCACATTTTTCTACAAATATCGCTGATTTACTGATACTAATTGTATGAAGAGGATTCACAAGGTCTTCATAATTAGTCTATAATGTACACACTGCTGGTACACAGGCCTCCTCTCTGTGAGAGGGAGTGGGCCGTAATCCACCACGCGGGCCCAGTGCGGGGTGGTAGATGTCACATGTCTTCGAATTTTTGGTTCTAGGACATGCCGGTTTCCTCACGATGATGAAATATAAGCCCATTACCACATTTTCACACAAATACAATAATCTAAGAAAAAATGAAAAAAAATAAAAATGGCGTCTGAATAGGAACCAGTAGGTATAGCTAGATCAACTGCATATTTTAGCTTCAAACTAAAAATTGTGGCTTATATAGTCTTCTATACTATACCCAAAATATTGTGTAATTAAAAAATAACTTTTTTATTTATGAGAAAAATAAAGAACGCTCTCAACTTTCTTCATACATTTTCTACACGCGGTTTGTTAACGCCAAGAGCTAACTATAAAACTTTTAAACGCTAACATGAGGGGGATCTGGAAATTTACCAAGAAATGGATAGAACTGTCTAAACAGCTCTTTCCAGGCTTCTAAAAGCCTGGAGCGGTGATTCAAAGCCTTGCTATGAGAATCGGCGGTTTTGTGGACTGTAATAAACTTTATGTGGCGGCATACACTGACTTGGAAAGAGGCTATTTTTTGGTATGGAGAAACAGGAATAAGAGAAGGACACAGAATGCAGCGCCTTACCTTTCTAGAAGTCTGGAGTCGCCTTCCTGCTGCTAGGACTTTGCACGTCCTCGATTTGTAGGTTAAAACCACGCGGCCAGCCGGCGTGGTTTCACGGATAAACGATTCCTATTTCTTACACAGCACTTCAAATCAGTGTAAATTGATAAGTAGGTAGGTCTAGTTTCATAAATAGACCGAAAAATCTGGATTTATCGGGAAATCCAGCTATATTAGCGGTAAAAGCTCTGGAGAGATGCTTTCGCGGCAGCGGATTAGAACGAACTTGCTTCCTTTCAAAAATGGCGTCCGTTAAGGTCAATCTTCTTCCAGCCTGGTATTGCTGTCTCGCTCTGGCCTATGGTAGACGCTGCAGGAATGAATAGGAAGGAAGGTGATTGATGGGAAACGTACCTACTACCGCCACATTCTAATATAACTAAAAGTCTAAAGATTTGAAGTAGGTAGATTTGGATATCAGCGATGTATATGGCGGTAACACGGTTTGTCATTCCGCGCTTAGACGCGCCCTCAGGAAGCACGTTTGTATCGCTTTCTATAAAAAAATAAATACAATCAAAATAATAATAAATAAATAAATAAAATGTTTATTGCATCAACTCAAATAACTTAATCTAGTTCCAATGGGGAGAATCCTGTTAAGCAAATAGTTTGCTTGTGTTAGGACACTCCGCCCTTCCCCTGGTTATTTATTTTCTATTTAGTTTTTGAGCCAGTACAAAATAAATTATACTTAAACTTAAACCTATAACAAAAGAATGAAAAGATAAAAAAGAAAAAAACATCAAAAAGCGCGCTGGAACGTGTGTGATTATGTGTGGAGATGGTGTGGAGGTAGTGGTGGTGAATGTGTGCATGTGAGTAGTGGGTGTAAGTGTAGGAGTGAGGTTTGGGTCTACTCGTTATACATTGTGAGGATTTAATATAATCTACTAAATTGGAGTTAAACTGCAGAATTATTTGATTTTTGTAATTGCTGACTAACCCTACGAACTGGTCTTGGGATCGGAAGATAATGTTCCTAGGACATTATCTTCCATTAGCAGCAGAAATATCATGGTGTAGTATATACAGGGTGGAAACTTTCAGCGGGGCAGTAAGGGGAAGTACCTTATCCGTTGCAGCTACGCGAAAATGGTCTTAAGAGACTATCCATATTTTTTTATGGAATTTTGATCCCCATTCACAGATTTTCAAAAAAAATTACAGTTAGCAAGAAAATAGCCATTTTACACAAAAACATTTTTTGATGCCAATCGACCCTGTTTCTAATACAGATCAAAAACTTTTATAGGACCAACCATCGTTGGAGTACTCAAAAAGTCACAAATTGCAAAAAAATGGATATGGATAGTCTCTTAAGACCATTTTCGCGTAGCTGCAACGGATAAGGTACTTCCCCTTACTGCCCCGCTGAAAGTTTCCACCCTGTATATTTATTTAATTATAGTATCATTGATTGCACCATATTTTCTACTTCGTCATAGGTCTTTGACTTAAGCCATTTCGACAAAGCCTTTTTGCATAATAAAGTGTAGTGCTGTACTGTGGTTGGTAAAGTAGAAACTTTTCGAACCAAAAGTATTATAGACCTCATCAATCGCTTCCCAGGCGTGATCGAGGTCAAGAGCAGGTCCATTTAGTAATAAAAAAAAAATTAAAAAAAATTAAGTAAGCATTGGGTATTTTGGAGGTAGTGATGATCATGAATATGTAATCAGTTTACCTGAATACATGACGTCGGATGAATATCCTTTTTTAGTGTCGTAATGACGCATAATATGTCATCCATTTTTGAAACGCAAGTTCTTTAACGCAGCTTGCGGAAGGGGTAAGCGAGGGCGCCGAATTCGAAAATGAGGTCCAAATAAACATCCAAAACTGTCGTTGCAAAAATTTTGAAAATTTTCATCATAGGTGTCGTTTTCATGGTTTTCCAGGGTGCTGAAGCTGCGGGCGGCGAATTTGGGGCCGTGACGTCGCTCGAGCACTCAGGCACAAAGAGGCGGCACGCAGTATGGGCGCCTTAATAGGAGGATGCGCGGTCATGGGATCGGCCGCACCTGGTGATGGGGCTCGCTGGCCATGGCGAGCTGATATCAGTCGGGGGTGCGGCGAATGTACAAGTATCTCCCGGGCCCCCAACACATGGTACTAGAAGGAATAGTGTGGTTTTAGTAGGTAGGAGTACGACACAACCCTCCGTTCATCCCAGACGGAGGGTAACCATGTGGATTTCCCCACGGAAAAAGAGGGTGCTGAAGCCAATTTTGAGGTCAAGATGAAAATCTAAGATGGCGTCTGTGAACATTTTAAAAATTTTTAACATGATTGTCGTTTACATGGTTTACGCGAGTGCTGAAGCCGAAATCTCCCTACGAATTACTTTCAGAGTTGAAGAAAAAGCGTAAGTTGCTAGCTCTATTCGGTTTTCAATACTCGCGGGCGGTGGGACCGGTACCTAATGGCCGCTAAGAATGTAATAAGTGCCCTTGACAACCATGAACGGATACAAAATCTCCTCCACTATTTATTATGCGCATAGCTAAAATGTGGAACTCTCTGTCTGCGTGTGTTGCCTTCCACATTCACGCTCACCCGACTACCTTCAAAACAAGAGTGAACAGGCATCTTCTGAGCACGCTCGATCCATCATAGACCTCATCAATCGCTTTCCATCAGGCGTGATCGAGGTCAATAACAGGTCCATTTAGTAATAAAAATAAAATAAAAGTAATTTGTGCATTTAAAGGAAATATTTAGTGGTTCGATAAATACACGAACAAAAATCAGACTTACTGGTTTCAACGTCGGAGTCTGACAGAGTTTAAGCAGTAGATCTTGAAGTTGCAACTGCTGAGGTGGTACCTCCTGAACAAAACAAAAACAAACAAAGTCAAAATCGGTTCATCCGTTCGGGAGCTACGATGCCACAAACAGACACACACACACAGTTACACAAAGACACGTCAAACTTATAATAACCCGTCGTTTTTGCGTCGGGGGTTAAAAACAGATTAATGAAAGAAAAAATTGTATGAAATTATTACAGTCAAATATTTGGTACGTTCATGATACATTAGATATACACCGAGAAATTTTAATTGTTGTTTTGTGTGAAATTTTAAGTGTTGGTGCTGTGAAAACAGTTAAATGAACCATTATTTGAGATTAAACACACATTTAAAAACAACCCCAAGTCCAGGCGGCGACTTAAGGTTTAGGCATCCTTTGTAAAGCGCCGCCAAAAACTAGAAACATTACAGAAGCGTCAAACGTTTTAAATTGATGCAAAATAACCAATTTAAGGCGAAAGGTTATTGGTATCCGTTTGCATTTAGGTTGTATATAACCTACGTTCTGGCTTCGGAAGCGTTCCCCTTACACCCTGTAAAGTGCAAATTATTATTTGACGCCATGTCATTTGTTTAACGCTAACGAGAAAAAAACTTTTAAAAGAGTAACGGTGGAGTTTCTTGCCCATTCTTCTCCTACGAAACTACATTTTGGAAGGGGCGACTAGAATCAATTCTATTTTAATGTAAATGTTGACGTTCAAAAGTGCCTATTTGAAATAAATGCTTTGACTTTGAACATAACGGTTACGTAATCAATGGTTATGTAGTATGTGAAGTTGGGTCATACGCTCTGACCACTAATTTGCGACAAGAGCTATGAAAGTTCTCGCTCGGCTCGCTTGGTACACACATACCAGCAAGTGACTGGGCTCTCATTCTACTGCTCGCAGTCGTTCATAGACCAGCGACAGAACTATCTGAACTTCACACTCGCTGGTCATTGCTCGCTAACCCGTTTTTAGTTGCTAGCTCTATTCAGTTTTAGTTCATCGTCAGCGGTGGGACAGCTGCCTAATGGCCGCCAAGAATGAAATAAATAAGTACATGTGAAAACCATGAAATGATACCCGGTTTTTTTTTCTTTCTTTCTTTATTTGTTTTTAGGGGCTTTTACGCATAGCGTATGTCAGTCCCAACGTATCCTAAACAATTGTACTTTCACAAGACGTGGGCCATAAATATGAACAAACCCTTCGCATCGTCGATATTTGATACACGTTATATTATGTGCATATAAAGGAAATATTTAGCTGCCTAATAAATACACGAACAAAAGTTATCACACTTACATGATTGTACGACAGTTGATTGGAATGACGCATTAGATCTTGAAGTTGCAACTGCTGAGGCTGTAGCTCCTGAACAAAACACATAAATTGTATCATGAAAACTATGCGCAGTGGTAGTGTGCGTTACCCCAGCCAGATGTTGTCGAAAATGGTAATTTGAATCTCATAGATAATTAGTTTTGCGGCTTCTGTAATTGTTGCGCACATTTTTAAATTTGTTGCGCTTATAGTTTTTTAATTATTTCACAAAAACAATTCCTGCTGGGGTAACGTTATCCCAGCCAGACCTTTTTCTTTCTAATGGGAATATTTAAATAAATACTAGCTATAAAATTAGTTGTCTAGATGAAGTAAATGTTGTGCCTTATTTTGTATTTGTTCTTTCATCGGTTGCGAAGTTATTCGAGATTTTGCTGGGGTAACGTTTTTGGTTTTGCTAGATCTTTGAAACGGTTAAGCGGATTCTTATCATATTTTGTACATGACTTCTTAGGAATTAGTTTAAA
Source organism: Antitype chi (assembly GCA_947359405.1). Taxonomy (NCBI): domain Eukaryota; kingdom Metazoa; phylum Arthropoda; class Insecta; order Lepidoptera; family Noctuidae; genus Antitype; species Antitype chi. Next base: position 1,437,716 of record OX375837.1, read on the forward strand.
TTTGTTCTGCAATAAAAAAAACCAAAATAATGCATAGTTTAAAGGATATTTCATTAAATAGAAAAACACTTCAATTGGTTGCAGCACTCTCAATAAGAGGTCTAAAGACTTACTTTAAACATTATTTTAAAGCTTGTAAATGCCTTCAAATGTATGTGAAGTTTCATTAGTATCCTGTAAGTATTTAACAAGTTATGATGATATTCAGTTCTTCACGAGCACGGTCTTGATGCGCGCGGTGTTATTTGGCCACTGGATTGGATATATGAACTGAATGTTATGTCAATTATTAGTTGTTCAGTTCAGTTGTATATCAGTAAAATTTCAGCGTAGTACATTGGATAATTAATAAAAAAGCGTGTAAAAAGTAGTAAATAGTTATACTTACGGGTTCCTGGGCACGTGTTTGGCATAAAATGAATGCCTTTATTAGGTGAAGTAGTAATTCATTGGGCTTATTTGTTTCCTGGAAATAACGTGTAATAATAAAATGAATACCCGTCTTTAACACAGCTTACATAAGTTTTTTTTTTAGGGTGGGAAATCTTTACCAGAGATCGGATATTCGGATGCATATTCACCTAAAGTTGAGATGTTGGCTAACATGGAATGCGCTTTTGTATCGAAAAGTCTTAATTTAGGTAAGTAATTTGTTTAATTTTTGTTTTAACTAATACAAACCATCCCTCCTCCAGTACATACACATATTTGTATCGGGTTAAACATACATTTTAAATTAATACACATCTGAATAGTTATGCAATCAAGAATCCCGGGGTTTTTAATAAATATTACAAATAATTTATAAAGCCGCTTTTCCATACTTTCATAGGTAAAAATTATCTTTAGGTAAATATATGCATCCGAATATCCGATCTCTGATCATTACTTAAATAACTTCTCCCCTTCTGGGCGGAGCGGGACGGCTTGTTAAGACTTTTACTGACTAAAATCCACCCGTGTCCCCTCAGTTGCCTGTGTGCCAGGGACCGCGGTATCTCTTTCGAACAACCCGCACCCCTGGCAGACATGCGACATGCTCGAGCTATTGATAACTCAGTGGCAGCCGAATCTTGCGACCCTGGACTAGCCCATACAATCTTCGTAATTAAATTTGTTTAAGCAGATTTAGGACATGCATGTTTATGCATGTTCGTGGAACCTGAGACCTAACCACACAAAGAGCTTAAGGCACCTGTTGCACCGCCGACAAGGAAACGACGAGCTTCCGACTATATTTTCGCCCCAGAAACGTACAACAGATGTAGATCCCGTGTCACGCAAAGAGATACATGTGAACTTTTCGACAAGAGCTATGAAAGAAAATTCTCGCTCAGCTCGCTTGGTACACACACATACCAGCAAGTGACTGGGCTCTCATTCTACTGCTAGCAGTCGCTCATAGACCAGCGATAGAACTATCTGAAGTACACACTCGTTGCTCATTGCTCGCTATTAGCTTTTCGCTAATCTTCGGCAGTGGGACTGGTACCTTTGGCCGCTAAGAATGAAATAAATAAGTTCTCTTGAAAACCATGCAATGATACACGTTATATGTGCATATATGGTCAATTCTCACAGAGACGCGACGCGACGCGCACTTTTTAAGATAGCAACAGAATTTCTAACTTATTTACAACACGAAAAGGTATAATTTCAATACGAACGTGAAAGCGTGTCGAAGAACCTAGAACATTTAATTTCATTTATACATAAAACAATGTACATTGCGTTGAACATATACATATACAATTTACTTACAAATCCGGAAAACAGCTATGAAATATTAATTAACCTCCAAATGAAGTTCAAGTTCAGTGCTAAAAGATGTTAAAAAGGTTTAAAATGTAATGTCAATCAGTTTTCAATATAATGAATGCTAAGATGCACCGTGTTGTACAGCCCGTATACCTTATTGTTAAGTAAATAAGATCTATTTGTTCTTAAAAAAGTGCGCGCAGCGTCGCGGCTCGGTGTGAACTGACCCATAAAGGAAATATTTAGTGGCCCAATAAATACACGAACAAAAGTTATCATCAGAGATCGGATATTCGGATGCATATTCACCTAAAGTTGAGATGTTGGCTAACATGGAATGCGCTTTTGTATCGAAAAAGTCTTTAGATAAGTTATTTATTTATTTTTTGTTTTAACTAATACAAACCACCCCTCCTCCAGTACATACAACTATTTGTATCGGGTTAAATATTAATTTAAAATTAATACACATCTGAATAATTTTGCAATCCAATCGAATCCCGGGGTTTTTAATAAATATTACAAATAATTTATAAAGCCACTTCCATACTTTCATAGCTAAAAATTATCTTTAGGTAAATATGCATCCGAATATCCGATCTCTGGTTATCATAATTAAATCTTCGATCCTCAATAAAGTATTAACTGCTCCCAAATTACAATGTTAATTTTTATTCTTTTTATTTTTTACAATGTCTGACATATTCTCGTCATTATTTGACATTATACATACATTTTAATTTCGACTATTTATTAATAGTGATTGTCATCGAAATCGTGTCACTTGGTTCAAATAGGTTCATTTTATATAGGTAGATTCTTTTACATATTGTGAATGAGAGAACGTTGTAGGCCTTAGAGACTAGATTTGTAGACGTTTTTCTATTTTGTATTTTCATTCCTCTAAGTACCTGGTACTTATTGACAGGCCTGCACTGTCCTCCCATACCTATTATCACTGTAACTTGAAAACATTGTAAAAGGCAATTATTTTTGAAAGAGTAACCGTGGAGTTTCTTGCCGGCTCTTCTCCATAGGAAACGACAAATTGGAACCGTGCACCTAGCTTCTGACGTTTCATAAGTGCCCATGTAGATTTATGTGAAGTAAAATATTTTGATTTGATTTGAGAACAGCGGTTAATACAAGTTGCTATAAGATTTATAACAGATGTTAAAATAATAAAATCATCAATTTTACTGAAAATAGAAAACTGAACTTTTCAAACAAACTATCGTCATCTGCCTAGCCGTATCCAAACTATGTCGTGGTCAGCTTCCAGTCTAACCGGATGCAGCTGAATACCAGTATTTTACATGGAGCGACTGCCTATCTGACCTCCACAACCCAGTTACTGGGTAACACGATACCCCTTGGTAAGACTGGTTGTCAGACTTTCGGACTTCTGACGACTCGTAACGACTGTCAAATATCCACGAATGACAGCCGGGACCAACGGCTTAACGTGCTTTCCGAGGCACGGAGGAGTCTTGGTTTGTAAAGATGGTCACCCATCCACGGATCAACCGCGGCAAGCGTAGCTTAACCGATCGGTCGACCCGTGCGGCTGATGTTACATAGCCACAATCCCCTCAGAAAAAACACTATGACTTATATAAATGAAGGCAAATACTCCAAAAAATCAAAATAAATCCCGTGCCCAGAAAATCGAACTTAGCGCTCCTTATAAATTGACGAACATAATATCAAACTTGTTAAGTTGATTACAGTGAGACCATTTATCGTAGACGCTCGATCTATCATGGAGCGCATCAATCGCTTTCCATCAGACGTGATGGAAGTTAAAATGGGCCTGCCAATTAGTAATAAAAACAAATAAAAAAATATATGCACATTTATAGGAAATATTTAGTAGCTAGACAAATACACGATCAATAGTTGACTTACTGGTTTCGACATCGGAGTTTGACAGAGTTTAAGCAGTAGATCTTGAAGCTGCGACTGCTGAGGCGGTACCTCATGAAAAAAACACATTAATTGATGTGAAAATTGTATGAAATTATTTCAGTGAAATCTTTGGTACGTTCATGATTACACTACCTCCCATATATTCATACTTTCATTTCTGATTCTAAAATGCAGTTATTAGATAAGTAGCCATATTTTACAGGAAAACTATACAGGTTTTAGATACTATTTTAAGTACCCAAAAATAAAAATAGTTCTAAGGCCTCTTGACCTACAATGTAATATGAGATGAGGTCGGCGTTTCCTATCTGACTACTCTGAGAAGAAAGGCCGAAACAAACTCAGAGGTCACAGTCTCTTTTAAAGTCCAGACATAATCTTGGTCAGATCATGTGAAGACAATGTGGATTGGTGTCTGAAATGGTCTTTTGGGAAAAGAATCACACATATTGAGTGAGGACAGAACCACACACTTTAATATACAGTATGCGAGCCCGGCTTACTCTTGGCAGGTTTTTAACACGTTTTTATTAGCTTGGTATGTATGTACCTTTGTAACGGAATCTTAGAACGTGATTTTCACCCCCTTCAAAACGTCAGATTAATATGAAACTTTGCACACTTATCAAGGATCGATGACAATTTAAATCATTTCAACTACATAAAAAATTGAAAATAAAGAATATTTTTTTTTAAAAACCCGCTTTAAGAACCTAACTTAAAAAATAAATAATAGTTTAAAAAACTAAAAAACACGCTTTAAAAACCAAACTAAAAAAGGAGAAAATAATTTAATTCAATTAAAAAGCGTGGGGTGCTTTTTGAGGTATTTTTATAATCAATTAATGTCAAGCACCCCACGCTTTTTAATTGAATTAAATTATTTTCTCCTTTTTTAGTTTGGTTTTTAAAGCGTGTTTTTTAAACAATTATTTATTTTCAATTTTTTAGTTCTGCTAACTACAAAAACGTGTTTTTTTCTCATATTTTTTTAAATTATTCAATTGTCATCGGTCCTCGACAAGTTTACAAAGTTTCAATGAAATCTGACCGTTTAAAGTGGGTCAAAATCGCGCTTAAAGGAGTCGGTTACATACAAACATACAAACATACAAGTGAAGCTAATATAAAGCGTGTAAAAAGTAGTAAATAGTTATACTTACGGGTTCCTGGGCACGTGTTTGGCATAAAATGAATCCCTTTATTAGGTGAAGTAGTAATTCATTGGGCTTATTTGTTTCCTGGAAATAACGTGTAATAATAAAATGAATACCCGTCTTTAACACAGCTTACATAAGTTTTTTTTTTAGGGTGGGAAATCTGTACCAGAGATCGGATATTCGGATGCATATTCACCTAAAGTTGAGATGTTGGCTAATATGGAATGCGCTTTTGTATCGAAAAGTCTTAATTTAGGTAAGAAATTTGTTTAATTTTTGTTTTAACTAATACAAACCATCCCTCCTCCAGTACATACAACTATTTGTATCGGGTTAAATATTAATTTTAAATTAATACACATCTGAATAGTTTTGCAATCCAATCGAATCCCTGGGTTTTTAATAAATATTACAAATAATTTATAAAGCCGCTTCCATACTTTCATAGCTAAAAATTATCTTTAGGTAAATATGCATCCGAATATCCGATCTCTGGTTATCATACTTACAGGATCGAGCGACTGATTTATATTGACTTGACTCAGTAGATCTTCAAATTGCAACTTCTGATTCGGGTCGTCCTGAACAAAACACATTAAATTAATGACAAAATAGGGTACTTTACTTTTTATACGTGCAGCCTATGGGCCAACTATGTGCAGCGAGCGTACAGCGCCTTGCGCGTACAGTACAACAATGCGTTTAGGGTGCTGCTAGGGCTGCCGCGATTTTGCAGCGCTTCTACGATGTTCGCGCAGGCGCAAACCGATGACTTTTTTGCTATTATTAGGAAGCGGAGTGCCTCGCTAATAAGTCGCTTCCACCGCAGCACTAACAGTATCCTGAGCGTATTGTCCGAGCGGTGGGACTCGGTGTTGTTGGAGAGGTGGATGCACCTGCATGCCAGTTCGTCACCATTTATTAAGTGATTATTGTTGTGATCGAATTAATTTTAACCTTAGACCATAATTGTGAATGTGATGTAACTTTATTTTTTATTAACTTTAATTTATTATTTTTTATTAACTTTAATTTAATTTTATTTTATGAATTTTAATTTATTATTTTGTATTAAATTTGATTTATTATTTATTTGTTAATGTGTATTGTAATTTATATGGGATAAATTCCTGAAATAAATGATTATTTAATTTATTTAATTTAATTTAATTTACTCTATATGAGAAAAAATCTAAAAATATATTACTGAGATAGCTTAGGCAAAAAGCAGTCGGAAAATGTTAGTTTTAGTTCATGAAATACGTATTCCCGTTGTCCCCGTGGGCCGTGTCCCCGTTAAAGGGGACAAAGGGAATTTAATAAAATAATTACTAAAATAAATAAAAAATACAATACGCAATTTCATTACTTAACTATACCAAAATGTATGGGAATGACATTACCTGCGGAAAGGTTACGTCGTGTCCTTTCCGCAGGTAATGTCATCCCATACATTTTAGCGTGAACGCTAACAGAAATGTGTTTTGACTAGACCCCCAGAAGTCCAGATCATACACCAGCAGACTTTTTTCTGTGGGGATTCATGAAGACCAATATCCGGGAAGAAATGGCCGCTATTCCACGCGCAATGTGCCAGCAAGTTTTTACCAATTTGAGGTCCAGATTTGAGAAGTGTTTGCAGCATAATCGTGCACATCTAGATGATTTTGTTTAAAAAAAAAACCTAAATGTTTGGTTTCATTAAAATATAAATTTGTATGTGTACCATTTTTCCTTTGTTTTTAAATGATTTTTCAAATCCACCAAATATTCTGGCCCAACCTGTATCGGCGCGTTTGTTTGCACAGCAAACTGACGTCATACCCACAGAGCAATATGGCGTCCACTGTGTCCAGCGTTTTCGTGAAATTACGCGCAAAAATTGAGAATTCTAAATTTAAATGCATTTTACAATCTAATTAAGACTATTTTCAAAAATGGGTGTAATACCCTATGGCAGGGGCGCCAAATGGCGGACCGCGGTCCGCATCCGGACCGCCCGCCGACCCATTTTATGCGGACCGCGAGAATACAGCAACTTGCACTACAATTTAATAAAAATTTATCCTTCTAAAACGGCCGGGCGAAGTAACGAGCAAACAAGCGAGAAAGAGTTCATGGATTGCGCAAAAAATTTAATTTTTCTCATTGATATGTAAAAAAATACCTTTGTTATTTCCGTAATTACATTTGTTCAATAAATATTTTTTTTCTATAAAATGTTGTGCGGACCGCGATGGTCATTTCATTTCTCAAGACAGACCCCGAACGATACCAATTGGTGACCCTTGCCCTATTGTATAAAATTATTTCCGTCAAATGTTTGGTACGTTAATTACCGACATATATTCCTCCACAAGTTTGCATATCTCTGCACTTTGTGTTGACTTCACCAACATGCGACCAATCTCGTATTCTGCAGCCTTTTTCTCTCTAATAAGGGATAATTTAGTAGCGTCTTGCTCCAGCTTTTCCACTTCTTGTTCGTAACGCTGACACCTAAAAATATATGAAGAAGTTTAGCAATTAAAACAACACTTCAACAGGAGTATGTTAGCGTGGAGCGTATATTGTCTAACACCAAATGAGCGATCTCCAATCAACCGTACAGTTGTGATGATTACCGGATACCATGGTGAATAGATCACTAAGTGCGCGTAACGCTTGACAACACTAGACCATGAAACCAAGAGTCACTGTATCATTATTGACAATTTCATATGTTACCATCGCTGTGCAGGCTCATCCCATGTGTATTACTTGCAATGCGAATATATTTTAATTACATTGGTCCAAGTGATGTAATTGAGATTTATATATAGCAGAGTGCTTAGCAAATTGAAAATGTTAATGCGAAAACTATTATGACTCGTTATGTTATTTCGATTAGGCTTTTTTTGCTCTTATTGCTATTTTTTTATTAAAGGAAACCGGACAACCGGCCCACTCTCTCTTACTGAGAGGAGGCCTATCCCACCAGTGGGAATGTTATGGCTGATAATACTCTGCTTTGGTAAAACTGGACAATCTAACTTGACGAAGTAGCTGTCTGTGGTTTATAAAATGTTGCATTGCTGCAAGCCAGCAAACATACAAGGTGTAACATAATGAATGCAAGCCCTGAAATTAGTTTGTTCATAATTGACTACTGAATCGATTTCAGTAACGTTTAACGTAAATTTGTTTTTCAAAAATTATGTATTTTGCTCTACCATTTTTTTTTTGGTTGCGAATCACATGACTTCTACCGCTCTGGGCGGAGCGGGAGGGCATGTCAGACTTTTACTCGGGCAATTTTTTTAGCAATTATTGCTCGGCAACACTAATTGATCAATCTGGTTCAATTAAGTGCAGCAATCTGGAGCAACAACAATAAATTGCCGATGTGTTTCGGCAATATTGCTTCTGATTGCTCCATATATTTCATAAGTTGCCGAATATCCGATTGGTTCGGAAATTTTTAGTCAATTTTCTTTCTACCTCTTTTGTACGTATAACTACGCTTCGTTTTTGCGAGAGAAACCGGCCGGCGGCGGCGCCGCCGCCGGGGGAGGCTTATTGCCTAGTTTTTAAGTTGCTCCATATTGTGTAGCCGTATCTCTGGCAACATGTTGGAATTGCCCTAAATTGCTGAATGTAGTCGTGACGTCAAATTTGACGACAATTGCCCAAGATTGAGCAATTTTAGTTGTTCGTGTAAGTACACCTTTAAACCCACCCCACCAATTGCCTGTGCCAGAGTCCCGGTAACTCTTTCGAACAAATCCGCGACCCTGGCAGGAACCGCCCCTAGTAGACCCCTACAATTTTGCTGACATCTCTTTGAGGCGCGCGTGGAACACAACACACCGTCGACCCGGACTTGGTCCTTACCTTACGGCGATGTCTTGCGTTAATTATGTTACACGTTGTATAAACATTATTACATACTGAATACTAAAAATTCGCTTTTCAAAATATTTTTTTTTTAAAATCCATTCGCGCTCTGCTTATAAACACTCGCCGATTCATACCCGCTCTCATAACTCATCATCAGAGATCGGATATTCGGATGCATATTCACCTAAAGTTGAGATGTTAGCTAACATGGAATGCGGTTTTTTTGTCGAAAAAGTCTTAATTTAGGTAAGTAAGTAATTTGTTTATCTTTTGTTTTAACTAATACAAACTACACCTCCTCCAGTACATACACATATTTGTATCGGGTTAAACATTAATTTTAAATTAATACACATCTGAATAGTTATGCAATCCAAGAATCCCGAGGTTATTAATAAATATTACAAAGAATGTATAAAGCCGCTTCCATACTTTCATAGCTAAAAATTATCTTTAGGTAAATATGCATCCGAATATCCGATCTCTGCTGATCATATCAAAAACCTCCCGTTAAAATTTTCCCGTGCGGACAAATTAATATGGAGAAGAGTTTAGTGTTGCCAAACCTGGTTTCCAGATCGATACATTCCCCGCACTTTGCATCTTGGCAGCACTCCTGTATTTTGATCTTGCTTGGCCCGGCTGGGAACAAAATAAATACGCGCCAAGCAAATAACATTAGCTATAGCTAAGTTTATTTGTTACAAAAAAATATGAGCAAAACTTATTAATTGTGAAGCGGTTTTCATCATCAATAGACAGAGCGATTCAAGAGGAAGTTTTATATACATACTAGCTCGATATAAAATATGTTTCTGAGAGGGATCTTTGCATCCTATCTCATCCAAGGATACCCTCGGATGGGATAGGATCCAAAGATACCATCATTATCATTATTATGAAATCATTATTAGTGATCGCTATTTTTAATGTTAACTAGCTGACCCGGCAAACTTCGTACCGCCGATAAAAGATTTCTGCACTTTTTGTGAGACTAACAAACGTCGATATTTTATATATATATAGATTTTCTTTATATTTTCTCACCGTTTAAACCTTCCCTGAACTGCTACAAATATTTAAAAACCAAAATTAGCTAAATCGGTCCAGCCGTTCTCGAGTTTTAGCGAGACTAACGAACAGCAATTCATTTTTATATAATATAGAAGATAAACCTTTAAAAGGAAGGTTCTGTTCCTTTAAAAGAAAGGAACTTTTTCTATGGGACCAATCTTGAAATCGCGAAAAAAACAGCTGTACCATACATTTTGTCGATTTAAGTGAACACAAATGTATGGAACAGCTAATTATTTTTTTCGCGATTTCAAGGTAGGTCCCCTAGAAAAAATTGTTCAAATTGATGAGTGACCCCTTTGGGGGTTTAGGGTAAACAAAAACTTATGTTGTATATAACACATAATAGGGTATTTTCCAATTTAATAAAAACTTTTAATTTCAAGATTGGGACGATGTATTTAACAGAAAAATAAAAAATAAATTATTTATGCCCTAATTTTTTATATATTATTATTTATAATTAAAAACTAAATTAATTTTTCGTTGCTTGAATTTACCGCCAAAACGCTCCTTACGATGACTTTTTTATCCCGTGACATCGTGACGGCAGCTTTGTGTAAACAGCACCGGTACAAATACTTAGTTTGGCGCAGTTTTAGAGGTATTTGTGCACAGAAGCACCGCACACCAGTAATATCACTTTGTATCCATAAAAAATCGTGTTAATTATAAACTCGACATTCACTTGTTTACTTACTAACTACTTTATGTTTACACAAAGTTGACGTCACGTGTGGTCGCGTGATAAAAAAGTCATTGTAAGGAGCGTTTTGGCGGTAAATTCAAAACAACGAAAAATAAATTTGGTTTAAATCGTTTTTAATTGAGAAAATGGATGTAAATCAATTAACTTTTATTTTGCTGTTACATATTTTGTCCCAATCTTCAAATTAAAATAGTTTTTAATAAATTGGAAAATACCCTATATTATGCATCAACATATTTTTGTGAGCTTACATTGCAAACGCTGGCTAAACGTTACGAGCTAGATCAAAATAATGTACTACGGAATTATATATCTTAAAAAGATCTACAAAATATTAGTATAATAATAGGTACGTCTTTCTCCTAAGGATAACCCATAGTAAACAATTTTATCTTCAAAATATTTAGTAAGAAAATTAAATTATTTGGAAAAACAAAATGCCTCGTAAATAACAATTTATATTTTGTCAAAACTAAAAAACACGCTTTAAAAACCAAACTAAAAAAGTAGAAAATAATTTAATTCAATTAAAAAGCGTGGGGTGCTTTTTTAGGTATTTTTATAATCAATTAATGTCAAGCACCCCACGCTTTTTAATTGAATTAAATTATTTTCTCCTTTTTTAGTTTGGTTTTTAAAGCGTGTTTTTTAGTTTTTTAAACTATTATTTATTTTGTATTTTTTAGTTCTGCTATAATATATTTGTTCTATTATATATATATAATTATATATAATCAATATTATTCTATTTACACTCTCCATGTACAGGTCTATATACATTTTATACAGGCACCTATGTCAATATTTACACTATTCAATATGTATATACATGATTGTCATCGAAATCATGTCACTTGGTTCAAATAGATTAATTTTATATCGGTAGATTCTTTTACATATTGTGAATGAGAGAACGTTGTAGGCCTTAGAGACTAGATTTGTAGACGTTTTTCTATTCTGTATTTTCATTCCTCTAAGTACCTGGTACTTATTGACTGGCCTGCACTGTCCTCCCATACCTATTATCACTGTAATTTGAAAACATTGTAAAAGCCAATTATTTTTAAAAGAGTAACCGTGGAGTTTCTTGCCGGCTCTTCTCCATAGGAAGCGACAAATTGGAACCGTGCACCTAGCTTCTGACGTTTCATAAGTGCCCATGCAGGCTTATGTGAAATAAAATATTTTGATTTTGATTTTTTTGATTATATAATAGGTTTGTTATAACCTTGAAACCTGATCGTGTTCAAAGTCCATTACGTAGCCTTTCTAACAAGTGCAAACACGACTATGATACGATATTCCATCATGGAATGCCAGTGCCTATCTTCCGGCTTCATCATCAGACCTTGAAACCTAATCGTAGTCAAAGTTCATTACAAGACTTTTCTAAGAAATCCAAAACAGCTATCTAATCTTATTCCAAATGGAGTATACAGGAAAAGTTTTTATTCAGTACGCCAACTTTAACCATAAATTCAGCATATCATTCTACACCCCCCAGCGCAGAAATTTTTCGTCAGTTATACAAAAAAAAAAGAAAGCTGTTCCATACATTTTGACCGCGTAGGTATTGCACTTTTCTATGAAACAGCTAGATTGCTATTGTTTTTAATCAGCTGTAATTTTTCTTGAATAAATATACTCCGTGACTGATATTTTAAGTTTCCAATTGTCAAATATTACTTGGCAACTCTAATGAGGTGACTCGTTTCAGTTGTTGGGTTATAAAGTAGGTTGTTAATGCTATATTTTTCCTTTGTTGGTTTTGGATTAGGTAATGTTGGGGTCGGCATCCAGTGTAAACGGTTGCAACTGAATACAAGTATCAAAACAACAGTAACGTTCTTATGATAATAGATGGAGCCACGTGTTTCGAATCATGATTGAATTATCGTTATCGTTATCTGGCTAGCCTTTTCTCAACTGTGTTGGGGTCAGCTCCCAGTCTAACCGGTTGCAGCTGAATATTTTACATGGAGCGACTGCCTATCTGACCTCCACAACCCAGTTACTGGGTAATACGATACCCCTTGGTAAGACTGGCTGTCAAAATTTCGGGCTTCTGACGACCCGTAACGACTGTCAAAGATCCACAAATGACAGCCGGGTCCAAAGGCTTAACGTGCTTTTCGAGGCACGGAGGTGTCTTGGTATGTAAAGATGGTCACCCATCCACGGACCAACCGCGGCAAGCGCAGCTTAACCTGATCGATCGACCCGTGCGGCTTATATTACTTAGCCACAAACCCCTTTGTTTGTTGAATTATATTTGTAGTAATATAATTCTTTCATGATTCGAAAGACACGTACAGCCCGAATTGATTGTCAAATTCTAAATGGACGCGAGCGATGCTGCGGGCAAAAGTCAGTGAATTTATAAACAGCAAAATAGGTGATGGGGTGTCCGCGGAGCATGACGTTAAAATTTGACAAAAAAATGAGTTAATAATGTTATAATTAATACCCTCAAAAGGCCCCGCAGCACGTTTCTTAGCACCAGAGTAGTATGGAGTTACATCTGTTTCAAGTGGTGGTGGTGGTGGTGGTGGTGGTGGTGGAGGAGGAGGAGGTCTCCATGGGTCGAACCTGTAACGATAACAATACTTATTGTAAGATATTTGACATTTCATAGACAATTTATTTATGTATGTACACTTATTTAAACAGACATGAAGAAAAAAGAAAAATTGGTACAGAGGTGATGCTTGTTTCCAAAGAAATCTCTTCCAGCATATCTACGATAGATAGATAAATAAATTTATAATCAAGAACAAACAAAAAAAAAAAAACTGTGTTTTTTATGTTTCGATGAGTACCTAATATATTAATTTGCACACCTCATTTGGTTATAGTCAGAGATCGGATATTCGGATGCATATTCACCTAGAGTTGAGATGTTGGCTAATATGGAACACGCTTTTGTATAGATTTTTTTTTAATTTAATGTAATAATTATAATGTTATAACTAACTCACACCACCCCTACTCTTGCAGACTTACACCTTACACACACATATTTGCACCGGGGTTAATCTATTATATAAAAATGAATCCCTATTACCCTTGGTCACGGCATCATACGTGAACAGCTGGACCAATTTTGCTAATTCTTTTTTTGTTGTGTTTGTTATTGTCAGGAGAAGGTTCTTATGAAAGAAAAAAAATTGCGAATTTACAATTCATAGTTAAAGACAGGACAACGTCTGGCGGGTCGGCTAGTTTTAAATAAATATGCGTCTGTATGGTTATGCAATCCTAATAATTTAGAAGTCGCTTCCATACTATACATCTGACTAGTTGTGCATTCCCAGTGTTTTAGGTATGCCAGGATTTTTAAACAAATTCACGAATCTAACGGCATCAAGCTGTTTAGGCTACAAAGCGTGCCAAAGAAATATAGGTACATACATACACTCGAATAATATAACCCTCCTTCTGGCGCAGTCAGGTAAAAAAATAATTACTCAGCCTTAAAGGCTCATTTAGCTAATTGGAATGCAATGTCTAGACACAATGAAAATATTTGTTCAGTTTGTATCTAGTAGCACAAACAATACTTGACTTTAACTAAGGTTAGTCTCCGAATTAAGATTAGTAGCCTACCAATCCAGACTAATTGGTCAAATTATTATTGATAGTTGTAATTGCTTTAAATAAACCATGTAAGTATTTGCATTAAAACTCAATTTCATTCATATCTTGAATAGAAAAATCCATAAATTTAATGGAAAAGGCATAAAACTCAAATTTTCAGGCAAGTCCATTTATTTTAAACATTATTTTTCGTTTGATCATGTTCAGGTCAGGAATTGTGAATGGTTTCCATACTTTCATGTCTAAAAATTAACTTTAGGTAAATATGCATCGGATTATCCGATCTCTAGTTATAATACAATGTACCTTTTATACCTGTAACATCTTTTTAACATGTATTATGCAAATAAATTATTTGACTATACTCCATTTATTATAGCTTTAGACAAAAGAGGATCGTAGAAGCAGGAGTGCAAAACATTTTATTTCAAAGTTATAACTTTTTTAGGTCGATTTCAGACAGTACTGTTGTATATAGGTACCTACATACTTCCTAGTTTATAAGTTTATGTTTATTAGGTTTTAAGTCTACCCTCTATCACATTGTTGTTCCTACCTTACTATTATGATTTATTCACTTGGATTTCTAGGCTACTTAGCTCAATACACAAATAACGATATTTGGTGTTTTATTGAAGACATAATATTGGCGACGAGTAGAAAACATGACAATGGAGTGTAAATCTGTGAAATTTCATGAGTTCAATGTGAAATGTGATAATTGGGACAATTACATCGACAGACTTAAGTATTGTTTTGAGGCGAATGGCGTCGCCTCAGATTCGGCAAAAAGGGCAAATTTCTATACAGTGTGCGGCGTACAAGTGTTTGAGACTTTTCTGGCGTTGATTACACCTAAAAAATCTAGTGAAGTAACATTCAGTGAAATTGAAGTGATCCTAACCAAACATTACAGCCCAAAACCTAATGAGATTTCTGTGTCGTTCAAATTTTATAAGCGCGATCAACTACACAGTGAATCCGCCGCGGAATACATAGCGCAACTCAGGAAAATCTGTGCCGGTAGTAACTTTACAGATATGGAAAGGATGCTTCGTGACAGATTGGTATGCGGTATGAACAATCACAATTTGCAGTACGAACTGCTAAAGAAAGATAATTTACGATACCATGACGTAGTGGATGCTATGCTATCGAGCGAAAGTGCGGGCAGGGACGCTCGCATGATGCAGAGCGCCTCCGTCACCGGCGCCGCCGTCAGCTACGACGCGACGGCAGTGGACGCCGCGGCCACGTCGCCGCCGACTTGTGAACCTATGGACGTCAACGCCGTGCAATCCAAAGCAAATGTTCGACTGTGTTATCGATGTGGAGACCGGCACGCGGGTGAATGTCGCTTCGTTAACGCCGTGTGCCACTTTTGTAAGAAGAAAGGTCATATCGAGAGAATATGCACCGCTAAAAAGAAAAGTCGTTCTGAAAAAATTTACTTAACCGAAAACGTGACTGACGTGCACCTTAATGGCATATATAACATGGAGAGCACGAGGAGCCGTCGTGTTCCGGCATACGAGATGAAGTTACTACTGGACGGCGCGCAGATAGCGATGGAGGTGGACTCCGGCGCCGCTTTTTCCATGGTGAACCAGCAGACGTGGGCGCGCGTGCGTTCGCGCAGTGGCTTGCGCGCGGTACCCAACCGCCTGTGCACATGGAACAACTCACCGGTCACAGTGATGGGACAAGCTCAAGTGCAAGTACAATATAAAGACATTAAGTGTGTTTTAGATGTCATTGTAGCTAAGGGCTCGGGACCAAATCTGTTGGGACGTAACTGGTTCGAGGCACTAGGTATTACTTTAAATATTAATATGATATCTGAACTTGATATGTCTGCGAACGATAAGATTGTAAGTAAGCACAGCGAGGTTTTCAGGGACGGACTCGGTACTTACAGGGGAAACCCTGTGGATATACATTTGAAACCAGGTGCGACTCCTAGGTTTTTGAAGGCACGTCCCGTACCCTATGCTATTAAAGCCAAAGTTGAAAAAGAGATAGATCGTTTAGTGGGGGAAGGGGTACTACGCGCTGTGTCTTTTTCAGAATGGGCAACTCCGGTTGTTCCCATACCCAAACGAAACGGGGACATTCGTCTTTGCGGTGACTACCGTAGTACGGTTAATCAGGCTACCGAATCTGATACCTATCCTATGCCGACTGCAAGTGAAGTGTTTGCTACAATTGCTGGTGGCAAATTTTACACGACACTCGACCTCGACCGTGCATATACACAGGTGGTCGTCACAGACGCCACAGCACAGATGTTAACCTTAAACACATGCAAAGGTTTGTTTTCAGTACACAGATTGGCTTTTGGTGTTAAAGCCTGCCCGGGAATTTTCCAGCGCTTAATGACGGCTTTGCTGGCGGGCGTTCCCGGCGTTGCGGTACTGATCGATGACGTCATCGTCAGTGGCCAGACGATGTCGGAGATGACGCAGCGCCTCGACACAGTATTGGAGCGCATCGGTAAGGCAGGTTTGCGGCTCAATCGGAACAAATGTAAGTTTGCCAAAGAACGTGTAGAGTTTCTAGGTTTTGTCATAGACGCTGAGGGTATTCATCCTGCACCTAGCAAAGTTGAGTCTATCGTCAATACTCCTGAACCAAAGAACGTTCCACAGCTACAAGCGTTTTTAGGATTATACAATTTTTATGAGAGGTTCGTACCTCACAAAGCCACCATGCTCGAGCCCCTACATAGGTTGCTCGACAAAGCAAAATCTTGGCAATGGACAGACAGGGAGCAAAGTAGTTTTGACACGGCTAAAAGGTTGCTGTCATCTGACTTGACGCTCATTCATTACGATTTAAATAAGCCGTTGGTACTCACCTGTGACAGTTCAGAATACGGCGTCGGCGCTGTATTATCCCACGTTATGGAAGACGGACAGGATCGCCCCGTAGCTATGAGTTCCAGAACTTTACATACTCACGAACGCCGTTACTCACAATTAGATAAAGAGGCCACTGCGATTTCATTTGGAGTTAGCAAGTTTCATAACTATATAATGGGAAGATCCTTCACTATAGTTACGGACCATAAACCGTTGTTGGGCATATTCGATCCTAAGCGACCTATGCCGACGGTCTTGTCGCCTCGCCTAACGAGGATCGCAATTTTGTTAACGTCACATAATTACGAAATTGTGTACAAACCGGGACAACAGATTGGTCACGCTGATGGATTAAGCCGATGGCCACAGCCGGTTCCCGACCAACCTGAACAGCAGTTATGTGATGTGTTACTGATGGCAGAGACACCTTCCGACTTTCCTGTGGATGCCGACCAAATAGCATTAGCAACGAAGCGAGATAGGCTATTATCTCGTGTCAGACATCATCTACTAAGCGGTTGGCCGGCTAGAGTTACTGATGATGAACTGCGTCCATACTGGTTACATCGTTCAGAACTCTCTATGCATGAAGATTGTATCTTACTGGGTTGTCGAGTGGTGGTACCGTCATCATTGCGTGAAATGATACTACGTGCTTTACATAAAACACATAACGGCATCGTCCAAACGAAATCACTAGCCAGGAGTTATGTTTGGTGGCCAAAACTGAACGAAAATATTGAGGCATTAGTAGGCGGCTGCGACAAATGTCTTGAAAATCGGCACATGCCTCCGAAAACTAAATCTGAGTGGATCACGCCTACAAAGCCATGGTCTCGAATAAATGTGGACTTTGCGGGTCCTTTCAAAGGTAAATATATTTTCATTGTTGTAGACGCATACTCCAGATGGCCTGAAGTGATCTTGGTTAACAATATGACAGCGGGAACGGTTATCAGACACCTCAGAAATACATTTGCTACGCATGGTTTGTGCGAGACAGTGGTTTCCGACAACGGAACGTCCTTTGTGTCAGCTGAACTTAAGCAATTTTTGGACGCGAATAAAATAAAACATATTAAGACAGCGCCATATCATCCTGCAACAAACGGTTTGGCCGAAAGAATGGTGCAAACTGTTAAAGATAAGTTGCGCAAAATGGATGACATCTCTTGGGATGTTAAGATTCCTCAAATGCTACTAGGATTGCGGGTAACTCCTTGCACAATAACTAACAAGAGCCCCTCTGAACTCTTGATGAATAGGCGCCTACGTACTTTGTTAGATGTTATACATCCGGATAATCGTGTTCAAAATAAAACTGATCAACAGATTACCAATAATGCTCATAATGTAACTCGAGAAACAAATGTGGGCCAAAGTGTGATGTATAGAAATTATAGTTGTGGACCTTGTTGGTTGCCTGGTACGGTGGTTAAAAGGCAAGGGCCATCTAATTATCAAGTTTCAACTGGTGATGGTAATGTTGTCAACCGACACATCGACCAACTGGTTAAAAAGAATGTCACAGAAGATCCAAACCGAGAAGGAGAGAGGGAAGAAGTGAATAATGAAAAGGCCAGTTTGGAAATGGAAAATCAAGATGTGGAAATGGGAGGTACATGCTCGAGTGAGGAAATAATTAAAATACCGAGTTCGGACCAATGGGCAGAGATGTTAGGTATACCAAGTGATTATGAGTCTGGCTATTCTGGGGGTAAGATTAAAAGTAAAGTTTTATCTCATACAAAAGGCCCTTATGAAAAGCCTGATTCAATGTATATCGAATAGACATAATGTTAATGTTAGATATTTAAATAAATACAAAATTGTTAGCTTTAAGTATAAGTTAAAGTTTAAATACATTTTGTATACTTGGGGGAAAGGTATGTTGTATATAGGTACCTACATACTTCCTAGTTTATAAGTTTATGTTTATTAGGTTTTAAGTCTACCCTCTATCACATTGTTGTTCCTACCTTACTATTATGATTTATTCACTTGGATTTCTAGGCTACTTAGCTCAATACACAAATAACGATATTTGGTGTTTTATTGAAGACATAATAAGTACTAAATACTGAGACAACGAAGTAAAAGTTATTTTATTTTAAATGTTCTATTTATAAGAACATATTCATCACACATTACAAACCTACAACAAAACGAACGAATGATACAAACAATCACATGATGATTTGAATCTAATTAAGATTAAAGGGGAAGAAAAACTTTTTTTTTACAATACTTTATTTTAAATAACAACTCACGACCCACAATACGTTGGCAAAATTTGGTCGCCATCAGCTAATTCAGTCACTCGGTATTGTTCACTCCTGCTTCTTTTAGGTTTTTAGCATTGACACTTTAATTTGAAATTGAAATGAAATAATTATATTATTATGTTTTTACTTTGGCCAGAGGCTGAGCATTGCTATACAACGTGGTAATGCCGCCAGTCTCTTGGGTACATTACCAGTTGACAGCGATGCGGATGAGTTTTTTGACGCTTTGTTTTAGTTTATTCGCTGTAGGTAATTTAATTGAAATAAAAATAGCTTATTAATGTCAAGCAACAAAAAAAATAATAATAATAGAGGGAACCAGAAAATCAAAAAAAAAATTATATAAATGAAATCCACATAAATTCATAAGATCAATAGTTACACATGATTACAATAAAGTGTGACAGCTAATATTTAAATAAATTATAATAAATTAGGCATTAATCGTAACTGCAACATGTTTAATGTAATTTTGTTACAAAGTGATTAAAAAGAACCTTTTTTAACTTCCGTATAATGCTATTGTAAATGGAGTATAGTAAGTATATAAATGTTAACATCTGGATGACCGAGCTTTACTGGTTTTTTTTTTGGTTTGATGTTTTCTAAAAATGAAACATAGCTAGATCGACTTATCGCCCCTGAAACCCCCTGCATACTAAATTTCATGAAAATCGTTGAAGCCGTTTCGGAGATTCAGATTATATATATACATATATACAAGAATTGCTCATTTAAAGGTATTAGACTTATTAGGAACTCGGTAACTGATTTAATGCCGATAGTAATTTATTATCCTTAAAATTATTTAAAATTATTTTATATTTGTATAGCTATAATGATCATAATATTTTTGCATGCTTTGAATGCACAATTTACAAGGACTATTTGTACCTAAATTTGTTGCAAATAAATATATTCTATTCACATTGGTTCATTTTTAGATACTCACCATTTAAAAAAATTATTGACTTGAAATGTTAGGTAAATGATTAATAACTACTTACATTTGCATTGGATGTTGTGGCTGTGTTTGAGAATACATTGAAGTGTTGAAGGGAGATGGACCTGTAAAAGGCAACACTGTTGTTATAAAGAAAGAAAGAAAGAATACCATTTATTTGGTCCGTAAAACACAAAATACAATAACAAATTAAAAAAGGGTACAATAAATAAATAACTACAACAGTGTGTGCCTCACGGCTGCGCCAAAAACAAAACAAAACAAAATGTCACTCGCTACAAAATAAAAATGTGCTTAAACAGGCAGCGGGCACACCCCTATTTATGTTACACTAGCAACCTACCCTGCTTTGCAGAGGAGCGATTTACTAATGTGGCAACATGCCACCAGCGCCACAACCAGGTGGGTAGCCTCAATAATATAACCATTCAATGGATCAAAGGACACAACGGTTTGCTAGGCAACGATGCAGCCGATGAACTTGCTAGAAGGAGTGAGTATAGCACCAGTGGGACTTGAACCCATCGCGCCACTCCCCCTTAGGTACCTACGCACTCAGAGCCCTAAATCACTATGACCACTTAATGATTCCGTACTTCAAAAACAATGTTGCCAACTCATAAATTTCAAATTATCGAGTTCCCATGTCGAATTTACCGTACAAAAAATAGTCATTCATCAATCAAACATTGATAATTAGATACCAAACAACAATGACTAGTCAAAGTGGTAGAATACCTATGCTTCACTAAAAGCGCTAACAACACAAACCAAGACAGCTGTGCTGCTGGGGAGTTTGTTGCGCCACTTCTTCTTCCCAGCTAAAGCACTAGGAAGTGATGAAGGGTGGGCGTTTTGGGGGACTGTCTTGTGTATTTTGACGTAGGTATCGAAAAGTGCTGATTCTCAGACTAATCTGAACTTAATTGACTTCTGATTTTGATTTTCACCACCAAACTTTACACATTTTATCTGAGAAAACCACAAGAATACAGTATAAAACGCGAAGTCGCGGTCGGATGGAAACAAGTTTTATTATTTTCATGTGAAATAATTGTGAGGGAAAAATAGAGAGAGATTACATAAATTACATTTACATGTTGAATTGTTGATGTTAACATACTTGACAGTTGACGTTGACATTTTGTTTGTTGACGTTCTGCGTTTTATTTTGTCTGATAAATACGTTTTGTTCCTGGAGTTTATTAATTCAAAACTCAAAATTATCGTACAGACGCCAGCACATCAAATTACCCCAATAAGTCAAATTTCTTTGATAGCTTTTAAACTTTATTGCAAAAACATAAAGTTCATGTTCAATTGGGAGTTTGGGGTACCTTGATGCGCTGGCGTCTGTACATAAGACAAAAACTATCGTACCATTGGCCAAATTAAGCAGTTCGAAACCACGAGAATCACGGAAATCACTCGACATCTGCTAATACCGTATTCTCTATGACACAATGAACGAAACCGCGCGAAATGAACGCGAAGTTGGAGTAGTTTGACCAGTCAAAATTCCACACTTGACAACCGTACGGAATCGTGGTTTGTGTAAAATTCAGCACATATTTTAGTGACTACAGATATAATACTGTCGAATAAAACTTCAACACACCCGTGATTTCATAATGTAATTACTTACCAAGAATTTGAGCCTGAAGCCCCAATTCTTTATTGTAAGTTCCCTGCGGAATCTTACCATGTTCAAACCTCATCAGTATCGTGTCTTGTACAAACCAATATAACGGCAAGGAATCGAAATGTCGTATATCTGTTTGCTCCAAGACAAATTGTCTATGGCATATTATGAAATCGTGGGAGCATTTTGAAGTTTTATTCGACAATATTTGATCCTAAAACTAGTCATTGCAAAATATTACATCTTGATCAATAATTCTTTAAGTATCATTTTTTTATATTATTTAACACTATTTTTGTCATTTAAAACCTTATCGTCGGCCTAATTCGTTAACCTGCTAAGTCCATTTTTCGACAAACTGCTAAATAATTGTTTTTCTAAATTTTATAAAACGTGTATAAGTTATGCTGCTACATAGGTATATTGTTAAAATATCAAGAAAAATTATGGAAACCAACGGGATTTTCAGAATTTTGATTGCTAAATTAATAGAGATATTATTCAGATTTTTCTTTGTCTTGTATACTATGTCAAAATGAACTTAGCAGGTTAACGAATTAGGCCGACGTTATGGCTTATTTTTAATCAGGAAAAAATTAAAACAGTAATAAATATTTTGATGAGCTGAAAAAACATTTGGTCCTTGACAGCGTTGGACAGAGAGGGGTGGAAAGAGAGTAGGGAGGCCTTTGCCCAGCAGTGGGACGGTAAGGACTAGTAAAAAAAGAATATGACAGCAGTGCTAAAAATTATTGAGATTATGGCTTTTGAACGTACTTAGTTCTATGATCATGATTCATGACCAGTTAGTGAGTGGTAGTTAGCTTTATATGAATAGATTACAGTTTAACATTTTATTACTTTATATAATTAAAAAACACACATGACATGCATTAGCATTTCAATGTCTTTGTTTAGACTGAAACAACCTGTTTACATAATTACTAAAATAGGTAGCTTTTAGCAAGCAATTAATTACAGGATTAGGAACCTTAAGTGCAGCCACAGAGAGTGCATTCCTGACACCTGTTAGTCGGCCATAGCATAACCAGCTTATAATGCTACCACTGCTCACAGGCAAAAATGGCATTGCTGTCCTCTCTGTGTGAGGGAGCGGGCTATAATACATTAGGCATGATTAATAACACTAGAATATTACTGTCCCACTGTAAGGCAAAGTGCTCTTCACCATGTAGTAGTTTCTCACAGAAACTGAGAAAGATTTCTTAAAGAGAATAAAGCTATAATGAATCAGTTCTACATGTGCGTGG
The DNA here is from genome assembly GCA_947359405.1 of Antitype chi. Taxonomy (NCBI): domain Eukaryota; kingdom Metazoa; phylum Arthropoda; class Insecta; order Lepidoptera; family Noctuidae; genus Antitype; species Antitype chi. The sequence continues at coordinate 1,460,845 of OX375837.1, forward strand.
TACTGTGTAACCTGTACTTGTGACTCCTGCCTTAACCCACTGGCGAAGCACTCAAAAATATTAATTTTTAATCGGGTAACTAACTGGATCACACATTGTGTCAAAAACTAGGTTTTTTTTTCGGTTGGGATATCATCAAATTACCGCTCTGGGTGGGGCAGGAAGGCATGACAGACTTTTACTGACTAAAACCCACCCGTGTTCCTTCATTTGCTTGTGTGATAGGAGCTACGGTATCTCTTTCGTACAACCCGCACCACAAAAAAAAAAACTAATATATCTAATAGGGTTAAATCTAATACCTGAGAATGTGGATGGTGTCATCTTAACCGATGCAGTTATGTTTGTTCGTGGCGGCGGTGGAGGGGGCGGCGCCATCAAGACATGCGGAGGTAATGGCAGTGATCGATACGCGGCAGGTAACATCAGTTGCTGCGGGGTCGGTGGCGCTAGCACGGCAGACTGCGGTGGTGGCTGTAGTTGAAATGGCGCTACTGACGACTGCTGTGCGAATGGGTTCGACGGCCGCGGCGCGAATGGGTTCGGCAGCCACAGGCGCGGTCGCGGGCGCCATCGCGGGGCCCCGGCCGGTCGGAACTTCACTGGATACTCGCGCGGTTGACATAAAGCTGCATACCTTTCAGCCAACACTCTCGGTATAATGCCTGAAGCCAGAAATCGATTTTCTTCCTCTCTTGACGTATGCAAATATGAGCAATTTGGCCTAGTACAACCATTTATGTTCTGATGATCGTGGCAGAACTTCAAAATATCTTTCATAGATTCCAAATTTAAAAAATGATTGAATTTGCATACATCGCCTTTATCACAAATACCCCACACAAAGTCGCGGCATATTTTGCTTTTTTGATGAGTCTGTGTCACAGCGGCATTTTTAATCGGTGAGTGATCAGATGGTGGTGGTGGTGGTGGTGGTGGTGGTGGCGGTGGTGGTGGTGGTTGTAGTAGTGAGTGAATCAATTGAGGCGAAATTTCGCTTTTTAGCACCATCGCCGTAGGTTCCGCCATTGTCGTCTGTCTGTTGTCGTAGTAAAAATGGTTATTACTTTACATACTTAATAACATTCACTTAGTTTTTACTTAATTAATAACAATCTCAGATTAGAAAATAAAGGCAGATAGACCGCACGAAACATTATTGTAAGGCACGTTCGTAGCTAAAAAGTCTTTTTAAACATGCACATGCGCGACAGCTGACAGAACATTCCCAATCTATTACTATACTCTATGACAGCACAGCACTAAAAAAAACACGTTCCACTCAGAGTCTCTCTGTGTATACAGTTGCCAGGATAATGAAAAAAATTACCCATGATATTTCATTATCTTCAATAATTAATTTATTGTCTTGGAAAAATGCGGTTTTTATAGTCGGTCTATTTCGGTGAAGTAACCACCTTCTTCTTTGAAATGCGATGAACAGACAACACAAAATTGTGATGGAAGCCAATCGTTATCTTGTCTGCTTTTACGTATGAGAGACCCAATAATTTTGTAGAACAGGATCAATTGGGAATCTGCATAAATAGGAATATTTTGTGGATTGGATCGTAATTTTGTTTTTGCTAGCTATATTTACTTTATGGTGACGTCATATAACCCAACACTCATGATACTAATAAATTATGGAATTCGACTGATGTACTTCCATCATTATTATTAGAGTCATCCAATACATTAAAATGGACACACATATTCACATACATAGTTATTTACATAATTACATACAAACATACCAACCAAAAACGCCATAAATAAAACACTTTCATCGAAACCAAGATTTTGTAAATCGATAATTATGCTATTCGATATCCTATACTTATTTCATTAAATCAGGGGTAAATGTTTTAATATAAACTGGCAGCACCGAATGTTTTTTGTCAAAGTTTTGTTTGTAGATGTCATGAACAATAATCACGTAAAATTGTATCCAAATACACTGAATACCACATATAATCAGTATTTACCTATGAAAAGATACTCTACGTACTTTCTTTTATCTTTGGGAACTGTTTTTGCAATGTTTAAAAACACAAGACGGCATTATTCTCAAATTATATTGAAGCTATCAGTGACATACATGACATGCAATGCGATCCTTCGTGGCGTTACAGTCTTGAATCAGTATTTGGTTTGCTTGATCATTTGATGGCCTCACTCTTGGTGTTCCGCGCCAGGGTTGCCGTTTTAGCGACTTACTCGCTAGATCTAGCGGATTGCGGTAAAAACAATCGTTTTAGCGAGAAATAATTATTTAGGACTTCTAGTGACTTTTGGACTTTTGAGGTGACGTGGAAGTTGGAGGAGACGTGGTTTAAAGATTTCGTTTTTTACTTTTTTTTTATTTTGCACATGAATGATTAACATAAAAAACAGAGTCCGCTCTTTATAAGGTTTTTCTTAATTTATAGACACTATTCATTGTATAAATGCATAGGTAGGTACGATTTGGCAAGATTTTTCATTTAGCCCAATGGTAGCACGAAAATGTACCTAGGGATATCTAGCGGATTTTTTGAAAAAGAAATGTCCTATTTTTGGCGGATTTTTTTCTGTTAATCTAGGGACTTTCAAATTTGTAGAACGGCAACCCTGTTCCGCGCGGTCTATCTGCCTCGCTTTGTTTTAAAATCTGAGATAGTAATGTACTTAAGTAGAAGAATCATCATAACTATGTTTGTAAAATGAATACATCGTTTGAATTACGTACCGTATGATAGCTGCTATCGTGTTATTTTGTACAAAAGTTGTCGAAATAGATAGGTTACACAACTTCCAGCACTATGAGCTTATCGTCTTTTTATTGTAAACGGTGCGCGCCACTTGCAAAGTTATTGGTATTAATTTTGAATTAAAAAATTTATAATTATGTGACTGCTTGATACAAAAAACAAAAACATAGGAAAGTAGATTGAGAACGTATGGACACCCTGTGCTGTGTTTCAGTATAGTTTAAAGTATTCAAGATAATAAAAACTGAGGATAAACACACTCGCTCAGAGCTAAACAAACAAAACTGTTGTTACTAATTTTTTACATTGAGAACTTTATTGATCGTTGAGCAGTGTTGCCAGTTGCATACCCAACCATAAGCACTTTTAAAAGGAGAATGGAGAACAGTAAAGCGCTTAATACACTATCCAATAAGTAGGAAATCTAATTAGTATAGGAAGATGTAATCGAAGTTAGAACCGTTGTTACCGATTTAGTGAGATTAGAAGGTCCTGGCCGGTACTTTTCTAATTAAATTATTCCCAATGTCATTCTACTTCATAAAGTGCGTTTGACACTGGTGTCGATTCTGTTGTACACCGAACTAAACTAACTAAACTATCACTAAAATTCCTTACTTTTGGCTATGAGAATCTTAAAGCTATTCTGCAAAATATAATCTCTAAACTTAAAAATTATTTTGACACAACTAAAATCGAATTTGACAATCGTGACTCCTGCAGGCTTAGCATGACGCTTTCTATTTCTACTCTACTGTAGAATAGATAGAAATCGCTTGTCTACATTTCTCGGTGAAAAACTGACAACTGTCTACACGGAAACGTAATTTTTGTCTAGTCTTCCGTCGACAAAACGCTTCTCTACGGTTGTCGTGCCAAGCCTGCAGGTGGTATTTTTTTTTCTTTTGGCTTCGCAACGTGGTACTTGTGTGCCCCACGCAATGATTTTTTTAAGAGCTGAATGAAGCGTGCGCAGGGGGGCAGCCTCGACGTTTTTTATATGGAATTTTTCACTTTTTGTTTGGAAAATAAAAAAAATATTACATACATGTTGAGATTATGGGGCTTACAGCTTTATTAAAGGGTGTCGAAATTATCATCATTTTTGCGATAGGACACACCGTTTTCGAGATATAAGCAAACGAAAAGAAAAAAAAAGATCAGTACTGTTTTTGCAACTGAAGTCGAAGTGTTGATGTGAATTTTAGTTCTTGACCACTAGTTTTATTCCACACTTTTTTAATCGCGATTAAAAATAGTCAGATTTAGTTAGAAAAACTAATATAGTCAAAATTTTTGGTGAAAAACGGCAAACTCAGAATAGCAAAATTACCATCTTCACTAAATTAATAATTCAGTGCAATCTTAGTGCTGTCACACTAAAATATAGTTAAGTTGTGTCACTTTAGTGAATTTCAGAATAGGAAATCGTCGTTTGACAGGAATAAACTAAATTTTGGTGATTTTTAGTTTATTTTAGAGAATTTTGTGCCAACAGAATCGGCACCATTATCCAATTTGTATAAACTCTCACTAGGAACGGCCTAACTAGGAAGTTGGAAGCCCGTGATCACACTAGACTACATCGAATTCTAAATCAGACAGATTCGGCTTTAATTGCCATTAAATAAAATAGAATAGAAATCAGACAGATGACTCCGTTACACTATCCAATTCGTAGGAAATCGAAAGATTTAATGGCAATTACAACAGTTGGATCCGATTTAATGGGATTGGAAAGTCCCGACCGCACTACTTTTACTAAATTGTTGCATCCCCATATAGTTCTACGAGTACTTCATAAACGCCTTCCGATTTAGAATTCGATTTAGTCTAATGTGATCACAAACTTCCAACTTCTTAGTTAGAGTTTCTACAAATTGGATAGTGTAATACGCACCTTATGCCTGCTACACATGTAAAATTAGGATGTTAAATTAGGATGTAAATTAGGACTTTGAAATCTCTCTTTGTTCTATTTAATAGTTTGACATTGACATTTTGACATTAATTAGACAATATTTTTAACTGACATGTCTCATAGTGTAATATTAATTCGTAATTATTTATTCAATAGTATCAATATAATACCTAATATTTTAATTTAGTACTGTAATAATTTTATTTTTGTATGTACCTAATATTTGCGCGCCCCACGTGGCAGAATATGATGACTATGATGAGACCAATTATTAATTTAAGACCATGTAATGTACCATGTTCGGACAAATAAATGAATTGAATTGAATTGAACGATATTGTATCGTGTCGATTTCAGACTGTGCAGATAAATCGAACGTTCCTAGAGTCTCCACACGCCTCCGATATCGGCATCGATCGTCAGTTCTCCGCAGATGCTCACTAAGAAACATGTCATCCACGGTGGAAGATAACGCACTTGCGATATTAGGCCGCCTGGTTATGTGTTTAACCGGTTTAGAGAAAAAAAAGGTACAGAGTGTATGGTGGAAAGACTGGCTCATGAAAAGGAAGCTATTTTCTCAGACCAACTGATTGTAGAGTTGAATTTCGCTCCGAAAAATTGGCATAATTATTTGAGGATGAATGAATCATTCCTTCAGGAATTATTTGACACGCGACGATAAAACTGTGCAAACGCAATCGACAACGACTTATCTAATATAAATTGCAAATGCCACCGATGAACGCTCATCTGCAACGCTTTTACATACACACGATTGATAAATCTGCGCAATTCGGTTTGCACAGATTAATCGCTACGATATATCGTTAGGTACATGTGTAGCAGGCATTCTAGACCAGGGTCGATATTTTTTTAAACCAAAAAAAAAGAAAAGGAAGAGAATATAACAAAAATGAAAGAAAAAATTATTTACGGGCGCTCTAAGGTCGGGAAGTGGATGGGGGTGAGTTTTTATGGGTAAAAAACAGTTTATCTCGATTTCCGGTAAAACTACAAGTCATATGAAAAAAAGTTAAATGGCATACTGTTGTAGGTAATAAAAAGATATACAACTTTTGGATTTACACTTTTTTCACATAACCTCAAAAATGTGAAAAATCTTTCACATTTTTGAGGTTATGTGAAAAATCTTCTTTTATGTCCCAAATACACTATAATTTTTTAGATGTACTTATCATGTTTATTTTTTCACTTTATTTTGACATCGAAAAAGCACCCAAATTTTCAATCGAAAATTCTCCCGTCAAAATATCTGTTTTAAAAATCTGTATTTCTTAAAGTCGGTGGGCTTTTTTTTGTTGAAATATCTACTTTTTTATGGTGAAAAAAAAATATACATTACTATGATAACGTTTTCTCAGGAAATGCAAAAAATGATGGCTTTTTTGATGGGCTAAAATTTTCCATAGGTCACTCAGGTATTTAAGTTATCGTAAAATAGCAATAAATAGGCATCTACGCGTATAATTCAAAGAAGATTCTACAACTTTCTCAAAATATTGTAGATGTCATATTATTAAATATTAACTTTATTAACTTATTTGGTTGTTAATTATAGTAGTATATTTCGATTTGCAATTTTTTTGTGTATCAATGTAACATGAAATCTTACGTTTTTTGAGTAATTAAAGTGTAAATTTTAATAAATAGCTCAAAATTGTACATAATGATTTTAAAAAAATCGGATTTGAGTTTTTTTTGCATTTTCTGAGAAAATTTACCAACGTAATGGTAATGTATATATTTTTTCTGAAAGTAGAGATTTCAAAGAACAAAGCGGCCACCGACTTTAAAAAAAAAGGAGATAATTATAACGGGAGAATTTTCGATTGAAAATGGTGCTTTTTCGATATTAAATCAAAATAAGGTGAAAAAATTAATATTTTGAATAACAAAAAAATACAGCGTATCGTGACCTAAGTAAGTTTTCACCAAATTTCGTAATTTTTTTGTTATAAAGATAAAAAACAAAAACTTGGTTATTTGAATTTTTCACATAAATTTTGAGGTTATGTGAAAAAGTGCAAAAAAAGTTGTAGATCTTTTTATTGCCTAAAACTATGCCATTTAACTTTTCCATAGGACTTGTAGTTTTGCCGGAAATCAAGATAAACCGTTTTTTACCCTTAAAAACTCACCCCCATCCACTTCCCGACCTCAGATCGCCCGTAAATTATTTTTCCTTTCATTTTTGTTATATTCTCTTCATTTTCCAATGGTTTTCATCCTACTATTTCTATTTTTCAATTTTTACCATTCTCAAAGCCCTGGTCTATTATTCTGTTACCAGTGCCGGATTAAAGCAAGCGCGGGGCCCGTAGCAAATTCTGTTGAGGGGCCCTTAATCTGCTGAGGGATCTCACGTAGAAAATGGAAAAACAAAATTGCACTTAATATTGATAATAAGAAGTCACGATTCGATATTTTCCATTTAATAAATTTCACTAAAAAAATACAGTCAGCCGGAGGTTAAATACGCGGGGTCGCCTTTTGCGCGGGGCCCCCCTTATACTGTCTGACGTCAAATGGAAAAATGGCGAAAGTCTGCGCATGCCCTAGATCTAGGTCACGCGCCTTCTAGGTCCCCTTGCGTTTAAACCCCGATTTCTCGCTATTTTACTATGAAACTCATATGAAACTGCAACTGTTTCGGAATGTATACTATATTTACTATTCAGTGTATAACTTTCATGTAATTGGGTTTACAATTTAATTAGTATGTTTCAAATTAAAACCGAGTTTTGTTATTTTTCTCCCATTTTTATCATTCAAGGCCCCAGAAATGTAAGCAAAATACATATTTTAATAATAAAACCACTTAATAGTAATTACTATTACACTACAATAACGATTACATAATAAACATATTGCCAACAGGCAGCCAAATCATATAAAAACGACGATAAATCTTATCTTATCTTCACGCGTCTCAAGTGGCCACTCGTCAAAACACGCAACTCGACCGTCATTAACCTTTTTTTTTGTGGTCGTTAAGATGTCACAGTTTGACAAATGTGTGTTTATTTATTCAGTTCGAGACTGTTGCTAACTATAACAAAATACTTACAAGTGTTCACACTAAGCGGAAGACGTAAATAAACCCATAAAAAAGTCTATTGTTTACAATAACAAAAGAACACTTGCCGCACACGTGCGTCACAACAACGGGTTTTTTGTTATGAATGGCTTAACAGATTGCAAATGTGAAAACTGTTCCAGAAACTACATTAAATTATCTTGTATTTAAGCGTTATAGCAAAGGTTTAATTGTTTTTAATAATATGCTATATTGTCGAGAATCGGGCGATGACGTCATCCGGCCCTTAGCAACGCGCGGGAAAGTTGCATAGCAACGGAGGAATGAAACGTTAAAACTGCCATTTTTTCCTACTTCTATTGAATTTTCTTACACAACATCGTATATTTATGGATAGTTTATGAAATTATCTTACCGTTTTAACAGTATTTCAGCCATTTAATACAAAATACGTACACGATAGGCCATCGCAAAGATTCGTCATGCGCCATGTTTTCACTTCGTTAACATTTTACCGTAAAATATATGCGTAAATATAATAAAATGTTTATAACTAATACATTTATAGAAAGATAATTAACTTTACTCACGTATTCATCCTTGAAATCAACACTTTCCCTTAAAAACACTCAAACTAGAACACTTTTATTGCACCGGACAATGGACGACACCACCAACTTTCAAAGTATGTTTTGAACTGACTACCGCGACTCGTCTGCACTATTATAGTGTCATCAGTCAAAGAAATATAGCTAGCCTTGTCTACCCTGATCATTTTAATATAAGAACGAAAGAGATAGGTTGCTGCGTTACAGAGATACAAGCAAAAAAGTTTGACAACAGATAACTTGCCGTACCACGGACGATTGCGAATTATATGCATATTTTTATTCACTGTGTCACGGACAGTTTCGGTTTAAGGGGTAGCAATTGCTACTCTTGCTTCATGGTTAATCCGGCACTGTCTGTTACGTAGAAACAGAGTAAGATTAGAAACGACAATCAGAAAATACCTTCAACACTTACCTACTTATTATAAATTTTGAGGTTTTGGTGTTTACACCAGAATCAGTGGACGGTAGACCTTGTTTGTACTAACAGAAAAAGCACGTAACAAACATTTTGGAGTTTTTTTATTCAGATGTTGACTAAAGTACAAAAAGCTGTAGAATTATACACTCTTTTAAAACCGTTGTTGAAAGTTAAATAATGATTAGTGTCTGTTTATCATACATTTTTGACGTTTAAACATCTGCTTTTTTATAGGAGGGAAAACAGAAAACAACGATGTCGTCAAAAAAACAGGGCATCAAAAGCTTGAGGCTATCTTAAAGTGGAAATAGGAAGTTGAGTATTCAAAACCCGTTTCTAATAAAACCCCTAGTGGAAAACGAGGCACCGGCAAAGAGCCGGGCCATTGCCGTGGCAGTGCCGGCTAGTGTAAACAAGTCTTATTTAGGCCAGTTACACACGCTTGTCAAAACTAGACAAACTGTCACTTATAAAAATTTAAAAAAGAAAAAAAACAGAAGTTTTTGGCGGGATCGCGTTCGAACATATCGCACGAATTTTCATTTTCATGAAATTTAGTGAAATAGCGAATTAAATTGTATAATTTTGGTAGCGAATTATTCAATTTAGTTACGTGTGAGTACACAAGTGTAGTGAAGGTGAAAATAAGTGACTAACGTGGACTTTTCATGTTCCCCCCAAAAACTCCTATTAGGTTGTTGTAAAGTTACTACCGCTTTACAATAACTTTGATTAACTAACTAAAGTCAACTATGACTGTTTCGTAACTTCGTGCCCGATATCGGGCCATTTACTTGATCGAAAAGAAAAATTACTTGACACTGGCTAAATGCACAAACCGTGCGAAGCCAAAACCCAAAAAAAAAAACAAAAAAACAAATGACTTATGATAAATCACTACAAAGTGAAAATTATCTTAATTTCGGAAGTCGGTGTCTTTGGATATATATTTTAATTTTTTGTCTACTGTCTTCCAAAATTCAAGTTATTTTTCACTTTGTAGTGTTTTAGCGGAAGTTGGTAATTTTTTTCTAAGAAAAAGTTTATATTTTTCACTTTTTAGTTACTTTTACAGAGGCCAGCACATCAAGCTACTCCAATTTGTCAAATTTCTTTGATAGATTTTCAACTTTATTTCAAAAGAATTAAGGTTCATGTTCAATTGGGAAAATTTGACAGTTTGGAGTAGCTTGATGTGCTGGCGTCTGTACCGACCCCACACCAATTCTAAATTTCATCATCCTTGGGATATTCTCCTAGTTGATCAAATTAAAACAGTGCATATTTATGCGATAGCAGCAATCGCGGATGCTTTGCTATCATTTTTTGAAGAGTTGCGTCGTCTGTCTCTAAAACTCATCATCAGATGGAAGTATATGAAATTTATAATGGACCATTTCGGACAAAAAATAATTTTTGCAGGCATCTTCTTAAATTTAACAATTAAGACCTTTATTGTCTCCGACTGCATGAGATTGCGTTATTCAGTCTAATAGTCATCCTCTTTATCTGTTACAAATATAAATAAAAATATAAGCTTGTATTTTTTTTTAATTATCAACTTGTTTTGAATCTATTGTATTTACTTGTATAGTTTTATTTTATAAACTTTGTTGTAATTATATTTAAATTTAGAATAGGTGTAGGATTGGTTTTTAAGTTTTTAATTATATTATATTTGTTTAAAAATAAAACTGATTAAGATCGTTATTCCGCATTTTTTTTTATATTTTTCCCGCGGTTTTCACGCGTTCCCGTAAGAACCTATCTTGTGTCCTTTTCTGACAGGTAGGTTCCCTCTCAACGAGAGGAGGCCTGTGTTCCAGCAGTGGGAACATTAAAGGCTGATTATGATGATATGCAAAATTCCTTGATGATCGGTTGTGTAGTTAAGGCGCCAGAATTAGGGGGGTAACTCTAGCTACCGCTGCATCTATTATACGGGACCTCGAAAAAAAAAATACAAGCTTATATTTTTATTTATATTTGTAACAGATTAATAATAGTCTACCAATGACTGCCAAGCAATATTAAATGCTGCCGCGAAACAAAATGTAAAATGTTACCCATACTCCATTTGAAATAAGATTAGTCATTTAAACAAACCTTTTTTACAGTCGGTTCAACCGATTTTAACTTCTATTCCGTAGGCATAAGGATGGAAAATGATTATTATGATAAATAGTATCTGCAGTAAACAGTTTTCCAACTGTTTACTTCAGGTACCATAAATCATGCTTCCAACGCAATAGAGGTCAAAATCAGTTGAACGGACTTAAAAAAAAGGTTTATTTAATTTATATATTTACTCAAAAAAACGTTCTCGTCCTTTTTCAAAAGACCCCGCCTAAATATTTTTATATGGGGCCCCATAACGGCTAGCTACGCCACTGCGTGAAAACTAAAAGCGTAACAAATAAAGACTCACTTTCGCATTTTATGCGGCTTCACCCGAGTTCATAGGAATAGGATCAGGGAAAAAATAGATACACCTAATGTATTACATAATTATGTGGAGCGAAAAAGATTAAACAGTCAAAGGGTTTATTTTGTAAGAATGGAGGCAAACGAGATAACAAATTTTACCTTTATTTGTATACGTTTTTGTAGTTGTTAGTATTTCGGAACGGCATCGTTTGAACTATCTTCGCCAGCCACGAGTCTTTGACCTACTGGGATTGGTCAGCTGATTATATTTATGCAATACATGATGTTGTTAAATACTAAAGCGAATAAAAAGGGTTCCACGGCTAGAATGTTATTTGTTATTAATTATTTTAATTGTATATGGGTGAAATATGTAAATTAGAATACGTGGTATCAATTAATGTGATAACCTAAGCCCCACACTGTCTGCCAGGGGTGCGGGTTGTTCGAAAGAGATACCGCGGCCCCTGGCACACAGGCAACTGAGGGAACACGGGTGGGTTTTAGTCAGTAAAAGGCTGACACGCCCTCCCGCTCCACCCAGAGCGGGAGAAGTTATTTGATGATTTCCCACCCAAAAAAAAAAAAAAAAAAGCCCCACACTGTATTATGTCAAATAATGAGTAGATTATGTCAATCAAGTATGTAAGTAAAAATTAACATAAATAGTGAGCATGGTAATTTGGGAGCAGTTACTATACATTTACATAGTTGTGCCGTTAATGAGGTACCAGGGAAGCGACATGTGCAAAAGGAACTATTGCCAAAGTTCTTTGTCTCAACGTAGTTTTTCATCTTATAACATTCATTTTTGATAAGGACAGTTTGATGTAGGTTTTGAACTTTCCATCGCTGTAACCGAATTTGGCAACTGCACCCTAATTGCGTAAAACGCGATTAATCATAATCGGTTTCATTTTGACAGTTCAACAATATTCATTGCGTTATTTACGTTGTTGAGCAGACACATTTTTCGAACATATGAAGCAATGGTTTAGCCATTTGTTTCAAAACGAAACAAATTATGATGAATCGTGAGTTACGCAATTAGGGTGCTGGTTATGGGAGCGGATACTGTTTATAAGAAATGACAAGACTTGCTAGTATTATCTTTATTTGTTTATCATAATTTCATTTTTACTAAGTGTATTTATATTATGGAAATAGCTTCTTATTTTGAAAGGACCTAAGTTTTAGTGAACATTGAAATACTTTCTAGAAATAAAAAGAGAAGGCAAGAGTCAGTATATTTATTTCTTTAAATTTGTTTCCAAGAGACCCGTGAAGCCCCATTCTGTAGATTGCGCGGATTGCCCTCTTTTGTAAAATGAAAATAGAACCTACGTCGGCTTTCGTATTAGCGTCAAAATCACCGCAACTGTTAATGGACTTTTTTGAGTTAATTTTCTGTAACCATCATCGTATACCTTGTCAAATGCAATCTCACAACCCTGAAGGTTGTCTGTACATACTTAATACTCATATACAGACTATTTCAATTGACCGCTCAACGGAACAGGCTTTCAAAATCTTTACTGTCCAAAAATTTAAGTTTTTAATTACGAAAAATTCAAGAATCACCGTTTTTGCGGCATTTAACTACTGAACGAACTACCAACCCCGAAAATCTATATTGTATAAATTCTGAAGTGCGATTAACAACGCGACGTTTTAATCTTTTCAAGCTAGTATTTTTAAGTTTTAAATTTATGCGAAAAGATATTTGTGTTTATTACATTATTTTTCGCCTGACTGTGTTTGAATATGATTTTTTAGTTCAACCTTATCACTAAAACTACGCTGACTAGGTTTTTCACGAGTGTGTGAATACACACAATATAGACATTCGAATGAATGTCTTGATAAATTACGTTTAAGACTAACACTACGCTGACAAAACACATTTTTCAGCATTATCGAGCAATCAGTGTAATCACTTATAAGGTTTTTCACCAGTGTATGCGAGAATATGGTTTATTAAATTATCCTTTACTTTAAAACTACATTTATAATAAGGTTTTACGACAGTGTGCACACGATGTATTGTTAAACTACCCTTTAGACTATGACTATACTGACAAATATCGCACTATTAAGGTTCTTGACCAGCGTGTATACGAAAATGTTTTGTTAAACTAACCTTTTCACCAAAAGGACACTGACAAATATCACACTTATAGGGGTTTTCACCTGTGTGTATACGGATATGTTTTGTTAAATTACCCTTTTCGGTGAAACTTTGCCGACATACATCACACTTATAAGGTTTTTCGCCAGTGTGTATACGAATATGTTTTGTTAAATGAGCCTTTTCTATAAAACTACGCTGACATATGTTACACTTATAGGGTTTTTCACCAGTGTGTATACGAAAATGTTTTGATAAATTACAATTGTCAGTAAAAGTTTGCTGACATATTTCACACTTATAAGGTTTTTCGCCAGTGTGTATACGAATATGCTTTGTTAAACTACCCTTTACACTAAAACTTTGCTGACATACATCACAATTATAAGGTTTTTCGCCAGTGTGTATACGAATATGTTTTGTTAAGTTACCCTTTCCACTAAAACTACGTTGACATATACCACATTTGTGTTTTTCAACAATTTGTGTACGAGTATGGTGTATATATTTTACTTGATTAAAATTACGCTGATCATATTTGTAAGGCTCTATGAAATAAGTGCCACGGTTGGACGTACCTATCCGAGTTATCCGGATATCTTGCATGTTTGTTTTTTCTTTTTTCGTTTGCTCGGGTGTTATTGCATCTTCTAGTTTTATTTTTAGAGTTTCAAGTTTTGGTTCCTTCGCAACGGTTGCTCCTGGAATTATAAATCTGGTTAATACTGAAGAGGATATTTGCAAAGGACGACTTTGAGTTTTACAGGCAGGCTATAAATAAGTCTAATACTTTCGAACTTTCAAAATAAAAACAGAAGGTGAGGTGAAAAGGCGAAGAAAGAACTTCGCAAACGTGCTTTATTATCCGATCCCAAGAGCAGGAGGCCTTAAGATTCCTATAAATGGTGGATGCATCCAACTTTCAATCTTTTCACGGTGAAACGCAGCGTGCACAAAGTGCATATTGTACGACGAAAATATATGTTACGACATACGACACGGCGACGCCTATTGCACGCCAAAAAGAGTGGATATACAGAGCTAAGTGTTTTCTTTATTCATTCTGTGGTAAAAAAGCAAGATATGTTTTCACGAAGCACACACCTTCACTCTCACTCACCTACTCGCAACCCTGCGTGCGTGCTGTACTGCATGTTTAGCTTTGTTATTTCTCTTTTAATTTTTAACCGACTTCAAAAAGGAGGAGGTTATCAATTCGTCGGGACATTTTTTTTTTTTATGTATGTTCCCCGATTACTCGAAGATGGCTGGACCGATTTGGATTTTGTTTTTTTTGTTTGAAAGGGTATACTTCCCAGATGGTCCCATGATCATCAAGTCAGGATCTGATGATGGAATCCTGGAGAAATAGAGAGAACTCTTCAAATTTTATAGGCACACGAAGCGATTTAGGTATTTTTTGGAAGAGTACTTTCTCTTAGTGGTCTCATTTCAATTTGGTGAAGATCTGATGAAGAACTTTGGAGATAGGCAACGGAACTCCTCAATAAATGATAGCAAATGGACTGGGATTGCTGAAATCTCATGTCGGTCTATTGCTTACACCAGTTCATAACATAACATCACGCCGGTATGCTGTGAAGGGGTAAGCACATGTGAACTACTAAAAAGTGTAAAAAAAAAACTTTTCCCAAAAAAAAACAACCGACTTCCAAAAAAACACTACAAAGTGAAACATAACTTTAATTTCGGAAGGCGGTGACAAAAAATTCAAATACAGCTCCAAAGACACCGACTTCCGAAATTAAAGTTATTTTTCACTTTGTAGTGTTTTTTTGGAAGTCGGTTGTTTTTTTTTGGAAAAAGTTTTTTTTTTATCACCAGTTTTTCCTATACCTATATTTTCACAAAACAAGTAAGAGATATTTATTTAAGTGATGGAAGAGCGGAGCAAACACAAGCTTATCTGCTTGAAAAGAGGCTCCAATCACTAGTTGTTAAGTTTTACTTGTTAAAATAATGAAGCATTTTTCATTTTTAAGTTCCTAGTCAATTCGATCGACAATAAATTTTACTGAGTGTACAAGTAATGTACAGCATGCGTAGCCTCCTACCAGCTATATTGGGATCTGCTTCCAGTGTCACCAGATGCAGCGCATGGGGACTGCCTATCTGACCTCCACAACCATGAACTGGGTAACACGACAACCCATGGTAAGACTGGTTGTCCGACTTTTGGGCTTATGACTCGATAGCCTGACTGCATGCGGTGCAAGCATTTCTTAAGTTAAGGATATGAAAATTCAAGTTTATGGTTTTGATCTTATCCTGCTAATATTATAAATGTGAAATATTCTTGTTTCGTAAGTATACATTTTCATAAATTCTTTTTTTTTATACTCTTATCAATCCTACTAGCACGTTTGGGTTTTTGAATGTCGTGCGGATTAGCTCTCGCACGCGGATTGGGCTCGCATGCGTCCCGCGTGCGTGATTGTATTAATTGTTATTTTCTGAGCAACTGGCAGCAAGCTCGTCATGCTCCCTAGTTGTCACAGCTTGCAGTAGCGTCGGGGCACAATAACTGTGAGCGCATAATGGCGGATCATAGCGTTATTCTCGTGAATGGGTGCTGCTTGTGAGGACTGGAAGTGCTGCTTATGAGGACTGGAAGTCCTGCTGGCTATGGTTTTGTTATTGTAATCAAAGTTAACAGTTTATTGATCCATAACTTTGAGTTAGATAAAATTAAATATTGCACAAGTAAGCGTGTGGGTATACACCCTTCAGGTAACGCTAGCTACTTCCTATCAGGTGTACCATTGGCCTGTTTGCTTACCTATAGATTAACTAGCTAATACAAACTTACTTACTTATCATCTCCCTGGCTCTTTGTTTCTTCTTAGGTTCTTCTTCGTCTTCAATTTTAAACTCCATTAAAGGGTCATCATCTTCTAAATCTGATTTCGAATGGCGTGATCGTATATCAGCTACATGTAGACTGATTTCGTCCAAATTTTCCTGTTTTATGTCTGTAAGTAAACACAAACAGTCAAGAGTATTACTTGTTTACTAGTGGTCGCCCGGTGGTCTGAATTCGACCATAGTTTATTTAAAGCTTAACGTATTTCTAATAAATTATTACACAAAAATATTAGTTTTCTGCACTACTCCTCCATATAAACTTTAACTCTGCCAAGTTTCATACTTCTCCGTCCGCGTAATTTTCTTAAAAAGGGGTAGAAACTTTTGCTTGACGTATTATAGATTACCTACTGCTATTAATTTTATTTTACTACACAATGTGCTTACCGTTCAGTCAAATTAAACAAAATAATTTTTATATCACTATGAAATTGAAATATACTTTATCCTTATTTATATTTAATAATTTATTAATACAGTTTTATTTTGTTTTATATTATATTATTTATTGATACAATTATAACCAGAGATCGGATATTCGGATGCATATTTACCTAAAGATAGTTTTTAGCTATGAAAGTATGGAAGCGGCTTTATAAATTATTTGTAATATTTATTAAAAACTCCGGGATTCTTGATTGCATAACTATTCAGATGTGTATTAATTAAAATTTATGTTTAACCCGATACAAATATGTATACTGGAGGAGGGGTGGTTTGTATGTATTAGTTAAAACAAAAAAAAAAACAAAAGAAAATTACTTACCTAAATTAAGACTTTTTCGATACAAAATCGCATTCCATGTTAGCCAACTTCTCTCAACTTCTGGAGGGAAGTGGGCTGGCTGGAATGACAACCGAACGCCGCCATGGCTCACGCACAATGGTCCACTTGAAGGACTAAGTGCGGAAACCAAACCCATAACATAGAACATAGATAGCCAACTTCTCAACTTTAGGTGAATATGCATCCGAGTATCCGATCTCTGATTATAACATAACATAACATCACGCCTCGTTTCCCCGCCGGGAAGAGCAAAGGTGTACCTATACTACATCTACATTTCACGAGTTATGTTTAAGTCCCATGTAATAGAGGTGGGCCTATTGCAATCAACCGGGCACATATCCAAACTCCGGGCTGTTACTGAGAAAATCCAAATAAAAGACCCAATAACCCTTTACCCAACCTGGGAATCGAACCCAGGACCTCAAGCTCAGCAATTACAATTATTTTTGTTCTAAAAACATACCATCAACTTCATGTTCCTCCTTTGGCTCAATAACAACATCTAGTCCCTCACAAACAGCTGGGAATTCTTCTTTGACAGCAATGCTTTCTGTTTGACATTCATCAACTATACTTAAGTGTACTATTGGAGATTTAACAAGCCCAATGGATAAACCGCAGTGGTCTTGGATTATTACAGGATTGGGCTGTAAAAAGATGATTATAATATTAGGAAAATATGCTACTGATCACAGTACCACGTAAGCACGTTTTTACATTCTACTAAAATCACTCAAGAAAGTCCCCACCGTTGAGGGCACTTATTTAGGTCCAATACACCTTGGAGACGTAGACATAATACCAACCTCACCAACCACTGCACAAGCTATTGTTGCATGGCTCGCTGTGAAATGGGAGAGGACTGTTTTCGAATTGCCGCATACAAATTACAAACAAAAGATGTAGCAGTAATATTTGGGGTATACATGTTATCATTGTAAACAACTAGATAAAAAAAAAGTGGAGATAGTCTAGGTACATATAACCATTTAACACTCAATGGTACGCTCGGGGAGAAATATAGACACAATAAGTATGAACTTGAGAGGAATTACTTCCACATTGTACTGAAATTAGGAGCAGTGGTGACCCAGTGGTCACGGCCGCGACTTACAAGATGAAGGTCGTAGGTTCGATCCCAGATAGGTGCTTTAATTTGTGCTAAATTATTTCATCACCACTGCTCTGAAAACGGTGAAGGAAAACATCGGAAGAAAACATGTCCTAGAACTAAAAAATTCGATGACATGTGACCTCTACCAACCCGCACTGGGCCCTCATGGTGGATTACGGGCTGCTCCCTCTCACAGAGAGGAGGCCTATGTCCCAGCAGTGGGAACATTATAGGCTGATTATACCTATGTTATGCTATACTGAATTTAGAAAATACAGCCATTTGGCTATTGTAGAATTTCTCACCTCACAATCCTCAGTCATCCTCTGAGCGAACAGCTTTTCGGCTTTCAAACATTGTGTCAGTAATTGGTAACATTGCTTTAGTTTAGTGCAGCAGAAGAAACAAGCAAGAATCGGTCTAATATCTTCTGTTACAAACTGCAAAAAAAAAAAATATGAAGGAAAAAATACTTTTTTCTATTCCTCCTGACATTTTAGTCGTTTTACAAAGGTACTCAATGTACTCAATGTATCTGACTTAAATTATATGAGATTAGTAGTCATACATGAAGTGGGCACCCATTGCAAGACAATTAAAATGCTTCAGTACATAGTAATGCTGTCCAAGCCAACAGTTATTGGTCCTTAATGTATTCAAATTGCATCTTACAGAAGAGAAACGAAGGCATCACTGATCACCACTCTTGCTCAATGCAGATTGCCGACTTAACCTTTGTATACGTTTGAACACATTGGTCTGTAAAAGGATTGTTTCTAATATTCACATCCGCAACCACTATTGCAGAGCTTCCGAATCGATTTGGACATCTGCAGATGTTCATGCGGATGCAGATGTACAGGTCACAATAAGAAAGAAAATAAGTGGGGCAGGCAAGTGGCAATAACTTTTTCAAAATGATTTTAATTCTTTTTTAATATATAAATAAATAGAAAATGTGTAAATATGACTTTTATTATATATACTAGCTATTGCCCGCGACTTCGTACGCGCACAAACTTTACTGTCTTTTCCTGTTCCTGTAAGATTTTGCGTATTTTCTTTTTCAAAACATTATACAAATAACATGACGTGCGCTGTCAGTTGCATCAAGTTGCGTTTTGTTAAAAAAAATCTGCAAAATTTTTGTTTTGATTGATATTTTTTATTAATAAATATCATATTTTAATACTTATTATCCTATTCCCGACGAAGACCAATCTAATATCATTAAAATTGGCCCAGCCGTTCTTGAGTAATAAATGGGGTAAATAACACGACCTTGTTTTATATATGTATATAGATATTACTAACAAGTAATAATATTTTGGAGAACTTTGGCGATTTTCTATTAACACCAAAGTTAGTTTTGCATGCAAATAAAATGATTTATAAACTCCTGAACTTGGTGCAGCAACCTAAGTGTGCATAAAATATTAAAAATTACTATCTCGTTATTTTATTATCCACCCAAATGGTCAGCGGGTCGTCTTACGGGCGGATTTACTTATTTATAAAAAAAAATACTGCTATATTTGTTCTGAATTTTCGGTTTGTGAATCCGTGCGTCACGCCATGCAAGGTATATAAGTATCACATAATTTGTCACGGTTATAAGAAGGTTAATAAGCATTTATGTGTTTATTTTTAAGACCAGGTTTCCTCATGGTGTTTTACGGAAGTACTGGATCTTGAATCTCCTTATGGGGTATGTATGCATTACAGTTTTAAAAAATATCAACTTACTGGTATATCTGTCAGTTTCTCATATAGTATGTGCAAGTTTGTGTTGACCACTACACACATGCGGACATTCTCCACCAAACATATCCTACACATTGGAAGTTTTTCCATCTCTTCACTCAAAGAATATCATTGGTATAGAAAAAAAAACGATTGAACACTTTATCAAGGCTTGTGTTTCAGTCACGTTTGGAATGTGGCGTCCTGTAGTTTCTGCCTACGACCATGGGAAGAAGGCGTAAGTTTATGGGTTTATGTTATTTAACTCAATGGTTTATGTACTTCACAAAAAGCAAGAACACATTAACAAAACAGACTATTGAAAGTGACACTTCGCGGCTTGACTTGTTGCATGACATTGACATTGACTGTCTGACTGCTATAGAATTAGGCTACGTTCCGAGATACGTTATTATCGATTTGAGCGTGCTCACACCCGTTCCGAATTGGCGTGAGCGCGATAACGATGTCCCGTGAATCGTCATAGATGACGTCATGACATGCGCCATCTTGCGATAACGCCGACCATGCGTAATACTAATATCACCGTGAGCGTTTGTTTTGATTGAATCGTATCATATCTTTATCTAACTATCCTGTATCCAGTGTATCCTTTATATAGTGCTTCTGGCTAGAGTCGCCACCTAACCAAATAAGAAGACGAAATTTGTGGTGCGTACAAGTTTTATATGGTGTAAATTGGTTTTAACATTGAGTGAGCACTGTTAGCGCGTTCACGAGCGTTCCGTATTGTTAACAAAAATGACAGTTCTTAGCTGCTATAATCGTGATATCTATCTCGGAACGCAAATTATTGATGTGAACGCTCACAGCGCTATTTTTCTAATTCGGAATGTGGCCTTAGTTACAAAAATATCAAGCTGTCAAAAATGACAGTTGTGCTGTTTTGTTTTGAATCGTACTAAATCTTTAGCTAACTTATAATATAGTGCTTCTGGCTAGTCGCCACCTAACCAAATAAGAAGGTGAAAGTTGTGGTGTAATTAATTTTTTTATGGTGTAAATATGTTTTAACAAGGAGTGAGCACTTTTAGGGCGTTCTCGAGCGTCCCGTATTGTTGACAAAAATTACAGTTCTTAGCTGTCATAATCGTGATATCCATATCGGAACGCAAATTATTAATGTGAGCACTCGCAGCGCTATTTTTCTTATTCGGAATGTGGCCTTTGGCTACGCCTTAACGCCGACCATGCGAAATGCAATATCACAGTGAGCGCTGTCAAAAATGACAGTTGTTCTGTTTTGTTTTGAATAGAATCATATATCTTGAGCACGCTCAAATCGATATTATCGCAACTTGGAACGTAGCATAGATTTTAATGTTTCTGTTGGCAAGTTTCAGCCCCTACAAACATGTCTGTGACTAGCCCTACAAACAAAAGCACTTTTTTTTCTACTTATGTCACGTCACACGGGAACGCGGTCGAATGGGATAAAAAAAGTTTCCTATGTCCATCTCCTAGTTCTAAGCTATCTCCCCACCAATTTCCAGCCAAATCGATTCAGCCGTTCTTGAGTTATAAATAGTGTAACTAACACGACTTTCTTTTATATACTCGTATATAAAAGTAAATGCAACGCAATGCAACGCAATGCTTGTAAAAGGCTGCTAAGTCATAAGTACTAACACCAGATAACACCAACACTGTACACTTAGTTCGCAATAAACTTTGACTTTGACTTTTACATATACAGGGTGTCCAAGAACCTGGCGTCCAACTGGATTCCCACGATGCCCCAAGTTCTAACAGTACTCAGAAAAATATTTTAAAAAATCCACCCCATGTACTTACAGAATTATACTGATTTCAAAAAAAAAGGGGAAATGAGCACCCTGTGACATACTTTTGAATGCTGTGACTGCTAATGCTGATAATTTCGATATTTCTTGGAGGTTTTGTAATCTAGGGTATTGCTGTGTCTAAATAGAATGTAAAAATAATGTACTTATTGTACCATTTTAAAATAAAATATTATTTTAACTAAAGGTGATATGGAAAACTATTGAATTTCGCAACTTTGACCGACTGTAGTGTAAAAAAAATGTACCAAAATAGTATGGCAAGTGACGTCAAATTTTGACGCGTTTATTCCTCTTTTTAAAAAGGTATAATACTTACACATTAATTTGAAAAAAAAATTTTTGATAATATTTTTACTCAACAACCCAATTTTTACGAAGTGCCTACCTACTAACGGTAACTGTCGGACCCTTTCTTATCTTAGAAACTGTTATGTTACTACTATTATTTACTTCGGTTCCAAGAGTGAGCAAGAAGGAAATACACACAGGTAGATGGGTTCCCAGTAGAATAAAAGCAAAGAATGTTAGTTTAAAGATATTTTATTACAATAAATGTTCAAAATGTTGACCACCCGCGGCAATACAAGCTCTCACTCTCCTTAAAAAGGACCGCTTTATGTTTCGCGAGTAACTTTTTTGACGTATCGCCTGCACTGCTTGTGTTATCTTCTCACGAAGGTCAGCGATGTCATTAATGGGCTTCGCATAAACGAGCTCCTTCATAGTTCCCCAGAAAAAAAAATCCAGCGGATTTAAGTCAGGTGAGCGGGCTGGCCACGGGATTGTTCCTGATCGCCCAATCCACCTGTTCGGGTATTGCTCGTCCAAAAACTCTCTAACGGATACGCGAAAATGTGCTGGACAGCCGTCGTGTTGGAACCACATATCTGGTGGGGTCTCTTCTAGTAAGTTTGGCAAATCATTTTGAAGAAAATTTAAATATGATTCGCCAGTCAAATTCTCGGGCATCTCAAATGGACCAATAATATTCCCACAGAGAATACCGGTCCACATGTTCACTTTGAACCGGTACTGGGATCTATCTTCTCGCATCAAGTGCGGATTTTCCACATGCCACTCGTGCAAGTTGTGTAGGTTCATGTAGCCATCCTTCTTAAATGTTGATTCATCTGACCACAAAATTTTGTCGATAAAGTTTTCGTCTTCTCGATGTTTTTGCAGGATTGTTTCACAAAACGCGACTCGGCTCGGATAGTCTCGAGGTAAAAGACTTTGCACTCGCTGTACGTGGTACGGATGATATTCTTCTTTTTGGAGAATACTGTGTGCTGTGCTCTTCGGTATCCCCGTATCAGCTTCTATTCCTCGCACAGAGATGCTTGGATTTGCCGACACCGCCTCTAAAACTTCATCGCGTATGAAGTCATTTACGGGTCGTCCTTCACCAGCTACTTGATTGGGGAACCGCCCGTCACATAGTGATCTGTGCACATTAATGAAAACTCGATGGTCGGGATATCGCGTAGCCCTCGGATACCTTTCTCTGTAAAGTCTCGCTGCAGCTCGTCCATTACCTCTACATTCTCCATAAATGTAGTGCATATTTGCGTATTCTTGCGGAGTGTAGGTCGCCATGGTAGCACACACAAAACACAAACTGTCCAAACACAGGCAAAGGTCGTCGTAAAGAGTTCGTTTCAAAGTCCAGAGCACAAAGAGTAATCGAGTCCAATAAACAAAGCTTTAAATCGTAGTACGTGATCAATGGTAACAATAAGAGAGAGGTGCGTAGTAACGGCAGGAGGCAGTGACGCGTACTGACCGTACTGTTATCCTAAATAGCACGATCCCAGATAGCGTCACTATCTATCTCACTCGCACCTCTAACCTTTTTCTCCCTCACTCTTACCTGAATAATGGGGTACCATAAAGAAGAACCAGCAAATCGCAAAGATAGTTTCTGTCTTGCTCCCTCCTGTTGTAATAACGAATCACTATGGTGAGATGCATGCACATACCGTCCCTTACGGTCTAACCTGTTTTTTGAGAGGCCTGTTGTTATTTTTATGAGCATACAATAGTAATTCTTTAGAGGTTAGATTCAATTCGTCGTAAATTTTTCTTTCTAAGAATTCTGTAAGACATCGTAAAAATTGGGTTGTTGAGTAAAAATATTATCAAAATTTTTTTTTTTCAAATTAATGTGTAAGTATTATACCTTTTTAAAAAGAGGAATAAACGCGTCAAAATTTGACGTCACTTGCCATACTATTTAGGTACATTTTTTTTACACTACAGTCGGTCAAAGTTGCGAAATTCAATAGTTTTCCATATCACCTTTAGTTAAAATAATATTTTATTTTAAAATGGTACAATAAGTACATTATTTTTACATTCTATTTAGACACAGCAATACCCTAGATTACAAAACCTCCAAGAAATATCGAAATTATCAGCATTAGCAGTCACAGCATTCAAAAGTATGTCACAGGGTGCTCATTTCCCCTTTTTTTTTGAAATCAGTATAATTCTGTAAGTACATGGGGTGGATTTTTTAAAATATTTTTCTGAGTACTGTTAGAACTTGGGGCATCGTGGGAATCCAGTTGGACGCCAGGTTCTTGGACACCCTGTATATAAGATAAATAAAAGAAGGGACTGAAAAGCCTAGTAGCCAGAGATGAAATTCCCAAAACAATGTCTGTTTCTGTCATTGTCAATGTCGTGCAAGCCGTAATAATACTAATATTTAATATAGTATTGCTTTCATTTTTATTCTTTTGCTTCGTGTTTTCCTGCTTTTTGTAAAGTACATACATGTTCACATAAACTTACGCCTTCTTCCCATGGTTGTAGGCAAAACTTCAGGACGCCACATTCCAAACGTGACTAAAACACAAGCCTCGTTAAAGTGATCAATCGTTTTTTTTCTATACCTATGTATGATACTCAGAGTGGAAATATGGAAAAACTGCCAATGTGTAGGATATGTTTGGTGGAGAATGTCCGCATGTATGTAGTGGTCAACAGGAACTTGCAGAAGCTATATGAGAAGCTGACAGATATACCAGTAAGTTGATAGTTTTAAAAACAGTCATGCTTACCCTATACGAAGATTCAGGATCCAGTACTTCCATAGAACACCATGAGAAACCTAGTCTTAAAAATAAACACATAAATGTTTATTAACCTTCTTATACCCGCGACAAATTCTGTGATAATTAAATACCTTGCAAGGTGTGAAGCACAGATTCACAGACTGAAAATTCAGAACAAATAATGCAGTATTTTTATTTTATACATATGTAAAATCGCCCCTAAGACGACCCACTGACCTTATGGGTGGATAATAAAATAATGAGATAGTAATTTTAAACATTATACGCACACTTAGGTTGGCGCACCAAATTCAGGAGTTTATAAATTGTTTTATTTTTGAGCAAAATTTTAATTTTTGGTATTAGAAAATTGCCTGAGTTCTCGAAATGTTTCAAGTTTCCAAAATATTATTACTTGTTAGTAAAATATACATTATATAAGTCATATTTACAAATGTTCTATTTATTAGAGCAAATGAAAATTTTAAATTCATGCTGACAAAGTTATTGCCACTTGCCGGCCCCTCCTATTTTCTTTCCTGTTGTGACCTGTATATCTGCATCTGCATGAACATCCGAAATAATTATTGCTGATGTCTCCGGGATTGTGGATGCGGATCTGAATATTAGCCACAATTCTGTTACAAACCAAAGTTTGCAAAGATATACAAAGGTTAAGTCCCCAATCTGCTTTGAGTAAGAATGGTGATCTCTGTAAAATGCAATTTGAAAACATTAAGGACCAATAAATGTTGGCTCGGAAAGCATTAATATACACCGTGGCATTTTAATTGTCTTACAACAGCAGCCCACTTCATGTATGACTGTATAATTATCATAAAAAAATATATATATAAAAAAAATAACTATATTATATTATCTTAATGGTAAGAATTTTTTAATCGCACCTGAAGGTATTTTATGTCAGAAAAGACCAGCTTTGTGAGACAACTATAATATGAAGAATTCCTTCATAAAAGCTATTTATTTTTTTGCAGTTTGTAACAGAAGATATTAGACCGATTCTTGCTTGTTCATTCTGCTGCACTAAACTAAAGCAATGCTATAAATTACTGACACAATGTTTGGAAGCCGAACAGCTGTTCGCTCAGAGGATGACCGAGGATTGTGAGGTGAGAAATTCTACAACAGCCAAATGGCTGTATTTTCTAAGTTCAGTATTGCATAACATAAGCTTAACCAGCCTATAATGTTCTCACTGCTGGGATATAGGCCTCCTCTCTGTGAGAGGGAGCAGCCCATAATCCACCATGAGGGCCCAGTGCGGGTTGGTAGAGGTCACATTTCTTCGAACTTTTTGGTTCTAGGACATGCTGGTTTTCTTCCGATGTTTTCCTTCACCGTTTTCAGAGCAGTGGTGATGAAATAATTTAACACAAAGTAAAGCACCTTTCTGGGTTCGAACTTACGACCTTCATCTTGTAAGTCGCAGCCGTTACCACTGGGTCACCACAGCTCGTAATTTCAGTACAATGTGGAAGTAATTCCTCTCAAGTTCATACTTATTGTGTCTATATTTATCTCCAAGTGTACCATTGAGTGGTTAATGTTTATGTGTACCTACACTTTTTTGAAATCTAGTTGACAATGAATGAATGAGTGAATTTTTTATTTGCCAGAAACAGGGTACATAAAGGATGTTATTTAAATATTTGGTTCAGCATGTTTCGCCGACACAGCGGCATGTAAATAACTAAATACAATCTAAAAATCTAAAATTAATAATACAAATAAAGAATTGACACAATAAAAATCATTTTAAACATTAAATAACAATACATCATAAGTATAAAATTTACAAGAATTTTTATGAAAGAATTTATTATGAGAATAATAATATTCATACAACGACCACTTTCTTAATTCAATACAATTTTTAAAGGGTATTTGCGTAATAGCTCTAGGCAAAGCATTGTATAATAATGGGACCATGTAAATGCAACTTCGCCGATAAAGTTCTAACTTAGGCGCAGGAAATTCAAAGTCCATGTGCTTTGCTTTTCTTTGTGTTATCTTTCCGTTAAAAACGTTTAGGATTTGACCTCAAAAACTTAGCTGTTTCGTAAACTTTAAGGCAGACTCGCAATAATACTGCTACATCTTTTATTTGTAACTTGTATGCGGCAATTCGAAAACAGTCCTCTCTCATGTCACCGCGAGCCATGCAACAATAGCTTGTGCAGTGGTTGGTGAGGTTGGTAGTATGTCTGCATCTCCAAGGTACATTGGACCTACGTAAGTGCCCTCAACGGTGGGTGCTTTCTTGACTGAGTTTAGTAGAGCGTAAAAATATGCTTGTGGTACTGTGATCAGTAGCATATTTTCCTAATATTATAATCATCTTTTTACAGATCAATCCTGTAATAATCCAAAACCACTACGGTTTATCCATTGGGCTTGTTAAATCTCCAATAGTACACTTAAGTATAATTGATGAATGTCAAACAGAAAGCATTGCTGTCAAAGAAGAATTCCCAGCTGTTTGTGAGGGACTAGATGTTGTTATTGAGCCAAAGGAGGAATATGAAGTTGATGGTATGTTTTTAGAACAAAAATAATTGTAATTGCTGAGCTCTAGGTCCTGGGTTCGATTCCCAGGTTGGGTAAAGGGTTATTGGGTTTGATATCTGGATTTTCTCAGTAACAGTCCGGAGTTTGGATATGTGCCCAGTTGATGCTGATAGGCCCGCCCCTATAACGTAAGTAGGGTAACGTTAAACCATGCCGCTAATTCCTGGGTAGTTTGACTCGGATCGGCCTTTACCATCTCCTTAAATTCAGCGTTATTCACCTGTGTGGACGGTCTACCAGGTGGTTCGTTCTTCAAGTCGAAGTTTCCATTACGAAAGCGTTTAAACCAAAAAAGCACGGTGCGTTAATTAGCAGTCCCTTCTCCAAACGCAACGTTGATATTGCGAGCCGTTTCTGCCGCGTTAGTTCCGCGTTTGAACTCGTATTCAAAAATAACTCGGATTTTCGAAGTATCCATCTTTACGTCTAAGCTGAACAAAGAAACAATTGAAAGTCGAAAATCGAATGTTGCAATTTTGTAAAAGAAAAACCTCATAGGTATCACGTGAAAAAAGTTTCACACGAAAATCTCACATCATGAAGATTTTATGTCAATTCGAAGTGTCTATTACTATACAACGGCAATTTCATACTTTAACCCCTATTATTAATACGTCAAGCAAAAACTTTCTACCCCTTTTTAAGAAAATTATGCGGACGGAGAAGTATGAACCTTGGCACAGTTACAAGTTTATATGGAGGAGTAGTGCAGAAAACTAATATTTTTGTGTTGTAATGCATTAGAAATACATTAAGTTTTAAATAAACTATGGTCGAATTTAGACCACCGGGCGACCACTAGTAAACAAGTAATACTCTTGACTGTTTGTGTTTACTTACAGACATAAAACAGGAAAATTTGGACGAGATCAGTCTACATGTAGCTGATATACCACCACGCCATTTGGAATCAGATTTGAAAGATGATGACCCTTTAATAAAGGTTAAAATTGAAGAGGAAGAAGTACCTAAGAAGAAACGAAGAGCCAGGGAGATGATAAGTAAGTAAGTTTGTATTAGTTAATCCATAGGTAAGCCAACAGGCCAATGGTACACCTGATAGGAAGTGGCTAGTGCTACCTTAAGGGTGTAGCCGCTCGCATATGCAATATTTAATTTTATCTATAAAAGGACTGTAACTCAAAGTTACTGATGATCAATAAACTGTTAATTTCTGATTACAATAACAAAACTATGGCCAGCAAGACTTCCAGTCCTCACAAGCAGCACTCATTCACGAGCATAACGCTATGATCAGCCATTATGCGCTCACAGTTTTGTGCCCGACGCTACCGCAAGCTGTGACAACTAGGGAGCATGACGAGCTTGCTGCCAGTTGCTCAGAAAATAACAATTATTACAATCACGCACGCGGTACGCATGCGAGATCATTTCGCGTGCGGGAGCAAATCCGCACGACACCCAATCGTACTAGTATGGGCACGCCACGATTGCGGCGGTAAGTCCTCTCTTTGAGGAGTGGAATGGGTGACGGCACGACGTCCTCACCTTCCGCCTGACGCAGGTCCTTACCGGACACGGCGGTTTCGGGAGGTTCCTGTTTCGCACAAGGCGGTAGGAAACGCCCGGGTGTTTCACCGGTGGAGCACCGTCGTGTCCTTGTGAAGGCG
Organism: Antitype chi; assembly: GCA_947359405.1. Classification (NCBI taxonomy): domain Eukaryota; kingdom Metazoa; phylum Arthropoda; class Insecta; order Lepidoptera; family Noctuidae; genus Antitype; species Antitype chi. The sequence goes on from OX375837.1 coordinate 1,489,808, forward strand.
ATTGGCGGCGGTGATCTCTCGCGTCCAGTCCTGGTACAAGCCATGGTACGGAGCGAGAGTGTATGGGTAGCCGTCGCATCCTTCTGCGAAGCAGTAATGCTCGCGAAGAGGGAGGCGGTGCACGTGATGGAGAGGAAGTATATGCGCCCTCACGGCTCTAGTCGCCGCAGGAGACGCCCTGGGCGTCGGTAATCCCAGGCTGATTGCCGGCCACCGTAGGCGCGGGCTTGCGGACGGCGAGTAATGGGTAGCTCGCTGTCCGGTTAGGACCAAGCCCGGGTCGACGGCGCGTTGTGTTCCACGCGCGCCTCAAAGAGATGTTAGCATCGATTGATGGGGTCCGCAAGGGCCGATGCCTGCCAGGCGTGCGGTTTGTTCGAAAGATATACCTTGGCCCCTGGTACACAGGCAACTGAGGGAACACGGGTGGGTTTTAGTCAGTAAAAGTCTGACACCTGCTCCACCCAGAGCTGAAGAAGTTATTTGATGACTTCCCACCCAAAAAAAAAACCTTACTAGTAGAAGTGATAAGAGATAACAAAAAGCAGATTAGGTGAAATACGACATAACTGGTTTTTTTAGCAGCGTTAGTTAAAGTGTTTCTTTAGGCACGGATTATAATAATTTTAAGTGGTTCATCAGTAAGCTCCCAGTTTATTTTCTCAAACTGCTTTGTCTACAGGGTGATTGGTAATTAGGTGCATACCTTGAAAAGGGGTTATGACTAAAGCTAATATAAAACAAATATGACGGTTGGTTATCGAGTTTTGTGCATTTAAAGTTTTATGGAAATTTTCCAAAAACACGACACTTTTTGCTATAGTAAGCTATTGTATGCCGTGCGGCGTGCGCATGTTTCTTTGTCTGTCTCTCTCTCTCACTTATAGAAAGCAAGCCAGACTGGCGGCAAGTACTGGCGGCAAGTACTGGCGGCAAGTACTGGCGGCAAGTACTGGCGGCAAGTACTGGCGGCAAGTACTGGCGGCAAATACTGGCGGCAAGTACTGGAACTTCGTTCCATCCGGGTGTCCTTTGACACCTCTCAAGTTTTTTATAGTAGGTATGGTCTGTTTAATCAAGAACCCATAACACTTTACTTTAAGTGGCTAGTGCCACTAACAACTTGAGCGGACCTTTTTTTGTGAGCAGATTCGTAAATATGTCGCGTCGCAGGTAGCGACCGCGAGCCTCATAGGAAATCACCTATTTGTGACGTAATATGTAATTCGGCCGTCATCCGTTATCAGCGCCCAATCGCTCTCACTCGATTTAACATTTGGCAACTCGAATTAAATCTTCACAATCGCTGTTGGCGCCCGTAAAAAACTGGTTGCTTTTTTACCACACAATGAATAAAAAAACACTTAGCTCTCTATATCCACTCTTTTTGGTGTGCAATAGGCCTCGCCTTATCATGTGTCGTAACATATATTTTCTTCGTAAAATATGCGGTTTGTGCACGCTGCGTTTCACCGTGAAAAGGTTGAAAGTTGGACGCCTCCACCATTTATAGAAACCCTAAGGCCTCTTTCTATCGGGATCGGATAATAAAACACGTTTGCGCAATTCCTTTTTCGCCTTGTCACCTCACCTTCTGTTTTTATTTTGAAAGTTCGAAAGTATTAGAGTTATTTATAGCCTGCCTGTAAAACTCAAAGTCGTCCTTTGCAAATATCCTCTTCAGTACTAACCAGATTTATAATTCCAGGAGCAACCGTTGCGAAGGAACCAAAACTTGAAACTTTAAAAATAAAACTAGAAGATGCAGTAACACCCGAGCAAACGAAAAAAGAAAAAACAAACATGCAAGATATCCGGATAACTCGGATAGGTACGTCCAACCGTGGCACTTATTTCATAGAGCCTTACAAATATGGTCAGCGTAATTTAAATCAAGTAAAAAAAAGTATACAGCTTACTCGTACACAAATTGGTGAAAAACACAAATGTGGTGTATGTCAACGTAGTTTTAATTACAAGGCTAACTTAAAACAACAACAACAAACTAAAAAAGGAGAAAATAATTTAATTCAATTAAAAAGCGTGGGGTGCTTCTTGGGGTATTTTTATAATCAATTAATGTCAAGCACCCCACGCTTTTTAATTGAATGAAATTATTTTCTCCTTTTTTAGTTTGGTTTTTAAAGTGTGTTTTTTAGTTTTTTAAACTATTATTTATTTTCTATTTTTTAGTTCTGCTAACTACAAAAACGTGTTTTTTTTCTCATTTTTTTAAATAATTGAATTGTCATCGGTCCTCGACAAGTTTACAAAGCTTCAATGAAATCTGACCGTTTAAAGTGGGTCAAAATCGCGCTCAAAGGAGTCGGTTACATACAAACATACAAGTGAAGCTAATATAAAGCGTGTAATAACTCTGATTTTCGAAGTATCCATCTTTATGTCTAAGTTGAATAAAAAAACAATTGAAAGTCGAAAATCGAATGTTGCACATTTTTTGAAAGAAAAATCTCATAGATATCACGTGAAAAAAGTTTCACACGAAAATCTCACATCATGAAGATTTTATGTCAATTCGAAGTGTCTATTACTATACAACGGCAATTTCATACTTTAACCCCTATTATTAATACGTCAAGCAAAAACTTTCTACCCCTTTTTAAGAAAATTATGCGGACGGAGAAGTATGAACCTTGGCACAGTTACAAGTTTATATGGAGGAGTAGTGCAGAAAACTAATATTTTTGTGTAGTAATGCATTAGAAATACATTAAGTTTTAAATAAACTATGGTCGAATTTAGACCACCGGGCGACCACTAGTAAACAAGTAATACTCTTGACTGTTTGTGTTTACTTACAGACATAAAACAGGAAAATTTGGATGAGATCAGTCTAGATGTAGCTGATATACCACCACGCCATTTGGAATCAGATTTGAAAGATGATGACCCTTTAATAAAGGTTAAAATTGAAGAGGAAGAAGTACCTAAGAAGAAACGAAGAGCCAGGGAGATGATAAGTAAGTTTGTATTAATTAATCCATAGGTAAGCAAACAGGCCAATGGTACACCTGATAGGAAGTAGCTAGCGTTACCTGAAGGGTGTATACCCACACGCTTACATGTGCAATATTTAATTTTATCTATAAAAGGACTGTAACTCAAAGTTACCAATCAATAAACCGTTAATTTCTGATTACAATAACAAAACTATGGCCAGCAAGACTTCCAGTCCTCACAAGCAGCACTCATTCACGAGCATAACGCTATGATCACCCATTATGCGCTCACAGTTTTATGCCCCGACGCTACCGCAAGCTGTGACAACTAGGGAGCATGACGCGCTTGCTGCCAGTTGCTCAGAAAATAACAATTATTACAATCACGCACGCGGTACGCATGCTAGTTCATTTCGCGTGCGGGAGCAAATCCGCACGACACCCAATCGTACTAGTATGGGTACGCCACGATTGCGGCGGTAAGTCCTCTCTTTGAGGAGTGGAATGAGTGGCGGTACGACGTCCTCACCTTCCGCCTGACGCAGGTCCTCACCGGACACGGTTGTTTCGGGAGGTTCCTGTTTCGCACAAGGTGGTAGGAAACGCCCGGGTGTTTCAGCGGTGGAGCACCGTCGTGTCTTTGTGGTGGCGATCGGCGGCGGCGATCTCTCGCGTCCGGCCTTGGTCCAGGCCATGGTACGGAGCGAGAGTGTATGGATAGCCGTCGCATCCTTCTGCGAAGCAGTAATGCTCGCGAAGAGGGAGGCGGTGCACGTGATGGAGAGGAAGTATATGCGCCCTCACGGCTCTAGCCGCCGCAGGAGACGCCCTGGGCGTCGGTAATTCCAGGCTGATTGCCGGCCACCGTAGGCGCGGGCTTGCGGACGGCGAGTAATGGGTAGCTCGCTGTCCGGTTAGGACCAAGCCTTCGACGGCGCGTTGTGTTCCACGCGCGCCTCAAAGAGATGTTAGCATCGATTGATGGGGTCCGCAAGGGCAGATGGCCTGCCAGGCGTGCGGGTTGTTCGAAAGATATACCGTGGCCCCTGGTACACAGGCAACTGAGGGAACACGGGTGGGTTTTAGTCAGTAAAAGTCTGACACGCCCTCCTGCTCCACCCAGAGCTGAAGAAGTTATTTGATGACTTCCCACCCAAAAAAAACCGTACTAGTAGAAGTGATAAGAGATAACAAAAAGCAGATTAGGTGAAATACGACATAACTGGTTTTTTTAGCAAGTGTTTCTTTAGGCACGGATTATAATAATTTTAAGTGGTTCATCAGTAAGCTCCCAGTTTATTTTCTCAAACTGCTTTGTCTACAGGGTGATTGGTAATTAGGTGCATACCTTGAAAAGGGGTTATGACTAAAGCTAATATAAAACAAATATGATGGTTGGTTATCGAGTTTTGCGCATTTCAAATTTTATGGAAATTTTCCAAAAAACCAAAAAGTAATTAAGTTTTTTATAGTAGGTATGGTCTGTTTAATCAAGAACCCATAAAACTTTAAGTGGCTAGTGCCACTAACAACTTGAGCGGACCTTTTTTTGTGAGCAGATTCGTAAACATGTTGCGTCGCAGGTAGCGGCCGCGAGCCTTATAGGAAATCACCTATTTGTGACGTAATATATAATTCGGCCGTCATCTGTTAGCAGCTCTCACGCGACTTAACATTTGGCAACTCGAATAAAATCTACACAATCGCTGTTAGCGCCCGTAAAAAACTGGTTGCTTTTTTACCACACAATGAATAAAAAAACACTTAGCTCTGTATATCCACTCTTTTTGGCGTGCAATAGGCCTCGCCTTATCATGTGTCGTAACATATATTTTCTTCGTAAAATATGCGGTTTGTGCACGCTGCGTTTCACCGTGAAAAGGTTGAAAGTTGGACTCCTCCACCATTTATAGAAACCCTTAGGCCTCTTTTCTGTCGGGATCGGATAGTAAAACACGTTTGCGCAATTCCTTTTTCGCCTTGTCACCTCATCTTCTGTTTTTATTTTGGAAGTTCGAAAGTATTAGAGTTATTTATAGCCTGCCTGTAAAACTCAAGGTCGTACTTTGCAAATATCCTCTTCAGCATTAACCAGATTTATAATTACAGGGGCGACCGTTGCGAAGGAACCAAAACTTGACACTCTAAAAACAAAACTAGAAGATCCAATAACACCCGAGCAAACGAAAAAGGAAAAATCAAACACGCAAGATATCTGGATAACTCAGATAGGTACTTCCAACCGTGGCACTTATTTCATAGAGCCTTATAAATATGGTCAGCGTAATTTAAATCAAGTAAAAAAAAGTATACACCTTACTCGTACACAAATTGGTGAAAAACACAAATGTGGTGTATGTCAACGTAGTTTTAATTACAAGGCTAACTTAAAACAACATTTTCTTATACACACTGGTGAAAAACCCTTTAAGTGTGACGTATGTCAGCGTAGTTTTAGAGAAAAGGCTCATTTAACAAAACATATTCGTATACACACTGGCGAAAAACCTTATAAGTGTGATGTATGTCAGCAAAGTTTTAGTGTAAAGAGTAGTTTAAACCAACATATTCGACTACACACTGGTGAAAAACCCTATAAGTGTGTCATATGTCAGCAAAGTTTTAGTTTAAAGAGTATTTTAAACCAACATATTCGTATACACACTGGCGAAAAACCTTATAAGTGTGATGTATGTCAGCAAAGTTTTAGTGTAAAGAGTAGTTTAAACCAACATATTCGACTACACACTGGTGAAAAACCCTATAAGTGTGACATATGTCAGCAAAGTTTTCGTGTAAAGAGTAGTCTAAACCAACATATTCGGACACACACTGGCGAAAAACCTTATAAGTGTGATCTTTGTCACCGTAGTTATATTCAAAAGAGTGGTTTAACAAATCATTTTCGTATACACACTGGCCAAGAACCTTATTAGTGCGATGTTTGTCAGCGTAGTTATAGTCTAAAGGGTAGTTTAACAATACACATATGGTCTTATTCATAAAAAGTTATCGAACATCTAAACAGTTGCTTAAGTCTGGTTTTCAAAGAGAAACCTGACTTTAGCAACTGTATAGATGTTCGATAACTTTTGATGAATAAGGTCGTTAGGATTTAGTAGCAGGAATCATTAATAAAAAGCAATTGTCTCCTCAAAATTAATTTAATAACAAAAACAAAATATAAGCTAATGACTTAACTTTAAATAAACTTTTACGTAACTTTATGGCTAAAATAAAACGAGTTTTACCAGCTCTAATTATAATTACAAGTACTCACAAATCGCGTCGACAACTACCGTTCCGTACGAGAGCCACGAGCAAATGACCGATACTCGAATCTGGTAGTCGCGACGCCCCCGGAAGGGGGCGCGGCAGGCGGTATCGGGGCTTCGCCCCCTGACCGCGGGTGCTATGCAGCGGCCCGTTAAACGGGCCCTTCATTGTGTCTGCCTTACAGTGGGCATGACACTTCCGATACTGCTACTCCTAAAAGAAAGAAAAGAAAGAATACCGTTAATTTGGTCACAGTCTGTTAAACACAAAATACCTACAATAACAAATAAAAAAGTGACAATAAATAAATAACTACAACAGTGTGTGCCTCACGGCTGCGCCAAAAAGGTTCATTTCAGCATTAATGCCAGACAGACTGATGCTGTCTGACGCTGGTTTTCTAATGAACCTTTAGGGAAAAGTGACGAAGAGTACAAAACAGTTATAACATAGGTACCTAATACATAATTTTATACTTATAAATCACACTCGACTCGCTCTTTACACCACACTCACACTCACCCACTGTCTTCACTCTTCTCATCTCACTCTTTAGGTGCAGGCGACCCGGCGGCAGGTCCAGCTTGCCACACCGCTTGAGACACCGAAGCTGGCCCAGCTTGGGCCAGCTTCGGTGTCTCTTCCGTTTGTGGCGGCTTGAATCGTGGGCGGCGACGCGAGGCGGTGTGGCGACGCACGGCGTGGCGGCAGCGCGATGGAGCGCACAGGGGGCGCGCGAGTGGCGCGGGGGAGGCGCGTGCGATGCGTGTACGCACCGCGCGGCGGCCGCACAGACGTTCTGGTCCGGGTGTTCTGCAGGGGCTTCGGTAGCGAGCAGCATCGGCGCGGCAGAGCGCGCGTAGCTCACGAGGCATGCGGGAGGAGCGGAGGGGGCGTGCGCGCCACGTGGCGACTGCGCAGCTGTTCGTCGTCTTGGGGGGTGGGGCTTCGGTCGTGAAACACGAAGCACCCGGGAAAAATCAAGTGGTTGCTGCTGTTCGTGGTCTCGGCCCCCCGGCGGTCAAGTCACCGCCAGGTGAGACCCCCATCCCTCAATGGGGGCCTCCGCGACCACAGACGGCGAGTGCTCGCCGGGCAGCTTCCGGTGCTCCCCCTGTGCTCGCACGGCCTGCTATGCAGCCCGTGTAAGCACAGTGGGAACACAAAGTGGTGGTCCGCGCGGAAATTCATAAACTGCTGTGGTAGGTCACTAGCCAATCCTGACCGATACTCGTGCACACACCGCCGTTTATAAACATTGTCTTACAATAGAAATGAGTTCCCTAAATCGGCCTATCCCGACGAAGTGTTGCCCTCGACGCGGTCTTCATGGTGCTCGACTGGCTCTGGAGCTAATTACAGCAGGAGAGTTGCCAGTGGGACCAGCCATCTCAGTACCGGGTTGAAGGGACATTGATGATGACTCTGTGTTGGGTTTACATACTTCGCTATCTGAAATATGATCACAGTTTAGACATTTATATAGGAAAACGTTAAAATTCGTGAGAGCTCTCTAACAGTGTCCCTGTCTATGTAGCGAGTTTTCACCGATCCAAAGCAGCATCTGTGAACAAATCAGACAGAAGGCGTCCCCTCTGTCTGAGATTGACGGAGGCATCTCTGAATCGCACTTCAACACTTCAGTTACATACTTAGTTCATAAACCAATACCTGTCACTATAGGTATGTCTGGACGTAGGCATCTCTGAATCTACAAATAATCACATATTTGACATGAATACATAAATGGGTTCGCATACTTAGTGCGGACGGAGGCATCTCTGAATCGCACGTCCTGTGTATAACACCACAAATAATCACATACATGTTTGTGAAGTGTAGATGAAGGCATCTCTGAATCACACATCCAATACAAAGGTTCCTCATTTAGTTAATGGCATCGATCGGCCTGCCACAAGTATCTCATTTAAATAAAAGTTATATTTTAACAGTTAATTTGTAATAAATCTAGATGTAAGTTGCAGTTTTGTGTAAAGAAAAAACTTTTTCCAAAAAAAAAACAACCGACTTCCAAAAAAACACTAAAGTGAAAAATAACTTTAATTTCGGAAGTCGGTGTCTTTGGAGCTGTATTTGAATTTTTTGTCACCGCCTTCCGAAATTAAAGTTATTTTTCACTTTGTAGTGTTTTTTTGGAAGTCGGTTGTTTTTTTTTTGGAAAAAGTTTTTATTTTTCACTTTTTACTGGTTCACATGTGCTTACACCTTCACAGCATACTGGCGTGATGTTATGTTATGAACTGGTGTAAGCAATAGACAGAGATGAGATTTCAGCAATCCCAGTCCATTTGCTATCATTTATTGAGGAGTTCCGTTGCATATCTCCGAAGTTCTTCATCAGATCTTCACCAAATTGAAATGGAACCACTCTGAGAAAGTACTCTTCCAAAAAATACCTAAATCGCTTTGTGTGCCTATAAAATTTGAAGAGTTCTCTCCATTTCTCCAGGATCCCATCATCAGATCCTGACTTGATGATCATGGGACCACCTGGGAAGTATACCCTTTCAAACAAAAAAAACAAAATTCAAATCGGTCCAGCCATCTTCGAGTAATCAGGGAACATACATAAAAAAAAAAAAAAAAAAAAAAAAAAAAAAGGTTCCGACGAATTGATAACCTCCTCCTTTTTGAAGTCGGTTAAAAACAGCGAAGAAAATAAAAACAATGTGCATGTGGAAAGTTTATGGCAAAACATCTCGCCAATTCTCCGCATTAAACCAATTCAATACTCACCCTCGAAAAAGGCTGCACATGATTCTGGACACCACTCTCCGTTATAAGGTATCATGTGTTCAGCAGCTGCTTGTGTGGTTTTGCCATATGAACCACTGATGAGTTTCAACTGGTAGCTACCACTGGGTTGGACTTTAATCACCCGATACGGTTTACCTGTGGACTGCGAATATTTAATTACGAAAAGCAGGTCGTTAATGTTATATGCGCGTGGTATTCGCCGCTGCCGGTTGACATGAGAATCTTGTTTGTCTTGATTTTAAGTAAGTAATTTATTTGCCAAATGTAGGTGTACAAATTAGTATGATGTTGAACAGTTAATGAGCTCTTGTTCTGCACAGCTCTCGCCAGCCTTCGTGGTTTTTGCACCTCTCGATGGCGATGTCACGAATTAGTGTACCAACGATAGGCGTCGTGGTGCCAGTTTCCACTAGGAGCTTCAATGCTGAGGCTTGTGTTGTCTTCTACTTAGTTATGTTTAGGGTGAGTTGCAGGCTCCATAGTGTTTCTGACCATTCCGCATGTCTATGATTAGTTTCAATATCGATCATGTTCAGAACGGTTCTGACGTATCTTTACCTGCCCGTTAGCGTTGTGCATTTCGGGTGTTATAAAATGGATATCACAACCGAACTCAGTTAACAGAGTAGAGAACTCTGAGGATTCGAACATTTTTCCGCGGTCAGTTACTAAAAGCTTAGGAACTCCAAAGAGTGAAATTGCGTTGGTAAAAGTGCGTTGGTAAAAGTGCGTTTAAGCTCACTTACATCTTGCTTACGAATTGGATAAAGCAAACAGAACGTTGTAAACGCGTCTATTATTAGCAAAACAAATTTATATCCGTTAGATTCAGGCAACGGGCCAAGTGCATCCATATGCAACGTTTGGAAAGGGAGACTGGGTTTTTCCCAAGATGTTATCAGTTGATGAGGGGCTCTAGGTACACGTTTATAGGATACACACACAAGGCAGTGTTTTATTTACTTTGCCACAAATTGGCGAAGTCCGGGAAACCAAAAATATTGACGACTAAGTATATGGTTTTCTCCGCACAGATATGCTCGTGTTCGTCATGAAAGATTCTCAATAAGCTTAACCGGTATCCATTGGGGATAAAGCAAAGAAGTCTAGGTTCCTCACCCGCTGGTGTATACCGATAGTAAAGTAGCTCATACTGACGGACTTGTCGCTGAGAATCTAATTCTCCGTCCTGTAATTTCTGTAGAATCCCTTGCGTCTCATCGTCTGCTGACAGCAATTTGTGCCCAGTTGCGTGGCCTAGATATCTGATGTATTTTGACTGGGTTTCGATTTAGGTAGTCTGCATGTGTCATCATGGTGCCTTTTCTATACTCAATGCTAAAGTTAAAATCTTGTAAATAGATCTACCACCTGGCAACGCGTGGGAGAAGAATCCTTTTTCTTTTCAGTGGCCTTGAGAGCATTGCAATCGGCGATTGCTACTTAAAAGTTTATCCCTACTAGATAATGACGGAAATTCTGTAATGCCCTCTCTACCGCCAAAATTTCTAACTCGTAAGACATAATTATAACAACAGCTTCCTGATTATTTGCAACCAATGCGATAGGAACTGCTAGATTTCTTTCATCGATCTGCTCTCTAAAAATATGGTCGAATACCAAATGACGAGGGACAAAATCACTATTCAGACACTCCCTACTTATTGTCATTCTTCGTTCTAGATTAGGACGAAACATGTCGAAAACGTGGCGAGACGTTCATGCCCCGCGCCCACATTCTTCAGCCCCCCGCACTCTAACAAACTCCTCGAACGTTCCATAATTGTTTATAAATAACAGAAGGTACAACATGTTGTTTACATAATAAGGTAGGCAGACATAAAGGTTCGCACAGTTAACATTCCCCACCCCAGTGATTCAAGTCAGTTTTGCAAGTATTATACCTAATGTGGTTCGTAGTTGTGACACCTTTGTGCTAAAAGTGGAGTTTGATTAAATAATCTTTCGAATTCACCTCGAGTGCAATTCAATTCAATAATGCAATTCTTCATCGTGCAGCGCGTTAAGGTTCTCAAAATCGATAATTCTTCTGGGTTCTTTTAGTAATTCTAACATTTCAAAAACTTGTGGAGGACTAAAATCAAAATAACGATTTGGTGCTGTAAAAAGAACATCCCAGGTGTTGTCTTCTAAATGCTCCTAAGTCCTAACACACGTGCGTATGGTGGAACATAATAATAATTATTAACCAGCTTTTGCCAGCGGCTACGCGGAACTTTCATCCCCTATTTAACTCCCTTAGAGGTTGAATTTCGAAAAATCCTTCCGTGTCTACATTATAAAGGGAACCTTTGTGCAAAATTTCAACTTTCTAGGTCCAAGGGTTTGGGCTGTGCGTTGATGAGTCAGTTAGTCTGTCAGGACTTTTCTTTTTATTTATTCAGTTTGTAACAAAAACCCTGTCCGATCCAGTAAAGGCGTATTTCTGGTTCAACATACGTACTAGAAAATATTGTTATAAAAATTTAAGCCTCTGAGAATCTTAACACCGCGACCCAGTAAGATGACGTAAATGCAAAGCGCTATCTAGTAGCGAAAGGCAGAACTGTTACGGCAAAGAAGGTCGATGGACCGTTGTTACTAATGACTCGATTACATGATAGGTGGCATAAATAAAAGTTTGTTACAATACTAAATTTATTTAGTAAAATGGGGTGATTAGAGATGCAGGGGTGAATCGAGACGGAACTTTAAAGTGGATTTGCCGATGAACTTATGATCGTTTTCTGCCAATAAAGGCACTTAATCGTTAATTATAAAACATTAAACATATTAGAGTCCTTTTTGACTACAAACTATAGAATTTCAACGGTAAAATCCACTTTAAAGTTTCGTCTCGATTCACCCCTACATATCTATTCACCCCATTTTACCGTTATTCTTTTCATTGGTAAATTACTTTAAGTGCAGGTACTGAAGGCTGAATGCTGATCAGTAATAGTGCTACTCTATGTCAGATAGATGTCAGACAAGTAGAAGACCTAGTTAACTTGCGAAGTCTTAGAAGATGGAGGTTTAATTATAACTTTTGATAATGTGGAAGAAATGCCGACAATGTTTGCCATTATTGGACGGGTCTGTCAGTCACATGATTTTTAGATATGTCCATTAGTAAACCACCTATTTATTATTATAAGCAACCGAAACGAGCTTTAGCACTGTATTTAATGAAATCAAGGATTGGTCACCCATCAAAACGTCTTTCAAGATTATTTGATTTACCTCGGCCAACACTGCATTTTCATTTGAAAAAAAAAAGAACTTTTTCAACTTTTTTTGTCTTTGTAAAGTATTATACCTATAATAAAAGAATTTGTTTGGCAACAATACATAGTTTGATTTATTATAATCCCAATTCAGTACCTACAAATTTAAATAATAGTAGGTACCTATGGGTGAGGATCATCTGCCTATCTTTTTCCAATTATTTATATTAAAAAACAGCTTACAGTCAAATTGGATACAGCTGAATATCAGTATTTTTCATGGAGCGATTACCTATCTGACTTCCACAATCTCTTGGTAAGACAGGTTGTCAGACGGGCTTCTGACGACCCGTAACGACATGTACTCTGTGGTAACGACTGTCGAAGATCCTCGAATGACAGCATGTCCTTTTCAATGGCGCGGCAACGGCGATATTTCAAAAAAATAATTCTACCAAGATTTTGTAAAAAATAAAAGTTGATTCCCAACACCATAAAGAATCATGGCAGGATTTGTACAAAAAAAATAAGATTTTTAGAGAAGTTGCAATTCTAATTATTATCCTCTTGAGTGCCTAAAGAGTACATTCAGGCATTTACAATATTTTTAAAACCCCGCAATAAAAATATAATGTTATATGTAAATAGTTTAAAGAGGAGCTCATTATTTTAGAACGAAATGGCGGCTGTCAGTGTAAGAGCCGCCAGACCATAGATAACACACTAAAGATATTTACCTATTTACCAAACAGAGAATGCTATAGACAAATTGAAGTCTTTTGTCGCATTCACACAAGAAAAAGATCAACTTACGCCGATGTCGTGTAAAGGTTATTCCTTTACACGACATCAGCGTAAGTCAAAGACTACAAAAGTATACTGGCAAGCGTAAGTTCAGAACGATGAGATTTTTTGTTTCACGGCGCGTGCCACTTTTTTGAAGGTTTAGCAAAGTACTTTGCTATTGCTAAACAAAGTTTGACAGTTAAAGTGCAAATAGCTAGCGTCTTCTTGTAAAGTTCAGTTTTTATGTGCTTTATGTTTAGTAATTTATGTTATTTTATTTTGTGAACATATTAGACTTAATATTTCAACTATTAAAAAAAAACATGGTGTGGTGTAGCGTTATTATATGACTTGACTTGTTGCATGACAATGACAGATATACATTTTGTTTTGGGAATTTCGCTCCGCTATCTAGGAGTAATAGTGTTCTGTGCTTGTGGTATTTCTTGGTTCTGTGGTCTATGTACTTCACAGAAAGCAGTAAACAAAACAAATGAATCTAATAATTTTTTTAGCTGTCATTAGCCTGTCACAGGCTTGCCTGACAATGACAGCTAAAGATTTTATTTTGGGATGTTCATCTCTGGATAATAGGCTTTTAAGTTCATTCTCATTTAAAAGATAATGGAAGGGTTTTGGTTAGTGTTTTTGTGCACAGTCACTGTTAACAGAATGCAATATCGTCGGTGAGCGTACAAGACCGCGCAAGAGCAGTTTGTAAATACCGCGTAACAACGTTTTTGCTTAAACCCCTTTTTTCACATTGAAAAGTAGCCTATGTCCTTTATCAGGCTTTAGACTATCTGTGTACCAAATTTCATTTAAATCGGTTCGATAGTTTTGGCGTGAAAGCGCGACAGACAGACAGAGTTACTTTCGCATTTATAATATTAGTAAGGAAGGATGACTCAATTTGTTTTGAGCAACTAGAAGAATTAATTGAAAACAAGTTAAAATATATAATATTGCATTCTGTTAAAAGTGACTGTGCACAAAAAAACTAACCAAAACTCTTCCATTATCATAAAGAAAAGAAGGGACTGAAAAGCCTTGTAGCCAGAGAAGAAATTCCCAAAACAATGTCTGTATCTGTCATTGTCAATGTCATTGTCATGCAAGCCGGAATAAAGTGTTGCTTTCATTTTCATTAAATTGCTTCGAGGTTTCTTGCTTTTTTTGAAGTACCTACATATACGCATAAACTTACGCCTTCTTCCCATGGTCGTAAGCAGAAACTTCAGGACGCCATATTCCAAACGTAACTGAAACACAAGCCTCGTAAAAGTGTTTTTTTTTTTCTATACCTATGTATGATACTCAGAGTGAAAATATGGAAAAACTGCCAATGTGTAGGATATGTTTGGTGGAGAATGTCCGCATGTATGTAGTGGTCAACAGGAACTTGCACAAGCTATATGAGAAGCTGACAGATATACCAGTAAGTTGATATTTTTAAAAACAGTAATGCTTACCCTATACGAAGATTCAGGATCCAGTACTTCCGTAGAACACCATGAGAAACCTGGTCTTAAAAATAAACACATAAATGTTTATTATTAACCTTCTTATACCCGCGACAAATTCTGTGATAAGTAGTGATCAGTAATACCTTCTCTGTAAAATGCAATTTGAAAACATTAAGGACCAATAAATGTTGGCTCGGAAAGCATTAATATACACCGTGGCATTTTAATTGTCTTACAACGGCAGCCCACTTCATGTATGACTGCTTAACATTTAAAAAAAAAATATGAAAAATTAAAAAATTCTAACGAAATGTTTTTACCATTAAGATATATTGGTAAAAAAAAAAAAAATTGCACCTGGATGTTTTTTTCTCAGATACATTGAGTAGACCAGCTTTGCAAGACAACTAAAATATCAGGAGGAATAGAAAAAAGTAATTTTTTCCTTCATAAAATGATACATTTTTTTGCAGTTTGTAACAGAAGATATTAGACCGATTCTTGCTTGTTTCTTCTGCTGCACTAAACTAAAGCAATGCTATAAATTACTGACACAATGTTTGGAAGCCGAAGAGCTGTTCGTACAGAGGATGGCTGAAGATTATGAGGTGAGAAATTCTACAACAGCCAAATGGCTGTAATTTCTAATTTCAGTATTGCATAACATAAGCATAATCAGCATATAATGCTCCCACTGCTGGGACAGGCTTCCTCTCTGTGAGAGGGAGTAGCCCGTAATCCACTATGGAGGCCCAGTGAGGGTTGGTAGACGTCACATGTCTTCGAAAATTTTTGGTTCTAGGACATGCTGGTTTTCTTCCGATGTTTTCCTTCACCGTTTTCAGAGCAGTGGTGATGAAATAATTTAGCACAAATTAAAGCACCTATCTGGGATCGAACCTACGACCTTCATCTTGTAAGTCGCGGCCGTTACTACTGGGTCACCACTGCTCCTAATTTCAGTACAATGTGGAAGTAATTCCTCTCAAGTTCATACTTATTGTGTCTATATTTCTCGTCAAGAGTACCATTGAATGTTAAATGGTTCTCTAAATCTAGTTGTTTACAATGAATAAATGAGTATTTGCCAGAAACAGGGTACTTATAGGATGTTATTTAAATATTTGGTTCAGCATGTTTCGCCGGCATGCAAATACAATCTAAAATTTAAAATATAGAATGGACACAATACAAATCATTTTAAACATTAAACAACAATAAATCAGTTTCTATACTTTGATGCAAGGTCGTAAGTTTAAAATTTACAAGAATTCTTATGAAAGAACTCATTATGAGAGTAATAACATTCATAAAACAACCACTTTCTTAATTCAGTACAATTTTTTAAAGGGTATTTGCGTAATAGCTTTAGGCATATCATTGTATATTAATGCCATGTAAATGCAACTTCGCCGATAAAGTTCTAACTTAGGCGCAAGAAATTCAAAGTCCATGTGCTTTGCTTTTCTTTGTGTTATCTTTCCGTTAAAAACGTTTAGGATTTGACCTCAAAAACTTAGCTGTTTCGTATACTTTAAGGCAGACTCCCAACAATACTGCTACATCTTTTGTTTAACTTGTAACTTGTATGCGGCAATTCGAAAACAGTCCTCTCCCATGTCACCGCGAGCCATGCAACAATAGCTTGTGCAGTGGTTGGTGAGGTTGGTAGTATGACTGCATCTCCAAGGTACATTGGACCTACGTAAGTGCCCTCATCGGTGGGTGCTTTCTTGACTGAGTTTAGTAGAGCGTAAAAACGTGCTTGTGGTACTGTGATCAGTAGCATATTTTCCTAATATTATAATCATCTTTTTACAGATCAATCCTGTAATAATCCAAAACCATTACAGTTTATACATTGGGCTTGTTAAATCTCCAATAGTACACATAAGTGTAGTTGATGAATGTCAAACAGAAAGCATTGCTGTCAAAGAAGAATTCCCAGCTGTTTGTGAGGGACTAGATGATCTTATTGAGCCAAAGGAGGAACATGAAGTTGATGGTATGTTTTTAGAACAAAAATGATTGTAAAAATTGTTGAGTCGCTTCGTTGGTGTAGTGGCCGCATGCGCTACTGCTGAGCTTGAGGTCCGGGGTTCGATTCCCAGGTTGGACAAAGTGTTATTGGGTTTTTTATCTGGATTTTCTCAGTAACTAGGATTACTTTTACGTGTATATCTTCTGAACGGTATATTTTTTCCAAATTCTGTTTTCACACACTTTATACACAAATTCAAAGCAACGTGTGCAAAAAATTACAACTGTACACTAAACTGTTTTATATGGTTTTCATCAAATAGCCAAACGTCAGCGCAGCCGCAACTTGATTATCTCCGCAGTCTATTGACACACAAGTTTCATTTAAACATACACATTTACCTCTCGTTACACACTAACTATTGAATGAATTTTTTTTCTTGTACGTCCATTTTAAAAAAAATGTGCCGCTGGGATGACGTAGTCCCAGCGGAAACAGTTTTTGTTGAATAGCTCCTCAATTATTATTATTAATCATTTTAATTCAGAATTAATTATTACATTCCATAACTTGTTAGTAAATAATACTTAAAACTACGTTAGTAACATTATTAATTATTGTACAAATTGAGCTACTCGTATTACATTTAAACATTACCAAAATTGAGCTACTTAATATTATAGAGGGCACCACCCGAGCCGTGAACTGTATTCCAGTGTCTCACAATCGGGTTATCAACCCTTTCCAATATGGTATTCAGAAGGCTGTTGGTGCTGCCCTGCACGCGGCGCATCAGGGAGGCCACTCTCTTACGAACGATCGCCCTAAAGCAATCCGTTTTGGCCTTAGCAAACATACCTGATGCACTACAAAAGCGAGGCAACCCCAACACCATCCTGAAACCATTATTATATAGGACCCGTAGGGCATTGAAAGATCCACGCGTATACCGAACCCACAGGCTGCAGGTATAAAATGACTGGCAGTATGCCTTAAAAAGAGCAATTTTCACGTCTCGTGAGCACCGTGCAAACCTGCGCGCCAGCATATTGCATATCACCGCCAAGGCCCTACGTTCCCGCTCTATATCTAAATCATCTGAGAGGTCCTCGGTGACCCAGTGCCCCAGGTACTTGAATTTAGTGACCCTACTTATAGGTAATCCCCCCAGTGTGACCGGTGGAACGGTTTTCGGACACTTACTACCTGCCTTGAAAATTTATTTATTTATTTATTCACAAACACATACACTATCATCACAGGCTTACCTAATACAATAGTGTAGTTATAAATGGTTAAAGTTATACCAATAATAGCTTAAAAAGGTTAGACACAATTATGTTATTTAACAAGCAATTTTACGAAATGCAGCCCGTGTGAATTCACTCAGAGTACAATTGAAGCAGTCAATATGTTGTGACACCACATTGAGTGCGTGTAGGGCGCGCGTCAACGGCGCGTGCTGCAGCAGGTTGGTGCGAGCGGGCGGTACCCACAGCAGGGGCGGCCGCCTTCGTCGCCCCACGTACCCATCAGGTACACACAACCCAACCGTGCGTAAAACGCCAGGATTGTGTATTTTACCACGCATAATCTTAAATAAGTACGTGGCGAGAGCTACTTCCCTTCTTACTTCCAGTTTATTATAGCCTACCATGCCCAGCACAAACAGAGTAGGATACAACAGTGGATACCCTGGATACACACCATACTGCTTAAAGTACAGGAATCTCACAAATTTATTCTGGATACGTTCTAACATTAGTTTGTACTTGGTTTCATGTGGCGACCAGACGACAGCATTGCATTCCAAATGACTTTTTACAAGCGCTTCGTACAAAGATCTCAGAGCACTGATGTTCGTGAACTGGTTCCCTAACCGTAAGACCAACCCTAAATTGCGGTATGCTTTTTTACAAACATCCGTGGTATGCTTACGGAAATTTAAATCAGTTGTAAAGCGCACGCCTAAGTCCTTAACCTCTGAGACACGTTGTAGTCGGATTCCATCCATGCAATATTGATAATGACTCGGGTCGCGCGCACGGGTAAATGATAACACCAATAATAACAAAAATAAGTAGTTCACTCTTTTTACTGTTATATCTGAGGCCATGTGACCCAGCGTACCTCTCACAGATCCCAATGAGGACGTTTAGAGCTCTGACAGATGGGCTCAGCAGGACCATGTCATCAGCATAACTTATGTCGTTCATACACACACCATCCACTGAACAGCCGACACCAGCCCTGCTGAGCTTACCTATCAGCCCATTCAGGTACAGGTTGAAGAGCCGTGGTGAAGTCAGGCCACCCTGCCTCACTCCACACTCCAACCTATACTCTGATGAACATGAGCCCGCCCACTTAACATCAATGGTTGGATGCACAAATTTTTATTTACCATACACAATTACACGACGTCATACACTAAATATCTGCTAAACTGAAATTACAAAATTCGACACTTTTCCGCTGGGACTACGCACACGAATTTAGACCACCGGGCGACCACTAGTAAACAACTAATACTCTTGACTGTTTGTGTTTACTTACAGACATAAAACAGGAAAATCGGGACGAGATCAGTCTACATGTAGCTGATATACCACCACGCCATTCGGAATCAGATTTGGAAGATGATGACCCTTTAATAGAGTTTAAAACTGAAGAGGAAGAAGTACCTAAGAAGAAACGAAGAGCCAGGGAGATGATAAGTAAGTTTGTATTAGTTAATCCATAGGTAAGCAAACAGGCCAATGGTACACCTGATAGGAAGTAGCTAGCGTTACCTGAAGGGTGTATACCCACACGCTTACATGTGCAATATTTAATTTTATCTATAAAAGGACTGTAACTCAAAGTTACCAATCAATAAACTGTTAATTTCTGATTACAATAACAAAACTATGGCCAGCAAGACTTCCAGTCCTCACAAGCAGCACTCATTCACGAGAATAACGCTATGATCAGCCATTATGCGCTCATAGTTCTTGTGCCCGACGCTACCGCAAGCTGTGACAATTAGGGAGCATGACGAGCTTGCTGCCAGTTGCTCAGAAAATAATAATTACCTAATACTATCACGCACGCGGGAGGCATGTGAGCCCATTTTGCATGCGGGACCAAATCCGCACGACAATTAAAAACCCAATCGTACAAGTTTGGGCACGCCACGATTGTGGCGGTAAGTCCTCTCTTTGAGGAGTGGATTGAGTGGCGGCACGACGTCCTCACCTTCTGCCTGACGCAGGTCCTCACTGGACACGGCTGTTTCGGGGGGTTCCTGTTTCGCATAAGGCGGGAGGAAACGCCCGGGTGTTTCCACTGCGAAGATCGCCCTGAGGACACGGTGGAGGTCTGCCCGTCTTGGGCGAAGCACCACCGTGTCCTTGTGGAGGCGATCGGCGGCGGCGATCTCTCGCGTCCGTCCCTGGGCGCTTACTCTTGAAATAAATCCCAATCTCGATCGTATTTTATTCCAATCCGAATCCAGTTTCAATTCCAATCTCCAGAATCTCTAAATAAAATTGTTCTGATATTTATTTTAACATAAAACATCATCAAAGTGTTCTTTGCTTGTATTGATATGTATTTTAACACTAATTACTTAAGCAGCAATGGCTCATTGTGAATGTCATTGCCTACGTTTACGTTTTGTTACATTAAAAATAAACTTCACGTACATTTGTCATCCACTTAAATTTCATAAAAGCCGTGAATTATTAGTGATAAAATACGCTTTATGTATAAATTTTCAAAGCGATTTTATCTAAAAAAAGTCGTGTTTCGTGTGGAATATAATACTTATAGAACGTTTCTATGCTTGTGGTTGGGCAGGAGCCGCTTCTAGGTAGCCCCGGCCCGCTCCAGTCTGGGAGCCAAATGTTGGAAATGCTCCGCGAAGTTCCGCCGGCTGTCGAGGACGAGTCCCAATACTTCATCGTCGACTCGACGCCGATGTGAACCCCTCCTGCCGTTATCTGGGAACCCGCCGGTGGCGCATTCCGAGGACCGTGAGAACACATGGCCTCGGACTTGTGCAAGGCCACCTCGAGTCCCAGTTGCCGGATCCTATCCACGATTGTCGCAACCCCGTGTATCGCTAAGTCGGCCGCCGCCTGGTACGACCTCCCTTGCGCCAGGACCAGCGTGTCGTCAGCGTAGCAAACTACGCTTACGCCGCTAGGGAGGTCGGCGCGCAGCACCCAGTCGTACCCGATGTCCCACATATGCGGCCCCAGGACCGATGCCTGTGGGACACCGCACGACATCTCTTGCCGGTTCCACTCTCCTTGGTGACCGGGGTAGATGACAGCCCTGTCCGTCAAGTAGGCCTCGACCACACGACAGACGTAGGTCGGCATCCGGTGATACCGAAGTGCCTCCCTGATGCTACTCCAGGGCAGGGTGTTGAAGGCATTGGCGATGTCTAGAGACATCGCCAAGACGACCCCACCCCGGGCCACAGCATCCCCCGTCGTGAGGGCTCAGGTATTAGGCTTTTGCTTTATTATTGGTAAAGATACAAGTCTTAGTTTTACCTACAACTGTCCGTAAATTATGGGAAACGGCCATTAAGCGTTGACCTACCCGTAAAGTAAATCATTAACCAATCGAACAGATTTACACGTAAGTAACTGGCCAGCGGCTTAGTCCCTGTAGATGTCAAAAATTATCCCACAGGAACCTACTACAGACAAAAAGTAATTTAGATTTTATAGTATGGTCTGTTTAATCAAGAACCCAAAACAGTTTACTTTAAGTGGCTAGTGGCACTAACAATTTCAGCGGACCTTTTTTGTGAGCAGTTTCGTAAACATTTCGCGTGGCAGGTAGCGGCCGCGGGTCTCATAAGAGGTCACCTGTTTGTGACGTAATCTGTAATTCGGCCGTCACCCGTTATTAGCGCCCAATCGCTCTCACGCGACATAACATGGTTGGCAACTCTAATGAAATCTACACAATCGCTGTTGGTGCCCGTAAAAAACTCGTAAACCATCTTGTTTTTTTTTTTAATACAGAATGAAGGAAAAAAAAACAGCTCTATATCTACTCTTTTTGGCATGCGATAGGTCTCGCCGTATCGTATGTTGTAACATATATTTTCTTCGTACAATATGCGCTTTGTGTACGCTGCGTTTCACCGCGAAAAGGTTGAAAGTTGGACGCCTCCACCATTTATAGGAACCCTAAGGCCTCCTTGTATCGGGATCATATAATAAAACACGTTTACGCAGTTCTTTCTTCGCCTTGTCAGCCCAATCCCTCGCCTACTGTTTTTATTTGGAAATTTCGAAAGTATTAGAGTTATTTATCGCCTGCCTGTATAACTCAAGGTCGTCCTTTGTAAATATCCTCTACAGTACTAACCGGTTTTATAATTCCAGGGGCGACCGTTGCGAAAAAACCAAAACATGACATTCTAAAAATAAAACTAGAAGATGCAATAACACCCGAAGAAACGAAAAAACAAAAATCCAAAACGCAAGATATCCGGATAACTCGGATAGGTACGTCCAACCGTGGCACTTATTTGATAGAGCCTTACAAATATGATCAGCGTAATTTGAAACAAGTACAAAAAATTATACACCATACTCGTAAACAAATTGGTGAAAAACACAAATGTAGTGTATGTCAACGTAGTTTTAGGTACAAATGTAACTTAACAAAACATATTCGTATACACACTGGCGAAAAACCTTATAAGTGTGATGTATGTCAGCAAAGCTTTACTGTAAAGGCTAGTTTATCAAGACATAATCGCATACACACTGGTGAAAAACCTTATAAGTGTAATGTATGTCAGCAAAGTTTTAACGTGAAGGTTAGTTTGACAAAACATATTCGTATACACACTGGTGAAAAACCCTATATTTGTAACGTATGTCAGCGTAGTTTTAGAGAAAAGGATCATTTGAAAAAACATATACGGATACACACCGGCGAAAAACCTTATACGTGTGATGTATGTCGGCAAAGTTTTAGTGTAAAGAGTAGTTTAAACCAACATTTTCGAATACACACTGGTGAAAAACCTTACAAGTGTGATCTTTGTCACCGTAGTTATAGTCAAAAGAGTGGTTTATCAAAACATATTCGTAAACATACTGGTGAAAAACCTTATAAGTGTGATGTTTGTCGGCGTAGTTTTATTGAAAAGGGTGGTTTAACAAAACATTTCCGTATACACACTGGTGAAAAACCGTATAATTGTGATGTTTGTCAGCGTTGTTTTAGTAAAAAGGGTAGTTTAGCCAAACATTTGCGTATACACACTGGTCAAGAACCTTATTAGTGTGATGTTTGTCAGCGTAGTTATAGTCTAAAGGGTATTTATTTTAACGATACATAGTCGTGTACACACTGTCGAAAAACCTTATAAGGATTACACTTATCGCTTAATAATGCTGAAAAATGTCATTTGTCAGCGTAGTGTCAGTCTTCAACGTAAGTTATCAAGATATTCGAATACGCTCTAGTGAAAAACCTGGTCGCATCTTAGAAATCTCCTCAAGTCCCCTCCGCACTCAACCGACTTCTACTCCTACTCCTTCACTGTGCACGTGGTCCGGTTATGGAATTCACTTCCGCCTGACATTAGGGACTGCCAAACTGTAGCAGTATTCAAAAGCAGAGTGAAGAAGAACACTATCTCTCCACTTTGTCATAATTGCTTATGTATTTATCAAGCAAATTACATTATAATTATATACAGGGTTATTTGTAAAACACCGGTAACCTCTCAGAACTACGTTACTAACATCATAATCAACAACTTTTGTTCTATGACTTTTAAAAATTCATCATATTTTAATTCATCGGATTTACACACAAAAATAAAAATATTTAAATTCAACGCTCTAAATGTTACGAAGTCTATGCGAAGCAAAAGAAAGCGATAGGTAGTACCGACAATAGCGAGGGGAGCGGGGTAGGGGGCGGCGGGGGCGCTTGAACTTGACCTATTTACGGGCGGCCTTCAGTCGTTCGTTTGCTTTGATGCGCTTGCGTCGCGTCATTACGGTCCTTGTAGTGAAATTCGGCAGTGCAGACGTATACGTAATTATCTTTACATGATGGCGTATCAATATTCCAATGTCGAGTACACGGAAATGGTGCGAATGTTAGCTAGGTGTGATGACAATGTTTCGGAAGCGTGTCGCCAATAGGTACGCCATACGATTCCCAAACGTACGTGTACCTAACCGGGAAACAATGGCTAGCCGCCACACAGCGGTTAAGAGATCACGGGCAATTCCGGAATCCCATTAGGGATAGTGGTCGTCCACCGAGGCACACAGTACGAGATGAAGAGGGTATTGTAGAATTCTTCGAAGCAAATCCAGCAGCTAGTACCAACGACGCAGCCCGGCGGTTCAATGTCAGTCAATACTTCGCTTGGAGTGTCATTCACGCTGAAGGAAGATATCCTTACCACCTTCATCGTGCGCAGGAGCTGACTGAACCGGACAAACCAGCACGAATCGCTTTTTGCAACTGGTACTTAGCTGAACAGCCTACAATTTTATGGACTGACGAGGCTACATTTGGCAGAGTGGGTTTATTTAATACACGAAATGACCATCTGTGGTGTTATGAAAACCCGCACGAACCCAGACCACATAATTACCAACACAGGTTTAGTGTGAATGTGTGGGCGGGAATTGTGAATTGCACATTACTGGGTCCTATCTTTTTGGATAGACTGAACGGTGAAAGTTACCAACAATTTCTTACCGAAACGCTACCGCTATTAGAAGAAGAAATACCACTCGCCGATTTACGTGGAATGTACTTCCAACAACACGGGGCGCCGGCGCATTATGCTCGCCGAGTCAGAGACTCGTTAGACAGTAAATATCCTGGTCGATGGATAGGTCGTGGCGGATCTCGTGCTTGACCTCCTAGATCGCCAGATATCACACCTTTAGACTTTTATTTGTGGGGACATGTAAAGACATTGGTGTACACGGGTCGCGTAATCACAAACCGCGACATGTTGATTGAAAAGATTAATTGGGCGTTTAATCAAATAAAAACAAACTCTGCTGTGCTTTCGCGAGTGAATGAACAGTTACTTTTTAGGTGTGGACTTTGTGTTGGTTGTGAAGGTGATTATTTTGAACGCTATGTGCGCGATACTCACCGACATCCACGAGACTTGAACTTGAGAGGCAATAATTTGTAAATACTGATTTTAATACTTATTCATTCAATTGTTGTAAATATGCTGATTCCACTTTTTAAATACGCCTGCATTAAAAATTAAAAAGAGGTATTGTACCTAGTTTTGTGCCGACATTGTTATCCGCACCAAATATGTTTACAATAAGTTATTTTAGGGACGCGTTTCCAAAATATGATAGATATCGAATCGCAAATCTACATTGAAACGGCTCTAACATAAACATACGCACGGATACCTGTGCGGGAATAAGGAGGAAATAAACTTTGACGCGCGGACTAACATTTCACAAAACATTTTCTGTGCAATAAATCTAGACAGTGACCAAATAAAATAAACCTTAATACCACCCATTAAGGTTCATGTCTTATGGCAAAATATGAGAAAAAATTAAACGGGAACTTATTTTTTTCTGAGGCTATTTGTAATACCAATTTTTGTTATTATTTTTACTTCCATTTTGAGATGATTATGTCTGCTTCCCTGGGATATTGCAACGCGGAACGAAAAGTAAACAAACATATCAAATAATATTAATAACTAGTCATTGCGGTTGGTCGGCACGAGTGCGGCAGTTTCTTTCAAGTAGCAATAACAATAGGCTCAAAGGGTCGACGCCGCCGGCCGCCCCGAACAATCTTTGTCCTGCTCCTTCACTCGCAAAAATAAGAATATCAACCTCGTGCGAGGGCGGCAAGTATGAATGGCAAGTTGGAATTGATTAGAATCAAATCGTTAGCAACTTACCTGTCATGTGAATCGGGCGGGGTCAAAGAGTTCATGCTCACTGACGCAACTATTTGATACTTTGTATGACTTAATAATTTCATAAATAATTTTGACTTGCGTAATGCAATTAGTATCGTAAGTAGTGCCTAAGTTTAAAATTATGCCAAAGAGTTCAATTGCACCCTTTTTTTTGCGCTGGTTGGGGCAAAAGGTACTGTCAGACTTTTACTGACTAAACATTCACCCTGTTCCTTCATTTGCCCTTTGCGTTCCAGGGCCGCGGTATCCTGATGTGACATTCCCGCGAATAACAATAATTACCTTATTGTTTTATTTGTTTTCGTTTGTTCGCAAAATGTACCGAAAAACAGCTTATTTACGTCAGATTTGTAAACGCGTCCCTAATAAACAATATCGCCGCACCTGAACCGGTTAACGTAACTTTCGTCACATTACGTAGGTAGATAATTTAAGTACCTACATGTGATTTAATTTAATTTTATTCTTTAATGTAGCCAGTCCTAAGCCTGGTTAAGTATGAAGGGAGAGTGGATTCAGTTCATCTACGAACAAATACTTTTATCAAGTGCTATACCGTTGTAACTTTATAGAAAATGTGAGATGTCATTGTTAGTTTGTTTTCATTACGGTGTTTAGTGCATAGGTACCGTGAAATATCAAGGTTATTTCCATGTCAAATGTTCGATTGTAGGTAGAATTTGGCTTTTGCGTAAAAAGGCGGGAACCGTAGCGTAGCGAGTTACTAACCCAAAAGTATTACTACGAGGACAGTGCGCGGCAATGTATGTAGGTACAGCAAAATACAGAGTTGAAATGTGTTACATAGAACAAAGAAATATTTAAGGTTTGTTTTTGGTAAATGTATTATGTTTTGTGAAAAGTCGTAGAACAAAAGTTGTTGTTTATGATGTTAGTAATATAGTCCTGAGAGGTTACCGGTGTTTTACAAATAACCATTTTTCTGTTCCTTTCTTCTTGTCTGTTTATATGTGTGTACATAAATGGTTAAATAAACAAATAAATAAAAATCCTATAAGAGTTTCAGTGTAATTTTTGTGATAAGGTTGAACTAAAAATCATATTCGAATACAGTCAGGCGATTTTTTTTTTTACCTACCAAGAATCACGATAAGTACTATAGAGGTTAAATGTGATAAACACAAATATATTTTCGTACTTCAGAATTAATACAATATAGAAATTCGAGGTTACTAACTCTGTCTTCTCTCTTTCTTTCTAGAAAATATTTTGAATGTTCGCTAAAACTTAGGTCTTTTCAAAATAATAAGCAATTTCCATAAATACACTTAGTAAAAATAAAATAGTGATACACAAATAAAGATAAAACTAGCAAATCTTGTCATTTCTTATAAACAGTATCTGTTACTTACCATAATCAGTTGCCAAAATCGGTTACAGCGATGAAAGGTTTTATACCTACAACATTCTGTCCTTCTCAAAAATTAGTATTAGCTGGCCGTGGCTGGCGAAGATAGTTCAGATGATGTCGTCCCGAAATACTAACAACTACAAAAAACGTAATCAAAGATAGTAAAAAAAAATATATTGGCAAATAGGTTAAGGCGTACGATATAAAGCATACATGCACAGGATAAGTTTTTAACCAGTGCGCAAACTGTAACCAAGAATTCAGCATATCATTGTAGACCCCCAGCGCAGAATTTTTTCGTCGTTTAGGTTATCCAACAAAAAAAAATCAGCTGTTCCATACATTTTGACCGCGTAGGTATTGCACTTTTCTTGTTTGTTTTTTTCTATAACCGACCAAAAAATTATGCTGAATTCATGGTTACAGTTTGCGCACTGATTGTGAAAACTATTCCTGTATATGCGCGAAATGGGTCATTCTATTTCGGCAAACTTCTTGGCGCGTGCAACGTGAGTCGGTAAGTGCTGCGCTCTTATCGGAACGTGAAGATATTGTTACATGGTCGGCATTAAAAGATTTGCTGATTCAATATTTTGGAGACCCACGTGGTGAATTAGAATCTTTAAAAAATAATTCCTGTGAAAACTTTTTAGACTTTTGTAATAAAATCCAAAATGTTCGCTCGTTATTAATTTCGAAGGTGAATACAATTGATGATATGGAATTAATACGTGCTAAGTCAACTATCAAGGAGACCAGTGGTGGTCCAGTGGTAACGGCGGCGACTTACGACATGTAGGTCGTGCGTTCGAACCCAGACAGGCGCATTACTTTGTGTAAATTATTTCATCACCACTGCTCTCAAACGGTGAAGGAAAACATCGTTAGGAAACCGGCATGCATCGAAATATCGTCAGCAAACATGACGCATGGCCCGTCTATAGTTTTTGGAAGGCCGTTTATGTAGATAAGAAATAGGAGGCACTAAATTACACTCCCTTGGGGAATAGATGCGTTAATTGTTATACGATCTGACCGAATATTTTTTATTTCTTTGGTATTTTCATTATCAAATTCTATTCCAACCTGGTGTTCTCTATTTGATAAATATGACTTAAACCATTCGTGAGTTTTACCGCGGATCCATATGCCATGTAATTTATTTAGTAGAATGTCGTATTGCACTTTATCGTAAGCTTTGGTCATATCTAACAGTATACCTACTGCGTATTTTTTTGTAATTTATTATATTTAAAGCTTCCTGTTTGTATTTATATATAATTAAATTGCCAGAATAGTGGATCGGGTCTTGCGTAAGCCGTTTTGGCATTAGTTAAATAATTTGTATTTTTCTCAGAACGAGTATACACGATTACACATTACTTTCTCAAAAATTTTGGAGGCGGTAAAAGAGCTATTGGACGGTAATTGCTTGAATCTGTTTTCGAGTTTTTTTTTTGTAAATTGGTTTAATTAGTGCTTTCTTTAGGTAATCCGGGAAGGCAGCGTCTTCGAAAGATTGATTTATTAGCATGTAGAATGGTAACGTAAGTTCTTTTGCACATTGGCGTATTAACATTGGTGGTAACTCGTCTATTCCATGTCATTTTTTACTTTTTAGGTTTTTTAATTGTATGTTTATTTCGCTGGGGTCTACTGGGCTGAGAAACATGGTGTTTTCAGTGGGGTTGAGCACTGGGTTACCTGTCGGCTCATTGCCAGGTGGTTTGTTGCTAACCTCGCCGATGGACGCACAGAAGTTATTAAAGAAGTTAGCTATTTGTTTAGGTTCATTGATTTTTATGTTATTTATTTGTAACTGAATGTTATTTTTATCCCATTTTATTTTCTTATGGGAACTATATTTTCTATCACCAAAATTTATATTTGTCATCAAGTTGTATCACCTAATAAATAGATCTATCGCCACGAAATATTTTCGTTCTCAGATAAACAAAAATTGTTCCCAGGTATGAATTATCAAATTAATGTTAATATTGTGTAAAATAAGAGATCGATAACCAATAAAATTATATTGCATTACATGAATAAAAACTTCGTTCTTATAATAACAGTTTTGTTACTTAAATAATAGCTCTGTGCTCAGAATGGTAGATCTGTCACCAAATAAATCGATTATCGATCCCTGACTGCGACTCCTTTTTATTTGATATTTTGTCACCAATACAGTAGTAACATTTTATTTCGTTCAGATATTAAATTAATAGTATTCGTTACCAATTTAATACATCAATGGTTAGGTTAGGTTAAAACTGTGACTTCCTACGCACGAGCCGAGCGAGCGAAGCGAGCGGTGCCGCGGTAGCGGCCGGCGAGTGCCAGAAACGACTAGATTATATAGAAAATCTAAACCTGCCCTAATAATACAATAATAATATATTATTTATGAATGCCCATTTTCTATTTTATTTTCGCCATTAAGTTTCCGCTTAGATATTAATTCTGTTCCCAAAAGAAAAACTTGATGCTAGTTTAAATTAAAACGGAGCTTATTACTGATATATTAATATGCTACCTATTACTTATTACGATACTCCTTATTAGCTGCCAACCCATTATATATGGTACCCACTCTATTTTTTTTTTTAGTTGCCGCATTAAATGGGTATCATTTAAGCTATCACCAATTTAATTAGTTTTGTGTTTCTTAAATAATAGGGTTTGTCCTCAAAATAGTAGATCTGTCACCAAAATGTAGTCACCAAACAATGCAAAATCAGTTCCACAATAAATCACCTAAAATCCTGAGATATAAGGTCTAGTACCAAATAAATGTTTTTGTATGTATTATAATAGGTGTGTATTTAATGCGGCAACTAAGTAAAATGAATATAGGTTTTAAAAAAAAATAGAGTGGGTACCATATATAATGGGTTGGCAGCTAATAAGGAGTATCGTAATAAGTAATAGGTAGCATATTAATATATCAGTAATAAGCTCCGTTTTAATTTAAACTAGCATCAAGTTTTTCTTTTGGGAACAGAATTAATATCTAAGCGGAAACTTAATGGCGAAAATAAAATAGAAAATGGGCATTCATAAATAATATATTATTATTGTATTATTAGGGCAGGTTTAGATTTTCTATATAATCTAGTCGTTTCTGGCACTCGCCGGCCGCTACCGCGGCACCGCTCGCTTCGCTCGCTCGGCTCGTGCGTAGGAAGTCACAGTTTTAACCTAACCTAACCTAACCATTAAAAAAAAAATAACGTACTCTAACTAGACTGGTAATATATTATCTTTGCCACCCTACTAACATTATTAGTCGCCAAGTCATTATTTATAGCTCCTCGCCTAATATTTTATTTGACTGGTATAAATAATTTTTTTAGCAGAGTAGTAAATAAAACAATTAAAGTCAAAATAATCAATATTTGATCATTTTTTCATTAAAATTATAAATTGATGTATTAAATTGGTAACGAATACTATTAATTTAATATCTGAAGGAAATAAAATGTTACTACTGTATTGGTGACAAAATATCAAATAAAAAGGAGTCGCAGTCAGGGATCGATAATCGATTTATTTGGTGACAGATCTACCATTCTGAGCACAGAGCTATTATTTAAGTAACAAAACTGTTATTATAAGAACGAAGTTTATATTCATGTAATGCAATATAATTTTATTGGTTATCGATCTCTTATTTTACACAATATTAACATTAATTTGATAATTCATACCTGGGAACAATTTTTGTTTATCTGAGAACGAAAATATTTCGTGGCGATAGATCTATTTATTAGGTGATACAACTTGATGACAAATATAAATTTTGGTGATAGAAAATATAGTTCCCGCATTAAATACATGCCAATACTTATTAGGACACGCCTATTATAATACATACAAAAACATTTATTTGGTACTAGACCTTATATCTCAGGATTTTAGGTGATTTATTGTGGAACTGATTTTGCATTGTTTGGTGACTACATTTTGGTGACAGATCTACTATTTTGAGGACAAACCCTATTATTTAAGAAACACAAAACTAATTAAATTGGTGATAGCTTAAATGATACCCTTTTCTTATTTGTTCTTTCACATACTATACTATACTCCACATAGTTTTGACTTTGTTATTTGATGTTTTTATTTTATTTATATAGGTATTGTAATTTCTTTGCTGTTATAACGGTTCTTTTAAGTGTTTTTTTCATATTTTTTATAGTTCTGTTTAATTAGTGGATTATTAGTTTTGAGTGTAAGTATCTTTTCAAGCCTTTTATTTTTACATGAAAGTTTAATGCCTGGGGTTAGCCAATACTTTTTAGAAGTTGTTTTTAACTTTATTTTAATTTTAGGCATACGTTGGTTAATATTTTAGCTAATGTGTTATTAAATGCTGCACAGTTTTCATTCGCTCGCTTAAAAGCATTCTAGTAACAAATATTTGTTTGTTACTAGAATGCTTATAGACGAGCATAAACAAAGAAGACTGCGGATTTCTCAAGTCCAAGACCTATTTTCGGGTGCGCTGGAAGCATTACAGTTGAAATTGAAACAAGATGGTATAGGTATATTATGTAGCTAGTACTTCCTAATTCCATGCCTTTTAGCAACTATTTAATGAAATTTGGGCAAATAAATGAAATTTTGAAAAAAGCGCGGGAAACTTCGAACTTGGCGGACGCGTCCTTTTTGTTAAAAATTGGAAATAATATTAAAATCTTTAATAGGATCAGTAGTTAGTTTTAGTGGTATATTCTCTCTTTCTCTAATTAATTTTATTTCTTATAAGTACATTTTCTTCGGTAGGGTAAGTCTTTTTATTATTTAAGTACCTAGTTGGCGCCAAATGAACGACCCGCCTGACCCGGGGGACTTTGTTCCCCCGGCAGGCAATTACGTTACCATTTCTAATGAATCGAGTATGGATACCGATGGGTCGATTTCGGCTCGTAATCTAAAAAGAAACCGTGTTCATATGTGCAAGCAATGTAACAAACGCCGTCGTATTCGTAAACACCACGGTTCCGAGACTTCGGGTTGTGGTTGCACGGAGTCTTCACTAGTTTCTCCATCGGAGCCTAAAAGCTCTGAAAATTTCACTCTTTCAAACGAAATTGCAGATGTTCCTACTCCATCCGTAATAGCTCCCACTCAAATTGGTAGAAAAACTTATGAAAAAACTGACAGCTCGCCTTTTGTTGTACATGTACAAAAAACTGTAATTACTCCTGATGATGGAACGACCCTGCACCCAATTACATTTGGCAAATTCCTTAAACACAATGCTTTCCAAAATATCATTAACGGTAGCGTCAAAAAAATCGGACGCAATAAAATTTCTCTTTCTTTTTCCAACTTCCTGGACGCAAATTCCTTTATTACACATAATAATCTTGAAAAATACAATTATAAAGCTTTTATACCTACTTTTAATGTTACCAGAATGGGTTTAGTGCGTGGTGTTCCTGCGGAATGGTCTCCGGAGGAAGTTATTGAAAATATAACAGTACCAGTTGGTTGCGGTCCAATTTTGAAAGTCAGACGCCTCAATTTTAAAACCATTGTTGATGGTACAGTTATTTGGAAACCATCCCAATCCATAGTTGTTACTTTTGATGGGCAGATTCTACCCAAAAGAATTTTTATGTGCTATAATGCATTACCTGTAGATTTGTATATTTTCCCTACCGTACAGTGTTTCAATTGCTGTCGATTTGGTCACACTAAAATTCAATGCCGGTCTAAACCTCGTTGCTATAAATGTGGCCAAGGCCACACTGGGGATAGTTGTGAAAGAGAACAAGAAAGTGCATCTTGCTGCCTTTGCTCTGGTTTTCACTATGCCACTAATAAGTCATGCCCAGAATTTTCTAGGCAAAAATTAATTAAAACATACATGGCACAAAGTTCTGTATCTTACGCTGAAGCAGCAAAATTATATCCCCCAGTAACTAAATCGTATGCTGATACACTTTTATCTTCTCCTTCCAAAAACTTTGCAGATACTCCATCTATTTCTTCATCTAATAGAATGCCTGCTTCAAATAGCTATAAAAAGACTGTCTTCCTCAAACCACGCTCCCCTCCTAAATCTGTACAAGGTTATAATAAAGAGGCTCATAATGCCATTGTAGGGGATTCTATTGAAACACCTTTTTTTAATTCCACTATTCACATTTATTGAATCACGCACTAATAACTATTACAATATACTGAATTACTGCTAACATAATATGAACATAACTTGTCTCATTGATGACTAACTTTAAACTGAGTAAAATCTGTATAATTCTATGTGTAGCTCATTGTGTAACTCATGACTATTTTCCTTAGAAATTTCCTTAAGTAGTTTTCTACTAGGGTACAAGTAGCGGTTATGTTTGACATCAAACATTTGTTCTAAACCAGTCACATTAAAGGGGGTGGAGCCTAATGGTCAAGCGTAAGCTCGATTTCTCTCGACAAGTTTATACCTGCTCCTGATTCCTTCGAGAAGCTTCGCTTGGATCGTGGGAAAACCGGTCACGTGCCGATTCTTCGTGGAATATTACCAATGTTTACGTCTTTGCTTTAATTTAACTGCGCATAACAGATTTGGTTGTTTGTTAATAGCAGATTAGGTACTATAGGTACATGCAGGTAGGTACTCATGTATTTAGGCTTAATTCTAGTTGGGTTTTGCCTTTAATCATGTACCTTTCAAGATAGTTTAAATTCTAATTGAGTGATTGGCTTAGACTTACATTTGATCTGTAGGTATTCATGGGAAATCAAAACCAGCCCTACGCTTAGGTATGCAACAATAATTTTCTTATATCTACCTAATATCAAATCATTTTTATTTTCAATAATCAACCTTATTCTATGGTGACTTGACGTCGCCAACAGTCTCCCCCTCAGTGCGTTGCACTCCATCTGGTTGGGGCGACGTTGCAGGTACGATCAGGACTAGACGTGATGCTGGCCGCCGCAGGATACCCGCTGCTGTTCGCACGTCGACGATCCTGGTTCTTCCGTCTGGTCCGGGATGAGTGGCGACTATTTCGCCGCGTGGCCACGAGTAGCGTGGCAGAGTGTGGTCGACAATTAGGATTATGTCGCCCAATGTTGGGTCCTGATAATGAGGACTTTGGTTGTAGCGTGGCGAGAGAGTGGGTAGGTACTCTCGCAACCACCTTGACCAGAAATGATCGGCCAGGCGTTGGGATGTCTTCCTGTTGGGAGAACCGATGAGTTCTGTGTCGTCAAAGGGGCCAAAGAGGGTGGCTTCGTTTGGCCGCCCGATGGAAAAATGGTTCGGGGTCAAAGCTTCTTCTTCTTCTGAATCGGCGCTGATGATGTGCGGCAAGAGGCTTGAATCGCCTACGGTCTGATTTGATCCATTTTATTACTGTTCTGGAGTTGGTCCAGAAGTATCTTTGGGTCGCGGTCAAATCTCTATGAATCGATCTTGTGAAGCCCGTAAATAATGCTCCCCCTCGTTTCTTCGTACGTCTTCCGATGGCGACGAGCATGGGTTCAACGTCTACTCCTAGGCAGGTGAAAGGAGGATTGGTCTTCGTCAGACGTTCAGGTGGCAGGTCTTCTTTCTTTTGTAGGGCAGCTAATTCGTCTGGGAAGCTGTCTTCTGGCACTCTTCTTATTTTCTCGTCTTCGTCGCGAGTGTTGCGCAGACTCCAGGTGGAATGAAGACTGTCTTTATTTTCTTCGTTCTGGGGGTGGACAATAGCGGCATCAGGCAGATACCATGATCTTGAGGAGGCAGGTTCGTGTGTTACTTCCTCAGCGTATTCGCTGTTGATCAGGTTTGCGACTTGTTCTTCTGGTTTCTGTTCAAATTCTTTGTCCTTTAGGAACTTCTTCTCCATTCCCTTTAATCGTCGCGCTGCAGCTACTCTGCTTTCTGGTAGACTTTCGTCTTCCGTCTTCCAGATCAGACCTGAGCTGAATCTTCCATCCGACAATCTGGTCGTTGTTGAATGCAGCACGTCGAGAGCTCGTTGATCTATGTCGCTGGATGGTTCCTTTGCGGCGACTTCTAGGGCTTCGATGTCGCAGTGGTCTCTAGTCGTCTTCTCAAGATAATCATCTTTTCCTGTTGGTGTTGAAAGATGATTTATCATTCGCATCGTATTGTTTCTGGTCTTGGTTCCGTGCAAGACCCATCCCAACAGGGTTCTGGAGGCTACTGGCTTGCTTTGGTCACAAACTTTCATCTCTTGGGACACGATCAGATGCCAATTGTCCTGACCAATGAGTACAGTCGGACGATCGTTAGGGTATTTTACTTGCTCTGCTATTTTTTCTAGATGTTGGCAATCTTCCAGGTCATTATCGCTGACTTCTTGGGGGGATAAGTTCAAGGTTTTAATGGTGTATCCTGACATTTTCTCTATGTTGCGCTCGAACCTTCCTTTGATCTTGATGTCAACCTTCTTTGACTTATGATTCATTTGGTGACCTCCCACACCCTTAATTCTTAGATCTTCTTCAGAACCCTGGGCTCCAATCATGTTCGCGACATCTTCGTCTATAAGGGTCACTGTTGATCCTTCGTCCATGAGGGCGTATACTTCGGCTTTGGCATCGGGTCCCCATAGTTCCACTGGCACGATTTTCATGTAAGCTCTTGATGTTGTTTGTGTTGCATTCATTGTTGATACTACAGCTTGGGTCTCTTGTGAGGTTGGTTTCATCCATTCTTCGGAATGTAGCATCACATGATGATTTCTCTTGCATTTTTCACATGGCTTTGCTTGGCAACTGAATCTTCTGTGCCGTCCTAGCAGGCATTTGAAACATATGAAGGCTCGCTTGGCCTGTTCCCATCTTTCTTTTATTGAAGCGTCGACAAACTTCTTGCATTTGAACAGTACGTGTTCCCCAGCACATTCAGGACAGACTATCTTTTCTTGCTTGTTAGCGTCGTCCTTGCATGAACATACTGTCGCCGCTTGTTGTTCCTCTTGCTCTCTGTCTGAATCCTCATCGTATGATGAATATTCTTCCTCATCGTGCCGTTTGACTCGAGCGGCGTTCACGCCCCGGGATCCTGAAGGTCTCATTCGGTTTCTCATTCCTTCCTTCTTCACTCTGGTTCCCGTGACCTCGTGCATCTCGAACTGGTCTACCATCTGATTGAAGAAGTTCATAAGGCCAATGAGGATCGGTTCATCATCTTCTTCTTTAGATGCTCTGTACTCGTACCACCTGAATCGTACTAGAATACACATCTTCTCTATTATACGATTCGATATATCACTTGAGTGCAGATAACTTTGTTTCTTCATTTGTTTCACAACGCTGACTGTATTGGCCACAGCTCCAGCATATCTCACTAACTCTCTTGCATCTTCTGACATGGGAGGCAGCTTCTCTATGTTTTCTATCTCGCTTCTTATTAGGTAAGTGGGTCTCCCGAATCGACGTTCTAATGCAGTCATTACTTCTTCCGGATCCACTTGTGTATAGAGAATGGACTTCACCGCCTCTTTGGCTTTTCCTCTTACTGCTTTTCTCAGTCTTCCCATATTTTCGATTCCACTGAAGAGAGCCTGTGAGTCTTTGTACGTAGCTTTAAAAGCCATCCAGTCTCTTGCATCACCGTCGAATTGATGTAGCTCACTGACATACTTCGGCGCGTGCTGCGTATTCGTTGCTGCTTTGCTGTCAGTGGCGGACTTGACTGCTTCCATTATCGCTTCTGCCAACTGACTGGTGGGGTTCGTTGCGGGTTGCGCTTCCTTCGCTTTTGAAACCCACCTTTCAGTGGCCTTTTCAGCAGCCGCCTTAGTTGCAGCATCCTCTTCGTTATCACTCAAGTCTGTGTCTTCTTCGTTGACACGTGTTAATTCTAACTTTGTATTTGCCATCTTAGTCTTCAGCTTAATTTCTTCCAGCTGTAGTTTTTCCAACTCTAATCTGGCTTCTAGCTCTTTCTTCTTATTCGCAGCTTTATTCGAAGTAGATTTCGCCTTCTTCTTCTTCTCCACTAAGGTAACATTAGATTCCTCGACCATGGTTGTATCTTCGGTAGCCGCGCTAGTATCTGTCACCTCTTCGGAGGTAGTAGCTGACGTCTCCGTAGTCTCTTCTTCCGTGGTCGAGCGCGTGCTATCTCCTTTACGGCTTCGCGTCATCATTCTTATTCACTTCACTTAATGTCAATATATTGTTCAATGACTCACCTGAGTTTATATGAAGTCCTTAGCGGAGACTGCTATGTTATAGAGACGTACACACACTTCGAACTTACAGTACATACACACGTTAACACTTATTCTACACGTTCTTATTAGACAGGGTTACGCCGGGCTTCGAGTGATATTCGAGCTTCGAGAGGACGCGGCGTTGTTCCTAGCCGACCTCCCAGCAATATTCTTTACTCAGCTAGTTGCGCTCCCACAAATAGGTATTTCTTGAATACCTAGCCTCGAGAATAAGCGATCTTCCTAGTCGCTTATTCCCAGCAATTTCCTTCAGCGGCACACGTAAAGCTTCAAGTGATACAGGGGCTTCGAGAGGGCGCGGCGTAGTTCGTAGCCGACCTCCCAGCAATATTCTTCACTCAGCGGGTTGTGCAGCCACCAATCGGTATTTTCTAGACGTCCTAGACTCTTCAGCGGCACACGTAAAGCTTCAAGTGATACAGGGGCTTCGAGAGGGCGCGGCGTCGTTCGTAGCCGACCTCCCAGCAATTATTCACTCAGCGGGTCGTGCAGCCACCAATCGGTATTTTCTAGACGTCCTAGACTCTTCAGCGGCACACGTAAAGCTTCAAGTGATACAGGGGCTTCGAGAGGGCGCGGCGTCGTTCGTAGCCGACCTCCCAGCAATTATTCACTCAGCGGGTCGTGTAGCCACCAATCGGTATTTTCTAGACGTCCTAGTTCTTTCAGCAGCACACGTAAAGCTTCAAGTGATACAGGGGCTTCGAGAGGGCGCGGCGTCGTTCGTAGCCGACCTCCCAGCAATTATTCACTCAGCGGGTCGTGTAGCCACCAATCGGTATTTTCTAGACGTCCTAGGTTCTTCAGCGGCACACGTAAAGCTTCAAGTGATACAGGGGCTTCGAGAGGACGCGGCGTCGTTCGTAGCCGACCTCCCAGCAATTATTCACTCAGCGGGTCGTGCAGCCACCAATCGGTATTTTCTAGACGTCCTAGACTCTTCAGCGGCACACGTAAAGCTTCAAGTGATACAGGGGCTTCGAGAGGGCGCGGCGTAGTTCGTAGCCGACCTCCCAGCAATTATTCACTCAGCGGGTCGTGTAGCCACCAATCGATTTTTCTAGACGTCCTAGATGTCTTCAGCGGCACACGTAAAGCTTCAAGTGATACAGGGGCTTCGAGAGGGCGCGGCGTCGTTCGTAGCCGACCTCCCAGCAATATTATTCACTCAGCGGGTCGTGTAGCCACCAATCGATTTTTCTAGACGTCCTAGATGTCCTAGCTTCGAGAATAAGCGATCTTCTTAGTCGTTTATTCCCAGCAATTTTCTTTAGCACACGTAGGACTCGTGGCGTGATTAGTGCGTGGCTCGTAGAACTGATCTTCACCAATAGCTTTCTTGGTATTCGTGAGCTTCTCTTAAAACGCTGCTAATCTTCAAACAGCGATTTATCTTCACGTAACTTCAGACTCAGGCTTCAGTTCTTTTTATTCGGCTTCTGAAGGACCATTATTGTAGGGGATTCTATTGAAACACCTTTTTTTAATTCCACTATTCACATTTATTGAATCACGCACTAATAACTATTACAATATACTGAATTACTGCTAACATAATATGAACATAACTTGTCTCATTGATGACTAACTTTAAACTGAGTAAAATCTGTATAATTCTATGTGTAGCTCATTGTGTAACTCATGACTATTTTCCTTAGAAATTTCCTTAAGTAGTTTTCTACTAGGGTACAAGTAGCGGTTATGTTTGACATCAAACATTTGTTCTAAACCAGTCACATTAAAGGGGGTGGAGCCTAATGGTCAAGCGTAAGCTCGATTTCTCTCGACAAGTTTATACCTGCTCCTGATTCCTTCGAGAAGCTTCGCTTGGATCGTGGGAAAACCGGTCACGTGCCGATTCTTCGTGGAATATTACCAATGTTTACGTCTTTGCTTTAATTTAACTGCGCATAACAGATTTGGTTGTTTGTTAATAGCAGATTAGGTACTATAGGTACATGCAGGTAGGTACTCATGTATTTAGGCTTAATTCTAGTTGGGTTTTGCCTTTAATCATGTACCTTTCAAGATAGTTTAAATTCTAATTGAGTGATTGGCTTAGACTTACATTTGATCTGTAGGTATTCATGGGAAATCAAAACCAGCCCTACGCTTAGGTATGCAACAATAATTTTCTTATATCTACCTAATATCAAATCATTTTTATTTTCAATAATCAACCTTATTCTATGGTGACTTGACGTCGCCAACAGCCATTATTAAAGATTATAATATTCCCCAACCACCAAATGGTTGTGCTTTTTCGAATAATCATAATAATGATACAAATGACACAAATTTTTCCATAAACGATTTTCTTTCTGCATTACACAATCTTCTCTCTCAGTTCAACATTTCACCGTCCAACGCTGCCCCTTCTTTCAATGTATCTCAACCCATTCATAATGGACAATACATCCAAAATAATCCAGTGGAACTGCCGCAGTCTAATAAACAAAAAGAGTGATGTTATACATCTTTTAAATAAATATGAGCCATTTGCCTTTGCTTTAGCAGAGACTTGGCTCAAATCTAATCATATTTTTAAAATTAATGGTTATTTAACCATTAGAGAGGATAGATCTGATGGATATGGCGGAGTAGCTATACTCATCAAGAATTCTATCCCTTACTCTATTATTACATTACCTCCTCATAGTGAGGAAATTTCAATTGTAGCTATTAAAGTACATCATACTTGTCTTGTTTCTATTTACATTCCTCATCCTTCTTTTTCTGTTCTTCAAGAGTTTAATAATCTCTTTTCTTTTCTTCCAAAGCCATTCTTAATATTGGGGGACTTTAATTGCCATCACCAATCATGGGGTTGTTCAACTTCTCACTGTTACGGTGACGAATTACTAGATATCATTGACTTACATAACTTATGTATCTTGAATTCAGGAGCCGCCACACGTCGTTCAGATCCCAATCAGAACCTAAGTGCAATTGATCTTTCTATCTGTTCCCCTAACTTAGCCTCCTCATTAACTTGGCATACTCTTACCTCTACTTATGGTAGTGATCATTTCCCAATAGTTATTTCTTATCCGCTTTCCAAACCAATAGCACCAATAAGGAGATCAAACTTAAAATATAAAGTTCCTAATAGAAATGATGATGCCTGGGACAAATTTAGAAACATCGTTGACAGTAAGCTTTGCTCCTTGCCTGCCATTTCGGATGGCAATGAAAATAGTTGTGCTGAAGCTTTAGCACTCTTATTAATAGCAGCAGCAGATGAAGTTTTTCCTGTAAAAAATAACAATATTAGTGCAATTCCCTCGCCACCGTGGTGGGACTCAGAGTGCACAGAAATGATTAAAAAACGTAAAGAGGCTGAATACAATTATAATCTTGATATGTCTGATATTAATTTTGATATTGTTACTAACTTAATTAATGAAACTTACAAACTTTTTAAGAAGAAAAAGTTTGATTCTTGGCGTAACTTTTGCTTATCAATTTCACCGAATACTCACCCTACGATTGTCTGGCGGAATATTCGTAGATTTAGGTCTATTTATAACAATCCTTCTCCTATTCCAGATTCTTTAGCCAGTGAATTTTTAGATTTATATGCTCCGCCTTGGGTTCCTGAGACTATTAACCTTAACCTGTCTCACGTATCCAATAACCAAGACACACATACGACGCTACATCTTCCATTCAATCTCACTGAATTAAAGGGTGTTATTAATAAAACTAAGGATTCTGCACCAGGCATTGATGGTATCCCGTATTCCTTTTTTACTAATACAAATGATGAATTCCTCAGATATTATCTCGAGCTTATTAATTCAATTTTAAATTCAGGAAACATCCCTGTTGAATGGAAACGTCAAAAGGTGTTGCCATTTCTTAAACCAAGTAAAACTCCATCTGAAGCTTCTTCATACCGTCCCATAGTTTTGTCTTCAATTCTGATGAAATTAGCGGAACACTTAATTAAAAATCGCCTAGAATGGTATGTTGAAAGTAAGGGTCTTTTGGCAGACTCACAATATGGCTTTAGAAAAGGTAAAAGTACAACTGACTGTTTAAGTATTTTAATATCTGATATTCGTTTATCCTTCTCTAATAACCAATCTACCGTTGCAGTTTTCCTTGATATTAATGCAGCTTATGATAATGTTGTATTATCAGTTTTACAAAGTAAATTAGAAGCCTTACAAGTTCCATTGAATTTGTCGAATTTCATTATAAACATCTTGACTGAACGTTCTGTTAGCATGTTAATAGGAGATCATGAGGAATCTCATCTTGTATGGAGAGGTCTCCCACAGGGCTCTGTTCTCAGTCCCCTTCTATACAATATTTACACTTTTGATTTAGACTCGTCCTTATCTAACCATGTTCAGGTTCTTCAATATGCCGACGATTTATTATTATATTCCTCAAGCCAATCGGTTGAGCGAGCTAGCTACGCTATCAATTCTGCTTTATCTAATTTGGAGTCATGGTTACAATTAAACGGTTTGGATTTATCCACGTCTAAAAGCGCGGCAGTTTTATTCACCCGGAAGAGAAATATTCCTTCCGTAAATCTCTCTTATAAAGAAGTACCTATTCCAGTTAAAGATAAATTCAGATATCTAGGTATTATACTTGACTGTAAATTAAGTAGTGTTCCTCATTGTGACTATATTGTTAACAAATGTGAAAATCACCTAAACATGCTTAGATGCCTCTCTGGTGTGTGGTGGGGTGCACATCCCTTTTCTTTGAAACTCATTTACAACGCAATCATCAGAAGCTCTCTGGATTATGGAATGTTCGTTCTAGAACCTGGTAGTGTTATGGCTTTTAAAAAGTTGGATCGCATCCAGTCCAAAGCATTACGCATTATTTCTGGTGCCATGAAGTCTAGTCCCATTAATGCG
The DNA here is from genome assembly GCA_947359405.1 of Antitype chi. Taxonomy (NCBI): domain Eukaryota; kingdom Metazoa; phylum Arthropoda; class Insecta; order Lepidoptera; family Noctuidae; genus Antitype; species Antitype chi. Next base: position 1,531,707 of record OX375837.1, read on the forward strand.
CTCCAAGTTGAATGCGGGGATGCTCCTTTGTACCTTAGAAGACAATTCCTATCTGACAAATATTTGTTCCGAATTCTCCAATTCTCAACTCATCCTCTCATTCCTAAACTGGACTCTTTAGTGTTGCAGATTGAATCTTCTGACTACTGGTCCCATAAACGAGCTCCATGTTTAGTTTTAAGTTATAAAAAATTCCTTTCACTTTCTTCTCCAATTCATCGTTCCAATAAGCTTCCCCATTTTAGCAGTAGTTATGAGAGTTTACATTTCAGGCCGATCATAAAATATAACTGTGTAAGTAAATCAGATCCCAATTGTAATTTAAGTTTTAATAGTTTTCTGGCTGAACACATAGAATACCATCATATATTTACAGATGCTGCCAAGCATTCTCGAATGAGTTGTGTTGGGATAGGTACTTTCCATTCTCAATACAACATCGTTCAAAAAATAAAACTGCCTCCGGAGACTTCTGTTTTTACAGGGGAATGTTTCGGCATTTTAAAAGCCATAGAATATGCTCGTGTTTTAAAGTTAAAAAAAACTATAATTTTTACGGATTCTCAAAGTGCTCTTCTAGCCATCAATAAATCTCCTTTCGAACACAAGACACAGTCACCTATAATATATTTAATAAGAGATTTTGCGTCCAGGACCATATCTGAGGGTAATACACTACAATTTGCGTGGGTTCCAGCCCACGCTGGAATCCATGGCAATGAAGTTGCTGATAAACTTGCCGGTGATGCGGTGCAGTGTGGGGACATAGTTCCTTATACAAATTTTAGCTATGACCTCATGTCGTTACCAAAAACTTTTCTACGGGACACATGGAAGGTAGCTTGGGACATCGGAAGCAAATTGAAGGGCCGTTATTTTTCTTATATTCAACCCGACGTTCCGGTTAAACCGTGGTTCGGTAGCGCAAAGTTTAGCAAGTTGGAGACCTCCGTTATTATACGGATGAGACTAGGTCATGTTTGCTCTCCTGCCCATCTTGCCAAACTTCATATAATAAACGATCCCATTTGTTTGTGTGGCACAGATGAAGGCGACTTAGATCACATTTTTTTCTCCTGTCCCTTATATGACCGTTCTTCCTTTCTCAGTAACCTCTTATCTCTCCATATTCCTTTTCCTAGCTCAATACTTTCTTTGCTTTGTACAAATAGCTTTCCTGTATATAAATGTATAGTCTCATTCATTACTTTAAATAATATTAAATTGTAATTTTTTGTCATTGTAATTTACTCATTATTTATTATGTTACTCTTGATATAATTATACTGATCCTATCCATTTAGCCGTCCTATTCCAAATCCTGTTAAAATGAATTTATTAATTTTGTTTCCCTACCTTTTAACTTGAATAAAAATAAACCAAACGTGACATTGGCTAAATGCACAAACCGTGCGAAGCCACAACCCAAAAAAAAAAAAAAAAAAAAAAAAATGAAATTTTGGAAAAAGTATACCCGACGCCTACGCCTGTTTAACGACGCACCACTACGCGACGCGAGGCTCCCAGGCAACGGTCAACAAGGCGCAAAGGGTACGCCCGGCAAGCACGGCGCCCTAGGCCCGCGCGTCTGTGACGCATCTGTCATCCGTCAGTGAAAAGACGTCATAGAGAAAATTTCTATTTTGACTTTTTTTTTTTAACAGAGTAGTGTATAGATTCATTTTAGTGCTTTTTGTTCAATATTGATATTTTGTTTTGTTTTAGGTAAGTTTATTTGTATTAATTTTAAATGGCGCCTTTAGTGACGGCGGAACTAGTGCCAGTCAACCTGCCACAACGCTCGATGTTCAGGTGAAATGTCCCCATCGCTCCCAGCCACGCTTCTTTAAAGGCGAACGGGGGCTACGGATACACTATGGCAAGGTTCACAAACCTCATAGTGTACCCTTGTGGCCCCCAGCCACAACACCAATTCATTCAGACCAAACCTTGGAAAACACTTCCAAATTAAAAAAAAAAATACCGCTGTCTTAAAGAGAGTTTCCCGGGGCGCAAGGCGGTCTGTTGCTCTAAGTTTGGCACGATGTCTCCGCCTTGCGACCCAGGAGAATTCTAATAGCACCTGGGAGCAACTACTCACCTTCCCTTATAGGATTCTGCATGTCTAAAAAAGTTTAGCAACTCAAAAAACATTAACAAACGCAATTAAAGATAACTGCAACAATCCGACCCTTATTTTAGAACCAAAATTACCGGTTTTCAATAACCCTTCATGTAGAGGCATATTATGCTCATATGTAGAATCTAAAATAAATGACGGTGATATCAAGGGAGCGGCCAGGCTACTGTTCATTAGCGATGTGGTGGTGCCTTACTCTCCAGAAACTCTTTCAGCCCTGGAGAGTAAACATCCAGTGCCTGCGGATGATCTCACCTTTCCCGACCCTCCCCTCCCTCCGTCTCGATCCGGATTCAACCCCTTTTAATATTACTGCTCCCCAGCTACTTGCAGCCGTGAGCTCCTTCTGAAGTGGTTCCGCCGGCGGCCTTGATGGCCTGACTCCTCATAATTTAAAGGATTTATTGAGTTCAGGCGCCGGGGAAGCTGGTGAGTCGCTTTTGAAGGAGCTTGCGGCTGTAATCAACTTGATGCTCAACGGCAGTGTGAATGATGCCGTCGTCGATGTGTTGTACGGGGCCAACTTATGTGCCCTGCGCAAGAGGGACGGCGGCATTCGACCCATTGCCGTTGGATGCACCTACAGGCGAATCTGCAGTCGGATACCAACAAGGTGATCCTCTCGGGCCAGTCATTTTCAGTTTGGCTATCCATCCCGTAATACAACAACTAAATTCAAAATTTTATGTGTGGTATTTAGATGATGGAACACTAGGAGGTGACGTAGACACCGTTCTAAAAGATTTTCAATTCTTAAGCAAAGTACTCAAAATGCGTAATTTACCTTAGTGACAATGGCGTCGGGAATCCCAGGCTGATTCCCGGCCACCGTAGGCACGGGCTTGCGGACGGGGAGCAATGGGTTGCTCGCTGTACGGTAAGGACCAAGCCCGGGTCGACGGCGCGTTTTGTTCCACGCGCGCCTCAAAGAGATGTCAGCACCAACTGGTGGGACCCGCAAGGGCCGATGCCTGCCAGGGGTGCAGGTTGTTCGAAAGAGATACCGTGGCCCTTGGCACACAGGCAACTGAGGGAACACGGGTGGGTTTTATTCAGTAAAAGTCTGACACGCCCTCCCGCTCCACCCAGAGCGGGAGAAGTTATTTGATGATTTCCCACCCAAAAAAAAAAACCTTAGTGACAATACCGACAGAGAACCGACTATACATAAATTTAATTCAATCGCCCCAGACATCAAAGTTTTGGAAAAAAGTTCTCTGCATCTCCTGGGTTCTCCAATTCTAGAAGACAGTTTTTCACCTTTCATTGACGACAAAATTAAACAATTTAACGATATTTCGGATAGACTTTCTAAAATTTATTTACATTCGGCATTCACCCTTATTAGTGAATAGTCCCGGGAAATCCCGGAACCGAAAGTACCGGGAAATCCCGGAAATTTGCGTTGTTTTAGGAACCGGAATTTCCAAAACCAAATCCCGGTTCTTTCGGTACTTTCGGTAAAAGGTTCGCGTTTAGAATTTTTCTAATTTTATTGCCTAAAATCCGACCGCTGCACTGTTACTATACTACCTAGCTACCACCGTTGCTACCTGTAATACAAGAGCATGATGCGCGAGGGTGCGGAGGTGCGGGAGGGGCAGGTGGCGGCCATCTTGTAGACGCGCGTCCCGCTCAGTGCTGCCAACTTAGCGCTTTCAGCGCCAGATCTAGCGCTTTTTTTGTTCAATAGCGCGTTTTAGCGCCTAGCGCTTAATCTAGCGCTTTTTGAAATCATGTTATGATATGCACATCTACTATTATTTATTCTGTGATGTGCTTAACACGGAACGATTCGCATTTTGTTTTTAACTAGCAGCACTTAAATGCTGATAAGTTTCATACGTTGGTATCTTAGTCTATGAGTTGAGGATTCCTCGCTAACTATTTTGTAATTTGTAGCTAACTTCGTTTCACATTCTAATTGTTCCACAGTAATTTATAACTTTCCGTCTGATAATCTAAGTCAGTTTTACGAGTTGTGCAGTGAGACTATAATAAAAATGGATCTCCCCTTATATAAAAAAACCAACTACAAACAAAATTACAAGAGTGAGTGGGACAGCGACCATTTAGCGCTTTCTAGCGCTTTTTTAAAGAGCTAACAGCGCGTTTTTGCTTAGACGAGTTGGCAGCACTGGTCCCGCTTAGTTAGTTAGTTAGATTGTGATCGCGTCTTCGGAATGTTGTGCTAGTGGGATTTCGGTGTACAGTGCTTTGCAAAAACTACCCAAACAAGACTACTTCTTTTGGAAAGTGAGTATTTATTTTTATAAAACCAAATTAATGAAACATGAGCGGCTTTATATAATTATTTAGTTATTGTAGCCACCATTCTCATTCTCCATCCTCATTTTGAACATAAAATACGAGCAACTGATTGTTCACCAAGCCATTAACCGACATGGGATTGGTTGGGAAGTTTATTTCATACGTACACTAATAAAATTTGCTGTTCTAAAGTTTTACATATTCAGTTTATTTTTAATGTTACTTACGGCACAATAACACTACAATGCACTGTATTAATTAAGCAAGAAGTAGTTTAGGTACGACTAGCTGTTTGTTTACCAACCTACATGGGGTTGGGAAGCTTATTTTATTCGTAGACGAATAATAATAATGTTCTAATGATATTTTTAATAAGCTTTTTTTTTTAATGTTGCATACTTTACCTTAAAACTACAGTGCACTGTGCTATTGATTAAACATCAAGTAATTTAGTCGGTACCAACGTTTTTCGTTTAACTTTGTATTTCAATAATTACTCTATATTTTGTTACAGACGATGGATTTTGAGGCAGTCCTTAATAAAGCCAACGATAAAACGTCAGTATGGCATTATTGCCTTAGATCTAAAGACAAAAATAACGCGAAATGCAAAACGTGTAATAGAATTTTGAAGTGTACTGGAGGTAGTACGAGTGGTCTCCAAAAGCATTTGAAAAATGTGCATCAGATAAGCATGAACACAGCAGATAGTCAAGTTCCTCAAAGTGTCGAATCTCCTTCAACATCGACAAATACTGAAATAATACCAAAGAAAAAAGCGAAATTAACTGATTACTACGAATCTGACGCAAATCCTTCCATGGAACTCATGATTTCCCGAATGTCAGCTATGGATGGATATCCTTTCCGAACATTTGTGGAGTCTGAAGATCTGCGAATGCTGTTTCGAAAATCCGGACGTAAATTGCCGAAGGCTGCAAATTCAATTCAAAATATTGTAATAAAACAAGCAGGCAAAAGAAAACAACAACTGATCGCCGAAATCCAGAGACTATTGTGTCTATAAAACAAGAAATAAAACATTTTATTTGATTTGATTAAAATGTTTTTACTTTGCCCTGTCATTTCGTCTTTTTTTACTTTCTCCGTTTCAACACTTTCAACTCTCTTACAAAGACTTATTAAAGTATCAAAAGTATCGATAGTACCGGGAATCCCGGTTCCTAAGCCAGAAGGTCCCAAAAATCCCGGTTCTTTAAAACAGCACCGGTTCTGCATTCCCTAACCCTTATCAGATACTGTTGTTTCGGTCGTAATTTCATGTATTTTCTCCGCTCTTCCCCTTTATGACAAAATCGATGAAATTATTCAAAGCAATAAAGTGCTTTGAAAACATTCATTTTAAATGTGGCATTGGACGACCGCTCGTGGCTGCAAGCCACACTACCCATCCGTGTTGGTTGGCTCGGCGTCCGCAAAATTTCTAGTGTAAGCCTACCGGCGTTCCTGTCCTCGGTCCACAGCACCAAAACGTTAACCATAAAAATCTTAGCTAATTCTCAGGTTGAGTCTGAAGTGCAGTGTTTGACCGATGCCATGAACGTCTGGAAGTTGGCTTGTCCGAATACGGTCCAGCCCGAGAACCCATCTTCCCAGAGAAAGTGGGTTGAGCCGGTCTGCAGGTTGGTACGGAATAATCTCATTAATACGTCCACCAATACTGCTCGCGCCAGCTTGCTGGCTGTGGTCAAAGTCAAAGTCAAAGCATTTATTTCAAATAGGCACTTAAAAGGCACTTTTGAACGTCAACATTTACATTAAAATAGAATTGATTCTAGTCGCCCCTTCCAAAATGTAGTTTTGTATGGAGAAGAATGGGCAAGAAACTCCACCGTTACTCTTTTAAAATGTTTCAAGTACAATATTTACATTCATTATATGATTATGTGTGAAAACGATGCACCCAGAATAAAATTACCATACCAAAATGGGTAAAAAGAATCAAATTGAAGCAATACAGATAAATTAATTTTGTGATAGATACATGGTGTTCACACATTTACAAACATTGTAAAAGTAAGTATAGGTATGATTTTCCTACAATATTAACAAGTAATGAGTCAGTGTGTGAGTTAAAATAATTATTGAGTGTAAATCAATGTCATAAATATAATTAATTATATGTACAATTCAATTAGCAACCAGTTTGATTTTGTCTAGACTCTAGATTGTCCTATGGAGTTGGACCAGCATGTTTCCAAGCATTCTTATCTTGGATATAATCCTCTAATTTGTAATACGCTAGTTTACAAAGTTTACTTTTAATGTGAGCTTTAAATTTCCTTTCATTTAATTGCAATATATCACAAGGTATTTTGTTGTAACATTTAACACAGTACCCCATAAAAGATGTATGTACTTTAGCTAATCTGAAAAATGGTTGATCTATTTTGTCTTTGTTTCTAGTATTAAAATTATGTCTATCACTTATTTTATTAAAAAGATGTAGATTTTTTCTTACATAAGTACATAATATTTTCATAAATGAATTGGCAAGGTACCGTCATAATATTAATCCTTTTAAACAGTTCCCTGAGGGATTCGCGGCGACGTAGATTATAAATGGCTCTGACAGCTCTCTTTTGCAAAATAAAGATGGATTCAATGTCAGCGGCCCGACCCCACAGTAAAATGCCATACGACATAATGCTGTGGAAGTAGCTAAAATAGACCAATCGCGCGGTTTCTACATCTGTTAACTGTCTGATCTTTCTAACAGCATAAGCGGCCGCCCCGCAAGAGATGTTATATGAGCTCCCCATTGTAATTTCTCGTCTAGCGTGATTCCCAGGAACACCGTTTGATTAACAAATTCCAGTTTTTCTCCATTCAATATGATGTCACATTCGCTAGGTACTTCGTTAGCGAACAACACCAAAAACCAAAAACCAAATGCATTAGATTTAAATTACCAAATGTTAATTTGGTAATTTAAATCTAATGCATTTGGTTTTTGTGCCATTTAGTACCAAATTATTTACCGTAAACCAATCTTGGACCTGAAGAATAGAGTTATTAACGTCGTCAAGATTTTGTGAACGTCGGTCTATTTTAAATATCAATGATGTGTCATCTGCAAATATCACCATCTTCGGTTGATTTAGAAGTAAATAGGGTAAATCATTAATGTAAACTAAAAAGAGGAATGGACCCAATATTGAACCTTGAGGAACGCCCATTGCCATTTCAGACCCTAATGAGTTTACGCCGTTTACTTGAACTTTAACTTTTCTGTCTTTCAGGTATGATCTTAGTAAATTAAGAGCTGTATTTCTAACCCCATAGTGCTCCAGTTTCAGCAGAAGTGTCTTGGAGAATCGAACGCCTTGGAGAGGTCGCAAAAGATTCCAATGGCATCTTTTGCTTCTTCCCAGGCGTTAAAAATGTTCTTTATTAGGGTGACACCAGCGTCGGTGGTACAACGCCCTTTGGTGAAACCGTACTGCTGTTCATGAAAGATGGATTTTTTATTAAAGTGACGTAACATTTGATTGAGAATCAACTTTTCAAACACCTTACTGAGAACTGGCAGAATTGACACAGGCCTATAATTGTTAGGTTCTTTACTATCACCGGATTTGAACAACGGAACTACTTTACTATGTTTCATGAGATCCGGGAAGACTCCTTGGTCTACACTGGTGTTAAATATGAAAGCTAAATAGGGCGCAATGGTTTCGATAATAGCACTACAGACTTTTACAGACATTCCCCAAAGATCTTCTGTTGATTTAATTTTAAGATCTTTGAAAGCTTTTATAACAGCTTGGGGGTTGGTATGCTGAAACCTGAACTCCAAGGAGCAGCATGCCCTTACATTCTTTCTGAGTAAGTCAGCAGAACGCGCGGGTGAGGAATTTAAAGCTTCAGTAGTTTTAACAGGAATATTAGCGAAAAAGTTTTCAAATTCCTGAGCTATTTCTACATCTGAGTTGATTGAGCCATTTGCAGTATCTAAATAAAATTCCATATTACGCTGTTTTTTTCTACCTGTTTCATTATTTATTATTTGCCAGGTCGTTTTTATTTTAACATCAGCTGATTTTATTTTATTTCTAATATATAGCGCTTTAGCTAATTTGCAAACAATTTTAAAAGTTTTTGAATATTTTGAAACATACTGATCAAGCTTGTATTATTCATTTGTTGCTTTAGGCCATAAAGTTCAAAAAGTTTTTCCCTGCTTTTACGAATACCTGGAGTAGCCCAATCACTAAATAAGAATGTTGTGCAAATAGTTTTAGTCTTTAGTGGGAAAGTGTTATTAAATTGCCTGTTTAATAGTGAGAAGAACTCGGCGTAGAACTCATTTGGGTCACATACATTATTGAAACTCTGAACACATAATGTACTGGCTAAAGAATTATTAAATTTCTCTAGATTTTTACTTGTCATTGGCCTGAACCTAATTTGAATTTTTTGTAAAGGCATGTAGGAGCAAAAAGTTATTGTTTGTCCACTGTGATCAGATGGCAACTTATTTACAATTTGTTTGTGTAAATAATCACAGTTACAAAAAATGTTATCAATACAAGTGGCAGAAGAAGCTGTCACGCGGGTTGGTTCATTGAAAACATTTGACAGATCAAATGACCTAAATAGACTTAATAATCTGACAGTATTTGAGTTATTTTCTAGTAAATTAATATTAAAATCACCACATATAACTATTGACTTACTACTAGTAATAAGTTTATTTAACACATCTTCCATTACAGAATCAAACACAGATAGATTCTGGTAACTTGGAGGTCTGTAAACGCATACTATAACATGCTTATCAAGCAGTGGAGAGTGGGAGAGTGGGAATCGGGCCTATGGCTTCAGGCGCTACCGTCACCTAACTTAGTTTATTTTTGTAAATACAACCAATGAACTCTTAAATACGCCTATAATTGTTTTAAATACTAACATACTTTATTTCTTAATAACACACAATCAATTAAAGACAGTCCTAAACCTGGAAAGTATGAAGGAAAGTTCATTGTTTTTGTTTTTTTTTATTTATAAATGTTTTTTTTTTTATAATTGTCTCTTGCTTCCCCTTTGAGGCAGCTTCTTAACCTCTAGATGTTCTCTGCCGCTGATATCTGGTACATGCTGCCTGTGTCTCGTACCGCTGCTTTCAACGGCAACCACTCGTTGGCCGCTCCGGAGAAAGTAGCAAGAAACAGCAAGATTTTAAATAAGAATAACATCATCAAGGTAGGTTGGTTAATAAAAAAAGAAACTTAATACGCCATCTTTTTGATATGTGTAAAATTCTACGTGATCATTTGTCTTTTGTTTTATTTTTTGTATTTCAGTTACACAAATTCTTTACAAAATGTACGGGAAAACTTTTTTGCAATTTGTGAACTGTATTTTTTTTTTATCTGTGAATGGCGATCAAAATTCCATTTAAAAATATGGATAGTCTCTTCGCGTAGCTGCAACGGATAAGGTACTTCCCCTTACTGCCCCGCTGAAAGTTTCCACCCTGTATAGGTAGAATATATAATGTAGAATACGTGGTATCAATTAATGTGTTAACCTATGCCCCACACTGTATAATGTCAAAGAATGAGTAGATAATGACAAATAGGTAAAAGAATTAACATAAAAAGTGAGGCATGGTAATTTTGAGCACTTCACACACAGAGTTGTACCGTTAAGGTGAATGCGCAGTGGTAGAGCGCGAAATTCAAATTTTGTTACGTTTTTTGCAATTTTCAGGTGAGTGTCAGCTTGTTACTTGATCAAAATATGATTTGCGACTATAACATGTACGTATTTATAGATTTATAATCATTAGAATCAATAATACATCAATTAAGAACAAAGTGCTTGTGGAAGAAATCTAACTTAAAAAGATGTATTATTGATTCTAATGATTATAAATCTGTAAATACGTACATGTTAAAGTCGCAAATCATATTTTGATCAAGTAACAAGCTGACACTCACCTGAAAATTGCAAAAAACGTAACAAAATTTGAATTTCGCGCTCTACAACTGCGCATTCACCTTAATGAGGTACCAGAGAAGCGACATGTGCAAAAGGAACTATTGCCAAACCTCCTTGTTTTCAACGTAGTTTTTTATTATATAATATTCATTTTTGATGAGGATAGTTTGATGTAGGTTTGAATTTTCCATCGCTATAACAGAATTTGGCAACTGGTTATGGGAGCGAATACTGTTTCTATGAAATGACAAGACTTGCTAGTTTTAATTAATCTTTATTTGGGTATCACAATTTCATTTTTACTAAGTGTACTTATATTATGGAAATCGCTTCTTATTTTGAAAATACCTTTTAGCTAAGATACAAAATACTTTCTAGAACGAAAGAAAGAAGGCAAGAGTTAGTATTTCAATTTCTTGAAATTTTTTATTAGGAGATTCGCGAAGCCCCATTTTGTAGATGGCACGGATTGCAAAATTGTAAAATTAAAATGGAATCTACGATGGCTTTCGTAATAACGTTAAAATCACCGCAACTGATAATAGACTTGTTGCGAGTTACTTTTCTGTAACCCTCATGGATTACCTTTTCAAAAGCAATCTCACATCCCTTAAGGTTGTCTGAACACATTTAATACATTTATACAGACTATTTCAAATGTCTGCTAAACAGCCAGGCTATCAAAATCTTAACGATCCATAAATTTAAGTTGTTAATTACAAAAAATTAAAGAACCACCATACTTACGGCGTTTACTGCTGAATTTACTACCAACCCCGAATATCTATATTGTATCAATTTTTTTTTTTAAACTTCTCAAAATAGTAATTCAAAGTTTTAAAAGTTATGCGAAAAGAAATTTGTGATAATCACATTTGAAAGATTTTTCGCATGACTTTGTTCGAATAAGATTTTTTAAATCAAAATCAAGTCATTTATTCAAATTATGCTGACAATCCGCACTTTTCCAACGTCAAAATACAGAAGACAGTCCCCCAAAACGCCCACCCTTCACCACTTCTTAATGCTTTAGCTGGGAAGAAAAAGTGGCACAACAAACTACTCAGCAGCACTGCTGTCTGTTTAGCCCACGGGAGACGCCCTGGGCGTTGGGAATCCCAGGCTGATTCCCGGCCACCGTAGGCGCGGGCTTGCGGACGGCGAGTAATGGGTAGTTCGCTGTGCAGTAAGGACCAAGCCCGGGTCGACGGCGCGTTATGTTCCACGCGCGTCTTTAAGAGATGTCAGCACCAACTGGTGGGGTCCGCAAGGGCCGATGCCTGCCAGGGGTGCGGGTTGTTCGAAAGAGATACCGCGGCCCCTCGCACACAGGGAACTGAGGGAACACGGGTGGGTTTTAGTCAGTAAAAGTCTGACACGCCCTCCTGCTCCACCCAGAGCGGGAGAAGTTATTTGATTTCCCAAAAAAAAAAAAAACTGTTTAGTCGGATAAAAAATATTCTATACATACATAGGCAAAGTAATAAACATTACGAGACACGGAACATTAAACTCAAACTCAAAGCATTTATTTCAATTAAACCATTTACAGGCACTTTTGAATTGTCAAAAAGTCGACCAGTTGGAAAGTTGAAGCTAGTTGCCCATTCCAAAACGTAGATCTCTATGGAGAAGAACGGGCAAGAAACTCCATGGACACTCTTTTTAATCATGTTATGTATTACAAAAACTTGGAAACATTATTCTTGTTGCTTCTATATGTGAGACAATGTAAAAAAAAAAAACAATTCTAAATATAAAATTTAAAATTAGCCATGGAAGTTAGGAGATGACCAGTCTCAACCGACGGCGCCCGTTCACGAACTTGACGCGTGGATCAGCACCATCCAGCTCAACCATTTTGTAGGGAACCGAATGATCCAACACACGCGCCACCATCAGCGAGACATTTAAGTGAGCATGACATACTCTCAACTGCCACGCTTTTTCAAGTCAACGTACATCAAAACAATATAATTATTATACGGATGCATGGTACTCACATTTACAAAGTTTAAACAAAATGCTTCTAAATTATACAAAAATATAGTTTGCAATGTATTTGAGAAATTAATCAAATTTGATTTCCAAAAAGAAAGAAAAATATTTAATATCTTTTGAATTTTTTATAAATAATACTTAATTCAGTCAAAATAAAAACTTATTCGTAATGTCAGAAAATAAAAATAATAGGAACAGAAATGTTCATAATGTCAGAAAACAAAAAAGGGAAGCATCTCTTCCAAATATGAAAATTTTAAATAGCAAGCCCAGGTGCCTGTGGAGTCGGACCAGCATTAAGCCAAGCATTTTTATCAACAATGTAATCATCTAACTTATAATATGCTTGTCTACATAGTGTGCGTTTAATGCATAATTTAAATTTCTTTTCATTTAGTTCAAGAATATCGGCTGGTATTTTATTATAACATTTTACACAGTACCCCATAAAAGAAGTGTGTACTTTAGACAATCTGAAATGTGGTTGATCTAATTTGTTCCTATTTCTAGTATTAAAATTGTGCCTGTCACTTATCTTACTAAACAGATGTAGATTTTTACGAACGTACATAATGTTTTCAAAGATATATTGACAAGGTACCGTCATGATGTTAATTGTTTTGAACAGTTCCCTAAGAGATTCGCGTCTGCGTAGGTTGTAGATGGCCCTGACAGCCCTCTTTTGCAGAATGAAGATCGACTCAATATCCGCAGCACGTCCCCATAGCAAAATACCGTAAGACATGATGCTATGAAAGTAACTAAAATAGACCAGTCTCGCGGTATCCACGTCTGTTAATTGACGGATCTTCCAAACAGCGTAAGCGGCAGAACTTAGCCGCCCTGCAAGTGATGTTAAGTGAGGACCCCACTGTAGCCTTGAGTCAAGCGTGATTCCCAGGAAAACCGTCTGTTCGACGAATTCTAGTATCTCCTTATTCAATACAACGTGACATTCACTACTTCTAACATTCGGTAACGTGAATTTTATGCATTTAGTTTTCTTTCCATTTAATACCAAATTATTTACAGTAAACCAATTATGGACCTTAACTATAGCGTTATTTACATCGTCAAGCTCCTGTGCATGTCTCTTAACTTTAAAAATCAGTGATGTGTCATCAGCAAATAACACCATTTGTAGTCGGTTTTTAAGTAAATGAAGTAAATCATTTATATATACTAAAAAGAGGAACGGACCCAATATTGAGCCCTGCGGTACACCCATTTTGACTTTTAAGCCCAAGGAATTCACACCGTTTATTTGAACTTGCTGCAGTCTATCATTCAAGTAAGATTTTACCAAGCTAAGCGCAAGTTCACCCAGTCCGTAATGCCCAAGTTTCAAGAGAAGTGTTTCGTGATTCACGCAATCAAACGCCTTGGATAGGTCGCAAAAGATACCAATTGCATCTTGCGCCTCTTCCCATGCGGTAAAGATGTGTTTTAATAACGTGACACCGGCGTCGGTTGTGCAACGTCCTCTGGTGAAACCATACTGTTGATCGTGTAGGATGTTATTACGATTAAAATGATTGAGCATTTGATTTAACATAACTTTTTCAAAAACCTTGCTGAAAACTGGCAAAATCGACACGGGTCTATAATTATTAGTATCTTTACTGTCGCCAGATTTGAAGAGTGGAATAACTTTACTATACTTCATTAAATAAATAATTCGTCATAATCTCAGCTAGACATGCCAATATACCGTCAAATAGATCAACCTTATCACTAAAACTACGCTGACAACGCTTATAGGTTTTTCAATAGTGTGTATTCGAATGTCTCGATAACCTACGTTTAAGGCTAACACTACGCTGACAAATGACATTTGTCAGCATTATCGAGCGATAAGTGTAATCTATACATATAATAAAATTGTAGCAGGCCGATGTCTGTACATTAAAGATATTGAAGAAAAAATAGTATGGGGGGTCTTTACTAGAGCAACAGAAGCCAAAACAACGGTTTTTAGAATTTTTGTCTGTCTGTATGTTTGTTACCGCATCACGCAAAAACCACTGCATGGAATTGAATGCAGTTTTCAATGATGTATTCCGAGAGGTCTAACTTAAAAAATAGGCTATATATTATTTAAAAAAATGATTATCTACTTGATTCTAAAGTCCACGCGTATGAAGTCGCGGGCAAAAGCTAGTCACTTATAAGGTTTCACCAGTGTGTTTGCGGCGAATATGGCTTATTAAATTACGCTTTTCTCTAAAACTACAATGACATACGTTACACTTATAGGGTTTTGCACCAGTGTGTAAACGAATGTGTTTTACTAAACTATGCTTTTGACTATAAGAAAGGTGACAAAGATCACACTTATAAGGTTTTTCACCAGTGTGTTTACGAATATGTATTGTTAAACTACCCTTTATACTAAAACTACGCTGACATACATGACAGTTATAAGGTTTTTCACCAGTGTGCATTCGAATATGTTGCTTTAAAGTACTCTTTACACTAAAACTTTTCTGGCAAACATCACACTTATAAGGTTTTTCACCAGTGTGTATACGAATATGGTTTAATAAACTAGCCTTTTGATAATAACTACGGTGACAAAGATCACACTTAAAAAGTTTTTTACCAATGTGTATAAGAATATGTTGGTTTAAAGTAGACTTTGCACCAAAACTTTGCTGACAAACATCACACTTATAAGGTTTTTCCCCAGTGTGTACTCGAATATGTTTCGTTAAACTACCCTTTTCACTAAAATGACGCTGACATACGTTACACTTATAGGGTTTTTCGCCAGTGTGTATACGAATATGTTTTGTTAAATTATTTGTATTTCTAAAACTACGCTGACATACGTTACACTTATAGGGTTTTTCATCAGTGTGTATACGAAAATGTTTTTTTAAGTTACTCTTGTAATTAAAACTACGTTGACATACACCACATTTGTGTTTTTCACCAATTTGTGGAGTATGGTGTAAATTTTCATTTACTTGATTAAAATTACGCTGATCAAATCTGTAAGGCTCTATGAAATAAATGCCACGGTTAGACGTGCCTATCTGAGTTATCCGGATATCTTGTGTGTTTGATTTTTCTTTTTTCGTTTGCTCGGCTGTTATTGCATCTTCTAGTTTTGTTTTTAGAGTTTCAAGTTTTGGTTTCTTCGCAACGGTCGCCCCTGTAATTATAAATCTGGTTAGTACTGAAGAGGATATTAGCAAAGGAAAACCTTGAGTTACACAGGCAAGCGATAAATAACTTTCGAACTTTCAAAATAAAAACAGTAGGCGACGGATTGAGCTGACAAGGCGAAGAAGGAACTGCGCAAACGTGTTTTATTATCCCATCCCGATACAAGGAGGCCTTAGGGTTCCTATAAATGGTGGAGGCGTCCAACGTTTAACCTTTTCATGGTGAAACGCAGCGTGCACAAAGCGCATATTGTACGAAGAAAACATAAAAATAATGGAAATCCATTCTTTTTATATGTTAGCTAAGCGTTTTTTTATTGATTCTTTGGTAACAAAGACCGACGATACACAAAAAATAAACAAAATCGGTCCAGTAATTAGGTCTAAACGTGGAGTTCTAATTTTAATCAAATTTGAACACTGTAGAATTGGGATCACTGGGTCAATGATTCAATGAATTTAAATCCATGAACATTGAAAAGCGACGTTGCCATTTGTTGTAATTAGTATGTAGTTATGTATCAAAATGTGTCTACTAGCGACATCTAGGACTATGTTACCTAAATGTTCGTAATGAACAACATGTCAAAACAGAAAATAAAAGTCAGTCTGCACCGAATACCCACCGTGTTTGTTTTAATAGGTTATGGGCTATCACGTCAATCCAGTTTTTTAAAGTATATTGTGTGATAAATTTATATTTTTGGACACGGTCGTCGTGTTGTGCAGAATGTCAACAAATTATTTAGCCAGTGTGCCTAAACTAAAAGGCAGAGAAAACTATGATGAGTGGACATTCGCTGTTGAAAATGTGCTCGTATTGGAAGGTATGTTACATTGTGTGCAGCCAGTGGTAGGAAAAGACATAAAACCCGATGACGATGCGAAGGCGCGGGCCAAATTATGCTTAACCATTGACCCCAGCTTTGTACGTGCATATCAAGAAAACGAAGACTTCGAAAGAGTTGTGGGATAAGCTCAAATCTCTGTTTGACGACTCAGGTTTTTCGAGGACGATTTCATTATTGCGTCACTTGATATCAATACGGCGAGAAAATTGTGAAAATATGACCACCTACGTTACTCAGATTGTGGAAGCATCGCAACCAAAGACTATAAAACCACTTGACTGCGCATACAGTGCCCCGACGCACGAAAACGATTAGCGTTTGTTCGCTTATATATTGGCTACGGTACTAGTAACCATTTTAGTTGTGACCAAGAGTTAGACCTGTGTGCACGCTAAATAATTACAAGTTGTTTTAAATTTTAATGCAATTATAACGCATAAAAATGCCTTCATGCGCGGTGAAATGGTGTGGAAAACATTCCAAGACATCTAGTTACAAAAAGGATGGCATAACTTTTCATCGGTAAATAAACACTACGAAAATTATTTTTGATTTAATCAGAATATGAGCCACCGCAGGGGTCTATTTAAAATGGTGGTTGGGTGAACGAGTCACCGGATTTGTCGCGCGCGTTGATGTCTTTTGGAAAAGTCCCTTTCTTTCATTAAGAAATTCTAATTATTGTATCCCTTTCTTTCCCTTTGTATTTTTATCGTAATAATTTGTGATGTTACCTATGGTTGAAGTCGGTATAGATAATAATAAAATTAAACGTACAATTTTAATCAATTCAGATACTGTCATTAATACCTATATATTTTTAACCGACTTTAAAAAAAGGAGGAAGTTATCAATTTTTTCTTCTGTATGTTTGACAACTTTGACATACATGTTTTCATTTTAGATTTCCGAAGATTCCGTAAGAGTCGTTGTGAAATTTATATTAAAAGGGCGATCAATGAGAGTGGTTCGAAAGTGCTGTCTCCGAAATATAATTCCGATTATTTTATTAGAATGGTTTTAAAATCTCTGATTGGGTATAATTTATTCCAATCAACATATATAGAAATAGAATCAACGAATCATTTAATTGAACTAGCAAGATGCATGATTCAGAAATATGTAGATGCTCGTTTATCATTTTTTACCAAGAACAATCAGGACCCTAAAACTTTAATTCGAAAAACTTATACCAAATTAATTCATTTTAAAAATCAATAATAACAGGATACATGTTTTTCTTTTTGTAATTGACTGATTTTGATTAAATATGATTAATTGTGATTTTTATTGAGTATTTTTTATAATGTTAAAATCCATTTTATCGATATCGACTATTTTCCCTTAATCAAGTATAGCAATCCCTAACCAGGCATACCTACGCAACTTGACCTTGAACTGACCAATTGCAGCCGCGCATTCTTCCTCGTCCCCCGGCCCGCAGTAGTGAATCATGTTCTTTAAAGAAATCGGGCTATACGCTCTCTAGTGGTTTAATACTCTATGATCGCAACGGTTGAGTGGAACTGGTTTTGAAATAACTGATCAGTGGATTGGATCATTGATGCTCGCAGGAGTACCGGAAAAGTTTACGCCAATGATTGTGGCCATCGAGCATTCCGGTATTGCAATTACGGCTGACGTCATAAAGACAAAATTGTTAGATTCGGAGCCGTTAGAATTGTCATTGATGGGAATGACATCGAATGAAACGCAGAATTCTGAGGCAGCGTTTGCGTCAAAATGGGCGAAACAAAAACCCAGACCTGGCAACACCAATCAGAACGGAAATGACGGGAAGCCAACGTCAAATGCCAAAATGACAGATGGAAATAAAAACGTAACCTGCTACAAATGTAAAACTCCGGGTCATTATCGTAATCAATGTCCAATGTTAGAAAAATCAAGCAAAAATAAGTCGTCAAATGCATTTAGTGCTGTTTTCTTGAGCGCTAAATATAGTAAAGACGAGTGGTACGTGGATTCGGGAGCCAGTGCTCACATGACGGCTATCGCAAGTTGGTTGCAGGAAATTTTGAATCCAGAGACATGCCCCGAGATTATGATAGCAAATCATGACAAACTTCAAGTTTCGTGCACAGGAAATGTTAAAATATCAACGCAGCAAGGCTATGACATACAATCAAGGATGTGTTGTGTGTTCCAAGCCTGACAACGAACTTATTGTCACTAAGTCAATTGATAAAAAACATCAACAGTGTTTCTTTCTCAGACAGTCAGTGTTTGATACACAATGCAAAGAAAGAATTGGTGGCTGTTGCTAACCTAATTGACGGTGTGTACAAGTTGGATTTATGTACTACACCAGTGACTAAATGTTTACTTGCCAGAGATAGTGCTTTGTTATGGCACAGGAGGTTAGGACACATAAACATTAACGACTTGAATAAAATGAAGAATGGCGCCGTGGGAGGTGTTAGCTATGAAGGCACATATGAAGTGACAAAATCGGCAAACAATCACGACTGCCATTCCTCACAGGCACAAGAGGTACTAAAGTGCTGGAAATTGTGCACGCTGATGTATGCGGGCCAATGGAAACCAAATCGATTGGGTTGTCAAGATACTTTCTTCTCTTTGTAGACGACTATAGTCGTATGTCATTTGTCTACTTTATGAAACAAAAAAAATGAGGTATTTAAATACTTCAGAGAATTCAAGGCTATGGTGGAGAAACAGAAAAATGCCAATATTAAAATCTTACGAACAGATAATGGTGGAGAGTTTTGTTCTAAAGTGATGGAAGAATTTTTGAAATCATCTGGCATTGTACACCACAAAACAAACCCCTATACGCCGGAACAAAATGGTATGTCAGAGCGAAACAACAGAACAATTGTTGACAAAGCGAGATGCTTGTTGTTTGATGCTAAGTTAGATAAAAGGTTTTGGGCAGAGGCAGTGTCCACAGCAGTGTACCTGAAAAACTGATCTATAGCATCAGGTCTCAATGACAAAACGCCATACGAAATGTGGCATGAAAAGAAACCCATTTTGAGCCATATAAGAATCTTCGGTAGTCCAGTAATGGTGCATGTTCCCAAGGAGCGGAGAACCGAATGGGATAAGAAAGCTCGCCAGCATATTCTTATTGGTTACTCAGAACATGTAAAGGGCTATAGAGTATATGACCCTGTCAAAAACCAGACTACTACCAGCAGAGATGTAGTGGTGATGGAGACAGCAGTGTCAGGAGGAATGTCTGAACCCACTGAAGCAACGTGGTGTGTGGAAGAAGGATTGCCTGTTCCTGAAGGAAATGATCGTTCAGTGGGGGAATGTAGCCATCAAGAACGATCAGAATTATATACTCAGGATAGCTCTGACAGTGAATCATCACAGCTAACATTCTATGAGGCAGATGCGGATGAGACCTATGTTCCGGAATCTCCATTAATAAGCAGTAGTTCAATTGAATCACCAGAACAAGACTACCAGGTCTTGAACAGGTCAAAGAGGGAGAGACGGAAGCCCGAAAGGTACAATCAGACGGGCTTGTTGGCTACTGCAGATAATGACCTGACGGTGACGGAAGCCTTGAGCAGTCCTGAAAGTGTGCAATGGCGGAAAACAATGAATGAGGAGTTGGAGTCATTCCGAAAGAATGAAGTATTTGAGCTTGTCAATTCTCCAAAAGGTGCTACAATTGTGCAGTCTCGGTGGGTGCTAAAGAAAAAGATCAAAAGTGATAGTGAAGTGCAATATCGTGCGCGATTAGTTGCTAAGGGTTTTACCCAGAAATATGGACTAGACTATGATGAGACGTTTTCACTAGTTGTGCGACACTCTACCTTAAGATTGTTGTTTGCGCTAAGTGTAAAACTAGGATTGGACATTACTCAGTTAGATGTTAAAACTGCTTATCTAAATGGTCATTTGAAGGAGGACATTTATATGCATGCTCCTGAAGGTTTTGTATCTGAAATGGCAGGGAAAGTTCTCAAACTCAAAAAGGCAGTGTATGGATTAAAACAATCCGCCTTAGTTTGGATGAGAGAGTTAGGAATGTATTATGTAAAAATAATTTTAAAAACTGTACACAAGAGCCATGTATATTTACAAAGATGGGTAAAGATGTAAAAAGAGAAGTTAAAATGTATTCTAAATTCTGAATTTGAAATCAAAGACTTAGGTGAGGTTAAGCATTATCTGGGTATGACTATTAATGTTCACAAAGATTGTAATAAATATGAGATAACTGTAGATCAACAACAGTACATAGAAGAATTATTGCTGAAATTTAATATGACTGACTGTAGAACAGCCGACACACCTATACAGAATAAATTGAATGTAACAAAGGCAGAAAAATGTACAGCAGAAATCAGCTATCAAAAGCTCATAGGCTGCCTTATGTACTTAGCAGTCATGACAAGACCTGACATTACCTACTCTGTTAGTTACTTAAGCCAATTTTATACTTGCTACAGTGTTGAAACTATGCTAAAAGGGTTCTTAAATATTTAAAGAAAACTAAAATGTATTGTTTAAAGTTTAGTAGTCAAGGAGAAAGCTTACAGGGTTTTGTTGATGCTGACTGGGCAAGTGATAGCTTGGACAGAAAATCTTACACTGGATTTTGTTTTGTTATGTCAGGTACAGCTGTTTCATGGCAAAGCAGAAAGCAGAGAGTTACAGCTTTATCTAGCACTGAGGCTGAGTATGTTGCGCTCACTGAAGCTTGTAGGGAAGCAACTTATCTAAGAGAACTATTGTATGAGTTAACTGGATTTTTGTTAACAATTAGTTTAAATTGTGACAACCAAAGTGCATTAAAGATGGCCACAAACCATCAATGTCACAATAGGTCAAAACATATTGATGTTAAACATCATTTTGTGAGAGAGATTATCAAAAGTGGAAAAGTAGAGATCAAATATTTATCTACAAATGAAATGCCAGCAGATTTGTTGACTAAAGGTTTAGGTACAATTAAACACTACAAATTTGTGGAAACATTAGGTATTTTAAAATTGTGATGTATGTTCAGATTGTTGTATGTTTAGTTTATTTTGATAAGTGGGGGTGTTGTAATTAGTATGTAGTTATGTATCAAAATGTGTCTACTAGCGACATCTAGGGTATACTATGTTACCTAAATGTTCGTAATGAACAACATGTCAAAACAGAAAATAAAAGTCAGTCTGTCAGTCTGTCTGTTCAGTGCAAACTATCATAAAGCTGTTACCTATTCTACTTATTTGCCTAAAATGTAAAATCGTACCTAAACAACAGGGTGGCTCCACGCCGCGAGTTTCTTGGTGTTGCTCTACGCAAGTACATTCGTTTAGCTACTGTATGGATTTTATTTTTATTAATTTTACCAAAGCTTACAGCTAATACATTTCGATATCTAGTACAATGTGTGTTTAGTACTGTGACGGCACGGCCCACTCCCTCTCACAGATAGGCGCCCAGTGCTGTTGTCTATGCATGGCATGCCTACTACTGGTTGGAGGCGCGCGGTGGCTGAGGGGGCGCGCGGACGGCGTCATCAGTGGCAGTTGAGGGGGCACAGGCGGCGCGGGCGCGGGCCGAATTGAGGACCACTTGAAATCTTACCACGACCAAGACACTACGTTTAATGTACTTAACTGTATTTACGTAATACACCAGATGTTTATATAGTCTACGTATTTAATTTTATTCGCTCCTGTAATTGAGCAGTCGACGCATTATCGTCAACATATGGTCCTTCGAGCCGGATCAGTAAACGTCAAAGTCTCTCTTCTTGAATGGTATCGCAAAATCTTTGACCCTTTGATGGAACACCATCTTCCGATGAACAGTATCGCCAATGATCATGTCAGAGCACAACACTCCCACGCACAAAAAACACGACAGGACAAATAACAAGAATACTAAACGCATTTCGATTTTATTAACCGACTTCAAAAAGGAGGAGGTTCTCAATTCATCAGAACCTTTCTTTTTTTATGTATGTTCCCCGATTACTCGAAGATGGGTGGACCGATTTGGATTTTGTTTTGTTTGAAAGGGTATACTTTCCAGGTGGTCCCATGATCATCAAGTCAGGATCTGATGATGGGATCCTGGAGAAATAGAGAGAACTCTTCAAATTTTATAGGCACACTTGAAGCGATTTGGGTATTTTTTGGAAGAGTACTTTCTCGGAGTGGTCCCATTTCAATTTGGTGAAGATCTGGTGAAGAACTTCGGAGATAGGCAACGAAACTCCTCAATAAATGGTAGCAAATGGACTGGGATTGCCGAAATCTCATGTCTGTCTATTGTTTACACCAATTCATAACATAACATCACGCCGGTACGCTGTGAAGGGGTAAGCACATGTGAACCACTAAAAAGTGAAAAATAAAAACTTTTTCCAAAAAAAAAACAACCGACTTCCAAAAAAACACTACAAAGTGAAAAATAACTTTAATTTCGGAAGGCGGTGACAAAAAATTAAAATACAGCTCCAAAGACACCGACTATCATATACCATCGGGTATATTGTATATATCCGATGGTGCTAGAGTATGTGTACAACATCTTGCGAACAGTAGCTGGGATGAGCTGCCCCAATGGTGCAATCTTACACATAACTTCAATGCACACCAGTTTATCGATATATGTGACATGTAGAGAATGAGCTTGCAACGTGGATCTAGACTGGACTTTAACGTGAGAGGTGTTTGAGCAACGAAGAAATGTATTTTTGGAACAGACGCAACGGCAATTAATTCGATACCATATTGGAGCAAACACCATCACTAAGCGAGAGATGCAAAGAACCGTGAACTGCGTAAGCTATATTTCTAACAAAACTATGAAATGGAGATTCAGACGAAAGACTTGCGACTTTATTAAATATGTCCAGAAGGAAACTAGAGCGGTTATTAGCTTTTGTTCGTGAATGCTTAAACAAAGAATAGTATTGCACTTTGGACTGGATCAAATTACTAAGAACGAGTTATTGGAAAGAAATCTTACTATCCCAAGATCTTTATTTGGAAATAAGTAAATGATATGGTGATTCTAATATGCGATGGAACTTACATCTTCATAAACAAAGGTTCAAACTTTTTATTTCAGCGTCAGACGTATAATTCAAATTCAAATTAAAAAAAAATATTTCACACCATGGATCCATAGTGTTAGTACCTATAAACGTTCGTGAAATCGCTAGTTCCCTAGGGAACTACGGATCACACCTGGCAGGGGCCCGGTTGCACGGGTGCCGAGAAGCAATTAGGGCGCTCCTATAGTCGTGTGACCCAAAAACACACCACAAAACCCCTAGGCGACTAGGTGTGCGAAGAGCACTCCCACCCTCTCCCACGGGAGAGGGAGGGAAAATCCCATGACGGGTCCTTAATTTTTGGGAAAGAGAGAAAAGCCCCTCGGTCATGGGGCCGAAAGCCCCGAAACCGATTCCTCGCGCCCACTTGGGGGGCGCAGGGACGGCCACATGCACGAGTGTTGCTTCAGGTGACTGGTCGTCCGCATGTCGTGCGGTGTTCCACAGGGTTCGGTCGTGGGACCGCTCCTGTGGAACATCGGGTACGACTGGGTGCTGAGGGGCGAGCTCCAGCCGGGCGTGGACTTGACGTGTTATGCGGATGACACGCTGGTCACGGCCCGGGGGAGCTCGTACAGGGAGGCAGCGTTGCTGGCGACGGCTGCGGTGTCACAGGTCGTGACCCGCATACGGCGCCTAGGCCTGGAGGTGGCCCTCAACAAGTCGGAGGCCATGGTCTTTCATGGCCCCCGGCGGGCGCCGCCGCTGGGATCACACATCGTGGTCGGGGGGTCTCGAATCGCTGTCGAGTCCACCATGAAGTACCTAGGATTGGTGCTCGACAGCCGGTGGGATTTCGGCCCCCACTTCCAGCGGCTGGCGCCCAAGTTGTTGGGCGCGGCTGGGGCGCTGTCAACGCTGCTTCCCAATCTGGGGGGCCCGAGCGCCGCCTGTAGGCGGCTCTACGTGGGGATCGTGCGATCGATGGCCCTGTATGGGGCCCCGATCTGGGCGGCTGACCTGACGGCCGGCAGCATCGCTGTCCTGCGAAGGCCACAGCGAGCGATGGCCGTCAGAGTCATCAGGGGATATCGCACGATCTCCTACGAGGCGGCTTGCGTACTGGCCGGATCCCCGCCGTGGGACCTCGAGGCGAAAGTACTCGCGTCATTGTATCAGTGGCGCGAGGACTCAAGGGCGCGGGGCGAGTGGCTGACGCCGCGACATTTGGAGTTGCGTCGGTCACAGCTTCGCGCAGCCCTGGTGGCGGAATGGCGGGACAGGCTTTCACGCCCTACCGCCGGCCCCGCCACCATCGGGGCGGTCCGGCCGGTACTCGAGCGCTGGCTCGGGAGGAGGCACGGCTCCCTGACGTTTCGGGTGACACAGGTGCTCTCGGGGCATGGTTGCTTCGGGAAGTACCTGTGTCGCATAAACTGGGAGCCGGACTGTGTCGACTGTCGGGAGGACACGGCGTGGCACACGCTTGCAGAGTGTGCTGCTTGGGAGGAGCCGCGCCGTGCCCTCATCTCAGGAGTCGGCAGTGACCTGTTGCTGCCGGCCGTTGTCGACTCGATGGTCGGCAGCGAGGAGTCCTGGGACGCGGTGGTATCCTTCTGCGAAACAGTACTTTCGCAGAAGGAGGCTGCGGAGAGGGAGCGGGAGATTGCTTCCGCTAACCCGATCCGCAGCAGACGCACCGGGCGTCGGCGGAGGGCGGATAACGCCCTCTTCCGGCCCTCCTAAATGGGTCCAGGGGCGACGGATCTGGGGAAATCCGTCGCCCCCTACTTCAGAGGACCCGAGATGGCGGCGCGTAGTGTTCCACGCACGCCTCTATATGATGTAAGGGGGGAGTTTAACACCTCACTCCCCCCCTAACGCGAGGTGGCCCGCACAGGCGGGCCAGCACTAGCCGGGAATCGTGGAAGTCACTTTTGTTCCCGTGATCTCCGGTGCAAGTGTGAGGCGGAACACCGGGGTGGTTTTAGTCAGTAAGAGTCTGACAGACCCCTCCGCCCTCCCCAGGGCGGAGGACATCCATGAGGATTTACCCCGTAAAAAAAAAAAGGTGACTGGTCGTCTTGCTGGCCGTGGTTTTGTTATTGTTATCAGAAATTCAAAGTTAATTGATTTATCTACGATGGTCTTGGTTTATCAGTTGTGACTTCGAGATATAGTCCAATGGATAGGATTCAACATTGCACATGTAAGCAAGTGAAAGCGAGTAAAGTACTCTTTAGTTACCTGTAACCACTCCCACTCAGGTGAACCATTGGCCTGTTTGCTTAGCTATGGATTAACTAACACTTACTTGTCGACTCCCTAGCTGTTCGTTTCTTCTGAAATACTTCTTGTTCTTCTTCCACTTCAGTTTTAAACATCATTAAACGTACATAATCTTCTGAATCTGACTCAGACTGTTGTGGTGGTATACCTGCTACATCAACACAGCTATTGTCTAAATCCGGTTCTAGCTCTGTAAGTAAACAGAAACAGTCAAGAGGTTACTCAATTATTATCAACTTCTTTCTTTTTTTATTCTTTAAACTTTTATTTGTATACATACATATTTACTATTTTTATTTCAATTAAACTAACTACAGCGAATAAACTAATACAAAGCGTCAAAAAACTCATCCGCATCGCTGTCGACTGGTAATGTACCCAAGAGACTGGCGGCATTACCACGTTGTATAGCAATGCTCAGCCTCTGGCCAAAGTAAAAACCAGCCCTTGGGTCACGGGAAGTGTCAACCAGCCGTTTGGAGATTTCCTTGTAGAGAGCATGAGCACTCGGACCCCACGGCCCGAGGGTTTCAACCCCAAACGGCTCGAAAATATAATTACCAATAATATTGTTATACTTTCGCCGCTTGAGGTTTTCCGCAGCCGCAGCGGCAACGCCAGCACAGCACACCGACCCAGGAAGATGGGATGGCGCAAGAGTATCGACACACGTTGCATCCCACACTAAAGGCCTACCCATCTTCCATGGAAATAAAGACATGCCGTCCGGTCTCTTGCCATCGTCGCGTGCCAAGCCAATGGGTTCTAATACAGCTGGAACGCCGACGGTGACAAGAGCTCGTCGGATGATGTCGTTAATGTTTGCGTGCCGCGCTAAGCGACCCGCACTTCGGCTGCAAGATAAGCCGTGGTGTCCGAGACTGTTGACAACTTCGCCACAGTGACAGCGATGAGGAGAACAACATGGTGCTCCTAATCGTAGGGATACAAAAAACAAAGTGCCAATGTTCAACGACGGTAGTGCATGAAGCCACAGACCCGACTCCCATTTACCCACAGCCAGTAGTCGCGCACGCTCTGCAGTAGTAGTAGAAGTGTTCAGTAAATTCTCTTGTACAACTCTACAGAGCGGCTCATCCCACTGTCTCTGGGAAAATGGATTATCAGGTAGATTGGAGTTCGGGCAAGCGTGTTTCCAGGCATCCATAGCCTCGGTGAGGCACGGCACATCAAAATCAATCAGTGTGGAAGCTAAGATTTTCCTGATTAATTTCTCAGTGCCGTGGACCGAGGATATGAAAGCCGGTAAACTAATACTGGAAATTTTGCGGACGCCGAGGCCTCCCATACGAATGGGAAGAGTAGCTTGTGCCCAAGCTCGGTCGTCCATGGCCACATTTAAGATCGAAGTTAGTGTGTGTCGGATAATTTGGTCCATTCTGTCTAAAAGGTGAGTGTACTTCCATAAATGGGAAGCGCGAAGAAAATATGTTAATTTTGGTCCGAAACAGCAGTAACGAATTAAGGTGATGGCCGAATGCATGTTAATTTGGAACAATCTTTCCGAAACGTCGTTGAAATTTTGTGTTTTTTCCTCAATAAAAGCGGGAAAGGAATTCTCAAAGATTGGAGATCCAAGGAGACGAAGAGAACTTTTTTCAATAATTTTGATTTCTGGAGCTATTGCGTTAAATTTAGGAAGTGTAAAATGTCTGTCAGTGGTGTCAGCTAAGAATAGTTCACATTTCGAAAGGTTGAGATCAAGGCCAATGGAATGAAGTTCATTTTTTAAGAATTGTAGGTCATTTAGAACCGTTTCTACATCGCCTCCCAAAGTTCCATCATCAAGATACCAAACATTAAATTTTGAATTTAGGCGTCGAATAATTGGGTGAATGGCTAAACTAAAAATCACTGGCCCGAGTGGGTCACCTTGTTGGCAGCCAACAGCAGATTCCAAAAGGTTGTCCCGATATAGTAATTTAGATGGGTGTCTGTAACATTGCCAAAGGAAACTATAGATTTGGGGTATTTCTTTTTTAGTTTCTGCCAGCAAGGTGTCTCTGTTAACTGAATTGAAGGCATTCTTTATGTCAACCTTCAGGATGACCTCTCCTTTGCCAGAATTTAGATAGGTCGACAAGGCGTGTACGGCAGCCTCGCAGCCCCCTTTGGAGCCGTAACCTAGCTGCAGGGGCTGAAATTTTTCCGAAAGCATCTCACCATAGAATTTA
The DNA here is from genome assembly GCA_947359405.1 of Antitype chi. NCBI lineage: Eukaryota > Metazoa > Arthropoda > Insecta > Lepidoptera > Noctuidae > Antitype > Antitype chi. The sequence goes on from OX375837.1 coordinate 1,559,594, forward strand.
CAACAAATCTTGGCTGCCATACGCCGGTAAGTAGTTCCCACGGCAATAGGACGAATACCGCCATCCTTCTTACGCAGGGCACAGAGATTGGCCCCGTACAGAACGTCGATGACGGCCTCGTTCACCTTACCGGAGAGCATAAGGTTAATCAGAGCCGTGAGCTCCTTCAAAAGCAACTCACCAGCTTCCCCGACGCCTGAAGAAATAAGGTCCTTTAGGTGCTGAGGACTCAGACCATCGAGGCCGCCAGCGGAGCCGCTCCGGAAGGAACACACGGCTGTAACCAACTCTTGACCTGAAATGGTGAGGGAGTGATTATCCGGGTCCGGGGGGTCGGGAAAAGAAAGGCCATCCGCTGGGGCAGGGTGTTTGCTCTCCAAAGCTGCGAGCGTTTCTGGAGAACACGGTGCCACCACATCGCTACTGAAAAGGATCCTGGCTGCTCCGCTAATGTCACCTTCCGCTAACTTAGATTCTACCAGATGGGATATACCTCTTGAAGATGTATATCCCTGTGTCGGTAATTTTAAATCCAAATTATGAGCCGAAACATTACAGTTTTCTTTAATTTGTGCAGTTAATGTCTTTTGTGATGCCAAATTCTTTTGGACATGTAGAATTCTGTAAGGGAAGGTAAGCAGCTGTTCCCAGGCACTTTGTGAGTTCTCCCGGGCGGCAAGACGGACGCAACCTGCTAGGTGTTGTGCCACAAGAGGTCTAGCCCCGCGGGGAACTCGCTTCAAAATAGGGACGGAGGTTTTTAATTTTGAGAGGGTTTTCCAAAACGGGTCAACAGTGGATATCACTGGTGTTGTAGGTGTTAAGACAGGGTCTGAAGTGAGTGTATTTTGTGGTCTGTGTACTTTTCCAATATGCACATTCAGACCCCGCTTACCTTTAAAGAATCGTGCCTGGGTACACAGCGGACACCTCTCCAGGATGCTCAGCGATGTTGAAGGTTGACAAGCACTATGATCCACCACATCGCTGCTGCCACTAAACATTTATTTTTTTAGTCTTAAATATTAATAATCTAATAATAATATAAAAAAACAAACAGAATTAAAATTAAACACTAAAAAGTCTATGTGTCACTGATGACAACGACGCGACGGGTGACAAGTGTGACGCAGTCGTGCAGGCGGCCTAGGGCGCCGCGCCACCGATGCCATGGCAACCGTCGTTGCCGGGAGACATACGAAAAAATTATGTTATTCTTCAATTTGTGCGGTTCTTTCCTCAAAAGACCATTTCAGACACCAATCCACATGATCTTCACATGATCTGACCAAGATTATGTCTGGACTTTAAAAGAGACTGTGACCTCTGAGTTTGTTTCGGCCTTTCTTCTAAGAGTAGTCAGATAGGAAACGCCGACCTCATTTATTTCATTGTTACCACTTGGTAACATACATTATAAATTACAACTTGAAGTGAAGATTATTATTAATATTATTAGTATTAATAAATAAAATAAATAAACTTTTCCGTGTAGACAGTTGACAGTTGACAGTCTTTTTTATATTATTTTTTATATTATTATTTATTATATTATATTAATAAGTCGCGAAAAAAAAAACAGCTGTTCCCTACATTTATGTTCGCATAACTTGTCAAAATGTAGGGAACAGCTGTTTTTTTTTGCGCTTGCATCTTTGGTCCCTTAGTAAAAGTTGCTCATAATGATGAGTACAATCTCCCATTTCGGTTTGTCGCATGTTTTCAATTTCAACCTGTATAGTTATAGACTAGCGTCCCGCACCTTCGCACGGTTTTTACATGTAAGTTTAAGGTGGATGCGCTAAGGCATCCGCGAAATACAAATTTTCTTACGTTTTTTTGCAATTTTCAGGACAGTGTCAGGTTGTATGTTAATTATAATATGATTCGCGGTCGTAACCAGCCCAAGATCTACAAAGGGGCGGGGGGGGTTGGGGGCAAGCCGAGAAGCAGCACAACTGCATCTTAATCCGTAGCCCAGTTTAGAACAACGAAGTGAACGTGCGGATAGACGCGAAAAACAACTTTAATTTATAGCTTGTATAGATAGACTATTGTTTTATGTCATACGAACTGTGTCCACAGTAAATCCCATGGGAACGTACGACCAGGAGAAAAGCCTATGTTACTCCTTACAACATGAACTATCTATCAGTAAAAGTCCCATCAAGATCATTCCTGCCGTTTCAAATATTAGCCGGAAAAAGCAGTCTTACAGACAAAAAAATAAGGTTTTTTTTTTGTTTTCAGTACTGCATAGAATTTCATATGCATTTAGTAAAAAGCTGTAAATTTGACATTACAAACAGACACTTCAATTTAATTTATTTGTATGCATTAAGTTGATTTAAACCAAATACCACCAAAGCTTTGAAGTAGTTCATAGCAATTTTGATCAATATAAAATACATACAATACATTGTTAATTGTTATTTCTGTTCTTAAACACATACCATCACTTTGAAGTTCCTCCTTTGGCTCAATAATGACATCTAGTTCCTCATAAACATCTGGTAACTCTTCTTTCATAGCAATGCTTTCTGTTTGACATTCATCACCAATACTTAAGTGTACTATTGGAGATTTAACAAGCCCAATGGATAAACCGTAGTGGTTTTGCTTTATTAGTGGATTGGTCTGTAATAAGATGATTATAATATTAGGAAAATATGCTGGTGATCACAGTCCCAGGAGCACAGTTATTTTATCATTAAACTAAAGTCATCCAAAAGAGCCCCCAGAAGTGACAATACTTAAGTAGATCTAATATAACCTCGCTGACCACTGCAAGCTATTCTTGCATAGCTAGCGCTGACATGAAAGAGGACTGTTATTAAAATGCCACATTCTAGGTTCATACAGAAGTTGTAGCTGTATTATGTGGAGTACTTAATATGTAATAATTATAAACCCCTATATTTGGCAAAACTGTACATATCATCATGTCACTCATACACAAATCCAGACACTATAGGTATGAGCTTGAGTGCAATCACTTCCACATTATACTAAAATTATAAGAATAAATGGCTGTTGAAGAATACCTCACCTCATAATCCTCATTCATCCTCTGAGTGAACAGCTCCTCGGCTTTCAGACATTGTCTCAGTAATTGGTAGCATTGCTTTAGTTTCGTGCAGCAGAAGAAACAAGCAAGAATCGGTCTACTGTCTTTAGTTACAAACTGCAACAAAATATGTCTTACACTATTTTGTTTTTATGAAGAAAATACTCTTCTATATTGTAATGCTGTCCAAACCAACAGTTGGTGGTCATTATTGTACCCTACGTGCATTTTACAGAGAAGGCATGAGCATTGATCACCAGATTTGCTAAAAGCAGATTGGAGACTTATTACATATACATATTGGTCAGTGTATCGTCTTAGGTGCGTATTTATTTAACGTCCAGGTTCTCTCATGTTGTTTTACAGAAACACTGGAGCCTGAATCTTCGTTTATGAGATGTATTTAAAACCTAAAAGGTAATTTACTTAAATCTTAGTAAAAATATCAACTTACTGGAATATCAGTCAGCTTCTCATATAGATTGTGCAAGTTCCTGTTGACCACTACATACATGCGGACGTTCTCCGCTAAACACATCCTGCATATTGGTAGTTTCTCCATCTTTTAATTCACAAAGTATCAGATGTGATAGTAAGATCAAATATTTATTATTTATATTTATGAAAAACACTAGCGTTGCATACAAATAACGAGTGAGGCTTGTGTTTTATTCAAGTTTGGAACGTAGCAAGTGTTGACCGTAGCACCTGTACTACAGGTGGTCGTAGGCCATGGGAACAAGGCGTAAGTTTTGCTGATGTACTTCACAAAAAGCAGCAAACACGTACCGTAACCGTACAAATAACAAACAAAACTTTTAATATATGATCATATTCTTGTGTAGTTCGTGAACGATGAACGAAGTGTCGTTGTCATTTGTCAAATGTCAGACGTCAGCTAGACTACGTTCCGAGTTGCGATAATATCGATTTGAGCGTGCACACATCCGTTTCGAATTGGCGCATGGCGTGAGCGTGATAACGATGTCCCGTGAATCGTCAATTCGTCACGGATGACATGACTTGCACCATCTTGCAATAACGCCGACCATGCCTGATACTAATAACACCGTGAGCACTGTCAAAAATGACAGTTGTGCTGTTTTGTTTCGAGTCGTATCGTATCTTTAGCGAGTAAAGATTTATTAGAAATAGTGCTTCTGGCTAGGCTAGAGTCGCCACCTAACCAAATAAGAAGATGCAATTTGTGGTGTAGAAGTTTTATACGGTGTATAAATAGGTTATAACGTCAACTGTGAGCACTGTTAGCGCGTTCACGAGCGTTCCGTTTAGTTGGCAAAAATGACAGTTTTTATTAAAAACTGTTTAAAGTTAAAAACTTTTTAACTGTTATAATCGTGATATCTAACTCGAAACGCAAATGATTGATGTGAGCGCTCACAGAGCAATTTTTATAATTCGGAAAGCGGCTAGATTGATATTGTCAAATAAATATGTTTTTTGGGAATTTCATGTATGGCTACTAGGCTTTCAGCCAAGTCAAGTTTGTTATTAGGTCTTGGAAGGACAACATAGATATTTTGGATCTTGAGCTTTTAATACAGAACAACTTGTAAATTATGTACACATATTATTAAGAGATGAGCGTCCGCCATTACACACCATTGTCCAGAGCACATAGACACCACAGATAACTATATACTAGTCACTGAACCATAGAGTATTGCCAGAATATTTTATTCCTAGATTCGCCCCTCCCCAATAAAATATTTAAACAAGTTTATATTTCTCATACAACCTCCCCTTAACATAAACTTGCCCATAGCAGATACAAAAACAAATATTAAGCTTTATACAATTTCTCACAATTTTTTTAAATTTAATATTCCCCTTTTATGCTTTTATTAGGATGTTTGCAACTTGCTCACTGATATTTACATATTTTAATATAATAATTTTATTTTCTAATTTTTCTTTTACAAAAGCTTGTTTATTTTCCAAATGTTGCACTCTTGAATTACCAGTGGCCATATTAGCCATCTTGATAGTTGACTAGTTGTCCTCATTTATGATTAAGTATATTACTTTCAAAACCAAATGTATTCAAAATGTCTTTCAACTAGCAAACTTCATTTGTAGCTGAGCATAGAGCAATGTACTCTGCCTCTGTCGAAGACAAAGCTACAGTCTGCTGTTTCTTTGAAAACCAAACTAAAGATCTCCCGAACACTTTAAAAAACACCCTGAAGTTGACATTCTATCATTACAGCCACCCCAGTCACTATCAACATAGCCTATTACATCATTATTGAATGATGAAATTTCTAGAGAGATCTTGACACAATTAATTCTGCTACTCGATACTAGATGGCGCTAGTGGTAACTAATTACTTTAGGTTTAGCGCGTATCAATAATTTGCATCTGCAGTAAACAGTTTGTATTGTAACCACTGTTTTGCTTTTAATGCCATCATAGAGTATTATAGTCTTTGAATGCCATCCATTATGCCTAGGGTATAGAAATCAAAATCGGTTTAACGGACTGTAAAAAAAGGTTTGTTTAAATGTCTAATCTTATTTCAAATGGAGTACCTATAATCTGATAAAATGAAACACAAGTAAATTAATAACACAACCTTTTATTATTAAAACAAACCTTCCAGTTTATATGTAAATACAAAAAAATAAAAACGAAATTCTAAGTTATGCTTATGAAGTAAGGTAGGTACTATTTAACTTCGATAATTCTTTTTCATTACCTATCTATGCAAGTAAGAAAGCGCGAGAACTACCTAAGCACAGATACATGTAGGTACATATCTATTTCAGCCAAATTTTCAAATTAAAATGTCAAACTAAAATGGTCGCCGTTGTAGTTGGGATAATTTCACTTGGCTAGTTATAGTCGTCTAAATTGCCAAAATTACTGAATACAGATAGTTAAGTATAGGTAATTGCAGCCAGCAAGTTACCTTATACAAAAGCCTAATATGAAAAAAGAGAATTCGCTATAATGTCCTTCTCTGTCGCACTTTATTCTGACGAATAAGGTAACTGATTTTTAATCAGTGTTTTGTATGGGAACAGAAAGGTTTAAAAAAATCCCACTTCCTAAAAATAAATACTGAATTTATGACGACTGAATTCAGGCAAGTGGTCAGATATAGCTAGACCTTAAAGCTGTAAACAGATACTTAACTTCTTGTTCATTCAGCATCTGTCATTCAAAATGAATCGAAACCGAAAATTTCATTCATTATTGAACCGACTCAACAATGTTGGATTTCGGCACATGGCATCTTTCACTTTATCAAATGATCGGAGAATGAAATGAACGAGCATTCTGAACATCCATTCCTTTAACATTTTGTCGGGGTGAAGGGTGAACGTGGAATGAAACAAAAATTAAACGGCACTCGACTGAAGCTTCGGGTAACGGCTTTAGAAAAGTATAACATGATTTTGACGTTTAAAGTCGAAGATGATGACATTTTAGTATTTAAAGTACTACATAAAGGTGCTGTTGTGTTGTTAAAATTAAGGATGGAACTGTTGGGGTATTTGCAGATGCTTCTTTTCCACGGCAGGTGTCATTGAGCGGCAACGCTGCAGGAATAAATAAATGGCGATTAGAATATGAAAACAGCTTTAGAAACGAAAATGGAAAATGATGATGTTAATTTCTGTAAGAAGATCTTGACACTATTACACGTCAATTTGGAGTTTGAAACAAGATGGCGCCGGAATTTCCTAGCTTTTTGTACCTAGCATAAAAAAAAATCAAAATCTCTGACCCAAACAAAAGCCTCTAAAAACTAAAAAAATATATATATTTATTGGCCTTTTGAGTTTAATAAGAAATTGAAGGTAATATTTTGATATTATTTGGCATTGTCTCGTCGGGGGACAGCTAATGATTGACTGGTTGTGTATTTTGTAGACCGTAGAACATAGATGAAAGAAGTTCTTAAGAGTTTGGGACTAGTCACCGAGAGACGACTTGCTGAGCGACGCATGGAAACAGGGGCCTTAGTCTGCTATTTTTATAAATTCGTCATTCCAACACGATCCCATTGTCATTCATTTGTCATTTTGCTAAAAGTTCGTAATCTGCTAAATTCATAATGGTCGATCATTGGTCGGTCAATGGTCTCGTAATAGAATTGTGTCATAATGGCATTTTCGTATTGCCATTATTATAAAACTCGTTAGTAGAAATGTTTTTCGAAAAACGACTACTAAATTTGAACATTTATTCATGCCAGATTTCATTTATATATATTTTTACATATTATTTATTAGTGTTATAAGCAATCTAAAGTAGTAGGAAGTTCGTAAACTAAGTCAGTCATTCATTTGTCATTATGTACGAGATTACCAATAAATGCCATTTCTTTCAATGGAGTGTCAGTGGCTGACCATTGGAAAGTCATAATGACGTCATTTTATTAGTAGATTACCAAACTTGTCAAAATCAACAATTATGAAATCAATGATAGACCATTCTGACACTATTTTAATAGCAGACTTGAGGCCCAGGTGACGTGCGAATGTCGCTTGACGCAGGTTGCATCGCTCGCGGTGGGGCCGCAGGGGAGGAGTGTTGGTATTGCGTTGGCCGCTTTCCCAATCCCCTGCAGCCGAAAAGTGGTAGGCGGCGGGGCCACTGTGATGACCCATCACAGGGGGACCAAAGGTATCTTAGGGTCAATTCTCACCGAGACGCGGCGCGACGCGCACTTTTTAAGATAGCAACAGAATATCTAACTTATTTACAACACGAAAAGGTATAATTTCACTACGAGCGCGAAAGCGTGTCGAAGAACGCTAAGGTGCACCGCGTTGTGCAGCCCGTATACCTTATTGTGAAGTAAATAAGATCTATTTTGTATCGTGATCTTAAAAAGTGCGCGTCGCGCCGCGTCTCGGTGAGAATTGACCCTTAAACAGGGTCGTCTGGCGCCCTTGTGCTATTTGGTCCCTAGGGTGGTCATGGCGTATCGTGTGTTCTGGGGTTTGTCCCCAGAAAAGGGTCCAGGGACGAACGGCTGCGGCGGGTCGCGGATGGCTTGCGCGTTCCCGTGTTCCCGCCACAAGCAGTACAGCGTGATGATTCCCCGCGGAATCTTACTACGTTTAAACTGCGTCATTATCGTGTCTTGGAATCGAAATGTCATAATTATTCTGTATGTTCCAAGACAATTTGTCGATATTTATTAGCAGATGTCGTATGTTATCTAAATTCTAAGGAATTGTCGTGGTTTCAAAGTAAGTAATCGTTAGGTGTTCATAGTGAATTAGGGCCCAGGAAGACACAGTAGAGTTTTAGTGGGTTAGAGTCCCACATAACTGCGCTATCTCCCCACAAATAAAAAAAAAAGATTGCATCGCTCGGGGCCTTACCTCTCTGTAATCAGCTTCACACATGACTGGGTTCCTCATTTCCACCTTCCTCGGTGGCATCAGGTCCTCGTCGTGCACCAGTTTGTACACCTCCGAATGCTTCAGGTGTTCTAACGAAACAGGAGGCTTTTCGTATTTCATGAAGTTTATCCTGAAACATATTTAGGTGAAATGTTAATATTTTTTAAAGTTGTGTGAAAGAGGGTAGGTACTAGCGGGGTCATTGCGTAACACATTGACAATTGCAAGGACACCAAAGTGCGTATTACACTATCCAATTTGTAGGAAATATAATTAGGAAAATGGAAGATGTAATCGAAGTTAGAACAGTTGGATTCCGATTTAGTGAGATTGGAAGGTCCCGACCACACTACTTCCTAAATTGTTAAAGAGATACCGCGGCCCCTGGCACACAGGCAACTGAGGGAACACGGGTGGGTTTTAGTCAGTAAAAGTCTGACACGCCTTCCCGCTCCACCCAGAGCGGGAGAAGTTATTTGATGATTTCCCACCCAAAAAAAAAAAAAAACCAAAGTAATTCTACTTCACGTTTGAGAGTCGTCTGTCAGATTTAGAATTCAATTTAGTCTAGTGTGATAACTCGCTTCCAACTTCATAGTTAGAGCGTTCCTAAATAAAGTTCATACAAATTGGATAGTGTAGGTAATTACCACTTAACAATTCGACAACATGCTGTTGAGTGGAGGAATTTTTCAAACATATGAAACAATGAAATTACTGAAACAAACAATGACCCTCAAGCGGCGTAAATACCGTAACCTTATGGGTATCTACAGTTTTGAGCCGTTTGGGATCGAAACACTCGGATCATGCATGGGGCCCGAGTGCACTGGTCGAGACTTCAGGAGACCAGAGGGCTGAAAGAATTATTATTGCCATTCAACGTGACAATGCTGCCAGTCTTCTGGGCACGTTTCCTGATGACAGCGATGCGGACGAATACTTCGACGCCTAAGTGTCCTTTTGCTTTTGTATTTATTTGTTTAGTTAGTTAGTTTATTTTTTTTATTCTTATTCAAATAAAATGTTCGTCCCGATATTATTGACGCTGACTGTACAACTTTTTTCTTAATATCTCTCGGCAAAATTTGTGTTTCGTCAGTCGTCGGATTTCAATCAGTTGCCCTTTGCACTTGGTGCAGCCCGGAGCTCTCAATCATCTTGGAATTATATAGAATTGTAAATACTCACATAACTTACTGTAATTTATTTGAAAAACAGGAGGAAAGTTCGTTTGCATTCGGAAATGCGATGATTCCCGAGGGACATTAAGCCTGTCGAAAGTTCTGAGCCAAGAAACATTGAAAAAAAAATACAGTCGAATTGAGAACCTCCTCCTTTTTTTGAAATTAATGAAAGAAAGAATAATGCAAGGTAAAAGTGTTTTTTTTTGTTTGTCGGTATCTAAATTAAATTACAGCTCAATATTCTATTGGGGTAATAAAATTGGGGTCAATAAGATAGATACAAAATATATATATTGGTCACTAATTTACCAGTCACCCTATATATTTTATTTTATTTTTATTTATTACAATTTTAAACACAAGTCAAAAAAAAAACTGTACAAAGGCGGACTTAATGCCTGAGCCATTTTCTATCGGCCAAACATATATAATAAATAAGTAAGTATCTATGATTATGGTACAAAATACTGGTGAATAAAAATCAACATGAGTTTTTGGCGGGATCGCGTTGGAACATGTCGCACGAATTTTCATTTTCATGAAATTTTGTGAAATAGCGAATTAAATTGTATAATTTTGGTAGTGAATTATTCAATTTAGTTACGTGTGAGTGCACAAGTGTAGTGAAGGTGAAAATAAGTGACTAACGTGGACTTTTCGTGTTCCCCCCAAAAACTCCTACTAGGTTGTTGTAAAGTTACTACTGCTTTACAATAACTTTGAAATGACTAACTAAAGTCGACTATGACTGTTTCGTAACTGCGTGCCCGATATCGGGCCATTTACTTGATCGAAAAGAAAAATTACTTGACACTGGCTAAATGCACAAACCGTGCGAAGCCAAAACTCAAAAAAAAAAAAGAATTACATTTTGTGGTCAGCAATACATATAATTATGCTATATTACCTATACCTACCTATTTACTACTTTTTATTTTATTCTAACATAACAGACAGCTGTGCTGCTGGGGAGTTTGTTGCACAACTTTGAGTTTGTAGCGGCTACCTATTTCATCTGTCATAAAAAAGTAAGTTGGTGTCTCATTTCTTACGAAAAGTATGGGAAAAGTATTTTTGCGATTTCTGACTTTCTACTTCTCATACCTTAATCAGTCCAAGTTTTCTGATCCTTGTCAAAAACATGATCGATAGGCGTAGCTTTTTTTTGTTGGTTTGCTAATTTGAATTTCACGGACTAAAACTAACATGGATTGGAGTCATTCAATGAAAAAGTTTAATTCTGAGAGTTCCATGATTTAAAAAAACGATCTACAAAAAGGATGTATAACTCACTTCAATCAATTTGTCATAAGTGTCAATCATAGTCTCTCGTAGTCTATGAAAATCTACTAGGTGACAGTTCGACTCTCTGGAATTATTTGAAATAAGAAAAAAAAAAGTTAAGCACGGAATACACAATGCTGCAACTTTCACAGAAATGGGCGGGAAGCTTGCATGCCATTTACCAATCAGAAGTTAATATCACGCCTTAATTATCCTGTTAGGCAGACGTGTAGATACCCATTAGTTCACCAACATTTTGACAGTTGTGTTTTTAGGTCCCATATAATAGGGGATAAGCCTTTGGCCATCAACCGGGGTCAAACCCAGACTTCGGTCTGCTACTGAGTAATTCCAGATCAAAAAACCCAGTTACACTTTGCCCGACCCGGGATCGAAACCAGGAATTTGTGTTAAGAGCGTTTATTCTGAAATTGAGCAACGTCGCAAATATGTAGCTGTCAAATATTTCGCTGTTTTGATTAATTTGGCAATATTACTGTATAGAAATATGAACTATCGCTAACCAGTGACCTAAAATATTGATTATGTAATGCAATAATTAATATCTTAACACAGAATATTTAGTTTTAGATGTAAAAAAAGAACTTGGAAACTTTCCAAATGCCCTTTTTGCACCTAAAACGGTTACAACATCAAATTTAGTGTTATAATTGCAAATCATTATTCATATTTTAGGTCACTAGTTAGCGATATTTTATACTTCCATACAGTAATATTAAATAAATAATAAAATCAGGTAAATATTTGACAGCTATTTGCGACGTTGCCAACTTTCAGTATAAACGCTTTTAAGATTGTAAGCTTGTTAATTATATTTATTTACGTACCGTCAACTGTGGCAACTTTACTTTCCATTAGCAATTTTACCAATGAGAACTGAATTAAAATATCTCTCGATTATTAAAAATTTGTTACAACTAGTAGATTATTCTACTTCTGTATCGCTTCGATATTAAGGCCCATAGTATCCTCATCTCCCGTCTGAATGCTAAAGCACGACTGCCGCCCGTGCCCGCGCAGGGCACCTCTGAGCACTGTTCAAACGCCCCATTATTAAGCTATACGATACACCAAACACTTCAAACAACCCTTGTTTTTTTATGACTTTGCGATAAGAGCGGCGAAATGGGGCGGTGACGTAATCGATTGGCCGGTCAACGGAATAATTAATTAAATTCGGTGGTCGGTCGAGCAGATATGAATCTATAACAAAATTATATATTTTTCAAATCTTCAAGACAAGCCGATAATGAGCAGTACGGTTCATAAAGTGACCGTGTTACGCTACCAAACGGGACGTAGGCCCTTAAATAACGGCAACAGATTTTTAGATAACGAGAGAAATTTTAAGTACAGTTCTCATTGGTTGCTCTTTTTTTTTTTTTTTGGATGGGAAATGAAAGAAAGAAAGAAAGAAACACCCACCCGTGATCCCTCAGTTGCCTTGCCTGTGTGCCAGGGGCCGCGGTATGTCTTTCTTTTACTTTTGGTTGCTCTTGGAAAGTAAAAATGCCACAGTTGACCGTACCTAAGAGCGGCAGTACTTAGGAATTTCGAAAAACCCCTCAATTAACATAAAAAAACTACAATTTCAAAATCAATCTGCCTTGCCTATCCCTTATTCGGTCGGCTACCAGTCTAACTGGATCCACCTGAATACCAGCATTTTACATGGAGTGACTGCCTATCTGACCTCCCCAATTCAGTAAACGGTAACACGGTAGCCCTTTGTAAAACTGGTTGTCAGACTATCGAGTCAAGTTTTCATTTTATTTGTTGGTATATTGGCATGACTGGCTGACATATGTATGACTAATTATTTAATTAATGTTCTGTGTCTCGTAATATTTATATTACTTTGTCTATGTATATGTTACCGGCCAAACTGGCAAAAGGCCAAACAGACTTATCCTACGCGTGATATGTCTCAGCCAACTACCTTAATTAGCCATTTTCTTAACAGCCTCTGGAAGTAATGCTCGCCGGCCGCTGCCGCGGCGCCGCTCGCTTCGCTCGCTCGGCTCGCGCGCTTTTGGTCACAGTTCTAACCTAACCTAACCTAACCTAACCCATTTAATCGGCGTGCCCCGGCTTAATATACCAATTTGGCCTAACACAAACTAGTTTGGCCTGAAATCGGGTTTGGCCGGTAACATATTTGCATAGAATCAAGTCTATCCGACTAAACAGACAGCTGTGCTGCTGGGGAGTTTGTTCCGCTACTTCTTCTTCCCAGCTAAAGCACTAGGAATTGGTGAAGGGTGGGCGTTTTTGGGGACTGTCTTATGTATTTTGACTTTCGAAAAGTGCTGATTCTCAGCCTTATTTAATTATGTGACTTTTGATTTTGACTTTGATCGGGGTTTTGACGACCCGTAATGACTGTCAAACATCCATGAATCACAGTCGCGACCAACAGCTTTAAAGCTTTCTAAAGCAAGGAGGGGTCTTGGTATATAAATATGGTCTCCCATCCACGGACCAACCGCGGTATCGTAGCTTAACCTGATCGATAAACCCTTGCAGCTGTTATTAATTAACTTAACCACGAAACTATAATTAATTTAAAGAAAAATCTGAACTGTCTACATACCTATATTTTCTACAGTACGACTTGGTATCACCCCATGGCCAGATTTCATTCCAATTGTCAATCTGCGGCGCGCACATGCAAACAAACAGAAAAACAGACACATAAGCAAGCAAACTAACTAGGTACTTACAGTCATTTCAAATTAAGAACGCGTCAAACGACTTTTGTGTCATTAAAATGGCGGCTATCGTTTATGCTCACCAATTGGCGTCACTAGCGTAAGGTAAGGTCCTGTCAGTACTTTTATTTGATATGTTTTGCATAAAAACATACAAACATTTCTTGACGCACGCTCATGAAACAACTATAGTCATATTTACAGAAATATACAATGAAATGTGAATATTCGTGACGTGGATCTCGCGATCCGGCGCCGTCTAATTCAGTTAGGAACTTGTCGGCGCTTATTGACGACAGAACCGCCTATTACACTTTTCAATTTGTAGGATATCTAATTAGGAAATTGAAAGATGAAATCAAAGTTAGAACAATTGGATTCCGATTTAGAGCGACTGGAAGGTCCCGACCGCACTACTTCCTAATAGGGTATTTTACTCTACTTATACGAGAAAAAATCTAAAAATATATTATTGAGATAGCTTAGGCAAAATGCAGTCGGAAAATGTTAGTTTTAGTTCATGAAACAACAAAATAAATTTTAAAATACAATTTAAAGATTTCAGTTTTTTTAATCTGTTTTTGAACACCATGAAATAGTAGCCGCCATGTTATTTCGTCATACGGCATGTCAACTGAGCAACTTTGTACTTTTATTATTTTTGTAACCAAAGTAATTTTTATTGAAATAATACTCTGCATTCAGGAACAGCAAACCAACGATAATTAGAAAAATAACTCATTTTTTTAATTATAAACAATTGTCATACAAAATATCAGCGCATTTGTTTTTAGCAAACTGACGTCATACCTACAGAGCAATATGGCGTCTACTGCGTTCAGCGTTTTCGTCAAAATACGCGCGAAATTTGAAAATGTTAAATTTAAATACATTTTTATGCCACTAATCGATTAAATAAAAATATTGTGTTTTTTTTAGTGGTTTATTAGCACTCTAGAATCTAATTAAGACACTTTTAAAAAATGAGTGTAATAATACCCTATTGTTGCAACTCAATGTAATTCTACTTTACGGTTGAGATTCTTCTGTCCGATTTAGAATTTAATTTAGTCTAGTGTGATCACTGGTGTCGATTCTGTTGTACACCGAACTAAACTAACTAAACTATCACTAAAATTCCTTACTTTTGGCTATGAGAATCTTAAAGCTATTCTGCAAAATAAAATCTCTAAACTTAAAAATTATTTTGACACAACTAAAATCGAATTTGACAATCGTGACTCCTGCAGGCTTAGCATGACGCTTTCTATTTCTACTCTACTGTAGAATAGATAGAAATCGCTTGTCTACATTTCTCGGTGAAAACTGACAACTGTCTACACGGAAACGTAATTTTTGTCTAGTCTTCCGTCGACAAAACGCTTCTCTACGGTTGTCGTGCCAAGCCTGCAGGTGGTATTTTTTTTTCTTTTGGCTTCGCAACGTGGTACTTGTGTGCCCCACGCAATGATTTTTTTAAGAGTTGAATGAAGCGTGCGCAGGGGGGCAGCCTCGACGTTTTTTATATGGAATTTTTCACTTTTTGTTTGGAAAAAAAAAAACAATATTACATACATGTTGAGATTATGGGGCTTACGGCTTTATTAAAGGGGGTCGAAATTATCATCATTTTTGCGATAGGACACACCGTTTTCGAGATATAAGCAAAAGAAAAGAAAAAAAAAAGTGTTTTTGCAACTGAAGTCGAAGTGTTGGTGTGAATTTTAGTTCATGACCACTAGTTTTATTCCACACTTTTTTAATCGCGATTAAAAATAGTCAGATTTAGTTAGAAAAACTAATATAGTCAAAATTTTTAGTGAAAAACGGCAAACTCAGAATAGCAAAATTACCATCTTCACTAAATTAATAATTCAGTACAATCTTAGTGCTGTCAAACTAAAATATAGTTAAGTTGTGTCACTTTAGTCAATTTCAGAATAGGAAATCGTCGTTTGACAGGAATAAACTAAATTTTGGTGATTTTTAGTTTAGTTTAGAGAATTTTGTGACAACAGAATCGGCACCACTAGCTTTCAACTTCCTAATTAGAGTGTTTCTAGTTAAAGTTTCTACAATTTGGATAATGCGATAACGAATAACGTTTTGACTACCCGCGCTTGTTGGCGTCGTTAAACAGCTTTTTATTTATGTGAATACATCTAGCAATACCTATAGCTACACAAACATACTCTATACATTTATACATATAAGGATAAAACACGATACATTCAGGAATAATTAGTAACTAGAGCGTAAACAGTAACCACGAATTCAGCACATGATTCTAGACCCCCCCCCCCCCTAGCGTACATAATTTTCGTCGGTTATAAAAAAAAACTGGGACTCCGGGAGTGCCGACAGAAGTGAAAACTTGAACAATTACGTGTGTATTTTTTTAATCGTCAATACAGGATTTCACATTGGGTCCTTGGGTCCTGATTGATCTCGGTAAAAAATGATAAACGAACGATCGACTTCAGCCATTAAAGGTAACAGCACAGATTTTTACGATAAAAATATAAAGGGAAAGAAAGGGATAAAAGAATTAGAACTTCCTAATAAAAGAAAGGGACTTTCGCAAAAGACATCAACGCGCGACTCATCCGTGTGCTCAAGCGTTCGGTGACAATGACGCGAGTTCCATGATTTTTGCTGACCCAAAAAGTGCTTAACGCGCCTAAAAAATATTTCGCTTCAAAAATTAGCTTTCTCATCTAAAAGAGCAATACCAACGCGGTCAAAATTTATGGAACGGCAATTTCTTTTTTTATAACCGGCTAAATCTTCCCCTTTATTCTTTTGTAACGTGAGTCTACGCGAGACCCAATGAATTTTTAATTGTTCTGTAATTACCGGCATTACACACACACAGACACAGCACACACAGTGTCAGAGTCAGTGTGTGTGTATGTGTGTGTGTGGACAGTGTTTACAATCATATGCAATCATATGACAGTTTGCGCACTAGTTAACATTTTATCCTTTATACATAGACAATACAAATACGTACACAACGGCTTTACGAAAATAAAACACTTACACAAATTCACATAGACAATGAATTTATAATTATTCGAAGTCGTAATTGCATTACCACTTTAAAAAAACATGCATTAAATTAAGACTTCACAAAGATTGAAAAAACTAACTGTCACATTGGTTTTAAAACAAAAATACCTAGATGGTTTATAAAGTGCCAATGAACTTAGGGTGGTAATGCAATTTCGAGGTCGACTATACCTCTTAAACTATACATAATATTCATTTTACCTACCTTTTAAGACACTGAGGCACAATCAATTAAATGTAAATAAATCATTTTTTTTTATGTTTAGCAGTGTAGGTACAGACGCCAGCACTATCCCTAAACTGTCAAATTTTCCCAATTGAACATGAACCTTATTATTTTTAATAATAAAGTTGAAAATCTATTAAAGAAATTTGACAGATTGGGGTAGCTTGATGTGCTGGCGTCTGTACAGCTATACAAAGATAAGTTAGCGCTTCGGGAATCATTGTCAAAATACGGATGCGTGATGATGCATGTGCTTGCTTATTTTATTAAACAATGATTACGAATTTATGGACTAACAAATCTATGCAATTCCAAAAATCTTTACAAATCCTTTGAGTAACAAAATAAATGACGATCTGCGACTGGACCGAACCGGACACAGAGAAAACGTCACACAAATACAAAGCGCGGTTGTACAAAACTTAGAAGGATTGCCTCTGTGATGCGACGTTCGCGCTAATTCGGAAAAATTTAGGTATATTACCGAAGTGCATACCTTTTTTGGTTTACATGTACTGTGTTTAGACTTATAGGCTCCCGCAGTCAGGAGTGACGATCAAAACTACATGAAAATTGTTCTACCGGAGTCTTGCATATCGCGCAAGTACGTCGCGCTAGTCTGTTGGGGTAAAAATTAATTGTGCCCTAGTGCGTAAAGAAACACAATACAATCATATCACTTATCAAACGGACAAACACATGGACGCTTACAATTCTAACATATACATAATATACACATTTACGTATTTAAACACCAGCATAATAGGTATAATAATGTTATACTTAGTAACAGTGGGGTAATAGGGTATTTTCCAATTTAATAAAAACTATTTTAATTTGAAGATTGTGACGACAGATTTAACAGAAAAATAAAAATAAATTTAATTAAATCCTTTTTCTCAATTAAAAACGATTTAATCAAATTCATTTTTCGTTGTTTTGAATTTACCGCCAAAACGCTCCTTAGGATGACTTTTTATCACGTGACATAGTGACGTCAGCGTTGTGTAAACGGCACCGGTACAAATACTTAGTTTGGCGCAGTTTTAGAAGTATTTGTGCACAGAGGCACCGCATACCAGTAAAATCACTTTCTATCCAATAATAATCTTGTTAATTGTAAACTCGATATTCAGTTGTTCACTTACTAACTACTTTAGTTTACAAAGTTGACGTCACGTGTGGTCACGTGATAAAAAGTCATCGTAAGGAGCGTTTTGGCGGTAAATTCAAAACAACGAAAAATAAGTTTGATTTAAATCGTTTTTAATTAGGAAAACGTATACAAATCAATTTATTTTTATTTTTCTGTTCCATATTTCGTCCCAATCTTCAAATTAAAATAGTTTTTAATAAATTGGAAAATATCCTATTACGGCGCCTGGATAAGAACGTACGAGTACGGTTTTGTCCCAGCGCCGAATTTTCCCTGCAGAATAAAATAATGTCAGCATAAAAAAAATATTGGTTCTTTAGGTCTAGTGGTCGCAAACGCTACTACTGAGCCTAAGGTCATGGGTTCGAATACCAGGTCGGGCTCGATGGTATTAGGTTCACCCCGAATTGCATGTGACTTAAAAATAACTGGCGAAATGTGGGTATTAGGTAACCTATCGGATTATGTCAGGTTATGTTAAAATATTGGTGAATTAGCCGATAATTCGTATTCTTTTCAATGTAATACAGTGTCTTAAACAGTTATTTGTTTTGTACGGTCTTAGCCCAGAGCCGAACCTACCCCAATATTGGTGGGGTCCGCAAGGGCCGATGCCTGCCAGGGGTGCGAGTTGTTCGAAAGAGATGCCGCGGCCCCTGGCACACAGGCAACTGAGGCAACACGGGTGGGTTTTAGTCAGTAAAAGTCTGACACCTGCTCCACCCAGAGCGGGAGAAGTTATTTGATGAATTCCCACCCAAAAAAAAAACATACCCCAATATACGCTATCTTTGTAAATATCTACGATATTGTTGAAAATAAAAATAATATTTAAATCTAAATACTATACGTAGGTACTATACTTAATTATAATTTATTGCTGACCACAATATGTATAATAAAATATTAACATAGTTATAAACTTATAACAGAGAGAGTACCGTACTAGGTGCGTCTAGTACGAATACCAAAAATACTTAGCTCAAATACCTGTTCCGAGTACGTTTGAAGTATTTACACAAATTCAAATAGACTTACCTATGGTCTATGAAACAGTACCTAAATTATAACTAAAATTGTGTAACACACTTCCTTCACTTTATGCATAATCGGAAGGATTTTGAAAGAAATTGCAAATACATTGCTTCATATGTTTCAAATATTCGTCTGCTTGACAATGTGAATGACGCAATGAATGACGTTGCCATTGTAACTGTGTTATGCAATCAGGTTGCAAAGTTAAATAGGCATTTCGAACCGGAAGTAAACAAGTAAATAGGGACCTTAAATCATGCAACATTAGGGTGAAATCAGACTAACACACACGGATCATCATTTTTCTGTAACTCGTATCTACAATTTAGAGACGGAGGAGGAGGGAAGAAAATTTTAATTCCTACCCTGTAGTAGTAGCATCAGGGTAGAAATTCAATTGTTCTCTTTGCAGGTTTACGAACGTATTTATTTCCCAGTTTAAAAAAAAAATGCTACCATTGGTAAGCAAAATAATCCGTTTTAGTTAATAGGATCAATAAATAAATAAACAAATAAATATCTACCAACAAAAAAAAAATGCTGACCCATGTGTGTGTTTTGATATTTACCAAGCGACTGCATTTAATTACGACATTTTTCTCTCACAACACTTCGCAATGTCTTTAGCGACGTTGCCAGACATTACTTGTCTCATTGTCGCGACGTTGCCAACCATTACGAAACGAAGAAAACCTTGCCAAATTGTCTTAATTGTTTTTGCAATAGGAAATCTATTTAGGTACTTATTACAAACTTGTTTTCCCCGCTAGGTTAGTCGACCTCGTAAATTTGTTACCACTTTTGACAGAAATTCCCATTAAATTAAAACGTCGCGAAGGTTTCAATAAAACTGTCTAACTGTCACATCGTTTTATTTTTTCTGATGACAAAAGCCGGGGAAGCCAGCGAAATTCAAATTGTCTTACGTTTATTCCAATTTGCATGTCATTTCCAGTTCGGGTTGTATGTTGAACAAAACATCAGAATTTGAATTATAGTTATTAACATCATCAAAACCGTCCCGCGCGTCATCGTCGTGCGTACGACGCAGCTGTACATTTCACGTCTGCATCATTCCACAAAGATTGAGGAAGTCGTGCAGTACTTGAAAGTGAAGACCAACTGGACCCTGAGGGTCGAAAGGTTGGAATCGCGCCACGACATCAACTTTAAGGCCTCATTTACGGAGACGCGGGGCGTCTCGCGTCGCGTGTGGCGTGGCGTCTCGCGGCGCGTCGGACGTTTTTTCTGTTTACGGTGGGGCGGCGCGTGAAGCGGCACGCATCATCGCACGCGTAAACACAAACTTATAGCAATATACGACCATGTTCATAGAGAAGCGAGACGGGAAGCGTGGCGGTGCCCGCCGCGGCGCCCGCGGCGAATCCTCTAGCGTGTAGCGAAGAACGCGGCGGGCATCGCGGCGGCGCACGATCGCCTCGATCAAATCGACTAGTTTTATGTTGGCGAGAGATGGGAGCGGAATTTTCTTCTAAAAAAAAGTCGATCATATCATACTCCATTGCGACGGTGACTACGTCTGTGTTGCGCGATTTCTAAATAAGACTGCCAGAAGATTCCGCCTCGGACATAGCTTCATCGAGAATTGCCGCTGCGTGCGCCGCCGCGATAAACGCCGCGTGGGACGCGTCGGTGCCATCCGCGGGCTCGGCCGCAAAAAACGCCCTAATTCAAACAAACGCGTCTAAAATTGCTTCTCCGTAAACGCACTCATACAACGCCATATATTTGAATTCAGTGCGGGCCGCGCCGCTCAACGCAACGCGCGACGCCCCGCGTCTCCGTAAATGAGGCCTTAGTCGTTCGTGATACGAGTTCCAACCCAGCATTTACAGACCTGCTTGACAGAGGACTTTTGGCCGAAAGGTGTCGTATATCGACGTTTCCGAGGACGGTTACACGACGCCGACCACTTAACGTGTATAGTTATCTTAATATATATAAATCTCGTGTCACAATGTTTGTTCTCAATGGACTCCTAAACCACTTAACCGATTATAATAAAATTCGCACACCATGTGCAGTTTGATCCAACTTGAGAGATAGGATAGTTTAAATCTCAAATTATAGTCGCAATTTTAATTTATTGCTAATTATTTGTCTGTTATTATTTGACAGTCACAATTATCTGTTAACTCCAAATGATTCTAACAGATGTCGATACCTTTCGACTGGGTTCAGTAAGTAATCAATAGATGGCGCTGTGTTAAAAGTACCAACGTTTCACATAAGCTACAACTTAATGGCATAACCAGCACGTGTTGAATGCGAATTAAATCTTAATATATATGACAGGACAACGTCTGTCGGGACAGCTAGTAGTTTTAATAAGTTTCTTAATATGTATTAGTTTATTATTATTTTTAAGATTATTTTGCGTACCTATTTTATCTATGGGCCTTAGCTGCCTGATAATAAAATTATTATTATTATAACCCTATTGATTGATATCTCATGAAATAATCATTCAGTAGGGTTTAAATATGAACTGAACTTAGAGAGTTGGACTGATGATTTTAATTACTATAATTCTGTAAATACACACTTGTTACGGTTGCAAATCATATTTTGTTCAACAGAAAACCTGACACTTACCTGAAAATTGCATTAAAAAAATGGGAGTAAAGCTCGTTTGTATTTGGAACTGCGATGATTCCCGAGGGACATTAAGAAAATAGTTGTAATACTGTACCTTGGTCGTATTATTAGGTGCAAGCGACATTCAACCATATGGTTTTAAACAAATTACGAGGTCGATTAAACAACTTATTGCAAACAAACTTTAAATTACGCCCAGAAACATAGATGAATTCTGTTGAGACCATAATAATTCAGTCGCTTAGAAAATAAAATGTTTTAAATAATAAGCACAGACGCCAGCACATCAACCTACTACAATCTGTCAATTTTTTTTAATAGATATTCAACTTTATCTCCTTAGTAACTATAAGGTTTAAAGTTGATTGGAAAAATTTGACAGTTTCGGGTAGATAGACCTGCTGGCGTCTGTACAAGACTCTCCAATTTTTTCTGTGAAATGACAGATTGACGAAATTAAAACAAACTTATTCCCTTGTTTTGCAGTAGACTGGCGCTAGTAGTTATTTTTCCATATAAAACGTTGAGGAATGATTACTTCACAGTTTGCAATGAAGCCTTCCGCAGACAATCGCGACGCGATTCAGTTAGAACAATTGCCATGAAGTTATCATTAAAACTGTTTTAATAGATCGCGTCGTGTTTTCATGCCGTGCCTGTTTGCGGGAGCTTTCATACGCCCATTTGTGTCATTAACACACCGTATAAGAATAAACGAAGTAAGTTTGAAGTCAGCTGTCAATTGTGTCGATCTCTAGCATTAGATGGAATGACAGCTCACTTTACCTTAGGTAGTTGTCACGGGGATTTTTTTTGCAGAATAGATCGGCAAGAAAGAGCGTTAATTCTGAAAGTTGGCAACGTCGCAGATAGCTGTCAAATATAATATTTACCTTTATAAATTAATTTTTTGAAATTACTGTATGGAAGTATGAAATATCGCTAATTAGTGACCTAAAATATGAATAATGATTTGCAATTATAACACTAAATTTGATGTTGTAACCGTTTTAGGTGTAAAATGGGCATTTGGAAACTTTCCAAGTTCTTTTTTTACATCTAAAACTAAATAATCGGTGTTAAGATATTAATTATTGCATTTCATAATCAATATTTTAGGTCACCAGTTAGCGATATTTCATATTTCCATGCAGTAATTTTGCCGAATTAATCAAAACAGTGAAATATTTGACAGCTATTTGCAACGTTGCCCATTTACAGAATAAACGCTTTTAAACAACTGCATATTCTCAAATCATCTACATTTCGTCTTGTATGTGACAGTGCAGTATAGTTGATAGACCAACTGCACATACAAGGTATAACTGAATAAACACTTGGATATAGTTTAAAAATATGTATTTTGCCATACCTACTGCTGATTGAGCCGAAGAAAATTCCATCTTATTTCAAGGTATTAAGACTCAATTTTAAATGCATAAAGTAATGCTAGGGTCAATACAACATATTATGCTTTAACTCAATATTCTAATTGTGGTGTATGAGGTCTAATTGCGTTAATTATGTTACATATTGTTGAATCCGTACTTCGGGTAGGCAACATAATTTAATAAACTATGTTCGGGTTAGCTACTAGTCTAACCGGATTCACCTGAATACTAGTATATTTTACATGGAGCGCCTGCCTATCTGACAAAAGAAAATACTTAAGGCCCATAGTATCCTCATCTCCCGTCTGAATGCTAAAGCACGACTGCCGCCCGCGCCCGCGCAGGGCACCTCTGAGCCTTTATCTCAAAATGGGGATATTCCTTGGCAAATGTTGATTAATTTACAATTGTGCTCTAGCGATTCTGTGGTACCTCTAACTATCTATTTTTCAGTGTATTTTTTTTCCAAATAACGAAGCCGTTTAGTAGGAGTATGGAATAGAAGCCAAAATATTGCGTGTTGGAAAATATTTTTTTACAGCAAAAGTATTAACCATACAAAAAAGTACCCTCGGCAAAATGATCTATATGAATCTATAGCAAAATCATATATTTTTCAAATCTTCAAGACAAGCCGTTAATGAGCAGTACGGTTCATAAAGTGACCGTGTTACGATACCAAACGGGACTTAGGCCCTTAAATAAAAATAACAATTAGCTAGGTACTGTGTTCCCCTCATTTCACAGAAACAATTGCTGAGCATAAACTAAAAAAATGTAATGTAATGACATGTCAAACCTGGTATCATGGACTGGATCGCTTTGGAACCTAAAATGACACACAACACTTTTATAAATGATAAACAAATAAACACTTTCATTGCCACGTCTATTTAGAAGAGGATAAAGGCTCCCGCAAAAAGGCGCGCTGTGACAGCGCGACGCGACACACATGTAGAATAATTTCTATGAAGAATGGGATATTGTTCTACCAGATTCGCGTAACGCCTGTATGCGGGAGCCTTAACACGCCACGCTGGTTAGCGGTAATGTAATAAAGTATTATAGTAGGTAACAAATTATAATTGTTTTTTATACTCAGACCTACTAAAAAAATCTCAATTTATATGTAGGTAACTACGTATAATTACGGACCTATAAATTGACAATAATTTGTACTCTTGTGATTTTAAAAAACGATTTTAATTTCAGAAATATAAAGTACTAATTATAGTGTGTTAGCGCCAATATAAGTGTTCAATTCTCTTAGCTCTAAATCTTGTCATACACACGCTAGAATACTATGCAAGTAGCTTGTATGCCATCATCTGCCTAGCCTTTTCCCAACTCTGTTTGGTTAGCTTCCAGTCTAACCGGATGCAGCTGAATACCTACTAGTATTTTACATGGAGCGATTACCTATCTGACCTCCACGACACAGTTACTGGGTAACACGCTACCCCTTGGTAAGACTGTCAAATATCAGCTAGCTTGCCATTGGGACATTAATGTCTATGCTTTCGACAATCTCAAGTTAAGCATTAAAGACACTTGAAAGTTACTGGCCTGTGTATTCCAAAAATCTAATTTAAAAAAGGAATTTGAATAAAACGGTCTATAAACCATAGTTATGGGGAAATCGCCACGTACTCCCGAAATTCAAATTTCGTTACGTTTTTTTTGCTATTCTCATGTATTATCAGGGGCCTTAGTGTGCTATATAAATTCGTCATTCCAACACGATCCCATTGTCATTCATTTGTCATTTTGCTAAAAGTTCGTAATCTGCTAAATTCGTAATGGTCGATCATTGGTCGGTCAATGGTGTCGTAATAGAATTGTGTCATAATGGCATTTTCGTATTGCCATTATTATAAAACTCGTTAGTAGAAGTGATTTTCGAAAAACTACTACTAAATTTGAACATTTATTCATGCCAGATTTTATTTATATACATATACAGGGTGATTGGAAGATGGGTGCAAAGCTTTAAGGGGAAGATAGTACAGACAATTTAGAACCATTTAAGCCATGGTTGTCTTAGACGAAGTCTTACCAAATATTTTTAACCAAATTTTTAAGTTTTTTTTCGGAAATTCTCAAAATTTAATGTAAACTGCATAATTATGGCCAAATTGAATGATAAATGAATTCATTTTTTATTTATTTCATTAAAGTAATGTGTAAGCAATCAAGCAAAACATGTTTTAGGCTTCTGTGTCATTAGACATTTTTTTTACAGACATTTAAAGCTCAGAAAAAATAAAAAAATTGTACAATACGTCTTTTATTTATTTATTTATTTAATACTTCACGCACAGAAATGTACAGAGGCGGACTTAATGCCAAAGGCATTTTCTACCAGTCGACCTTTGGGTGATGCAGAGAACAAACAGTGGTAGGTGCAATTACTCGTGTTTTGAATATTTTCAAATATAAGTAAATATAGGCACTAATATTAATATTAGTCTTTTAAACCTTATTAAAAAAAAAAAAATTGGTAAGACTTCGTCTAAGACAACCATGGCTTAAATGGTTCTAAATTGTCTATACTATCTTCACCTTAAAGCTTTGCACCCATCTTCCAATCACCCTGTATATATTTTTACAGATTATTTATTAGTGTTTTATGCAATCTAAAGTAGTAGGAAGTTCGTAAATTCAGTCAGTCATTCATTTGTCATTATGTACGAGATTACCAATAAATGCCATTTCTTTCAATGGAGTGTCAGTGGCTGACCATTGGAAAGTCTTAATGACGCCATTTTATTAGTAGACTACCAAACTTGTCAAAATCAACAATTATGAAATCAATGATAGATCATTCTGACACTATTGTAATAGCAGACTTGAGGCCCAGGTTGTATGTTGATTCAAATATGATTCGGAACCTGAAACTGGCATGAAAATAGCAAAAAACGTAAGGAAATAACGCATTCCCCTTAAATATGCTTCTTTAATGTGAACCTAGTCCACATTTTTTGCATACAAACTTTCGGAGTGTTTTGCTCCACTGTCTGACATGGCACATTCAAAGTAAAATATGATATCGTTTTGTCTCATTATTAATATTGTCTGTACGGAAACAGACTAAAATAAAAACCCATTAAAAAGTTAGGAGCCAACAAAGATTAGTTTTTTTGCTAATTTTACTTAACTTTGGGCGTGTTTAAGTAATATTAGAAGAGTTAAATTTCCAAAACCAAGTCAATGGTGCCGATTCTGTTGTCACAAAATTCTCTAAACTAAACTAAAAATCACCAAAATTTAGTTTATTCCTGTCAAACGACGATTTCCTATTCTGAAATTGACTAAAGTGACACAACTTAACTATATTTTAGTTTGACAGCACTAAGATTGTACTGAATTATTAATTTAGTGAAGATGGTAATTTTGCTATTCTGAGTTTGCCGTTTTTCACCAAAAATTTTGACTATATTAGTTTTTCTAACTAAATCTGACTATTTTTAATCGCGATTAAAAAAGTGTGGAATAAAACTAGTGGTCATGAACTAAAATTCACACCAACACTTCAACTTCAGTTGCAAAAACACTTTTTTTTTTTCTTTTCTTTTGCTTATATCTCGAAAACGGTGTGTCCTATCGCAAAAATGATGATAATTTCGACCCCCTTTAATAAAGCCGTAAGCCCCATAATCTCAACATGTATGTAATAATTTTTTTTATTTTCCAAACAAAAAGTGAAAAATTCCATATAAAAAACGCCGAGGCTGCCCCCCTGCGCACGCTTCATTCAACTCTTAAAAAAATCATTGCATGGGGCACACAAGTACCTACCACGTTGCGAAGCCAAAAGAAAAAAAAATACCACCTGCAGGCTTGGCACGACAACCGTAGAGAAGCGTTTTGTCGACGGAAGACTAGACAAAAATTACGTTTCCGTGTAGACAGTTGTCAGTTTTCACCGAGAAATGTAGACAAGCGATTTCTATCTATTCTACAGTAGAGTAGAAATAGAAAGCGTCATGCTAAGCCTGCAGGAGTCACGATTGTCAAATTCGATTTTAGTTGTGTCAAAATAATTTTTAAGTTTAGAGATTTTATTTGGCTTTAAGATTCTCATAGCCAAAAGTAAGGAATTTTAGTGATAGTTTAGTTAGTTTAGTTCGGTGTACAACAGAATCGACACCACCGACAAAGTCCAATTATCGAAAAGTTCAGTAAACTTTATTGGTCATTGATTTATTCATTGGCTTTTTCATAAAACCCGATCTTCCAAAGGACTTTTCTTAATATTTTCGCGAATTTTTTGCTATAAATGATCCTGCATCTCACTCAATAACGTTGTACATGTAGACTAGCGTCTAACTGCTCATCACTGATACTATCTCTGTCGGACACGAAGCCTGGTGAGACAGCGTGATTTTTAGCCAGACCCACCAGTTAGTTCGAGCCCGCGACTAGGTTCCCCTTAAAATGTAAAATTCATGAATGTATGAATTTCTTTACTGAATGTGATCGGGCTCTGCCATAATAATGAATACTAAAAACTTAAAACTAGCAACAAAATGAATTATACCCAATTGCCTTCCCCTTAATAACTTCAGACTGCTTCTCAAACATTTCTTTAATCATTTGCTCATCGTAGACGTCTTGTTGCTGCCTCCACCGCCGCCCGCCAGGCAGCACCACCGCCCTGGCCTCGTCAGGGTCCAGGGGCCCGAACATCCTCTTCGGCTTGGCGACGGCCACTCGGGGCGTTGGGTGCTGTTTCACTAAACGTGACTCGTGTTCTATCCTTTCTTGCTCCTAGATTTGTGTGGATAGATTTGATGTATAGGTTAGGTTTTTGGTGGATTTGATTCTGTGTCACTGACGAAAATATTCTTTTGCGTCTGTTTGAAATTGTAATTAGAAACAAATTGAAACACATTATCAATTGTTTATGAAACGCCAGAATTAAACGAAAACAAAATGGTTCCAAAATTGTGTGTATAAATAAGCTTCTAGAAGCTTTTTTATTTTTTAAATAAGAGTATTGCTAGGTATCTCTTTTCCTGCTATCGTTTTAGAACTCTCAAACTAAACTGCTTTGAATTTAGCGTGATTATAAGCATGATGAATTTAGTCAAACGTTGCGTCGGAAGAAAATCTTAGTTCAAGTAAAGACAGCACTTATGTATTCCCGTCTGTTTCATGGAAGGAAAAATATAGCATAAGTTTATTTGGTGCACACCAGAATCATCACCAAAGATGCAAATCATCATCAAAGCTGACATATAAGGATCTCTCAATTGACTCGTTCGTTTCTGTTAGAGCATACGCTTCTGTGAAAGAAACCGGGCCGTTCCCACTCACGGAGAGAATGCCTGTATCCGCGTAGATGGAATGAATAAGTGATTAAAAAAGTACACCAACCTTTCTTTGTTTTTCGTTCCTAATTTCTTCTTCCGTCATGACAGGTGTCATTCTCATATTTTCCTGCTGTTGTGTCATCTCCATCTGTTCATGAACTTCTTCTATCGTAACCTTATTTGCTTCGTTCTGCTGTGCTTCATTTTGCGCTGCTTCTGCAGCTTCATTAACTTCTTGTATTGTCGGCATTTCTTGCTGGGCTGGAAATTTAATTTAAAAATCTTTTTTACTACCTCGTTGGTAATTTTACTGCATTTAAATAAAATTATTTTTTCTTTGTGAATGGAATATCGGAATCACTTTGACACGCCATATTTAAAAAAAGTCCTAGACGGAGTCTACATTTATTTCTAACCGGATTTTGCCAGCGGCTTCGCCCGCGTTAACTAATTTAACATTAACAAATTATACACCAAAACCTTCCGCATGAATTACTCTGTCTATTGGTGACAACCGCATGAAAATCCGTTCAGTATTTTTTGAGTTTATCGCGAATTGCGGCGGGGGACTTCGTTTTAGAATATTTAGTGATGATCTGACTACCCCTGAAAAGAAAATTGCGAAACAAACTCAAAGGTTTTTCGGTGTCGTTTTTCTTTTTGGATAAAGTTTTTATTTTTAGTTATATAGTACCTACCCCACACCAATTCGAAATGTCATCATCCTTGGGGTCAAAACAATGCATATTTATGCGATAGCACCAATCGCGGTTAATTTGCTGTAATTTTTTGAAGAGTTCCGTTGTCTGTCTCCGAAACGCATCACGAGATCTATATGAAATTTAAATGGGACGACACGGGAAGCACCAGCTTTCAAATAAAAAAGAATCATAAAAATCGGTTCACCCAATCGAAACATCTGAGCTAACAAACATAAAAAAAAATTACAGTCGAATTGAGAACCTCCTCCTTTTTACAAGCTTTATATTAGCTTCACTTGTATGTTTGTTTGTATGTAACCGACTCCTTAGAGCGCGATTTTGACCCCCTTGAAACGGTCAGATTTAATTGAAACTTTGTAAACTTATCGAGGACCGATGACCATTCAATAATTAAAAAAAAGAGAAAAATGAAAAAAAAGGAAAAAAAACACGTTTTTGTAGTTAACAGAACTAAAAAATAGAAAATAAATAATAGTTTAAAAACTAAAAACACGCTTTAAAAACCAAACTAAAAAAGGAGAAAATAATTTAATTCAATTAAAAAGCGTGGGGTGCTTGACATTAATTGATTATAAAAATACCTCAAAAATTGATTAAATTAAATTATTTTCTCCTTTTTTAGTTTGGTTTTTAAAGCGTGTGTTTTAGTTTTTTAAACTATTTTTTTTTTTGAAGTCGATTAAAAAGGAAAATTATACAAACCTTCTTGCTGATAGCTCTCTTGGGTCACTTGTTCATGGGACTCCTGGAAATAAAACGAAGGATATAATAATTTACTTTATAGTACAAGGAAATCTTTGACAGTCGTTACGGGTCGTCAGAAGCCCGAAAGTCTGACCACCAGTGTTACCAAGGGGTATCGTATTACCCAGTAACTAGGTTGTGGAGGTCAGATAGACAGTCGCCTCATGCAAAGTACTCAGCTGAATCCGGTTAGACTGGAATCTGACCTCAACATCGTTGCGAAAAGGTTAGGCAAATGATGATGATATTAGTGTCAATTATACAGGGTGATTGGAAGATGGGTGCAAAGCTTTAAGGTGAAGATAGTATAGACAATTTAGAACCATTTAAGCCATGGTTGTCTTAGACGAAGTCTTAAAAACTTCAAACTTAAACATGGTATGGTGTTGTGTTGGTTTTGTGTATAAAAAGCCATTAAAAAGTTATGAGCCAACAATGATTCGTTTTTCTTGATAATTTAACCTAACTTTAGGCGTGTTTAAGTAATAAGAGAAGTGTAAAATCTCCAAAACCAAGTCAATACCGACAAAGCTCAAACATCGAAAATTTCAATAAACTTTATTGGTCCTTGATTTATGCAGGGATTTTTTCATAAAACCCGATCTTTTGAAGGACTTTTCTTAATTTTTACGCGCCTGTTTTACTATGAATGATCCTGCATCTCACTCATTAACGTTGTGCGTGTAGTCTAGCGTCTAACTGCTCATCACTGATACTATCTCTGTCGGACACGAAGCCTGGTGAGACAGCGTGATTTTTAGCCAGGCCCACCAGTGAGTTCGAGCCAGTAACTAGATTCCCCTTACGTTTGGCAATTCTGGGGTTCGATTGTACAAATAAAATACCCTACCTGATGAGTCATCTTGCTGAGCTGCTGCGTGACCAGTTCTAGCGACTGCTGGATGACCTCTGGGATCTGC
Organism: Antitype chi; assembly: GCA_947359405.1. Classification (NCBI taxonomy): domain Eukaryota; kingdom Metazoa; phylum Arthropoda; class Insecta; order Lepidoptera; family Noctuidae; genus Antitype; species Antitype chi. The sequence continues at coordinate 1,590,449 of OX375837.1, forward strand.
GCCAGCGCCGCCAGCTGCGCGCGCATCTGGGCCAGCTGCTGGTCCAGACTGGCGTTAGGATCTGGAAATAAACATCAATAATACTCAAATTCAAAGCATTTTTTTTACACGCTTTATATTAGCTTCACTTGTATGTTTGTTGGTTTGTTTGTTTGTTTGTATGTAACCGACTCCTTTGAGCGCGATTTTGACCCACTTTAAACGGTCAGATTTCATTGAAACTTTGTAAACTTGTTGAGGACCGATGAAAATTCAATAATAAAAAAAAAATTGAAAAAAAAACACGTTTTTGTAGTTAGCAAAACTAAAAAATAGAAAATAAATAATAGTTTAAAAAACTAAAAAACACGCTTTAAAAACCAAACTAAAAAAGGAGAAAATAATTTAATTCAATTAAAAAGCGTGGGGTGCTTGACATTGATTGATTATAAAAATACCTCAAAAAGCACCCCACGCTTTTTAATTGAATTAAATTATTTTCTCCTTTTTTAGTTTGGTTTTTAAAGCGTGTTTTTTAGTTTTTTAAACTAATATTTTTTTTCTATTAAGCTGTTTATACGGTTTTTTGACCAGCCAAGGAGCGGCGTCAGTTGTCAGAACAGAAGGGTAATTGCGTAACACTTGTTCGCGTCGATTCGCACCAGTCTGGAGATAAGTCGTAGAGGTCAACTATTCTACGTGAGCTACGGAGTCACGGCTATCGGCTATCTATGTGGCCGAACTCCCAGATGGCACAAAAGAATGTTCTTCCACCGGCGTACCTAATAAATGTAAAAATTATCCCGCGGGAACGTACCTACTATCTGGATAAAAAGTATCTTATGTGTTAATCCAGGATATAGACTATCTGTGTGCCAAATTTCATCCAAATCCGTTCAGTTGTTTTTGCGTGATTAAGTAACAAACATTCAAACATCTAATTAATATCCAAATATACAAATTTGAGCGGATTTGGATGAAATTTGGCACACATATAGTTTATATCTTGGATTAACACATAGGATACTGTTTATCCTGGTGGTACGTTCCTCTGGGATGATTTCCGACCTCCAGGATAGTAGGATTTCCACCACTGGCCATCTTCACAACAACTCATAAGTCGGGGTACTTTACATCTGGGCCTCTATCTGCTCTCCCGTCAATCGTCATGTAATCAAGCAATGATAGTAGTGCACCTGAAGAACGTTCACAGTCTGATCTCAGTCTCAATCTGTCAAAATTACCTCGAGTTTCCATACATTATTGACATGTTTTTGACATTTGAATTTGATTGTCGCCGAGATGAGAACGTGACTAGATTTTGAACGATTTTAATTACGAGAATCGGCTGTCTGATCATTGCTCGAATATAATATGACGTTTCTGTCAGTCGGGTCACCTACTCCGATATTAGAGAGGGGCAATTCTCGTAATTTTAAAAACGTTCACAGTCTAATCTCAGTCTCAATCTGTCAAAAATGCCTCGAGTTTCCATACATTTTTGACAAGTATTTGACATTTGATTGTCGCCGAGATGAGACTGCGACTAGATTTTGAACGTTTTTAATTACCAGAATTGGCCTTCAGATCGTCATTTGTTACTAATAAGTTTTTTTCGAAGTCGGTAATCTATTTTGTAGTCATGGTAGGTACTTATTAGTACCAGTAGTTTCATAATTATTGTTTAATGCACCGGGTGACGTCATTACGTCAAAGCCGGCTATCCCTGAAAACCAGCGCTGGGGCTCTGTCTGGCATAGGGTCGCAGTATAATGCTGAGTGATAGCCGTTTTGCGTGGATGTGACGCATGTTTCCCTCAACCTTTTCTTATTTTTTTTGTGTTCCTTATCTTTTTGCGTCATGTTTACCACAAATAAACGTTTTTTCTTTCTTTCTTTCTTTTCTTAAAATAAATGTTTTGATTTTGACTTTGTGTGGATGGTCACCAATACACTGAAGCTGTTACTGTCACTCGAGTCGTGCCGCTGTCATTAAAAACGATTCTAAGATCATTTGCAGGTACTCACCAACCATCTTCTGCACGCTTTTAACGAGCTGTTCAGCCATACTTTGCTCCAAATCTTCTACCGTTTCTTGCCTCTCTTCTTCTTGCACTACTTCTTGCTCTTCTGCACTTTCTGGTATGGGTTCAGGTTCTGGTGCTTGCTCTTCTGTTACTGGTGGAGGGGTTGGTTCTCTTGGTAACGGTATACCTATGGAATAAGTATTTGTTAAGTAACTAAAATCATTATTTGTACATAGTTGCGAGTGCTTGACTGCCCCTGGCTTATCGTAGTATAGCTAATTTATATTTTACTATTTTTTGCCCGCGGTTTGGCGCAATTGGATGTTGGTTATCGCGTAAAAAAGCAGCCTATGTCCTTCTCCATATCCCAAGCTATATCTCTCCCAAAATTCGTGACGATTGGTTCAGTGGTTTAGGTGTGAAAGCTTAACAGACAGACAGAGTTACTTTCGCATTTATAATATTAGTAGGGATTACTGACTCATCCAACACCCAGTTCGAGAGCGGTGCTTCTGATCAGACCATGCCCCACTTGCTGGAGTCTCCTAAATGTCCGTTCACGTGCATCTTGGATGATCTTAATAATGCCACTGATGCCGCAATAAACGTGGGCAACTACTGGTCTCAAACTATAATAGTGTTACGAGCTTGGGGTTCGTGACAATTAAAAACTGCCAATATAAATTACTAAAGTTGACACTTTAATTAAACACACAAATTACAAAACATGATTTAACTACTGATCACTCTAAATTGCACTTGAAGATCGCTTACGATGTTCTCGCCTGTATCGCTTGTTCAATACTGCCGGGTCTTGATCCGTTCCGGCCTTTTATAGGGCCCTAGGAACATTCAAGAAACGAAGCATCTAGAATGTTCAAGTACATACCGGCCCCGACTGAACAGAGGTTGATAATTCTAGAAGATTCTGGTATCAAAATTTCTAGATAGATCTTGACTCAATTAATTCTGCTACTCGATACTAGATGGCGCTAGTGGTAACTAATTACTTTAGCTTAAGCGCGAACAATAGGTATATAAAAAATAGTGTACGAGTACCATTGACACTAAAACAAGAAGAAGATCGCTTTCTTGACCAAATCTATCTGGCTAGACTTTTCCCGATTATATTGCGGTCGGCTTCCACAATCGCCAGATACAGCTGAGTACTTTACATAAAGCGACTGCCTATTTGTTCTTTACAACCTAGTAATAAATCGCGGAATGGCAAGACTGGTTTTCAGACTTCCTAGCTTCTAACTACCCGTAACTTCTGTCTAAGTGTCTAAGATTTATAAAATTGGACAAGGACAGGAGAAAAATCAAACTCACCGGTATCTTCAAGATCAGGAACCTCGCTTTCCTTCAATGGATCAACGGCTTCCAAGAACTCTGGTACCTCAGGTATAAGTATAGGTTCTTCAGGCTCCACTGGTGGTAGTGAAGATTCTATCACAGCCCTCTCTTCCCAAGGTAAGGGACCTGTCTCAAAGTCCTGCGGAGAAGCGATGGAGAATGAGGGGTGATGGTGGAGAATATACAGTTGAAGTTGATATAGATTTTATTACAGATGTATCACAATGTGAGACTCAAGATGGGGACGTTTTGTTTTTTTTTTTTATTATACAAAGATCTTGATTTAAGTCAAAGCATCATGGAAGGGGCTTCGCTTAGTGCTTGCTGTGTGCCACGTGACCAGCATGTCGATTCTGTAACCATCTCACCGCGTGAAGTGAGCTGTCAGTGTCATCCCACTGATGCTGAGGATTGACCAAGCCTTTGGTGGAATGAGACGGCCCTCACCTCACGCTCACTTCACGCGGTGAGATGGTTACAGAATAGCATAGCTGAGCATGCTAGAGCATCATTGCTATTCTGTAAAGTGGGCTGTCAGTGTCATTCCACCTGCTGCTAGGGATGAGCAAGCATTACATTTACAATCATAATCGAGATTACATATTGATTATGATTGTATGCCAATTCTATTGATTATTTTATTACGATTTCAAAGCAGTATTTAAGTGTGCGTCATGCATTACATTTTGGGAGGTTTTTCAAATAAAGTAGCAAAACAAAAACTCAGTCAGAAACTCAATTTTTTCCTAGACTAGTCCTTATATTGCCAGAGGCGTGAGTGCGCGTATAATGTAATGTAATGCATGATGCACACTTAAACACTAGCTTTCAAGTAGTAATAAAATGATCAATACCTATTATCACTGTAATTTGAAAACATTGTAAAAGCCAATTATTTTTAAAAGAGTAACCGTGGAGTTTCTTGCCGGCTCTTCTCCATAGGAAACGACAAATTGGAACCGTGCACCTAGCTTCTAACGTTTCATAAGTGCCCATGCAGGCTTATGTGAAATAAAATATTTTGATTTTGATTTTGAATAGAATTAGCAAACCTACGATTATAATTGAGATTTAATCTCGATTATGATTGTAAATGTAATGCTTGGTGAATCCCTAGTATCAGGGGGATGACACTGACAGCTCACTCTACGCTCACTCGGCTTACTTCACCCGGTGAGATGGTTACAGAATAGCACGGCTGTAAAATATCACCGTGAAGTAGGTTTGAATTACCTACCAGATTTAGCTGGTTTGAAACATTTAGTTTTGTTTGGATTGGCATAAACTAGATAGGTATGTATAAAAGTTTAGAATTACTTAGTTGAGCATTTTAATTTGTTTCTTATTACTTAATATTTTTCAATTGTCAAGAGCCACTTTATATAGGTATTCATTACAACAAGAATTAATACTACGAGCGGTATTAGAACCAAACGGCTTGGTACGTGACGATGGGAAGAGACCAGACGGCATGACGTTATTGCCTTGGAAGGTGGGAAGACCTCTGGTGTGGGACGCAACATGTGTCGACACCCTTGCGCCATCCCATGTTCCTAGCACGGCGGGCTGTGCTGGCGCCGCTGCTGCTGTTGCTGAGACCCTCAAGCGGCGTAAATACTGTAACCTTATGGGTAACTACAGTTTTGAGCCGTTTGGGGTCGAAACGCTCGGGTCATGGGGCCCGAGTGCACGTCTCCTTTTTAAGGAAATTTCTCGCCGGCTGATCGACACTTCACGTGACCAGAGGGCTGGGTCATTCTTTGGCCAAAGAATTAGCATTGCCATTCAACGTGGCAATGCTGCCAGTCTTCTGGTCACGTTTCCTGATGACAGCGATGCGGAGGAATACTTCGACGCCTAAGTGTCCTTTTGTTTTTTGTATTTATTTTGTATATCGTAGTTTTAATTATTAAGTACATTTGATAAATAAATAACTTTTTATACTACGATATACAAAATAAATACAAAAGGACACTTAGGCGTCGAAGTATTCCTCCGCATCGCTGTCATCAGGAAACGTGTCCAGAAGACTGGCAGTATTGCCACGTTGAATGGCAATGCTAATTCTTTGGCCAAAGAACGACCGAAAATATATTAATATTATTTTTAAATCATATCTTATGCTGTAGAGTTGACGCTAAACACCAGCGCTGGGTCTCTGTTTCGGATAGGGTCGTTGCATTATGCTGAGCAATGGCCGTTTTGCGTGGATGTGACGCATATTTTCCCCCGATTTGTTTTTACACGCTTTATATTAGCTTCACTTGTATGTTTGTTTGTTTGTATGTAACCGACTCCTTTGAGCGCGATTTTGACCCACTTTAAACGGTCAGATTTCATTGAAACTTTGTAAACTTGTCGAGGACCGATGACAATTCAATAATTTAAAAAAAAAATTAGAAAAAAAACCCGTTTTTGTAGCTAGCAGAACTAAAAAATAGAAAATAAATAATAGTTTAAAAAACTAAAAAACAAGCTTTAAAAACCAAACTAAAAAAGAAGAAAATAATTTAATTCAATTAAAAAGCGCGGGGTGCTTTTTGAGGTATTTTTATAATTAATTAATGTCAAGCACCTCACGCTTTTTAATTGAATTAAATTATTTTCTCCTTTTTTAGTTTGGTTTTTAAAGCGTGTTTTTTAAACTATTATTTATTTTTGTGTTTGTTTTATTTTTCTGCGTCATGTTTACCGCTTTCCTAAGTGTTCACGGTGATATTTTTACAGAATTGACCGATTTTTCATGCATTCACTATTGCATTAGCTGCATGTCACTAAGCGAAACTCTTACATAATGTGGCTTTGGCCTTCGCCATACATTTTGATTTGACATCTGATAAGTGATGGCGTAATATCAAGCCAAATTGTTATTTTTCTAAACAGTTTTGCCCATAAGAAGGCAAAATCTTATGACCAGTGATGTCTAGATAATGTAAGACATAGAAAGATCATCAATGTGTCTTGGACAACCACAAATGTTTTATATCGAAAAAGCATGTAAAACGGGTGTGTACGTATTTAAATTGATGATAAATAAATGAATATTTTTCAATGCCGTAGTGAAGAATGACTTTGATATTTTAAATCACTTCAAAATAACAATACTGATAACTATTTGGGCAAAGTATCAAAAAATATATACAGAAAATAAATCGTTGAGACTAAACTGAAAATATTCATTTATTTATTTACCAAATAAAATCATCAACATCAAATTAAATTAACATTAAAAGTTAAAAGCAGAAGACGTAAAATAAATTATAATCGACAGAAAAAAAGTTTTTGTCAAAAAAATCGTTATAAAATAATAATTGAAAAGCAATTAAACAATCCTGATTTAAATTCTAAGAAAAATTCTGAATCTGAAGAATAACAAAAGTTATTAATAAAGAAGTAAGTAATAATTAATGTTAGATCACTAATAGAAACAAATGATGATGTTATACCTCCGCTTTATAATCAGGAGCTACTTTGGGCTTGGCTTGTTTCACTATTTTCACTTTATAAGGTTCCTGAAAAAAAAACACAATCATAGAGTCACTCATCTTTGATCAAAAGATAGAAATCAAGAAGCTTATTATGGCAAATGACAAAATCCTTCTATCAGTTGCCAGAGAATTCAAAGAGGATATAGTCTTAGTTTACTTAACGTGAACAATTTAAAAACTAAAGACAGCTATTCTACTTAAACTAGAAAATAATTATACCCATATAATAAATATAATAACGAAGACAATGACAATTAAGAATATAATAACACTCATAACTTAAAAAGCAATTAAAAATTCGCTAATTCGAATGAAGAAACTCACTATTTTAAAATCTATGTCGCTAGCGGCCACCCGCTTGAAAACCGAACAAAAACTGAATATAGTATTTCTATCTTAGCCAGTAGTCTTACATTGAATTTATGCCAGAAATTCTGAATGTCAAATCGGAAGAAACATATCGATTGTCAATAAGGAAGCTGATATAAATAGATTTATAAATTCTGCAGCACTTGGCCCTGATATAGATAAAAATATCGATTGTGTGACAGATAAAATAGCTCATCGTCAAACTATCAAATAAATTATCGTTCTTTTACATTTGCTCTGACAGCAGCAACGCAATAGCAACCTTATTGTTACGAAAATAAAGATTACTGTGATTTTGACCGTGATGCCAATAACTTGATCTCATTGTTTTGGTATTTTATTAATCTGTCATTAGTGTCATCATATCCGTTCACAACATAATTGATTTCATTGTAACGTTAACCTTAGTCTGTAGTGTTATTGGGTAATTAGGTATGTCGGAGAAGTCAATAGTACGGGAGCTGAATTATCAACGAGGCGGAAGCGCTGTGACGTCAACGCTTCGGCGGAGTCTAGATTTAAAGTTTGCGCGGGCTTAACTCAAGATGTCCGATCGCAGGGAGGGGACGATTTCACTTCTCTGCTGGCAGCCGCGCGGACAACACTAATCTAGGAACTGTCATACGACTCGTTGTATTCAGTGAACCTACTTACCTACCTTAATAAATTACCAGTGTGATTTCGAAAAACTTCGTTTTGCTCGCTAACCAACACATCACCCACACATCATGTTCTCTGGGGAAGATCCTCACCCTGATCGGTCTCCTGTACCGACATCAGAAGTGGGATACGAACAGACAAACGAACATCGCACTGAGATCACACCACGCTGTGAAGAAAATGGCGGGAACGTTAACAACTGGCGGTTATTATTCGAAACTCAAAATTCGAATATGAAGGCCTTGATTGAAGCGCTAAGCAAGCCGCAACGTTCTGCCAAGATTGTGAACCTACCCGAATTTGACCCGGACAAGACCGACGCAGATGCACGTTCATGGTGTGCTACTTCAGACCTGTGTTTCGCCGATAACCCAACGGAAGGAGGTCAGCTGATCATCACCATTAGCAAGGCTCTCAAAGGATCAGCATCAGCGTGATTATCCTCAGTGTCCTACCCCGGTATGACATGGGCGGACTTCAAAGAACTGTTTACTGCGAGATTTGTGAGCACAGAAACACCTGCAGGAACCCTGATAAAGTTAAGTGGCGACAAACCCAAAGAAGGTGAAACTTTAGCTGCATACGGCAGTCGTGTCATGTCACTGTTATTTAATCGCTGGAAGAATCTCACCATCGAACAGATTGTGGTGGCAACAACAGTCGCACACATTTCCCAGTTCGATTCAAGATTACAAAGAATGGCTTTTACATCAGAATTAAACAATCGCCAGCGACTACAACAAGAATTGCAAGCTTTTACTTACCTGAAACGCAAGTCAAGTACAGTACCAGATCAGAAAACATTTGAAACCAAACGTATGAAGACATCTCAAACATCATCAATTAAATGTTTCCACTGTGGGAAAATGGGACATAGACTGGCGGATTGTTTTCATAGGCAGGAAGCAAAAGGAAAACCAACGAAAACACAAAATGTTCAAGCCTCAAGAACCAACGGCAAGCCTCAGCAGCAAGCCACTACTACCAGCTCCATCGTCTGCTACAAATGTGGAAAACAAGGACACATTTCCACCCGGTGCCCTAATGGAGGTGGCGGCAGCACCGAGGCAACACGCAGCGAGCGACGGGTCGACGTGTGCGTCGTTGATCCCCCGGCAGGAATTTTAAGCCATCAAGGTCAGTTATTCACATTTCACTATGATTCTGGTGCTGAGTGTTCACTTATTAAAGAAAGTGTATCATGTAAATTTAGTGGTAAGCGTGAACAAAATGTAGTTACTTTAAAGGGCATTAGCCAGTCAAGTGTACTCAGCACTGTTCAGATTACTTGTATTGTTGAAATTGATAATTCAAATTCAAATTCAAATTAATTTATTTTTCAATCCATAGATCATATTTGATTTACATAATATAAAATTTAACATTATAAATAACCATAATAAATATACATAAAATAACTCAATAAAACCAAAATTATAATTAATAAAATTAAACTAAAATACACAAAATTAAATACAAGATTAATAATACGCCTGCCTCTGAGTCATTTGTTTGTTTGTCATCACATTAATCATATAACAATGATTAATGTACTGACAATCAAACCTGTTCGCAAATACACTCAGGATGGTGTTGGAGGTGGTCCGGAGCTTGCGCCCCAGAGATGCACACCGTTTTCGCATCGTCGTATAAAAACAGTCGACACGGGCGTCCGCGGGGGCCGGGCGCCGTGAGCGTGATAATAGTTTAATCGAGATTTTATTGCATGTTTTGCCCGATGTCTATTTGAGGAGCGATATTATGTTAGGCCGTGAAATACTATTGCAAGGATTCAGTGTTAGTATGACCGCGACACACTTTAAAATTTCCAAAGTCCACGATGTAAACAATTGTAATTTACAATTACCCTCGGTTGATTCAGTGAGTACCGTCCAATCGTCAAAAGCTAAAGACCTACCTTCAATAAATCATTTTGCCGTTATTGATACAGACGTGTCCCTTGAGCATAAATCTGCGATCGTTTCTGTGCTGACCCGCTATTCGAGCTATTTTATTACTGGTATGCCGCAAACACGTGTAACAACCGGTGAGCTTGATATTCGTCTAATTGACCCTTGTTTGACAGTACAACGACGACCTTATCGTCTTAGTGCGGAAGAAAGAAAAATAATGCGTGAGCGTGTAGATGAATTGTTGCGTGCAAATATTATTCGTCCCAGTAATTCCCCGTTTGCAAGTCCAGCACTTTTGGTTAAGAAGCGTGACGGTTCCGATAGAATGTGCGTCGATTACCGCGAACTAAATAGCAACACTATACCTGACCGATATCCATTGCCCCTTATCTCAGACCAAATATCACGTTTGCATGGTGCGCAATATTTTACGAAGTTAGACTGTGCGTCAGGTTTTCATTTGATCCCTATTAAATCTGAGGAATCTATAGAGCGTACGGCGTTTATAACACCTGATGGCCAGTACGAGTATTTGACTATGCCGTTCGGACTTCGTAACGCGATATCAGTTTTTCAACGGGCTATTGTTAAGGCTCTAGGTAATTTAGCGAATACTTACGTCATTGTTTATGTCGACGATGTTCTTATTATTTCGGAAACTATTGAAGTAGGCATCGAGAGACTTAATGTTGTTTTGGAGACGTTGACTAAAGCCGGGTTTTCATTAAATTTAAAAAAGTGCTCGTTTTTGAAAAAGCAATTGGAGTTTCTAGGTTATGAAATCAAGTCGGGACAGATTAGACCTAACCGGAGAAAAGTTGAAGCACTGTCTAATCTACCTCCACCGTCCACCGTAGCTCAGTTAAGGCAATTTATAGGCTTAGCAACATACTTTAGACAGTTTGTGCCTAACTTTTCGCGTGTTATGGGCCCCCTCTATAAATTGACGTGTAATAAGGTTCCCTTTTCTTGGCAACAGCGCCACGAGGACATTAGAAAAGAAATTGTTTCTATTCTTACAAAAGAACCGGTTTTAATGATCTATGACCCCCAATACCCGGTAGAGTTGCACACAGACGCTAGCTCTGATGGGTACGGTGCTATTTTATTCCAAATCATAGAAGGTAAACGTAGAGTAGTAGCGTATTTCAGTAAGAGGACCACACCTGCGGAGTCGCGTTATCATAGTTACGAACTTGAGACTTTGGCGGTTGTTAATGCAATCAAACAATTTCGGCAATACTTACACGGCAGAAAATTCACAGTTGTGACTGATTGCAACTCACTAAAATCATCTCGTAAAAAGATTGACTTGACACCGCGAGTCCACAGGTGGTGGGCCTATTTACAATGCTTTGATTTTGATGTCCTTTATAATAAAGGCAAAGATATGGCACACGCAGATTTCTTGTCACGAAATCATCCCCCATTCCTTAATTCTAAAGTTAATGCAGAGTCGAAGCCCAAGGAAGAGCTAAATAAAATGATTAACTTGACCGAACTCTCCGGTAATTGGCTACTCGCTGAACAAAAACGCGATCCTGAAATCTCTAAGCTTGTTTCTGATTTAAATAACGGACAGTTAAATGACGATTTAGCAAAAACGTACGAGATTCGTAAAGGTATTCTTAATCGAAAAATTCAGCGTAACGGACGTACTAAGTGTTTACCAATCCTCCCTAGAGCAATTAGATGGTCGGTAGTGAGCAATGTTCATGAGTCACTCATTCATCTCGGCTATGATAAAACCTTAGAAAAGCTTTATGACGTCTATTGGTTCGAGGGAATGCCCCGTTACGTTAAGAAGTTTATTGACAGTTGTGTAACATGTAAGGTAGCGAAATCACACTCGGGTAAAGTACAAGCTCAATTAAACCCAATACCTAAAGTAGGCACGCCTTGGCATACTATACACGTTGATGCGACGGGAAAATTAAGTGGCAAGAGCGATCGAAAAGAATACGTTTTCGTCCTTATCGATGCGTTCACTAAATACGTCTTATTGTTTCACACCGTTAATATTGATTCTAAAAGTAGCATTAGAGCTGTTAAAAATGGCGTAGCGTTATTTGGTACTCCGACTCGATTAATCGCTGATCAAGGACGTTGCTTCGCGAGTAAGGAATTTAAAGAGTTCTGTGATTCTAGAAACATTAATTTACACTTGATCGCGACGGGATCTTCACGAGCGAATGGACAGGTAGAGCGTGTAATGTCAGTGTTAAAGTCGATGTTAACAACTATAGAGACAAAAGACCGTTCGTGGCAGGATGCGCTAGGCGAAGTCCAACTTGCGATAAATTGTACAGTTAACCGCACGACAAAAGCTAGTCCGTTAGAGCTGTTAATTGGCAAAGTTGCGCGGCCACTGTCATTGATGACAGCCGATGATGTAGAACACGAGGTTGATTTAAATACCATAAGAGATGATGCGTTATGCAATATAGAGAAGTCGGCTTCTTATGAAAAACGTAGATTCGACCAGACAAGGGCAAAACTCAATAAATTTTCGGTAGGAGACTTTGTTTTGATTATGAACGAGGAGCGTAATCAAACAAAGTTAGATCCTAAATTTAAAGGACCGTTTGAGGTCATAGAGGTTCTTGACGGTGATCGTTATAATTTAAAAGCACTTAATTCTAACCGTACATACAAATACGCACATGATAGGTTGCGAAAAATGCCAGAGAATCAAAGTATAACTGACGAAACTGAGGTTGAGCAAAGTAGTAGTTGTAACAATGAGGAGAGTATTTAAGTTAGCATGATGATTGGACCGTACCAGAGGTTGTCGTGTAGCCGTAGCTCAATAGAAATCGGCGTCTACTACTTTAGTAGTCCGTGAGTACGCGGTAAGCAGTCAACTCTGGCGGAGGTCGGGTTTCAGTGAAAACCATAGAGTCCAGGAGAGACTCGGCGCTTCCGTGGGGGGTTTCATAAAGGAGATATGAGTAACTGGAGGTTACTGGGCTATGCGTAGCCAGAGATCACATGCAGAGCTTAAGTTTGTTGATTTATTTGGTTTGACTGTGTCTTTTGCGAGATACGGGATAAATGTGTAGTCAGTTGTACTTTGAATTTCCTGATTATTGATAAGATGTTAATTTTCTTCAATGTGTTATTGATTTTTAGTAATAAGGTACCCTAGTTTAGTTTAAAATTAAATAAAGAGTTGTCAAATTTCGTCTTGATTAAATTCTGATAGATCAGATGTCCACAAACTGATTTTAAGGTATAGGTCAGGAGTGACCGAACTATGTGATACTGTGTGATGAATATTGTTTCAGAGTAACACACAGGGACGCGTGTCCCGTAGGATGGCCGTGTCGGAGAAGTCAATAGTACGGGAGCTGAATTATCAACGAGGCGGAAGCGCTGTGACGTCAACGCTTCGGCGGAGTCTAGATTTAAAGTTTGCGCGGGCTTAACTCAAGATGTCCGATCGCAGGGAGGGGACGATTTCACTTCTCTGCTGGCAGCCGCGCGGACAACACTAATCTAGGAACTGTCATACGACTCGTTGTATTCAGTGAACCTACTTACCTACCTTAATAAATTACCAGTGTGATTTCGAAAAACTTCGTTTTGCTCGCTAACCAACACATCACCCACACATCATGTTCTCTGGGGAAGATCCTCACCCTGATCGGTCTCCTGCACCGACAGGTATATCTTTTTGAACATTTTAAGAGGCCATATTTAAAAAAAAAAACCGATTTCGCTGATTAACGTGATTTTATAGACGTAATTTAACAGTTGAATTAATGTATTTCTATTAGTTTTAATGCTGAGCATTTCAATAATTATCAAATGAATGAGCTACTTTTTCATTTTTATTATTGACTTTTGATTTATCGACCTCAAACTGCTGACAATTTTTACAATTTTGCAGTTTAGTAAATCACATTTTCACGAATCGTTTTAATGTCTACATGGTACGACATTTACAATGTATTGTTGTGAAAGTCATCTATACAATGTATGAATACAACTTTCACATTATTAACATAGTAAAAAAACATTAAGCTTTGATGGGCAATTAATTGGTTTTGATTTCGGCTACTCAGAATAAAAAATACAGTGTGACAGTACCAAGGTCGTAGTTCGCTTGGCACTTTCAAGACGTCCAACAACAACAATAGGACACGCTGGACACGATATTAAGTGCAATGATGATGACTAAGCAGATTTTTAAACTTATTTTCAAAAGAGCAACCGTAGAGTTTCTTGTCTCTTTTTTTGAACAGGAAACGACCAATTGAAACTGTGCACCTAGCTTCTGAAATTTTATCTGTGGTCATGTAGGTTTATGTGAACAATTTAGATTTTGATATTGAAACTCTCGACTGACCCTCAGTAATAAACTACTCGTTTAAACAAGGCTATTATAAAACCAATCTCGACCAACGGGATAGGGCTCTGAGGAGAATTGCACCGCACCGAAAGAGAATTATTAAGCCATGGATTACTCCCGGTCTCTTGAGATGCATACGGAATCGTGATAAGCTACATTTAAAGTCAATGCAGGATCCTGAAAATCTCGTAGATAAATTGACATATTCAAGATACCGCAATTACTGCAATAACCTGCTAAAGACAATTAGGTGCCAATATGATCAGAATGAGCTCCAAAAGGCCAGTTGCTAGCAACTGCAATATTGAGATCCTTCAGAGATTTTAAAATATTGCTCTAAACACAATTTCAAGAGCACACTGATTCGTGAGAAACACGGAAATACACCAATACCTAGAGATACCGACCGTAAAGGAGAAAGCCTGTAAAATAAGCAAGGGATGCAAAGAAAGACTTTAATAAACACACAAATGAATTGACTAACAACCTATTAACTGGGCGCACGTGAGGGAGAGGCAGTATATGCGCCTTCACGGCCCTAGTCGCTACAGGAGACGCCCTGGGTGTCGGGAATCCCAGGCTGATTCCCGGCCACCGCAGGCGCGGGCTTGCGGACGGCGAGTAATGGGTAGCTCGCTGTCCGGTAAGGACCAAGTCCGGGTCGACGGCGCGTTGTGTTCCACGCACGCCTCAAAGAGATGTCAGCACGAACTGTTGGGGTCCGCAAGCGCCGATGGCTGCCAGGGGTGCGGGTTGCTCGAAAGAGATACCGCGGCCCCTGGCATACAGGCAACTGAAGGAACACGGGTGGGTTTTAGACAGTAAAGGTCTGACACGCCCTCCTGCTCCACTCAGAGGGCGAGAAGTTATTTGATGAAGTCCCAACCTCAAAAAAAAAATCTATTAGCTCGACAGGAAGATGTAACTCGCCTAAAAAGATGGCAAATATTAGACCTACACCAGAGAAACTAATTATTTAGTTTCCACCAACTCATACGGTGCTGTTGAATGCAATCACACCCAATCCAAATTAACGCCAGAAAACAGATTATAGCTGAAAGCCGATTACATATAAAAGAAGAGGAAAAAGAATTGAAACTCACCGCCACAACGTGTTCATCCTCTGTCCAACCTTGATACCCGAACTTCGCTTTCGGCACCGGTCTCTTCGGCTTCTGCAAGAAGGTCGTCCACTTCTTCTCCTCCTTTTTCCGTTCTTCCTCTTTCTGTCTTATCATTTCTTCGTTTAGTGCTTTTATAACTTCTGAATCTTTGAGGGAACCGATCATTGGTTTGATTGGCTGTATTTCTGAAGTTGGATCATTAGTACGATGCATGTGTGAGTTTAACACTCTCTCAAGGCTGTTTTGACGGAAAATATATTTTTATTACTGTTTTAAATCAAAATCAAAAGTTATTTATTCAAATTAGGCTGAGAATCACCACTTTTTGAACGTCAAAATGACATAAGAAAGTCCCCTGGCACCACTTCCTGGTGCTTTAGCTGGGAAGAAGGGGCGCAACAAACTCTCCTGAAGGTATGAGGTTTGTGGCTACATAAAAACAGTCGATAAGGGCCGATCGATGGTAAAGCTATGCATTTCATGGCCGGTGGGTGATCGTTCTTTACGTATCGAGACCCCTCCTTGCCTCGGAAAGAACGCTGTCATTCTTAGATCTTTGACAGTCGTTACGAGTAGACAGAAGTCCAAAATTCTGATAACACGTCTTACTAATGAGTATCGGATAACGTGCATGGTTAATTAACAAGGCCCAAGTAACGGCTCTCACAAGACTCTTAAGTCATACAGAGAACAATATGTTAAGTACCACCCTCTGGATTCTGCCTATGAGCAAGACGTCATAATCTGCCTAGGCTTTTATTGAGGTCGGTTTCCAGTCTTACCGTATGCAGCTGAATACCTGTATTTTACATGGAGCGACTGCCTATCTGACCTCCACAACCCAGTTACTTGGTAACACTGGTTGTCAGACTACGGGCTTCTCACGACCCGTAACGACAGTCAAAGATCCACGAGTAACAGCCGGTACCAACGGCTTAATGTGCTTTCCGAGGCACGGAGGGGCCTTGGTATGTTATGATAGTCACCAATCCACGGAACAATTGTGGCAAGCCGCCTTTACTTTGCATTATGTTATTGTAACAATAAGCTATGCTCACCCCATAACGTGTGCCTCTCTCAACATGTCGTCTTCTCCTGATATTATTGGTTTTATCTCTTCTTCAGGAATGCCAGGCTTACCAAGCAGTTCTGCAAAAAAATAATTAAAGTTATTTTTAACCGACTTCAAAAAAGGAGGAGCTGGTTCTCAATTCGACTGTATTTTTTATTTTTTTTGTGTTTACCCAGTCGAAAGTTCTGAGCTTATCTCAGAACTTTCGACTGGGTGAGCCAATTTTGATGATTCTTTTTTTATTTGAAAGCTGGTGCTTACCGTATAGTCTGTAATTTCATATAGATCTGATGATACGTTTCGGAGACAGACAACTACCCTATACTATATTGTAGTCTGTGCAGACAACAGAACTCTTAAAAAAATGACAGCAAATCAACCGCGATTGCTGCTATCGCATAAATATGCATTGTTTTGACCCCAAGGATGATGACATTTCGAATTGGTGTGAGGTAGGTAGGTACTATAACTAAAAAGTTAAACATAAAAACTTTTTCTAAAAACTTCCGAAATTAAAGTTAATTTTCACTTTGTAGTGTTTTTTTGGAAGTCCGTTGTTTTATTTTTTGGATAAAGTTTTTATAATACAGCCAGTTGCAGAAACGAACTTTAACTTTTAATGCCGTCATTAAATACGAATCTTCCATTTACTTGTTGGAGAGAGCAACTTTAGAGTCAATTTTAATGGTTCTTTCATTTTAAATAATGAAGTATCAAACGAGGCAATCTATCACAATTTTTGTTACACAAAGCGAGCACCATTAGCGCCATAAACTTGTTTTATGAAACATCATTAAATTAATGAAATCATTAGCGTTAATGATCCATCATATAATATAATGTGGCATTAATGTTTGTCTTTGTGCAACTGGGTGTTTATTAGATAAGTTTAATATAAATGTACCTATTATACACAAACTTTTCAGAATAAAGTCTGTAAAATAATGTTGTTGAAACCTGTATCAAAATCTGTTCAACATGGTCCTGAAGACAGACAAGAAAACCGACTTTAATCCCTACTTCCCTATTTATTATATTATAATTCGAAAGTAACTCTGTCTGCCTGTCTGTTACGCTTTCACGCCTAAACCGATGAACCCATCATCATGAAATTTGGCAGAAATATAGCCTGGAATAGTTAGAAGGACATAGATATATCGTTAGAGATAAGTAGAAAGGAATACTTACTGGCAATCTCTGGGTCCATCACAGGCTCTTCAAGGCCATCAACAATTCCTTTTATAGTGCCAATCTGTTCCCCTGTGTCCGTCAAGTATGGAGATAGTCTTGGATCTCGGGTGCCAGTGGGGGGCTCCTAAAATCAAAGTGCATGTTTAGGCAGTAAAAAATGTATTCTATCCCAAGTCTATCTCGTTTTCCTATGTACTAGGGGGCGAACGGCCATCAACCGGGAAAAACTCCAGACTCCGAGCGAGTACTGAAAAATTCCTAATGAAAAATCCAAATAATACTTTTCCCGACCCAAAAATCGAACTTAGGACCTCACGACGTTAAGCACTTGTAACTTGCAGCATTCTTTCTAATCTACAGGATAAGTTTTTATCCAGTGCGCAAACTGTAACCATGAATTCAGCATATCATTCTCGACCCCCTAGCGTACAAATTTTTCAGCGGTTATACAAAAAACAAAAATCTGTTTCATAGAACAGTGCAATACCTACGCGGTCAAAATGTATGGAACAGCAGATTTTTTTTTTTTGTATAAAAGATGAAAACTTTCTACACTAGAATGGTATGCTGAATTCATGGTTACAGTTTGCGCACTGGTTAAAAATTTAGTCTGTTAATGTTCTAAAGTAGCTACCTACTAAAATTCTTTCCGACTGTCATTGGATATGTTTTACGTAGGGACGGACTTCGGGAGTGCTCCCACATGTCGTGACGATAAATTTATCGTTGGACGACTGTCGTCGCTAGCTGTTCCCATTGGCTCGAGACGACATTGTTATACGGGCGTGAGGGGACGAGAAAACACGTGTAAATGACAGACAGTCGCAATAGCGACACATGATTTGCCGTCACGATAAGTCGTGACGTATTTTTATCGTTTTACGACTGACGTGCTAGCCGTTCCCATTGACTTGACAATCTGTCGTCACTGCAAAAAAAGTCGTGGACGACAGTTAATCGTGTCGTCCTACATGTGAACACCTTCATTTAAATACACAAGCCACGACGCTTTAAACGACACGATAATCTGTCGTCGCGACATAATGGAAACAGGGCCTGGGTGGAAGACGCGGGCAAAAGGTAGTCACAATATTAATATTTAGAAATGAAGATGGTATCATTTGGAATTCAAAATTAAAAGTAAAATATAGTATACTCACTTGAATATAAGCATTATTTGTCTCATAATACTGTACACCGGCATCACGTCTCTGTATATTCTCCGGATCAAATACTACAGGTCTAAACCCAAGCAGAGCATCAGGTTTGGTTTCCTTTGCCTCTATTTGGTCTATTCTTACCGGTACTGGTTTTACTTCTATAGGCGTTTCAGGAATTATTGAAATAGGAGGTGGTGATCTTACTCTTGGTTTCATTTCGACAGTTCTTTGTGCAGGTACGTCTTCAGGTAGACTCTCTTTTCGTTCAGCAACGATAACAGAGCCTCCTGCATTTTCGACTTCTACAATTTTGACTTCGCTCTCGAATTTTACTGTCTTCTCTTTCGGTTTTGAGTCCTGTTCAATAGTAGGTTCATGTTCATGCTTGACTTCAATTTCTATACTTGATTTTCTAGATTCTTTCTCTTCCACTTCAGTAACAATACCAGTGTTTTCAAGTTCTTCTACGTTTCCGTTATTTGATTTACCATTTTCAAGAGTTGCTAGAGCATTACATCTTTCTATGATTTCTTCAATTTTAGTATCAATTTCTTCAAAACCATTTTCTGTTGAACCTTTTCTAACCTCTTTGTTGTAGGATTCTTGGTAACTCTTAGTTATCTTCTCTTCTTTAAATTCCTGGATTTTTACTTCTTTTTTTGTGTCTATTCCTACTTCTTCTTTATATTCTTCTATACTCTTAATGGTTTCGTCTATCGCTGACGCTAGTAGTGAGGATTTTCTTTCGATTTCTCTGATCTCCTCCTGATTATATTGAATCGATTAATATTTCGCTAAGGAATTGAATCACATAGTTTTGATGAAACAGGCACTGTAGATGTATTGTAATTGTGTGTGTATATTTGCTCATAGGTCTAATGTGTATTCATTGAAAACAGCTGATATAATCTGTTGAAAACCTCCTTGAAAACATAAGTGAAGTGGCCTTGAAGTGAGGTGTCCTTCCACATGCTAGAAGTTGACACAATCGAGACCTCACTTCACCTAAGATTTCACGACGAGACGTACAGAATATCGGATATTTTGTTCGGAATGGCTTGATGCATAATTCTAGACATACGAAAAAAAAACCATGGTCTCTATCGAATGCCGTGAACAGTAAAAATATTATTAATATTAATTGTTTTTTTTGGGATAAGCTGGACTCCTTAATCGATTGAAGGACACTGAATAAGACACAATACTTATAATTTTTATTGGAATTACGCCAATGGGCTTTTAGTGTCCATTATTGTTAAAGGATTGGAATGCAACCAAAGCAGGCCTAGAGATATGGAAAGGGGCCTTTGCTTTGGAGTGGGACAGACAATAAACCCTTAATAATAACTAATGTTATTATTCAGTGTCTTTGAATCTCGGGACCCTGGATTCCCGGACTCTTGGAAGGCGTACGAAGAGCCGAAGCCAACTCGCAGAGGCCCATCAAACGTATTTAAAGGAATGAAGCACCAACCGACAGTTATCCCTCCCTGTGTACACTATGCAAGTGTATCAAGGACAAACCCCGCTTGGTGCAGATTGCAGGTATTGATAAAAAAAACATATGGGTGTATATATCTATTATGAGTTTGGGCTGCTTAAATATACACGCACAAATGGCGGGGGGTGACTTTCACACTCAATAATGGGTCCTAGAAAACTGTCCCTAGCTAAAAATCAAAATGTTTTATGTCACATAAACCTGCATGGGCACTTATGAAACGTCAGAATATAGTGAGGTAGTGATATGGGGGCAGCATATCCTGAGGAGTGCAGAGGAAAATATTATTACTATTCAGCATACGACAATTTCTGTGGCAAAAACCAATGATATAATGTTTCTTACAATGCTCAACATACTAAGTATTATCATCTTCCATACCTTCGAATATTCCGGTTTATCAGCACCGCCAAACAAACCCGGTTTCCTATAAACCGGGAACCTAACCCTACCCGCACCGCCCTTTAAACCGGGCTTACTATAGAATGGTCTAACTTTACCCGCACCACCGTTTAAGACAGGTTTGGTATAAATTGGAGATTGGGGTTGTTCTGTAGTCGGGGTGGGTAAAGGACGATCGTATACTACCCGTTCGATAGTTGTTTCTATGTGAGGAACCAGATGTTTTTTGACTATATGTGGGTCTTCGTCTTCGGGACTTAGTGTACCATCTCTTGGTACTGGAGTAGCACTCCTACTTTTAGGTAAAGGTAAGGATAATTTGAACACATATTCATCGGTTAATGGAGTAGGGGGGACTGTGGATGGCGTGGGAGTATTAATGGAGCTTGGAGGACTCTGTATCGATACCTGCCTTTCCAAATCTGTCTTTAAAGATAACTTCCTATCTTGGGATTTAGTGGAGAACGATGATTCTTGGAGTACAGCTTCAGATGATTTGCTTAGTGACTCAACTTGTTGTGATACAGCTATTTCTTTTTTAACCGAAGATGCTTGGCTAATTTGGGACACATCAGCAATAGATTGTCGCTTTGTTATTTGAGAAGAGATATCAACTACTGAATCCCTCTTTGTTTGGGATGTAGCACCAATTTCTGAACTGACGGACATCTGGCTGACTTGAGATAGATCTACAATTGATTCTTTCTTTGCTTCGGCCAGACCAATTTGAGTGCTAACATATGCTTTCTCCGACAATTCTTTTGAAGCGTCAATTGTGACTTTGTCTCCCACTTGAACTTTGCTAACAGCAGTTTTGGAAATCAATTCCGATATATCTTCAACTTCAATGATTTCAGGTGATAGGTTAGCGTCGATTTCAACTCTTTTTACTATTTTTAGGGCAGCAAACTCGTCATGAACAGGCTTGTGTTCTTTTGGTTTAATTTTTATAGTTTCTGTTATTTCTACTACTTCTATTGGCTTTGGTTCGATGACTTCAGGTTTTATTTCAACCATTTTTTCAACAGCTTTCTCTTCTTCTACAATGGCAACGGTTTCGTTTTTCATTTCAACATTTGTAAACTCACTCTTCGATTCTTGCACGCTTACTTCTGCTGATTCGGCCACAGAAAGTGATTCATTAATATCGATCGCGACTTTTTCCACTTTTTCAATTTTCTTTTCTTTAATTTCTACAATAGGTTCCACAATCTCCTTCGTTTCTTGTATCACAATTTCTTGAATATCAGTAGATTGTAATGCAGTTTCCTTTTTAAATTCTTCTTGAACTAATTCTTGAGTATCATGCATGACCTCTTCAATCTTCTGTACAGTAGCAGCGCTTTCAGCTGTGACTGTCGCTAGTTTGTGTGTCTCTTCAATAATCTTAGCGGTTTCCAATTCCTTGATAGCGCTTTCAATCGCTACGTTTTCAGCGCTTATTGTTTCTATAGTTTCCACTGCTGTATTGATTTCTTCAGCACTTTGTACTGAAGATGTTTCAGATAAATCAGCAACATATTCTTCAAATATAGCATCCTTGTTTGTGTAAACATGTGACTCTACTATAGCTACATAAGTTTGCTTTGGTGTTTTAGGCTTTTTATGTTTAGTTTCTTGTAAAGTTTCAACGAAACTCTTCTTTTCCATAGTTTCCGAGGAAGATAATTCCTTTTTAGACATTTCACTTCTTTCCATGGAAGTTCTTCGGCTATCTACTTTGTCTAACCATTCTAAAGGATCACTCTCTTTCATAACTTCTTCTTCAATCTTGCTCCTGCTTCTTGATCTTCTCTTAACATCTTCCACTGCGACGGTTTGGAATTCGGATATGACAGCGTCTAGCTTCTGAGTCATATCAGGCGTAAGTCTCTTGTCTGAACGTTGAGCCATCTGAGCTCCTGTTAACGCTTTTTCTGTCTTTTGTTCTTGTTTTACCTCTATCTTTTCAACTTTTGATTCCTGTTTCATTTCTTTAACAGGTACAGGTCTTACTACTTCTTTCTTTTCAACCTTAGTCTCTTGGATAGACTCAACTTTCATATCTCTCTCAATGTTTTGAGAAACTGATTTCATTTCTTGTTTCTTTTCTACGGGTACAGGAGTTACAAGTTGCCTTCTTTCCTGTTTGCTTTCTGCAACTTTAATCGTTGCCTCTTGTCTTTTCTCTACATTCTCAGTGACTACTTGTGAACTCTTTCTCACCTTCGAATCTCCTCTTTCACACGTACGAGTTTCACTCGCAGAAGACCGTTCTAATTGGTTAAAGGCAGGCTGACTCAGTAGGAATCTAGATAAAGCTACCATCACATCAGTCAGATGCAAGAAAAAGGTTCTTAAAAGCAGATCGTAATGGTAGGAAGAATGCACTGTACCTCTAATATTAGGAATAGTTTGTAAACCCATAGTGTAAGATCTCTGCTCAGCAGAACTTTTTTCACCTTTAACACTAGAAACAGCAATTTTCGCAGCCTTTTTGAATTTGGCTTTAATATCAAGCTTACCTTCTTGAGCAGAAGATTCTCGTCTTTTTGATTCTTCTCTAACTTCTTCATGTTGATATTCTTCTGAAATTAGTGATTTTCTGTGTACGTCTTTACCATCATTGGTAACTTTTTCCGATGTTTCTGATTCTTTGAAATATTTTCTTTCTATATTCTGTGAACCATCTTCTTGTGTTTCAATTCTTTCTTCTCTACTCATTTTTCTTTCGGCGTATTCTTTGTTTTCAGTTTTATCTACGATTTCAGATGATTTTTGTGTTTTTTCAGACTTAACTGATTTTTGTTTCTTTTCAGATTCTGACTTTTGTTGGACTTCAGAAGAAGTAATCTCTTCATCGACCGCTTTTTTTACCTCCTCAGCCACAGACACAGCTCTCTCAATACTCTCTTCTACAACTGTCATTGCTGTTTCTTCTATTGTCTCCAAGTCGATCTTTTGCCTCATCTTCTCAATATTTTGCAATTCTTCTCTTATTGATTCTTCCTCTACTTCTTCTCTAAACATTTCCTTTCTTTCCATAGATTTACTATCCTTTCTCATACTCTCTTCATGTTTTATGACTTCTTCACTAATTCTCACTCCCTTATTTTCAATTTTAACATCTCCTTTCATGCTTTCTCTTCTCACATCTTTGGAAAAGACTTCTCCAGTCGTAGAATCAACAAGTTTAGTTTCTTTCGTAACATCAACTATTTCTAAATCTTTACTCAAACTCTTAACATGCTTTTCGTACTTAAGTAGCTTCTCAGTGATTTCAACATTCTGCTTAAATCTGGTTCCATCTGGATCATATTGCTCAGAAATAGGCAACTTATACTTACTGTCACCCAATTCATGTTTACTAAACGCGTTGATAAGATAATCGGGATCATTATCAATAGGAGTCTTCCCAAATTCATCACGATAATTAGGATTAAGGATGATTGGGTCTTCTAAAGGAGGGACTTCGACTATGGGTTCAGTTGAAAAGGGACGGTAAGGTTTTGTTGGAGTTACAAAAGGAGAAGCAGTAAGGGACCTCGATTCTGTCAATCCTGGAGAATTTCCGAACTCTATAGGGTGGCTGCCAATGTCCGAGGGTTCTACGAATTGTTGTATTTGAAAGACTACCTCAGTCGGTTCCGATTGTTGGCCTAAAATTTCCTCGTAATCGTAACAGAGGGGCTCTGCGTCGTCCAGAACCGGGTCGTAGAGACCGCTGTAACAAAGAGAAAGGTTGGTTTAATATGTGCATCTTCTGGACACTTTTCCCGTTGATAACGATGCTGACAATTTGTTTAATACGCTTTGATTCTTTGCAGAGTCAAATTACAATTTTTGTCTGTCTGTCTGTTTGTTCCCGCTAATCTCTGAAACGGTTGGACCGATTTTGACGGGACTTTCGCTGACAGCTGATGTAATAAGGAGTAACTCAGACTACTTTGATTTTAAAATTTTATAAATTAAAAGTAATAAAAATATAACTATTCCGCGCGGAAGAAGTCGTGGGCACAGCTAGTCATTATCTAAAAAAACTTTTTCCAAAAAAAAAACAACCGACTTCCAAAAAAACACTACAAAGTGAAAAATAACTTTAATTTCGGAAGTCGGTGTCTTTGGAGCTGTATTTGAATTTTTTGTCACCGCCTTCCGAAATTAAAGTTATTTTTCACTTTGTAGTGTTTTTTTGGAAGTCGGTTGTTTTTTTTTTGGAAAAAGTTTTTATTTTTCACTTTTTAGTGGTGCACATGTGCTTACCCCTTCACAGCATACTGGCGTGATGTTATGTTATGAACTGGTGTAAGCAATAGACAGAGATGAGATTTCAGCAATCCCAGTCCATTTGCTATCATTTATTGAGGAGTTCCGTTGTCTATCTCCAAAGTTCTTCATCAAATCTTCACCAAATTGAAATGAGACCACTACGAGAAAGTATTCTTCCAAAAAATACCTAAATCGCTTTGTGTGCCTATAAAATTTGAAGAGTTCTCTCTATTTCTCCAAGATCCCATCATCAGATCCTGACTTGATGATCATGGGACCACCTGGGAAGTATACCCTTTCAAACAAAATCCAAATCGGTCCAGCCATCTTCGAGTAATCGGGGAACATACATAAAAAAAAGAAAAAAAAAAAACAAAAAAAAAAAAAAGGTTCCGACGAATTGATAACCTCCTCCTTTTTGAAGTCGGTTAAAAATAGTCAAAAAATAAATTAAAATAGTTTGATGAGTGTTTATTGGGGTCATTAACCGCAGGTAATGTTGTTGCGTACAGCCGTAGGTCCCGGCTGTCATTCGTGGATCTTTGACAGTCGTTACAGGTTGTCAGAAGTCCGTATTACCAAGGGGTATCGTGTTACTCAGTAACTGGGTTGTGGAAGTCAGATAAGCAGTCACTCCATGAAAAATACTGGTATTCAGCTGCATCCGGTTAGACTGGAAGCTGACCCCAATATAGTCGGGCAAAATACATGATTTTTGAAAAAAAAACATATGATAAAAGTTACTAAAATTGATTCAGTAATCAATTATACCTCATTTATTATAGCTTTAGAAAAAAGAGGCTCGTAGAAGCAGGAGTGCAAAACATTTTATTTCAAAGTTAAGCTCTAACTTTTTTGGGTAGATTTAAGACAGTACTAAATACTGAGATAAACGAAGTAAAAGTAATGTTTATTTTAAATAATGTTCTATTTACAATAACATCTTCATCACACATTACAAACCTACAACAAAACCAATGAATGAAACAAACAATCACATGATGATTTAAATCTAAATAAGATTTTAAGGAAATAAAATATATATTTTTTACAATACTTTATTTTAGATAACATCTTACGACCCACAATACGTTGGTAAAACTTCGTCGTCATCAGCTAATTTAGTTACTCGGTGTTGTTCACTCCTGCTTCTTTTAGGTTTTTAGCATTGACACTTTAATTTTTTTGGCATAAATCGTAACTGCAACACGTTTAATGTAATTTTGTTACGAAGTGTACATTAAAAAGAACCTTTTTACACGCTTTATATTAGCTTCACTTGTATGTCAGTATGTAACTCTCCGTGGGTAATTTGCGCGCCTGCGGCCTTCCTTGGTTCTGGTAGCCGTTTTTTATAAACTTTGCTTTAAGTTACGCTTTACTACGCGCGCGCGCGCGCGCTACGCGTTTTTTTGTTAGCTTCACTTGTATGTTTGTTGGTTTGTTTGTTTGTATGTTTGTATGTAACCGACTCCTTTGAGCGCGATTTTGACCCACTTTAAACGGTCAGATTTCATTGAAACTTTGTAAACTTGTCGAGGACCGATGACAAATCAATAATTTAAAAAAAAATAGATAAAATTAAAATAAAAGGAAAAAAACACGTTTTTGTAGTTAGCAGAACTAAAAAATAGAAAATAAATAATAGTTTAAAAAACTAAAAAACACGCTTTAAAAACCTAACTAAAAAAGGAGAAAATAATTTAATTCAATTAAAAAGCGTGGGGTGCTTGACATTAATTGATTATAAAAATACCTCAAAAAGCACCCCACGCTTTTTAATTGAATTAAATTATTTTCTCCTTTTTTAGTTAGGTTTTTAAAGCGTGTTTTTTAGTTTTTTAAACTATTATTTAACTTCTGTCTAATGCTATTGTAAATGGAGTATAGGTACAAACTACTTTCAGGTCTTGCGTCTATTCTGTTACACCTTGTATAAGGTAATTAATAATGACAGAAGAAACAATTTATTTCATTCCCATAAACCCAAAATAAAGATGCGCTTACACGAGCAACTAAAATTGCTCCGTCCTGGTCAATTCTCGTCAACTATGACGTCACGACTACATCCAGCAATTTAGAGAAATGGCAACATGTAGCAACCTGTTGCCAGAGATACGGCCACGCAATACCATGCAATATGGAGCAACTTAAAAAAAACTAGGCTATACGCCCATCCTCCGCCGCCTCCACCGGTTCCTCTCGCAAAAACGACACGTAGTTATACGAACAAACGAGACAGAAAGAAAATTGAATATTATCAAAACAATTGGAAATTTGGCAACTCATATTGGCGACATTGAGAAATGTGAAATATATGGAGCAATTAAAAGCAATATTCCCAAAACAATTGCCGCATTTTATTGTTGTTGCACCAGATTGCTCCACTTAATTGATCCAGATTGATTAATTAGTGTTGCCGAGCAATGATTGCTCAAATGCCCGTGTAAAAGGACCAATTCCGTCTGCTAGGAACCATTCATATTTTTAGTGATTAGTTAAAAGAAAAATAAAAGTGGGTTGTCATGGTATGTGATGCGGAGGAAATGTCGTGAGGAAAGTTCTGAGAATGGATTTCAATGGCTATAAGAGTAGGGACAGACAAAAGAAATGATGGATGGACTGTGTGAAAGATGATAGGGCTAAAAAGGGGGGTTACTAGAAGAAAGAGACATGATAGGCCAGCGTTGCCAGACGTCCCGATTTTTTGACCGAAATAGAGTGTCCCGCGCGGGACAGGGTCAGTCCCGCTTTTCGAGATTGCGGTGCGATTATGAGTATGGTAAAGTAACGTATTTCCGTTAAAATACATTTTTTACGACTTTCTATATCATGGTAAACTTAATTTTAAACTCAAAAAGATAAGTAATAATAAACTCGGTTAATAAAAACACGAGTGATCATTTACGTTATTTTATTAAGTCCCGCTTTCGAAGAAAGTATCCAGCTTTTTCACTCGAAAAGTATAAAAACCCCGCTTTGCCTGTAAAAAAATAATAGTTTAAAAAACTAAAAAACACGCTTTAAAAACCAAAGTAAAAAAGGAGAAAATAATTTAATTCAATTAAAAAGCGTGGGGTGCTTTTGAGGTATTTTTATAATCACTTAATGTCAAGCACCCCACGCTTTTTAATTGAATTAAATTATTTTCTCCTTTTTTAGTTAGGTTTTTAAAGCGTGTTTTTTAGTTTTTTCAACTATTATTTATTTTCTATTTATTAGTTCTGCTAACTACAAAAACGTGTTTTTTCCTTTTATTTTAATTTTTCTCATTTTTTTTTTTTAATTATTGAATAGTCATCGGTCCTCGATAAGTTTACAAAGATTCAATGAAATCTCACCGTTTAAAGTTGGTCAAAACAGCGTCCAAAGGAGTCGGTTACAAACAAACAAACATAAACAAACATACAAGTGAAGCTAATATAAAGCGTGTAAAAATCTGGCAACGCTGTGTTAGGCCGACCACAAATAAATTGGGATAAAGGGCTGGAGAATTATTATGATTCTGATTAGAACTTTGAAAAAGTGCGATGAAATAAATCTTAATATAATATTGAAAATGGCTACTAACATTATCATAGTCATATCTATAATATCGAGTTATAACTATCGATAATAATCTCACTTCACTCACGCTTTGACCACTCATGTTTATTTAAAAAAAAAGCTGTCTGACAGCTACAAGATCAAAAGAGGATGGTTATCAAAGAAATACTGACTGATTAAAACGATTGGCTAACAGTGCGTTTAAAAATAAACTTCAAATGACTTTGAAAGTTCATCGTCTCCTGTCCTTATACTAATTTATTTGTGGTCTCTCCCACACTTCTCTATTAATCATCATCTCCGTAGTGACACCCTTTCTAACCATATCATCTATCACACAGTCCATCCATGGTTTCTTTGGTTTTCCCCTACTCTTAAAGCCACAAATAAAAATTATAATTAGGTACTTGAGAGCAATTGAATTGGTTTTTGAGTTTTCTTTTAATCCTACTAATATTATAAAATAAATTGAAAGTTTCTATGTTTAGATATTTAGATGTTATGTTTGGAAGTTTCTTATTCAATCACGCAACAACGGCTGAACAGATTTGGATGAAATTTGGTACACTGATAGAATATAACCTGGATTAACACATAGGATACTTTTTTATCCCGGTAGTATGTTCCCGGGGGATAATTTTCGACCTACACGCGGGCGAAGCCACTGTCAAAAAAAAAAAACAAAATCCAATTCAATTGCTCTCAGCTCTTTACTTGAAGTTGACAAAATACAACTCAGCTTATCTCTTGAGGAAATATCAGCGTGATGTTAAGTTTCATTTAAATAGAAATTCGTAAGAATGATAAATGTGCTAATAAAGGAAATGTAATAGGTATCTAATCATATTTTTCATAACAATTTTATAATTCCCCAAACATATTTTATCAAAAGTTTACAATTTATTTTCATACACTAAAATTGAAACACGAAAGCATTTATTTCAATTAAACCATTTACATACACTTTTGAACCGTCAGTCACTAAGATGAAGCTAGTTGCCTATTCCAAAGCGTAATTGGTTCATACGGAGAAGGCTGAAGCTAGTTACATATTCCAAAGCGTAGATAGTTCCTATGGAGAAGAATGGGCAAGAAACTCCATAGACACTCTCAAAAACAAAAAAGATGTTTTTATCCTAAAGCAAATCCTTAGAAAAGAAAAGGTTCTTAATAATTTAAAATAAGATTTCAGGCAATTTTAATGTAACATTTTTTTTACGTAACAATTATGTAAACACTTTACTAAAGTCCGTTCCACTTTCTTTGAGTCTGTTAAAATGATATATTAAACACTTTGTGCATGTGTGATTTATATAAGTGTCACTGTCATTTCTACACTGCTTACACTACAATATAGTAAGATATCACAAAATACTCACTGGTCCTTATAGAGCAAGTAAAACCTCATTTTTACAACAACAAAAAAAACTATCTAACTAAATAAAATCGATCGTTTTCGCGCCGTTCTCAACTGTCAAATGAAAAATCAAAAGCCAAATACAGATTAGAAACACGTTTATAAGCACGGCAAAGAATTTAAAAGGACAAACGGCTATTTTTATGTGACATTAATGACTAATTTGGTATCGGCTGTCAATACTAGTTAAATTAGAATTGGCAAAGTATTGTGATCAGCGCCCTAATTGCGTAACACGCGATTAATCATAATCGGTTTCATTTTGACAGTTCAACAATATTCATTGCGTTATTTACGTTGATAAGCAGACACATTTTTCGAACATATGAAGCAATGGTTTAGCCATCTATTTCGAAACGAAACAGATTATGATTAATCGTGAGTTACACAAATAAGGTGCCGGTCGGTAACGCGGTAGTCAAGTTCTTTTAACACGCTTTATATTAGCTTCACTTGTATGTCAGTATGTAACTCTCCGTGGGTAATTTGTTATTAGCTTCACTTGTATGTTTGTTTGTATGTAACCGACTCCTTAGAGCGCGATTTTGACCCACCCTAAACAGTCAGATTTCATTGAAACTTTGTAAACTTATCAAGGACCGATGACAATTCAATAATTTAATAAAAAAGGAAAAAAATATATATAAAAAACACGTTTTTGTAGTTAGCAGAACTAAAAAATTGAAAATAAATAATAGTTTAAAAAACTAAAAACACGCTTTAAAAACCAAACTAAAAAGAAGAAAATAATTTAATTCAATTAAAAAGCGTGGTGTGCTTGACATTAATTGATAATAAAAATACTTCAAAAAGCACCCCACGCTTTTTAATTGAATTAAATTATTTTCTTCTTTTTAGTTTGGTTTTTAAAGCGTGTTTTTAGTTTTTTAAACTATTATTTTTTTTTATTTTTTTTATTACAGATGCTTTTAATAACGCCTTTTCTTTCTATGTCATTTTCAAATATATATTCAGTATTATTTCAACATTTAACATAACTAACTATTTACGCTAGGTACCAAATTAAATTACTAACACATCATCTGCCTACCCTTTTCCCAAGTCGGGGTCGGCTTCCAGTGTAACCGGATGCACCTGAATACCAGTACTTAACATGGAGCGACTGCCTATCTGACCTTCACAACCCAGTTACTGGGTAACACGATACCCCTTGGTAAGACTGGTTGTCAGACTTTCGGGCTTCTGACGACCCGTAACGACTGTCAAAGGTCCACAAATGACAGCCGGGACCAACGACTTAACGTGCTTTCCGATGCACGGAGGGGTCTTGGTATGTAAATATCACCCATCCACGGACCAACCGCGACAAGCGTAGCTTGACCTGATCGATCGACCCGTGCGGCTGGTACCTATTACTTAGCCACAAGCACCTCGAGCCGCTTAGCCATAAGAGTGGGACAGCGTAAGCTAATAAAAACACAAAAAACAAAATCTTACCGTAGCACTCCCACAGTGAGGCTGTGACCAGACTCCTCAACTCTTCGAGTGGCTGCGTCAACAGACATGTCAATCGCTTCTTCACCATTGATGGTCAGGATATTGTCTCCATTCAGCAGACCAGCTCGTTTCGCAGGGGAGTCTGGTTCGATCTGAAAATAAGGTATAACGCTGATACTTAGATGATGGAAAGAAAGAAAGAAAATACATTTATTAAGCTCAAACTAAAGCCACACAATATACAGCAGGAAAGAGTAAAAACATTTTTTTTTTTTAAGTGTAACATGGTATTTCGGAACCAAGAACTAAGTATAGTGTGCCTCACTGCTGCGGCAAAAAGGCTTAGCAGTGCATGGTAAATCTGTAAATGTCTCACCGTGAAAACTTGAGTGAACTAAGCTTAGGGTGAGCTGGCAATAGTGTCAATCCGTACCATCAGGTGGAATGACACCCTTAGAGCTCTAAAAGGGGGTGTCATTCCAATAAAAAATCTCATCGGGAAAACTTAGGTGAAGTGAGCTCACTTCACCTAAGTTTTCACGGTGAGATTTTTACAAAATAGACCGGCAGTTCAGCAAAATGACAAACAACTAGTGCCTGACGATAGTGTTCAACTGGATAGAACTGGTTTTCGACTGATAGCTTTTAAATGTACCTACTTAAAGTGGAAGCGACAGGATAACCCACGGAATTCCAATTTTCTTACGTTTTCTAATTTCTTTGCATATTCAACCTACAAAGTACCCACTGCTGGGACACAGGCCTCCTCTCTGTGAGAGGGAGTGAGCCGTAATCCACCACGCGGGCCCAGTGCGGGTTGGTAGATGTCACATGTCTTCGAATTTTTGGTTCTAGGACATCCCGGTTTCCTCACAAAGTTTTCCTTCACCGTTTTGAGAGCAGTGGTGATGAAATTATATACACAAAGTAATGCGCCTGGCTGGGTTCGAACGCACGACCTACAACTCGTAGGCCGCGGCCATTAGCACTGGGGCACCACTGTTCTCACTCTCTGGATTCACCAGCAGACTTAGCACGAGAACCGTAGAGAAGCGTTTTGTCTACGGAAGAGCAGACAAAAATTACGTTTCCGTGTAGACAATTGAGAGTTTTGTACCGAGAAACGTAGACAAGCGATTTCTATTCTACGGTAGAGTAGAAATAGAAAGCGTCATGCTAACAATGTTTTGTTTGAACTAAAATACACAAAAAAAAACATACAATGAAAACATAAAATGTCTGTGATCCAACTTTCATCCATATGAAAAACATTGTACTCATAACATTTGAGGGTTGCCCTCGATTTCCCTGGGATTCCATGATCAGATCATGACTTGGTGCCAATGGGACCACCTCAGGAGTATACTCTTTCAAATAAAAAAAGAATTTTGAGAAACGGTTCAATAATGGGGGAGAAATCGATTAACATACATAAAAATTAAAAAGAAAATACATACAGTCGAACATAGAACCTCCTCCTTTTTTGAAGTCGGTTAGTGACCTTTTGTTTCTCTATTTTTGACATCGCACAGTAGATATCCTTTTACAATCTGTTATTTAGTATTTCGTTTATAACGATCTCTGTCTAGGTCCTTATAAATGTAGACTATTTCATAAGAATATTTCTTCCCAAACTGTCTAAATCACACTGACAACAAACTTTCTACTCGACGGCCACAAAGTATATACGATTATCTACAAAATCATGATTAGTTTAGAACGCATAATTGTGATAAATTAATAGAAAATCATAGCTATCTTCTCCTATTGTACATCATTTAGTTAATAGTCAAGTCTATTCTTCCGTCGACAAATCGGTTCTCGTGCTAAGGCTGCTGAATACCAGTAATTTACATGTAGCGACTGCCTATCTGACCTCCACAACACAGTTACTGGGTAATACGATACTTCTTGGTAAGACTGGTTGTCAGACTTTCGGGCTTCTGACGACCCGTAACTATATTGTCAAAGATCTACGAATGACAGTCTAGACCAGGGGTTCAACATGATTTCCTAGGCACGTAGGTGGTATACAAAGATGGACCCATCCACAGAAAGATCGATCGACACGTGCTGCTAGTATAACTTAGCCACAATCCCCACCTGTTTATAATTAGAGGGGTTTATAGTCAATTAAGGCAATGGTCCTTAATTGACTATAAACGAAAGTCTTTCACCAGTGTGTGTTGCCAGTGATGACCTATGGCACAGAAACGTGGTCGCTCACAATGGGCCTTATCAGAAGGCTAAAAGTCACCTAAAAGGGCAATGGAGAGGGCTGTACTTGGAGTTTCCCTACGCGATCGTATCAGAAATGACGGGATCCGCAGGAGAACCAGGGTTACCGATAAAGCCCGAAAAATTGCCAAACTTAAGTGGCAGTGTGCAGCGCACATTGCTCGCAGAACAGATGGCCGATGGGGCCGGAAGGTTCTGGAGTGGCGACCGCGTACTGCAAGACGTAGCGTTGGAATTACACCCACAAGGTAGACCGATGCCGCTGGAATCCGGTAGATGTGAGAAGCACATTTCCGGTCGTAGTGGCGGTGCTTGGGGGAGGATTATGTCCAGCTGTGGGCGTCTTTCGGCTGAAATGTTGATGATAATGATAGTTAATTAGATAAGTTACCGAATTATATAATTATATTACATTGATTGGTTACGAAATGGGCGCAAGGGCGCGTGGCTCGCTGCCAAACTAATTGTGTATCGACAGCGATGGATTTATTTCAGTACCAATGTCAATCTAGACTTTAGAGGCAAGTGACAGCTGATTCGGTGTTACGTGTTTGTTTTTAACTGACTTCAAAAGCCGGAGGTACTCAATTCGAGTGAATTCACCGACCAACATTCACAAACTTGCCAGTCATGATTTCAAGCTATTAATAAAATTTGTAGTGATTTTATTTACTAATTGTTAATGTTGAAAACCTAGTTAAGTAGTTTGATATGGAATTGCTTTAAACCAGGTTTGTATGTAGGTAAGAGTTTAAAAGCATAAATATTTATACTGAAAAAGGTGTGTTCATTTCATACCAAAACGCCACTTCCTATTACTTATAGCTAATGTGCGCTTTAAGCGTTCTCTGCTACTGTTATTTATGTCCTTAGCAAAGCTCATTCGGATAAGGAGACCAAGAGACCCGTAGCACAGGTTTTACTTAGTATGGGCTCCTGTCTCCCATCGTCAACCTTTTAAAAATATAAACTGTGTAACTAATGTGTTTCCCGTCTCTGGGCCGTTTATGGAAGTGTCAAAGTCATTGTCCCAGTGGCAGTCATGGAATTAGTAAGTACTATTTAATATAGTACATTATATTTCCATAACCATTCCCGGATATTAAACTCCTTAGAGGCAGTGCAAAAAAAAATGGAGCTTCACAGGATTCGTATAGCGCCATCCCCTTTTTGCATTGGACCAATGTTGTCTTTGACACTTCACCTTTACGCGGACCACTGACCGATAAATTGACAGGACCTAGAACCCCGCTTTGTTGATTCTAACTTTTGGTGTGTTAATGTTATTCTTGGAAAATCAACTACCAAATGGTATGTTATCTCCGAAATTACGAGCAAGAAACTTAGTAAAATAACAACAATTGACATCATGAAAGACGTTTAAATTCTCGATACAAGAATACCAGGAAATGTTTTGAGACAAAATATTTTTACTAGTATTTCCTTTATTCCTTTCAATATACATATAAATTACATTTTTAAATATTAGTATAAAATTATATAAAAACATTTAAAAATATAAAAAATAGTAGCCCACCGGTATCGGGAACAAGGTCCAAGCTACCGGCGGTCAGGGCTCCAGAGAGAGGAATCTCCTAACAATGCGAGCCGTGTCCAGGAGTACCGCTTTCTGGATCAAGCCCTTGATCCAGCTGCCCAACGAGAGCCTCCTTAGGTGTTGGTCGAGGCTCTTTGGAATCAAACCATTGGCTGATAAGACTATCGGTACAATGATCGCTGAGTCCACATCCCACATGTCGACAACCTCGCGAGCCAAGTCAAGATACTTGATTTGTTTATCTTTCTCGGCTTTCACGAGGTTCCCGTCATGCGGGACCGTTATGTCAACGATCATTGCACGCCGCTCTAGTCGATCCACCACCACTATATCAGGCTTATTGGCAACAATTTACTAGTATTTATTATTAGCTATATTACTCAATGTATATGGTTAAGTAACTACCTACAGCCGTACGAGGTAATCTATCAGGTTAAGCTTCACTTGCCGCGCTTGGTCCAAAGATGGGTGACCATTCTTATATACCAAGACTCCAACGAACCTCGGGAAGCACGTTAAGCCCGTGTTGGTACCGGTTGCCATTCACGCATCTTTGACAGGTGTCAAAAGCGCGAAAGTCTGACAACCAGTTACTTACCGAGGCCGCTACCCTGTAACTGGTTTGTGGGGTCAGTGGGTCAGATAGGCTGCATCCGGTTAGACTGGAAGGGGACCCTAATTTAATTGAAATAAAAAGCAATACCTACTAAAAAAACCAACAACAACAAACAACTTTTTTAGAATATTTCTTTGACAGTCGGTTGTTTTTAATTTTTCTTAAAAACTTTTTGACTACAGTGTTCGCTCCCATTGATCATCTGGTAGGTAAGTAGTTAGACTGTGGTTATCGGTCATGCTTAGCATAATCAAGCAGCCTGTAATGTTCCCACTGTTGGGACACAGGCGTCCTCTCTGTGACAGAGAGTGAGCCGTAATCCACCACGCGGGCCCAGTGCGGTTTGATGAATGTCACATGTCTTCAAATTTTTGGTTCTAGGACATGCCGGTTTCCTCACGATTGTTTCCTTCACCATTTTGAGAGCAGTGGTGATGAAATCAAATACACAAAGTAAAGTGAGGTCAGACCCTTCACCACCCGCATCCGTTACTCTAATTTGAACCCACAGCTCCGCAGCTTCGCCATAAGAAGCGAGGACATCACGCCTACATAAATATATTTCTTTTTTACTGCTTAATTTCTGCACTTTGAGCGGATCAACGTTATAATATGTAAAATGTTTTAAACGCTAATTGATACAACGTTTAATCACGTCAGCAAAAAAATTGTCTTTCTTTTAAAGAAAGTGTATTTAAAACGGCTGTGGCCATTACCAATTTCTCCAAGCTCTGTCATTGCGCCGTATCACTTTAAACTTTCGGACTGTTTGCAACAGCGCCACTCCACGGTAGTTTTTTTTGTACATTTTATAAACTACACACACACATACATTCTAATTACGCACACATTCTCAAATGAGCTCATCTGAGCCTGAAACGTTCTGCCAGAGGTGCGGGTTGTTCGAAAGAGATACCGCGGCCCCTGGCACACAGGCAACTGAGGGAACACGGGTGGATTTTAGTCAGTAAAAGTCTGACACGCCCTCCTGCTCCATCCAGAGCGGGAGAAGTTATTTGATGATTTCCAACCACCGTAAAAAAATCATTCTTTTTATGACTCTTAGACTTACCTACACTTATTTATAAAATCTGCATGTTTTCTCAAGCCGTCAAAAACGTGCGAAGTCAGATCAGAAGGCCAATTCACGTAATTAAAAACGTTCACAGTCTAGTCGCAGTCTCATCTCAGCGACAATAAAACGTCAAGAAGTTGTCAAAAATGTATGGAAACTCTAGGTATTTTTGACAGATTGAGACAGATCGAACTGTGAACGTTCTTAAAATTACGAGAATTGCCCCTCTGGGTCGCGAGAATAGGATTCAGTTAAGTATGACATTTTTAGTTACCTTCTCAATAGTTAAAGGCATATCGTCGTCACCTCCTCCGAAGATCTCGAAACCCCAAGGCTCATCCACATCGCGAGATAAACGAACATCTAGCGCCATCTATTGGACAAAAGAAAAAGTACTATAATAAAAACAAAAAAACAAGCCCTCCCTGCCCCCCGCCTCTGCCCTTTGTTTAACAAATTGAATGTTTTCATTCATTCATTCAAATAAGGACTTGAATGAATGAATGAATGAAAACATTTGCTCACTGACGATGTTGATCCGATCCAGGCGTGGATCCAGGCTTCGACCAATGCCTAAAATATCGGAAGTCGGTAACAAAAAAATTTAATACATGTCCAAAGACACGGACTTCCGAAATTAAAGTAGTTTTGTTTTTACTTTCTGATTTTTTCAAATGGATTCCCATTTTTTCTTCCTGAATAATGCCTCTAGAGCATTTTTTTTTCATAAAATCAAGTTCTGCCGTAAACACGTCCCTGTCATTTTCTTTTTTTCAGCAACTAATTATTAAAGAAAATATGACCCTTTAAAAATTACAAAAAATGTCTTATTTTTACCGCCGTGATTAGAGGACTACCAGACAAATTAGAAAAAAGAATGATAGGAACCTAAACATACTCTTTCTTAAAATATTAATTTTAAAATATAATTGAATCGGCTCAGTTTTCGAGGAGAAAAAAGGGGAATACGAAACGTCGATTTCGTCAACATTTTTGTGATAATTTCAGTCTGAGCTGCAGCTGTCCCTATCACACTCTACGGGGGCAGACTTACCGACAGCGCGACGGCAATAGTTTATTCAAATAGGTACCTATTTTTCAAATTCCTCGCAGGCCCCGTCCCCTCTTAAGCGATGGTCCCGGCTGTCAATCGTGGATCTATGACAGTCGTTACGGGTCGTCAGAAGCCCGAAAATCTGACAACCAGTCTTACCAAGGGGTATCGTATTACCCAGTAACTTGGTTGTGGAGGTCAGATAGGCAGTCGCTCCATGTAAAATACTGGTATACAGCTGCATCTGGTTTGACTTGAAGCCGACTCCAACATGGTTGGGAAGAGACTAGGCAGATGTTGAAATAAACGCACAGTCTTCTAGCCATAATCCAACCATCGCATCGTTTTGGAACACTTACGTTCCGTTCTTAAGGGCCTACGCCCCGTTTGGTAGCGTAACACGGTCACTTTATGAACCGTACTGCTCATTAACGGCTTGTCTTGAAGATTTGAAAAATATATGATATGCTATAGATTCATATAGATCAATTTGCCCGAAGTACTTTTTTTGTATGGTTAATACTTTTTCTGTAAAAAAATATTTTCCAACACGCAATATTTTGGCTTCTATTCCATACTCCTACTAAACGGCTTCGTTATTTGGAAAAAAAATACACTGAAAAATAGATAGTTAGAGGTACCACAGAATCGCCGAAGCACAATTGTAAATTAATCAAAGGAATATCCCCATTTTGAGATAAAGGCTCAGAGGTGCCCTGCGCGGGCGCGGGCGGCAGTCGTGCTTTAGCATACAAACGGGAGATGAGGATACTATGGGCCTTAACACTTTTGACAGACATTACGCGGAGTCAGAAGCCTGAAGAATGACCTTGAAACGTGCAAAACCGTGATGACGATAAGAAATTAAATAAAACGTTTAATTACCTTCACATAAGTCTTCACAAGCGAACTGAGACACGGTTAAAATTTAACTAACGGATACTTTTGGCAAGGGTTCACGTTGACACCAATTTTTCTAGTTATCTGGGCTAGAGACCTACATTTAACTGGCTCAACGGAGACCTAGAATTAAATTGTTTGTACATACTCATCAATTGATTCATTGTGAAAGTAATTGCTTAGTAATAGCTAGCACCCTAATTGCGTCACACACTATTTTGAATTATTTTGAAGGATAAACTCAAACTCAACTCAAACTGAAAGCATTTATTTCAAATAAACCAATTACAGGCACTTTTGAATTGTCAAGGTCGGTGAGTTAGCGTGGTGGGTACCTATGGAGAAGAACGAGCAAGAAACTCCATGGACACTCTTTTAAATCATGATATTCTTCCAAAAAGTTGGTTACATCAATATATTGAAATTATCAATGTGAGAACGTTGTAAAAAAACGTTCACATTAAAAGCGTCCGTAATGAAAACAAAAATAAAATAACAATTCAGAAATTAAAATAAGCCGTGGGATCTAAAGATGACCAGTCCCTACTGGCGGCGCCCGTTCACGAACATGACGTATGGATCAGCACCATTCAGCTCAACCATTTTGAAGAATGTCATTTGTGGATCTTTGACAGTCGTTACGGATCGTCAGAAGCCCGAAAGTA
The DNA here is from genome assembly GCA_947359405.1 of Antitype chi. Classification (NCBI taxonomy): domain Eukaryota; kingdom Metazoa; phylum Arthropoda; class Insecta; order Lepidoptera; family Noctuidae; genus Antitype; species Antitype chi. The sequence goes on from OX375837.1 coordinate 1,629,820, forward strand.
TGACAACCAGTCTCACCAAGGGGTATCGTATTACCCAGTAACTGGGTTGTGGAGGTTAGATAGGTAGGCAGTTGCTCCATGTAAAATACTGGTATTCAGTTGCATCCGGTTAGACTGGAAGCTGACCCCAACATGGTTGGGAAACCGCTAGGTAGATGATGATGATTGCATTTCCCTTGCTTCAAATTTGTCTGCTCAACAACGTAAGCTATTCTTATTATTCCCTCGCTGGAGTCTGTATTATTTGTGCGCACCTTATGCCAACGTTACGAGAACTCATAGGTACGTTTTTCGATTTAATAGCCATTTCTTAATGTGTTGGACGTACCTGGTACCTGTTAAGACAGGCCTATACTGTCCTCTCATACCTATTAATACACTGTAATTTGAACAATGTCATTATAATCAGCCTATCTGACCTCCGCAACAACCCAGTCAAGGTCACACGACACCCCAAGGTAAGACTGCTTGCGGGGTTCTGACTACCCGTATAAATTGCCAAAGAAATATCCCAGAAAAGGTCATAAGTAATATTTTTACACGCTTTATATTAGCTTCACTTGTATGTTTGTTTATATGTTTGTATGTAACCGACTCCTTAGAGCGCGATTTTGACCCACTTTAACGGTCAGATTTCATTGAAACTTTGTTACAAAGTTTCAATAAACAAATTCAAGTCAATTCAGTTTCAATATTTTCTTGACATGTAAGTGATTATATAAATACCTCAAAAAGCTCCCCACGCTTTTTAATTGAATTAAATTAAGTAGTTGAAAATTAGGGCATCCAGATCAAAAAAAGATCTGGATACCCTAATTTCCACTATTTGAAATGAGACTTGTAATCGTTAACCTGAATAGTGTCTTCTAGAACTAAGTATCTATTCAAAACACCTCTTACTCGAAACTTATGTTCATAATCCTATAATTGAATAGTACTAATCTATTCTATTCAGACATATACATCTATTCAGTATAATGTATGTACACACGGTGACAAATCAGGCTATACATTCCCACTATAAGTTGACTTCACACTGTACGAAAAGTGTATACAATGCAAGGTTAACTAAACCTGGAAATATATAGCTTGATATGTAGTCGTGTGTACCTATGTAATACGAATGATTATATTTTATTCAATGTATCGTAATTTATAGCATCACAAACTTACGAACACTACTAAGTGCGCAAATGTTTACATTATTCCCGTAAAGGAAACTGAATGCATTCCAACCTAAGTCTGTCTCTGTAACCATGCAGATATATGTTTATGTGAGACTCACTGCTATAGAATGTGATTCAGTCGTGTCAATGTTTATTTATAAAAATACTAGCTTTGCCCGCGCTTCCGCCCGCGTGGATGTCGGTTATCGCGTAAAGAAGTAGCTTATGTCCTTCTCCATATCCCATGCTATATCTTTTCCAAATTTCATAATGATCGGTTCAGCGGTTTAGACGCGAAAGCGTGACAGATAGACAGACAGAGTTACTTTCACATTTATAATATTAGTAGGGATTAATAGATTCCTACCTAATCAAATAGGTACCTAACTATACCATCTTTAATTTAAAGAATGTATAACATTGAATGATCAATTTAAATTACCTACTCATATGAGTTTTATCTGGTAGGTATACCTACTTTCTTATAGATAAAAATGTTAATTGAAAGTCAGACATTAGTTAAACTGTTTATTTTTCATGTAAATACATTTAATTAATTACATTATCCTTTATCTTCCAATTTGCTTGATTACAACTTTAAACTAACTTAACTAAAAATAAAATATTTATTATTTTAAAATAAACTTAACTATACTGTATTTTACTTATCAAATCTTTAGCACACCTGTAAAGATCATCACTAAATACATTTTCAACAATATGCTGAGCACATACATCAGCCTTACAGTCACATAATTTAGAACCATTGAATTCTTTGACATCAAAGATTTGAATACGTATTATTTTACGGTGAGGACCCTTTACAGATTTTTTAACAAACGAATACATAATTTCATTTCCTCTTCGTTTATTACCGATGTTGTTACTGGTACTGCAGTGCAGTTCATCTCCAAATTGGAATGGTCTTTCCATACGTACATTTTGACACGGTGATAATGGTGGTGAAATGGGGGAGTATGTTGCGCTCGGTCTTTCTCTCTCCAAATAGTTCATTACATTTTGACGTAATGTTTGTGCAGCTGGGATTGGTGAGTATGATGGGGTAGAGATGAAAAGATCACCGGATTCCTGAAACAAAATACATTCAAATAAATAAACATCGACTGTATAACTTATTATAAAAAAAACGACAATTACAATAATAAAAAGAGATATCATAAAGAGTTACCTACATTTTAATTGAAATAAATAAAACTAAATAAAAGTTGTTGATTTACTTACCGACATTGTAGATGAAGAAAGTTCACAACAGTGTGATTTTTCTAGGGTTTGTACTGCTTTTATACTTAATCAGATCAATCAGATAATTTATTTTGTTATTAAGGTTCAAAATAATTAAATTAAATTCAGCTTCTTTTATAAACACAGAAATATGAGGTTTGCTGATTTGCCATACCTCCACATGCCTAGGAGTTACATACGAGCGTCCAAACCGCGGCGTTTGTGTCGCCGACAACATTGAATTCGGTATCGGCTCTAATTTATGCTAATACAATATAGAATTTCCTATTTTTTGTTCAGGTACATAACATTTAAAATCGTTTATCATTTGTCTATTAAGAAACACTGTCAAACGTAAAACCGCACACAAACCGCTATGATTTCTATCGAGCGTAAACTGCTGTGTTTTGTTCGCTCGTGTACACAATCGTCAATTTTTGCAAGCATGCATTTTTACAAATTTGGATTGAATGACGTGATTTTAGGCCTATATAAACAGGTCGTAAATTAGTTCCAGACACACATAAAACAAGGGGACGAACGAAGGAACAAATCAAAGCTTGAGTTTAATTTTTAACAAGTGTCTACCTACATTATCGGATCAACAACAATGTAAGTACATACCGACTTATGATTTATATTTAAATTAATAATTGTTATGTTTTTATTATTGCTATTTATTCAAGAAGCGTTCATCACTCAGCAGTTAGCCAGCACGTTTAGCTCGGAGACTGAGTGATGGGCTTTCAGTATTGTACACCGTGGGTTCGATTCCTGCGCTAATCAAATACTTGCTAATTATTCATCTATTTCAATAGTCGACATCGTTAGCACAGTGACCGAGTGATCGGGTTTCTGTCAGTTTAGTAAAGTAACTGAGCAATCGATTTCCTATACCTACTAAGTGTCACAGGTTCGATTCCTGTGCAGATAAAACATTTGTACTTTTAGCCTAAATGTAGTTGTTTCGAGATCTAGACGTCCGGACATTCATGATACAGAATTTATCCTAATGTGAATTAGTGAAAGAGAAACACAATATTTTACCTATTCCAGCTTTTAATCTATTTATCTTCTTATCAATTCAACTTCTGAATGTAATTGAATTAATGAAGAAACGATTTAACGGATCGATTACAGTGTAGCTATAACATTTTATTTGTTTGTTTACAGGTCCAAGCTACTCGCCAACGACCTTTTTCTCTCCAGTGAAGACTCTGATGAAGAGGTAAAGCTGAAGAGAAAGTCGGAGGAAAGGAAAACGAAACGGGAAAGATCTAGCAAGTCGGGTGAAGGGTCAAGTGCAAAGAAGTCGAAACCGATTATCTCCCCGGTTACGCTACCAGCTCGAGTTACAGCCGGTGAATTATTCGGTGAAGACAGCGATAACGAGGGAACTGTCATCCGAACACAGAGCTCCAATAAAACTGGTAATATACCACCTCTTTATTCTTATTTTACAAGAAGAATGGCTAAGGGTTATTCCCGACAGATAAGCGAGACCAAAGAAGGGAAATATTATGTGGAGGTGAAAATATATAACACAGATGAAATTAAAAAAATTATGCCGATAAATAGATGGCGCTCCGCCATTACTACCATAAAAACTAAATTGGATGAAAATAAGGAGTCTTGGCACCACATAAAGGATTTCATCAAATCAACACAAAAAGATTTTAAGAATTGCCCGCTCACTCATATAGGAGCTTACGAATAGTTAAGCGGATTTGTAATTACTATAGCAATATTTAAACTACCTTTTAATAACATTTATACTTACATAACCTAATATCATAAACATATTAATAATTATTGTAATGTACCCACTTAATGTAATGTTTTATTTTTTATTTTTATTAGTAAACTTTTCTATGTAAAATTGGTCTTATTTTCTTTTTTTTCACAGTAACACGCCTCAACAACAATATATCAAGATCTAGAAAGTCAACAAACTGTGACAAATGTAAAATTTTAATACCAGAAAATCAGTATTCCTATCACATGAGAACGAATATACATAAAGCAAATTGTTTATTGAATACCAAGTTCACAAATATCCATATAATTGCAACAGCATTCAAAAACAGATTAATGACCTACAGATTGAATGTCACTCAGGAAGACGAGTACCTCGGTCTAGAGGCGTTCCTGTGTGATCATCAAGTAAATCTAACAGAATTGATAAATTTGTCTCTGAATGAACACAATTGTATAAAATTGAATTTCGAATTGTTTGCCTATTTTATGCTGCCAAAATTAGACGAAAAACAATTAAAGTCGTTTAACACCAAGTACGAAATTGTTTATAAAAACACTGATTTGAATGAATTACTAACTATAGTAATGAATAAATTGAACAATAAATTAACTGAGTTCCAGCACTGTCAGTCTGGTTGGACATTTGTTTCCATGAGTCATCTGGAAATAAATATAAATAAATATTCTCCTATGAGAGGTGGGTCTTATATAGAACTCCCGTCAGCTATTAAACATACCAGGAGTTGTATATATAAAAAACAAAGATAAATGTTGTTTCCTATGGAGTATAATTGCTGGATTATACCCAGCTAATAATAATGTTTGCAGAACAAGTTCATATCCTCATTATTCCTCTGTTTTAAATATTGAGGGAATGTCTTTTCCCCCTACGATAAATGATATTAAAAAGTTTGAGAAAAACAATCCCAACATAAGTTTAAATATATATGGTATACAGAATAATATTGTGACTGGACCTCTTTATGTATCGAAAAATAGAAATAAAAATCATTTTCACTTACTTTATATTGAAAACAATACCACTGGACACTATTGTTTAATAAAAAATTTGACACGTTTAGTACGACGTCAAGTAACTCATTATAAAGGTAAAGTTTATTTGTGCGATACGTGTTTACAATTATTTAATAGCGAAAAAAGATATAATTCTCATAACTGCTCTAAAATATTGTCTGTTTTACCTGAAAAGAATTCTATAGTTAAATTTAAACACTATGAGAGACAACAAAAAATTAATTTCATCATTTATGCTGATTTTGAATGTATTTTAATGGACTGTAATGAAAGTAACTCATTGAATACACAGAAACTAAAAATACATAGCCCTTCTTGTTTTGCATATTATATTTGTTGTGCAAACGATGATCAATTAAACAAATATGTTACATACCGAGGTGCAGATTGTGTAGAAGTATTCGTTAAATGTTTAATAAAAGACGTCAAACGTATACATACGCTTTTAAGTAGTAAAAAGCCAATGAACCCTTTAACAACAGAGCAAGAGATGGATTATCAAAATTCAAGTACATGTCATATATGTAAACGATTATTAGTTAATGATAAAGTCCGAGATCATGATCATTTTACATCTGAGTATCGTGGGGCGGCGCACTCCCATTGTAACTTAATTTATAGAGTTTGTTCATTCATTCCTGTTGTTTTTCATAATTTGTCCGGATATGACTCACATTTATTCATTACAGAACTAGCTAAGTATGATGGCTCTATTAACATAATACCGAAAACTAAGGAAAAATACCTTTCAATAACAAAAGTAATAACTACAGAAAAATATAATCACCCTATTCAAATAAAGTTTATTGATTCTTTCCAGTTTCTCAGTTCTAGTCTAGATGCATTAAGTAAAAGTTTATCAGAAAAGGACTTTTTACATTTATCAAGAGAATTTACAGATAAAAGAAAATTTGATTTAATGCGAAAAAAAGGCATTTACCCATATGATTATATGGATTCTTGTTCTAAATTTGATGAAACGGAACTTCCATTAAAGCATAATTTTTATAACAGTTTGTGTAACCAGCACATAACTAATGAGGAATATTTACACGCACAAACAGTCTGGAATGTTTTTGAAGTTAAATCCCTTGGCGAATATACAGATTTATACATAAAATGTGATGTGCTTTTACTATGTGACATATTTGAAAAATTTCGAAAAACGAGCTTACAATACTATAAGTTGGATCCCGCTTATTATGTAACGTCACCGAGCTTAAGTTGGGATGCAATGCTTTTTTATACCGGGATTGAACTTGAGTTAATAAGTGATTTGCAAATGTATGAGTTATTAGAAAAAGGAATTCGTGGTGGGCTGGCACAGTGTTCCCTACGTCATGCTGTAGCGAACAATAAATACTTACCACATTTTAATGAGTCAGAACCAACCAGTTATTTGATTTATCTTGATTGTAATAATCTATATGGTTATGCTATGATGAAGAAGCTTCCTATTTCGGAATTTAAGTTTTTGACTCCAAAAGAAATAAGCAACTTTGATGTAAATATTGTGTCAGATAATAATGATTATGGTTATATTTTGGAAGTAGATTTGAATTATCCGAATTATTTACACAACAAGCATAAAGACTTACCTTTTGCAGTTGAGAAATTAGTACCTCCCTATGGAAAATCGTCGAAATTGGTTGCAAACCTTTATGATAAGCATAATTATGTTATACATTATGTTCACTTAAAAGAATGTTTAAAAAATGGCTTGATTTTAAAAAAGATTCATTGTATACTTAGCTTTAGACAAGAATGCTTTTTAAAAAAATACATCGATCTGAATACAAGTCTTCGTCAAAATTCCAAAACTGCGTTTGAGAAGGACTTCTTTAAGTTATTAAATAATGCCATATTCGGTAAAACGATCGAAAATAAACGTAAGCAAGCTGATGTTAAATTAGTAACAAAATGGAGTGATACTAGTAATAAAACAAACAAGCATCTCGGAGCTGAAAAATTGATAGCTAAACCAAATTTAAAAAGTATTTCAATATTTTCAGAAAAATTTATAGCTGTGGAATTGTATCGTGAAAAAGTCGTTTTAGATAGACCTATTTATATCGGATTCACCGTTTTAGAATATGCCAAGCAACACTTATACCAATTTCATTATGACTTTATGAAAAATAAATACGAAAACAATGTTGAGTTGTGTTACACCGATACCGATAGCTTATTATACTTAATTTACACAAATGATTTTTATCATGATATGCATGATAATCTTAGCAAGTTCGATACCAGTAATTTTGCAATAAATAATCCTTATCACATACCACAACTTAATGCAAAAGTTCCAGGATTGTGGAAGCATGAGATTGGTGACGATTTAATTACAGAATTTACAGGTTTAAGAGCTAAATTATATTTTATAAACAGTGTTAATACTCAAATTAAAAAAGCTAAAGGTGTTTCCAAATCTATAACTTCTGAACTGAAAATAAATGATTACAATGATGTACTGCTGACCAATAAAGCGCGAAGATGTAAAATGAAAATGATAAAATCAATTAAACATGTTTTATACACTCAACAAGTAGATAAACAAGTTTTAGAAAGAAGCGATGACAAAATTCAAGTATTACAAGATCAAATTCACACATTACCATGGGGCCATTATGATTCTATGTTTTTAGATTATTCTAGTGATGTGTAATCTGTAATTTTAATGTATATTTTTATAACATAAATGAATTATTCCCACTCCGTTAAATTATATCTGTGTTTTTAGTACATAAATTGAATGTATAATTTCAGGTACTTTGTTATAATACAAGTAAATACTTATTAAAAAATATAAGCTTTTTATTTTACTGTCTACCACTTTCATTTACCTTAGACTTCAGAATATTCTTCACTATTTACTTCCAAATCTGGAGTTATATCTGTGATAAGTAATGTATAGATAACAAGAATAATAAATTATAACACCTTTCTTATAGAAGTATATAAACAGAGGTAATTTCTCTTGACCCGCATTTCACAATGAAGTTCGTCAAGCAACCGCAGACTTTTGAAATTAATAATATAAAATTAGATAACCATTCACAAAAAGTGAGACATAGTGTACTCTTACCTACTACTATCAGATGTATAATATGTGGTCCATCTAACTGTGGGAAAACCAACATAATGCTAAATTTGATATTTCATAAAAACGGTGTTAAATTCAAGCATATTTATTTATACTCGAAGACAGCTTTCCAACTAAAGTATTGTTTTCTTAAACAAGTTATGAGCAGTATTCCAAATGCAAATTTATTTGTTTTCAATGATAATAAAGAAGTTGTACATCCTAATGATGCTTTGAGTAATTCAATAATGATTTTTGATGACGTTGCATGTGAAAATCAAGTAAACATTCGTAATTACTTTGCAATGGGAAGACATAAACAGATAGATTGTTTTTATTTATCACAAACTTATTCCAAAATACCCAAACAACTTATACGAGATAATGTGAACTTTATGATTATCTTTAAACAAGACGACACAAATCTTAAGCATATTTACAATGACCATGTAAATACAGATATCGAGTGGTTTCAATTTAAAAAACTTTGTTCGATTATATGGCAAGATCGATTCGATTTTTTATTAATAAATAAAGATTGTCCTCTTAATAATGGTAGATATAGACAAGGTTTCGACACATTTATTTGCTTCTAGAACATACATAAATACCAAATCAGTGAAGGAAATGTACCAATTGATGACTAACATTTGTTTAAAACAGTTGGGTAAAATAAAAAATCTGATAATGGATGTTAACATTAAAGAACAATTGATAAAATCAATAGATGCTATAAAAAATAAAATTAAGATAATACAAAATGAGGAAGATACTGCTAATTTAAAGCTAAAAAAAGTTTTCAAGCCAATAACAGATCCGTTAGAAACATTAATTAAAGCGAATGATAAAGATAAAGCAACATCGGACATTTCTAATGATGAGAGTAATATATTTGGAAGACTTACTTCATCCCCAGGTTATGAAAGTTTAAGTAAATATATGAGCCCTGCTTCAAATGCAGGTTCTGAATGTGACGAAGACGCTCTTTTAAGAAATTCGTTTAAAGATTCAAATGATACACTTTTTTCACTAAATAAAGAAGATATGATGGAAATCTATGATGATAACCTGAATGTACCATTTGGTATACGTAGTGAAAACAAAAATCTGATGATGGGGGATTCAAAGGTAGCGCTTTCACTTACAAACAATGCTGGGAATTCATCCAAAATAGTCACTGTTAAAAAAAAGCATTATGAATTGACATCAGGCCTCAAGGAACTTTTACTAAGAAATAGACCTGACCTTAATCTAGTGACTGAAGTAGATAAAATTGTCTATAAAGATATGCTCCATAATACGCACGCACATAAACGGGACTATCACCCCAATGGTCAAATAAAAGGTGATAAAAGTTTAAAATATCGTCAAATTATTAAGCCTTTATTTTCACAAAATAGTGATGTTCAAGATGAAGGGCAGATAATTAAACCAAAAAGTGGTGGTTTTAATACTGATTATGTTTATTGGGATGACCCTAATGAACTCATTGAAAGATTGAAACTTCTGATTGCTTCAAAAAATGCTGGCAATACTAATCATGATAATGAAATTTTGTCAATTATAGAAGAGTTAAAAGAAGCTAGTATTATAAAATAATAAAAATCTTCGAAGTATTCGCAGTTATAAAGTTGTATAGAACATGAATGTACATAAATATGTTAATTGTGTTTGTACAAAACAATCATCAGTAATAACTGATAGTAGTATACGTGTTGAACATATTGAGATTACAAATACATCAGGAAAAACCGTGTCCAAAAACAAAAGTAGCGAAGAGCAAATTAACATAATTAACGTTGATATTTTAAAGAAAATAGAACAACTACAGAAATTGATTTCAATTATAAATGAGAGGGTAAAAATACTTGAAAAAAATATTGCATTAAAAGATATTGCAGGAAAATTAAATAAGCATTATGAGCAAAGCAGATGTCATAAATGAAATTCATAAATGTGCAAGAGTCAACTTTCCAAGAAGACAGGTCATACTTAAAGATATTGATGATCTTTGGCAAGCCGATTTAATGGATATGCAAGCAATTTCAAAAGTAAATCGTGGTTATAAATATATACTGGTAATCATAGATGCTTTTTCTAAATATGCTTGGACAATTCCTTTGAAACAAAAGAATAAGCAACAGGTATCAGAAGCATTTAAAAATCTATTAGATAAAGGACGGGTTCCAAAAAACTTGCAAACCGATCTTGGTAAAGAGTTTTATAACGATATATTCAAAAATGTGGTAAAAAAGCATAAAATTAATCATTATTCAACTTATTCTACTAAAAAAGCCTCAATTGTTGAAAGATTAATAAGGACTTTAAAGAATAAATTATATAAAGAATTTAGTTTTAATGGGAATTATAAGTGGTTTAATGAAACACTTAATAAAATGGTATTTGAATATAATAATACTACTCACAGAACTGTGGGACGAACACCAGCTTCTGTTAATCATATCAATAAAACAGATATTTTACAGAGATACATTCATGCAGCTCAGTCTAAGAAAAACATTAAGTGTAAGAAATTTTGTGTTGGTGATTTTGTGAGGATAAGTAAATACAAAGGATGTTTTGATAAAGGTTATTATCCAAATTGGTCAACAGAAATATTTAAGATAAAAAAAATACAAGAAACGAATCCAACAACTTATTTAATAGAAGATTCACGATGCCGACCAATATTAGGAGGATTTTACGCTCAAGAACTACAAAAAACCCGCCATTCTGAGTTATACCTTGTTGAAAAAGTTTTGAAAAGAAAAGGAAATAAAGTATATGTTAAATGGCTCGGCCTTCCTACTAGTGAAAATAGTTGGATAGATGTAACAAATGTATTATAGGTACGCTTAAGCGAACTAATCAAGAATATTATTTTACCATATGTATTTAAGCAAATACATGCATTTTTTAATTCATTACGAATCTGTTCTTAAAACAACAAGGACTTGTATTTGTACCATATTAAATTAACATACGTTACAATTGATTTAAAGAAAAAATTAAGGAATAGAAATGAAGACAAAACGATGTAATTCAGTTATCAAAGAAACGGTTTCTACCACACCCACTAAACATAATAGTAAAGTGAAAACAGGTGCAGGTTTTAAGAAAACTCTTAAAAAAATTGTTACACATACTAAAAAGCACATTAAAAAACTAAAACCAAAATGTAAGAAAGCATTGATGGAATTAGCTTACACCACAGCTAAAGACTTTGCATCAGATCTACCAATTAAATTACCTAGAATTATACCAGTACCAAAAACTGGTGGATTTCTTCCCTTAATACCAATATTTGCTGGATTATCTGCTGCTGGCAGTTTAGCAGGAGGTGCTGCTGGGATTGCAAAAGCTATTAATTCATTTAAAACAGCCAAGAAGCAATTGTTTGAATCGGAACGACATAACAAGGAAATGGAAACGTTGTTGATTGGACGAGGTTTACACCTAAAGCCTTACAAAGATGGTTTAGGTATTTATATTACAGAGAAAAAAAACTGATATCGCGGCTACCCAAAAGAGCTTTAACAAATATTGATATTATGAAACACTCAAATAATATTCCATTCTTCAGAGGTGTGTTTATGAGAGATAAACTACCAGATAAAGTATCACGAATAGAATGTGGGGTGATCAATCTAGACTCTTCCGATAACTCTGGAACTCATTGGGTAGCATACGGTAAAATAAATGAATACATAGAATATTTCGACAGTTATGGTAACCTAAAACCTCCAAAAGAATTTACGAAATATGTTGGAAATAACATTCAGTATAATTATGAAAACAAACAACGTGATCATATGTATAATTGTGGACACTTGTGTTTAAAATTTCTTAAATCATTTTGGAAAGACAATAAAGAAAGATAACAAAATTATTGTATTTTATTTTTATTTGTTTGTAACATAATTAAGACATTATAAATATTTAACTCTTGATACTTTACTCACATTTATAGGTTGTCCTTTGTGATAGTCACTACTCGTGTTATTGAGCTAACTCTATTTTGTTTAATTCATGTAAGAATAATATGTTAGTATTCAATAAAACTCCTCGTGGCAGTGGAAAATCTAATATTTTAGTTCCTATTTCCAAAGAAGGCAGACGTGTCAACGTAGTCAACCGGAGAAAAATTACTAAAGAAAATAAAAGATTTCTCCAAGATATTGGACTTAAATTAAAATAATGCTTCAAATAACTGATTTACCACAACATGATAACTCTATTGAGAGTTATGAGATTCACAGTTACAATCCGTATAGTACCAGTTTTAAAGAAAATGATGAAATCAGAATACCCATTCATCATCAAGATTTGTATGTATTACCGTCAGGCAGTTCCATTTTTGTAGAAGGGTATGCAAGTGTATCTTCTAAAGATACAACTGGAAAAATATTGAAAAAGGATGTTGATTTTATAAATAACCCAATTTCGTATTTATTCCAAGATATTAGGTACGAAATAAATGGTGTTGAAATCGATCGCATTAAAAATGTTGGTATTACAACAACCTTAAAATCGTACGTCTCAATGAATGAAGGTGAAAGTAAAGCTGCAGCAGTCTGGGGATGGAACTTAAATGGTACGAAAATAAAAAATGAACATTTTAGTGTTATCATCCCATTGAATAGAATACTGGGATTTGCAGAAGATTATAACAAAGTAATAATCAATTGCAAGCATGAACTTATACTACAAAGAAGTAGCTCGACATTAAACTGTGTGCTTATGGAAAAAAATGATAGCGTAGACCTAGTTATACAGAAAATACAATGGCGTGTACCACATATTAAAGTTTCTGATCGTAACAAATTGTTATTGCTTAAGAGTCTTGAGAGAGATCGTCCTATACAGTTAGCGTTTAGAAATTGGGATTTGTATGAATATCCATTATTACCAAGAACAACAAAACATTCCTGGTCAGTGAAGACCACTTCCCAGCTAGAAAAACCAAGATTTGTTATATGTGGATTGCAAACAGCCCGGAAAGCTAATAAAACAAAAAGTTCTTCCATTTTTGATCATTGCAATGTAAGCAATATTAAATTATTTTTAAATTCGCAATACTATCCGTATGACTCACTTAATCTAAAATTTGATGAAGGTAAATATAGTATATTATATGAAATGTATGCTAATTTTCGTCAGTCGTTTTACAACTTAGGTATTGATCCGTTGCTTAGCCTAAATCAGTTCAAAACAATTGCACCACTTTTTGTGATTGATTGCTCAAGGCAAAACGATTCGCTCAAAACTGGACCAGTTGACGTGCGATTAGAAATCGAATGTTCTGAAGATATTCCAGATAATACATCTGCTTATTGTTTAATAATAAACGATCGACTATTCGAATACAAACCTTTGAGCAATATTGTGAGAAAATTATCATGAATGTCATCGTAGATGTTCAAGGCTTTAAGAGTGAAGGAAACGAGTTTATTCCCAAAGAAATAGCAATAATGTATAAAGGACGCATACAAATATTGTTGATGAAACCACCGCGAGCGTTTCATGACTTGACGAAGAAAGAACGATTACAAGTAGCTTGGGTTGAAAGAAATAGAGGAATATACTGGAACGAAGGCTTTGTACCATATTTTAACTATAAAGCTAGCTTGGGTAATTTTTTTAAAAATAAAACTTTGTTTGCAAAAGGAAACGAAAAAGTGTTATGGTTAAAAGATATATTCCAAATTAATAATGTACATAACTTAGAAAGTAAAAACTGTCCTAGTTTAGTAACATTATATAAAAACTATTCAACTTCATCTGACATTATAAGTTGTATACATCATACCAATATATGTGCCTTAAAAAATGTATTTTGTCTAAATAAGTGGTGCGAAGAAAATAATGTTCTCATGTAATAAGATAAGAACTGATGATTACATAAATATTTACAATATAAGTGCTATAAAGTATATTTTGTTAAAATAAGTGGTGTGTAGAAAATAATGTTTTTATGTAATAAGTAGAAATAAATATTTACAATTAAGCTAATTTGCAGTCTTATTTCTCGAATCCCTATGATATCAATACAATATAAAATTAAGTTAAACTTTCTCAACTATATTGTGTAGTTCAACGTATATAATTCCATGAGCAGTTACTGTTACTATAGAACTGTGTATTTTATTGTACTAAAAACTTCTACAGGTCATTCCTACTCCATTGTGACTCGGAGCGCCACATCTTTATAAATTGAGATCATCAGATACAAGACTTCATTATTCTTTTATACATACCCGTATCAAGACCTTCTTAAAATGATAAAAACTTATTTTAGCCCGCGATATGAAATATATAATGAACATAAAATTCGATTATGTTCTTTTCGACATTATTGGGCTACAGTAGATTCAAAACGAAGACTGGTGATGAAAATGACTGATGCCGGTTTTTTTTACTGTGGAAGTGGTTTAAACGATAAAGTTATGTGCTTTTCATGTGGGGGTGGCATCGAAGATTGGGAATATTACGATGATCCTTGGATGCAGCATGCTATATATTTTCCTGATTGCCTCTATTTAAATGCTGTAAAAGGAACAGATTATGTTGACAAATCAAAACGTCTATTTTTTAAAGAAACAAAAATATAAAATTATTCTTATGTGGAGGAGAATAGATTGAATGTCTGCTGAATAACTACAACAAAATTCTACTAACTGCTACAACTAAATTCTATGAACTAAATTACTTGCAGTCATTATAAGCAACATTCGATCGGAAAATAGAATAGAATAGATTAGTACTATTCAATTATAAGATTCTGAACATAAGTTTCGAGTAAGAGGTGTTTTGAATAGATACCTACTTAGTTCTAGAAGACACTATTCAGGTTAACGATTAGAAGTCTCATTTCAAATAGTGGAAATTAGGGTATCCAGATCTTTTTTTGATCTGGATGCCCTAATTTTCAACTACTAAATTATGTTCTCCTTTTTTAATTTGGTTTATAAAGCGTGTTTTTTATTTTTTTAAACTATTATTTTTTTAATTAGGACGTACCTAATTATGTAATAGTGACCTTATTGGTGATTTTTAATCGACTTCAAAAAGAAGGAGGTTGTTAATTCGACATGTTTACGTTTTTTTTATGTATGTTCCGTCATATACAACGAGTAACATAATTAACGCAAGACCTCATACACCCCAATTAGAGTATTGAGTTAAAAGCGTAATACGATGACCAAAACTATTTTTATTAAAAAGCTAACTGATACTTATTATTAAGAATTGATTTTGTACGATTTAAATTTTGGCAGTGTTTTATTTCAGTTTAGAATTCGGTCGAAGACATTGTTATTTTTTAATCCTAAGTATATTAACTATGTTCGGTGAGTATATGAACTCACCTCAGAATCAATCGACAAACAAGTAATGCATGATGTGCTTACCTGTAAGAAATTGGTACACTAGTCTATAAGTACATTGGATGTATCTCATATTTTTGTATCAGTGTATTCAATTGTTGGTGAGCCAAATAAAATAAATAAAAAATAAATAAAAGAAAAACGTGTCGACCCAAGCATTACTTTATGCATTTAAAATTGAGTCTTATTTCTTGTATACGATTGAATTTTCTTTGGCTCAATCAGTGGTAGGTATGGGAAAATACTTATTAAAAAAATACTTATAATATAAGTTACTGAAGTCGATTCAGTAGTCAATTAGGAACAAACTACTTTCAGGTCTTGCGTCCATTCTGTTACACCTTATATATACACAGATTTACAAAATTAGTTTTTTGTTCGAAAGGGGTTCATTCCGATGTTTCCATTAATATTTCATATGAATCTGATGATGCGTTTCGGAGACAGACAACGGAACTCTTAAAAAAATGACAGCAAAGCAACCGCGATTGCTGCTATCGCATAAATATGCATTGTTTTAACCCTAAGGATGATGAAATTTCGATTTGGTGTGGGGTAGGTACTATAACCTAAAAAGTGATAAATAAAAACTGTTTCCAAAAAAAAAAAAACATCCGACTTCCGGAAAAGCACTACAAAGAAAAAAATTACTTTAATTTCGGAAGGCGGTGACAATAAATTAAAATGCATATATCCAAAGTCACCGCCTTCCGAAATTAAAGTATTATTGAATAGTTAATATCTAATTTTATACTACGATATAAAAAATAAAAACAAAAGGACACTTAGGCGTCGAAGTATTCCTCCGCATCACTGTCATCAGGAAACGTGCCCAGAAGACTGGCAGCATTGCCACATTGAATGGCAATGCTAATTCTTTGGCCAAAGAACGACCCAGCCCTCTGGTCACGTGAAGTGTCGACCAGCCGGCGAGAAATTTCCTTAAAGAGGAGGAATTAATTAAATTAATCCGATTTAGTAACCAAACAAACAAATTAACTGCTCGATCGACCACCTAATTTAATTAATTAAAGTTATTTTTCACTTTGTAGTGTTTTTCCGGAAGTCGGTTGTTTTCTTCAGAATGGTCAGATACTTATGCGTACTGTGCGTAGTCACAACTGGCATGCGTGTATGACTAGACGTATATCAACTTTTTGCTCGGCAACACTAATGGATCAACCTGCACCCTAATTGCCTAACTCACGATTCATCATAATCTGTTTCGTTTTGGAACAGATTGCTAAACTATTGCTTCTATGTACGAAAAATGTGTCTGCTCAGCAACGTAAATAACGCAATGAATATTGTTGAACTGTCAAAATGAAACCAATTATGATTAATCGCGTGTTACGCAATTAGGGTGCTTTATCAATTGAGTGGAGCAACAACAATAAAATGCAGAAATTGTTTCAGGAATATTGCTTCTTATTGCTTCATATTATATAACACATTTCTCAATGTCGCCAATATGAGTTACCCAGTATCCAATCGGTTTGTAATGTATGATTTTTTTATTCATTTTCATTTTCAAATCGGGATGGCTCGATCCTTCCACAATCACGTTGGCTTCCGCAGCTTTTCATCCCACATCTACATCAAAATACAAAGAAAAATACTAAGAAATAAACAAATAATGCGTTTAATGATAATAGTGATGCTTTTCTCATTCATCTACTTAGTGACTGGCAAGAGCAATGTGAAGACTTTAACAGAATCGATGGGGCAAGAAGTTATTGAAATAGGCACCCCTATTAAAGGTTAGCATTCTTATATTTTATTTGAAACTAGGTTTTGATCGCAGCTCCGCCTGCGTGGATTTCGGTTATCGCGTAAAAAAGTACCCTATATCATTCTCCATACCCCAGGCTATATCTCTGCCAAATTTTATGACGATCGGTTCAGTAGTTTAGGCGTGAAAGCGTAACAGACAGACAGAGTTACTTTCGCATTTATAATATTATATTAGGTTTTCCCCGCGCCTGCGTGTAGGATGCGCCGCAGGCAAAAACGTATTACAAATATAAACCTTCCTCTTGAATTACTCTGTCTATTGATGAAAACCGCATTCAAATCCGTTGCGTAGTTTTAAAGACCTAAGCGTAGAAACACGAAAAGCGACTTTGTTTTATACTATGTAAGGATAAGTACTCGTATAATCAATCAACTACGTTGCGGATAGTCAGAAGCCCGAAAGTCTGACAACCAGTCTTACCAAGGGTTGTCGTATTACCCAGTAACTGTGTTGTGAAGGTTAGATAGGCAGTCACTCCGTGTAAAATACTGGTGCTCAGCTGTAAGCGGTTAGACTGGAAGCTGACCCCAACATAGGCTAGGCCGATGATGATGATGAAATCAACTTGTAGCCAAGCAAGTTGAAGAACATTGCAGCATTGTCGTTGAGCTGCTTAAGTTCTAAGTTGACCTACACGATAAGTACGATATCTGACAACGGCTTTGCGCTGACTGTATGTCACTCAAATCTGTGTGGTTCTTTCCTCAAAAGACCACCTTAGACATTTTAATCTGCATGGTCTTTACATGATCTAACCAAGGACTATAAAAGAGACTGTGACCTCTGAGTTTGTTTCTGCCTTTCTTTTCCGTGTAGTCTGATAGGAAACGCTGACTTTTAAAATATGATTGAGGTGTATAAGTGTTTGTTAAGGGGAACCTAGTCGCGGGCTCGAACTCACTGGTGGTCCTGGCTAAAAATCACGCTGTCTCACCAGGCTTCGTGTCCGACAGAGATAGTACCAGTGATGAGCAGTTAGACGCTAGTCTACACACAATATGTTATTGAGTAAGATGCAGGATCATTTATAGCAAAAAATTAAGAAAAGTCCTTTGGAAGATCGGGTTTTATGAAAAAACCACTTCATAAATCAATGACCAATAAAGTTTATTGAACTTTTCGATAATTGAACTTTGTTGGTACCGACTTGGTTTTGGAGAATTTACACTTCTTTTATTACTTAAACACGCCCAAAGTTAGGTTAAATTAGCAAGAAAAACGAATCTGTGTTGGCTCCTAACTTTTTAATGGCTTTTTAATTTCGTTTTCTGTTTCCGTACAGACAACATTAATAATGAGACAAAACCATACCATGTTTAATTTTTGATGTACACTGTCGAACAGTGGAATAATACACTTCCGAAGTTTGTATGGGAAAAATGTTGACTTGTTCCACCTTAAACCTAGCATTACTTACACATTTTCGATACGATAGCTTGTCGAGGGGTTGTGAAAAGCAATACTGTGTTCCTGCAGAATTAAAATCTTCTTAACTTTCAGAACTTCCGATGGGCTTAGAGGAGGAACCGACAGCGGAAGACGATGACGATGACAAGGCTTCTTTGAAGACGTCCGGCAACACTGCAGCACCAGCTACCAAGAAAGATGCGAAGAAAACTACTACTGTTAGTATTTTGCTTGTATTCCAACTATGATTGTACGAGTGCCATCATCATCAGATGCCTACAGCATTCCCCTGCTGGACATAACCTATAATTGCACACCATTCAACTGGATTCACGGTAACTATTATTCGGTTGCTACCAGCCACCCTGCGAAGATCATCACTCCACCTAGCCTGAAGACGATTCCCGGCCACCGTTGGCGCGGACTTGCGGACGGCGAGTAATGGGTAGCTCTCAGGGGTGCGGGTGTTTCCAAGGGTGCGGATTGTCTCCAGGGGTGCGGGTTGTTCGAAAGAGATACCGTGACCCCTGGCACAAAGACAACTAAAGGAACATTGGTGAGTTTTAGTCAGTAAAAGTCTGATACACCCTCCCGCTCCACCCAGAGCAGGACAAGTTATTGATGATTTCCCACGCAAAACAAAAATGGCTAGCTCGCCGTCCGGTAAGGACTAGGCCCGGGTCGACGGCGCGTTGTGTTCCACACGCACTTCAAAGAGATGTCAGCACCAACTGGTGGGGTCAGCAAGGGCCGATGCCTGCTAGGGATGCGGAGTGTTCGAAAGAGATCATACCGTGGTGTCTGGCATACAAGCAACTGAAGGAACACGGGTGGGTTGTAATCAGAAAAAGTCTGACACGACCTCCCGCTCCTCCACAGAGCGGGAGAAGCGATTTGATGATTTCCCATCCGCAAAAAAACGGGGCCTTACGTTTGCAAATTCGCGGTCTCCACTCAAGAACACGTCTATCCCAACTCAACGGTCATCAGGTCTACGGCTGATATGGTCGGCTCATTGCCACTTCAGCCTGCAAATTCTGTGAGCTATGTCGACAACTTTGGTTCTTTGCCGGATTACCTCATTTAGGATTCTATCCCCCAAAGAAACTCCAAGCCTAAGTCGTTCTATAGCTCGTTGAGCGGCCTTGAATTTATGGAAGACGTAACGTGGCTGACCACATTTCGGCTCCGTGGATTATAACAGACAGAACACAGTGTAGACTCTGCGGAATACGTGACGAGAATAAAAAATACAATAAAAATAAAAATGTTTATTGCATCAACTCAAATAACTTATTCTAGTTACAATGGGGAGAATCCTGTTAAGCAAATAGTTTGCTTGTGTTAGGATACTCCGCCCTTCCCCTGATTATTTATTTTCTATTAAGTTTTTGAGCCAGTACAAAATAAATTATACGTATTATATAAACTTAAACCAATAACAAAAGAATGGAAAGAGAAAAAAAAAACATCAAAAAGCGCACTGGAACGTGTGTGTTATGTGTGTAGATGGTGTGGAGGTAGTGGGGGTGAATGTGTGCATGTGAGTAGTGGGTGTAAGTGTATGAGTGAGGTTTGGGCCTACACATTATACATTGCGAGGATTTATTTAATTATGATCTACTAAATTAGAGTTAAAATGCAGATTTATTTGACTGACTCGACGAAGCTTCTCAAACGCTGCCCAGCCCAGCGATTCTTCTGTAAGCCTTCTGTACGAGTATACATCTATACCAATGTCACTCAGCGCTCAGAATTGAAGCTATCCGGAAAATATATGACATAGTTTGCAGAGAAAGCAAGCTGAAGTGGCAGTGCGTTGGCCATGTTCGTCGAGGGACCGATGGCCGGTGGAACAGACGAGTCCTGGAGTGGAGCCCGTTTATCGGCAAGCATAGTGTAGAACGCCCCTCAGCTAGATGGACCGACGACGATCTTAAAAAGGCGTCTGGGACAATCTGGATGCGGAAGACGCAGAGCAGGGTGTTGGGGAGCAGCTTGGGAGAGGTCTATATCCAACACGGCGTGGCATACTTTTGATGTGCAGCTTGGGAGGAGCCGCGTCGTGCCCTCGTTTCGCAAGTGGGAAGCGACCTGTCTCTACTGGCTGTGTTACATATGGCATAGCTGCATTGGTTTTGCACTTTGTTTTTTTTTTTTTTGCTCTTTGTTTGTAATTTTTGTAAATCGGAATTCTCACACCTCTCAAAACCTTAGTTAATCTTTTTTCTCTAATTACCGTAATTGTCTGTATTACAAGACGGCCGTAACAATATAAATTCGATGTTATTTTCTATTTGCTTTTGCCGTAAGTCGGCGCCATTTAAAGTACTCTGTGGTCGGCGCCTGCGTCTTTTACTTGTCACAGCGATGCCATAGTGTCACTGACAAAGGCAAGTAATAGATGTTACCGTGTGCGGTGCAAACACGCGGATTACAAAAAAATACTATTTGCGTACATTCTTTTTTAGGTATTTTACACATAATTATCTTATTGTTATATATTATTTTATTTCTGTATCTGTCCGTGACATCACAGTGGGCCCGATCAGAATACCAGCGCTGCGACACCTTTTTAAATGTCGCAACATCATGCTGAGATAGGGGCCTGTAGGCCTCGTACAGAAATTTGTGTTTTATTTTACTTTTTATATTATTTTTAATTTAATTTTTTTGTTAAGCATATTGTGTAGTTAAGTTTGTGATATTCTTGTGCGAGACTAATAAATACTCTTTCTTTCTTTCTTTCATACATTCTATGGTCGGTCGCGCAAAAGGCGATGGAAATCTTTGGAACAACTGATCCGGTTCCAAAAATTTCCCACTACAGCCGTTCTTTCTTCAACATCCGCTACTTAAGTTATGGAGCAGATGACTTGATAATTGTGAAGTTGTTTTTCAGGTGGCAAGTGTGAAGACAGATGTTAAAGACGAAGATAAAACTGAGGGATTGAACCCAGATGAGGACGAAGCTAGGATAGAGAAGGAACTGGCAGAAATATACAAGGATACTGCTGGTAAGTCACACACAGCTTTGTAGTAAGTGTGTGCCCGGAAATGTTTGCCACGATTACTGCGCAGTTGAAAGAAATGGTGGCCCCAGGTGTAGCGGCCGCGATTTTTCAAAATTATTCCGATTTGTCACCCTGCTTTGTCCCCTTAAGGTGAACCTAGTCCACATTTTTTGCATACAAACTTCAAACTCAAACTCAAAGCATTTATTTCAATTAAACCATTTTCAGGCACTTTTGAATTGTCAGAAAGTTGAAGCTAGTTGCCCATTCCAAAACGTAGATCTCTATGGAGAAGAACGGGCAAGAAACTCCATGGACACTCTTTTTAATCATGTTAAGTTTTACAAAAACTTGGGAACATTATTCTTGTTGCTTCTATATGTGAGAACAATGTAAAAAAAAAACAATTCTAAATATAAGATTTAAAATTAGCCATGGAAGTTAGGAGATGACCAGTCTCAACCGACGGCGCCCGTTCACGAACTTGACGCGTGGATCAGCACCATCCAGCTCAACCATTTTGTAGGGAACCGAATGATCCAACACACACGCCACCATCAGCAAGACATTTAAGTGAGCATGACATACTCTCAACTGCCACGCTTTTTCAAGTCAACGTACATCATAACAACATAATTATTATACGGATGCATTGTACTCACATTTACAAATTTTAAACAAAATGCTTCTAAATTATACAAAATTATAGTTTGCAATGTATTTGAAAAATTAATAAAATTTGATTTCCAAAAAGAAAGAAAAATATTTAATATCTTTTGAAATTTTAATACTTCGGGAGTGTTTTACTCCACTGTCTAACCATAGTAACCATGGCACATCCAAAGTAAAATATTATACTTATCCAAATTTCATGACAATGGGTTCATTGGTTTAGGCGTGAAAGCGTAACAGAGAGACAGAGTTACTTTCGCATTGTATAATAAATAGGGACGTAGGGATTAAGGTGAACCTAGTCCACATTTTTTGCATACAAACTTCGGGAGTGTTTTACTCTACTGTCTGATATGCAGCGATCGGAATATGCTGACTATATTTGCCTAAACTTCGGAGAACAGAGACAGAAAGTGGAGACTTCCTTACGACTATATTTTTTTTCCCGAGATTCGGGAAAAATCTTCAGTAAGTTGAAAATAAGCGTTATTTAAGATGTGTAAAGGCTATTTTTAACTAAACTTGCAATTACCAAATTTTCTGGATGTTTACGTAAAATCCCGAAATAAATAATCTAACTTTAATTTATGTATTCGAAATATATTTACGATCCAACTAACCGTTGTATCAAATCATTGAATAATCGTTTTGTCAATAAGTATATATTTTACTTTTTATGCAACATGCACAATTTTTTAATTTAAAAAAAACATGTAGTCGTAAGGAAGTCTCCACTTTTTGTCTCTGTTCTCAGAAGTTTAGGCAAATATAGTCAGCCTATTCCGATCCTGACATGGCACATCCAAAGTAAAATATGATGTCGTTTTTGTCTCATTATTAATATTGTCTGTACGGAAACAGAAT
This sequence comes from Antitype chi, assembly GCA_947359405.1. NCBI lineage: Eukaryota > Metazoa > Arthropoda > Insecta > Lepidoptera > Noctuidae > Antitype > Antitype chi. The sequence goes on from OX375837.1 coordinate 1,653,243, forward strand.
ACTAAAATAAAAATCCATTAAAAAGTTAGGAGCCAACAAAGATTAGTTTTTCTTGCTAATTTTACTTAACTTTGGGCGTGTTTAAGTAATAAAAGAAGTGTAAAATCTCCAAAACCAAGTCGGTACCGACAAAGTTCAATTATCGAAAAGTTCAATAAATTTTATTGGTCATTGATTTATGAATTGGCTTTTTCATAAAACCCGATCTTCCAAAGAACTTTTCTTAATTTTTTTGATGAATTTTGGTATGGGTATACTTTGAACCTTGGGAATGGACATAAGCTATTTAGCTATATTTTTTTATAGACATGCTACGCGGGCTAAGTGGAAGCTAGTACTTATGTACATACATGTACAGCATGCAGGGATGTAGGCATGCCTAGCTGTAAGTTTTCCAAAAATAATAAACTATTTATATAAAATGTAACAATTTCTGGTATATTTGATGCAGACTATAAGACAGACACTGTAGACGAAAAGGTGGTGGCAAAGGAACCTCCAGCTACTGTCGAGCAAGTAACTGAAGAAGAGACATCGGCGGAGGAGTCTGACAAGGACAAGCCTATAGGGCGGCAGAGGGCCAAGTGAGTCAAACTCAAACTCATTTATTTCATACACTCATACATAAACTCACGCCTTTTTACACGCTTTATAGGTTTTTTTTCTTCACCTGTATGTTTGTATGTTACGACTCTTTTGGACTTGATTTTGACCGACTTCAAACGGTCAGATTTCATTTAAACTTTGTAAACTTATTGAGGACCGATTACAATTCAATAATAAAAAAAAATAAAAAAAATAACTGAAAAATATAAAATAAATAATAGTTTAAAAAACTAAAAAACACGGTTTAAAACCCGAAGTCAAAAAGTAAAACTAAAGTAAATCAATTAAAAAGTAAAGTATTTTTATAATCAATTAATATCAAGCACCCCAAGCTTTTTAATTGAATTAAATTATTTTCTACTTTTTTTAGTTTGGTTTTACTGAACTATTATTTTTCTACGGGGATAGGCAGAAACTACCGAACGCCACCCACTACGATCCTTAAACCCTCCGTCCTCCCTTTCCGCTGGATGCGAGAAGCACAGAATCGGTCGAAATGGCGGTGCTTGGGGGAGGCCTATGTCCAGCAGTGGATGTCTTTCGGCTGAAATGATGATGATGATGATGACCTGCCAATATTATTTGCTGGTCCAACACCCAGTCTTGCCAAGGCGTACCGTGTTACATAATAACTGGGTTGTAGAGGTGAGGGAAGCAGTTGCTCCATGTCAAATAGTATTCTGCTGCAACCAGTTAGACTAAAACGAACCCCAACATAGTTCCGCGGGAGACGCCCTGGGTGTCGGGAATTCCAGGCTGATTCCCGGCCACCGTAGGCGCGGGCTTGCGGACGGCGAGTAATGGGTAGCTCGCTGTCCGGTAAGGACCAAGCCCGGGTCGACGGCGCGTTGTGTTCCACGCGCGCCTCAAAGAGATGTCAGCACCACCAGTTGGGGTCCGCAAGGGCCGATGCCTGCCAGGGGTGCGGGTTGTTCGAAAGAGATACCGCGGCCCCTGGCACCGAGGCAACTGAGGGAACACGGGTGGGTTTTAGTCAGTAAAAGTCTGACACGCCCTCCCGCTCCACCCAGAGCGGGAGAAGTTATTTGATGATTTCACACCCAAAAAAAAAACCCAACATAGTTGAGACAAGCCAAGGCTTGTCGTCTCGACCTTGCATATATAATTTCTTTTTAATTTACATTCTCAGTTTCAGATTCCAACCGGACTCTACAGACGCAGCGAGCGTGGAGAAGTTCCGGACATCGGTTGACGAGATCAGCTGCAACAACAGGCAGAAACTTAGCGGGACTGTCACTGTGAGCATTTCATCATCATCATCATCATTCCAGCCGAAAGACATCCACTGCTGGTCCACTGCTCCACCACTTCGCCCGGTTCAGTGCTTCCCGCATCCAGCGGACTCTTGCGGCCCTCACAAGGTCATCGGTCTACCTCGTGGGAGGCCTTCCAACTTTACGTCTTCCGGTACGCGGTCGCCACTCCAGAACTTTTCGGCTCCATCGGCCATCTGTTCTGTGAGCAATGTGCCCTGCCCACTGCCACTTAAGTTTGGCAATTCTTCGAGCTATGTCGATTACCTTGGTTCTCCTGCGGATCTCTTCATTCCTGATTCAATCACGCAGGGAAACTCCAAGCATAGGCCTCTCCATTGCCCTTTGGGTGACTTTAAGCCTTCTTATGAAGCCTATTGTGAGCGATCACGTTTCGGTTCCACTGGCAACACGCACTGGTCAATGACTTTCGTCTTGAGACACTGCGGTATGCTTGAGCATTTAGTAAAGTTATATTAACTAGAATACGTTGTCAAGAATTGTATACAGATTATGAGGTCGACATATATTTTGACTATACCATAAACATCAAGATGAATTCGGTAGTATTTGAGTTTCGTTTACCGACTCAAGCAAGTACTTTGTCTTCACGCAAATCGAAAAATTATAGCATTATTACAGATGATTTTTTTGTAGTTTCAAGGTTGATCATAATATGTTGTTCAAAAATGACCCCTATTCATTTGAGGTAAAAATAAATGTCAAGATGTCTTTTTCATCCATACCTCTCTACTAGTCGTCATGTCGGTAGTCACCCCCTTTCTGGCCATATCTTCTTTTACACAGACACACAGTGCATCTATCGTTTCTTTGGCCTTTCCCTACTCTTAAAACCATATTCATACCCAAACTCAGCTTGTATATGTAGAATAAACAAATGTCTAATGCTGCAAACGTTTTCTTTTACAGCCCACTCCTGCTAAAGACGCATTTCGCACGGTCAGCAACGGAATTATACTGATTACAGCCGTGTTATCTTACGTTTTCATATGCACCTAATTAACAATAACTATTGATTGACATGAGGAACTCAGTTATCTCACTAATTCTTAAAAAATCAAGGCGGTAAAAAAAATCACGAGGGTGTTCCTCAAGGGTGTATGTTGGTACCTAATCTAATTTCGATTGAGTTTTTCAATATTGATGGGTTGGCTTTAAAAACGTTCGGGGTCCCAGTGGAACTTTCAGTTATGGATACAAACCAGATCAAACCCAGGCAAGCACTTTTTTTTAATGAAGTCTTCATTTAGGACCAAATCAACCAACTTGCGATTTACTTTGTCTAATTTATTTTGTTACGACTGCTCTCAAATCTAAAATTCGTAGACATGTGACGTCAACCAACCTGCACTGGGCCTGCGTGGTTCATTACGACACGTTCCTCTCACAGAGATTAGAGCTGATTATCCTAAGGTAAATTGTTCCTCAATAGTCTTTACTTGGACCAAAAATAATATTAATTTATGGGTTTAAGCTGATTAGTACCTATTAATTATCTCATGTTCATTTAGAGTATGAGGGTCACGAAAATTCAATGTTTTTTTTTTTTAAATAGATTAGTGAGTTAGCTGATTTCAACGAATGCTTTAAATATTTAATGGAAAATGCTTTATAAATTATGTATGTATTGTGTGTGTATAGTACATTTCAAATTGGTTGTCGTTTAATAAAAGATTATTGATTGAGTAAATCTGTTTTATTGTGATATCGTCCACAAGCGCCCAATACCTCATATCTGACTCCGGGTGGATTTTACATAGTAGAGGATCATATATTACTTAATTAAAATTATTAATAAAAATATTGTTAAATTGTAATTTTCACCTGGTTATCAAATTGGTGAAGGTCGGTCTTACTTGGGATCCTCTACTATGTAAAATAATTTATTAAGTAAGTAGTAAGCAATAATTTATTGTCAGCCAACCAATTTGGGTTCAGGAAGAAAAGATCAACTTCTGATGCAGCCTTGACACTGATAAATGCAATCGTTGATAAACTAAATCAACGCAAAAAATGCCTCACAGTGTTCATAGACCTTGCAAAGGCATTTGACACCGTTCCTATTCCCTGTCTTCTAACTAAACTAGAATGTCTCGGCGTACGTGGTATTCAACTCCAACTCTTCCATTCATATCTTTCAGACCGTAGGCAGGTAGTTAAAATTGACGGTTGCCTTAGTGAAGAGCTGCCTATTTCGTTCGGAGTGCCTCAAGGTAGTGTCTTAGGCCCTACTTTGTTCTTGGTGTTCATAAACGACCTGTGCAACATGCACCTGAGCTCTGGTAACATTGTCGCTTTTGCCGACGATACTGCAATTACCTTTTATGATGAATCCTGGGCTAAACTGAAAGCAACTGCTCAAACTGGATTTGACTTGATATATGGATGGCTTATCTCTCACTCACTCACGCTAAACACGAATAAAACAAAACTCATAACATTCTCTCTAAACCCCACTACGCAACCTTTGACACCCATTACTCTGAAAGCTCACACCTGCCAAGCCAATTTGGCTATTTGCAACTGTCCTACAATTTTCTCTACGGACACGACTAAATACCTGGGTATCATCCTAGACAAACACCTTAACTTCAAAGCCCATATCACTCATCTTACAGCTCGAGTTCGTAAACTCATATATATTTTTAAAACACTCAGACACATTGCCAATACTTATGTGATACGCACCGTGTATCTTGCCATGTGTCAATCAGTGATTTCGTACTGCATTAGTATATGGGGTGGAGCTGCGAAAACTACACTCAAACCTCTGGAAGTGGCTCAGAGAGCCATTCTGAAGGTTGCTACTTTCCGACCAATGCTCTTCCCCACCTTTGATCTGTACAAAAAATGCAAAGTTCTTACGGTACGGCAAACATTCATTCTCAACAATTTATTACAACAACACACACAAACTCCTTTTACACTAACTCAATCCTCACTTAGGCGAAAGAACGAAATTTGCAAAGTTCCCTTCACACGCTTTGCTTTTACTAAACGTTTCTTTTACTACCTTGGCCCGTTTTTATACAACAGAATTAACAAAACTATACCTTTACATCAATCCTCTTACGAAATGTGTAAAAAACAGATAACTGACTTTTTAACCACTTTAAACTACGACGACACTGAATATCTGCTCACTTCACAATCTTAATGACTTCTCTAATACTCCATATCTAAACTCAACCCCTTTCACTTCAGTTTACACATACACCACACCTATAACACAGAACACAGACATACACAGCTACATTACAAAACACACACACACTACACCTACAATACAAAACACACGCACACCACACCTACATCACAAAACATACACACGTACTAACACTTTTAGTTTAGTATAAGTTAAATACGTTTGTACCTTATAGTTCTAAGCAGTCTATTAAAATGTTTGTACCCCTGTGGGAACCTGGGCTGGCGAACCTTAATACAGGTTACTATGTAACCTAGCTAGGACGCCTGATTCAATTATGTTACTTTATTTCTATTCTACTTAACCCTAAATTTTAAAAATAATTTTATTGTAACAGACTGTACCACACTTTTTGAAATAAATAAATTATTATTATTATTATTTTGTCATTTATTTTGTATTCTCGGCTCATTAATAGCCGGAAAAAGCTGATAACGCGGGCCTAAGCCAAGTGCTTACCAGTTGGATTAACTGCGGTGGCGTGCAGAAGATTGCACAGAAGATGGTAGAGTATTTGTGTTTTGATGTGGGTTTTCTGAGTCACATTGCAGAAACTTTCTCACGAGTCTGCATGTGTTTAGTATCGCTGCCTTCTGTAGCAGATGGTAAGTATTTGGAGGTAAGTTAAGGGAATTAAGGGATTGGTGAAGTTGTTTCGGTATTACTCCTGTTGTAGACAATACTATTGGTACTATTATGACTTTTTGCAAATGCCAAAGTCGGGCTACTTCATCTTTTAATTCAATGTATTTGCTCAGTTTTTCTGCTATTGTTGTTTGCAAGTTATGTGTATTTGGTACAGCAATATCTATTAGGTATCCAGTTTTGTTTAACTTGTTAATCAGTGTAATATCTGGTCTATTAAAATGAATAGTTCGATCGGTAAGAATGGCGCGATCAAAGTATAGTTTTGTTGAGGGGTTTTCTAATACAGTTTCTGGATTGTATTTGTAGTATGGTGTAACGGAATCTATAAGTTTGAACTGGTGTGCTAATTTTTGATGTATAACGTTGGCTACTTGATCGTGTCTGTGTTTGTAGTCCGTTTGGGCTATCGACTTGCACGAGCCTGTGATATGCTGTATCGTTTCTGGAGAACTGTTGCATTTCCTACATGTGTCATTATTTAAATTCTTTATGATAAACTTTCTGTAATTTTTAGTTTCAATTACCTGGTCCTGTATAGCCAGCATAAACCCTTCAGTCTCCGGGAAGAGTTCGCCTCGATTTAGCCACGCGTTCGACGCTTCTTTATCGACATTTATGTGGTTTAAGTCTTGGCGGTGTCTTCCGTGTAGAGATTTCTGGGCCCATTCTAAAAGCTTCATTTTGTCGTCAATTACTATCTCATTTCTCTGTTCAGATGTATCTTTTAAATTTAGGGGTGTTAAGTTTTGGTCGTTATGTGTTATCATTTTGTGCAGTATAGAGGTTTCCATTTTTGAAAAAAAGAATTGTCGAAGTGCTTTTATCTGTCTATTGTGTAGGTTAAGAATGTCAACTAGTCCTCTACCTCCTTCTTTACGTGGCAGTGTTAATCTCTGCAGACAAGACCGTGGGTGGTGTTTGCGGAATTTGGTCATTGTGGTATTAATTTTACGTTGAAGGTTTTTCAGGTCGGTTTTGGTCCAGTTGATTATCCCAAAAGAATATGTGAGAACCGGTATGGCGAAGGTGTTAATCGCTTTGATAGTATTTCGAGCATATAGTTGCGTTTTCAGAATTGTGTTTAATCTGTGTTGAAATTGAAGTGTTAATTTTTGTTTAGTTTCTTTGTAGTGTATTTGTCGTGATTGTGTATAGCCTAGGTATTTATAACTGTCTTGTTCATCTAATGGTTCTATCTGTTCTCCTGTACCTAAAGTGTATTGGTGTTGGTAATTTTGTCCTGCTCTAATTGAATTTATTTTACATTTATCTATGCCGAATTCCATTTTAATGTCGTTTGAGAATTGTTCTGTCAAGTTTGCTAATTCATAGAGTTGAGTCTCACTTTTGGCGTATAGTTTGATATCATCCATGTACAACAGATGATTTAATTCTATTTTTTGAACCTCAGTATGTCCTTCGGTACTTGAATGTTTTAATGGGATTCCTAAAGTAGTTGCGTTTAATATATTAGATAGGGGATTTAGAGCAAGACAGAACCACAGTGGGCTTAAAGCATCTCCCTGAAAGATCCCTCTCTGAATTTTTATTGGGCTGGTATCTACTGTTTTAGTAGGGGAAGTTAGTCTTAGGACAGTGGTCCAAGACGTCATCGTGACCTTTAGGAATGTTACTATAGTTGGATGTATTTTGTATATCTCTAAAATATTTACAAGCCACGAATGGGGTACAGAGTCGTAAGCTTTTTTGTAGTCAATATACATGCTAAAGAGATCGCTTTTGGATTTTTGAACGTTTTTATGAATGACTGAGTCTATGATTAATTGTTCCTTGCAGCCTTGGCTGAATTTACGACATCCTTTCTGCTGTTCAGCTAAGATATTATTAGTATCGATGTGTTGATATATTAGTTCAGAAATACAAGATGTGATAATTTTGTACAAGGTCTGCAAGCATGTTATAGGTCGATATTTTGCTGGATTTGAGAGATCATTACGATCTTTTGGTATCATAAAAGTTGTACCTGAAGTTAAGTAGGATGGTATTGTTTTAGGGTCCTGGATGAATCTATTTATGTGATTATATAGAAAACTATGGATAGATGTAAATTTTTTGTACCAATAACTATGAATGTTATCTGTATTAAAATCCACCCGGAGTCAGATAGGAGGTATTGGGCGCTTGTTGACGATACGTTAAAGTCGACTGTTTCGTTAGTGTAATGGCCGCAAGCGGTACTGCTGAGCCATCAGGTACTGGGTTCGACTCCCAGGTCGTCCAAAGTTTTTACATGCTTTATATTAGCATCACTTGTATGTTTGTTTGTATGTTTGTAACCGACTCCTTAAGGCGCGATTTTGACCTACTTCAAACAGTCAAATTTCATTAAAACTTTGTAAACTTATCGAGGACCGATGACAATTCAATAATTTAAAAAAAAAATAGAGAAAAAAATCACGCCTTTGTAGTTAGCAGAATAAAAAAATAGAAAATAAATAATAGTTTAAAAAACACGCTTTAAAAACCAAACTAAATAAGTAGAAAATAATTTAATTCAATTAAAAAGCGTGGAGTACTTGACAATAATATAAAAATACCTCATAAGGAATTTCTTAGTAGCTGCCCGAAGTCTGGATTAGACCCCTGTTGATGGCAATGGGCTCGCCCCTATTACATCGGACTATATCATAGCCGGCCAGATGTAGATGTACTATCGCTACATTTCTGCCTATCCCTTCGGGTATTACAGGCGTGATGTTATGAAGTAGTTATATATTTTTTTTTTTTGGCGGGCCATCATCAAATAACTTCTCCCGCTCTGGGTGGAGCGGGAGAGCGTGTCAGACTTTTACTGACTAAAACCCACCCGTGTTCCCTCAGTTGCCTGTGTGCCAGGGGCCGCGGTATCACTTTCGAACAACCCGCACCCCTAGCACCTACCGGTCCTTGCGGACCCCACCAGTTGGTGCTGACATCTGTTATACTCCATTTGAAATAAGATTAGACATTTGAACAAACCTTTTTTACAGTCCGTTCAACCGATTTGGACTTCTATACCGTAGGCATAAAGATGGCATTAAAAGCAAAAAAGTTGTTACAATACCAACTGTTTACTGCAGCTGCCATTTGTCATGCTACCAACGCAATAGACATCAAAATTGGTTGATCGGACTGTAAAAAAGTTTTAGTTAAATGTCTAATCTTATTTCAAATAGAGTATAGGTATTCTTGTTTTCCTTCTATGAATAATTCTGATTCGAGGTATCATTGCAAATATTGCAATAATCTAATTATCTATTTATTTTATTGATTTATATTTTTAAGGGTTGAGAGGAAACAAATAAACAAATCTTTTTTTAGGGGTCGAGGGGCCGAGAGTGGACTAAACGATACGGATTTTTTTATGTTGATAATTTATTCTTCTCTGTGGCAGCTTTGTGATTTTTTTTTTTGTAATTTGGGTTTTGCCTGAAAAAAATGAATTTTTTTTTTTTTTTTATAACTAGTACATAATAATATTATCAAATCAGCCCACTATCGTAATTGTTACGAGTCATTTATTGATCATGGAGTTTTGTCCAGCAAAAAACCTGATAAAATCATCGCTGATATGCTTTATCAGACCTACCTAATACTAATTCACACACATATTGGTATTGCCGTGAATCAAGGTCAAATCGTCGTGCCGAGGAACGGAAGTTGAAGCTATCACGGTTTGAGCCTACCAGCAGGCTTAGCACGAGCAGCGATTTGTCGACGGAAGAATAGACATGACTATTAACTAAATGATGTACAATAGGAGAAGATAGCTATGTTTTTCTTTTAATTATCACAGTTATGCGTTCTAAACGAATCATGATTTTGTAGATAATCGTATTATACTTTGTGGCCGTCGAGTAGAAAGTTTGTTGTCAGTTTATCAAGAAATATTCTTCTGAAATAGTCTGCATTTATAAGTACCTAGAAAAAGATCGTTATAAACGAAAGACAAAATGACAGATTGTAGAAGAATATCTACAGTGCGATGTCAAAAATGGAGAAACGAAATGTCACTTTGTATTGAAAAAGCACTGTCTATTCTTCGTAAAAATAGAAAGCGTCATGCTAAGCCTGCTGGACCCGTATTACATAGAATAACCATAATCAGCCCATAATGTTCCCACTGCTGGACACAGGCCTCCTCTCTGTGGGAGAGAGCGGGCCGTAATCCACCACGCCACACACCACAGAGTGCGGTTTGGTAGATGTTACATGTCTTCGAATTTTTCGGTTCTAGGACATGCCGGTTTCCTCACGATGTTTTCCTTCACCGTTTTGAGAGCAGTGGTGATGAAATTAAACACACAAAGTAAAACACTTGTCAGGGTTACACGTGGTCGCTCACAATGGGCCTCATAAGAAGGCTTAAAGTCACCCAAAGGGCAATGGAGAGGGCTATGCTTGGAGTTTCCCTGCGTGATCGAATCAGGAATGAAGAGATCCGCAGGAGAACCAAGGTAACCGACATAGCCCGAAGAATTGCCAAACTTAAGTGGCAGTGGGCAGGGTACATTGCACGCAGAACAGATGGCCGATGGGGTCGAAAAGTTCTGGAAGACGTAAAGTTGGAAGGCCGTCCCACAAGGTGGACCGATGACCTAGTGATGGCCGCAGGATGCGGGAAGCACAGAACCGGTCGAAGTGGAGGAGCTTGGGGAAGGCCTATGTTCAGCAGTGGACGTCTTTCGGCGGAAATGATGATGATGATGATGTCTGGGTTCGACCCTACGACCTACATCTCTTAAGACGCGGCCGTTACCTCTGAGTCACCACTGATCTTACCCGTGTTATACCAAACTTTCAATTACAACCCAAGGGTTTGAACCTTATCTATTCCTAATAGGTACATTGCTACATAGTTTCGAAAAATTCGCCAATGACGCAATGAATGCAGCTGAACAGTCAAAAACACTACAAAGTGAAAAATAACTTTAATTTCGGAAGTCGGTGTCTTTGGAGCTGTATTTTAATTTTTTGTCACCGCCTTCCGAAATTAAAGTTATTTTTCACTTTGTAGTGTTTTTTTGGAAGTCGGTTGTTTTTTTTAAAGTTTTTTTTCACTTTTTAGTGTTTCACATGTGCTTACCCCTTCACTGCGTACCGGCGTGATGTTATGTTATGAACTGGTGTAAACAATAGACAGACATGAGATTTCAGCAATCCCAGTCCATTTGCTATCATTTATTGAGGAGTTCCGTTGCCTATCTCCGAAGTTCTTCATCAGATCTTCACCAAATTGAAATGGGACCACTCCGAGAAAGTACTCTTCCTAAAAATACCCAAATCGCTTCAAGTGTGTCTATAAAATTTGAACAGTTCTCTCTATTTCTCCAGGATCCCATCATCAGATCCTGACTTGATGATCATGGGACCACCTGGGAAGTAGCTATACCTTTTCAAACAAAAAAAAATCCAAATCGGTCCAGCCATCTTCGAGAAATCGGGGAGCATACATAAAAAAAACAAGGTTCCGACGAATGAGAACCTCCTCCTTTTTGAAGTCGGTTAAAAATGAAAAGAATTGCGACCAATTGTCATTTAATGTTTTACGCTATTACCCCACAGAACTATATTCCTACATCTGTACCTTAAGGTGAATGCGCAGTGGTAGAGCGCGAAATTCAAATTTTGTTACGTTTTTTGCAATTTTCAGGTGAGTGTCAGCTTGTTACTTGATCAAAATATGATTTGCGACATAACATGTACGTATTTACAGATTTATAATCATTAGAATCAATAATACATCTTTCTAAGTTAGATTTGTTCCATAAGAACACATTTCTTATGGAAAAGTGCTTGTGGAACAAATCTAACTTATAAGAGCTATATTAGACATTCTAATGACTATAATTCTGTAAACACGTACCTGTTATATTCGCAAATCACATTTTGATCAGGATACAACCTGACTCTGACCTGAAAATTGCAAAAAACGTAACAAAATTTGAATTTCGCGCTCTACCACTGCGCATTCACCTTAATTGCGTAGACACTATCAATCAGAGCATGAATGATTATTTTGCAAAATTGCAAAAAATTACTATTTCTCAAAACACAGCATGCACTACGTTATGCGCAGATAATAACACAATTAATTGTTAATTTAAACAATTAATACATAGGTAGTTCGAATACGACTATACGCTAAATTGATTACAATACTTAATTAATTACAAATTTTAGAACGCTTTGGTTAGACCGCGGCCTAGCTCTTGGAGAAAAACTGGCGTGATGTTTTTATATTTTGACAGCGATGAGCCACACACTTATTTCGAGTTCGACTATAATCCCTTACACGCATCACCGGATAAGGCTGAGAATACATCTAAGTGAAACCACACAGCGGAATGTCGCGTGGTAATCCACGCGACATTCGGCCGCATAAAATATGCATTGTTTTGACCCCAAGGATGAAGAATAACTAGAAAGTGAAAAATAAAAACGTTTTCCAAAAAAAAAAAACAACCGTCTTCCAAAAAAAACACTACAAAATGAAAAATAACTCTAATGTCGGAAGTCGGTGACTTTGGAAACGTATTTTAATTTTCATGTCACCAGTCACCGACTTCCGAAATTAAAGTTATTTTTCACTTTGTAGATTTTTTTGTTTTTTGTTTTTATGAAACTGGAACAAGGAACTATCAGTCGGATTTGAAAAAATAATTCTTCAGGACATACGTTTAACATCACGCTAAGATCATTAGGAACCGAGCAACAAAATCAAGTCAAATAACGCTTAGCGAAAATAAAGTAACAGGTCCAACGGGCGATACAATGCAATGCATGGGTCAGCCGAACAAGAAATTTCACGTGAACGAAGTCGCCAGCAAAAGCCAGTTTTTACAGAAAACACTAGGCTTTTGGCACCATCTCTGCCCGCGTGGATGTCGGTTATCGTATCGTAAAAAAAGTAGCCCATGTCCTTCTCCATATCCCAGGCTATATTTCTGCCAAATTTCATGACGATCGGTTCAGCGGTTTAGGCGTGAAAGCGTAACAGACAGACAGAGTTACTTTCGCATTTATAAATACTAGCTTTTGAAAGCGTATTACCTATACCTATTGATGAAAAACGTATTAAAATCTGTTGCGTAGTTGAAAAGATCTCAGCCTACAAATACGGCTTAGACGTGAAACAGTAACAGAGACAGACAGAGTTACTTTCGCATTCATAATATTAAGGTGAACCTAGTCCACATTTTTTGTATACAAACTTCGGGAGTGTTTTACTCCACTGTCTGACATGGCACATCCAAATTAAAATATGATATCGTTTTGTCTCATTATTAATATTGTCTGTACGGAAACAGAATATCTACTAATATAAAAACCCATTAAAAAGTTAGGAGCCAACAAAGATTAGTTTTTCTTGCTAATTGTACTTAACTTTGGGCGTGTTTAAGTAATAAAAGAAGTGTAAAATCTCCAAAACCAAGTCAGTACCGACAAAGTTCAATTATCGAAAAGTTCAATAAACTTTATTTGGCATTGATGTATGCATTGGCTTTTTCATAAAACCCTATCTTCCAAAGGACTTTTTTTTATATTTTCGCGATTTTTTTACTATAAATGATCCTGCATCTCACTCAATAACGTTGTGAATGTAGACTAGCGTCTAACTGCTCATCACTGATACTATCTCTGTCGGACACGAAGCCTGGTGAGACAGCGTGATTTTTAGCCAGGCCCACCAGTGAGTTCGAGCCCGCGACTCTAGGTTCCCCTTAAGTAGGGATAGAAGAGATTAGGGATATTGGTATAAGCACGCGAATTTTCCATCCTCAGGCGGTGTATAGCTAGCTTTAAAAGCCTATTGTTATCAAAATAATCGGTATCTCAGCATGAGTCACAAGATACAGAGATACGTTATCTTTCACACCGTTTCGTACACAAAAATAAAATCATTATTGTATCGATTCTCGCGACAGTGTGGTGTATCAAAATGGACCATCCGGCATTTGCTGAAGCAGGGGTTAATCCCGGTATTGAAATTTGGACTATTGAGGTTAGTAAACATTACTTTATGATTGAGTAGGCTTTGCCCGTGTTTACCAATTGAATAAACCTAAACCTGCCTCATGAATCACTCTATCTATTGGTGAAAACGGCATGAAAATCCTTTAAGTAGTTTCTGAGTTTATCGCGAACAGACAGAGACGCAGACAGACACGGCGGGGGACTTTGTTTTAATTATAAAACAAAGTCAGTTGTGTTTTTAGTCAAATGGACGGCTATGATTTAGTTTTAAAAATAGCTTTGATTATTTTACAATTATGTATGACAGTTATTGGGGTACCTGGCTAAATACCTAACAGCTGCATGGAGCGTACGCTTCCTGCGGTCGGCTCAGGAATGGGTAACCACCCATTACTTATAATGACCCCTCCGTGCTTCAGAAAGCACTTTAATCCGTTGTTAGTTCTGCCAGGGGTGCGGGTTGTTCGAAAGAGATACCGTCGCCCCTGGCACACAGGCAACTGAGGGAACACGGGTGGGTTTTAGTCAGTAAAAGTCTAACACGCCCTCCTGCTCCACCCAGAGCGGGAGAAGTTATTTGATGATTTTCCATCCTCAAAAAAAAAAAAAAAGCCGTTGTTAGTTCCGCCTGTCTGTCGTAAATCTGTGACAGTCGTTACGAGTAGTCAGAAGCCCTAAATTCTGAGCAATCTTACCAAGGGTTATCGTGTAAGTGTTACCCAGTAACTGTGGTGTGGAGGGCAGATAGACAGTCGCTCCATGTAAATTACCGGTAACCAGCTACATTCGGGGAGACTGAAAAGCCGATTCCAAGATTATTGGAATAAGGCTACGTATGACAAACTATACAGTTTTTAATACTAAACTTTTTTTTTTCAGCAATTCGAGCCAGTACAAATTGACTCAAAGAAGTATGGAAAGTTCTATAACGGAGACTCCTACATTGTTTTGAAGGTAAATTACTTTGTTCCTATTGATTTGGTATAAAGTTTGACACACATAACAGACGCGTCGGCCCGCAAAGCATCGCATTTTATTCCGTTGCAGGGATTATACAAAATTTACGAGTGTTATTGGAGGATTTTTGCAATGCAATGAAATCTGCTGCATGGTTCGACTTTATTATTATTGTTATTTATTTATTTGTCAGATAACATTATCCAATATGGTTAGTAAGCTTATAAACCATGTTAGTAGGCACCGAATTTAAATATTAATAATAATCATAACATTTAACTATAATCAAAATTTAAGTAATAATCAAAACATGGTTTACAAACAGTCGGATCTTGTACTGCCACTGTACAGAAACAGTATTTTTGTAATGGCTCCAAAGGTCTATAATAAATTACCGAAATGTTTATGGAGTGAAGATAGTGTCCATAAATTCAAAAATAATTTTTATTCATTTCTTGTAGATAATACGTATTATTATTAATCATTTTAATTCACAATTAATTATTACATTCCATAATTTGTTAGTAAAAAATACTTAAAACTACGTCAGTAAAATTATTAATTATTGTACATATTGACCTACTCGTATTACATTACATTACCAAAATTGAGCTACTTAATATTATAGAGGGCACCACCCGAGCCGTGAACTGAACTTTATGGGTTCAATCCCATCGATATATGTAGTGGTAATGACTGTGACTTACGAGGTAAGTTTGAACCTTGACAAGCGCTACACTATAGGTAAAATCTGACGTTTCATAAGTGCCCATGCAGGTCTACGTGAAGTAAAATATTTAAATTTTGAGTTTTGATTTAGATACCATTGCTCTGAAAACTGAGCAAGACAATATCGTGAGGAAACCGGCCTAGCGTAGCGTAGAACCAAAAATTCGAAGACATGTGACATCTACCAACCCGCTCGGTAGATTCTTTTACATATTGTGAATGAGAGAACGTTGTAGGCCTTAGAGACTAGATTTGTAGACGTTTTTCTATTCTGTATTTTCATTCCTCTAAGTACCTGGTACTTATTGACTGGCCTGCACTGTCCTCCCATACCTATTATCACTGTAATTTGAAAACATTGTAAAAGCCAATTATTTTTAAAAGAGTAACCGTGGAGTTTCTTGCCGGCTCTTCTCCATAGGAAACGACAAATTGGAACCGTGCACCTAGCTTCTGACGTTTCATAAGTGCCCATGCAGGCTTATGTGAAATAAAATATTTTGATTTTGATTTTGATTTTGCTCTGGGCACTCCCTCTCACAGAGAGCAGGCTTGTGGCCCAGCAATGACAACAATATATGCTGGGTATGACGAGAGACGAGACGAAACAAAATAAAACCCCAACTTAATATTGTTCAGCATAGTGCTCAATATCAAGCAGTGCGGATTTTTAACAGATTGCCATTGGACTTAAAAACTTTAATTTACAAGAGCTCATTTAAGTCAAGACTCAAAGCGTTCCTATTGGAGAAATGTTTTTATTCGATAGATGATGACTTATCCACGTTTATTTTTTTTATATTAGTAAGTATGTAATAGCTGTAGTGATAGTGGAATTTAATTTATATTTTGTATGTTAATTTATATTTTGTATGTTATTGATTTTATTGTGTTATGAATGTGTTAGTTTATAATTTTAATGAGCCTGTTTATTTATTTGTTATGTATGTTTTCAAACACAATGTGAATTGTTCCTGAAATAAATTGAATTGAATTGAATTGAATAGAGGCCTATGTCCAGCAGTGGACTGGTATATGCTGATGATGATGAGGCAGTTTGGTGAAATGCGAGTGTACTACACACCTCTGCCAACCCTTTTGGGGAATACAGAGGGGCTACTTTCTTAGCCCGTCGACAAAGATACGGGCCCGTCCGAAAATAGATCGATACTTAGCATTGAACCCTACTCCCGATTTAGTAACTTATTCGGCCGGGCGAAAACACATTCAGAGTAAGAACAACTGTCAAATCGTGTTGTCATTCATTCTTACTTCGGGCGCTTAGAGAGTAGACCCCAGGTGTGATGTTATACTATATTTCGTGCTTAGAAAGTAGACCCCAGGTGTGATGTTATACTATATTTTGTGCTTAGAGAGTAGACCCCAGGTGTGATGTTATACTATATTTTGTGTTTAGAGAGTAGACCCCAGGTGTGATGTTATACTATATTTTGTGTTTAGAGAGTAGACCCCAGGTGTGATGTTATATTATAATTTGTGTTTAGAGAGTAAACTCCAGGTGTGATGTTACACTATATTTTGTGTTTAGAGTAGACCCCAGGGGCCCAAGTCTGCTATTTTTATAAATTCGTCATTCCAACACGATCCCATTGTCATTTTGCTAAAAGTTCGTAATCTGCTAAATTCATAATGGTCGATCATTGGTCGGTCAATGGTGTCGTAATAGAATTGTGTTATAATGGCATTATCGTTTGAGTATCGTATAATCCTAACGAATTAAAAGCAATGACTGCACAATGACGTTCTAATGTTAGGTCACTGATCAAAGGAACTGTGAAAATTTTAACAGATCACCGCCTAGTCATTCATTTGTCATTATGTACGAGATTACCAATAAATGCCATTTCTTTCAATGGAGTGTCAGTGGCTGACCATTGGAAAGTCATAATGACGCCATTATATTAGTAGATTACCAAACTTGTCAAAATCAACAATTATGAAATCAATGATAGACCATTCTGACACTATTGTAATAGCAGACTTGAGGCCCAGGTGTGATGTTATACTATATTTCCAGACTACAGGACAGAGCAACTCCTCCCTCAACCATGATGCCCACTTCTGGATCGGCAGCAAAACTACCCAAGACAAGAAGGGGTCTGCCGCCATATGGACGGTGACCCTCGACGATATGCTGGGAGGAAAAGCTGTTCATCATAGGGAGGTGCAAGGACACGAGTCCAGCAAGTTCTTAGGGTATTTCAAACCTGGTAAGTTTGCTTAAACTGGACTTACCGACATAGCTTGCAGAGTAAGCAGGTTGAAGTGGCAGTGACCTTGCCATATTTGTCAAAAGGCCGATGGCCGATGGAGCAGACGAATCCTGGAGTGGAGACCGCGTATTGCCAAGCATAGTGTGGGACGCGTCCCAGCTAGATGGACCAACGACCTCAAAATGGTGGCTGGAACAGACTGGATGTGGAAGGCACAGGATGAGAACGCCCTATGTACAGCAGTGGACTGCGATAGGCTGCGTTGAAATTTTCCACCCACTGACATCATCAAAATCAAAGTAATTTCTTCAAACTAGGTTGAAATTCGCACTTTTTGAACGTCAAAATTACATAAGACAGTCCTCCGGCACGCCCACCCTTCACCACTTCCTAGTGCTTTAGCTGGGAAGAAGAAGTGACGCTGGAAACTTGCCATCATCATTCGTCTGCCCCACACAGCTTTTTGTATCATTTTTATGATATTTGTAGCTTACATGTGTAATACACCGTGATATTTTAATCGTCTTACAAAGGTGGTTAGTTCAATGTATTCGACATAAAATACCTGTAGGCGCAATAAAAAAATTGTTACCAGTAATTAAGATAATTGGTGCAAAGAAAAATAAATACTTAATGCTTTAGAATTATGAAACACCCTGTCAATAATATTTAGGTACGTATCAAACGGTAGAAGATATTTATTTATTAGATTTCTTTCCATTACATTTCATCATTAATTCTACATCACGTGAAAAAAGTTTCACACGAAAATCTCACACCTTGAAGGTTTTATGTCAATTCGAAGTGTCTATTACTATCCAGCCCCGGATCTGGGGGGGCAAACCAGGGCACCCGCCCCGGGCGGCATGTTCAGGGGGCGCCAAAATCAAATCATAGCTTGCTCCACAAAATGCCTAGCATACGGAAGCCTGGTTGGGTCACCGTCGACTTGTAAGAATAAAAAAAAATTCAAAAAAAAAACAACCGACTGCCAATAAAACACTACAAAGTAAAAAATAACTTTAATTTCGGAAGTCGGTGACTTTGAATATGTATTTTAATTTTCTTGTCACCGGTCACCAACTTCCGAAATTAAAGTTATTTTTATTGGAAGTCGGTTGTTTTTGTTTTTTTTTTTTTAAGTTTTTTCTTTCACTTTTTTTTAATTCGGTTAACCTAAAACCTAATTAATTTATCTCAAATGCTGGAGAGAGGGGCGCTACTACCAAGTTTCTGCCCCGGTTCGAAAAAATCGTAGATCCGGGGCTGACTTTAACCCCTATTATATCTTCATAACTACGTTATGCGTCTTAGTGCATGATATTTTATTTTTTTAAATTATAAACATGTTCATAAATATCTTTTTTATAAATAATTAGAACTCAATGGATACATGAAGTGGTCTGCCGTTGTAAGACGATTAAAATGCCACTGTTATATTCTGTAATAATGAATTAGAAATCCTCGCCTCTAGCCATCACCTACATGGAAGGCGGGAACGAGTCAGGTTTCACGGAGGTGGAGACAAACGCGGGAGCTGAGAAGAGATTGCTGAAGCTCTCCGGTTGTGACAACATGAGGATTGAGGAGGTAACGTAACTATCTAGTCATAAAAAGAGATATAATTAGGGTAATCGGGAATAGTTGAAGTTTGGTAAGAAACCGATAATAATATGGATGTATTACAATAAAATTTAATTTAATTACTTAATAGAAAACAAAAAGTTCATTTATAAAATTAAATTTCATTTGAAAACATTCATAGGCTAAACTTCAGCTATATCCGAGGACCCTGGTTACTTAATGCTTTTGGTGACCGTATATATACAGGCTGTAAGGTAAATACCGTTACCCTTGAAACCAGTGGTTTGGTTTCGTTTATAGAACGTAAAACAATGAAAAAAAAATTGAAGAAAGTCTGCTTTTTCCACAAGAACATTTCACTCTACGCGCGAGGGCAATAAACTCGCGTCTCAATACGAGGACCACGCCGCGTGGCCCGACTCCGAAGCACGAAATAAAATGTATGCCATTGCAAAAGTAAAAAAAAAACACTTAACGGTTACTGCTTGACAGATGTTATTATATTTTAGATGAGTTTTTTAATGACCAATCTCTTTAATTATTAATACTGACATTACTTTAATAATCTCCTAAATTGACTTAAATTTGTTGACATAATAGACTCTGAATTGTAATCTTTAATTTACTTACATGCACAATTATGTACTGAAATAATTATAATTATACTGTAAATTTTAATATTGTTATTGAATAGTGCTTACTTAATCGTTTTTTTGTAATAATTTGTATGAAAATATTGACAAAACATAGCGCACTACCTTATTTTTAAGATCTTTGTATGAAATTACCTATGTTTTACAAATAAAACTATTCTATTCAGGTGGAAGCCGACGCATCTTCTCTGACGACGGACCATTGCTTCATTCTGGAAGTGGACCACGACATCTTCGTGTTGATGCCAGAGGGAGCTAAGGCTACCCAAAGGAGGAAGATCATCAGCGTAGCCAACCAGCTCAGAGACGACAATCATAATGGACGAGCTACTATTGAGATCATTGGTAAGCATCATCCAGTTTTACCTGACTATGGCAAAGCAAATAAATTTTTTATGATGCCGTGTTGGTTACCAAACGAAAGGGCTTGATTAGCACGTTTCTAAAATAAAAATATGGTTAGCTAACCATAGCTAATCCCAAAATAATTTAAATTTTGGGGCTATCTATGGTTGAATTGGTGTGGGGTAGGTACTATAACTAAAAAGTGAATAAAAAAACTTAAAATAAAAACCTTTTAGTTTACTACTTGGGGTCAAAACAATGCATATTTATGCGATAGCAGCAATCGCGGTTGATTTACTGTCATTTTTTTAAGAGTTCGTTGTCTCTCTCCGAAACTCATCATCAAATCTACATATACTTTCGAAATAAACCGCTTTTGAACAAAAAAAGAATTCTGCAAATCCGTCTATACAGGAAAAGTTTTTATTCAGTGCGCAAACTGTAACCATGAATTTCTAGCGCAGAAACGTTTCGTCGGTTATACCAAAAAAAAACAGCTGTTCCATACATTTTGACCGCGTAGGTATTGCACTTTTCTATGAAACAGCTGATTTTTTTTTGTAAAACCGACGTAAAATTTTTGCGCTGGGGGTTCTAGAATGATACGCTGAATTCGTGGTTACAGTTTGCGCACTGAATAATTTTTTTTCTTGTATATGACGGAATTATGCCCATAAAAAAACATGTCACCTAAAATTGAGATGTTGGCTAACATGGAATGTGCTTTTGTATCGAAAAAGTCTTAATTTATGTAAGTAATTTGTTTATTTTTTGTTTTAACTAATACAAACCACCCCTCCTCCAGTACATACACATATTTGTATCGGGTTAAACATTAATTTTAAATTAATACACATCTGAATAGTTATGCAATCCAAGAATCCCGGGGTTTTTAATAAATATTACAAATAATTTATAAAGCCGCTTCCATACTTTCATAGCTATGTAAATATGCATCCGAATATCCGATCTCTGCTTATCACAGCATTCTTCAGCCTGTCATTCGTACACTTACTGCTGGATGGGTCACATCGTGCAAAAAACGTTAACGCATAGAAGATAACATGTAGATTAAACATGAAACATCACGGATATCATATAGACAAGCTGCTGATATCAAGTCCAAACTGATTTTCCTCAATTTGAGCTGATAAGGTACTATAAACTTAAACGGGGAAAAGATAACGGTATTTTTATACATTTTGGTGTTTCCTTTTAGGTAATATGTTTTATCGTAATCAGACAAACCGGCGATGCATAATTTAAATATAATTAATCGATTAGAGTTATCATTTCGATTGTAAGTTCTGTGTGCCGACTGCAATAAGGATTTGCGATTAAGTAAGGCACGCATTGATTCGTAAACCTCAATCAAAGAGTCCGACTGGCCTTGATAAAAGTGCAGTAAATACAAAACACACACCGCAAATAATAACAGCATAATTAACTACTATTGTCACACTGACTATTTCATGAAAAAGTCATTTTTAATTCATTTAATCCCATTTAAATGAATTGATTTCATCACTATTTCTTTTTTTGCCAATAAAACGATTTTCTTATGTAAGTATATTTATTTATTTGTAAAGATATTTACATAATTTAAAAACTACCGGTCTTAAAATAAAATAAATAAAAAGAAAATAATCACAAGGTATCAAAAAGTTCGTCCGTATCGTTGTCAACGGGACAAGTGCCCAAAAGGCTGGCAGAATTGCCACGTTGTATGGCAATGCTGATTCTTCAGCCGAAAAATAGGCCAGCCCTTATTTCTATTTGTACGGTGTGCGAAGGTAGCCACCATCTGGGGGCAATTTCGGATTGACATCGTTGACAGCTCGCTTCACTTTGACGCTTGATAGCATAAATCTGAAATGACCTGTCATTGGTGTCAAATCGGTGAGATTTTTGCAGATTCTATTGGTATTAATTTTACTTTTAAATATTGCTACAGATGAGTACTCTTCAGACGAAGACTTTGACTTGTTCTTCGGAGCTCTTGGATCAGGATCCAGAGATGAAATTGCCAGCGACGATTCTGGTTCTGTAAGTATTCTTTTAAATGACTAGCTTATAAGTGGCAGTGGGCAGGGCACATTGCTCGCAGAATAGATGGCCGATGGGGCCGAAAGGTTCTGGAGTGGCGACCGCGTACTAGAAGACATAGCGTTGGAAGGCCTCCCACAAGGTGGACCGACGACCTATTAAAGGCCGCAGGAATCCGCTGGATGGAAAAGGACAGAACCAGTCAAAATGGCGGTGCTTGAGGGAGGCCTATGTCCAGCAGTGGTCGTCTTTCGGCTGAAATGATGGTGATGATAATGACTAAGTTTTGCCAGCGGTTTCGCCTGCGTGGAGGTCTAAGATTATCCAACGGGCACGTACTTCACCGATAAAAATGTAAACCAGCGCTGGGGCTCTGTCTTGCATAGGGTCGCAGCATAATGCTGAGTGATACCCGTTTTGCGTGGATGTGACGCATGTTTCCTTCAACCTTTTCTTATTTATTTTTTTGTGTTCCTTTTCTTTTTGCGTCATGTTTACCGCAAATAAAAGTTTTTTTCTTTCTTTTCTTTCTTTCTATGTGTTAATTCAGGTTAAAATCTAGTTGTGTGCCAAATTTCATCCAAATCCGTTCGGTCGTTTTTGTGTGATTGAGTAACAAATGCAAAACTTCTAAACATCAATTTTATAATATAAATAATAACAGTAGGATAATCAAGGTATTTTGTTTTCTTTCTTATTTGTTTTATTATCTTCTTCAGAGTTATTACCGTGAAGACATTACTGCAGTGTACCTGTACAGAGTCGTCGTTGGCGACGAGCTCGACCTGATCTCACTCAACAAACCATACAAACAGAAGCATTTGTCTTCCGATGTAAGTAACTAAACTTACTTTATTACTTTTTAACCGACGAAACAAAAAGGAGATAGGTTCTCAAGTCAACACAAATCCTATTGCTATCCTTAAGCATTAGAGACAACAGCTGTTAAAGAATTCACGATACATAGTTTTAGCTCAAAATAAAATACTCTAAAAAATTTCGGTTTCCTATGTTTCTTAAATTCAAATCATAACAAACGTGTCACCGCACTATCTCTTCCGAGTGATGCGTTTATTTCAATTTAAAAAGTTCGGTTTCTGGTATCAATGTATTAAAAAATTTCATAACTTCCGAACATGTAGAGATAGGATTAAAAAACCCTTCCAATATCGTTTGATATCATCCAAAGAGGCTGTGACCTTGGTATGTACACCTGCACCCTTTCCGTTACGCGTTATATATTTGTTTTTTTTTTTACAGTATGACCACACCTAACTTTTTACTAAGCAGTCCGATAAAAAAAAAACATTTATTTAAAATTGATAAACAAAATCCACCCCTGAATGTTAGTAAGTAAATCAATATCCCATAAAAAAAAACAATAAAACAAAAATTTTACCGACGAAAAATTAAACAAAAAATATACTTTTTAGTCTAACTAAGCTCCTGAATTAATGTTCAACATATGTAATACTCCTTTAAAAGGCTGCCTCGTTGGTGTAGTGTTCACAACCGCTACTTCTGAACATGAGGTCCGGTTCGATTCTTAGGCCGGTCTAACTGTTATTAGGTTTTTTTCCATCTGGAATATCCCGTAGTCCCGTCCGGAGTCTGGCTTTTTTTTTTTTGTTTTGGCTTCGAATGGTTTGTGCATTTAGCCAGTATCAAGTAATTTTTCTTTTCGATCAAGTAAATGCCCCGACATCGGGCACGAAGTTACGAAACAGTCATGGTCGACTTTAGTTAGTCAAATCAAAGTTATGGGGGAACACGAAAATTCCACGTTATTCACTTATTTTCACCTTCACTACACTTGTGCACTCACACGTAACTAAATTGAATAATTCACTACCAAAATTATACAATTTAATTCACTATTTCACTAAATTTTATGAAAATGAAAATTCGTGCGACATGTTCCAACGCGATCCCGCCAGAAACTCCGAGTCTGGCTTTGTTTCCGATTGATTATACATACCAGTGGCGAAACCGCCATATAACACGATTCCTACCGGGTTCCCTGAGTGATTCGCATCTCTACCGCTTTTGAAAAATGACACACCAATAGTGTCTACTATTGCCAGAAAATATAGTTACACTACGGGCATTTAATTCGCCATAACATTCAAACAACTAAAACGCTTATATTTAGCTTTTTATTACTACAACAAAATGTTTAAAAAATTCATACAACAGCGATCCTGTAATAATGTCACTTAAGGTCACGTGGCACCGCTTGATATTGGATGAGAGCAAGCCGCTGTACAACGGGTTACGATATAGAAAAAATGCGTCAGCGAGAACGAGATGGAGGAATATTGCACATTTTATTTGGTTTTCAGCCATTAAATTTTATTGTATTTAATTCTTTATATTTGATTTTAGAATGATAGTAAGTATTCTTTTTTGATAAGTCAGTAAGTTAAATCCGGCTTCGCGCCGGCTTCTCTCTTAGATTTACACCTCGCCGCTGATACATACATAATAATATATGTGGCGTAAATTTCAAGGCGTGATGTAATGTTAGTCAACGTACACAAGAACGTAATAGAATCCCGGTGGGATTTTACGGCGCACTGGATTTTTAAGTTTGCAACAGAGTGCATCTCAACGGTATTCAATCGAAATTTTCAACTGTTGGCGCTATGCAGTGCGCTGAAGATCCGGTGCGGGAATATTATAAATCCCGCAGTTATTTTATTACGTCCGCACGTATGATGATAAATGATAAATGATTTTATTTCTGTAAGTAGGTTTGTACAAACACTTTTACACGTCAATCATATTTTTTTTTAAACTAGATGAGGTCGGCGTTTCCTATCTGACTACTCTGAGAAGAAAGGCCGAAACAAACTCAGAGGTCACAGTCTCTTTTAAAGTCCAGACATCCTTGGTCAGATCATGTGAAGACCATGTGTATTGGTGTCTGAAATGGTCTTTTGAGGAAAGAACCACACAGATTGAGTGGATCTGTCCAATCAGTGCTGATGTATTATCTTGACTATATTACCAGCTTATAGACGATTTATCTGACAAATGATAAATGAATTTAATTCTGTACCTAAATATGTTTGCACAAACACTTTAACACATCAATCATATTTTAAAACTATATTGATTGGACCACCCACCCGTCCAGTCAGTGCGTAGGTACAAATAGGTACATTTGTCACAGAATATTCAGACCAAAATACATTCATGGCGGCCAATCTCAGCGGAGACTAACCTTCGACTGCAAAAGTTTAAATGCCATGTTGTGTAGTCCATTAAATATTTATTTTTCTCTGAATCTGCAGGAGGTCTACATCCTGGACACTCCATGCTCGGGGGTGTACGTGTGGATAGGTTCCGGAGTCAGCGCTGACGTCAGAAAGGCCTACCATGACATTTCTGATAAATACTTTGAGGCGAAGGGCTATCCTTCTTGGGTAAGTACCATAATTCAGACACAGTATAAATGTGGTCAGTATGAAAACTAGACCTATTTGTTGATATTTACGGGATATTATAAATTGCATATCAAATAAATAATCGCCTATCAATACATACTCATCATTTATATTCTTATTTACATCTAATAACTTACTTCACTACAAATAAACTAAATGTTTAACAAAACTCAAGCTGCAGATAATTCGAAATTATACATCAATATAACATTACTTTTTTCCTCATAATGCAATACAGTTAAATTTATTTTTGTACAAAAATACTACATACATAGCATAAATACTGACTGCACAGCAAATTTTCCATATTTCATAGCAAAATAACTATCCCAGTCGCATATTAGACAAACATACGTTTACGGATATCTGGACGCAAGACCGAGCGAAGCGAGCTCGGGACTTGCGGCACCCCGACACGGACAGGTTAGGTTCGAAGGGGATGGCGGGGTCTGAAAGACCCCGCCATCTCCTTCATGTTAGGTTACTTCAAACCCCGCACGCAGAAATAGGAGCCCCGCGGAGCGGGGCACCGTCGAGCTATCATGGCAGGTGGTTAAGGGTAGTCTTTCCCTCCCGACGCCCTTTATTTAGAAAAACTGCTGTACATAATATAAAAATAGAAGCTATATTTAAAAGAAAAAGAGTTAACATGTATAATGTGCATTAAGATTATTAGCTGTGCATTGATGAAAAAGGTTTTGCTTTAGGAAAAATCGCTGTACGCTGCGAAAATAAATTGTAGTGTGTTTAGTGATATTTTGAGTTGAATATTTTGCTGTGCAATCAGTCATTTTGATGGGAATTCGGAATCTTATTGCATAGAAAAAGGATATTTTTTGATTTGCGTTTAAATACTACCCGATATTTACCAACGCTCCAATCGGAGTGTTAGGGTTGTCACTTAAGAGTGACGCGCACTAAGCACTAAGGTGCTTGTCAAATTTAAAATTATTTTATTGGAATAGAATAGAATAGAAAACATTTATTCGACACAACAAACTTGTTAAAATCAAACAATTATGAAATCAATGATAGACCATTCTGACACTATTGTAATGGCAGACTTGGGGCCCTGATTCTTTGGCCGATCTCATTGATATACAATAAACCCAAGATGCACAGTCTCGAACAAAGTAACACACAAAACTGTCCCAATTATACGTCAATGGCTATAGTTTTGATAAAACACTTTTTTTTGCAAATTGAACCTTACACGCATAACTTAAAGTGGTTTTTATAAAGCAATGTCTAAAAGGAGTGACATATAGATGACTGACGACACTATTCGACACCTGCGCACATTGCGCAATATCTGGTTTGCTAAACTTGCTTTTTTTTTTCAGGTGAATGTTACAAAAGTGTCGGAAGGTTCTGAAAGCTCTACCTTTAAGCAGTACTTCACGAACTGGGAATCTATCTCTACCAACTCGAAGTTGGTCACAGATTCTGGTAGGTACCATACTTTTAGGCAGCCCCGGATCTACGATTTTTTCGAACCGGGGCAAAAACTTCATAGTGGCGCCCCTCTCTCCAGCGTTCGAGACAAATTAATTAGGTGTGGCCCTGTGTGGCGCCTTTTTCTTACAAGTCGACGGTGAGCCAACCAGGCTTCCGTATACTAGGCGCTTTATGGAGCAAGTTTTTTTTATTTTTAATCATACTATATTATGATTTTGGCGCCCCCTGAAACTGGCGCCCGGGGCGGGTGGCCCGGTTTGCCCCCCCCCCCCCCCCTAGATCCGGGGCTGCTTAGGGTTCGACCTCATCATGTTTATTTCTTTGAAAGCTCACGGGCGGATAGTTTGGAGTTTTTTTTTACAGTACGTAAACCACTTTTGTATTAGATATGTAATAAATGAAACCACAATTTCCCTATAGCCGTTGCTGTCGATACACAAAAAAAACATTTTACGAAATCGGTCCAGTTATTAGGTAAAATAGTACATATGAACACGCTGTAGAAATTCTTTTTACTCTTGGACATTGAAAATCGAAGCTGCAACGCAGTGCAAACTATCACGGACAGCGTCGTGACTCTACTTATTCTTTTGAACGCCAACGTTGGCTATGCTCGACATGCGCAAGCGTGCCCTGTGCGCCAATGACGTCTATACTCGACAGTAAACAGGCCATTAAAAAAATACAAGATATAATTTTGTATTTTGACGTAAGTAGGTATTTATATGGATTACCAAGCTTGGCGTAGGTACCTACAGGATCCCGAGATGGCGGCGCGTAGTGTTCCACGCGCGCCTCTATGTGATGTAAGGGGGGAGTTTAACACCTCACTCCCCCCCTAACGCGAGGTGGCCCGCACAGGCGGGCCGGCACTAGCCGGGGATCGCGGAAGTCACTTTTGTTCCCGTGATCTCCGGTGCAAGTGTGAGGCGGAACACCGGGGTGGTTTTAGTCAGTAAGAGTCTGACAGACCCCTCCGCCCTCCCCAGGGCGGAGGACCTCCATGAGGATTTCCCCCCGTCATCAAAAAAAAAAGGTACCTACAGGATACGGAGATGCCATTTTAGCGTAGTGTTGAAAAGGTTATTTGCCTAAAATTTAAATCGGTACACCTAAACGACAAAGTACGAAGGTGCGTTGTCTAAACAGAGTGTTTACTTTTACTGAATTTATTTAAAAAAAAGTAAATAATAAAACTTGACTGCGTAGTGAACTTTAAATAAGACGGAAACAAGAAAATTTTATTTAAAGATTAAATATCTTTCTTTTTTACCAACCACCTTTTTATACTGACATTACTCCATAATTAAGACTGATCTGACACGTCACAGATGCTGGTTACTTCTCCGAGGATGCAGAGCATTCGGCGCAGGCGGCCAAGCAGATCGGCAAGAGTGCCGCTGCCAGGGGATACATGCCAGACCAGGGCGGAGGCAGCCTTACTGTTACCAGGTAAAGTTTTAATTTAAATCTTCTGCACACGTGGCATAAATTCGAAAAACCACTGAAAGAAAAAAAAATAGGTCACATGGCTGACACTCATGCATACGAAAATATAACTCAAATAATAAGAAATACAAAAAAAAGGTTTCTAACAAAAAAAGATCTTTTAGTCCACTCTCGGCCCCTCGAACCCCAATAATTGGACCCCTGACTATAGTTTACTGTCGACCCTTGGAGGTCGAACGCGGATTTAATTTTCCAGCCAAGTTTTAGTTTCCTTTCGACCCCCAAAGTAGTCTGTACCTTACTGTAACAAAACATACCTTTTAGGTACTTACGGAACTAGGGGTCGAAAGGGGACGAGATACCTGTCCTTTTAAATATGAAAATTCAGTCTCACCCCCTGGGGGTCGAGTGTGAACTATTTAAGAAACAAATAAACAAATTTTTTTTAGAGGTCAAGGGGCCGAGAGTGGACTAAACGCAAAAAAAGAAACTCAAAAGCAATAAATAAACCTTTTACTTTTAACTAAGCTCCATCACATCCAAATCTTTTTTCGCAGGATATCTTCAGGGGATACAGAAGACGTGTCGGAGGAGTTCGCGTCAGGAGTATCAGTGCTGTACCAGAGCGACGTCTACGTGGTCAAGTATGAGTATACTGACGCCAACGGAGCTGACGCCTTCATTGTCTATTACTGGCTGGTAAGTACACCTTCATTGTTTTTTTTTTTTGGAGGGCGTGTCAGACTTTTACTGACTAAAACCCAACCGTGTTCCTTCAGTTGCCTATGCCAGGGCCACGGTAACTCTTTCTAACACCTATCTATGTAACGGAATCTTTGCACGTAATTTTAACCCTCTTCAAGACGTCGGATTATTTTGATACTTTGGCCACTTATCAAGGACCGATGACATTTTAATAATTTCATAAATTATTTAGTTCCTTAATGTCGGTCAAAAAAATCTGTTTTTCTTTTCTATTTAGCCGAACTAAAAAATAGAAACTAAATCATAGTTTAAAAACTAAAAAACACGCTTTAATAACCAAACTAAATAAATAATAGATAAAAAAATAAAAAAAAACACGCTTTAAAAAACAAACTAAAAAAACAGGAAATTATTTTTAAACAGGAAACTAAAAAAAATCAAAAAAGCGTGGGAACCTCCCACGCTTTTTAATTTTTTTTAGTTCTGCTAACTACAAAAGCGTGATTTTTTTGTTTTTTTTTTTCATTTTTAGCAATATGGAACAAAATAAAATTATTGAGTTGTCATCGGTCCTCGATAAGTTTGCAAAGTTTAAATGAAATCTGACCGTTTGAAGTGGGTCATCATCAAGTCCAAAGGAGTCGGTTACAAACAAACGTGCTTACAAACATACAGTTGAAGCTAATAAAAGCGTATTGAAAAGTAGAAAATAATTTGTGCGTCCCTGCTTGATAATAATTGATTAGGTAAAAAATACTTCAAAAAGCACCCTACGCTTTTTTTGAAATTATTTTCTACTTTTTTAGTTTGGTTTTTAATGGGCCATCTCTTGACCTCGATACTTGTCTAATACATGCTGTATGCCAGATAATCATGGGATTTGTTCTCAGGGATCTGAAGCCAGTGCTGACGACAAGAAAGCAGCATTGGAGCAGGTGGCACAGATTGAGGAGGAGCTGGAGGGTGCTCCGACCGTCGTGAAGGTTCCTCAAGGAAAGGAGAACAAGCATTTCTTGACCATCTTCAAAGGTAAGGCAGGCGGAGGGTAATTACGTTTACTGTTGCTCGTAGGAAGAGACCGGATTAAATGCAACTTAAATTATGAGAGACTAATACTGTTACGAGCTTGGGGTTCGTGACAATTAAAAACTACCAATATAAATTACCAAAGATGACACTTTAATTAAACACATAAATTACAAAACACAATTGCACTACTGATCACTCTAAATCGCACTTGAAGATCGCTTCAGATGTTCTCGCCTGTATTGCTTGTTCAATACTGCCGGGTCTTGTACCGTTCCGGCCTTTTATAGGGCCCTAGGAATATTCGAGAAACGAAGCATCTTGAATGTTCGAGTACATACCGGCCCCGACTGAACAGATGTTGATAATTCTAGAAGATTCTGGTATCGAAATTTCTGGATAGATCTTGACTCAATTAATTCTGCTACTCGATACTAGATGGCGCTAGTTGTAACTAATTACTTTAGCTTTAGCGCGTAACAATACTCTTTATTATGTACACGGTACACCATAAAAAGTACAGATATAAATGTAGAAAAGTTACATAGAGTGACACAACAGGCGGTCTTATCGTTAAAAAATAATAGTTTAAAAAACTAAAAAACACGCTTTAAAAACCAAACTAAAAAAGGAGAAAATAATTTAATCCAATTAAAAAGCGTGGGTTGCTTTTTCAGGTATTTTTATAATCAATTAATGTCAAACACCCCACGCTTTTTAATTGAATTAAATTATTTTCTCCATTTTTAGTTTGGTTTTTAAAGCGTGTTTTTTAGTTTTTTAAACTATTATTTATTTTCTATTTTTTAGTTCTGCTGACTACAAAAACGTGTTTCTTTTTCTATTTATTTTTTTAAATTATTGAATTGTCATCGGTCCTCGACAAGTTTACAAAGTTTCAATGAAATCTGATCGTTTATAGTGGGTCAAAATCGCGCTCAAAAGAGTCGGTTACATGCACAGATACAAACAAACAAACATAAAAGTGAAGCTAATATAAAGCGTGTAAAAAGCGATCTTTCACGGGCAACCTCACGTGTCTTCGAAGTTTTTGGTTCTAGGACATGCCGGTTTCCTCACGATGTTTTCCTTCACCGTTTTGAGAGCAGTGGTGATGAAATTTACACAAAGAGAAAAAACCTGTCTGGGTTCGAACCTATGATCTTAAAACTCGTAAGTCGAGGTCGGTACACACGGCTACACATCAAGCTATACATTTCCAGTTAACGCTGATCTCGCACTGTACCGAAATCCAATACAATGCGAGATCAGCATATACTTCTTATAGGTGCTTCTGATCAGACCATGCCCCACTTGCTGGAGTGCCCTATGTGCTAGTTCACCTGCACGTTGGATGATCTCAATATGAGTTTGTTTCGGCCTTTCTTCTCAGAGTAGTCAGATAGGAAACGCCGGCCTCATCTAGTTTAAAAAAATATGTTTGACGTGTAAAAGTGTTTGTACAAACCTACTTACAGAAATAAAATAATTTATCATTTATCATAAAGCCACAGATGCTGCAATAAATGTGGCCACCTACTGGGCCCCAACCCCAACAATATTTAAAAAAAAAATTGTCTATGAGTACCATCGTCACGAAAAAAAGAAGAAGCTTAATATACTGGAAATGTATAGCTTGATGTGTAGCCGTGTGTGTGTACCATACCACTGCTCTCTCAGATTATCTGATTAATAGTATAGTTACATAATAATTATAAAACAAAGACTTTTTCATGTCTGTACGCTTAGATCTTTTAAACTACGCAGTTTCATCAATGGACAGAGTGATTCAAGAGTAAGGTTGTTATGTATAATACACCGCCTCACGAGCGAAGATGCTGGTAAAAGCTAGCTTATTAATATACATAATTCTGTTTCAGGCAATCTTGCGATTATGTTTGGAGGCAAGGACAAACCTGATAACTCCAAGGGATCTTATGAAGACGACAACATTCGCCTATTCAGAGTAAGTGAACAGAAATTGACGGCACGTTTAGCGCAGTGGTTAAGCGATTGACTGCTGCGCTGCGTGTCGCGGGTTCGAGTCCCGCACGGAACAAATATTTGTATGACCTACAAGTACTTGTTCCGGGTCTGGCTGTTTGTATATGTGATTTTAAATGTTTGTAAACGCACTCACAATACAGGAGAAATTCCTAGTGTGGGGCAAAGTTTAAAAAAAAAAAATTGTTATACCTGAAAAAAAATGACGAAATAAACTCAGAAGAAAGTCAAAGTCAAAGCATTTATTTCAAATAGGCACTTAAGGTGAACCTAGTCCACATTTTTTGCACACAAACTTCGGAAGTGCTTTACTCCACTGTCTGACATGGCACATACAAAGTAAAATATTATATCGCTTTGTCTCATTATTAATATTGTCTGTACGGAAACAGAATATTAAAATAAAAATTTATTTATTTGCAGAGATATTTACATAATTTATAAACTACCGGTCGTAAAATAATATTATGTACGAGTATTTAAAAATAAGGCGTAAAAAAGTTCGTTTTAGAGGATCAGATAACTATTATCCTATAATAATTTTATAATGTTTCCGTTTCAAGGTGGAAGGCACGGAACTAGGTGTCGACATGAGAGCTATCCAGGTGGTGGAGACAACTGACAGTCTCGAAGATGATGACGTGTACGTGCTGGAGACTAAGGACACCGTCTACGTCTGGATTGGCAAGGTAAGACACTATTAAAGTAATTTTTTCGTTGGTTAAAAAAAAACAATAGTTGTTTCATACATTACCAGAGGTCGGAGTAGGTAGATTGATTTTATATACTTGCGTCAAGATATTATAATATGGACATGCCGTTTTATTCATAATGTGCGGGAAGTACCGGAATTGGAATTATGGAATAAAAAAAAAAACATACAGATAGGCTAACAAAATCGTTTATTATATGAATGATTGATTGAATTCAATGAACAATTATTTTTAATTAAACAAAAACATAAATAAATAATTTTTAATCCTCATCGGATAAGAAACAAAAGGGGCCCTGTCTAAGTTTTGTCTCATACTGTCAAGCGTCATTTTTAATTCAACAGTAAGGGACAAAATACGGTGTAACTATTCCAAGGTATTTTTGTATAAAATAAAATACTGATTTCTTTCACCATTAGCTAACACTGGTAGCGTAGATTGATATTATTAATAAGTTTTTCACCTTAAACACAAATTCGTGCTCATTTCAAAATTCCGGAACAAATATCACAATAAATATGAAGTTCCGGTATTTTGGAGGCATATCGACATTATCCTCTACGTTTGACGTCAACGACCTTAAATCAATCTACCTACTCCGACCTCTGTACATTACATTTTGACCGCGTAG
Organism: Antitype chi; assembly: GCA_947359405.1. Classification (NCBI taxonomy): domain Eukaryota; kingdom Metazoa; phylum Arthropoda; class Insecta; order Lepidoptera; family Noctuidae; genus Antitype; species Antitype chi. The sequence goes on from OX375837.1 coordinate 1,686,957, forward strand.
GTATTACACTTTTCTATGAACGAGCTGATTTTGTTTTTGATATGCGTGTCGATGTCCCCCACCCTGAGCCTATTGCCATCAAACCCGTATACCTGTTCTGCCACCCCATAGGCACACCAATGTTATGCCTTCGGGAAATTCAGGTGTCACGTAATTTGTGTGTTTATAGATAGAGGGTAATCCTTAATAGGGTATTACACTCATTTTTGAAATGTGTCTTGTTTCGATTCTCGAGTGCTAATTAACCACTAAAAAAACAACATTTTTATTTAATCGATTAGTGCCTTAAAAATTTTACATTTTCAAATTTCTCGCGTAATTTGTCAAAAACGCTGGACGCAGTAGACGCCATATTGCTCTGTGGTTATGACGTCAGTTTGCTAAAAACAAATGCGCTGATATTTTGTATGACAATTGTTTTTAATTTAAAAAATGAGTTATTTTACTACTTAGCGTTGGTTTGCTGTTCCTGAATGCAAAATATTATTTAAATAAAAATTACTTTCGTTACGAAAATAATAAAAGTACAAAGTTGCTCAGTTGACATGCCGTATGACGAAATAACATGGCGACTACTATTTCATGGTGTTCAAACACAGATTAAAAAAAACTGGAATCTTTAAATTGTATTTTAAAATTTATTTTGTTGTTTCATGAACTAAAACGAACATTTTCCGACTGCATTTTGCCTAAACTATCTCAATAATATATTTTTAGATTTTTTCTCGTATAGAGTAAAATACCCTATTGTATTTCCTTTGTAATCACAGGAATCAAATGACACAGAGAAGGAGGCTGTCGCTAGCTTCGTAGAGAAAGTGGTGAAGGAGAAGGAGATCACCACCGTGGAGCAGGGAGAAGAGCCTGATGAGTTCTGGGATGCTTTAGGTAGGTGGACGTGATTCTAGGACTTCAGCGCCACCATTCTCCGGCCCTTATCCAGTTGTAGCGGCACTACAGAAAAATACTTCGCAACAAATATCTAAAAACACAAAAAGAGAAGTGTCGTCTACAATGCCACAGGCGAACTACGTAAGACTCACGTCAAACAAAATCCTGCATCGCGCAATCAGAGTTTACCGCGCGACTCGCATAGATACAACATCCCGACATCAACCGTCGCGCAGTTGCCCACCAGACACAACACCTGTCTGGTCGGGGGATACTCCCTTTTCTATAGAGTATTAGCTGTGCCCGCGACTTCGTCCGCGTGGAATAGTGTCTTTAGGTCTTTGTCTCTTGTCGCAAACTTATAAAACATTCACATAAACCTTACATATTTCCATACAAACTTTCATCCCCTATTCCCTATTGTTATTGTACACCCTTGAGGGTAAAACTTTTACAAACTTTGAATGTCATATTTATTTATATCGAATCAACAGCCTAAAAAATAAGTTTCAAGCTTCTAGCTCTAAAAATGACGATACTTCATACAACTTTTCATCCCCCCTTTCAACCCTTTTTTCGCATTAAAAAGGCCAAACGTGAAATTGCGAAAAAAAATCAGCTGTTCCCTACATTTTGACGAGTTACGCGAATATGTAGGGAACAGCTGATTTTTTTTTCGTGATTTCATGTTTGGTCCCATATTAAAAGTTGTTCAAAATTATGAAAACAATGACCCCTTCAGATATTTCGTGTATGAATAGAAACACCTTTTAAAAAGGTTTTAAAAATGTTGGTCTGTTTGTTTCGGCTAATTTTTGAAACGGCTGCACTAATTTTGACGGGACTCTCCCTCGCATAGCTGATGTTCTAAAGAGTAACACAGGTTTTTCGTCCCGGTAGTACATTCCCTTGAAATACGGGCACAGCTATTCATCCACACTTCTCTATTAGTCGACATCTCAGCTTTCACACAATCCATTTAAGATTCTCATTAAGAAGATACTTACAACCCGTTCCAGGTGGTGCCCCCGAGGAGAAGGAGGACCCGTCAGGCTGGAGGAATGCGGTCAACAGGAAGATCAACACCCCGCGCACACTGACAGCTGTCACTGTCAGCGTCACCAAGAAGATCAAGTTCGAAGACCTGGATACGGAGTATACGCAGCAGGTAAAATGGCAACACTTTTGAACTTTAGCTCCCGAAAGAACTTTACTTTTGAGTTTTTGGCGGGATCGCACTGGAACATGTCGCACGATTTTCATTTTCATGAAATTTACTGAAATAGCGACTTAAGTACTAACAGCAATAAACGTAAAAATAATAGTTTAAAAAACCAAACTAAAAAAGGAGAAAATATTTCAATTCAATTAAAAAGCGTGGGGTGCTTTTTGAGGTATTTTTATAATCAATTAATGTCAAGCACCCCACGCTTTTTAATTGAATTAAATTATTTTCTCCTTTCGCATAGTTTGGTTTTTAAAGCGTGGTTTTTAGTTTTTTAACTATTATTTATTTTCTATTTTTTAGTTCTGCTAACTACAAAAACGTTTTTTTTTCTTATTTTTTTTTTAATTATTGAATTGTCATCGGTCCTGGATAAGTTTACAAAGTTTCAATGAAATCTGACCGTTTAAAGTGGGTCAAAATCGCGCTCTAAGGAGTCGGTTACATACAAACATACAAGTGAAGCTAATATAAAGCGTGTAAAAAAAAACTCGCGGTCTACCCTGAAGCTTTCACCAGCTTTCACCATAAGAGGATGCGAGAAGGTAACCTGCTAAATTCAAATGGCGCCGTCCATCTTAGGTTCGATTACGAATAAGTTTTTATTTTTACTGAATCAAGTATTATTTATAAAAAATTTAAAAGATATTAAATATTTTTCTTTCTTTCTGGAAATCAAATTTGATTAATTTCTCAAATACATTGCAAACTATATTTTTGTATAATTTAGAAGCATTTTGTTTAAACTTTGTAAATGTGAGTACCATGCATCCGTATAATAATTATGTTGTTATGATGTACGTTGACTTGAAAAAGCGTGGCAGTTGAGAGTATGTCATGCTCACTTAAATATCTCGCTGATGGTGGCGCGTGTGTTGGATCATTCGGTTCCCTACAAAAGGGTTGAGCTGGATGATGCTGATCCACGCGTCAAGTTCGTGAACGGGCGCCGTCGGTTGAGACTGGTCATCTCCTAACTTCCATGGCTTATTTTAAATTTTATATTTAGAATTGTTTTTTTTTTTACATTGTTCTCACATATAGAAGCAACAAGAATAATGTTCCCAAGTTTTTGTAATACATAACATGATTAAAAAGAGTGTCCATGGAGTTTCTTGCCCGTTCTTCTCCATAGAGATCTACGTTTTGGAATGGGCAACTAGCTTCAACTTTCCAACTGGTCGACTTTTTGACAATTCAAAAGTGCCTGTAAATGGTTTAATTGAAATAAATGCTTTGAGTTTGAGTTTGAGTTCCTTTGCAGGAATTACAATTACCCTCCAAAATAAAGACAGCAGTGGTGGCTCAGTGGTACCAGCTGCGGCTTATGAGTTGCAGGTCACAGGTTCGAATGCAAGCAGGCACTTTACTTAGTGTAAACTATTTCATCACCACTGACTGCTCTCAAAACGGTGAACGAAAACATCGTGAGGAAACCGGCATTATTGGCTGATTATGGCATAAGGCTCCTAAATAAAACAAAATTTTTACAGGACCTGTCTGATGATGGAATCTACGTCTTGGACACTGGTGAGGAGCTGTACGTGTGGCAGGGAAAGAACATCCCTGAGCGTGTCAAGAGGGCAAAGAGTGACATTGTCACGGTAAGTTAAAAAAAAATCACTTTCAGTTTTTTTTTTCTTTTTGCTCGGCTCCTAAGCGTTTTAGCTTGCTGTTAAATTGCCTATAATCCTTTGACCCGCTACATACGACCATAGACAAACAAACTTAAAAAAGTCCTTGTAATATCATAGAATCTAGACTAATATTGTATCTTTACAAAAACAACATAGAATATTTTTTTTATTTTTATTTATTTATTCATCTAACAATTCGCATTGTGTCTGAAATATTTTGTACATTAATTAACTTAGATATAGCTAAAAATAATAAATGATGAATTTCAAACAGTAGTTTCACCAAAAAGTCTATTCAGTCTAAAAGTAGTAAAGTCTAAAAGTCTATTCTCTATATTGTATAAAATCTAATAGAATTGCATATTTAAGGTCATAAACTAATTAATAAATATTAAAAAGATCTACTATCATTCGTCACCAATTCAGATACAGAGTATAAACATTTATTTATTTAAATAGAGTAACTTTGTAAATCAATGATCTTAAGTCAGTAGGTTCTACGAGTACTGCTTGGTATTTAGAGCAAAATCAAATCAAATCAATTTATTTGCCGTAAGTGTTGGTACAATTGCGGTCTTAACATAAATAATTATACAGATCCAAAACACTTAGTCTTAATACTGTGACATGCAAACATTTAGGTTTATACATACGCCATTAGGTCATTTGGCCCTTTAGGTTTGTTATTTTTTATAACGTTTCTGCTAGTGTTCTCTCTAAGTTCGCGTAATATCTATGCCTCATGTTGAAGTAAACAGTTCGGTAAGTAGGGACAGAAATGATAACCTAGGACCATCGACGTAAAATAAATAAACAGGTAGCTAATTATTAGTAAAAATAACAAAATCATAGTCAGTAAGACGACCAGTCACCCGTTCACGGCGAGCATAACATTATATAATTCTTCAATTGGTTATAATATACTTACTATTAGTTATGTATTTTTATACTTTTTTCCATATTATTTTTATAATGTTTAGTGTAACTGTCATACATGTACAGTTCACCTCCTTAATGAATTTAAAGTTTTATTTTAATGGTAATCTGTGAACAGCGCTGGGGACTACATTATTATTTAAGTAACTTACGTTTTCTTTTTGTAACATTCCATAATGTAGCTGTTTGTTGTTTCTATTTAATAAAATAATATAAAAATAAAATAGCAGATTGAGTAACAAACATCCAAGTTTGGGCCACCACTGCTGTGTGCTTTATAATTTATGATTTTATATTATTTTTATTACAGGAATACATAGAAGACGACGGCTTAGACCGTACGGTGGACACAGCTTTGGTGGTGTTTGTGAAGCAGGGCGAGGAACCCAGCGTGTTCAAGAAACTGTTCCCAGAATGGGATAACGACATGTGGGACGTGAGTACACAGCGGACGAGGTCGTCCTCGTCAAACAAATATGAATTTCCATCACTAACTTTGGCCGCGGCTCCGCCCGTGTGGATGTCGGTTATCGCGTAAAAAAATAGCCTATATTCTTCTCCATATCCCAGGCTATATCTCTGGCAAATTTGATGACGATCGGTTCAACGGTGTAGGCGTGAAAGCGTGACAGACAGACAGAGAGAGATAGTAGGGATGTTGCAGTTTACACTAAAGCGCAGGCCACACAGCTAGCTAAGGAGGGAGCGAGCGAGCTGGCGGAGCGAGACGAGGGAAACTATATAAATTAAGCGAAGCTTTGGCGAGGGGGTGCCCTCGTTGTGCAGTCGCTTAGTAATTGAAAAAAATATGCCCCTGGTTGGAGGCTTTGAGTTCGCTTAAGGCCCATAGTATCCTCATCTCCCGTTTGTATGCTAAAGCACGACTGCCGCCCGCGCCCGCGCAGGGCACCTCTGAGCCTTTATCTCAAAATGGGGATATTCCTTTGATTAATTTACAATTGTGCTTCGGCGATTCTGTGGTACCTCTAACTATCTATTTTTCAATGTATTTTTTTTTTCCAAATAACGAAGCCGTTTAGTAGGAGTATGGAATAGAAGCCAAAATATTGCGTGTTGGAAAATATTTTTTACAGCAAAAGTATTAACCATACAAAAAAAGTACTTCGGGCAAAATGATCTATATGAATCTATAGCAAAATCATATATTTTTCAAATCTTCAAGACAAGCCTGAGCAGTACGGTTCATAAAGTGACCGTGTTACGCTACCAAACGGGACGTAGGCCCTTAAGGCAGCCACAAGATGGTCCTGTTAAGTTGTTACGACCTCTCAAGGTCAACTACGAGATGCCACACTTCAAAAAACAAAATAGCGAGCTAAACTAAGTGGGTTGGCCCGGCTCGACGGCGCGTTGTGTTCCACGCGCGCCTCAAAGAGATGTCAGCACCAACTGGTGGGGTCCGCAAGGGCCGATGCCTGCCAGGGGTGCGGGTTGTTCGAAAGAGATACCGCGGCCCCTGGCACACAGGCAACTGAGGGAACACGGGTGGGTTTTAGTCAGTAAAAGTCTGACACGCCCTCCTGCTCCACCCAGAGCGGGAAAGTTATTTGATGATTCCCCACCCTCAAAAAAGAAAAACTATGTGGGTTCATACTGAAAATTACGGACGTATGAGCGAGCGAGGGGATCGTTCCGTCTCATTGTCACTCGCGCGCAGTTGCATAGCGCACGTCATAGAGCCGAGCGAGCAGCTGTTCAAACGATGCGAACGAAATATCCGACGATGCCAGCGATGCTATTCGCTCACCTCGTTCGCGGTGTGAACCGAAGTATGAAAAGAGGTCAAACGATGCTCGCTCCGCTCGCTCGCTAGCTGGCGGTGTGGCCTACGCTTTAGTGTTAACTGCAACATTCCTACTATAGCGTAGTGTGTAAAGCGTAGGCGACGCTTTACACACGTGTGCAGACAGATAGAACCACGAGAGACAAGTGTCACGACTTTGTGTCAGATTGCTATAGTAATTGATGCAGGCGTCCATACTCCAATCATTCATTACATATCAATAATAGAAAATCTAACAACCAGTCTCACCAAAGGGTATCGTGTTACCCCAACTGTGTTGTGTAGGTCAGATCTCCATGAGCTCCATGTAAAATACTGGTAGATATTCAGCTGCCTCCGGTTACACTAGAAGCCGACCCCAACATGGTTATGAAAAGGCTAGAGGATTAGTTAAATATTTCCCCATTTTAACTAAAGCAAGGTTGATATTTGTCTGGCAGTGAAATTTGCGTAACGGCACAATTTTATTGTTGCGTATAGTATTTTAACTCACAAGCGACGCGTACTTTACTTGTTTGTACACTTGATTACAACAAGTAAAGCGCGCTTACCTTGGTGAGATAAAAATATTGAAGCGCGTAAGTCACAGAACAGCACCCTAATTGCGTAACGCACGGTCAATCATAATTTTAATATTTTTTTAAATAGATTGCTAATCCATTGCTTCATAAGTTCAAAAACTGTCTCCTCAACAACTTTAATAACGCAATGAATATTGTTGAACTGTCAAAATGAAACAGATTATGATTGAACGTGTGTTACGCAATTAGGGTGCAGAAGGCCAATTCTCGTAATAAAAACGTTCAAAATCTAGTCGCAGTATCATCTCGGCGACAATCAAATGTCATAAACTTGTCAAAAATGTGGGGAAACTCGAGATACTTATTATTGACAGATTGAGACTGAGATTCTGTGAACGTTCTTAAAATTACTCTTATGTGAAAGAGGTGTAAGAGGCTTGCTAATGTAATCTAATTAAATCATATACTTAAATATTTATTTTTCATTACAGAACCAGACTTCTTATGAAGATATCAAAAACGAGACGAAGGAGAAGAATTCGAAGTAAAAATAAAATAAAATATTCATTTATCATTTACTTTATACATTTTTGTTATTCACATTATTTTACAATGTAAGTAATTTACAAACGCATTTTACACTTTGGAAATAAAAACTATTTATAATATTTATAAATGATTTTTTATTTACCTACACTATGCGGTAAAGGCACCGACACAATTTAAAAAAAAAAACGTACCTACAAAAGATTAGTGGTAAAGTAGGTGGAGTTTTTGGCGGGATCGGGTTGGAACATGTCGCACGAATTTTCATTTTCATGAAATTTATTGAAATAGCGAATTAAATTGTATAATTTTGGTAGTGAATTATAGTTACATGTGAGTGCACAAGTGTAGTGAAGGTTAAAATAAGTGACTAACGTGGACTTTTCGTGTTCCCCCCAAAAACTCATATTAGGTTGTTGTAAAGTTACTACCGCTTTACAATAACTTTGACTTGACTGGCTAAAGACGACTATGACTGTTTTGTAACTTCGTGCCCGATATCGGGCCATTTATTTGATCGAAAAGAAAAATTATTTGACACTAGCTAAATGCACAAACCATGCGAAGGCAAAACCGAAAAAAATAAAATGTTGTAGGTGCCGTGTCAGATTCAAGACCTGTCAATCCCGGCTAATGAGATAACAATTAGTTTTCTATTGTGTGGGCGTTACAGGTTGCTGAATCATCTCAATCTCTCATTCGCTCGGTTCTGTGTGTACTGCCGACCCTAAGTAAGATTTTCATGTCTGCAATATATCAAGCCGCAGCGATGCACTGATTTATTATCTGTACAAGATTCTTGTTCTCTAATGCCGCTGCAATTCTCTCCTTATCCGCTAACTGTTTGTTCACTGCATTTTCTGACACGTGGGAGCCTTCAGATACTTCCACTGTTACTTTGAAACGGCTTGGCAGTGCGCGGAGAAGTTGTACCCGAATTGATAGACCTGGAATCAATGAAGATTATGTTTTAGCACCTTTTATAAGCATATGTATTGGTTGGTCGAGTGGTTGCAAACTCTACTGCTGAGCAGGTGTGGGTCCTGAGTTCGATTCCCAGGTCAGGAAATTAATAGAAAAGTTTTTTTTAATGTAAGTAGATCAGTTGCGACACTTAACTGACACGACACTATTTTGTTGGTCATTATAAAAAAAAATACATGGCACCAACATTTCCTAGCTGATTGATCCCTGTAAAGAAAGGCCTAAACATACTCAGAGGTCAGTCTCTGTTAAGGTCCAACTATAATCTTGGTCAGATCATGTAAAGACAGACACACACACACACACTTGTGAGAGATTGGTGTCGAAAAGTCAGTTGGTCAGAAAGATGAAGAAAACACACACATTCCAAAACATAAGGTAGGTATTGTGTCTACTTTTGTTATTCTGTGTGTGGGTATGCGCAAATATGAATAAACCAATCAGCTATCCATCTCTGTGTTTCATTGACAAATTCCACACACACAGATCTCTATGGAGAGAATGGGCAAGAAACTCCAAGGAGTAAGGACACAAAATCCTGGGTAGATTGTTCTTATTGTTTCTATAAGTGAGAAGAAAAAAACAAAATTGAACAAACAATTATAAAAATAAGCCTAAATAAGTTAGCAGATGACCAGTATCAACCAACGGCGCCCGTTCACGAACATGACATACAGGGAAAGAGAGGATCCTATTCTTCAAAAGATAGAAGCTGATGACACTTACCAATCAAAGTGGCCATGCTGCAATGAGGAATTGTCGGCGTAAAGTTAACGAAGATAGTATTATCCTTATTATCGACTCTAATATTACTCTCTTCTACCACACGCAGCTCTTCTAGGGACAGAGGATGTTCAGGATCATTGATATTGCGAATTAAATCGAAAATTTCACGTTCGTCGAATAAATCTTCAATGTCTTCGTCGTAGTCGGCTGCAGTCTTTTCCCGCTCAGATTCCTTGTCGTATATGTTGGGATTTACGTTGTCGGCTACGGATTTCGTCATTTTGCGTGATTGTTTGATGTAAATAAAGTGAAAATTATAGAAAATAAAACAACCGAAACAACGCAATATCTGTCAATGTCAACTCAGGCGGTGGTTTATTTATGACATTGACTTGACGCAGGAGCAGCAAGCAAGACATGGCCACATTCCGAACAAGAAAAATAGCGCTGTGAGCGCTCACATCAATAATTTGCGTTCCGAGATAGATATCACGATTATGGCAGCTAAGAACTGTCATTTTTGTTAACAATACGGAACGCTCGTGAACGCGCTAACAGTGCTCACTCAATGTTAAAACCAATTTACACCATATAAAACTTGTGTACACCACAAATTTCGTCTTCTTATTTGGTTAGGTGGCGATTCTAGCCAGAAGCACTTAACTAAGTTAGTTAAAGATAAGATATGATTCAAAACAAAACAGCACAACTGTCATTTTTGACAGCACTCACGGTGATAATAGTAATAGGCATGGTCGGCGTTATTGCAAGATGGCGCACGTCATGACGTCATCTATGACGATTCACGGGACATCGTTATCGCACTCACGCCAATTCGGAACGGGTGTGAGCACGCTCAAATCGATATTATCGTATCTCGGAACGTAAGGATAATGGCCACATTCCGAATAAGAAAAATAGCGCTGTGAGCGCTCACATCAATAATTTCCGTTACGGGATAGATATCACGATTATGGCAGCTAAGAACTGTTATTTTTGTTAACAATACGGAACGCTCGTGAACGCGCTAACAGTGCTCCCTCAATGTTAAAACCAATTTACACCATATAAAACTTGTGTACACCACAAATTTCGTCTTCTTATTTGGTTAGATGGTGACTCTAGCCAGAAGCACTATATCTAAGTTAGTTATAGATATGATATGATTCAAAACAAAACAGCACAACTGTCATTTTTGACAGCGCTCACGGTGATATTAGTAGTAAGCATGGTCGGCGTATGTCATGACGTCATCTATGACGATTCACGAGACATCGTTATCGCGCTCACGCCAATTCGGAACGGGTGTGAGCTCGCTCAAATCGATATTATCGTATCTCGGAACTAGCCAATGTTTGGCAAGCTGTTCAAAATAAGGTTTTATTAACTAAATTATTAATTTCCACAGACATATAAAACAGTTTATATGTCTGTGTTAATTTCCGCCATTCCGTAATATTTCACTTGTCCCAAGCTACTGAAATCATAAATTTAGAATTTAATCATTCTTTCTTTAGAAATTGAGCATGAAAAAGCCATTTTATTAGGTAAACATCTGAGAAAAACTTAAAAACACAAAATTACTTTTTCGTAAACACTGGCAATACTTCCTGAACGAAACCTCAACTGACATTCTGAACATTCCAAAACTTGATCTTTGAATTTTGGCAATTTTAAACATTGAACGATCGCCTTAATCGTTTACTCTACATGCAGATTCACTACGCTATCTCTGTCTACCTAAAGTAGGTTACGGATGTGAAACGCGCTGTCTGACAGCACAATCAAGATCAATAATTCAACCAGACGATTTGGTTTCCGTGTTTTTCAAACAAAATAATTTGTGAGGGGCGTATCACATCCTACGGAACTTCAGAGGAACTCAGGACATGTAAGTAACAACATTTAATATTGGTATAACACCTCAACTTTCGTTTACACACCCCTTTTACATTTAGAAAGTTGTTTTATCTAAATAAGTTTATAACTATTTGTTTTCGGATTAGAATTCGTCATTCCGATAATAAATCGCTTAGAATAGCGTTTGATAAATGACCACATATTTATAGGAAGTATGTAAGCTATGTTTAAAGTACTATTTATTCATTTATTTTTTTTATTTATTTATTCGTTCGTTTTTCTATGTAAATTTGTGAGGGTGGGTACTACTAGGGTAGTTTGTGACGTAATTCGCTGCAGGCTTTGAATTTAGAATTTCCGACTGAATCCGAATTTTTTACTGAATTATTATGTTACATACATGGCGTGTATGTAATTCTTCTTCTCATGGGAGTAGGCAGAAACTACATAATGCCACCTGCCAGAGCAGGTCCTTACATAGGTACTACTTTTTTTTTTCGTTTATTTTTATTCATCTGGCAATACACGCAAGCCGGTTGCGAATACTACGTACCTAATATTTTTTAAATACTGTAATTGTAGGTAACTTTACCATAGAGAAAGTGTTTATTAGTTTTTCCTGGTCAGTTATACAAGTAAAGTTAGGGAAAATGTTAAGTAGGTACATGCTGTAGTTAGTTTTAACTGTAGAACAACTTGTAGACACAGGTCCATTAAGTAGTTACAGCTCTAAAAGACATGTGCACTCAAATCCATGCTAGGCCCAAGTTAATACGGAATGTTATTTAACATCTAATTAGACTGGAGGTTTCAAGACCGCTTGCCGTTCATAAGTTAGGAGGTTCAAATCCTATGCACGAAATGTGCTTTTTGTGTCATGCAATTTTTTTTTTTAATATAAAGTATGTTTCATTCTAGTCTTTACATAATATAAAACAAAGTCACTTTTATTTATTTATTTTTTACTTCTCGCACACCAAAAAGGTACAAAGGCGTACTTAATGCCTTAGACATTCGCTACCAGTCAACCACGGTTGGTGACGTGATTAGATGGCAGGTGCTTAGGTTGAGAGGAACAATGAATAAAAAATTTGTGGCTGTATGCTTAGTTCTTTTAAACTACACAATTGATTTTTATGCGGTTTTCATCAATAGATAGAGTGATAGATATGGGACAACAGTGCAGGCCTGTCAATAAGTAGGGTACTTAAATGAATGAAAAGAAAGAATAGAAAATCGTCTACAAATCTACACTCTGTAAGGCCTACAACATTCTCTCATTCACAATATGTATTTAAACCAAGTGACATGATTTCCATGACAATCACTAATAAATAGTCGGTAATGGAATTGATGTATAATGTCAAAAAATTACGAGAATATGTCAGTATCATTTGAGTAATCTGGCTCGATGTTCTAGTGCTCGCAAGTGCTACTGTTTAGCATGAGGTCCAGGGTACGATTCCGTTGTCTGGCAAAGGGTGTTCCCATCTGGGATTTCTCAGTAGCAGTCCGGAATCTGGATTTGTGCGCAACAGATGGCAATATGCTCGCCCCCTGTTACATGAGACTTAGACATAACTGGCGAAATGTGGGAATATTACAGGATCGGGGACATCAACGCTCAAACTGTAACCATGAATTCGTCACATGATTTTTAACCCTGTAGAAGTTTTTGGGTGGTTATCAGCTAATACATGGTGAAATTTAATATAATAATAATAATCTTTAGTATAAGAGACACGTTGTTATGTATTTGGGTATAGGGTGTATGTGTCTATGTTTGTGTCCGTAAGTGTATAGTTATGTGTGCTTTATTATTTTTGTGCCTCATTGGCTGTACTAAAGCTGCACCAATTTCATACGTAGAGTTTCCCCCGACTTTTATAGCTATTGACATTCATACTCAAAACTTTCCTCACGACATTTTCCTCATTCCTCCGTATCGATCATACCATGATAATCGTTGCGGTTTGATAACTTGAATTGATTCAATGCTTCTTCCTCAGCAGTATGGCGTCAGACCCTTGGATTGTGCAGCCGCATGAACATGCCAAGTTCACAGAACACTTCCGAAACCTCGGGCCCGTGAACGGTCACCTCACCGGGGAACAGGCCAAGCGTTTCATGTTACAAGTATGTAAATGTACACTTGAATAAGCTATTTGTAAGTGATCCTCTAAAAACTTATTGACTATTTAGTATTTTTGAGACACCAAAAAGTATGTGCATTATCAAACAGTGGAGTAATAGACTCCCGAAGTTTGTATATAAAAATATGGACTTATTTTACCTTAAGTTATAATCGGATATTCGGATGCATATTTACCTAAAGATATTTTTTAGCTATGAAAATACATATATTAGCGGCTTTATAAATTATTTGTAATATTTATTAAAAACCCCGGGATTCTTGGATTGCATAACTATTCAGATGTGTATTAATTTAAAATTAATGTTTAACCCGATACAAATATGTGTATGTACTGGAGGAGGGGTGGTTTGAATTAGTTAAAACAAAAAATAAACAAATTACTTACCTAAATTAACACTTTTTAGATACAAAAGCGCATTCCATGTTAGCCAACATCTCAACTTTAGGTGAATATGCATCCGAATATCCGATCTCTGGTTATAATTAAAAAAAAATGCAAATTCAACCTTACATGCATGACTTAAAGTGGTTTTTGCAAAGCAATGTACAAAATGACTGACTGAAAGCCTGCGCACATTGCGCCCTATTTATGCGGACGTTTTTGAGACGCTGATTGTGTATCTTAGGTTATTTGTATGTAAATGATAACAAGCATAGTTGGGTTTTAGACAGACAGATTCATTGACTTATTATTTTCAATTATTATTTAATAACAAAATACTACTATTTCACAGTCTCAACTGCCGCCACCGATTTTAGGACAGATCTGGTCCTTAGCTGACACCAATGCGGACGGCAAACTGGATCTGAGAGAGTTCTCTATAGCTTGCAAGGTGAGTTAGAAAACAAAGAAAAAGAAAGGAAAAAAAATAAACAGGAAATCTTTTTCTCAGCGTGTCAATAGCAATCACAACCTAGTCTCTAAAACTAATTAAATAAAACCTTTATTCCAGATAATCAACTTGAAGCTACACAACATTGAAGTACCGAAAGCCTTGCCACAGTCACTGCTTGCCTCCCTCAGCCCTACCGGTAAGTCTTGACAGTTAATGTACTTGTGAAATGATAGTTTGCTTAGATGGTTTGATCATGTCAAAAGGATTAATAAAGGCGTCTAAAAAAAGGTATTTACTGGACCTGAGTTGACGAAAGAAAAATTGTTTATTCTGCACAAACAAAACGCACATTGCAAAAAAAAAGGAAAAAAATACACACATAAAAAGTAGCAAAAAGCCACGTATTCAACCATTTAAAGTTCTACAATTTTGTCTATTGCCTGATGTCAAGTAGCTTAAAGATAGAAGTGGAGGCAAAACTTAAAATACCTATGTGAAGACCACTGTGGGCTGTGGGAACGAGACAGTGATAATAGTATGTGTTTTCTCTCTCTTATGTATGTATTCAGAAAGTGAGTGCTAGCCCACAGTCGTCTTCACATTGGTATTTAGAGTGTTGCCTCCATTTTTACACGCTTTATATTAGCTTCACTTGTATGTTTGTATGTTAGTAACCGACTCATTAAGGCGCGATTTTGACCCACTTTAAACGGTCAGATTTCATTATACTTTGTAAACTTATCGAGGACCGATGACAATTAAATAATAAAAAAAAAAATTAGAAAAATTAAAAAAAAGGAAAAAAAATTAGAAAAAACACGTTTTTGTAGTTAGCAGAACTAAAAAATAGAAAATAAATAATAGTTTAAAAAACTAAAAAACACGCTTTAAAAACCAAACTAAAAAAGGAGAAAATAATTTAATTCAATTAAAAAGCGTAGGGTGCTTGACATTAATTGATTATAAAAATACCTCAAAAAGCACCCCACGCTTTTTAATTGAATTAAATTATTTTCTCCTTTTTTAGTTTAGTTTTTAAAGCGTGTTTTTTAGTTTTTTAAACTATTATTTATTCTTCGCGGGCTGTGTCAGCCTAGGTTGAATAAATGACTTTTGATTTTGATTTCTGTTATGTAGGTACAAACTAATGTATAGCGATGCGCGGTCATGCTAGCATGTTTTTTTTTTTTTTTTGTTTTGGCTCCGCACGGTTTGTGCATTTAGCCAGTGTCAAGTAATTTTTCTTTTCGATCAAGTAAATGGCCCGATATCGGGCACGAAGTTACGAAACAGTCATAGTCGACTTTAGTTAATCAAATCAAAGTTATTGTAAAGCGGTAGTAACTTTACAACAACCTAGTAGGAGTTTTTGGGGGGAACACGAAAAGTCCACGTTAGTCACTTATTTTCACCTTCACTACACTTGTGCACTCACACGTAACTAAATTGAATAAAACTCTACCAAAATTATACAATTTAAATCGCTATTTCACTAAATTTAATGAAAATGAAAATTCGTGCGACATATTCCAACGCGATCCCGCCAAAAACTCATGCTAGCATGTTTTAAATAAAGCGTCAGTGCGTTCACAGCCGTCATTTGTCTTACTTGTGTCCCGTATCTAACAATTTCATTGCATTTTTGTATGAAACATGAACTAACTCCAAATTTTTCTCTCCACAGCGACCCAAAAACCACAATTCGCGTCCCCCACCCCCGCGCCAATCAAACCACCGATACCACCCATGCCAACCCTCCCACCACAGCCCCAACAGCCTCTGATCTCCGGCCTATCGTCAAGCACCAGTAACCATTCCCTCCTTGGAGACCTGGTCGGCCCCCCAATGGTTACCCAACAACCTCCTCTGATCCCTCCTTTAGCTGGTCCCCCTAAACCTCTGGTCCCTAATGTACCTGATCTAATTTCTGGTGTAAAGCCAGGACAACCAATGACTCAATTGGTTAACACGCAACCGTTGATGGGTGGCCCACCTCCCATGGTTGCTTCCCAACCGATAATGAGTTCTCAGCCGTTGATGTCGTCTCAGCCGATGGTTGCTGGTCAACCACAACAGCCGATGCTACCCTCCCAGCCTCAAATGAATCCTTTAATAAGCCAGCAGCCGCCTCTGATTCCGAACCTGCCAATAGACCAGGCGTTTTCAATGAGCAGCCAGCCTCTAATTCAACCTATGTTGCCTCCTAGTCAAAGTAGGTCGTTTGGGTCGCCCCCTGAGGGTTCCCAGACCTTGATAGGTTCTCAACCTGTTGTAGGCCAGTCCCCCTTGGGTTCCCAGCCTATGTCAGGGTCAGGGATGGGGTCCTTGATCAATAGTCCTCCGTCTGGAGTCAATGTTGTCGGTGGTGTGGTGACGTCGACTCCGTTGATGAAAAGTGATAGTCTGTCGAAACCAGGTAAGATTATTGGATTATTTAAAGAAAGAAAGAAAGAAGATACATTTATTTAGCACAGACCAAAAAAGGCACACAATATACAGCAAAATAATAAAATTAAACAAACCAACAAAAAGTGTAAAGTGCGTCATAGTGTGCCTCACGGCTGCGCTAAAAAGGCCCAGTTCAGCATAAATGCCAGACAACTAGTGCCTGACGCTGGTTTTCAAACTGGACCTGACGTGTGAGGTGACGGATGTAAATCAGCTTTAATACCAATACTGCAACGTGACGTGTGTATGCATACTTAAATAAAATAAATTTGTGTCAAATAAAATAAATAAAAATAGTAACTAGCAGTACTTATATAGCGAGAATGTTGATATTTGTATATATGTTACCGGCCAAACCCGATTTCAGGCCAAACTAGTTTGTCCTAGGCCAAACTGGTTTATTAAGCCGGGGCACGCCGATTAAATGGGTTAGGTTAGGTTAGAACTGTGACCAAAAGGGCGCGAGCCGAGTGTTACCGGCCAAACCCAATTTCAGGCCAAACTAGTTTGTCCTAGGCCAAACAGACTTAATCCTACGCGTGATATGTCGCAGCCAACTAGCTTAATTAGCCGTTTCGTTAACAGCCTTTGAAAGTAACGCTCGCCGGCCGCTGCCGCGGCACCGCTCGCTGCGCTCGCTCGGCTCGCGCGCTTTTGGTCACAGTTCTAACCTAACCTAACCCATTTAATCGGGGTGCCCAGTTTGGCCTAGGACAAACTAGTTTGGCCTGAAATCGGGTTTGGCCGGTAACATATACATAGTTTGTTAGCTACTAATTGAGTTTAGTAGCTAGTATAAAATAGTTATTTGTGTTAAATATTGAAAAATAAATATTAAAGTGTGATATTAAATAAAATTGCAAAACAAACAAAACAAAACAAATAGGCTAAATATAATTCTATACAGCATGTATTAGAAGGACCGATATGACTATGCTCGGAGTTTCTTTGGAGCTTAAAATCAGAAACGAAGCTATCCGGATAAGAACTGGAGTTACCGACATAGCTTGCAGAGTAAGTAGGTTAAAGTGGCAGTGGGCTGGCCATGTTTGTCGAAGGACCGATGGACGATGGAGCAGACGAGTCCTGGAGTGGAGACCGCGTATCGGCAAACGTAGTGTGGGATGCACGCTAGCCAGTTAGACCCACGACCTTAAGAAGGTGGCTGGGTCAGACTGGATGTGGAAGGCGGAAGATGATGTCGTGGCGCGGCCAGAAAGAGACATATGTCCAGCAGTGGACTACGACAGGCTGAGTTGATTGATGTATCAGAAACTGGAGGCTTAGCACGAGCACCGATTTGTCGACGGAAGAATAGACATAACTATTAACTAAATGATAAGATAGGTTTGTTTTTCTGTTGAATGTCACAGTTATGCGTTCTAAACGTATCATGATTTTGTAGATAATCAATCGTATATACTCGTACTTTGTGGCCGTCGAGTAGAAAGTTTGTTGTCAGTGTGATTTTGACAGTTTGGGAAGAAATATTCTTCTGAAATAGTTTACATTTATAAGGACCTAGACAAAGATCGTTAGAAACGAAAGACAAAATGACAGATTGTAGAAGGATATCTACGGTGAGATGTCAAAAACCGAGAAACGAAATGTCACTTTGTAGTGAAAAAGCACTGGCTATTCTTCGTAGAAATAGAAAGCGTCATGCTGCTGAAGTCATATTTAAGGGTGTGGTACAGACCAGCAAACTGAATAACTTTCTTAAGAACTAAAATAGTAATTGCGAAAAAAATATTAGCTGAACCATACATTATCCCCAGTTTGTCGTACCCTAAAGATGCTAAATGCTCTTCTGACTGCCCACTCTTAATGTGACGTGTTTGCGGTTTAATAGAATAAAATGATGCGTAGTATACGTCTGGTGTTCTGTGAGAGAAAGTATGCAAGGGAGTCCACTGTTCCATGTTTAATTTAATCATATATTTTAACATAATTATTTGTCACGTTATAATATTGTTTATACGTTAATTAGGGGCCATCTATCAATTACGTCAAACAAATTTTATGGTTTTTTAACCACCCCCCCCTCGTCCTTGTCACAGCTGGTCACACTTGTACAACCCCCACCCTCCTTGTGTGACGTCACATATTGTTCAATTTTATATTTAGAAGTAAGGGTAGGTAAGTAGAGTTTTAGTATTTTAGGTTTTAACATGTGACATCACATAGCTTTTGACCCCTGGCCCTTGTCACACAACCTCACATTTCGTTGACCCCCTCCCCCCGTTAATGTGTGACGTAATTTATGGATGGCCACTTACCCGACTGCGCCAGAAGGAGGGTTATGTTTTTCGAGTGTATGTATGTATTTAATGTAATTTGTGTTACCGGTTTAATCCTTACTAATATTATAAACGCGAAAGTTTGTAAGTATGGATGGATGTTTGTTACTCTTTCACGCAAAAACGGCTAAACGGATTTGGATGAAATTTGGCAAACCGATAGATTATAACCTAGATTAACACATAGGATACTTTTTATCCCGGTATTACGTTCCCGCGGGATAATTTCCGACCTCCACGCGGGCATAGCCACAGGCGGAATCTAGTTAACTATAAATAAATAAATTTTCGTCAATGGCAGCATTGTTGACTCAGTGGTAACGGACGCGACTTACGAGTAATACGTCTTAGGTTCGTTCCCGGACAGACCCTTCACTTTGTGTAAATTATTTCATCACCACTGCTCTCAAAACGGTGAAGGAAAACATCGTGAGGAAACCGGCATGTCCTAGAACCAAAAATTCGAAGACATGTGACATCTACCAACCCGCACTGGGCCCGCGTGGTGGATTACGGCCTACTCCCTCTCACAGAGAGGCCTGTGTCGCAACAGTGGGAAAATTATAGGCTGATTATAATGAGATTTTGTATGAAATAGTTGCTAACGATTTCGAGTGACTCTTCTTCTGTGCCCACCACGTCTTTCGAGAGTTTCGCTAGCTAATTTAATTTGACCTTTGTATTTCATATAAGTTTTCTTCCAGGCTCCCTGGTGACAAGTCCCACGGAGATGCCCATGGGAGTGATGAGTCCCCCCGCCATGGTGGAATGGGGGATACCACAGCCGCAAAAACTGAAGTAAGTTACTGTTTTTGAACACCGTGAAATAGTAGCCGCCATGTTATTACGTCATACCGCTGTTTTAACTAATCAACTGAACAACTTTGTACTTTTATTATTTTCGTAACAAAAGTAATTTTTATTTAAATAATATCTTACATTCAGGAACAGCAAAGTAACGATAAGTAGAACAATAACTCATTTTTTTTAATTATAAACAGATATCATACAAAATATCAACGCATTTGTTTACGCAGAAAACTAACGTCATACCCACAGAGCAATATGGCGTCCAGCGTTTTCGTCAAATTACGCGCGAAATATGAAAATGTTAAAATTAAATGCATTTTTATGGCAGTAATCGATTCAATAAAAATGTTGTTTTTTATTAGTGGTTTATTAGCATTTTAGAATCTAATTAAGACACTTTTCAAAAATGGGTGTAATACCCTATTGATGATTGAATGGTGTCCGTTCTTTGGGACGCTAACTAACCATTAGATGTCTCTGACTGTGGGTGATTTTAGTGTAGAATGGGCACAAGGTAAAAATAAGATAAATCGAAATCTATACAGGAAAAGTTTTTATTCAGTGCGCAAACTGTAACCATGAATTCAGCATATCATTCTAGACCCCCCAGCGCAGAAATTTTTCGTCGGTTATACAAAAAAAAAAATCTGCTGTTTCATAGAAAAGTGCAATACCTACGCGGTCAAAATGTATGGAACACTTGTTTTTTTTTTGTACAACTGACGAAAACTTTCTGTGCTGGGTGGTCTAGAATGATATGCTGAATTCATGGTTACAGTTTGCGCACTGAATAAAAACTTTTCCTGCATAGATATAAATGAATCCCTATTTCCCTTGGTCACAGCTTCACACGTGAACGCCTGGACCAATTTTGCTAATTTCTTTTTTGTTGTGTTTGTTATTGTCAGGAGAAGGTTCTTATGAAAGAAAATATTAAGAAAGTTGCGCCAAACATTAAAAAATTGATGAAAACTTAACGACCATATTAACTTTTCTAATAGTACACCAATGCGAATTCAATATTCGTAGTTAAGACAGGACAACGTCTGTCGGGTCAGCTAGTAGTTTGTAATATTTACTGTGCAATTAAACCGAAATTGTGCACAAAAGTAGAAAAATTAAAACCAATATTTTCATTGCACCTCGACCGCCTCCTGACTTTGCTGAAAAGCAAACTAAAAAAAAACAACCGGCTTCCGGAAAAACACTAAAAAGTGAAAAATAACTTTAATTTCGGAAGTCGGTAACTTTGGATATGTATTTTAATTTTTGCATTTTTGCGGTTGGAATGGGCAACTAATTTCAACTTTCCAACTGATCGACTTTTTGACAATTCAAAAGTGCCTGTAAATGGTTTAATTGAAATAAATGCTTTGGGTTTGAGTTTTGAAGTTTTTTGTGATGTTTCTGTTTATATTTTGTTTGATCCTTTATTAATAAAAAAATAAAAAAATCTACCAACCTGCAATGGGCCCGCGTGCTGGATTACGCCCTATTCCCTCCCATAAAGAGGAGGCCCGTGTACCAGCAGCGCAGTACTATGTTATGCTATATTTTGTCACATAAAAACTCTAATGTAATGACCTCATTCAGATTTCTCCCTCCCACAGATACACACAACTGTTCAACGCCACGGACCGCGCTAAGATCGGCGCCGTCTCCGGAGCGCAAGCCAGGTCCATCATGCTGCAGTCGCGACTAGCGCAGCAAGCGTTGGCGCAGATCTGGGCTCTGGCGGATCTCGACTCCGACGGGAAGCTAGGTGAGAATGGCCGACACTGGCTAATATTGCCATCCTAGGATAAGATTGTCCTCCTTAACGTAATTTTGTCAGCACTAGCAAATATTGCTACCTTAGGGTAATGTCGCATTACTGCTTCGCAAAGAGGGAGGCGGCGCACGTGAGGGAGAGGCAGTATATGCGCCCTCACGGCCGTAGTCGCCGCGGGAGACGCCCTGGGCGTCGGGAATCCCAGGCTGATTCCCGGCCACCGTAGGCGCGGGCTTGCGGACGGCGAGTAATGGGTAGCTCGCTGTCCGGTAAGGACCAAGCCCGGGTCGAAGGCGCGTTGTGTTCCACGCGCGCCTCAAAGAGATGTCAGCACCAAATGGGAGGGTCCGCAAGGGCCGATGCCTGCTAGGGGTGCGGGTTGTTCGAAAGAGATACCGCGGCCCCTAGCACACAGGCAACTGAGGGAACACGGGTGGGTTTTAGTCAGTAAAAGTCTGGCACGCCCTCCCGCTCCACCCAGAGCGGGAAAAGCTATTTGATTTCCAACCCAAAAAAAAAAAAAAATGCCTAATATTCCCAACTCCAGGGGAATATTGCCATCCTTGGATGATATTGTCACTCTTAGGTAATATTACCGACACTGGCCAATATTGTCACCCTGGGGTATTATTGCCAAATCTGGGTAATATGGTGTTGAGATGTGTGTTTAGGCAGGAAAAATTAAATTTGTAGACTGGAGCTGTAAAATGCGTATGTATTCAGAGAGAACAAAGTAATGACAAAAAATATGTAGGTAGACTTAAAACTAATTCACCGTCACACAAAACTCCGGATAAAATCTTCAACGTATTAAGTTGCACGAAGTTAAATAATAGTATGAATGTCTTTGATAGGTAGTTTCAATAACTAAACATATGGTCACCCTAGGGTAATGCTGCCGACATTGGCTAATATTGCCATTCTAGATCAATAATGCCATCACTGGTTAATATTGCCATCCTAGCATAATGTTGTCACTCTTAGGTAATATTGCCGACACTGGCCAATATTGTCACCCTGGGGTATTATTGCCAACTCTGGGTAATATGGTCACCCAAGGGTAATGCTGCCGACACTGGCTAATATTGCCATTCTAGATCAATAATGCCATCACTGGTTACTATTGCCATCCTAGCATAATGTTGTCACTCTTAGGTAATATTGCCGACACTGGCCAATATTGTCACCCTGGGGTATTATTGCCAACTCTGGGTAATATGGTCACCCTAGGGTAATGCTGCCGACATCAGCTAATATTGCCATTCTAGATCAATAATGCCATCACTGGTTAATATTGCCATCCTAGCATAATATTGTCACTCTTAGGTAATATTGCCGACACTGGCCAGTATTGTCACCCTTGGGTATTATTGCCAACTCTGGCTAAAATTGACATTCTGGGGTATTATTGTTACCCTGGAGAATTATTGCCAACTCTGAGTAATTATGGCCAACACTGGCTATTAGTGCCTCTAGGACAATATTGCCGTCACTGGTTAATATTGCCATCCTAGAATAAGATGGTCTCCCTAAAGTAATATTGCCAGCTCTTACTAATATTGCCACTCTGGGGTAATATTGCCAACCTGAGGTAATATCGACTACCTTGGGTGATATTGCATGTCCGGGAATAGTTTGATTTATTTTAAAAGAAGTTTGAAGTATAATTTAGTTTAAATGGCTTTTTGAAGCCAGAAAATAAGTAAAAACGGATTTCGACATGGTAACTGACTTTTTTAAACCTACCTGACAATTAAAGAAAATTATAATCTAATCAATGTATAATAATAATAATAAATTAATTTAATATCTAATTATTTAATATCTATTTCAAATTTAGTTTAGTTTTTCTAATACTATGGGTGTATGTGTAAAAACTTGCCTGAAATAAATGTTTTTTTTTTTGTTACCACTTTTCATTACCAATACAATCCCGGGATGAACTGTAGATAAACCCGAAATCCCAGGATTAGAAAAAGGGCCGAGATCGAATCTTCTAAATTTAACTTGACTTAGGTTGTCAGATTTTCAGCCTTCTGACTACCCATAAAGACTGTCAAAGATGTACGAATATAGCGTTGATATTTAAATGAGGTATGTTTGTCTTGTCTCCAGGGTGTGAGGAGTTTGTACTAGCTATGTACCTGTGTGAGAAGGCGACGCAGGGCGAGCCTGTGCCCGCGAAACTGCCCCCAGAATTGATACCTCCTACATTCAGGTAAGAGATTTGTTTTTAGGTAATAAGGTTTTTGATGTCCCCTCCTCTCTCATCTACAATTTGTAACATAATTAACGCAAGACCTCATACACCCCAATTAGAGTATTGAGGTTAAAAGAATAACGGGAAATCTGATTGCTGATTCGTGACCTCGTTAGCACGGGAATTCATAGTGGGCGTTAAACTTCAGAAAACGTTGAAATAAATACACTGTACCGTTGACTGTTCACTATTTTAAGTATACAGACACTTAAATTACTTAAACAATTAAGGATTGCAGTAATAATTAACGATTTAGAGCCAATGGGTTTGCGAGTGACCACCACGTGCAACGCCTGTCAACAATTGCATGAATTAACACGACGTTGCCCGCCATGACAGACGCAACACCATTCGGTGTTACCCGCTCTTAATTAAAATTACCATTTAGTTAATTTCAAATCGATTAATCGTTAACAAAATAAATTACAAGTCTCGAAATTAACTGATTTTCATTATTTAATAATGTCACGCGCCGACAAGCATAATAAAATGACCAAAACTATATTTTTCAGCTATTTGTTATTATTAAGAGAACCGTGTTGACCCTTGCATTACTTTATGCATTTAAAATAGAGTATTTTTGTCTTGAAATAAGATTGGTTTTTTTTTTGCTCGATCAGCTGTAGATAGTTATGGCAAAAAGAAGAAAGAAAAATGTTTATTCTGCACAAACAAAAAGCACATTACAAAAAATAATATAAAAAAGAAACGTAAAATGCACACATTCAATGTGGACAAAAGCCCCGTATTCAAGTTGAAAAAGTTACACAATATTATCAATTGACTGTTAATGTCAGTCAAGGCTTGAGACCATAGACAATATAAATGGATCTGCCTGTGTTTTGTGTTTTCAAAAAAATCATTTAAAAAAAATCAGTAGTCAATTATGAACAAACTACTTTCAGTTCTTGCGTTTATTCTGTTACACCTTCTAAACATACATATAAATAAAATTTAAGTATCAGTTTGTAATGTCAAAATTACAGCTTTTTACTAAACAGGCTGTAAGGGTAAACACCGTTATCCTTGAAACCAGTAGTTGGGTTTAGTTAATAGAAAGTAAAATCAATGAAAAAAAAAACAACCTTTTTTAAAAGAAAATCTTCTTTTTTTTACCCTACGCGCGAAGGCAACAAACTTGCGTTTCAATACGGGAGGGGGCGCAGGCCGCGTGACCCGACTCCGACGCACGGGTCGCGACCTGGTCAGTCAGCTGTCAGTCTCGCTAGCGAGCGCACATAACGCCGCCCCGTAGCGTCGCTCATTTCTCGCGCGTAATTTGTATTTTTATTTTTTAACTCGCTCGGTTATTTTATATTTAAGTCACCCATGGTTTCTGCCAGGGGTGCGGGTTGTTCGAAAAAGATACCGCGGCCTCTGGCACACTGGCAACTGAGGGAACACGGGTGGGTTATAGTCAGTAAAGGTCCGACACGCCCTCCTGCTCCACCCAAAACGGCAGAGAATCCATTTGATGATTTACCACCCAAAAAAAAACTACCCATGGTGTAAGTGACAACGGTGTTTACCCTTACATACTGTATAACAAAAAAAAAAAAAGATTTTTAACATTTTGTCTGTCTGGTCTCCGTAACGGTTGGACAGATTTTGAAAAGGGTTTTCGCTGGCTGAGAGCTGATGTTGTAAGAAGTAACATATTATTATGCTACTTTTTGATGAAGCCGTGGGAACTGCTAGTGCTTATTTTCACTAAGAGAAGGTATTCCGGTAGGTGAAGCCTGCATTTTGCAAAATCCATTGCGTAATTTAGAACAAAAACGTGGTCACACAGGCTCACAAAAAGCGACGTTAAGGGGAACCTAGTCGCGGGCTCGAACTCACTGGTGGGCCTGGCTAAAAATCACGCTGTCTCACCAGGCTTCGTGTCCGACAGAGATAGTATCAGTGATGAGCAGTTAGACGCTAGTCTACACGCACAACGTTATTGAGTGAGATGCAGGATCATTTATAGTCAAAAATTCACGAAAAAATTAAGACAAGTCCTTTGGAAGATCGGGTTTTATGAAAAAGCTAATGCATAAATCAATGACCAATAAAGTTTATTGAACTTTTCGATAATTGAACTTTGTCGGTACTGACTTGGTTTTGGAGATTTTCCACTTCTTTTATTACTTAAACACGCCCAAAGTTAAGTAAAATTAGCAAGAAAAACGAATCTTTTTTGGCTCCTAACTTTTTAATGGGTTTTTATTTTAGTATTCTGTTTCCGTACCGACAATATTAATAATGAGACAAAACGATATCATATTTTACTTTGGATGTGCCATGTCAGACAGTGGAGTAAAACACTCCCGAAGTTTGTATGCAAAAAATGTGGACTAGATTCAACTTAATTAGTCATATGTATAGGGTATACTTTTCTCTGCAGACGCGACTCGGTCTCCTCAAACACAAGCGCGAAGTCCTACGAAGAAAGGAGAAGGGAGAACATGGCTCGAGGTCAGGCGGAGCTGGAGCGAAGGAGGTCGCAGCTAGCTGACGCACAGCTCAAGGAGAAGGTGAGGGTCCTGCGTGATCTTGAAGGACTATGTAACGAGCGGCTAAAAATAGTTATTTGATAAGCAAGGCTGCAAAGTGGTTTTTTGGTGCTGAGCAAGCGAAGGATTCTAGGCTTGAACCTTGAGCGAAGCGAGTGGTTCAAATATAGAATCCTGAGCGTAGCGAGGCTTTCAATGGTACGAGACGCAGAATAGCCAAGCGAAACATACAATTTTTCACCTCACTACGGCAAGGAAAATGCTAGGTGCAAGAAAAATTGCCTAAAAAAATATACCCATTAAACTAGTGTGGCTCAATAAAGAATAATTTATTTATTTATTTAAGGAAAAACAAACAGTAGCACAATAAGAGATATACATAAATTATCTTAAATATTACATTTTAACAATTATGCTACCCACTACGTTCTCCACAGATTACAATTTAAAGTTTTTAAAACTAGCTAGTAACACAGATACAGTACTTAAAAAACAGTCATTGTCATAGAACATGGATTTTTAAATTTATAAAATAAAATACAAGAAAAAGTAAAAGTAAATTTGTGTGCATATCTGGATTATTAAATTTATAAAATAAAATAAAAGTAAATTTTAATTTGTGTGCATATCTAGATTATTAAATTTATAAAATAAAATAAAAGTAAATTTTAATTTGTGTGCGTACAATAATAAATATTTAATATTGCATTGCATAGTCATCGAAAACGTTTCCACGCCTTTAGAATGTCTCCATGCATTGAACAAATTATTGTATGCTTTTATGTACTTTTCGCGCGAGTTTTTCAGAAGAAAACTGACTTAAGGAACGTGAATTGAATAGAGACGGAAAATTTCTGTTTGTTTTTTTTTCATGCAATCGTCATGCTGGCCAGTTATACAGGGTGTTTGGCAGAACGTTGAACATATGAAAATGGTGGATAAGTGGGGTCATCTGCTACTTACTCAGCCCTAATTTATTTGGCCCTGGCCCCCTGGATATTTCGTAAAAAAAAAAATGGTGCTTTCTTCTAGTTTCACCACTTTCTTAACTTAAAAGTGTAATTTTTATTAAAAATGGGTAAAACAGGCATATTTTTTTTTTTTTAAATCTTTAATGTTGGCAGATTCTTATAAAATTATTGCTTTAGTCAGATGTAAGCTAGAAAAAAAGTTATGAGTCCTCAAACTTACACAAAGATGTAAAAAATACTTAAAACTTAATTTCAACTTGCATTTTTTTTAAACCATTTTTAATAAAAATTACACTTTAAGAAAGTGGTGAAACTAGAAAAAGCAAAAAAAAAATATCCAGGGGCCAGGGCTAAATAAATTAGGGCTGAGTAAGTAGCAGATGACCCCACCTATCCACCCTTTTCGTATGTTCAACGTTCTGCCAAACACCCTGTATTATTCTAAAAATGGGGTTGTCGCACTGACACGAAATAAGTATTAATGCCATTTTCAGTGTACTGGCTGTATAGAAAATTATTGAATAGAAACGTTCGAATTTCAAAAACTCTTTCCACGCTAGCGGTTAAAATACACTTAAGATAAATGATTTTATTTCTGTAAGTAGGTTTGTACAAACACTTTTACACGTCAATCATATTTTTTTAAACTAGATTAGGTCGGCGTTTCCTATCTGACTACTCTGAGAAGAAAGGCCGAAACAAACTCAGAGGTCACAGTCTCTTTTAAAGTCCAGACATAATCTTGTTCAGATCATGTGAAGACAATGTGGATTGGTGTCTGAAATGGTCTTTTGAGGAAAGAACCACACAGATTGAGTGGACCTGTCCAATCAGTGCACGCATTTATCAGTAATCATGCAGCTCAACTCAGAACTTGAGATTTTCATGCAAATTTCGAATGACAAACAGAATCTTTCCGAGCCTGTGAGGTGAAAAGGGTATTCACAAGGCAGATGTGAGTACACATCATATTTGTTCTCCTAGGGCCTAGGAGGACAAAGAGTAACGATGGAGTTTCTTGCCCATTCTTCTCCATACGAAACTACATTTTGGAAGGGGCGACTAGAATCAATTCTATTTTAATGTAAATGATGACGTTCAAAAGTGCCTTGTATGTGCCTATTTGAAATAAATGCTTTGACTTTGACTTTGAATGACCTTATTGGTGCTGTTCAGGTCAGGTACGTAGTACTTGTAGCCGCCATGCGTGTATGATCAGATGTATGGACCTAAACGGGGCAGAAGGAATATGTAAGAAATGTAGCAGGTGAAGTTCTGTAGATTTCGCCTATCCTCATGGGATTTATGTATGTAAATCCTGCGAATAATTAAATTCAGCGATGAAAAATATGAAATAGTTTGGGTAATTCTCATATCTACGCTGCAGTATAAACTTTTGCTGCTATCATCGTTTTACTGGTTGTGCTTTTTTTTTTGGTTTTGGCTTCGCACGGTTTGTGCATTTAGCCAGTGTCAAGTAATTTTTCTTTTCGATCAAGCAAATGCCCCGACATCGGGCACGAAGTTACGAAACAGTCATGGTCGACTTTAGTTAGTCAAATCAAAGTTATTGTAAAGCGGTAGTAACTTTACAACAACCTAGTAGGAGTTTTTGGGGGGAACACGAAAAGTCCACGTTAGTCACTTATTTTCACCTTCACTACACTTGTGTACTCACACGTAACTAAATTGAATAATTCACTACCAAAATTAAACAATTTAATTCGCTATTTCACTAAATTTAATGAAAATGAAAATTCGTGCGACATGTTCCAACGCGATCCCGCCAAAAACTCCCTGGTTGTACTTAGTTATGTGTTATTGTTCCGAAATAATTTTTTTTTAATAAAAATGCTAGGCCTCATGTTTGGCGTTATCATTGACCGTCCCCCGACTGGACAATGCCTTGAACAAAATATTACCTGCAACTTAAAATGCCAATAAATGTTAATTTTTACTTTTTAGAGTTTTTGTTTGGGTCGGGGCTTTTTTAATTTAATGTTTTTGCATTTCCATATTGTTTTATTCATGCATTTTGTATTTTTTTAATGCTACCTAGGAAGCCGAGGTAAATACTATTTACAAATATCGTCGGCCTAATTCGTTAACCTGCTAAGTCCATTTTTCGACAAACTGCTAAATAATTGTTTTTCTAAATTTTATAAAATGTGTATAAGTTATGCTGCTACATATATTGTTAAAATATCAAGAAAAATTATGGAAACCAACGGGATTTTCAGAATTTTGATTGCTAAATTAATAGAGATATTATTCAGATTTTTCTTTGTCTTGTAAACTATGTCAAAATGAACTTAGCAGGTTAACGAATTAGGCCGACGATATACTATACTATTTTATAACCAGTCCTTTAGCTTCGCTTGCCGCGGTCGGTTCGTGGATGGGTGACCATCTAAGTCGTTGGTCCCGGCTGTCATTTGTAGATCTCTGACAGTCGTTACGGGTCGTCAGAAGCCCGAAAGTCTGACAAACAGTCATAAAAATAATAATTTAAAAAACTAAAAAACACGCTTTAGAAACCAAACTAAAAAAGGAGAAAATAATTTAATTCAATTAAAAAGCGTGGGGTGCTTTTTGAGGTACTCTCTCTCATCATTATAATCAATTAATGTCAAGCACCCCACGCTTTTTAATTGAATTAAATTATTTTCTCCTGTTTTAGTTCGGTTTCTAAAGCGTGTTTTTTAGTTTTTTAAACTATTATTTATTTTCTAAAAACATGTTTTTTTTTACTCATTTTTTTTTTTAATTATTGAATTGTCATCGGTCCTCGACAAGTTTACAAAGTTTCAGTGAAATCTGACCGTTTAAAGTGGGTCAAAATCGCGCTCAAAGGAGTCGGTTACATACAAACATACAATCAAACAAACAAACCAACAAACAAACATACAAGTGAAGCTTATATAAAGCGTGTAAAAAGGGGTATCCTCACGGAAGAAAAAAAACAGGTGGAACTGCAATGCAACAAAATTACTATAGGAACCGTTGTCGCCAAACTCACACACATAAACCGATAATCATATAATGCACTACAAATAAACAATTCGTTTGATTTGTTGTTTTAGTTTTAGTCAAAACTAACATAAGCCACAGATCCTTCATCTGGAAATAAACCTTCAGGCTCTATAGATAGGATTTATTTTGCTTTAGCTCAGAAAGTATTTACAACGTTTTGTAATCTAAAGTCAAACTAGATTCGATTGCCGAGTAAATTCCGCTACTCGACCATAGATGGCAGTATTTTCAGTGGTCCCAATTTTAAACTTAAATGTGATAAATATAAGGTCGACATTTGCGTCATAGGTCGATATCTATTGCTACTCGATTAGGGCCGCACCAGTGCAGATGCATTGCATTTTTAATTAGGTTATCGATATCGATAGATACTTTTTTCAAATTAAACTAAAAATTGGGTGTCTTGTTGAGAGTTCAGTAATAAAACTGTAGGAAGAATAACGTAGTGTTATTTGAAAATAAAATAAATAACTGAAATAAAAATAATACTATTGAAAACAATACCAATAAAACAATGAACAGGAGAAAAAAATATTACTGTGTTTAATTTAATTTCAATTCAATCCATATTTTTAAGTGATAATAATAAAACATGATAACTGACTTGATTAAAAAACTTAATGATTTTCGAAAACGGTGAACTGTTCAGTGGCACTGGAGTGGCGTTGAAATATTTGTTGTACTGTCATTGAGGCGGTTTGATGACTGAATGATCTTACACACCGAAATGACCGATTAGTCAATGCAATGCAACGTCTCAGGCATCATTAAAATTATAATAATTACGTTATTAGGTAAAAGTTTATTTATTTATTTGATTACATTTTTGCTATAAAGCATCTATGCAACATAATACACTTCTTAAAATAAATTTCGTGTATGAATGTTAAGCGACCTATAGTGGTATTGTAATGTTATTTTGCAATAAATATTAAATGACTAATTTTCTTTTATCGATATCCATCGATAAAACCAACATCCGACCCGACTGCATCACTAATTGAGTAGCGAAGTACTTTCCAGAATGAAATAGAGAATACAATCAATCTAAAATAAACTTTATTTTAATCATGTAAGGTTGATTTTAACCAGACGTTATATTAAATTATTAGTAAATTGAAAATAACTAAGATTTTATTAGAAAACAAATAAAACCGTACATATCGATGGTACGAAACACCTCAATTTTTAAGATTTATTCTCCTACTATCATTTTTGCACTCCAAAATGGAACAATACGGCATAGCTACGGAAAATTAAATTTGTCGTGAGACTAGTGACTCGACGCGATGTCAGAACACGACTGGGACCAACTACGCGTAACAGCGCTTATTTGTGGCACGCGTGCCACGCCTACTTTGCAGTTCCATGTTTTTTCTCTTCCGTGGGTATCCTGGACCCAATAGGGAATTTTCCTATAAATTAAAAAAAAAAAATTTGAAGATTAGGACGAAATATGTGTAGAATCCTGTTGATTCAACAATTCAGTAGATTATATCACTTCACTGGCTCATCACCAATCAAGCGCTCACAGGCAACTGAGGGAACACGGGTGGGTTTTAGTCAGTAAAAGTCTGACACGCCCTCCCGCTCCACACAGAGCGGGAGAAGTTATTTGATGATTTCCCACCCAAAAAAAAAAAAAAAAAAAGCGCTGCCGCGCAGCCCTCTTTCACCTGTATCCGTTTCCCGCCATTCCCCCTGACTGACAGATGCCATTAGTGACAGCAGCTGCCCCGCTTGTGTGCATGAGACAATGTTACCATATCTATTATATAGATAGCCCAAGTAGCAAAAAAGTTGTAAAATATTAGAATTATACAACTAACAGACATGTAAGGGGTTTATAACAGTTTTGTAACAACTATGTTGTTGTATAGTAGTATTCAGTTCGACGCATTAGTTATATATAATTTAAGTCATATTAATGTGCCTGGTAAACGTCATCTCAATAATTTATATGACGGTCATATAACGTTAAGTCGAGTTAACGTTTCAGCCAGAAAATAGTGATGTGTCGCCATGTTTTGTAAATTTAGAACCATTTATTCAACACTTAAATAACTAACTGTGATATAATGATTTTATAGTTAACTATTATAAAATCGTTATGAAAGGCCGTATATTTCCACCTTTAAGTAACTTTTAGGTTGAAACATTATTCTTATGTAACCTATATGTGTCATTTGATTATTTAAACAATAATTAGATACTTTAATATAACTCAGTCGCCATTTTTATTACGTATAATATTAACTATGGATTTTAAAAAGTGGAAAAGAATTAAACGAAGTGGTGGCTTTAGAAGAAAAGTAAATAAAAATTATCAATTATTATTGTTAAATACAGCAGCGATACCTACATTTAATCTGAAAGAAACTGTGCCCAACCAAGAAGAAAGTGGTAAAAATGAAAGTGGTTCCTTACATTTTTCAACAATTAATACGGTATTTGCTGGATCCGGTCAGGACAGGTGTTCTACAAATCAAATTTGTTCCGCTCATCTTCTTTTACCAGAACGCACACTAGATAGAGGAAGTAAGTTATTGTATAAAAAGCTCCTTTAACAGATTCATTCGTAAGTTTATATTACCCAAATGTTTTTTTTTTAGACGAATTAAAACATTCCGATTTCCCTGAAGAAGACAACTGCATGGAAATAAGTGACGAAAGTTCTGAAGAACTTGATAAAGATGATCAATTCCGCCAAGATTTAAAAAAATGGGCAATCACTTGTAATGTTCCACATGAAACAATACAAAAAGTTAGTGAAATAATTAACAGAAGATTACCTCATATTCTCCCCAAAGATCCAAGAACGCTTCTTCAAACTAAAATAGTATCATTAATTCCATTGGATAAGGGCTACTATTGGCACAATGGTGTAACTGAACCACTTAAAAAATATTTAGAACATCTTACTCTCATACCAGAAAGTATATCGTTAAATATAAACATTGATGGATTGCCAATATATAAGAGTTCTAGAGAACAAGTATGGCCTATACTATGCAATATATTTGAAATACCCTACCTGTCACCATTTGTAGTAGGCATATATTCAGGAAAAGGAAAACCTGCAGATTTAGAAGCTTACTTCAGACCTTTTGTCGCAGAAATGAAAAATCTTTTGTTTATATACTGTCAATGATATAAAATGTAAATTAGTTAGCGTTACGTATAATGATACTATATTTTTTATACCCCTACTACATACTCTTTAATTGTAAATAAAAATTGCAAATACTTAAATGTTTTTTTTATTTGGCATCATTCAGACTTATAATTAGTAATTATAAAGTTGTTAATCATTTTAATTTAACTTGAAAGTTATTACACAATACGAGGTGGAAGGGACACCAATGCTAAAACAGTTACCACGTATTCAGTACGCCATTCTGAACCTCCCCACATGGACATTTTTCATCGGTTATTTAAAAAACAATCAGCTGTTCCATACATTTTGACCGTGGAGGTTTTTGCATTATTGTAGGAAACAGCTGTTTTTTTTAATAACCGATTTAAAATTTTGTATGTGGGTGGGGCTCAGAATGATGTACTGAATACGTGGTAACCGTTTTCGCGTCGGTATCCCTTCCACCCCGTTTATAAAATTAAATTTCAAAAACGAAAAGATAAAATAAACTTAAGATGTATAGTGTACATATTACGTACATACTGTCGTACATTTTTAAGCACTCTTCTCCAATTAAGATTATTTAATCAGAGAACAGTACTTAAAAATTCGTTATACAACATTTGAAAAACATTATCATCAACTACACTATCATTATTAGTATACAATAATAAAGTAACGTTTAGAAAAATAATCAAAAAAGATTCATTGTTTCAATGTGTCATTCAGTCATAACAGTATTATTGATACGACGTATGTACTTAAGATATATTAAGTATGTAGGTAATTATTGCATCCTTATTAAAACAACTGCTAAAACGAAAACAAAATCAACACAGTATTTTTGAGACAAACTGTAATTTACAATTAACAAATCAACATAATATAGCCAAAATCTTTTTAGAATGTCATCGTTAGATCAACCTAAATCTAAACATCTAATTATTTTCTATATACCCTGTTTGCATAAGTAGGAACTTTTGGCACTTTAAACTTATTAATTAATAAAAATACTTATAATTTATACTCAAAAAATAGTTCAACATTATACTATTTCTTGTGAATCGAGATCATTATTGATTATATGAGAATTTTGTTCAAGGGACTGCGCATTTTGTTGAATTTCTTGAAGTACCAGTCTTTCGGTAATGGTATTATTAGGCATACTACGTTTGGGTCTAGATTTGCTAGATGATGCACGCAACAACTTTATTTTATTTCTTGTTTCGGCATGGCGCATAATATTAAAAAAAAAAAAAATCGCATTCTATCTTAGTATAGGTTTTGTCTGATTCATGTACAAGTTCAAAAAATAAATTGAACGTCTGAGTGTAGATTTTGAAACAAATTTTCGACGTTAATTTTTTAGAGCAGCCCAAGAGCATGTCGTCATAAATTTTCTAGTGAACATTATGTCCACTAATGCGTAAGCGTTGTTGCTCGCTCGTCCTTTTCCATTTCCACAAACTACTGCCAGTTTATTTTTGAATTTTGACACCATGGTTGGATCTTTGAGCTGATCTTCAAAGGCGTCAAGTTCTTCTTTATCCGATATTGGTTTAAAATCGTTTGCTTCTTGAATTTTAATTTCTGTGGTGCGTTGTACATATTCATCAAGCTGAGTACTTAAATGTGTCATTTTCATTAGTAATTTACTCTCTACACTTTGCGCATATTCAAAGAGAACTTTCTGGTTTTCTTGAATAATTCCTGTTATTTGTATCAAATTATCAAGTTTTTGTGAAATATCTTGATGATCTAGTTCAGCTGTGTGCAAAATAACACTATGTTGGTTTTGGTCTATTTCTTGATTGGAAGTTAAAACAACCACATCGTTAATATTAGTAGGATTGGACGTGGATGGTTGTAGATACTGAGCATTATTCTGAAAAAAAAAGAATATAAATTATGAAATATGAATATAAATCACGATGATATTCTCATAGATAGCACGTATGAATAAGGCAGCCATAATTCTAAAATTCACATGGACCGTGTAGACTCGAGGGGTTATTCACCAACTCGACACGAGAGACCACCAACTAGACACACGTGTGTCTAGCCTTACTAGTACTTAGTATTTTACTTACAACACAAGCATTTGCAAGGTCATTGAAACACTCTTGAACGGCAATATTATCAATTGAGGTACATCCGCGTCGATTTAAATCTTCATTTTGTTCCTCTTCTGTGTCGCTCATGCTTGACATTTGAGTGACCTCTATCTCAGCACTTTCCAGTGAATTTATTCCACTTCTTTTGACGACACATTGAATTGTTGACCAAGATGCTTCGGGACATGAAGAAGGATTCTTTAATAAATCCTCCACTTTTCTTCTTGGCCAATACAGGATACCATTTTGTTCCCATTTTTCAGGCACCGCTGATAAAACTAACTTTCCCCTTTCTAAAGTTTTTACAATTTTGAAGGTCATATCTAAAACAAAACATTGTTATGGTTAAATATTGCTATACTTACACTAACACATCAAAAAAATCAA
Organism: Antitype chi; assembly: GCA_947359405.1. Lineage (NCBI taxonomy): Eukaryota > Metazoa > Arthropoda > Insecta > Lepidoptera > Noctuidae > Antitype > Antitype chi. Next base: position 1,722,806 of record OX375837.1, read on the forward strand.
ATTACATTAACAATAAATACTGAATATAAACACTACGTACTCGTACTACAATTGTAATGTATATTTGAAAAGTAAATTTGAAGCTGCTGCACTTCTTACACCAAGTATCAATCTATGACTAAACTAAAATTTAACTTAATGAGAGATTCGCTCACGAAATGCGTAGAGCGAGACAGAGAAAAGGGGAATTCCCTGACAACAAACATTTATTATTGCGCGCGCGCGTCGAGACACGGCTCGCCTTTGACAAATTTTATATACCTACATGTATTTAACTGGCTCAGTGGCAACGATTGGGTGGTTAGGTAAATATAATTTATGCAACTAACCTTAAAAAATAGTGATGAATATTTATTATTTAGAAACAAAAAAAAAATTAACAGTTGCAGTAACATTCGTCCTCAGGGAAATGGTCGTATATGGCATACTTCTAACAGTTTTGGCACTAAAAGAAATCATAGTTTAATAATTTAGTTATGCTTCTGTTATTATGGATGATAAAATGTTTGAATGTCGAGTCGGTAGGATGATTACATCCATGGCACTTCTGTGATAACTGAAAATGCGTGTTATCCCATGGCCATTTTAAATGTTTGAGCAACTTGAAGTCTTTTTTTGTTAAAAACTTATCAACGTCAAAATATATCACCATGATGCCCCTGTAAAAATACAGATTCTTTGTATTCCCATGACTATACACAAAGGTTTTTCTATTTTCCAACAGAACTCTAATTGAAACCGTAGTCATGGTGGACGTCATAAATCGTATAAAACATGTATAAGACCAATAGTTATATACATGTCTAGTTGCAGTCGCCCAATGTCTTTTGGCAATATGGCGGAAACTATTGATGCTAATAATGTATTTTCTTTTTATAAAGAATATTGAAACACCAATATTATGAAGGCCCATTAAAATATTAACAACAATAACCATACATATCATCGAAAATTTTAGATTCCCAAGTACAAGTCACCGCTCTTCATCTTCCACCACAGTAAACTTTCTTTACATGAAATTAATAAAGATTATTAAAACATTTTCACTTACCTTTTTTTAAGTTTTATCACAACACAATAAATTGTCACGCAAATTGTCTAGCTTGCACCACAGACCATGCAACCACCAGCAAAACGTCTATACGATGATATGGTTATGTAAGAGTATTACTAAAACTGTTACAAACCTTACTAGTTAAACTTACAACGTCTACATGATTTTTACACAACGTTATTTTCGCTGATGCGACTGCAACACGACCCTTACACGATTTAAATGTTATATAATCTGCGCCCAAACCCGCGTTTTATTTACGTATAAAAAACTATTATAAAACGATTTTCATATGGCTGAAAGTTACATTAAAAACGTTATTGTACCATTTATATGACATTATTTTGCTTCTTGGGAGTAGATACACCACAATACGTAACAGAAAACTAAAAATATATTGATTTAAATCCATTTTCTCAATTAAAAACGATTAAAATCAAATTTAATTTTCGTTGTTTTGAATTTACCGCCAAAACGCTTCTTACGATGACTTTTTTATCACGTAACCACAGCACGCACAACGGACCGAATGGGAGTCTACGTGCGGAAAAGGGAGTCCCATCATCATCACGTAACCACAGTCAGCTTTGTGTAAACGGCACCGGTATAAATACTTTGTGTGGCGTACTTTAAGAAGTATTTGTGCACAGAGGCACCGCACACCATTAATACCACTTTATATCCATAAAAAATCTTGTTAATTATAAACTCGACATACTTTTGCTTACTAACTACTTTAGTTTACACAAAGCTGATGTCACATGTGGTCACATGATATGAGAGTCATCGTAAGGAGCGTTTTGGCGGTAAATTCAAAACAACGAAAAATTAATTTGATTTTAATCGTTTTTTATTGAGAAAATGGATATAAATCATTTATTTTTCTGTTACATAATTCGTCCCAATCTTCAAATTAAAATAGTTTTTGAAAAATTGGAAAATACCCTATTAATGGGTTGTGGAGGTCATATAAACAGTGGTCTTCATGTAACATACTAATGTAGCGGCACTACAGAATAATACTTCGCAACAATATCTGAAAATATTAAAAGAGAAGTGGCGCCATCTACAATGCCACAGGCGAACTACGCAAGACGCACGTCATAGAAATCCTACATCGCGCAGTAAAAGTTTACCGCGCGATTTGCATAGGTACAACATCCCGACATCAACCGTCGGGCAGTTGCCCACCAGACACAACACCCGTCTGGTCGGAGGATCCTCCCTTTTCCATAGAGTATGAGTGGACTTTACACCCTGTTCCTCATACCTCTATCCTAGTATGCATCTGGTTAGACTGGAAGCCGACCCCGAACATATTTGTGAAAAGGTTAAGCAGATTGATTTAATGTTGTTTGCCATTAATTAAAAAACTATAAAAAAATACTATTCATAATGTTCACAGGCGGAAAGAGAGCGAAAAGAGCGAGAAGAAGCCGAAAAAAGGGAGAAGTTGCGTCTTGAATTACTAAAGAGGGAGCAAGAAGAGATAATGAGAAAGCAGAAGGAAGAACAAGTAAGTCACTATGTAATATCTTCACTATACGGACTTGTGGCGCCATCTACAACGCCACATGTGAACTACGCATCAAAAACTTGAAACACATACAGTGATGTGGCGCCATCTACAACGCCACATGCGAACTACGCATCAAAAACTTGAAACACATACAGTGATGTGGCGCCATCTACAACGCCACATGCGAACTACGCAAGACTTGACGTCACACTATTCCTACATCGCGCAATCAGAGTTTACCGCGCGACTGGCATATATACAACGTACCGACATCAACTGTCGCCCCCGACCGTCCCTTGCTCGTTGAAACGCCAGCCCGCGCCGCAGTTGAGCCAGTAGAGTTAAATGATTAATTATTATATTAATAAATACATATATGAGAAAAAAAAAAAAAAAAATTAATTAATGAGATAGCTTAGGCGAAATGCAGTCGGAAATTGTTCGTTTTAGTTCATGAAATAACAAAATAAATTTTAAAATTCAATTCAAAGATTTCAGTTTTTTTAATCTGTTTTTGAACACCATGAAATAGTAACCGCCATGTTATTACGTCATACGGCAGGTCAATTGAACATCTTTGTACTTTTATTATTTTCGTAACCAAAGTAATTTTTGTTTAAATAATATTTTGCATTAAGGAACAGCAAACCAACTATAAGTAGAAAAATAACTCATTTTTTTTATTATAAACAATTGTCATACAAAATATCAGCGCATTACTGACGTCATACCCACAGCAATATGGCGTCTACTGCGTCCAGCGTTTTCGTCAAATTACGCGCGAAATTTGAAAATGTAAAATTTAAATGCATTTTTATGGCACTAATCGATTAAATAAAAATGTTGTTTTTTTGTGGTTTATTAGCATTCTAGAATCTAATTAAGACACTTTTCAAAAATGAGTTTAATATCCTATTCGGGGCCACGACTGTGCTCAACAGACTTGACTAAAAGCAAGTTAATTTAAGAGAACTTTCACCTCCGGAAAGGGGGTGTCCATTAATTACGTGAGGCGTTTAGGGGTGGGAGGGGGTCGATCTCACCCAATCTCACGTGGGGGAGAGGGGGGTCTTGGTAAATATCACGTAATTTATATTTTTTCCCGCAAAGAAACAATGTAACATTACGAGATAATCGGGTTAAATTATGTGAAACGTGTTTTTCCACCCATATGGCAAAATCTTACAAAATAATATTTATCGCAGTTATGCGAACGCCACAAAGTAGCACAGTAGCTCCTCGATGGTTAAACCGCCACCGGCCAGCCAAGGTAGCCAAATGCAATGCATAAATCCAACGCAAATAAGCACAGATTAACGTTTTTACACTAAAACCACGTATTTGAAACATCTCACGTGAGATTAGGGGAGGGGGGGAGGGTCGAGCCAAATCTCACGACATCTCACAAGAGCGGGGGTGGGGGTTGAAAAATCGCCAAAATTTACTCACGTAATTAATGGACGCCCCCAAAGATGTGTCATACAGAATTTTACGAAAATTTATGATTTTCGTATCTTTTTTTTTTAAGGAAAAGCGCGAAGCAGCACGCAAAGAAATGGAACGGCAGTGCCAGCTTGAATGGGAGAAAAAAAGGTATGTTCTAATTTTAATTCTAATCACTCTTTAAAAACCAAACAAAAAAGGAGAAAATAATTTAATTCAATTAAAAAGCGTCCTGCTTGACATTAGTTGATTATAAAAATACCTCAAAAAGCACCTCACGCTTTTTAATTGAATTAAATTATTTTCTCCTTTTTTAGTTTGGTTTTTAAAGCGTGTTTTTTTTTCAATTTTATATTTAGAAGTAAGAGTAGTTAAGTAGAGTTTTAGTATTTTAGGTTTTAACGTGTGACGTCACAAAGCTTTTGCTCCCCTGGCCCTTGTCACACAATGTCACATTTCGTTGACCCCCTCCCCCACTTAAAGTGTGACGTAATTTATGGCCCCTTATACGTAACTGGCGCAATGTGGTTGTATTAGGTTATACATCTGCTTAACCTTTGGGTGAATAAAGGCGTGATGTTATATTAGATCACAATACATGATCTGACCAAGATTATGTCTGGACTTTAAAAGAGACTGTGTCCTCTTGAGTTTGTTTCGGCCTTTCTTTACCTCATTTAATTTAAAAAATATGATTGACGTGTAAAAGTACAGTACAGACGCCAGCAGGTCAAACTATCCTAAACTGTCAAATTTTCCCAATTGAACATGAACCTTTTATAATTGTAATAAAGTTGAAAATCTATCAAAGAAACTCGACAGAATGGGGTAGCTTAATGTGCTGGTGTCTGTACAAACCTACTTACAGAAATAAAATCATTTATCATTTCAAAATATCTTTGACGTACTAACTTACAGAAATCTGACTTTCTTAACATTTTTTTAACAGAACTCGTGAACTTGAAACAATGCGCACAGAGGAGCAGACGAAGGTCTTCGCCCTGAAGTCCAGGAGTCAGAACCTGACGGCAGAGCTGAGCTCCGTGGTGCTGCGCGCCGGGAACCTCGCCAAAGACATCCGGGAGACTAGGAGCAGTGTCGCGGCCGCCAAGTGTACCATCGACGGGATGCGGTGAGTGAATATATGGCAGGGGTAGCTGTGTAGCACAACCGTGGCTTTATTAGCTTAGGTGGCAATATTAGACGAGGCTGCGCAATATTACCCCAACGGCCGGTATTACCCCCAGGCAGTTTGCCTACGTGCGCAATATTACCCCGACGTGGCAATATTACCCCCGTGTACCATCATCATTTCAGCCGAAAGACGTCCACTGCTGGACATAAGCCTCCCCCAAAAGGGGGTTTTGGCCATAATCGCCACGCTTGGCAGGCGGGTTGGCGATCGCAGTATGGTGGTCAAATGCATAGAGAACGCTGCTGCCCATTCTCTAGTAAGTCCCTTAGTCGCCTTCTATGACACCCACGGGAAGAAATGGGATGGTGCTATTCTTTTACGTCCGGCACCACACGGAACAACATTAACCTAATTGGGCAATATTAATGTATAAGCATGATAAAATGATTATTATGCTTTAGACTATAGTGTTCTCACGGTTGAGGCACAGACCTTCTGTCTGTGAGAGAGAGTGGGCCGTAATCCACCACGCGGGCCCAGTGTGTGTCGGCATTGGTTGTTATTACTGCAATGTGTAAGCAATTACAAAATAAATTAAGATATTGCATTGTGAATTTGATTTTATTAGTATGCAACTTGACTAGTATCAGTCATTTGTTTCGATAAATATGTTACTGCGTTAAAATATTATGTTATGATTAAAAACATAAAAATTAACCTTAATTCAAATACAAAGAAATAATGCTTAATTTAACAAATTGTTACCGTTTATAAATAAGTTTAACGTTCACCTATTGACTTAAATGTCGCGCGCTTTTGCCCCACTTAGTAACGTAGACGCAAAGCTGTCAAGTAATTGAATACTGTTCACTGGGCCAGTATATTTTTGGATTTTCGAGCTGTTAAGGTCAGACTTGGTATTAAATAATCATATTCGTATAGTGTTAATAATTAAAAGTATTTACCACAGTATAAGTGACTTTTTCTTTCAAATGTTACACAGCATTAAATCCCTAAAATAGAGTTTGAGCTACACGGCGACTATTTTTTTTTTTTTCTGACTGTTGAATTTTTTTCTTTTTTCTGACTGATACGCATATCCCTTCTCTTGGGACAGGTCAGCTGAAAGCTGCAATAGCTCTTTCTTTGAAAGCCCCTTCCAGACATGGCTCTGCATTTTTAGACTCAAATAAAATTCAAATAATGTAAAGTTTGGACTTTAAAAGAGACCATGACACCTCTGTGTTTGTTCCGGCATTTCTTCTCAGGGATCAGTCAGCTAGGAAATGCCGGCGCCATCTAGTTTTTACAATATTACCCCCGCGTTTTTTAAAAAAAGAAAAAAGAAAGAAAGAAAGAAAGAATATTGACAAAATATTCAAATCAAATCTAAATCAAAATATTTTATTTCACATAAGCCTACATGGGCACTTATGAAACGTCAGAAACTAGGTGCACGGTTCCAATTTGTCGTTTCCTATGGAGAAGAGCCGGCCAGAAACTCCACGGTTACTCTTTTAAAAATAATTGGCTTTTACAATGTTTTCAAATTACAGTGATAATAGGTATGGGAGGACAGTGCAGGCCTGTCCATAAGTACCAGGTACTTAGAGGAATGAAAATACAAAATAGAAAAACGTCTACAAATGCTAAATCTAAATTAATAAGTAACAAAATTAGTATTTCTAAAAATAAAATAAAAGCTGTGTGGCAGGTAATTAACAAAGAAACTGGAAACACAAAACAACGAGATCAGAATGAGTTAGCTCTGAAAATTGACAATGAAACCATTTCAGATAAGTTAAAAGTTGCGGAGACTCTTGAAAATTTCTTTACCAACATCCCAATAGAGGTTACGAAATGTCTCCCCTCATCATCTGTATTAGCTGAATCTCTTCTTAAAGAAAACTTCAGTAAGGACATTCCAAGTTTTGAATTCAAACCCATCTCTATTGCCACAATTAAAACAGCATTTAAAAGTCTTAACATAAAAAACACTGAAGACTTATGGGGGATTTCCGTTAAGGTTATTGAAAATATCATTGACACAATTGCCCCTGTCCTAACAGGCATATTTAATCAATGTTTAGACAGCGGTACGTTTCCTGACTTAATGAAACATAGTAAAGTAGTACCAATTTTCAAATCGGGTAGTAAGAGTGATCCCTCTAATTATAGACCTATATCTGTGCTTCCAGCATTGAGCAAAATTTATGAAAAAATCATGCTGGACCAGATGTTGTCACATTTTAACTCAAATGGGATTTTACATAGTCGACAGTTTGGTTTCACGAAAGGTAGGTCGACGACTGACGCGGGAGTAAAACTCATCAGTCACATTTTGGAATCCTGGGAGAGTTCTCAGGATGCGATTGGCATTTTCTGTGACCTCTCAAAAGCGTTTGACTGCGTTGACCACAATACACTGATCTGTAAATTACACCACTACGGAATTCGTGGACAAGCTGCTGATCTTGTACTTTCCTACTTATCAAACAGGCAGCAAAAAGTAAACGTTAACGGGGCGACATCCTCGGGGTCTCTAGTTAGGATGGGCGTGCCTCAAGGTTCAATTCTTGGTCCTTTTTTATTTCTAGTTTATATTAATGACCTTCCCTATCTGATGGCTAACTTCTCGGATATAATTTTATTCGCTGATGACACTTCTCTTATTTTTAGAATAGATAGAAAAGATACGGATGTCTTACATGTCAACGAAAGCCTAGCTGTTCTATCGAAATGGTTTGCTGCTAATAATCTTTTACTCAATGCGAACAAAACTAAATGTCTTAAGTTCTCGCTACCAAATGTACCCCAAGTAGGTCTAAATTTAAAACTTGATGGCAAGAAACTAGATGCTATTTCGGAAACTGTATTTTTGGGAATTACTTTAGATTCAAAATTGCAATGGGGTGCCCACATTAGAGCGCTTTCAAGCAGATTAAGCTCAGCTGCTTACGCAGTAAGAAAAATAAGGCAGTTGACTGATGTAGCCACAGCTAGGTTAGTATACTTTGCTTATTTTCACAGTATTATGTCTTATGGCGTTCTGCTGTGGGGATCGGCAGCGGACGTAGATTCAATTTTTATTTTACAAAAGAGGGCAATCCGCGCAATCTATAAAATGGGGCCTCGCGAGTCTCTTAGAAACAAATTCAACGAAATTGATATACTTACTCTGCCTTCTCTTTATATTCTAGAAAATATCTTGTATGTTCGCAAAAACTTAGGTCTTTTCAAAAAAAGATGCGATTTCCATAATCTAAATACACGTAGTAAAGATGAAATTGTGATTCCAAAATTTAGATTAACTAAAACTAGCAAGTCATTTCTAATAAACAGTATCCGCTTCTATAACAAGTTGCCAAAGTCGGTTACAGAACTTAGCGATGGAAAGTTTAAAACTCACATCAAACGTGTCCTTATCAAAAAAGCATATTATAAGATAAAAGACTACGTTGAAGACAGGGAAGTTTGGCATTAATTCCTTCTGCACATGTGGCTTCCCTGGTACCTCATTAACAGCAAAACCGTGTGAAAGTCTATTAACTGCTCCCAAATTGCAATGTTAATTTTTATTCTTTTTATTATTATTATTTTTTTTTACAATGTCTGACATATTCTCGTCATTATTTGACATTATGCATCAATTTTACTACCTACTATTTATTTTCAGTGATTGTCATCGAAATCATGTCACTTGATTCAAATAGATTCATTTTATATAGGTAGATTCTTTTACATATTGTGAATGAGAGAACGTTGTAGGCCTTAGAGACTAGATTTGTAGACGTTTTTCTATTCTGTATTTTCATTCCTCTAAGTACCTGGTACTTATTGACTGGCCTGCACTGTCCTCCCATACCTATTATCACTGTAATTTGAAAACATTGTAAAAGCCAATTATTTTTAAAAGAGTAACCGTGGAGTTTCTTGCCGGCTCTTCTCCATAGGAAACGACAAATTGGAACCGTGCACCTAGCTTCTGACGTTTCATAAGTGCCCATGCAGGCTTATGTGAAATAAAATATTTTGATTTTGATTTTGATTTTGAAAATCTAGTCTCTAAGGCCTACAACATTCTCTCATTCACAATATGTAAAAGAATCTACCTATATAAAATGAACCTATTTGAACCAAGTGACATGATTTCGATGACAATCACTAATAATAAATAGTCGAAAGTAAAATTGATGTATAATGTCAAATAATACGAGAATATGTCAGACATTGTAAAAAATAAAAAGAATAAAAATTAACATTGTAATTTGGGAGCAGTTAATAGACTTTCACACAGTTTTGCTGTTAATGAGGTACCAGGGAAGCCACATGTGCAGAAGGAATTAATGTCAAACTTCCCTGTCTTCAACGTAGTCTTTTATCTTATAATATGCTTTTTTGATAAGGACAATAACGATATTGATTTGTAAAAGTGCCTACTTACACAAATAAACATTTCATTACCGTTTTCAATTGCCGCCACACATGTTTGTATTATACAGGAAAAGCTTTAATTCAGTGCTCAAACTTTAACCATGAATTCAGCATACCATTTTAGACCCCCCAGCGAAGAAATAATGCGTCGGTTTTACAAAAAAAAAAAATCTGCTGTTTCATAGAAAAGTGCAACACCTACGCGGTCAAAATGTATGGAACAACTGTTATTTTTTTGTATAACCGACGAAAAATTTCTGCGGTTACAGTTTGCGCAAAACAACAATATAATAATTGTTCCAGATCCGATCGCGATGCCAGTATGACTGAGATGCAGCAACTAAAAGCAAGAGTCAAAGAGCTGAACGCGAAACAAATATCTCTGAATAAAGAGAAGGCAGATTTAGATGCCAAGGTAAATTTCATCATCATTTGTCTAGCCTTTTTCCAATTCATTCGCTCTCGGCTCTTGGCGTCCACTGCTGGACCTATCCAAAGCTGCGCCACAACACTCTATCCTCCACCCTCCACATCCAGTCTGTCCCAACCACCTTCTTAAAAAATCACGCTGTCTCACCAGGCTTCGTGTCCGACAGAGATAGTATCAGTGATGAGCAGTTAGACGCTAGTCTACACGCACAACGTTATTGAGTGAGATGCAGGATCATTTATAGTAAAAAATTCGCGAAAAAATTAAGAAAAGTCCTTTGGAACATCGGGTTTTATGAAAAAGCCAATGCATAAATCAATGATCAGTAAAGTTTATTAAACTTTTAGATAATTGAACTTTGTCGGTACCGACTTGGTTTTGGAGATTTTACACTTTTATTACTTAAACACGCCCAAAGTTAAGTAAAATTAGCAATAAAAACGAATCTTTGTTGGCTCCTAACTTTTTAATGGGTTTTTATTTTAGTATTCTGTTTCCGTACAGACAATATTAATAATGAGACAAACGATATCATATTTTACTTTGGATGTGCCATGTCAGACAGTGGAGTAAAACACTCCCGAAGTTTGTATGGAAAAAATGTGGACTAGGTTCACCTTAAGGTCGTCAGTCCACCTAGCTAGGGTGCATCCCACACTACGCTTGCCGATACGCGGTCTCCACTCCAGGACTTGTCTGCTCCACCGGCCATCGGTCAAATCAAATCAAATCGAAAGTCATTTATTCAAACTAGGTTGAGAGTCAGCTCTTTTTGAACGTCAAAATTACATAAGACGGTCCCGAAAACGCCCGCCCTTCACCACTTCCTAGTGCTTTAGCTGGGAAGAAGAAGTAGCGCAACAAACTCCCCAACAGCACAGCTGTCTGTTAAGTTGGAAGAACTTGATTCTATACAATAGAAGGGAATTAAGATTACGAAACACAAAAAAGAAGAACATTTTCCTAACTGAAGGCCATGGTCAGGTTGGAAACATTATAGGCTGATTAGGAGTCATCCATATAATTATTACGTCACACGTTGAGGGGGTTGGAGGGGGACAATGAAATGTGACATTGTGTGACAAGGGCCAGGGGGGATCAAAAGCTTTGTGACGTCACATTATGTACTTCTAAATACAAAATTAAAAAATATGTGACGTCACACAAGGGGGGAGGGGGTTTCACAAGTGTGACCACATGGGACAAGGACGGAATACATTTAATTGACATGACTTTGTATTGTATAGATTCAGACTTATTATCTACTAAAAAAACTAATAAATATGTACACCAATTTCATTTTCATTAGAACATAGAGCTCAACTAAAATGTACACTTAAGACCTATAATTTAATACCTGTGTTCACAAATAAAGATTGATTGGTTGACGGGGGGGGGGGAGGTAAAAAAACATAAAATTCGTGTGACGTAATTTCAGTCAATTAAATATAATTATGATATTTGTTTTTAAACAGGCTAAAGCTTCTGAGGGGGCAGGCGAAGACGGCAAACTGAACATGATGGAAGTAACTCTGAAACAGCTGCGCGATAAGGTAATGTATTGTTTCTACCAAAACTACCACGAGAATCATCATCTGCCTAGCATTTTCCCTAGTATGTTGGGGTCAGCTTCCAGTCTAACCGGATACAGCTGAATACTAGTATTTTAAAATCAAAATCAAAAGTAATTTATTCAAACTAGGCTGAGAGTCAGCTCTTTTTGAACGTCAAAATAAAATTACATAAGACAGTCCCCCCAAAACGCCCGCCCTTCTCCACTTCCTAGTGCTTTAGCTGGGAAGAAGAAGTAGCGCAACAAACTCCCCAGCAGCACAGCTGTCTGTTAAGTTAGAAGAACTTGATTCTATACAATAATAGGTAATTCAAATTACGAAACACAAAAAAAAAACAACATTAAATTTGCCTTAGGTCAGCTAGCACACGCAAATCAAAAATTTTAAACTAAAAATAATAAAAAATTTAAATAAAACGTAAACAGAACTTCCAATCTAAATAAAAGCCTCTAGGCATAAAGGGCATGCCCGCTTACATATGCAATTCTGCATTATGCAAATATAGCTATGACTTAAAGTAACAAAAGTTAAACTAGGACCTCTGGACTAAAATTAATAAAAACTTAATACAATTAACAATAACAAAACCATGGTCAGCAAGACGACCAGTCACCACGAGCAGCACCCGCTCACGAGCATAACCTTTACATGAAGCAACTGCCTGTCTGACTTCTAGTACATAATAAACTTAAAACTAACTTAAATAAATTTTAATCCTATATTTAGAATTATTAATAATTTTGTTTACATTGTTCTCACATATAGAAGCAACAAGAATAATGTTCCCAAGATTTTGTAATACCTAACATGATTAAAAAGAGTGTGCTTGGAGTTTCTTGCCCGTTCTTCTCCATAGAGATCTACGTTTTGGAATGGGCAACTAGCTTCAACTTTCCAACTGGTCGACTTTTTGACAATTCAAAAGTGCCTGTAAATGGTTTAATTGAAATAAATGCTGTAAGTTTAACTGGGTAATGTCCGACTTTCGGGCTTCTGACGACCCGTAACAACTGTCAAAGATCCACAAATGACAGCCGGGACCAACGGCTTAACGTGCTTTCCGAGGCACGGAGGCGTCTTGGTATGTAAAGATGGACCCATGCTGATTCTGATTATACATGTTATGCATGTGTATTAAATTACTAGCAGCGCTCCGCGGTTTCACTCGCGTAGTTCCCGTTCCCGTGGGAATACGGGGATAAAATATAGCCTATGTCACCCGGGGATAGTGTAGCTTCCCAACAGTGAAAGAATTTTTCAAATCGGTCCAGTAGTTTTTACACGCTTTATATTAGCTTCACTTGTGTTATTCCTGTGCGAGTCCAATAAATACTTTTTCTTTCTTTCTTTCTTTCTTTGTATGTTTGTTTGTTTGTATGTAACCGACTCCTTTGAGCGCGATTTTGACCCACTTTAAACGGTCAGATTTCATTGAAACTTTGTAAACTTGTCGAGGACCGATGACAAATCAATAATAAAAAAAAAAAAAAAATTAGAAAAAAAAACACGTTTTTGTAGTTAGCAGAACTAAAAAATAGAAAATAAATAATAGTTTAAAAAACTAAAAAACACGCTTTAAAAACCTAACTAAAAAAGGAGAAAATAATTTAATTCAATTAAAAAGCGTGGGGTGCTTGACATTAATTGATTATAAAAATACCTCAAAAAGCACCCCACGCTTTTAATTGAATTAAATTATTTTCTCCTTTTTTAGTTTGGTTTTTAAAGCGTGTTTTTTAGTTTTTTAAACTATTATTTACTGTGTGAAAACATTACAAACATACACACAAATGTTTCCTCTTTATAATATTATAGTTTAGTTTATTTGTTCTTCTTGAATTTTTCGTAAAGAATATTCTTCCTACAGGTTGAAGCCGCAAAAGCGCTAGTTGAGAGCAAGAAGCAAGACCTGCAGACGAACACAGCCCAGCTCTCAGAACTGACCAACACAGTCACAGAACTGGGAGAGAAATGTTCACGAGTGTGGAAACTTTATGAGGAGAAGAGAGAAGAGTATCTTACGAGGAGCTCAGCTCCGGCTGAGAGCGCTTGGAGCGGTGCAGGTGAGCTAAAAAAGATAAATAAAAAAATTGGGTATATAGTTGCTTGATAGTTGGGGGCCATCCATAAATGACGACACACAAATTTTATGGTTTTTCGACACCCCCCCGTCCTTGTCACATATGGTCACACTTGTGAAACCCCTTCCCCGCTTGTGTGACGTCACATATTTTTCAATTTTGTATTTAAAAGTACATCATTAAATGAAAACAGCATTTTTTTTTATTTAAATTAAAAATAATCTTTAATAAAATTAACATAAAGTCAAATATTTTAGACACTTAATGGTGATTTTAACATGTGACGTCACAAAGCTTTTGATCCCCCCTGGCCCTAGTCACACAATGTCATATTTCTTTGACCCCCTCCCACCCCCTTAACGTGTGACGTAATTTATGGATGGCCCCTTGCCGGCAACTGTTGCTAGCAACTGTGTGCAATACTGTGCTGGGCCAGTGTGGGGCAATGTTTTTAACTTTATTGGTTTAAGAACTTTATTATTCCTCATTAAGAATTAACAATAATTCACTTACTGAGAAACTAAATTGACATAAAATGTTATCAGCGTACAATAACTACATAAAAAATTAAATCTTAAAAAGTCAATCTATTTATTTAAAACATAAATGATTTTTAATATTGATATGGTCACTATAAGATGTTAGGTTAGCTAATAGGGTATTACACTCATTTTTGAAAAGTGTCTTAATTAGATTCTAGAGTGCTAATAAACCACTAAAAAAACACAACATTGTTATTTAATCGAACAGTGCCATAAAAATGCATTAAAATTTTACATTTTCAAATTTCGCGCGTAATTTGACGAAAACGCTGGACGCAGTAGACGCCATATTGCTCTGTGGGTATGACGTCAGTTTGCTAAAAACAAATGCGCTGATATTTTGTATGAAAATTGTTTATAATTTAAAAAATGAGCTATTTTACTACTTATCGTTGGTTTGCTGTTCCTCAATGCAAAATATGATTTAAATAAAAATTACTTTGGTTAACAAAATAATAAAAGTACAAAGTTGCTCAGTTGACACGCCGTATGACGAAATAACATGGCGGCTACTATTTCATAGTGTTCAAAAACAGATAAAAAAAAACTGAAATCTTTAAATTGAATTTTAAAATTTATTTTGTTGTTTCATGAAATAAAACTAACATTTTCCGACTGCATTTTGCATAAGCTATCTCAATAATATATTTTTAGATTTTTTCTCGTATAGAGTAAAATACCCTATTAGAATAGAATAGAATATTTCTTTATTTTGATACAAAATATACAATATAATTACGTAATAACTTAAGACAGAAGGACCCTTAAGTAGAGACTGAATAAATTAACCGACTTGGTATTACATGGATCTCACAATTTTTTACGGTAGAAGAACTGAGTTGCGAGACTTGGTTTTTTTACAAGTTATGTTTTTGATTGCATATATTTTTCTTGAATATATATTGTTATTTACACATTATATAGGATTTGAGTTGCTTTTTAAAACTAGACATACTTTTCGCTTCCTTTATTTCCAGACCTTTAAATTCTATATTTTTTTTATTATTATTTTTTTATATTTTTTTTTCCGTAATTAACTGTTCTGGAATGACGTGTTGTTAAGTAATTGGAGTTTCGTAGTTTGATTTTGTGTACTTAATGTTTTTTTTGTGAAATTTAGTGTTGTATGAATGTCTTTGTGTAATATTTTGCGTATTAGTATACATGTGTAGTACGTATATGTTTAGGATATGTTCATTATTTTTGTATCTTTAGCGCTACTTTTGAGCCACAATAGGGCAATAGTTTTTTGTTAGATTGTGGGGTCATTTTGTGACAACGGGCCATCAATGTCAGTTATTAAGGTGAACCCTAGTCCACATTTTTTTCATACAAACTTCGGGAGTGTTTTACTCTACTGTCTGACATGGCACATCCAAAGTAAAATATGATATCGTTTTCTCTCATTATTAATATTGTCTGAACGGAAACAGAATACTAAAATAAAAACCCATTAAAAAGTTAGGAGCCAACAAAGATTAGTTTTTCTTGCTAATTTTACTTAACTTTGAGCGTGTTTAAGTAATAAAAGAAGTGTAAAATCTCCAAAACCAAGACGGTACCGACAAAGTTCAATTATCGAAAAGTTTAATAAACTTTATTTGTTATTGATTTACGCATTGACTTTTTCATAAAACCCGATCTTCCAAAGGCCATTTCGCTTTTCGCCAATTTTTTACTATAAATGATCCTGCATCTCACTCAATAACGTCGGCGTCTAGCGTCTTAACTACTCATCACTGATACTATCTTTGTCGGACACGAAGCCTGGTGAGACAGCGTGCTTTTTAGCCAGGCCCACCAGTGAGTTCGAGCCCGCGACTAGGTTCCCCTTAAGTCACAACTATTAGAACTAAGCAACACTGTGACAGAACTGGGAGAGAAATGTTCCCGAGTGTTGAAACTGTATGAGAAGAGAGAGGAGTATTTTACGAGGAGCTCAGCTTCGGCTGAGAGCGCTTGGAGCGGTGCCGGTGAGCTAAAAAACCAAAAAATATATTTGGTAGATAGTTGCCTAATAGTTTCTGGCAACAGTTGCCTGCAATAGCCTCATAGATATGCTACAGTATGATGGGAGCCTGCAAATACTTTGGTAGTTGATTGCAGAGATAGTGGCCTGAAAGTTGCTTGTATCTGTAGTCCGCAACATTGAGCCACTGCACTGTCGAAGACCTTGGGGTAATTTAAGCGAGATCTGTTTTAATTGCGCAACAGTGGCGCAACTATAGAGCATCAATGGGCCATCAATGACAGTTATTAAGTCACAACGGGGGCGGAATAGGTGAGCTAAAAAAGAAAAAAAACTTGGTTGGAGTTGCCCGATAGTTGCCGGCAACCCGTGTGGGTGGGTGGCCCGCTAGCTCTCTCGCCTGTGTCCTAACTGTGGGACCGTGCTATGCTATTTTTGTGTTATTAAAATAGCGTTTATTTTCAGTAGAAGCAGACTGGGGCCCGCCTGCCGACGAGGCGTGGGGCGAAGCGCCGGCTACTGAGGCCGCCTGGGGAGACGCACCCGCTACCACAGGTCAGACATCTTCATCTCATTTTAATTTACACTCACATCATCCATACACTCATCACACACACACATCTACACATACACACTAATAGGTAATTGGTAAATAAATAATAGTTTAAAAAACTAAAAAAACACGCTTTAAAAACCAAACTAAAAAAGTAGAAAATAATTTAATTCAATTAAAAAGCATGGGGTGCTTGACATTAATTGATGATAAAAAATACCTCAAAAAGCACCCCACGCTTTTTAATTGAATTAAATTATTTTCTACTTTTTTAGTTTGGTTTTTAAAGCGTGTTTTTTAGTTTTTTAAACTTTTATGATATTCTATTTTTTAGTTCTGCTAACTACAAAAACGTGTTTTTTTTTTCATTTTTCAAAATTTTTTCTTTTAATTATTGAATTGTCATCGGTCCTCGATAAGTTTACAAAGTTTCAATGAAATCTGACCGTTTAAAGTGGGTCAAAATCGCGCCCCAAGGAGTCGGTTACATACAAACATACAAGTGAAGCTAATATAAATCGTGTAAAAATTTGGGATATAAAAAAAAAATGGGTGATTTTAGACTCGGAGGGATCGCACAGCTAAAAAAAGAATTTACTTTCTGTAACAGTAAATATAATTTTACAATTTAGCGTTAAGTCGAATAGAAAGAAAATAACATAATTAAATCTCGCGTCCTAGCTAGGTTACATGGTAACCTGTATTAAGGACTTCGGGGGTGTTTTACTCCACTGTCTGACATGGCACATCCAAAGTAAAATATGATATCGTTTTGTCTCATTATTAATATTGTCTGTATGAAAACAGAATACTAAAAAAAACTTTTTCCAAAAAAAAACAACCGACTTCCAAAAAAACACTACAAAGTGAAAAAATAACTTTAATTTCGGAAGTCGGTGTCTTTGGAGCTGTATTTTAATTTTTTGTCACCGCCTTCCGAAATTAAAGTTATTTTTCACTTTGTAGTGTTTTTTTGGAAGTCGGTTGTATTTTTTTGGAAAAAGTTTTTATTTTTCACCGTTTAGTGATTCACATGTGCTTACCCCTTCACAGCATACCGGCGTGATGTTATGTTATGAAGTGGTGTAAGCAATAGACAGACATGAGATTTCAGCAATCCCAGTCCATTTGCTATCATTTATTGAGGAGTTCCGTTGCCTATCTCCAAAGTTCTTCATCAGATCTCCACCAAATTGAAATGAGCCCACTACGAGAAATTACTCTTCCAAAAAATACCTAAATCGCTTAGTGTGCCTATAAAATTTGAAGAGTTCTCTCTATTTCTCCAGGATCCCATCATCAGATCCTGACTTGATGATCATGGGACCACCTGGGAAGTATACCCTTTCAAACAAAAAAAACAAAATCCAAATCGGTCCAGCCATCTTCGAGTAATCGGGGAACATACATTTCCGACGAATTGATAACCTCCTCCTTTTTGAAGTCGGTTAATAAACACCCATTAAAAAGTTAGGAGCCAACAAAGATTCGTTTTTCTTGCTAATTTTACTTAACTTTGGGCGTTTTTAAGTAATAAAAGAAGTGTAAAATCTCCAAAACCAAGTCGGTGCCGACAAAGTTCAATTATCGAAAAGTTCAATAAACTTTATTGTGCATTGGCTTTTTCATAAAACCCGGTCTCCCAAAGGACTTTTCTTAATTTTTTCGCGACTCTTACTATAAATGATCCTGCATCTCACTCAATAACGTTGTGCGTGTAGACTAGCGTCTAACTGCTCATCACTGATACTATCTCTGTCGGACACGAAGCCTGGTGAGACAGCGTGCTTTTTAGCCAGGCCCACCAGTGAGTTCGAGCCCGCGACTAGGTTCCCCTTAAAGTTCGCTAGCCCAGGTTCCCACAGGCGTACAAACATTTTAATAGAGACTGCTTTTAAAGTCTAGCTATAGTCCTATAGGACTTTATAAGGTGCAAACATATTTAACTTACTAGCTGTGCCCGCTACTTCGTCCGCGCGGAATAGTTAATTTCTTATTATTTATTTATATTTATACAACGTGATCGGAAAGGGTATATACATACCAAGGGCACGGCTGCTTTGGATGATATCAAACGATTTTGAAAGGGTTTTTTAATCCCATCTCTACATGTTCGGAAGTTAGGAGAATTTTTAATACCAATGATACCAGAAACCGAACTTTTCAAATTGAAATAAACACATCACTCGGAAGAGATTTATCGTGATATTGGCAAGTAACGTGGAATGTTATTAACCTACGTACTGCGGTAATACGTTTGTTATGATTTGAATTTAAGAAACATATGAAACCGAAAATTTGGTATCAATTCTTAGAGTATTTTATTTTGAGCTGAAACTATTTAAAGTGTTTCTATACCAGCTGTTATCTTTAGTGCTTAAGGATAGCAATAGGGTTTCTGTTACACCCTGTAGATATTATTAATAAAAATAAATAAAATTTCTAAAAAAAAGTACCCTAAGTTACTCCTTATTAAATCAGCTATCTGCCAGTCAAAGTCCCGTCAAAATCGGTGCAGCCGTTTCAGAGATTAGAAAAAAATGTTAGTTTGGTATATGTACCGTGTATATGCATTAAGTAAAAAGCGGTTATTTTAATGTTACAAACAGATACTCCAATGTATAGGTAGTAGGTGTTAGTACGTGTAAGTGTTTAAGAACACGGCCAGTCCTTGTAACTCAACTATACTCGTATTGTAGGTCAAACGGTTAAAAAAAAGCAGTAGGACGCACACACAGTTCATATTCTTTTATTTTTCAACTCCAATACTGCTACGATTGTCAAACTTTATAGCCACATGCTTCGATTTGTTGGAGGGGGTCGTGGCCATGTAATAATAGCTTGACGGTTCGATTGATCAGGTTAAGTTACGCATGCCGCGGTCGGTCTTTGGATGGGTGAGCATCTTTATATACCGAAACCCCTCTGAACCTCGCATGTTAAGCCGTTGGTCCCGGCTGTCACTCGTGGATCTTTGACAGTCGTTACGGGTCGTCAGAAGCCTGAAAGTCTGACAACCAGTCTTAACAAGAAGTTTAGTGCTACCGTTTTTTTTAATTATTTTATGACTAGAGATCGGATATTCGGATGCATATTTACCTAAAGATAATTTTTAGCTATGAAAGTATGGAAGCGGGTTTATAAATTATTTGTAATATTTATTAAAAACCTCGGGATTCTTGGATTGCTTAACTATTCAGATGTGTATTGATTTAAAATTAATGTTTAACCCGATACAAATATGTGTATGTACTGGAGGAGGGGTGGTTTGTATTAGTTAAAACAAAAAATAAACAAATTACTCACCTAAATTAAGACTTTTTCGATACAAAACCGCATTCCATGTTAGCCAACATCTCGACTTTAGGTGAATATGACTGACTGATAGATGACTGACGATACTATTTGACACCTGCGCCTGCGCACATTGCGCCCTATTTATGCGGACGTTTTTGAGACGCTGATTGTGTATCTTGGGTTGTTTGTATGTCAATGGTGTCGACTTAAAATATATTTCGTACTATCTTTAGTTTTCTACGCTAAGTTTGAGAAACTCGTCAATTTTCCTTTATTTTCCTTTCGCCTGCCATTGTTCGGTTATCAGCCGCTTTTCTTAAGGCCGTATAGCTATACAACTTCAAATATAACCCTCTAGTGCTCCTGAACCATGATCCCCCATTAAATTAACCAGTGCGGGTTGGTAGATGTCACATGTGTTCGAATTTGTAGTTCTAGGCAGACATGGGCGAAATAGCTCACTGAAAAGAAAAAGAGCGATCAGCTCTTTCACTCTAAAGAGATATGTCACTCTTCTAGCTCACTAGCTCTTCTATAGCTCAGTGACTCAGATGCCAACTATTAGCTCATTTGACTCACGCTGCACGCGCGTCGAAGGAAACGGCTCGGCTTGCTCAATAGTCATTCTCAATAGCTCTTTGGAAGTTTGGAGTTAATTTATTTTATTTTTATTTTATTTGGGAAACTTACAGCTAACATAAACAATGTTATTAAACAATATGAAGCTGAAGGCCATTTACAAGTTTCCACTGATATACACTTAACTTAAACAACAACAAAAAACGGTCGGTAGGTACAAAATAACTAATTATGACTTAGCTTAAATAATACACGCTTAACTAATACAATTTAAAACATCAAAAAAAAACAAAGCAAACAATTACTTTTCTTTATAGAAGTTAAATAAGTTTTTGTTTGCTTATAGTCGGTCATCGGTGACTCGCTGAAGTACTGAGCTAGTGAGTCTGAGTGAGCTAACTGAGCTAGTGAGCTATTTAGCGAGCGATTGAGTGAGCGAGAGCGACGTCCATCAAATAGAGCTAGTTCTTGAGATATGTTTTCCTTCACCGTTTTCAGAGCTGTGGTGATGAAATTATTTACACAAAGTTAAGTGAGGCGCCTGGGTAGGTTAAACCTATGATTTATAACTCGTAAGTCGGATCATCAAATGCACAGGTGACAGGCCATTGTCTGTGGGGAGGTGCCGCATACGCACTTGAGATCTGAGTCGTCTGTGAGCCACCATCTGTGGAGATAGTCTTTGCTCCGGCTGACTTGGATTCGAAGTCTATTTAGAGATTTCCAAGTCGGTCACGGTAACGCGTGCCCAGGCGAAAGGCTCTCAAAATTGTTCAACATAATTGTCACGGTGTATATACAAGTCCCGCAAAAATTGGAGGGTTCGATCAAAAGTTGTCAAGTCATAACTGCCAATATTTTTTATACCTTATTTCTTTGTAATCAAAGTGTTAATCTCCTGAACTTCATACGTGGGTTTATACAGTGAACAAATAATTAAAGTTATTTAATATTTTTGTGTTAAATTCGACCTTATTTATTCTGGATTATGGATATGTTTTGTCTGACTGCGTTCCTGATTTTAGGTACGATTTTTTTATTTCGTAGGAAAATTAAAAATCAAAATATTTTATTTCACACTAGCTGACCTGGCGAACTTCAAAGTTGCCTGTTATTAAATATTACTTAATAAATAATTTTAAACTTTCTCTGGATTTCTGAACGCACGCATAAAATGTTTGACAGGTAGGATCAGTTTGTATGTGAAAATAAAATTGTTGCTATTTCAATTTTCCATACAATTTTTCCAAAATTTCTCAACGTTTAAACCTTCCATGGACTGCCACAAATATTTCAAAATCAAAATTAGCCAAATCGGTCCAGCCGTTCTCGAGTTTTAGCGAGACTAACGAACAGCAATTCATTTTTATATGTATAGATAAACCTACATGGGCTTATGAAACGTCAGAAGCTAGGTGCACAGTTTCAATTGGTCGTTTCCTATAAAGAGCCGGCAAGAAACTCCACGGTTACTCTTTTGTGTAATACTCTTCTGCTTACGTCTCTGGTCACGTTATTTGGGGTCGGTTCTCCCACTTTTCTGCGCCAAGTTGTTATGTCTTGGGTTGTCGGTTCTGGCAATTGGGCTTTGTTGAGGTCGGTCTCCCTTCTATATTTGACTACCAGGTCAATGTCAGACTTTCGGGCTTCTGATGACCCGTAACGACTGCCAAAGATCCACGAATTGCAGCCGGGACCAACGGCTTAACCTTTTGAGCGTCAGAGCGTAAACGCATCGGCGTCTCTCCCATTCCAAGCCACAATTTCGCCGCAAATACCTTAAAAAAAGAATAGGTTCCAAAATTTGATCGATAACCAATTAATCATTGCTTTTCGTCCCCTATTTTTACACGCTTTATATTAGCTCCACTTGTATGTTTGTTTGTTTGTATGTAACCGACTCCTTAGAGCGCGATTTTTAACCCACTTTAAACGGTCAGATTTCACTGAAACTTTGTAAACTTGTCGAGGACCGATGACAATTCAATCATTTAAAAAAAAATTGAGAAAAAAATAAACACGTTTTTGTAGTTAGCAGAACTACAAAATAGAAAATAAATAATAGTTTAAAAAACTAAAAAACACGCTTTAAAAACCAAACTAAAAAAGGACAAAATAATTTAATTCAATTAAAAAGAGTGGGGTGCTTGACATTGATTATAAAAATACCTCAAAAAGCACCCCACGCTTTTTAATTGAATTAAATTATTGTCTCCTTTTTTAGTTTGGATTTTAAAGCGTGTTTTTTAGTTTTTTAAACTATTATTTTTAATTACGAGAATTGGCCTTCAGGTGTTGCGTGCGACTGTTATAACGTAGCCACGAGCCTCTCACGTAAATAACGCAATAAATGTTGTTGAACTATCAAAATGAAAGCCATTTAAGTCAAGCTTGGTCAAATTAATTCAATAGGAAGCCCCTATGACTTATAATTTTTCTCTTCTCCAGCGACAGAAGTAGTGTCTACCGCCAGCGCTCCTAGATGGCGCTGTGTGTACGAGTTCACAGCGCGCACAACTGATGAACTGAGTTTGCAGCCTGGAGACTTGGTAAGTTTTAATATTATAATGATATTTTAGCAGCATCTCAAGGTTGTAACGGCTAGGTTGTATACAGGGTCAAATTAAATTAGCTGGCAGTACTTTAACCATGTGTTGGGTGTCGATATATAATACTAATGGAAAGAAAGAAAAACAAATAAAAAAAACATTCGTCATTCGATGGGCGAAGGTCAATCCGTAATGGATCAGCTGCTTTTGTGATTTTTAATGGAACATTAATATTGTTTAACGAAATTCCAAAAACCCTAACATAGTCATTTGGTTGCCATAATGTACTTAGTACATACATGTCCGTGTTATTTAAAGTTTAAAATAAATAATAGTTTAAAAAACTAAAAAACTCGCTTTAAAAACCAAACTAAAAAAGGAGAAAATAATTTAATTCAATTAAAAAGCGTGGGGTGCTTTTTGAGGTATTTTTATAATCAATTAATGTCAAGCACCCCACGCTTTTTAATTGAATTAAATTATTTTCTCCTTTTTTAGTTTGGTTTTTAAAGCGTGTTTTTAGTTTTTTAAACTATTATTTATTTTCTATTTTTCAGTTCTGCTAACTACGAAAACGTGTTTTTTTTTTTAATTATTGAATTGTCATCGGTCCTGAACAAGTTATCAAAGTTTCAATGAAATCTGACCGTTTAAAGTGGGTCAAAATCGCGCTCAAAGGAGTCGGTTACATACAAACATACAAGTGAAGCTAATATAAAGCGTGTAAAAAGTAGGCAGATAGGTAGAAGGGTGGCTTAGAAAAACACCAGCTTGCTGCCCTTGACTCGGTGGAACGCAGAGCAAAAAGGCTCATAGGAGACGAAACGTTGGTGGCTAAGCTTCACAGCTTGGCTCATCGGCGTAACGTTGCTTGCCTGTCGGTCTTCAATAGACTGTACTTCGGAGAGTGTGCGCAGGAGCTCCACGACAGAAATCAAAATCGAAAAGTCATTTATTCAAACTAGGCTTAGAGTCAGCTCTTTTTGAACGTCATAATTACATAAGACAGTCCCCCCAAAACGCCCGCCCTTCACCACTTCCTAGTGCTTTAGCTGGGAAGAAGAAGTAGCGCAACAAACTCTCCAGCAGCACAGCTGTCTGTTAAGTTAGAAGAACTTGATTCTATACAATAGTAGGTAATTAAAATTACGAAATACAAAAAAAAAAAAAACATAAAATTCGCCATATGTCAGCTAGCACACGTCAATATACCATCAAAACATTGAAAACTAAAAAAATAAAAATAAAACGTAAACAGAACTTACAATCTAAATAAAAGCCTCCAGGCATAAAGGGCATGCCCGCTTACATATGTAATTCTGCATTATGTAAAGATAGCTAAAACTTGAAGAAACAAAAGTTAAACTACCTGATCCCACCATCGCCATTTTACTACCGGACTACCAGACGCACTGCAGGGTACCATCCGCACTTGGTTGATACCCCGACCAGTCGTAGTCAGCGCTACTCTCCACATTTATTATGCGCACAGCCAAAGTGTGGAACTCGCTGCCTGCGTCTGTATTCCTTCAAAACAAGAGTGAACAGGCATCTTCTGGGCACGCTCGATCCATCATAGGCCTCATCAATCGCTTTCCATTAGGCGTGATCGAGGTCAAGAGCAGCCCCATTTTGAAATAAAAAATATGTCGTTAGTTTTCAATATCGATATCTAACACTTGGGTAAAGTATTGCCAGCCAATTTAAATTGACCCTGTAGTTTAGAAAGATAGAAAACTAACAAGTTCGGTTTTATACATAAAATTATCGGCGTAGGTTTTTTTTTTTTTGAAGTGAAACTTCTTATGCGACTTCCAACAAGGTTGCGTTAAATGTTTAACGCAACCGACACAACAGAGTAAGTCGGTTTCACTTCTTCCGCGCGGAGGGACTCTACGCACTTTTTTTTTTTAAGTGGAACTTCTTATGCGACTTCCAACAAGGTTGCGATAAACGTTTAACGCTAAAGGTTGCGTTAAACGTTTAACGCAACCGAGGGAGAGAGAAAGAAATATACACAAAAGTAGAAAGTAGGAGAGAGAAAGAGAGTGAGTCGGTTTCACTTCTTCCGCGCGGAGGGACTCCACGCACTTTTTTTGGGTGGGAAATCATCAAATAACTGCTCCCGTTCTGTATCTATTGTTTACTTTCATTGTTGAAGTGAAACTTCTTATGCGACTTCCAACAAGGTTGCGTTAAACGTTTAACGCAACCGACACAACAGAGTGAGTCGGTTACTTTTTTTAAAGCACAGAGTAACTAAATCGGTGAGACGCCATGTTGTAAGTCGACAAAAATAATTGATAAATATGAATTCACTACCACAACAGTATACATTTCATTGAATTATCTATATTTTTCCCGAATTTTACGGATTTTTCTCTTTTTTTTTGAGTTAATGTACAGACGCCAGCACATCGAGCTACCCCAATCTGTCAAATTTCTTTGATAGATTTTCAACTTTATTACAATGGTATAAGGTTCATGTTCAATTGGGAAAATTTGACAGTTTGGGATAGTTTGACCTGCTGGCGGTCAAACTATCCCAAACTGTCAAATTTTCTGTGTGTACATAGACCTGAAGGCCAATTTTCGTAAATAAAAACGTTCAAAATCTAGTCGCAGTCTCATCTCGGCGACAAACAAGTGTCAAAAAGTTGTCAAAAATGTAAACTCGAAGTATTTTTGACAGATTGAGACTGAGATCAGACTGTGAATAATCTTAAAATTACGAAAATTGCCCCTCTAGCCCATTTTGAAACATTTCCTTCGTATGTTTGTGTAGGTAAGCGACGCCCCACCACCTCGAGGGGATGCCGAACCTGGTTGGAGATGGGGAACTGCTAGAGGTATGTCGTTGCTTCATTTTTGGTACTTTATACCTTTTGTACTATAGTACTTTTCTTGCATCGTTGGTATCTGCCGAGCCCAAAAACTGGATACGGGAAAGAAGAAGCCTGCGGCATACATCTTCAGACCTACGAACCCTCATCCTATATTCATTGCAGACTTTCTCGACGCAAAAGTCCTGAAATCTGACAGTGAGTGAACAATCTGAAAAAACTGAAGAGGTTTTCAAGTCGACGCGTATATATTTTTTTATGTATGACCACGCATAACTTTTTACATAGTAGTCTGATTTTGATAATTCTTTTTTATTGGAAAGGGTATACCCCGTTTTTTTTTTTGGGTGGGAAATCATCAAATCACTTCTCCCGCTCTGGGTGGAGTGGGAGGGCGTGTCAGACTTTTACTGACTAAAACCCACCCGTGTTCCCTAAGTTGCCTGTGTGCCAGGGGCCGCGGTATCTCTTTCGAACAACCCGCACCCCTGGCAGGCATCGGCCCTTGCGGACCCCACCCTTTGGTGCTGACATCTCTTTGAGGCGCGCGTGGAACACAACGCGCCGTCGACCCGGGCTTGGTCCTTACCGGACAGCGAGCTACCCATTACTCGCCGTCCGCAAGCCCGCGCCTACGGTGGCCGGGAATAAGCCTGGGATTCCCGACGCCCAGGGCGTCTCCCGCGGCGACTACGGCCGTGAGGGCGCATATACTGCCTCTCCCTCACGTGCGCCGCCTCCCTCTTCGCGAGCATTACTGCTTCGCCCCGTTGGTCCCATATAAATTTGGAAAAAGATATCCAACCCTAAGGGTAGGAAAATAGGGGATGATTGATTGTTCACTCACAGATTTTAATGCTGACAAAAAGTATTCAAAAATTAAGCAGGTAGTTATTAGTATATTATAGCCACAAAAATTGTAAAATAAAAACTTTTTAACAAAAAAAATTAACCTATCTCTACAAATAAATTTAATTTAAGTGTCTGCTTGTAATGTCAAAATAAAAGCTATGTATACCAAATGCATATAAAAGTATATACGGTACTTGAAACAAAAGCAAATTTTTAAATGTTTTGTCTGTTTGTCTGTCCGGGCTAATCTCCGTAATGGCTAAGACCTATTTTGACGAGACTTTCACTGGCAGATGACTTATGTTCCCATCGTTATCTATTCACAGGTCAATCCGGCTGGTTCCCCGAATCCTACGTTGAGGACATCAACGCTCCCGCCGCCTACGCTGAGGTCATCGACCCCTTGGAGACCAAGACTCAACTGGAAGGCATAGCGGAGGTGCCTGAAGCGGAGCTGAACAATGAGTTGGGGGCAGCTATGTCGTCTATTGGTAAAAACATTTAAAATAGAAAAAAATATTGGCCACTATTGGCCATTGACAGCCACTGGAGGCCATTGTCAGCCATTACTGGCCATTTTGTGCTACTAAAGCCATTGTCAGCCACTAGCATCCATTGCCAGCTACTAGAGTGCATTGCCACAAACTAGATTCCATTGCCACAAACTAGAATACATTTTCAGCCACTAGAGTTCATTGCCAGCCACTAGAATCCATTTCCAGCCACTAGCGGCCATTGTTAGCCACTAGCGGCCATTTTCAGCCACTACCGGCCAGCGACAGCCACTAAAGGCGTGTGATTGAATAAATGACTATTTATTTTGTGGGTGTCGCTGACCACTATCCGACCTTACGTAGGAGCCAACGACCCCATGGAGAGCTGGACCCAGCTGGAAGGCATAGCGGAGGTGCCTGAAGCTGAGCTGAACAATGATTTGGGGGCAACAATATCTTCGTTAGGTAACTCTAAATTAAAAACAAAAAACATGTTCGTTGTCAGCTACTAATGACCATTGACAGCCATAACTAGAACGCTATTGCCAGCGACTGGAGTTCATTGTCAGAAACACTAAAGGCCATTTCAGCCACTACAGGCCAGTGTCGACTGGCAGAGGCCTAGGTCAGCCACTCGTTACTATTGTCAGCCAGTAGAGGCCATTGTCAGCCACTAGAGGCCATTGTTAGGCCACTAAAGCCCATATTCAGCCACACAGGCCAGTGTCGACTTGTACAGGCCACAGTCAACCACTAGTTACTATTGTCAGCGACTACAGGCTATTGTCGGCCACTAGAGGCAACTTACAATCACTACTGGCCAGCAACAGTCACTAGATGCCACTGTCACCCACTAGAGGCAACTTACAACCACTACGGGCCAGCAACAGTCACTAGGGGCCATTGTCAGCGACTGGAGGCCATTGTCAGGCCACTAAAGCCCATATTCAGCCACTACAGGCCAGTATCGACTTGTACAGGCCACAGTCAACCACTAGTTGCTATTGTCAGCCACTACAGGCTATTGCCAGTCACTAGAGGCTACTGTAAGCCACTAGAGGCCACTGTAAGCCACTACAGGCCACTGTCAGCCACTAGAGGCCACTGTCAGCCACTAGAGGCCTCTGTCAGCCACTAGAGGCCACTGTCAGCCACTAGAGGCCTCTGTCAGCCACTAGAGGCCACTGTCAGCCACTAGAGGCCACTGTCAGCCACTAGAGGCCACTGTCAGCCACTAGAGGCCTCTGTCAGCCACTAGAGGCCACTGTCAGCCACTAGAGGCCACTGTCAGCCACTAGAGGCCTCTGTCAGCCACTAGAGGCCACTGTCAGCCACTAGAGGCCACTGTCAGCCACTAGAGGCCACTGTCAGCCACTAGAGGCCACTGTCAGCCACTAGAGGCCTCTGTCAGCCACTAGAGGCCACTGTCAGCCACTAGAGGCCTCTGTCAGCCACTAGAGGCCTCTGTCAGCCACTAGAGGCCACTGTCAGCCACTAGAGGCAACTTACAACCACTTCTGGCCAGCAAAAGCCACTAGAGGTCATTGTCAGCCACTAGTCTAACTTTCCGGTCCTCGTTACAGAGTCAACGTCTGCCGGCCTGGAAGGCATAGAAGAGATGCCGGAAGCGGAAATGACGAACGACCTCGGAGGAGCCATGCCTGTTGTTGGTAAGTGGCATTTATACTACTCATTATTACACCGGGAAATTCTTATTTTCTTACGCTTCTTTGCAATTTGTAGTTCAATGTCAGGTAACTGTATATTGATTATTAAAAACTTATTCCAACAAAAAAAACCGACTTCCGGAAAAACATTACAAAGTGAAAAATAACTTTAATTTCGGAAGTCGGTTTTTTTTAGTTTATAAATGATAAATGATTTTATTTCTGTAAGTAGGTTTGTACAAACACTTTTACAGGTCAAACATATTTTTTTAAACTACATGAGGCCGGCGTATCCTATCTGACTACTCTGAGAAGAAAGGCCGAAACAAACTCAGAGGTCACAGTCTCTTTTAAAGTCCAGACATAATCTTGGTCAGATCATGTGAAGACCATGTCGATTGGTGTCTGAAATGGTCTTATGAGGAAAGAACCACACAGATTGAGTGGACCTGTCCTTTTATTTTTCACCTCTCAGTTATAGTACCTACTCCACACCAATTCGAAATTTCATCATCCTTGAGATCAAAACAATGCATATTTATGCGATAGCAGCAATCGCGGTTGATTTGCTGTAATTTTTTTTAGAGTTCCGTTGTCTGTCTGCGAAACGCATCATCAGATCTATGTGAAATTTAAATGGGACCATTTCGGAATAAACCCCTTGCGAACAAAAAAATAATTTTGCAAATCCGTCTATATATGACGGAGTTATGCCCGAACATACATAAATAAAAGAAGGTTGTACCTTCCTTCATCAGCTCAGCGTCATGAGATGATGACCATACGCAAATATCTCAATAGCTTTAGAAAATATATGAAAAACATAATTAATACCTATAACATTTGAGGGTTACCCTCGATTTCCCTGGGATTCCATAATCAGATCCTGACTTGGTACTGTTACGAGCTTCGGGTTCGTGACAATTAAAAACTGCCAATAAAAATTACCAAAATCGACACTTTAATTAATCACACAAATTACAAGACACAATTTCACTATTGATCGCTTTAAATCGCACTTCAAGATCACTTCAATGTTTTCGCATGTATCGCTTGACCAATACTACCCCGATCCCGATCCGTTCCTGCCTTTTTATAGAGCCACAGAACATTCGGGAATCGAATCATCAAGAATCTTCGAGTACATACTGGCCCCGACTGAGCAGATGTTGATAACTCTAGAAGATTCTTTTATCGAACTTGCTAGATAGATCTTGACTCGATTAATTCTGCTACTCGATACTAGATGGCGCTAGTGGTAACGAATTACTTTAGCTTTAGCGCGTAACACTGCCCCCTCCTAAGACATGCTCGTCCCGAGCATTTTCGGCCCCATAGTAACGCGCCAGTCGATCCACATGGACGATCTTAGGAGTACCTCTTGCACCTTTCTGTATCCGGTACGTTACGTCATTGATCTTTGTCACAATCCGGTACGGTCCGTCCCATTTAGCTTGAAGCTTAGGAGATTTCCCTTTGCTGCGGACTGGATTGTGCAACCACACTAGTGAACCTTCGTCAAACCCTTTATTGTTCATTTTGCGGTCATAACGGGTTTTCATCTTTTCAGACATTTGCTGGCCTGATTGTCTGACGTGCTCATAAATGTCGTTCACCTTGTTCCGCAAGTCGTTCGCATAATCGGTTATACTGCGTGGGGCATCAGGTGGTATTCCGGTGATCAGGTCTGCAGGCAGCCGTAATTCTCTTCCAAAGTTTGCGAAAGCTGGTGTCACCGATGTACTTTCGTGAACAGCGCTTCGATACGACAGCAAAAAAGGTTGTATGTGTTTGTCCCAATCCTGTTGCCGATTTTCCACAACTTTTGCTAGGTACCTCTCTAATGTCTGATTAAATCGTTCCACCATTCCATCCGATTGTGGGTGGTAAGAAGTTGTTCTTGTTTTATGAGTACCCATAACTCGACAAGTTTCCTGGAATATTTGGGACTCAAAATTCCTTCCTTGATCACTGTGAATCTCTAAAGGTACCCCAAAACGGCAGAACACTTCATGAACTAATTTATCTGCAACTGTCGAAGCTTCTTGATTTGGAATAGCGAAGACTTCCGGCCACTTAGTGAAGTAATCCATCACAACCATGAAATACTTGTTACCACTTTCACTTTCCGGAAACGGGCCCGCAACGTCAAGGGCTATCCTCTCCCATGGTGCACCGACATTGTATAATTTCAATGCACCTCTACTACGAGTCTGAGGTCCCTTTACAGCTGCACAACTTGTACATTTGCGACACCAGTCTTCGACATCGTCCCGGCAGTGGATCCAGTAAAACCGTTCTCGTACCTTCAGTAGAGTTCGTTTTACTCCCAGATGACCTCCTGAACAACCATTATGGTACAGCTGTAGAACATCCGGTACTTGAGCTTTTGGGACAACCATTTGCAAATGACAGCTGTTTCCCCGAGCATTTTCCCATTTGCGGCACAGGACTCCATCCTGAATCACCAAGCTGTCCCATTGGGCCCAATAGCTCTTTGTGATCGAACTCATTGCTGAGACGTCGCTCCACCTGGGCTTAGGAGCTCTAGCCTTCATCCACTCCAGAATCGGCTTGATGTCCGAATCTTCCTGCTGTGCACGTTGTATGCTTTCCTTCCACTCGTTGCTGAGGTCTGTCCTGAACATCCTCACAGGTATCACTTCCTTACCCTCCTGCCTAGTACAATGCTTGCAGTCTTCAGGACAAGATCTTCTTGACAATGAATCTGCGTTGCCATGAGATTTCCCGCTGCGATGTTTGACCACAAAGTCGTATTCCTGCTGCTGCTGCTGGGCGGTGCTGTTAGCCGCCCTACCCTCTGGGAACCGGCCAGCTTCCCTTTCTGCAGTTCGCTTAGGGCAACTGGATCGAAGGTGGCCCCTTTCCCCACAGCCGTAGCACCTAGGGCTGTATCTTCTATTACGATCGCGAACTGTAGCCGCTACAACCTCCCTGACGCGATGGGAACGATGATCCTGCCGCACAGCTTCCACCTCCAGTGCATGGGCCAAGGCGTCCTTAAGCGTCCCGTGGTGACCGAGCCTCACAGCAGCTCTAACTTCAAGGTCGTGGATGCCGTCGATGAATGCCTGCACCAGGTTCCCATCAATAAGCGCAGGTACGGACTGGTATGCTTTGCGAACCAGCTTCTCCACTTCTAGGGCCCACTGCTGCAGGTTTTCGTTACTGCGTTGCACACGATCCTTAAGCTGCGCACGAAACACGTGTTCCAGGTGAGCGTCTCCATATCTAGCCTCCAATGCCTCAAGAAGCTGCTCGTAAGTCACTTCCTTACCGAGAGCTTCCAGAACATTTAAAGCCTGGTCGCGCAGTCCTAGGGTGAGGGCAGTCATGGCCTGACTGTTATTCCACCCGTTCGCCTTCATGACAGCCGCGAACTGAATTTTGTAGGCCGACCAGGAAGAAGTCCCGTCGTACGGCGGCACTTTGAATCCACGTAGCGAAGGTGTTGTAGCTACGGGAGCTGCGATTCCATCCCCAAGTTTGAGGTTACCCAATTCCTGCTTCACATCAGCAATGACGTCACTGAACTTGCTGATCTGAGTTTCAGCTTTTGACAGGCGGTTGTCATGCTGGGCAACCTTCTCCTTCACCTCCTTCATGTCTTTCCCGAAGGTTGCGTGAAGGTCCTTCATAAGGAGCATCTGCTCTTCCTGGCGGCGCGCCTGCTCCTCCTTATCCCGTTGGAGCTGTTCTTCCAACCGACGAGCCTGTTCCTCCTGTCGGCGGGTCTGTTCCTCCTGTCGGCGGGTCTGTTCCTCCTGTCGGCGGGTCTGTTCCTCCTTATCACGCTGGAGCTGTTCTTCCAGCCGACGAGCCTGTTCCTCCTGTCGGCGGGTCTGTTCCTCCTTATCGCGCTGGAGCTGTTCTTCCAGCCGACGAGCCTGTTCCTCCTGTCGGCGGGCCTGCTCCTGCAGCATCATCATCAGGGCAGCAAAATCTGGCGCTGATGATGCTGGAGCAGCTGTGGACGGGCCGGCCTCCGTGGTCGGCACCTGACCCTCCGACGTCTGTGGCAGTGCTCCACCGAATCGCCTCTGATCCGTCTCCTGCTGGCGTTGACTCCGGGTACGGATACCCTCCGTGTCGTCTTTAGGTAAAATCGGCATGATTTTAATCCCACTTCTGACACCAATTGTTACGAGCTTCGGGTTCGTGACAATTAAAAACTGCCAATAAAAATTACCAAAATCGACACTTTAATTAATCACACAAATTACAAGACACAATTTCACTATTGATCGCTTTAAATCGCACTTCAAGATCACTTCAATGTTTTCGCATGTATCGCTTGACCAATACTACCCCGATCCCGATCCGTTCCTGCCTTTTTATAGAGCCACAGAACATTCGGGAATCGAATCATCAAGAATCTTCGAGTACATACTGGCCCCGACTGAGCAGATGTTGATAACTCTAGAAGATTCTTTTATCGAACTTGCTAGATAGATCTTGACTCGATTAATTCTGCTACTCGATACTAGATGGCGCTAGTGGTAACGAATTACTTTAGCTTTAGCGCGTAACAGTACCAATGAGACCACCTCAGGAGTATACTCTTTTAAATAAAAAAATAATTTTGAGAATCGGTCCACAAATGGAGCAGAAATCGGTGAACATTCATTAAAAAAAAAAATACATACAGTCGAACATAGAACCTCCTCCTTATTTGAAGTCGGTTAAAAATATGATTCGCAACTGTATCATATATGGCTTTATAGAATTATAAAAAAAGAAGTTTATCCCATATTTTGTTAGTATAACATTATCTAAAAAACTATGTTAGTCGTGAGGAAATCAGTTGTATTTAAATTAAATTGAAAGAAGTTAACTAAAATTAAATTGAAATAAAATTAGTAGACATTAAATTAAAATATATTAGAATTAAATTAAAATAAATTGAAATTAAATTAACATAAATTGAAATTAATTAAAATGAACAATTTAATTGAAATAAATTAAGATAAAATTGAAATAAATTGTTGTGCATAAGTTAAACAAAAATTCAAATAAATGACTAAATTAAAATATAAAACATAGAATCAGGTAATATGCAGCCTGATCAGTCTTCCCACAGCTGCCAATATTGGCCTGTCTGCAATCATCCTTTGGATTCTGTTGCCACTCCCTCGTATTCGGCGAATGAAATTTCCCACCTGGCCCTTGAATTTAACGATGGAGAAAGATGCCATGGAGTAAACTGTTCAGTTTGATGATCTGTACGCGCTTACAGGAGCCCTAGTCTGCTATTTTTATAAATTCGTCATTCCAACACGATCCCATTGTCATTCATTTATCATTT
Organism: Antitype chi; assembly: GCA_947359405.1. Lineage (NCBI taxonomy): Eukaryota > Metazoa > Arthropoda > Insecta > Lepidoptera > Noctuidae > Antitype > Antitype chi. Next base: position 1,757,147 of record OX375837.1, read on the forward strand.
TGCTAAAAGTTCGTAATCTGCTAAATTCCTAATGGTCGATCATTGGTCGGTCAATGGTCTCGTAATAGAATTGTGTCATAATGGCATTTTCGTATTGCCATTATTATAAAACTCGTTAGTAGAAATGTTTTTCGAAAAACTACTACTAAATTTGAACCTTTATTCATGCCAGATTTCATTTATATATACTTTTACATATTATTTATTAGTGTTATAAGCAATCTAAAGTAGGTAGTAGGAAGTTCGTAAATTAAGTCAGTCATTCATTTGTCATGATGTAAGAGATTACCAATAAATGCCATTTCTTTCAATGGAGTGTCAGTGGCTGACCATTGGAAAGTCATAATGACGCCATTTTATTAGTAGATTACCAAACTTGTCAAAATCAACAATTATGAAATCAATGATAGACCATTCTGACACTATTGTAATAGCTGACTTGAGGCCCAGGTCACAGATTCGAACCTGATAGGCTTTTTACTTAGTGTAAATTATTTCATCACCATTGCTCTCAAAACGGTGAAGGAAAACATCGTGAGGAAACCGGCATGTCCTAGAACCAAAATTCGAAGACATGTGACATCTACCAACCTGCACTGGGCCCGCGTGGTGGATTACGGCTCACTCCCTCTCACACAGAGGATGCTTATGTCCCTGCAGTGGGAACATAGGTTTGATTATGATGTCTTAAGGGGAACCTAGTCGCGGGCTCGAACTCTCTGGTGGGCCTGGCTAAAAATCACGCTATCTCACCAGGCTTCGTGTCCGACAGAGATAGTATCAGTGATGAGCAGTTAGACGCACAACGTTATTGAGTGAGATGCAAGATCATTTATAGTAAAAAATTTAGAAAAGTCCTTTGGAAGATCGGGTTTTATGAAAAAGCCAATGCATAAATCAATGACCAATATAGTTTATTGAACTTTGTCGGTACCGACTTGGTTTTGGAGATTTTACACATCTTTTATTACTTAAACACGCCCAAAGTTAAGTAAAATTAGCAAGAAAACGAATCTTTGTGGGCTCCTAACTTTTTATTTTAGTATTCTTTTTCCGTACAGACAATATTAATAATGAGACAAAACGATATCATATTTTACTTTGGATGTGTCATGTCAGACAGCGGAGTAAAACACTCCCGAAGTTTGTATGAAAAAAATGTGGACTAGGTTCACTTTAATCACGCTTTATATATATTTCTACAGAAGGCGGTGATTTCTACATCGCCGCTTACCCTTACTTGTCGGCGGAACCCGGAGACCTTACCTTCGAGGCGGGCGAGAGGATCGAGGTCATCAGGAGAGATGGAGACTGGTGGACCGGAAGAATTGGCATCAGGTAGATTGAAGTTTTGAGTGTGAATGTAGATGGGGACCAAAGAAACGATGAATGGACTGTGTAAATGATGATATGGTTAGAAAGGGTGTGACTATCGAGACGATGACTGAGGAGCTCGTGGCTACTTTATGCTTGTGTTTTTGGCGGCGCGGTCGGCGCAGTGGTTAAGCGATCGACTGCTGCGCTGCGTGTCGCGGGTTCGATTCCCGCACGGAACATACAGGAATAGTTTTTATCCAGTGCGCAAACTGTAACCATGAATTCAGCATATCATTCTAGACACCCACAGCGCAGAAATTTTAAAAAATTAGCTGTTTCATGGAAAAGTGCAATACCTACGCGGTCAAAATGTATGGAACAGCTGATGACTTTTTTGTATAACCACCAAGAAACGGGGTTGTCTGGGGCCCTTATGTTATATAGTTCGTGGGGTGGTCACGGCGTGCCATGAGTCCTGGTGCGCCGGATTGGTGGGGTCCGCAAGGGGCGATGCCTGCCAGGGGTGCGGGTTGTTCGAAAGAGATACCGCGGCCCCTGGCACACAGGCAACTGAGGGAACACGGGTGGGTTTTAGTCAGTAGAAGTCTGACACGCCCTCCTGCTCTACCCAGAACGGTGAAGTTATTTGATGATTTCCACTCTCAAAAAAAAAAGCGTAGCTTAACCTGATCGATCGACCCGTGTGGCTCATATAACTTAGCCACAAGCCATAATAAAGAGTATTCTATTCGATTTGTCTTTCCTTGTTTCCAGAACCGGTATATTCCCGTCCAACTACGTGACGAAGGACACGAGCACCTCGGCCGACGTGCCCGCGGCCGCGCCCGATGCGCACGCGCACGTGCCCGCACACGTGCCCGCGCACGCGCCCGGCCTGCCGCACGACGCGCCGCCCAGCGCGCCATACTCGCCGCCCGTGCTGGTAAAGACAGAAATTCTGTGTTCCCCGTCCACATTTAAGCCGCTTGTCTTCAATGCAAGACTGCACAGGCATCTTTTGAGCATGCTCGTACCATCATAGACCCCATACATCGTTTTCCTATAGACGTGAGGTCGAGAGCAAGGCTAATACAAACAGTAAAAACTTAAAAAAAAAAAAAATAACAACCGACTTCCAAAAAACCACTACAAAGTTACAGATTGTTTCTTTTTTAAGTTTTGTACTTTCACTTTTTCGTGGTTCACATGTGTTTACCCCTTCACAGCGTACCAGCGTAAAAAAATATGGGCTAGTTTCACCTTAAGCACTAAAGATAACAGCTGGTGTAGAATCACATTACATAGTTTCAGCTCAAAATAAAATACTCTAAGAATTAATTTTCGGTTTCATATGTTTCTTAAATTCAAATCATAACAAACGTGTCACCGCACTACGTAGGTCAATAACTTTCCACGTTACTTGCCAATATCACGATAAATCTCTTCCGAGTGATGTGTTTATTTCAATTTGATGATTTGGTTTCTGGTATCAGTGTATTAAAAATTCTCATAACTTCCAAACATGTAGAGATAGGATTAAGGCCCATAGTATCCTCATCTCCCGTTTGTATGCTAAAGCACGACTGCCGCCCGCGCCCGCGCAGGGCACCTCTGAGCCTTTATCTCAAAATGGGGATATTCCTTTGATTAATTTACAATTGTGCTTCGGCGATTCTGTGGTACCTCTAACTATCTATTTTTCAGTGTATTTTATTTATTTCAAATAACGAAGCCGTTTAGTAAGAGTATGGAATAGAAGCCAAAATATTGCGTGTTGGAAAATATTTTTTTACAGCAAAAGTATTAACCATACAAAAAAAGTACCCTCGGCAAAATGATCTATATGAATCTATAGCAAAATCATATATTTTTCAAATCTTCAAGACAAGCTGTTAATGAGCAGTACGGTTCATAAAGTGACCGTGTTACGCTACCAAACGGGACGTAGGCCCTTAAAAACTCTTTCAATATCGTTTGATATCATCCAAAGAAGCCGTGCCCTTGGTATGAATATATACCCTTTCCGTTACACGTTGTATTTGCGTATCCTCTTACTATCATCATCATCATCATTTCAGCCGAAAGACGTCCACTGCTGGACATAGGCCTCCCCCAAGCTCCGCCACTTCGACCGGTTCTGTGCTTCCCGCATCCAGCGGACTCCTGCGGCCCTCACAAGGTCATCGGTCCACCTTGTGGGAGGCCTTCCAACTTTACGTCTTCCGGTGCGCGGTCGCCACTCCAGAACTTTTCGACCCCATCGGCCATCTGTTCTGCGTGCAATGTGCCCTGCCCACTGCCACTTAAGTTTGGCAATTCTTCGGGCTATGTCGGTTACCTTGGTTCTCCTGCGGATCTCGTCATTCCTGATTCGATCACGCAGGGAAACTCCAAGCATAGCCCTCTCCATTGCCCTTTGGGTGACTTTAAACCTTCTTATGAGGCCCATTGTGAGCGACCACGACCTCTTACTATACATAAAAATATTGTCATCAACAGGAACAGAAATCCTCCACCCCCATATCATCGGAGGTGGCGTCTATCATAGGCGAGGGCGCAGGCCCGGCCGGAGCCCCTCGGCCTGCGTCGGGCGCGCGGCGGGACTCGGGCCGGGACTCCGTCACCGGACGACGGAAGAACGAAATCGCGCAGGCCATCGCCAATTATACTGCTACCAGGTAAGAATTTATACAAGGTGTAACAGAATGGACGCAAGACCTGAAAGTAGTTTGTTCCTAATTGACTACTGAATCGATTTCAGTAACTTTTGAAATAAGTTTTTTTTTTTTATTATGTATTTTGCCATACCTACCACTGCTTGAGTCAAAGAAAATTCAATCTTATTTCAGAAGATATAAGACCCAGTTTTAAATGCATAAAGTAATGCTTGGGTCGACACGTTTTTCTTATTATCAGTTAGCTTTAAAAAAAATAGTTTTGGTCATTGTATTATGCTTTTAACTCAATACTCTAATTGGGGTGTATGAGGTCTTGCGTTAATTATGTTACTAGTTGTATACAGTCAGAAAAAATTATCTCCTTTCATAATCTATATATTTTATTTATTAGGGAAAATAAACAGTTACACATTACAATACTACACAAAATTTGAGTTACAGATTGACTAAATGTGTAACCAACGACATTTTCCACATATTATCAAAACATGTTATAAAAGTACGCTTACAATTTTATAGAACTTAGAATAAAGTTACATTGTATGTTAGTGATAAAATTAACCAGGCATGCATATAAAAAAAAAACTAAAAAATACGCTTTAAAAACCAAACTAAAAAGGAGAAAATAATTTAATTCAATTAAAAAGCGTGGGGTGCTTTTTGAGGTATTTTTATAATCAATTAATGTCAAGCACCCCACGCTTTTTAATTGAATTAAATTATTTTCTACTTTTTAGTTTGGTTTTTAAAGCGTATTTTTTAGTTTTTTAAACAATTTTTTTTTCTATTTTTTAGTTCTGCTAACTACAAAACGTGTTTTTTTTTCTCAATTTTTTTTTAAATTATTAAATTGTCATCGGTCCTCGACAAGTATACAAAGTTTCAATGAAATCTGACCGTTTAAAGTGGGTCAAAATCGCGCTCTAAGGAGTCGGTTACATACAAACATACAAGTGAAGCTAATATAAAGCGTGTAATAAGATTAACTATAAAAATACAGTCTTAAGAATTAAATATTACGGAGCAATATCCAAAATAGTTTCAGTAGAGATGACCAGTCCCTACTGGCGGCGCCCGTTCACGAACATGACGTATGGATCAGCACCATATAATATTCTCTCTTTCTCTTTCAGTTCAGAGCAGCTATCTCTCTCTAAAGGCCAACTCCTTGTGGTACGGAAGAAAGCCGACAGCGGCTGGTGGGAGGGCGAACTGCAAGCCAAAGGGAGGAACAGACAGGTTGGATGGTTCCCCGCCAGCTATGTGAAGGTAAGGAATTCATTCAAACTAGCTTATGGCAGCGCGCGGGGAGGCCGAAAATTATGCCACCGGAAGATATTACCAGTATAAAAAGCATCCTATGTGTTAATCCAGGCTATAAACTATCTGTCTGCCAAGTTTCATCCAAATCCGTTCAGCCGTTATTGCGTTATTGAGTAACAAAAATCCAAACATCTAAATACCCAAATATATAAAGGAGATGGATAACGCTCCCATACAAGCTTGGTCCAGCAAGGATATAAATAAAACAATATATATCATGAGGGAATATTTGTATTGAATAGTCCTGTTTATATTTGATGACTCCAAAACTCGGTGGTGACGATATCTGACCACTCTGAGAAGAAAGGCCGAAACAAACTCAGAGGTCACAGTCTCTTTTAAAGTCCAGACATAATCTTGGTCAGATCATGTGAAGACAATGTGGATTGGTGTCTGAAATGGTCTTTTGAGGAAAAAACCACACAGATTGAGTGAACCTGTCCAATCAGTGCACGCATTTCAACTCAGAACTTGAGGAGCTCAACAATTTGATGAACAATATCAAAGATAGGAAGGACATTTGAAATTAGTGTTGATTATCTAACTATAAATAAAATATTTAATAGTGTTTAACACGTAACTCTACGTATATTATGAGAAAGGTTTATAGATTATAATAAGGCCGCGCCTAATACAATCAATTATATTTTCTTCAGGATAAACCCTATCTTAAACTCTTTGAAGGATAGAATCTAGAATCTTCCTCTTGATAGTTCAAATGTGACAGTCATTTCATTACCGGCCTGTATTTCAATTTCAAATTATTTCAGGAACAATTCACATTGTGTTTGAAAACATACATAATAAATAAATAAACAGGCTCATTAAAATTATAAACTAACACATTCATAACACAATAAAATCAATAACATACAAAATATAAATTAAATTCCACTATCACTACAGCTATTACATACTAATATTACCCAGTCTCACAATAACTAATATTAAAAAAAAATAGTAAAAAAAAAACTAAAAAACACGCTTTAAAAACCAAACTAAAAAGGAGAAAATAATTTAATTCAATTAAAAAGCGTGGGGTGCTTTTTGAGGTATTTTTATAATCAATTAATGTCAAGCACCCCACGCTTTTTAATTGAATTAAATTATTTTCTCCTTTTTTAGTTTGGTTTTTAAAACGTGTTTTTTAGTTTTTTAAACTGTTATTTATTTTCTATTTTGTAGTTCTGCTAACTACAAAAACATGTTTTTTTTCTCATTTTTTTAATATTGCATTGTCATCGGTCCTCGACAAGTTTACAAAGTTTCAATGAAATCTGACCGTTTAAAGTGGGTCAAAATCGCGCTCAAAGGAGTCGGTTACATACAAACAAACAAACATACAAGTGAAGCTAATATAAAGCGTGTAAAAAATTAAAACGTGGATAAGTCATCATCTATCGAATATAAACATTTCTCCAATAGGAACGCTTTGAGTCTTGACTTAAATGAGCTCTTGTAAATTAAAGTTTTTAAGTCCAATGGCAATCTGTTAAAAATCCGCACTGCTTGATATTGAGGACGATGCTGAACAATATTAAGTTGGGGTTTTATTTTGTTTTTAAAATCTTTCCTGCGCGTACTTTCCCTCAACTGTCTCTCCTCATCTGTTTCATAATTATGACGGTATTTTTTTAAATTCACCAATAATACTAAAACATAGAGGCTGGGACAGTAAGAATTTTTAAATTTATGAAATGTGGCCGACAGCTCTTTGTTTGTGATATCCGGACCATGGTTCGTACTCTTTTGAAGTAATAACATAAAGGTTGCATTCACAAGTCCATTCCACTATCTTAGAGTCTGATATAAACACTTTGTTCATGAGCTTTATTATGTGTGCCACTGTCCATTGACAAACAAAAAACCCAAGACTCACAATCAGCGTCTCAAAAACATCCGCATAAATAGGGCGCAATGTGCGCAGGTGTCAAATAGTATCGTCAGTCATATATCAGTCTTTTGGACATTGTTTTGAAAAATAAATAATAGTTTAAAAAACTAAAAAACACGCTTTAAAAACCAAACTAAAAAAGGAGAAAATATTTTAATTCAATTAAAAAGCGTGGGGTGCTTTTTGAGGTATTTTTATAATCAATTAATGTCAAGCACCCCACGCTTTTTAATTGAATCAAAAATCAAAATCAAAAGTCATTTATTCAAACTAGGCTGAGAGTCAGCTCTTTTTGAACGTCAAAATAAAATTACATAAGACAGTCCCCCCAAAACGCCCGCCCTTCACCACTTCCTAGTGCTTTAGCTGGGAAGAAGAAGTAGCGCAACAAACTCTCCAGCAGCACAGCTGTCTGTTAAGTTAGAAGAACTTGATTCTATACAATAATAGGTAATTCAAATTACGAAACACAAAAAAAAAAAACATAAAATTTGCCATATGTGAGCTAGCACACGCCAATATACCATCAAAAATTGAAAACTAAAAATAATAGAAAATTAAAATAAAACGTAAACAGAACTTCCAATCTAAATAAAAGCCTCTAGGCATAAAGGGCATGCCCGCTTACATATGCAATTCTGCATTATGCAAATATAGCTATAAGAAACTTAAAGTAACAAAAGTTAAACTAGGACCTCTGGACTATTTTCTGAATTTATTTCTGAATTAAATTATTTTCTCCTTTTTTAGTTTGGTTTTTAAAGCGTGTTTTTAGTTTTTTAAACTATTATTTATTTTCTATTTGTTAGTTCTGCTAACTACAAAAACGTGTTTTTTTTTCTCATTTTTTTTTTGAATTATTGAATTGTGATCGGTCCTCGACAAGTTTACAAAGTTTCAATAAAATCTGACCGCTTAAAGTAGGTCAAAATCGCGCTCAAAGGAGTCGGTTACATACAAACAAGCAAACATACAAGTGAAGCTAATATAAAGCGTGTAAAAACCACTTTAAGTCATGCGTGTAAGGTTGAATTTGCAAAAAATGGAAATGTGTTTTTTCATAACTATAACCATTGACGTATAATCGGGGACAGTTTTGAGTGTTACTTTTGTTCCAGACTGTACATCTTGGGTTTGTATATCAATGGTCATTGTCACTGTTCCGTGTGGTGCCGGACGTAAAAGAATAGCGCCATCCCATTTCATCCCGTGGGTGTCGTAGAAGGCGACTAAGGGATTTACTAGAGAATGGGCAGCAGCATTCTCTATGCATTTGACCACCATACTGCGATCGCCGACCCGCCTGCCAAGCGTGGCGAATATGGCCAAACCCCCCTTTTGGGGGACGCTTATGTCTAGCAGTGGACGTCTTTCGGTTGATATGATTGTCATTATTATTTTTACACTAACTACACGGTTTTGGCACAACCTCATATAGAAAACTGTTTTTTTTTTTATCTCAGATCCTGCAGTCTTCAGGCCGGACATCCGGCAGAACTACCCCAGTTCTATCCAAGATGGATACCTTACCGGCTGAGACAGTTATCGATAAGGTAAGATAATGATATGTTAAGTTGACGTCTTTAGAGATTTTCAGTTATTTTGTTTTGTGGCGCCATCTACATCGCCACATGCGAACTACACAACACAATGACGTCTCGCAAAATCCTGCGTCGCGCAATCAGAGTTTACCACGCGTCTGGTGTATATGTTACCGGCCAAACCCGATTTAAGGCCAAACTAGTTTGTCCTAGGCCAAACTGGGCACCCCGATTAAATGGGTTAGGTTAGAACTGTGACCAAAAGGGCGCGAGCCGAGCGAGCGCAGCGAGCGGTGCCGCGGTAGCGGCCGGCGAGCGTTACTTCCAAAGGCTGTTAACGAAACGGCTAATTTCCTACGCGTGATATGTCGCAGCCAACTAGCTTAATTAGCCGTTTCGTTAACAGCCTTTGGAAGTAACGCTCGCTCGGCTCGCGCCCTTTTGGTCACAGTTTTAACCTAACCTAACCCATTTAATCGGGGTGCCCAGTTTGGCCTAGGACAAACTAGTTTGGCCTAAATCGGGTTTGGCCGGTAACATATATAAATATGTCACCGTATGATTGTGAACACCGTTACTTTATAATCTATCTTGCGAGATTATAAACTGTCGATAAATTGTGAACTGCACCATACTGCTTACTGACCGAATAGGTTAGGTTAGAATTGCGACCAACCGCGCGCGAGCCGAGCGAGCGCTACTTCCAAGTTAGTGGCAGTTACTTGACTATTTAGTAATAGCGCAAGGTATTATCCGTCTTGATACCAGTTCACAATTTGACGGTTTCACTTCGTTAGATAATCAGAGATCGGATATTCGGATGCATATTTACCTAAAGATAATTTTTAGCTATGAAAGTATGGAAGCGGCTTTATAAATTATTTGTAATATTTATTAAAAACCCCGGGATTCTTGGATTGCATAACTATTCAGATGTGTATTAATTTAAAATTAATGTTTAACCCGATACAAATATGTGTATGTACGTATGTATGGGGTGGTTTATATTAGTTAAAACAAAAAATAAACAAATTACTTACCTAAATTAAGACTTTTTCGATACAAAAGCGCATTCCATGTCAGCCAACATATCAACTTTAGTTGAATATGCATCTGAATATCCGATCTCTGATTTATAATCTACCGAAAAATAATGCGTTAAATTGTAAGCAGTATGTTAAGGTGAATGCGCAGTGGTAGACCGCGAAATTCAAATTTTCTTACGTTTTTGCAATTTTCAGGTCAGTATCAGGTTGTATCCTGATCAAAATGTGATTTGCGAATATAACAGGTACGTGTTTACAGATTATAGTCATTAGAATGTCTAATATATCTCTTATAAGTTAGATTTCTTTCACAAGCACTTTTCCATAAGAAATTTGTTCTTATGGAACAAATCTAACTTAGAAAGATGTATTATTGATTCTAATGATTATAAATCTGTAAATACGTACATGTTATAGTCGCAAATCATATTTTGATCAAGAAACAAGCTGACACTCACCTGAACATTGCAAAAAACGTAACAAAATTTGAATTTCGCGCTCTACCACTGCGCATTCACCTTAAGGTTTACAATCTTTTAACAGTTCACAATTTCTCGGGATAGATTTTAAACTAACGGTGTTCACAATCATACGGTGATATGTACAACGTCTTGACATCACCCGTAGGGCAGTATCCCACCAGACACAACACGTATCTGGTCCGAGGATCCTCCCTGTACTGTAGAGAATGAGTGAACTTTGCACCTTGTTCCTCATACCTGGATAACTTATTGCACCTCACATATCTAATGAATCAAAATATGTTCAGGATGAATCCACACATCAGTAAAAAAAAAAAACCAAATTAAAAAACCCGACTGCCTAAAAAGTGAACTTTAATTAAAAAAGATGGAAACAAGAAACTTGTTTTAAAAGGATGACTATTAGACTGAATATTATAATCAATCTCATGCAGTCGGAGGCATCTTCTTTAATCTTCTTATATATAAAAATTAATTGCTGTTCGTTAGTCTCGCTAAAACTCGAGAACGGCAGGACTGATTTGGCTAATTTTGGTTTTGAAATATTTGTGGCCAGGGTAGGTTTAAACGGTGAGAAAATATAAAGAAAATCTATATAAATATATAAAAAATAATTGACGTTTGTTAGTTTCACAAAAAGTTCAGAAATCTTTTATCAATAAAAACCTTTATTGCCTTCGACTGCATGAGATGCCTCCATCTGGCGCAGTCGGGTAAAAACAGATGAAAATGGCGAATTTAGTCATTGTTTGGTCTCGTTGGTGTAATGATCGCTAGCGGTACTACTGAGAATAAAAACCTGGGTTCGATTCCCAGGTCGCTCAAAGTGTTAATGGTTTTTTTTCCGTCAGGAATTTTTCAGCAACCCGGAATCTGGATTGGCTCCCTGTTGCAATAGGCTTGCCCCCCTAACACGTGGGACTTAAATATAACTGGTGGGATGTTGGTGTTAAATGGTTGGATACAGGGTATCAGGGCCATCGACACACAACCACTTAAAATGGTTTTCAGTACATGATTCAGAAGCGACTGTGTTGAAATTTTCGTTAGTTATTTTAAATAAAACTTGCTATTCCACACACTTAAACCACGTAGATATTGCAGTTTTCTATGAATTAGCGGGTTTTTTTTTTTAATAACTATCGAAAATTTTCTACGCTACGTGGTCTAGAATCAGTTATATTACACTGAATTCATGGTTACTGTTTAATAAGTGATTTTATTTTTCTAAGTAGGTTTGTACCAACACTTTTAGGTTTTTTTTTTTTTGGGTGGGAAGTCATCAAATAACTTCTCCCGCTCTGGGTAGAGCAGGAGGTCTTTTAAAGTCCAGATATCTTGGTCAGAAGAGTTTGCGTGTCGATGTCTCTGCGTTGTGCGTTAGTGCACCTATACTTAACATTCCGGGGATTATAGGCATGATTTTATATTATGTGATAAATATTAACAACTTAATATTTATATTGCTGCTTGCTTTGACTAATGCTTTGCTTCCACAGTATCAATATTTAATTATAATGTATTAATGTATTACACTCTTTTTATTTTAATATTATATCTGTCACTCAATTCAATAAATTAAAGAAGATTTTTTGAGTCCAACTCAAACCATTTATTTCAAACTAGCTGTGCCCTCGGCTGCGCCCGTGTTGTGTAGGAAATTATAGCCTATGTTACTCTTTATAACATCAGCTATCTGCCAGTGAAAGTCTCGTCGAAATCGGCTCAGCCGTTTCGCAGATTAGCCGGAACAAACAGATTTAATTTTTTTTTTTTTTTGTTATAAGTACCGTATATACTTTCATATAAGTATTTAGGAAAAAATCTGTTATTTTGACATCACAAACAGACACTTAAATTTAATTTGTATAGATAAACCAATTACAGGCACTTTTGAATTGACAAAGGTCAGTCTTAAAGATGAAGCTAGTTGCCCATTTTAAAGCGTACTAGATACCTATGGAGAAGAACGGGCAAGAAACTCCATAACTTAAAACATGGAAACTTTATTAACTCACATAAATATCGACGTTATTCCAATGTCGACTAAGTCGATTTTAAAATGACATAATTCAATAAAATCACATCAAAATATTTTTGTTTAAAACTAAACCCTGGCTGATGTATATAAGGTTCAAAATAACAAAGCATGATCATTTTAAAGTATGAATTGGTGCCCAGTTTCTGCCTAATTGCATGGGTTTTTAACATAATTGGCGGAATACCGGCTTGATGTTGTTATATTTTTATTCAATGAATATAAAAATAAAATCTTTAAAAAAATATTTACATACATTTGAAAAATTTGAAAAAAAACAGTGTTTTAAATAGACCAAAAAATATAATTTTGCGCACAATCTTTTCTTATATTTTACCGTCTTCTTACTTAACGATTCAACTGTATTTTATGTTAAAAATAAGAAATATCACGCGATAAAGTCGCGGGCACACGCTAATTTTAAAATGGTGGTTGGTAATTAACTTTGTAAACTCAAAATCTTTTGGTGGTTGGTTTAACTTTTAACATTAAACTGACAGATAAAAAAATAACTTCCAGGTAATCGCACTTTACCCGTACACCGCACAAAATGCCGACGAACTAAGCTTTGAAAAAGATGACATAATAGCCGTCACAGACAGGTCACAAGATCCGGCTTGGTGGCAAGGTAACTAACACAAACATCATCATCATCGACCTTCACAACCCAGTTACTGGGTAAAACCCAAAGCCGGCTGTCCCTGAAAACCAGCGCTGGGGCTCTGTCTTGCATAGGGTCGCAGCATAATGCTGAGTGATAGCCGTTTTGCGTGGATGTGACGCATGTTTCCCTCAACCTTTTCTTATTTTTTTTTTTTGTGTTCCTTTTCTTTTTGCGTCATGTTTACCGCAAATAAATGTTTTTTCTTTCTTTCTTTCTTTCTATACCCCTTGGCAAGACTGTTTGTCAGACTTTCGGGCTTCTGACGACCCATAACGACTGTCAAATATACACAAATGACAGCCGGGACTAACGGCTTAAGACCCTGGTAACTTTAAATATTGTCGTTATGAGCGATAATAGTTCTTATTGCAATCCGATACTGGTTAAAATCTGTTGTAATAAATTCGAATAATAAATGAGCTAGCATCGTCAAAAATGCAAATAAAATCGTATAAAATTAGATATTTACTATTTAATAATAAATAATAATCCATCACTGAATGCAGTTTGGCATTTGGAATTTTATGGTATATTTTTAATTATAATTGTTATTGAAGGGATAATCTGGTTTTAAAGATAATTAAGAGGGGACTTTGATGATTTTTTTTGATGCATTAAAGTATGTTTAATTATGTTTTGAGTTCCATCACTGTATGCAAAAAAGACTTGAAAATATAATATAATTTTTTGCTTTCAAAATAATTTACGGTTAAAGAGATACACTGGTTTAAAAAAAAACACCTTTTTGAGCGTTTTCAAGAAATCACCGCCTTAACGTGCTTTCCGAGGCACGGAGGGTACTTGGTATGTAAAGATGGTCACCCATCCACGGACCAACCGCGGCAAGCGCAGCTTAACCTGATCGATCGACCCATGCGGCTATTACTATTTAACCACAAGCCCCTTATGTAACTAACCACACATACATGTAGAGAAATCTCTGAGCGTTCCATTTTTACTGAAAATACAGAGCGAAGCCGAAGAGTGCGAGAGAGACAGCACGTATATGCAGCCACCAGGCTTAGCATGACGCTTTCTATTTCTACGAAGAATAGACAGTGCTTTTTCAATACAAAGTTACATTTCGTTTCTCCATTTTTGACATCGCACCGTAGATATCCTCTACAATCTGTCATTTTGTCTTTCGTTTCTAACGATCTTTGTCTAGGTCCTAATAAATGTAGACTATTTCAGAAGAATATTTCTTCCCAAACTGTCAAAATCACACTGACAACAAACTTTATGCTCGACGGTCACAAAGTATCTACAAAATCTTGATTTTGTGATAATTAATAGAAAAACATAGCTATCTTCTCCTATTATACATCATTTAGTTAATAGTTATGTCTATTCTTCCGTCGATAAATACACGCTAAGCTCGTGCTAAGCCTCGAGCCTCGTTGTTGTCTCTTTCTAGAGTTCAGATTAGTCCACGTTGCGCTGCATGTAGGTACTGTCACCAAAAGAGATAACGGTACAATGGGGTGAATAGATATACAGGGTTGAATCGAGACGAAACTTTAAAGTGGATTTTACCGTTGAAATTATATAGTTTGTAGACAAAAAAACTTTTTCCAAAAAAAAAAAATACGACTTCCAAAAAAAAAACTACAAAGTGAAAAATAACTTTAATTTCGGAATTCGGTGTCTTTGGAGCTGTATTTTAATTTTTTGTCACCGCCTTCCGAAATTAAAGTTATTTTTCACTTTGTAGAGTTTTTTGGAAGTCGGTTGTTTTTTTTTTTTTGGAAAAAGTTTTTTTTTTCCTTTTTAGTGGTTCACATGTGCGGTGAGAACCTCCTCCTTTTTGAAGTCGGTTAAAAAGGACTCTAATATATTTAATGTTTTATAATTAACGATTACTCCCTTATTTATAAATGCTACTTAAAGTTAAGTAATGATTACCGACTTGTTAACCATGCATTTTTGACGTTTAAACATCTCTTAACTTTAATCATCGTTTATGAATATAACGCTAAGTGCCTTTGTTGGCAGAAAACTATCATAAATTCATCGGAAAATCCACTTTAAAGTTACGTGTCGATTCACTCTTGCATCTCTATTCACCCCATTTTACGGTAAGTGATACAGTCGAACATCAGCATTCATTAGGTTCTTACTTTAGCTTTTTACTTTATTTATTTAACCATTTCCTCTCTTTTCCTTTTTTTTTTCCTTTATTTTTTTCCTTTATTTTTTTTTCATTTCCATTTTTTTTTTTAATCGGACCTCCCATACAAAATCGACCAGCTAACTATTGATTTTGCATGGGAGGTCGATTTTTTTTTTCATATTTCGACCCATGTTCCTTGGAGAAAGTTGTTCAATTTCACAGGTACTATGACCCTGAAAAATTTGGGCGGTGACTAAAAAATCAGCCTGTATAAACAGACAAGAAGAAAGGAACAGAAAGTTTCAAAGTTTCACCCAAACACTATTTATTTATTTAACCATTTATGCACACACATATAAACAGACAAGAAGAAAGGAACAGAAAAATACGTACATAGGTAATGCTTATTTCTACAGAAATCTCTTCCAGCACACCTGCGATAGGAGAGAAGATAACAGAGATGTAGACAACGCGTGTAATAACAGTAGAAGGGAAATCATAAAATTACAAATTAAACTCTAATTTAAATATACACACATAATATGAGAATATACATACATACTAACATACATACTACTAAAATAAATATTACTAAAATATATATAATTATAATGTAATTTAATAAATAAATACATAAGCAACACCGACACGGGTCGATCGATCACATTAAGCTATGCTCGGATCGGTGATCGTCTTTACATACCAACACCCTTCAGTGCGTCGGAAAGCACGTTAAGCCGTTGGTCGCGGCTGTCATTTGTGGATCTTTGACAGTCATTATGGGAAGTCTGACAACTAGTCTTACTTATCGATTCGCCAGATTTCGTTCTAATCGACTAATGAGCCGTCGAATCATTATGTCATCAAGGATGCACATTGAACGCGAGTTGTTGTCGATAATTCGCATACACACGCAGTTAGAGGCCTCGCCCACGGCGATATTTTGTTACGATGCTGTCGCGTATGCTTATCGATACAGTATCGATGTTTCGACACAGCCGCGCGTTTGCATCGACGCGATTAACGCGCGATAGTACCGATGCAGAAGCGTAATTACAAAACGCGCGACAGCATCGCTACAAAAAGTCGCCGTGGGCGAGGGGCCTTAGTAAACTGTCGATAAATGTATATAGTTACGCACAACACTAGCACTGCTCCATAAGGGTCGTAAGTGTGAGCGAGAGGTCCGATAAAAATGATTAATGATTCTAACTTTGTGTTCGTAATTGCCCGAGTGTTAACAACTTCAGAAAATGGGCTTCGAGGCTTCGATTTGGTTATATACTCCATAGCTTTAGGTAGGTAGTTAAATAAATAAACACGTGACTTATAGATACGAAACCTTTTATTTCAAATGTTAAAATCATATTATTTATAGTCATATAATAATAGGCTCTATTCTGGGGTCTACTCTCTAAGCACGAAGTCCGTAGTTTTGGCCAAAGTTACGGGCGCTTCCTACTCCGTATCACCTACGGACATAAGATTAGTTTGGGGCCCGAAGTTAAAATATATGGCAACACGATTTGACAGTTGTCCTTACTCTCGATGTTTTTTTGCCGGCGCGAAAAAGTTAATAATCGGGAGTAGGGTTCATTCCTAAGTATCGAACTAGTTTCGGACGGGCCCGTATCTTCGACGACGGACTTAGAGAGTAGCCCCCCTGAATCAGAATCGGAATCTGATGAACTATCGTTCGAACTATCGTATCGAATAAATCGTTCCGTTGTATCATCAATTATTTTGCTAGCTATAGTAACACAATTTAACAAAATCGAAACACACTCGCAAAATTGAAACTGTCGATTGTTGAGAGCGCTTTCAAAGGCGTCTGGTTAATCGATTAAACGTAATACCTGCCACTTCAGTTGCCATACTACATCACCAGAGATCGGATATTCGGATGCATATTCACCTAAAGTTGAGATGTTGGCTAACATGGAATGCGCTTTTGTATCGAAAAAGTCTTAATTTAGGTAACTAATTTGTTTATTTTTTGTTTCAACTAATACAAACTACCCCTCCTCCAGTACATACACATATTTGTGTCGGGTTAAACATTAATTTTAAATTAATACACATCTGAATAGTTATGCAATCCAAGAATCCCCGGGGTTTTTAATAAATATTACAAATAATTTATTAAAGCCGCTTCCATACTTTAGGTAAATATGCATCCGAATATCCGATCTCTGTACATCACAGTTGTACTTTTCAATTTAGCAATTCGTTGTACTTTCTAAAAGGTTTAGAGAACCTGTCTATTTGAGCTCTTTACAAGAGGCATATTACAAAATATTCTATTATTGTATAAATCTAACTAACAAATTGTGCTCAAGTAGTTACATCTAGGAAGAGTAGTTTAAGAATTAATGATAAAGTTTAATAATAGGTCTTTACCTATGAAATTGCCGTTTTGTATGAAAAAATTTAAACGAATTTTTTTCATGTATTTTTTATTTGTATTAATCGAAGTAATCACCCATGCAATCAATGCATCTTTGCCATCGCAGTGGCAGTTTATTGATGCCCTTCTTAAAGAAATCAGCTGGACGGGAGGCAACAAATTCTTCAAAGGCATTTTGTACTGCCTCTCGGGTATTTAATTTTTTTCCCGCCAAGAAGTTATCCAAATTCTGGAAAAAGTAGTAGTCTGTAGGCGCAAGGTCTGGTGAGTAGGGCGGATGACGGAGAGCTTCCAACCCCAGTTCTTGCAACTTGGAGACCGTCTGCTGTGCAGTATGAGGTCGCGCGTTGTCGTGCAGGAGCAGCGGAGACGAGCGATTGACCAATGCTGGTTGGAGATGTGCCAGCTTCTCCATCATTGTGTTCAGTTCTTCACAGTACACATCTGCAGTAATGCTCACCCCGTTTGGTAAGAAGCTGTGATGAATCACACCGGCGCTAGACCACCAAACAGTGACCATCACTTTTCTAGGGGTAAGTTTTCGTTTAGGGCATTGTTTAGGTGCTGAACCAGGATCCAACCAACTTGCTGAGCGCTTGCGGTTATCAAACAGAATCCATTTTTCATCGCAGGTAACAATGCGGTTCAAAATTCCTTCATTTGTGTGTCTGTTGAGCAGTGCAAGACACGTCTCGACGCGTACTTCGCGCTGACGATCATTGAGTTCGTGGGTCACCCATTTGTCAAGCTTTTTTACCTTGCCAATTTGACGCAAATGGACCAATATTGTTTTGACGCTAACGTCGAAAGCTGCTGCTAATTCAGCCGTAGATTGTGTATCATCAGCTTCCACAATCGCCTTTAATTCGTCATTGTCGACCAAAGTCTTCGGACGACCGCGAGGTTCATTTTTCAGGTCGAAATTTCCAGAACGGAAGCGAGCAAACCAATAACAGGTGGTGCGTTGGTTTGTAGTGTTAGCTCCGTAAACGTCGTTGATGTTGCGTGCCGCTTGTGCCGCGTTGCTGCCACGACGGTACTCATATTCCATAATTACTCGAATTTTTAACGTATCCATGATGACGAAAAAGATTGAAATGCGTTGAAAATGTAACACTAATCAATAAACAAATGACTACTTTTGGAAAAAAAAATCCATGTTTTTAAAATAAAATTAATTTGAAATTAGAATTCTTACCCAAACAAAAATTATTTTGATTTGAAATGGCCAGTACTGCAAAACGGCAATTTCATAGGTAAAGACCTAATATACAATTAGAAAAAGAGAAAACTATCGTATAAATCGAAAATAAATTTGATTTTGTTACACCGTATTTTTAAACAAGAAAGTGTTAACTATAAAAAAAAACCTTTTTACGATTTCTTTACCTTTATTTAACTAACTAAACCTATGGAGTATACGTAATTCCTGTTCTTATTTTTAATATTGCATTTTAAGAGGAAAGCGCTAACAAAGTCCACAAAATTCAAATTGTCTTACGTTATTTGCAAGTCAGTGTCAGGTGTTAAGTTGTATGTTCATTGAAATTTGAGTTTTGTGAGCTGGCCTAGCGCATCCTTTTTAATATATTGCTTTATATTGCTTCACATCTTTATGATATACAATCCTAGTTTTAGTATAAGCGAAACCCGAAACATGTGTCTAGCAGGGGCGCAGCCTCCATACAACCCGATTCCTATCGGCTTCCCTTTGGAAGAAACACTCTTCTTAGTGTCTGCTATTGTTAAACAATATGTAACACATGTGTGTGTATCAAATCACTTTACAGATATTTCATACTAGCTTAAAACATCATAAAGGATTACAAAACATTACAAAAATGCAATTTTTTATGTCTAAACCAAGAATTCCAACCATAGCTGCCGTTAAATTTAGAAAAAGTAAAGGAATTACAGAACTTTGATGTTATCTAGAGTTTATGAGAACTGAACATTTTTTTCTTCGGCTTCCCTCTAATAAAAATTATAGCTTCGCCACTGGTGTCTAGTATTTTTACCTAAAGAATCTATGCACAAAATCACAAAGTTTTAAGCTCTTTAGGTTACCTAGTTGTCTACACAAACATGATCACCACGCGGCCCCCCGTCGTATTGTGCTCATTGATAATAATTAGGCAGTAGGTACATAACCGTACGGCGATTGTATTGTAATTAACTGGTGATAATATTTTCCATCACACTTGCAAAACTTTTTTCGGAAAAAATATAACATGGTGTCGCATGGCATGGTGGTGGTTTGGAATCGATTCAGTTACTTATTCTGAACAAACTATATTCAGGTTTCGCGTATAATAAAAATAATGTTGTATATGTTACCGGCCAAACCCGATTTCAGGCCAAACTAGTTTGTCCTAGGCCAAACTGGTTTATTAAGCCGGGGCACGCCGATTAAATGGGTTAGGTTAGGTTAAAACTGTGACCAAAAGGGCGCGAGCCGAGCGAGCGCAGCGAGCGGTGCCGCGGGAGCGGCCGGCGAGCGTTACTTCCAAAGGCTGTTAACGAAACGGCTAATTAAGCTAGTTGGCTGCAACATATCACGCGTAGGATTAAGTCTGTTTGGCCTAGGACAAATAATTTGGCCTGAAATTGGGTTTGGCCGGTAACACTCGGCTCGCGTCCTTTTGGTCACAGTTCTAACCTAACCTAACCCATTTAATCGGGGTGCCCCGGCTTACTAAACCAGTTTGGCCTAGGACAAACTAGTTTGGCCTGAAATCGGGTTTGGCTGGTAACATATACATATACAGGAAAAGATTTTATTCAGTGCGCAAACTGTAACCATGAATTCAGCATATCATTCTAGACCCTCCAGCGCAGACATTTTTCGTCGGTTATACAAAAAAAATCAGCTAATCCATACATTTTGACCGCGTAGGTATTGCACTTTTCTATGAAACAGCTGATTTTTTTTTTTTGTATAACCGACGAAAAATTTCTGCACCCCAGTGCAGAAATTTTTGCCCCCCAGGGTCTAGAATGATATGCTGAATTCATGGTTACTTTCCTGTATATGATATTTATGATGCAATTTAACAGCCATGAAAAGATTGGAACATATTTCATCAATATTGCCGCCTTCGATCGTTTGCCTATCGGATATCACCGAAAATGAGATTACTGCGCTGAAGTAGCGATACATTCAATTAGACCACGTTTGCGGTTTTTATTGCGCACTTAATTTTGAACTCTTAGTGTTGAACGGAGCACTGAAAATTCAACAGAATGCATACCAACGCGTCAAAAAAACACAGTTGGATTTTCAAAATCCCGCCAAAAGTTATTTTTATGTCGTGGTCTAAAGATTTCACTTATAAAAATACAATACAGTAGAAAATAATTAAAAGTGCATAGTGCTTATTGTACAGAATACACACAAGTACCTACTAAAAAATAGTTTGTTCATAATTGACTAATGAATCAATTTCAGTCATTTTTCATATATGTAGTTATTTTTTTCAAAAATTATGTATTTTGCCATATCTGCCGCCGATTGAGCCAAACAAAATTCAATGTTATTTCAAGGCAATAAGACTCATTTTTAAGTGCATAAAGTAATGCTATGGTCAACACGATTTTCTTATTAATAACAGTTAGATTAATTTTTTAACTGTTTTAGTTTATTGTATTATGCTTTTAACTTAATACTCTAATTGGGGTGTCTGAGGTCTTGCGTTAATTATGATATTATGTTACATAATATGTAATTCACGGATAAAACCGTAAAAAAATAATAGTAAAAATCTTATGATCACTAACAAGCACGATAGAAAACAATATACAATATTACTATTATTTTTTTACGGTTTTATCCGTGAGAATCTGTAATTGGCTTTATGTTTCATATACAATTGTTATCCATCTATTATATATGTTTGTTCTCCAATAACGGCACGGTTGGCGCAGTGTTTAAGCGATTGACTGCTGCGCTGCGTGTCGCGGGTTCGATTCCCGCACGGAACAAATATTTGTATGATCTACAAGTAGTTATTCCGGGTCTGGCTGTTTTTGTATGTGAGTTTAAATGTTTGTAAACGCACTCACAATACAGGAGAAATTCCTAGTGTGGGGCAATGTTTAAAAAAAATGAATAAATAAATAAATAATTCTAATATTCCATTTCAGGTGAACTTCGAGGGATGACAGGACTATTTCCAAGTAACTACGTAACGAAATTAGTTAACTAAATGATGTTTAGTAACACTCAATCTTGCTTAGTACGATAAAAATCAACTTTAGTGTAGCTAAAACTAGTTTAGTACGACTAAATGGAAGTTTGCTGGCTAAATTAAGTTTACTTTTGCCTAAATCTTTGGTGCGGTTATCTCAAATTTAGTTTAAACTATACTTTATCTTCACTATCTAAACTAAAATAAAAGTATTACTATCTCTTACTGACAGACCGCGATATAAAAAGGCAAGTGACGTTTTAGAACTGTCAAACTGAATTTGAGGCGCTTACGCAGCTACACTTTCATTACATACTTTTGTAACGGACTATAGTTTACCGAATTCATAGTGCGGCTGCTCAACCTTACTTTAGTTCTAACAAACCAAATTTAGTGTAACTAAATCTAGTTAGCTAACTAAATCCGGATCTAAAACTATACTATTTTAGCGATAGTAGCTGTTTTTGAAGATTACTGTTTAAAGAACAATGTTTATTATTAATGTAGCGGGCTTAAACGTAGAATACGAAATAAAAACTAGAGATATCGTGGGGCATACGATGGGTCTAAGTGACTAGTGTATACTCGTAACATGCGATATGGAAATTCATTCCAAAAATACAAGGTGTAACAAAATAGACGAAAGTCCTGAAAGTAGTTTGATCATTATTGATTACTGAATCGATTTCAGTCATTTTTTTTTTATTATGTATTTTGCCATACCTACCGCCGATTGAGCCAAAGAAAATTCAATCTTATTTGAAAGCAATAAATAGGACTAATTTTTAAATGCATAAAGTAATGCTAAGATCAACACGGTTTTCTTAATAATAACAAATAGCTGAAAATTAATGTTTTGGTCATTGTATTATGCTTTTAATTCAATACCTTGTATGGGGTGTATGAGGTCTTGCGTTAATTATGTTACATGTTGTACAGAAAAAATCATTTTCTCCACTATTTTGTAGTAAATGAAAAGTATTACTCAAAAATCGTACTATTAAGGGCGCACCGAGCTTCTGGCGCTAATTAAAGCGACGGCTCTGACAAGAATGGCTGGTTAGTTTATGTATTTCCTTTGAATTAATAAAACAAATACATTACACATATAAATACATGTAGTTTTGTTATTATTTAAAAAAATACTGATGACTTTGCATGTTAAAGTAATGTTGCATGCCTAATACAGGTTGAAATTGAAAACATGCGACAAACCGAAATGGGAGATTGTACTCATCATTATGAACAACTTTTACTAAGGGACCAAAGATGCAATCGCAAAAAAAAAAAACTGTTCCCTACATTTTGACGAGTTATGCGAACATAAATGTAGGGAACAGATGTTTTTTTTTTCGGGATTGCATCATTGGTCGATCTCCCATTTCGGTTTGTCGCATGTTTTCAATTTCAACCTGTATAAGTTAGATTGTACAAGGATATCACATATTTTAACTATCACATCATATTTACTGTACCTGCAATATAAGCAAATAAATTATATTTTAAGTGAAGTATTTACGCCGTACTAAGGTATTATTTTGTTTTTTTAGAGACTACTTTG
Organism: Antitype chi; assembly: GCA_947359405.1. NCBI lineage: Eukaryota > Metazoa > Arthropoda > Insecta > Lepidoptera > Noctuidae > Antitype > Antitype chi. The sequence goes on from OX375837.1 coordinate 1,780,398, forward strand.
GATTTATTTATAGAGAAAACTACAAGCAATCCTGTTTCTAAAATGTACTGTTTATAGAGTGAATCCTTAAATATTTTACATATTAATTTCATAAGTAAAACGTTAAAAAATAACAATGCTCAAGGCAAGCATACAACGAACGCAATTATTTCGCTAATTCCTCGGTGGGCCCTTAATAATTTTATAATGTAACATTATTGTTAAATATTTACTTAGTATTACCAGCAAACGTAGATAAAAATTTTAATTTAAAAAAAAAATGCTACCAAAATTGTTCGTTTCTAACAAAATGAGCTAATAATAACATCTCTTTACTCATTGTCTATGGATTATATGTCTATAAGCTTTGTGGTATTAAAACTATTCATTCGTTTTTTTAAACGCAATACATGCGTTCCAAAAATCTAACGAGGTTTTTTAAAAAACTCATTTGATACTTCGTTACGCCGCAGACTGCAAGCGACAGCTTTGCGTCTAGTCGCAGCGACAAGACGCAAAGGCAAAGTTGTCGTTTGCATCTGTCTTGTCTCTGCGACTGACCAATAATAATAAATAAAAATAGATAATAATAGATAATAGTGGTGGCAAAACTCAATACCTAAGTGAAGATGACTGTAGGCTATCTCTCTCTGAATACATACATAAGAGAGAGAAAACACATATCACTGTCTCGTTCTTATGTGTTAGCCTACAGTGTTGCCTCCACATTTATCTATAAACTTCTTGGACTTGACACAAAGCTGTCGTCTGCAGTCTGTGGCTCAATGTAGCGACAAACGTCGGGCATGAAGCGATGTTTTTTTTTTTTTAATATTCGTCGCGATGCGACGCGACGTCTGATTTGAAAATATCGACAATCATGAAAATACGCATCTCTAATTAAGGGACTAACTGGGATTCCAATATGTTAATAATGCTTATTTAAATACTCTAACATTATGCCAGCACACGGTTGCCATCTCGAACTCAACTTTAAAAATGTTTTAAAATAATTATGTAATTAAAATAATCGTCTATAATCATGTTGTAGTTGATTTTAGTAGGAATAAATGTTACAACCTTTAATTTTCTATTGTTTTATTTTTTTACTAGCAACCCTAGACCTTTTTAACGTGTCGATAGCAATCTAAATACAGTCTGCCCAGAATTTGGCTACTTGGCACTCTCACTCAGCAGTGTCCATCAGATCCTGTAGCGTGCAGACAACAGGACACGGTGGACAAGATATTAAGTGCTCCATTGTTAGTGGGAACCACTCCTGACGCGCGAATCGACGTCTTGTATGGCTCCTGTAGTCTATAATAAAATACCTGACCAGATTGAAAACTTACCGTTGCAAAAATTTAAAAAACGTTTCACAGAATTCCTTGTAGACAAATTTTATTATTCTGTGCAGGATTTCTTAAATGATGATTTATTGTAATATCTTTATTATCCTATATTTTGTATTAAATTTGCTTAATTATTTAAATGTACCTACATTCGAAGCAAATAAAGACCTATTCTATTCTGATTCAGACGGTTTTATGATTTCACAAAACATCCAGCATAGCTGTTCACGACCTTCCCACTTCCGTACCGAATCGAATATCAATCAATTTTGTCGAACCAGTACTGACTCAGCCCACTATCGACCTCTGGTCTCCCGAGGGGAGTGATGTGGCGGCATCTACATCGCCACATGCAAACTACACATCAAAGACTTGACGTCACACAAATCCGACATCGCGAAATCAGAGTTTACCAAGCGACTTATACGGACACTCTGAAAGTTTTGCGAAAATAAAAAAAAAACTATTCAAAGTCAAAGCATTTATTTCAAATAGGCACTTTTGAACGTCAACATTTACATTAAAATAGAATTGATTCTAGTCGCCCCTTCTAAAATGTAGTTTCGTATGGAGAAGAATGGGCAAGAAACTCCACCGTTACTCTTTTAAAATGTTTCAAGTACAATATTTAACATAGTACATTCATTATATGATTATGTGTGCAAACGATGCACACAATAAAATTACCATACCAAAATAGGTAAACAGAATCAAATTGAAGCAATACAGATAAATTAATTCTATGATAGATACATGGTGCTCACACATTTACAAACATTGTAAAAGTAAGTATACGATTTTCCTAGAATATTAACAAGTAATGAGTCAGTGTATTCTATAGGTAAATATTTTTTTATTAAATCTTTTCAAATTACTCTCCACTGGCCTCTGTACAAAGTTTCATGCGTCTGAACCAGTTTTCGAAACACTTTTTCCAGTCCGCCGCAGACACCTCGTTTATAGCCTACTCGAAACGCTGACGGCGCATCTTCCGGCGACGAAATTTGTGAGCTGATTTTTTATTTACGGGAATAAAAACCAGTCACACGGTGCTAGGTCAGGGCTGTAAGGAGGGTGACCCAGGAGTTTGACCGGCGTGCTGTCCGGGAAGTCCCTCGTTTTGAACACGGTCTGCGAAGGCGCGTTGTCGTGGTGGAGCAGTAGTCCGCGCAGCCCTGTGTTTGGTCGCTTGTTGCTCACAACAGAGAACAATTCTGCCAAGCATTTGGTATGTATACCATTCAGCGTAGATGCTTCTTTGGTTTCGTAAAGGAATTGACACCAAGTAGCCAGTCAAATTGGGAAAGATCGCGATCAAAAGCTTCCCCCGCTTCTAGATCACTTCATTTTGGTAGGCGTTGATTCGTCTTGAAACACCCAAACCGTCGACTGGCGCTTCGGTTCTGGATCGTATTGATAAATCCAAGACTCATCACCTGTATCTATTGATGTACCTAAACTCGCCGAGACGATCCTGCTTCAAATTTGTTTATCATATCACGGCACCATTCTACCCAGGCCTGCTACTGAGCATCGGTAAGGTTGTGCGGCACCCAGCGTGAAACTATCCTCCTCACGCGAAGATGCACGTGTAGAATTTCGTGGAGGCTTCCCGATCCAACCTGCAGTCTGCTGCGCTGCATCTCTTGATACGTAACTCGCCTATTGTCATGGATTAAATTTTTCACTGCTAGCACGTGCAGCTGAGCCAGTAGAGTTAAATTCCCCTACTAATAATAATAATGCCAATATTTTGATCCAGCCTGTCCCCACTTGCTGTTATCAGTGACGCCCTGAGCCGAGGCCCGTACCCCATAGAGGTTGCCCTCAGCATGCAGTCGTCTAGTATATTTATATAGTTTTTAAGCCCTGGTCCACGACCTCTCAAGGTCAACTACGAGATGCCCTTTAAAAAAAACGCCTAAATTAGGTGAGCTCCTACAGAGTTACTTACCTGGTACTTTGAAGGCATAAAGCGTTTTCTAGCTCGCACACCTATGTTAGGTGAGGTGCTACAGAGTTATGACAACCTGGTAGGTACTTCAAAGGCATAGTTATCGAGCTCGCACACCTGTTAGGTGAGGTCCTACCGAGTTATGACAGCCTGGTACTTCGAAGGCAGAACGCCACCTGCTACGATTTATACATCTCCTTTTGCTTCCGTACGCCGGTTGCGAGTACGACGCACCTGATCTATCTGAAGAACATCACTAATAAGGTCACTATAATTATGTCCTAGAGCGTACCCCCACTTCGCCCCTTAAGGTGAATCTAGTCAAAAAAAATCCATACAAACTTTGGGAGTGTATTACGCCACTGTTCGACAATGCACATCAAAAATTAAACATGGTATGGTTTTGTCTCATTATTAATATAGTCTGCGAGGAATCAGAATACTAAAATAAAAAGCCATTAAAAAGTTGAGCCAAAAAAGATTAGTTTTTCTTGCTAATTTAACCGTAACTTCGGGCGTGTTTGTCATAAAAGAAGTGTAAAATCTCCAAAACCAAGTCGGTACCGACAAAGCTCAAAATATCGAAAAATTCAACAAACTTTATTGATTATTGATTTATGCAGTGGTTTTTTCATAAAACCCGATCTTCCGAAGAACTTTTCTTAAATTTTTACGCGCCTGTTTTCCTATAAATGATCCTGCATCTCACTCAATAACGTTGAGCGTGTAGACTAGCCTCTAACTGCTCATCACTTATACTACCTCTGTCGGACACGATGCCTGGTGAGCCAGAACCACCAGCGAGTTCGAGCCCGCGACTAGATTCCCCTTAAGGCGTTTCCACTCAGATACCTTTTGTAAGCTGCCCTTGAGGCACTCATGTGTTTCGTTTAGGTATATTGAGAGACAATGGCGAAACTACAGGGTGGCAAGTCGGCAAAATGCCACAGGCCCCCAGCCGGAAGGGGCCCCCCCGGTCAGAGGAGAATCCCAACTCCCAACATTTATTATTAAACTCTTTCAAGTAAAAGTATATAAATAAGTCTTCCTGGGTAACGCACACGAATTTGCCACGGGCCTCGAACGGTATAGTTACGCCACTGTTGAGAGACGCTTGTGGCTACGTAATAACAGAGGGCCTTGTGGCTAAGTTAATAACAGCCGTACTGATCAATCGATCGAGATAAGCTACGCTTGGCCCGGTTGGTCCGTGGACGAGTGACCATCTTTACATAAATGGCCAGTGGGAATGGATCAAAAGTTGCGCGTATTGTCCCCCAACGCTGGCCATAGGGAAATGTTAAAGGTGGGTCTACGCTAGAGGAGCCGAGCACGAGCGGAGCACAAATTCGTGTAGTGTGGACTGACTTACAAGCTTCGAACGAGCGCGCTTCGAGCGTTTTGTTCGTGCTCGACTGTGCTCCGCCTATTGTCGGTTTTTTGATGAGCACAAAGGGATTTGCATCGCGCTCGCAGTGCGCTCGTGGACGTGTTGAGTGACAGACGTTTCACAAATCTAGATTTTGTTGACTGGATCGGTCTTTATATAAATTTATGGATCCCCATCGTCTTGGTCTTTTAAGTTTGACTTCGGCTATAATAATCGCTGCAGCAGCAGTGGTTGCTGCAATAGCTAACTCGTCCATAACCACTACCAGCCGCGAGCACACTGCGGAAAACTACGTTCCAGGAGACGGATTGTTGAAGGCTCTTTATACGTCCACACTTGACACCGCGAGTAAAGCGGCTCTGCTTGTGCTCCGCTCATGCTCGGCTCCTCTAGCGTAGACCCACCTTAAAAATCCGTGTCGCTCTCCACCTGTGATGGCGAATGGGAATAATCGCCCATTCAGGACTAGGTTAAAAGTGAAAAATGAAACGCATTAAAACAATTTTTCATTTTTTTTTAATAATTTTTCGCTATTACTTAATCCAACAGTATATAAATAGTATTACTATATACTTAACTCCAAAAATCGACGCCAGATGTAAACACGACCTTATTCCTAGGACATAAAGTTCAATTTTGACTGAGGAATATTTTTCTTCTGAAAACAATTTGGATTTTTTACGTGAGGTTTGTGTTGCTAATTTTTGGACTTAGGGAGAGCCTTAAGCCAGATATTGTTGGGGAATATTGTCAAAATTACTATGCTTGGCAAAAAAAATGTCACGGATACATTACTATTAAGTATTTCAATCATCTAAGATTCTATGTGACAGAAACATTTGAACAGAGACTTGACTGAAAAAGATTTTAACATACAGTCATTACAGTTATTTTTTACCTCTTGACCCAAGCTACAATCCACCAGCAACCTTATTGCTAAGAGAATAAAGCCTAATTTACACAGTGCGATTTAACTGTCAATGCCTTACCGTAAGTGAAGCAATAGTTGCCAGGGACAAGAAATTTGCATTGTGTAAGTGGGTCTTAAAGATCACTGTGATTTTGACAGTTAAGAAAGATCAGAGGTTAAAAAAGTGATTCCCAATGTGGTCTAGGACCCCCAGGGGTCCACGGGAGACTGACCACAGACTATGGACCACAGAAGAAAAACATGGGTGGTTTCCATCGGTATATCTAATAAATCTTCACACTATGGAACGAGGGTATGTAGCAGCACCGGTCCACCGAAACAAGTAAACTTTTTAAAGTGGTCTACGAGAAAAATAGTTTGGGAACCTCTCGGTTAAAAAGATCATACAGAATATTAATCATGTCAAAATTCAACTTCACATCCCAAAAGTCTTCTTGCAAATTGCATTGGAGTTTCACAAAAAAAAAAAACTAAAATTTATATAAAGAAAAAAAAAACAATAAGGTTTTGGATTTGAGGGAAAACAATAAAATACATAATTCTGGAATTCTTGTCTTGGTTAATTTTGACTGCAGTACAATAATTTGAGATACAAATCAAATAAAATTTTGTGTGCACGAGTATTTGAACGGCAACATCAAAATGGTTGGATACAGAATTTTTAACATCCTTTTTATATTATGTATATACTCACGCTTTGGGGGTAAGCAGAAACTACAGGACGTGTATGCCCCAAGGAGCAGTTCTCGTAATTTTAAGAATGTTCAGAGAAAAATACCTCGAAATTGCATACATTTTTGACAAGTAATTTTTTTTACATTTGATTGTCGCCGAGGTATGACACTAGTTTTAATTACGAAAATTAGCGTTCTAATTTATGAGCGTAAAATAAATATGTAAGGATCTTAGCGTCGTTCTGTACTTTATGCCTGGCCCCGGAACAAGTCGTGATTTTATGTATATATGCAACGTGCATAATCCCATTTAGACATTGCTTTTCAAGTCACCGTGTATACGGATCGTATATTGTTTTATTTCATTTGTATCAACAATATTTCATTGAATTCGTTAAGACAACTGATTTCATTTGGTGTTATTAACATGCATTACATACCTAATGATACAACCAGAGGTGTAGCTGCATTTCATATTTTAAAAAAATTACTAAATAATTAGTAGGAAATCGATGAAAAAAAAAATTGCTCTGTAGATTTTTACTGTTCTACAGCATATTGTAAAATCATTAAAATGTAGTCAGAAACCGGAAAGTCAGACATTAGTCTTACCGTACCTTACGTGGAGGTCAGATAGGCATTCGCACTGCTGCATCCATTTAAGACCGGTAGCGGACCCATGTTACAAAATCAGTTGTTCTAACTCAACATGCGTTTCTGTATATATAGGTGTTGATTTCAGTCGTAACTGAATTTGAATTGCACAGACGCCATGTTGATTTCGTTAATACTAGGAGCTGACGAAATTTCTATGTACTGTAGATACACTTCTGCTAGGATAGAAAAATTAAAATTGCTACACATCTACGGTATGTTTGGTTTAAATTCTTATAGAGACTTTTTGTAAGGGAATGTAATCTATAGAACATTCAGAATATAATTTTCCCACTGTTGCGACAGAGACCTCCTCTTCCTGAGAGGGTGTGGGCCCAAATCCACCACGAGGGCCCAGAGCGGGTTGGTAGATGTCACTGTCTTCGAATTTTTGGTTCTAGCACATGTCGGTTTCCTCACGATGTTTTCGTTCACCGTTTTGAGAGCAGTGGTGATGAAATAATTTACTGTGTCTGGGGTCGAACTTACGACCTCGTAAGTCGCAGCCATTACCACTGAGGTTACCATTACCATAGAGAAGATATGTTCGTTTTAACTATTGAATTTTGATAAAATTTCGCAAAATTGACAGATTCTTTTAATCTGGGAAGATTTTTGTATTGCATATTTATATAGTTAAAATACTTGAAATTGTTTTGTGATCCCAATGTCTTTTGTATCAAGATTTAAAACGCGGAATTTAGTCCATGTATGTCTATAAAAATGAAATCCTACTTTTTTACTTTGTTACTCAATCACGCAAAAACGGCTGAACAGATTATGATGAAATTTGGCAAACAGATAGCATTAACACATAGGATATTTTTAATTCCGGAAGTAGGTTCCCGTGGAAAGATTTGCACCTAAACGCGGGCGGATTAATAACATTGGTAAATGCATTACTTCAGAAGGTTTGAACGACTTAGCTATTTTCTGTTTTAAATTGTCCGAATTAGGTTTTATATTTTCAGGTATTATTTAATTTTGACTCCAAAAGATTAGTGTTATTATTAAAAAGAGAGCTAAGTAAATTATTATGACTATTGAAAAGAACATAACAATATTAAAGTTTTAGTGAAATTTAAACTTTATCTGTGAGTACTAATGTAACTTTTCGAAATGACAAATTTGAAAGTATATCGTGAATGTACTTTAGATGTTGAAACAGACACGTTTTTGGTAAAAATTCGACTATAATTCATTTAAATCAATGTTAGCTTTCTGCATCACTTAAACTGTGCCAAATTTCATACTTCTACGTCGGCGTAATTTTCGTAAAAAGTGGTACAAAGTTTTTTCTTCACGTATTAATAAATATATTCTCAAGGTCGTTGTGGCGACGCTTAGGGGAGGCCTATGTCCAGCAGTGTTTATCTATATAAATAAAAATGAAATGCTGTAAGCAGATCATTTGAGAACGCCTAAAACGATTTGTTTTAAAAACTTTGTAATTGTCTGAATTACGTTTTTATGGAAAGAAAACTTTGAAAACTCTCCCGGAAAAATTACCAAATTCGGAAAAACTAAAGTACCTACTGTTTTCAATGGGATTTTTTTATGAATTTGTGTTTGAAATTTGGACAGGACAATGTCTGTTCGTCTAGCTAGAATTACATAAATCAACATGGCGTCCCCCCAAGAGGAGATAATTAATATAATCTACTGATGTTGGCTACAGTTAGGCCCCGAATGCTCGCGGTGATCACGCCAATGTCGCTCCACAAATTTCTTTATATAATTATATGGTTTTGAGTCTTTTTCGCCTATGACATTGTCAACCTGAAACAGACAACAATATAAAGATGAGTTATACTTTTCCAAAATGAAAAAAGTAGACAAATAGATAGTATACTATTTATTAGGTATGGTCTCCAAAAGAGATGTGACCAGAGTCGTCGGATTTAGTTCAAATTTAGTAACGAACCGATGGGATGTTTTCGAATAAGAGGCCATCCACAAATTACGTCACGGAAATTTTATGTTTTTTTGAACCCCCCCCCCCCCCGTCCTTGTCACAGGTGGTCACACTTGTGAAACCCCCTCCCCCCTTGTGTGACGTCACATAATTTTTTAATTTTATATAAGAAGCTCAGATTATAAAACAAAGGCAGATAGACCGCGCGGAACACCAACAGTGAAGCCAAAAAACGCCTCACTCACTCACTCGCCTCACTTAGAAGCATTTCAATTAAAACACTATTTTGTCAAAAAACTAAAACAAAATATTTTACTTCACATAAACCTACATGGGCACTTATGAAACATCAGAAGCTAGGTGCACGGTTCCAATTTGTCGCTTCCTATAGAGAAGAGCCGGCAAGAAACTCCACGGTTACTCTTTTAAAAATAATTGCCTTATACAATCATTTCAAATTACAGTGATAATAGGTATGGGAGGACAGTGCAGGCCTGTCAATAAGTACCAGGTACTTATTAAGAGAAATGAAGAATAGAAAATGGTCTACAAACTTACAGTCTACAAAGAAAATATATTAAACGTTACATACCTTGTAAGGAGGTGTAATAATAACTTCATTATAAACTCTGATGTTCTGGCCGGCCCAGGACACGTCGTCAATGACCCGAGCGATCGCCATGAACAGCCGCTGACCCTCGGGGTCCAAGCATGCTGATAGGGCTGATACCTGGAATGAGGTGAGGTGGTAATTAGGTAGAGTGGTATGCGAGAACTGTCATCATCAGAGGTCGGAGTAGGTAGATTGATTTTATATACTTGCGTCAAGATATTATAATGTGGACATGCCATTTTATCCATAATGTGCGGGAAGTACCGGAAAAAGTTCCGGAATTGGAATTATGGGATAAAATAAAATACTGATTTCTTTCACCATTAGCTAACACTGGTAGCGTAGATTGATATTATTAATACGTTTTTCACCTTAAACACAAATTCGTGCCAATTTCAAAATTCCGGAACAAATATCACAATAAATGTGAAGTTCCGGTGTTTTGGAGGCATATCCATATTATCCTCTACGTTTGACGTCAACGACCTTAAATCAATCTACCTACTCCGACCTCTGGTCATCATACATCAGCTATGGGAGCCCTTTGCAGGCTAAGCACTTCCTGCGTTCGATGCCCGCCTCACGAAACAGGTTCTCCGTTTATCTAAACCACAGCTGCGTACAGTTACAGCAGCTGTAACTGGCCATGGGTCATTTAACAAACATCTCTTTGTCATAGAGGTAACAGACAGTCTGCTGTGCAGGGCCTGCATGGAGGACGACGAGACAGCGGCTCATGTGCTGTTAAACTGCCCGGTGGTCGCTAATTACAGATCAAAATACTTCGGTATCCCAGGTACCCTACGTGAGATTGTCAGCAACACCAAGGCGTTGCTGGCATTTCTCGAGGAGCTGGGGTGGAGCGAATAACTGATTCTCCCACCCGTACGCAAAATACGCGCTTAGACGTGGAGTTGCGGACCACAGCCCGTTTTAATTACCTATGGCTAGCTGACATTATGACTAATTATTTAATTAATGTGCTGTGTTTCGGTAATGTTTATTACTTTGCCTATGTATGTATAGAATCAAGTCTATCCAACTAAACAGACAGCTGTGCTGCTGGGGAGTTTGTTCTGCTACTTCTTCTTCCCAGCTAAAGCACTAGGAAGTGGTGACGGGTGGGCGTTTTGGGGGATTGTCTTATGTATTTTGACGTCCGACCAAAAACTGCTGATTCTCAGCCTAATTTGAATACATGATTTTTGATTTTGACATGGGTCGTAATCATAACTGGCGAAATGCGTGTGTGCTAAAGTACACCTCTCAATATAACCCATCGGAGAATATAAGAATGATCAGCATTGGAAAAAATAATGTTTTTTTTTTTTAAATCGAATAAAGTACGATTTTTTTTAAATTCTAATTAATCACGAGTTTTTTAGATTTTTTGATTTTATTATTTAATTTAACTATATTTTCGCGCAAAACTGAACGCGCCTTCAAGCGATTGCGCGGACACAGCACAGAGATTTCCCTTTTGTCTGACATAGGTGTCCACTTAACACATATATCGATATTTATATTCAATGCAAAACATTGGGTCCCAGCATCGATGTTCATCGATATATCGCTTGAAAACATAAATATTTTTTCAATATCTAATACTTTCCACAAAAGTTTAATATTAGATTTCTGTGAAAGAAAGTGAAATTAAACATTTTTGATTAAATCAGTGATTTTTATTAAAAACATCATTTGATTTAAATCATGATTCAAATCAAAATGATTTATTCATGCCAACCCTGAGAATGATGTTATTTTATATGAATATCTATGGGTACTCTCAGATAACATTATAATCTGCCTAGCCATTTCCCAACTATGTCGGGGTCAGCTTCCAGTCTAACCGGATCCAGCGGCATTTTACATGGAGCGATTGCCTATCTGACCTCCACAACCTACTTACTGGGCAACACAATACCCCTTGGTAAGACTCGTTGACGCTGTTTCACGCTTCTGATGACCCATAACGACTGTCAAAGATCCACAAATGACAGTCGGGACCAACAGCTTTAAATGCGTTTCGACACGAGGGGTCTTTGGTATGTAAATATAGTCTCCCATCCACGGACTAACCGCGGCAAGCTTAGCTTAACCTGATCGATCGACCCGTGTGACTGTTATTACTTAACCATAATGCCCCTCTATGCCTATAAAATAGATAAGATTTTTTGTCATTGTCACACAGGAAGTCATGATTCTAATATGAGCAAAATGTAAAGTATGTGGGCCTCATAGCAAAAATGCTGACGTTTTGTTAGAATTAAAACTAAAAATTGATAAATGATTTCATTTCCGTAAGTAGGACAAACACTTTTACACGTCAACCATATTTTCAAAACTAGATGAGGTCGGAGTTTTAGATCTGACTACTCTGGGAAGAAAGGACGAAACAAACAGGTTGCAGTCTCTTTTAAACTCCAGACATAATCTTAGTCAGATCATAATGTGAAGGCCATGTAGATTGACGTCTGAAATGGTCAGATTTGAGTGGACCTGTTCAGTCAGTACAAGCATTTGTCAGCAAAACATACAGCTCCACTCAAAATATCGATATGAGCAACACTAACCTAGGGTGCTATAAAGCATTCTTGTATTAACTGCAAGATCAGTGGGAATTAGAAAACTTTTTCTAACTTTCCATTCCAGTCTATCGACTACAACTAGGTAAGTATTTTGACTAGTTTTAGGCAAAATCTGTTCATATTAGAACCGGAAACTGTCTAAATCATAGCGAAAAAGGAGGCCAAATTATATAAACAATTTCATCACCCCATAACCACGTTTTATAAAAAAAAAACCGCGAAACACTAAAAAGTACGGTTAATACTGGTTGTATACTCACTAATCTTCTCTTATTCTCTATTGAATTGCGAACTCGTGTGTTTAATCTGTGCAGGTTTAGAGATTGTGGTGGTTCAGGAGCAGTCGTGACTTCCTTCTTGATTTGTACATCACTGACCAGCGAGAGGTTCACGATGTTCACGTCATGGCGTTTAGGATTGCCGCTGGAAGAGGGACATTTGAGTATCAGCATTTTCGTTTGAGGATCGAAAGCTAGTACTTCGCCCTCGATATTTTCATTATAGCATGTCCGCGTTGCTACTATGCTGCCGATTGTGAAGCAGTCCGACACGACAGTGGACATTATACACCGTTTTTGTTGTTTACTCGATGGAAATGAATTTCATGTAGCGTTTAAATAGTGTTCGATCGGTAAAATGTGAAATTATGTTTTGTTACGATCAGAATACGAGGTCGTCCGCCATTGAAACTTTGACAAGTTTTGCTACAGATTATAGAAACTTAGAAAGACATGAAAGTTTTGAAGTTTATGGTTTTGCGTTTCGTAACCAATATTATGCGTTTCGTTTCTTTCGATTTCTTATGGGAATTACATTTTCAATACAAATGGCTTCTACATTTCCAATATAATTTAATATAATATTACAACAAAAAAATGTGGTTTTATTTATATATAATATGTGTAAAACCACATTTTTGACGTTTAATTCTGAAAGCTGAGACTGTTACACCGGTTACACCCGACTTTAGTTTTTATAATGCAGTTTGGCTTGTGATCCTCAAAGCGCGACGTTAGTTTTCCTTCCGCAGTTTGATAAAGCCACGTTCTTTCGTATGTCATGTTCATTTTCAGCATTGTATGCATGCCAATACCACTTCCAGACCTAGACTTTACGAACTTTTGGCACAATGTGCAACATCAGCATAATAATTCATCTTAAACTACCTTAGAACATTTCATATCATTTAATCTTTTTTTTTGGTATTTTATCAACAATACTTCTCAAGATTTAGGGGCCCCCAAATACGTTTATTTTTGACAGATAGTTATCCTGGGACCTGAAGAAAGTTAAAGACAAGTTTGTAACCTAGATATTTGTATAACAAAAATGGTGAAATAAGATCGTGGCGAATCATGGGTGATATTAATACCAGCCTAGTTCTGCCCCACGACAGGGCAAAAAGCTTCTTCTCACCACAGAAAAGAATGAGCATTAATCAGCCCTATCCAATACAGGGAAATCTGGAGTATAATTATTATACTCCGGGTTTGCTCAAGATGTTTTCTTTCACCAAAGTCAGTAATGCCCAAGATAAACTCGAAAAGTGCATATGAATTGAAAGCCATATTGGTACCTACTTTCGTAAATTTGGACCCAAAATCTCGTGAATTAGAGGCGAGACCGTAACAACTGGGCCGTCACAATCAGCAGTTTAAAATAATAAAATGCTTGCTTACCGTAATGTGCCCAATTCAGCAAATTGAATAGCTATTCCATCATCTTTGTTGGTAACAAAAACACGACCAAGATTATAGAATTCAAGAACAGCAAAGCCACAACATCACAACCAAGATTAAACAATTAAGCGGGAAGCAATATTTTGACTGGCTCGTATGAAGCTTGACGGCAGGAAGTGTATTTGAATGTCTTTGGCGGCAGGCGGCAGCTACAAAAATATAAAAAGGCTTATCACAATTACGTGGCATACCGTGGTGATAAATGCAATACTCTTCCAAGTCATGTTATGAGATGGTGATGGAGTGACCCAAACTGTTTTGTAAAAAAATACTACCACCTGAGAATTTGAAGGAATTACTGACCTGACTGCTGTCAGGTGAACTTGACAGTTGAAATGGCGTGTGTACAACGTGGCAATGCTCCTAGCCGTTTGGGCCACAGAGCATTATTTTTATAATAATGGATGTTTGGGCCACAGGTTTGGGCACAATGGGCACTTTGTCTTTATCTGTTGCCGGCGATGTGGACGAATTTTTTGATGTTCGTGTAAATAATTAGTTGTTATTTATTGTTTAAAATAATTACTATAATGTACTGATATCATCATTCTCCTCCCTTATCCCAATTTAGTTGTAGTCGGCGCAACATGTCTATTTCTTCCACACTTCTACATTAGTCTTAGTCGTCATCTCCGTAGTCACACCCTTTCTAACCATATCATCATTCACGACATTCACACGTCCATCCATCGTTTCTTTGGTCTTGCCCTACTCTTATTATAGCCATCGACATTCATACTCGAAAACTGTAAAATGTATGTGCAGGCTTACCACGAGCACCGATTTGTCGACGTAATAATAGACATGACTGTTAACTAAATTACGTACAATAGTAGTAGACATGGACTTATAATACTAACTAGATTAGCATTCTCTGTCTACGGTGGTATATACCTACTTTGTGGCCGTCGCGCGTCGAGTAGAAAGTTTGTTGTTTGTTGTCAGTATGTCAGTGTGATTTTGACAGTTTGGGAAGAAATATTCTTGCAAATAAAAATAAAAAAACATGCATGCATGCTTGCATGTAAATAGTCTACATTTTTTTATGGACCTAGACAAAGATAGAAACGAAAGACAAAATTACAGATTGTAGAAGGATATCTACGGTGCGACGTCAAAAATGGAGAGAAACTAAATGTCACTTTGTATTGAAAAATCCGCAATTTTTTTTTAATTTTTTCGCGTTTTCGTCAAATATTACTAGTCAGATGGTCTTAGGTAGCCTAATTAGGAATCAATTAGCTGAAAACAGCGTCAAAATGCGTCACCTGGATGCAAAGATATGACGAATACGTATGAAAACTTGGTTTGATAGATTTTGGTACTAAGAAGTACGAAGAACAAAGAAAAATTATATTCTAGCATTCTCTGTCTAAGGAAAAAGCACTGTTTATTCTTCGTAGAAATAGAAAACGTCATGCTAAGCCTGCTGGTTTGAAAAAAAAAATATTCGCACTTTTTATCTAGCCTGAGAAAGGAGCATAGACTAATACTTATATATATATATATATAAAAACATAGTATATAAACGTAGACAGAGAATCCTTTCTCTGTCTACGTATTTATAGGATTATTTCGTTCATTTCACAGAGCACGTCAAACTACAACATGGATATACACCTTCCTTGTCACCAATAATTTTAAGACTAATGCCGTCGTCTCTAGTCGCTTCCAGCGCGATTTCGTGCTCTATGGTTCAATAAACGATATAGTTTTACTTGTCCTGCAGTTTTTCTTTTCATTTTGTTTTTATCATGCACCCTTGTTTTTACAATTCATTTTAGAGATAAGTAGGTAGAATAGTCAAAATCGGCTTTGTTTGCCATTCAATAAAAATATAAGAAATTATAATAGTGATGGTTGAAATGACAGAAATCAAAGTTATTTTTTCTATGTTTTTACTTGGCTAGGTGTCTGGACAATGTAGTGCATAATAGTGAACAGGATGGGGAGCGAACTATGCAACCTGTCGATCGCAAGCCCGCGCCTTACCCGCTGGGCCATTGGCCCCTAACTATACTCCATTTGAAATAGATAGACATTTAAATACCTACTTAAACCTTTTTTACAGTCCATTCAATTGATTTTGACTTTGCGTTGAAAACATGATATATGGCATCTGCAGTAAACAGTTGGTATTGTACCACATATTTTTCATTTAATGCCATCCTTATGCAGAACTAATGAAGGGTGATCTTCCTTTGTCCCTTAAGAGAAGACTCATTGACGTGTGCATACTTCCCATCCTCACATATGGTGGTCAAACATGGTCTTTGACAAATCAGCAGAGGTCCACGCTCGAGGTTTGCCAGAGGGCTATGGAACGAAGTATTCTGGGCATCAAACTAACAGACCGGGTTAGGAATACGACCATCCGTTCAATGACAAAGATAACTGATGTCACTTGGAAAGCTGCCACACTAAAATGGAATTGGGCTGGACACATCTGCCGCATGTCAGACGACCAATGAGCCAAACTTACGACCCAATGGGTCCCTCCTAATGGCAAGCGACGTCGCGGTAGGCCCAGACGGAGATGGCGGGATGAGCTGGACTCCTTCAACAAGAACTGGTCACTAGCAGGATTAAACCGAGAGAAGTGGAAGGAGGGTAGAGAGGCCTTTGCCCTGCAGTGGGACATCACAGGCTTTTAATAATAATAATAATAATTATGCCTACGGAATAGAAGTCAAAACTGGTTGAACGGACTGTAAAAAAGGTTTATTTAAATGTCTTACCTTATTCCAAACGCTGTATAAAAGGAACTTGCAGAAAAATAAAACAAGATTCTTAATAAAATGCATATCCTTATATTTTAAGCGCCTTAAGAATAATGATTAAAATGACACAACATATATATTTACAATATATGATAGTAAATTAAAAAGTTCAGGTCCCGAGCGCTGTCCGAAGATGCACGAGCGTTCCCGAACGTTTGCGACGATACACGAATATAACTCAAAGCAAAAGCGACATTTTTTTTTCTTAGAATATTTTTTTCTAATTTACTATCACATTTTTTGTAGTGAATTTAGCTAAGCGAAGCATTATGGAGTATTTTAATTAAAGTAGGTTTCTAAAAACGATGGTAAGAATTGAAATCGGGACAAATAGAAAATTCGCTCTCAGACTACTAAATCGCAGCTCCATGCATTTCCTTATTAGGTAAAAAAAGGCATATAACATTAAAATAGTGTTGCGACAAAAAACAAGTTTGGATGCAGATTTGGAGTCCTAATTATTCAAAATTAGAACTCAAAACCATCTTAAAAGTTTGATTACAAAAAAAAAGCGATGCCGCTCGATTTAAGAGTCTCGGAAGAGTATTTATGAAAAACTGGCAAGAAATAAAAATGTAAGAACAATGAATTAGGGGGACAGTAAGATGTACAGAAAAGATGAAAACTAAATAAAACAACTTTTATCCATAACGCAGCGCCCACCAATCCATCACAATTATCAAAGATAAAAAAAAAACAATCTAGCAGATTCTTCTAATAACAGAAAAAACATTACTATACCTTTTTTAAACTAAAAATTTTACATAATTAAATAAACTACCAGTGTTGTCGTGTGGTAGAAATACATTTCGTCACATGGCAACACTGCCACAGATAATAAATAAATTTTACTTTTCAATCACGAAGACAATGATTTTTTTTTTAAATGGCGAAGGTAATAAGTATTATGCTTATCTCGTAATACTTAATAGAAAAAAACAGAAAAATGAAGTAGTTGTGTTTGTAGATATTTTTGATAAATTGCGAATCAATTTCTGGACGCGATACTTGATGTTTTAATCCCACGAATGTAATAAAATAACGGCGAGATATTTCCGCGCATTGGATCTTCAATGCACTGCTTCGCGCAGAGAGTTGAAAATTGAACACAGTGTTTTTCGGCGCGCTGCACTCTGTTGGATTTTCAAAGCTGTGTGCAAGAGTGTGTGTAAAAACATGTACAAATACAACTAAAATCTAGCTACATGTAGTGCTCATCTTACTGGCTAAGATAATATAAAAAATATTTAATAGTTTTATCATTACTATAGCGCTGGGTTTGTTAGCAACGAGAGAAAGTAGGGTAGGCAGATTTATAGCCGACACTTTTACTTGCTGATCTATCTATACTAAAAGTAATGCTGAGGATATCAATTCGACTGTATTTTTTAGCTCAGAACTTTCGACTGGGTGAATCGATTTTGATAATTCTTTTTTTTTATTTGAAAGCTGGTGCTTCCCGTGTGGTCCCATTTAGATGTCATATAGATCTGATGATGCGTTTCGGAGACAGACAACGGAACTGTTCAAAAAATTACGACAAATCAACCGCGATTGCTGCGATCGCATAAATATGCATTGTTTTGACCCCGAGGATGATGAAATTTCGAATTGTGTTTGTTAAGAACGCTTAAAGAAAACGGTGGGTCGGGGGAACAAGAATTTTGAAAAAGTGAAAACGTAGGTGACGTGAGCTGTCATAGAATCAAGCCCAAGCTACAGGTAGTATGACAGCTCAATTTATTGATATACAAAAAAACCCAAGATATAAAATCAGCGTCTCAAAAACGTCCACATAAAAAGGGCGCAATGTGCGCAGGTGTCAAATAGTATCGTCAGTCATCTATCAGTTAGTCATTTATAATAATAATAATTTAATTTTAATATCTATTTCAAATTTAATTTATTTTTATTTTTTATTTTCTAATACTATGGGTGTATGTGTAAAAACTGGCCTGAAATAAATGAATTTTATTTTATTTATTTATTTTGGACATTGCTTTGTAATAAGCAGAGATCGGAATTAGGTAGTTATTTATGTACTTGCATCGAAATGTTGATATTAATATGGATCTTCCCGGGATTTCTAATAGACAATCACGTGTGACCAACAATATTACAAATAAATAATAATAAAAACCTCGGAGATAGAAATTTGGCAACGTCGCGCGTGCAGTGGTTTAAATTGTGTAAAAGTAAATAACTATTTATTTAATAGATCACGGGATTTTTCTGCTCTTCAAAATTAATCCCGGGATTTGGGACATATCCATTTTATTATTTCGTTGTATGAAATCAGTGTAAGTACATAAATAACTCTACCTAATTCCGACCTCTGGTAATAAGTCATGCGTGTAAGGTTGAATTAGCAAAACAATGGTGTTTGTCATAACTGTAACCACTGACGTATAACTATGGGTCACGAGTAATCTATGGGTCAATTACACCAAAAAATCGCTAGATGTCCTGCGAGTCCAATATAATAATGGTTTCAGGATGTTGTTGAGACTTCCTCGCTATTGCAGTGCGTCGGAGATGTTTGCGCAAGCTCGTACCGACGGTTTTCACGCGATTGAGCGCAAGAAAACCGCTTCGCTACTGAGTCGAGTGAGAGGCAGTCGCAACCGCATCCTGAGAACTGTAGCGGAGAGTTTCGGTTCTCCAATTGTGAAGCAGTTTGTGCAGCGGGTGATTGGTACTAACACTAGATAATAAGTTGTTTTAATATTATGTTACTAACACTCTATGGATTCTTTTTCCGAAATAAAAATAAATATTATTATTATTATAACTGGGGATAGTTTTGAGTGTCACTTTTGTTCTAGACTGTGATGGACCAAGTTAGGAAAGAAATAAATCAAAGTACATAAAAAAGCTTTTTTTTTAAAAAGTCGGTTAAATCTCTGCCCATCGCCCAAATAACGTTAAAACTAACAAACCCAACGCTGGAGAGTGTCGAAATGTAAGAAAAATACAAAAACTTGTACCTAGACACTACATATTAGTTTATTTTTTCTTTTTCCAACATACTTAAGACAGTCTGGTACCTCTTAGTGCTAGATAATTTATACCACCTTAACTTGATTACAATTTTTAATCATTTTATCTTTTGTAGTGCACACCAATCATTTTCTAAGTCCCGATGTTGGTAATTTAATCTCAATGTGACTTATATAACTTTCTTGGGACAAAACACTCATCGATTTTTTTATTTTCTGTGAGTGCACACCCATCATTTTCCAAACCCCAATGATGGTAAATTACGTATTGCGTAACTGTATTGTGGAGGTCAGATAGGCAATACTCTTCAGCTGCATCCGGTTAGACTGGAAGCCAACCCCGTTGGAAAAAGGCTAGCAGATGAACGATGGTAACTTAAGTCTATCTGCTCATCTTTCAGGGCGTGCACACCCATCATTTTCCAAACCTCAGCGTCGGTTGCTTAACCTCAGTTGCAAAATTATCTAGTACTAACAGTATTCCATTTCTATAACTAACACAACCAGTTTCTTATTGTGATGCGATTTTGAACAAGAATAGCAAAAAAATATATACCAAGAATCCTATTGATATGCATACTGATGTTTTGTAATAAAAATCGTTTCGTTCGTCAAAAAATCGATAACGACCCACTACTATTCATGCTCGCGAAGAGAGAGGCGGCGCACGTGAGGGAGAGGCAGTATATGCGCCCTCACGGCCGTAGTCGCCGCGGGAGACGCCCTGGGCGTCGGGAATCCCAGGCTGATTCCCGGCCACCGTAGGCGCGGGCTTGCGGACAGCGCGTTGTGTTCCACGCGCGCCTCAAAAAGATGTGTGTGCAGAGCGGGAGAAGAAATTTGATGATTTCCCACCCAAAAAGAAAAACACTATTCAACTTAGCGTTTGTCTGTATGTCAGTCATAGGCGACCATCTCAGAAACTTTGACACATGACAGTTAGGTAATATTTTTCTTGCGGTTCGCATCACAATAGGAGACTGTTAGAGTGTCCCTCGAACGTCGTTCAGTCTTTGTTTTAGTTCAGCACAATCAGTCTGGGCGGCAGCATGCCTCTCTTGCTCAGCCACATTCTGCAACAAAGTATCATTTAGTTAGTATAAAAAATATCAAAATATCACAGCCGTCGTCATTCGCCTGCCGTAATCCCAATTTATTTGGCATCGGCGTAACATTTGTCTATTTCCTCCATACCATCCCATCCATTTGTCTATTAGTCGAAAATCTGTTAATGGGTTGTGGAGGTCATACAGGAAAAGTTTTTATTTAGTACGCAAACTGTAACCATGAATTCAGCATATCTTTCTAGACCGCCCAGCGCAGAAATTTTTCGTCAGTTTTACAAAAAAAAAAATCTGCTGTTTCATAGAAAAGTGCAATATCTACGCGGTCAAAATGTATGGAACAGCAGATTTTTTTTTCGGGTCTAGAATGATATGCTGAATTCATGGTTACAATTTGCGCACTGGATAAAAACTTTTCCTGTATCAGATTTTAACAAAAAAAAAAAGATAATGAGGTGGTGTAAGAATGAATGAAATTGAAATAATGAACTTGACTTAAAAACGTGATATGGACTAATTGTAGAATTTGTTTATATTTAGTTTTCCAGCAGTAAGGTAAAATTTATTTAGTTTATTTCTATTAGAAGAAAAAAAAATCTTATATTCCACATAATATTACAAATGATTTTTTTTTAAGTTTCATAAATCGTTCACTAGCTCAACACTATTTATTTTTAGTATGGTAACATTATTTTTCTTTGAACTGTCAAGTTACTGAACACAATTAAAAGTCGAACTATAGCATAATACGGAGGTAAGATATGGTACTCACCCAATGCCAGCGCCGAGCAGTAAAGACACCATGTTTGTGAGCAACACAGCCGCGATAGCGCCCCGGCTGAACAGGCACGTGCGACGGACGGACAGGCAGTGACTCTGCAAATGATATACATAGCATACATAAGCTACACGGTCATTGATACATACACGCCGTCTATTGGTACAGGTCAGGACAAAGCTGAATCAGAAACAGAACTTTATTTTCTATAAATGTACATACATTAAGGTGAACCTAGTCCATATTTTTTGCATACAAACTTCAGGAGTGTTTTACTCCACTGTCTGACATGGCACATCCAAAGTAAAATATGATATCGTTTTGTCTCATTATTAATATTGTCTGTACGGAAACAGAATACTAAAATAAAAACCCATTAAAAAGTTAGGAGCCAACAAAGATTCGTTTTTCTTGCTAATTTTACTTAACTTTAGGCGTGTTTAAGGTGTAAAATCTCCAAAACCAAGTCAATAAACTTTATTGGTTATTGATTTATGCATTGGCTTTTTCATAAAACCCGATCTTCCGAAGGACTTTTCTTAATTTTTGACGCCTATGTTTTACTATAAATGATCCTGCATCTCACTCAATAACGTTGTGCGTGTAGACTAGCGTCTAACTGCTCATCACTGATACCATCTCTGTTGGACACGATGCCTGGTAAGACAGCGTACTTTTTAGCCACGCCCACCAGTGAGTTCGGGCCCGCGACTAGTGTCCCCTTAAGTTCATAGTTTAGCCAAGAATCCACCTCGATTTTGCAATGGACTATGGACCTAGGTGGTGACATGTTAAGGTATATTACCTGCTGCATGACGGGAGGAGCCAGTTGCTGCTCCAGCACTTCGATGGAGGACGTGGCGGAGGGCGGCCCACGGGCCGACGTGGGGTGCTTGAACCTCCAGTCCCTGAGGACCACAAGATTATTGAATAACTCATGCAATCTACCATCATCCATCCATTCATCTATCTATTAATTGAAAATAACTGTCCCTTTTAATTAATTTTTATTATAATTTCCTTTATTTCAATATACACATACAAATTATATTTTTAAATATTAGAATATAAAATATATAAAAACATTTAAAAATATAAAAAGTAGCCCACCGGTATCAGGAACAGGGTCCAAGTTACCAGCGGTCAGGGCTCCAGAGAGAGGAACCTCCTAACAACGCGAGCCGTGTCCAGGAGTACCGCTTTCTGAATCAAGCCCTTGACCCAGCTGCCCAACGAGAGCCTCCTCAGGTGTTGGTCGAGGCTCTTTGGTATCAAACCATTGGTTGATATGACTATCGGTACAATGATCGCTGAGTCCACATCCCACATGTCGACAACCTCGCGAGCCAAGTCAAGATACTTGATTTGTTTATCTTTCTCGGCTTTCACGAGGTTCCCGTCATGCGGGACCGTTATGTTATATTTCCTTTATTATTATTTTATTTTATTTCAAAAGTGTTCAAAAGTATTTCAAAAGTTTAATAGAGATAGCTTAGGACCATAAGGTGCAAACGTATTTAACTTATACTAAGTACTAAAAATGTGTGTGTGTGTGTGTGTGTGTGTGTGTGTGTGTGTGTGTGTGTGTGTGTGTGTGTTAGTGATGTAGCTGAAAATGAAAGAGGTTGAGTTTAAATACGGAGTATTAGACAAGTCACTACTATTGTGAAATGAGCAGATATTCAGTGTCGTAGTTAAACTTGTTACAAAGTCCGTTATCTGATTTTTACATATTTCTTAATAGGATTGATGTAAAGGGATAGCTGTTTTGTTTATTAAATAATAATATGTTACCGGCCAAACTAGTTTGTCTTAGGCCAAACTGGTTTATTAAGCCGGGGCACCCCGATTAAATGGGTTAGGTTAGGTTAGAACTGTGACCAAAAGGGCGCGAGCCGAGCGAGCGCAGCGAGCGGTGCCGCGGGAGCGGCCGGCGAGCGTTACTTCCAAAGGCTGCTAACGAAACGGCTAATTAAGCTAGTTGGCTGCGACATATCACGCGTAGGATTAAGTCTGTTTGGCCTAGGACAAACTAGTTTGGCCTGAAATTGGGTTTGGCCGGTAACACTCGGCTCGCGCCCTTCTAGTCACAGTTCTAACCTAACCTAACCCATTTAATCGGGGTGCCCCGGCTTACTAAACCAGTTTGGCCTAGGACAAACTAGTTTGGCCTGAAATCGGGTTTGGCCGGTAACATATACAAATATTTGACATGTCTTTGACATAACTCGGGACCCCGAGGTCCCGGAGCTTTGAAAGGCGTACGAGGAGCCTAAGCCAACTCAGAGAGGCCCCTAATACATAATAATAAACCAACACCTCAGGAGGGTCTCGTTAGACAGCTGGATCAAGGGCTTGATCCAGAAAGCAGTACTACTGGACACGGCGCGTATCGTGAGGAGGTTCCTCTCTCAGCAGCCCTGACCACCGGTAGCTTGGACCCTGTTCCCGATACCGGTGGGCTACTATTTTTTTATATTTTTAAATGTTTTTATGTACATTTTTTATATTCGAATATTTAAAAATATAATTTATATGAGAATTTCAATGAAATAAAGGAAATAATAATAATTTATCATTTATTCTCTCTTCACAAAGCTGACTTAAATTAAAAGTGTACAAAGAATGTCCCAGATGTATGCCATCCTTGTGAGAGAATGGTGCCTGATATAGGTTTTTGGAAAAACAAAACCCTGTGTTTCAGGTCACCACATACATCAACATATCAGCTTATAATGAACCCACTGCTGAGACACAGGCCTCTGTGATATGATGTGGGCCATTCACGCCTAAACCGCTGAACCGATCGTTATGAAATTTGGCAAAGATATAGCCTGAGATATGGAGAAGGACACAGGCTAAAATTTTACGCGATAATCGACATCCACGCGGGCAGAAGATAGTAGATTATACACAGAAGCTGTTGAGAGAATCAAACTCAAAGCATTTATTTCAAATAAGCCAATTACAGGCACTTTTGAATTGTCAAGGTCGGTGAGGTAGAAATATGAAGCTAGTTGCCCATTCCAAAGCGTAGGTACCTATGGAGAAGAACGGGCAAGAAACTCCATGGACACTCTTTTAAAATCATGATATTGTTACAAAAAGTTGGTTACATCTTAATGATGAATAAATAAGTATTATATTGTCATAAAAGTTGTATTTGCAGTAATTCGATGATCTACCTTTTTGCAAAGCCCATATTATTCAACGTTACATTAATAATATCAGTATTGTATTCAAATGAGCGTGAGAAATAAGCGGTCTTATCAGCAGATTGAATATTTTTATAACTGTTTTTAATACAGTTTATGTTATTGTAGCGGCACTACAGAAAAATACTTCGCAACAATATGTAGAAATACAAAAAGAGAAGTGGCGCCATCTACAACGCCACAGGCGAACTACTCAAGACGCACGTCATAGAAAGCCTAGATCGCGCAGTTAAAGTTTACCGCGCGATTTGGATAGGTACAACATCCCGACATCAACCGTCGGGCAGTTGCCCACCAGACACAACACCCGTCTGGTCGGAGAATCCTCCCTTTTCCATAGAGTATGAACGAACTTTACACCCTGTTCCTCATACCTCTATATTATTAAAATAGTTTTAGTCGCCGTGACTCGGACGTACATAATACCGAGGCGGGTTTTTATTATGCACTCGATTTTCAAGTGTTGGCGCTAAGACCTTGTCCAGAAGAAGCGAATTCGTCGCGAAACGTTTCGCGCGAATTCAGTCGCGCGCTATTGAGATACTAGGCACGAATACATCGCGTCCACAAGCATCGCGCGACATCAAAATACGCGCGTAAATCGCTTGCATAACGCCAGCCAGACCCTCGACTCGCGCGTGATTCGCCCTTTCTGGACAAGCCCTTTGAGCTTGTCCAGAAGGTGCGAATTCGACGCGATTCTCTCGTGCGTATCACGCGCGACCGTTGCGCCCAGAAAGAGCGTACCAACGCGCGAGCATTAAACAATTCCGTAGGCATCAAAATTTTGGAGCCCCATTTCCCTCGAT
Source organism: Antitype chi (assembly GCA_947359405.1). Lineage (NCBI taxonomy): Eukaryota > Metazoa > Arthropoda > Insecta > Lepidoptera > Noctuidae > Antitype > Antitype chi. Next base: position 1,805,832 of record OX375837.1, read on the forward strand.
ACATGCACTCGCTCTACAAGGCGTCCCTAGTATGTCGACCCGTGCGCAATACGCGCGAATCAAGCGCGAGTCGAGAGTCTGGCGTAGTGCACGCGATTTACGCGCGTATTTTGAATTCGGGCGATGCTTGTGGGCGCGATGTATTCGTGCCTAGTATGTCACTAACGCGCGAATGATTTCGCGCGACGAATTCGCCCCTTCTGGACAAGCTCTAAGCAGTGGTATGAAGAGCGAGTCCGCGAAAAAGTCCCGCCTCCATTTAATTACTTCTGTGTGAACCACTGAATGTTGTACAATATTTGTTTATTAAATACACTCAATTTGAAATAAGATTAGACATTTAAACAAACCTTTTTTGAAGTCCGATCAACCGATTTTTTCTAATATTCCATAGGCTTATGGATGCCATTTTTTTTTTGGGTGGGAAATCATCAAATAGCTTCTCTCGCTCTGGGTGGAGCAGGAGGGCGTGTCAGACTTTTACTGACTAAAACCCACCCGTGTTCCCTCAGTTGCCTGTGTGCCAGGGGCCGCGGTATCTCTTTCGAACAACCCGCACCCCTGGCAGGCATCGGCCCTTACGGACCCCACCCTTTGGTGCTGACATCTCTTTGAGGCGCGCGTGGAACACAACGCGCCGTCGACCCGGGCTTGGTCCTTACCGGACAGCGAGCTAGAGGTTACTTGTAGGTAAAACTCGAATCACACGCGCCTCCGACAAAGGAAACAGCGATCCATAAATGTTCAAAGCAAAATAAACTCTCGCACGTGGTGATTTTTCACAATTGTTATTTTTGTTTTGGATATTTTATTTGTTTATAAAACGATTGTATTACCAAGACAAAACCATTTCGCTGCGGGAAAACAACCATTAAAATTTCACCGTGTATACAGGTTGAAATTGAAAACATGCGACAAACCGAAATGGGAGATTGTACTCATCATTATGAACCACTTTTACTAAGGGACCAAAGATGGAATCGCGAAAAAAAAAAACATCTGTTCCCTACATTTATGTTCGCATGACTCGTCAAAATGTAGGGAACAGCTGTTTTTTTTTGCGATTGCATCTTTGGTCCCTTAGTAAAAGTTGTTCATAATGATGAGTACAATCTCCCATTACGGTTTGTCGCATGTTTTCAATTTCAACCTGTATATGTATGTAGATGCAATGTAGAGGGCTGCAATATTGTTAATATTTTTTCTTTATTCCAACACATATTTTTGCTGTTTATCGTCCCAGAATAAATAAAATTAAATAATAATTAAACACCACAGTTGGTAGAACGCTCCCAAGCGTGGACCGATCTCGTAGAAAGAACAAAAATGTTTTTACTCACTTGGGAGGAAGCTGGTCAGGTCTGCTACTCCACTCCCAGACCCAGTCGTTGGAGTCATCCTGGAACGTTACACATGGAACATTAAATAAATGATTAAGCTATAAAGATATTGATGATGATTCTGTTGTGCACCTACTGAACTTAAGGTGAACCTAGTCCACATTTTTTGCATACAAACTTCGGGAGTGTTTTACTCCACTGTCTGACTTGGCACATCCAAAATAAAATATGATATCGTTTTGTCTCATTATTTATATTGTCTGTACGGAAACAGAATACTAAAATAAAACCCATTAAAAAGTTAGGAACCAACAAAGATTCGTTTTTCTTGCTAATTTTACTTAACTTTAGGCGTGTTTAAGGTGTAAAATCTCCAAAACCAAGTCGGTACCGACAAAGTTCAATTATCGATAAGTTTAATAAACTTTATTTGTAATTGATTTATGCATTGGCTTTTTCATAAAACCCGATCTTCCAAAGGACTTTTCTTAATTTTTTCGCGATTTTTTTTACTATAGATGATCCTGCATCTCACTCAATAACGTTGTGCGTGTAGACTAGCGTCTAACTGCTCATCACTGATACTATCTCTGTCGGCCACGAAGCCTGGTGAGACAGCGTGATTTTTAGCCAGGCCCACCAGTGAATTCGAGCCCGCGACTAGGTTCCCCTTAATTTAGGTTATTGCTGTCTCTTTCCTTCCAATGAAAAAAAGAAGGAGACGGGAATAAATAAGAGCTGTCAAATTTAGTTGAACTAAGATTTTCTTCGACGAACTAAATTCATCGACTAATTCGACTTGAAATTAATTGTTAACAATCAGACCTGTTCATATTTGCACGCCATTTATGTGGCCAACATGTCTGAACCTGTAAAATTTTCTTTATGATATCCTGGCACGTTTGATGTCTTAGCAAATAAATATTATCTTATCTTATCCTATCTTATTCGAGACCGATGGCAGAAATGACCTTTAGCAGTACGGCTAGCAGTTATTATAAAAAGCTACTCACTCTCCAGCAGTTGATATAAACTCCTTTTAGTTCATCTTCAGTGGAAGGTTCTAGGTTCGGACTGTTGGGCGGCGACTTCGGACTGTAAAAAAAAAAAACATAGTTACAAACAGCAGGCTTAGAATGACGCTTCCTATTCCTCTACCGTAGAATAGAAATCGCTTGTCTACCTTTCTCGGTTAAGGTGAATGCGCAGTGGTAGAGCGCGAAATTCAAATTTTGTTACGTTTTTTGCAATTTTCAGGTGAGTGTCAGCTTGTTTCTTGATCAAAATATGATTTGCGACTATAACATGTACGTATTTACAGATTTATAATCATTAGAATCAATAATACATCTTTCTAAGTTAGATTTGTTCCATAAGAACAAATTTCTTATGGAAAAGTGCTTGTGGAAGAAATCTAACTTATAAGAGATATATTAGACATTCTAATGACTTAGTTCTGTAAACACGTACCTGTTATATTCGCAAATCACATTTTGATCAGGATACAACCTGATACCGACCTGAAAATTGCAAAAACGTAAGAAAATTTGAATTTCGCGGTCTACCACTGCGCATTCACCTTAAAAACTGTCAACTGTCTACTGTTCCGTCGACAAAACGCTTCTCTACGGTTCTTGTGCTAAGCCTGCAGATTTAGATCCTCTACTCTCTATTTTGGACACCATAAATATTACAGATTTATTTATTTTTATTTTTTTGGTTTTGGCTTCGCACGGTTTGTGCATTTAGCCAGTGTCAAGTAATTTTTCTTTTCGAGCAAGTAAATGCCCCGACATCGGGCACGAAGTTACGACACAGTCATAGTCGACTTTAGTTAGTCAAATCAAAGTTATTGTAAAGCGGTAGTAACTTTACAACAACCTAGTAGAAGTTTTTGGGGGGAACACGAAAAGCCCACGTTAGTCACTTATTTTCACCTTCACTACACTTGTGCACTCACACGTAACTAAATTGAATAATTCACTACCAAAATTATACAATTTAATTCGCTATTTCACTAAATATAATGAAAATGAAAATTCGTGCGACATGTTCCAACGCGATCCCGCCAAAAACTCTCAAATTACAGATATAAGTCGACATTCATACGGACGTTATACAGGGTGATTGGAAGATGGGTGCAAAGCTTTAAGGTGAAGATAGTATAGACAATTTAGAACCATTTAAGCCATGGTTGTCTTAGACGAAGTCTTACCATTTTTTTTTTTTTAAATAAGGTTTAAAAGACGTATTGTACAATTTTTTTTTTTTCTGAGCTTTAAATGTCTGTAAAAAAAATGTCTCATGACACAGAAGCCTAAAACATGTTTTGCTTGATTGCTTACACATTACTTTAATTAAATAAATAAAAAATGAATTCATTTATCATTCAATTTGGCCATAATTATGCAGTTTACATTAAATTTTGAGAATTTCCGAAAAAAAACTTAAAAATTTGGTTAAAAATATTTGGTAAGACTTCGTCTAAGACAACCATGGCTTAAATGGTTCTAAATTGTCTGTAATATCTTCGCCTTAAAGCTTTGCACCCATCTTCCAATCACCCTGTATTTTGAACGCTTGGGGCCGTATTTTCATAATTTCTTGTTTTCCTTTTTATTTGCGTGCCTGTTTAGTTTTCTCATTAAGACCCATAGTATCCTCATTTCCCGTCTGAATGCTAAAGCACGACTGCCGCCCGCGCCCGCGCAGGGCACCTCTGAGTTTTTATCTCAAAATGGGGATATTCCTTGGCAAATGTTGATTAATTTACAATTGTGCTCTAGCGATTCTGTGGTACCTCTAACTATCTATTTTTCAGTGTATTTTTTTTCCAAATAACGAAGCCGTTTAGTAGGAGTATGGAATAGAAGCCAAAATAATGCGTGTTGGAAAATATTTTTTTACAGCAAAAGTATTAACCATACAAAAAAAGTACTTCGGGCAAAATGATCTATATGAATCTATAGCAAAATCATATATTTTTCAAATCTTCAAGACAAGCCGTTAAAGAGCAGTACGGTTCATAAAGTGACCGTGTTACGCTACCAAACGGGACGTAGGCCCTTAACACCAAATGTAATATATTTTTGTGCCGACCGCAATGTAAGCGCACATCGCATTAGTTTTACCACATAAATACTAATCACGCGTTCTTCCCATGGAGGTAGACAAGAACTACAAACTACAGAACGCCACCCGCTATCCCTGTTTTTTGCGTGGGAAATGTGTGGAGCGGGAGGGCGTGTCAGACTTTTACTGACTAAAACCCACCCATGTTCCCTCAGTTGCCTGTGTGCCAGAGGCCGCGGTATCTCTTTCGAACAACCCGCACCCCTGGCAGGCATCGGCCCTTGCGGACCCCACCAGTTAGTGCTGACATCTCTTTGAGGCGCGCGTGGAACACGACGCGCCGTCACCCTGCTACCCTTTTTTTTTTGGGTGGGAAATCATCAAATAACTTCTCCCGCTCTGGGAGGAGCGGGAGGGCGTGTCAGACTTTTACTGACTAAAACCCACCCGTGTTCCCTCAGTTGCCTGTGTGCGCGGGGCCGCGGTATCTCTTTCGAACAACCCGCACCCCTGGCAGGCATCGGCCCTTGCGGACACCACCAGTTAGTACTGACATCTCTTTGAGGCGCGCGTGGAACACGACGCGCCGTCACCCTGCTACCCTTTTTTTTTTTTTGGGTGGGAAATCATCAAATAACTTCTCCCGCTCTTCGTGTCAGACTTTTACTGACTAAAACCCACCCGTGTTCCCTCAGTTGCCTGTGTGCGAGGGGCCGCGGTATCTCTTTCGAACAACCCGCACCCCTGGCAGGCATCGGCCCTTGCGGACACCACCAGTTAGTACTGACATCTCTTTGAGGCGCGCGTGGAACACGACGCGCCGTCACCCTGCTACCCTTTTTTTTTTTTTGGGTGGGAAATCATCAAATAACTTCTCCCGCTCTTCGTGTCAGACTTTTACTGACTAAAACCCACCCGTGTTCCCTCAGTTGCCTGTGTGCGAGGGGCCGCGGTATCTCTTTCGAACAACCCGCACCCCTGGCAGGCATCGGCCCTTGCGGACCCCACCAGTTGGTGCTGACATCTCTTTGAGGCGCGCGTGGAACACAACGCGCCGTCGACCCTGCTCCCCCTTACATACACCTTTTGCCTTAATTACGTTCATACAAAAACACGCGTCAATTACTCAGAAACGCAACTTCTAGTAAATTGACCTTGAAAACACGAGTTTAACTGAAAAACGTGTAATATAACTCGAAAGAGTCTTCACACGCTCCTCGAGATATAACACAAGAGTTTATTAATTACTTTTAATAAAGACACACTCTTAAAACAATTGTAGTTAATAAAATAATGCCTTTTACACTCGAAACTGCCGAAGTACTGTTCAAGTTACTATTATAGTGCCTTTAATGAAATGGTACGTGCTCTGAAGTGCCGTTCTTCTCCATAGGTACCTACGCTTTGGAATGGGCAACTAGCTTCATTTTTCTACCTCACCGACCTTGACAATTCAAAAGTGCCTGTTATTGGTTTATTTGAAATAAATGCTTTGGGTTTGAGTTTGAGTTTAAAGGCCAATTCTCGTAATTCAAATCGCACCTTTAGAAGTATAGAGACCTAATGCGAAATTAGCCGCAAGCAAAATTATTTAGAATTCATTTAGAATTATTTGAATTATAGAGACCTATTTTGGTTGCGGCTAATTTCGCATTAGGTCTCTATACTTCTAAAGGTGCGAAATGTTCTAAATCTACTCGCAGGCTCACGTTGTCGACAATCAAATGTCAAAAACATGTCAAAAATGTAGGGACACACGAGGAATTTTTGATTTTGACAGATTGAGATTAGACTGTGAACGTTCTTAAAATTACAATAATCGCCCCTCTGGTCAACGTACAGACGATAGCAGGTCAAGCTATACCAAACTGTCAAATTTTCCCAATTGAACATGAACCTTATCATATTGTGATAAAGTTGAAAATCTATCAAAGAAATTTAACAGATTGGGGTAGCTTGATTTGCTGGCGTCTGTACAATTCAGTCAACGAATTGAATTTGCGTTTTCTTCCCAGCTAAAGTACTAGGAAGTTGTAAAGGGCGGTCGTTTTGGGGGACTGTCTTATGTAATTTTGACGTTCAAAAAGTGCTGATTGGCAGCCTATTTTGAATAAATCACTTGATTTTTGATTTTGAATGGCCACATAGGTGGTGCATTCAGTACGTGAGTATACTCAGATCTATATGAAATTTATACGGGACCATTTCGGAATAAACCCCATTCGAACAAAAAAAAGAATTATGAAAATCCGTCTATATATGACGGAGTTATGCCCGAACATACATATAAAAAAAAAAAAAAACATATAAACATGTCGAATTGATAACCTCCTTCTTTTTGAAATCGGTTAAAAAGCAAAGCCGTTGAAATGCGTCTGGCGCATGGCGCCGACAGACCGCACGTAACGTGATACAGTGCAATAGTGATACTACACGAGCTCATCCGACTGTGGAGAATATTGTGTGAATGACAGGGCTGCCAGATGCAGAGGATGGAATATCTAAAGGGGCAAGCGCCAGGGCACCCCTCGAAATTTTATTGATGTTTTTCTTTAGTTTTTTGTAATTTGCAGGTCAGTGCACGATTCTATGTTGATTAAAATTTGATTTGCGACCGTAACACGGTATGTATTTCATCATCATCAACATACAGCAGTCTACTGCTGGATATAGGCCTCCAAAATTGCTCGCCATCAGCGGCGAGATGTCAATTTTTCTAAGAGAGAAGGCGAAGCGATGTCGGCTTTGACTTATCAATAAAGAATACTTTCTATGATTCTAAAATTAATATAGGAATGTAAAGAATTAAATACAATAAATTTTAACAGCTGAAAACTAAATAAAATGTGCAATATTCCTCCATCTCGTTCTCGCTGACGCATTTTTCTATATCTGTTTCTGTCATAACCCGATGTACAGCGACTTTCTCTCGTCCATATCAAGCGGTGCCACGTGACCTAAAGTAACATCATTACGGGATCGCTGTTGTATGAATTTTTCGTTCCCGATTATGCCGTTTTGGCGCCGCCGGTATAATTTTGAAAAAAAAAAATTGTTGTAATATAAAGCTAAAATAACAGTTTTTGTTGTTTAAATGTTGCCATTATTGACGTGCCATTTTTAATAGCGATGGAGTTGCCGATGCGAATCCCCGAACGGAAGCCAGTAGGAATCGTGTTATATGGTGCTTTCGCCACTGCTCGCCATTCAGCTCGATCCTCGGCAACTCTCATCCAGCTGCTACCAGCCACCCGACGAAGACCGTCACTCCACCTAGCCTCCTACCTTACGTTTGCCGATTCGCGATCTCCACTTAAGAACACGTCTATATCCCTACTCCGCCGTCCACAAGCATTAATGCCGTTAACTCGCATATGGTTGTGATTTTAGATTTTGATGCCACCATAATCAGAAAAAAAATCTCTATTTTTCTGTCTAAGCAGTATTTTTCTACTATTTATGGATGCCGATATAAAAAAAAAACGCCGTTAACTTGCCTTGTTTTATATGTTTACTACACTAAAACGCAGGTAAGTAACATTAGTAAACTAAAAAAAAACAGTGGCACTCCGGGAGTGCCGACAGAAGTGAAAACTTGAACAATTACGTGTGTATTTTTTAAATCGTCAATACAGGATTTTACATTGGGTCCTTGGGTCCTGATTGCTCTCGGTAAAAAAATATAAACGAGCGATCGACTTCAGCCATTAAAGGTAACAGCACAGATTTTTACGATAAAAATACAAAGGGAAAGAAAGGGATAAAATAATTAGAATTTCCCAATGAAAGGCAGGGACTTTTCCAAAAGACATCAACGCGCGAGTCAACCGTGTGCTCCTTCACCAACCACCATTTTAAATAGACCCCTGCGGTGGCTCATAATCTGATATGACGCGAGTTTCACGCTTTTTTTTCACCCAAAAAGTACACATATAGTACCTATACACAGTATACATATAGCTCATGGAAAGCGTTCGGTGACGATGACGCGAGTTCCATGATTTTTGTTCACCCAAAAAGTGCTCAACACGCCTTAAGAAGTTCTCACTTCAAAAAGTGAATGGAGGGCTTATAATTTACATTTTTACTAGAATTTTTACCATCCGTTGCAAAACTAAATAGCATGCATTTCATATTTTTCTGTGCTTTTCGTCCATAACTCGAAATATGATTTAATTGGATAACGGCATTATAGCTTGTGGACGCCCGCCAGTACTAATATCCTTAGTAATCCCTACTTAATATTATAAAGGCGAAACTAACTCTGTCTGTCTGTTACGTTTTCATGCCTAAACCGCTGAACCGATCGTCATGAAATTTGGCAGAGATATAGCTTGGGATATGGAGAAGGACATAGGCTACTTTTTTACGCGATAACCGACATACACGCGGGCGGAGCCGCGGACAAAAAGTAGTTGTGCCATATGGGGTGCAATAATTAACCTTGCTTTGTTCCATGAACTGCCGCTTGGGTTGTGAGGAATATCGTTCACAGGACATTCAGCTGTCATATTTCTCAATGGACATCGATTGGATAATGGGTGCGTTTGGCGATGACAGTCCAATGGCATCCAATCATCGGTAAGTAATCGTAACTGACCATTTCCTCATAATAACTCCACTCAGTGGTGGCCCAGTGCTGACAGCCACGTCTTACGAGTTGTAAATAATAATGATAAATGATTTTATTTCTGTAAGTACGTTTTAGAAACTCTTTTACACGTCAATCATATTTTTTAAACTAGATGAGGGCGCGTTTCAAACTCAGAGGTCTCAGTCTCTTTTATAGTCCAGACATAATCTTGGTCAGATCATGTGGATTGGTGTCTGATATGGTCTTTTGAGGAAAGGACCACACAGATTGAGTGGACCTGTCCTGTCAGTGCACGCATTTGTTAGTAATCATGCAGCTCAACTTAGAACGTAGGTTGCAGGTTCGAATCCAAATAAACGTGCTTAACTTCGTGTAAATAAATTTCATCACCACTGCTCTCAAAACGGTGAAGGAAAACATCTTGAGGGAACCCCGATGTCTTAAGAGTCGAAAATTCGAAGACAACTGAAATCTACCAACCCGCACTAGGCCCGTGTGGTGGGCGTTATATGCCGATTATGCAACTCAGCTGACATGTGTGACAATGTTTTTAACCGACTTCAAAAAGAAGGAGGTTATAATTTCGACATGTTTACATATATTTTTTATGCATGTTCGGGCATAACTCCGTCATATACAGGAAAAGTTTTTATCCAGTGCGCAAACTGTTACCGAATTCAGCATATCATTGTAGACCTCCCAGCGCAGAAATTTTTCGTCGGTTATACAAATAAAAATCAGCTGTTCCATAAATTTTGACCGCGTAGGTATTGCACTTTTCTATGAAACAGCTGATTTCTTTTATATAACCGATGAAAAACATCTGCGCTGGGGGGTCTAGAATGATATGCTGAATTCATGGTTACAATTTGCGCACTAAATAAAAACTTTTCCTGCAGTGTATTCCGGAAATCTGTTATATTTTTTTTTTGGAAAAACTTTTGTAAAATACTTTGGAATGACGAATTTAGAGTGTCTACAGAGATGCATCTGTCTAGCCGGTTCTCAACTACGTCAGGGTTAGTTTCTATGGAGGTTGAGTGAACTTTACACCCTCATGCCTCTATATAACTAAACAAGTTGCTTAACTACACAAGTATCGATCGAAAGCGCAAAGTTAATTACTATTGTGTGCAGTGAGAAGCCATAATGAGTTGGCTTCATTGCTTGTGAAATGGCTGACGTGACACAATAGTCATCATTTTGCATGTTAGTATGCAAGCCGGGTCTCAGCAGAATTGCGTCAGCTGTTTTTTCTGCAATAGGATAGCACAGCAGTGATGGTCGTGGATTTCAGCTTCTAAGTTCTGCGTTGAGCTGTAGGAAATAAGAGCCATTTTGGCCTCGCACAGGTTTTTATCTTTGATTCTTTTATTGTTTGCACTATTTTCTTGTGTGGGGTAGGTACTATAGCTAAAAAGTGAAAAATAAAATAAAAAATTCAAAAAAAAATAACAACCGTCTTCCAAAAAACACTACCAAGTGAAAAATTACTTTAATTTCGGAAGATGGTGACAAAAAATTAAAATACATATACAAAGTCACCGACTTCCGAAATTAAAGTTATTTTTCACTTTGTGGTGTTTTCTGTTTTTTTTTTTTTTTTAGTTTTACATAAAGCAACTGCGTTTTCGACGTCCACAGCCCAGTTATTTAGCAACACGATACACGTTAGACATCATTGGTAAAATTCCTTAAACTGCATAAGCCCAACCGTCAATCCATTGACACGCGAGTGAGAGAGAGACATTGTCTATCTGGCCTCCAAAACCAAGACACTGGAGAACCAACCTAGGCCCTTGGCAGGACTGGTTGTCAGACTTTCAGGCTTCAGACTATCCGTAACGACTGTCAAAGATCTACAGAATGACAGGTGGGTCCGACGGCATAAACGTACCTACTGTGGCACGGGGGACTATTTCATCACCATCATTTTAGCTGAAAGACGTCCACTGCTGGACATAGCCTCGCCTAAGCTCCGTCACTTCAACCGGTTTTATGCTTCCCATATCCAGTGGATTCCTGAGGCCTTCACAAGGTCATCGGTCCATCTTGTGGGAGGGGTCGCCTTCTAGCTCTACGTCTTCCGGTACGCTGTCGTCATTCCAAAACCTTTCGGCCCCATCGGCCATCTGTTCTGCGAGCAATGTGCCCTGCCCACTGCCTCATAAATTTGGCAACTTAACTCTAAGCATAGCCGTCTCCAGGTGACTAGTAGCCTTCTAATAACGCCCATTGTATGAAACGGATAGTCACCCATCTGCGGACTGATCTCAGCAATCGATGTTTAACCTTGATAGATCAAACCATGCGGCTTTTACTTGACTACAAGTGCAATATAAATATGGAAAAAAATAAATCACAGTGGAAATCGTACGATAGTTCTCGCTTCATACATATAAAGACGCGGGAAGTGGCAATCCGCATCTATTTATATGCACAAACTGGTGTAGAAACTAGTTCGACCGCATAACATTATCTTCATAGACGGTAGACACAGCGCTTATGTACTGCAGGGAATCTATATAATATGTTGCCACTACATAAAGAGAAAAATGTTTATTGAGATTGAGGATGATATTCTCGTAGCATGTATGTCTATTTCCATTTTCTTTTTTATATTCCTTTTTTACACGCTTTATATTAGCTTCACTTGTATGTTTGTTTGTTTGTTTGTTTGTATGCAACCGACTCCTTAGAGCGCGATTTTGACCCACCCTAAGCAGTCAGATTTCATTGAAACTTTGTAAACTTATCGAGGACCGATGACAATTCAATAATTTAATAAAAAAGGAAAAAAATATATAAAAAAACACGTTTTTGTAGTTAGCAGAACTAAAAAATTGAAAATAAATAATAGTTTAAAAAACTAAAAACACGCTTTAAAAACCAAACTAAAAAGAAGAAAATAATTTAATTCAATTAAAAAGCGTGGGGTGCTTGACATTAATTGATAATAAAAATATTTCAAAAAGCACCCCACGCTTTTTAATTGAATTAAATTATTTTCTTCTTTTTAGTTTGGTTTTTAAAGCGTGTTTTTAGTTTTTTAAACTATTATTTTAGTATAATTATTCTATCACATTAACATAAAATTTATATAATTTTTCTATTAATTCGCTGTACCAGTAGTTTCCTATTAATTGTTTAATGCACCGGGTGACGTCATTACGTCAAAGCCGGCTGTCCCTGAAAACCAGCGCTGGGGCTCTGTCTTGCATAGGGTCGCAGCATAATGCTGAGTGATAGCCGTTTTGCGTGGATGTGACGCATGTTTCCCTCAACCTTTTCTTATTTTTTTTATGTGTTCCTTTTCTTTTTGCGTTATGTTTACCGCAAATAAACGTTTTTTCTTACTTTCTTTCTTCTTCATATATAATATATCAGCCTATATTGTTCCCACTGCTGGGACACAGGCCCCCGCTCTGTGAGAGGAAGTGGGCCGTAATCCACCACGCGAGCCCAGTGCAGGTTGGTAGATGTCACATGTCTTAGAAATTTTAGTCTTCTATCATTGGAGCACGAGTAACTTCTATACTACTTGTATATTTGCGAGTTTTTTTTTAACTATGTCCATGTCGCTCGTACACAAACTTGACTAGATTTTCAAAAGAGGTGGGTAAAGATCGGCCTTTTTTCGCCCATCACAGTCATGAAAATTTAAAGTATAAATTATTGACGCCATGTTTTTACATTTATGTGAAGTTTAGGTATCGAGCTTTACATCTATGCTAAATTATTAAACAAAAAAATAGCATGTTATATAAATAAAAATCATCAAACTTGACCAAATAGCTTGTCCGCGAATCGGTCGGACAGTCCGACTGATTCGCGAACAAGCTATTTTGTTGCGTATATAACATCAACGCGCTCAATGCACCAAAACAAATGAATGCTAGTTTAAAAGCCTATTTACTGAGTCTTTGAGAGACTAAAAAATATAGTGGTACATACCTACATAAAGCGCTAATGAAAGTTAGAAAAAGTGCTTTAAATAACAAAACTTCAACGAATTTGCCAAGTTTGATGATTTTCGAAGTGAACACTTCTTTAGCAGCGTTGTGCACTTTTTTTGTAATGGGTAAAAAATTTTAAACTCGCGTCAGGACATGTGACCTGATCGAAAATTCGTAAGACGTGTGCACTTTTTTTTGTAATGGGTAAAAAATGTTAAACTCGCGTCAGGACACGTGACCTGATCGAAAATTCGTAAGACGGACGGAGAGGAGACAGCCGGCGCGGCGTAGGAGAGGAAGTATCCCCCTCTCTTTCTACGGCGCGGCGAAAATGTATGCCTGCGCCTGCTGTTTCGTTTAGGCGGCGCAGGACGCTTGCGCGAATGTTCGTGTGTGTTTATGTTACAGCGTGCCACGCGCATCCATGGATGGTGACAGCTGATGGCTCTGTAGTTGCCAGACTGTTGTGTATTCGTAAAATTCGTGTATAAAGTGTTTATGCACAACGTTAATATTCAAGTTTTCACTTCTGCCGGCACTCCCGGAGTGCAACCCGTCGTTTTTTTTAATATAACATGCTATATTATTTAAGCATCTAAGATAAGCTCGATACCTAAACTTCACATAAATGTAATAACATGGCATCAATAAATACTTTGAATTTTCATGACTATGATGGGCGAAAAAAGGCCGATGTTGACCCACCTTCTTTGTCAACTAGATTTCCCATTTCTAATCTGTCAGTCAAGCTCAACAATAGACTTAGCACGAAACATATTGTTAGGAGCCTCCAGATTGATCACTGGAGTCCTGAACGCTGCGCCATTGACATGCACCCTATTTCTGATATCGCAGCCCGGGGTCAGGATTTGTGCCCAGTTCATGGCAATAGATTCGCCCTATTACATGAGACCTACCTAAACATATTAGCTGAAATGGGAGTGTTCTCTAACAACACTTTTGCGGAAACCTTCGAGGAAACCAAGGCGTGATGTGATGTTATATTAAGGCCCATAGCATCCTCATCTCCCGTTTGTATGCTAAAGCACGACTGCCGCCCGCGCCCGCGCAGGGCCCCTCTGAGCCTTTATCTCAAAATGAGGATATTCCTTTGATTAATTTACAATTGTGCTTCGGTGATTCTGTGGTACCTCTAACTATCTATTTTTCAGTGTATTTTTTTTTCCAAATAACGAAGCCGTTTAGTAGGAGTATGGAATAGAAGCCAAAATATTGCGTGTTGGAAAATATTTTTTACAGCAAAAGTATTAACCATACAAAAAAAGTACTTCGGGCAAAATGATCTATATGAATCTATAGCAAAATCATATATTTTTCAAATCTTCAAGACAAGCCGTTAATGAGCAGTATGGTTTATAAAGTGACCGTGTTACGCTACCAAAAGGGACGTAGGCCCTTAAAGAAACATGTCGAGCTGGTTACCAACCTGCCTTTGACGCTGGACGCGCGCGAGTGCCTCACGGAAGAGTCCCGGCTTTCCCTCTGGGCTTCCCGGAGCAACCTGATGTACTCGTTCTCAACGGCGGCTAGTCCTCCGCCGGAGTTGAGTTCTACCCAGGATTCTGTAACAATAGGAGGAGATAAGTATATTTTTGAAGAATCACGTGTATAGACGTTGTCTTTTGCTTTAAAAAAAAAACGTTGCCCCACACTAGGAATTTCTCCTGTATTGTGGGTGCGTTTACAAACATTTGAACTCACATACACAAACAGCCAGACCCAGAACAATTACTTGTAGGTTATACAAATATTTCGTCGGCCTAATTCGTTAACCTGCTAAGTTCATTTTGACATAGTTTACAAGACAAAGAAAAATCTGAATAATATCTCTATTAATTTAGCAATCAAAATTCTGAAAATCCCGTTGGTTTCCATAATTTTTCTTGATATTTTAACAATATATGTAGCAGCATAACTTATACACATTTTATAAAATTTAGAAAAACAATTATTTAGCAGTTTGTCGAAAAATGGACTTAGCGGGTTAACGAATTAGGCCGACGATTTGTTCCGTGCGGGAATCGAACCCGCGACACGCAGCGTAGCAGTCAATCGCGTAACCACTACGCCAACCGTGCCGTCACCACGTGGTTTATAACCAGACTTAGCGTTTTTATATTAGTTTAAAAAATGCAATGCACTAAGTGATATAGACAACACCTACTCCCTGATTTAGGATGTATCAAAGTCAATAAAAATAGTTAAAAATAAAACAATTAAAAAACACGCTTTAAATAGAAAACCAAACTAAAAAGTACAAAATAAGGATAGTTGCTGATGTATTGTTGCTGATGCTGATGTTGTTGATGTATTGCTGATTCTAATGATTATGATTCTGTAAAGCCATATTTGATAAAATCAAATCAAAATCAAAATATTTTATTTCACATAAGCCTGCATGGGCACTTATGAAACGTCAGAAGCTAGGTGCACGGTTCCAATTTGTCGTTTCCTATGGAGAAGAGCCGGCAAGAAACTCCACGGTTACTCTTTTAAAAATAATTGGCTTTTACAATGTTTTCAAATTACAGTGATAATAGGTATGGGAGGACAGTGCAGGCCAGTCAATAAGTACCAGGTACTTAGAGGAATGAAAATACAGAATAGAAAAACGTCTACAAATCTAGTCTCTAAGGCCTACAACGTTCTCTCATTCACAATATGTAAAAGAATCTACCTATATAAAATGAATCTATTTGAACCAAGTGACATGATTTCGATGACAATCACTGAAAATAAATAGTAAGTAGTAAAATTGATGTATAATGTCAAATAATGACGAGAATATGTCAGACATTGTAAAAAAAATAATAATAATAAAAAGAATAAAAATTAACATTGCAATTTGGGAGCAGTTAATAGACTTTCACACGGTTTTGCTGTTAATGAGGTACCAGGGAAGCCACATGTGCAGAAGGAATTAATGCCAAACTTCCCTGTCTTCAACGTAGTCTTTTATCTTATAATATGCTTTTTTGATAAGGACACGTTTGATGTGAGTTTTAAACTTTCCATCGCTAAGTTCTGTAACCGACTTTGGCAACTTGTTATAGAAGCGGATACTGTTTATTAGAAATGACTTGCTAGTTTTAGTTAATCTAAATTTTGGAATCACAATTTCATCTTTACTACGTGTATTTAGATTATGGAAATCGCATCTTTTTTTGAAAAGACCTAAGTTTTTGCGAACATACAAGATATTTTCTAGAATATAAAGAGAAGGCAGAGTAAGTATATCAATTTCGTTGAATTTGTTTCTAAGAGACTCGCGAGGCCCCATTTTATAGATTGCGCGGATTGCCCTCTTTTGTAAAATAAAAATTGAATCTACGTCCGCTGCCGATCCCCACAGCAGAACGCCATAAGACATAATACTGTGAAAATAAGCAAAGTATACTAACCTAGCTGTGGCTACATCAGTCAACTGCCTTATTTTTCTTACTGCGTAAGCAGCTGAGCTTAATCTGCTTGAAAGCGCTCTAATGTGGGCACCCCATTGCAATTTTGAATCTAAAGTAATTCCCAAAAATACAGTTTCCGAAATAGCATCTAGTTTCTTGCCATCAAGTTTTAAATTAAGACCTACTTGGGGTACATTTGGTAGCGAGAACTTAAGACATTTAGTTTTGTTCGCATTGAGTAAAAGATTATTAGCAGCAAACCATTTCGATAGAACAGCTAGGCTTTCGTTGACATGTAAGACTTCCGTATCTTTTCTATCTATTCTAAAAATAAGAGAAGTGTCATCAGCGAATAAAATTATATCCGAGAAGTTAGCCATCAGATAGGGAAGGTCATTAATATAAACTAGAAATAAAAAAGGACCAAGAATTGAACCTTGAGGCACGCCCATCCTAACTAGAGACCCCGAGGATGTCGCCCCGTTAACGTTTACTTTTTGCTGCCTGTTTGATAAGTAGGAAAGTACAAGATCAGCAGCTTGTCCACGAATTCCGTAGTGGTGTAATTTACAGATCAGTGTATTGTGGTCAACGCAGTCAAACGCTTTTGAGAGGTCACAGAAAATGCCAATCGCATCCTGAGAACTCTCCCAGGATTCCAAAATGTGACTGATGAGTTTTACTCCCGCGTCAGTCGTCGACCTACCTTTCGTGAAACCAAACTGTCGACTATGTAAAATCCCATTTGAGTTAAAATGTGACAACATCTGGTCCAGCATGATTTTTTCATAAATTTTGCTCAATGCTGGAAGCACAGATATAGGTCTATAATTAGAGGGATCACTCTTACTACCCGATTTGAAAATTGGTACTACTTTACTATGTTTCATTAAGTCAGGAAACGTACCGCTGTCTAAACATTGATTAAATATGCCTGTTAGGACAGGGGCAATTGTGTCAATGATATTTTCAATAACCTTAACGGAAATCCCCCATAAGTCTTCAGTGTTTTTTATGTTAAGACTTTTAAATGCTGTTTTAATTGTGGCAATAGAGATGGGTTTGAATTCAAAACTTGGAATGTCCTTACTGAAGTTTTCTTTAAGAAGAGATTCAGCTAATACAGATGATGAGGGGAGACATTTCGTAACCTCTATTGGGATGTTGGTAAAGAAATTTTCAAGAGTCTCCGCAACTTTTAACTTATCTGAAATGGTTTCATTGTCAATTTTCAGAGCTAACTCATTCTGATCTCGTTGTTTTGTGTTTCCAGTTTCTTTGTTAATTACCTGCCACACAGCTTTTATTTTATTTTTAGAAATACTAATTTTGTTACTTATTAATTTAGATTTAGCTTGAGCACAGACTCTTTTGAATATCTTAGAATAGTTTCTTACATAATTATGAAAGGCCTGATCTGAAGTCAATGACTTTTCATTATACAAATTATATAAGATGTCTCTGCTTTTTCTAATGCCATCAGTGGCCCATTCACTAAATTTTGGTCTAGTAGTGATTGTAACTTTTTTTACAGGACATGCTTTATTGAATTCTTGGCATACTGTAGAAAAAAGTGTGCCATAGTTTACATTGGGGTCTTGTGAATCTAAAGTTGCTATTGAGAGATTGCTAAGAACATTATTATTAAACGTTTTCAATTTATTTTTAGTCAGTGGTCTCAATTCTATGGTTTTATCCAGGTGTAACTTTTTATCTAAGTCAAACGATACAAGCTGACCAGTATGGTCTGACCTGACGCCACTAATTAAAGATGAGCCTTTTATTATGCAATTAGTAAATACATTGTCTATGCATGTAGCTGTGGTTGCTGTTATCCTAGTCGCTTCATTAAATATACATTTTAAATTGAATGATTTAAACAATGAGATAAGCTTACTTTTTTCTGGTGAATTAACTAGTAAATCAATATTTAGGTCACCACACACAAAAACTAATTTATTATCTTTAAAAAGTTTACCTAATATTTCCTCCATAATTATCAAAAATGATGACAAGTTCGAGGCAGGTGGTCTATAAACAGATAAGAAAGTATGGCCCTCAACCTCTGCACATGCTACCTCACATAAGCGATCAACAGAGCAAGCAGTGATATCCTTTCTTTCCTTATATCTAAAACTACTATTACATAATATCAAAGTACCACCCCCTATCGAAGACCTATTGTACGCACTGGCAACTGAAAAATTATTTACATTAAACAACATTCTATCCGGTTTTAACCAAGTTTCACTAAAACATAAGATATCCATATGATATTTATCTATTAACATTTCCACGTCTAGGATTTTGCCAGAGAAGCGATTTATATTTTGGTGATACAGTAAAATACTCTTATTATGCTTCTCTTTTGTCGTGTCTAAAAGTTTAAAGAATTAATTACAGTATTATTAGAAGTACTAGATAATACTGTTTCGTCACTTAACCTAGTCTCAGTTAAATTATCAATAACTGCGTGTATATTGTAAGCTAACAAAGTAGCTAATACATGCTGACTTTTCTTGGGAAGAAACATATGTTCCCGATCTAATACAAAATCTCTAACAAAATTGTTAGTATCAAAATACAATAGACGGTCACTATGACGACATGTCAACAAATGCATTAAATTATTTAGCCTAAAAATGAAATCATTTTCTTCATCATTCAAATTATTTGAATATGGCAAAGCACATAATATTATTTTACCTAATTTTAATTTAAGTAGGGTGTCAATACCATTAACTATGTCCCTTTTAGATAAATTCAGACTGTTTCCAATTAAAAGAACTATACTTGTCTGCTCATTCAATTTTGTATTTTTTATTTTATGAACAAGCTCATTAAAATGCAGGTTATGGTAACAACAATTAGTTATAGTATGTTTAGAGCAGTTATTTAACAATGATCCAAAACCTGCTCCTAATCTATCAGAATAAACTAAAACATTACTTTGAGTGGGATGGACACTGTCTAGTGTATGAGTTACAATGGGTGAAGCGGCAGAAACAACATGCTGCGACATGAGAGGTGGCGGAGTGGGAGCACAACTACAGGTGAGATTGTTAGTCAGTGACTCATACCTCTCTGCATTGTACTTCACCAGATCCACCAACTCACAAGCCTCCTGCAAACGGTCGCTTAACATTTGTTGACTAGACTCATACTTACAAGATATTTCTTTAAGTGTATTTTCCCTGCTCAGTAATTCCTTTTGAAGGTTTTGTATGTCAACATTATACATTAATCTGCTTGTTTTCAACTTGTTATTACATACATTTAGTTGGCTCTGTAAGTTGAAACGTTCTTTCCTAAGATTTAGGTTAAATTTGTAAACGCTTTGTGTCTTCAAAAGTTTCTTATACTTTTTAATATTCTTACTAATTTTAATGTACTTCTTAATTTTATTATGACTAGTTAGAGTTGGACATCTAGTTAAGGTATCGTCCCCAGTCAAGTCTATGGCAACGGTGGGCTTCACATACTCCAATCCGGATATACTACCAACCAGCTCGTCAAAAAGGTTACTGGTGTTGGTAACCTGTTCGCTGTCTTTTAGAGAGTTGATAGTGGAAATCGTGTTGTTGGCCTTGCATAACTCTGCTTCAAGGCCTGATATCCGTTTTAGTGCCTGGTCATGAGTGTCACTGCAATGTTGGAAGTCTGACACTAGTTGACGGAGAAGGTGATGCTGGTCAAGTATGTCCATGTGCTGAGAGTGAAGTTCAACAAGCTGGCTCTTGAGTTGAGTGTTTTTGTCAATTATCTTCTTCACTTCAATCTCACTGTCCTCTCTTTCCTGTAGCAGCTGGTTGCATTCTTTTCTTGATGCCTCCAGCTCCTTCAGTGCTGCTTTCAGCTTGTCACTCATGTCACGAACGGTGGCTCCGCGGGTCATCATATTTAAAAGTTTCCCCAAGTGGCACCTGGAATGTGACAAGAAACAGCTAAGTGTATGAGGAAGCTAGGTAAGTTGAGAACTTGGGAAGATAGGAAAGTACGATTGGAAGAAATAGGTATTAAGAAATAAAATAACAGACAAAGGATGAAGTTTTGGAATAGATTTAAAAATAAAAATAAAAATGGAGGTATTAGAAAAACAAAAAAAAAAGGAAGTTATTCAATTTATTTTATTCTGGGGCTTAATTAACACAATTTTAACTGTTTACAGGAAGACTTTTATTACCATTTAAGACAATAACTGGGCTAGCTAATTTCCACTAAGAGAGTAGGTAATGTATGATTGTTTAAGGACGTGAGATTAGTACATAAGAAAGTTTTATCATTTCAACCATTCAATTAGTTTTAAACAAAAGTCAATCAATTAGGGATAAATATGTGTAAAGTAAGGTTTGTAGTGTTGGTTTATGTCTGGGGCAAGTGATTTCGTCTTCGATTTTGCTTCCACAAATTTGTCAAGCAAAAGGAGACATAAACGGTGCCGGTGTGTACTGGACGTTGCTCATAACCCTGAGCAGTGTTTTCAGATGTTGTATCGTGTGTAAATATTAGTAGAATAATGGATATTATAAAACAAAATACTCCCCGGGTTTGATGAATTCAAATCCGCAATCCAGTTTCAAAAGTTGACAGCCGGTAGATGATTTTTCGAAGTGTCGAATATTATGAATAATCACGACAAAAACACGGCACAAACACTGCGTGAGACACTTTATACTTCGATTCTAAGATAACAATAGTTTTAACATAAAATAAACACAATTTATAGTAATTTAGCAATTTTTAACTATTAGATCGTTTTTTTCACGACCTGTCACCAATGTTGCCAGCGCAAAAAGTCGAAGATACGGTCGCGAATCATATTTAGATCACCATACAACCTGACAGTGACCTGGAAATTGCAAAAAACGTAACAAAATTTGAATTTCGCGGGCTACCTTGGCGCTTCCACCTTAAATAACACGCTTTTATTAGCTTCACCTGTCTGTTTATAATCATGTTTGTTTGTAACCGACTCGTTTGGACTTGATTTTGACCCACTTCAAACGGTGAGATTTCATTTAAACTTTGTAGACTTATCGAGGATCGATGACAATTAAATAAATTTATAAATTTGTTCCTTAATGTAAAAAAAAACACGCTTTTGTGGTTAGCAGCACTACAAAGTAGAAAATAAATAATAGATTAAAAATCTAAAAAACACCCAAATAAAAAAAGCAGAAAATAATTTCAAAAAGGCGTGGGGTGCTTTTTGAGGTATTTTTATAATCAATTTATGTCTTTATTTGCCAGAAACACGGTACATAAAGGATATTATTTAAATATTTGGTTCAGCAAGTTTCGCCGACACAGCGGCATGCAAATAAAATCTAAAATTAATAATAGAATGGACTGCTTTTTTAGTTTGGCTTTTAAAGCGTGTTTTTTAGACGTTTTTATCCATAATTTATTTTTTTATGTAAAGACGCATGGTGTGCTTGATATTAGTGATTATAGAAATACCTCAAAAAGCACCCCAGCATTGTGAACAAACCGAATGGCTGTGATTATGATTTAGACGTTTTAGCGGTGTAAATACCTTCATCCCTATACACTTTTTATGTGAGACAAAGACGAAGAATTTATTCGTCGGATATGGTAGATACAGAGTTGGTCAAGTATAAATATGTTCAGGACACATCCGCCGCTAAAAGCGGCATACGAATATTTACAATAATTAGTAATTACACATGGGTGTAGAACCTAACTTTTAAACTATGTTTACTTTATAACACAATATAAAACACTATAAGGGCACAGTTTTACAATATAAAATAAAATAAAATAAAACACAACAATAATAAAAAACCTTCGTATTAATATAAAAAAATCTAATACCTATGTATAATACCTGTCTATTTATATTCAAAAAATTATTTTAGTGTATAAAAATTATTTTGGAGAAGCCAAGTTTTTACTTGTTTTTTGAAGAAATGTAATGGTAATTCTCGTATTCGTTTTGGAATATGGTTGTAAACTTTTATGGACATCAGATAACTGTTTCAATAGTGGAGAGTGCTGTTACAAAATTGGGCTGCTTCCAAGGCAGCATCTATCGAGCGGTTCACACTGAAAAAGACCGCATAACTTGGAGACGCGTCGTAAGTGGTCGCGATCTTCAACATTGAGGGAACGACGATAAAGAAAGATGGAAAAAGCCTCGGTAGATTGACTTATAAACATACAGGTGTCAAACTATTTATAGCCACTTTCCGAGTGAGAGATCACAATCCGTCATTACCAGCAGCGCAATTATAATTAATTACTAGCATGTCGATAACATCCGGTCGCAACACAATGGCCGCACGCGATTTTTTTACTGTATTTTTGTTATTACACGCTTTATATTAGCTTCACTTGTATGTTTGTTTGTAACCGACTCCTTAGAGCGCGATTTTGACCCACTTTAAACGGTCAGATTTCATTGAAACTTTGTAAACTTATCGAGGACCGATGACAATTCAATAATTTTAAAAAAAGGAAAAAAAAACACGCTTTTGTAGTTAGCAGAACTAAAATTAGAAAATAAATAATAGTTTAAAAAACTAAAAAACACGCTTTAAAAACCAAACTAAAAAAGGAGGAAATAATTTAATTCAATTAAAAAGCATGGGGTGCTTAACATTAATTGATTATAAAAATACCTCAAAAAGCACCCCACGCTTTTTAATTAAATTAAATTATTTTCTTTTTTTTAATTTGGTTTTTAAAGCGTGTTTTTTAGTTTTTTAAACTATTATTTATTTATATTATACTCTTCCACACATTCCATTCATGTTTCTTTGGTATTCCTTTTTTGACGTTCCCGTGGCCGACTTGCAAATCTCTAAATAGACTTCGAAGTTCGAACCCAAGTCGGCCGGCGCAAAGACAATCTCCACAGATGGGAGTTCAAGGACGGCTCTATCTCAAAGTGCGTATGCGGTTTCTCTCCACAGACTATAGCTTACCTACCATCCTGCGCCGCATGCATTACTTGTGCATTTGACGATCTTATGACTGCGTCAGGAGTCCGCGCAGCCGAATTTTGGGCCATAGATGTATGAATTTTTTGCCATCGATAGGCGAAAAAGACGAATGTCACAGTTCTAAAATCTTCTTCATGGCGTTTTCCTTCATCGTTTTAAGCGTGCATGCCCGTTCGCTCCACTGCCGTCGTCCCACTTGTGGGACAACAACCTATACCACTAATAATAAAGCTGCAAACGCAAACGCGCTAATCTCTGGAACCAGCAGCTGGCTTAGCCCGAGAACCGTAGAGAAGCGTTTTGTCATCGGAAGAGTAGACAAAAATGACGTTTCCGCGTAGACAATTGACAGTTTTGTACCGAGAAATGTTGACAAGGGATTTCTATTCTACGGTAGAGCAGAAAGAGAAAGCGCCTGCAGGACGTGTGGCATGACCACCATAGAAACGGGTTTTGTCGACTGAAGAATAGACAAAAGGACAGATTGTAGAAGATTTCCACCGTCTTAGCACTGCGATGTTAAAACTGATGAAAATAAATGTTTCTATTCTTCAGTCGACAAAAGTCTACGATGTCAAGCATGACGACCAATTTTTCTCTACTTTTGATACTTGGGGTGCAGAAACATTTTCACAGAATTATAATCATTAAAATCTGATGATTTTGGATATGATGATGATGATCTGAATGAACGCATCCATGTCAAGTCGTATAGAAAAAACTTTGTCTATTCTTGGTAAAATAGAGATAGAATTGGTCGTGCGCCTGCTGTAGGATTTGACAAATTCTTTTTGCATTTGATAGCCCTTTAGCAAGGTTATAGAAAAAACTCAAGTCAAAAAGAAATATTAGCGATGCGTGGCGAGCACAAACTAGTATAAAATAAAGCGGATAAATCAAACATCTTGTCACACATGAAATGAACCCCATCGTGCCCCATCTTATAAAGGTTAACGCTGATGATGATCTACTATTACTGTCAAATATCAATACAATATATAGTGATAAGGCACTCTCTCGGTTGACATTGTGTGACCTGTGATAGTGGGTAGACTTTGATATGCTCACGTCATGGTGGGCGGGCGTGTGACTGACGATGACGTGACGAGAGCTGAGCTGATTTTTATTTTATTTGATTATATTCAAGGAATCCTACAGCTAACCTGTAAGTAGCGTTCATAACAATATGAAATTGAAGGCCATTTACAAATTTCGGCAGATAAATACTAAAAATGAAAACAAAAAAAATATATTAGGTACAAAAACGAAGAAATAGTAAGTACACTATTGAGAAATCCAAACTAAAAATCATTTAGACGCAAATAATAACTTAAAGAAGCTTTTCATAAAAAAACTCTGGTATTGAATATATCCAAATCATGTTTACTAGACAGGTATGGCTCAAATAGAAATAATTAATTAGTGTTAATCTTTAGTCTGGCTAACGTTAGTACGTCAATAAGTTTAGTCAAGTGTCAAGTGCGTCAGCGTCAAGTGTCAGTCAGTCAAAGTCTAGTGTACTTATCGTGAAGTCACTGCAGTACTTATCTGTGCATTGTTAAGTGTTTGTTCATAATTTAATTACTTGTACTTGAATAGTGTTTAATTATGTTGTTGGTGATGCTTTTGATTCACTTAAAGACTCATTTATCGGGTAACGAGTTTATCAAATATTGTGTATAGGAATTATAGACTATTGAATGCTTGACGAAACTCAACTGGACAAAAATTCTTTAGTACAGTCAACAAATGCCAAAATTTCTATAGTAGGGACTGTAGGAGTCTCGCAAGGTATGGTGTTAGGTCACGTACTATCTTAATAGTTTTTGCAACGCCACAATCATCATCATCTGCCTGGCTTTTTCTCAACTATGTTTGGGTATGATGCTGTTAATGTTAGCTTGCATCATCCCACTGCTGGGCAAAGGACTTCCAGCTGTTTCGATCCAGGGCTAAAGTGGACCACTTGTCGTTTGTTTTCTCCAGCTCGCCCCGCCATCTTCTACGGTGTCTGCCACGACGCCTTTGAGTATCGGGGCTCCACGTAGTCGTTATTTTAGCTCACAGCTCACTGCGCATACGGCAGTCGTGGCCAGATCAGTCCCACTTCAGCTTAGCGGCTTTTTGAGTAACGTCAGTAATCTGTGTTTTGGAACCCAGTGTGGTATTGCGAATATGTTCTATCAATTTTACGCTTAAAATACTGCGCTTCATACATCCACGATAAAAGAGATATACTAAAACAAACAATATTATTTTGAAATGTGATAATAATATCAGCCTTTTACTGTACCACTGCGGGGCAAATGGCACTTCTCATACAGAGAAGACACGAGCATTGATCAATCACCATACTTGCTCAAAACGGGTTGGTATATTTGCTCGTTCAACACCTAGAGGTGGAAGTCCAATTCTCACTAAATCCCGGCGCGATATTTTACGTCACTGCCAACACGGCGTCAATGCAAATAAATCCAAAAGTAATGTAGTTATTCTCATATTACAATCAAGAACCACAGCACAACTAGGATTACATAACTAAAGAAATCATTCGATTCGATCGTGGGTAGATCATGTTCATAAATTACGTCCGTTAAAATAGAACCAGTTTCTATTATCTACACTAATATTATGAAGAGGTAAAGTTTGTGAGTTTGTTTTAGGAAGTAATCTCTAAAACTGTCAGACGGATTTGAAAAATTATTTTTGTATTTGATAGCCCAATTTTTGAGAAAGATTATAGGCTATTAAACATTACGCTACGACCTTGAGGAGCCGAACAAAATGAAAAAAAAGTTGGTAAGAACACTAAGCGGGCGATGGGATACGACGCAACCAGTCGGGGGCAAAGATTTCACGCGAACGAAGACGCGGACAGAAGCTAGTGAGTTATAAATGGAGATAAACCGGTATCTGGGAATTGGACTAGTAAAAATAAAAACATAGCCAGTCATGAAGACTGCCACCGAAAGTGAAGACTTAAAACTACGATATAAAAGTGGTTGTTTTTCAAATTAATATTCGTATCAAATTGTACGTGACTCCCTGCAACACGTCTTTCTCATAGCTACAGAATCAGAATTATGTTGTTAACATTAGCATGTCGGACTCGGTGACGTAAACCTATAAGATTTTTCCCCACCAAAAATCGCTCAACGCGCTTTAAAAGAAGTTTTCTCGTCAACAATGGTGGATTCACACTTTTATTTCTATGGGTCTTATTACCTGATACTTTAGCCACCCATAGAATAAGCAGTGTATATTGTTCCCACTGCTGGGACACAGGCTTCCTCTCTGAGAGAGAGAGAGTGAGATGATGACAGATGCCCATTATCCACCACGCGGGCCAAGTGTGCTTGTTGGATGTCACATGTCTTCGATGTATTGTTTCTCGTACATTTGTGTACTCGTAATGCTTTCCTTTGCTCTTTTAAGAGCAGTGGGTGCCAGGCTCAAGATCCCTAGCCTTCTTTTGGACTATCTTGCTGTTTTTGAAGAAAAACTTCTGAGCGATTTTTGGTAGAGGCAAAACTTATGGTACCTGATTTTATTTCTGTAAGTAGATTTGTAGAAACACTTTTACACGGCAATCATATTTCTAAAACTAGATGAGGTCGGCGTTCCTATCTGCCTACTCTGATAAGAAAAGCTGAAACAAACTCAGAGGTCACAATCTCTTTTAAAGTCCAGACATAGTCTCGACAAGATCATGAGGATTGGTGTCTGAAATAGTATTTTGAGGAAAGAACCACACAGATTGAGAGTTCGTGTCACTGGCTTGCTAATGTGACGTATTGTTTTTCTCCAAAGTTTTCAGTTTTCACTTCTATCGGCAGTTCTTCACTATTGCTGCCTATTTTTATTAGCACGCAATTTATAGGCTAACACCGAACGTAGCAATACCTAAGTGTCTACCTTTCCCAGACATATTAATAACCCTGACTTTGAGAGTTCAATGCACTGTGCTATCACACACACGTCTGCAACAAGTTTATGTAGATAAGAACATAATATTATGACTTATCATTTCTTTACATATTGCAAAAGTAAGAAAGATGTTTAAATAGAAAACAATGATATTTTTACACGCTTTATATTAGCTTCACTTGTATGTTTGTAACCGACTCCTTAGGGCGCGATTTTGACCCACTTTAAACGGTCAGATTTCATTTAAACTTTGTAAACTTATCGAGGACCGATGACAATTCAATAATTTTTTTAAAAAAGGAAAAAAAACACGCTTTTGTAGTCAGCAGAACTAAAAGTAGAAAATAAATAATAGTTTAAAAAACTAAAAAACACGCTTCTATAACCAAACTAAAAATGTAGAAAATAATTTAATTCAATTAAAAAGCGTGGGATGCTTTTTGAGGTATTTTTGTAATCAATTAATGTCAAGCACCCCACGCTTTTTAATTGAATTAAATTATTTTCTACTTTAGTTTTAAAGGCGTGTTTTTTAGTTTTAAAATTATTATTGTTTTGACTCTCACTTGTTATAGATCAAAATCTGGCACGTGCTAGACATTTTTCAGTGACAGTAAGGTATAAAAGAAACTATGGATGGATTGCAGGCTTAGCACGAGCACCGATTAGTCGACGGAAGAATAGACATGACTATTAACTAAATGATGTACAATAGGAGAAGATAGCTGTTTTTCTATTAATTGTCACAGTTATGCGATCTAAACGAATCATGATTTTGTAGATAATCGTATATAATAGGTCTTTACCTATGAAATTGCCGTTTTGTATGAAAAAATTTAAACGAATTTTTTTCATGTATTTTTTATTTGTATTAATCGAAGTAATCACCCATGCAATCAATGCATCTTTGCCATCGCAGTGGCAGTTTATTGATGCCCTTCTTAAAGAAATCAGCTGGACGGGAGGCAACAAATTCTTCAAAGGCATTTTGTACTGCCTCTCGGGTATTGAATTTTTTTCCCGCCAAGAAGTTATCCAAATTCTGGAAAAAGTAGTAGTCTGTAGGCGCAAGGTCTGGTGAGTAGGGCGGATGACGGAGAGCTTCCAACCCCAGTTCTTGCAACTTGGAGACCGTCTGCTGTGCAGTATGAGGTCGCGCGTTGTCGTGCAGGAGCAGCGGAGACGAGCGATTGACCAATGCTGGTTGGAGATGTGCCAGCTTCTCCATCATTGTGTTCAGTTCTTCACAGTACACATCTGCAGTAATGCTCACCCCGTTTGGTAAGAAGCTGTGATGAATCACACCGGCGCTAGACCACCAAACAGTGACCATCACTTTTCTAGGGGTAAGTTTTCGTTTAGG
Source organism: Antitype chi (assembly GCA_947359405.1). NCBI lineage: Eukaryota > Metazoa > Arthropoda > Insecta > Lepidoptera > Noctuidae > Antitype > Antitype chi. Next base: position 1,834,471 of record OX375837.1, read on the forward strand.
GCATTGTTTAGGTGCTGAACCAGGATCCAACCAACTTGCTGAGCGCTTGCGGTTATCAAACAGAATCCATTTTTCATCGCAGGTAACAATGCGGTTCAAAATTCCTTCATTTGTGTGTCTGTTGAGCAGTGCAAGGCACGTCTCGACGCGTACTTCGCGCTGACGATCATTGAGTTCGTGGGGCACCCATTTGTCAAGCTTTTTTACCTTGCCAATTTGACGCAAATGGACCAATATTGTTTTGACGCTAACGTCGAAAGCTGCTGCTAATTCAGCCGTAGATTGTGTATCATCAGCTTCCACAATCGCCTTTAATTCGTCATTGTCGACCAAAGTCTTCGGACGACCGCGAGGTTCATTTTTCAGGTCGAAATTTCCAGAACGGAAGCGAGCAAACCAATAACAGGTGGTGCGTTGGTTTGTTGTGTTAGCTCCGTAAACGTCGTTGATGTTGCGTGCCGCTTGTGCCGCGTTGCTGCCACGACGGTACTCATATTCCATAATTACTCGATTTTTTAACGTATCCATGATGACGAAAAAGATTGAAATGCGATGAAAATGTAACACTAATCAATAAACAAATGACTACTTTTGGAAAAAAAAATCCATGTTTTTAAAATAAAATTAATTTGAAATTAGAATTCTTACCCAAACAAAAATTATTTTGATTTGAAATGGCCAGTACTGCAAAACGGCAATTTCATAGGTAAAGACCTAATACTTACTCTGTGGCCGTCGAGTAGAAAGTTTGTTGTCAGTGTGATTTTGACAGTTTGGGAAGAAATATTCTTCTAAAATAGTCTACATTTTTAGAGACCTAGACAAAGATCGTTAGAAACGAAAGACAAAATGACAAATTGTAGAAGGATATCTACGGTGCGATGTCAAAAATGGATAAACGAAATGTCACTTTGTACTGAAAAAGCACTGTCTATTCTTCGTAGAAATAGAAAACGTCATGCTAAGCCTGCTGTGACAATGATGATATGGTTAGAAAGGTAGTATGAATAAAGTGGAGGCCACTGTCCCAGCAGTGGGAACATTATAGGCTAATAGAGAAGAGGCCAGCTCACGTACTACCGCTTCGTGGTATTCCGTACGTGATTTATTCTGTCTTTTTATACGTTTTCCGCGTTAAATCTTTCCAGAATTCTGCAAGACCCGTTCTGACTCATGATTCCAGTATTATACAGACAAAAATACATTTCTTTGTACTACAGTTCATCGTCTTTCATTAGCGAGTGAATGTGAACTTCTATTATCCCTTTGAAGATGTTTAGCCAACAATATGGTGCTAGATTTAGCGTAGTTGTTACATTTGTTATGAGAGGAACAGTGTTTGTTGTTTTATAACCGATTTCAAAAATCTGGAGGTTCTCAATTCGTCTATAGGTTTATTTTAATTTTTTTCATTAATATTTTTTTATTTATTTATTAACACCAACAAGTATAACATCTAACAGTTTCCCAAAACGATGTTATACACACATATTAAACTATTTATATCTATATAATACACTCTAACATAAAATTAAATAAAACAAAATATTAAATAAAAATTTCAATTTCAAATAAAGCCTTCTGCAATGCACCTTTGTGCTTCTGATAAAAATTTCGGCAGGTCATCGAAAATATCTTCCGTCGGCATATTATTAATAATACGAGCGGCCCTTGACAAAGGGGCAAACTTTAACAAATTTGTCCTAGCCCATGGTATCTCTAACAAATGGACTCTTGACCTCAATCACGCCTGATGGAAAGCGATTGCTGAGGTCTATGATGGATCGAGCGTGCTCAGAAGATGCCTGTTCACTCTTGTTTTGAAGGAAGACGGGTTAAATGTGGAAGGGAACACAGACGCACAAAAATGTACACCTCGTTTTTTTTTTGACCTTGAGAGGCTGTGATTACTTAACCGGGCTTTCCTGGAGCTTCCATTAAGAATTAACTTAACGCCTCCAGCCAGGGCTTAAAAACTAAATTACATACTAGGCGACTGCACATTGAGGGCACCCCCTGTGGGGTACGGGCCTCGGCTCAGGGCGTCACTGTTAGGGGAACAGCAAGTGGGGACAGGCTGGATCAAAATATTGGCATTATTATTATTAATAGGGGAATTTAACTCTACTGGCTCAGCTGCAGCGCGGGCTGGCGCTTCAACGAGCAAGGGTCGGTCGGGATTGACACCTCGCCACTGTCTTTTACTCTTATAGCCATCGACGTTAATACTAAGAGTTTTCCTCATTCCTCCGTAAATCCGTACCATGAAACCCGATTTCGGCGTAACTTTTCAGTCACCAATGCCATTTTCAGACTTCCTCTAATGCACAAATTTCCTCCCAAGTCTATTCCAAAACTCAGGAGGATATCTAAGGTTATTTTCGTAACCTAGACAGGACATAAAAGTATAGCAACAACCGATTAGTATTCAACAACAGTTGGCATGCTCAGTAGGCGGAAATGGATAACCATTGCATGTTGAATGAGCAGGCAATTTTGCACGTCTAGCTGTGCTAAAATGATAGCTTTACGATATTGGTTTGGTATTTAAACTATTTTTTGTCATCCCACTATGAAGGATTTAGGGTCTCGCAGACGCGACATTTATATGAGAAATAGTTCTGCACAGTGACCCCTCGTTTCTCCATTTTAGACATCGCACCGTAGAAATCCTTCTACAATCTGTCATTTTGTCTTTCTTTTAACGATCTTTGTCTAGGTCCTTTTTACACGCTTTATATTAGCTTCACTTGTATGTTTGTTTGTATGTAACCGACTCTTAGAGCGCGATTTTGACCCACTTTAAACGGTCAGATTTCATTGAAACTTTGCAAACTTATCGAGGACCGATGACAATTCAATAATTTAAAAAAAAATGAGAAAAATGAAAAAAAAAAGGAACAAATTCACGTTTTTGTAGTTAGCAGAACTAAAAAATAGAAAATAAATAATTTTGTGTATTTACTCTTTGTCGACAAAACGGTGCTCGTGCTAAGCCTGCTGTTGTGTATTATAAAATATTGACACACAGAGATCTCTCAAAAGGATAATGACTAATGAAAACAAAAGTTTCTTTCCAACACCCAAAACAGTTGAAAAATTATTTAATATACAACCTTACTAGTTTTAGTATATGCGAAACCCGAAACACGTGTTTAGTATTTTTATGAACAAAATCTATGTACAAAATTTCAAAACTGTTTCATGAAAAATCACAAAATTATGATCTTGTTATGTTACCTGGTTGTCTATATAATATAAACATGGTCACCACGCGGCCACCCGCGCCGCGCGCGCCTCCAGCGTCGTATTGTGCTCATTGATTAGGCAATAGGAACCTAACCGTACGGCGATTGTATTGTAATTAATTGGCGATAACATTTTCCATCACACTTGCAAAACTTTTTTGGGGAAATATATAACTAACCTGGTCTAAATATTATTGGAATCGATTCAGTTACTTATTCTGAACAAACTCTATTCAGGTTTCGCATATACTAAAAATAATGTTGTTCAATATTTCAAATAATTTAGCATATCATTCTAGACCTCCCAGCGCAGAAAATTTTCGTCGGTTATACAAAAAAAATAATCAGCTGTTTCATAGAAAAGTGCAATACCTACTCGGTCAAAATGTATCGAAAAGCTGTATTTTTTGCGCTGGGGTGTCTAGAATGGTATGCTGAATTCATGGCACTAAATAAAACTTTTCCTGTATACAACTAAGCCAGCTACTATTGTGATAACTTTCATGAATATAGAAACAAAGTCAATGGCCGTTATTAAAAATAATTACAAAACTTATTATCAATGTCGACCCGGTTATTAGGCGTAACGGAATAGAGCATGACGTGATAAGACAAGCTGAAAATATTGAATTTAGTCACAGTTGTTATCTACGAGTAGTCAGAAATCCTCCGAAAGTCTCTCATCATTATCATCATTTCAGCCGAAATACGTCAAATCAAATCAAATCAAATCAAATGTTTATTTGCAAGAAATACATTGTTGGTGAAGGTGAGATATTATAACCTAAGCGTAATTGTATTCTGCCTGCAAGCAAGCGTGCAAATTTTAACTAAGTTTACATTACAATTTATATTTCTATTGAATTTTTAAAATTTATATTGTTTATTTATTTTGTTTGTCAAGTATCCGTTGATTACACTCACAGATGTAAAAGGTACCATTTTCTACCGCTTGACCGTAGACGTCATATAAATGATATATGTTACTTGTTTAATATCGCAAATGGTTCAATTGACTGTCCTGAACTTGTTTCAAAATTAAAGATTCGCACTAATCAGATGGGGCTGCGACAGCGACCACTTCTTCAAGTACCTTATGCAAACACTAATTATAGGCGTAATGTATATTTTCATAGAGCCAGTCGTAGTTTTAACGAAATTTGTTGTGAGGAAGGCATTGACCTTTTCTGCACCAATGCAAGTACACTCAGGAAGCTCTTGGCAAAGCCATTTTTTGTACAAGATGCACCTGCCGGCATTTGAATTGTTTCTTTTTCTTTTTGAGTGATAACTTTGTATTTATCTGTGGGGGCTTGTAATTAGCAATTTAGTTTTATATTATTGTTTTTTAGAATGTAATTAGTCTGTAAGCCTTCCCAAAATAAAAATAAAATAAAAATAATCATTATATTACACTAACTTAAATTTGTATGTTCCATATAATCCTTAATGCTATAAAAACAATACTTTAGAAGCCATTCTGTCAATTTTGTCTTAAACACATGCTGGACATAGGAAAACTTCCCCAAGCTCCGCTACTTGGACCGGGTCTGTGGTTCCCGCATGAAGCAGATGCCTGGGGCCTTCATAAGGTCATCGGTCCACCTTGTAGCGCACAGGTGGCAGTGGGCACATTGCTAGTAGAACAGATGGCCGACGGGGCCGAAAGGTTCTGGAGAACGTAGAGTTGGAAAGACTCCCACAAAGTGGACCGATGATCTTGTGAAAGCCGCAGGAATTCGCTGGATGCGGGAAGCACAGAACTGGTTGAAGTGGCGGGGCTTGGAGGAGGCCTATGTCCAGCAGTGGACGGCTTTCGGCTGAAATGATGAGTCGCCTATAGAAAATAATGCATTATTATACTCTCTTCTACCGGTGTAGTACCGAAGGCTCTCACACAAAGTCTTGAGACTCTACACATGCCATCTCACACACTTTACATGCTCCAAAAAGCCACCATTCTCAACACCTGTCGTATCACACGAAAGTTCCTGACTTCTTCTACACTATCATCCACCTTTTCAAATTAATTTCCCCTTACACACTTGGTTCCGGCCCGTGTGTAAGGTCGTAAACTCTCATAAAAGAGAAGAAAAATAAAGAACTCAAAATAATAATAATAATTTATTTATTTCAGACAACATGATCCATTTTTTAGTAAAATAGTGCTTAAAACTATGTTAGTTCACACATAAACGCATACAATTTTGAAAAAAGGGACAGTCATACCTATCCGCAATCACACTCAATATGTGCAATGTGTGCAGTTGAATTACACGATTTGACAGTGGTCCCTACTCCCTATATGGTTTTACCCGTCCAAAAAAAGTTAATTAATGAGCTGTAGGAGTCACTTCGAAGTTTCGAACTATTTTCGGACGGGCCCGTATTTTCGTTGACGGAGTTAGAGAGTAGCCCCCTTGATTCCGACGAGTTAATTCGAATCGAATCGACTACTAAGCCGAAATACCAGATCGTGAATGATAAAATCCCACCGCATTATTTTTACGTTTGTGCAAACATGGTCTAAGAGAGCTACTGAAATTAATAATTAATACGCCTTGTAATGAATACCAAATGTTCGTGAATGAATTAACCTTGGAACAAATGCATGCTCAGCACCAGACCGCGTCGGAAAGTAAACAATATTGCCTTTCATTATCTTTCAATTAATATTTATTATCGAAAATATTGTGCGCAATTCAGCATAAGGCGTGCGTGACATCGCCAGTCTTTTTAATTTCTTCAAAATGGAGAACGTTCTCAATTCGTCTGGATTTTATTTATTTACTAGCTGTGTCCGCGTGGTATCAAAAAGTATATAATAATAATAATAAAAAATAATAAAAAAGTAGCCTATGTTACTACATACTTATTACATCAGCTATCTGCCAGTGAAAGCCCCGTCAAAATCTGTCCTGCCGTTTCAGAGATTAGCCGGAACAAACAGACAGACAGTCAAAACTCGCCGACCTGCACCCTAATTGCGTAAGACACGATCAGTTATAATCTGTTTCATTTTGACAGTTCAACAATATTCATTGCGTTATTTAGTTTTTTTTTGTTGTTTTGATTTTAATTAAACTTTTAACGTTAAAGTAATACTAATCAATGAATGGCTCACGTGGTCGAAGTTTTAAACCGTTTTAAACAAATTTAAAATGGGTTTTAAACCACGGATATTAATTTAAAACGGTTTATTTACAACTAGCTTTAGCCCAACGGCTTCGCCTGCGTCAGGTCTGAATTAATTCCACGGGAACGTACCCACCTACCAGGATAAAAAAGTCTTATGGTCCCAGGTTATAAATTTGTATGCCAAATTTAATCGAAATCCGTGCGGCCGTTTTAGCGAGATTGAGTTGCAACAGTAGTTATAAAAACGTCGCATAAAGATAAGTAATGATTAGCGACTGTTTACCATACTTTTTTGACGTTTAAACATCTCTTAACTTTAAGGGCCTACGTCCCGTTTGGTAGCGTAACACGGTCACTTTATGAACCCTACTGCTCATTAACGGCTTGTCTTGAAGATTTGAAAAATATATGATTTTGCTATAGATTCATATACTTAGATAATTTTGCCCGAAGTACTTTTTTGTATGGTTAATACTTTTGCTGTAAAAAATATTTTCCAACACGCAATATTTTGGCTTCTATTCCATACTCCTACTAAACGGCTTCGTTATTTGGAAAAAAAATACACTGAAAAATAGATAGTTAGAGGTACCACAGAATCGCCGAAGCTTAATTGTAAATTAATCAAAGGAATATCTCCATTTTGAGATAAAGGCTCAGAGGTGCCCTGCGCGGGCGCGGGCGGCAGTCGTGCTTTAGCATACAAACGGGAGATGAGGGTACTATGGGCCTTAAAGCAAGTAATGATTAGCGACTGTTTACCACACATTTTTGACGTTTAAACACCTCTTAACTTTAAGCAAAGTTTATAAATAGGAGGGTTAATAATATTAGTTGAACTATAATATTATCCTTGACATTACCCGCACAACTTATGATACCTACACTGTACAAGCACCAACTCAGTCAGTACGTTATCATTTCAGTGTCTGCGAGGCCCGGTCATAGTTCTGATCTGACATTTACAACAGGCGGCTGATAAGAGGTGATACTAGAGTTTTTGTGTCTGAGCAGACAATGTATTGATTTGATGTTCAAATAATTTTGTTATATGGTATTACTGAAGATAACTGAGCTGTGATAGTGGGTTTATTATTGTGTTACTTTAAAATATGTAGTGGGACTTATGGTACTTAATTAAAAATGAAATAATAAATCATTCCCGTTCGTCCCACTAGCAATATCAGTGGGATGAACGGGAATAAATGTAGGTAGTTCGTCCGCGTTCTGCGCTGGGGGGTCTAGAATGATATACTGAATTCATGGTTACAGTTTGCGCACTGGTTAAAAAAATATCCTGCATAGCAATGAATTATAATGGATTATTTTGTAAATAAAACTAATCAAATACCTAATAATATTTACCGCAAAACACATACCGTAAACCATTTTCCTGCTAAGCGTTGAATATTTTTATCAGTAAACAATTTAATTAATTAGCTGTAAAACGTTATTGACGCGTATTTCTGACTTTTAGTAAACTAGGAACATTTTAATAATGAACTGGTTTTGTCCGCAGCTTTTCGAAAACGCTGCCTTTGAGATATAACAAAACAATGTACTTAGGTATACTGGCATAATTCCTCTTTAATAAGCCCCTAGTCGCGGGCTCGAACTCACTGGTGGGCCTGGCTAAAAATGGGTTATTGTAAACTCACCACAACGAAAATTTGCCACATTTAAAAATATTGGTTAACTTGCCACAGTGACAAAATAATTCACAACAGGTATAGTAAACTCGTCACAGGTACGTCAAACTTGTTTTAAATGTACCGACAGTAAAACGATATTAGTTCTACATTAGTGTTTAGTAAAAGTAATGTAGTTTCAGAATAAAGAAAAAGAAGAACGATTTTATGTAATAATCAGTTTAATTGAAAGTAAAAGGCGTGATTATATAGATAGATAGATCAGTTTAATTGGATAAATCATAGATTTAAAAAGGTTTAACTATGTTTTAAAATAGGAATTACTAACGGAAATAACTAACTTTAGCTTAATTACAAATCACAGCATTTTGTACTACACAATCAAACTTACAACTACATTGGTACGTAATATAAAATGTAGAGACGTTTATCTTTAAACACAGTTAAAATATAAGGTAAAATCATTATATAGTAAAAAAAAATCACAGTTTTATTTAACAGGTCCGACTTAAAAGTTTAAAATATCTAACTTTGGCTTAATTAAAAATCACAGTCAAACTTACTATTACCATATGAAGAAAACACACTATTTAGTTTAAGATCACAGTATTGATAAAATTGTACATCAGTATTATGTAATCAATTGGCATATTATTACAATTGTTGCAATGCAGCTGTTTTTGCTATTATTTCGGTTGGAGTGTAGCCTTAGGGGCACTATGGAGCGAGGACTTAGAAAAATTTGGTTTTTTGGCCAGAGTGTCGTTGTACCTTACTTGAGGGAGCGCTTGCTTCGCAGTCACTAATTATATGAATTGTTTTTTTGTTTTTATGAATTAAAACGTCTTCTTTAATTTTATTTATAGCGGTGTGTACCTGCAAAGATATCCATAGGTTAGGTTTTTTTTTTTTTTTTTTCAGGGTGGGAAATCATCAAATGACTTCTCCCGCTCTGTGCGGAGCAGGAGGGCGTGTCAGACTTTTACTGACTAAAACCCACCCGTGTTCCCTCAGTTGCCCGTGTGCCAGGGGCGACGGTATCTCTTTCGAACAACCCGCACCCCTGGCAGGCATCGGCCCTTGCGGACCCCACCAGTCCGGCGCACCAGGACACATGGCACGCCGTGACCACCCCAGGAACCAAGTAGCACAAGGGCCCCAGACTACCCTGGCACCCTTGGCTCCCTTGGCCCCCTGCGACGGGTCAGCACAGTGGCCCCGCCGCCTACCACTTCTCGGCCGCAGGGGATAGGGAGAGCGGCCAACGCTATACCGACACTCCTCTTCCCCTGCGGCCCCACCGCGTCCGCCATCAAACGGTGGCGGCCCTGTCCAGGCCACGGAAGGGAAGAGCGCTACTCAAAAGTACCGGCACTCCTCCTCCGCCGCAGCCTGTAACCCTCAGCCGCGATGCCTCCCATTCGACATCGCGGCCCGCCTCAGTTGCGGTGCACCTCACCGCAACCTACTTTTTGGCCGCTACGTCGTCGGCTTGGAGACCAAAGCCCTGACGAGCGGCCCCACTTTTGGGTTCCTCTTCGCTTCACCGTGGGAGCGGACCACGGCTACTGAGCCCCCCCGCAACGACAATGCGGGAACCCACTGGGGGGGATCCATAGGTTAGGTTAGGTTAGGTTAGCCACCCCCCCGGTGGGTTCCCGCATTGTCGTTGCGGGGGGGCTCAGTAGCCGTGGTTTTCCGCACCCACGGTGAAGCGAAGAGGAACCCGAGGAGGGGCCGCTCGTCAGGGCTTTGTCCGCTAAGCCGACGACGTAGCGGCCAACCAGTTGCGGTGCCGCGGGGCGGCATAGCAACTGGTGCTGGGGGTAGTGGGCCGCGGCGGGAGAGGAGTGGTGTATGGAGATCGCCACTTTCCTCACCTTCCGCGGTCTGGACGGAGCTGCCATCGTTGGATGGCGGACGCGGTGGGGCCGCAGGGGAGGAGGAGTGTCGGTATTGCGTAGGCCGCTCTCCCTATCCCCTGCGGCCGAAAAGTGGTAGGCGGCGGGGCCACTGTCCTGACCCGCCGCAGGGGGACCAAGGGTGCCATACACGGGGTCGTTTGGCACCCATGCGCTGTCTGGTGCCCGGGGTGGTCCGGCGTGCCGTGTGTTCTGGTGCGCCGGTGATGGGGGTCATTCCCCTGAGAGGAGGGTCCGGTGACGGACAGCCGCGGCGGGTTCGCGGATGGCTTTCGCGTTCCCGTGTTCCCGCCATAAGCGGCACTGGAGGACACCGTGGAGTTTTAGTGGGTTAGAGTCCCACATAACTGCGCTATCTCCCCGTGGTAGCGCAGTATGCATGAGCATTTCTCCACGTAAAAAAAAAAAAAAAAAAAAAAAGGTTAGGTTAGCCAGGCATCATCAATATCCCGCTTTCTTACATGAGCCAATGCAGCACACATAGTTACATGTTTTTTCTCTTCGCTGGTGTTCAGTTTCAGTGTCAGGCATGTGCTTTTTTGCCAGTGCCTGTTTGAAATGAAAGTTACAACCTTGCAGCTGTATCTCTGGAAATGCTATTTTTATCGCATTTATAACGGCGACTTTAAAATCTACGATCATTGTATGTGGTTTCCAATTTGGTAAATTCTGCTTTATTAATGAAAATAAATTTAAATAAGACCTTTCTTCTTTATTAGGCATAAGAACATAGATTACTGGTACATATATGTATATAAACACTATTACTCACTACACTAGTATGTATTATTAAACACTTCTACTTCGTTTGCTATCGGTACTTTTAAAGCTGTGGCAAGTTTTCGTGAGACAGATAAGACTGTGGCGAGTTTACTATAATTTTTACTTGTGGCAAATTTTCATTATGGCAAGTTTACAATAACCCCTAAAAATCACGCTGTCTCACCAGGCTTCGTGTCCGACAGAGATAGTATCAGTGATGAGCAGTTAGACGCTAGTCTACACGCACAACGTTATTGAGTGAGATGCAGGATCATTTATAGTAAAAAAAGTCGCGAAAATATTAAGAAAAATCCTTTGGAAGATCGGGTTTTATGAAAAAGCCAATGCATAAATCAATGACCAATATCGTTTATTGAACTTTTCGATGATTGAACTTTGTCGGTACCGACTTGGTTTTGGAGATTTTACACTTCTTTTATTACTTAAACACGCCCAAAGTTAAGTAAAATTAGCAAGAAAAACGAATCTTTGTTGGCTGCTAACTTTTTAATGGGTTTTTATTTTAGTATTCTGTTTCCGTACCGACAATATTAATAATGAGACAAAACGATATGACATTTTTCTTAGGATGTGCCATGTCAGACAGTGGAGTAAAACACTCCTGAAGTTTGTATGCAAAAAATGTGGACTAGGTTCACCTTAGCTTAGCTTATGAGAACATTTTTTTTAGATGCACACCCATTATAACATCTAAAAAAAAACTCAATTACGCATTTCCTACTGCACCTTCTACAAAAAATACGCCCATTTTCTACGTTGCAAAAATGAGGACAAATTTTATGTAAAACCTGGTCCTCCTAATTCATTCCGATCCAGCCCGACTCTTACTGCCCCCTTCCAACGACGCCCTAAGCCGAGGTCCGTACTCCGCAGGGAGTGCTCACCGTAGAATACAACAGTTCTCGAGTTAAGCCTGCTGGCTGGAGGCCTTTATTTATTGTGGCAGCCACAGGTAAGTCCGGTTAAGCAGCCGACAATCTCCTAGGTTGCTGCGAAATGTCGTTCCCAAAAAAGAAATATCTAACAGTAGATATAATCTACTTGAATACATTTAGTTTGCCGCGTTGGCAAATTAAATTGAGAACCGGTTTCCAATGAACTTTTTCCAAGCTTTTATTTTCTACTTTTTAGTTATGGTACCTACCCCCCACCAATTCGTATACCACTGCATGCTATGCAAACAACAATGACACGAAGCAGAAGAATGTCATCAAGATACATAAAGTGGATTAAAAGCGTACCTATTATCGAGTCTAACGAAAAAATTACCGAAGCAAAGTCAATAGAATGGGATCACCCCTGAAGCATACCCTATTCATCAAAAAATAATATTCGAAAACCATCTACAATTAACGGAGGTATCGCGGAACAAACATAGTACAAATAAACCTACAGACGAATTGATAACCTCTTCCTTTTTGAAGTCGGTTAAATCAAATCAAAAGTCAATTATTCAAATTAGGCTGAGAATCAGCACTTTTCGAACGTCAAAATACATAAGACAGTCCCCGTAAAAACGCCCACCCGTCACCACTTTCTAGTGCTTTAGCTGGGAAGAAGAAGTAGCGGAACAAACTCCCCAGCAGCACAGCTGTCTGTTTAGTCGGATAGACTTGATTCTATACATACATAGATAAAGTAATATAAACATTACGAGACATAGAACATTAATTAAATAATTAGTCATACATATGTCAGCCAGCCATGCCAATATACCAACAAATAAAATGAAAACTTAACTCGAGTACAAAGAACAAAAATCTAAATAAAGAATAATACCAAATTATGAGCCTCCTGGTATTAAAAAAAAAACGATTTCAATCAATACGTAAGTATCAATCTGTCTAACGTTTTCAAATCCACGTGCCTCAAAACTATATATTTATATGAATCAATATCATCAATTTAATACATCCATCATTTGACCTTGGAAACGTGCCAAAAGATATAAAAAAATACCTGCAAACGACCACTTTCGATTTCAAAAGTCAATACACTGAAATATAAACAAAGGATTTATTTACCAATTTCATCCACCGGAACAGAGCTCAGCGGCTCCATAGCCATCATTAACCACAATAAATTACAACCACACACAAAAGAAAAATATCCACAAAAAAAAAACAACACTTGAAAAATATCAACTGCGTAAAAGGGCACTGATAACTCCGAGCGAGACGACCGTCCACCTTGACGGTCTGCGCGGTACTGCGTGGAAGTTGAAATTTCGAATTGAGAACGCGTGGACTGGTGAGTAAACAAAGCGATGTTGCGTCGGCGCACGTTGTTGACACACAATAGTCTGATAGTCATACAGAAGGTTTGATTTACGGAAAGTTATAATACTGACGTATTGTTTGACGTAGGAAAACAAAAATATAATTGATGCACAAACTGCAGCTACTCGTGTGAGTTAGGTTTTGATGACAAATACAATGCATAAAGAAAACGGTCTTTCTTTCAATCTCATTGTTAGTCGCACGTTGACACGGAAGTAATAATTTCGCGGCGAGATTTTTTCGCCCACTGTATCTTGGCGCTATGACTTCGTTTTTACAGAGTCCTTTCTGACTCTCTTTGTTCTTGCTTGGCTCCTAAGGGTCCTGGCGCGATGTTAAAATGCTAATAGTCTTCCACAAGAATTGGGCCATCAGATGCTAAAACAATTTTTCAAATCCGACTGGTATTCCCAAAGATAAGCGCGTTTAAACAAAAGAAAAAATAAACTCATTAGCTTTATTATATTATATAGAAATAAGTAGATGAATTTTCCAACGACATCACTAATACGACTAAACACGTTACGGTGGCTAAATTTAGACACACAGATTAATAGAATGTCAGCCGATTATCTAGTAGCTTCTACAAAGAACAATCACCTATTGGTAATAACATTGTACAGTAAGGTAAGAATATATCGGGTGTAAAAAGACCCTTTCCGAAGCCGAAATCCACATATTCTACCCATTATTTGGATCATTTTTTTCCACTAGACCATACCTGGGAATCCACTGGTTCTGAAGATATTGAAGGTCAAAGTCGCATTTTTTTTTTTTACTTTTTTGCGTAAATGTATTCCACGTGTTATTACTAAACTTTTTTCCAAAGAAACATTACCAAAATTTTCAATTTTTCTTAACAAATTACACATTTGAAGTTACAAAAACGCAATGAACATCAAACGCACACTACCACGTCACGACTGCCTACGACAACAAGCGCACGATACAGTGTCACGTGGTCTTGAACGTTACAACGACCCGTGTTTGTAACAGCTGATCGGTTGTTAGTGCCTACATTTCGTAGTTACATTTGTTGCGGTTTCTGATTTCAAAGACGTTGATTATGAGTTGCAGGCAAGTCAGTTGTCTGTAATGTCGAAGAACACGCCCTTGTAAGTACTATAAGTAGGTACATCTTATCACTAAACTTCTTGCAGATTCAATTAAAAATGTTGACGAAGTTGGTCCTCATTCGTTTCGTTTACAATAAAAGTAAACTGCTAGTCTAGTGCGTTATTATTCTAAGTGCTTACTACCTACATTCAAGCAAATAATGAAGAATTAATTTTATTATTACTGCACAAATTACCTACCTACCTATCAAAACCACTTTTTAGTTTGAGCTATTCATTCACTAACATAACATAACATCACGCCTTGTTTCCCCGAAGGGTTCGGCAGAGATGTACCTGTAGCAGGTACACCCACATTTTACCAGCTATGTTTAAGTTCCATGTAATAGTGGGCGAGCCTATTGCCATCAACCGGGCAGACATCAAGACTCCGGGCTGCTACTGAGAAATTTCAGATAGAAAAATCAATTAACACTGCCCAACCCGGGAATCGAACCCAGGACCTCATGCTCAGCAGTAGCGCTTGCAACCACTAGACTAACGAGGCAGTATTTATTTACTACTTATGGTAAAAATAAAGGTTTATTCACTTTATTCACACAAAGCCATACCTACTGCCAATAGGGTGGATATTTATTTATTGTAAATAAACGTGTATGCTGGTAATAATTACATAACTGCAATTGAAGTCTGGGAGACTTCTTTTAGTTTTTTTCTAGATTTCGTCATCTTACATTGATTATTTAGGTAACCTTATGATAGCCCTTAAATAATTTGATTGACGTATACGTCGCGTCGTATGACGTATTACGTCTTCCGTTTACGTTTCCATAATTTGGTAGATCCTAATAGCGCAATGATATAAAGATACCTAACGTTCCGATCGCGCGCGCTTCGCATAGATCAAAGAAAGCCGCGGCTCCTTTATGCCTACCGCGACGTTTCCTGAGGTAGCTGCGCGGTGCGCGCGGGGGTGTGGTGACGTGATGCGAGAGCTCAGTGATTCATCAACTTGTAACTGTCACCCCTCCCGCACCGCGCAGCTAGGAAACGTCTCCAGCAAAACAAGAAATTGATCAAATTTTTTAGCATTATTATTAGTTTGGTTTCTTACGTTATCGAATGCGCTTGTGTTGTTTTTTCCGAAAAGCATTACCTACTTTTAAGTGTAGAAACTGTGCTGCTGTGCTGTGAGCGTGACTGCGTATTGGCTGGCACACGAAGTGTCTGTGTTTAAGTGCGTACTTGTTTGTTTGTTAGTGCTTTTGTGTTAATTGTTTTAGTTGCGAAAATGCCGTTTCACGATTATTCGGCGCGCGAGTACGTTAACATGGTGTACTGCTACGGTATGGCCCGAGGAAATGCTGCCGCAGCCCTACGACTTTACGGTACTGAATATCCTACCGCGTTTCAGCCCTCTGATTCACGTATTTTCACTCGGGCAGTGCAACGGTTATTGGACAACCAGCCGATCGTGCCGGTTTCACAGGGAGGCGGCAGGCAAATAAGACCGGCGGCAGAAATGGCCATCCTATCTGTAATGCGGGAAAACCCACGTTTGGGAGTGCGTACAGCGGCAAAAGTATTGCGGAGACGGCATGGCAATCGCGCTAGGTACGTGGTGTCTCATTCCACTGTGCACAAAGTACTTAAAAGAGATAGGCAACGGCCTTACAAAATTCACCGCGTGCAAGCGCTCGTGCCGGGCGACACAACACGCCGTATGCAGTACTGCCGGTGGCTGCTAAGGCAGGACCGAGGATTTGTAAACAACATTATTTTCACGGACGAAAGTACCTTTACAAATAATGGTATGTGGAACCGCCGTAATTCACACTATTGGTGCTCCGTGAACCCAAACCAAACCCAGGAAACGGGTTTCCAGGCACGGTGGAAACATAATGTGTGGGCAGGCATTGTGGGAAACCAGATCCTGGGCCCCGTTTTCTTGCCGCCCAGAATGAACGGACCTAACTACCTCGAACTGATCAATGGTTACCTGACCGACACGCTGGAAGCCATGCCAGTGGTCCAGCGGCGAAATGTGTGGTACCAGCATGACGGCGCGCCGCCACACATTGTGAGACCGGTTCGCGATCAGCTGACGCAACTGTTCGGCGACCATTGGATTGGGCGGTATGGGCCCCATGCATGGCCTGCACGATCGCCAGATTTAACCCCTCTGGATTTCTTTTTGTGGGGCTACGTCAAGGATAGGGTGTTTGACCGTCCCTGTGAGACCGCTGTTGAGATGCGTCAGAAAATTATTGAAGTTTTTGATGAACTAAAGCAGCTGTCAGAGCGAGAAGGAATCCTGGAGCGGGTTCATGAAAATACGCTGAAAAGGGCGCGCGTTTGTCTCCGCGTGGGAGGTCGGCAGTTTGAACCACAGCTCGTGAGTGTCGAGAGGCCACCGATGTTTGATGATGACAGCGATGGACAGTAGGTAAGTGCCCACACAGGCTAAAAACAACTAAAATCTAGTGTTTTTAAGAGTTTTAATTTAAGTAAATCGTTGTACATTTATCATGGAAAAAAATTATTCATTTCGCTCATACCGCGTAGAGCGAAGGGGCGGGGCTTAACTCACACAACAGTACTGTGTCCGTTCAAGCCTGGGTTTGCGTTACATTGCGCGCAATAAAAAATGGCTTTATTTTAAACCTTAAAAAAAAAAATCGGTTCCCAGCAAAAATTTTTGCGCAAAGCTACTTAGTTATACGTACAGTATGCGTAGTTTACGGCTTTGTGATGTGTCTTTTAACACCCTTACATGTATACATACATAAGTCGACTACGTTAATATCGCGGCGAATTTCTTCCGCGCACTTCATCTTCATCGCACTTCTTAGCGTCGAGAGTTGAAATCGAACAGCGTGTCTTTTCCCCGCGCTCAGTTGGTTGATGATGATGATGATGATGGGACTCCCTTTTCCGCACGTAGACTCTCATTCGGTCCGTTGTGCGTGGGGATTCTGGCTAACAAAGCCAGCCTACCTAGCTCCGCACAAAAGCACAGAAGCTTCCTGGGAGCTTCACAGGCTTCGCGGAGCGACCTCACTGTTCCGAGGATTTCTTCACGTTGAGAAGCCACGGCCTCGCATTCCAGGATGACGTGGGAGACTGATTGGTTGGTTGGTTGTTCAATGCTCGGTTCAACACCAAGAATTGAGAATAGCAGCGAATAGACAGTCCCCCAAAACATCCACCCTTCACCACTTCCTAGTGCTTTCGCTGGGAAGAAGAAGTGAACTCCCCAGGAGCACAGCTGTCTGTAAATGTAGATACTCAGAGAAAGTGGTAGAACAGCCTACACTTAGCCAGGAGTGTATGACCTCATAAACATTCAGGAATGTTGGAATTGGGTCTTATATTTAGTAAGTACACAATTGTGACCGAATACATTTGTCAGTGAGGTGACTCATAAATCGGGATTAACTTGTTTTGTCTCCATTTCCTTGAATCGCAGCTACTTTGGATACATTTTCGATTTCTATTCTTGAAATTTCGAGAAAGTATATCTCGAGTACGGCCTTTATTACTTCCTAGCGTATCGACTTAAGTATATAAGTTCACAGTGAATCCATACAGTAGTGTTAGTAAAGAAAACTCCCAAAAATGACCAAAATACTGGTATTCAGCTGCATCCTGGTAGATTGGAAGCTGACCCTAACATAGTGGTGGAAAGGCTAGGCAGACACGATCTAAAAAAGTTAATAAGGGTAACTGGTAACCCTAAGGTTGACTGACAGAAAATACTCTCAAAGGATTTATTTAAAATAAACCAAATACAAGGTACTTTTGAATGAGGGAGGCGGCGCACGTGAGGGAGAGGCAGTATATGCGCCCTCACAGCCGTAGTCGCCGCGGGAGAAGCCCTGGGCGTCGGGAATCCCAGGCTGATTCCCGGCCACCGTAGGCGCGGGCTTGCGGACGGCGAGTAATGGGTAGCTCGCTGTCTGGTAAGGACCAAGCCCGGGTCGAAGGCGCGTTGTGTTCCACGCGCGCCTCAAAGAGATGTCAGCACCAAAGGGTGGGGTCCGCAAGGGCCGATGCCTGCCAGGGGTGCGGGTTGTTCGAAAGAGATACCGTCGCCCCTGGCACACAGGCAACTGAGGGAACACGGGTGGGTTTTAGTCAGTAAAAGTCTGACACGCCCTCCTGCTCCACCCAGAGCGGGAGAAGTTAGTTGATGATTTCCCATCCTCAAAAAAAAAAAAAGGTACTTTTGAATTGTCAAAGAAAAGGTCAGTCAGAAAGATGAAGATATTTGCCAATTTCAAAGCGTAGTAAAGTTAAGTGAAAATCTGACAAGAAACACCACGGACACCGATCTTTTAAATCAAAATATTACTTAGATCATTCATGTTGAAATTATACAGGATAAGTTTTTATCCAGTGCGTAAATTGTGAATTCAGCATATATTTCTAGAAACCACAGCGGAGATATTTTTCGTCGGTTAAACAAAAAGAATCACCTGTTCCTTAGAAAAGTGCAATACCTACGCGGTCAAAATGTACGGAACAGCAGTTTTTTTTTTTTTTTGTTTAACCGACGAGAAATATCTGCGCTGAATGATATGCTGAATACATGGTTATAGTTTGCGCACTGGACAAAAACTTATCCTGTATAAGTGAGAACAATGACGTGCACGTTAAAGCGTCCGTAACAAAAAACAATTCAGAAATCAAAATAAGTCAAGGCAGCTAAGAGACAACTATGCCCTTGAATCAGAACTCCCAATAAATTAATTTATCCTGCATGTCCCCGAAGACTTTCCTGAGTTTTAAAAAGGAAGCACTTATTATGTTCTGCCTGCAGACATGTTGACAATCAGCTCAGCAGAGACAGTGACCGATCGAGGTCATATTCGCGAATTGTCTGCCCAAAATAACAAGGCACTTGAACGGGAGACGAGAGCTTGGTCACGTAGGCTGAGAATGGAACGCATATGCTGAGACAGGAAGGTTTTACTCCTCGCACGGCACCCTAATACCCAGAAGCTGAATGGTTCTGAAGGATATTGCTCATCAATTGCTTCTTGTTAGAAAAAAGTATGTGCTCAACAACACGTAAAAAACGCAATGAATATTGTTGAACTGTCAAAATGAAAGTCATTACTGTTAGTGTGTTCATTTATTTGCTCTCATGCACATCACACATTTAACAATATATTACTGTCGGCTTTTGTACATGAACCCTGTCAGGGCACTGTAAAGCACAATGTCGGTTTGCTGTTGAGTTTATGAACATTGAAGCAACATATTGAGTCAAACCTTGATAAGTTTTGACTAACAATACAATACACTACAGAAATTAAAAAAAATACGTATCTAGAAGTCTACGCAATTACCCCGCTGGACTCATTCATCATTATTATCAACTAAATGTTTATTATTTTCTTTGCAAGCAAAGTAACCATGAAAGGCGAAGATATAGATTTCAGTTTGCAAGAACCGTGTTATTTCTTTTAGTACACAGCAGACTTAGCACGAGCCACGAGCACCGTTTTGGCGTCGAAAGAGTAGACAAAAACGAATACCCTATTATAGATAAGATGTAAAATAGACGAAGATAGCTTTGTTTTTCTATTAATTGTCACAGTTTTGCGTTTAAAAACAATTACAACAGTGATACAAAGATGTATCTCACAAGATACATCCAATATATACCAGCAGGCTTAGCATGAGGACCGATTTGTCGACGGAAGAATAGACATGACTATTAACTAAATGATGTACAATAGGACAAGATAGCTATGTTTTTACACGCTTTATATTAGCTTCACTTGTATGTTTGTAATTTGTATGTAACCGACTCCTTAGAGCGCGATTTTGACCCACTTTAAACGGTCAGATTTCATTGAAACTTTGTAAACTTGTCGAGGACTGATGACAATTCAATAATTAAAAAAAAAAATAGAAAAAAAAACACGTTTTTGTAGTTAGCAGAACTAAAAAATAGAAAATAATTAATAGTTTAAAAAACTAGAAAACACGCTTTAAAAACCAAACTAAAAAAGGAGAAAATAATTTAATTCAATTAAAAAGCGTGGGGTGCTTGACATTTATTGATTATAAAAATACCTCAAAAAGCACCCCACGCTTTTTAATTGAATTAAATTATTTTCTCCTTTTTTAGTTTGGTTTTTAAAGCGTGTTTTTTAGTTTTTTTTAAACTATTATTTATTCTATTAATTTTCACAGTTATACGTTATAAACGAATCATGATTTTGTAGATAACCGTATTTACTTTGTGGCCGTCGAATATAAAGTTTTCTACTGTCTTTATTAGCATGGCGACTACATAAAAACTTTTTCCAAAAAAAAAACAACCGACTTCCAAAAAAACACTACAAAGTGAAAAATAACTTCAATTTCGGAAGTCGGTGTCTTTGGAGCTATATTTGAATTTTTTGTCACCGCCTTCCGAAATTGAAGTTATTTTTCACTTTGTAGTGTTTTTTTGGAAGTCGGTTGTTTTTTTTTTGGAAAAAGTTTTTATTTTTCACTTTTTAGTGGTTCACATGTGCTTACCCCTTCACAGCATACCGGCGTGATGTTATGTTATGAACTGGTGTAAGCAATAGACAGACATGAGATTTCAGCAATCCCAGTCCATTTGCTATCATTTATTGAGGAGTTCCGTTGCCTATCTCCAAAGTTCTTCATCAGATCTTCACCAAATTGAAATGGGACCACTCCGAGAAAGTACTCTT
This sequence comes from Antitype chi, assembly GCA_947359405.1. NCBI lineage: Eukaryota > Metazoa > Arthropoda > Insecta > Lepidoptera > Noctuidae > Antitype > Antitype chi. The sequence goes on from OX375837.1 coordinate 1,855,285, forward strand.
CCAAAAAATAGCTAAATCGCTTCGTGTGCCTATAAAATTTGAAGAGTTCTCTCTATTTCTCCAGGTTCCCATCATCAGATCCTGACTTGATGATCATGGGACCACCTGGGAAGTATACCCTTTCAAACAAAAAAAACAAAATCCAAATCGGTCCAGCCATCTTCGAGTAATCGGGGAACATACATAAAAAAAAATAAAAAAAAAAAAAAAAGGTTCCGACGAATTGATAACCTCCTCCTTTTTGAAGTCGGTTAAAAATCAAATTGTCTTCACAACCTTAGACATCTGACAGTTGTCAGTGTGATTTTGACAGTTTGGGGTAGAAAACTTTCATCTGAAATAGTCTACATAAAAAGGACCTAGACAAAGATCGTTAGAAACGAAAGACAAAATGACACATTGTAGAAGGATTTCTACAGTGCTTGTCAGTGTGATTTTGACAGTTTGGGAAGAAAACTTTGTTCTGAAATAGTCTACATAAAAAAGGACCTAGACAAAGATCGTTAGAAACGAAAGACAAAATGACACATTGTAGAAGGATTTCTACAGTGCTTGTCAGTGTGATTTTGACAGTTTGGGAAGAAAACTTTGTTCTGAAATAGTCTACATAAAAAGGACCTAGACAAAGATCGTTAGAAACGAAAGACAAAATGACACATTGTAGAAGGATTTCTACAGTGCTTGTCAGTGTGATTTTGACAGTTTGGGAAGAAAACTTTGTTCTGAAATAGTCTACATAAAAAAGGACCTAGACAAAGATCGTTAGAAACGAAAGACAAAATGACACATTGTCGAAGGATTTCTACAGTGCTTGTCAGTGTGATTTTGACAGTTTGGGAAGAAAACTTTGTTCTGAAATAGTCTACATAAAAAAGGACCTAGACAAAGATCGTTAGAAACGAAAGACAAAATGACACATTGTAGAAGGATTTCTACAGTGCTTGTCAGTGTGATTTTGACAGTTTGGGAAGAAAACTTTGTTCTGAAATAGTCTACATAAAAAAGGACCTAGACAAAGATCGTTAGAAACGAAAGACAAAATGACACATTGTAGAAGGATTTCTACAGTGCTTGTCAGTGTGATTTTGACAGTTTGGGAAGAAAACTTTGTTCTGAAATAGTCTACATAAAAAAGGACCTAGACAAAGATCGTTAGAAACGAAAGACAAAATGACAAATGTGTCATTTTGTTTTCACACTGACAAGCACTGTAGAAATCCTTCTACAATGGTAGAAGGATTTCTACAGTGCTTGTCAGTGTGATTTTGACAGTTTGGGGTAGAAAACTTTCATCAGAAATAGTCTACATAAAAAAGGACCTAGACAAAAATCGTTAGAAACGAAAGACAAAATGACACATTGTAGAAAGATTTCTTCGGTGCGATGTCAAAAATGGACGAAATGTCCCTTTGTATAGAAAGAGCTGTGTCTATTCTTCGTAGATATAGAAAGCGTCATTCCACAATTTAAACCGTTAATTGAACACACCAATCTGGAAGCAAGATAATTAAAACTCTATTAAATCTGCCATACGTGACAGTACTCTCGTCTCGTGTATTCGTCAGATGATCTAGCTAGTGCACAGGCGCACAGGCCAATTACTGTCGACCTAATTGCTCACCTAACTACATTCTTGGTGAGGTGGTCTACGTGATTTCAAACTCGTTTGATATACCCTCGTTTGACCACTATCTTCTGTAATGTTAATCGATGCAAATCGATGTTAATCACTTGGTATATAGGTCTTGATAAAAATAAAGAAAGGAAAATTGGTTAATTTGTCACAGAAACATACCTAAATTGAAAACTTTTTTACAAATAAAATAATAGTTTAAAAAACTAAAAACACGCTTTAAAAACCAAACTAAAAAAGGAGAAAATAATTTAATTCAATTAAAAAGCGTGGGGTGCTTTTCGAGGTATTTTTATAATCAATCAATGTCAAACACCCCACGCTTTTTAATTGAATTAAATTATTTTCTCCTTTTTTAGTTTGGTTTTTAAAGCGTGTTTTTTAGTTTTTTAAACTATTATTTATTTTGTATTTTTTAGTTCTGCTAACTACAAAAACGTGTTTTTTTTTCTATTTTTTTTTTTAATTATTGAATTGTCATCGGTCCTCGACAAGTTTACAAAGTTTCAATGAAATCTGACCGTTCAAAGTGGGTCAAAATCGCGCTCAAAGGAGTCGGTTACATACAAACAAACATACAAGTGAAGCTAATATAAAGCGTGTAAAAATAAACCTACATGGTGAAAAATAACTTTACATTTTAATTCCCAAAGTCGGTGTCTTTGGTTTTGATTTTTTTGTTTTTGCCAACTTTAATTTTTTTAATGTTTTTTTTTTCTGTTTAGTTATGGTACCTACCCCACATCAATTCTTATACAACAACTTGCTATGTAAATAACAGTGACACGAAGTATTAGAACATAATTAACATAAGTGGACGTATTATTGAAGCTAACTCAAAAACCACTAATCAGAACTTGACCTAATTTATATGGGACCATCCTTCTTACACGAAGAACGAACTTCCTTCTTCTTGAAGTCTGTTAAAAATCGAAACGTGTTAACGTACATGTTATATGCATGCTTTTTACCACCAAAGCATCTGTCGGCTGCAGTGAAGTGCAGAGTGTACTTCTCACAAGTCACGTATTCCAAAACCGGTCGGCGTCCTTCGATATTGTGGTAACGGTGCAGCAAGCCAGACTTGTTATTGTCACACACACACAGACAAACATCTCTTGCTGCTGTATGGGTTTTATGGAACACGGAAACATGTCATCGATAAACGGGGTGTCTGGGTTATTGTTTTTTATAAGGGCTCCTTCGCATAATAAGGCGCGACGCGAAACTTGTAGAACAATTTCCATGAAGTTTTAATAGAAATGTTTTATTTTTTTACATGTTTGCTGGAGCCATAATACCTGAATATTTCATGGAACAGTCGTGCATTTCTATTATCTTGACACTACATACAGGAAAAGTTTTTATCCAGTGCGCAAACTTTAACCATGAATTCACCATACCATTCTAGCGAAGAAATTTTTCGTCGGTTTTACAAAAATAATCAGCTGTGCCATACATTTCTTATTTTTACCACGTAGCCATAGGTATTGTACTTTTCTATGAAACAGCTGATATATATTTTTTTAAACCGACGTAAAATTTCTGCGCTGGGGGGTCCAGAATGATATGAATTCATAGTAACAGTTAGCGCACTGGATAAAAACTTTTCCTATATACAAAGTCTGCTGCAAAAATTAATACATAGTGGGTACATATAAAAAGTTTGTTCGAACACAATAATGTTAAATACCCAACTTGCTGTATTTTATCTGTGAAATCAGGCGACGCGACGGGTTATTTAATGTTATCAAGTCCAGCAATGCTATTCTGTAAAAATCTCACCGTGAAAACTTACGTGAAGTGAGTTTAAAACTTTGAAGTGAAATGTCAAACTACCTGATGCTAGGGGTTGACACTATTGACAGCTCACTTAAGGGGAACCTAGTCCACATTTTTTGCATACAAACTTCGGGAGTGTTTTATTCCACTGTCTGACATGGCACATCCAAAGTAAATTATGATATCGTTTTGTCTCATTATTAATATTGTCTGTACGGAAACAGAATACTAAATAAAATAGCCATTAAAAAGTTTAAGATCCACCATAAAGCTTCAAGCTCACTTCACGTCAATTTTCACGGTCAGATTTTTGCAGAATAGACCGGCGGCAGGTCGGGCAAAGTGTTGTCTTTCTATTTGGAATTTCTCAGTAGCAGCCCGAAGTTTGGATTTGGGCCCGGTTGATGGCGATAGGGTCGCCCCCTATGACACTGGCAAAATGTGGGTGTACTGTAAGTAGGTACATCTCTCCCCAACCATTCTGCATTCCTGCAGGCTTAGCACGAGCACCGATTTGTCGATGGAAGAATAGACATGACTATTAACTAAATGATGTACAAAAGGAGAAGATAGCTATGTTTTTCTATTAATTATAACAGTTAAACGCTCTAAACGAATCATGATTTTGTAGATAATCGTATATACTTTGTGACCGTCGAGTAGAAAGTTTGTTGTCAGTGTGATTTTGACAGTTCGAGAAGAAATATTCTTCTGAAATAGTCTACATTTTTAAGGACCTAGACAAAGATCGTTAGGAACGAAAGACAAAATGACAGATTGTAGAAGTATATCTACGGTACGATGTCGAAAATGGAGAAACGAAATGTCACTTTGTATTGAAAAAGCACTGTCTATTCTTCGTAGAAATAGAAAACGTCATGGTAAGCCTGCTGCTGGACAATTTATTCCGCCACTTCTTCTTCCCAGCTGAAGCATTAGGAAGTGGTGAAGGGGCGTGCCGAGGGACTGTCTTGTAATTTTGACGTCCAAAAAGAAAGAAAGAAAGAAAATACATTTATTTAGCACAGACTAAAAAAGGCACACAATATACAGCAAAATAAAAAAAAAAGTGCTCTCTCAGCCTAGTTTGAATAAATGACAATTGGTTACTTACCGGATTCCATTCAATACCTTTGAGTATCTCGCAGTCAAAGCAAAAAACAATTCACCAAACAGTTCTCACGTTACAGCGTAAAATATCGTATTCCCTAACCTATTGAATCAGTCTGTTTTTTGTCAGTCTGTCAAAGACAAGTCTAATCAGCGAGCTATATCCTGGTAATGTAACTCGATAACATTATGACGTAGCTTGTCGCTACTGCAAAGAGTATCTGTTACAAAATATGATGGTTTTAAAACAAACCTAGACAAAATAATAGAAAATGAAACAAGAAAATATTCTCATCTGAAAGCCGTCGACGTATATGCCACTTTGCCCTAAAGCTTACGAGGACACGGTGGAGGTCTGCCCGGTTTGGGCAGAGCACCACCGCGCCGTGTCCTTGTGGAGGCGATCGGCGGCGGCGATCTCTCGCGTCCGACACTGGTCCAGGCCATGATACGGAGCGAGAGTGCATGGGTAGCCGTCACCTCCTTCTGCGAGTCAGTAATGCTCGCGAAGAGGGAGGCAGCGCACGTGAGGGACAGGCAGTATATGCGCCCTCACGGCCCTAGCCTCCGCAGGAGACGCCCTGGGCGTCGGGAATCCCAGGCTGATTCCCGGCCACCGTAGGCGCGGGCTTGCGGACGGCGAGTAATGGGTAGCTCGCCGACCGGTAAAGACCAAGCCCGGGTTGACGACGCGTTGTGTTTCACGCGCGCCTCAAAGAGATGTCAGCATCAATTGATGGGGCCCGCAAGGGCCGATGCCTGCCAGGGGTGCGGGTTGTTCGAAAGAGATACCGCGGCCCTGGCACATAGGCAACTGAGGGAACACGGGTGGGTTTTAGTCAGTAAAAGTCTGACACGCCCTCCTGCTCCACCCAGAGCGGGGTAAGTTATTTGAAGATTTCGCACGCAAAAAAAAAACCCCCCTTGTTTCACCGTATGCGAGTAATAACGGAAAATCTGGATTATTGTAACCGGGCGAGTTACAAATTACGTATTCGTCTAATCTGCCTACAGTTACCTGACCCATGCCCCTTATCAAACCAGCACAATAGTCCTAAAATCAATATTGTTCCAAACTGCTAATGAGCCACTCTTATCTGCTTTATCGGTCGCGCGACGAGCCTATGCAAATGGTATGTAGTTACTGAGTTAAGGTTTGATAGCCGTTATCTGTACTCCCAAAAATCCTGCTCTTTATAGTATATGTTACCGGCCAAACCCGATTTCAGGCCAAACTGGTTTATTAAGCCGGGGCACGCCGATTAAATGGGTTAGGTTAGGTTAGGTTAGAACTGTGACCAAAAGCGCGCGAGCCGAGCGAGCGAAGCGAGCGGCGCCGCGGCAGCGGCCGGCGAGCGTTACTTCCAAAGGCTGTTAACGAAATGGCTAATTAAGCTAGTTGGCTGCGACATATCACGCGTAGGATAAGTCTGTTTGGCCTGAAATTGGATTTGGCCGGTAACATATATACTCTATTTGAAATAAGAATAGACATTTAAACAAACCTTTTTGACAGTCCATTCAACCGATTTTGTCTTCAGATGCACTCGGTTGGATTCTCAGTGCTCTGTACCACACCGCTAAAGTTGAAAATGCCGTGCACAAAAAAATCCCGCTGCGATTTTTTCCGTGCGCTTGGACGTCGAATCATCATCATTTCAGCCGAAAGACATCCACTGCTCAGCTGGACATATGCCTCCCCCAAGCTCCGCCACTTCGACCGATTCTGAACTTCCCGCATGCAGCGGAATCCTGCGGCCCTCAAAATGAAACGGTCCACCTTGTGGGAGGCCATCCAACTTTACGTCTTCAAGTACGAGGTCGCCACTCCAGAACTTTCCGCCCCCATCGGCCATCTGTTCTGCTCGCAGATTGACGTCGACTAACGCACCACAATAGTTATACAAACTACGCATTGAAACTTCCTTGTGTAAGTAATTCAAATGAAACAGGTCGAAAGTCACAAAACAATGGGCCCGCTATTATGTAGATTACTGAGTAACGAGACAAAAGGTGGAGCAGTCAAGGTCTTGGACTGTTCATCGATGAGTTTTTAATTTAAACATAACATCACAACAACAACAAAAAGCGTGGGGTGCTTGACATTAATTGATTATAAAAATACCTCAAAAAGCACCCAACGCTTTTTAATTGAATTAAATTATTTTCTCCTTTTTAGTTTGGGTTTTAAAGCTCGTTTTTTAGTTTTTTAAACTATTTGTATGATAATGGTTTATAATTTAAAAAAATCGTTATTATTCTACTTATCATTGGTTTGCTGTTCCTGAATGTAAGATATTATTTCAATAAAAAAAACTTTGGTTACGAAAATAATAAAAGTACAAAGTTGTTCAGTTGATTAGTTTAAACAGCAGTATGAAGTAATAACATGGCGGCTACTATTTCATGATGTTCAAAAATAGATTTAAAAAACTGAAGTTTTGAATTGAATTTTTAAATTTATTTTGTTATATCATGAACTAAAACTAACATTTTCCGACTGTTTTTTGCCTAAGCTATCTCAATAATATATTTTTAGATTTTTTCTCATATGGAGTAAAATACCCTATTATAACAGCCACACTGGTCGGTCGAAGGGTACGCTACGCTTGCCGCAGTCAGTTCGTGGATGGGTGATCATCCAATACAAATCGAAATCCTTTCCATGTTTCATAAAGCATGTTAAGCCGTTTGGCCCGGTTATCATAGGGATTGGCCGAAATTTAGTTCACATTCGGTTCAACCGAATTTCGGCAGCTTAAACCGAACTTCGGCATTCGGCCCAAGTTCGGTTCATATGCCGAACATTCGGCACAAGAAAAATAATACCTACTTGCACTATTTTGACTGAAATTTAATAGAATTAGAGTATATAGCATTACTGTAAAATAAAATTATGTATTTTACTCACTCATGGTAATTTATTTTAGTTAGGAACATTGTAAATGTAATCCTTATATTAAATTAGTTCTTCTTATTATTCTTGAAAATCTCTGCCTAATTAATTAGACATACTATTATAAATATGAAATAAGCTTAGTATTCTTCTAACAAACATCTGAATACACACGCTTGACATTAATTGATTATAAAAATACCTCAAAAAGCATCCCACGCTTTTTAATTGAATTATTTTCTCCTTTTTTAGTTTGGTTTTAAAAGCGTGTTTTTTAATTTTTAAACGATTATTTTTATGTTTGATTGAGATGGACAGATTGTATTTGGCTTTTTGATAATAAAGATTGATTGATAGGCAGTCGCTTCATGTTAAATACTGGTATACAGATGTATTCAGTTTGTCTAGAAGTCGACCCTTACATACTGGTCAAATTAAAGGCTTCTAATCCTAAAAACACTACAAAGTGAAAAATAACTTCAATTTCGGAAGGCGGTGTCTTTGGAGCTGTATTTGAATTTTTTGTCACCGCCTTCCGAAATTGAAGTTATTTTTCACTTTGTAGTGTTTTTTTGGAAGTCGGTTGTTTTTTTTTTGGAAAAAGTTTTTATTTTTCACTTTTTAGTGGTTCACATGTGCTTACCCCTTCACAGCATACCGGCGTGATGTTATGTTATGAACTGGTGTAAGCAATAGACAGACATGAGATTTCAGAAATCCCAGTCCATTTGCTATCATTTATTGAGGAGTTCCGTTGCCTATCTCCAAAGTTCTTCATCAGATCTTCACCAAATTGAAATGAGACCACTCCGAGAAAGTACTCTTCCGAAAAATAGCTAAATCGCTTCGTGTGCCTATAAAATTTGAAGAGTTCTCTCTATTTCTCCAGGTTCCCATCATCAGATCCTGACTTGATGATCATGGGACCACCTGGGAAGTATACCCTTTCAAACAAAAAAAACAAAATCCAAATCGGTCCAGCCATCTTCGAGTAATCGGGGAACATACATAAAAAAAAATTAAAAAAAAAACAAAAAAAAAAAAAGGTTCCGACGAATTGATAACCTCCTCCTTTTTGAAGTCGGTTAAAAAACAGGCGCGACACGAGCCTTGTAAAACTTAAAAAAAAAATACAACTGGCTTCCGTGTTTTTCCGGAAGTCGGTTTTTTTTTAAAATTAAAACAGTTTTTATTTTTCACTTTTTAGTTATAGTACCTACCCCCACACCAATTCGAAATTTCATCATCCTTGGGGTCAAAACAATGCATATTTATATGCGATAGCATCAATCGCGGTTGATTTGCTGTGATTTTTTGAAGAGTTCCGTTGTCTGTCTACGAAACTCATCATCAAATCTATACGAAAATTATATGAGAACCATTTCGAATTAAACCCCTTTCGAACAAAAAAATAATTTTGCAAATCGGTCTATACCTATATGACGGAGTTCTGCCCGATTTTTTTTTTTAAACATGTCGAATTGATAACCTCCTTCTTTTTGAAGTCGGTTAAAAACAATTTCCATGAAGTTTTCTTAGAAATTGTTCTACGAGTGTCGCGGGTGAGTGGGCGTTTTTGGGGGACTATGGGTCTTATGTAATTTTATTTTGACGTTCAAAAAGAGCTGACTCTCAGCCTAGTTTGAATAAATGACTTTTGATTTTGATTTTCTTTTTGCGTGGCGCCTGTTTGAAGTAAGCCTTAAACCGTCATTTTCGCTTCAACGTAGTCGTATAAAAAGTGATCTATGTATCACCGCACAAATGAATCCACCACACCCCATTAGCCACGTTATATATCTTCAATAACAACATATGATAAAGTACTTACATGATGAGTGACGTCATTAGGTATGTCAAGGTTGAATGCTAACATAATAACCTATTGATCTTGTTTATTTTATTTGTTTAGAAGTCCAAGTGGAGCAGGGTATGTGTGCAGTGTTGTGTTGATTAATGGGAATGCAGCCATTCCGCAAAATTCAATTTTCTTCCGTTTTTTGCGATTTGTAGTTTAATATCAAGTTCTAATAGATAGAATAAGAAATGAGTTCATAAGAGGAAGGCTGAAAATGGCATCGGTGACTGAAATGTTGCGTGGAAATAGGTTGTCATGGTATGGGCATGTGATACGGAGGTATAGGGTATTTTTAATTTAATAAAAACTATTTTAATTTCAAGATTGGGACGATATACTTAACAGAAAAATAAAAAAATAATTTACCTCCATTTTCTCAATTAAAAACGATTAAAATAAAATTAATTTTTCGTTGTTTTGAATTTACCGCCAAAACGCTCCTTACGATGACTTTTTTATCACGTGACATCGTGACGTCAGCTTTGTGTAAACAGCACCGGGACAAATACTTAGTTTGGCGCAGTTTTAAAAGTATTTGTGCACAGAGGCACCGCACGCCAGTAATTTCACTTTCTATCCAATAAAATTCTTGTTAATTATAAACACGACATTCACTTGTTTACTTACTAACTACTTTAGTTTACACAAAGTTGACGTCACGTATCGTCACGTGATAAAAAGTCATCGTAAGGAGCGTTTTGGCGGTATATTTAAAATAACCAAAAATAAATTTGATATTTACTTTTATTTTTCTGTTACATATTTTGTTCCAATCTTCAAATTAGAATAGTTTTTAATAAATTAGAAAATACCCTATTAGGAAAGTGTCGTGAGGAAAGTTTTGAGCATGAATGATAAATGATAAACGATTTTATTTCTGTAAGTAGGTTTGTACAAACACTTTTACTCGTCAATCATATTTTTTTTAAACTAGATGAGGTCGGCGTTTCCTATCTGACTACTCTGAGAAGAAAGGCCGAAACAAACTCAGAGGTCACAGTCTCTTTTAAAGTCCAGACATAATCTTGGTCAGATCATGTGAAGACCATGTGGATTGGTGTCCGAAATGGTCTTTTGAGGAAAGAACCACACAGATTGAGTGGACCTGTCCAATCAGTGCACGCATTTATCAGTAATCATGCAGCTCAACTCAGAACGTAAGTAGTAATACTTAGAATGTCGATGGCTATAAGAGTGGGGAGACCAAAGACACGATGGTGGACTGTGTGAATGATATGACATTTGAGGCCAATTCTAAATTAGAGAGTTCTATTAATGATTCTTATGATTATAATAGGATATTTTACACTATATGAGAAAAAAAGCTAAAAATATATTATTGAGGTAGCTTAGGCAAAATTTTGCCTTTTTCTTTCCATTTTCCGTTCACGAAATAAAAAAACAATTATAAAATTCAATTCAAAGATTTTTTAAATCTGTTTTCGAACTTTGTACTTTTATCATTTTCATAACCAAAGTAATTTTTATTTAAATAATTCAGGAACAGAAAACCAACGATAAGTAGAATAATAACTATTTGTTTCTAATACAAACAAATATCATACAAACTATCAGTGCATTTGTTTACTTAGCAAACTGACGTCATACCCAGACTAATATGGCGTCCACTGCGTCCAGCGTTTTCGTCAAATTACGCGCGAAGTTTGAAAATTTAAATGCATTTTTACGTCACTAATCGATTTTTTTTGTGGTTTATTACCACTTTAGAATATAATTAGGATACTTTTCAAAAATTAGTGTAATACCTTATTCTGTATTACCTTAGTGTGCACACCCATGAGCGACAAGGGTCAACAACGACAGAGGTCACCAGGTGCAGCCATCGTACATTTATTTTTGTTGTGAATGTCATCTCGCAAATCATCCTAGGAGCTTGTCGGCTGCTTAACCGGACTTGCCTGCGGCTGAGGCCTCAATTAATTAAGGCCTCAATCCAGGGCTTAAATACTAAGCGACTACACGCTAAGGGCACCCCCTTGTGGGGACCTCGGCTTAGCGCGTCGCTGGCACGGAATTACTTTGGGACGAATGGCTCAGTGGCGCGGGCAGTATCTAGTAAGGGTCGGGGCGGGAGCCGTCGATAACTTCCCGCTCGTGTATCCTATAATGGCAATATGCTCGCCACCGACCACATGAAACTTATCCTTACTAATACCTATTATAAACGCGAAAGTTTGTAAATATGGATGGATGGATGGATGTTTGTTACTCTTTCACGCAAAAACGGCTGAACGGATTTGGATGAAATTTGGCACACAGATAGCTTATAACCTAGATTAACACATATGGTACTTTTTATCCCGGTAGTCCGTTCCCGCGGGATGATTTCCGACCTCCACGCGGGCAAAGCCGCGCGCGGAATCTAGTATGACATAACTTGCAAACCGTGGTTGCAGACATGATGTAAGTAGTGCTGTATTTAATTATTAATATCATCATTTAATAAAACAATCAATAAAAACTGCTCACGACATTCGCAGATGTCCAATTTTATGCCACAATCAAGGCTAAAGACATACATTTTGCCTTTTACGAGTAAATCTTATTGAGCAGAAAATAAACTGATATTTATAGATCACATATCGGACGAGGTTCGCAAGGATACATGTGGGTTGTAGATGCGATAAAATTCAGCATCGGTCTTGTGTTTTATTGGCATTTAACGTTATTGAGGAGGTCTGTCCGGTATGTTCTAGAATAGAACCCAAAATTCGAAAACAAAACATGACATGTGACATCTACCAACCTGCACTGGGCCTACGTGGTCGATTTTGGCCCACTCCCTCTGACAAAGAGAACGAACTGACCACGGCAAGCGTATCGTAACCTTTACTCGACCCATGTGGCTGCTATAATTTAGCCAGGAACCCCTCGACATGAAAAAAACCAAAATGGTGAAGCAAAACATCGTGAGTAAACCGGCCTAGAACTGAAAATTCTATAACATGTAACATCTACAAACGCGCACTGTGTCCGCGTGATGGATTTTAGCTCACTCCCTCTCACAGAAAGGAGGCCTATGTCTCAGCAGTGGGAACCTTATAGACTGATTGTGCTATGAACCCAAATTCCTACCACTTTTCAATCCCGGCGTGGAATTTCCCGTACAAATACATGAGCTAATGAGACATATACCACTCGGTCTGCATTCGTATATCACACTGTTCCATTCATGTGTTTTCTAAGCGAGATCGCCACATCACTTTCACATCACAATATCTTCGCTCGGAAGCTATTCATCCGGAACTGATATGGCATTTGTATTCACAATTTCAAAGACGACACGGCTGAGTTAACATGTGACGAAACTTTAGTATAGTGTTAGTGCCTATTGTGACGAATTGTTTAGCTTGCCAGCTGTAGACGTGTTTTACAACAAACATACATATACGTTCATATACTGTCCATATTTATACTGTGGCATAACAGTGCAAATATGGACAGTATGTAAACTAGGCCTATTTGTTAACACTAGTGGTCGTTCAGTGGTCGAAATTCGACCATAATTAATTTAAGACTTAATGTATTTCTAATGTATTATTTATTATAGCTTTCTGCACTCCTTTCCCATATAAACTTTAGCTGTTTCAAATTGAATACTCTTCCGCCCGCGTAATTTTCATAAAAAGGGGGAAAAAGTTGTTGCTTCACGTATTCGGACACGGAAATCGATGTCTTTGGATCTACATCTTAGTTTCTTGGCAGCGACGAATGTTTTTTTTTTGAACCAGCTTTTCATTGTTTTAGTTATGATGAAAGTATTAGAACATCACCAATGATGCCAGTGCCATCACCAATGGGGACCAAGGGTGCCAGACACGGGGTCGTCTGGGGCCCTTATGCTACTTGGTTCCTGGGGTGGTCATGGCGTGCCATGTGTTCTGGTGCGCCGAACTGGTGGGGTCCGTAAGGGCCGATGCCTGCCAGGGGTGCGGATTGTTCGAAAGAGATACCGTCGCCTCTGGCACACAGGCAGCTGAGGGAACATAGGTGGGTTTTAGTCAGTAAAAGTCTGACACGCCCTCCTGCTCCATCCAGAGCGGGAGAAGATATTTGATACTTTCCCACCCAAATAAAAATCCCTAAGGCATAACCTATCCATAAAAAAAAAAAGAAATCCATCCGCAATTGAGGAGAAATCTGTGAACATACTTAGAAAAAAAATAATACTTAGGTACAGCCGAACATAGAAACTCCACATTACTTTTTAAAGAGGAACAATTATTTGAAAGAGTGTCCAGCATTAGAAGGTCAATAAGTTTTTAGAAAACAGGTTAAATATGTTTAAGTTATTTATTTTTAAGAGCGCCTCCGAAGATGCATGTGTTTAGATATTGTCTATTCGTCAATACCTATAATATGTTTACCTACAATACCTATATGTTTAGAAATCTTATGTACCTAAGTAATGTCAATACGAACTGATGGATCCTCGTGACACGCGTGCCGGTAATTATGTGACAAACAATCATTGTTTCACGTATTTAGCGAGGTAGGAGTTGTGTGTTAAGGCGGTGATTTCTTGAAAACGCTCAATAAGGTGTTTTTTTAAACAAGTGTATCTCTTTAAGCGTAAATAATTTCGAAAGCAAAAAAATATACGATATTTTCAAGTCTTTTTTTCATAAAGTGATGGAATTCAAAACATAATTAAACATACTGTAATTCATCAAAAAAATCATCAAAGTCACCTCTTAATTATCTTTAAAACCAGTTTATCCCTTCAAACAATAATAATTAAAATTAACCATAAAATTCCAAATGCCAAACTGCATCCAGAGATGGATTATTAATGATTAAATAGTTAATATCTAATTTTATACGATGTTATTTGCATTTTTACGACAATGCTTGCTCATTTATTATTCGAATTTATTACAACAGATTTTAACCCGTATCGGATTGCAGTAAGAACTATTATCGCTCTTAACAACAATATCGAAAGTTACCAGGGCCTTAATTAAATTAAAAGCACGCAGTTCTCACACCAGCAGGCTTAGCACGAGTACCAATTGGTCGACGGAAGAATAGACATGACTATTAACTAAATGATGTACAATAGGAGAAGATAGCTATGTTTTTCTATTAATTATCACAGTTATGCGTTCTAAACGAATCATGATTTTGTAAATAATCGTACATATTTTGTGGCCGTCGAGTAGAAAGTTTTTTGTCACTGTGGGAAGAAATATTCTTATGAAATAGTCTATATTTATTAGGACCTAGAAAAAGATCGTTAGAAACGAAAGACAAAATTACAGATTGTAGAAGGATATCTCCGATGCGATGTCAAAAATGGACAAACAAAATGTCACTTTGTATTGAAAAAGCACTGTCTATTCTTCGTAGAAATAGAAAACATCATGCTTAGCCTGCTGCAGTTTCCATGGACCGACTTCTAGCCGTTCTTTCCAAGCAATCCTGCTATCTTTAGGGTCATCATTCGTCTGCCCTTATCATAATTTATTTGGGGCGGCGCAACATATCCTTTTTAAATCGACTTCAAAAAGAAGGAGGTTATCAATTTGACATGTAATTTTTTTTTAATGTATTTTCGGGCATAATTCCGTCTTTGCAAAATGATTTTTTTGTTCGAAAGGGGTTTATTCTGAAATGGTCTGGATTTAGCCATATTGGCGGCCAAACCTGTTTAACCCGTTTTTCTCCCAATTTTACATTGTTTTTTTGCAGAAACTAAATAAATATTAATTACGTGATATTCGACTCGGACCCCCCCCCCCCTCCCTCCACGTGAGATTGGGTGAGATTCGCCTCGACCCCCTCCCCCCCGCTAAACGCCTCACGTAATTAATGGACGGCCCCTTAGTCGACTCACACGAATTAACTCGCCCGAATCGGGCGAATCGTCGCTTTCAAATAATACTATATCTTCTGTAGGAAATTAATTTATTTGTGACCGAATCGACAATTCCAGAAATACGTATTAGGCAATCGGTAAGTTTTGAATAAAACGTTATGAACCAAATTAGTACACTGACTTTATTACATAAAATAGAACACGTGCCGATTGCCTAACACATATGTATTTCTGGAATTGTCGATTCGCCCACATTAAAATTAACTTCGTGGAAATCCCTTACAGAAATAATATTGCCCGATTCGTGTGAGTAAACACGTGCGGGTCGAGTAGTATGTAGTATATCTGCACCTCGTTCCATCGCGTTACACTAGATTTACTGAAAGCCAGCGACTCAGAAACAGTTATGATAATCACATCCGCTATTCTCTCACACGGTTGAACAGTATTTTGTAAACCTCTTGGCAAAATATCCGGATGAGCTAATAGATTTTCAACAAGTAACTCCAAGAAGCATACATAAATGTAGTTTGAATAGGGTATTACACCCATTTTTACACGCTTTATATTAGCTTCACTTGTATGTTTGTATGTAACCGACTCCTTAGAGCGCGATTTTGACCCACTTTAAACGGTCAGATTTCATTGAAACTTTGTAAACTTGTCGAGGACCGATGACAATTCAATAATTTAAAAATAAATTGAGAAAAAAAAAACGTTTTTGTAGTTAGCAGAACTAAAAAATAGAAAATAAACAATAGTTTAAAAAACTAAAAAAGGAGAAAATAATTTAATTCAATTAAAAAGCGTGGGGTGCTTGACATTAATTGATTATAAAAATACCTCAAAAAGAACCCCACGCTTTTTAATTGAATTCAATTATTTTCTCCTTTTTAGTTTGGTTTTTAAAGCGTGTTTTTTAGTTTTTTAAACTATTATTTTTGAAAAGTATTTCCATTAAAGTGTTTCCTAAGATCTACTTACATAAATAAACATTTTAATTTAATTTCATCGCTACTCGTTGTACCTATACAAGTACAAAATATTTCTTTACATTAATTTGTAATTATAACAACATACTCATCTTCAAGTAAGTATACAGAAACGTAGAGAACGGTAAACAAAGATATTGACGCATAAAACAAAACAAAGGCTTAAACTTTTATCTCAACTCCCATCGACACGACTGCACGCGACGAAAGCCGTAAACAAAATGAATTTCAGAAATCAAATATCGAAGAGCGTTGACCTTTGCGGAAACGATTATTTTTTACAAAACAGTGGCGGATATGTTTTTTTTATTTGTAATTTCGGTAGCATGTAAGAATGTTAATTAATTTAGTTTCTAAATTAGGCAGGTGTTTTTCAGAGTGTAGCCTGAAGTAATATTCCAGTTCAGTAATGATGGCCAAAAAATACTTTTAGCTCAAGAATCCCTTTTCTTTAAGCTTTTAATGAATAGATTTTCACTAAGTACTGTAACTGTAATGGCTACACTAGACAAGCGCGACGCGACTTTTCACGTTATCACCAACACGATAAGTGAAGTGACTGACAGAATTATTAATTGTGAAATGCTATTATTCTGTGAATGACTTCCTTAATGACACTGACCTTATATACTGAATAATTTAATGTTTGACATTGTTCTGATTTATTAATTTTATTCACTATCGTATTGCAGATATTTTAATTAATGTTTTATTAAATATATGAATGTACCATGCCGATTATTGTTGAACTGTAATACCTACTCTTAAAAATAATTTATCAATGTCATCATTGCTATTCATTTTTTAATAATAATCTCCGAAGTTATAATAATGTTGCATGCCCAATATAAGGTAGATTGATTGTACGGATCACCCTTCTTTTAACTGTCATCTTATTTCTGTACCTGCAATCTATGCAAATAATTTTACTTTACTTTACTTTAAAGGTAACTTCCCTTCAGTATACCTAACATGATTAAAAAGAGTGTCCATGGAGTTTGTTGTCCTTTCTTCTCCATAGAGATCTACGTTTTGGAATGGGCAACTAGCTTCAACTTTCCAACTGGTCGACTTTTTGACAATTCAAAAGTGCCTGTAAATGGTTTAATTGAAATAAATGCTTTGAGTTTGAGTTCAGTAAACTAGGGGTAAATTAAAGAGACATTTAAATGTCAATAATGTGGCAGAGACATCGACGCGCAAGCGGTTACCATGCATTAAGTACAGACGCCAGCACATCAAGCTACCCCAATCTGTCAAATTTCTTTGATCGATTTTCAACTTTATTACAAAAGCATAAGGTTCATGTTCAATTGGGAAAAATTTACAGTTTGGGGTAGCTTGATGTGCTGGCGTCTGTACATGATTCTGAACCCCTTCCGGCATTGAAATTTTTCGTCGCTTATTAAAAGAACAATTAGCTGTTGTATACATTTTGACCGCGCAAGTATAGCAACAGCAAGTGTAGAAACAGCTGATTTGTTTTGGTAACTGACGAAACATTTCTACGCTAAGACTCTAGAGTCATGAGCTGCATTTATGGTTACAGTTTGCGCGTCGATGTCACCCTGAATAGTGACACAATCGCCGTTAAAAGCACCGTTAAAAAAAAATAGTTTAAAAAACTAAAAAACATAGTTTAAAAACCAAACTAAAAAAGGAGAAAATAATTTAATTCAATTAAAAAGCGTGGGGTGCTTTTTGAGGTATTTTTATAATCAATTATAATGTCAAGCACCCCACGCTTTTTAATTGAATTAAATTATTTTCTCCTTTTTTAGTTTGGTTTTTAAAGCGTGTTTTTTTAGTTTTTTAAACTATTATTTATTTTCTATTTTTTTAGTTCTGCTAAATACAAAAAGTATTTTTTTTTTCCTTTTTTATCATATTTCTCAAAAAAATTTTTACTTATGTATTGTCATCGGTCCTCGATAAGTTTACAAAGTTTCAATGAAATCTGACCGTTTAAAGTGGGTCAAAATCGCGCTCTAAGGAGTCATTAAAAAATATGAAATTGGTATCACAAGTCAAATCAAAATATAATCATTATTATTGTGGTGCCATTTCAGATAAAATGAATCAGCTTTCATTTAAATCTAATACCTTTAAACAAGCAATTCTTGTACATATTATAGAAATAGAAATAATCTGAATCTCGGAAACGGCTCCAACGATTTTCATGAAGTATGCAAGGGGTTTCGTGGGCGATAAATCGATCTAGCTAGGTTTCATTTTTAGAAAACGTCAAACAAAAAAAAAATGTAATACAAGATGTTAATCATTCATTGAATAGTAACATTTTGCAGCTAGGAATTGAAAGTTTGATTTTCAACTTTCGGCGCGATATTTCTACATCCGAGCAAGCGTGCACTTACACAGGTAAACAACAAACACTCATAAATCGTAATCAGACTAGAATTCAACGAAAACAAACTTGGGGAAAAACTAAGGCAGAAAAACAAGCTACTGCGCAGATCTATTGCGCAGGTCGTGATTGATAGTAGGGTTGCCAACCGGACTATTATACACAGGGTGTCCGGTAATTAATGGATAACCTTGAAATGGTTAATGCTAGAACTAACGGCCATTCAGAAAAAACATTTTTATTTGTATTTAATCTGTAAAAAAATAGAAAAAAAAAGAACAACCGACTTCCAAAAAAACACCCCAAAGTGAAAAATAACTTTAATTTCAGGAGTCGGTGTCTTTGGATATGTATTTTAATTTTTTGTCACTGCCTTCTGAAATTAAAGTTATTTTTCACTTTGTAGTGTTTTTTGGAAGTCGGTTGTTTTTTTTTGCAGATTAAATACAAATAAAAATATTTTTTTATGAATGGCCATTAGTTTTGCCATGAATCATTTCAAGGTTATCTATTAATTACCGGACACCCTGTATATAGTATTGTACCATATTTCGGGGTCTGCGTACTATATAGAAAAAATATATAGTATGCGAAAATACTATATTGTCAACACCAAAAACGAATGAAAGAAATCCTTTATTAAAAAGATATATGAACGCGCCTTTACATTAACTTTAGACTGATGCCATAGCATGTATCTGAAGAACTCATCTGTCATAATAACATAATACGTTCTGAACATTTCAATAATGTCAAATTTAATAATAATCTGCTCTTTATTGTCGCCTCTTCGGCATTCACGGTTATGAATTAGAAATAGCGAGAAAAAAGAAACAGGAGTAGATAGTATGTCTCATTAATAAAAACTGAGATATCGATTTACATTTTAAAAAAATTATGTAATAAAGCATTAATTATGACACTTCTATTTTAGACAAAGAATTGTTCAAAAATGCAAAAAGTAAAAAAAAATGTTTTTATAAAATGAAAAAGTAACAATGCTTTTTCCATTATCTATCTATATAAATAAAAAGAAAAGTCCTGACTGACTGACTCATCAACGCCCAGCCCAAACCCATGGACCTAGAAAGCTGAAATTATACACAGAGGTTCCCTTTATAATGTAGACAAGGAATAAGGAAGGATTAACCGAAATTCAACCCCTGAGGGAGTTAAATAGGGGATGAAAGTTCTGCGCGGGCGAAACCGTTGGCATAAGCTAGTTATACTATATTTTATTGAAGTGTACTATATTTTTTATAGCTTTATTTAGAAAAATACGATATTTCGTCGCAGAAATATTGGCAACCCTACGTGATAGTAAATTTCACTGTGAAATAGGTAGGTACATACGTAGATGTTGTTGCGAAATATCTTAATTGGCGATACGGCGACACGAGAGTGTGAGACGACCTTGAATTGTTAACAAAAACACGTGGGGTTACGTGATTCATTGATAAAGACGGAAATCAAATTTATTTTTTTTAAGATTACCTCCAATATTATCGGCACATAGATAAACATGGTTGTGGAGAATAGAATAGATATATCTATTTAAGGACTTACGTCCCAGTGGGTCCCGCTGAAGGCGGTGATTTCTTGAAAACGCTCAAAAAGGTGTTTTTTTTTTAAACCAGTGTATCTCTTTAACCGTAAATAATTTTGAAAACAAAAAAATATATGATATTTTCAAGTCTTTTTTGCATAGAGTAATAGAACTCAAAACATAATTGAACATACTTTAATGCATAAAAAAAATCATCAAAGTGACCTCTTAATATCTTTAAAACCAGTTTATACCTTCAATAACAATTATAATTAAAAATATACTATAAAATTCCAAACTGCATCCAGTGATGGATTATTTATTATTAAATAGTTATCTAATATCTAATTTTATACGATTTTATTTGCATTTTTACTACAATGCTTGCTCATTTATTATTCGAATTTACAACAGATTTTAACCCGTATCGGATTGCAATAAGAACTATTATCGCTCATAACGTCAATATTTAAAGTTAGGCCCAGACGGAGATGGCGGAATGAGCTGGACTCCTTTAATAAAGATTGGTCCATGGCAGCTCCGGTCAGCGAGAGGTGTAAAAAAGTAGGGAGGCCTTCGCCCAGCAGTGGTACTTTAATGGCTAGTAATAAAAAAACAAATAAACACAAGACCAACACCTAAGGAGGCTCTCGTTGGGCAGCTGGGTCAAGGGGCTTGATCCAGAAAGCGGTACTCATCCGACTCAGCGACTTCCGAAAACCGACAACTTTATTTCAAGTCGATTTAAAAATAGGAAGTCAACAACAATCTAAAATACATGACATATCCAAAGACACCGTCTTCTTTAATTAAAGTTATTTTTCACTTTGTAGTGTTTTTTCGAAAGTCGGTTGTATAAAAAAATTAAAAAAGTTTTTATATAATTTCACTTTTTAGTTATGGTTCTACCCGTATAACACATCCCGCTATGTTAACAAGTGTCAGGAAGCAGACGAGGCGCATGCCTAGCAGTAATGCATGTGTATACACATGCATTACTGCTGCTACCTATGCGCCTCGTCTGTTTGGCGTTTTCATTCAAATTCACAATACCTACTAGATGACTCAAGTTCACAAATTTCGCACCGGCTAGACCGACCCTTGCGAAATTTCCTTTGTCCTGGACAAGTCTGGTGGAGGTAAGGTCACATAGTACAATGACCTTAGTGCAGACGTCTGGGAGGTGACCTTAAACGACCTTCGCTAGGCAGATGTAGCTGATATGTATGAAGTAATAAGATAGGTCATTGGACAGATGTTGGAGATAGTTCTTTGTTTTTTCTGATATCAGTTGGAAGTCAATAAACGTAAGTCCTTACAGTAGTTTGTTCATAATTGACTAATGAATCGATTTGAGTAACTTTTAATATGGGTATTTAAAAAAAAGGGGTTAAATATAATGACCACCATAAAATGCTTTGATACCCTTAGTTATTTTACCAAAAATATAAACTTGACACCAGAAAAATAAAGTCTAAAATTACAATAGTACTAGCTATTTTAGTCACGACTGCACTTTAAATTGTATTCGAACACCAAATGTAGTAAATGATCACCAAATCTTAGCGAGCAAATTAATGCACTATTTCTATCTAAATAAACCACTGTCATTGTTAGGTTAGTTTATTTGGAGTCATTTTGCCTAAACAGAATGGCGAGATGTTAAAACTTTGGTTATAATTTTACATTAAGATGCGGGTTTAATTTTGGTGATCATTTACTATTTTTGTCTGTTATATGTTACTATATCTGGTGGTAAGTTAAACATAAGCCAAAAAAAAATGTATCTGGCTACCGCCGATTGAGCCAAAGGAAATTCAATCTCAAGGCAATAAGACTCAATTTAAATACATTAAGGAATTCTAGAATCTACACGATGTTACCTAGCTTTAAAAAAATAAGTTTTGGTCAATATAACTATTTTGCTTAATTGTGGTGTACGGGGTTTTGCGTTAATTATGTTACATGTTGCAGAAACCTATTACAAGATGGTAGCTAAAATACAGTTTTACTAAAGAATTAATATTTGACTGTTTCCCTATTATAATTCTTAGTTTAAAATAGGTATATACATTCTTTTGTCAATTTTAATTTGACTGAGGCGATTTAAAAAAAAAAAAAAACTGGGTGCTTTTTGAGATATTTTTATAATCAATTAATATCAAGCACTCCACGCTTTTTTACATTAAAATAAATTATATATTAATCATTCTATCCTTATTTTGAAATCATTTTCTAATTTTATTCGGTTTGGTTTTCTATTAAGTAATGCGTGGTTTTAAACAGCGTATTTTTTTAAGTTTTTTTTTTATATATTTTATTTTCTGGCCAGGATAATGGCACAAATTTATGAAATTATTGAATTGTCATCGGTCCTTGACAAGTGTGCAAAGTTTAAATTTAATTCGACGTTTTGAAGTAGATCAAAATCACGTTCAAAGATTCCGTTACATAGTTACATGCCAAGTTAATAAAAACGTATTAATAAATCAGTACCTCAATGGTACACACAAACTATGGAAGTAAATGGCAAGTAGTCAACACAAAATGTTGTCCACTATTAATACTAAATAGGTCCAAGTTATCACGAACTATACGTTGATAACGGAGTACGTGATCTAATACATGCGGAAAAACAAACCTGATAGCAGACTGTTGACCTATTTGTTGCTTGTAATACTTCGTTTAAACATTGTAGGGGTTTATATAAAAACGAGGCTTAAGGTGAATGCGCAGTGGTAGACCGCGAAATTCAAATTTTCTTACGTTTTTGCAATTTTCAGGTCAGTAATTAAGTTTGTATCCTGATCAAAATGTGATTTGCGAATATAACAGGTACGTGTTTACAGAATTTAGTCATTAGAATGTCTAATATATCTCTTATAAATTAGATTTCTTCCACAAGCACTTTTCCATAAGAAATTTGTTCTTATGGAACAAATCTAACTTAGAAAGATGTATTATTGATTCTAATGATTTTAAATCTGTAAATACGTACATGTTATAGTCGCAAATCATATTTAGATCAAGTAACAAGCTGACACTCACCTGAAAATTGCAAAAAACGTAACAAAATTTGAATTTCGCGCTCTACCACTGCGCAATCACCTTAAGGGGAACCTAGTCGCGGGCTCGAACTCACTGGTGGTCCTGGCTAAAAATCACGCTGTCTCACCAGGCTTCGTTTCCAACAGAGATAGTAGGTACCAGTGATGAGCAATTAGACGCTAGTCTACACACAAAATGTTATTGAGTAAGATGCAGGATCATTTATAGTAAAAATTTAGAAAAGTCCTTTGGAAGATCGGGTTTTATGAAAAAACCACTGCATAAATCGATGACCAATAAAGTTTGTTGAACTTTTAGATATTTGTGCTTTATTGGGGTACCGACTAGGTTTTGGAGATTTTACACGTCTTTTATTACTTAAACACGCCCAAAGTTAGGTTAAATTAGCAAGAAAAACGAATCTTTGTTGGCTCCTAACTTTTAATGGCTTTTTAATTTAGTATTGTTTCCATACAGACAATATTAATAACAAGACAAAACCATAGCATGTTTAATTTTTGTTGTACATTGTCGAACAGTGGAGTAATACACTCCCGAAGTTTGTATGGGAAAAATGTTGACTTGTTCCACCTTTATTTATTTATTTGCTATAAGGTATCTTCACAGCTGACAGAAAGTATAACATTATTAATAATTCTAAACATTACGCCAATTACGAAGTACTCAGAAAATATGAAAGAAACAGAGAGTGACATAATTATTAATATTTAAAGTGTGTGTATGCGTGTATCTGTGCGATGTAGGTGCTGTAAATGTGTGTGATGATGTGTGTGTGTGACTGAACTCACTAAACTGGCACTACTGAGTTTGCCGAGTTACAGTTTAAAGTTAAAGAGACGCTTAAACGTCAAAATGTATGGTTAAATAGTCGCTAATCATTTAACCATACATTTTGACGTTTAAGCGTCTCTTAACTTTTTCGCTAATCATCTGCCAGGGGTGCGGGTTATTCGAAAGAGATACCGCGGCCCCTGGCACACAGGCAACTGAGGGAACACGGGTGGGTTTTAGTCAGTAAAAGTCTGACACGCCCTCATGCTCCACCCATGCTTTTTTTTATTGAATTAAATTATTTTCTCCTTTTTTAGTTTGGTTTTTAAAGCGTGTTTTTTAGTTTTTTAAACTATTGTTTTTAATTTTAATTATAATAATTGTTATTGAAGGGATAAACTGGTTTTAAAGTAATTAAGAGGTGACTTTGATGAAGGAGACTTTTTTGATGCATTTAAGTATGTTTAATTATGTTTTTAGTTCCATCAATGTATGCAAAAAAGACTTGAAAATATCATATACTTTTTTGCTTTCAAAATTATTTACGGTTAAAGAGATACACTGGTTTAAAAAACAACCTTTTTGAGCGTGCACTGGGCCCGCGTGGTGGACAACGGCCCACTCCCTCTCACAGAGACGAGGCCTGTATCCCAGCAGTGGGAAAATTATAAGCTGATTATGATGATAAAGTTATAAACAACCCCGCTTATTTATAAACGTTGCTTAAAGTTAAGTAATGGTTAGCGACTGTTTAACCATACATTTTTGACGTTTAAACATCTCTTAACTTTAAGCAGCGTTTATGAATAAAGGGGAAAATGGCGGACTAATTATAATTATTAAGTAGTTACAGGATGACCGCGGAAGCCGGCAGTTCATCGGCTCGTATTGTTTATGTTTATATTTGCATATAATTTCGACCTGGCAGGATTCCAGGGTTGCTTGTATGTACTCAAAGATTTAGGATTCGTCTGTATGTTGATATTTTTAGCGTGTCCATTTTGAAGAACCAAACCTTAACATTGATCAATCTGTTCAGACAGGAGGCTGAATCTACGTTCCCACAGACGTAATAAAGTCGAAAATAAAAAAAAACACGCTTTAAAAACCAAACTAAAAAAGTAGAAAATAATTTTATTCTATTAAAAAGCGTGGGTGCTTTTTGAGGTATTTTTATAATCAATAAATATCAAGCACCCCACGCTTTTTAATAGAATTAAATTATTTTCTACTTTTTAGTTGGTTTTTAAAGCATGTTTTTAGGTTTTTTTTAACTATTATTTATTTTTTAGTTATGCGAACTACAAAAGCGTGATTTTTCAGTTTATTTTTGTTAATTTTATCTATTTTTTTTTAAATGATTGAATTGTCATCGGTCCTCGATAAGTCTACAAAGTTTAAATGAAATCTGATCGTTTGAAGTGGGTCAAAATCAAGTCCAAAAAAAGGAGTCGGTTACAAACAAACAAACAAAAATACAGGTGAAGCTTATAAAAGCGTGTTAAAAACAGTGCATCCAGCTTTTCGAAAATACACACGAGCTAACCTACCTTATAAATAATATATCTATAATTATCATCATTGCTATTATTTTTTCAATGATAAATCTCTCATATTACAATAATTTTGCAAGTCTAATATAAGGTAGGTCTACCAGGGGTGCGGGTTGTTCGAAAGAGATACCGCGGCCCCTGGCACACAGGCAACTGAGGGAACACGGGTGGGTTTTAGTCAGTAAAAGTCTGACACGCCCTCCCGCTCCACCCAGAGCGGGAGAAGTTATTTGATGATTTCCCACCCAAAAAAAAACACATTACTTTCGGAAAACAATTTAAAAATCCTCAAGAGAAGACGTAGCATATAGCAATACTATTCCTAGTGTGCAAGTCATCAGTCTGTTAATATTGATACTATTGCACACGATTCTTAAGGTATATCTTTGCCAAAAACGCATTTAAATGGTCTGTTCACTAATTAATACACCATAACTATAATATTAATTTATATATTATTTCAGTTTCAGCGGTCCCAATGCGGGTTAGTAGACCAAATGTTTTCGATTTTTTTGCCTAAACGGTGTTCTTAAACTGGTGGTGTAGGAAAACATCGTGAGGAAGCCGGCGCATGTCCTAGAACAAAAAAAAAAAATCGAAGACATATGGCATCTACCAATTTTGTTCGCGATTCCGATGTTGGTCCCATGACGAAAGATGTTGAGTTTGATAGTGTGACACACACCCTTCAAATATGACCAACAATTGCCAAATTGAAAAAGTCTTAACCTTCATCAAGACATTAGCAATAGTACAATATTTCAACTGCTCGTCTATTTTCACATTATATGGTCAACCACCTCTTTGTGTTAACAACTTTGGCAGACAGTTGCATTTACCCACGTCATTCTCGTACTAAGTATTTCTGAGTAACACAGGTGGTACACCTATGGACATTTAGAGAGCATTACGCATATATTCTGAGTATTGAGATTGTAATGCTTACTAATAATATAAATGCGAAAGTAACTCTGTCTGTCTGTCTTTCACGCCAAAACTACTGAACCGATTTAAATGAAATTTGGTACACAGATAGTCTACAGCCTGAGAAAGATCATAGGCTATTTTTTAATGCGGAAAAAAGGTTGTAAGGGGTTGAAAGGGGGGATGAAAAGTTGTATAGAAGTATCGTCATTTTTAGAGCTAGAAGCTTGAAACTTATTTTATAGGCTGTTGATTCGATATAAATAAATATGACATTCAAAATTTGTAAAAGTTTTACCCTCAAGGGTGTAAAATAACAATAGGGAATAGGGGATGAAAGTTTGTATGGAAATATGTAAGGTTTATGTGAATGTTTTATCAGTTTGCGACAAGAGACAAAGACCCAAAGACACTATTCCACGCGGACGAAGTCGCGGGCACACCTAGGTAGTTGAAGATATGAGAAAGACTGACACATAAACTTAAGCCACCAATGGCGTTAAACAGAAACTACAGAAGAATCAAAATTCATTGATTCAAATTAGGCTCAGCATTAGCACTTTTTGAACGTTATAATTACATAAGACAGTTCCTCGGCTCGCCCACCCTTCACGACTTCTTAGTGTTTTAGCTGAGAAGAAGAAGTGGCGCAACAAACTGTCCAGCAGCATAGATGCCAGGGGGCCGATTCTACTAATTTGCAACGTTACACGTTAAATTGTGTTTCCACAACAGTTCGATTTCGATCGCCGTTCGATAGTTACATAAGAAGTCATTCTACTATTTTATAAGCAAAATGGAAACTAAACTTAAAACGAATTGCAACTGAACTGTAGCGGGAACACAGCGGGTAACCCGCGTTACCAACATGCCAAAATAATATGTTTTATTAATACCACAAAGAAAAAAGTTGAATCTTAAAATGTTACTAAACACGAATATGTGGCACTAAAAGTATTTTCTATAATTAAAAGACATAATGATCATAATTTTATCATTAACTTTGTCCTATAGTAAACGTCACGCTCATGTTCGATTTTGTTAGTAGAATAGGTTTTGACATTGTTTCAATCGATCGTTGGCGTAACTAAAACGTAACCGCAGCTGTGTCGCAGCTGGACTGTTGTTCATTTTAGTAGAATGCGAAAACGCTTAAAAGTGGTGATTCGGTTGCGGTTCTATTGCGTTTTTTTAACAAATTTGTTAGTAGAATCGGCCCCCTGTTCAGTTAAAAGAAGTTGATACTACATATTTAAATACTTATAAACTCTATATAACGACACTGAAGGGATTGCGCATTTTATGGCGTTATTGAGAGTTGTCGTTAAATAGAGAGAAGAAAAATCTGTATTAGAAAAAGAAAAGTTTATTTCAGACTAGTGTTAATAATTACATAAAAAGTTTGTGAGCAACTAAGAATATGATAACGTATAGATAATAATCCATGACTCCTACCAACAACAGTCTACACGTGCAAGCAATCCCAATTAATTTGTAAACAAAAGAACGGATTCCTTAGAAAGTTCGGTATGTATGATGCCGACAGCTAGTTTATTACGGGCTAGGATAATAAAGCGACAAAATAACGTACACAGCTATTTAATTATTGTCGTTATTGAGAGTGGGTGTAATGCCTACAGAGTGATGGAAGACAAGCTAAAGTTTAGCTTGTCTTCCATCACTCTGTGCTAAACCAACCAAAGCCGAGTGATTTCGACGCTATAGGGAGCTTGTCGTTAAATCGAGTGCCGTTATATGGAGTTTACACTGTATGTATGTACTATTGTAAAACTCGATCCGCAATCTTGCCAGCAAGGTCGTACTTTGAATAACATGTGTTAAGAAATCAGTCGCTTCTTCATTCTTGATAAGATAGTTACTAATACTAATTATTTAATTACTACGTCACGTACAATCATATATTTTGTGTCATATAATATTAGTCTTATTTTTTATTTATTTTTGCTTTACCCAACCAAAAACCGTTTATTAAAGACAGTCTTATACCTGAGGCCTAGTGTGACATCTCGATCTAACGCATCGAGCGCGTTCGGTGCTCTGTGGCCCTAGTGTCTAGTGTGAGTTTCTTTTAACCATCTCGATCTAACGCATCGACCGCGTTCGATCGAGATGGTTAAAAGAAACTCACACTAGGGCCATTGGTTGGCCCTGGATTGGTAAAGGACCAATCGGAGCGCCGAACGCGGTCGATACGTTAGATCGAGACGGTTAAAATAAACTCACACTAGGGCCACTGGTGACCTGGATAAACTCGCGGGAAGCCATTTCTAGCAGCCAACAACCAGACACATGCTAATAAAAAAAAAACATATCAAAAGATGTATATATGGCAGCGTCATGGGTCATTTAACAAACATCTCTTTGTCATAGGAGTAACAGACAGTCCGCTGTGCAGGGTCTGCATGGAAGACGACGAGACAGCGGCTCATGTGCTGTTAAACTGCCCGGTGGTCGCTAATTACAGGGCAAAATACTTCGGTAACCCAGGTACTCTACGTGAGATTGTCAGCAACACCAAGGCGTTGCTGGCCTTTCTCGAGGAGCTGGGGTGGATCGAATAACCGATTCTCCCACCCGTACGCAAAATACGCGCTTTGACGTGGAGTTGCGGACAACAGCCCGTTTTACCTATTACCTATGGCAGCGTCTGCGGCGTCTTTTTGGGTGTATTAGTCAACTTGCACGAATTCACTCGACGGAATCTGGCGAGTCGTGACAACATAATATTTTCTACAAGCGATTCGCACGAAGTTCATTTATTTGTGGGCGAATCAACAATTCCAGAAATACGTTTACGGCTAGGCAGATTGAAGTGTAACTGAGATCGATGCTCCAATACAGCAGGAAACTCCGGCAAAAAACCAAGGAGTTAACTGCAAACATTTGAACTGTGTTTATCAGTGATACCGTTCGACCTTGTAATTCTAACTACTGCTTATCAGGACTTATGTAACTGACCGTGTAACACGCGTTAGAATTTTACTTTGTTTTAGCTGTTTTAATCCTTTGGTAAGTAAGTACGCTTGGCTTTTTGCCTTAATGGAACTCCGTTTGGAAACATGCTGGTCCTGCTCCATAGGACAATCTACAGTCTAGACAAAATCAAACTGGTTGCTAATTGAATTGCATAATTAATTATATTTATGACATTGATTTAAATTCTGTGATTACTTAAACTCACACACTGACTTATTACTTGTTAATATTCTAGGTAAATCGTATACTTACTTTTACCATGTTTGTAAATATGTGAGCATCATGTATCTATTATAAAATTAATTTATCTGTAATTGCTTAATTTTTAATTCTTTTTACCTATTGTGGTATGGTTATTTTATTCTGGGTGCATTGTTTTCACACATAATTATATTTTGAATGTATCTAAAAAACATTTGAAAAGAGTTACGGTGGAGTTTCTTGCCCATTCCTGTTCATACGAAACTATATTTAACCGACTTCAAAAAGGAGGAGGTTATCAATTCGTCGGAACCTTTTTTTTTTTTTTTTTATGTATGTTCCCCGATTACTCGAAGATGGCTGGACCGATTTGGATTTTGTTTTTTTTGTTTGAAAGGGTATACTTCTTTGGAATTCTATTTTAATGTAAATGTTGACCTTCAAAAGTGCCTATCTATACAAATAAAAAGAGAAGTGCTGACTGACTGACTGACTCATCAACGGCCAGCCCAAACCCATGGACCTAGAAAGCTGAAATTTTGCACAGAGGTTCCCTTTATAATGTAGACAAGGAATAAGGAAGGATTTATCGAAATCCAACCCCTAAGGGAGTTAGGGAAGAAAGTTACGCACGGGCGAAGCCGCTGGCCAAAGCTAGTTTGAAATAAATGTTTTGGCTTTGACTTTCCCTCAAGCTTAATAATGTGACAGTTGTTGAGGTCTTGAAGATGCCTCCGACTCTGTCCGACAACAGGCACAATGGGTATTGTATTTCTTTGCGTCGCGAAATCGGTTATAAAGAAGCCCAGTGAAGAGTGGATTCCTTCAAAAGCAAATCCCAACACAATGCTTGTAATAGGGTATTACACTCATTTTTTAAAGTGTCCTAATTATATTCTAAAGTACTAATAAACCGCTAAAAAAACACATTTTTATTTATTGGATTAGTGCCGTAAAAATGCATTTAAATTATACATTTTCAAATTTCGCGCGTAATTTGAAGAAAACGCTGGACGCAGTAGACGCCATATTGGTCTGTGGGTATGACAACACTTTGCTAAGTAAACAAATGCGCTGATATTTTATATTTTAATTGTTTATAATTTAAAAAAAATAGTTATTATTCTACTTATCGTTGGTTTTCTGTTCCTGAATGCAAAATATTATTTAAATAAAAATTACTTTGGTTACGAAAATACTAAAAGTGCAAAGTTGCTCAATTGACATGCCGTATGATGTAATAACATGGCAGCTACTATTTCATGGTGTTCGAAAACAGATTAAAAAACTGAAATCTTTGAATTGAATTTTAAAATTTATTTTGTTTTTTCATGAACTAAAACTACCTAACATTTTCCGACTGCATTTTGCCTAAGCTATCTCAATAATATATTTTTGGACTTTTTCTCATATAGAGTAAAACCCTATTACTTAAGTACGTTTTATTCCCACAGAATCTGGAAGACTAACTTCTACCAAAAACTCTGTTAACCCTGTCCTGTCACCCACACTTCGCCATTTTCTCATGTAATATGGCTGCCCCCTATTACCAGCAACCGGACACAAAACCCCGCCTCCGGGTTGCTCCTTAGGAGTTCTATTTGTAATATTGCAGCCAGGATACACAGCATAACCGGTTCGTCATACGACCGTGGTCTACATAGCAACGAAGTAACCAGACTACCATGTTCTACTACCCACTTGTGTAGCATTGTTTTAAGCAGGTATCTTGACACTAGTATATCCTAAACGAGTCTCTACTTCGTTATATTATGTAATAATAATATAATGCCTGTATTCCCCGATTTTTTTCGCCCGAAGTACTTTTTTTGTATGGTTAATACTTTTGCTGTAAAAAAATATTTTCCAACACGCAATATTTTGGCTTCTATTCCATACTCCTACTAAACGGCTTCGTTATTTGGAAAAAAAAAATACACTGAAAAATAGATAGTTAGAGGTACCACAGAATCGCCGAAGCACAATTGTAAATTAATCAAAGGAATATCCCCATTTTGAGATAAAGGCTCAGAGGTGCCCTGCGCGGGCGCGGGCGGCAGTCGTGCTTTAGCATACAAACGGGAGATGAGGATACTATGGGCCTTAAGAAGTTCTAATATACACTGGACTTAATAAACCTGATACGAGAATAACTTGCAATTTATCAATCTACCCGCATCGGCTATATTTAGTCCGGTCCAGGGTCTATGTCCGACATTTGGTCTCAATGTTCTGATTGAAAGATGGGACAATTTGAGGCGGTGATGTCATTTGGTTAGCAAGAGGTCGATAAAAAGCCAATGTGGAATGTTGGGACGGTCGTATATCAATCAATTTGTGGGACATCAAAAAACGTCGTTGCGCTGTTGAGTTACAAAGACGTGTTACGAATTGCTCCTAGATTTTTAATCAAAAATTAGGTTCAAAGTTACTGTTTACTATTGTTTTATATATCAAAGTGCAGAGATTTGAATAACCTCACTAGTGGTGAAAAGTGCAAAGTGATACATTAAACCAACAAAAAGTTATAAGTGAAAACATCTAAAAAAAAATACCAACGAACTGTGTCACTGACCTACGACAACTCGCGCGAAGCCCGCTGAGGTGAGTCACCACGTAACGGACAAAATTTGCGACGAACTCAAGTATCAATGCACGAAACATTTTAATCATATACCCACAAAAATGAATTGTGCTGGATGTAAACACCCAATAGCTCGCGGAGAATTGCTAAGATGTACTACTTGCCAAAAACTTTACCACTACAGATGCATTAACATGACCTCATCGTATTATGTAGAAAATAAAAGTAAATTAATTAACTCATGGGGCTGCCCATCGTGCAAAACTACTACAAGACAGATTAGAAATGACGACACACCTGTTAGGAGACAATCTCCACCGAAACTTGACGACACTATAATGTCCATTGACGACCAAATACAAGATGACCAAAGTATTCTGGGAGATACAGAAAAATATGACACACCACCAACAAATAAAGACACTGCTACAATCACATCACCCATCATACTACAGACAGAGCCGGTTACATTAGAGGATATTAGCCAATTATTAGATAGAAAATTAGAATTGCAACAACAATCTATCTTGTCAAAAATCAAAATTACAGTTCAATCCGAAATTAATATAGCTGTACTAAAACTGCAACAAGAAATAAGCCAGAAAACCGAGCAACTTTCTTGTGAACAAACAAAAATAAATACCAATATTATTCACATAAACGAAGCAATACAGAAACTTGAGATAGAAAATGCAAAACTTAAAACAGAAATAGCCGAGCTACAGAACAAAAACATGCATCTGAACGTGAACGATACCTCCACAAACGATACCTGTAAAACCATTGTTATCCACGGCCTGAATGAATATTATAAAGAGACAGAAAAAGACCTTGAAGATAGGGTAATATTTGCGTTCCAAGATACATTGAATGTCGACCTGACTGGCTACATCGAAGAGCTTAATCGGATAGGACGAAACGGACTAAGACGGCCACTACGAGTGGAATTAATTAGTAAAAAGATGACTAAATATATCCTAGAAAACGCGGGATATTTAAAAAGTTTAGGCTTATGTGTATCAGGATTTCTTGATAAAGAATCATTACAGAGACGAAGACAACAAAGAGAGGGACGGTCTATAACACAACAAAACGATAAAACGAACACTACTTATGACTATAGCACAAAGAAAACTCCAACACAGAAATATGATGACCCAAACATAACGAGACACTCCCTATCATCCACTATTGACCAAGCCAGACCGGATTCCTTTCGCGTTTAAGATATTGATCCAAAACATCCAAAGTATAAACAATAAAACACACATACTTGAGGATTTTATAGAGGGAAAGAGCTACCAATCAGTATGTCTGACAGAGACATGGATACGTGAAGACCAAAAGGATAGCGTCAGCATAAACGGGTACACATTCGCTTCTGCCTACCACCGACGTGAACATCGAGGAGGAGGAGTAGCTATCCTCTTACGTAACGGCATAGAATACGAGAACCTAGAAAACTGTAATAACTTATCAATAGAATGTGTAATTGAATGTTGCGCTGTAGAAATCACATCACAAAACACAATTATTATTAATATTTACAGACCGGATCGCGACATTGAATCTTTTTTTACTGTTATTAAAGAAATATTAAAAATAGTACAATCCAAAATTCACAAAAACCATATAATTTTGACCGGCGACTTTAATATTGACAAATCTTCTAAAAACTACCAGCGACTACAAAACATAATGTTAGAACACAACCTGCACCAAATCGTCAACGAACCAACTAGACAGACACTGACTACTTCATCCTGCATAGACCTAATATTTACCAATCAAAGACAATACAAATTAACTATTGAAAATACTGGAATTTCTGACCACAAAAGCCTCAACTATTCGCAACACTCACCAGGAATAGAACAACATATTTCTACTTACTTCAGGACGAAAAGACTATTTAATGAAAAATCAATATCACAGTTTAAACTAAACCTTAGCCAAACGGACTGGAACGAAACACTATGCAAAAATAAAAATGTTAATGAAATTTACACCGAATTTGCTAATAAGATGCAAGTGTTACTAAATAAAACTATACCTAAAAAACGAGTAAAAATCAAAAATAATAAAAAGAAACCTTACTTAACTGTAGGTTTAAAAAAATCATGTGAGCACAAAAGATTGCTAAAAATTTTTATAGAAAAGACTAATAACGAACTTTTAAAAACACACTATAAAAGCTATGAAAAAATCTTGAAGAAATGTGTAAAACTATCGAAGAAATGTAATTATATTGAGGAAATGAAGCGCTCACAAAATAAACCTAAAACCATGTGGAACATTATTAAAAACAACCTTAAACCAGACTTCAAGTGCCATATTAAAAATGTTACCTTGCGTTATGATGAAAATAAAACCACAAGTACACCAACAACGGTTGCTAATATATTTAATGACTTTTTTGCTTCGGTCGGCGAACCGCTACCCAACAGCATGTCGAATACATGCCCAGTCCTTACACCCTCAATAAATTCCCTATTCGTCCAACCCGCCACGGAGCGTGAAATTTATAATATAATACGTAAAATGAAGAACAAGCGCAGTGCCGGAGTTGACGAAATACCAGCTTTCCTAATTAAAGAATGTATAAATGAATTGACACCACCTTTAACTAGACTAATAAATAAATCCTTTGACGAAGGTATCTTTCCGGATAAATTAAAAGAAGCTAAACTACGACCAATATTTAAAAAAGGCGGCAAGCCACAATATCCCTGTTCCTACCGGCCAATAGCCCTTCTACCAGTTATATCCAAAATTTTCGAAAAAACAATGGCCACTAGAATTAGCAAGTTTTTGGAAAAATTCAACCTTTTGGACATAAACCAGTTTGGCTTTAGGCAAGAAAGATCGACCACACTCGCGGTATATAATTACGTACAAGAAATATATAACTGCATCAATGACAAACAATATGCCATAGGCTTGTTCCTAGACATGGCTAAAGCATATGATAGGGTTTCCCATGACATTTTGTTACAAAAATTATATGGCATAGGAATTCGGGGTACGGGCTATAAATGGCTAAAATCTTACCTAAAAAATAGAAAACAATATGTTGAAATAGAATACTACAACAAAGAGGCAAAAGAAATACAAATTGTAAAATCGCAGACAAATATTCTTAACCACTCCATTCCACAAGGCACTGTTTTGGGGTGTATATTATTTATTATATATATAAACGACCTACCTAAAATAATTGATACGAAGTGCGTTCTATTCGCGGACGACGTATCTCTAGTGTTTAGAAGCACTGAAAACACTCAAACTTTGACAAACATTGAAAAAACATATGAAATAGTTAAATCGTGGCTAGAAAAGCACAATCTACAAATTAATGCTAACAAAAGTAATCTACTACAATTTAGGACATACCAACGAAAGCCGCTTAGCATAAATAACCTTAGTAATACATTAAATATCCCAGAAAGAGACGATTTAACGCTTCTTGGTTTAACATTGGACAATAATCTAACATGGAAAAAGCATATCGGAAGTCTGAAGACTAAGTTATCAAAATTTATATACGCATTAAGCAAATTAAAAAGCAACACAAACTATGAGACCGCGCTCTCAACATACTATGCCTATGCTTATGCATGGTTTAACTATGGCATAATATTGTGGGGTGAAAGCACTGATTTTTATGATATTTTCATCATGCAAAAGAAATGTATACGCATCCTTATGAACATTAAACCATGGGAAAGTTGTAAACCACATTTCATAAAAAATCAAATAATAACATTACCCTCCCTGTACATATTGCAAATAATTACGTTCGTGCAGAAACACAGAGATTACTTTCAATCAAATATAGAAGCAAACCAAAATTATAACCGTAGAAACAAAAACAAGTTGATAACACCGACACCAAAATTAAAAATAATGAAAAATAGCCCCAACTATAGAATCGCAACAATTTATAATAAACTACCGAATTACTTAAAAGATGACGATAATAAAAACTCATTCTATAGCAATCTAAGATTATTTTTAATAGAGAAATGTTATTACACAGTTGACGAATACATGATGGATAAAACTTTATAGATGTAAAATATAAAATATTGTAAAATCATATGCCATAATTCAATTCAATTCAATTCAATTCAATTTAATCAAGAACTTGACATGACATGATTGTAACTACCTTTTCCATAAATTATTTATTGTACTGTTTTTACTACCTACCCACTCGTAGTACTACAATCGTGTGTTGTTGTATGTTATTTATTACTGTTAATTGGACATCTTAATGACTTTTTATTTTATTTTATTTTGATTACCGACATGTATTGTATTGTGTTAGTTAATAATTCGTATTAATATTAGTTTAGTTAATTATGTGTTATTTATGTTAATTCAAATTAAAATTTATGTTAATTCAATTGAAACTCAACAGCAAACCGACATTGTGCTTTGCAGTGCCCTGACAGGGTTCATGTACAAAAACCGACAATTGTAAAATGTGTAATGTGCATGAGAGCAAATAAATAAATAAATAAATAAACATATAAAACATAATCAGCCAATAAAGACACATAAACCTTGGACACAGG
This sequence comes from Antitype chi, assembly GCA_947359405.1. Taxonomy (NCBI): domain Eukaryota; kingdom Metazoa; phylum Arthropoda; class Insecta; order Lepidoptera; family Noctuidae; genus Antitype; species Antitype chi. The sequence goes on from OX375837.1 coordinate 1,891,985, forward strand.
TAGGGTTGCCAACCGTACTTTAATAATAGTATTGTACTGTATTTCGGGGTCTGCGTACTGTTGAGAAACACTTAATACGCAAAAATACTATATTTTCAACACCGAAATCTAACAAACAAATCTTTTATTTTTTTTAATTTTGAACGTGTCTTTTCAAAAACTTTTGACTGATACAATATAATAGCGTGTAGCGTATCTAGGGTTGCCAACGCAGCATATCCGAACGTCACTATCTTACTGCGTTCCGAACTTGTCAATGTCAAATTGACAAAGTCAAACGAATGTTTGGTCGTGGGTCTGCTTTATTTTTGTTTTGGGACACTTAAAAAAATTGTATTTTATGGAAAACACTAAATTTTCCATAAAATACTATTTTTTTAAGTGTACTATATTTTGTATAGCTTAGTCTGAATAATAGTTTAAAAAACTAAAAAACACGCTTTAAAAACTAAACTAAAAAAGGAGAAAATAATTTAATTCAATTAAAAAGCGTGGGGTGCTTTTTGAGGTATTTTTATAATCAATTAATGTCAAGCACCCCACGCTTTTTAATTGAATTAAATTATTTTCTCCTTATTTAGTTTAGTTTTTAAAGCGTATTTTTTAGTTTTTTAAACTATTATTTATTTTCTATTTTTTATTTCTGCTAACTACAAAAGCCTGTTTTTTTTTCTATTTTTTTTTAATGATTGTATTGGCATCGGCCTTCGATAAGTTTACAAAGTTTAAATGAAATCTGACCATTTAAAGTGGGTCAAAATCGCGCCCTAAGGAGTCGGTTACAAACATACAAATAAAAAAAAGGAACTTGGGGGAGGCCTATGTCCAGCAGTGGACGACTTTTGGCTGATGACAATTCATCCTCATCCGTAGAGTATTTTGAAGTTAAATTGCATTATCATTAAAATCGATGTCAATAACATTGCAAATAAGGAAGTCGTTTGTTATCGTCGAAATACATGATACGTACTTATTAATGCCTTTGTATTATATCTCCTTGTATTAGGTCCTTCAAAGATAAGATTACATTCGAGATTATATTTACTTTCGCACTAGATATTCTTCGTAGGAGGTCACGCTTTTGAATTCCAACATTCGGCTGTTTTAGAACCCGTGTTAACTCAAATTAACATGTTTGCATATTTTTAATAATTGATAGTTGTAAGTTTTGGCTTCTATAGCTTGATCATATTTTATCTGTATTTGTATCGGAACTTTAATTTTCATTGCGAGCAACACTAGTTCACTACTTGTGTAAATCTATGGTCTGGATCTCTCTCTTACTCTCCGGTCATGGGAGCAGAACGGTTCATTATTCAACGCATCTCCTGTAAAAGTCATTAATTAAAACAATAATTATCAAGTTCAAGTTACGGTCAGTTGTGTGTGCTAATATTGGTAATTACAATACGATTACTGAAGTGATATCATCAGTCTTTCATTTCATCTTGCCACCGATGTTCACGAGAATTCAGTCACCCGCCTCATCATACAAGCCTGTTGTGACTCGAACCCGCCAACCGGAGCATGAACATTAAGGCCCATAGTATCCTCATCTCCCGTTTGTATGCTAAAGCACGACTGCCGCCCGCGCCCGCGCAGGGCACCTCTGAGCTTTTATCTCAAAATGGGGATATTCCTTTGATTAATTTCCAATTGTGCTTCGGCGATTCTGTGGTACCTCTAACTATCTATTTTTCAGTGTATTTTTTTTTTCCAAATAACGAAGCCGTTTAGTAGGAGTATGGAATAGAAGCCAAAATATTGCGTGTTGGAAAATATTTTTTTACAGCAAAAGTATTAACCATACATAAAAAGTACTTCAGGCAAAATGATCTATATGATTCTATAGCAAAATCATATATTTCTCAAATCTTAAAGACAAGCCGTTAATGAGCAGTACGGTTCATAAAGTGACCGTGTTACGCTACCGAATGGGACGTAGGCCCTTAACCTGCAGTTATAGAAAATCGACCAGTCTGACCAGAGGGTATCGTGTTATCCAGCAACTGGATTGTTCAGCTCAGAGAAGCAGTCGGTCCCTGTTAAATATTGGTATGAAGCTGCAATCGGTTAGACTGGAAGCCGACCCCAACATAGTTGGGTAAAAGCGGGCAGATTGATTGATTAATTTACTGCCCGCGACTTCGGAACGTGGTACCAGGACAAAAGTACCCTGTGATACTCCCAAGTAAATAATTGAATGTCTTTGGATGCTCCTTATAAGATCAGCTATCTGTGAGTGAAAGTCCCATTAACATCGGTCCACGCGTTTCGGATGAGCCGGAACAAACAGACAGACAGAAAAACAAGTAAAATTTTTTTTTTTTGTTTTCCGTCGGTGCTGCTATTTTAGACCGGAATAAGGTAATCCGGTAGACAACCAAAGTTGTCGACATAGCTCACAGAATTAGCAAGCTGCAGTGGCAATGGGCCGGCCACATTAGCCGTAGAACCGATGACTGTTGGGGCAGACGTCAAAGTCAAAGTCAAAGCATTTATTTCAAATAGGCACTTAAAAGGCACTTTTGAACGTCAACATTTACATTAAAATAGAATTGATTCTAGTCGCCCCTTCCAAAATGTAGTTTCGTATGGAGAAGAATGGGCAAGAAACTCCACCGTTACTCTTTTAAAATGTTTCAAGTACAATATTTACATTCATTATATGATTATGTGTGAAAACGATGCACCCAGAATAAAATTACCATACCAAAATGGGTAAAAAGAATCAAATTGAAACAATACAGATAAATTAATTCTGTGATAGATACATGGTGTTCACACATTTACAAACATTGTAAAAGTAAGTACCTATAGGTATGATTTTCCTACAATATTAACAAGTAATGAGTCAGTGTGTGAGTTAAAATAATTACTGAGTGTAAATCAATGTCATAAATATAATTAATTATACAATTCAATTAGCAACCAGTTTGATTTTGTCTAGACTCTAGATTGTGTTACACTCTAGAGTGTTCTAGAGTGGAGACCGCGAATCGATAATCGTAAGTTAATAGAAGCCCTCAAGCTAGGTGGAGCGATGATCTTCGGCGGGTGACTGGTAACAGCTGGATAAGAGTTGCCGAGAATCGACCAGAATGACGAGCCCAGCATTAGACTGCTGTAGGACTGATGATGATGCCTTAAATTTTTATTTGTTTAGATATATATGTATACTAGATTCTCTATAGTAACATCCTTTGGAATTGGAATCACCCCACAGCTTCCTTCTAAACATTACCAGTTATAAGAAACATGACGTTTTTAAAAAACAATGCAAAACAACATCGTACGATACTAAAAGATTACATTATAAAATTAATACAAATGCGTAGATGTTGCGTACGTGCCTACTGAGAAGTAACGAAATGAGTCATGTAACAGTGTTTTCATTTTTATTTATAGACAATTGTTTACATTGAGATAGTGGACTTGGTTCATCAATTCAGCCGAAAGACGTCCACAGCTGGACATAGGCCTCCGCCACTTCGGCTAGTTCTGTGCTTCCCGCATCCAGCGGATGCCTGCTGCTTTCATAAGGTTATTGGTCCACCTTGAGGGCCGCCTTCCAAGTCTACGTCCTTCGGTACGCGATTAGCACAAGAGAACAGGCCCCATCGGCCATCGGTTCTGCGACAGACATGGCATGGCCAGCCCCATAGAGCACAGAGCAGACTCTAGAGATGAATTGTCAACTGACACCATCACGAACCGCTTTCATAGCCATCAGTTTCAATACGTCATTAATAATAATAGTTTTGTGTCTAAGCAATAACAGCCGAACGGGTCGATCGATCAGGTTAAGCTACGCTGGTCGCGATTGGTCCGGGGATGGTTGAGCATCTTTACAATTATCAAGACCCCTCCGTGCCTCGGAAAGCACGGGTTGAGTAACAGGTCGGAGAAGGCTGAGAACCAGGTGTCGTAGCGCAATTAGATAAATGAAATGTTTCTTTATGTAAATGTAGATCTTTTTTACACGTCAATATTTTAAAGTAATAGTTTAAAAAATCATTTAATTCAATTAAAAAGCGTGGGGGTGCTAGACATTAAATTGATTATAAAAATACCTCAAAAAGCACCCCACGCTTTTTAATTGAATTAAATTATTTTCTCCTTTTTTAGTTTGGTTTTTAAAGCACGTTTTTAGTTTTTTAAACTATTTATTTTCTATTTTTTAGTTCTGCTAACTACAAAAACGTGTTTTTTTTTCCTTTTTTTTCATTTTTCTCAATTTTGTTTTTTTTAATTATTGAATTGTTATAGGTCCTCGATAAGTTTACAAAGTTTCAATGAAATCTGACCGTTAAAAGTGGGTCAAAATCGCGCTCTAAGGAGTCGGTGACATACAAACAGACATACAAGTGAAGCTAATATAAAGCGTGTAAAAACTAGATGGCGCCGGCATTTCCTAGCATCCCTGAGAAGAATTGCCGAATCAATCTCAGAGGGCCATGTCTGGAAGGGCCTAGGAGAGTCCTATATCCAGAACTGACGACTGACCTGTCATTGTGGGAATTTCTTTGTCTTTGTATTCTTCTACCATACATCTCTATAAGCCGTTGTCTTAATAGTCACCGCTTCAAACTTCCGAAGAGTGTATTTCACGCTCGAGCTAGATTAAAAGAATACTTGTTTTGATAAAATCGGATTATTAAAAGAGGTAAAAAGATTTTAGATAGGTTTAATTAATTTTGCATTCAGCTAAGTCACGGCAACTCTTTGTCCTTGAAAACCAGTGTATGATACATAAATGCAAATCAATACTTCACTTATGTTGTTTTCTAATAAATGAGTGGGTAGGGAGAAAGACAAGGGTCACCTAAAATATAACCCTCTTTATTAGATTTACCTAATCGTAAATAACAAAGAAACTGAGTAGTAAGTAATCCTTAGCCATTATCGCTGCTCACGACACAAAAAGATATCGTAAATGTAAACAAATAAGATAGAAAATAAACAAATCAGTGTGAGTCAATAGGTAAAAGTACCAGGCTGCAATAATATCGAGGAGATTGCTTTAAACGGTTGAACCTACAGGTATAATGCGACCATATACGGAAGTTGTGACTTGCAACAGCTTCCGTTCAAGACGGCGTGGCTATTTATAACGCCGGTTAATCACAGCTCGTATCACGTACGCGTTAATAATATGACGCAAATTATATTATTGACCTCGGGAGTTCAACTCCTGACGCCATATTGGATATTTTGAAACGTATTTTTTCAAAACGTAAACATTGGTCATGGAATTTTGTATTCTACGTCTTACATTGTTATCTGGTTTCGTATAGATATTTTAATAACTATGCTCGTTTTTATAGTCATTAAAGAAATTAAAGCTATTAAAAACACGTAAATCGTGTTTCGTCACGCACCAAACAAGTTTTGTTGACACAAGTTCTTTATTTATTTATGTGTGCAGAATGTACTCACCGCTCAGATCTTCGATGGTATTCAGCTTTCGAGTCGTCATTTTCACGTTTAACGAATTCACTACACGATAAAACAAATATCACGTCGAAATACCGCGCTTTCAACGGAAAATAATCGAGATATTTTCAAGTTTTCACAAAGAGAACAACCTTTCTCGACTGCCTTTGTTTTCTTTTTGTGTTGTGTTTTGATTTTGTTCCGCTATGACAGAAGGCGTGCAAATCGCAATCTCTGTTGATTGGTTATTCAGTCATTCGCTGGGCCAATGCAGGATGAGTACGTCACAGTCACTATTTTTGATTGGTTTAGATTTGTAAACAAAAAATAATGTCGCCACTGCAGAAAACTAAAAAAACTTTCAAGGACGACACTTTCCCTAAATAGCTGAACAAGTCTTTGTTTATTTCAACTTTTATTGAATTACTTAGGCAATAGTGTTAATCCGTAAAACAAGCGTTCTACGGGCAAAAACACGCGTTTATTTAGGAAAATACGTCCGTCACCAAGCTTGAATGTCTATGGTAACTGAGATAGCAAAAAAAAATCTTTACTGTAAAAAGGACCTTTTGTTATAATTTTAACCTGAGAGTGTTGATTCACACACATTATAAATCAATTAACAAGAAAATGCATATAATTGACCAAAAATGAGGTTATTAACCTCTTTGCTGTTATTGTTTCATGGCAACATAAGAATTGTCTATAACTTTAGCAGACTCCTTACTTCATTCAAAACTGTTCAGCTCATAGTTTTTAAATTGGTTTTGGTTCTGCTTCTATCTGTCATTCAGTCATTCAACTTCCCGAATTCGTGCGATGATACAAGTTCAAGAACCGCTATTTTACAGTTGAATAATAAATAGAAATACAATAATTATGAGTGTAAATACATCCGACGAATATGAGGAGAGCCCCCCGTTGTCTAGAAACTTCGATGAAGTTGAAAGTGCTCGGTAAACATTGAATTCTAGCCTAAATCTGTGCTATTCTAATGTTGTAGCCTGACAGCTGATCGTACCAGCGGGAAAGTTAAAAGGCGCGAAATGATTAGGGTGTAAAAAGTGATATTTTTAAGTAAAAAATTGTTCTGTGTACTACAAATAGTCCATATTTCGCAGGAAAAAGATGCGAACAGATAATTCGGGCCGTAAAAGCTGGAGTTTGATGGACCGGAAGACGGATCATGAGGTGAGGTGTCGTTACATTCCCGCTTTTTTTCGTGGACTTTTTTTGGTTATGATTTGCATTCCGAGGTGGAAATTTACGTGTCAATTCCCGAAATAGATTGTTAAATAACCCAGTAATGTTCTTAAAACAGCTATTCCTGCTTTAATTTGGCTGTAAACCCCGATTAGTAGCCGTAATTTTTCAGTTCTTAGTAATTGTTATCTACGATTTTAGAGGATATTTTCTAATCGCCAAATGCATTAGTTATCTCTTGTCTATATTTTATCGCATTCCTTGTTGTATTTTACCAAAATCAGGCCTCAATGTGTGTATAAAGACCAGCCGATTTGTCATGGCCTTTTCATTCGGTTCGTTGACCTTATTTTCGAATTGTCTGCAAGATAGCACAGTGTCTGGATGTGTGCCGGTTTCATGGCAATAGACTCGCCCCCTATTACATGGCACCTTTGCCCAAACCTCCGGGTAGACAAGGCGTGATTTGACAGCACACTGTAACTGTTTTCAAATAACCCTATATTACCACAATCAACATTCTCCTGTCCTACGCAACATGTATTTTTCTTCCAAACTTCTCTATTAGTCGTCATCTCCGTAGTCACACCCTTTCAAACCATATCATCATTCACACAGTCCACCGTCGTGTCTTTGATCTCCCCCTACTCTTATAGCCATCGACATTTGTACTCAAAACTTTCCTCACAACATTTTTCTCATACCTCTGTATCACTTACCTTGACAACCAATTTCTACACAACTTTTCAGCTATCAGTGCAACTTTCAGACTTCCTCTTATGTACTCATTTCTTATTCTATCCACTCGTGTAACCCCACACATCCGTCTTAAGGGGAACCTAGTTGCGGACTCGAACTCACTGGTGGGCCTGGCTAAAACTCCGCTATCTCACCAGGCTTCATGTCCGACAGAGATAGTATCGGTGATGAGCAGTTAGACGCTAGTCTACACGCGCAACGTTATTGAGTGAGATGCAGGATCATTTATAGTAAAAAATTCGCGAAAAAATTAAGAAAAGTCCTTTGAAAGATCAGGTTTTATGGAAAAGCTAATGCATAAATCAATGACCAATAAAGTTTTATTGAAATTTTCGATAATTGAACTTTGTCAGTACCGACATAGTTTTGGAGATTCTACACTAATTTTGTTACTTAAACACTCCCAAAGTTAAGTAAAATTAGCAAGAAAAACGAATCTTTGTTGGCTCTGGATTTTTATTTTAGTATTCTGTTTCCGTACCGACAATATTAATAATGATACAAAACAATATCATATTTTACTTTGGATGTGCCATGTTAGACAGTGGAGTAAAACACTCCCGAAGTTTGTATGCAAAAAATGTGGACTAGGTTCACCTTAGCATTCTCATCTCAGCTACACGCAATTGCCTTTCATTCATCCCTTTTGTGGCCCAACATTACCACAGTAAGCGCACGGCAGGCTATATTACCACAGTAAGGGTAGAAGATGTCTGCTCTGATGATTATGTAGCTGTCATAGATGGATATATCAGACAGCCTCAGATCAAATGATGGGAAGTCTTGACAGCAGACCGAAAATGAGGATTATGTTACTAATGATTGCACCAGCTTGCTCAAGGGTGGTTACTTAACTTAACCTTCAGAAGGTAACAATTTTTGCATGCTCAAATAGTAACAGGGGTGATGGGTCACCCCGTTAAATTTATAGGTAAATAAAACCAGATTTAATTAGAAAATTACTTTTAATTATTCTTAGTATCACAAGGTAATAACTAAATTTTACATTGCAATCAGTCTTTGGCAAAGATAATAGAAATATATAAGAAAAAAATTAATTCAACACAGTTTAGATATATTTCTTGTTTTTTTTTTTTGTTGGGCAACTCGCAGTTGGCCTTGAGGGGCCGTGACTGCTCAACCGGGCTTTCTTGGGGCTGCCATTAAGAAGTTAAACTTAACGCCTCCAGCCAGGGCTTACAAACTAAAATTTACATGCTAAGCGACTGCACGCTGAAGGCACTCCCTGTGGGTACGGACCTCGGCTCAGGGCGTCACTGATAGGGGGACAGCTATCAACATTGGGGACAGGCTGGATCAAAATATTGGCATTATTATTATTAGACGGAGAATTTAAAGCTACTGGCTCAGCTGCGGCGCGGGCTGGCGCTTCAACGAGCAAGGGTCGGTCGGGTAATGTTTCTTGTCTGTGTTGAGGACATACAGGCTGATGGCATTTTATGCAAGTAATTTTGACTTTTTTTGAGGGTATATTGCACATCTTGCTTGTTTCTGTAATTTAGCAGGTGGTTTTTCTGGAGTTTTCTCCTCGGGAATTTTTTTAGTCATATTCATCCGTCCAAAAAATACATACATAAACAGTAACAGGGGTGAGACATCATCCCGTACATACTTGTAATATCTAATCCACGTCTCGTCGCTGCCAAAGCGCAGCGGTAACTGAGCGCATGCGTCGTGACATAAGAATACGTGGAATCCGAGAGCGACAATGAAGATATTAGGTATTATGTCACTGGATGGGGTGACGTGTCACCCCTGTTACCTTCCGAAGGCATCATGCCTGTAATCCCCAAAGGGTTAGGCGTGATGTTATGTTATGAACTGGTGTAAGCAATAGACATGAGATTTCAGCAATCCCAGTCCATTTGCTATCATTTATTGAGGAGTTCCGTTGCCTATCTCCAAAGTTCTTCATCAGATCTTCACTAAATTGGAATAAGACCACTCCGAGAAAGTTCTCTTCCAAAAAATACCTAAACCGCTTCGTGTGCCTATAAAATTTGTAGACTTCGCTCTATTTCTCCACGATCCCATCATCAGATACTGACTTGATGATCATGGGACCACCTGGGAAGTATACCCTTTCAAACAAAAAAAAAATCCAAATCGGTCCAGCCATCTTCGAGTAATCGGGGAATATACATTTCCGACGAATTGAAAACCTCCTCCTTTTTGAAGTCGTTTAAAAATAAATCTAGCATTATATCCTAATTAATATAAATCAGACAAATCTGTCTACTTGGTTCTATTAATACTAATTCGTTTATCCTTATGTAAGTCATATAGATAGAATACATAAATATATAACCTTCCTGTTATGACATTTGAATACAAATGATCGTAAAAATAACCAATAACGATAACTTAAGGTGAATCTAGTCAAAAAAAATCCCATGCAAACTTCGGGAGTGTGTTACTCCACTGTTCGATAGTGTACAGACGCCAGCACATAAAGCTACCCGAATCTGTCAAATTTTCCCAATTGAACATGTGCTTATGCTTATGTAATAAAGTTGAAAATCCATCATAGAAATTTGACAGATTGGGGTAGCTTGATGTGCTGGCGTCTGTACATCAAAAATTAAACAAGGTATGGTTTTGTTTTATTATTAATATTGTCTGTACGCAAACAGAATACTAAAATAAAAAGCCGTTAAAAAGTTAGGAGCCAACAAAGATTCGTTTTTCTTGCTAATTTAACCTAACTTCGGTCGTGTTTAAGTAATAAAGGAAGTGTAAAATCTCCAAAACCAACTCGGTACCGACAAAGCTCAATTATCGAAAAGTTCAATAAACTTTATTAGTAATTGATTTATGCGGTGGTTTTTTCATAAAACCCGATCTTCCGAAGGACTTTTCTGAATTTTTTACGCGCTTGTTATACTATAAATGATCCTGCATCTCACTCAATAACGTTGTGCGTGTAGACTAGCGTTTAACTGCTCATTACTGATACTACTTCTGCCGGACACGATGCCTGGTGCAACAGCGTGCTTTTTAGCCAGGCCCACCAGTGAGTTCGAGCCCGCGACTAAATTCCCCTTAAGGTGAATGCGCAGTGGTAGAGCGCGAAATTCAAATTTTGTTACGTTTTTTGCAATTTTCAGGTGAGTGTCAGCTTGTTACTTGATCAAAATATGATTTGCGACTATAACATGTACGTATTTACAGATTTATAATCATTAGAATCAATAATACATCTTTCTAAGTTAGATTTGTTCCATAAGAACAAATTTCTTATGGAAAAGTGCTTGTGGAAGAAATCTAACTTATAAGAGATATATTAGACATTCTAATGACTATAATTCTGTAAACACTTACCTGTTATATTCGCAAATCACATTTTGATCAGGATACAACCTGAGTAAGACCTGAAAATTGCAAAAACGTAAGAAAATTTGAATTTCGCGGTCTACCACTACGCATTCCCCTTAACTGGTGAAATTAATGTGGTTGTGGCTTAAGGTACACCTCTGCCAAACCCGTCGGAGCATACAGGCGTGGTGTTATAATATTAGGTTTGATAAGCAATCTTGTATATTGTAAGGCCTTGAATCCTTACTTCCTTATTAATATTATAAACGCGAAAGTTTTTATGTATGGATGTTTGTTACTCTTTCACGCAAAAACGGCTGAACGGATTTGGATGAAATTTGGCACGCAGATAGATTATAACCTAGATTAATACAAAGGATACTTTTTATCCATCATCCTAATTGCGTAACACGCGATTAATCATAATCGGTTTCATTTTGACAGTTCAACAATATTCATTGCGTTATTATTTACGTTGTTGAGCAGACACATTTTTCGAATATATGAAGCAATGGTTTAGCCATCTGTTTCAAAACGAAACAGATGATGATTAATCGTGAGTTACGCAATTAGGGTGCCGGTAGTACGTTCCGCGGGATAATTTCCAACTTCCACGCGGGCGAAGTTGCGGCGAGCGGAAGCTAATAATAAAATAAAATTATGTAGGCTGTTATTTCATCTCTAAGCGTAAACATTGGTGATTGTAGTATCAATATTCCTAGCATTATTCCAACAACAATAGGCTCAGCTTCCAATCTATCTGGATGAAGCTGAATACCAGTATTTTACATGGAACAACTGCCTATCTGACTTCCACAACCCAGTTACTGGGTAACACGACACTCCTTGGAAAGACTGGTTGTCAGACTTTCAGGCTTCTGACAACCTGCAATTAAATTAAATACGTCCATATAATGTTAGTAACAGAGGTCTTAAAAACTATGTTAGTATTGCAGCATTGAAATCATAAAAAAAAAGAAGAAAAAAAATCATTACACCATTAATTTCATTTCGTCACGTGAAGCCGAATAAGCCTCCCCATCACTGCAGACTCCCTATCTGATATCATCTTCAGAATTCCGTTGAGGCCCCCACGGATATTACACATGAGAGCTTTTACGCATTATGTCATAAAAATCGTCGACCCTTGCGTCAGCAAACATGCCTGAAGCGCTGCAGAAACGTGGAAGCCCCACCAGCACCCTAATTGCGTAACTCACGATTCATCATAATTTGTTTCGTTTTGAAACCGATGGCTAAACCATTGCTTCATATGTTCGAAAAATGTGTTTGCTCAACAACGTAAATAACGCAATGAATATTGTTGAACTGTCAAAATGAAACCGATTATGATTAATCGCGTGTTACGCAATTAGGGTGCTGATCTCTGAAAGCGTTGTTATATTGTACGCGAAGAGCGTTGTAGGCCCTTTGCGTGAAGTTGGTCCCTAGAGCGCGGGTGTAAAAGCTTGTAATTAATTGTAATGACTGTCAAAGTTCCACAACTGACACCCGGGACCAACGACTGATTATACTCCCTGTGACAGGTTTTGGTACATTCACGAACATGGTATGACCGCGACTAGCTCTGCTTATGAGCGTTTATTCTGAAAGTTGGCAATCGTCGTCGCAAATAGCTGTCAAATATTTAAGTACATGTTTTTATTAATTTGTTAATATTACTGTATGGAAGTATGAAATATCGCTAACTAGTGACCTAAAATATGAATAATGATTTGCAATTATAACGCTAAATTTGATGTTGTAACCGTTTTAGGTGTAGAAACAGCATTTGGAAAGTTTCCAAGTTTTTTTTTTCATCTAAAACTAAATATTCGATGTTAAGATATTAATTATTGCATTTCATAATCAATATTTTAGGTCACTAGTTAGCGATATTTCATATTTCCATAAAGTAATATCGCCAAATTAATCAAAACAGTGAAATATTTGACAGTTATTTGCGACTTTGCCCATTTTCAGAATAAACGCTCTTAATACGGTTAAGCAACCCGTGCGACTGTTATGACTTAACCAGAAGCCCCTATTGATGCGATCATATACAAGGTGTAACTTAAATAACGCACAACCTCTTAAGGGGTCATTGTACTCATCATTATCAACAAGTTTTACTATGGGACCAAACCTGAAATCGTAAAAAAAAATCAGCTGTTCCCTACATTTTGACGATTTATGCGAATACAAGTGTATGGAACAGCTGATTTTGTTTCGCGATTTCAGGTTTGGTCCCATAGTAAAAGTTGTTGATAATGATGAGCACAATAACCCTTTAACAGGTTGTGCGCTATTTAAGTTACATCTTGTATAATAGAATGTAAATTAATTTACAGGTACTCCAAGAAATGGGTGTCAGTCTACTTGAACCTGATGACTCTGAAAACTTATGTGACCCCGGAGCCTCTGGAATGGTGAGCTTATTTTTATCCACATCTTTTTTAACATAGTGAGGAAACCGGCATGTCCTGGTACCAAAATTTAGAAGACATGTGACATCTACCAACCAGAAATGAGCCCGCGTGGAAGATTTCAGCTCACGCCCTCTCGAAAAAGGGCGGCCGGTGTACCAACAGTGGGAACATTATAGCCTGTTCATGCTAGATAGCATGAACAGGCTATAATGGCATAGACTATGTAGATACATAGTCTACACATGATCTGACCAAGATATTCTTGGATCTGGACTTTAGGGGGAACCTAGTCGCGGGCTCGAACCCACTGGTGGGCCTGCCTAAAAATCACGCTGTCTCACCAGGTTTCGTGCCCGACAGAGATAGTATCAGTGATGAGCAGTTAGACGCTAGTCTACACACACAACGTTATTGAGTGAGATGCAGGATCATTTATAGTAAAAAAATCGCGAAAAAATTAAGAGAAGTCCTTTGGAAGATCGGGTTTTATGAAAAAGCCAATGCATAAATCAATGACTAATAAAGTTTATTGAACCACGCACAATGGTCCACTTGGAGGACTAAGTGCGGAAACCAAACCCATAACATAGAACAAGTTTATTGAACTTTTCGATAATTGAACTTTGTCGGTACCGACTTGGTTTTGGAGATTTTACACTTCTTTTATTGCTAAAACACGCCCAAAGTTAAGTAAAATTAGCAAGGAAAACGAATCTTTGTTTACTCCTAACTTTATTTTAGTATTCTGTTTCCGTACCGACAATATTAATAATGAGACAAAACGATATCATATTTTACTTTGGATGTGCCATGTCAGACAGTGGAGTAAAACACTCAATCAATCAATCATTTATTTTGTTAAACATAGGTATGGTTACAGTTAGTATTTAAAAAAATGTGCACTATGTTTTGCCATTAAATGGCGTACAAAATTTACAGAAACAAACAATTATAATTAGTAGGTGGCATGCCAATACATAACAAAAAAATCAATTTAAAAAATATGTCAGTAGGTACACAGGTCATTACAATTTTTAAATAAATAGGTAAACACATTAGTACTTATCAATAATTAAAAATCATATGAGTTAATTAGCAAGTCGGAATCGTCATACCTCTGTTTATCAGTAGTAAACTCAATGATGGAGTAGTAACATCTATCTAGAAGAAATTTAAACAAGGACCTTTTAAAGGATCCCAGACACTCTTTATTTCTAATAACTACTGGTATACTATTATATATTTTTGGGGCCATACCTAGGACACTTTTGCCGAACAATGCGGTTTTATGAGAGGTAACATTAATAGTATTCTGATAACGACGAGAGCGCAGTTTTCCAAACAAATGCAGGTTACAGCGCACAAACACTCCCATTTCAAACTCCCGAAGTTTGTATACAAAAAGTGGATAGGTTCACCTTAAAAGTGACTGTGACCCCCTGAGTTTGTTTCGACCTTTTTCTCAGAGTAGTCCATTTTCAGATAGGAAACGCCGACCTCGTCTAATTTTTAAAATATGTATGAAGTGTTTGCACAAACCTACATACAGAAATAAATCATTTATGCTTCCGCTAAGTTACAAAACACAGCCCTCGAAGCATCTACCATTGGCTGTCCACCAGGTCAAAGGAGTTGGGGCTTATTGGTGCCGATCCACGCGTCATGTTCGTAAACGGGCGCTGTCGGTTGAGACTGGTCATCTCCTAACTTCCATGGCTTATTTTTAATCTTATATTTAGAATGATTTATATATATTTTTACGTTGTTCTCACATACAGAAGCAACAAGAATAATGTTCCCAAGATTTTGTAATATCCAACTTGATTTAAAAGAGAGTCTGTGGAGTTTCTTGCCCATTCTTCTCCATTGAGATCTACGTTTTGGAATGGGCAACTAGCTTCAACTTTCCAACTGATCGACTTTTTGATAATTCAAAAGTGCCAGTAAATGGTATAATTGAAATAAATGCTTTGAGTTTGAGTTTATTACACTCCCGAGCAACATGTCTGCCTGTTCCATCAGAAGTCTTTACAATAATAGTAAACCATTTATTTTCAGGTAACAAAGATACATAGATAAATACCAGGCACTGGTAACTTTAAATATTGTCGTTATGAGCGATAATAGTTCTTATTGCAGTCCGATACGGGTTAAAATCTGTTGTAATAAATTCGAAGAATAAATGAGCAAGCATTGTCGTAAAAATGCAAATAAAATCGTATAAAATTAGGTATTAACTGTTTAATAATAAATAATCCATCACTGGATGCAGTTTGGCATTCGAAATTTTATGGTATATTTTTAATTATAATTGTTATTGAAAAGATAAACTGGTTTTAAAGATAATTAAGAGGTGACTGATGATTTTTTTGATGAATTAAAGTAGGTTTAATTATGTTTTGAGTTCAATCACTCTATGCAAAAAAGACTTGAAAATATCATTTTTTTTTTTGCTTTCAAAATTATTTACGGTTATAGAGATTCACTGGTTTAAAAAACCACCTTATTGAGCGTTTTCAAGAAATCACCGCCTTAACCTAATTATACATATAATAATAACAATTGTGTTAGTAAATAAAACTTAAAACTATGTTAGAAACTAACAAATGCGTAATATCAATAAATCATTTCCCCTTAGTTTTAGTCAGCAGTAATAATGAGGTAAATATGTCACACATGTCACAGTGTACTTATTTAATTAGTAAAGCAGCATTTTGTATTTTTTCCGTCACAGTTATAAAAATAATGCTGAATTAGCATCAGTACTACTGGTGTACCTACTGAATAACATTAGCCAGCTAATATCAAGTATGATTGAAAGGCTTAAAAGGAACCTAAATAATTTATACTTTTGATATTATACTCAATACTCAAATTTTATTTGCATTCCACATTGTGTACTTAGGTGGTAAATTTAAAAAATAGTGATCATTATGGACCCTGTCGGGCACAGCAATAACAGTAGTAGAGAGGAAGCTTTGAATAAGTAGCTAAACTAACATCTAAACTAAATCTCATAATACCACTATATTGGTTATTTATACCTACAAGCTATATGATGTAGAAGAACTGTAATTTTATTGAGATAATCATGAGCTGTTAATTTTGAATATAATTGTTAAATGATTTAAATTATATTTTTATTTGATTAATTTTAATTTATTGATCTAACTATACATTTTATATTATTACTAGCTGACCCGACAGACGTTGTCCTGTCTTAACTATGAATATTGACTAAGCATTATAAAAAAAAAATTGGGATGCACCACCCTTAACATTTAGGGGTACGAAAAATAGATGTTGGCCGATTCTCAGACCCGATAAGCACACGAAATTTTATCAAAATCGGTTCAGCCGTTTCGGAGGAGTAAGGTAACTAACATTGTGACACGAGAATTTTATATATAAGACTAGCTGACCCGACAGACGTTGTCCTGTCTTAAATATGAATACTGAATTACTTTTTCTTTCATAAGAACCTTCTCCGGACAATAACAAACACAACAAAAAAAGAATTAGCAAAATTGGTTCAGCCGTTCACGTGTGATGCCGTGACCAAGGGAAATAGGGATTCATTTTTATATATATAGAGTTTTAAGTTATTATATCAATCTAAAGCTAGTTTTATTATTTTATTGTTATTATTTTTAGTTTAAAGTTATTGACCATGACTACATTGTTAGTTTAAGTTATTTGTCGAAATGCTATTGCGACAGTACACAACTCTATCTGTTACATTTTCATAAAGTTTATAACTCATTTGTTGAGCTTGGTATAACCTTTTATAAAAAGCTTCTCTCTTCTTTGATACATTTACATTTTAATGCCTTTAAAGCTAAAGTAAAATCCAACCTTTGTTCTAAGGCATACTATTCTATCAACAACTACTTAAACAATATGAATTGTTGGTCGCTGTGATTAACTCAAGACAACATTTGTGTTCTTTCACCAAAATTAGCTTACCTACTGACAGGTCATATGAGTTACTTCATATCATTGTTTATTTTATTTGAAAAATTAAAAAAAAATGGTTTATACAAACCATTTATTTTTTTATTTTTTATTAATGAATTTTTCAATTATTTTTGAATGTTAATTACGAGTACTTACCTATTATTGTATAGAATCAAGTTTTATGTCACCGCCTTCCGAACTTAGTTGTTAAAGTTAAACAAAAAAGGTTTATTATTTTTAGCTTTTCAGTTTTTTCGGCGGTTTAATTTTTTAGCGTGTGGATAGCAATCTAAATACAGTCAGCCCATAATTTGGCTACGAGCTTGCCACTTTCAGTCGTCCATCAACTCCTGTAGCCGTTGCGTGCAGACAACAGGGGGCCTACTCTCTAACTCCGTTAACGAAAATACGGGCCCGTCCGAAAATAGTTCGAAACTACGAAGTGTCTCCTACAGCTGATTAGATAACTTTTTTGGACGGGTAAAACCATATAGGGAGTAGGTACAGCTGTCAAATCGTGTAGTAATTCATTCTTAGTTTAGGCCCTAAACTAATCATAAGTCCGTAAGTGATACGGAGTAGGAAACGCCCGTAACTTCGGCCGAGATTACGGATTTCGTGCTTAGAGAGTAGGCCCCCTGGACACGTTGGACACGATATTAAGTGCCCCATTGTTTGTGGGACAGCACCACATTTACATTCCAAGGCGGAGTCGTCTGTGAATTGATTTTTTTTTACTTACAATATCATTGATCCCATTTATTTTTCTTTACAGGCCGTAAAACAACTAAAACGCAAGCACATGGATATCGAGAATATGAACCCCAACATAAACCTTGTGACGTCACCGAGATGCATCACTTCACCTCGCTCTAAGTTCAGTCCCAAGAGTCCCAGAGTGAAGCCCTGTATCGGCAGCCCTAATGCTGGACCCTCTAGGCTTAAGAGCCCCAGGAGCTCTGAGAAACGTAAGTAAACGCGTTGTTTACATCTCTGTTATCATCTCTCCTATCGCAGGTGTGCTGGAAGAGATTTCTGTAGAAATAAGCATTACCTATGTACGTATTTTTCTGTTCCTTTCTTCTTGTCTGTTTATAAGTGTGTGCATAAATGGTTAAATAAATAAGGGGTATATTCATAAACGACTAGCAAACCCGGCTAACTCCGTTTCGCCACCAGATGGCTTCGTTTTATGTAACATTTCGTTTGGTGATTAAAAGAAGAAGAAATTTGTTTTATTTCCTGAATTTTCTTTGCTATAAACCTCACGGAGCCCGAGACCTTTCCAACGAATGCAAAACCGTGGAAATCGGTTCATGCGTTCTGGAGTTATAGCGTCAGGAAGGAAAACACGACTTATTTTTATATAGTAGATGATTAAAGTTAAGAGATGTTTAAACGTCAAAAATTTGACACACAGATAGTTGATCACCTGTATTAACATATAGGATACTTTTTATCTAGATAGTAGGTTTCTGTAGGATAATATTCGGACTCCACTCTGGCGAAGCTGGTCGTTATTTTATAAATAAATAATAGTTTAAAAACGAAAAAACACGCTTTTAAAACCAAACTAAAAAAGGAGAAAATTATTTAATTCAATTAAAAAGCGTGGGGTGCTTTTTGAGGTATTTTTATAATCAATTAATGTCAAGCACCCCACGCTTTTTAATTGAATTAAATTATTTTCTCCTTTTTACACGCTTTATATTAGCTTCACTTGTATGTTTGTTTGTTTGTATGTAACCGACTCCTTTGAGCGCGATTTTGACCCACTTTAAACGGTCAGATTTCATTGAAACTTTGTAAACTTGTCGAGGACCGATGACAATTCAATAATAAAAAAAAAATTGAGAACAAAACCCAAAAAAAGACACGTTTTTGTAGTTAGCAGAACTAAAAAATAGAAAATAAATAATAGTTTAAAAACTCAAAAAAACGTAGGGTGCTTGATATTAATATTACTAATTGATTATAAAAAATACCTCAATAAGCACCCCACGCTTTTTTAAATTTTTTTGGTACTTTGGTTTTTAAAGCGTGTTTTTTAGTTTTTTAAACTATTATTTTTTAGTTTGGTTTTTAAAGCGTGTTTTTTAAACTATTATTTATTTTCAAATTTTTAGTTCAGCTAACTACAAAAACGTGTTTTTTTTTTCATTTTTCTCAATTTTTTTTTTCATTATTGAATTGTCATCGGTCCTCGATAAGTTAAAAAAATTTCAATGAAATCTGACCGTTTAAAGTGGGTCAAAATCGCGCTCTAAGGAGTCGGTTACATACAAACATACAAGTGAAGCTAATATAAAGCGTGTAAAAATCACTTCTCCCTTACAGACAAACCCCTCCAGCCGACAGACCAGCACATACATGAAACCAGCTTATTGTTGGACGAGTACTTAATAGACGAGGAGACCCCTCTCGCTCAGTCAGTGAGCGCGTGCTACTTACCGACCCCAGCCGCGCAGTACAGTGGCGCCACCAGCGACAGTAGCGGAGGGAAACATCGGTACACACGTGAGTACGATTTTATGGAATTTAATTCCATCTATACTCCTTATTATAGCTTTAGAAAAAAGAGGCTCGTAGAAGCAGGAGTGCAAACCATTTTATTTCAAAGTTAAGTTCTAACTTTTTTAGTTGCATTTAAGACAGTACTAAATACTGAGATAAACGAAGTAAAAGTAATTTTATTTTAAACAATGTTCTTTTTAATACAATAATATCGTCATCACACATTACAAAACTACAACAAAACGAATTAATGAAACAAACAATCACATGATGATTTAAATCTAATTAAGATTAAAAGAAATAAAATACATTTTTTTTACAATACTTTATTTTAAATAACAACTTACGACCCACAATACGTTGGTAAAACTTCGTCGTCATCTGCTAATTCAGTCACTCGGTATTGTTCACTCCTGCTTCTTTTAGGTTTTTAGCATTGACACTTTAAGGTGGAAGCGCCAGGGTAGCCCGCGAAATTCAAATTTTGTTACGTTTTTTGCAATTTGCAGGTCAGTATCAGGTTGTATGGTGATCTAAATATGATTCGCGACCGTATCAAATAAGGCTTTTCAGAATCATAATCATTAGAATCAGCAATACAACTCCATAAGTTAGAATCGCCCTCAAATGTCATAATTTCATGAAATAGTCATTCTTTAGAGTAATATGAACTTATAGAGATGTATTGCTGATTCTAATGATTATGATTCTGTAAAGCCATATTTGATACGGTCGCGAATCATATTTAGATCACCATACAACCTGACAGTGACCTGGAAATTGCAAAAAACGTAACAAAATTTGAATTTCGCGGGCTACCTTGGCGCTTCCACCTTAATTTTAAATTGAAATGAAATAATTATATAAATGAAAGCCACATAATTTCATAAGATAAATAGTTACACATGATTACAATAAACTGTGACAGCTAATATTGAAATAAATAAATAATAAATTTGGCATTCATCGTAACTGCAACACGTTTAATGTAATTTGGTTACGAAGTGTACATTAAAAAGAACCTTTTTTAACTTCTCTCTAATGCTATTGTAAATGGAGTATAGGATATTCTGAGCTAGTCAAAAGCTTGGGTATTGTATTACCCAGTAACTGGGTTGTGGAGGTCAGATAGGCAGTCGCTCCATGTAAAATATTGCTATTCAGCTTCATCCAGTTGGGCTGGAAGCTGACCGCAAGATAGTTAGGAAAAAAGCTACGCTGATGTGTCAGAACTTCAGAAGCCCAACGTCTTGCAACTAGTCTTGTTACTGGGTATTGCGACACCCAGTAACTGTTTTTTTTTTTTTTGAGGATGGGAAATTATCAAATAACTTCTCCCGCTCTGGGTGGAGCAGGAGGGCGTGTCAGACTTTTACTGACTAAAACCCACCCGTGTTCCCTCAGTTGCCTGTGTGCCAGGGGCGACGGTATCTCTTTCGAACAACCCGCACCCCTGGCAGGCATCGGCCCTTGCGAACCCCACCCTTTGGTGCTGACATCTCTTTGAGGCGCGCGTGGAACACAACGCGCCGTCGACCCGGGCTTGGTCCTTACCGGACAGCGAGCTACCCATTACTCGCCGTCCGCAAGCCCGCGCCTACGGTGGCCGGGAATCAGCCTGGGATTCCCGACGCCCAGGGCGTCTCCCGCGGCGACTACGGCCGTGAGGGCGCATATACTGCCTCTCCCTCACGTGCGCCGCCTCCCTCTTCACCCAGTAACTGGTTCGTGGAGGTCGGATAGGCAGTCCCTCCGCCGACATAGGTAAAGGCAGGCAGATTATGTTACCCAGAAACTAGGTTGTGGAATCGAATTGGTTGTTTGTTGCCCTACATTTACTATTATTATAATAATTAAACATGATCTTTATTGTTGCAGCCCTAGGACTAGAAGATGAACTAATAATAAGCCGGAGACACAAATCAGAGCCCGTTGGAGCGGTGTCCTTCAACATACTATCAGATGAAATGATACTGAGCGTGTTCAGATGGCTGCCCAAACGGACCCTGGCGCATTGTATGATGGTCTGTAAGAGGTAAGATGTAACGGGATATTTCTTGGTAATTATTTATTGGTCTATCTATATACATTTGAAGACCTTATTTCAAAAACCACCGTTGTCAATTTCATGTTATTAGTTACTTACGCCACGCAATATGCTTTTATTCGTTATACCACGAATAAAATAAAATTTCTCGTGACTTAAGCTTGTTTTTGAAGAAATATTAAATATAATCAGAAAGCTTACAAACTCCTCTACAAGATGGCGTAACTAACTCATAACATGGAATTGACAAAGGTGGTTTTTGAAATAAAGTCTTCAATTGCTATAATGACCAACCAAATTAACACAAGCGAACAACACCGAATATTACTTCTACTTCTACTTCTACTTCTACAATACAAGTGCACAATATTAAGTGATAGACACAGCCCCCTTTGATGATGGCAGTTAAATAATTTAAAAAAAAAATGAGAAAAATTAAAAAAAAGGGGAAAAAAAACACGTTTTTGTAGTTAGCAGAACTAAAAAATAGAAAATAAATAATAGTTTAAAAAACTAAAAAACACGCTTTAAAAACCAAACTAAAAAGGAGAAAATAATTTAATTCAATTAAAAAGCGTGGGGTGCTTGACAGTAATTGATTATAAAAATACCTCAAAAAGCACCCCACGCTTTTTAATAGAATTAAATTATTTTAATTATTAATTAATTAATACTTCATTATTTTTAATATCAGTTTATTCCTTCAATAACAATTATGGTGGTGCCGGACGTAAAAGAATAGCACTATCCCATTTCTTCCAGTGGGTGTCGTAGAAAGCGACTAAGAGACTTACTAGAGAATGGGCAGCAGCGTTCTCTATGGATTTGACCACCATACTGCGATCGCCGACCCGCCTGCCAAGTGTGGCGATTATAGCAAATCCTTTTGGGGGAGGCTTATGTCCAGCAGTGAACATCTTTCGGCTGATATGACGAACACAATTATTATAATTAAAAATATACCTTAAAATTCCTAATGCCAAACTGCATTCAGTGATGGATGTATCTCATTTTATACGATTTTAATTGCATTTATTTTAACGCTTGCTCATTTATTATTCGAATTTATTACAACAGATTTTAACCCGTATCCGATGGCAATAAGAACTATTATCGCTCATAACGACACTATTTAAAGTTAACATAGCTTTAAGATTAAAACATATTCTTACTACAATAATCTTACTTGTCTCAGATGGCACAGGGTGGCGTGCGACGAGACGCTATGGCAAAGGCTGGATTTAGGCAACAAAACTCTCTCAAGAGACGCCATTGGAAGAATACTTGCTAGAAAACCTATTATTGTCAGATTGGCTAGTTCTGAGGTAAGAAATAATCATCTTATTAGTGCACTGGCTTCGCCCACGTGGCCGGTGACGTCTGAAATCATCCCACGGGATCGTTCTACTAAGACAAAGTAGCCTATTTTACTCCATATAACATCAGCTATCTGACAGTGAAACTGTGAACTAACAGTGACAGTTAAGATCGGCACAGCCGTTTCGGAGATAACTCCGAACAAACTGACAATTTTAAAATGCTTTTTTTTTGTTATAAGTAAGTTACTGTATAAACTCTTATAGGCATTTAGTAAAAAGCTGTTATTTTTAAATAAAAAACTGGCAATATAAATGATCAAAAATGACACTTCAATTAAACACACTAATTACACAACACAATTTCACTACTGATCACTCCAAATCGCGCTGAAGATCGCTTCAGATGTTCTCGCCTGTATCGCTTGTTCAATACTGCCGGGTTTTGATCCGTTCCGGCCTTTTATAGGGCCCTAGGAACATTCGAGAAACTTCTACTGTAGAAGCATCTAGAATGTTCTAGTACATACCGGCCCCGACTGAACAGATGTCGATACTTTTAGAAAATTCTGGCATGGAAATTTCTAGAAAGGTCTTGACTCATTTAATTCTGCTACTCGATACTAGATGGCGCTAGTAATACAGACATTACTTTAGCTTTAGCGTGTAACAATATTATACACCTAAACCAGTTTGCGGTTGCGGTTGTGAAAACCGCAGGAAAACCCGTTCTGTAGTTTTTGAGTTTATCGCGAACAGACAGACGCGGCGGCGCCGGCGGCGGGGGAATTTGTTTTATAATAATTATGTAGTGATCGATGATAACTAAGGTTCTAAAACATCTTGCTGGACAGTTTGTTGCGTCACTTCATCTCCACATCTAAAGCACTAGGAAGTGGTGAAGGGCAGGCGTGCCTGAAGACTTGATGTCATTTTGACGTTCAAAGAGTGCTGACTGTCAGCATAGTATGAATTTATGACTTTTAAATTTGATTTGATTTTCTTCTCTTACAGATAGCAGAATGGCACCCCCCGTCCTTACCCGCCCCGTCCCGCATACACTACCTAGACCTGAGCATGTCCACCATAGACATAGCGACGCTCAACAACTTACTACAAACGTGTCCCAGTCTCAAGAAGTTGAGTCTAGAGAGTGTTCAGCTGGAGGATAGCAGCTGTGAGTTAATTGGTGAGTACTTATCATCTGCACGAACATAGCAATGCTCAACAACTTGCTTCAAACGTGTCCCAGTCTCAAGAAGTTGAGTCTAGAGAGTGTTCAGCTGGAGGATAGCAGCTGTGAGTTAATTGGTGAGTACTTATCATCATCTGCACGGACATAGCAATGCTCAACAACTTGCTACAAACGTGTCCCAGTCTCAAGAAGTTGAGTCTAGAGAGTGTTCAGCTGGAGGATAGCAGCTGTGAGTTAATTGGTGAGTACTTATCATCATCTGCACGGACATAGCAATGCTCAACAACTTGCTACAAACGTGTCCCAGTCTCAAGAAGTTGAGTCTAGAGAGTGTTCAGCTGGAGGATAGCAGCTGTGAGTTAATTGGTAAGTACTTATCATCTGCACGGATATAGCAATGCTCAACAACTTGCTACAAACGTGTCCCAGTCTCAAGAAGTTGAGTCTAGAGAGTGTTCAGCTGGAGGATAGCAGCTGTGAGTTAATTGGTGAGTACTTATCATCTGCACGGATATAGCAATGCTCAACAACTTGCTAGAAACGTGTCCCAGTCTCAAGAAGTTGAGTCTAGAGAGTGTTCAGGTGGAGGATAGCAGCTGTGAGTTAATTGGTGAGTACTTATCATCTGCACGGACATAGCAATGCTCAACAACTTGCTTCAAACGTGTCCCAGTCTCAAGAAGTTGAGTCTAGAGAGTGTTTAGCTGGAGGATAGCAGCTGTGAGTTAATTGGTGAGTACTTATCATCTGCACGGAAATAGCAATGCTCAACAACTTGCTAGAAACGTGTCCCAGTCTCAAGAAGTTGAGTCTAGAGAGTGTTCAGCTGGAGGATAGCAGCTGTGAGTTAATTGGTGAGTACTTATCATCTGCACGAACATAGCAATGCTCAACAACTTGCTTCAAACGTGTCCCAGTCTCAAGAAGTTGAGTCTAGAGAGTGTTCAGCTGGAGGATAGCAGCTGTGAGTTAATTGGTGAGTACTTATCATCTGCACGAACATAGCAATGCTCAACAAGTTGCTTCAAACGTGTCCCAGTCTCAAGAAGTTGAGTCTAGAGAGTGTTCAGCTGGAGGATAGCAGCTGTGAGTTAATTGGTGAGTTATGATCACCTGCCTCGCGTTCTACCAACTGGTTGTTAGCTTGGGGTCGGATTCCAGTCTATAGGGATGGTATCTTACATTGTGAGACGGGCTATCGTTTACAATTGAGTTACTGGGTAACATGATACCATTTTTTTTTTATTGTTGGGAAATCATCATATAACTTCTCCCGCTCTGGATGGAGCAGGAGGGCGTGTCAGACTTTTACTGACTAAAACCCACCCGTGTTCCTTCAGTTGCCTGTGTGCCAGGGGCCACGGTATCTCTTTCGAACAACCCGCACCCCTGGCAGAACATGATACCCTTGGTAAGACTGGTTGTCAAACTTGGATAACAGCGTTGTACATAGAGAGACAGGCTATCTGACCTTTACACCCCAGTTACTGGGTAACACAGTACCCCTTGGTATGAATTTTTGTCCGACTTTTAGGCTTGTCACCCGTAACGACTGTCAAAGATCAACGAGCCTGCGTAACTGACCTCCATAACCCAGTTACTGGGTAACACTATACCCCTTAGTAAAACTGGTTGTCTGACTACCCGTAACGACTGTCAAACGTCAACGAATGACAGATCTCTAACTGTGTGCTCTAGCTGTGAATTAATTGTTGTAGTAATGTTATCTCATAGTTGTTAATCGATTATTTTTATATCAATTTAATTTTTATGTTAATGTCCCAATTTAATTGAAATGTAAAGTGATGGCCCTAAACTCAGGTTTGAATAAACCTAGATCGGGTGGGTCGCTATCTATCATTCTAATTCCGAAACATTATCACTTGCACTTGTAGTAAAAATATTTTAGAAATAGTTTATTTTTAGGCACTATAATTGTATGGGAAATTTACTACTGTTGGCTAAATGTACTCTTTTTGTAAACGTTTTTATTAAATAAATTATTATTATTAAAAATTGGTGAGTATTTATAATCATCTGCCCAACCTTCTACCAAATATGTTGGGTCAGTTTCCAGTCTAACCGTAGCTGAATACCAGTACATTACATGGAGGCAGACTATCTGTTGTTTCTGCCGACCCCTATGGGAATAATGTATTTTCCACTTTATTAAAGTAATATTCTTTGTTTCAGGTAAATGTAGTAATTTAGAAACATTAAATTTAACGATGGCGCAAGGTGTGACCGCTGAAGGTCTGCAGTCGATATTAGAAGGATGTCAAAGGTAAGATATTTATTATTAATGTTTTGAAAGAAAGAAAATACATTTATTTAGCAGACTAAAAAGGCTATGGAAAATAATTCAAAAAAAGAATAGTTTAAAAAACTAAAAAAACACGCTTTAAAACGGGTGCTTGACATTAATTGATTATAAAAATACCTCAAAAAGCACCCCACGCTTTTTAATTGAATGAAATTATTTTCTCCTTTTTAGTTTGGTTTTTAAAGCGTGTTCTTTAGTTTTTTAAACTATTATTTATTTTCTATTTTTTAGCTCTGCTAACTACAAAAACGTGATGTTTTTGTATTTTTTTTTTTTTTAATTATTGTATTGTCATCGGTCCTCGATAAGTTTACAAACTTTCAATGAAATCTGACCGTTTAAAGTGGGTCAAATTCGCGATCTAATGAGTCGGTTACATACAAAAATACAAACAAACATACAAGTGAAGCTAATATAAAGCGTGTAAAAAAAAACAATGAAATGTGAAGTGCGATGTCAGAAACTAGCATTAAAGTGTGCCTCGCGGCTGCGCTAAAAAAGCCCAGTTCAGCAAAAATGCCAGACAACTAGTGCCTGACGCAGGTTTTCAACTGGACCTTTTCTATCTGACCAGCGTCAGGCACTAGTTGTCTGGCATTTTTGCTGAACTGCAGGCTTAGCATGACGCTTTTTATTTCTACTCTACTGTAGAATAGAAATCGCTTGTCTACATTTCTCGGTGAAAATCTGCAACTGTCTATACGGAAACGTCATTACACGCTTTATATTAGCTTCACTTGTATGTTTGTTTGTATGTAACCGACTCCTTAGAGCGCGATTTTGACCCACTAAATTGAGAAAAATGAAAAAATAATAATAAAAAAACACGTTTTTGTAGCTAGCAGAACTAAAAAATAGAAAATAAATAATAGTTTAAAAAACTAAAAAACACGCTATGAAAACCAAACTAAAAAAGGAGAAAATAATTTAATTCAATTAAAAAGCGTGGGGTGCTTGACATTAATTGATTATAAAAATACCTCAAAAAGCACCCCACGCTTTTTAATTGAATTAAATTATTTTCTCCTTTTTTAGTTTGGTTTTTAAAGCGTGGTTTTTAGTTTTTAAACTATTTTTTTTTTGTTTACTCTTCGACGACAAAACAATTGTCTATGGTTCTCGTGCTAAGTCTGCTTGGCCTTTTTAGCGCAGCCGTGAGGCACACTTCTTCTTCTTCACTTCACTTGAGGCATAGTTTCTGAAATCAAATCAAGCGCGCTCCTTTTTGAATTTTGTATTTGCTTTTCTTTTAATTTTTGTTCTGTTTTCAATTGCGTACTCAGTGTTATGTTAAGTGGAAGTGCGGCGTCAGCTAACACAAGCATCTTCTTGCTTAAAAGGTGATCTCCAAATCAAGAATATTTCCCTGACCGACCCTTGCTCGTTGAAGCGCCAGCCCGCGCCGCAGCTGAGCCAGTAGCTTTAAATTCCCCGATCAATAATAATAATGCCAATATTTTGATCCAGCCTGTCCCCAATGATAGCTGTCCCCCTATCAGTGACGCCCTGAGCCGAGGTCCGTACCCCACAGGGGGTGCCCTCAGCGTACAGTCGCTTATCTTGTAATATTTAGTTTGTAAGCCCTGGCTGGAGGCGTCAAGTTAATTCTTAATGGCAGCCCCAGGAAAGCCCGGTTAAGTAGTCACGGCCTCTCAAGGTCAACTGCGCGATGCCCGACAAAAAAAAAACAAGAATATTAAAGATTTTTGTAATTGAAATAAACATTTCAATTTTTTATTGACCATTCATCTGTCGAGCCTTTTCCGAAAAATGTTGGGGTTGGCTTCCAGTCTCTCTCTCTCTCTCTCTCTTCTTCAACCTTTGGCCACCCAATGCTGAGTGTAGGTCTCTTCCAAATCTCTCCACTTTTGGCGGTTTTGTGTCGTGGCTATCCAGTTTCTTCCGGCCACTTTACTGATATCGTCCGTCCACCGAGTAGCTTCAGTTTTAGCTTTAGCTTCCAGTCTAACCGGTGGCAACTGAATACCAGTATTTTACATGGAGCGACTGCCTATCTGACCTCCACAACCCAGTTACTGGGTAATACGACACCCCTTGGTAAGACTGGTTGTCAGACTTTCGGGCTTCTGACGACCCGTAACGACTGTCAAAAATCCACGGGATCAACGACTTAACATGCTTTCCGATGCACCGAGGGGTCTTGGTATGTAAAGATGGTTACCCATCCACGAACCAACCGCGGCAAGCGTAGCTTAACCTGATCGATCGAACCGTGCGGCTAATAATACTTAGCCACTAGCTCTTCAATATTACTCAATCGGAATTGACATATGAATAATAAATGTAATTTATTTTGTTCCAGCTTACTGTCACTAAATATATCGTGGTGCAATCTATCGGATGCAGCGCTGCAAGTGCTCGTCACTACAGCGCCACAAAGATTGCAACGGTTAAACATTGGCGGCGCCAGGATTATGTGTGACGACAGTAAGTAATATATTTAAGGTGGTTACGCTTTTTTTTCTTTTTTTTTTGGGCGGGAAGGCATCAAATAATTTCTCCCGCTCTGGGTGGAGCAGGAGGGCGTGTCAGACTTTTACTGTAAATACACACATGTTCGTTTGTTTGTTCCGTGTGGTGCCGGACGTAAAGAAAGGGCTATGGCTACGAAAGTTTATTTTTATTTTATTAACCGACGAAGAAACGGAGGAGGTTTTTAAGCCGACGCGTATTTTTTTTTAAATAATATTCCGATTTTGATCATTCTTTGTTTATTGGAAAGGGTATACTCCGAAGTTGGTCCCATATACATTTGGAAAAATAACCAACCCTAAGGATGGGTAAATAGGGGTGAATTATTGTTCACTCACAGATTTTAATGTTGAGTTATGTATTACAATAATTTGTAGATTATAGCCACAAAAAAATGTAAAATAAATACTTTTTAACAAAAAAATAAACCGCCGAAAAAACTGAAAAGCAAAAAATAATAAACTTTTTATTATTCCGTCGACAAAACGCTTCTCTACGATTCTCGTGCTAAGCCTGCAGGAGAATGATGTTGTCCCTCCCGCAGTAATAGACCGCCTGGTGTGTCGCTGCACGCGCCTGCTAGAGCTGGACATCTCTGACTGCGGGCGCCTCACCGCGCGCTGCGCACTGGCGCTGACGTCACTGCAGCGCCTCGAGCACCTCGCGCTCAGCCGGTGCTACTTGCTGCCTGCACATGCCCTGACGTGAGTACCACTTGGTATATGACTAACTGCAGCCCGCGACTTCGCTCGGTATTTACGACCTGACAAAATACCCTAATTTCTTTATGACTAATGAAACAGAAAAAATAATTCTAAAATATATTTTTTCGTCATTTGTACTTTGTTCAACACTTTAAATAATACTATGACATGTAGATTAAGGCAACCAAATGACTGTCAAATTATGGTTTTTGGAAATTCGTAAAAAATATCTATGTTCCACACAAGATTACAAAAACAGCTGAGGGACGCAGTTCGTTGAACGACTAGAGGGCATTGACCTTCGCCTGTTGAATGAAGAAAAAAATTTTTCATACTCATACTCAATACTTTATTGCATTCCATAATGTGTACATATAATTTTATTTTTTATATCTTAAGAAAACTTACAGCTAGGATACAGATAGTTGACCGTTAGCGAAAGAAGGCCAATTAAAAGTTTTCACTGACAAAATTAGGGTAAGCACAAGAAACAGCAGACAGGCAAGCAAAAGTAAGAATAAGTTAACACTCGAAGACAATAAAATTAAGAAAAGACTGAACAGGTTTTAGTGATCTTCAAAGAATTTGTTACATAGTATTTTTTTAAGTTTAGGAACACTGGTGGAGAATAAGTCAAGATCATCAACACTCTGACACATCGAGTTGTATGCCCTGCTGGCTCTTATCATATAAGAGTTTTGTCGATATATGCACCGCACAGAGGGAACAAACAGAGGTTGATGATTCCTTAAGGTGAAAGATGGAACACGCATATAATAGTTGGTATGTTAAAACACCGAATCAATTATGGACCCTGTCGGGCACAGCAAAGTTAATTTTTAATAGGACTTTACTTTTCTTTCTGAAAACTCTTTCTCAGATGAAAAGCTACAGCATTGCCAAGGATATACAGGAAAAGTTTTTATCCAGTGCGCAAACTATAACCATGAATTCAGCATACCATTCTAGACCCTCCAGCGAAGAAGTTTTTCGTCGGTTTTGCAAAAAAAAAATCAGCTGTTTCATAGAAAAGTGCAATACTTACGCGCTCAAAATGTATGTGTTCGCGACGATGCGTCACTACATAGTGTTTTAGTTTGTTTTTGACATTAACTTAAATTCATAGTGATAAGAGTGATAGTTAAACCAATAACAGTGGTGAATAAGTGCCTAGTATAGAAAAAACCGTAAGTACCACCTCTGCAAACCTCATTTGAGTGGGCTATATAGCCGTGATTATAGTTTTATAGTGCGTCCAGGTAACCTAGTACCGAGACCTAGCCCTGGACCTAACTTTTAATATCGTAACTTTAATATAAAGCCCACTTAATTGAGTTTGTATGTCGTGTTGCTTTAGTTAAGCGATATTTAAGATTTATGTTTTTTGTTAACCCTCTTTCAGGGCGCGTCACGCCCTGAATACTATAGATGTAAGGTTTTAAATATCAGATTGTTGTAGGTCTATAGACCAGCTTGAGATATCTATAATTAGATTTCGCATAGCTTCACTAGTTTTCGAGAAAAACAACTTACAAAATAAAGTTTAGTAACATTTTTCAGATTTTTTCGGTTTTTCTCGAAATATTCTTTCAGTATAGAAAGATATAGTAAATATGGATATCTCAGGAGATGGGGAATTTTGTGGGGAATTCAGGGATATGTAACATGCCATATGTACTTTAATAAATTAACGTGTTATATGCTTATTTCCGACAAAACTATAATAGAACTTAGAACAAATAAAACTTTAAAACAGGAAGTAATTAGCGGTCCTCGTTACGGTAAAGATTCATAGTACGATAGTAAACATGTAATTTCGAGTAATTTGTAGTCATCGGCAAGATTCTTATTTAAATCTTTAATTAACTTAAATATATAGATATAGTCAAAGTAGTGTTCCGAAATTGCTTCCTGAAGAATTATAAAAAACTTGTGTTATTAATCAGGTAAAGTAACCCCTTCAGTAAATAGTCAAAAAACACCCCCTTTCCTAGACGAATGTCTGGAAACTGTTTCTTAGGGGGCAGAATGTCAAAAACGTTGGTATGGTAACATGAAGAACGGAAGAAGGTAGCCACCCTGAAGATATCTGGAATCTATCGGTGCAGGACGTCAGCGCCGCGTGGACTGGGAGATTTACACCCTCCCTACACACCCTTCGCATCCATGCGATCACGCCCGTCCGGCACATCTGCTGGTCCTTGCGAGCCGGATTTCTTCAGGAGGGATACATGTGGACCCGTCCGGGACATGTCTGGATAGCTGAAGACTTATGAAGGAAGAGTGACGTCAGAGACTGAAACCTTATTCAAGAGGAAGTTATCAGAAGCCTGAAGACTTATGACTGACGAGTTACTCCCGTTCCTGAAGCTTTGTTCCCGGAACCTGAAGTCTTATATCCGAAGATTTGTTCCCGGAACCTGAAGTCTTATTTCCGAAGATTTGTTCCCGGACCTGGAGCCCCGTTCCCGAAGATCATTCCCGGACCTGAAGCTTTGTTCCTGAAGGATTATCTTTCAACATAGAAGATTTGAAGTTTGAAGATTCCGTTGAAGATCCGGTTTGAGATCCGGTTTGAAGATTCCGTTGAAGATCCGGTTTGAGATCCGGTTTGAAGATTCCGTTGAAGATCCGGTTTGAGATCCGGTTTGAAGATTCCGTTGAAGATCCGGTTTGAGATCCGGTTTGAAGATTCCGTTGAAGATCCGGTTTGAGATCCGGTTTGAAGATTCCGTTGAAGATCCGGTTTGAGATCCGGTTTGAAGATTCCGTTGAAGATCCGGTTTGAGATCCGGTTTGAAGATTCCGTTGAAGATCCGGTTTGAGATCCGGTTTGAAGATTCGGATTTGGAATCCGGTTTTTTTGGAAACTGGTTTTGAAATTTGACTTTGAAGATCCGGATTTTTGGAATCCAGTTTGAAGATTTGAACACCAGTTTAGAAGAATTTATTCGGTCGAGATCCGCCTTGAAGATTCAAGATTGAACTTTGAAGATACTGAATTCAATTTGAAGATTGAATACTGACCTTCGAAGATAGAAGATTCGAGACCCGCATACCGAAGTCAACATGCCGGTAACAAGATCACAAGGCAGGGCCCCTAAAGCATGGACAGTGGAGGTGAGCAGAAGACACGGTATTCCGGCCATCTGCTACGAGCAATCGCCGCGTTCACCCTCCACCACTGAAGGGACCGACCCGCCACAGCAGCGCCCCCTTGTTTCGCGGAGAAGTGAAGACTTACCTGCACGAGCACGGTCCGAAGAGATGGAACAGCCATCTACAGTTAAGAAGGGAACCAGAAGAGAGGGATCTTCAGATAGAACGTTGCAATCTTCAGATAGAACGTTGAAGCAATCAGATAGAACGTTGCAATCTTCAGTTAGAACATTGAAGCCTGCAGACAGAAGGGAAACACTAGATGAGACGTACAGCCGAAACTTACCGATGACTACCCGGGGTGACGCCCGTACCGAACATAGCAGGCCGCAGTCGACTACAGATAGGACGACGCGGCCAAATAAGAAAATTTCAAGAGCACGTGAAGACTTACTGAAGATTAAGTTGGAACTTGCTCAATTAGCACTTCAAAGAGCCGAGGAAGAAGATTCCGACGGCTATATGGATGACAGAGACTCGAACGATGAGTACGTGCGCTCCTGGCTTGAAGAGGCGCCGAAGCCTGAGCCGGAGAAGAGAGCCAACGCCGCCGAGGGGGACAATAGTAATATAGGCCATGAGGCACCGCCCCCCCCTGTGGACTTCGAAACTATAGTGGATCTCGATAAGCAAGTACCGTTGTCGCATCCTACAGTGAATGAAGTGAACAATCGAATCCCACCAAAGGGAACAGAAGCCAAAGGGGAAGACTCACTCCGTCCTTTCATAACGGAGCTGACGTCCGCTATAGCGTCGCTAGCCGACAGGAAAACAGAACAGTGGACACCCAACCACCCCTCGGCGTCGAAGGTCATCATGACCTTACCGAACTTCAATGGGGCCCATACAGAATGGCTTTCATTTCGTGCCATCTACGAGACAACTCGAAGATATTTCAACGATGTTGAAAACACAGCAAGGCTTAGAAGAAGCCTGCGGGGACGAGCGCTAGAGACAGTGAGCTCAGAACTCATCGGACATGCAAAGCCAGATGACATCATGAGGGAATTAGAGCTGCAGTTCGGCCGTCCAGATTCAATAGCTCAAGCAGAAACAGACAGACTGCGAGGATTGCCGCGCTGCGGCGAAGCACCCAAGGACATTTGCAACTTTGCAAGCAGAGTCAGAAGCGGTGTGGTCACTCTGCGCGCGCTGAAGAAAGATCACTACCTGATCAATGCTGAGCTGATGCGGTTGCTGACCGAGAAGCTACCGAACTCCCTACGTGTACAGTGGTACAGAACGTACACAGAGAAACACCAATCGCTGCCAGACCTCACACTCTTCAGCGAGTTCATCACAGAGCAAGCTCGTTTCTGCAGTGCGTTCGCTCCGCCTGAGAACATCGGCCCTACTGAGGCAACCTCGAGCAAGCGTGTCACCCAGAGGACCCACACAGCTGTGGACAAATCCGATAAGAAATGCCGCATCTGTGAGAAAGACGGACATCACACTCTCGAGTGCAAGAAGTTCAAGGAGGGATCCAGCGACAAGAGATGGGAGCTCGCTAAGAAGTTCAGCCTGTGTTTCCGTTGCCTGCGCACACGTCGTCCTGGTCACACATGCAAGACGAAGAAGTGTGACGTAAAGGGGTGTACAGCTACGCACCATCAGCTTCTTCATTATAACAAGAAGCCCGCTGCAGAGGGTGTCGAAAAACCCGTTACTCAGGAGCAGTCGAACAACGTGGAGTCGAAGGAAACAGTGGCCAGCTCAAGAACGACTTCAAGTCACGCTTACCTCAAGATGGTACCGGTCAGAGTGATTGGACCGGCGGGAGAAGTGTCCACATTCGCACTTCTCGATGATGGATCAACCGTTTCCTTGATCGACGAGGACATAGCGAAGCAAGTCGGGGCAGAAGGCCGAATCGACCCTCTGAAGATAGGTGCGATCGGTAACACCATGATCGACACTCCAAGTTCACGAAGAATCACGGTCACACTCGCGAGCGAACTGAAGAATAAGGTGCCGTTCAGAGCGCGCACCATACCGAAGCTAAACCTCGCTCCACAAACCGTCAGTGAAGCAGACGTCGCACACTGCAAACATCTGGATGACCTGAGGCAACAGCTGATATACGACACTGGCGCGCCGAAAATACTCATCGGTCAAGATAACTGGCATCTATTATTGGCCAGTGAGATCCGCAGAGGTCCGAAGAATCAACCTGTCGCGTCACTCACAACGATGGGCTGGACTCTACACGGTGCGCACACCAGAATTCTGGGTCAGCAGGTGCACTACTGCAACCGAATCATAGCGGGCGATGAAGACATAGACGAACAGCTTCGCAAGTTCTTCGCCTTAGAATCGCTGGTCATCAACCCGAGACGACCAGACTCCGACCCCGAGAAGAAAGCAGAAGATATCTTGAGTCGTCACACTCAACAGTTAGAAGATGGACATATAGAAACAGCCATGCTGTGGAAGAATGAAAGCATAGAAATGCCCGATAGTTACGGGACGGCTCTCAAGAGGCTTGTCTCAATAGAGAAGAAACTCGATAGCAAACCGGCTCTTCGAGATAGATACACAGAACAGATGGACTCTCTCGTACAAAAGGGATACGCAGAGAAGGCGCCCAAGACGAGCACACCGGGTAGGACTTGGTACCTACCACATTTCGACGTGTTCAACCCCATGAAGCCCAAAAAACTCCGCATCGTGCATGACGCAGCTGCCAAATCGAGAGGACTGTCACTCAACGACTTCCTTCTCACTGGACCGGACTTACTACAGTCACTGCCCGGCGTCATGATGAGATTCCGCAGGCACTGCATAGCCATCTCTGGTGACATAGCGGAGATGTTTATGCAGGTGAAAGTGCGAAGTCAGGATAGAGACGCGCTCCGGTACCTGTGGAGAGGCAATAAAAGAGAGGGAGCGCCAGAAGAATACCGTATGACGTCCATCATATTCGGCGCGGCAAGCTCGCCGTGCATGGCCATTTTCGCGAAGAATTGGAACGCGAAAAGGCATATAGATGAGCATCCAGATACAGTGGAAGCCATAATACAGAATCGCTATATGGATAATAGAAACTTAAACAATGAATATGAGCGTTGCTGGCTTGAAAAGGCATGTGAACCTGAGCCAGTGAAGAGGGCCAACGCCGCCGAGGGGGACAATAGTAATAGTATAGGCCATATGGCACCGCCCCCCCCGATGGACTTCGAAACTATAGTGGACCTCCAAACGCAAGTGTCATTGCCGAATCCTACAGCGAATGAAGTAAAGAAACAGATCATAGAAGCAGAGTTTCTCCACGAAGCCGAGAAGCTACTGGTGCAGGCCGTGCAGCAGCAATCGTTCGCACTAGAAATCGCTAGACTGCGAGAACAGAAGACGTTGGACAA
Organism: Antitype chi; assembly: GCA_947359405.1. Taxonomy (NCBI): domain Eukaryota; kingdom Metazoa; phylum Arthropoda; class Insecta; order Lepidoptera; family Noctuidae; genus Antitype; species Antitype chi. The sequence goes on from OX375837.1 coordinate 1,928,215, forward strand.
GGACAGTCGACTGCGGCCGCTACAAATAGAAGTCACAGATGGCGTTATACGACTGAGAAGCCGTATAGCCGCTACCAAAGAAATAGCAGACGATGTGAAGCGTCCGCCGATACTACACGGCGACCATCACATCACCCAGTTATACATAGACTGGACACACCGTAGCCTGCAGCATAGTGGGACAGAGCTCACTATCAACGAGGTCCGACAACACTATTGGGTCGTAAAGATGCGACCAACCGCAAAGAAGGTGCTGTCACGATGTCTGCAATGTCGCATTCGCAAGGCGCAACCAACCGTGCCTGCGACCGGCGACCATCCGAGAACGCGCCTGGCACATCACCAGCGGCCGTTCACATACACCGGGCTAGACTATTTCGGCCCACTGTCCGTAACCGTCGGACGACAGCGTCAGAAGAGGTACGTAGCCCTATTCACGTGCCTCACCACCAGAGCCGTCCACCTCGAGATCGCCGCCAGCCTCAGCGCAGACGCCGCCATACTGGCGCTGCGCCGCTTCGCTGCTCGTCGGGGCTGCCCCGCCGAGATACACTCCGATAACGGTACCAACATGCACGGTGCCGACAAGGAGCTCCGAGAGGCCTTCCGAGAGGAGGCCAGTCGCCGAGGCGTCGTGTGGCGCTTCATAACGCCATCAGCGCCATTCATGGGAGGCGCCTGGGAGCGCCTTGTTCGCTGCGTGAAGTCCGCGCTGTGCACTGTGCTCCTCGAAAAACATCCGCACGAAGAGGTGTTGTCCACACTGTTGTGTGAGGCAGAGTACACTGTAAACAGCCGGCCACTAACACATGTTTCTGTAGACAGCGAAGACGACGAGTCGATCACACCGAACCACTTCCTACTCGGTGGATCGGCGAGACTACCATCACCCGGCGTGTTCACCGAGCGAGACGTGGACAGCAAGAGACTCTGGCGACGATCCCAGATACTCGCTGATATGTTCTGGCGTCGCTGGGTCAGGGAGTACCTGCCGGAGCTTCAAAACCGGCGGGAGCCGCGCACCCGCGGGCCCGAACTGCAGGTGGGCGACCCCATACTCATCGCAGACGGCCAGCTGCCTCGCAACACGTGGCCGCGAGGCCGTATAGTTGCCCTGTTTCCCGGGGCCGATGGAGAAGTCCGGACCGCTGAGGTGCGCGCTGCCGGCGGCACCTTGAAGCGTCCGGTGAAGAAACTCGTCCCACTACCCAAATAGCCATGGTGACGAGCGCCGAGGCGGCGAGCGCCCTGGTGGCGAGCGCCGACGCGGCGAGCGCTCGGGTGGCGAGCGCCCGGGTGGCAAGCGCCGTGGCGGCGACCGCCCTGGCGGCGAGCGCCGCAGCGGCGGAGCAACAGCAGAGCGTCGTGGCGGTGAGCGCCCCGGCGACAAGAGCCGAGGCAGCGAGCGTCGCAGCGGCGGGCGGCGTGACAACAGGCGTCGCGGTGGCGAGCGCCGCGACTCCGGTCGCCGCTCACCGGTGCTATGCAGCGCCGCACCGACATCGCTACGAGTCGTCACTGCACTGCACGGCGGGAGAGATGTTCGCGACGATGCGTCACTACATAGTGTTTTAGTTTGTTTTTGACATTAACTTAAATTCATAGTGATAAGAGTGATAGTTAAACCAATAACAGTGGTGAATAAGTGCCTAGTATAGAAAAAACCGTAAGTACCACCTCTGCAAACCTCATTTGAGTGGGCTATATAGCCGTGATTATAGTTTTATAGTGCGTCCAGGTAACCTAGTACCGAGACCTAGCCCTGGACCTAACTTTTAATATCGTAACTTTAATATAAAGCCCACTTAATTGAGTTTGTATGTCGTGTTGCTTTAGTTAAGCGATATTTAAGATTTATGTTTTTTGTTAACCCTCTTTCAGGGCGCGTCACGCCCTGAATACTATAGATGTAAGGTTTTAAATATCAGATTGTTGTAGGTCTATAGACCAGCTTGAGATATCTATAATTAGATTTCGCATAGCTTCACTAGTTTTCGAGAAAAACAACTTACAAAATAAAGTTTAGTAACATTTTTCAGATTTTTTCGGTTTTTCTCGAAATATTCTTTCAGTATAGAAAGATATAGTAAATATGGATATCTCAGGAGATGGGGAATTTTGTGGGGAATTCAGGGATATGTAACATGCCATATGTACTTTAATAAATTAACGTGTTATATGCTTATTTCCGACAAAACTATAATAGAACTTAGAACAAATAAAACTTTAAAACAGGAAGTAATTAGCGGTCCTCGTTACGGTAAAGATTCATAGTACGATAGTAAACATGTAATTTCGAGTAATTTGTAGTCATCGGCAAGATTCTTATTTAAATCTTTAATTAACTTAAATATATAGATATAGTCAAAGTAGTGTTCCGAAATTGCTTCCTGAAGAATTATAAAAAACTTGTGTTATTAATCAGGTAAAGTAACCCCTTCAGTAAATAGTCAAAAAACACCCCCTTTCCTAGACGAATGTCTGGAAACTGTTTCTTAGGGGGCAGAATGTCAAAAACGTTGGTATGGTAACATGAAGAACGGAAGAAGGTAGCCACCCTGAAGATATCTGGAATCTATCGGTGCAGGACGTCAGCGCCGCGTGGACTGGGAGATTTACACCCTCCCTACACACCCTTCGCATCCATGCGATCACGCCCGTCCGGCACAGTATGGAACAGCTGTTTTTTATTTTTAGTAAAAACTACAAAAAATTCTGCGCTGGATGGTCTAGAATGATATGCTGAATTCATGGTTACAGTTAGCGCACTGAATAAAAACTTTTCCTGTATTATATATTATGGGCTGATTTTTCAATAGTCTGAAGAATAAATCTGACAGTTTGGCATATTTTCTATACAAAAGCTGTGTCAAACCGACGTAATTTATTCCTCAGATAAAAAGTTCTTTGACAATTGAAAAATCAGCTCTGAAAACAAATATCTGTCCAATATTTTTTTGTTCACGTTAATCAACGATATTTTTTTGCGTTTTACAGTAAACTGGGAAGTATGGCGTCCCTACAATATGTAGACGTGTGGGGCATGCTACACACACACGCACTAACTGCGCTCCGGGCCGCTCTGCCGCATGTTCAGATCAACACATTCATGTTCAGGTAAGCTAGCATCACTGTTACCTCACACACTAGGCAGCATACAGAGCTGTGTCTACAATACAATACGTGAGCGTGTGGGGCATGCTACACACACTCACAACATTGCAAAACCAACGCCGAAGTCTAAAAGTCATCGCTTTAATGAATTTTCATCATGAAAGGTAATTTTTACACGCTTTATATTAGCTTCACTTGTATGTTTGTTTGTTTGTATGTAACCGACTCCTTTGAGCGCGATTTTGACCCACTTTAAACGGTCAGATTTCATTGAAACTTTGTAAACTTGTCGAGGACCGATGACAACTCAATAATAAAAATAAAAATTGAGAAAAAAAAAACACGTTTTTGTAGTTAGCAGAACTAAAAAATAGAAAATAAATAATAGTTTAAAAAACTAAAACACACGCTTTAAAAACCAAACTAAAAAGGGAGAAAATAATTTAATTCAATTAAAAAGCGTGGGGTGTCTAGTGGTAGTCTAGTTAGAATTAAAATAAGCCTTTTATTCTAACTAGGTTCCTAAATGTAAATTACAAATTTTGTGTCGGCACCAAAGAAACGTAAATGCGCCAAATACAGGAAACGTTTTTATCCAGTGCGCAAGCTGTAACCATGAATTCAGCATATCATTCTAGACCCCCAACGCAGAAATTTTTCGTCGGTTATACAAAAAAAAATCAGCAGTTTCATAGAAAAGTGCAATACCTACGCGGTCAAAATGTATGAAACAGCTGATTTTTTTTTTTGTATAACCGACGAAAAGTTTCTGCGCTGGGGGGTCTAGACTGATATGCTGAATTCATGGTTACAGTTTGCGCACTGAATGAAAACTTTTCCTGTATAATAATGGCAGCTTGGTTGATTTGCGTTGATGGTTTGTTTGGCGCCGACTCCCAATTAGTAAAAGCTTTGTGAGACTAAAGGCTGATTTTTTGAAGCGACGAAAACAAAATCAAAAATAAATCTTTTTCAGTAGTCCATTAACTTACATCTGAGGAATTACTATTGCGGTTTGACAGCTATAGAAAATATGCCAAACTGTCAGATTTATTCTTTAGATAAAGTTATCTGACTCAGTTACTGGGTTATAACCCAGTAGCTGGGTTGACGATACCCCTTGGTAAGACTGGTTCTCAGACTTCCGGGCTTCTGACGACCCGTAACGTCTGTCAAAGATCTACAAATGACAGCCGGGACCAACTGCTTAATGTGCTTTCCGAGGCACTTGACATACCAAGACCCCTCGTCTTGGTATGTCAAAATGGTCACCCATCCACGGAGCGTAGCGTAACCTGATCGATCGACCGATGCGGCTGTTATTGCTTAGCCACAAGCCCCAGTCCTTTCTCAACAAATATTAATACCTGCACACAGTATTTTACCATCTTTCTTTTTCCACAGAAAAGTTTTTATTCAGTGCGCAAACTTTAACCATGAATTCAGCATATCATTCTAGACCCCTCAGCGCAGAATTTTTTCGGCGGTTATACAAAAAAGAAACAGCTGTTCCATACATTTTGACCGCGTAGGTATTGCACTTTTCTATGAAACAGCTGATTTTTTTTCGCGCTGGGCGGTCTAGAATGATATGCTGAATTAATGGTTACAATTTGCGCACTGAATAAAAACTTTCCTGTATAGGTATTTTTCTTACTTTGAATACAAATCTAACCTAAAATTTATCTACTGTTACAGCGCCATCGCCCGCCCGACCGTCGGGACGCGTCGCACCTCAATATGGGGTCTAAGGACAAGAGACTGAAATATTATAACTCTAAGTGTAACATCACGCCTTTATTCAGCGAAAGAATAGACAGGTGTATGTACAGTACACCCACATTTCGTCAGTTAAGTTTAAGAAGGATGAGCTAAGTAAGCACGCGAAATAAAAATAAAAACTTACCTTTTTTTGCATTTATTCTAAGATTCATTTATTTTAATAACATTCACAGTCTGATCTCATTGTCAATCTGTCAAAAATACCTCTGAGTTTCCCTAAATTGTTGACATTTGATTGTCTCTGAGAAGAGACTGGACTAGATTTTAAACATTTTTAATCACGAGATTTGCCCTACAGGTTGTATGTTGATTAAAATATGATAGATTAACACAATTAGAATCATCAATACAACTCTCAAAGTTAGAATTTGCTTCGAAAGTCTTGTGTTCATGAAATAATCATTTTGATAGGGTAATTTGAACTTAAACCGTCTTATTGAAACTAATTTAATTTTTAGTCCAAATCTTCTAGCGGCTAAAAATGTCAAAGTACAAAAATTGGCTACATTCTAGCCAGTAATTGTATTTAGATCAAACTTAAAAGCCTTAACATAAAGTTGTTAACTTACACTCGGGTTTGACGTCAGTTTTTGTACTTAGAATTTTAGCTCTATCATAATTGATTTCGAAATGAAAAACGGCTCAATGGTTTAAAAAAAATAATAGGAACCTTTTTTGTAACGAGGCCGTTAGAGTTGTGTAAATGGTTGTTATGTTTATCTTATAGAATAGAATTGAATAGAATAAGTCTTTATTTGATTTCGTATTTTGATCAACAAACAACCTGATATACTGACCTCAGGCGCGGTCCGGGGGGGTCCTAGGCGTCACGCCAAAAGCCGTAAACCGTAAAATAGTAATTTTTCGAAAATATTACAATAAATTTTCTTATTAATATGTAGATAGTCTTTGTGTGTGCGCCCCACCCCCCAAAAACTGGCTGCGACCGCGACTGACTGACCCTCGATTTTTTTTAAAACTTAAGAATTCTTGGATTTCGTAGTCTTTCGCCTTAAGTCCCATGTAATATAGGGGGCGAGCCTATAACCATTAACGGGACTTGAGAAACGAGCTGCCATTAAGAAATTCCTAATGGAAAACTGCGTAATGTTTATGAAATTCTGTAAAAATTATGATAAATTATATTTATTTCTGTAAATTTGTTTAACCTTTTAACCGCCTAGGGGCCGTTTAAAGTATAACGTAAGCAGATTTTTACAATTATTGACCGCCCCTCCCCCCTCCCCCTCGTCAACAAAAGTAAGCAAAGCTCTTACCCCCCCTCCCATGGTCACGTAAACATTGGTAGCAGACACACAACGTGTGATTTTGGAATATTGTCATCGTTTTCTTCGTGCCATTCATAGACAATTAGGGTTGCCATATGTGTTCAAACCAAAATCGACTAAATTTTGTAGAAAATCCAAAAGTTTAATAGTAAATTCTGCTGACGTAATTATCATCCAGACCCCCCATCCTCCATGTCATCAAAAATAAGCAAAGCAAAGACCCCCCCCTGTAGCGCTTACGTAATAGTTGAATGGCCCCCTACGTCGGATAAATCCGACAAATATTTTGGGGTCTATTTCGCCAGGGTCGTATATTCCCAACCAAAATACCACAGCTCGTTTAATTTTATTTTTTATTTAATTACGCTGTATTCTATCAAAAAGATGTTTATATCAGGTAAATAGTTAATTAAGTAATCATTTACAATTTTTTGTAGCGGCACTACAGAAAAATACTTTGCAATAATATCTGAAATTACAAAAAGAGAAGTGGCTCCATCTACAATGCCACAGACGAACTACGCACGACGCATATCATAGAAATCCTAGATCGCGCAGTTAAAGCTTACCGCGCACCAGACACAACAGTTGTCTGGTCGGAGGTTCCTCCCTTTTCCATAGAGTATAAGTGGACTTTATACCCTGTTCCTCATACCTCTATAAAGTAATCATATACAATTTATAACACTTTAGTCTCTTAACTAGAAGTATTGCACGTCCCTCTTTGTTGTAAGTATTTATTTTTCGATTCACTGTGCCGGGCGCTGGGGGCACGACAACTGATATGAAGTCGGGTGGTTAAAGGGTTAAAAAAACATTACCTGTCAAAATTGAGTTCTGTGTTTCCTATCTGACTACTCTGAGAAGAAAGGCCGAAACAAACTCAGAGGTCACAGTCTCTTTTAAAATCGAGACATAATCTTGGTCAGATCATGTGAGGACCACGCAGATTAGTGTTTAAGATGTTCTTATGAGGAAAGAACGTGTTGTACTTCGTAGCACGACCGTGAACACATACTCCATTTGGAATAAGATTAGACATTTAAACAAACTTTTTTTACAGTCAGTTCAACTGATTCTGACTTCGGCAATTTTGGCGACTATTCGATCCCCCCCCCGCTCTGGTGAGACGTCGTGATATTTGGCTCGACCCTCCCCCCTCCCCATAATCTCACGTGAGATATTTCAAATACGTGGCTTTAGTGTAAAAACGTTAATCTGTGCTTATTTGCGTTGGATTTATGAGTTGCATTTGGCTAGCTTGGCTGGCCGGTGGCGGTTTACCCATCGAGGAGCTACTGTGCTACTTTGTGGCGTTCGCGTAACCGCGATAAATATTATTTTGTAGGATTTAGCCATATTGGCGGAAAAAAATGTTTGACATAATTTAACCCGGTTTTCTCGTAATGTTACATTGTTTCTTTGCGGAAAAAAATATAAATTACGTGATATTTGCAGAGAACCTCCCTTCCCCCCCGTGAGATTGGGAGAGATTCGACTCGACCCCCTCCCCCCTAAACGCATCTCGTATTTAATGGACGCCCCCTATGCCGGGGGCATAAGGATGACATTAAAAGCAAAAAAGTTGTTACAATACCAACTGTTCACTGCAGCTGCCATTTGTCATGCCACCAACGCAATAGAAGTCAGAATCGCTTGAACTGACTGTAAAAAAGGTTGAGTTAAATGTCTTATTTTATTTCAAATGTATACTATTTTATACCACTAATTAGAAGTGTTATACCTCTCAATCGTAGATATAAATAAAAATAAAATAAAATTCGTTTATTTCAGACTATTAATTGCCAATATTTTGTTAGTATAACATTATCTTAAAAAAACTGTGTTAGTCGCGAGGAAATCAGTTGTAGATATACAGGTCGCTAAAATTGTAGCTGGCCTAAAAGTTGATGAAACGGGAACATGCCGAAAAAATTGTACTCATTATGTACATCTATTTCATTACTGGTAAATTGTCGTAATTATTAAAAAAGCAAAAAAAACATTTCCTCACACCTCTCAATAAGGTATTTTTCAATTTAATAAAAACTATTTTAATTTGAAGATTGGGACGAAATATATTAACAGACAAATAAAAATAAATTTCTTTATATCCATTTTCTCAATTCAAAACGATTAAAATCAAATTTGTTTTTCGTTGTTTTGAATTTACCGCCAAAACGCTCCTTACGATGACTTTTTTATCACGTGACCACACGTGACGTCAGCTTTGTGTAAACTAAAGTAGTTAGTTGTAAACAAGTAAACGTCGAGTTTATAATTAACAAGATTTTTAATGGATAGAAATGGTATTACTGTGGTGTGCGGTGCCTCTGTGCACAAATACTTCTAAAACTGCGCCACACAAAGTATTTTACCGATGCCGTTTACACAAAGCTGACGTCACGTGTGGTCACGTGATAAAAAGTCATCGCAAGGAGCGTTTTGGCGGTAAATTCAAAACAACGAAAAATTAATTTGAATTTAATAGTTTTTAATTGAGAAAATCGATATAAATCAATTTACTTTTATTTTTCTGTTACATATTTCGTCCCAGTCTTCAAATTAGAATAGTTTTTAATATATTAGAAAATACCATATTATCGTTATATCTACGATAATTGAGAAGGTATAATTCTAATTAGTGGTATAAAATAGTATAAATTAAATATAATGAATGCGTTCATGGTCGTGCTACGAAGTAAAACACGAAAGAACCACATCTATATTAGAGATTTGAATTAAAAATGGTAAAATACAAAATATACGCGGCCAAAGTCGCGTGCTACAGCTAGTGTAAGATGAAGTTTGTATTTTTTGGGGTTACTATAAATAATTATTATTTTGTAAATATTTTAGCTGTACTGCAATTGTGTAAATGCATTTATTATTAATAATACATAATGCCATAAAGTGGCTTGGAAAAATAACAATTGTTTTTGAATTCAAAGATATTTCAAAATTGGTTAATCAATCTATCAACTTTGTTGGAGTCTGGTTTCAGTGTAACTGGGTGCTACTGAATACCAGTATTTTAAAAGGTGACCTCCATAACCCAGTTACTGGGTAACACGGTACCCTTTGGTAAGATTAGTTGTCACACTTTTGAGCGTCTGTTGACCCGTAACGACTGTCAAAGGTCTACGAATGACCGCCGAGACCAACGGCTTAACGTGCTTTCCGAGGCACGGAGAGATCTCGATATGTAATGGATGGTCAGGTCACCCATCCACAAAGATTTGGTCTTCAAGCTAAAGTTTTTCATAGTCATAGGCCTTCAAGTGTCATGTCATTAACACAGATACTTTTCTACTGTTATCAGACTTGAACAGCCGAGGGGGTTCTTTTTTTGGGTGGGGAATCATCAAATAACTTCTCCCGCTCTGGGTGGAGCGGGAGGGCGTGTCAGACTTTTACTGACTAAAACCCACCCGTGTTCCCTCAGTTGCCTGTGTGCCAGGGGCCGCGGTATCTCTTTCGAACAACCTGCACCCCTGGCAGGCATCGGCCCTTGCGGACCCCCCCATTTGGTGCTGACATCTCTTTGAGGCGCGCGTGGAACACAACGCGCCGTCGACCCGGGCTTGGTCCTTACCGGACAGCGAGCTACCCGTTACTCTCCGTCCGCAAGCCCGCGCCTACGGTGGCCGGGAATCAGCCTGGGATTCCCGACGCCCAGGGCTTCTCCCGCGGCGACTACGGCCGTGAGGGCGCATATACTGCCTCTCCCTCACGTGCGCCGCCTCCCTCTTCGCGAGCATTACTGCTTCGCAGAAGGAGGTGACGGCTAACCATTCACTCTCGCTCCGTACCATGGGCTGCACCATGGCCGGACGCGAAAGATCGCCGCCGCCGATCGCCTTGACGAGGACGAGGACGTGTCCTCAGGGCGATCTTCGCAGTGGAAACACCCAGGCGTTTCCTCCCGCCTTATGCGAAACAGGAACCTCCCGAAACAACCGTGTCCGGTGAGGACCTGCGTCAGGCGGAAGGTGAGGACGCCATGCCACCTCTCAAGTCACTCCTCAAAGAGGGGACTTACCGCCGCTATCGAGCCGAGGGGGTTCAGTACAATTTATCTATTGTAAGAATGCTAATGAATTCAAATTCAGCAGGTATTTATAGAGTTATAAAAGTTAGGGAGTTCTATTTGATGAAATTTGTATTTAATAAGTGTGTATGTAATCTGTATCTAGTATGAATATATCGAATCTAAGTTAGACTGCAGATATACAATAATATGTAACATAATTAATGCAAGACCTCATTCAACCCAATTAGAGTATTGAGGTTAAAAGCATAATAGGGTATTTTCCAATTTAATAAAAACTATTTTAATTTGAAGATCGTGACGTCAGCTTTGTATAAGCGGATATGCTGAATTCTTGATTACAATTTGCGCAATGAATAAAAACTTTTCCTGTATAAATATAAAATGATTTATCTCTGGCTCGACTAGCGGTCAATATGTCAATTTTTTTTTTTTTTTTACATCCATATTAAAAGTTACTGAAATCGATTCAGTAGTCAATTCTGAACAAACTACTCCACGACTTGCGTTTGTTCTATTACACCTTGTAAAGGAGTTTATTATAAATGATTTTGCACTATACCTTATTCGTTGCTTCCTCATAGCTGGCTATACAACAACATTTTTAGTATATATACGAAACCTGAATATAGTTTGTTCAGATTAAGTAACTGAATTGATTCCAATCATTTCTACATCATGTTATATTTTTTGCTGTGTGATGGAAAATTTTATCACCAATTAATTACAATACAATCGCCATACGCTTAGGTACCTACTGCCTAATTATTATCAATGAGCACAATACGACGGGGGGCCGCGTGATGATCATGTTTGTATAGACAACTAGGTAACATAACAAGCTTATAACTTTGTAATTTTTCATGATACAGTTTTGAAATTTTGTACATAGAATCTTTATACAGGGTGAAATTGAAAACATGCGACAAACCGAAATGGGAGATTGTACTCATCATTATGAACAACTTTTACTAAGGGACCAATGATGCAATCCCGAAAAAAAAAACATCTGTTCCCTACATTTATGTTCGCATAACTCGTCAAAATGTAGGGAACAGCTGTTTTTTTTTTGCGATTGCATCTTTGGTCCCTTAGTAAAAGTTGTTCATAATGATGAGTACAATCTCCCATTTCGGTTTGTCGCATGTTTTCAATTTCACCCTGTATAAAATTACTAAACACGTGTTTCTGGTTTCGCATATACTAAAACTAGGGTTGTATAATGTAGCGGCAAACACCAACAACACAACAATAAATATTTCTGATGCCAATGGGTTTTAAAGTGATTGCACCATATTATTTTAAAATTTAAATAAGTAAATAATTTATTTTATATGTTTATAATTTTTGTAAGTTTTTATTGTACTATGTCGAATTTGCGACATGCAAAATGCTAACATAGTTTTTCTATACTTATGAAATCAACATAGGAAGGTAATTCTATAAGGCTATAATAATTATAAATAATAGTATTAAAAGTTCTTAGTTGCTAAGTAAAGATTTTAGTTGTTGTAAAAATGATCATAAAAATTTAGTTTTTTCTGTTTAAATAAATAAACTTATATTATTATATTGTTTTTTTTTTTTTTTGTAACTTTACTCTTTCTTTATTTGCCACTGCACTTATAATATTAAGGGCAGGCCGATTTTTCAATTATTCGTTATCTATAAAAAATATGATCTTATTATCTTCTTATTCTTCACGCAGGTCAGGTGCGTATTACACGCAACCAGCATACACGCAGTATGACCAGAGGCCTTAGTGCGAGTTCCATTTAACCATCTCGATCAAAAGCATCGAGCGCGTTTGGCACTCCGATTGGCCCGAATTGCGTAACGCACGATTAATCATAATCTGTTTCGTTCTGAAACATATTGCTAAACCATTGCTTCATATGTACGAAAAATGTGTCCGCTCAGCCACGTTAAGAATGCAATGAATATTGTTGAACTGTCATAATGAAACAGATTATGATTAATCACGTGTTACGCAATTAGTGTGCAGCTTTACAAGGCTGTTACCTCCTCTTCGTAGTATGTAGCCAAAATATGCTTATGGCAATCTGTAAATGTGGCCAAAAAAAAAGAAAAAAAAAACATTTTTACACCAAAAAGTATTTTATTCCACACATAATTTTATTTTATTTATTAGTAAAAGTCCTCTTTGCCTTCTGTTCAGCCGCGTCGCTGGCTTGTACAAATGTCCTCTTTAGCTTGTGTTTCCTACTTTCTCTGTATTTCGCTGAAACTTTCTCCGACAGATGGGCTATGCGCTTCATTGTTGCTGCTGGATATCTGGGGAAAAGAAAATAAATAAGAGTCCATCATTCAATGGAATTGAGTTAACTATGGAATTATATAAACTAATGGGTTCTATTGATGACTTTAATAATAACAATACTATGCTTGACACTAAAGATCGCATGGAGGTATGGCAGAGTAAGGAGCTTCACGGACGCTTTTTCCGGGCCCTACATGGACCCGATGTAGACCTACTAGCGTCCGTAGCCTGGCTGCGTTTCGGTGACCTCTTTGGGGAAACCGAAGGTTTTGTCTGTGCAATTATGGATGAAGTTATGATGACGATCAATTAACGGAGATTTATTGTGAAAGACGGCACGGTTGACATCTGTCGGGCATGCCACCGTCCGGGTGAATCAATCAGAAACATTATCTCCGGATGTTCTCGTCTAGCTAACGAGGAGTACTTGTATAGACACAACCTTGTAGCCAGAATTATCCACCAGCAACTTGCTCTGAAATACTACAGGTACGTGCCCGACCCAGTTCTCGAAAATGGACATATCACACTGTACTGGGATCGATCATCACGATCATCACTGACAGGAAAATTGTTGCCAATAAGCCTGATAGAGTGGTGGTGGATCGACTAGTACTGGGATCGATCATCACGATCATCACTGACAGGACTATTGTTGCCAATAAGCCTGATATAGTGTAGTGGTGGTGGATCGACTAGTACTGGGATCGATCATCACTGACAGGACTATTGTTGCCAATAAGCCTGATATAGTGTTCTCGAAAATGGACATATCACACTGTACTGGGATCGATCATCACGATCATCACTGACAGGAAAATTGTTGCCAATAAGCCTGATAGAGTGGTGGTGGATCGACTAGTACTGGGATCGATCATCACGATCATCACTGACAGGACTATTGTTGCCAATAAGCCTGATATAGTGTAGTGGTGGTGGATCGACTAGTACTGGGATCGATCATCACTGACAGGACTATTGTTGCCAATAAGCCTGATATAGTGCTGGCGGATCGACTAGAGCGTCGTGAAATGATCGTTGATATAACGGTCCCGCATGACAGGAACCTCGTGAAAGCCGAGAAAGATAAACATATCTAGTATCTTAACTTGGCTCACGAGGTTGTTGACATGTGGGATGAGGACTCAGCGATCATAGTACCGATAGTCGTTACAGCCAATGGCTTGACAGCCAAGAGCCTCGACCAACACCTGAGGAGGCTCTCGTTGGGCAGCTGGGTCAAGGGCTTGATCCTGAAAGCGGTACTCCTGAACACGACTCGCATTGTTAGGAGGTTTCTCTGTCTGGAGCCCTGACCGCCGGTAGGTTGGACCATGTTACCGATGCAACTATTTTGTATATTTTGATATTGGAGAAATGTTTATATTCGATAGATGATGACATACCCACGTTTTAATTTTTTTTATATTAGTTATTGTGAGACTGGGTAATATTAGTATGTAATAGCTGTAGTGATAGTGGAGTTTAATTTATATTTTGTATGTTATTGATTTTATTGTATTATGAATGTGTTAGTTTATAATTTTAATGAGCCTGTTTATTTATTAATTATGTATGTTTTCAAACACAATGTGAATTGTTCCTGAATGTTGATGTTTTATATTCTAATATTGAAAAATGTAATTAAACAATACTATAAAGCCATATGTGTTACGGCCGAAAATGTTCACGGGCTACTTTAGCGCATCAATCTCATAGAGCCACAGACCTGCCTCAGGCTCGATGAGGTTGATGACATTGACACACAAACTGAACCCATGTATTCAGTACACGATTCTGAACACGCCTGTGTTGAAATCTTTCGTTGGTTAATTTTAAAAAATTGCTATACCAGACTTTTTGATCACCTACGTGTAGGTATTGCAGTTTTCTATTCTTTTTCGTAATTTTTTTTTTTACAAAACCAACAAGAAACTTCTACGCTGGGGGGTCAATGGATCAAGGGAAGAATCCCTTAACCTATTAGAAATTATAGATGGCTTATGTTTAAAGATGATATGGCTAGGAAAGAATTAAAACCTAAGCTCTGATCCTTAATTAGCTGGAATAAAATGACAGCCGTTACTACAGCATAACTGTCATGTTGACCAAAAATGGTTGACCACAGCTGTCATTGTATTCAAGAAACTTCTACGCTGGGGGGTCAATGGATCAAGGGAAGAATCCCTTAACCTATTAGAAATTATAGATGGCTTATGTTTAAAGATGATATGGCTAGGAAAGAATTAAAACCTAAGCTCTGATCCTTAATTAGCTGGAATAAAATGACAGCCGTTACTACAGCATAACTGTCATGTTGACCAAAAATGGTTGACCACAGCTGTCATTTTATTCCAGCTAATTAAAATCCGAGTTTAGTAACATATTGGGATAGCAAACAGATGGTGAACAATGCTGGGGCCACACTAACGGTCAACGTCAATGCCCATCATCATGTTAAGCAACACGGTAAAGATTCCGATGATTAAAGAGATAAATTCAGTGGCCATGCTTGAACAGTCAACGTCAATGCCCACCGAGTTATCACCTAACGTCAAATGGCAATGTGAATGCTGTTGTCAAATTATCGCGATAAGTTGTGGCTACACCTATGGTTAACGTCGATCATCGCGATAATCAATGGTGTTTCCCGTTGATGTCGTCCTGGCATAAAGAATTCAGGTTGTTTCTCAATATGATAGGAAAAAGGATTCTCAATATAAACTTAGGTAAACTTGAATTTTGTCTACTCTCATGGAAACTGCTGGAAGCAAGGTGAGGAAATATATACTAACAGATGACTACCAGAGGCAATACCTGTTTTTTTTAATGTTTGCATTCTAAGCTGCCAAAAATACCTTAAATTTCCCTCCATTTTTGACAAGACTTTGACATTGATTGTTACTAAGATGAGATTTTGAACATTTTAAATTAAGAGAATTGACCTTCTCAACCGTTAAGGGCCTAAAAAAGAATTTACAAAACACTCCACTAAGAAGAGGTTAGTACATATAGACCATAGCAGTTTTGGTGGTCTGCAGTTTTAGAGCAACTCCACATGAAAAAGGCATGAGTTTATGCTAGTGCAGTTTTACCCACTAAAATCATCATTTGTTAGGTACTGGGTAACCAGAAACTCCTTGTAAAACTAGTTGTCAGACTTTCGGGCTTCTGACAAGCCATAACGACTGACAAAGATCGAGAGAGATGCCACTGGCCTATTCCTATAAGTTACGGAATGTTTGTAACTTTATCAATAATGAAGGTAAAACCTAATAACTTTGCATAGTAGACCCTTCCTTAAGGAAGTAGTTATAACAGTCACAGATAGGTACAATTAGCATAGGTACTTATCTATTTATATGCCCAGTTCGGCAATAAATAATGCTACTATTGGAAGGTAAGCAAAACAATGGTCTTCGATTCATTTTTTTTACAGGCGCCGAGCATTAGACGACCCATTGACCAAATAATCTTTTATAAAGCTCATTTACGTACCGACATCCCAAGAACTCGATATTAGTAAACAATTGTGCCAGGGTAATCAATTCACCCTCTTCAAAATCATCTTTATGTTCCTCCATGAAATTGCGTCTTACTTCCCATTGTTCGTCAGATTCGTGCTCCGTGCGTAGCGAGTTAATGTCTACGATGGGTTTCATTGTTTATTATCGCATTTACAGCGAATGTTTTGCACAATGATATAGTAGCGTGGGACTGGGGACAGCCAGTCAGCACAACAAATGCTTTTTTTAATGTTTTGAGAAACGTAAATACCTGTCAAAACTTTTGACAGGCGTTTACGTTTCGTTACAAGGTAATAAAGTCCAAGAACTTGCATTTTCAACAAAGAAGACGAACAATAAAGGCAGTAGCTCCATGTAAAATACTGGTATTCATCTGCATCCGGTAAGACCCAAAGGCCCGAAGCTTACCTCAACCTAGTTGTAAAAGAGCTGGATTAATCGATGATTGACAATAGTCAACTAAAACTTTTGGTTTATAAAAATGTTTTTGTCTATATGACTGAACCAAAAAAGTTGTAAAGAAACGTTTCGTAATGTTGCAAAATATTTTTAGTTGAAAATGTTAGTAGATTTCTATATTTTCCATCAATCATCCATCACAGTAAAATAGTAACTGAAACAATAACTATTTTCGGCTAGCTGGAACTATTTCATTTTTATTACGGGATGGGTTTGCTCTTGATCACGTAATCCTATGACTAAATTCAATAAACCTATAAAAATGTTCTACCATTAGCACACATTTCAACTGTAGCTTTTTGTCAACGTAGCAATACTCATTATTAGCATTATGTTTAAGTATTGACGTATTACTGTATCAAAAATAGAAGTTCCTAGAAAAGGCGTAATTTCTCACACAATGCTTCTAATTTCTAAGACCACTAGCGCCAAAGTGAGGTGATAATACAAACCAATGTATCACATAAATCGATCGCCTAATACGTAAAGTAGTGTTACGATTTGTCAAATAAGTTTTTGTTTTGCTAAAATAAATATATTTTTATCCTATTTTGAGGGTAATTATCGTAAAAATGATTTTTATCTTCTCAAATACGACTTGAAGTATCAAAAATAGTGGTAAGCCAGCCGCAGAGACATCGCAGAAGGTAAATTGATCAATTATTTCTTCTATAGTACATTCCCTTTGTTACAAAAATATTATAGTTAGATTTTTATTGTCTGACAGGTCGTTAGAGTAACTGTAAACTGGAGAAACGTTATAATTGCCGTCGAAAAGTAAGATTACGCTACCAAAATGGCGTTTTCTATACGAAAAATGTTTTCAAATATATCGTATTTTACAAAATCTGGAGACCAGCCCAGTCTAGACGGCTATGATGCCAGTGATTCGTCAAGTACACGATACATGTCGGATGAATCGCCTCAAGACATGGATTTCCAATCCATAGAACCCGATTCCACATCAAAACATTATACTGTAAGTTTGAAATTGCCTGAATCTGTGAAAAAATTCGCTGCAAAAAAAGTTTCTCTGTCTGATACCGACCTCCTCCACATTGACGAAGTTGGCGCCAAGAACCGTAGAGGAAAAAATCGTAATTTAAAATTAGATATAAAGAAAGCCAGCCAGTCCATGAATGAATGTCTGTCTCAGTCTCAGACGGACAATCCTTACATTGAAAACACTCCAACGCACATCTCTTTAGATTGCAAAAGCGCTGACTTATTCAGCCAGAAATTCAAACAGCTAAACTTCAGTCGTTCCTTCGAGTTTGACATCTCATCGGAAGAAGAAGAGGATTTAGATATAGAATCCTTGTCCGAATGCTCCGATACAGAAATCTCTGTGAAAGAAGAAGAAAAATCTAAAGTAAAAATGTGCCGGAAAGTTGAATCAAGTTGTGAAAACCAGCTGGTGCCTTCCGCTACTCCAGAATCATTTGGTGATGTTGAATTAGACCGAAACGAGGAAGAACGGATCTCTTTAATTCTGAGCTACCAAATGAAGTTTGAGAAAGTCGAATGTATTTTGAAGAAGCTGCTCTCGGAGTTCCAATTCCACATTGAAGTTTCCAAGATATTTAATGGCAGATCCTTTGTCACTGCTTTACCTGGGACTGATGTTTCGAACATACCAAAGATGTTGGGTCAAATCACATACATGGATAACGTCAACCGGGACAGCCCTACTGAATCCTGGAACATTATAATGGAAAAAGAAGATGTTGCTACAAAATACAAGTTCCGTAAGCAACTTCAGTCTTTAAAACATTGCTTGGATAGTTTCACCGGGAATTACTTACAGACTCCAGAGCCTAAGACAAGAGTGAAGCCGGTAATCAAACGCAGCATCACCTTTGATCTTCACAAAGGCAAACGAATGCACAAGAACATGAGAATCTCTAACAAGAAACGCATAAAACATTTTGATTTTCCAGACTACAGAGATGCTCTTCTCAACTTATTTAAAGAAACTGATTTTGATGAGACGGACGTACAGTTAGACCGTTCCGAAGATGGGTCAGGTCATAAATGTGACTGCAACTGCCACAATCTTTCCTTAAGTCAGTCAGACTCCGGTCTCACAACTAAAGATAATCTTTCAAATCAGTCCATCAGTTCGTCTATTGGGAACTTCACCTTGGATTCCACTACTCTCTCAGCTTATTCTGAGTCCCTTGATCAAGTTATAAGCTACAATAGCTTTGATGATTCTACTCTTTTTAATACTCTGCAGCAGAAGCCAGCGGTTGAACGCATTACCTTCTACGTGCAAGTTCACAGCATACAGATCCGTTGTGAAACCGATAAAGATGAATCAAAGAACTCAATTTCCTTCTACTGCCCAGCGTGCGACACCACAGAAAACGACGAAGACGGCCTGCTCAAACACATCCTCTGCCAAAAACATTGTGAGAAAATACACTTCCTATACAAAAGCGTTTACATAAAAAAATGTGTTGCTTTAGGAAAAGAAATTCAACCCAGTACGGTCCTTAATCCAATGACAATGTACCGAGATGACAACAAAATCGTTTGCTTCGGAGATGCGGTGTATGCTTGCTCGTTGTGCTTTGAAAATAATATTGTTGGAGAGTCAATCTTGATGGCGCATTGTGCTGAAGAAATACATGCAGACCGCAAAGAAAAGATGTATGACATGTTTGATTGAAAATGGAGAATAAATGAATCTTACATGGCAGGACCTGGTAACTATTGTTTATCCAAGCTCTTCTTCTTCCAATGATAGGTCAGTATTTCTTATTCTCAATTCTTCTCTTGTCTGATCTTTTTCTGGACGATGTGTAAGCATGCATGTATGTGTATTTCTTTGCGAATTATGCGAAAGAGCTGGCTATTGAAATGATTATGGGGATTTTTATTAGTTAATTTTGGTCCTAAACATGTCTTACGAAGCGATATTTTATCGTTCTCAGAATAAATATGAGGTAAATCAATATGTTGTTTAGTTGAATTATTATTTTAGTATTTGGTTTACCTATGGTTAGACATGAAACTGAGAAATGCAGTGATTAGCAATCTATTTACCAATCAGACTGCAAAAAAAAAAAAACAATAATCGGCTCTTTTGCAAAAATAATCCTAACCAATGAAATTATAAATTTATACATGTCTTTTTTACACAAAAAAAACCAAATCTCAACATATTTTTATACTTATTCCTTGTCTTTTTTGTGTTTACAAAAATCGACGATTAGCAATTATTATTAATTAGTAAAAAATTAAAAGGTGCTTGTGGACTCACTTTAGTACAGATTGTGTTCAAATGATTCTGTCTGTCCATTGTTACAATTTTAGCGAAATAAAAAAACCGTATGTTTTCAGTGGTGGTCGCTTTTTTGTAAAAAAAAAAAACAGATGGATTTCTGACTGAAAAGAAAACTGAGAACTACGTATGCATAGCTACATATATCCTGTTAACATTAGCCTATCGGTGATACGAACCCATAAGATTTTCCCCTGCCAAAAATCGCTCAACTCTGCTAAACAAGTTTACAATTCAAATCAAATCAAAAAGTTTATAATGTTTGCTGTAATGCTTAAAGAACTGACTAGGGTAATTTATTAACACACATCAATTATATTAATAACTGATAAATCTATATACAAGGTGTAACTTAAATAACGCACAACCTCTTAAGGGGTCATTGTACTCATCATTATCAACAACTTTTACTATGGGACCAAACCTGAAATCGTAAAAAAAAATCAGCTGTTCCCTACATTTTGACGATTTATGCGAATACAAGTGTATGGAACAGCTGATTTTGTTTCGCGATGTCAGGTTTGGTCCCATAGTAAAAGTTGTTGATAATGATGAGCATAATAACCCCTTAACAGGTTGTGCGCTATTTAAGTTACATCTTGTATATAAAAGCGAAAGGTCTCTCATTCATGCCTTCATTCACTCACTGATTAACAGAGATCGGATATTCGGATGCATATTCACCTAAAGTTGAGATGTTAGCTAACATGGAATACGCTTTTGAATCAAAAAAGTCTTAAATTAGTTAAGTAATTTGTTTATTTTTTGTTTTAACTAATACAAACCACCCTTCCTCCAGTACATACACATATTTGTATCGGGTTAAACATTAATTTTAAATTAATACACATCTGAATAGTTATGCAATCCAAGAATCCCGGGGTTTTTAATAAATATTACAAATAATTTATAAAGCCGCTTCCATACTTTCATAGCTAAAAAATATATTTAGGTAAATATGCATCCGAATATCCGATCATTGCTGATTAATCACGAAATCTCAAAAACTACTACACCTACGAAAAAGAAATTTGGCACAGAGGTAGATTATGAGTAGGAGACGTCAGGTAAGAAAGGTTTTTTAGGAAACTCCACCTGTAAAGGTGTGAAATAGCAGGTGGAAGTTTGTTTGAAAAAACAACACAAATTTTCAGTCGGGCGGAGCCGCGGGCAGTATAAGTATAGTATGTTATAATCTTAGTAAAAGATATTTGTTATTTAAATAATACTAGCGTTTTTCTAGGGCTTGACCAGTGTGGATATCGAAAAATATCCCACAGAAAGTTACTACCGTGATTAAAAAGTAATCTGTTAATCCCGGTTGGTCCTAGCACCAAATTTTATCCAAATCCGCTTTTAAGCTGTTTTTGCGCCATTCTGAAAAATACATTCAGACAAACGAAAAAGAAACCTAAAAAATAAATTTTTGGCAGTAATTTATTTTGATAACAATTTTTTTTCAAAAATATTCAATAAGTTTTGATTCCGTTACCATGTTTTTTTTTTATAATTAAACGTATAGATAATTCGACTGATTTTTTTTAACGAAAAAGCGACTACTACAAAACCATTTCTAAAAAACAGGGTGTTATTAGAAGACTTTTTACATCTTTTTTTTACTAAGCATAACTTAGCTCTTGAGTGTAATATTAGTATAGTAAGCATATTAATTATAACTAACGCCTCTATAATATTATAATCTTAATTATAAGAAAAATTGCAAAATCATGCAGTGTCACAGACAGATTTTCTTTTAAATTGAAAAGAATTCTCAAAATATTTATTTGAATCTAATTTTTTTTTGTTCATTATATTTTTTAAATTGTTATTTTTGTTTACATTTGAGGCGTTGACTTATCTGTTTGTACTCGACTGCGTCAGAAAGAGGGCTATGTTTTTTATTGATGAAAAAACCTATTGGCAGTTATAATTTGTTATAAACTTGAAGTAATTTATTATCAAAGTCGTGTAGTGTCTAAGATTATAATAATATAAGTTTGTTTTAGAGCTCCATACTAACTGAAGGATTTAAGAAAAATCATTTTAGCTGTTTGTTTTTGCGAAATTCATGCTTATATTTTTCAAGAAAATGTATAAGTTCGAGGTTTATTTTTACTGTTTTCGGAAATATTACTGATGATGTCATAATATGTCATGATTCTGTTTAAGTCATAAATTAAGTACGGTAACTATAATTTTTTTCTGTTTCTATTATCCATATAAATTGTAAGTAGGTAGTAGATTAAATGGCTTTTTATTATGCCTTTATCATAACCATAACTTGCATGATACTTACGTGTTAAAGAAATTTTCTTTCATTTCTTCGGGAGGTATTGGAGCTTCGTGTTTAGTCAATAGCAATCATTACTGATCTCAAGATGCCTCAATTTAGAAAAAAAAACCCCAAAAGACTGATTTTGATGCCATTTTTAATCCAAATGAAATGTTGTTATCCAGGAAAAATAATTTTTAATTTGGTAAAAATAAGAAAAATCCCCTCCCTGCTGTGATACAAAATTTGGGTATATTTT
The DNA here is from genome assembly GCA_947359405.1 of Antitype chi. Taxonomy (NCBI): domain Eukaryota; kingdom Metazoa; phylum Arthropoda; class Insecta; order Lepidoptera; family Noctuidae; genus Antitype; species Antitype chi. The sequence goes on from OX375837.1 coordinate 1,950,538, forward strand.
GGACGCACGCCGATTTTATTTATGTAGAAAATCTAAAAAAAACTCATTCATAACTGTGATAAGATTTTAGTTTAATTTCATTATAACCGAATCTGAACATTCGAATATGTTTTTTTCTTATTTTTACTTAATTATTTTTCGTATTTTTCGCCATTTCGCAACCGCCTATGCTAAGCTAGATTGTAATTAGTTCATTTAATTAAATATTATCAATAATCATGTACTAATATTGATAATAAGCTTCGTGGAAGATCAGAAAATTTACCATAATAATATTGTAGACAAATTGATTAAAAAAGACACTGTTACACTTATTGATTAAAAAAATACACTTTACACAAAAATAACTCCAGAGTTAAAAAATCTGCACCTACAATAAAAACGAAATGATTAAAAAACACAGTTTTAAAAATTATAAGATTAAAAAAAAACAATATTCCATTGCAATTAGTTATTAATTAAACTCATGTATGCTAACTTAGATTAAGATAAATGAAAAAAAAAAACAATAAAAAAAACTAATTGTAAGGCATATCTTCCTAGACCTCTAGTTAAGTAAGCCTGGTGTAACTGTAATTCAATCCAAGTAAAAATAACTTTAAAACGTAACAGCATTCTCAAAATGGCGCCGATTCTCTTGAGTCTAGCTAACAAACAGACAGAGCGAAGAAAATAATAATCTACACCTACTTTTAGCGTGGTCAAATACGTATAAACTAGACATTGCTAAACACAGTCTTTCTAAGATTAACTTTGACCTAAATTGGCAGCTAATCCATACACGTCTTTCAAATTTAATCTACAATTAAAGGAAGGCAACAAAAAGTTTCCAAATGTTTCGGTGCCATCATATTTAAAAAAAAACTTACTTCAAAAATTGTACCTACTTTAATTCTCTTAATTAAATTGCAATGTTTGACTTATAAAATTCTTCTCAAATTCTCACAAACCTTTCTAACTCTTGTCAATTATGTACCTATTTCTAGCGGAGTGTGCATTAGAACTAAAAAAACCTATTTTATTTTGGTCCAAATATAATTAATAGCTCATCTTAGTATTTAGAACGAAAATAGCATCATAACATAATACTTAAGCATAATAAAAATAATGTCACTTTAACCTGAAAAGTAACAGTGTGTTGACGAAAGCTACGGTTTCCTTGAACATCGGAAGCCGGCACATAACGGCCGCAGTGACAGCTGTCATGAACGTGATGACAGCGGGGTTTGACGTGAGTCAATATGTAAAGATTACCACCACCAAGAAGCTTATATATAAAAGTGGAGGCAACACTCAAAATAGGTACCAAAGTGAAGACGACTGTGGTCAAACCCTCTCTTTCTGAATACATACATAAGGGGGCGTCCATTAATTACGTGAGGCGTTTAGGGGTGGGAGGGGGTCGAGTCGAATCTCACCCAATCTCACGTGGGGGAGAGGGGGGGTCTTGGTAAATATCACGTAATTTATATTTTTTCCCGCAAAGAAACTATGTACCATTACGAGATAACCGGGTTAAATTATGTGAAACATGTTTTTCCACCCATATGGCAAAATCTTACAAAATAATATTTATCGCAGTTATGTGAACGCCACAAAATAGTACAGTACTTCCTCGATGTTTAAACCGCCACCGCCCAGCCAAGTCAGCCAAATGCAATGCATAAATCCAACGCAAATAAGCACAGATTAACGTTTTTACACTAAAACCACGTATTTGAAATATCTCACGTGAGATTATGAGGAGGGGGGGAGGGTCGAGCCAAATCTCACGACATCTCACAAGAGCGGGGGTGGGGGTCGAAAAATCGCCAAAATTTACTCACGTAATTAATGGACGCCCCCTAAGAGAGAGAAAACATATATCACTGTCTCGTTATTATAGTTAGCCACGTTAGTATCGCTAGCCCACAGTCGTCTTCGCTTAGGTATTTAGAGTGTTGCCTCCAATTTTATCTATACGCTTCTTGAATACCACCAATTCACGGACCGACTAGCAAGCGTAGCTCGGCCCGTGTGGCTGTTATAACTTAGCTATGAGTCTTGCTACGGCTCTCATCATCTGCTTAGCCTTTTCTCAACTATGTTGAGGTGAGCTTCGGGTCTGACCAGATGCAGCTGAATACCAGTATTTTATATGGAGCGACTGCATATCTGGCCCCGTCAAACCATTTACCAACCCTTGGTAAGACTGGTTGTCAGATTTTCGGGCTTCTGACGACCCGTAACCGTCAAAGTTCCACAAATGACGGCTGAAGGGCCTTGGTATGTAAAGAAGGTCACCCACCACGGACCAACCGTGGCAAGCGTAAACTGGCGTGTCCGTTTCAATGGCGCGGCCAGGGCGATATAAATAAAGAAGAAAATTGCACCAAGATTAAGTAAAAATTTGTAAAAGTTGATTCCCAAAACCATCATTTACCTAAATTTAAGGTGTCTGCAACGCGAACGCTTATTTTTAAAGATCTCTGTGGCCGCGCGGTTCTCCGCTTTCAATGGCGCGGCCACGTTCAAACCCTTATAACTTTTTAACCATAACTTTGACAAATTTATGGTTTTGGGAATCAACTTCTTTTTTTTCAATTTCTTTATTTAAATTTCGCGTGGGCGCTCCGTTGAAACGGACACATCGATGGCAACGTGCGGTTGTTATTACTTAGACGCAAACCAAATCTAGTATAATTATGTAGCCATCTCATCTCAAAAAGTCGACCCACTGTTACTATTTATACATGCCGGATATATACTTTAAAAATCTCACGGTGAAATCTTTAGTGAAGTTACCCGTCATTGGTGTCAATTCATGGCATCAGTTAAAATGACAGCTCACTTCAAGCCCACTGACAGTTCACATCAAGTCCACTGGCAGCTCATCTATGTTTCCACGGTGAGTTTTTTACAGAACAGCCCGGCTGATCATTTTGATCTGTCATGATTTTAAATGTAAATCGTTCAATAATTTAACCCTTTGCAAATGAAGCAAAAATGTGTTCCCATAGAGTGTTAGTGAAACTTACTAAATTGTCATTAATAGGCACTACTGTGATTAAAACTGTTATTAGGAAAAAAAACATTGTTAAAAATAGTTGTTGGAATTAATTTTGCGATGACTTTTAAAAAAAACAAAAAAAAACTTTTTAAAACACTTTGGCAGACTTTCAACGCAAGGAAAAATAAAATAATGCTAACCACATTATTTCCAAAATTAAAAGAATTGTATATCATTAAAATAAATAATTAAAAATACAAATCCTGCCATTTCCTTCTATATTTTGTAAAAAATCTAAAACTTTTTTTTTACAACGTGTTTTTTAAAAGTCATCGTACGCAATGGCCTTTTGATTGTAATCTGTGATCCCAAAAACGTGTTCATATCATTGTACAGCAGTTGTAGATTATAGGAATACTAGAAATACTTACTTTTTATTTTTATTTTTTTTTCTACTTTCACTTTTTTTTATTTCACTTACATGTATTTTATCACCTAAGTTTATTGGGCTCTAATAATTTTAAAAAGCTTACTTCTTAATTTTTTTTTTAAATAGCGAAAAGAAAAAAAAAGCAATATACTTAGGCAGTCATGGGGATGTCGACAAAAGTGAAAACTTAAAACTATGAAACGCATCATATATTATTCTCATAGCTATAACAGATATACCGTTAATATCAGCATTATCGGTGACGCGAACCCACAAGATTTTCGCCTACCAAAAATCGCTACACTCTCCTTAAGGGCCTACGTCCCATTCGGTAGCGTAACACGGCCACTTTATGAACTCTACTGCTCATTAACGGCTTGTCTTGAAGATTTGAAAAATATATGATTTTGCTATAGATTCATATAGATCATTTTGCCGAGGGTACTTTTTTTGTATGGTTAATACTTTTGCTGTAAAAAATATTTTCCAACACGCAATATTTTGGCTTCTATTCCATACTCCTACTAAACGGCTTCGTTATTTGGAAAAAAAAATACACTGAAAAATAGATAGTTAGAGGTACCACAGAATCGCCGAAGCACAATTGTAAATTAATCAAAGGAATATCGCCATTTTGAGATAAAGGCTCAGAGGGGCCCTACGCGGGCGCGGGCGGCAGTCGTGCTTTAGCATACAAACGGGAGATGAGGATACTATGGCCCTTAAGGCTATTACCTTGCTCAATGACCTCGATGATTTGATGCCTGCGCCTGCTACGGGGATATGAACATACTGCAATAAAACGAAAAAAAGGTTTAAAAAGGACCTTTTTACTACAATTTTTTCGTAAAATTTGGGAAAGTTTATTAAAATTTTAATCAATACAATTCATTTGTAATAACCTTAAGTATAACATATATTTTTTGTATGGAAATCGCACGAAAGGATTCATCAACAAACTTCAATAAACATACGGTATTTTTGGAATTTGACCAAGGTGATCCCCTTAAGAATGTTTTAAGTATTATCAATGTTTTAATTCAAAAACGTATTATCTTCTTTATATAATATAACATCACGCCTACCATCCTCGAAGGCTTACGCAGAGGTGTTCCTATAATACGTTACACCTACATTTAGCCAATTATGTTTTTAAGTCCCATGTTGTTTCTATTTTTACACGCTTTATATTAGCTTCACTTGTATGTATGTTTGTAACTGACTCCTTTAGAAGCGATTTTGACCCACTTTAAACGGTCAGATTTCATTGAAACTTTGTAAACTTATCAAGGACCGATGACAATTCAATTTTTTTTTTTTTTGAGAAAAATGGAAAAAAAAGGAAAAAAAAACACGTTTTTGTAGTTAGCTGAACTAAAAAATATAAAATAAATAATAGTTTAAAAAAATTAAAAAACACGCTTTAAAAACTAAACTAAAACAGGAGAAAATAATTTAATTCAATTAAAAAGCGTGGGGTGCTTGATATTAATTGATTATAAAAATACGTCAAAAAGCACCCCATTTCTCCTTTTTTAGTTTAGTTTTTAAAGCGTGTTTTTTATTATGCAATACTAGCTCCTTTCCAAGACTTCCTCCGCCTGAAAGTTCTCGTTCCCCCGACCTACCCCTTCGCATAACATCACATAAATAAATATCAAGTCAGAAATAACGGTAAGCTAAAACAAAGATACACATGTTGGAGCGGGTATAAAGGAAAGTCAGATATAACGGTAAGCGAAACCGGATATATCCTTTTTAACAAACATCAAAAAGAAGGAAGTTATCAATTCGACGTTATTTTTTTTTTATGTTGATTCTGTTATTATCAATATAAAAGTAATAGTATTCATTACCTACTTGACAGTTTATTAAATGTTTGGAATTGGAATAAAAATTGTACTTTTCTCAATTATTTTTGTGGGCAATAAAAAAAAAAGAATATAACAAGTACCTTTTTAAAAAACAATGTAATAATTTTATCGACTTAAAAAAAAATTGGTCCTCAATTGAACTCTATTTTTTTTGTGTTCTTTCTTCAACTTTCAACATTAATAAACTAAGTTCCTATGGTCTACAAATGCTGTATCCCTGTTGTATTCTTGACTGTTATCATTATAATTTCGGGTATTAAAAATAAACCATTTACGACTGATTAAATATACCGTTTTGGATTAATTTTTGTTTTATTTAACACTTGTATACCCCCAAACAGCTAGGCAGAGTTGCATCTACAGTACACACGGCTACACATAAAGCTGTACATTTCCAGTATAAGCTGATCTCGAATTGTATAGGATTTCCGTACAGTGCGAGATCAGCGTAAACTGGAAATGTATAGCCGTGTGTACACCCACATTTTCGCCAGTTTTGTTTAATTTCAGTGTACTAGAGGGCTACCCTATTGCCTTCAACCTAACAAATCCAGAAGAGTAATTTTATAATACCTACACTAACTGATGCTTTCATTTTGACAGTACAACAACGTTAATCACGATGTTGAGCAGATACATTTGTCGAACTTATGAAGCAATGGATTAGCAATATCTGTCAAAATAATTTATATTATTGCGATTGATAGTGTGTTAGGTACAGACGCCAAGACATCAAACTACCCCAATCTGTCAAATTTCTTTGATAGATTATCAACTTTATTACATAAGAGGGGACGGGGCCTGCGACGAATTTCAAAACTAGGTATTTGAAGAAACTTGCCGTCGCGCGGTCGGTAAGTCTGCCCCGTAGTGTGTGATAGGGACAGCTGCAGCTCAGACCGAAATTATCACAAAATTTTTGACGAGATCGACGTTTCGTATTCCCCTTTTTTCTCCTCGAAAACTGGGGGCCGATTCTACTAACAAATTTGTTAAAAAAACGCAATAGAACCGCAACCGAATCACCACTTTTAAGCGTTTTCGCATTCTACTAAAATGAACAACGGTCCAGCTGCGACACAGCTGCGGTTACGTTTTAGTTACGCCAACGATCGATTGAAACAATGTCAAAACCTATTCTACTAACAAAATTGAACATGAGCGTGACGTTTACTATAGGACAAAGTTAATGATAAAATTATGATCATTATGTCTTTTAATTATAGAAAATACTTTTAGTGCCACATATTCGTGTTAAGTAACATTTTTAGATTCAACTCTTTTCTTTGTGGTATTAATAAAACATATTATTTTGGCATATTGGTAACGCGGGTTACCCGCTGTGTTCCCGCTACAGTTCAGTTGCAATTCGATTTAAGTTTAGTTTCCATTTTGCTTATAAAATAGTAGAATGACTTTTTATGTAACTATCGAACGGCGATCGAAATCGAACTGTTGTGGAAACACAATTTAACGTGTAACGTTGCAAATTAGTAGAATCGGCCCCCTGAGCCGATTCAATTATTTTTTACATTAACATTTTATGAAAGAGTATGTTTCGGTTCCCATAAAAAAAAAATGTTTAAAAACTTTTCTAATTTGTCTGGTAGTCCTCGGCGGTTAAAATAGGGCATTTTTTGTCATTTTTAGAGGGTTATATTTTCCTTACTAATTAGTTGCAGAAAAAAAGAAAATGACGGGGACAGCAGACCTTGATTTTATAATCATAAGATTTAAGTTGTGCACTAGCGTCATTGTGTGAACTAAAGACAAGGTAGGTATAAGTTCAATTGGGGGTTCAGTTTAGGGTAGCTTGATGTGCTGGCGTCTGTACAAAAGGAGAAGATAGCTAAGTTTTTTTATTAATTATCACAGTTATGCGTTCTAAACGAATTTTGTACATAATCGCATACACTTTGTGGCCGCAGAGTACAAAGTTTCTTGTCAGTGGTACTTTGACTGTTTGGGAAGAAATATTCTTCTGAAATAGTCTACATATTCAAGGACCTAGACCTACCAAGACCTTTAAAAACCGAGACACAAAATGACAGATTGTAGAAGGATATCTCACTGACGTTTATACGTCAGTGGGTTAACTACGGTGCGATGTCAAAAAATAGAAAAACGAAATGTCACTTTGTATTGAAAAAAAAACTGTCTATTCTTCGTAGAAATAGAAAGCGTCTGAATGCTAAGCCTGCAGAGCAACTGAATACCATTATGTTACATGAATATTAGTATTTTATACATGTAGTTACTATCTACCTTACCTTTTTAGTGTGAGACCATATAAGGAATATTTTTTTTGTCAATTGGGAAAGTTTTGTTTTGAACCATTACTGTCCCACTCCTGGCTAAAGACCTCCTTACTCTTTTTCCACCTGTCTCTGTCCAGAGCTGTTATTAAAGAAGTCCAGCTCATCCCGCCAAAACCCCCGACCGACCCTTGCTCGTTGAAGCGCCAGCCCGCGCCGCAGCTGAGCCAGTAGCTTTAAATTCCCCGTCTAATAATAATAATGCCAATTTTTTGATCCAGCCTGTCCCCACTAGCTGTCTCCCTAACAGTGACGCCCTGAGCCGAGGTCCGTATCCCACAGGGGGTGCCCTCAGCGTGTAGTCGCCTAGTATTTATGTGTAGTTTTTAAGCCCTGGCTGGAAGCGTTAAGTTTATTCTTAATGGCAGCCCCAGGAAAGCCCGGTTAAGCAGTCACGGCCTCTCAAGGTCAACTGCGAGATGCCCGACAAAAAAAAAACCCGCCAAAGCGAACCACCACTTTAACTGACTTCATTAAGGAGGAGGTTATCAATTCGACATGTTTATATTATTTTAAATGTATGTTCGGGAATAACTCCGTCATATACAACGAGTAACATAATTAACGCAAGACCTCATTAGAGTATTGAGTTAAAAGCATAATACGATGACCAAAACTATTTTTTTAAAGCCAACTGATATTACGTGTCGACCTAAGCATTACTTTATGCATTTAAAATTAAGTCTTATTTCTTCTACATTAAGATTGAATTTTCTTTGTCTCAATCAGTGGTAGGTATGGCAAAATACGTAAATAAAAAAAACATAATTTAAAGTTACTGAAATCGATTCAGTAGTCAATTAGGAACAAACTCATTTTGTAGATCTGATGATGCGTTTCGGAGACAGACAACGGAACTCTTACAAAAAATGACAGCAAATCAACCGCGATTGCTGATTTTTTTTTTTTTTTTGGGTGGGAAATCATCAAATAACTTCTCCCGCTCTGGGTGGAGCGAGAGGGCGTGTCAGACTTTTACTGACTAAAACCCACCCGTGTTCCCTCAGTTGCCTGTGTGCCAGGGGCCGCGGTATCTCTTTCGAACAACCCGCACCCCTGGCAGATGGAAAGAATGATGAAATTTTGAATTGGTGTGGGGTAGGTACTAAAACTAAAAAGTGAAAAAAAAAAACTTAAAAAAAACACTACAAAGTGAAAAATTACATTAATTTCGGAAGGCGGTGACAAAAAATTAAAATACATAATCCAAAGTCACTGACTTCCGAAACTAAAGTTATTATTCACTATGTAGTGTTTTTCCAGAAGTCGGTTGTTTATTTAGTTTTGTATTTTCTCAATATTCTATTCTATACTCTTGTAGTTTAGCAAATTTTTGTTGCCTACAAATGATTTTGAGTTAGTTATTAGTCTGTAAGCTTTCTGTACTTAAGAATAAATAAAATAAAAAATTATGGGGATCCAAAAAAACAAATGAACATTATTTCTTGTCTTTTAATTCTTTCAAAACAGACAGACATGGTCTCTTAAATGGTGATTTATGTCTTTCAATTAGTCCTGCGATAACAGTACAGTTTACATGTCTTTTTAAACTATGTTCATGTTGTAAAAATGCTAATAAAAGTTTTCCATAATTTTTGTCACTGCAACAAAAGTCACAATGATTTTTTAGCCAGGAAAATATGTAATTTTGAATGGAATCTGATTTATTACAAGATTTGTAGGCTGTGTAAATGTTAAAAAGATTATACGAGAACTCTTCAGACGTAAATTCAGTGTTTGATATAATTTCTAGGAGCTCCGTTTGGTTGTTAGGGCTTAAATTCAAAATGAAGTCATTGACCACATTATTTTGTATTTCTAAATCTTTTAATATTACTTTTAATGCTATTTTTAAATACTCTGGGTATTTATTATAAGTTTGGAGCAGGACATCAGTACAAAATCGGGAGTTTTCCCGTTTTATATAGTTGTGTAGGAAATATTTATAAAAGGAGCTTAAAAAATCCGTGTTCATGTGTTCAGTGTTCAGAATATGTTCAAATAACTTCTCTGCGGTACTTGTAGGTAGTTTTTCAGCTAATTTAACTAATAATTTAGGAGTTTTTCTACATTTTTCAATGAAGTAACTAAACTTTGACAGTAAGTCGATTTCTGGATCTAAAAACTGTTCTACCGCGTTTGAAATGTCTTCATGTTGATTTTCTTGCGTTGCTGAGCTTTCTTTGGTTTCTGGAGAATCATTTACGGTGATAGTTTCAGTGGTTTTGTTAATTTTATCCAAGTTTCTGGGTCCGAACTTCTGCAACCATTTATTTGACTCATCTGGTGGCGTGGCGGCACTTAAACAGCGTTGTAACAGTCCTTTATTTTCAGGAGCAAATGTCCAAATATATGACATCGTATAGATTGAGTAATTAAAACTGTTTAAAATGTTTTTTAATGTTCCAGCTGAACTTTAATCTTCATCCACATTGCATGAACATGATCATCAAAATAGACAAACGAAAGTCAGATTCACTGTCAAGTCGACGTTTGACAGAATTTTATGTGACGTTGATAGAGATGCCCAAAATCACAACATGCTTTTTGAGTCGCTCGATTATGATACATAATTACGAGACACAACGTTTGCCGAGATGCATAAAACCTAGTGCACAAGAAATAAGTAATTTAAATTTTTAGACTCTTGGAACTTTTTTGTTCTCAGAAGAACAATAACTTTCTATGAAAATGGAATATTGCTTGGCAAGATTTAACAAGCCTTTGTGTTCGTGGATTTTATGATACTATTCAAACAAACAACAGATATTTTATTATACATTTTATTTATATTAGCAGACAGTAACACTTTAAGCTAAGTCTAGTTACAAAAGTAATATTTTTTCTATAAAAAAACAATATTGTTTTAAATTAATACAACCTTATTATTAAATATTAGATAAAATGTTTTAAGTTCATCGTCTTAGTACGATCGGTTCTTCCTTTAGTATTTAAATAAATATGTTTATATTTTGAGTATTAGAGGAAATTGTAATTGTATTTTACGCTGTATCATCCAACTTTTTGGTAGATTCCTTAACAAGAATCGCAGCTGAATTTTGGGCTAAAAGTGTTTGAATTTTTTGCTATCAATACGCTAAGTAGACAAGAATCACCAATATTAATTCACGCACTTACTAAAAGCTTTAATTAATTAATTTAGGACGAAAACAGTTCTAAGCGTTTTAGCATTATTTTATGAATACTTAGGAGTAGTACTTAATTAAATAATTAACTAAAATCACACTTTTGACACTTAAGTAATTCTACAATTAAATAATTATGTGTCCTACAACTGGAAATATTCGGCTGGTCTCGGAATAACAATTCTTGGTCTTTCGAGAACATTTAACTGCAAAGCTATTAACTCCATCACTAATTTCTCTAAAGCCGTCATACATGGGGTTTTGTAAGACGTACAATGATTTTCTATAATACTTTTAATAACTATTATTCTTACGTTAAACCCCGATAGGTTTTGTATAAAACACAATAACAGTCTCCCATAATTCTTATTATAAGCACAATATAGGTTATATAATTCTAAATTACCCCATATGTATTGGAAAATACTCTCGTTTTTCGCACTTTTTTTGTACATCACGTATATCACGGGCAAATTATGATCGAATTGAACGGGTGTCAACTGTAACTCACACACAACTTTCATCAAATTCGTGCAGTCCTTTTCGTTAAGAGTTTCTACATAATCCAGTAAAATATTATTTGCAAGCTCGGTGTCTATCAACATTGTTTTTATAGTTGTTTTAAAATGCACTGGGTAAGCCCTACTTGCTTTTATAAGTAAATGCAGCGATGACCAAGAATAAAATCTTTTGAAGTAAACATGAAAGAAATACTGGTACAAAAGCTGAACAAATTGTTCATTTATGGCTTTTTTCGAGAAAATTTTGTCACAGATTTTTTCAATAGTTCTTACGGACAAATAGAGAGCCATTCTTGGTATTAGAATCCGAGTATTGACTGATTCCCTTTCTATATAGTTGTAGCTTCTTATAGGATCTTCTTCTATGATATCGTATAAGCTTCTCTCCAGTGCTTGTGGTTCCTGGCGAACTAGTCTAAGACAAACGTTACTGTGTTCCAACATTCTTCTGTTCAACATATCTTCACTTTTTAGATAATTCAGGTTGATGAATCTGTGGCCTATTCTGACCAGCCAATCTTCTCTAGGCGCTATGGTGTCGATGCAGCAGTGTTCTGATTCATTATTTAAATGGTTCATGTTTTTAAATTACGTTTGCACGCGTTGTACATAAACGTTTTAATTTCAGTCACTGTTTTACTTTATTTTATTCTGACATTGCTGACCTCCTGATCCTGCCACGCTTGAATATACTTTTAAAACTCACAACGATCACGTAGGTATATCACTAATTCTCCACTTTGGCAAATAACTCTAGTTCAACTGCTCTAGCTCTAGTTAAATAAACATTCACTTATTAAACAAAATATGAATTACGCCAAATAATACGACCAGCTGAATTTAGCACACCTTTTCACGTTGATGGTTACTTTCAAACTAAATAAACATAGCACCCGAGTAAGTTGTTAATAATTTCCAGGTAAATAACGAATACATAAGTCTCTTTATCTGCGCCCATTGTTTTAAACTGCCATTGTCTACTCGTGGTAATTTGAACTTTTACAATTAGTTAATTTCGTTAAAGGGTTTTAAAAGATTTAAAGAAAAGTTTTGTAGTGCATAGTTAATTTCGTTTAATAACGATAATCTGAAATCATTCGATAATTAGTAAATGGCGAGGGCAACCATTATTAACATGTTCCTAGTTCTTATATTATCATCATATCAGCCGGAAGACGTCCACTGCTGGACATAGCCTCTTATATTATACATGTTTTAAATATCTCATAATAGCTTTATTAAACTATTTCAAGTTGAAGCTTAATAATTATAGTGGCTTAATTTTCAACTTGAAATGTGAGCTGGCTATAGCCAGCTCACATTTCTGACTCAGACGACATAGTATTAACTATAAAACGGCCATGAAGGGCCACGCTTGTATTTCAGCACCTTTTTTTTTGGTTGGGAAATCATCAAATAACTGCTCCCGCTCTGGGTGGAGCAGGACCGCGTATCACACCCTTAGATTTAAATAAATGAATAGTCATAAAAACATCGACTACATATCAATATAGTCGATCGACTATGTTTAATATAACACGTATACCAACACTAATAGAAAATACTCATTCATGTTGACGTTTTTCGAATGTATGACGGTCATGACGATGGAATGAATGAAAGTTAGAATGAGGTCCTGTGTCAAATCAACAATTGACATGACAATTAGACACTAGAGACTAGACAGACAGTTTGATTTTGTATACCGTGGTATTTGGTCGTGTTGAAAATAATCACATAGTCAATATTTCGATAAGGTCCGTGTTATAATAAATACATGTAGAAGCAATTAGAAGATTGTGGTGAGTCTAGATTTACTGTAAACTGTATTAATATCATTTGTTAAACTTATAACTTTGACACGCACTGTTATTTGAGACGCGGTGGAATAATATTATTCTTTATTTACATAGCCGGTATAATACCTAAATATCGATAAATATCGGTTTATTTATTTACACATTTTCCTTGTCGAGCATAGTTTTGTAGACGGGTATGATTTTACCGCAATATGGGCATAAAAACATTGATAGACTCGCGAAATAGGTTTTTGAATGTTATTATTCACTTCCGACGACCCGTAACAACTGGAAATCTATGGCACTACTACGCGAGCTTGCGACATGAAAAAAATATTAGTTTAAAAAACTAAAAAACACGCTTTAAAAACCAAACTAAAAAAGGAGAAAATAATTCAATTCAATTAAAAAGCGTGGGGTGCTTTTTGAGGTATTTTTATAATCACTTAATGTCAAGCACCCCACGCTTTTTTTAATTGAATTAAATTATTTTCTCCTTTTTTAGTTTGGTTTTTAAAGCGTGTTTTTTAGTTTTTTAAACTATTATTTATTTTCAATTTTTTAGTTCTGCTAACTACAAAAACGTGTTTTTTTTTCCTTTTTTTTATTTTTCTCAATTTTTTTTTTTTTACTTATTGAATTGTCATCGCATCGGTCCTCGATAAGTTTACTTACAAAGTTTCAATGAAATCTGACCGTTTAAAGTGGGTCAAAATCGCGCTCTAAGGAGTCGGTTACATACAAACATACAAGTGAAGCTAATATAAAGCGTGTAAATAGGCAGACTTGTAAATACGCTTTCATCCCCGTACTGCACAATATATTCAAGTAGCTCTTCAGATTTCTTAGATATAGTTAACAGTATGAAATGGTTTATTGATTTTTTGTTTATTTTATTTAATAATTGGTGACTTTTTGCGCCCCCCTTCGATATGCGCCCAGGGCCTTGCCCTGCCTGCCCCACCCTAGTTTCACCACTGGTACATCCACACTTCGCCAGTTATGTTTAAGGGCCTACGTCCCGTTTGGTAGCGTAACACGGTCACTTTATGAACCGTACTGCTCATTAACGGCTTGTCTTGAAGATTTGAAAAATATATGATTTTGCTATAGATTCATATAGATCATTTTGCCGGAAGTCCTTTTTTTATGGTTAATACTTTTGCTGTAAAAAATATTTTCCAACACGCAATATTTTGGCTTCTATTCCATACTCCTACTAAACGGCTTCGTTATTTGGAAAAAAAAATACACTGAAAAATAGATAGTTAGAGGTACCACAGAATCGCCGAAGCACAATTGTAAATTAATCAAAGGAATATCCCCATTTTGAGATAAAGGCTCAGACCCTACGCGGGCGCGGGCGGGCGGCAGTCGTGCTTTAGCATACAAACGGGAGATGAGGATACTATGGGCCTTAAGGCGGTGATTTCTTGAAAACGCTCAAAAAGGTGGTTTTTTAAACCAGTGCATCTTTTTAACCGTAAATAATATTGAAAGCAAAAAAATATATAATATTTTCAAGTCTTTTTTGCATACAGTGACGGAATTCAAAACATAATTAAACATACTTTATTGCATCAAAAAAATCATCAAAGTCACCTCTTAATTATGTTTAAAACCAGTTTATCCCTTCAATAACAATTATAATTAAAATTAAAAATATACCATAAGATTCCAAATGCCAAACTGCATCCAGTGATGGATTATTTATTATTAAATAGTTAATATCTAATTTTATACGATTTTATTTGCATTTTTACGACAACGCTTGCTCATTTATTATTCGAATTTATTACAACAGATTTTAGCCCGTATCGGATTGCAATAAGAACTGTTAAAGCTCATAACGAAAATATTTAAAGTTACCAGGGCCTTAAGTCCCTTGTAATAGAGGCGTCCTATTGCCACCAACTGGGGTCAAATCCAGTCTCCGGCCCGCTGCTACTGAGAAATTATAGACATGAAAACCAAAAACACATTTCCCGACCCGGCAATCTAACCCAGGACCTTACGTTCAGCAGTAGCGCTTGTGGCCACTAGGCCAACGAGGTAATCAATATTATTCCGTACTTGTCATGTTTTTTAACCGACTTCAAAAAGAAGTGGCTAAGTGTAACCATGAATTCAGCATACCATTCTAGACCCCCCAGCGAAGAAATTTTTCGTCGGTTTTACAAAAAAAAAACAGCTGTCCCATACATTTTGACCGCACTTTACTATGAAACAGCTGTTTTTTCCTGTATAGACGAATTTCCTCTTTTGGTCGAAAGGGGTTATTCCGAAATGGTCCCATTTAAATTTATTTATTTATTTGCTCTCATGCACATCACACATTTTACAATAGCTGTCGGTTTTTATACATGAACCTTGTCAGGGCACTGCAAAACACAATGTTGGTTTGCTGTTGAGTTTATGAAAATTAATTAACATAAATAACACATAATTAACGAAACGAATATTATTACGAATTATTAACTAATACAATACAATACATTTCGGTAATCAAAATAAAATAAAAAGTCATTATGATGTCCAATTAACAGTAATAAATAACATACAATAATACTCATAAACTCACATAAGTAATTATAGTCACATAATTATAGTCAAATGTAGTCAGATTGTAGTAGTACGAGTAGGTATGTAGTAAAAAAACACTACAAAGTGAAAAATAACTTTAATTTCGGAAGTCGGTGTCTTTGGAGCTGTATTTGAATTTTTTGTCACCGCCTTCCGAAATTAAAGTTATTTTTCACTTTGTAGTGTTTTTTTGGAAGTCGGTTGTTTTTTTTTGGAAAAAGTTTTTATTTTTCACTTTTTAGTGGTTCACATGTGCTTACCCCTTCACAGCGTACCGGCGTGATGTTATGTTATGAACTGGTGTTTAGATTATTAACGTTTTTACTTAAACGCCTATTCAAGTTTCTTGAGCAATAATGCACCAATGCGTCTCACTGCGTGAACGTTTAGCTATTAAGATTTATTTTATAAGTACCTACCATTTTGTGCAACTTTTGTTATTTTTTCTTCTTCATCTTGTCTTTGCACGGAATACAACTCTTAAATCATCGGAAGCTTTTTATTTAAATAATTCTGGATATAAACCCCCCAACATGGTCCTTCGAGCCGGATATTAATGAAGATCCAATAATAATCAGTGGAAATAAGAAAAATACGGATTTATACTGGAATTATAATATTGAAGATTATTGAAGCTACCTGGTACACGAAGTCCAAAGGTCAACTTGAACATCTACTTGGAAATCTTGGTATTTTGAAGATATTGGATAGCTGGATGTGGATAAATACAGTGTTCAGTGGACAATATTATTGCTAATACCCAGTACTCATAGTTAGGTTTGTTTTAAGGTAATATTTCGAGTAAGTTTCCGAAAATTGTTAAGGTTAGTACTACCTACTTTATTTACTTAGATTGTTTTAACCAGATAATTTATTTATTTGCAGTTAACTAATTACACTGTTTAAACTAAGCAGAAACTGCTTATGTGTATTGTTAATAAAGTGATTATATCAATATATCATTAGGCGTTATTGTAGTTCTTCAGTTGAGTTTTTATTAGTGTAAGGTATAAAACAATATGTTAGGTAGATTACTATTATAATTATCGTACTTTAACTTGTTGTTTTTCAGCTGCAAGACATTGTTATTGTGAGGCATTTGTACGTTATTTAATTGTTACTGTTGTATATTTCAGTGTAATACCGGTGTCTCAAAATGACTGACAAGGAGTTAATTAAAAGAAGGGCAAGTTACAAGGGACGTTTAACAGCGTTCTCTAATTATGTCAATGATTTGGAAGATTTGTTGAATCCATCACAGGTGTGCGAATTGCAACTACGTTTGGGTAAGATAGAAAATTTATTTGTACAATTTGACGAGGTTCAATTAAGATTGGAGTGTTTAGTTGATGACGTCAACAGTCAAATACCGGAGCGAAATGAGTTTGAATCGTTATATTACAAGATCTTTTCAAAGGCTCAAGAGTTACTTACACGTAATTTAAAACCAACTAAGGGTGATCCTTTGGAAAATGATAACTGTTCATCAGGAACGCGTAATCGTAGGCTTGTTAAATTACCTACCATACAACTGCCAAAGTTCTGTGGTTCCTATGAAAAATGGTTGGAGTTCCACGACACGTTCTCTAGTTTGATACATTCTAATGATGAAATAGATGACGTCAATAAATTCCATTACCTTAGGGCTTCTCTCGAGGGTTCAGCTGCTGTGGTAATTCAATCTATAGAGTTTTCTGCAAGTAACTACTCAGTCGCATGGAAAATATTGTGTGAACGGTTCGACAATAAGCGGCTTTTAATACAAAATCATGTAACGGCATTATTTAGTCTCGAGACCATTAGGAAAGAGTCATCTATTACTTTAAAACGTATAATTGATACTGTAAACAAGAATTTGCGTTCATTAGAATCATTAGGAGAACCAACAGATCATTGGGACACGCTCTTAATCCATATGGTTACAAATAAGTTGGATTCTAAAACTTTTCGCGAATGGGAAGAATTTAAAGGTGATTTAAATAAAGAAAAGTCAATTAAATTAGATATACTTCTTGGTTTTTTGCGAAATCGTTCAGATTTATTAGAAACTATTGAAATGTCACAAAATAATTCTAATAATAATTCTTCAAATTCTACCAATAAACATAAAACCATGGTATCTGTGACCAGCACGTCAACTAGTCGGCCTAATTCTGGTCCTAATTCATTGAAATCGTGCCCAAAATGTCGAGGTGAACATAACCTCAGTAACTGTTCACAATTTTTAGGGCTTAGTAATGAACAGAGGTTAGAATTACTACCACAATATAAAATATGTTTTAATTGTTTCCGCACAGGCCATTATGCCAATCATTGTAAATCAAGTGGTTGCAAAGTGTGTAAGCGCAAGCACAACACACTTGTTCATGTTACAGATGTCAAAGCTAAGTCAACAATTAAACCATCTACTACCATTGGTGACCGCGATGACAGCGGTCAAGCTACTGAACCACTGGCCAATAATAACGTAACGTTATCGGCACAAGTCACAACGAATGTTGAAAATAAAGAAGTTCTTTTAGCCACTTCACTATTAAAGGTTTATGATGGCAATAACCGCGAACATCTCGGCCGTGCCATTCTGGACAGTGGCAGTACGTCGTGCCTTATAACAGAAAAATTCTGTAATTTACTAAATTTACCGACTATCAAAGTCAACGAGTCACTGATGGGTATAAATAATTCCAAGTCACCAATAGGTAAAATGTGTTGCGTTCCAATAAAATCATTAAATGAAAACTTTTCTAAAAATATTTGCTGTTTTATCTTACCTTCTATTACTGATGAAGTGCCTTGTCGTCAGTTGGATCTCAATGAACTAAATATTCCGAGTAATTTATGTTTAGCTGATCCTCACTTTTATGCACCATCTCCTGTGGACTTAATTATAGGTGCTGATGTTTTCTGGGACCTCTTGGGTACAGAAAAGATAAACCTCGGTACTGGCAAACCGGTGCTATATGAAACTAGACTTGGTTGGATAGCTTCAGGCCCTATGCTACATAGTGGCCAAGTTCCGTGTTCGCTTCCTCTACTTTGTAATTTGACAAAGTTTAATAATCCCAAAACTAATGTTTTAGTTGATAACTCAAATACTGATGACATTCAAAACCTTTTAATGCGTTTTTGGCAGCTTGAGGAAGTTAGCCATCAGTCATCAATATATTCTCAAGAGGAGAAAATGTGTGAAGAGCACTTCATTCAAAACACAACGCGACTCAAGGACGGCCGTTTCTGTGTGAGAATACCTTTAAAACAATCGCATCATAACTTAGGTGACTCTGTGCATAGAGCTAAGCACTGTCTGCTTTCATTAGAGCGCAGGTTTAAGGGTCAACCATCATTTAAAGCACGTTATTGTGATTTCATGAAGGAATATGTTGAGTTAAAACATATGTCTAAATGTTCACCTGATCCACAGAAGGTTGCATATTTTATACCTCATCATGGCGTTGTACGTGAAAGTAGTTTAACTACAAAACTGAGAGTGGTGTTCAACGCTAGTAGTCCCACCACCTCAGGTGTATCATTTAATCATTTACAGATGACAGGACCTACTGTACAAGATGACTTGGTGTCAATTCTTCTTCGGTTTAGGAAATATAAATATGTCCTCTCCGCAGATGTGGAAAAGATGTACCGCCAGATAATAGTACACCAAGATGACAGGCAGCTACAGCAGATCCTATGGCGGGATGATCCCTCAAAACCTATGGTAGCCTACCAGTTAAATACGGTTACGTACGGTACCGCTAGCGCACCGTATCTTGCCACTAGGTGTCTTAGACAGGTAGGCCTCGATTGCACCGACAAAAAAATTGCTGTTATCATAAAACATGATTTTTATGTCGATGATTTGCTTTCGGGAGGGGATACAATTAAAGAGGTCCTTGATATACGTCATAAGGTAACCGCAGAACTAGCTTCAGCTGGAATGCCATTACGTAAATGGAAATCAAATAATTCTCAAGTAGTGTCAGATCATACAGATCATTCTTCATTCAGTTTGAACATTGGTTCAATGGAACCTTGTAAAACTTTAGGTCTGAGCTGGCATACTGAGCCCGACGTGTTATGTTATTCAATTAATCCCAATGTTACTAATGTAATGACAAAACGCGGGATACTTTCTACAATTTCTCAGATTTTTGATCCGCTAGGTCTATTAGCTCCTTATATTATTGTTATGAAAACCATCATGCAAAAACTTTGGGTGCATAAATTGGGATGGGACGATCAGTTGCCATCTGACATATACAAAATTTGGTCTAATATTATACGTGGCTTACCAATGTTAAATACATTAAGTATTCCACGGATCGTACTTTGTGATTCGTATAAAGATATAGACCTGCACATATTCAGTGATGCCTCGCAAATTGCATACGGAGCATGTATTTATGTTCGAAGTACAAGTCATGATTCTAACGTCTTAATACGTTTGCTTACAGCCAAAAGCCGAGTAGTTCCAATTAAACCAACGACGATACCAAGACTTGAGCTTTGCGCGGCGTTGGTTGGTGTTCGTCTTTACGAAAAGGTGATATATGCGCTTAGAGCTCAAGTCAGAAGTGTCACCTTCTGGACTGACTCGACGGTTGTATTAGGCTGGCTTAAGATGTTACCAAATAAATTACAGCCGTTTGTGCGCAACCGTATCGCAGAGATATTGGACAAGACAGCTGCATGCTCCTGGAGGCACGTCCCTACAAATTTAAACCCAGCGGACCATATTTCACGCGGAATAGATGTAAGTCTTTTGCAATCTCTAGATTTGTGGTGGTCAGGCCCTGAATTTTTAAGATACGACATTTCGAAATGGCCTAGTAATCCTACAGTAACAAAGGCAAAACTTCCTGAAATTCGTTCCGAAGTTTCGTTACTTGTTACAACCGCAAGTCCACGACCAGTTATAGAATTTAATAGATTTTCAAATTTCACTACTCTTAAACGGTCGGTGGCATATGTTATGAGATTTATAACTAAATATACTAAAAAGGGATCATTCAAAAATCAATTTCTCAGCACTGACGAATTAAAACAGTCATTAAATTTTATCATAAGGCTCTCGCAAAGGGACTCATTTTCAGAATACACACTTTTATTAAATAAAAAAGATTTACCAAAAAAGAGTCCATTGATTAAGTTCAAAGTTTTTCTAGACCAAGATAAATTAATGCGTGTCGGAGGTCGACTCGAAAACTCACAGTTTTGTTACGACAAAAAACACCCTTTATTAATACAGTCCACTCATATTGTCACAAAATTGTTATTCGAATTTATGCACAAAAAACTTATGCACGCCGGGCCGCAACTGTTACTAGCGTCCATTAGAGAAAATTATTGGCCGATTGGTGGTAGACGTTTAGCTAAATCAATTGTCAATAAATGTATTTTATGCTGTCGTATGAAAGGACAGGTGGTCTCTCCTCTCATGGGTAATTTGCCAGAGCAGCGTTTGATTCCCGGGGGGTACCCCTTTGAAACAGTAGGTGTGGATTATGCTGGACCGATTATGTCAGCCACTAGACAAGGGCGTGGTTGTCGTCTTACTAAAGTATACGTTGTTCTTTTTGTATGTTTCACGACTAAGGCAGTACATATCGAGTTGGCAGGTGATTTAACAAGCAACAATTTTTTATCAGTTCTTCGTAGATTCGTGTCGCGAAGAGGAAAACCTAAACACATCTACTCTGATAATGGGACCTCGTTTGTTGGAGCATATCACGAACTTGGCAAGTTCATAAAGGGTAATTGCAATTCGTTGTCTAGTGATTTAGCAAATGAACAGATTAACTTTCATTTTATCCCTCCTTACGCTCCTCACTTTGGAGGTCTTTGGGAGGCCGGTATTAAATCTACTAAATATCATTTAAAGAGAGTACTGGGAAATTGTAATCTTACATTTGAGGAGCTGAACACTGTGTTAGTTCAAATAGAAGCCTTACTCAATTCTCGCCCACTCACACCACTCTCATCAGATTCCAACGATTTGTCGCCGCTTACGCCTGGACACTTTCTAATAGGACGGCCACTGACAGCATTACCTGCACCTAACCTCGAGGACCGATCCGTGACTTATTTGACCAGACACCAGAGGATTGAGCAACTCCGTCAACATTTCTGGTCCCGATGGAGCAAAGAATACGTCTCAGAGCTACAGCAGCGAGTGAAATGGCGATCCCGCACTAAGCCATTGGAAAAAGACACTCTTGTGCTCATAAAGGATGAGAAACTACCTCCTTTGAAGTGGCGAATGGGCCGAGTCATAGAAGTTTTCCCTGGACAGGACGGAATCAATCGTGTCGCTGACATCAAGACGACATGTGGAGTGGTTCGTCGCGCTTTCAGCAAAATATGCCCATTACCTTTATCTCATACAGAGGATTCTGGTTGAGAGACCATCTCTCAACGCCCGGGGGGATGTTTAGATTATTAACGTTTTTACTTAAACGCCTATTCAAGTTTCTTGAGCAATAATGCACCAATGCGTCTCACTGCGTGAACGTTTAGCTATTAAGATTTATTTTATAAGTACCTACCATTTTGTGCAACTTTTGTTATTTTTTCTTCTTCATCTTGTCTTTGCACGGAATACAACTCTTAAATCATCGGAAGCTTTTTATTTAAATAATTCTGGATATAAACCCCCCAACAACTGGTGTAAGCAATAGACAGACATGCGATTTCGGCAATCCCAGTCCATTTGCTATCATTTATTGAGGAGTTCCGTTGCCTATCTCCGAAGTTCTTCATCAGATCTTCACCAAATTGAAATGGGACCACTACGAGAAAGTACTCTTCCAAAAAAAATACCTAAATCGCTTTGTGTGCCTATAAAATTTGAAGAGTTCTCTCTATTTCTCCAGGATCCCATCATCAGATCCTGACTTGATCATCATGGGACCACCTGGGAAGTATACCCTTTCAAACAAAAAAAAAAAATCCAAATCGGTCCAGCCATCTTCGAGTAATCGGGGAACATACATTCCGACGAATTGATAACCTCCTCCTTTTTGAAGTCGGTTAAAAACAGTAGAATAAAATAATTTATGGAAAAGGTATTACATAGTTACAATCATGTCATGTTAAGTTATTGATTAAATTGAATTATGGCATGTAATTTTACAATACAATACAAAATAAATAAATTTGGTTTAATGTCACTGGTTTAATATGGATCTAAAGAAAGAAAGAAAGAAAAAGTATAATTTATTAGACTCGCACAGGAATATCACAAACTTAACTACACATTATGCTTAACATTTTTTTTTGATTAAAATGTTATAAAAAGTAAAAAAAAAAAAACAATCTGGACGAGGCCAAAAGGCCCCTATCTCAGCATGATGCTGCGACATTTAAAGGTGTCGCAGCGCTGGTATGATGGTAAAGATGAGTTTCGGAGACAGACAACGGAACTCTTCAAAAACTCTACTGCTATCGCATAAATATGCATTGTTTTGACCCCAAGGATGATGAAATTTCGAATTGGTGTGGGGTAGGTACTAAAACTAAAAAGTGAAAAAAAAAACTTATAAAAAAAACAACTGACTTCCAAAAAACACACTACAAAGTGAAAAATAACTTTAAATTCGGAAGTCGGTGACTTAGTTATGTATTTTAATTTTTTTTCACCGCCTTCCGAAATTAAAGTTATTTTTCACTTTGTAGTGTTTTTTGGAAGTCGGTTGTTTTTTTTTAATCTAAAAAGACTCCATACAAAGTATTTATGTATGTATGTAGGTATATAGGCGACGTGAATGAGTAGATAATGGCATGGGAATTTCATATAAAAACAACAATCATGATTCTAGATTGTATGGTTAATAGACACGCTATGGCTTGGTACCATATCTATCATGGAAAAATCCATAAATACAGACGCCAGCACATCAAGTACGTAAACTTTTCCCAATTATTCATTTGTAATAAACTTGAAAAACTATCAAAGAAATTTGAAAGATTGGGGTAGCTTGATGCGCTGGCCTCTGTACTTTTTTTTGTGTTTTGGCTTCGCACGGTTTGTGCATTAGCCAGTGTCAAGTAATTTTTCTTTTCGATCAAGTAAATGGCCCGATATCGGGCACGAAGTTACGAAACAGTCATAGTCGACTTTAGTTAGTCAAATCAAAGTTATTGTAAAGCGGTAGTAACTTTACAACAACCTAGTAGAAGTTTTTGGGGGGAACACGAAAGTCCACGTTAGTCACTTATTTTCACCTTCACTACACGTGTGCACTCACACGTAACTAAATTGAATAATTCACTACCAAAATTATACAATTTAATTCGCTACTTCACTAAATTTAATGAAAATGAAAATTCTTGCGACATGTTCCAATCAGATCCAGCCAAAAACTCCGCCTCTGTACTTAATTATAACTCGTATAAACCATGCTTTCTTGTAATAATCTAGCTTTGTCCGCGTGATAGCTTACTAGATTCCGCCTGCGGCTTCGCCCGCGTGGATCTCGGAAATTATCCCGCGGGACGGTATTACCGGGATAAAAAGTATCTTATGTGTTAATCGAGGTTATATTATATCTGTGTGCCAGATTTCATCCTAATTCATTCAGTTATTTTTATGTGATTAAGTAACAAACATCCAAAGATTTAAACATACAAACTTTCATGTTTATAAGTATAACATTAGTAGGTTGTTACTCCGGAATAATATAGCTTTGGGAGCATTCAAGTAATACGTAACGCAATTTGGGTGGAGGGGGGGGGGGTCTTGCAAAACGTTACGGTGCGTTACAAGGGCGGGAGGGGGAGTATTTAAACAACGCGTTACGTAACATTTTTTTTTATTTTAATAAAAAGCTAGAGAATTAGAATCTTTCAAATTCCAAATATTATACTTTGTTCAACATAATTGTGACTTTAATGGTCACTTAAATGTTACGTAACGTTTAGGGAGGGGAAGAGGGGGTGCAGAAAAACGTTACGGTGCGTTACATGGGGGAGGGAGGGCCTAAAATCTTCAAAAATTGCGTTACGTAATACTTGAACGCTCGCTTTCAATAAGTGAAAGAATGTTTAAAATCGGTTTGGTAGATTTTGATGAATGTAGATAATAATATGGCATGTATTTATGGAACCTCTAATAATTCCCATTTTGCGCTCCTTAAAATATTACTGAACTAGACTTCTCATATTTTACAGGGTGGCATCGTTGCGCAAAACTGTAACCGCGTGGTAATTTTTTGTTGTATATAACAAAAAAAAAATAGTTTAAAAAACTAAAAAACATGCTTTAAAAACCAAACTAAAAAAGGAGAAAATAATTTAATTCAATTAAAAAGCGTGGGGTACTTTTTGAGGTATTTTTATAATCAATTAATGTCAAGCATCCCACGCTTTTTAATTGAATTAAATTATTTTCTCCTTTTTTAGTTTGGTTTTTAAAGCGTATTTTTTAGTTTTTTATAATAGTATTTATTTTCTATTTTTTATTTCTGCTAACTACAAAAACGTGTTTTTTTTTCTCATTTTTTTTTTAAATTATTGAATTGTCATCGGCCCTCGATAAGTTTACAAAGTTTCAATGAAATCTGACCGTTTAAAGTGGGTCAAAATCGCGCTCTAAGGAGTCGGTTACATTCAAACATACAAGTGAAGCTGATATGAAACGTGTAAAAAAATCTGATGTTTCATAGGAAAGTATAATATCTACGCGGTAAAAATGTAAAGAACAACAAGTTTTTGAACTGAAAACATCTTTATGGTGCGTTGGGCATTTTTTGAGATGGGAAAAAACAACTGAACTCACGACACTGTTACCGACACCACTGACAACACGAACGTACGAACGAACAACGTTGAACGTACGTTGAACGTTGTTTAATCTGACGAAACAAAAAATATTTCCTGACGATTCAAAAATACACACGTAATTGTTCAAGTTTTCACTTCTGTCGGCACCATAGTTTGTGAAACAGATGGCTAAACCATTGGTTCATATGTTCGAAAAATGTGTCTGCTCAACAACGTAAATAACGCAATGAATATTGTTGAAATTGCCGACGTTGCGCATTGATTGATTGCACCTCGTATTGTGAGCCTCAAATAATTCAAAATATTCAAAATCAAAATCAAAATATTTTATTTCACATAAGCCTGCATGGGCACTTATGAAACGTCAGAAGCTAGGTGCACGGTTCCAATTTGTCGTTTCCTATGGAGAAGAGCCGGCAAGAAACTCCACGGTTACTCTTTTAAAAATAATTGGCTTTTACAATGTTTTCAAATTACAGTGATAATAGGTATGGGAGGACAGTGCAGGCCAGTCAATAAGTACCAGGTACTTAGAGGAATTAAAATACAGAATAGAAAAACGTCTACAAATCTAGTCTCTAAGGCCTACAACGTTCTCTCATTCACAATATGTAAAAGAATCTACGTATATAAAATGAATCTATTTGAACCAAGTGACATGATTTCGATGACAGTCACTAATAATAGACAGAAGTAAAATTGACGTATAATGTCAAATAATGACGAGAATATGTCAGTCATTGTAAAAAATAAAAAGAATAAAAATTAACATTGCAATTCCTGTTTGAGTTACTAAACATATTAAATAGCCAAGTAAGACCAACAACCATCATCATTTCTATATTGGGGTCGGCTTCCAGTCTAACCGGGTGCAGCTAATAGCAGTATTTTACATGGACCGACTGCCTATCTGACCTCCATAATCCTTACTGGGTAACGAAACCCCTTGGTAAGATTGTTTGTCTGATTTTCGAGGTTTTGTACGACCCGTAACGGCTGTCAAATATATACACGAATGACAGTCGTACCAACAGATTCATGTGTTTTCCGAGGCACGGAAGGGTCTTGGTATGTAAAGATGATCACCCATCTACGAAACAACCGCGGCAACGGTAGTTACACCTGATCGATTAACTCATGCAACTAATACTACTTAGCTACCAGCCCCAATAATCATCTCTCTGTCTAAATTAATATGATTTTTATAAACGTTTGTTTGTTAGGCTTTCATGCTGAAACGGTTGAAGGAATTTCGATGAAATTTGGCACATGGGTAGACCATGACTTGGATTAGGACATGGGTACTTTTGCATCCCGATATTCCTACGGAATCGAGACTTATATGTGTAAATCAGCGGGAAGCAGCCAGTTTTAAATGAAAATGTAATATTGATAGTAAAAAATATAATCCTTTAAACCATAATATTTTAAATGAATAATGGAGTTATCTCAAAATAAAAAATAACGCGTGTGAAAATGAATTCAAGCGCGGGTCTCACACCGATTAGCTACTTGACAAACATGTAGGCATAATATACTCTACTACTCGTGCAAAGCTAGGGCGGGTTGCAAGTGATGATAAAAAAAATATATCCACGAATGACAGTTGGCACGTGCTTTCTGAGGCACGGAGTGGTCTTGGTACGGAAATATAGTCACCCATCCAACCACCTACTGCGGGAAACGTATCTTAAACTGATCGATCGGCGCGCGGGGCGGTTAGTACTAAGCTCCCTTGCGGTAAAAACTAGTAAAATAACATAAAAAGCATGGTGTAGATGTCATGAAATAGTTTTAAGGTGAACCTAGTCCACATTTTTTGCATAAAAACTTCGGGAGTGTTTTACTCCACTGTCTGACATGGCACATACAAAGTAAAATATGATATCGTTTTGTCTCATTATTAATATTGTCTGTACGGAAACAGAATACTAAAATAAAAACCCATTAAAAAGTTAGGAGCCAACAAAGATTCGTTTTTCTTGCTAATATTACTTAACTTTGGGCGTGTTTAAGTAATAAAAGAAATGTAAAATCTCCAAAACCAAGTCGGTACCGACAAAGTTCAATTATCGAAAAGTTCAATAAACTTTATTGGTCATTGATTTATGCATTGGCTTTTTCATAAAACCCGATCTACTCACTCAATAACGTTGTGCGTGTAGACTAGCGTCTAACTGCTCATCACTGTTACTATCTCTGTCGGATACGAAGCCTGGTG
Organism: Antitype chi; assembly: GCA_947359405.1. Lineage (NCBI taxonomy): Eukaryota > Metazoa > Arthropoda > Insecta > Lepidoptera > Noctuidae > Antitype > Antitype chi. The sequence goes on from OX375837.1 coordinate 1,978,193, forward strand.
AGATAGCGTGATTTTTAGCCAGGTCCACCAGTGAGTTCGAGCCCGCGACTAGGTTCCCCTTAAGTGGCACAAACATTCCAAGGTAGTGATTGAAACGGGAATGGTAGAAAAAAATGTATGTCGACTAACTGTGGCATACCAGTTAGACCTTATGGTATCCTGGTACCTTGTGCCACTGTTTTAGTTAACTTACTGACTAGTTTTTATTAACTTATAGCATGGCACCTACAGCTTATAGTCACATAGCCGATAATAACTGTTTGTCTTTTTAATCGACTTCAAAAGAAGGAGGTTACCACTTCGACAAGTTTATTTTTTCGGGATAACTCCGTCATATATAGACGGATTTGCAAAATTCTTTTTTTGTTCGAAAGCGGTTTATTCCGAAATAATCCCATTTAAATTTCATATAGATCTGGTGATGAGTTTCGGAGACAGACAACGGAACTCTTCAAAAAATTACAGCAAATCAACCGCGATTGCTGCTATCGCATAAATATTTATTGTTTTGACCCCAAGGATGATGAAATTTCGAATTGGTGAACTATTTTTAAATTTTTTGTGTTTTTTTGGAAATCAGTTGTTTTTTTTTCTCTATAATATTGATGCCTCGGTACACTTAAGGTGAATCTAGTCGGCATTTTCCATACAAACTTCGGGAGTGTATTACTCCAGTGTTCGACAAAGTACATCAAAAATTAAACATGGTATGGTTCAGTCTCATTATTAATATCGTCTGTGCGGTAACAGAATACTAAAGTAAAAAGTCATTAAAAAGTTAGGAGCCAACAAAAAAAATATGATAAGCAGTTTAGAAGTTATAAGGGAACAGGTGAAGATACACACCCACGCCAAAATCATAGCCCTCCTTTTTGTTTCGCCGTAGTCGGGTAGTTAACCATTTTAATTAATCAAGTCTATATCTCTGCTAGCTTTTTCCCGCGGCTCCGCCCGCGTGGATGCCAGTTATCGCCTAAAATGTAGCCTATGTCCTTCTCCATATCCCTTCTCCATATCTCTGCCAAATTTCATGATGATCGGTTCTGCGGTTTAGGCGTGAAACCGTAACAGACAGACAGAATTACTTTCGCTTTTATATATATATATATATATTTTTAAACGTTGCCCCACACTAGGAATTTCTCCTGTATTGTGGGTGCGTTTACAAACATATAAACTCACATACACAAACGGCCAGACCCGAAACAACTACTTGTAGGTCATACAAATATTTGTTCCGTGCGGGAATCGAACCCGCGACACGCAGCGCAGCAGTCAATCGCTTAAGGGCCTACGTCCCGTTTGGTAGCGTAACACAGTCACTTTATGAACCGTACTGCTCATTAACGGCTTGTCTTGAAGATTTGAAAAATATATGATTTTGCTATAGATTCATATAGATCATTTTGCCGGAAGTACTTTTTTTGTATGGTTAATACTTTTGCTGTAAAAAAATATTTTCCAACACGCAATATTTTGGCTTCTATTCCATACTCCTACTAAACGGCTTCGTTATTTGAAAAAAAAAATACACTGAAAAATAGATAGTTATAGGTACCACAGAATCGCCGAAGCACAATTGTAAATTAATCAAAGGAATATCCCCATTTTGAGATAAAGGCTCAGAGGTGCACTGCGCGGGCGCGGGCGGCAGTCGTGCTTTAGCATACAAACGGGAGATGAGGATACTATATGGGCCTTAACCACTGCGCCAACTGTGCCGTCATATAAGTAGGTATTGACTTTGTTAAAGGGCATAACAACAGAGTTATTTACTACTTACTAAACCAATGTTGCTATATAGATTTAGGTCACAAAACACTTGAGTAGATTAATCTGATAGCTATTTATCAGTTTATTGAACGAATTTCATAATGCGGTTAGTTTAAGTAAATAGTTTGCATAATAGCCACTTAATATTGATACTGAAGACGATAATCAGAGATCGGATATTCGGATGCATATTTACCTAAAGATATATTTTAACTATGAAAGTATGGAAGCGGCTTTATAAATTATTTGTAATATTTATTAAAAACCCTGGGATTCTTGGATTGCATAACTATTCAGATGTGTATTAATTTAAAGTTAATGTTTAACCTGATACAAATATGTGTATGTACTGGAGGAGGGGTGGTTTGTATTAGTTAAAACAAAAAATAAACAAATTAGGTACTTACCTAAATTAAGACTTTTTCGATACAAAAGCGCATTCCATGTTCAAAATCAAAATCAAAATATTTTATTTCACATAAGCCTGCATAGGCACTTATGAAACGTCAGAAGCTAGGTGCACGGTTCCAATTTGTCGTTTCCTATGGAGAAGAGCCGGCAAGAAACTCCACGGTTACTCTTTTAAAAATAATTGGCTTTTATTTTACAATGTTTTCAAATTACAGTGATAATAGGTATGGGAGGACAGTGCAGGCCAGTCAATAAGTACCAGGTACTTAGTGGAATGAAAATACAGAATAGAAAAACGTCTACAAATCTAGTCTCTAAGGCCTACAACGTTCTCTCATTCACAATATGTAAAAGAATCTACCTAAATGAATCTATTTGAACCAAGTGACATGATTTCGATGACAATCACTGATAATAAATAGTAGTAAAATTGATGTATAATGTCAAATAATGACGAGAATATGTCAGACATTGTAAAAAAAATAATAATAAAAAGAATAAAAATTAACATTGTAATTTGGGAGCAGTTAATAGACTTTCACACGGTTTTGCTGTTAATGAGGTACCAGGGAAGCCACATGTGCAGAAGGAATTAATGCCAAACTTCCCTGTCTTCAACGTAGTCTTTTATCTTATAATATGCTTTTTTGATAAGGACACGTTTGATGTGAGTTTTAAACTTTCCATCGCTAAGTTTTGTAACCGACTTTGGCAACTTGTTATAGAAGCGGATACTGTTTATTAGAAATGACTTGCTAGTTTTAGTTAATCTAAATTTTGGAATCACAATTTCATCTTTACTACGTGTATTTAGATTATGGAAATCGCATCTTTTTTTGAAAAGACCTAAGTTTTTGCGAACATACAAGATATTTTCTAGAATATAAAGAGAAGGCAGAGTAAGTATATCAATTTCGTTGAATTTGTTTCTAAGAGACTCGCGAGGCCCCATTTTATAGATTGCGCGGATTGCCCTCTTTTGTAAAATAAAAATTGAATCTACGTCCGCTGCCGATCCCCACAGCAGAACGCCATAAGACATAATACTGTGAAAATAAGCAAAGTATACTAACCTAGCTGTGGCTACATCAGTCGACTGCCTTATTTTTCTTACTGCGTAAGCAGCTGAGCTTAATCTGCTTGAAAGCGCTCTAATGTGAGCACCCCATTGCAATTTTGAATCTAAAGTAATTCCCAAAAATACAGTTTCCGAAATAGCATCTAGTTTCTTGCCATCAAGTTTTAAATTTAGACCTACTTGGGGTACATTTGGTAGCGAGAACTTAAGACATTTAGTTTTGTTCGCATTGAGTAAAAGATTATTAGCAGCAAACCATTTCGATAGAACAGCTAGGCTTTCGTTGACATGTAAGACATCCGTATCTTTTCTATCTATTCTAAAAATAAGAGAAGTGTCATCAGCGAATAAAATTATATCCGAGAAGTTAGCCATCAGATAGGGAAGGTCATTAATATAAACTAGAAATAAAAAAGGACCAAGAATTGAACCTTGAGGCACGCCCATCCTAACTAGAGACCCCGAGGATGTAGCCCCGTTAACTTTTACTTTTTGCTGCCTGTTTGATAAGTAGGAAAGTACAAGATCAGCAGCTTGTCCACGAATTCCGTAGTGGTGTAATTTACAGATCAGTGTGTTGTGGTCAACGCAGTCAAACGCTTTTGAGAGGTCACAGAAAATGCCAATCGCATCCTGAGAACTCTCCCAGGATTCCAAAATGTGACTGATGAGTTTTACTCCCGCGTCAGCCGTCGACCTACCTTTCGTGAAACCTATGTCGTGTGTCGACTATGTAAAATCCCATTTGAGTTAAAATGTGACAACATCTGGTCCAGCATGATTTTTTCATAAATTTTGCTCAATGCTGGAAGCACAGATATAGGTCTATAATTGGAGGGATCAGTCTTACTACCCGATTTGAAAATTGGTACTACTTTACTATGTTTCATTAAGTCAGGACACGCTGTCTAAACATTGATTAAATATGCCTGTTAGGACAGGGGCAATTGTGTCAATGATATTTTCAATAACCTTAACCTTGTTAGCCAACATCTCAACTTTAGGTGAATATGCATCCGAATATCCGATCTCTGATGATAATAAATGGTGTTTGATTTACATAACACTAGTCGCGCTCCGCGGTTTCACACGCGTAGTTCCCGTTCCCGTGGGAATACGGGGATAAAATATAGCCTATGTCACCCGGGGATAGTGTAGCTTCCCAACAGTGAAAGATTTTTTCAAATCGGTTCAGTAGTTTCGAAGCCTATTCAATGCAAACAAACAATCAAATCTTATAAATGAATATTATAAATGGGGATATTCCTTGACAAATGTTGATTAATTTACAATTGTGCTCTAGCGATTCTGTGGTACCTCTTTTTTTTTTTTTTTTTAGCTTATAGCGTCCCACTGCTGGGCAAGGGCCTCCCTACTCTCTTTCCACCTCTCTCTATCCAAAGCTGACAAGGACCAATCTTTATTAAAAGAGTCCAGCTCATCCCGCCATCTCCGTCTGGGCCTGCCGCGATGTCGTTTGCCACTAAGCGGGACCCACTGGGTCGTAAGTTTGGGCCATTGATCGTCTGACATACGGCAGATGTGTCCAGCCCAATTCCATTTGAGCGTGGCAGCTTTCCGAGTGACATCAGCTATTTTCGTAATGGAACGGATTGTTGTATTCTTAACCCGGTCCACAAGTTTGATACCCAGAATACTCCGTTCCATAGCTCTCTGACAAACCTCGAGCGTGGACCTCTGCTGAATTGTCAAAGACCATGTTTGAGAACCATATGTGAGGATGGGGAGAATACATACGTCGATGAGTCTTCTCTTGAGCGATAGAGGAAGGTCGCCCTTCATTAAATCTTTCATAGCCCAATAGCTCTTCCAGGCATTTTCGGTGCGTCTTGCAACTTCTTTGTTTTGTCTTGCCTGGAAAGAGACTATTTGGCCGAGATAGAGATACTCATCGACATATTTAACCTCCCCACCCGCCACGGTGATTCTTCGATGTACGCTGTTCGTCATCAACTTGGTCTTTGACATGTTCATTTGAAGTCCGACCTCTAGGCTTGCCGTGCTAAGATCTTCTAGCATCTGAGTCAACTCGGAAACTGAAGACGAAAAAAGGACAATATCGTCGGCAAAACGGAGATTGGATAATCTCCTATGGTACCTCTAACTATCTATTTTTCAATGTATTTTTTTTTCCAAATAACGAAGCCGTTTAGTAGGAGTACGGAATAGAAGCCAAAATATTGCGTGTTGCAAAATATTTTTTTACAGCAAAAGTATTAACCATACAAAAAAAGTACCCTCGGCAAAATGATCTATATGAATCTATAGCAAAATCATATATTTTTTAAATCTTCAAGACAAGCCGTTAATGAGCAGTACGGTTCATAAAGTGACCGTGTTACGCTACCAAACGGGACTTAGGCCCTTAAGAGAAAACGAAGTTATATCGTAGGTGGGCGATATGGAATATATCTTATGTTAAAACAGGAAATATCACGTAATCGAAATCGCGGGTAGAAGCTAGTTTTGTATAATAGGACGCCTAGGCGGTTCATTAAACGCCGGCATCCAATCAAATAGCTGAAGGACAACTAGCCAAGTCAATGTTTAACCAGATGACTATGTCGTGTAATCATTTAGTTAAATTGGATATTAATGAATTTGTAATGTTTGGTTTGTACGACGTGGTTTGGTTCAGAAATGATGTACGATTACTTTTTACTAATAACTACCACTATTAAGTAACTATTAATAGAATAAATGAAATGTTGGTTCACAAAAAAGTACATAACACGAATATTACTCAGTAATAATTAAGTCAGTCAGTAACTTAGTCAGTTTGGACTCAAATATTTCGCGAAAACTTGCAGAACACGTAGTATTATTTGGCACCTCCATGTTTCAGTACTATTATGACAATATCACACTTTAATTTGGCTTAAAATTGCACATAAGAACGGAAAATAAAATAACATTCACGGTTTGCGCTATTGACGCCATATTTGTTTTGGTGACTACTAGCGCCGCGGTGGAAAAAAAACTGAACTAAATTTGAATCACTTGGCTGAGTCTTGGTCAGTCATCTCGAAAGGGCTGACTTTCAATACGCAAAGTTGTTAAACGTTGATTGGTCCTAGTTCAATTAACTATCGGACTATGCATCCAATTAGCTGGGTAACTTAACCAAACGGCTGCGACATTATGTATATAAATCTGGACTCCTAGTTTCTACTGAGAAAATTTGCTCGACAGTGGAATCGATCCTAGAGCCCCATTCCCAACTGTAGCACTAGCAACCAACGGACAAAAAATCAATATTCCTAGCGATATTGACTGGCCTGCACTGTCCTCCCATACCTATTATCACTGTAATTTGAAAACATTGTAAAAGCCAATTATTTTTAAAAGAGTAACCGTAGAGTTTCTTGCCGGCTCTTCTCCATAGGAAACGACAAATTGGAACCGTGCACCTAGCTTCTGACGTTTCATAAGTGCCCATGCAGGCTTATGTGAAATAAAACATTTTGATTTTGATTTTGAATATTTTGAATTATTTGAGGCTCACATTAAGAGGTGCAATCATGAAGCAGGAACATCAATGCGCAACGACGGCAAGTTCAACAATATTCATTGCTTTATTTACGTTGTTGAACAGACAGATTTTTCGAACATATGAAGCAATGGTTTACCCATTTTGATTTTGATATCCCATATTGGGGTCGGCTTCCAGTTTAATCAGGTCATCATCATCATCATTTCAGCCGAAAGACGTCCACTGCTGGACATAGGCCTCCCCCAGGCTCCACTTCGATCGCTCTTGTGCTTCCCACATCCAGCGGATTCCCGCGGCCTTCACAAGGTCATCGGTCCACCTTGTGGGAGGCCTTCCCACTCTACGTCTTCTGGTACGCGATCGCCACTCCAAAACCTTTCGGCCCCATCGGCCATCTGTTCTGCGAGCAATGTGCCCTGCCTGATCAGATGCAGCAAAATAGTCTTACATGGAGTGACTGCCTATTTGACCTGCAGAAACCAGTTATTGGGTTATACACCCTTTGGTAAGATTGGTTGTCAAACTTTTAGGCTTCTCACTACCCTTTTTAACCGACTTCAAAAAGAAGGAGGTTATCAATTCGACATGTTTATATGTTTTTTTTTAATGTTTTTTCGGGCATAACTCCGTCATATACAGGAAAAGTTTTTATCCAGTGCGCAAACTGTAACCATGAATTCAGCATATCATTCTAGAACCTCCAGCGCAGAAATTTTTCGTCGGTTATACAACAACAAAAAAACAGCTGTTCCATACATTTTGACCGCGTAGGTATTGCACTTTTCTATGAAACAGCTGATTTTTTTTTGTAAAACCGACGAAAAATTCATCGCTGGGGGTCTAGAATGGGATGCTGAATTCATGGTTACAGTTTACGCACTGAATAAAAACTTTTCCTCATCATCATCATCATTTCAGCTGAAAGACGTCCACTGCTGGACATAGGCCTCCCCCAAGCTCCGCCACTTCGACCGGTTCTGTGCTTCCCGCATCCAGCGGACTCCTGCGGCCCTCACTAAACTAACTAACAAAAACTTTTCCTGTATAGACGGATATGCAAAATTATTTTTTCGTTCGAAAGGGGTTTATTCAGAAATGGTCCCATTTAAATTTCATATAGATCTGATGATGCGTTTTGGAGACAGACAACGGAACTCTTCAAAATATGACAGCAAATCAGCCGCGATTGCTGCTATCGCATAAATATACATTGTTTTGACCCCAAGGATGATAAAATTTCTAGGTAGGCTAGGTAGGCTCTCTTGGTAGGTACTATAACTAAAAAGTGAAAAATAAAAACAACAAAAAAAAGTTTTTTATCAGTTTTAAAAAACTACGAATGACAACAGCCGGGTTTTTTCAAAGAACACTAAAGATTCAACAAAAATACGTGTTGTCTTGGAATTAATGTTTGTGATGATGGCTTCCATTATTAAGTTTTCAAAAGATTTAACAACAATTAACCTACTTTAAAAGAAAACTAATTTATTTTTAACATGTAAAGATAAGAATGACGTTTTAAACTACTAATTATTGTAGATAACTCTTAGTTATTTACCTAATTACCGACTGTATCGTAAAAGTTGTTAAGTCATTACGAATACATTAGTTTGTTGTTAAAAATTGTTAGAATATTTTAGATAAAGTTTAATGTTTTACTCGTGTTCTATTTATAATTCAACTAACCGACTTACAAAAAAAGGTGGAGTTTCTCTTTCGATTGCATTTACGATTTCAAAAGTGTTTTTTCTCTCGTGCCGGTTCCGGCTGTCATTCGTGGATCTTTGATAGTCGTTACGGGTCGATAGAAGCCCGAAAGTCTGACAACACAGTGAATGGGTTGTTGAGGTCAGTTATTTATACTTTATTTTTTTTGTGATTGATATCATTATTGTCTATGGTCCCTCCAGCCTTGACATTAACAGTCAATGGACAATATAGTAAAACTTTTTCTACCTGAATACGGGGCTTTTAGCTACTTTATGTGTATCTGTTTTATTATATTTTTTGTAATGTGCGTTTTGTTTGTGCAGAATAAACATGTTTTCTTTCTTCTTTCTTTCTTTCTAGATAGGCAGTCGTTCCATGTAAAATACTGGTATTCAGCTGCAACGGTTAGACTGGAAGCTGACCCCAACATAGTTGCTAGTTGCGTATGCTAGGCAGATGATGACGATGTTCGATTTGATTTAAAAATGTCTTCTTTGGTTTGAAAGCGTATATTTACCGACTGCTGCCATAATTTTTTGTCAAGTTCTGCTTGTGTTTTTGAGTTAGCTTCAATAATATGTATTTATTCCGCTTAGTTTTTGTTGAAGATGAGACAATAGCGTTCTGTCACTGGTATTTACTTCGTAAGTGAAGGTACTATACGAATTTGTGTGACGTAAACGACAAGAAAGTGAGAAATAAAAAGTTTATTTAAAAAAAAAATAGTTTAAAAAACTAAAAAACACGCTTTAAAAACCAAACTAAAAAAGGAGAAAATAATTTAATTCAATTAAAAAGCGTGGGGTGCTTTTTGAGGTATTTTTATAATCAATTAATGTCAAGCACCCCACGCTTTTTAATTGAATTAAATTATTTTCTCCTTTTTTAGTTTGGTTTTTAAAGCGTGTTTTTTAGTTTTTTAAACTATTATTTATTTTCTATTTTTTAGTTCTGCTAACTACAAAACGTGTTTTTTTTCCCATTTTTTTTTAAATTAGTAAATTGTCATCGGTCCTCGACAAGTTTACAAAGTTTCAATGAAATCTGACCGTTTAAAGTGGGTCAAAGTCGCGCTCAAAGATTCCGTTACATATATACATACAACCCGAGCTAATATAAAGCGTGTAAATTATTTATTAGTGAGAATAAAATAATTATTTATAAATATTATAAATACGGGGAATCAGAGTTCGATTTCGGAGAGGGAGCCTGAGAAACGGCTACCAGAACCAAGGAAGGCCGCAGGCGCGCAAATTACCCACGGAGAGTTACATACTGACATACAAGTGAAGCTAATATAAAGCGTGTAAAAACAGCACTAATTGAAAAATAACTTCCATTTTGGAAGTTTGCGGTGGCAGTAAAACCAAATCACTAAACCGACGACACCGACTTCTGAAATTAAAGTTATTTTTCACGTTGTAGTGATTTTTTTGGAAGTTGGTTATCTGTTTTTACACGCTTTATATTAGAAAGAAAGAAAAGAAAAGAAAGAAAAAACGTTTATTTGCGGTAAACATGACGCAAAAAGATAAGGAACACAACAAAAATAAGAAAAGGTTGAGGGAAACATGCGCCACATCCACGCAAAACGGCTATCACTCAGCATTATGCTGCGACCCTATGCAAGACAGAGCCCCAGCGCTGGTTTTCAGGGATAGCCGGCTTTGACGTAAGGACGTCACCCGGTGCATTAAACAATAATTATGAAACTACTGGTACAGTAAACTAATAGAAAAATTATATAAATTAGCTTATTAATTAGCTTCACTTGTAAGTTTGTATGTAACCGACTCCTTAGAGCGCGATTTTGACCCACTTTAAACGGTCAGATTTAATTGAAACTTTGTAAACTTATCGAGGACCGATGACAATACAAAAATAAAAAAAAAAATTGAGAAAATTGAAAAAAAAGGAAAAAAAACGTTTTTGTAGTTAGCAGAACTAAGATAAGATAATATTTATTTGTTAAGACATGTGTACACATAAAAGAATATAAACGCGCATGCAGGATAACATAAAGAAAATTTTATAGGTTCAGACATGTCTGCCACATAAAAAGGCGTGCAAATATGAATAGTTCTGATTGTTGACAATTAATTTCAAGTCAATCTAAATTATTTAAAATGAATTTATCAAATAATAATAATTAAAGTGTCAACGGTAAATAAAAAATCATTCATAAAAAAGTCGATAACAAAAAATAAAGGTAAGTACCTGTGTTTCAGTCAGACAGAAATTACCTACATAATATTAAAGTAAACTTATGTCATGAAGTCAAAATAGTATTATTTATATCCAATTCATAAGAATATATTTCCCGCACCCCCTGCAGGGTACGGGCCTCGGCTCAGGCCGTCACTGGTAGGGGGACAGCAAGTGGGGACAGGCTGGATCAAAATATTTGCATTATTATTATTATTCGGGGAATTCAACTTTACTGGCTCAGCTGCGGCGCGGGCTGGAGCTTCAACGAGCAAGAGTCGGTTGGGGGGTCGAATGGCAAAAAATTTCCTATTTTTATACAATTTTGATAAGGACTCAAAATCGATTTGACCAATCATAATCTTAAAAAAAGCGCACGTAAAGCGTCAGCCAATCAGAGCGAAGCACAATATTGAACATTTTTACAACCTTTACCGTAACGAGGACCGCGCTACATTATTTGCGTTTTTCGCTAACTTTATTATGTTTACATAGGTAAATCTTTATATAATTGGACTCTATGTAATACGGACTATCTAAGAAAATATAAAATCAATAAAACAATCCTTACTAATATTGTAACAAACTCTGTACAGACTCTTAACTACTGTGTGTAAACTCTGAATAGTAACTGGCTGTCTGTCGCGCTTTCACGCCAAAACTACTGAACCGATTTAAATGAAATTTGGTACACAGATAGTCTACAGCCTGAGAAAGAACATATGCTACTTTTTAATGCGAAAAAAGGGTTGTAAGGGGTTGAAAGGGGGGATGAAAAGTTGTATGAAAGTATCGTAATTTTTAGAGCTAGAAGCTGCTTGAAACTTATTTCCTAGGCTGTTGATTCGATATAAATAAATATGACATTCAAAGTTTGTAAAAGTTTTACCCTCAAGGGTGTAAAATAACAATAGGGAATAGGGGATGAAAGTTTATATGTGAATGTTTTATAAGTTTGCGACAAGAGACAAAGACCCAAAGACACTATTCCATGCGGACGAAGTCGTGGGCACAGCTAGTATAAAATATAACATAAACACTTAAAACTAAAACTTACCCCTAGTACATGATTACACAACTTTACGAATTACTAACACTGTGGTAAGTAAACTACTCCCTTTAAGTGTCCATGTATCAGTTTTTAACACTATTCTGTTATGTAAGTGCACTGTTCTATCATGGAAATCATGTCACTTGGTTCAAATAGGTTCATTTTATATAGGTAGATTCTTTTACATATTGTGAATGACAGAACGTTGTAGGCCTTAGAGACTAGATTTGTAGACGATTTTCTATTCTGTATTTACATTCCTATAAGTACCTGGTACTTATTGACAGGCCTGCACTGTCCTCCCATACCAATTATCACTATAATTTGAAAACATTGTAAAAGCCAATTATTTTTAAAAGAGTAACCGTGGAGTTTCTTGCCGGCTCTTCTCCATAGGAAACGACAAATTGGAACCGTGCACCTAGCTTCTGACGTTTCATAAATGCCCATGCAGGTTTATGTGAAATAAAATATTTTGATTTTGATATCACTTGTCCCGCACAGGGGTAATTCTGTAGATGCGTACCTGTTACTCTCGCGAATCATAGTTTGCTTAACATACCTACAGCCTGACACTGTCGTGGAAATTGCACAAACCGTAAGAAAATTCGAAATTCGCGGACTTTTTGGCGCGTTTAGTTTGATTGTACCTTAGTCATGTATGAAGCACACCAGGGCCTCAAGTCTGTTATTACAATAGTGTCAGAATGGTCTATCATTGATTTCATAATTGTTGATTTTGACAAGTTTGGTAATCTAATAAAATGGCGTCATTATGACTTTCCAATGGTCAGCCACTAACACTCCATTGAAAGAAATGGCATTTATTGGTAATCTCGTACATCATGACAAATGAATGACTGACTTAATGTACGAACTTCCTACTACTTTAGATTGCTTATAACACTAATAAATAATATGTAAAAATATATATAAATAAAATCTGGCATGAATAAAGGTTCAAATTTAGTAGTAGTTTTTCGAAAATCATTTCTACTAACGAGTTTTATAATAATGGCAATACGAAACAATTCTATTACGACACCATTGACCGACCAATGATCGACCATTATGAATTTAGCAGATTACGAACTTTTAGCAAAATCACAATGGGATCGTGTTGGAATAATAATAAGTTGCCAACGTCATACACCAAAAACTAGCTCATAAATACAAACATATATAGACACTATAGTAGGTACCCTATTATAAATATAACCCTGAAACGGTTTTAGAGAACCCTACAACAAAACTGTACTTCGACAGAGCCATACTCACAGACCGCACAATCCACTTTAACAGACCCGACATCACATTAATCAATAAAATAAATAAAACTGGGTTCCTTATAGACATTGCTGTGCCAAATACGCATAACTTACAGACTACAATAGCTGAAAAATTATCTAAATACACCGAACTAAAAGACGAAATAACTCGACTTTGGCATCTGCAAAAAGTCACAATAGTCCCCATAGTGATATCTACAACAGGAGTAATTCCTAAACAGCTTCATCAGTCCCTTAGTTCCCTCAACCTGCCATCTAACACCTACCACCTGCTGCAGAAGGCAGTGATTCTTAACACATGCAGGCTAGTTAGAAAATTTCTTCAGTGTGAGTCTGACACCTTGCACCAATACTCCCACGCAAATATAGTTTCATCTAACACACAGCCTACCCATAATATTACTCCCACTCTTAACCCCACTGCTGGACACTTGGCTTAGGCCCGTGCCATCAGTTTTACCCGGCTAGGCCGAGGAAAACAAATGAAAAAAAAACAAAATAATAATAATAATAAAATTTATTCAAAAATTACAAGGCTTAAAAATATGTACAGTTTTGCTTAAATATAACAAATAATATTTCTAAGAATTACGTGCCTGAACTAGGTAATCCTGTATTTCAGGCAAAAAGAGCTAAAATAGTCTTAAAAATTTAATAAATAATCACAAGCTGAAAATAGACAAACAATTTTATAAATGTTGAGTCGCTTAACTTAGTTTCAAAATTTGACAAATATTTAACATAAATATTTACTTTAACACAGTTAGTAAATTCTCTGTTTCTTCGTAAGACATACTTTGGGGAGCATCATTGAGAGTTCTCTTACAATTTGTGTAGTTCAGGGAATAAATGTTAGGAATGACGAATTTATACAAATAGCAGACTTGGGCCGCTGTCCCAATGGTCTCAGCTCATTTCATTTTGAGTGTGAGCACTCTAACTTTCTTTTAATTACATCCAACGTATGCATGGTCTAGAATTACTGTCATGGCGCAATGATTCTAGTGATCTCATTGGGTTACTGGCTAGGCTACTACCGCTAGTTTGTTTGAGGATTCCGGCGACTGGGACCGCATTAAACGGGAAGCGCGGTCCTAGTTGCCGGATCAATTAAAACTCACATCAAACGTGTCCTTATCAAAAAAGCATATTATAAGATAAAAGACTACGTTGAAGACAGGGAAGTTTGGCATTAATTCCTTCTGCACATGTGGCTTCCCTGGTACCTCATTAACACCAAAACTGTGTGAAAGTCTATTAACTGCTCCCAAATTGCAATGTAAATTTTTATTCTTTGTCATTTTTTACAATTTCTGACATATTGTCGTCATTATTTGACATTATACATCAATTTTACTACTATTTATTATTAGTGATTGTCATCGAAATCATGTCACTTGGTTCAAATAGATTCATTTTATAAAGGTAGATTATTTTACATATTGTGAATGGGAGAGAACGTTGTAGGCCTTAGAGACTAGATTTGTAGACGTTTTTCTATTCTGTATTTTCATTCCTCTAAGTACCTGGTACTTATTGACTGGCCTGCACTGTCCTCCCATACCTATTATCACTGTAATTTGAAAACATTGTAAAAGCCAATTATTTTTAAAAGAGTAACCGTGGAGTTTCTTGCCGGCTCTTCTCCATAGGAAACGACAAATTGGAACCGTGCACCTAGCTTCTGACGTTTCATAAGTGCCCATGCAGGCTTATGTGAAATAAAATATTTTGATTTTGATTTTGAATTATCTATACTACTGAACCGAATTGAAAAATTCTTTCACTGTTGGGTTAGGATTTTGGGAAGCTACACTATCCCCGGGTGACATAGCCGGTAATACCTAAAATACCTACTTAATATAACTTATTAATAACAATTTATCTACTTATTTATGACATGTAGTCACTATGGGTGAAATGTATTTGTGTGTACTTATACAATGCCTGAAATAAAAATGATTTTATATATACCGGATGATTTTTTTTACCGTCTGGAAAAAAATAGGGGTTAATAGGTGAACGGAGTAGAAGCCTATGGCACGGAAATTTAACTTTTTTTTTTTTTAATTCTAAAATGAAATTAACCTATCAATAAATACTATTACTTATTTGTAGTAAACTTTACATATAAAAATTAAAAAACAATAAAAAATTATAAAAATACAAAAAATCGACAAATAATATCAAAATCCAACTTATGGGCACCCTAATCAACGCGCAGAAATTATGAATGAATTCGTAGCGAAATTCAATCCTTTGATTGAAGCCGGCCGGGGATAGGTAACTAACATTTTTTTGCAGGCGTACCGCTCAAGTGTCGCCGCATGCGCTCCCCCTCCCACCCGCGCGCCCTTCTACCCGAGTACCGCGTCTCTCTCCAAGTCTCCAGTCCTGTGCGATTAGTCATAGTGTGACGTCGATCGCTGTTTTTTTCCGCGTGTGCTTCAACGTCCAGTATCTTGCCATGATGAGGTATTATTTTTTGTCTGGTGAAAATGTAAATGGTGCAAGGCGAATGTACGCCGACGAAGAACACCTACAATCCCTTAGACGTAACGGTATCCCTGCCCCCCGAATCCCTAGCACAGACTTGATACTCCGCACTTATCAGCGCGGTTACTTGACCATGGCCAGTTTCACCTTCCTGGTCATGCCAGAGGCAGAGGCCGGCCACCCTTATCCATACTCGTCGAAGACGCCATCCTGGAATATTTCCATCGACACCCGAGGAGGAGCACCCGGCAAGCAGCTCGTCGATTTGGCGCTCATCAAGTTCAATTCAGTGTGAATGTTTGGGCCGCGATAATACACGATCGCATAATTGGTCCAGTTTGGATCGAAGGTCGATTGACAGGGATAACGTATCGAGAAATTATACAGTCCGTTATCGACACAATGTTGGAAGACGTTCCTCTGCACTGTCTGCGGGACATGTACTTCCAGCACGACGGATGTCCAGCTCACTACGAGCGATCTGTGCGCGCGTATTTAGACAGTGAATTCCGTGATAAGTGGATAGGTCGCTGGTGGACCTGTGAACTGGCCGGCGAGATCACCAGACGTAACGCCGTTAGACTTTTATTTGTGGCCTGAACTAAAACGCTTAGTGAGTGATTGTTATAAGAATTTAACATCAACAGGTTTGTTTACATTTCTATCAAAGCTGATCTTACAAGACGTCATTTATTTGGTATACGGTTTCAAGACACGCGTCACTCAGTGTATCAAATTATTTGCCTACTAAAACTACATACAGCAAGGTGACGTATGTAGATACACGCGCAAATGTGTGCGTAAGAAGAGTGTAGAGATCAGCCGCGAAATTAATGCTAGCGTCTCGCTCACACTCTCGGCATGCTCCATTCATGGGCCGTCGCAGCTTACGCCCATTTACTATTACCTATTTTGCGTATTATTCGTTTTACGCGTGTGCCGTAGGATGTATTCTTTTTCATGTATTTTAAGGATATTCGGAACTTTTTCTATATCAATGGTACCAGGCAAAGGTTAGCGTATATGAGTTCTATTCTACTTACACAACATGTCATATTGTTCTCCAGACGCTAAAAAAAATCAGCCGGTATACATTTTTTTTGATAGGCTATATTTTATCACCGTATTCCCACGGGAACGAGAACTACGCTGGTGAAACCGCGGTGCGCTGTTAGTTAATACATATAATAAAGATGTAACGGATCGCTGTCTCATAGAAGATATATCAGATATATATTTGAGAAAAAATATTATTGGGACCTTTATCAACGCAAATAGCACCCAAAACAATGATTGTTAGTGATAAATATTTTTGTTCAGGCGACTGGCACCACCCATGAATGAATAAAAACGTCTATTGTTCAAGCCAAAAACAGTACAGTCAATCGAAAAAATGTTTAAAGTAATAATTAAAGAAAAAAACTACAACTGTATAGTACGCTGATTATTTTTAACATGATTACTCCTATGTTTGCTAAGCTTCTATCAAGTTATGACAGCCTGGTACTTCGAAGGCATAAAGCGTTTTCTAGCTGACACACCTACCTATGTTAGGTGAGCTACTACCGAGTTATGACCCCCTGGTACTTCGTAGGCATAAAGCATATTCTAGCTACCACACAAAATTTATGAGAAAATAAATTGTCCCCTTTTTTCCCGTGAAATGAGTTTAGTTTAGTTTTTTTTTTTGTTTTCTTTAGTTATAAATAGTGTATCTAACCCGACTTTATTTAATTTATATGATATAAAAAAATAATGTTTTCGAAGTTATTACTTTAAACACTTTTTAATTTGCCTGTATCATTTTTGGCTTCAACAATAGATTTTGTTATTCAATTACGGATGGTCGCAGTCACCAATATTAAAATTAAACGGATCCGGCGACTAGGACAGCGGTTCGAGTTAACTGCGGTCCCCGTCCCCGTAATCCTCGTTTGTTCGAGTCTTTCTTTTGATAACCAAAGGTCTTTTCTTTGGTATTGTTCGTCGAATCGTTGAGCTCCTTATGTTCGTGTTGAGCTGCATGATTACTGACAAATGCGTGCACTGACTTGACAGGTCCACTCAATCTGTGTGGGTCTTTCCTCAAAATAACATTTCAGACACCAATCTACATGTCTTTCACATTATCTGTCCAAGATCATGTCTGGACTTTAAAAGAGACTGTGACCTCTGAGTTTGTTTCGGCCTTTCTTCTCAGAGTAGTCAGATAGGAAACGCCGACCTCATCTAGTTTAAAAAAAAATATGATTGACGTGTAAAAGTGTTATTATAAACCTACTTACAGAAATAAAATCTGAATCCATATTTCGTCAAGGCTCCCGCAGAAGGCACAACGCGACTCTGGTGGAATAATTTCTATGAAAACTTCATTGAAATCGTTCTGCCGAAGTTGCGTCGCACCTGTCTGCCTGTCTGTCTTAATCTAGTACATAAACTAGGAGGTCACGTATCAATGAGGCAAATATCGTGAAGAATATTTTCGAGTATAAATGTCGATGGCTATGAAAGTGGGGGAGACCGAAGAAACGATGGATGGACTGTGTGAATGATGATATGGTTAGAAAGGGTGTGACTACGGAGATGGCGACTGATAGAGAAGTTTGGATACAAAAAAAAACAATCGACTTCCAAAAAAACACTACAAAGTGAAAAATAACTTTAATTTCGGAAGTCGGTGTCTTTGGAGCTGTATTTGAATTTTTTGTCACCGCCTTCCGAAATTAAAGTTATTTTTCACTTTGTAGTGTTTTTTTGGAAGTCGGTTGTTTTTTTTTGGAAAAAGTTTTTATTTTTCACTTTTTAGTGGTTCACATGTGCTTACCCCTTCACAGCATACCGGCGTGATGTTATGTTATGAACTGGTGTAAGCAATAGACAGAGATGAGATTTCAGCAATCCCAGTCCATTTGCTATCATTTATTGAGGAGTTCCGTTGCCTATCTCCAAAGTTCTTCATCAGATCTTCACCAAATTGAAATGGAACCACTCCGAGAAAGTACTCTTCCAAAAAATACCTAAATCGCTTTGTGTGCCTATAAAATTTGAAGAGTTCTCTCTATTTCTCCAGGATGCCATCATCAGATCCTGACTTGATGATCATGGGACCACCTGGGAAGTATACCCTTTCAAACAAAAAAAACAAAATCCAAATCGGTCCAGCCATCTTCGAGTAATCGGGGAACATACATAAAAAAAAAAAAAAAAACAAAAAAAAAAAAAAGGTTCCGACGAATTGATAACCTCCTCCTTTTTGAAGTCGGTTAAAAATAAGACATGTTGCGCCGACACAAATAAATTGGTATAAGGGAGGAGAATGATCATCATCATTATCATCTTTTCAGCTGAAAGACGTCCACTGCTGGACATAGGCCTCCCCCAAACTCCGCCACTTCGACCGGTTCTGTGCATTTGTATGACCTACAAGTAGTTGTTCCGGGTGTGGCTGTTTGTGTATGTGAGTTTAAATGTTTGTAAACGCACCCACAATACAGGAGAAATTCCTAGTGTGGGGCAACGTTAAAAAAAAAAATTGGGAAAATTTGACAGTTTGGGGTAGCTTGCTTTGCTGACGTCTGTACACTAAAACATATATAAATAAATAAACATCCCTAAATATAAACTTTCGCGTTTATAATATTAAGTAAGGATGTGAAAGTTTGTATGTTTCGATTTTTGTTACTCAATTACGCAAAAACAGCTGAACGGATTTGGATGAAACTTGTCACACAGATAGATTATAACCTGGATTAAGATATATAACACTTTTTATCCCGGTAGTACGTTGCCGTGGGATTTTTTTCGACATCTACGTGGGCGGAGCCATGGGCAATAGCTAGTGGTTTATAATATAAATATACAGTCTACATGGCCTACAAAGTTTTGTTCTCATTGTTGTAACCAGATACCGAACCCTGTATAATTGCAGTGGCGCTTGCGACTAGGGTTGCCAACCATACTGTTTTAAACAGTATAATACTTTTTTTCACTAAATTATACTTTTTACTGTTGAACAAAAATAAAGTATACAAAATACTGTTTTCAGTATCAAAATGCTAACACATTATGTGTTATTAGACGCTCACACAAATTTGTTTTTATTTAGTCAGAGGGCGCTCACTGCTCAGTGTAGCGCAGCCACAAACAAATCACTTTGAGTTTCTGAACGAATCTGTCAATGTCAAATATTCGAGACTGGCACTCACTGACAGACGTGCGATAGTGTGCAAATGCGTTCTCAGAACAAAAAAGATTGTAAATTATTAAGTTGTGGGAAAAGTTCTAAAAAATATGTATTTAAAACAATAAATAAATAAAATACTGTTCATTTTTCTAAAATACTGTTTAATATTCTTCATAGACCTGAATATACTTTATTTCTTGTAAAAAAAGTTGGCAACCCTACTTGCGACCAGTACACCAACAGACAGTAAAGTTGTCCTGGCTATAAATAAATAGCCAACCTATTAAAGTTTGCATCCGTGTGTCGGGCGGTTAAAACAATTAATACCATCTCTCAGCGGTTGGACATTTTTTCCTGCTCATTGGCGGAATTCCAGAGAGTGACAGTTAGTGTGTTGTCCTCTATGTAACTTGGGGCACACGGAGCCGTTACTTGGGACTGGTCAGTCATGGACCCGTGTACGTGTGTGATCAGTTCTTGAGTGGCGTCTCTGGGTGTCGTATTGTATAAGACTGCTTTTATTACCTTGGGTTCTGCCTGTAAAAATAATTGTATGTGTAAATTAATAAATAAATAATTGACTGGATAGGTGACATTGTCTAGATAGGTAGACAATGGACAAAACAGGATGACGGCTGGAAATGTACCGTCTATCTAGGAGACATATCCCTACTTAATATTATAAACGCGAAAGTAACACTGTCTGTCTCTTATGCTTTCACGCCTAAACCGCTGAACCGATCGTCATGAAATTTGGCAGAGATTTAGCCTGGGGTATGGAGAAGGACATAGGCTACTTTTTTACGCGAAAACTGACATCCACGCGACCGGAGCCGCGGACAAAAGGTAGTCAAAAAAAATCAACAGTCATTTATTCAAACTAGGCTGAGAGTCAGCTCTTTTTTAATGTCAAAATGACATAAGACAGTTCCCCCAAAACGCCCACCCTTCACCACTTCCTAGTGCTTTAGCTGGCGCAACAAACTCCCACGCTGCATAGCTGTCTGTTAAGTTAGAAAAACTTGATTCTATACAATAATTAGATAATTAAAATAACGAAACAAAAAAAAAACATTAAATTTGCCATATGTCAGCTAGAACACGCCAATATACCATCAAAACATTGAAAAATAATAAATAATTAAATAAAACTTAAACAGAACTTACAATCTAAATAAAAGCCTCCAGGCATACAGGGCATGCCCGCTTACATTTATGCAATTCTGCATTATGTAAATATAGCTATAACTTAAAGTAACAAAAGATAAACTAGGACCTCTGGACTAAAATGAATAAAAACTTAATACAATTAACAATAACAAAACCATGGTCAGCAAGACGACCAGTCACCACGAGCAGCACCCGTTCACGAGCATAACACAAAGATCAGCCATTACCCCCCTCGCCATATTTGAGGGAAGGAGGCAACCCGACCCCCGACGCTACCGCAAGCAGTGACATATAAGGGAGCATGACGAACTTGCTGCAGGTTGCACTGGCAAGAATAACATGAATTGTCGAGGTCGCTAGCTAACTACATATTGCAATACTACTCATTAATAAAAAAAAAAACATTGTATTAAGTAGATTAAGTCAACAATAAATGAAAATAAACTGAATTATACATTCAAATAAAATAAGCAATTATATGAATTAACATAATGATATAACCTGTCAGTAGGTAAGCTAATTCTGGTGAAAGAACACAAACATTGTCTTGAGTTAATCACAGCGACCAACAATTCTTATCATTTAAGTAGTCGTTGATAGAATAGTATGCCTTTGAACAAAGGGTGGATTTTACTTTAGCTTTAAACGCACTAAAATGCAAATCTAGCAAGGAAGAGGGTAGCTTGTTATAGAAGGTTATACCCAGACCAACAAATGAGTTATGAACCTTATGTAGCCGGTGAAAGGGAACACGTAGTTTGTCCTTATTTCTAGTATTAATATTATGAATATCACTGTTTTTAGTGTACAAGTGTATATTTTGCCTAATATATAAGATGAATTGCGATACCACCGTGAGAATCCCAATATCTTTAAAAAATCTCTCAGAGAAACTCTAGAACCTAGTTGGTAAATTGCTCGAACAGCTCGTTTTTGAAGAACAAAAATATTTTGAATGTCAGCGGCTTTGCCCCACAGCAAAATGGCGTAGGACATAACGCTATGATAAGTTAACAATAACTTTAGTTCTATTGTTCACAGATCACAATGCAGGTATTTTTGCTGCTTCTTTGCGCAGTCGGCGGCGTGTACTTGGTGCCACTGCAGACCGTGGTACCTTATGGAGTAGGGGACAGTTGTGGATATGAGGTAAGTCTACAGTTTTGAATTGTCATGGGGTCAGTCAGAAAAATGAAGCTTGTCGCCGATTCCAAAGCATAGTAGGTTCTTATTAGTGATGTTCCGGATCCAAAAAATGTAGATCCGCAGATATGGATCCGGATACGGATAATTGGCGTCAAGATCCGTAGATACGGATCTTAACTTTCTTACTCAATCGGTGTCAGTATGGGCACGTCACGATAGCGGCGGTAAGTCCCCTCTTTGAGGAGTGGCTTGAGAGGCGGCATGGCGTCCTCACCTTCCGCCTGACGCAGGTCCTCACCGGACACGGTTGTTTCGGGAGGTTCCTGTTTCAGATGAAGCGGGAGGAAACGCCCGGGTGTTTCCACTGCGAAGATCGCCCTGAGGACACGGTGGAGCATACGGTGGTGGTCTGCCCGGCTTGGGCGGAGCACCGCCGTGTCCTCGTAGAGGCGATCGGCGGCGGCGATCTCTCGCGTCCGGGCCTGGTCCAGGCCATGGTACGGAGCGAGAGTGCATGGTTAGCCGTCACCTCCTTCTGCGTAGCAGTAATGCTCGCGAAGAGGGAGGCGGCGCACGTGAGGGAGAGGCAGTACATGCGCCCTCACGGCCGTAGTCGCCGCGGGAGACGCCCTGGGCGTCGGGAATCCCAGGCTGATTCCCGGCCACCGTAGGCGTGGGCTTGCGGACGGCGAGTAATGGGTAGCTCGCTCTCCGGTAAGGACCAAGCCCGGGTCGATGGCGCGTTGTGTTCCACGCGCGCCTCAAAGAGATGTCAGCACCAACTGGTGGGGTCCGCAAGGACCGATGCCTGCCAGGGGTGCGGGTTGTTCGAAAGAGATACCGCGGCCCCTGGCACCCAGGCAACTGAGGAAAAACGGGTGGGTTTTAGTCAGTAAAAGTCTGACACGCCCTCCCGCTCCACCCAGAGCGGGAGAAGTTATTTGATGATTTCCCAACCAAAAAAGAAAAATCGGTGTCAGTGCGCGTGACCTTGAAACGATAGTTGACGCCACTTGACGCTTTGCGTGACAGAACATGTTTCGACTTCTCTTCTCTTCTATGTCTTTTCAAATTTCTTGGGTATTGAATCAACGTTTTCCAAGTGGCAATTTTTCATCGTCAATGGGTAGCGGTTCTGGCGACAGATTGGTGCAATGGTGTCGTGGAGCACCTGGTTTTGTACCCTTGTGTACCCTTCAACAGCCAATTCACACAACATTAACTATAATAATAAAGAAATCGCAGTAAGGAACCTTAGACTTGGCACGACTTTGTCTAGATTTCATTACTTTTTAGAGATAAACAAGCAGCTCCATCGAGACTTGGCTAGTTTTTATTTCATTTCATAATCAATATTTTAAGTCACTAGTTAGCGATATTTCATATTTCCATACAGTAATATCGCCAAATTAATTAAAACAGTGAAATAATTGACAGCTATTTGCGACGTTGCCCATTTTCAGAATAAACGCTCTTAATCTCGCTCTTAGTCTTGTTCTTTATCCTGTCAGACTTCCTTGTATTCAGCATGTTTCTTTCCATTGCTGTCTGGCATCTTGTATAGTTAATAACAGTCAAATAAACTATTAATAAATCGCAAACTAACTTTCTACACATTATTAACTTTAACGTAGAAATAGGTACAGAAATCTTATCTCAGTGTAAAGTTCAAAATGTTATCGTTCAATAATAGTACTTGTAAATAAAACAATACTGGCAAATTGGTTCTAAACATAACATCCCGCTTGTGTGCGCCGAGGGAACAGGCAGAGGTCTATTAGATCAAACCCAAACTCAAAGCATTTATTTTAAACTAGCTGTTGGCGACGTCAAGTCACCATAGAAAATAAGGTTGATTATTAAAAATAAAAATGATTTGATATTAGGTAGATATAAGTAAATTATTGTTGCATACCTAAGCGTAGGGCTGGTTTTGATTTCCCATACTCTTAAGTCCATGAATACCTACAGATCAAATGTAATGCTAAGCCAATCACATAATTAGAATTTGAATTATCTTCAAAGGTACATGATTAAAGGCAAAACCCAATTAGAATTAAGCCAAAATACATAAGTACCTAATCTGCTATTAACAAACAACCAAATCTGTTATGCGCAGTAAAATTAAAGCAAAGACGTAAACATTGGTAATATTCCACGAAGAATCGGCACGTGACCGGTTTTCCCACGATCCAAGTGAAGCTTCTCGAAGGAATCGGGCGCAGGTTTAAACTTGTCGAGAGAAATCGAGCTTACGCTTGACCATTAGGCTCCACCCCCTTTAATGTGACTGGTTTAGAACAAATGTTTGATGTCAAACATAACCGCTACTTGTACCCTAGTAGAAAACTACTTAAGGAAATTTCTAAGGAAAATAGTTTAGAATTATACAGATTTTACTCAGTTTAAAGTTAGTCGTCAATGAGACAAGTTATGTTCATATTAAGTTAGCAGTAATTCAGTATATTGTAATAGTTATTAGTGCGTGATTCAATAAATGTGAATAGTGGAATTAAAAAAAGGTGTTTCAATAGAATCCCCTACAATAATGGTCCTTCAGAAGCCGAATAAAAAGAACTGAAGCCTGAGTCTGAAGTTACGTGAAGATAAATCGCTGTTTGAAGATTAGCAGCGTTTTAAGAGAAGATCACGAATACCAAGAAAGCTATTGGTGAAGATCAGTTCTACGAGCCACGCACTAATCACGCCACGAGTCCTACGTGTGCTAAAGAAAATTGCTGGGAATAAACGACTAAGAAGATCGCCTATTCTCGAAGCTAGGACATCTAGAACGTCTAGAAAAATCTATTGGTGGCTACACGACCCGCTGAGTGAAGAATATTGCTGGGAGGTCGGCTACGAACGACGCCGCGCCCTCTCGAAGGCCCTGTATCACTTGAAGCTTTACGTGTGCTGCTGAAAGACCTAGGACGTCTAGAAAATACCTATTGGTGGCTGCACGACCCGCTGAGTGAAGAATATTGCTGGGAGGTCGGCTACGAACGACGCCGCGCCCTCTCGAAGCCCCTGTATCACTTGAAGCTTTACGTGTGCTGCTGAAAGACCTAGGACGTCTAGAAAATACCTATTGGTGGCTGCACGACCCGCTGAGTGAAGAATATTGCTGGGAGGTCGGCTACGAACGACGCCGCGCCCTCTCGAAGCCCCTGTATCACTTGAAGCTTTACGTGTGCTGCTGAAAGACCTAGGACGTCTAGAAAATACCTATTGGTGGCTGCACGACCCGCTGAGTGAAGAATATTGCTGGGAGGTCGGCTACGAACGACGCCGCGCCCTCTCGAAGCCCCTGTATCACTTGAAGCTTTACGTGTGCTGCTGAAAGACCTAGGACGTCTAGAAAATACCTATTGGTGGCTGCACGACCCGCTGAGTGAAGAATATTGCTGGGAGGTCGGCTACGAACTACGCCGCGCCCTCTCGAAGCCCCTGTATCACTTGAAGCTTTACGTGTGCCGCTGAAGGAAATTGCTGGGAATAAGCGACTAGGAAGATCGCTTATTCTCGAGGCTAGGTATTCAAGAAATACCTATTTGTGGGAGCGCAACTAGCTGAGTGAAGAATATTGCTGGGAGGTCGGCTAGGAACAACGCCGCGTCCTCTCGAAGCTCGAATATCACTCGAAGCCCGGCGTAACCCTGTATAATAAGAACGTGTAGAATAAGTTTATAAGTGTTAACGTGTGTATGTACCGTAAGTTCGAAGTGTGTGTACGTCTCTATAACATAGCAGTCTCCGCTAAGGACTTCATATAAACTCAGGTGAGTCATTGAACAATATATTGACATTAAGTGAAGTGAATAAGAATGATGACGCGAAGCCGCAAAGGAGACAGCACGCGCTCGACCACGGAAGAAGAGACTACGGAGACGTCAGCTACTACCTCCGAAGAGGTGACAGATACTAGCGCGGCTACCGAAGATACAACCATGGTCGAGGAATCTAATGTTACCTTAGTGGAGAAGAAGAAGAAGGCGAAATCTACTTCGAATAAAGCTGCGAATAAGAAGAAAGAGCTAGAAGCCAGATTAGAGTTGGAAAAACTACAGCTGGAAGAAATTAAGCTGAAGACTAAGATGGCAAATACAAAGTTAGAATTAACACGTGTCAACGAAGAAGACACAGACTTGAGTGATAACGAAGAGGATGCTGCAACTAAGGCGGCTGCTGAAAAGGCCACTGAAAGGTGGGTTTCAAAAGCGAAGGAAGCGCAACCCGCAACGAACCCCACCAGTCAGTTGGCAGAAGCGATAATGGAAGCAGTCAAGTCCGCCACTGACAGCAAAGCAGCAACGAATACGCAGCACGCGCCGAAGTATGTCAGTGAGCTACATCAATTCGACGGTGATGCAAGAGACTGGATGGCTTTTAAAGCTACGTACAAAGACTCACAGGCTCTCTTCAGTGGAATCGAGAATATGGGAAGGCTGAGAAAAGCAGTAAGAGGAAAAGCCAAAGAGGCGGTGAAGTCCATTCTCTATACACAAGTGGATCCGGAAGAAGTAATGACTGCATTAGAACGTCGATTCGGGAGATCCACTTACCTAATAAGAAGCGAGATAGAAAACATAGAGAAGCTGCCTCCCATGTCAGAAGATGCAAGAGAGTTAGTGAGATATGCTGGAGCTGTGGCCAATACAGTCAGCGTTGTGAAACAAATGAAGAAACAAAGTTATCTGCACTCAAGTGATATATCGAATCGTATAATAGAGAAGATGTGTATTCTAGTACGATTCAGGTGGTACGAGTACAGAGCATCTAAAGAAGAAGATGATGAACCGATCCTCATTGGCCTTATGAACTTCTTCAATCAGATGGTAGACCAGTTCGAGATGCACGAGTTCACGGGAACCAGAGTGAAGAAGGAAGGAATGAGAAGCCGAATGAGACCTTCAGGATCCCGGGGCGTGAACGCCGCTCGAGTTAAACGGCACGATGAGGAAGAATATTCATCATACGACGAGGATTCAGATAGAGAGCAAGACGAACAACAAGCTGCGACAGTATGTTCATGCAAGGACGACGCCAAGAAACAAGAAAAGATAGTCTGTCCTGAGTGCGCAGGGGAACACGCACTGTTCAAATGCAAGAAGTTCGTCGATGCTTCTATAAAAGAAAGATGGGAACAGGCCAAGCGAGCCTTCATATGCTTCAAATGCCTGCTAGGACGGCACAGAAGGTTCAGTTGCAAAGCAAAACCGTGTGGAAAATGCAAAAGAGGTCATCATGTGATGTTACATTCAGAAGACTGGCCAAAGCCAGAACCACCACAAGAGACCCAAGCCATAGCATCAACGATAAATGCAACTCGAGCAATAGCGAGAGCCTACCTGAAGATCGTGCCAGTGGAGCTATGGGGACCAGAGGCCAAAGCAGAAGTATACGCCCTTATGGATGAAGGATCAACAGTGACCCTAATAGAAGAAGATATTGTGAATATGATTGGGGTAGAGGGTCCTGAAGAAGAACTGAGAATTGAGGGCATAGGTGGGCATCGAATGAGCCAGAAATCCAAGAAGTTTGACATCAAGATTCGGGGAAGATTCGAACGGAACATGGAGAAAATGTCAGGATATACTGTCAAGAATTTGAACCTATCCCCCCAAGAAGTCAGCAATAAGGATTTAGAAGATTGCCCCCATCTAGAACAAATAGCAGAACAATTAAAATATCCGAACGCTCGTCCTACGGTACTCATCGGACAAGACAACTGGCATCTGATTGTGTCCCAGGAAGTGAAAGTTGGTGACCGAAGTAAGCCAGTAGCCTCCAGAACCCAGTTGGGATGGGTCTTGCATGGAACCAAGACGAGAAACGATACGGTGCGAATGATAAATCATCTTTCAACACCGCCAGGAAAAGATGATTATCTTGAGAAGATGATAAGAGATCACTTCGACATAGAAGCTCTGGGAGTAGCAGCAAAGAGACCATCTAGTGACATAGATCAACGAGCTCTCGATGTGCTGCATTCAACAACAACCAGATTGTCGGATGGAAGATTCAGCTCAGGTCTGATCTGGAAGACGGAAGACGAAAGTCTACCAGAAAGCAGAGTAGCTGCAGCGCGAAGATTAAGGGGAATGGAGAAGAAGTTCCTAAAGGACAAAGGATTCGAACAGAAATATGAAGAACAAGTTGAAAACCTGATCAAGAGCGAATATGCCGAGGAAGTAACAAACGAACCTACCTCTTCAAGATCATGGTATCTGCCTCATTTTGCCGTTGTCCACCCCCAGAAGAAGAAGATGAGACTGGTTTTCGACGCCGCAGCCAAATCAAACGGAAAATCTTTGAATGACGCATTGCTAGCTGGACCCGATTTACTACAATCGTTGTTCGGCATTCTGCTCCGATTTCGCCAAGAAGCAGTAGCCGTCGTCGCAGACATCAAGGAGATGTTCCTGAGAATAAAGATCAACGAAGAAGACAGAGACAGCCTTCGATTTCTCTGGAAAAACAAGGAATACAGAATGACATCCCTAATTTTTGGAGCCGCCTGTTCGCCGTGTACCGCCATATATGTAAAGAACAGAAACGCAGAAGACTTTATTAGTCGCTGTCCGGAAGCTGTTAAAGCAATAAACCGGAATCATTACATGGACGACTATATCGCAAGTTTCCCCGACGCGGCGACAGCTGCCAAAGTATCAAGAGATGTAAACGAGGTTCACAAGAAAGGTGGTTTCTTCTTGAGGGGTTGGGCAAGCAACGACCCTTCAGCAGTTGAAGAGTTCACCGACGATGAAACTAAAACAAATTCCATCGTACTAGGAGAACCAAAGGATCAAGTCGAGAAAACATTAGGACTCAATTGGAACGTTCAAGAAGACAGCCTTCATTTCACTCTGAGTCTACGCAATACTCCCGATGAAGCCAAAGAAGGAAGGCGCGCACCAACAAAAAGAGAAGCAACAAGCGCAGTAATGTCGGTCTTCGATCCTTTAGGATTAGCATCACCCATAACCATACAAGGAAAAGTAATGCTTCAAAACTTGTGGAGGTCCGGAATAGAATGGGACGAAGTATTACCTCCACCCAGAGAAGAGGAATGGAGAAAGTGGCTGGAAGATCTAAGAA
The DNA here is from genome assembly GCA_947359405.1 of Antitype chi. Lineage (NCBI taxonomy): Eukaryota > Metazoa > Arthropoda > Insecta > Lepidoptera > Noctuidae > Antitype > Antitype chi. Next base: position 2,007,317 of record OX375837.1, read on the forward strand.
AACTTGAAGATCTCCGAATTCCTCGCTGCCTCACATACGACGCGACTGAGGGGGAGCTGCACACCTTCTGCGATGCAAGCGAGAAAGCGTACGCTTGCGCGGTGTACTGGCGCTCTCAATTCCAAGACGATCGCGTGGAAGTGAAGCTGCTGACGGCAAAAGCCAGAGTGTCACCACTCAAGCCAACCTCAATACCTCGACTCGAACTACAAGCGTGTCTACTGGGAAGCCGCTTGGCTAATAATGCGAGCCAGGAAATGGATCTGACTACGACCCGAAGATACTTCTGGACCGATTCCAGAACGGCATTGACATGGATCAAATCAGACCCTAGACGATTCAAACCTTTTGTCGCACATCGCCTCGCTGAAATAGAAGAACTAACGAAACACAAAGAATGGCGCTGGGTTCCAACAAAACACAATGTAGCCGACGATGCTACCAGAGAAACCCCATCTAACTTCGATATAACACATCGATGGTTCGAGGGCCCAGCCTTCTTGCGTGAAGACCCCAGAGACTGGCCTACAGAAGAGAAAAAGGTCGCCGTCACCAACACAGGTGAGGAAAAACCTAACGCCATCACGTTAAGCGTTAGGAAAGGCATCCCTGTCATCGTGCCTGATCCAGCAAGATTCTCCAGCTGGATACGCCTGCTCCACGCGACAGCAAGATACCTACAAGTCATAGATGTCTTCAAGCGAAAGATTCAGAAAAAGGTGAATATCACCAAACTCATCATCAGAAAGGCACAAGACCCAGCCTGGAAGAAGATGCAGAAACAGAAAACTCAACGATCAGCAAAGGGACCAAGCAAAAAAGAAGTAGTCTTCTTACCAAAATCTACGCTCTACGTGGAAAAAGCAGAAAAGCTGCTGATAAGAAGAGCACAAGAAGATAGCTTCCCAAACGAACTGGCAGCCCTACGCAAGAAAGAAGACATCAATGCAATATCCAACCTGAAGAATGTGACGATCAAATTAGAAGACGGACTTATCAGGTTGTCCACCCGCATCGGAGCGGCCAAGTACCTAATAGCTTCATACAAGAATCCGATCCTGATGGACAAACACCACCGAATAACCCAGCTACTTGTGAAATATCTCCATGAAGCCTTCAATCACGGGAACCACAATACCGTGATGAATGAAGTCCGTCAGAAGTACTGGATACCATCTCTTCGAGACATGGTGAAGAAAATAGCACGAGACTGTAGATGGTGTAAAATTCGAAAAAAGATGCCACAGCTCACACCGCAAGGAGACCTACCACCTGAGCGTCTGACGAAGACCAGCCCTCCTTTCACCTGCATAGGAGTAGACTACTTTGGACCCATGCTCGTCACAATAGGAAGACGTATAGAGAAACGATGGGGAGCATTATTTACATGCCTGACCACAAGAGCAATCCATTTGGAACTGGCCACCTCTCTGTCAACCGACTCCATGATTCTCGCACTACGAAGAATGATCACCAGAAGAGGAACACCGAAGATCATCCTGAGCGACAACGGAACCAATTTCATCGGTGCAAACAAAGAAATTGCTGCTGCCATCGCGACCCTACCAGAAGAAACCAACAAGATGGGCATCGTATGGAAGTTCATCCCTCCTGGAGCCCCCCATATGGGAGGAGCCTGGGAAAGAATGGTGCGATCAGTAAAAGTCGCTCTCGCAGCAACACTTCACGAGCGGCAGCCTAGAGAAGAAATTCTCCACACATTGCTTCTAGAGGCCGAGCACATCGTAAACTCGAGACCTCTCTTCTCCGTTACCACCGATCCAGACGAAGAAGAAGCCCTGACCCCGAATCATTTTCTTATCGGGCGGTCATGCGGAGCCACACTCTTTGGCTCCTTTGACGACACAGAACTCATCGGTTCTCCCAACTGGAAGACATCCCAACGCCTGGCCGATCATTTCTGGTCAAGGTGGTTGCGAGAGTACCTACCCACTCTCTCGCCACGCTACAACCAAAGTCCTCATTATCAGGACCCAACATTGGGCGACATAGTCCTAATTGTCGACCACACTCTGCCACGCTACTCGTGGCCACGCGGCGAAATAATCGCCACTCATCCCGGACCAGACGGAAGAACCAGGATCGTCGACGTGCGAACAGCAGCGGGTATCCTGCGGCGGCCAGCATCACGTCTAGTCCTGATCGTACCTTCAACGTCGCCCCAACAAGATGGAGTGCAACGCACTAAGGGGGAGACTGTTGGCGACGTCAAGTCACCATAGAAAATAAGGTTGATTATTAAAAATAAAAATGATTTGATATTAGGTAGATATAAGTAAATTATTGTTGCATACCTAAACGTAGGGCTGGTTTTGATTTCCCATACTCTTAAGTCCATGAATACCTACAGATCAAATGTAATGCTAAGCCAATCACATAATTAGAATTTGAATTATCTTCAAAGGTACATGATTAAAGGCAAAACCCAATTAGAATTAAGCCAAAATACATAAGTACCTAATCTGCTATTAACAAACAACCAAATCTGTTATGCGCAGTAAAATTAAAGCAAAGACGTAAACATTGGTAATATTCCACGAAGAATCGGCACGTGACCGGTTTTCCCACGATCCAAGTGAAGCTTCTCGAAGGAATCGGGCGCAGGTTTAAACTTGTCGAGAGAAATCGAGCTTACGCTTGACCATTAGGCTCCACCCCCTTTAATGTGACTGGTTTAGAACAAATGTTTGATGTCAAACATAACCGCTACTTGTACCCTAGTAGAAAACTACTTAAGGAAATTTCTAAGGAAAATAGTTTAGAATTATACAGATTTTACTCAGTTTAAAGTTAGTCGTCAATGAGACAAGTTATGTTCATATTAAGTTAGCAGTAATTCAGTATATTGTAATAGTTATTAGTGCGTGATTCAATAAATGTGAATAGTGGAATTAAAAAAAGGTGTTTCAATAGAATCCCCTACACTAGCTGTGCCCGCGACTTCGTTCGCGTGCATGTCGGAAAACAATATTGTGTCACTCAGATGGTGTAGGTACCACTCCTCCATTAAAAAGAAAGAATCTTCCGATCTAGCCTGGTAGGAACCTACAACAGCTTTCGAATGCAGTCACTGCGTCTTCGGGGTCTATAATGTTAATGCGACGAAGTCTCACTCAGATTTTTGAAGATAAATATAAATCAAAGCGCCTGGTTGAGGCTCATTTTATAATATATGTGCACCTGCCGTAGATACTCAATAAATCGACTGCGCGTCTGGTTAAGTGTGCTGAAGTTATTCTGTTAGTTAAGTTATTATTTCAAAAAGGATTAAAATGGCATATGTTGATTATCCTTTACCACCCCAACTATTATTTTTTTCAAATATTTTGAATGTACAGACACAGTTCGTCTACAGATTTATTATATGTATAGATATACCAATTAGGTACAGGCACTTTTGAATCGTCAAGGTCGGTGAGTTAGAAATATAAAGCTAGTTGCCCATTCCAAAGCGTAGGTACCTATGGAGAAGAACGGGCAAGAAACTCCATGGACACTCTTTTAAAATCATGATATTGTTACAAAAAGTTGGTTACATCATTATTGTGAAATTATCAATGTGAGAACGATGTAAAAAGACGCGCACATTAAAAGCGTCCGTAATTAAAACAAGAATGAAATAACAATTCAGAAATTAAAATAAACCGTGGGAGCTAAGAGATGACCAGTCCCTGTATTGTGAACGTCATTACTGTCATTAGTTAATAATATGTCTCGCGAGAATATACACAAACCCCGTCTGACAAAGCTAGAACAACCGCACGGGTCGATCGATCAGGTTAAGCTACGCTTGCCACGGTTTTTTTTTTTTTGGGTGGGAAATCATCAAATAACTTCTCCCGCTCTGGGTGGAGCGGGAGGGCGTGTCAGACTTTTACTGACTAAAACCCACCCGTGTTCCCTCAGTTGCCTGTGTGCCAGGGGCCGCGGTATCTCTTTCGAACAACCCGCACCCCTGGCAGGCATCGGCCCTTGCGGACCCCCCCATTTGGTGCTGACATCTCTTTGAGGCGCGCGTGGAACACAACGCGCCGTGCGAACGGCTAAACGTGCTTTCCGAAGCACGGAGGGGTTTTGGTATGTAAAGATGGTCACCCGTCCAAGGCCCAACCGTGGCAAGCGTCCCGGGTGCTTCCACTGCGAAGATCGCCCTGAGGACACGGTGGAGCATACGGTGGCGGTCTGCCCGGCTTGGGCGGAGCACCGCCGTGTCCTCGTGGAGGCGATCGGCGGCGGCGATCTCTCGCGTCCGGCCCTGGTCCAGGCCATGGTACGGAGCGAGGGTGCATGGTTAGCCGTCACCTCCTTCTGCGAAGCAGTAATGCTCGCGAAGAGGGAGGCGGCGCACGTGAGGGAGAGGCAGTATATGCGCCCTCACAGCCGTAGTCGCCGCGGGAGACGCCCTGGGCGTCGGGAATCCCAGGCTGATTCCCGGTCACCGTAGGCGCGGGCTTGCGGACGGCGAGTATGGGTAGCTCGCTGTCCGGTAAGGACCAAGCCCGGGTCGACGGTGCGTTTTATTCCACGTGCGACTCAAAGAGATGTCAGCACCAACAGGTGGGGTCCACAAGGGCCGATGCCTGCCAGGGGTGCGGGTTGTTCGAAAGAGATACCGTGGCGCTGGGCACACAGGCAACTGAAAGAACACGGGTGGGTTTTAGTCAGTAAAAGCCCTCCCGCTCCACCCAGAGCGGGAGAAGTTACTCGATGATTTCCCACCCTCAAAAAAAAAAAACCCCTAATGCGTAACTCGCTATCAATCAGAATGTGAATAATTTTTAAGAACATTGCTAATTCATTGCTTTGTATGTTTAAAAAAAATGTATGCTCAACAACGTAAATAACAAAAATACTTTTTCCAAAAAAAAAAAACAACCGACTTCCGGAAAAACACTAAAACGTAGAAGTCGGTTGTCTTTTTTGTTTTTTTTTTTATTTTTCTCTTTTAAGTTATAGTACCTACCCCACACCAATTCGAAATGTCATCATCCTTGGGGTTAAAACAATGCATATTTATGCGATCGCAGCAATCGCGGTTCCTCCTGCCAGGGGTGCGGGTTGTTCGAAAGAGATACCGCGGCCCCTGGCACACAGGCAACTGAGGGAACACGGGTGGGTTTTAGTCGGTAAAAGTCTGACACGCCCTCCTGCTCCACCCAGAGCGGGAGAAGTTATTTGATGATTTCCCATCCTCAAAAAAAAAAGCAATCGCGGTTGATTTACTAGCATTTTTTGAAGAGTTCAGTTTTCTGTCTCCGAAACACATCATCAGATCTATATGAAATTATCAAAATCGGTTCACCCAGTCGAAAGAACTGAGTTAACAAAAAAAAAATTGTCGAATTGAGAACCTCCTTTTTTTGAAGTCGGTCCAAAATGAATGTTGTAGAACTGTGGAAATGAAAGGCATTACTACTGTTAGGGTGCTATTCAACTATATATGTGTTTGTTTGGTATATTGGCATATATGTGCTAGCTGACATATAGCAAATATTTTGATTTTATGGTTTGTGTTTCGTAATGTTTATAACTTACCTACCATTGTATAAAATCAAGTTCTTCTAACTTAACAGAGCTGGGGAGTTTGTTGCGCCACTTCTTCTTCCCGGCTAAATTACTAGGAAGTGGTGGTGAACGGCGGGTGTTTTGGAAAACTGTCTTATGTAATTTTGTCGTTCAAAATATGCTGAATCTCACCCTAGTTTGAATAAATGACTTTTGATTTTGACACCTCTGCTCTGGTATCAAAGTTTAAACCTGTATTACTCCTAATCTTCCAGAGTTGTCACGCCACCCCAGCTGATATGCTCAACGTGCACATCGTCCCTCACACGCACGATGATGTCGGCTGGCTAAAGACTGTAGACCAGTATTACTACGGAAGTGAGTACCACATCCATTTACGGCTGATAATGCTAGTCCTATATCCAACAGTGGACTTCTTACGGTTGAAATGATGTAATTTTTTTGACAAGGGCAAAAATTAAACACGTATTAAAACTAGATGAGGTCGGCGTTGCCTATCTGACTGCTCTTCAAAGAAGAAATGCTGAAACAAACTCAGAGGTCACAGTCTCTTTTAAAGTCCAGACATAGTCTTGGTCAGATCTCAAAAAAAAAAACTCAAAACTCAAAGCATTTATTTCAATTAGACCATTTAAAGGTACTTTTGAATTGTCAAAAAGTCGACCAGTTGGAAAGTTGAAGCTAGTTGCCCATTCCAAAACGTAGATCTCTATGGAGAAGAACGGGCAAGAAACTCCATGGACACTCTTTTTAATCATGTTAAGTATTACAAAAACTTGGGAACAATATTCTTGTTGCTTCTATATGTGAGAACCATGTAAAAAAAAAAAACAATTCTAAATAATAGGTCTTTACCTATGAAATTGCCGTTTTGTATGAAAAAATTTAAACGAATTTTTTTCATGTATTTTTTATTTGTATTAATCGAAGTAATCACCCATTCAATCAATGCATCTTTGCCATCGCAGTGGCAGTTTATTGATGCCCTTCTTAAAGAAATCAGCTGGACGGGAGGCAACAAATTCTTCAAAGGCATTTTGTACTGCCTCTCGGGTATTGAATTTTTTTCCCGCCAAGAAGTTATCCAAATTCTGGAAAAAGTAGTAGTCTGTAGGCGCAAGGTCTGGTGAGTAGGGCGGATGACGGAGAGCTTCCAACCCCAGTTCTTGCAACTTCGAGACCGTCTGCTGTGCAGTATGAGGTCGCGCGTTGTCGTGCAGGAGCAGCGGAGACGAGCGATTGACCAATGCTGGTTGGAGATGTGCCAGCTTCTCCATCATTGTGTTCAGTTCTTCACAGTACACATCTGCAGTAATGCTCACCCCGTTTGGTAAGAAGCTGTGATGAATCACACCGGCGCTAGACCACCAAACAGTGACCATCACTTTTCTAGGTGTAAGTTTTCGTTTAGGGCATTGTTTAGGTGCTGAACCAGGATCCAACCAACTTGCTGAGCGCTTGCGGTTATCAAACAGAATCCATTTTTCATCGCAGGTAACAATGCGGTTCAAAATTCCTTCATTTGTGTGTCTGTTGAGCAGTGCAAGGCACGTCTCGACGCGTACTTCGCGCTGACGATCATTGAGTTCGTGGGGCACCCATTTGTCAAGCTTTTTTACCTTGCCAATTTGACGCAAATGGACCAATATTGTTTTGACGCTAACGTCGAAAGCTGCTGCTAATTCAGCCGTAGATTGTGTATCATCAGCTTCCACAATCGCCTTTAATTCGTCATTGTCGACCAAAGTCTTCGGACGACCGCGAGGTTCATTTTTCAGGTCGAAATTTCCAGAACGGAAGCGAGCAAACCAATAACAGGTGGTGCGTTGGTTTGTAGTGTTAGCTCCGTAAACGTCGTTGATGTTGCGTGCCGCTTGTGCCGCGTTGCTGCCACGACGGTACTCATATTCCATAATTACTCGAATTTTTAACGTATCCATGATGACGAAAAAGATTGAAATGCGATGAAAATGTAACACTAATCAATAAACAAATGACTACTTTTGGAAAAAAAAATCCATGTTTTTAAAATAAAATTAATTTGAAATTACAATTCTTACCCAAACAAAAATTATTTTGATTTGAAATGGCCAGTACTGCAAAACGGCAATTTCATAGGTAAAGACCTAATATAAGATTTAAAATAAGCCATGGAAGTTAGGAGATGACCAGTCTCAACCGACGGCGCCCGTTCACGAACTTGACGATCATGTGAAGACCATGTGGATTGGTGTCTGAAATGGTCTTTTGACGAAATCACCAGACAGATTGCGTGGACATGTCCAGTGGTGTTTTTGATTGACACTAAATTGTCCTGGCTACTCGTAAAATGGTGAATGATGATCTTCTTCACATTTGCAGGTCGAAACAACATCCAGAAAGCTGGTGTCCAGTACATCTTGGATTCTGTCATCAAAGAACTCTGGGAAGATCCGAAAAGGAGGTATGTTCAAAACACAGCTTTTTAAATGTTCCGTACTTCAGTCGGCAAAAACGAAGGCTAGGCTTATAGGATCTCTTCGTTGTCCGTCTGTCAAGACCCTTTTTCTCAGGAACGCATGGAGGTATCATGCTGAAATTAATAACAATTACTCAGATCTGCTACCCCTTAGAGCAGTGAAAAAATCTAACTTCTAAGTCAACGCAATCTAAAGATTGGGCTTTTTATTTTCCGTTTACGGCGCATATTTCGAAGCTCGTAAGTTAATCAAAATCTATAGGGGACTGCTCGTTGACCTATAATAAATAAATTCGGCAAGAAGCAATGTCATGTAGCACAAGTAAAGGAAAAAAATCGGAAACGGTGAAGGAAAACATCGTGAGGAAACCGGCATGACTTAGAACCAAAATCGCGTGGTGGTTTATGGCACGCTCCCTCTCACAGAGAAGACGCCTGTAGCCCAGCAGTGGGAACGTTATTCCCAGATTATTAATGAGTCTATAACGTCCCACAACCCGAAGAATTGCCAAACTTAAGTGGCAGTGGGCAGCGCACATTGCTCGCAGAACAGATGGCCGATGGGGCCTGAAAGTTCTGGAGTGGCGACCGCGTACCGGAAGACGTAGGGTTGGAAGGCCCCACACAAGGTGAACCGATGACCTTGTGAAGACTGCAGGTATCCCCTGGATGCGGGAAGCACAGAACCAGTCGCAGTGGCGGAGCTTGGGGGAGGCCTATGTCCAGCAGTGGGTGTCTTTCGGCTGAAATGCTGATGATGTTGATAACATCCCACTACTATGCAAAGCTCTCCTTGACCTCCAAACTGACCAGTCCTTTTCTTCCACAGATTCATCTATGTAGAGACAGCATTCTTCTGGAAGTGGTGGGTCCGTCAGCCAGCGAAGATCCAGCAGAAGGTGCACACACTAGTCCGAGAGGGACGGCTGCAGATGGTAGGAGGCGCGTGGAGCATGAATGATGAGGCAGCGGCTCACTACCAGAGCACCGTGGACCAGTTCACCTGGGGACACAGGTGAGTGTAGACCCTTTCGGTGTTTGCTAGTGAATTTAAGGTGGTTTTGGGGGCAGTTCCACATCGTCGTAGATGGTTCCAGGTCTTTTAAGAAGAATCCAGATGATTTCGAAGGGATTAAAGCCAGTTCCTATAAGTTTTGGAAGAATCATGCCCGTTTTCACCGACATCCCCTAAGTTTATGGGATCCTAAGAATGGTTAGGGGACTATTAGAAGGTGGTTTCTGTTTCACCAACAGTTAGGGGTCAGTTAAACGTTAAAAGGTCCCCTAAATTTAGGTGGTCGAAATGTGGGCCCATAAACTGGCACAGACGTAGATATGTGATCTCTCAAGCAATGAACATGGAGAGAATCAATTGAATTATTTTTTTACATGAATATTTTAAGAAAGAGTATGTTTAGGTTCCTATCATTTTTTTTATGCTAAAAACTTTTCTAATATGTCTGGTAGTCCTCTAATCACGACGGTAAAAAAGGGCATTTTTTGCAATTTTTAGAGGGTAATATTTTCTTTACTAATTAGTTGCTGAAAAAAAGAAATGACAGGGACGTGTTTACAGCCAGATCTTGATTTTATGAAAAAAATAAAAAACTCTAGAGGCATTATTCAGGAAGAATAAATAATAGTTTAAAAAACTAAAAAACACGCTTGACATTAATTGATTATAAAAATACCTCAAAAAGCACCCCACGCTTTTTAATTGAATTAAATTATTTTCTACTTTTTTTAGTTTGGTTTTTAAAGTTTTTTAGTTTTTTAAACTATTATTTATTTTCTATTTTTTAGTTCTGCTAACTAGAAAAACGTGATTTTTTTTATATTTTTTTTCCTTTTTTTTATTTTTCTTAATTTTTATTTTTTAATTATTGAATTGTCATCGGTCCTCGATAAGTTTACAAAGTTTCAAAGAAATCTGACCGTTTAAAGTGGGTCAAAATCGCGCCCTAAGGAGTCGGTTACATACAAGTGAAGCTAATATAAAGCGTGTAAAAAAGGGGAATACATTTGTATGCAGAATCGCACGCCCTGTTCCCTCTTAACTAGTTAATAAACTCTTAAAAAAAAAAATAAGTAGGTGCAGTTCGAGTCCGCGCCGTTTGTTTTCGTGAAAACGTTTGATCACAACTGTAACTTGACCCTGTTCTCATAATAATCCAGAGTTAGTTTTTCCAAACACAATCTTATTGTGTTCTTTATCACGTAAACTTTCTTATATTGTCTTTTTAACCGACTTCAGAAAGGAGGAGGTCATCAATTGGACATGTTTATTTAAACAGGGTGTCCGGTAATTAATGGATAACCTTGAAATGGTTCATGGTATGGATTACCATGGATGGCTTTTTTTTAATACAAATTAAAAAAAAAATATTTGTACTTTATCTGTAAAAAAAAACAACCGACTTCCGAAAAAACACTACAAAGGAAAAATGACTTAGATTTCAGAAGGCGGTGACAAAAATTTCAAATACACCGACTTCCAAAATTAATGTAATTTTTCACTTTGTAGTGTTTTTTCGGAAGTCAGTTGTGTTTTCTTTTATTTTATTTTTTTTATATAGAAATTCCAAATAAAAATGTTTGTTCTGAATTACCCATAGTTCTACCATGAACCATTTTAAGGTTATCCATTAATTACCGGACATTCTGTATATCTTTTTTATATGTATGTTCGGGCATAACTCTGGCATAACGGATTTGCAAAATTCTTCGACAACGGAACTCTTCAAAAAATGACAGCAAATCAACCGCGATTGCTGCTATCGCATAAATATGCATTGTTTTTACCCCAAGGATGATGACATTTCGAAATTGGCGTGGGGTAGGTACTAGGTATAACTAAAAAGTGTAAAATAAAACTGTTCAAAAAAAAAAAAAAAGACCGACTTCCGGAAAAACACTCCAAAGTGAAAAATAACTCCAATTTCGGAAGGCGGTGGCAAAAAATTTAAATACCTACATTTTTTTTATCACTTGCGACTCGCCCTAGCTTTGCACGAGTAGTAGAGTATATTATGCCTATATGTTTGTCATGTAGCTAATCGGTGTGAGACCCGCGCTTGAATTAATTTTCGCACGCTTTATTTTTTATTTTGAGATAACTCCATTATTCATTTAAAATATTATGGTTTAAAGGATTATATTTTTACTATCAATATTACATTTTTATTTAAAACTGGCTGCTCCCCGATTTACACGTACCTATAAGTCTCGATTCCGTAGGAATATCGGGATGCAAAAGTATTCTATGGTCTATGCCAAGTCATGGTCTACCCATGTGCCAAGTTTCATCGAAATTCCTTCAGCCGTTTCAGCATGAAAGCGTAACAAATAACATTTAAAAAATCATATTAATTTAGACAGAGAGCCGATCATTGGGGCTGGTAGCTAAGTAATATTAGTTGCATGGGTAAATCGATCAGGTTTAACTACCGTTGCCGCGGTTGTTTCGTGGATCGGAAAGCACGTTAAGCCATTGGTCTCAGTGACGCCCTGAGCCGAGGCCCGTACCCCACAGGGGATGCCCTCAGCGTGCAGTCGCTTAGTTTAAGTAGTATTACGCCCCTGGCTGGAGGCTTTAAGTTTTCTTTAGGCAACCACAGGAAAGTTCGGTTAAGTAGCTACAGCCTCTCAAGGTCAACTACGAGATCCGCCCCCGGGTCTCGGCGTTATGCACCGTTACACGGGGTCTTCGCGGGGCGCGAGGACCTCGGCGGCGAGGGCGGAATGACGGTTGTGTGCGGTGTGTGCGAACTGTACTGGTGGCCCTATTGCTTTCCTGAAGGAGAGTAATGGAGTCGTCTGGGTCGGTGAGGACATGTCTCGGCCGTCGGACAGAGCTAATCCTACTGGGGACATAAGTGGCGGCCTTCACAATCAAGGGATTGCGGTGTATTACGGCTTTATCGAAGAAACGCTTCGAGTTGCGTTTCAAGAACTGTTTGACTGTGGGGGCCGACGGTTGATGTCGGGATGTTGTATAGGTAAATACGAGTCACGCGGTAAACTCTGCTTGCGCGATGCAGGATTTGTGTGACGTCAAGTCTTTGATGCGTAGTTCGCATGTGGCATTGTAGATGGCGCCACAACTCTTTGTAGAATATGGGCGTAAAGTTATGTTACGTTATTTCTTTCAGAAAGCTGAACCAGACTTTCGGTTACTGCGGCCGACCCCGCGTTGGCTGGCAGATAGATCCGTTCGGCCACTCTCGGGAGTTCGCCTCTCTCCTGGCCATGATGGGGTTCGATGGACTGTTCCTGGGCAGAATAGATTACCAGGACAAGAGGGCCAGGTTCCAGAACAAGAATATGGAGATGGTTTGGCGTGCAGATGATGTTTTGGGTAAAAAGGCCAATTTAAGTAATTAAAAACTCTCAAAATCTAGTCGCAGTCTCAAACTCGGTGACAAGCAAATCTCAAGGCATTTTTGACAGATTCCGATAGATTTGGAGTTTGATTATTATAATCAAAAATTTCCTCACAATATTTTCCTCATTCGTCCGTATCATACTGGGTGTAAGGGAAACGCTTCTGAAGGCGAAGACAGGTGACAGGGCTAGTGATTCTCGATACAGTACCGTCCATCAAAAAATCTTTTTTTTTTTTTACCTAACTATTTTGTTCATTTTTTTGTAAACAAAGTCAAAGTCAAAGCATTTATTTCAAATAGGCACTTAAAAGACACTTCTGAACGTCAACATTTACATTAAAATAGAATTGATTCTAATCGCCCCTTCCAAAATATAGTTTCGTATGGAGAAGAATGGGCAAGAAACTCCACCGTTACTCTTTTAAAATGTCTAATGTACAATATTTAACATAGTACATTCATTATATGATTATGTGTGAAAACGATGCACCCAGAATAAAATTACTATACCATAACTCACATCAAGTCAAATTTATTCGTAAATGTAGGTTTCATTACAATTGGATGTTTTAATAAGATAGTCAGTTCGCTACATTTTTACTCGAAAGCATACAAATAATAAGAATGTTAGTTTTGTCGAAGCCACAGACACATTTAAAATAAAATAACTCAATTACTTACATACTAACACACAAATGCCAATGTCAACATAATAAAAATCTAAATTTAAGAACAAGAACATAAGATAGTGCAACTTAGAACGTATACTTAAATTTACATTAAATAAATAATAGTTTAAAAAACTAAAAAACACGCTTTAAAAACCAAACTAAAAAAGGAGAAAATAATTTAATTCAATTAAAAAGCGTGGGGTGCTTGACATTAATTGATTATAAAAATACCTCAAAAAGCACTCCACGCTTTTTAATTGAATTAAATTATTTTCTTCTAAATAATAGTTTAAAAAACTAAAAAACACGCTTTAAAAACCAAACTAAAAAGTTTGGTTTTTAAAGCGTGTTTTTAAGTTTTTTAAACTATTATTTATTTGGTATTTGTTGTTAGAGCGGTAACAGAAATACATTATCTGTGAAAATTTCAAGTGTCTAACTATCACGGTTCATGAGTAGAGATCGGATATTCGGATGCATTCACCTAAAGTTGAGATATTGGCTAACATGGAATGCGCTTTTGTATCGAAAAAGTCTTAATTTAAGTAATTTGTTTATTTTTTGTTTTAACTAATACAAACCACCCCTCCTCCAGTACATACACATATTTGTATCGGGTTAAACATTAATTTTAAATTAATACACGTTTGAATAGTTATGCAATCCAAGAATCCCGGGGTTTTTAATAAATATTACAAATAATTTATAAAACCGCTTCCATACTTTCATAGCTAAAAATTATCTTTAGGTAAATATGCATCCGAATATCCGATCTCTGGTTATTATATACATAGAGCACTTGTGGCCCAATGGTAAAGACCGCGACTTACGAGATGTGGGTTATAGGTTTGAACTCCGACAGGCACTTTCCTTTATGTAAATTATTTCCCCACTATTGCTCTTAAAACGGTAAATGAAAACATCATGAGGAAACCGGCATGGGGCCATTCAAGTATTACATAATCAGATTTTTTGCAATTATGAACCCCTCCCCCCTCCCCCTCGTCAGCAAAAGTAGGCAAAACAACAACAACAACAATCATTTTATTATCAGGCAGCTGAGGCCCATAGATAAAATACACAAAAGAATCTTAAAAATAACAATAAACTAATACATATTATGAAACTTATTAAAACTATAACTATACACGTAATGTGGTCGGCGTCGTGTATCGCTGTGAGGTGTCGCGTAACCGTCCTCGGAAACGTCGATATACGACACCTTTCGGCCAAAAGTCCTCTTTCAAGCAGGTCTGTAGATGCTGGGTTGGAACTCGGACCACGAACGACTTAAAGTTGATGTCGTGGCGCTAATCCAACCTTTCGACCCTCAGGGTCCAGTTGGTCTTCACTTTCAAGTACTGCACGACTTTCTCAATCTTCGTGGAATGATGCAGACGTGAAATGTACAGCTGCGTCGTAGGTACAGCAGGGCGCAGCAGCATGCTGGCAAAGCTCTTACCCCCCCTCCCATGCTCACGTAAACATTGGTAGAAGACACACAACGTGTCTGCTCACTTTCGTGTGATTTTGGAATATTGTCGTCGTTTTCTTCGAGCCATTCATAGACAAGCAGGGTTGCCATATGTGTTCAAACAGAAATCGACTAAATTTTTAATCACCATCCAGACCCCCCCCATCCCCCATGTCATCAAAAAAAAGCAAAGCAAAGACCCCCCGCCCCCCTGTAGTGCTTACGTAATACTTGAATGGCCCCCATGTCCTAGAACCGAAAATTCGAAGACATGTGACATCTACCAACCCACACTGGGCCTGCGTGGTGGATTATGGCCCACTCCCTCTCGTCGAGCGGAGGCCTGTGTCCCAGCAGTGGGAACGATATGGGCAGAAATAAATATAGTTTAATTATGTTTTCAGGTAAATCTTCCGACATATTTACGGGAGTACTCCACAATACATACTCTCCTCCACCTGGCTTCTGTTTCGATGTCTTATGTTCCGACGAACCTATTATAGATGACCCTAACTCTCCCCTATACAACGTGGAAAACAAGGTACAGTAATATTTTAGTTTTTATATTACAAAGAAATAAAAAAGAAAAATAGGTTTATTTGTCACAGAAACACGTCCATACAAAACTATAACCTAAAAATGAAAATATTGCAAAAAAAAATGCAGGGTATAATTTGAAATGAATGGTGTTCTTTTCAGGGTATGAAAGTACTCTTGAATTTAAACAAAAACCGTTATAATACAAATCGAGGGTGTTAACGACTTTGGTCTTAGTTTTTGAGTTTCGAACTTTATTTCGTTCTTTATACAAAAACTGAATTTACAGCTTAGATAAACTTTAAAGCGGTTGATACGGTACGCTGTATCATAACTGTAGTATGATAGAGTGAGTAGTTTAATTCCACTTGGGTTGCATTAAATTCAATTCAATTCAATTCTCTAGAAGTAAGACGGTGGCGGTGGCGCAATCATCTGATTGCGCCACCGCCACCCTAAGAATTTTAAATATTACAGTGTCATCTGACTGTAATATTTAAAATTCTTAGGGGGATTATTGATGTTCCTGATCTACATAATGAAATCTGCAATCTATTTGTCCCAGACAATTACTGTCGTGGTAGAAAACATGGCTTATTGGCTGTTCCAACTTGCCGTACTCTTGCATACTCCAAGTCACCTATTCCTCGGACATTAACCGCTATTAACGCTCTCCTGAACTCGAATTCAGATCTCGATATGTTTGCGAATGAATTGAAGATGACGCTATGTTTGAATTTTTATGAGAAGAATGCATGACTGTGGTAAATAGATTGTGATGTGTATATTGGTATGTTTAAATAGCGTAATTGGCTTCGGCCGTTCTATTTAAAATAAATAAACAAATCAATAGCAATAACTAAACCTGCACCCTAACTGCGTAACAGACACACATTATTAAAACCAGGAATAAATGAATGAACGAATGTCTTTTATTTGCCAGATACACGGTACATAATAGTATATTTTATAACGAGGGACTAAACGAAGTCATAATATACCAGAGGTGGTTTGACTCCCGAGCGTGCGAGGGAGTCAATGAAACCGAGGGTATATTAAGTTGGCGTTTCGTCTCGAGGTGCAAACTGTACTTTTCACTTTGAGTGAAAAGTACAGTTTGCACCTCGAGACGAAACACGAACATATATACCACAACTGTCACTGGACATTCTTAATAAATTTATTTAAAACCGCACTTTACACTCGTAGACAGAGATACACTCGACAAAAATTCTGAAATTTTCGCGGTCAGTTTTTTTTCTAAACCAGTCACAGATTAACAATTTAAAACACATGGCGCCACCTTGGCAAAAACCATGGAACTAAAACTCTCAACATTTTCGCTATGAAGATAGTCCACACTCCACAGATAATAAATAGTAGGTATATTTACTGGCTGTTTGAGTTTGTCTATGTCACATGAAGGAAATTAAAAAACTAATTACTTTTTACTCCCTAGAGACTAAAGTGGTCACTTTAGTCCCGCTTCGTAGGGCTATATTGGCGTACTTTTCGTGCATGAGAAGTGAAAAAGTCATTTTTCACTTTGTAGTGTTTTTCTGGATGTCGGTTGTTTGCTGCTACTTGGTTGAAGCTTTTATATGCTGGGACATCGACGTGCAAACTGTTATCGTCATTTCAACATAATATGATTCTAAACACTTTAGCGTAGTTTCATTAGTTATTTAAAAAAAAAGCTTTTCTTTGAAAAAAAAAATACTTATAAGGAGGTCCTATTTAACCCTTTACGGGGCAAGAACGTGTTTTTGTATTTTATTATCGAAAATAGGTTAAGACGAGCTATCTACTGATGGGAAAAATTATGAAAAAAAGAAATATGTAAGAAAAGGTATACATATATTAAAAAAAAAACTTTTTTCTAATAACGCCATCTAGCGGTAAATGTGGTAACTAATTCGATAGAATGGTTTGCTGCAGATATGCATTGCTGCGTTTAAAGGTATTTTATTCGTTTCTTTGGACGAATTTGTTAGTTCGAATGGTATGATGATGCAGAACTGCAAATCAGCGCTGTAAAGGGATAATTTTGGTCAAGTTTTGATGAGTGGTTTTTAAGTTATCTTCAATAATACGTATTTTTTCCACTTAGTAAGTTAATGATATTATAATAATAATAATAAGCAACTGCCAATAAGCCTGATATAGTGGTGGTGGATCGACTAGATCGGCGTGCAATGATTGTTGACATAACGGTCCCGCATGACGGGAACCTCGTGAAAGCCGAGAAAGATAAACAAATCAAGTATCTTGACTTGGCTCGCGAGGTTGTCGACATGTGGGATGTGGACTCAGCGATCATTGTACCGATAGTCGTTACAGCCAATGGCTTGATAGCCAAGAGCCTCGACCAACACCTGAGGAGGCTCTCGTTGGGCAGCTGGGTCAAGGGCTTGATCCAGAAAGCGGTACTCCTGGACACGGCTCGCATTGTTAGGAGGTTCCTCTCTCTGGAGCCCTGACCGCCGCCGCCGGTAGCTTGGACCCTGTTCCCGATACCGGTGGGCCACTATTTTTTATATTTTTAAATGTTTTTATACATTTTATATTCTAATATTTAAAAATATATTTTTTATGTAAATATTGAAATAAAGGAAATTATAATAACAACTACCTGTCATTGTTATTTACTTAGAAAGTGAAGGAAAAGAAAGCGATTAGAAAAAAAACTGACTTAAAAAAAAACAACAACTAATTGAAAAATAACTTTAATTTTGGTCGTCGGTGGCAAAAACGAAAATACAAAACCAAACACAGGGACTTCCGAAATTGAAGTTGTTTTTCCCTAGTATTTTTTTGGTAGCCAGATTTTTTTGTTATCCCTACATACTTACGTAGTTCTTTTTTTCATTTACGATTTACGTATGTCAGTAGCACCGCAGGGTGCGGTAATTGGGTGTACCATACACATCTCTGGTCACTCCTTCAGAGCATAGAAGCATGATTTTAATTAATCAATTGATTTGTATAGGTAGACAATTTCCTGTCAATATCTCAAAATATATCAGAAAAATATCGATCTAATAACATATTAGTGACAATGGGAGACGACTTCAATTATCAAGACGCTGGCATGTGGTTCACAAATCTAGATAAACTGATTGAGTAAGTTAGTTTATGTGTGTGCAAATAACGTATGTGTGTGCATGTTTATAGTTTGTGTGTGTGCTTGTGAAAATGAGTGTGTCTTAATTTTGGTTCTTGTAAAGCTAAATCATGCTGATGTTTTGAATCTTCGTGTGTTTTTAGCAATTTGGCAGCTTTTTTTTGTTTATTTGTTTAGTTTAATTATTATGCTTGGCTGCTAATAACTGCATATTTCTTTTAGTATTCTTTCTGGGAATGAAAAATTTTGTTGTAAATTTTTTAGCTATAAGCTAGGTTCCGCCCGCGGCGACACCCGCCCGCGTGGTGTGTCGTTAAAAAGCCTTTGTTATTTCCCAGGGTTCAAAGTATCCCGTAAAAAAATATCATAAACAACAGTCTAGCCGTTTCGGAGATTAGCTGGAACTAACAGACAGACAAAATAAAAAATAATCTTAAAAAAAGCCTGTGATGAATTTTACGGTATTTTCATAATTAATACTGTAATCAATATCTGTCAATAAAATATTTATAATAATTGTCAACAAGGATCCCACGCTTTTTTATTTTAAACTTGTTGAAGATTATTGTCTACTTTTTAGTTTGGTTTTCTATTAAAGCGTTCTTTTTTTTTACTATTATTTATTTTAGACTCTTTAGTTCGATTGACCGTTAAAGTGGGTTATTTGTTAGAATATCCGGGAGTGGGTGATTTGCGCGCCTGCTGTCTTTCTTGGATTTGGTAGCCATTTCTCTCGCTAATCCTAAAGATCCCGGTCAGGATAAAGAGACAAAGTTATCAAATTATTGTATTGTCACCGGTCCTTGATATGGGTGCTAAATTTCAATTCAATCTGAAGTTTTGAAGTGGGTGAAAATCACGTTCAAAGATTCCGTCACATATACAACCCAAGTTTTAGTATATGCGAAACCCGAAACACGTGTCTATTTTTATGTACAGAATCTATGTAAAAAAATTCAAAACTGTATCATGAAAAATTACAAAGATATAAGCTTGTTATTTTAGCTGGTTGTCTACACAAACATGGTCACCACGCGGCCCCCCGTCATATTGTGCTCATTGATAATAATTAGGCAGTAGATACCTAACCGTACGGCGATGGTACCCCAAGGTGGGGCCGCTCGTCAGGGCTTTTGTCTCCAAGCCGACGACGTAGCGGCCAGAATGTAGGTTGCGGTGAGGTGCACCGCAACTGAGGCGGGCCGCGGTGTCGAATGGGAGGCATCGCGGCTGAAGATTACAGGCTGCGGAAGAGGAGGAGTGCCGGTACTTCTGAGTAGCGCTCTTCCCTTCCGTGGCCTGGACGGGGCCGCCACCGTTTGATGGCGGACGCGGTGGGGCCGCAGGGGAAGAGGAGTGTCGGTATAGCGTTGGCCGCTCTCCCTATCCCCTGCGGCCGAAAAGTGGTAGGTGGCGGGGCCACTGTGCTGACCCGTCGCAGGGGGACCAAGGGCACCAGACACGGGTACGTCTGGGGCCCTTTTGTTACTTGGTTCCTGGGGTGGTCACGGCGTGCCACGTGTCCTGGTGCGCCGAACTGGTGGGGTCCGCAAGGGCCGATGCCTGCCAGGGTTGCGGGTTGTTCGAAAGAGATACCGCGGCCCCTGGCACACAGGCAGGTGAGGGAACACGGGTGGGTTTTAGTCAGTAAAAGTCTGACACGCCCTCCTGCTCCACCCAGAGCAGGAGAAGTTATTTGATGATTTCCCACCCTCAAAAAAAAAAAAAAAAAAAAAAAAAAAAAAAAAAAAAAAAAAAAAAAAAAAAAAAAAAAAAAAAAAACCGTACGGCGATTGTTTTGTAATTAACTGGTGATAAAATTCGATCACACCGCAAAACTTTTTTAGGAAAAAATATAAAATGGTGTCAAAAATATTGGAATCGATTCAGTTACTTATTCTGAACAAACTATATTCAGGTTTCGTATATACTCAAAATTATGTTGTATATGTTCCCGGCCAAACCAAATTTCAGGCCAAACTAGTTTGTCCTAGGCCAAACAGACTTATCCTACGCGTGATATGTCGCAGCCAACTAGCTTAATTAGCCATTTCGTTAACAGCCTTTGGAAGTAACGCTCGCCGGCCGCTGCCGTGGCGCCGCTCGCTTCGCTCGCTCGGCTCGCGCGTTTTTGGTTACAGTTCAAACCTAACCTAACCCATTTAATCGGCGTGCCCCGGCTCAATAAACCAGTTTGGCCTAGCACAAACTAGTTTGGCCTGAAAGCGGGTTTGGCCGGTAACATATACAATACAGGTGACGCGAATAAAATCATGTTAATAAGCACTTTTCTTGTTAAAGATTAAGACATTTTTGGAGATATGTGCGAACATATCAAAGGTGTATAGAAGCAACAATATCTTGATAACAATGGGAGAAGATTTCCACTATCAGGACGCTGCCATGTGGTTTAAGAATCTAGACAAACTTATTGAGTGAGTCTGCATGTTTATTTAAGCATGATTAAGGGCGCACTGAGGAATGTACGATATAATTGCGTGCGTTTGATCCCCTGCTGCCTGCATCGGTATTTTAACATTTAGTTATGCAACTAGCTCATGCCCGCGGCTCCGTCCGCGTGGATGTTGGTTTTCGCGTAAAAATGTAGCCTATGTCCTTCTCCATATCCCAGGCTATATCTCTGCCACATTTCATGATGATCGGTTCAGCGGTTTTGGCGTGAAAGCGTTGCAGAAAGACAGAGTTACTTTCGTATTAATAATATTAAGAGGGAACAGGGCGTGCGATTCTCCATACAAATGTATTCCCCTTTTTTCTTCCTGAATAATGCCTCTAGAGCAATTTTACAAAAAATGTCCTATTTTTATCGCCGTGATTAGAGGAGTACCAGACAATTTAGAAAAGATTTTAACATTTAAAAAAATTATAGTTACCTAAACATAGTCGTTCTTAAAATATTAATGAAAAAAATAATTGAATCGGCTCAGTTTTAGAGGAGAAAAAAGGGGCATACGAAACGTCGATTTCATCGAAAAATTTGTGATAATTTCGGTCTGAGCTGCAGCTGTCCCTATCACACACTACGGGGGCAGACTTACTGACAGCGCGACGGCAATAGTTTCTTCAAATACCTATTTTTCAAATTCCTCGCAGGCCCCGTCCCCTCTTAAGTAAGGATTATTATCAGAGATCGGATATTCGGATGCATAATATAGGCTGATTATTCAATTTGACGTCGCTGTTAGAGCTCATGCTGTCTCTATCATTTCAAGGTGTTCTGTAGCGACAGATATACTCTTCGAAATGTTTTAGCCCACGTTCCCACGGACTTAATAAAATTACGGTGGGATTTTTTTGCGCACTGGATCTTCAACGTACGGCTTAGCGCCGAGAGTTGAAAATCTAACATTGTGTTTTTTCGACGCGCTGAGACTCACTCGCGCTGCTCTCTGTTGGATCACTCGCGCTGCACCCTGTTAGATCACTCGCGCTGCGCCCTGTTTGATCACTCGCGCTGCACCCTGTTGGATCACTCGTGCTGCACCCTGTTGGATTCTCAATGCTCGGTTCAACACTAAGGGGCCATTCAAGTATTACGTAAGCACTACAGGGGTGCGGGGGGGTCTTTGCTTTGCTTATTTTTGATGACATGGGGGAAGGGGTGTTTGGATGGTGTTTACGGCAGCAGAATTTATTTATTGACTTTTGGATTTTCTACAAAATTTAGTCGATTTTGGTTTGAACGCATTAGCAACCCTACTTGTCTATGAATGGCTTGAAGAAAACGATGACGATATACCAAAATCACAAGAAAGTGAGCAGACACGTTAGGTGTCTGCTACCAATGTTTACGTGAGCATGGGAGGGGGGAGTAAGAGTTTGCTTACTTCTGCTGACGAGGGGGGGGGGTCAATAATTGCTAAAAAACTGCTTACGTAATACTTGAATGACCCCTAAGAGTTGAAAATGTAGTGCGCGCAAACATCCCGCCGTGAATTTATTTCGTCCGTGTGGAAATCGACAAACAGTAAAATTATACAGCGACGGCAGCCGCTTGAAATTTCTTGTTCCCTCAACCAACCGCGTTGCATCGCATCGGCCGTATTATTATTTACTTTTTGCTAAGAGTTCTTACGGACGTTTTTTGCTTGGCTCCTCTGGTTGCAGCTTGTGTAGCGCTTTGGATTACGCTTGCTATGCTTTGGGTAAAAAAAAGTGCGTGGGTGTGTGTGTCAGCACCGACGCACGATTGGAATTTAAACTTATTATCTACTAGCTGTGCCCGCGACTTCGTCCGCGTGGAATAGTGACTTTTTGGGCAGCATATTTTGAATTACATAATAATATACCGTCGTTTGGGTAGCAAAAAATTTACTTTACAGTAATGCATCTCTGTATACGATATTTGACGTATGGCCATCGGGGATGAATGATTAACAAATGTTCGCCGTGATTCTTTAAATTGACATAACTTTTTTATTTATGAACCGATTGACATGAAATAAACACTAAATGTTAAGTGAAGCTTACTACAATATATTAGTGAAAACCGCATCTAAATCGAATAAGCCGTTTCTGATATTAGCGTGCACAAACACACAGACAAACAGACAAACCGACAAACAGACAAAAAAAAAAATAATTACAATCTCGGGTTCAGCATCGATATAATAACAACCCCTGCTACTTTTTTTTTATATATTTCGATTGTACAGACACCACTTTTCTACAATTTTATTATATGTATAGATAGATAGGTACATATAATAATAGCAAAAGGTCACTTGTTCAGTCACTCACTGATTAATCACGAAATCTCAAAAACTACTGCCCCTGATTTTGTGTAGTAGACGTCAGCTAAGAAAAGATTTTAGGAAACTCCCCCCGTAAAGGGCTGAAATAGGGGGTCGAAATGTGTATAAAAAAACAAACGAATTTTCTAAATTGACGCGGGCGGATGTAGGTATATACAACGAGTAACATAATTAACTCAAGACCCCATACACTCCAATTAAAGTATTGAATTAAAAGCATAATACGATGACCAAAACTATTTTTTTTAAAGCTAATTGATATTATTAAGAAAAACGTGACGACCCAAGCATTACTTTGTGCATTTAAAATTGAGTCTTATTTATATTAAAATAATATTAAATTTTCTTTGGCTCAACCAGTGGTAGGTATGGCAAATCACATAATTTAAAAAATACTCATATTAAAAGTTACTGAAATCGATTCAGTAGTCAATTAGGAACAAACTACTTTCAGGTCTTGCGTCTATTCTGTTACACCTTGTATATGTCACAGTAAAATTGTAAATACCGTTAGATTATAATCTATCTCGAAAGATTGTGAACCGTAACATACTGCTTACAATTTAACGCATTATTTTTCGGTAGATTAAAATCTATAGAAGTGAAACCGTCAAATTGTGAACTGGTATCAAGACGGATAGTACCTTGCGCTATTACTAAATAGTCAAGTAACTGCCACTAACTTGGAATTAGCGCTCGCCGGCCGCTACCGCGGCACCCCTCGCTACGCTCGCTCGGCTCGCGCGCGGTTGGTCGCAATTCTAACCTAACCTAACCTATTCGGTCGGTAAGCAGTATGGTGCAGTTCACAATTTATCTACAGTTTATAATCTCTCGCGAGATAGATTATAAACTAACGGTGTTCACAATTCTGCCAGGGGTGCGGGTTGTTCGAAAGAGACACCGCGGCCCCTGGCACACAGGCAACTGAGGGAACACGGGTGGGTTTTAGTCAGTAAAAGAAGTTATTTGATGATTTCCCACCCAAAAAAAAAAAAAATGGTGTTCACAATCATACGGTGACATATACATATACAATAATAAACATGCAAACTTACATGCGTCAACTATCGCGCCGCATACCCTGTACACGTCAAGTATACACATACGTGTACACGATTTCACATCAAATGGTGCGCAAGGTACGTTGCGTATAACAACATTACGCTTTTGAGCAAACATTTGCGCTTTTGCGCTTTTGCTAATGTTTGCTCAAAAGCTTAATGTTTTAATAACACTTGTATTAATTTCACTCCTCGTAAATTTCAATACCGGATATGAAAATCGATTCTTAAGGTCTTCGACCTTTCTTCGATACAAACTTCGGGACTGTATTACTCCACTGTTCGACAATGTATATCAACAATTAAACATGGTATGGTTTTGTGTCATTATTAATATTGTCTGTGCGGAAACAGAATACTAAAATACAAAACCATTAAAAAGTTATGAGCTAACAAAGATTCGTTTTTCTTGCTAATTAGGGTTCCGTACCTCAAAAGGTAACAAAAGGAACCTTTATAAGATCACTCTCTTGTCCGTCTGTCTGTCCGTGTGTCACCACCGATTTTCTCAGGAACGGGTGGACCTAGCAAGTTGAAATTTATACCAGATACTAAGGTCTATAGTCCCTATTAAGTGTATAAAAATCAAGGTCCTGAGTCAACACGATGAAAAGATGTGGGCAAATTCAGATTTTCGCGTAAACTTGAAAGTACCAAAATTTACCTTATTTTTATTTTTCGTAATTTTCCCTTTACTTTTGCTATAAGACCTTGCTTTTAACCAAAATTGACAATTCTAGGTCAACCGGAAAAACCCTATAGGTTTTGGGTCGAAAACCTATATGGTAGTTCCCGTTGACCTAGAATCACGAAATTTGGCAAAAAGCAAGATCTTATAGCACAAATAAAGGAAAAATTCCAAAAAATAAAAAAAACCTGAAAATGTATTATAGATAATGGTACGGAACCCTTCGTGCGCGAGTCCAACTCGCACTTGGCCAGTTTTTTAGCCTAACTTTGGGTGTGTATAAGTAATAAAAGAAGTGTAAAATCTCCAAAACCATGTGCGTACCGACAAAGCTCAAATATCTAAAAGATCAAAAAACTTTATTGGTCATTGATTTATGCAGTGGTTTTTTCATAAAACTCGATCTGCCGAAGGACTTTTCGTAATTTTTTACGCGAATGTTTAACTACTGCATCTCACTCAATAACGTTGTGCGTGTAGACTAGGGTCTAACTGCTCATTACTGATACTACCTCTGTTGGACACTATGCTTGGTGAAACAACATGCCGTTTTTTTGACTAGTGTAGTCGCGGGGTCGAACTCACTGGTGGACCCCTTGAGAAGTCCAACTTAAACTCCAAACTAACAAAGTTTACTTTGATTTATATACCACATGCCAGCGTTTAACATAATTGATAAGTATTTACTGTCCAAAATTTTCAAGTAAATGTATTTTTTCAAGTAAATGGTTTCAAAAATACAGGAAAAGTTTTTATTGAAATTCATTTTTTGAGTTTGTCGTAATATACAGGAAAAGTTTTTATCCAGTGCGCAAATTGTAAACATGAATTCAGCATATCATTCTAGATCCCCCAGCAAAGAAATTTTTCGTCGGTTATACAAAAAAATATATATATTTATTATCCATTTTCTCTATTAACAACGATTAAAATCAAATTTATTTTTCGTTGTTTTGAATTTACCGCCAAAACGCTCCTTACGATGACTTTTTATCACGTGACCACACGTGACGTCGGGTTTGCGTTAACGGCATCGGTATAAATACTTTGTGTGGCGCAGTTCTGGAAGATTTTCCCCGACCGACCCTTGCTCGTTGAAGCGCCAGCCCGCGCCGCAGCTGAGCTAGTAGCTTTAAATTCCCCGATCAATAATAATGCCAATTTTTTGATCCAGCCTGTCCCCAACGATAGCTGTCCCCCTATCAGTGACGCCCTGAGCCGAGGCCCGTAACCCACAGGGGGTGCCCTCAGCGTGCAGTCGCTTAGTATGTAAAATTTAGTTTGTAAGCCCTGGCTGGAGGCGTTAAGATTAGTTTCTTAATGGCAGCCCCAGGAAAGCCCGGTTGAGCAGTCACGGCCTCTCAAGGCCAACTGCGAGATGCCCAACAAAAAAAAAAAAAGTTCTAGAAGTCCCGTGAAAACTATGGTGATGTGAAGTTGAATTGAACAGCTATGCTATTCTGTAACCATCTCACCGGGTGAACTGAGGGTGGAGTGAGCTGTCAGCGTCATTCCACCTGATGCTAGGGATGCCCAAGCATTACATTTACAATCATAATCGAGATTTAAATAGTATTTTTTATGCTGATTCTATTGATCATTTTATTACAATTTTAAAGCTAGTATTTAAGTGTGCATCATTTTGGGAGGTTTTTCAAATAAAGTAGCAAACAAAAACTTAGTCAGAAACTCAATGTTGTTTTTGTCTATTTTTTTCTAGACTAATCCTTATATTGCCTGAGGCGCGAGCGCGTCACGCAATAGAAGGACTAGTCATCATAATCGAGATTTAATTTAGATTATGATTGTAAATGTAATGCTTGGTCAATCTCTAGCATCAGTGGGATGACACTGACAGCTCACTCCACGCTCACTCGGCTCACTTCACCCGGTGAGATGGTTACAGAATAGAATGGCTGTTATCCCTAGTAGTGTTCGATCAATTCAAAAAAAAGGGGAAATAGAAGTTTCGGCTTAGTCTTACTTTCCGGCCGAAAACGAAATAGACATTAAAAATATTAATATTTCCGCTGCGTGAAGCGATACAACCTCGCTTTCCATCTTCTAAACTAAATCCCGTCGTATGTCAGCCAAGTGACACCACGAGTGGACTCGATTCATCCCGAAGTTAGCCGGACGTCACCTGATATTGCCGAGCTGTAGGAAGTAGTCCGAATGACGCGCGACAATTCACGAACTTCTGATTATCGGCTTAGCCGAAACTTCGGCTGGTCTATGGCCGAAAGCGAAAATGTGTCCGAATTTTTTCCCGAAAATGGACGGAACCGAAAACGAGGCTGCGGTCAGTCACTAGTCCCTAGCGTCAGCAGATAGTATGACAGTTCACTTCAAGTTCACTTCACATACATTTATTTGCAGATTGGAGTATTTTTAGGTAACGTAAAGAATCAAGCGAGGTATTATAGATCTAATAATATTGTATTCACAATGGGAGGAGACTTTACATACCAAGATGCAGCGATGTGGTATATCAATCTTGATAAATTGATTAAGTGAGTATTTTTGTATCCATTGTTGATGGTATTTATTCAGCAGCCCAATTCCGTAACACACATTGATATACAAAAACCCAAGATACACAATCAGCGTCTTAATAACATCCGCATAAATGGGACGCAGGTGTCAATGGTATCGTCAGTCATCTGTCAGTCAGTCTTTTTGGACATTGTTTTGTAAAAACCAATTTAAGTCATGCGTGTAAGGTAGAAATTGCAAAAAAATGTGTTTTATCATAACTAAATTCTGTTCGCCGAGAGTTGATAAACTCAGGGTTTCTTAACTCATTACAAATTGCGGCCCGCTAATTATTTATAGGCAATTTGGCCGCCTCCGCGTCTCTTTAATCTAAAAAAAAATCTGTACGAATAGCTTTAAGCCACAATCTGCTAATTTTAGGGTAATTCGGGAAGTTATGGATTCCAATTTTGGAGTATTTAGGAACACAAAAACGCGTCATTTTCGCAAAATAAAAATAAAAACCTCTCACGCCTTGTATTATTAGATGGTGTTGGGAACTATAAATGACACCGCAATTTTGACACTTGACTTTAGTTGGTAGGTAGTTAAAAAAGTAATTTCACTGGCTTAATATTTTTTTAGGGCAATTCCCGGTATTGGTTTCCAAAATACCGGTACCAAAAACCGGCTTGCTTCGCTGTTTGTCACTTTAAATTCCGAATATATTTAACTAATCTTGCATGTGTGTGTGAGCATGTGTCACTAACAATATAATTCAGGAATGACGTTTTGTTAATTTCGGGATTTTTTTGTCAAATTCTACTTTTCTTAATATTTTTGTGTTTATAATTTCAGATATGCTAACTTGAAAGCAGCTAAGGATGGTCTAAATGTTACATTGTTTTATTCCACGCCGAATTGTTATTTGAAATCTATTAAAGATGCCAAGTAAGTATGATAATGTTGTACGATTTTTATGTTGTGAGTCGTATTTATACAGATAGTTATGTTTTTTTCCGGATTAATCTATCATTTATGGAAAGAAAAAGTGAAATAAATTAAAGATCAAAAGAACTTAGTTCACTTTTTGCGAAGCTATTAATATAACTTTAACTTATCGGTATTTTTTTGTACCGGTACTGTCGTCTAAAGCGGTTATTTCTGGTACCAATACCAAATATTTCCCGGTATGTCGAAATATGTAACGGGATATCATAACGGTAATTTCCGACACAGGGGTACAGGGTCTAGTTTAATAACAGCCGTACGTGTCGATCCATCAGGTTAAGCTACGGATATCACAGTTGGTCCGTGGATGGGTGTCCATCTTTACATACCAAGACCCGTCCGTGCCTCGGAAAGCACGTTAAGACGTTGGTCCCGGCTGTCAATCGTGGATCTTTGACATGATGCCCGAAAGTAAAATACTCGTACTCAGCTGCCTCCGGTTGGACTGAAAAGACTTAAGCAGGATCACTGAATTTCCGTCACCGATACCAAATTTTTACCGAAACCAGTCCCGATACCATTACACACATTGTTTTCAGCCCGACTCTGCCTACAAAACGGGATGACTTCTTCCCGTACGCCAGTGACTCCACGGCCTATTGGACTGGCTACTTCACTTCTAGACCTACCACTAAGTACTTCGAAAGAGAGGGGAATAATTATTTACAGGTACGTTAAAAAATTAATAAAATAAAAAACGAATTAAAAAAAGTCTGCGTAAAAAGTGAACTTTAAAAAAGTTGGAAACAAGGAACTTTTGTTTTAAGAGGTTGACTAATAAACTGAATAGTATACGTTTGTTTAGTTTTTTTTTGAGAATGGGTAATCATCAAATAACTTCTCCCGCTCTGGGCGGAGTGGGAGGGCGTGTCAGACTTTTACTGACTAAAACCCATCTACTACAAATCTCATTTGGAAAAAACTGACAGTTACAATTTCAAATTCATTGTCAAATTTAAAAAAAACTGTCACGTCTCCGCATCAAAAGTGTCGAAACTGTAGACAATAAAATCGTTTACAGTACGTATTAATTGTTTATGGTCACAATTATTCGGTGTGTAGACAGACATTCTCGTTGGACGATCAGTTTTTTGTTTATTTATAATGGCAACATTTTGATTTATAAATGACATAATAGTTATAGAATTGATTATACAATTTTATCGCACGTTTTATAGGCTTATCGAGCACTTTAACTAATGAATGTCTTATACCGATGATAGGCTTTTTACACGCTTTATATTAGCTTCACTTGTATGTTTGTTTGTATGTTTGTATGTAACCGACTCCTTTGAGCGCGATTTTGACCCACTTTAAACGGTCAGATTTCATTGAAACTTTGTAAACTTGTCGAGGACCGATGACAATTTAAAAAATTGAAAATAAATAATAGTTTAAAAAACACGCTATAAAAACCAAAATATTTTTTTTAAATAATTTAATTCAATTAAAAAGCGTGGGGTGCTTGACAAAAAGCACCCCACCACGCTTTTTAATTGCATTAAATTATAAAAAAAAAATAGTTTGGTTTTTATAGCGTGTTTTTTAATTTTTTTAAACGATTATTTTTTATGAATATGTTCGTAAGTATTTAATCATTTCAAAGGTTTTTTTGTTTACTTACAGGTGGTCAAGCAGTTGCAAGTGCTAGCTGAATTGGAGAAACACAACCAATTTGTGTTGGACGAACTGAAAAGTGCTATGGGTAAGAAAAGCAAAGTACAATCTTTCAAAATCGAGTTTATGATGTGGCAGATTTATAGGTAGTTAAATAAAGGTAAAAAAATCGTAAAAAGGTTTATTTTATAGTTGACACTTTCTCGTTTAAAAATACGGTGTAACAAAATTAAATTTATTTTCGATTTAAACGATAGTTTCCTCTTTTACTAATGTATATTAAATCGTTTATTCTTAAACTACTCTTCCTAGATGTGTGTGTGTGTGTGCTCAAGTGAGCACGATTTTTTTTGTTAGATTTATTATAATTATATAATATTTTGTAGTCTGCCTATTGTAAAGAGCCCAAAAAGACAGGTTCACTAAACCTTTTTAGAAAATAAAACGAATTAGATAACGTTGCAAAATTTTTGTTTGTGTATTGTCTTAGTGAATAAGTTGTTGAAGTAAATAAAATTGAAAAGTACGACTGTGATGTAGTATGGCAACTGAAAAGGCAGGTATAACATTTACTCGGTTAACCAGGCGCCTTTGATAGCGCTTTCCACATTTACGATTTTGCGAGTGCGTTTCGATTTTTTTAAATTGTTAATTATAGCTAGCAAAATAATTGATGATACAACGGAACCATTTATTAATAATGAAACAGATAGTTCATCAGATTCTGATTAAGATTGAGAATAGAGCCTATTATTATATGACTATAAATAATATGATTTTAACAAAGTCAAAGTCAAAGCATTTATTTCAAATAAGCACTTAAAAGGCACTTTTGAACGTCAACATTTACATTAAAATAGAATTGATTCTAGTCGCCCCTTCCAAAATGTAGTTTCGTATGGAGAAGAATGGGCAAGGAACTCCACCGTTACTCTTTTAAAATGTTTCAAGTACAATATTTACATTCATTATTTGATTATGTATGAAAACGATGCACCCAGAATAAAATTACCATACCAAAATGGGTAAAAAGAATCAAATTGAAGCAATACAGATAAAACATTTGAAATAAAAGGTTTTGCATCTATGAGTCACGTGTTTTTGTTTACCTTTATTTAACTACTTAAACCTATGAAGTATAGTTGTTGGTGTCTTGAAAGGCACCCAAAAGGTTATATCAAAACATTATTTAAAAAAATGTCAAATGATTATTCCGCACATTATCTTCTCTGTTTAATTTCCATGCTATACATGTCTCGTTTTAGGAGTGATGCAGCATCACGACGCTATCACAGGCACGGAGAAGCAGCACGTGACGCACGATTACGAGAGGCTGCTCAACCAGGCCATAGATGACGCTCTAATTATTGCTAGACAAGCTTTCAAGTAAGTGTAAAAAAAATCATGTAAATGGTAGAAACTTTTTTCTACCATTTTAATTTTACAAATAATTTTTCATTTAAAATTAACAGACGGATGTGTTTGATTGTTAAGCTTTTGTTTCCAAAGAAACCCGACTACGGCGAAGCAAATCATAAGTTATGATTTTGACCGGTATGCCTGTATGTTTATTTGTTCCGTCATAACTTCTAAACTACTACTTATCATAATTTGGCAAATGGCGTTGAAAGAACAATAAGAATTAAAATAGTATATAATAAAGATTATAATTATTTTCAGTAAAATGACCGTGAAGGACCCAACGAAGCCACCTCTATTTGACTTCCAAAGATGTCATCTGAACGAATCCAGCTGCTATATTTCTGAGAACCGCGAAAACTTTGTTGTAAGTATAAACAAATATATTTTACATTAGCATGAAATTTATTTTCCCATCCGCGCGAATCACATCGCTCGCCCAGCTGCTACCGCCTTTTATCTTTTTTTTAGCGGATTGTACATATGATTCACGATGGGACCGTAAAATAGGAATTTCTGGCGACAATGAATAACAATATACAAAAATAGACATATTATCGTCTGTACCAAAATTATCTGAGGGGCAATTCCCGTAATTTTAAGAACGTTCACAGTCTGATCTCAGTCTCAATCTGTCAAAAATTCCTCGAGTTTCCCTACATTTTTGACAACTCTTTGACATTTGATTTTAGCTGAGATGAGACTGCGACTAGATTGTGATCGTTCGACGACGCGCGAACGCAATCTGATACAAAATATGACTGTAATACAATTTAAAAGGGCACTAAACCAAATATAAAAAAAATGAGAAAAGCTATTACACAATTGACGACTTCCTTAATGATAAATCTCTGCACTGATTGATAAGCTATTATTATGATTGACATACATGTTCCTATTCTGACACTTTTTATTCAGTTTTTTTTTTTTTTTTTTTTTTTTTTTTTTTTTTTTTTTTTTTTTTTTTTTTTTTTTTTTTTTTGGGCTTTGGCTTCGCACGGTTTGTGCATTTAGCCAGTGTCAAGTAATTTTTCTTTTCGATCAAGTAAATGGCCCGATGTCGGGCACGAAGTTACAAAAAAGTCATAGTCGTGTTTAGTCAGTCAAGTCAAAGTTATTGTAAAGCGGTAGCAACTTTACAACAACCTAACATGAGTTTTTGGGGGAACACGAAAAGTCCACGTTAGTCACTTATTTTCACCTTCACTACACTTGTGCACACACATGTAACTAAATTGAATAATTCACTACCAAAATTATACAATTTAATTCGCTATTTCACTAAATTTCATGAAAATTAAAATTCGTGCGACATGTTCCAACCCGATCCCGCCAAAAACTCCCTTATTCAGATTTACACTTTGACATACTTTTTTTTTTGACATATTACTGTAGAAATGTCACTAATGATATTAATCTGTTTTTTGTTTCTTCTTTTCTTTTCTTTTTGGAATTCTAATGATTTGACATTTATATTTAATCAGTATCAATAGAATTTCTGTATAATTTTGGAAATGAATATTATTTGCATGCCCATGAGACGGTTGAATATGGAGGACTACTTTTTTAAGAAAACATCTATGTACCAATTACCCATGTTTGCAAAAATAAATGATTTGATTTGAACGTTTTTAATTACGAGAATTCGCCATCAGATCACAGTTTAAACAAACCATGTTAGCTCGCGATTTCGTCTGCGTAAAAATTTGGCACACGACCCACCGTGTCACATACCCTCCCGCCCACGCTAATACTTCGTTTTTCTTTAGCGTTTATGCCGACTTTTATTTCTTTTTGCTCCGCTCCTAAGGGTCCTAGCGTGATGTTAAGTAGCCTATCGCTTTTCTCAAGAATTGGGCTATCAAATGCAAAAAAAATCGACTGGTAGTTCCAGAGATTAGCACGTTCAAAATATGTCGTCTGGTGGGGGCTACTGCCTGACAGTTGATGTCGGGACGTTCTATATAATACTAGTCGCGCGTCGAACTTTGCTTGCGCGATGCAGGATTTTTTGTGACGTCAGTGTGAGGCGTAGTTCGCATGTGGCGTTGTAGATGTCGCCACAATGGTATCGATCATTATCATCTGCCCAGCGTTTTCCCAACCATCTTGGGGTCGGCTTCCAGTCTAACCGGAGGCAGCTGAATAGCAGTATTTTATATGGAGCGACTGCCTATCTGATCTCCACAACCCAGTTACTGGGTAACACGATACTCCTTGGTAAGACTGGTTCTCAGACTTTCGGGCTTCGAGGACGGCTGCGTGCTTTCCGAGGCACGGAAGGGTTTTGGTATGTAAAGATGGTCAACCATCCAAGGACCAATCGCGGCAAGCGTAGCTTAACCTGATCGATCGACCCGTACAGCTGTTATTACTTAGCCACAAGCCCCACTGTGGTATCGATACTGCTCTGATATCGATAATTTTTACAAACAACTCGTAACAAGGGAATAATATTATACTATTAAAATTTCAGATAACTATCTACAACCCTTTGGGCTGGACTGTGAAGGAACCAATCAGGATACCGGTTGGAGTTGGCACATTTGAAGTGTATGGTTCTAATGGTAAGTTGTTACTTAAAATTCACTATCTACCATGTGCAAAGGACGAAGTAATAATCGATGATAGCAAATTTTGTTTCATTGTAAAGAGGTAGAACAGACTACTTTTTATTCATCTAAAAAGTTGCTATCGGTACCAAAAATACGGATAAAAATAAATACCGCCACTTAAAATACCAGTAAAAGAAAATTTCGGTATTATAAAAACCAGGTAAACGAAAATACCGCTACTAACGATACCGGTAAAAGAAAATCCCGCTACCAAAAATACCGGTAAAAGAAATTACTGGTAAAAGGTTCGGAATCTTTGAACTTCACGACACCGTTTTCGCCTATTATTACTAAACATATTGGCACCTATTTATGACAGCCATGTTATACTGTCATTTAGTATTTCAAATACAAAATGGCGGTTAGGTTATCATATTAGTTTGTGAATAGTTTTAGTTAAGGAGGATATAATTTTATTTTCGTTTATTAATTTTCTTATACAGGAAAAGTTTTTATCCAGTGCGCAAACTGTAACCATGAATTCAGCATATCATTCTAGACCCCCAGCGCAGAAATTTTTCATCAGTTTTACAAAAATAAATCTGCGGTTTCATAGAAAAGTGCAATACCTACGCGGTCAAAATGTATGAAACAGCAGATTTATTTTTGTAAAACTGATGAAAAATTTCTGCGCTGGGGGTCTAGAATGATATGCTGAATTCATGGTTACAGTTTGCGCACTGGATAAAAACTTTTCCTGTATATTAAGCATATTTTTCAATATTTTTACAAAAATCATGTAAAAACATTAAAAAATATAGAATATAGTGGCCCATCGGCATCAGGAGCAGGGTCCAAGATGTCGGTGGTCAGGGCTCTAGAGAAAGGAACCTCCTGACTATGCGTGCCGTGTCTAGGAGTACTGCTTTCTGAATCAAGCCCTTGATCCAGCCGCGCAATGAGAGCCTCCTGAGGTGTTGGTCGAGGCTCTTCGGTATTAGGCCATTTACTGTAACGATTATCAGTACAATGATTGCTGAGTCCACGTCCCACATGTCGACAACCTCGTGAGCTAAGTCAAGATACTTGATTTTCTTATCTTGCTCAGCTTTCACGAGATTCTCGTCATGAGGGACAGCGATATCAACAATCATTGCACGACGTTCTCGTCGATCTATCACCGCAATATCAGGCTTATTGGCTACAATAGTTCTGTCAGTGATGATAGATCGATAAATCTTCTATACACACATACAGATAAATAAAATTGGAGTGTCTGTTTGTAAAATTAAAATAACCGCTTTTTACTAAATGCATAAAGGATGTATACACGGTACATATACCAATATATATATTTAAAAAAAAAACTGTCTGTCTGTCTGTTTGTTCCGGCTAATCTCTGAAACGGCTGGACGGATGTTGACGCGACTTTCACTGGCAGATGGCTGATGTAATAAGGAGTAACTTAGGCTACTTTTATTTTAGAAATTTTATTTATTTTTATAAATGTATACTTTTTTGTTAAAATCCACGCGGACGAAGTCGCGGGCACAGCTAGTTATTAAGAATTTTGTTATTTTTATGAATAAATTGTTTTTTACATACATTGAATTCTCTTTTTAATCCACAGATCAACAAATCAAAATTCAAATGGTACCTCTACCGAAAAAAGTAACAGATATACCAACTCGAAATTCAAAAGCTACACAAGAAATATTATTCATAACAGATTTAAAACCGCTTTCATACAAATCTCTATACATTAAAAAAACATCGAACAGACAAAAAAGAAATTTAAAAAATGAATACGAATACTATTTTAATAACAAAAACAGTTTCTGGGACCCGCTAAAAGAGCCAATTATTAATAGGCTCGATGACAGAATAAAAGATAAAGATGCAAAATATATACTAAGTAAAATTCAAGCGATACCTTATGCTCCAGTTTACTCTGACGATAATTTAAATTTGGAAGACAGAGAAACAAATCTAGATATCTTAAAAGATGGTGAAAATGATGAAGAAGTCTTGGAGCTGGAGAAGTTTTTAAGTGAAAGTCGGAAGAAGAAACCAAACAAAGTTGACCGGATGATACTGTATCCTAATTTGAGCGAGGATGAGTTGAGGATGTTATCTGATGATCCGAGACCTGTAGAGAAGTTTGATGACGAGCTGGCTATCGGAAATCAGGTGAGTTTTTCGTTTAGCGTATCGATAGCTAAAACTGTGAACCCCCGTCTGTTGAGATTGTTCTTGCTTCGACCGACTTGGGTTCGAAGTCTACTTAGAGATTTCCAAGTCGGCCACAGTAACACGTGCCCAGGAAGGCTCTCAGGTGGATCAATCAGGGGTTTTGAAGGGGTGTAGCACCAAATTACAGAAGGACCATGTCGTATGAGAAAAAATAATAGTTTAAAAAACTAAAAAACACGCTTTAAAAACCAAACTAAAAAGGAGAAAATAATTTAATTCAATTATAAAGCGTGGGGTGCTTTTTGAGGTATTTTTATAATCAATTAATGTCAAGCACCCCACACTTTTTAATTGAATTAAATTATTTTCTCCTTTTTTAGTATGGTTTTTAAAGCGTGTTTTTTAATTTTTTAAACTATTATTTATTTTCTATTTCTTAGTTCTGCTAACTACAAAAACGTGATTTTTTTTTCTCATTTTTTTTTAAATTATTGAATTGTCATCGGTCCTCGACAAGATTACAAAGTTTCAATGAAATCTGACCGTTTAAAGTGGGTCAAAATCGCGCTCAAAGGAGTCGGTTACATACAAACATACAAGTGAAGCTAATATTAAGCGTGTAAAAAGGTTTTACTTTTTAACACATGGAGCACATTTTTCAGTTTTTGTCCGATCAGTTCAAGTGAAAATACACTCGGACGTGCGGCGCCACTATCGCCCGTCCGTGACCAATTAATTGCGTCAGCGTATGGGCGAGAGGCAGGCTGGCAAACTTAAACAATTCAAACCCTTTCTACCACGCACACAAATGTTTGCCTACCCGTTGTGGGGTTAAAAACTATCCAAAATTCCTATTTCAGCGCATGCGCATGCGCAGTGGTAGACCGCGAATTTCAAATTTTCTTACGTTTTTGCAATTTTCAGGTCAGTGTCAGGTTGTATCCTGATCAAAATGTGATTTGCGAATATAACAGGTACGTGTTTACAGAACTAAGTCATTAGAATGTCTAATATATCTCTTATAAGTTAGATTTGTTCCACAAGCACTTTTCCATAAGAAATTTGTTCTTATGGAACAAATCTAACTTAGAAAGATGTATTATTGATTCTAATGATTATAAATCTGTAAATACGTACATGTTATAATCGCAAATCATATTTTGATCAAGTAACAAGCTGACACTCACCTGAACATTGCAAAAAACGTAACAAAATTTTAATTTCGCGCTCTACCACTGCGCATTCACCTTAAATGCGGTAGGTAATACCTATCTTAAAGAGATCGGTACGTAACAAGGATATTACACCGATTTTTGAAAAGTGTCTTAATTAGATTCTAGAGTTCTAATAAACCACTAAAAAAACATATTTTTATTTAATCGATTAGTGCTAAATGTTTTACATTTTCAAATGTCGCGCGTAATTTGACGAAAACGCTGGACGCAGTGGACGCCATATTGCTCTGTGGGTATGACGTCAGTTTGCTATATAAACAAATGCGCTGATATTTTATAGTATAATTGTTTATAATAAAAAAAATGAGTTATTTTTCTACTTATCGTTGTTTTGCTGTTCCTAAATGTGAAATATTATTTAAATAAAAATTACTTTAACTACGAAAATAATAAAAGTACAACGATGATCGGAAGACTGATACTGTACAAAGGCGGACTTAATGCCTGCCTATATTTTATTGTTCTGTTAAGAAATTCTTAGTAGCTCGGACACTCGGCTCGGAATCTCAATTGGTAGTCTGTTCAATATGCTCTCCCGCTGTTACAAATGACTTAGGACATAACTGCCCACACAACATAAATGTTATACAGGTTCAAAATAAATTAATTGGAGGAATTTCACAGACATGATGTGCATCCATATAAAATCATGAAAACGTAAAAAAAAGTATGATTTTTTTAGCACCTGAGCTTTACCTTTCAAAATATTCGAACACATGTGATATTTACCAACCCGCACTGGGCCCGCGTGGTGGATATCAGCCCACTCCCTCTCTCTGAGAGAGGCCTGTGTCTCATCAGACGGAACATAACTGATTGTTCATGCTAATACAGCCTTATCTTTTTAAGAATACAATAAAAAAAAACATTAAATGACAACATTTCTTTTCAGTTCTACAAACTCGACGTCAACAAAGCTACCGGAGCGATTCGGGAAATCACTTTCCCCGACCATTCTAACTTAAACCTTTCTATTAACATGTACTATTACGTAGGAAGCTGCGGCGACAACCAAGACACCACCAACCGCTCCTCAGGCGCTTATATCTTTAGACCAATTAACAACAACCCAATTAAACTAACAACACAGAAAACTGAAGTAATCAACGGCGATCTAGTAAAAGAATTCAGAGTCAATCTTAGCCCAGCTGGCTTCATAAACGCAAAACTATATGACAGTCTCAACTTTATTGAGACAGAATGGATCGTAGGACCTATACCGATTACAGATAAACTAGGCAAAGAATACGTTATCAAATACGAAACTAATATTATTAATAATGGTGAATTCTACACTGATTCTAATGGCCGGCAGATGTTGAAAAGAAAGCTAGATTTTCGTCCACAATGGAATTTAACGTTAGCAGAACCTATACCAGGGAATTATTACCCAGTAACCAATGAAATATATATAGAGAATGAAGATAAGAGACTAACAGTTTTGACTGATCGGTCGGAAGGAGGGACCTCGTTAGTAGAAGGAGAAGTGGAGTTAATGTTGCATAGAAGACTGTTATGTGACGATGCTTTCGGCGTTGGAGAAGCATTGAACGAAACAGCAAATGAACTTGGATTAGTAGCTAGAGGCAAACACAGAATCATTATAGGCAAACATAACGATAGTATAAAAAGGAATGTTCTAGGCATGCATTTGAGCCCGACTGTCCTATTCGCAGATGCAACAAATATAAAATATAATGATTGGTTAAAAATGAATAATGAATTCGGTTGGTTGGTTAAAGACTTGCCTAAAGGAATTCATCTGCTGACCTTAGAACCTTGGGACTCAAAGTTGTTGATCAGATTTGAGAATTATCTAGAAGATGGTTCGATAGTAGAAGTGAATTTGAGAGATATTTTCAAAAATATTGAAATCAAATGCTTGAAAGAGACTATGTTGTCTGCTAATATGTTTGTAGAGGAATATGAGCAATGGGTTTGGAAAAAAGAGGGTAGTCAGGAAAAAACTGAAGAGAAAAAGAAATTAGTTGATAAAGACTTGAAAATTAAAATCAAGCCGAAACAAATCAGGACTTTTATCGCGTGTTTTGAACGTAAAGACAAATCATAAATTGCGATTCATCAGTAGGTCTAAGCTCCAAGGTATAAAGTTAACCTTAGTTTTTCACGCAAAAAAGAGGGCTTAAACTTAACAAAAATAATACTTTTTACTACAAATACAGAAAGTCAATCCAACCAATTTTAGTATAAAAACGAACGCTTAGTTTATTAATAGTCAAAATGTTATTTTAAATCAAGTCTTTTCCGCCATTTGCTTCAGAGGCCTAATCTCTAACACCGTCAATGAAGATACGGACCCGGCCGAAAATAGTTTGAGGTGAATCTGATAGCCGATTTATTAGTTTTTCGAACGG
This sequence comes from Antitype chi, assembly GCA_947359405.1. NCBI lineage: Eukaryota > Metazoa > Arthropoda > Insecta > Lepidoptera > Noctuidae > Antitype > Antitype chi. Next base: position 2,046,920 of record OX375837.1, read on the forward strand.
GCAAACACATCGGGAGTAGGAACAAACAATGATATCTTACCTTTAAATGCGTGATCAGCGCTCAATATTGCCAATATAAATGACGGGTAATTGCCTGTCCAGTGACGCGGCGCAACGCTAGTGACGTAACTAAATATATATATATATGTGTATCTCTTTCTATCAACAGGAATCGGTATAGGTCTTTCCTGTTCCTGTTCTTTGTTAGGTAGCAACATTCATGGTTTTCGTTGTTTTTGAGTGCTCTAATGTTCGTATATGACGCGTCTATTTATAATACGTCATTGGGGACAACTGTCAAATCGTCGTGTCTTTCATTTTTAGTTTCGGACGCAGTACTAATCCTTTGTTCGTTAGTGATACATACAGAGTAAGAAGCGCCCGTTAATTCGGCCGAAAGTAATGACTTCGTGCTTAGCCCCCCCAGAATAGTAGCCCCCCAGGTCAAATGTTAATTTTATGATGATTTGACATTTCCACAACCCCAACACGATTTTTGTTTAATCAAAATCAAAAGTCATTTATTCAAACTAGGCTGAGAGTCAGCTTTTTTTGAACGTCAAAATAAAATTACATAAGACAGTCCCCCCAAAACGTCCGCCCTTCACCACTTCCTAGTACTTTAGCTGGGAAGAAGAAGTAGCGCAACAAACTCCCCAGCAGCACAACTGTCTGTTAAGTTAGAAGAACCTGATTCTATACAATAATAGGTAATTCAAATTTCGAAACACAAAAAAAAAACATTAAATTTGCCATATGTCAGATAGCACACGCCAATATACCATCAAAAATTGAAAACTAAAAATAATAAAAAAATGAAATAAAACGTAAACAGAACTTCTAATCTAAATAAAAGCCATACAGTGAAACTGATAACAATAATTGTTTTATTAAAAAGACTCAACAATCGAATTTTATGCTCCACCTCGATCTTGACCTCTGTGCCCCAAAACATGCATCAAAGGTGACCTCAAGACCAAGGTAAATATTTAATTACCTTCATTTAGTGACACGAATAACTAGAAAAATAATCGAATAACCACCTTTAGATTTACAATGATAAATTTGACATATCTTGAACGTTATATCAATAAACATATTATAAATTAAAGTCGTTTTACGTGTCTGTATAACCGCGTTGCTCTTCAAAACTACGCAACCAATTTTGATACGTTTGTCACGAAATATAGAGAATTAATACCGGAAAGTTTATGTATAATACATTAATATTAAACTTGCATTTAAGAAATCAAATGTTTTCTCAAGTCCTACAAACCGTGCGAAGGAACTAAAATAAGAAATAGGTTTATATTTGTTTTTTTTTAAGTGTATTATGTTTATAGATGATAATAATAATATTATACTATGTTCATATGTTTTGTGTGATCTAAAAATGATAAACCAAATAAATACTTTTATAATTTCAATTGATTTTGTAGTTTTATTTATGTGACACTAAATGCAAGCAAAGCGTAACCTAATGGGGAAGCTCCAGGTTGGCCTGTGAATGTCAGAATCACCCCTTAACAGAATTATTTTTTCATGAAATTGTCATTCAGGGGGATTAAATGAACTTATATTAGAAAATTGAATTGATGTTTTTAATGATTAACTTAAACATAGGTGTGTCAGCGAGAAAATGCTTTATGCCTTCGGAGTACCAGGCTATCATCACAGAATATATACCCGAGCAGAAATAAAGCTTCATACTAACGCTGTGAGTAGGTATGCTATTACACGCACAGCTATGCGTGCGTGACGTGTCACTGACAAGGCGCGGGGGGCGAGCACCGGCGCCCGCTCGCGTACAAACCGGTTTGAACTAGCTCAGTAAGAGGACGAAGTCAAGGGCTGCTAGCGGCAGCGATGCGACGCGGACGTTTCTATTAGTTTTTTTTTTAATTGTTTTTCAATATAATAAAATAATAATAAGTTCTTTATTTTCTCTTCCACAAACAAAACAAGTAAAAACGTAATACATATAATTAAAAGAAACTGAACTAGTACTTAGGACATAATTATTTATAGTAATTTACTTATAGGCAAAAATATTTTATTTGTGGGAGAGTGGCGCCTAAACTAAGCCGAAGCCTGTATTTTAGGACACGAGCACCCTAATTGCGTAACACGCGATTAATCATAATCGGTTTAATTTTGACAGTTCAACAATATTCATTGCGTAATTTACGTGGTTGAGCAGACACATTTTTCGAACATATGAAGCAATGGTTTAGCCATCTGTTTCAAAACGAAACAGATTAAGATTAATCGTGAGTTATACAATTAGGGTGCAACCCCACCAAGCTAAGTAGCTAAGTAGCTTGTAAGTACAGAGATGGAGCATAACAATATTAAGTGCAAAGAACACATTTCACAATTTGGTGTTGACATTGCATGTGACGTGTGCGTTACCCCAGCCAGATGTTGTCGAAAATGGTAATTTGAATCTCATATTTAATTAGTTTTGCGGCTTCTGTAATTGTTGCGCACATTTTTAAATTTGTTGCGCTTATAGTTTTTTAATTATTTCACAAAAACAATTCCTGCTGGGGTAACGTTATCCCAGCGATACCTTTTTCTTTCTAATGGGAATATTTAAATAAATACATGCTATAAAATTAGTTGTCTAGATGAAGTAAATGTTGTGCCTTATTTTGTATTTGTTCTTTCATCGGTTGCGAAGTTATTCGAGATTTTGCTGGGGTAACGTTTTTGGTTTTGCTAGATCTTTGAAACGGTTAAGCGGATTCTTATCATATTTTGTACATGACTTCTTAGGAATTAGTTTAAATTTGTTCTGCAATAAAAAAACCAAAATAATGCATAGTTTAAAGATTATTTCATTAAATAGAAAAACACTTCAATTGGTTCCAGCACTCTCAATAAGAGGTCTAAAGACTTACTTTAAACGTTATTTTAAAGCTTGTAAATGCCTTCAAATGTATGTGAAGTTTCATTAGTATCCTGTAAGTATTTAACAAGTTATGATGATATTCAGTTCTTCACGAGCACGGTCTTGATGCGCGCGGTGTTATTTGGCCACTGGATTGGATAAATGAACTGAATGTTATGTCAATAATTAGTTGTTCAGTTCAGTTGTATATCAGTAAAATTTCAGCGTAGTACATTGGATAATTAATGAGATAATACGATTAAAGTAATTAGGAAGTGAATGACCGAGGTAACCCGACCAAGTTTAGGTGGTTACGAAAAAGCGAAATCGCAGAACATTATGCTATCTTTTGAAATGTTTAGTATAATACACCTTACAATTTCGGTACAGACGCGTACACTGTTAAATACATAATAATATAATAATATCTGTACTATGAAAACATTATTATTATCTTCCAGTTGCACATACTTATCAAAAATCACCGATATAACATGTCGTTCGGTGGGACGCGGGAAAATGTGATATTTGAAATGAGACAACAAATCAGTAGGACTAACTGTGAGCATTTTACTACATTGTGATATCATTTAATATTACCTTTGATCTGTGATTTTAATTGATATAAGTAGGTATTAGTAGACATACGTAAGTTTAGAGTTAACTGAAAAAAGTCATTATATATAATTTATTGTCTGTGATCATTACACATTCCAATATGTGTATATTTAAATAAAAACTGTAACTGTGTACTGTGTATACTGAAATCTATAATTTTAATAAAAAGTAATAGAAAATTTCAAAATAGCAAAATTACTATCTGTAATTTGAATCTGTGATTGTTTTTAAGTATAAGTTTATTAATACTTTAAAAGTTCAGTTGAAATGATTATTTTACCTGTTAATAAAAATTCTTTAATAAACATGTAGTTTTTTTTTAAACTTGTGTACATGTCTGTACTAAATTTGTAACACTATCCTACATATTTTAGAAGGTACCATAATGTTCTGCGATTTCGCTTTTTCGTAACCACCTAAACTTGGTCGGGTTACCTCGGTCTTTCACTTCCTAATGACTTTAATCGTATTATCTCATTAATTATCCAATGTACTACGCTGAAATTTTACTGATATACAACTGAACTGAACAACTAATTATTGACATAACATTCAGTTCATTTATCCAATCCAGTGGCCAAATAACACCGCGCGCATCAAGACCGTGCTCGTGAAGAACTGAATATCATCATAACTTGTTAAATACTTACAGGATACTAATGAAACTTCACATACATTTGAAGGCATTTACAAGCTTTAAAATAACGTTTAAAGTAAGTCTTTAGACCTCTTATTGAGAGTGCTGGAACCAATTGAAGTGTTTTTCTATTTAATAAAATATCCTTTAAACTATGCATTATTTTGGTTTTTTTATTGCAGAACAAATTTAAACTAATTCCTAAGAAGTCATGTACAAAATATGATAAGAATCCGCTTAACCGTTTCAAAGATCTAACAAAACCAAAAACGTTACCCCAGCAAAATCTCGAATAACTTCGCAACCGATGAAAGAACAAATACAAAATAAGGCACAACATTTACTTCATCTAGACAACTAATTTTATAGCTAGTATTTATTTAAATATTCCCATTAGAAAGAAAAAGGTCTGGCTGGGATAACGTTACCCCAGCAGGAATTGTTTTTGTGAAATAATTAAAAAACTATAAGCGCAACAAATTTAAAAATGTGCGCAACAATTACAGAAGCCGCAAAACTAATTATCTATGAGATTCAAATTACCATTTTCGACAACATCTGGCTGGGGTAACGCACACGCATGTGACTACGGTAGGTATTCTCGTAATCAATAAAGTCAGTAGGTACAGTGAAATATAGCAGAGGAGGTGCATCCAAAGGGTGCGATCCCTGTATCGTCTGAGGAAAATTTTGCCCGCTAAGACGAAGACCATGCTTGTGCAGACTTTAATTTTTCTATCATCGACTATGGTGACGTGTGCTACTTCGATTTGAATGCGGTTTTGCTAGATAAGCTCGATAGACTGCTCAATAATTCCTCCTAAAATATGACCATGTGTCGAGCTATAATGAGGTATAAATAATAGGAATTATTGGTCGAGGTATAATGAGCTCAAATGGATGCCCATTCGCCAAAGAAGAAGTCTGCGCGCTTTGACTACGCTTTTCTCCTTTCTGAACTCTCCTACACCTCCATCTTATCTTGTGTCTCATTTCCAATATCTATATTCTTCTCACACTAAGAATCTGCGTTCTTCTAACAATCTTCTTTTACTCTGTCCTTCTCACACTTCCGACTTTGTTCATTCTTCCTTTCATATTCAGTCCATTCTTCTTTGGAATGCGCTTCCTCTCGATATAAGGACGGCTACCAGTCGGTATGCATTTAAGCGGAAATTGCAGAGTTATTTTCATAACGAATAGCGTAGAGTCATCTAAATTCCTCTTTCCCTTGAGAATGTATATTATATATTATATATATATATATATGTATATATAATAGGTAAATATATATTATAGTAGATAATGTATGTGTATTATAAGTATATAAACTATTTAAGTACCAATCTTATTTATTATTCATTATGATACAATTTGTATGGTTTTTTTTCAATCATTGTTCCTTTCAACCTAAGCACCTGCCATCTAATCTCTTCACCACCCTTGGTTGACTGGTAGAGAATGCCTAAGGCATTAAGTCCGCCTTTGTACCTTTTTGTGTGCGAGAAGTATAAATAAATAAATAAAGAAGTATTTAGTACGGTAGTATCCAAAATAATTAAGATGGCGATAAGATTTTCGCCTAAGAATGATTATTTATTATTGTTATGGTTTACCTACCTACCTATATTGGCGTATTATTGTTCGTCGCCAACTTATTTGTTTCGTATTTTGGTTTTAGGTAAGTACTTGTACTAAAGTATGTGCTTCTCTATTAAGTCGTCATCTCGGTAGTTAATTAAGTACAGAGGCCAGCACATCAAGCTACCCCAATCTGTCAAATTTCTTTGATAGATTTTCATCTTTATAACATTAGCATTTGGTTCATCTTCAATTGGGAAAATGTAACAGTTTGAGGTAGCTTGATGTGCTGGCGTCTGTACATCTATGATGTGAGTGAAATAAAACAAAAAAAAAACAGTTAACCAAAAAACTATATTAATACAACTTATCTTATCAATTATGAACGTACATTATTATTCATTATTACTTTATATATTTTATCCTTACATGTTATAAAACAAAGTCGCTTTACGTGCTTGTACGCTGAGATCTTTTAAAGTATGCGACGGTATTTAATGCTGTTATAATATAATAGGTTAGGTTATAATATCTCACCTTCACCAACAATGTATTTCTTGCAAATAAACATTTGATTTGATTTGATTTAGACAGAGTGATTTAAGAGAAAGGTTTATATGTATGTATAATACATCGACCTCTATGCAGGCGAAGCCGCTGGCTAAAGCTAGAACTAATATAAAATATGAAGAGTTTGTTTGTATGAACGCGCTAATCTCTAGTAATAACAGTCGGATTTGAGAAATTATTTATGCATTTGCTAGTCCAATTTTCGAGAAAGGTTTTACACTATTTAACATCACGTTGGGATCCTAAGGAGCCGAGCATAGAAAAGTCAAGGAGGTCAGGGGGATGAAATAAACTATATTATATATTACTCAGGAGTCATCTGGAACATAGTGCTGTCATATGGGCCCCACATGAGGCTAAGTACTCAGTGATGTTGGAGCGGGTCCAGAACAAATTCACGCGTCACATGTACAAAAAACTTTATGGGGTATACCCATTGTACCCTTTGATGTACTCCACTCTATTCGTACTGGGTATGGTGGGGTACAATCAACTCGGTGTGCGACGCGAATTTACACTAGTATCGTACTTGGTGAAACTGCTCCGAGGCATAGAGCACAACCCGGGAGTGTTACAGCGGTTGCACTTGTACGTACCCGACCGTTATGTGTGGAGGCGACGGCCCCCGCCCCTGCTGGTCGTACCATCAGCCAGGACCAACTTGCTGGATAAAACCCCTCTGACTCGAGCAATTCGCACTATAAATTACATTCAGGTCGAATTGGATATATTTACATGTTACTGGAGTGAATTCGCAAAAGTACTATTGTTTATATTATGTTACAAATAATGATTTTGATGTGTGCTATAATTTTAATTTTGCGTGTGTGACTTGACTATCGCATTAGGTTAAGTACCTGTAAGGATAGTTTTAAGGCCTTTAAATAAATAAATTAATATATTAATAATTTTTTTAAAGGAAAGGGCTGTGTAGCACATGTTTTTATGCCCAGGTCGGCTTAAAAAATAGGCTATATAATAGATGTCAGTGTGATGTGTATTGTATGTGGCGTTGTAGATGCCGCCGTATTAGCCCACAGGATTTTATCGCACATTGGATCTTCAACGCCCTGCTTGACGCCGAGAGTTGAAAATCGAACACTGTGTTTTATCGACGCGCTGCTCCCTGTTTGATCACTCGGGCTGCTCCCTGTTTGATCACTCGGGCTGCACCCTGTTTGATCACTCGGGCTGCACCCTGTTTGATCACTCGGGCTGCTTCCTGTTGGATCACTCGGGCTGCTCCCTGTTGGATCACTGGGGCTGCACCTTGTTGGATCACTCGGGCTGCACCCTGTTGGATCACTCGGGCTGCACCCTGTTTGATCACTCGGGCTACACCCTGTTGGATCACTCGGGCTGCACCCTGTTTGATCACTCGGGCTGCACCCTGTTGGATCACTCGTTTTGCACCCTGTTTGATCACTCGGGCTGCACCCTGTTTGATCACTCGGGCTGCACCCTGTTTGATCACTCGGGCTGCACCCTGTTGGATTCTCAATGCTCGGTTCAATACCGAGAGTTAAAAATACATTGCACAAAAAATCCCACCGCGATTTTACTACGCCCGTTGGAATGTGTGCTTAGTTATGTAGACTGTATCGTTGGCCTAGGGGTCGCAAGTACTACACTGTTGAGCATGAGGCCTTGGGTACAATTCCTAGGTCAGGTAGAGTTTTCGGAGTGTTCTAGCTGTGCAAACTCAAAAAACTCAAAGCATTTATTTCAATTAAACCATTTACAGGCACTTTTGAACTGTCAAAAAGTCGACCAGTTGGAAAGTTGAAGCTAGTTGCCCATTCCAAAACGTAGATCTCTATGGAGAAGAACGGGCAAGAAACTCCATGGACACTCTTTTTAATCATGTTAGGTATTACAAAATCTTGGGAATATTATTCTTGTTGCTTCTATATGTGAGACAATGTAAAAAAAAAAACAATTCTAAATATAAAATTTAAAATTAGCCATGGAAGTTAGGAGATGACCAGTCTCAACCGACGGCGCCCGTTCACGAACTTGACGCGTGGATCAGCACCATCCAGCTCAACCATTTTGTAGGGAACCGAATGATCCAACACACGCGCCACCATCAGCGAGACATTTAAGTGAGCATGAGCCATTTTCTGATTCAGCTAGAGTACTTGACAAACAAGTGGTAAGGTTATGTTAAATCGAGATTAGAAGCTATCTTCTGATATAACTAACTACAAATGTTCTTATCTGTTGTGGTCTAAGAGTTATACCTTCATTTAAAATCACCACAGGCGTCGGCTTCATCGAACCTCCTTGATCAGCACTGAATTCTATGTTAGTATGATTACCATAAGCTTCATTAAAATTCTTCACGAATTTATCCGTATTCCATTTTAAAGGCACGTGGTCCTGCAACCACATATGGGTAGACAAAATGGTTTCGCTCGCTCCAGTTATCATAAAATCTTTAAACAGCTCTTGAATAAAAACTCTTTTGTTACCGTTCCTAACCACATCAGATTTCTCTAAATAATTCTCTAGCCTCAATAACAATTTATCGTTCCATTTTTCTAATGTCAACACATGCACCCCGACCGGCAATTTCATTTTTAAACCTGAATATTCATTCGTTTTGCCAAGCCAGCCATCGTAAGTTATATTATAGTAGGACTCATGGATTGACGAAAAAACTGTAGGTTGCAACTCCAATTCCTTAGCGAACTTCTTCTCGAAAACTTTGTTCGGTCGGTAATCTGCTTTTGATATATATATATGATGTTTTCCGCGAACAATAAGACCTTTGTCATATTCTGTTTCGTTGAGCAGCCCCCGCATCCCAGTGTCGTCTGTAAAGATTCTTCTGTGTAGCATCATGTCAACGCTGCCGTCGAGAAGACAGGTCCCGCCTTGAGCTCTGTCGGTAAATATTGAGAAACGAATGTTCTTTCGTAAATCTTCTATGTATAGTTTTGATGTCACGGGGTAGACGTTACCTAGAATGTGAAAGGAGATTTGATGATTTTGTAATAGAGTTGCCTTATTTTTCATGGGACTTAATAGTACATCCTTACTTAATATTATAAACGCGAAAGTTTGTAAGTATGGATGGATGGATGGATGTTTGTTACTCTTTCACGCAAAAACGGCTGAACAGATTTAGATGAAATTTGGCACACAGATAGATTATAACCTAGATTAACACATAGGATACTTTTTATCCCGGTAGTACGTTCCCGCGGGATAATTTCCGACCTCCACGCGGGCGGTAAGTTGAAAATTACAGCCGAGGTCACCCGAGCCGTAGGCGAGGGCTATAAGAAAGCAGAGGCTGTAATTAACAAAGCGCATGTACATAAGTCATACGACGTTTTATAAAATATTTGCGAGGAAATAAATAAAACTCGGACCTTCTTAAACTAATAAATCTTTAATCACTTGTTAAAGCAGTTAGAAAAATTTGAACAATTTGTAAAATCGATTATTACGTTGCCAGTTGGCATTTTTAATGTTGTTAAGTTATTATTATTAGTTACAATTTCACCAGTCTCTCTCTCTCACTCTCTTGAGTGAAAGTAGGAGCAACGAGACCACAGAGTTCTGCAGTCGGTGGCGGCGATGGAGGCGGCTGCGGCGGCGGCGACGATGGTGGAATGTACGCGTGTGTGCTCGTAGATGGTCGAGACTCAACACTTGGCTCCAAATTTATATTCCTTGTAATGCGGGAGCTAATTTCTTCTTTATTTCTCATCGAGTCATCTATGTAGCCCTCGGCTACACTGTTTGACCGCCACCCTCCGTGGCATTTTAGTGTCAATAAGTTCGCACCTGTATCGGCGAGCAATGTAGCCGAGGACCTTCTGAAACTGTGCCCTGTGTATTCATGTGGATCATCCAAATTTAAGAAAGTGGCATTATGTTTCGGTTTTGCACCAAATTTTATTTATGCCAAAGGGTTGGCTAGTGCATTTTCCATTTTGGTAATTTTGAAAAAATCTGTTAGACATCGCTTTTGTTGAACGAAGCGCTTCGTATTTCTTCACTATGTCGTGAAAAGGCCCCTGTATTGTGAACGATCTTGGAATTTTATTTTTTGTGTTTTTGACCTGGACAAGAAGAACCCGCCCATGGTTCTCGACATCATTAGTTGTGATGTTTAGCAACTCTTGACGTCTACATGCACCATTTATGCCGAATATTAATACAACCTGAAAAGAGATAAAAACAGCGTACAAAACACCTATATTGTAAAGAAATACGAAAGTGAAAGAAGTTAATAACAATAATTTAGTTTCAACTGACCTTTGTTGCCAAATATCGGTAACCCGGAGCTTCTTTTAGGAACCTCTTGACATTGTCAGCCGAAAATACTTTCAACTTTTTACTCACATGGCCACTTGAGCGTCTTTTTACAAATGCCAGCAAGTTGGAGTATGAATTGATATCAATACCATGTTTTGTTTTCACAGTGCTTTTTAGCATTGAATAGTAGCACCACAATAAGCTTGACTTATATTTTTGAGAAAGTTCCATGAAATAGGCTAAAAACACCATCTTTGATTGTTTTCCATAAGATGAAATTTTGATACGCTTGTAATCAGAAAAGTGGTCAACATTTTATGTATAAAATTAACTTTGGGAGATAAAATATAAAAATAAACATTTAATTATTTAATTTAATTAGTTTTGACAATAAACAACCACAAAAACAAAAAAATATTAATTTACTTTATTAGTAATACTGGCTGTTTTTGTGCTTTTGCCTTAAAAAAAAAAGCGCTGATGCGCGCGCATGGCTAATTTGTGAACGAGTAAAAATTATTCCGCGCGCTTTTCTTTTCGCTGTATTGTTTTTATTTGAAAATGTCGTCAAGTAATGATGAACTTATTAATTCAACACCGCCAGATGTCTCAGAGGCAGCAAAAAAGGCTACTCTAAGCCTCTTGCCTGAAAAATCGACCGATAGATACTCACTTTATTTATACAACGAGTTACATAATTAACGCAAGACCTCATACAACCCAATTAGAGTACCTATTGAGTTAAAAGTATAATACGATGACCAAAACTATTCTTTTTTAAAGCTAACTGATGTTATTAAGAAAAACGTGACGACCCAAACATTACTTTACGCATTTAAAATTGAGTCTTATATCTTCTGTCATAAGATTGAATTTTCTTTGGCTCAATCAGAGGTAGGTAATAAAAATACATAATTAAAAAAAACTCATATTAAAACTTACTGAAATCGATTCAGTAGTCAATTAGGAACAAACTACTTTCAGGTCTTGCGTCCATTCTGTTACACCTTGTATAATTACGATTCTGGCATTGGGTTCCAAAATTTGGCACTAGTTGCAGTTCTGTCGGTCTTACGCCCAGGTTTCGTACAAATTTGCCCATCATTCTTTGTTCTAGCGCTCCAACATGAGACTGAGATGACAGATTGATTGATTAAACACATGCCAAAAAGTGATAGAAAGAAAGAAAGAAATTTATTGTGACTCGCACAGGAAGATCATATACTAAAAGTACTCTTCCAAAAAATACCCAAATCGCTTCAAGTGTGCCTATAAAATTTGAAGAGTTCTCTCTATTTCTCCAGGATTCCATCATCAGATCCTGACTTGATCATGGGACCACCTGGGAAATATACCCTTTCAAACAAAAAAAAAAAAAACCGAATCGGTCCAGCCATCTTCGTGTAATCGGGGAATTCAAAACCTCCTCCTTTTTGAAGTCGGTTAAAAATAAACACAATGGTACAAAAATTATAAAAAAACAAATTTCTCGGAAGAAAACAAATATTTAAAAAATAAATAAAACAGAAAGTCCTGCACGAGGCCAAAAGGCTCCTACCTAAGCATGATGCTGCGACATTTAAAAAGTGTCTGATACGTACTAGCAATCCCGGCCTCTCCAGTATCCACCACCGGCGTATAAGTAGCTCTGGCGTCTCTCATCCTCTTTATCGTTTGCCTTCCATTGCTGTCCGTGAAGAAAGCACCGTTATTTTGAACATTTGTCACGTATCTCACGAACATGTCTTTGCCTAAATTATCTTCTTTTGGTATAGGCCCTACGACCCAGTCCACCTGTAGAAAAAAAAAATGTTGGAGTTTTTGGCGGGATCGCGTTGGAACATGTCGCACGAATTTTCTTTTTCATGAAATTTAGTGAAATAGCGAATTAAATTGTATAATTTTGGTAGTGAATTATTAAATTTAGTTACCTACGTGTGAGTGCACAAGTGTAGTGAAGGTGAAAATAAGTGACTAACGTGGACTTTTCGTGCTCCCCCCAAAAACTCATATTAGGTTGTTGTAAAGTTACTACCGCTTTACAATACCTTTGACTTGACTGACTAAAGGTGACTGTGACTGTTTTATAACTTCGTGCCCGATATCGGGCTATTTACTTGATCGAAAAGAAAAATTACTTGACACTGGCTAAATGCACAAACTGTGCGAAGCCAAAACCCAAAAAAAAAAACATTGTTAATAAAATTTTAGAGGTTTGAGGAATAGGTTGTAAAGTACACTCATCCTCTATAGTCCAGGGAGGATACTCCGACCAGACTGGCGTTGTCCCAACGATAGATTTTTGATAGATTTTTTTGGGAATAATATTCGGCTGCTTAAGGCGGTGATTTCTTGAAAACGCTCGAAAAGGTGTTTTTATAAACCAGTGTATCTCTTTAACCGTAAATAATTTTGAAAGCAAAAAAAATATTTGATATTTTCAAGAAAGAAAAGGTATTTATTGTGACTCGCACAGGAATATCACTTTATGTACTAAACTAAACACAAAAACGACGTGGACAAGGGACGGAGTGGATCGGAATGCATGCATTTATACTACTTGCGCGGTAAACTCTGCTTGCGCGATGCAGGATTTTGCATGACGTCACTTTTATGCGTAGTTCATATGTAGCGATATAGATGCCACTACAATATTAACATAACATCCCATTTCTTCCCGTGGGTGTCGTAGGAGGCGATTACGGGACTTACCTACTAGAGAATGGGCAGCAGCGTTCTCTATGCATTTTACCACCATACTGCGATCGCCAACCCGCCTGCCAAGCGTGGCGATTATGGAAAACCCCCCCAAATTGAGGGAGGCCTATGTCCAGCAGTGGACGTCTTTCGGCTGATTGATGATCACGCCTTGTTGACCCGAAATTTTGAACAGAGTTGTACCTTTTAGTACACTAATTTTGCTCTTTCAGCTTCAATCAAGTGGGTCTTTCCAGCACTACCCCATACGTTGATGCAATACTGAATTATTGATTGGCAAAGCGCTAGGTAAACTTGTTGTAGTGTGTCTGTGGGTAGAAAGTCTCGTAGTCTACGCATGGTGTGAATAAGTTTTCTAATTCTGCCAGAAATTTTGGATAAATGGTGCTTAATGGTTAGGTGGTTGTCGATAAGAATTCCGAGGTATCTAAGAGAAGAAGTACGTTTAAGAGGAGGACAGTTGCAAGGGAGAGAAGAGATATTAGAAGAACAGTGATGTAGTTGGAGTTTTATTTATTATTTATTTATTTATTTAATACTTCACGCACAGAAATGTACAGAGGCGGACTTAATGCTAAAGGCATTTTCTACCAGTCGACCTTTGGGTGATGCAGAGACAAACAGTGGTAGGTGCAATTATGTAACTCGTGTTTTGAATATTTATTCAAATATAAGTAAATATAGGTACTAATATTATTATACTCATACATATGATATAAATACTTAATTAAATATAACCAAAAATAAACATACTTAAATACACATTAATATAATAAAACAAATAAGACAAACAATGGGAAAACATTATCGTTGTGAAGATACTGCCAGCTTCTTTTGAATGTGCTCGCGAACTTTCACTTTAAAGGACAACCGGTTGGTTGCCATCCTGATTTCCAAGGGAAGCGCATTCCACAGAGAGATAGACTGAACGAAGAAGGAAGAGTGAATAAAGTCTGTACGGTGAGTGGGACATTGAAGAAGGCGATTGTTAGAAGAACGAAGATTTTTGTTGTGGTTGACACAAATGTACTGAAAGTGAGGGGCTAGATAGCTAGGGGAAGTTGGAGAGTCAAGAAAAGAAAACAAGGTGGTCAACGCCCTTTGCTCTCTGCGCTGGCGAATGGGCAACCACTTTAGAAGCGACCGTTGCGCAGAGACATGGTCATATTTACGCAGATTGAACACGAATCGACTACTGGTGGGATAGAAGGGACGGCTCTAATCCTATTGCCATCAACATCAGCCTAAAATGGCGGGAACATTTGGGACACAGGCTTCCTCTCTGTGAGAGGAAGGGGGCCGTGATCCATCACGAGAGTCCGAATTAAGGGTTATGGGCAACGAGCGATCACCCAGTGTTGAGATGTGTGATTAGGCAGGAAAAATGAAATTTATAGACTGGAGCTGTAAAATGCGTATGTATTCCGAGAGAACAAAGTAATGACAAAAAAAATATGTAGGTAGACATAAAACTAATTCACCGTCACACAAAACGCCTGATCAAATCTTCAGCGCATTAAGTTGCATGAAGTTAAATAATAGTATGAATGTCTTGATAGGTAGTTTCAATATCTAAACACCCAGTGCGGGTTGGTAAATGTCATATGTCTTCGAATTTCTGGTTCTAAGACATGCCGGTTTCCTCACGATGTTTGCCTTCACCGTTTTGAGAACAGTAGTGATTAAATAACAAATTAAAGCCGTTTCTGGATTCGAACCTACGACCACAATAGAAAAACCCAGAAATATTTTGCCTGACCTGGGATTCGAAACCCAAGACCAGCAGGATCTTATTTTCAGCAGTAGCACTTGCAATCACTAGACCAACGAGGTAGGCAGTGTTTTGCAGTAAGAGAACATTCTAGTAGTCAAATTGTGACCACTATAACAATCTAGTAACTATACTTGGACGTTTAATCGTATTAAGTAACTTGACGAGTAAAGATTTTCCGATTTTGCGTAAAGAACGAATGATAAAAATGGTTTAATTTTAATTTCGTTATAAAACTTTAAAAAAATCGTTTGTAACATGTGGAATATAAGAATATATAACAAATTCTACTATTTTTAATAATGCATATTATAAAAGTCCATTATTTCAAGTTCATTTATTCTTACACCACCTCACTATCTTTTTTTGTCATAAACTGGTAATACCCCTTTAACTGTCAAGTTACTGAATACAATAAAATTAAAATTCCAAGTAAGTCTAATATAAATGTCGCCAATGCAAATTATTTATATTAAGAAAATTACTAAACAAACCTCTATGGTTGGCAGACCTTTGTACAATTTAAAAGTTAAGCCCGCATAATTTGAATATCGAATCTGCAATTCTTGAACAATGTCAGATTTCAGGACTTTTGCGTCGAAGAAGTCTGTAATTAATACAGGATATGGGTCGATAGGTCTGAAGATGTATGCCCCAGGCTTTTTCTTTACTGAATCTAGCTTTTCTGGGTCATCAGACACATAGTAGCACATTTGAACGTCGAAAGTGATGTTGACGCCATTGGAAAGGACTATGTTTGATAATTTCCGATTGGTGTCAAAGTTTATTTGGATGTACTGTAACAAATATAATTGGGATTTTAATCTTTGTATACATAATGTTCTGAGCTTGGGGTTCGTGACAATTAAAAACTGCCAACATAAATAAATTACCAAAAATGACACTTTAATTAAACACACTAATTACAAAACACAATTTCACTACTTGATCACTCTAAATAGCACTTGAAGATCGCTTATGATGTTCTCGCCTGTATCGCTTGTTCAATACTGCCGGGTCTTGATCCGTTCCGACCTATAATAGGGCCCTAGGAACTTTCGAGAAAAGTCTACTGTAGAAGCATCTAGAATGTTCGAGTACATACCGGCCCCGACTGAATAGATGTTGATAGTTCTAGAAGATTCTGGTATCGAAATTTCAAGAAAAATCTTGACTCAATTAATTCGATACTAGATGGCGCTAGTGGTAACTAATTACTTTAGGTTTAGCGCGTAACAATAATTTAACATCACGCCTTGCTTACTTAGGGTTGCGTAATGGTGTACCTACAGTACAGCCATATTTTATCAGTTATGTTTAATTCACATGTGAGATAGACTGCTGAATGTTTTAGCTTCACGTATTAATACAACGTGTAACATAATTACGGGGAATCTAGTCGCGGGCTCCAACTCACCGGTGGGCCTGGCTAAAAAGCACACTGTCTCACCAGGCATCGTGTCCGACAAAGGTAGCATCAATGATGAGCAGTTATACGCTAGTCTACACGTACAACGTTATTGAGTGAGATGCAGGATAGACCATGGGTTTGCCCCTTTGTCAAGGGCCGCTCGTATTATTAATAATAATATGCCGACGGAAGATATTTGCGATGACCTGCCGAATTATGCATCAGGAGCACAAAGGTGCATTGAAGAAGGCTTTATTTGAAATTGTAATTTTTTTTTATTTTTTTTTTTATTATTCAATTTTATGTTAGTGTATAATATAGATATAAATAGTTTAATATGTGTGTATAACATCGTTTTGGGAAACTCTTAGATGTTGTACTTGTTGGTGTTTATAAATAAATAATATTATTATACTAACCTCATTTTTAATGAAATTATCACTAGATTTAGAACTGTGATACCCAGACTTCTCCATCCTTTTATAATATGTTTCAAAGTCGAAATAAGGTGTAGTGCTCACAACAGGCTCTGTGTTGTCCTCATAATAGTACTCTATGAACGTAGTTGCAGTGGGTGTCGTCGTGGGGTCAGTTTTGCGTGTGGTCATCACTGTGGATGTCGTTGTGGTGCTACGTGATGGTGTTGACCATCGAGTGGGGCTAAAAAAATAAAACATAATATAACATTACGCTTTAAAAAAAGGCAAAGGATTTATGTCACACTAGTTTTTGCCAGCGGCTTCGGCCGTGCGGAACTTTTATCCGCTATTTAACTCCCTTAGGGGTTGAATTTCGAAAAATCCTTCCTTATTCCTTATTTACATTATAAAGGGAACCTCTGTGAAAAATTTCAGTTTTCTAGGTCCAAGGGTTTGGGCTGGGCGTTGATGAGTCAGTCAGTCAGTCAGGACATTTCTTTTTACACGCTTTGTATTAGCTTCACTTGTATGTTTGTTTGTATGTTTGTATGTAACCGACTCCTTAGAGCGCGATTTTGACCCACTTTAAACGGTCAGATTTCATTGAAACTTTGTAAACTTATCATCGAGGACCGGTGATAATTCAATCATTAAAAAAATAATTGAGAAAATGAAAAAAAAACACGTTTTTGTAGTTAGCAGAACTAAAAAATAGAAAATAAATAATAGTTTAAAAAAAAAAACTAAAAAACACGCTTTAAAAACCAAACTAAAAAAGGAGAAAATAAATTAATTTAATTAAAAAGCGTGGGTTGCTTGACATTAATTGATTATAAAAATACCTCAAAATGCACCCCACGCTTTTTAATTGAATTAAATTATTTTCTCCTTTATAAGTTTGGTTTTTAAAGCGTGTTTTTTAGTTTTTTAAACTATTATTTTTTATTCTACCAATAGTAGTAACAATAGTCCTGTCACTGATAAAGTGATAATATACATGTTGTAAGGGATACGCTTCCGAAAACGAAGACAGGCGATAGGGCTAGTGATTCTCGATATAGTACCATTTTTTTTTTCTTTATTTAAGGAGCTTGGTCAACAAGACTTAGTCGCTCCGTAAGGCTTTCTTATAATATAAATAATACAACATTTTATAAATATAAAGTTCTTACAAATTAATTTAAAACTATCTTCTGCGGATACCAATCCGCACAAGTTTATACAATAACTTCGCTGTGTCTGACAAGGGAAATGCTAAAATATTATTGCATCTTCCTACCTCTTTAACATCAACACCGAAGTGTATTAATAACTCAGCTCTGAGATCTTCATTCCGGGCACACTCCACCATGATGTGAAGAACGTCTTCCACTTTCCCACATTCTGTGCAATTATGGGAAGGAACTTTCTTCATTCAATATGCGAAGTCGAAGTCCAGAGCGAAGTCTGAGAGCTGTCACAATTTCTGTTCTGCTTAACAATATAGTACCATCAAAAAATCTAGGCCTTTTTTAATTTTTACCTAATTATTTTTTTCATTTTTTTGTACACTATTTGAGATTAAACACATTTAAAAACGACCTTAAATCCAGGCGGTAACTTTAAGTTTAGGCATCCTTTGTAAAGCGCCGCCAAAATAAAATAAGTAGAAACATTATAGAACTGTCAAACGTTTTAAATTGATGCAAAATAACCAATTTAAGGTGACAGGTTTTTGTTTTTTTTTTCCTTTATTTTTTTATATTTTTCTCTATATTTTTTTTTAATTATTGAATAGCCATCGGTCCTCGATAAGTTTACAAAGTTTAAATAAAATCTGACTGCTTAAAGTGGGTCAAAATCGCGCTCTAAGGAGTCGGTTACAAACATAACATATAAGTGAAGCTAATATACAGCGTGTAACAAAACTAAATCACTCACGCAGTCCTAGCAGTACTAGAAGACACGTCAAACTTTCGAGCGTTAATATCATCATCTTCTACAGGAAAGCTTTTTATAGGCTGCGGTTTGTCATAATCACTGTACAACTCCAGCTCTTTAGCCTTACTGCTATTCACTGACTGTATTTTAGTAGAACTCTCGATCGCATCTTCAAAGTATTCATATTCAGGAATATCATCTAGCAGCGATTTGTCATCAATCTTCAGCGTATTCGTTTGCCTTGTTAAATACTTCTTTTTTTTCGAGTTTTTGTTAAGTTTTTTGATAATTGATCTTTTGTATCTAGTTCGGAGTTGAATGCGGTCTATGTAGTATGATCTGTAGCCCATTGGCGGTAGTTTCTCCGCCATGAAGACCAGTTCATCTTCTGTCAGGAATTCGTCCCTACCCGGGAGTGTCATCACTAGATCTGGGATTGTCATTATTGAGTGGTTTTGTTTTACACCTGAAAAAGGAAATCAAATATACAAATCAATAAAATTTAGGTGTCTGTGTGTAATGCCGAAAAAACAGCTTTTTTGCTAAATGCATATGAAAGTATATACAGTACTTATAACAGAAACAAAAACCGGTCACGTGCGAGTCGAACTCGTGCTCCGAGGGTTCCGTACCTACCCATTATACCGCCATAATAAAAAAGATATGGGCAAATTTAGATTTTCGCGAAAACTTACCAAAATTTACCTTAATTTACAAATTAAAAAAAACCTTTATTTGTGCTGTAAGACCTTGCTTTTTGGCAAATTTTGTGATTCTAGGTTTCGGCACGTTTGGCGCAATGGTTAAGCGATTGACTGCTGCGCTGCGCGTCGCGGGTTCGATTCCCGCAATGAACAAATATTTGTATGACCTACAAGTACTTGTTCCGGGTCTGGCTGTTTGTGTACGTGATTTTAAATGTTTGTAAACGCACCCACAATACAGGAGAAATTCCTAGTGTGGGGCAACGTTCTCAAAAAAAAAAAAAAAGATTGGGTACTTCCGGTTGACCTAGAATTGCTAATTTTGGTTAAAAACAAGGTCTTATAGCCCAACTAAAGCTAAAATTCCGGTTAAAATTGGTACTTACAAGTTTACGCGAAAATCTAAATTTGCCCATAAATTTTTATCGTGTTGACTCAGGACCTTGATTTTTATACACCTAATAGGGACTATAGAACTCAGTATCTGGTATTAATTTCAACTTACTAGGTCCACCCGTTCCTGAGAAAATCGGTGGTGACACACGGACAGACAGACGGACAGACAGACAGACGGACAAGAGAGTTATGTTATAAGGGTTCCTTTTTTAACTTTTGTGGTACGGAACCCAAAAAATATGTTTAAAAAAATTGTATACAGTCTGTCTGTCTGTTCCAGCTAATCTCCGAAACGGCTGGACCGATTTCGACGGGACTCTCTTTGGCAGATAGCTGATGTTATAAGGGGAGTAATATAGGCTATTTTTTATCTCATTCACATTCCCGTGGGATAATTTTCGACATTCACGCCTGATCGACCGACCCGTGCGGCTACCTGGTAGTACTTAGCCCAGTTACCACTAGGCATGGGTAATATCGCTTTTACACTGTATCAAATCGTATCTATGTATCGGTTTAGAATATCGGATATCGTATCTATACAGGGTGTCCGGTAATTAATGGATAACCTTGAAATGGTTCATGGTAGAACTAATGGCCATTCAGAAAAAAACATTTTTGTTTGTAATTAATCGGTAAAAAAAAAAATAAAAAAAAAATCAACTGACTTCCGAAAGAACACTACAAAGTGAAAAATAACTTTAATTTCAGATTGCGGTGACAAAAAATTAAAATACATATCCATAGACACCGACTTCCTAAATTAAAGTTATTTTTCACTTTGTAGTGTTCTTTCGGAAGTCAGTTGATTATTTTTTTTATTTTTTTAACGATTAATTACAAATAAAAATGTTTTTTTCTGAATGGCCATTATTTCTACCATGAACCATTTCAAGGTTATCCATTAAATACCGGACATCCTGTATATTTCAGTATCTATATATTTACTGAATCAGTGTGGAACTCGGAAACGAAAGTGGTACTGTGATTTTTAGGTTTCGGTTATGTTCGATTCATTAATACTACATACATGCATGTATTTTATTTGTAACTGTATGTACATACTCGAAATCAGTGAATGTATTTTTGGTAGTGTTTATAATACGACACTGAAATTGAAACTAATGCAGTCGTTTCGATTTTTTAGATTTATATTTTAATCAATTATTTTATCAGTGAATTGAACTTTCCTTCATACTTTTCTCAGGCTTAGGACTGACTGAATTAAGTACTAATAAGCGAATAAAGAAATTCGAATTACTGAATATCATAGATCATGCGATACCATATCGGTATAATGTGTAGTTCTGCGACTCATCGCGCTATATTCGCGGATATCTGATATATAGATTCAGTTCCGTCCGATATATGGATATTGGATATTGTGCCGATACATAGATATTGTATCTATATACGATTTGTATCGCCCACTCCTAGTTACCACAAACTTGGTTTATATCGTCACATCCACGGCAAACTTACGAATCTGCAGTTTTAGTAAAATCGATATTTAGATGAAAAACTATACTTATTGTGGTACTACCACCGTGGCAACGAAACTAAGAAAAACGTTAGTAACGAAAGTACCACTTTCGTAAATTTGCCGGGGTACGAATAAATATCTATTAACTTCTACGTATGATGATGTAAAGTTACGAATGTGTATTTATTTCTGATCCTAGTAAAAATTGACAATCCTTTGATAATATCTTTAAAAAAAAAGAACTGTTTTGAAAACCAAATCTACCTCGGTACCTTTTTCACACCTGTTAATAAAAAAAGTTATCATTGATGTTTGCTTTCAAAACGCTCCCCTGTATAATGCATTTTCTGCAGATTCGTAAGTTTGCCGTAGATATGACGATATATTCAGCCTATTATGTTCCCACTGCTCGGACACAGGCCTCCTTTCAGTGAGAGGGCGTGAGGCGTAAGCCACCACGCGGGCCCAGTGCGGGTTGATAGATGTCACAAATGTCTTTGATTTTTTTATTATAGTACATGCCGAGACATTGTCGCAGGGCTAACCTAAACCTAGACCTAAACTTATATGTTTATGCAGGTAAACGAATTTACCTCATATAATATGTACACTCACACTATTATACACTCTCACTCTATTACACACTCACGCTCACACACACCCAAAACCCACCCACATAAATCACACTAGTGCGCTCCTTTTTGAATTTTGTATTTTCTTTTCTCGTTTTTTATTTTATTTTTTGTTCTGTTATCAATTGCATAGGTACTCTGTGTTATGTTAAGTGGAAGTGCGGAGTCACCTAACACAAGCATCTGATGAACCTAGTCCACATTTTTGCATACAAACTTCGGTAGAGTTTTACTCCACTGTCTGACATGGCACATCCAAAGTAAAATATGATATCGTTTTGTCTCATTATTAATATTGTCTGTACGGAAACAGAATACTAAAATAAAAACCCATTAAAAAGTTAGGAGCCAACAAAGATTCGTTTTTCTTGCTAATTTTACTTAACTTTGGGCGTGTTTAAGTAATAAAAGAAGTGTAAAATCTCCAAAGCTAAGTCGGTACCGACAAAGTTCAATTATCGAAAAGTTCAATAAATTTTATTGGTCATTGATTTATGCATTGGCTTTTTCATAAAACCCGATCTTCCAAAGGACTTTTCTTAATTTTGTTCGTGACTTTTTTACTATAAATGATCCTGCATCTCACTCAATAACGTTGTGCGTGTAGACTAGCGTATAACTGCTCATCACTGATACTATAGAGTAGGCTAGGCAGATGATGATATTAAGAACTTCAATCAACTCAGCCCAGCACAGTCTACTGCAGGACATACACACATCAAAAAAAGTTTGTGATCACTAGCATAAGCTGATATAATTTTTTAAATTGAACTTTATCAAGAAAAATTCTTTGTTGTGTGTTTTCCTTAAATAGAAATACCCTGTTTGAAATTAAAAAATAAAACAATTTTTTATGTTTAAAAAAAAAATAATTGAGTAAAAAAATTGATACAAAGAAAAAGACTGTTTAACCAAATTTAAACAACAATTTATTAATAATAGGTTAATATTCAATATAATATAACTCTTCCCCTGGCTCGAACACATGCGGTGATCCTCCTGGGCATGCTGAGAATCAAGTTATCCAGCATTTCTTGGAGTAACCTGTCCCATTCTTGAATAGCGGTTTTCCTGAGCTTTTCACTGTCTGGGGACGTGGCTGACGGGTCCAAACAGAGCATCCCACGCGTTCTCTATTGGGTTTAAGTCAGGCGAGCCGTCAGGCCAGTCATAATATAATCTACCGTAACAAAAAAGATTTCGAAGTGATCGCAAACTTTTTTGATGTGTGTAGGTCTCACTGAGGCTACGCCACAACACTCTGATCTCCACCTCCCACATCCAGTCTGTCCCAGCCACCATCTAGCTGAGGGGCGTCCCACACTACGCGTGACTTGAAGACTCGTCTGCTCCAACGGCCATCAGCGGTCCTTCGACAAACATGGCCAGCCCACTGCCATTTCAGTTTGCTTACTCTGCAAGCTATGTCACTAAGTACTTAACAGTAAAATATGTTACTTACCTTTTGGGTCAAACACGCTGTATATTCCTCTAGCCACGGGTAATCTAATTGGGATGGTTACCGGCCAGGCTACAGGATTGTAAACCACAATCTGTAACAAAAATATTGTGAGTCAGTTCTTATTAGACGCTTTATATTAACTTCACTTGTATGTTTGTATGTAACCGACTCCTTAGAGCGCGATTTTGACCCACTTTAAACGGTCAGATTTTATTGAAACTTTGTAAACTTATCGAGGACCGATGACAGTTTTGTACTGATTTTTTCATTATGTGGTGGAGAAAATAAAAGTTTTTATTATTATTTCCTTTATTCAATTAAATAACACATATAAATTATATTTTTAAATATTAGTATACAAATATAAAAACATTTAAAAATATAAAAAATAGTAGCCCACCGGTATCGGGAACAAGGTCCAAGCTACCGGCGGTCAGGGCTCCAGAGAGAGGAACCTCCTAACAATGCGAGCCGTGTCCAGGAGTACCGCTTTCTGAATCAAGCCCTTGACCCAGCTGCCCAACGAGAGCCTCCTCAGATGTTGGTCGAGGCTCTTGGCTATTAAGCCATTGGCTGTAACAACTATCGGTACAATGATCGCTGAGTCCACATCCCACATGTCGACAACCTCGTGAGCCAAGTCAAGATACTTGATTTGTTTATCTTTCTCGGCTTTCACGAGGTTCCCGTCATGCGGTACCGTTATATCAACGATCATTGCACGCCGCTCTAGACGATCCACCACCACTATATCAGGTTTATTGGCAACAATAGTCCTGTCAGTGATGATGGATCGATCCCAGTACAGTGTGACATGTCCATTTTCGAGAACTGGGTCGGGCACATACCTGTAGTACGGCACTTCTGATTCCACAAGGCTGTATTTCAGAGCAAGTTGCTGGTGGATAATCCTGGCTACTAGGTTGTGTCTATGCAAGTACTCCTCGTTAGCTAGACGAGAACACCCAGAGATTATGTGTCTGATTGATTCTCCTGGACGGTGGCATGCCCGACAGATGTCAACCGTGCCATCTTTCACAATAAATCTCCGGTAATTGTTCGTCATCATAACTTCGTCCATAATTGCACAGACAAAACCTTCGGTTTCCCCAAAGAGGTCACCGAAACGTAGCCAGGCTACGGACGCTAGAAGGTCTACATCGGGTCCATGTAGGGCCCGGAAAAAGCGTCCGTGAAGCTCCTTACTCTGCCATACCTCCATGCGATCTTTAGTGTCAAGCACTACAGGCTTGCGCCAGTTCTCTTTACCCAAGGAGAGCGGGGTGAGGCCCTTGTCCACCGCAACCACATCTCGATGCATCCCCACGTCGGTTTCTAGGAAATAATCCCTGAGACTGCATATCTCGCGATTGTGGAGAGTCTTAGCATTTAAAAAGCCTCGACCTCCACATTTTCGCGGGATATACAATCTCATTACCGATGACCGTGGGTGATGCATTCGATATGCAGTCAGCAGCGTACGGACCCTCCTATCCATGGCGTCGAGTTCGGTCTGAGTCCATTTGAGTATGCCGAAAGAGTACATCAAGACCGGCATGACCCAACCGTTGAAGGCACGCACCTTGTTTCCGCCTGATAAAAGACTATTAAATACTTTTTTCAGGCGGCCAAAGAAGCGTTCCTTCAACGATTGTTTCATGTCAGTAACATTGATGCCCAAAGCTTCCGACATACCCAAATACTTATAGGTTTCGGCTGCGGAGAGGGCTCTAAGTTTTATGGAATCCGAGAGTTGGGTTCCCACGGATTCCACAATCTCCCCTCTCTTTACATGCATGACCGCACATTTGTCCACACCAAAATCCATCCTGATGGCGCTACTGAAAGTTTCAGTTACTTTCAGTAGCTCCATCAGTTGCAAATTGTTGGGGGCAAAGAGTTTTAGGTCATCCATGTAGAGGAGGTGAGATATAACCTGACCACCTCTCCTCAGTCGATAGCCTATACCTGAATCCTCCAGCAGTGTGCTTAGAGGATTCAGGGCTAGGCAGAACCAAAGCGGACTCAAACTGTCGCCCTGAAATATGCCTCGCTCGATCCTTATCGGTTCGCTATTCCTCTGGATATTTCGACATCCTGGATATTGAAGGACCGTCCTCCATTGTCCCATACATGACATCAGGAAGGTGCGCAGAGTTGTATCTACTTTATACAACTCCAACACCCTCATGAGCCATGTATGTGGCACCGAGTCATAGGCCTTCTTGTAATCTATCCAACATGTCGAAAGATCCTTTCGGAAACGACGAACCTGTTGGCTAATGGCCATATCAATGAGGAGCAGCTCCTTAGTACCGCGGGACCCGTTCCGACATCCATTTTGAGAGACAGACATGATGGAATTACTGTCTATATGATTGTAAATCTTAGCTCTCAAAATGGATGTAAGAACTTTATAGACCGTCGGTAAACACGTGATCGGCCTATAATTTTTGGGTTCCGCGGTACTACCTGACTTATGGAGCAGGTGGGTTACTCCTGTCGTGAGAAACTGGGGTAGCGAACTAGACTCTAAAGCAACTTGGTACTGAGCCGCCAAGCGAGCGTGCGATCTTTGAAACCATTTAATCCAAAAGTTGTGCAGCCCGTCCGGCCCTGGAGATTTCCAGTTGGGCAACGGACGGACTGCACGAGCTACATCTTGGGGGCAGATGGTAATAGCCCCCATTTCTGGTATTGGATCGCAGGCTCGCTCGACTTCCCGAACCCAATCACCTTCGGTGTGACTGACAGGCACCGACCAGATACTACGCCAAAAAGAACACATGGCATCATCATCCGGTAGGCGCGTGTCAGCCACACCTTGGTCTGATCGCTCCCAAGCTCTATATACCCACCTTTCATCACTTTGGAAAGTACGGTTCTGGGTGTATCGATCCACTCGCCGCTTATACCTACGAATACGGTTTGCCCATGCATACACTTTCTGCTTCAGGAAGTCGATGCGCTCTGTGACACAGGACATATAGTCTTGAGGACTGATATTAGTCCCCGAGAACGCCCGTCTCACAAAGCGCATCACTCGAGGGCGAGTATTGCCCTCCCTGAAGGAGATTAGTTTACCGATGAGCGCTCTGGCCCCACCAATACGGCGTTCAATTCTGCACTGCCAAGCTGGTGCGGCTGGTTTCGGTCGTGTAGCTCTTGAATCACTCGCGAATTTGACGTGAGCTACACGACATGCCGCTACAGCCGCACAGTACAGAATCGAATGAGTATCGGTGAGGTCTTCGCAGTCATCAAAATAGTTTGACAACTGCGAATCCAGAGCCGCCACCAGCACTCTATTTTTGTTATGCATGGGCAAACGAGGTAAGCGTGGTCTAAGTTCGGGTGACATGAACCGATATTCCCGAATCGCACCATCCAAAGCACTCCTCAATTCCTCACTGCACTGGGTACTTACGTTTGTAGCCCTATCATCAGTCCCCTCGTCAGTTTGATCTGTATTTAACTGTGGTGGTATTTGTGATTCCACCACATTCTGTAACGGGGGAGCGATGACATGGCTACTCTGCATTTCATTGCGTAGGCGATCAAGTACTGTGTCATCCAACATATGGTTACGCTGGATGACCCGCACCTGATCCGATAGTCGTTGTGATGAAACGTTGATAGCTGGCTCAAGCACCTGAAACAGAGAGAGCATCCGAACACGGTACGCGGTCAGGTTGTTTCCTCCCTCTGTAGCCCCATAGTATGAGCGCATGACATTCTCATTAATGGATCGTGTCCATCTCATGCGCTGCACACTTCCGCCGAGAGCTGGGACCCTATCAGAGGCCGGTGGGCCTCGAGGTCCTAAACATGTCGGCGGCCGGCGTCCTCCCCGTCGGCGAGCAGGTGGTGGCGTCGTGGGCGGAGAGAAATACTCGTCGCTCGAGCTCGACGCAACTACCGCGGCCGGTGTCGTCACAGCGCCCACAGTGGGGCTGGGTACCGGCGGCGGCGAGGCGGAGCTGAGCGACGAGTCCGGAGGTGGTAGGCGTGCACTTCGAGCTCTTGATCTCGTCAACATTGCATGTTTTTTACGTTTTTCATATTCCAAATTTTTGTTCCTTCATAGAAGTCTAAATTTGACAGCCGTCATTCTTCGGTTTTCTGTATTTTCTTTTAGTTTTTTCATGATAATGATGCTTTTTACTGTCGATTTATTTATGGTTTTATTCTGAATGATTTGTTGTGATTCTTGTGCTATGTAGCTCACAGGAATTAATAAAAACGGAAAATAGGAGATAAGATTTTTTATTACGTGTTGACGTATCAGTGTTGCTATAGTTTTATTAGTTTCTTTAATTCATTTAAACGTACATATAAATTATATTTTTAAATATTCGAACATAAAAAAAATTACATAAAAACATTTAAAAATATAAAAAATAGTAGCCCACCGGTATCGGGAACAGGGTCCAAGCTACCGGTGGTCAGGGCTGCTGAGAGAGGAACCTCCTCACGATACGCGCCGTGTCCAGTAGTACTGCTTTCTGGATCAAGTTCTTGATCCAGCTGCCTAACGAGAGCCTCCTGAGGTGTTGGTCGAGGCTCTTGGCTATAATTCCATTGACCGTCACGACTATCGGCACAATGATTGCTGTATCCACATCCCACATGTCAACAACCTCGCGTGCCAGGTCAAGATACTTGATCTGCTTATCTTTTTCAGCTTTCACGAGGTTCTCGTCATGTGGGACTGCTATATCAATAATCATTGTGCGACGCTCTAATCGATCTATCACCACTATGTCCGGCTTATTGGCAACAATAGTCCGGTCAGTGATGATGGATCGATCCCAATACAATGTGATAGTGCCATTTTCGAGAACTGGGTCGGGCACATACTTATAGTACGGTACTTCCGAGTCGACAAGACTGTATTTCAGAGCAAGTTGCTGATGGATAATCCTGGCTACAAGGTTGTGCCTATGTAAGTAGTCTCCGTTAGCCAGACGAGAACAGCCAGAAATAATGTGTCGGATTGATTCCCCCGGACGGTGGCATGCCCGACAGATGTCAACCGTGCCATCCTTCACAATATATTTCCGGTAGTTGTTCGTCATCATAACTTCGTCCATAATTGCAAAGACAAAACCTTCGGTTTCTCCAAAGAGATCACCGAATCGTAACCAGGATACGGACGCTAAGAAGTCTACATCGGGTCCATGTAGGACCCGGTAAAAGCGCCCGTGAAGCTCTTTGCTCTGCCATACCTCCCTGCGGTCATTAGTATCTAATACTTTAGGTTTGCGCCAGTTCTCGTTAGCCAAGGAGAGCGGGGTGAGGCCCTTGTCCACTGACACCACATCTCGGTGCATTCGCACGTCGGCATCTAAGAAGTAATCCCGGAGACTGCATACCTCACGGTTGTGCAGGGTTTTAGCATTTAATAAACCTCGACCTCCGCACTTCCGTGGGATATACAGTCTCATCACCGACGACCGTGGATGGTGCATCCGATTTGCGGTCAGCAGTGTGCGGACCCTCCTATCCAGGGCGTCAAGTTCCGTTTGAGTCCATTTGAGTATGCCGAAAGAATACATCAAAACCGGCATGACCCAACCGTTGAAGGCGCGCACCTTGTTTCCGCCTGATAAAAGACTGTTTAAAACTTTATTCAGGCGGCAAAAGAAGCGCTCCTTCAACGATTGTTTCATGTCAGTAGTGTTGATGCCTAACGCTTCCGACATACCCAAATCTTGTATGTTTCGGTTGAGGAGAGGGATCTTAGGTGTATGGAATCCGAGAGTTTGGTTCCCACGGATTCCACAATCTCCCCTCGCTTTACATGCATGACCGCACATTTGTCCACACCAAATTCCATCCTGATGGCGCTACTGAAAGTTTCAGTTACTTTCAGTAGCTCTATCAGTTGCAATTTGTTGGGGGCAAAGAGTTTTAGGTCATCCATGTATAGGAGGTGAGATATAACCTGACCACCTCTCCTCAGTCGATAGCCTATACCTGAATCCTCCAGCAGTGTGCTTAGAGGATTCAGGGCTAGGCAGAACCAAAGCGGACTCAAACTGTCGCCCTGAAATATGCCTCGCTCGATCCTTACCGGTTCGCTATTCCTCTGGATATTTCGACATCCTGGATAGCAAAGGACCGTCCTCCATTGCCCCATACACGACGTCAGGAAGGTGCGTGTGGTATTAGTTTTATTATTATTATTATTAATTCAATAATTAAAAAAAAATTGAGAAAAATGAAAAATAATGGAAAAAAATCACGTTTTTGTAGTTAGCAGAACTAAAAACTAGAAACTAAAAAAATAAAGCGTGGGGTGCTTTTTGAGGTATTTTTATAATCAATTAATGTCAAGCACCCCACGCTTTTTAATTGAATTAAATTATTGTCTCCTTTTTTAGTTTGGTTTTTAAAGCGTGTTTTTTAGTTTTTTAAACTATTAATTATTTTCTATTTTTTGTGATTTAACAGATCGTTTCGGAATGTACAACCACCATTTTTTTTAACGACAATCATTGCTGTGTGCCAATGACATTACACTTGTAATAAAACAAGCTATTGCCAGCGGTTTCGCCCGCGTGGAGGTCGGTGTATCATACATATAAACCTTCTTCTTCAATCACTCAGTCTATTCATTAAAACCGCAATAAAATCCGTTGCGTAGTTTAAAAGATCTAAGCGTACAGACACGAAAAACGACTTAGTTTTATACTATGTAGAGAAGAGATGGTAAAATTACTACGAAATAAAAACTGAAAAATAAATGCCAGTAAGAAAAACAAAACTAAGGATAAAAGTTTGACCGGTTGGCAGACTAGCCACGAGTTCAGATTATAATTCAAGACGAAGCGTAATTCTTTTACATTTTGACCGCGTAGGTAAGTATTGCACTTTTTTTATGAAAGATCTGTTTTTTTTTTTAAAGGAACCGCCTTATAATTTTAGGGCTAAAATGTCTAGATTGGTTGTACATTGTTTTATAGCTAATTGTTTTATAGAATTTCGTTTCACATAAAATATTTCTCATATTTTCGTTTCATAGAATAATCAATACGCAGAATATTTACTTTGAAGATTTTTATATCACTGATTTTTATTTCACATAAAGTTTAATGTTAGAATAGTCATATCATAGAATAACAAATCAAATATTATTTTTCCTTATATTGTTTATTATTAACATTTTATTATTGTTTATGTTTATTATTTTATTCTTATTATTCTTATTGGTAATTTCTGTTGGGGGTCTCAGTTCTAACCAAACCTACTGCTTGCAAGCTGCAAGCGAGCATGCAGCATGCAGCGTGCAAGCAAGCATGCTGCAGGCATGGTTTCTGTCACGGCTCCGGCGGCGGCGGTGGCGCTGCGGGGCTCCGGGGCGGTCGCACGCGAGCTTATCGTTGCAGATGGTATTCACGCTCACCACCGCAGCTTCAGCTTGCTGGCCGGCTTTCGATATAAAAATATAAGGACCAAATATTTTACGAATCATTTTACGGGAAACGAAATTCTATGAAATTTCTGTCTGCGAAACAAGGGGACACCGTATTGTATGCTAAATTCATGGTTACAGTGTGCGCACTGCTTCATTATTTTTCCTGTATTGTTGACGATAAAAATCATTCTACTTAAAAAAATACATATTTAAAGGCGCAGTTCCATGGTTGTAAACGAAAAAAAAAACAATAATAATAATAATAGCTTCTGTTGATAATTTCCTTGCGGCTTTCCAACGCACAATACAGGCATGTGTGATCTATTTTGTCTATGTAACGTCACAGGTTGCTGCAATACATTTGAGAGGACAATTTATGAGAATAATGATGGGCACTTACAAAGAACTGCTCTCCCTGTATGTTCCAACATGATGACATGTTGTGCTGGCAAGCGTAATAAATCAGTTTCTTGGGTGAGCTGCGAAGATTGCTGAAAAAAAAAAACTATCTTAGAGCTATAGCAGTCACAATAATGTAAGCTTTTACGATAATCGTCAAATATGCATGAAATCAAAATCATAATATTTTATTTCACATAAACCTGCATGGGCACTTATGAAAAGTCAGAAGCTAGGTGCACGGTTCCAATTTGTCGCTTCCTATGGAGAAGAACCGGCAAGAAACTCCACGGTTACTCGTTTAAAAATAATTGGCTTTTACAATACATATTTTCAAATTACAGTGATAATAGGTATGGGAGGACAGTGAAGGCCTGTCAATAAGTACCAGGTACTTAGAGGAATGAAAATACAGAATAGAAAGTAGTCTAAAAATCTAGTCTGTAAGGCCTACAACGTTCTCTCATTCACAATATGTAAAAGAATCTACCTATATAAAATGAACCTATTGGAACCAAGTGACATGATTTCCATGACAATCACTAATAATAAATAGTCGATAATGCAATGATCGTTGATATAACGGTCCCGCATGATGGGAGCCTCGTGAAAGCCGAGAAAGATAAACAAATCAAGTATCTTGACTTGGCTCACGAGGTTGTCGACATGTGGGATGTGTACTCAGCGATCATTGTACCGATAGTCGTTACAGCCAATGGCTTGATAGCCAAGAGCCTCGACCAACATCTGAGGAGGCTCTCGTTGGGCAGCTGGGTCAAGGGCTTGATCCAGAAAGCGGTACTCCTGGACACGGCGCGCATTTTTAGGAGGTTCCTCTGTCTGGAGCCCTGACCGCCGGTAGCTTGGACCCTGTTCCAGATACCGGTGGGCAACTATTTTTTATATTTTTAAATGTTTTTATATTCTAATAATAAAAAATGTAATTTATATATGTTAAAATAAAGGATAATAATAGTCGAAATAAAAATTGATGTA
This sequence comes from Antitype chi, assembly GCA_947359405.1. NCBI lineage: Eukaryota > Metazoa > Arthropoda > Insecta > Lepidoptera > Noctuidae > Antitype > Antitype chi. The sequence goes on from OX375837.1 coordinate 2,079,222, forward strand.
TAATGTCAAATAATGACGAGAATATGTCGGACATTGTAAAAAATATAAAAGAATAAAAATTAACATTAGTCTTATTTGCATCAAGTGAACGAGAACTTATTAATAATGTTATCAACTCAGTCTACTGCAGTCCATTGCTAGACATAGGCTTATCCTATACTGCGCCACAATACCCTGTGTTCCAGGTTCCGTATCCAGGCTGTCTCAGCCACCTTCTTAAGGTCATCGGTCCATCTAGCTGGGGGGCGTGTTACACTGGGTACGCTTGTTGCAGATACGCGGTCCCCACTCCAGGACTTGTCTGCTCCATCGGCCATCGGTCCCAGGAGCACGAGAACCGCAGAGAAGCGTTTTGTCGACGGAAGAGTTAACAAGTCTGCCAGCGGTGCGGGTTGTTCAAAAGAGAAACCGTCGCCAATGGCACACAGGCAACTGAGGGAACACGGGTGGGTTTTAGTCAGTAAAAGTCTGACACGGCTTCCCGCTCCACCTAGAGCGTAAGAAGTTATTTGACGATTTCCCATCCTTAGACAAAAAATGACGTATCCGTGTAGATAGTAGATAGTTTTGTACTGCCTTTAGCATGGCGATTGCAAAATCGAATGTGAAGAGAATATTCTTCTCTAGCGTAGAAAACTGTCTACAACGTCAAGAATGACGTAGGTACAATTTTTCTCCGTTTTCGTCAGTTTGTGGCAGAAATCTTTCCTCCGAAATAGTCTACATATAAAAAGACCTAGACACCGATTCGTTAGTTATTTTTTCGTCAAGGCCAGTAATTTTAGGCGGTGCTTTGTTGCTTTATTATATAACTAGCTTTTGCCCGCGACTTCATACGCGTGGACTTTAGAATCAAGTAGATAATCATTTTTTTGATAATATATAGCCTATTTTTTTAGTTAGACCTCTCGGAATACATCATTGGAAACTGCATTCAATTCCATGCAGTGGTTTTGCGTGATGCGGTAACAAACATACAGACAGACAAAAATTCTAAAAACCGTTGTTTTGGCTTCTGTTGCTCTAATAAAGACCCCCTATACTATTTTTTCTTCAATATCTTTAATGTACAGACATCGGCCTGTTACAATTTTATTATATGTATAGATATGGTGAAATTAACATGTTAGGGTCAAATCGTCGACATTATTTAAGATTTTATACAGAAAATTTGAGCGAGAATGGGAAAGAAATACTGTTAGAGAGCCTCCGGTCTCCCGGCAAATAAATAAGTTTTTTTTTTTTAATACTGCTCGATATGCTCCGACAGCCCAGGCGAACAATCAGCTGAACGCCCTGATTGCTCAGAGGCCAGATGTTGATATATTTGTGTATAGCAGTAGATCTATGTTCAATGTTTGTGTGAAGTTTTTTAGTTAAATTTATTATGTTGTTGGCTTGTTGCGCGCTTTGGTGATTACTGTAAGTGCAGCAAGCAATTGTTATAAATAAATAAATAAGCCCCTCTTACTTGAAAGCCTGCCGGTAGATATTCAAACACATCTGCTTGGCTAGAAGTGCTTTCCTTGAGTAGTAGTCGATGACGTGGGGCCTGCTAGCCCCCGAGATGATTGTGTGATCTTGTAGCACTCCTGAAATAAGTACTTAATTTTTAACACAATTCTAATGGAGTCAGCGGGCCTGACCGAAAGTAGTCCGAAACTTCTTAGTGAATCCTACAGCCAATTAACGAACTTTTTTGGACGGGCAAAAACATATTGGGAGTAGAGACAGCTGTCAAGTCGTGTTGTCATTCATTCTTAGTTCGGGCTCCAAACTAATCTTCTGTCCGTAAGTGATACGGAGTTGGAAACGCTCATTACTTCGACCGAACTACTTTCGGACGAGCCCGTAACTTAGTTGACGGAGTTAGAGAGTAGGCCCCCAGTTACGGACAGAATATGAGTTTGTGCCCGAACTAAGAATGAATGACAACACGATTTGACAGCTGTCCGTATTCCCGATATGTTTTTGCCCGTCCAAAAAAGTTAGTTAATTGGCTGTAGGATTCACGAAGAAGTTTCGAAGTACTTTCGGACGGGTCCGTATCTTCGGGGCCTACTCCCTAAGCACAAAGTCCGTCGTTGCGGTCGAAGTAACGGGCGTTTCCAACTCCGTATCACTTACGGATAGAAGATTAGTTTGGAGCCCGAACTAAGAATGAATGACAACACGATTTGACAGCTGTCCCGACTCCCGATATGTTTTTGCCCGTCCAAAAAAGTTAGTTAATTGGCTGTAGGATTCATTAAGAAGTTTCGAACTATTTTCGGACGGGTCCGTATCTTCGGGGCCTACACCCTAAGCACAAAGTCCGTCGTTTCGGTCGAAGTAACGGGCGTTTCCAACTCCGTATCACTTACGGATAGAAGATTAGTTTGGAGCCCGAACTAAGAATGAATGACAACACGATTTGACAGCTGTCCCTACTCCCGATATGTTTTTGCCCGTCCAAAAATGTTTGTTAATTGGCTGTAGGATTCATTAAGAAGTTTCGAACTATTTTCGGACGGACCCGTATTTTCGTTGACGGAGTTAGAGTGTTGCCCCCTGTTCCGTATCACCGTACAATATTTATCGCTTCCGTTTTCTTTGCGGTAAAGTGACGCAGAGAAAGAACACATAAAGTTGGGGGATTAAATGCGTCACATCCAAGCAAAATGGCAGACATTCGCGAGGCAGAACCACAAAGCTGGATTTCAGCGACCTCCGGAGAGGGATGTAGTACACTCGCAGCGCCTCGCGGTTTCACTCGCGTAAGTCTTCCGTGATCCCGTGAGAATATAATTATGTAGATATAAAAGGTACCTATTCTACGTGTTAATCCAGATCATGGTATTTATTACTACCTACCCACTCGTACTACTACAATCTGACTACTTAAGACTATATGTGACTTTATGTGTGTTATTGTATGTTATACAGGGTGATTGGAAGATGGGTGCAAAGCTTTAAGGCGAAGATAGTACAGACAATTTAGAACCATTTAAGCCATGGTTGTCTTAGACGAAGTCTTACCAAATATTTTTAACCAAATTTTTAAGTTTTTTTTCGGAAATTCTCAAAATTTAATGTAAACTGCATAATTATGGCCAAATTGAATGATAAATGAATTCATTTTTTATTTATTTAATTAAAGTAATGTGTAAGCAATCAAGCAAAACATGTTTTAGGCTTCTGTGTCATTAGACATTTTTTTTACAGACATTTAAAGCTCAGAAAAAATTAAAAAAATGTACAATACGTCTTTTAAACCTTATTATTAAACTTAAAATTTGGTAAGACTTCGTCTAAGACAACCATGGCTTAAATGGTTCTAAATTGTCTATACTATCTTTACCTTAAAGCTTTGCACCCATCTTCCAATCACCCTGTATATTACTGTTAATTGGACATCCTAATGACTTTTTATTTTATTTTGATTACCGAAATGTATTGTATTGTATTAGTTAATAATTCGTAATAATATTAGCTTAGTTAATTATGTGTTATTTATGTTAATTCAAATTTATGTTAATTCAATTCAAACTCAACAGCAAACCAACATTGTGCTTTGCAGTGCCCTGACAGGGTTCATGTACAAAAACCGACAGAATTGTAAAATGTGTGATGTGCATGAGAGCAAATAAATAAATAAATAATCCAGATCATGGTATTTCCATGTATCATATTTAATACAAATCCGTTTGGCCGTTTTAGCGTCATTAAGAAACAATAATCCAAGCACACAAGCTTTCACATTTATAATGTCAGTTGAATGAACACTGACCATGAATCCACATGATTTCTTCAAACTGTTGGTCATTGTTGCCGAGTTGGCCGAATACTTGCAAGTGTTTCGCAATCTGTGGACATGAAAGAACAATGAATCACTGAAAACGAAAAAATCAGCATTACCATACAACGTGGCAATGTTGCCAGCCTTTTGAGCACTTTTCCCGTTGACAAAGATGCGGACGAACTTTTTGCTGCCTTATCATTATTTTCTTTTTAACCGACTTCAAAAAGCCGGAGGATATCAATTCGACATGTTTATATATTTTTCTTAATGTACGGATTTGTAAAATTCTTTTTTTGTTAGCAAGGGGTTTATTCTAAAATAGCCCCATATAAATTTCATATAGATCTGAATATGAGTTTCGGAGACAGACAACGGAACTCTTCAAAAAATTACAGCAAATCAATTGCGATTGCTGCTATCGCATAAATATGCATTGTTTTGACCCCAAGGATGATGAAATTTCAAATTGGTGTGTACACTGTTGTGTGTTTTTATTTTTCTATACTTGTACATATTATTATTTTAAGACCGGTAGTTTTTAAATTATGTAAATAGTATGCAAATAAATGAAATATAACCCTTAAGATGAATCTAGTAGACATTTTTTCCATACAAACTTCAGGAGTGTAATTACTCCAGTGTTCGACAATGTACATCAAAAATTCAACATGTTTTTTCTCATTATTAATATTGACTGTACGGAAACAGAATACTAAAATAAATAGCCATTAAAAAGTTAGCAGCCAACAAAGATTAGTTTTTCTTGATAATTTAAGTAATAAAAGAAGTGTAAAATTTCTAAAATTAAGTCGGTACCGACAAAGCTCAAATATTGAATAGTTCAATAAACTTTATTGGTCATTGATTTATGCATTGGTTTTTTCATAAAAGCAGATCTTCCAAAAGACTTTTCTTAAGTTTTTGAATGATTCTGCATCTCACTCAATAACGTTGTGCGTGTAGACTAGCGTCTAACTGCTCATCACTGATACTACCTCTGTGGACACGATGCCTGGTGAGACAGCGTACTTTTTTAGCCAGGACCACCAGTAAGCTTGAGCCCGTGACTAGATTACCCTTGAAACCTTTCGTGTCGCAACAAAATCAAAACTCAAAGCATTTAAATAAAACCTTTTAAGCGTTACAGGCACTTTTGAATTATCAAGGGGTCAGTCAGTCAGAAACATGAAGCTAGTTGCCCATTCCGAAGCGGACTAGGTACATATGGAGCAGAACGGGATACTCTTTAAAAATTTTGGTTACATCTCTATTGTAAGACCATCATTTATAAAATTTTGTCTATGTACGAGTGTGAGTGTTTTGTCTGTGGTTGTGTGTGTCTTTTGTAGTGACAAACTATGAATATCCCACCGTAAAAACTTAGGTGAAGCGGCTGTTAACCTTTTAACCGCCAGAGTCTCCCACGTCAAGCCAAAAAATAATAAGGATTCCAAAATTTTATCGATGACTAATTAATCATTGCTTTTCGTCCCCTATTTTTTAAATAAATTTTTTCTCGTAACATCATTCTTTTATTTAAGTTGACCTAAAATATTGTTTTCTTGTCGATAGCCGACGGGGGCATGTTGGGCATGTTTTAATTTGTCGGCTATACCCGAAGGTGCGGTGGCGGTCAAAATATTAATCCACCTGACACTATTGCAAGCTCAGTTTAAACGATTAATTTTTTACAGAACAGAAAGGCAGTTGTCTAAAATTTGAGCTCGATTGAGCTCAAATTCCGATTCCGATTCCGATTTCCGATTTTGATCCGATTGGATCACGAAAAGCCGGTGGAAAATATATCAAAATTATTGACTACGGCGTAGCCAGAATTGACTAGGGCGCGGCAGCGGCAGCGTAGCTAGCATTGACTACGTCGTAGCTAGTATTGTCTACGGCGTACCCAGCATTGAGAACAGCGTAGTTTGGACTTTTATTAGATATTTTTTATTATTATTGTTACTTAAACGTCAGTCGTTTGATATTTACGACAAATATTGGCAGAAAACGCTCTGTATTTGGACAGCCGTTATTGTGTGACGTTTGTCCGCTTTATTATGTATATATTTTATTTAAGTACATAAAGGTTTTTTAGTAAATTAGGGACTTACAATTCAAAATTCAAATATTTACTGGGACAAAAAACAGGTTTAATAGTGCTCAGGAAAAATGCGTGCCTCAATGTAGGCACTTTACAGAGAGCATAAAGTTCGGTGGTTGGGAAAAAAATAGGTTTGTGTGGCATAATAATTATTTTTTTTTCAATATAAATTATATTCAATTCAATTCAGTTTTTATTTCAATAGGTATCTAAGCTTATTGTACCAGAAATATATGTTTCATTGTATTGTTACTAGGTATATGAAAACATCATGTCTCGGTTTAGCTAGTTACTTGCATTAGTCTGTAGTTAGGACATATTGGACAACCAGCTGCTTCGTCTTGATATATGGCTTTAAAAATCTATCTCATAATCTCTATCTTATCAATGGTTTTTTTATGGTATGGTACGAAAATGCTACGTCTATGACTTATTAAAAATACCCTTTCTCCATGTCAAAGTTTCATTCGCCACATCTTTAGCGCCCTCAGTAGCAGCGCAGAGGTTCGTAAGATTGCAGGTTGTGGGGCACAAATGAAAAAACTATTGGTTATAGGAGGAAGGCGCCGGTGTCTGTCACACAGTTAATACTTACTAGCACATACATCGTCGTTTACTCTATCTTTTTAATACCCGTATCTACGTACCTAAATTGTGTTTTTGTTTATGATAGATAAGTTGTATCCACATTTGTTACATATTATAATATAATTATTAACTTTAAGAACTGCCCTCTGTGCCTGTTTCAGTGTACGCAGTAAAGATTTACTAGAGTCACCCCAAGCAGCTATACAAGTTATGAAAGAGTACGTCAAAGCAGAGTAAACTATCTTTAGAATTTGAAAGTTAGTCGGCAGAAGATCTCAATTTTGTTAATAAAAATATTACTGTCCTGATCCGTGACACCAATGACCGGTTCTGTTCATTTCACGACATAGTACTGTCAATAATAACACCAAGATATTTTATGTTGTTAGATCACATTACAGCAACAAGAAGTGTAAGTTATCGCGCAGCAATTGCATGCAGTTGGTTGCAATGTAGGCATTGTAAATTACATGGTAGAGCTACAAAGAATTGTTGGCTGAAGTGCTGCTCTTCTAGCTAGATCACTGAGTAGACTGTATTTAGGAGAAATATTTCTGATCATCATTTCAGTCGAAATACGTCCACTGCTGGACATAGGCCTCCCCCAAAAGGGGGGTTTTGCCATAATCGCCACGCTTGGCAGGCGGGTTGGCGATCGCAGTATGGTGGTCAAATGTATAGAGAACGATGCTGCCCATTCTCTAGTAAGTGGCGGTCCACTTTGTCATAATTGCTTATGTATTTATTAAATAAATTACATTATAATTATATATATTTTAGTGGTATTTATTTTAGAAGTATGTATGTTAGTATGTATGTATATTCTCATATTATGTGTGTATATTTTTAAATTAGAGTTTAATTTGTAATTTTATGATTTCCCTTCTACTGTTATTACACGCGTTGTCTACATCTCTGTTATCTTCTCTCCTATCGCAGGTGTGCTGGAAGAGATTTCTGTAGAAATAAGCATTACATATGTATGTATTTTTCTGTTCCTTTCTTCTTGTCTGTTTATATGTGTGTGCATAAATGGTTAAATAAAATAAATAAATAAGTCCCTTAGTCGCCATATACGACACCCACGGGAAGAAATGGGATGGTGCTATTCTTTAACGTCTGGCACCACACGGAACAACTATATCTACAATAGTTATATCCAAGCCACAGTGCGGAAAACCTTTAGCGGCGAAAGTATAATAACATTATTGGTAATTATATTTTCGAGCCGTTTGGGGTTGAAACCCTCGGGCCGTGGGGTCCGAGTGCTCATGCTCTCTACAAGGAAATCTCCAAACGTCTGGTTGACACTTCCCGTGACCCAAGGGCTGGATTTTACTTTGGCCAGAGGCTGAGCATTGCTATACAACGTGGTAATGCCGCCAGTCTCTTGGGTACATTACCAGCCGACAGCGATGCGGATGAGTTTTTTGACGCTTTGTTTTAGTTTATTCGCTGTAGTTACTTATACCCCATTTGTAATAGCTTTAGAAAAAAGAGGCTCGTAGAAGCAGGAATGCAAAACATTTTATTTCAAAGTTAAGTTCTAACTTTTTTAGGTAGATTTAAGACAGTACTAAATACTGAGATAAACGAAGTAAAAGTAATGTTTATTTTAGATAATGTTCTATTTACAATAACATCTTCATCACACATTACAAACCTACAACAAAACGAATGAATGAAACAAACAATGACATGATGATTTAAATCTAATTAAGGTTATAAGAAAATAAAATATATATTTTTTACAATACTTTATTTTAAATAACAACTTACGACCCACAAAACGTTTGGTAAAACTTCGTCGTCATAAACTAATTTAGTTACTCGGTGTTTTTTACTCCTGCTTCTTTTAGGTTTTTAGCATTGACACTTAAATTTTTTGGCATAAATCGTAACTGCAACACCTTTAATATAATTTTGTTACGAAGTGTACATTAAAAAGAACCTTTTTTAACTTCTGTCTAATGCTATTGTAAATTGAGTATAGTTTAATTGAAATAAAAATACCTTACAGAAAATAATTAAAATCAAGCCACAGTGTTAACTTACCTGTAAGAATAAATGTATTTCTCTGACGATGTACTTCAAGACAGGTCTTGACGTGAACGCGCCCGAGCCGTGTGTATCCTTGTCGTACGTAAACGGATAGAAGTCATCCTGTTTCGTCGATAACTTTGGTCTGAAAATATCATTAGATAAATATCACAGATGACGGACATATATACAGGGTGTCCAGTAAATAGTAGGACATAGTGCAGGGGGTGACAGCTTGGATAAATACCTACCAAAAAAACATAATATATGTTCCGTAAAATGTTACAGATTTACAGTTATTGGTCATAAGCGATAAGAAAATTTTTCAGTGATTTAAACAAATCATAGTATTTCTTGAAAAAATCCTGTTTTTGATACAAAAAAGACTTATCAATGAGTAGAGTGTTAATTTATGAATAATTTGATGTAAAAAAAATACTAGAAAAGGATTTTTGGAGGAAAATTAATTTTTGGATGACTGTAAATCCGTAACATGTTGCGGAACATATATTACGTATTTTAGGTAGGTTTGACCAAGCTATTACCCCCTACACTATGGCTACGTTCCGAGATACGATAATATCGATTTGAGCGTGCTCACACTCGTTCCGAATTGGCGTGAGCGCGATAACATTATCCCGTGAATCGTCATAGATGACGTCATGACATGCGCCATCTTGCGATAACGCCGACCATGCGTAATACTAATATCACTGTGAGCGCTGTCAAAAATGACAGTTATGCTGTTTTGTTTTATGAATCGTTTCCTAACTATAGCTAACTTGGATATAGTGCGTTTGGCTAGAGTCGCCACCTAACCAAATAAGACGAAATTTGTGGTGTATACAAGTTTGATATGGTTTAAATAGGTTTTACCATTAAGTGAGCACTGTTAGCGCGTTCACGACCGTTCCGTATTGTTGACAAAAATGACAGTTCTTTGCTGCCTTAATCGTGATATCTATATCGGAACGCAAATTATTGATGTGAGCGCTCACAGCGCTATTTTTCTAATACGGAATGTGGCCTATGTCGTACTATTTACTGGACATCCTGTATACAAGAAAAGTTTTTATTCAGTGCGCCAAATTTAACTATGAATTCAGCATACCATTCTAGACCCCTCCAGCAAAGACATTTTTCGTCGGTTTTACAAAAAAAATCACCTGTTTCATAGAAAAGTGCAATACCTACGCGGTCAAAATGTATGGAACAGTTGTTTAACCGACGTAAAATTTCTGCGCTGGGGGGTCTAGAATGATATGCTGAATTCATGGTTAAAGTTTGCGCACTGGATAAAAACTTTTCCTGTATATGACATCTGTGATGTTTATTCGGGGATACATGTACCACCGGAAGGATTAGACGGACAAAAAAAGAAAATACGTTAATTTGCGGTAAAGAAAAAACAACACAAAAATATATATTGAGGAAAAATATGCGCTAAACAGCCTTCGGTCTCCATAATGCTGTGACCTTATGTGAGACAGAGCCGCAGCGCTGGTTTTCAAGTTTTAATAATGTTATAATGTGTCTAAATAAAATAATAGTTTAAAAAACACGCTTTAAAAACCAAACTAAAAAAGTTTGACATTAATTGATTATATAAATACCTCAAAAAGCACCCCACGCTTTTTAATTGAATTAAATTATTTTCTTCTTTTTTAGTTTGGTTTTTAAAGCGTGTTTTTTTTTAAACTATTATTTATTTTCTATTTTTTAATTCTGCTGCTGCTGTTCTGTTTTTTTTTTCAGTTTTTTTCTATTTTTCTCTATTTTTTTTAAATTATTGAATTGTCATCGGTCCTCGATAAGTTTACAAAGTTTAAATGAAATCTGACTGTTTAAAGTGGGTCAAAATCGCGCTCTAAGGAGTCGGTTACAAACATACAAACATACAAGTGAAGCTAATATAAAGCGTGTAAAAAGATAACTTACGAAGCTTCATGTACGGCTCTTAGATAGCATGCCGGAGTTGAGTAGAACAAATAAATTTTCTTCTTCTGCTGTTTTTGTCTTGCATTCACATTACTGAAAATAATGAAGATATGAAGGGTTTGTGGCTAAGCTGAAGTGGCAATGGGCTGGCCATGTCTGTCGAAGGACCGATGGCCTGTGGAGCAGACGAGTCCAGCATGACGCTTTCTATTACTACGAAGAATAAACAGTGCTTTTTCAATACAAAGTGACATTTCGTTTGTCCATTTTTGACATCGCACCGTAGATATCCTTCTACAATCTGTCATTTTGTCTTTCGTTTCTAACGTAGACAGAGAATGCTATTTCTAACAGAGACATATAAAACAGTAGGTGTATTTCTAACGATCTTTGTCTAGGCCCTTTAAAATTTAATCTATTTCAGAAGAATATTTCGTCCCAAACTGTCAAAATCACACTGACAAAATGACAACAAAGTTTCTTACTCGACGGTCACAAAGTATATACGATTATCAACAAAATCTTGATTCGTATAAAACGCATAACTGTGATAATTAATAGAAAAACATAGCTATCGTCTCCTATAGTACATTGTCGGCGCGCCAGATATGCGCGTGATTGACGGCGGAAAGGCGCGGGGTGTCGGGGTACCGAACCCGGACACGACGGCCGCACCACATCACTCAGCTCACAGACGCGCTCCACTACGATTCCTTTGTTCCATCTTTCTACACGTTAAACATGTTATTTATGGTATTACACCTATTTTAATACAGTCCACTTATGCTTTTATTACCAAGTCCAGTTGAGCCCATTTAATGAAGCCCGCCTCCGACAACATTTAGTTAATAGTCATGTCTATTCTTCCATTGACAAAGCGGTGCTCGTGCTAAGCCTGCAGGAGTGGAGATAAGCACAATCGGCAAGCGTAGCGTGGGACGCCCCCCAGCGACGATGGACCGATGATCTAAAGAAAGTGGCTCTGACAGACTGGATGCAGAAGGCGGTGAACAGGTTGTTGTGGCGCAACATGGGGGAGGCCTATTTCCAGCATTGGACTGCGATAGGCTGAGTTGATTGTGGCTAGAACTACGGTTTCCTAAAAGACCGGTGTCCCCAATTTACCTGCGAATGACATCACTTAAACGTGATTAATGAAAGAAAGTTGGTGTAGCTTTTTAGAGAGCACTTTTTGATACCGTACAGTCAGACGCACTTCAGAGTAATTCGCATTTGGTTGATACCTCGATCAGTCGTACTCAGCGCTTCTCCTCCATATTTATTATGCGCACAGCCAAAGTGTGGAACTCTCTGCCTGCGTCTGTGTTCCCTTCTACATTTTATCTGTATGTCGTCAAAGCAAGAGCGAACAGACAACTTCTGGACACGCTCGTTCTATCATAGACCTTATCCGTCTCTTGCCATCAGGCGTCAAGAGAAGGCCCATTCAGCAATTTAAAAAAAAACTGAAATAAATCTCGCTGCCATCAGTTCCATGACAGCTGTCACTGGGGCCATTATGTGGCGCCCGCCAACCTTCTACAAAAACCCTAGCTTAAGGGCCTACGTCCCGTTTGGTAGCGTAACACGGTCACTTTATTTTGCTGTAAAAAAATATTTTCTAACACGCAATATTTTGGCTTCTATTCCATACTCCTACTAAACGGCTTCGGTATTTGAAAAAAAAATACACTTAAAAATATATAGTTAGAGGTACCACAGAATCGCCCAAGCACAATTGTAAATTAATCAAAGGAATATCCCCATTTTGAGATAAAGGCTCAGAGGTGCCCTGCGCGGGCGCGGGCGGCAGTCGTGCTTTAGCATACAAACGGGAGATGAGGATGCTATGGGCCTTAAGTAACAGATCAAGAATCAAGGAAGATCAAGGTTAAGTTTCCGTTGCCTCGTTCAGTCCGTAGATTTGTAACCATCTATTACATATCAAGATCCCTCCGTGCTTCAGAAAGCACGTTAAGCCGTTGGTAGATCTTTGACAGTCATTACGGGTCAACAGAAGCCCGAAGGCCCGACCAGTCTTCCCAATTGTGATACCCAGTGACTGGGCTATGGAGGTCAGATACGCAGTCGCTCCATATAACATACTGGTATTCAGCTGAATCCAGTTTGACTGGAAGTCCACCCAAACATGGTCAGAAAGCTAGCCAGATGATGATAACTTACGAAATGAGTTTGTCTACGTTTGCGAACCAGATTGGTGCGTCGTGGTACCCGAACCGCTGCCCCATCATGACCATGACATTCTTAGTGTTGTAGTACGGGCTCTGGCGCTTTAGCATCTGCTGAATGAACGTCTCCACCTATAGAGAACAAGGTTAATTAATGACAATGATTAAAGGACATGTTTGATTTTTGTGTGGAGGCTGGGCTTTTATTCGAAGCTGCTATGAACAGGGAAGAGATGTATGTTTTTAGGAAAGTACATAAATTAAGGAACCTGTACGTATTTTTTTTTTATTTTTTTTTTAAAGCACCCTTTCTTAGTTAAGTATTATATTTTTAAATAATTATAATTTAAAAAATCAATTGCAACCCGCAGTAATTATTGACTTTGGCAACACTTTTCGGTTGGATGTCATTATTGTCATTGTGAAATGTGAACGTCAATCAAGTGTCAAATTCGTTTGCGTCTGTGGTTTTTCACAAATATCAAGTAGAAATTACAAATACAATAAACCTAAATATTCTTAGGCTAAGGAAAAATGGTGATTAAATAAAAGAATATTATGACAAGGGATATGACAACTGACAAGTGTGACACTGACAATATTACTGATACTGACACAGGTAAAGTTTTCATAGATTCCATTAAGAGGCAAAGGAAACAATGCCATACATACAAATCATAGAGATAATTCGTTGGATTTATTTTAAACCCGTCTAATATTGTTTTAAAATATATTAAATAACAATAAGGTGCATAATATGCTTTAAGAAATATTATCTAACCCTTTTTTCTTTATTTCAATGTGCAAAAATAATATAAAGATATAAAAAATATCTGGTAATAAAATATTTATTTATTAAATAATGGTGCTTTTAATAATTTTTTTTTGTTTTTAGAAGGCCATCCTGAATAATTTTCCCTATCATAAAAAACATACATGAGAGCTGTTCAAAAATAATAATATTTTAAGCCCATTAAAAAACATGTCCTTTATGTAAGTTTGTGCAAATACGTCAATCATATTTTTTTAACTAGATGAGGTCGGCGTTTCCTATCTGACTACTCTGAGAAGAAAGGCTGAAACAAATTCAGAGATCCAAGATATAATCTTGGTCAGATCATGTGGAGACGATTGATGTATGAAATAGTCTTTTCAAGATATAACCTTACAGCTTTTACTGGACCTTTGCACGCATTTGTCTCAGAAAATGATTATAAAAAACATGACCCACAATATCCACATTTTTTTTTTTTGGGTGGATAGTCATCAAATAACCTCTCCCAGTCTAGGTGGAGCAGGAGGGCGTGTCAGAATTTTACTAACTAAAACCCACCCGTGTCCCTTCAGTTGCCTGTGTGCCAGGGGCTACGGTATGTCTTTTGAACAACCCGCACCCATGGCAGGCATCGGCCCTTGCGGACCCCACCAGTAACTGGTGCATCCACATAGCCTTCACATTCACAATGATTAAAATAATATAAAACTTCACAAAGTGTATATTCATGCCCTTGAATATATAAAATTCATTTATAATGTCAATGCATAAAAAAATCCAGAAATAATTATGATCAGTTCATTTGAGGACCAAGTAGATTGGTTTCTAAAACAGTCTACACATTTGTCATTGTATAATAATGCAAACCTAAGTACTACTTGATGACAGTCCTCCTATACCTATTTACACTCAGTGTACCTCATTTGAAAACATTATAAACCATGTATAACAACACAATGTCAATACGTACGTAATACATGTATATTTGACTATCTTGTGTGAGTAGTTCGCACATGGCGTTGTAGATGGCGCCACAAAATCATAAAATACAATTTCTTTTACCTTTTTTGTTTTTTTTTCATTCAAAACATATTATTTATTTAAAAATAAAAACTAATCTACAAAACGCGTTTTTAAACTACAAAAGGGGTCAAATTGGCTACTACCGTGGTGATGAAAGATTCTGCTCTCTCGAATTCATTTGTAGCAGCATTCTTGTTATGGAAATAATAGTGTTAGATACTTATTAATAATAATATTGGGCGCTGCATGGACTTCAGCTAATAATTTTTTTTTTTTTTAAGGAGCCGAACTAAGTCCTAGTAATAACTAGGACTTAGTTCGGCTCCTAGAAAACCGATTTCCGGAGTAGCAACGGACCCCCGACTTAAAACCTCGAAATTGGTTCCTCTACAAAATTGATAGGAAAACTTCGCTTGCGAGATGCAGGATTTCAACTTTGGGATTTTTTTTCTCATAAGCCTTACTACTTTTGCTCTAATAATTTAGTTTAAAATTAAAGTTCAAATAATATTCTTTTGTCGCATATTTTTTGTTTTTCGATAGAGCTTTGGGTTTTACTTTTATTTCATGGTGAGATTCTGGAAATTCGTTTACGTTTTTTCCTATGAGAGCGAAAAGGTCAAAAGATATCCCTCAAAAGTAGTTTAGCATGTTCTCATTGGGTCCCAAAATGTAACTGTTTTAGTTACTGGTGCCACTACTTAAACTGTAACGCCCATTTATAGATTTTAAGACAAAGACGGCAACATTAAACAAAAGAGATTAATATATTTTCTAAACCTTTGCTTCTAATGACCATTTTCCGAGCTTTCTGGATTTGAAATGAAGTAAAAATATCTATTTATGATATTTCGTAAATAGATGTTTAAACTACATTTAATTCACATAATAATCTTTAAAAAATTAATTATCAATGGGTAGGCTGAATGCCTGAGGTATAATAATACCTTTGCCTGTTAACTGTCAGACGTCAGATTTGCGCATGCGTGGTGGCTTTATTTTTGAGACGCCATGATGGAAACCATTTTTGACCAGAAGGAGGCCAAAGTTACTTAGCCTTTTAGGGTAACCCGCGAAGTTCAAATTTTGTTATTCATGAAAAAGTTATTAAGAGCGTTCGTTCCCCGCGGGCTGGCAACAACGCATTTATATCGGCTTTTCGTGATGATTTCATTAAATACGTACAAAATTACATTTTATTTTTCAGCCAAGCCCTAGATCGTTGGTATTTATAATTATTTTTAACATTTTCTCTTTAATAAAAACATGTAATTGTACTTAGTAATGTAAGTAGAAAATTATTGACGGTATGTCGATTTTAATGAGTAAATGCCAAAATAACTGGAAAATTGCATACAAACTTGAAAATACCAACGATCTAATGCATGGCTTAAAAAATATATTACTTTTGTTTGTATTTTAATGAAATCATCACGAAAAACCGCTATAAATGCGCCATTGGCAGCCCGCGTGGGATAAACGCTCTTAAGGTGAATCTAGTCGATTTGTTTTCCATACAAACTTCGGGAGTGTATTACTCCACTGTTCGAAAATGTACATCAAAAATTAAACATGGTATGGTTTTGACTCATTATTAATATAGTCTGTACGGAAATATAATACTACAATAAAAAGCCATTAAAAAGTTAGGAGCCAAGAAAGATTAGTTTTTCTTGCTAACATAACCTAACTTTAAGCGTGCTTAAGTAATGAAAGAAGTGTAAAATCTCTAAACCCAAGTCGGTACCGACAAAGCTCAAATATCTAAAAGTTCAATAAACTTTATTGTTCATTGATTTATGCAGTGGCTTTTTCACAAAACCCGATCTTCCGAAAGACACTTTTTAATTTTTACGCGCCTGTTTTACTATAAATGATCCTGCATCTCACTCAATAACGTTGTGCGTGTAGACTAGCGTCTAACTGCTCATCACTAATACTATCTCTGTCGGACACGATGCCTGGTGAAACAGCGTGCTTTTTAGCCAGGCCCACCAGTGAGTTCGAGCCCGCTCAGCCCGCGACTGGATTCCCCTTAAGAACTTAGGTTGTATTAATAATTTTAACGATTGTCTTTCTGTAAATACAAACGTTTTACGGTCGCGTATACCCGAATAATGAAAATTCAGGTATGTTTTCAGATCCATTTGTTTAGATTACTATCGGATACTTATTGAATACACCAGAGGGCCTTGTGACTAAGTAATATCAGCCGCACGGGTCGATCGATCAGGTTAAGATACACTTGCCGCGGTTGGTCCGTGGATGGGTGACCATCCTTACATTCCAAGACTCTTCCGTGCCCCGGAAAGCACGTTAAGCCGTTGGTCCCGCCTGTGAAATTTTGAGGACCAGTCTTACCAAGGGTTATCGTATTACCCAGTAACTGGGTTGTGGAGGTAAGATAGGCTGTCGCTCCATAAAATACTGGTATTCAGCTGCATCCGGTTAGACTGGAAGCTGACCTCAACATAGTTGCGAAAAGGCTGGGCAGATGATGGCAGATGATGACTTATGAAATACACCATACGGCCCTCTCACAAAGAGGAGGCCGAATTCTAGCAATGAAAAAACTATAAAGTAAAAACATAACATCACGCGTTGATTCTCCGTAGGGTTGGGCACTGGTGTACGCGCGTATTACATAGAGCGCATAATTATTATTATACAGGTTGAAATTGAAAACATGCGACAAACCGAAATAGGAGATTGTAGTCATCATTATGAACAACTTTTACTAAGGGACCAAAGATGCAATCGCGAAAAAAAAAACATCTGTTCCCTACATTTATGTTCGCATAACTCGTCAAAATGTAGGGAACAGCTGTTTTTTTTTTTGCGATTGCATCTTTGGTCCCTCAGTAAAAGTTGTTCATAATGATGAGTACAATCTCCCATTTCGGTTTGTCGCATGTTTTCAATTTCAACCTGTATAGAGCGAATCAATTGCCATTAATCGGACACAAATCTAAAATCCGGGGTGCTACTGCAAAATTTCAGACAGAAAAAAATAACTTTGCCCGACCTGGGAATCGAATCCAGGACTTCAAGCTCACCAGTAGCGCTTGCGCCCACTAAACCAACGAGGAAAACAATAAGTCAATGAACTATTAATGCTCTGTTCCTATAAATAATAACGGATCCTTAATTGCTTACCAATGGTAGCATATTTTTTATTTCCATACTTGGTAAAATACATAGTTTCGTAATCGTAAGCTAATTTTACCTGTGATATCTACTTCCAAATAGCGAGTGTCTACTATGCGAAGGTACTAACTAAGTCTTTGCTTCATTGTTGGTAAGTATGAGTCTTAATTTGAACTTACAACTGTCTGTAAATTATACAGGTTGAAATTGAAAACATGCGACAAACCGAAATGGAAGATTGTACTCATCATTATGAACAACTTTTACTGAGGGACCAAAGATGCAATCGCAAAAAAAAAAAACAGCTGTTCCCTACATTTTGACGAGTTATGCGAACATAAATGTAGGGAACAGATGTTTTTTTTTCGCGATTGCATCATTGGTCCCTTAGTAAAAGTTGTTCATAATGATGAGTACAATCTCCCATTTCGGTTTGTCGCATGTTTTCAATTTCAACCTGTATAGGAATCGGCCTAAACTTGAAAACATACCCTCTCTTCAACGTTCTTGAAAGCCAAATCCGTGGTGACAATGAGGGGATCGTTACACATCTGGCCAAAGCAGTAGCCTGGTGGAGACCAGTAGCCATCGAACAGCTTGTGGGTGTATATGTCAGTCTCGGAACCTGGAATATTCAAGTCAACAACAACATGGTCATCGTATTATCCAGTAACTCATCTTCATTTCAGCCGAAAGACGTCTATTCCCGGACATAGGCCTCTCCCAATCTCCGCCATTTCGACCGGTTTATTTAGATTGGAAGTTCTGTTTTCGTTTTATTTTATTTTTTTTAGTTTTCAATTTTTGATGGTATATTGGCGAGTGCTAGCTGACATATGGCAAATATAATGTTTTTTTTTGTGTTTCGTAATATGAATTACCTATTATTGTATAGAATCAAGTTCTTCTAATTTAACAGACAGCTGTGCTGCTGGGGAGTTTGTTGCGCTACTTCTTCTTCCCAGCTAAAGCACTAGGAAGTGGTAAATGGCGGGCGTTTTGGGGGGACTGTCTTATGTAATTTTATTTTGACGTTCAAAAAGAGCTGACTCTCAGCCTAGTTTGAATAAATAACTTTTGATTTTGGTTCTGTGTTTCCCGTATAGGCGGATTCCTGTCAGTGGCCTTCACTAGGTCTAGGACTAGTACTATAAGTTGCACCGAAAATAACAAATTACTATGGGGAAAGAACTTCCATGTTTAGTACCAAAACAATTTAATCAAATAAATATGTTAAGACAAACCCATAAACTCAGTAAAGGTATCCTAAAATCGAAACTAAGGAGTTTATTTCTCGATAAGGATTTAGCCACTATCGAGAAATGAACTCACTTCGAATCTTATAATTAGTTATTTGTTTAGTATTCATTAGTTAGTAGTTTTATTTCATCTAAGTTTAAAATAACATTGTAAATGTAGTAAAAAACAAGCACTTCTCGCCATCAAACTGCAAAGTTTGGCGAGTAATTTGGAAAAGCCAAAAAATTGTATTGTTTTGTAAAATAAAATAAAAATAATAATATCGGTCCACCTTGTAGGAGGCGTTCGAACTCTACGTCTTCTGGTACGCGGTTGCCACTCCAACAGACTTAGCATGACGCTTTCTATTTCTACGAAGAATAGACAGTGCTTTTTCAATACAAAGTGACATTTCGTTTCTCCATTTTTGACATCGCACCGTAGATATCCTTCTACAATCTGTCATTTTGCCTTTCGTTTCTAACGATCTTTGTCTAGGTCCATAAAAATGTAGACTATTTCAGAAGAATATTTCTTCCCAAACTATCAAAATCACACTGACAAAAAACTTTCTACTCGACGGCCACAAAGTATATACGATTATCTACAAAATCATGATTCGTTTAGAACGCATTTAACTGTGATAATTAATAGAAAAACATAGCCATCTTCTCCTATTTTCCATCATTTAGTTAATAGCCATGTCTATTCTTCCGTCGACAAATCGGTGCTCGTGCTAAGCCTGCAGAACCATTTGGCCCCATCGGCCATCTGTTGTGCAAGAAATGTGCCCTGTCCATTGCCACATTGCCACTAACTATCGCATTCTATTTCACGTTCTTGTTGACTTTCGACCCAGCGCTTTGTAACTAATCCAACTAATATTAGAGTATTAATTTTTGTTCGTGTATTACTTTTTTTTCATAAAATAATACTGTATTTAATAATTAAAACTACGATATACAAAATAAAAACAAAAGGACACTTAGGCGTCGAAGTATTCCTCCGCATCGCTGTCATCAGGAAACGTGCCCAGAAGACTGGCAGCATTGCCACGTTGAATGGCAATGCTAATTCTTTGGCCAAAGAACGACCCAGCCCTCTGTTCACGTGAAGTGTCGATCAGCCGGCGAGAAATTTCCTTAAAAAGGAGACGTGCACTCGGGCCCCATGACCCGAGCGTTTCGACCCCAAACGGCTCAAAACTGTAGTTACCCATAAGGTTACAGTATTTACGCCGCTTGAGGGTCTCAGCAACAGCAGCAGCGGCGCCAGCACAGCCCGCCGTGCTAGGAACATGGGATGGCGCAAGGGTGTCGACACATGTTGCGTCCCACACCAATATTATAGATGTGAAAGTTTATATTATAAATGTGATAAAGTAAATATGATTGGATGTTCGTTACTCAATTACGCCAAAACGGCTGAAAGCATTTGGATTAAAGGCACACAGCTAATTCATAACCTGAATTAGTAGGTACATTATTATTATGATTCTTTTGATCTCGGTAGAACGTTCCTGTGACCGCCTTGCTAACCCGGCGGCAAGTTTACTGGCGCCCAAGTGCTGTTAATAGGCAACCGGTTGGGGAAATTGGTCCGCTGTACTTGCTTTCGTGAGTTAATGACTAGCCGTCCAGTAGATGGACGCTGAAACCCGTTTAGTCGTGTGCAATTTGCGTATGTGCAGCGGATTAGACGGGTGGGATTTGGTGACGTTATAGTAATAGGGTTGATGAGAATATCTTTGATAGCTTGTCGCTCAGCGGTGGAGCTGGTGGCTTAATTCAATCAAAATCAAAATATTTTATTTCACATAAACCTGCATGGGCACTTATGAATCGTCAGAAGCTAGGTGCACGGTTCCAATTTGTCATTTCCTGTGGAGAAGAGCCGGCAAGAAACTCCACGGTTACTCTTTTAAAAATAATTGGCTTTTACAATGTTTTCAAATTACAGTGATACCTATTGGTATGGGAGGACAGTGCAGGCCTATCAATAAGTCCCAGGTACTTAGAGGAATGAAAATACAGAATAGAAAAACGTCTACAAACTAGATTTGTAGACGTTTTTCTATTCTGTATTTTGTAATGAGAGAACGTTGTAGGCCTTAGAGACTAGATCTCTAAGGCCTACAACGTTCTCTCATTTACAATATGTAAAAGAATCTACCTATATAAAATGAATCTATTTGAACCAAGTGACATGATTTCGATGACAATCACTAATAATAAATAGTCGAAAGTAAAATTAATGTACAATGTCAAATATTGACGAGAATATGTCAGATATTGTAAAAAAAAAGAATAAAAATTAACATTGTAATTTGGGAGCAGTTAATAGACTTTCACACAGTTTTGCTGTTAATGAGGTACCAGGGAAGCCACAGAATTATACAGACAATTATATCATCTTACCTAAGTCATCACTGCCTCGCCAAACGAACTCCAAAGATTTTGACTTCATTCGGGTCAGCTCATCGTCAAAGCTGATCGGATTGATGAAGTGCCCATCGAAGCCCATCTGAGCCATGAGTGAAGCAAACTCTTTGGAATGTCCGAACACATCTGCTTGCCACGTCACTAGAGGTCGCCCACATTCCAAAAATGTTGCGTTGATTTTTCTGGAAACATAATTTGACAATAGGTACTAGTACCATTTTTCAGGGTGCCTTTGCTTAACAGTGGGATAGTGTAGGAAAATTTAAAAAAGCAAGAAAAAAATAAAAATGTCGGACTAGATGACATTCCAGAGTAAGGATATTTTGAGATGAGACAGAGATTCCTATACTCCATTCGAAATAAGATTAGACATTTAAATAAAGCTTTTTTACAGTCCATTCGACTGATTTTGACTTCTATTGCGTTGGTAGCATGATAAATCGTATCTGCAGTAAACAGTTGGTATTGTCACCACTTTTTTGCTTTTAATGCCATCCTTATGCCTACAGAATAGATGTCAAAATCGGTTGAACGGACTGTAAAAAAGGTTTATTTAAATGTCTAATCTTATTTCAAACTAGCTGTAGTAAAATTAAGTCTGTGAATTCCATTACTGTTAAGTCTAGACCCCGCCTCACAGAGTACTATAATGAAATGTCCTAAAAAATAATCTTATAGCTAACTATAAGACTGAGTTATAAAAGCAAATTAATGCTCTTGAGAATATCTACGCTTGTGAAATGCTATTACGAGTAAAAGTGTCCTATACACGTTTTATAGGTCAGTCTTGTAGCGAACTATAAGACCGAGATATAAAAACGAATGCACTTGAGTATGTTAAGGCTCGGCAAATGCTATTATAAGTTAAATAGTCTACCGCAATGCCTTTATAAGAACGTTATTAGTAGTGACAGACATATAAGATTTCTTTATAGGATTACTTTGCTAGTTGGGAATATTCCTCCATCTCGTTCTCGCTGACGCAGTTTACTATATCTGTCTCTGTCATAACCCGTTGTATTGCGGCTTGCTCTCGTCTATATCAAGTGGTGCCACGTGACCTAAAGTGACATCATTACGAGATCGCTGTTGTATGAATTTTTAGTTCCCGATTATGACGTTTTGGCGCGGGGTTAATTTAGTAGCTAAGTACATTTTTTTTGTTGTTATACAAAGCTAAAAATAACCTTTTTTGTGTGTAACTATATTTTTTGACAATAATGCCACTATTGACGTGCCATTTTTTCATAGCGATATCGCTAACAACTAACAGCCGCAAAACCGCGCCGCACAGCCGCGCTATATAGTTGCCGATCCGAATCCCCGAAGGGAAGCCGGTATTAATCGTGTTATAAGGTGCTTTCGCCACTGGTATTAATCGTGTTATAAGGTGCTTTCGCCACTGGTATTAATCGTGTTATAAGGTGCTTTCGCCACTGGTATTAATCGTGTTATAAGGTGCTTTCGCCACTGGTATTCTATAGTCCTTCATACCTCAAGTTGTATGTGAAGTGGTCAATGATAGCGTGGTAGCTGGTGGTAGCTTCGTCACTCATGCTCCATCCTCCGCCCACGAAGAACAGCCTGCCTTGACGGAGGAGTTGGTAAACCATGCGTTTGACTGCAACACGAAGTTATATCAGTATTGGGGGCAATCAAATGTGAAATCAACAGTGTACAGGCATCTTTTGGGCACGCTCGTTCTATAAGGGGGCGTCCATTAATTACGTGAGGCGTTTAGGGGTGGGAAGGGGTCGAGTCGAATCTCACCCAATCTCACGTGGGGGAGAGGGGGGGGTCTTGGTAAATATCACGTAATTTATATTATTTCCCGCAAAGAAACAATGTAACATTACGAGATAACCGGGTTAAATTATGTGAAACATGTTTTTCCACCCATATGGCAAAATCTTACAAAATAATATTTATCGCAGTTATGCGAACGCCACAAAGTAGCACAGTACTTCCTCGATGGTTAAACCGCTTTTTTGAAATATCTCACGTGAGATTATGGGGAGGGGGGGAGGCTCGAGCCAAATCTCACGACATCTCACAAGAGCGGGGGTGGGGGTCGAAAAATCGCCAAAATTGACTCACGTAATTAACGGACGCCCCCTAATAGACCTCATCCATCGCTTTCCATCTGGCGTGATCGAGGTCAAGAGCAGACCCATTTAGCTACCTTACTAATATTATAGATTTGTAAGTTTTTTTTTATGTTTAGAGGTTTGGATGTTTGTTACTCAATCACGCATTAATGGCCGAACAAATATAGGCTACTTTTATCCCGGTAGTACGTTCCCATGGAATAATTTCTGACCTTCACGCGGGCGAAGCGTTGGCAAACGCTAAACAAACGTTTGTTTTTACACGCTTTATATTAGCTTCACTTGTATGTTTGTTTGTCGAGCGTGATTTTGACCCACTTTAAACGGTCAGATTTCATTGAAACATTGTAAACTTATCAAGGACCGATGAGAATTCAAAAATTTAAAAAAAAAAATGAGAAAAAGGAAAAAAAAAACATAAAAAAATCACGTTTTTGTAGTTAGCAGAACTAAAAATTTAAAATAAATAATAGTTTAAAAAACTAAAAAACACGCTTTAAAAACCAAACTAAAAAAGGAGAAAATAATTTAATTCAATTAAAAAGCGTGGGGTGCTTGACATTAAGTGATTATAAAAATACCTCAAAAAGCACCCCACGCTTTTTAATTAAATTAAATTATTTTCTCCTTTTTTAGTTTGGTTTTTAAAGCGTGTTTTTTAGTTTTTTAAACTATTATTTTTTATAACAATTTAATGAGCCAATATTCACGAATATAAAACACCAAAAATCATTGGTGTACCTTAAATTCAATAACTATGCCGACGTCGATACAAAAATTGGCCATGTTTTTAAGTTATCTTTTTAAACTAAGCTGAGAATAAGCACTGTTTTTACCGTCAAAATTACATAAGACAGTCCCTAAACTGCCCTTCACCACTTCCTACTCTTCTTAGTGCTTAAGCTGGGAAGAAGAAGTGACGCAAGAAACTGTCCAGCAGCACAGCTGTCTGTTAAGTTAGAAGAACTTGGTTCTATATTATTTAATTTAACTTCAAAACCTTATGGAATAATGCAATTGCTTCTCTTTTTTGTGAGCCCTTTTTTGTGCTTTTTAATTATTGGGTCAGTTTTCAGGTGGCATTAAGAAAGTTAGGGCATCGTTATGTTAGGACGTTTAAAATATTTCTTTCGACAAGCCGTAAGATATTTCCCTATTACAAACTAGTATAATAGGTAGCTTTGAGTGTTTTTACTTTACCTGTTAAATCCCTATTCTTCCACCAATGGTATAAATACGGCATGTCTGAGAAAGTGAACCTAAAACAAAATATTAATTAAGATAAATTGACCCCGCCGTGCCTCGGAAACTACGATAAGCCATTGTTCCCGGCTGTCATTAGTAGATCTTTGACAGTCGTTACGAGTAGCCAGAGGTCCGAAAAACTGACAACCAGTCTCACCAATTTTAGTCTGGTGCACCTTTTTAAACAATCGGGTATTTTCCAATTTATTAAAAACTATTCTAATTTGATTATTAGGACGAAATATGTAACAGAAAAATAAAAGTAAATTGATTTAAATCCAATTTCTCAATTAAAAACGATTTAAACCAAATTTAATTTTCGTTGTTTTGAATTTACCGCCAAAACGCTCCTTGCGATGACTTTTTATCACGTGACCACACGTGACGTCAACTTTGTGTAAACTAAAGTAGTTATTAAGTTAACAAGTGAGTGTCGAGTTTATAATTAACAAGATTTTTCATGGATAGAAAACGATATTACCGGTGTGCGGTGCCTCTGTGCACAAATACTTCTAAAACTGCACCAAACTAAGTATTTGTACCGATGCCGTTTACACAAAGCTGACGTCACGTGTAGTCACGTGATAAAAGAGTCATCGTAAGGTGCGTTTTGGCGGTAAATTCAAAACAACGAAAAATAAAAATAATTTGATTTTAATCGTTTTTAATTGAGAAAATGGATAAATAAATTTATTTTTATTTTTCTGTTAAATATATCGTCCCAATCTTCAAATTAAAATAGTCTTTAATCAATTGGAAAGTACCCTATTAAATCAAATCACACAATTTGTACAGCAGTGGTGGCCCAGTGGTAACAGGGGCCTACTCTCTAACTCCGTCAACGAAGATACGGGCCCGTTCGAAAGTAGTTCGAAACTTCTTAGTGAATCCTACAGCCAATTAACTAACTTTTTTGGACGGGCAAAAACATATCGGGAGTAGGGACAGCTGTTAAATCTTGTTGTCATTCATTCTCAGTTCGGGCTCCAAACTAATCTTCTGTCCGTAAGTGATACGGAGTTGGAAACGCCCGTTACTTCGACCGAAACGACGGACCTCGTGCTTAAGGAGTAGGCCTGCAGATTCGACCTACGAGTCGTAAGGTGGAACCCAGACAGGCCCTTTAATTTGGGTAAATAATTTCATCACCACTGCTCTCAAAACAGCGAAGAAGAACATCGTGAGGAAACCGGCATGTCCTAGAACCAAAAAATCGAAGACATGTAACATCTACAACCCGCACTGGGCCCGCGTGGTGAATTACGGCCCACGCCCTTTCATAGAGTGGAGACCTGTATTTCATCAGTCAGAACATTATAGATTGATAATGTTACAAAAATTGTAAGTGGTAGTTTAAATAGGCATCCACAGGAACGTTTCCTGAACATTTTGTTAATATTTTTCAAAAATCAAAATCAAAATATTTTATTTCACATAAGCCTGCATGGGCACTTATGAAACGTCAGAAGCTAGGTGCACGGTTCCAATTTGTCGTTTCCTGTGGAGAAGAGCCGGCAAGAGACTCCACGGTTACTCTTTTAAAAATAATTGGCTTTTACAATGTTTTCAAATTACAGGTCCAGGACAAATAAATTAGGACTGAGTAAGTAGCAGATGACCCCACCTATCCACCATTTTCGTATGTTCAACGTTTTGCCAAACACCCTGTAGAAGTGTCGAAGGAAAAGACAGTCGCGAACCACTAATAAATTGAGATAGGGGCAGGAAAATTATGACTTTTGTAGCAGTATAAGTAATTAAAACTTTTTCCAAAAAAAAACAACAGACTTCCGGAAAAACACTAAAAAGTGAAACTTCCGAAATTAAAGTTATTTTTCACTTTTTAGTGTTTTTCCGGAAGTAGGTTGTTTTTTTTTCGAAAAAGCTTTTATTTTTCACTTTTTAGTTATAGTACCTACGCCACACCAATTCGAAATTTCATCATCCTTGGGGTCAAAACAATGCATATTTATGCGATCGCAGCAATCGCGGTTTTGCTGTACTTTTTTGAAGAGTTCAGTTGTCTGTCTCCGAAACGCATCATCAAATAATATGAAATTTAAATGGGACCACACGGGAAGCACCAGCTTTCAAATAAAAAAGAATTATCAAAATGGGTTGACCCAGTCGGAAGTTCTGAGCAACAATCATAAAAAAATAAACAGTCAAATTAAAAACCTTTTTTGAAGTCGGTTAAAAATCGTATAAATTAGCAACTAAATGGTGACCGTAGCGTCCGTAGCTTACATTGATCAAATGTACATACTTTCTCTGATCATTGGTCCACAGTGCCGTAATGATGTTGTCCAAAATATTCTTCATATTAATAGGTGTATGAACAAACTGGGGTTCATCTGAAAGTAAAGTTTAAAAAGTTCAAAATTAAAAATAATAGTTATAAAAAAAAACGCGCTTTATAAACCAAACTAAAAAAGGAGAAAATAATTTAATTCAATTAAAAAGCGTGGGGTGCTTTTTGAGGTATTTTTATAATCAATTAATATCAAGCACCACGTCCACGCTTTTTTGAAATTATTTTCTACTTTTTTAGTTTGGTTTTTAAAGCATGTTGTTTAGTTTTTTTAACTCTTATTTATTTTAAATTTTTTAGCTACTACAATTACGAAAGCGTGATTTTTCAGTTTTTTTTTTTGGTCCTACATTATGGAACTTTATGAAATTATTGAATTGTAATCGGTCCTTGATAAGTGTACAAAGTTTCAAATTATCCGACTTTTTGAAAGGGGTGAAAATCACGGTGAAAGAAAACGAATAAAAGCGTGTTAAAAAAAAACATAACTTTAATTTCGGAGGTCTTTGGTTTTGTATTTTCGTTTTTTTTTGCCACCGACTTCCGAAATAAAATTTATTTTTGTTTTAGTTTAGTTTTGTTTTTTTTTTTTTTTTTGGGTGGGAAATCATCAAATAACTTCTCCCGCTCTGGGTGGAGCGGGAGGGCGTGTCAGACTTTTACTGACTAAAACCCACCCGTGTTCCCTCAGTTGCCTGTGTGCCAGGGGCCGCGGTATCTCTTTCGAACAACCCGCACCCCTGGCAGTAGTTTAGTTTTGTTAGGGAGTTAATATTATTTGCATATCATCAACATACACTGAACGTATTATTGAAGATAATATAAAACCCACATATCAGAACTTGGCCAAATTTTTATGGGAATGGGACCACTCGGTAAGTTTCAAAAAAAAGAATAATTTTTAAAATCGCTTTTTAATAACGGTTTTCTGGGGTAACAATAAAAAGAAAAAATTACGTTCGAATTGAGAACCTGCTTTTTCAGGCAGATGATAACGATTGTCATACTCACTCCCTGTAAAATGCTCGAAGAATGTGCGTGAGGATCCCAGTTCAGCGTGTGTGTGTGGCACAATGTGCACGTTCAGCACGTTTTGTCCCATTATAGGACAGCTCTGAAAGAAAGATTCACGTTTAAGGGCCTACGTCCCATTCGGTAGCGTAACACGGTCACTTTATGAACCGTACTGCTCATTAACGGCTTGTCTTGAAGATTTGAAAAATATTTGATTTTGCTATAGATTCATATAGATAATTTTGCCCGAAGTACTTTTTTTGTATGGTTAATACTTTTGCTGTAAAAAAATATTTTCCAACACGCAATATTTTGGCTTCTATTCCATACTCCTACTAAACGGCTTCGTTATTTGGAAAAAAAAAAATACACTGAAAAATAGATAGTTAGAGGTACCACAGAATCGCCGAAGCACAATTGTAAATTAATCAAAGGAATATCCCCATCTTGAGATAAAGGCTCAGAGGTGCCCTGCGCGGGCGCGGGCGGCAGTCGTGCTTTAGCATACAAACGGGAGATGAGGATACTATGGCCCTTAAGATAGAACATGATAGAGTAAGGGTCAGAAAGTTGGGCCAAAAAAGGGATCAATGAAAGGCAATTGCATGTAGCTGAGATGAGAATGTTATGAGGAATGTGTGGCGTTACACGAATAAGAAATTAGTACTTATGACGAAATCTGAAAATGGCACCGATAGCTGAAAAGTTGTGTGGAAGTCGGTTGTCATTGTACGGGCATGTGACACGGAGGAATGAGGAAAATGTCGTGAGGAAAGTTTTGAGTACAAATGTCGATAGCTAGATAAGAGTAGGGGGAGACCAGAGAATCGATTAGGAGTAGGCGATACAAATCGTATATAGATACAATATCTATGTATCGGCACAATATCCAATACCCATATATCGGACGGCACTGAATCTATATATCACATATCCGCGAATATAGCGCTAACTACACACTATACCGATATCGTATCGCATGATCTATAATATTCAGATATTCGAATTTCTTTATTCGCTTATTAGTAATTCAGCCAGTCCTAAGCCTGAGAAAAGTATGAAAGAAAGTTCAATTCACTAATAATATAATTTATAAAAATATAAATCTAAAAAATCGAAACGACTGTATTAGTTTCATTTCAGTGTCATATTATCAACACTACCAAAAATACATTCACTGATTTCGAGTATACAGTTACAAATAAAATACATGCATGTATGTAGATATTCATGAATCTAACAAAATCGAAACCTATAAATCTCGGTACCACTTTCGTTTCCGAGTTCCACACTGTTTCAGCCAATATAGAGATACTGAAATATATAGATACGATATCCGATATTCTAAACCGATACATAGATACGATATCCGATATTCTAAACCGATACATAGATACGATTAGATACAGTGTAAAAGCGATATTACCCATGCCTAGAATCGATGGATGAACTGTGTGACTACGGAGATGACGACTCATAGAGAAGTGTGGATAAAATGAGACATGTTGCGCCGACACAAATAAATTGGTATAAGGGAGGAGAATGATAATGTACAGTCGCCAAATGAGATAAGTACCTAACCATCTTTGGTAGTTGAAGTTTAGTAAGAAACTGATTAGATGATTTCTATTACGAGAATTCAGTACATCATGCTGCACCCCCTAGCGATTCAATTTCAAGTAGTGCGGTAGACCGCAACAGTTGTTATAGAGCTAAGTGTGCTGCTTGGGATTGCAGTTTTTTACGAAACAGCAGATTGTTTTTGATAACTGAGGAAAAATTTTCCGCAAAGGGACCGAGAATCATGTGCTGCATTCATGGTTACAGTTTGCACGTCAATGTCCCGGGCTCCCGGCATCCCTGCATACTTGGCTTTGGTTTAGTATCCAAACACAGAGCGTAACAATCCATTATTTATTTCAGACCATAACAATCCATTTTTTGTTAGCAGGTACAGTAGGTATGTATATTACTACTTAGTAGGTACACGTAACATATAAAATCGGATTAAACTAAATTAAAAATTAAATCAAATTACAATTAAATGAAAATAAAATCAAATCAAATTATTTTCTATTTCCATTACTTAGTACGATTAAATGTTTTCCATTAAAGTGTAAATGTTAAAAATAATTATAAATACCAACGATCTAGTGCTTGGCTGAAAAAAAATATTACTTTTATTTGTATTTAATTAAATAATCACGAAAAACTAATAATATAAATGCGTTGTTGCCAGCCCGCGTGGCATAAAATCAAAATCAAAATATTTTATTTCACATAAGCCTGCATGGGCACCTATGAAACGTCAGAAGCTAGGTGCACGGTTCCAATTTGTCGTTTCCTATGGAGAAAAGCCGGCAAGAAACTCCACGGTTACTCTTTTAAAAATAATTGGCTTTTACAATGTTTTCAAATTACAATGATAATAGGTATGGGAGGACAGTGCAGGCCAGTCAATAAGTACCAGGTACTTAGAGGAATTAAAATACAGAATAGAAAAACGTCTACAAATCTAGTCTCTAAGGCCTACAACGTTCTCTCATTCACAATATGTAAAAGAATCTACCTATATAAAATTAATCTATTTGAACCAAGTGACATGATTTCGATGACAATCACTAATAATAAATATTAGTAAAATTGATGTATAATGTCAAATAATGACGAGAATATGTCAGACATTGTAAAAAAAATAAAAAGAATAAAAATTAACATTGCAATTTGGGAGCAGTTAATAGACTTTTACAAAGTTTTGGTGTTAATGAGGTAATATGGAAGAAGAAGCCTTGTCGCGCCGGCACCAATTAACATAGTACAAGGGCAGGCAGAATACCTTAGTATAAGTTTAGTAAGTATACAAGTATAGACTACTCACCGAATAACCACAGCCCTCTCCATACTCTGGTATTGGGGTCAGGAGATCCTTCGTCACAGGCGTCATCGTCAGAACGGGGGACAGGCCCAGGAGTTGTAGTAATATTGTAGAAATCATTGTTCTGATCTGTACATACTATAAAACATTAAAATTATTCCGAAAAAAAAAATACTTTAAAAACCATTTGTTTTAAAAATATTAAAAAAACAATTGGAGACCCTAACAATAAGTTAAATCATCACTACTTATAATAAAACGAAGTCCCCCGCCGCCTCTGTCTGTCTGTTCGCGATAAACTCAAAAACTACTGAAAGGATTTACATGCGGTGTTCATCAATAGATAGAGTGATTTATGAGAAAGGTTTAGGGTAAACATTATTGTTGGTTAAGGTTTTGTTTGAATTGGTTTAAACGGGTGAAGCCGGTGGAAAAAGCTAGTGTTAAATAAAATTAAATATTAAATTATTTCAGTAGATCTTTTAAGATACTTTTACACGTCATTAATTTAATGATCATTATTTTGAAACTAAAGATGGCGTCGGCATTTCCTAGGTGACTGTTCCCTGAGAAGAAATGCCGGAACAAACTCAGAGGTATATACTTAGGTCTCTTATATTATAAAGTCCAAACAAACAGGATACAGTTTGCACAAACTTTTATTTGCCCCCCAAAAGTGACCCGCATATTCAAAATTCATTCACTACCGTTACACGTCCGTATTTGGGTCACTGAAAGTCATATGATACAATATCAGCAGAATAGCTGATACAATATCATAAAGTTTGATTTTTGATTACATCGCCCTGCGCGTGTCTTATATGACTAGCCTTTTCCCAAGTATGTTGGGGTCAGCTTCCAGTCTAACCGGATGCGGTAGAATACCAGTATTATAAATGGAGCGACTGCCTATCTGACCTGCACAAACCAGTTATTGGGTAATACGATAACCCTTCGTAAGGACTGGTTGACAGAGTTACGGGCTTCTGACGAGTTTGTTCCGCTTCTTCTTCTTCCCAGCTAAAGCACTAGGAAGTGGTGAAGGGTGGGCGTTTTGGAGGGACTGTCTTATGTAATTTTGACGTTCAAAAAGAGCTGACTCTCAGCCTAGTTTGAATAAATGACTTTTGATTTTGATATTGAACCCTTCGGCGCATGACAGCCGGGACCAACGTCTTGATGTGCTTTCCGAGACACGGTGGGGTCTTCCTGGTCTTAGTATGTAAAGATAGTTATTTATATTATAAAATTATATAAAACATTAGTTTTCTGCCCTCCTTCTACTTCAACTGTGCCAAACATACTCCGCCGTCCGCGTAAATTTCGTAAATAGGGGTACCTACAAAATTTTTGTTTCACGTAAATATTTATATAGATGTACCTACCTACCTATTATTTATTAGCAGTTCCAAAATAAAGGAGTTTTTTCCAAAATAAATTCCAAGTTGCACAAAGACAAACAAACACCAATGACATCATTATGTTGCACAAAACAACTTTACGGCGCTAATGGTGCTTGACTTGTGCAACAAAACTGCGTGGAGTCCCTCCGCGCGGAAGAAGTGAAACCGACTCACTCAGTTGCGTCGGTTGCGTTAAACGTTTAACGCAATCTCTAGCGTTAAACGTTTAACGCAACCTTGTTGGAAGTCGCATAAGAAGTTTCACTTCAAAAAGTGCATGGAGTCCCTCTGCGCGGAAGAAGTGAAACCGACTCACTCTGTTGCGTCGGTTGCGTTAAACGTTTAACGCAACCTTTTTGGAAGCCGCTTATGAAGTTTCACTTCACAAACTGTGACAGAATGACAGATTGCCTCGTTTGACATTTAATTATTTAAAATTAAAAAACAATTAAAATCTAATCTAATGCTGCTTTCTGCATCAAGTTAATGGAAGATTTGAATTTAATGACGTCTTTACAATTTAAGGTTAGTTTCTGCGACTGGCTGTTATATTATTATTTAATATGTATATATTATATTGCCTGTATTTTCATTTACTGTCGTATAATCGACTCCGTTCTCAAAATTATGATGAATCCTACTTCAAAATCCGTTGCCTACTTTATAAGAACAACACAGCCACACAGAAAGACACAAAAACCGACTTTAATGTATGATACGTAATTTGTATAAATTAACACTGTGTCAATAACGTCTTTTCAGTGCAACACGCGCATGCAAACTAAAATATTACGTCATTTATTATGTATATATATTGGTAATTGGTAACCAATGGCTGGGGAATTTAATAATATCTCTCATATGACTCTTGAGGAATGTCAACAAATCTGCGGTGACATCAACAAACACTCTGTCATTACAATAGAGTTCTGAATACAGAAAGGACGATGTCAAAATAAAGGTTTTTGTTTGTTATTGTTAAATTTAGAGCATCTATCGATTTGTATTTATTTTACTGTGTTTATCTTCTGTATTTTTTTAACATTCACCATACTGCGTTTAATTCCTCTTTGGCATGTAATGTATTCCTTATTTTTTTTGTGAGTTTCCATGTTTGACATGCGTATGTCTAGCAAAGGATAAGACCCATGAGTCCATTAGTTTCTGTTTCAGTTTTATGGGCATAGCGATTTTGAATACCTATATTTCAATTCAATGAAAGGAAATTTAAAACTCATATTAAAAGTAGGTAAACTTTGTAAACAAGCGTATTACAAATTAGAGGATTATATCTAAGATAAGAATGCTTGCTGGTCCTGCTCCATAGGACAATCTAGAGTCTAGAGACAAAATCGAACTGGTTGCTAATTGAATTGTATAATTAATTTTATTTATGACATTTAATTTAAGTATATCTATCTAAAATGGAATTTTAATTTAGTCCTTAAGTTAAACACAAAACAAAGTATATGTACAGGTATATAAAAAAAATAAAAAAAATCATACTGCATCAAAAAATAAGTCCGCATCGTTGTCAACGGGAAGAGTGCCCAAAAGGCTGGCAGCATTGCCACGTTGTATGGCAATGCTGATTCTTTGGCCGAAATATAGGCCAGCCTTTTGGTCACGTGAAGAGTTAACCAACCGCTTGGAAATATCTCGGAAAACTAAGTGGGCACTCGGACCCCATGGCCCTAGAGTTTCAACCCCAAACGGCTCGAATATATAGCTTCCAATAAGATTGGAATATTTGCGCCGTTTGAGGTTTTCCGCACCTGCAGCAGCCGCCCCAGCACAATTCGCCGTACTAGAAAGATGGGATGGCGCAAGGGTGTCGACACATGTTGCATCCCACACCAAAGGCCGACCTAACTTCCAAGGCATTATGGACATTCCGTCTGGTCTCTTCCCATCGTCGCGTGCCAAGCCATAGGGTTCTAAAACAGCTGGCACCCCGGCGGTGACAAGAGCACGACGGATGATGTCATTAATGCTGGCATGCCGTGCTATTCGGCCTGCGCTCCTGCTGCAGGATAAGCCATGGTGTCCGAGGCGGTCAACAACTTCACCGCATTGGCAGCGATGCAGAGCCACGCAAGGAGCGCCAAGACGCAGGCAAGTAGCGAGCCGGAAGGTCGAGTCACCCAGCATGGTGCCTATGTTGGGTGACGGTAGTGCCTGCAGCCAGAGGCCCGACTCCCACTCACCCACAGCCAGAAGGCGAGCAAGCTCAGCAGTATTGGTGGACGTATTAATTAGTTTATTCCGTACCAACCTGCAGAGCGGCTCATCCCACTGTCTCTGGGAAGATGGGTTCACGGGCAGATCTGTATCCGGGCAAGCCATTTTCCAGGCATTCACCGCATCGGTCAAGCACGGCACTTCAGAGTCGACTTATGACACTCACTTATGACATTGATTTACACTCAGTGATTACTTTAACTCACACACTGACTCATTACTTGTTAATATTCTAGGAAAATCGTATACTTACTTTTACAATGTTTGTAAATGTGTGAGCACCATGCATGTATCACAGAATTAATTTATCTGTATTGCTTCAATTTGATTATTTTTACCTATTTTGGTATGGTAATTTTATTCTGGGTGCATCGTTTTCACACATAATCAAATAATGAATGTACTATGTTAAATATTGTACTTGAAACATTTTAAAAGAGTAACGGTGGAGTTTCTTGCCCATTCTTCTCCATACGAAACTACATTTTGGAAGGAGCAAATAGAATCAATTCTATTTGAATGTAAATGTTGACGTTCAAAAGTGTCTATTTGAAATAAATGCTTTGACTTTGAATATTTCTTTACAACTCCAGTATTTGTTCCAGGTATTCTTGACTTGCCTCTCTACTTCAAGTTCATTTCTATTTTTGTTCAATCCAATCTGTTTTCCCAAATAAATATATTGTTCTACGTATACTAAAGGTTTTCCATCTATTTTAATGCTTGACTTTATTTGGTTTGATACGCTTTAAAATTTAAATTTAAATGGACTGGTCACGTGGCGCATCTCAAAAACCACAGATGGACCAAAACGGTTACAACATGGAAAGGCCCACAGGGCAATCGCTACAAAGGAAGACCGTACGCGCGATGGGATGAAGACATCAAGAAAATAGCTGGACAACAATGGCCACCTAAAGCTCTTATAGCTAAAGAACGGGAAAAATGGCAATCTTTGGAAGAGGCCTTCACATTGACGGGGAGTTCCTGTTACCCAAAAAATGTAAAGAATATTTATTTAGGTACTTAAAACTTATTTTGTAACGAATAGGAAATAAAAGGCTCTATAAAAAAATATGCTTTTTGAATTGTAATGAGGCCTAATCTTTAATTAATAATGATGTTTTCAATGTCTTCAATGTAATTTTGATTATTATTATCGCGGTTTATGCACCATCTCTTCCTACCAATTTGTACCTACGCCACTATATGCGGCTGAACATGTTAGAACTTTATTTATGACATAGTAATTATCTTGCATGTAATGTATCATGTACACCATGTTTAAACAAATAAAAAAATCTTATCTTATCTTATCTATATTTATTGTTAAATTTAAGAAGATGCCTCCAACTGCATGAGGGTGCTTAAATAGTATTCAGTCTAATATAGTCATCCTTTTAAAACGAGTTTCTTGTTTGCATCTTTTTAAAATCAAAGTTCACTTTTTAGGCAGTCGGGTTTTTTGTTTTTGTACCTAAATATTTTTTACATAAGGTACAGTAAGGTACTTCATATCGTATTTTATTTCCAATGAAATAACATATTCTGTAGCCGTTACCACCTTCTGCGAAGCAGTAATGTTCGCGAAGAGGGAGGCGGCGCACGTGAGGAAGAGGCAGTATATGCGCCCTCACGGCCCTAGCCTCCGGAGAAGACGCCCTGGGCGTCGGGAATCCCAGGCTGATTCCCGGCCACCGTAGGCGCGGGCTTGCGGACGGCGAGTAATGGGTAGCTCTCTGTCCGGTAAGGACCAAGCCCGGGTCGACGGCGCGTTGTGTTCCACGCGCGCCTCAAAGAGATGTCAGCACCAAATGGTGGGGTCCGCAATGCCTGCCAGGGGTGCTGGTTGTTCGAAAGATATACCGCGGCCCCGATGGCACACAGGCAACTGAGCTACACGGGTGGGTTTTACTCAGTAAAAGTCTGACACGCCCTCCTGCTCCATCCAGAGCGGGAGAAGTTATTTGATAATTTCCCACCCAAAAATAAATCCAATGGCTAATCTCCGCTGAGATTGGCCGGCATTGCCAAAATCGGTCTGGACGACTATTATCTACCAGAAAACTTGACTCTACACAAACCTTAGGAAATCCAGAACAGGTCAAACGGCTTCCAGATCTGCGGTTAGATCACACCTAAGCTATAATATTAACACTTCAATTAACTTATTTGAACTGTCTCAAAGAAGGTCACACAGAACTTAATTATACTACACATCATATTTATTTGTTTTGTCATATGAAGCAGTGTTGTACCAAACGTTTGTATAATCTATAACTACAGTACATATTATAAATTAAAGTCTGTTTTTGTGTCTGTCTGTGTGACTTCGTTGGAGTATCATTACCCCAGTAACTGCAAGTGGCTTTGGAAAGCGGTTCTGTCTTATTACAATATAATAGAATAGACATTTGTTTGGCAAATGTAGATAACAAGCTAATGCCTGCGACTTCGCCCGCATGGAAGTCTGAAACTATACCACGGGAACTTAGAACCGGGATAAAATAAGATAAGATAAGATAATATTTATTTGCTAAGACATGTGTACACATACAAGAATATAAACGTGCATGCAGGATAACAAAGAAAATTTTACAGGTTCAGACATGTTTGCCACAAAAAATGGCGTGCAAATATGAATAGTTCTGATTGTTGACAATGAATTTCAAGTCAATCTAAATTATTTAAAATGAATTCATCAAATAATAATAATTAAAGTGTCAACGGTAAATAAAAAATCATTCATAAAAAAATCAATAACAAAAAATAAAGGTAGCTACCTGTGTTTCAGTCAGAAAGAAATTACCTACACAATATTATAGTAAACTTATGTCATGAAGTCAAAATAGTATTATTTATATCCAATTCATCCAATCATCCAATCCATTTTTACACGCTTTATATTAGCTTCACTTGTATGTTTGTTTGTTTGTATGTTTGTATGTAACCGACTCCTTTGAGCGCGATTTTGACCCACTTTAAACGGTCAGATTTCATTGAAACTTTGTAAACTTGTCGAGGACCGATGACAATTCAATAATTGAAAAAAAAAATGAGAAAAAAAAAACAAAATCACGTTTTCGTAGTTAGCAGAACTAAAAAATAGAAAATAAATAATAGTCTAAAAAACACGCTTTAAAAACCAAACTAAAAAAGGAGAAAATAATTTAATTCAATTAAAAAGCGTGGGGTGCTTGACAGTAAGTGATTATAAAAATACCTCAAAAAGCACCCCACGCTTTTTAATTGAATTAAATTATTTTCTCCTTTTTTAGTTTGGTTTTTAAAGCGTGTTTTTTAGTTTTTTAAACTACTATTTATTTTTATCCTACCCCTATGTGTTAGTCCAGCTAATAAAACTACCTATTGCGTACCCGTGGGATGACTTTCGACATCCGCGGGAGCGAAACCACTGAGAAAACCTAGTGTAATATAAGTCAAATTTGTTTTTAATTGTTTCTTGTTGATGTAAATATAATAGTACTGTTTAATATTTTAAGTTCACATGATCTTCAATTGTTTAATGCATCTTAATCATGCCAGGGACATACGACATACGTGCCTACGATGTGGAGACGCTAAATAAAACAATAAATGAAAACACTGGCATACGAGTATTTTGATTTCAATCTTCCGGTATAGGATAGGTCATGCGTAGTGGATTACGGCCCGCTCCTGCTCGCAGAAAGATGCCTGTGTCCACCAGGAGTGGGAACAATATCGAATGATTATATCTTTCCACCGGGATGTTTGGAGCAGTGGTGTTCAAAGGATATCAATACAATATACTTTATGTCTTACCACAAATTTAAGGTAAAGGTAATTATTAATTAATTAACAATAATATAATAATCAGTATATTGTAATTTTTTTTTGTTAATTAATTTGTGGAAGACTGGTGCCTAAACTAAGTTTTTTGCAAAACCTGTATGTCAGGTCACCAGGCCCCGTGCACAAAATTTTACATTATAATGTTGTACTGGAGACGATCTGATTCGCATATAATATTCAAATAAAAATCTCATACATTCAGGGGCGTACCAATAGAAAATGGCGCCTAGGGCACGCATCACATTTACGCCTCTTCGTAAATTATCTTCACGGTCTACATTGAGCAAAGCTAGGTCGCAAAACCTTTATTGACCGATTATAGCCTTCAATAACGAAGGTATTCATTTCAACTTGCTAAAAAATCGCTGCAATTGAAATTAATATCTACCATTTTTATGCTGCAATTTTAAGAGAATTTGAATAGAAAAAGGTAGTTTTGGAAATACGCTTACATCCTCGTACTGCACAATATATTCAAGTAGCACGTTGTGTTCTGCTAACTACAAAAACGTGTTTTTTTTCTCAATTTTTTTTTAAATTATTGAATTGTCATCGGTCCTCAACAAGTTTACAAAGTTTCAATGAATTCTGACCGTTTAAAGTGGGTCAAAATCGCGCTCAAAGGAGTCAGTTACATACAAACAAACAAACAAGTGAAGCTAATATAAATGTAAATGTAAATGCGTGTAAAATGTCAGTGTGGTTTTGCTTCCTGTAATCAATGATTCTCTTTCAAACTCAAAGCATTTATTTCAATTAAACCATTTACAGGCACTTTTGAATTGCCAAAAAGTCGATCAGTTGGAAAGTTGAAGCTAGTTGCCCATTCCAAAACGTAGATCTCTATGGAGAAGAACGGGCAAGAAACTCCAAGGGACACTCTTTTAAATCAAGTTAGGTATTACAAAATCTTGGGAACATTATTCTTGTTGCTTCTATATGTGAGAACAATGTAAAAAAAAAACAATTCTAAATATAAGATTTAAAATAAGCCATGGAAGTTAGGAGATGACCAGTCTCAACCGACGGCGCCCGTTCACGAACTAGACGTGTGGATCAGCACCATCCAGCTCAACCACACACACGCGCCAGCATCAGTGAGACATTTAAGTGAGCATGACATACTCTCAACTGCCACGGTTTTTCAAGTCAACGTACATCAAAACAACATAATTATTATACGGATGCATGGTACTCACATTTACAAAGTTTAAACAATATGCTTCTAAATTATACAAAACTATAGTTTGCAATGTATTTGAGAAATTAATAAAATTTGATTTCCAAAAAGAAAGAAAACTATTTAATATCTATTGCTTGGTTCAATATTTAGCGTAATTATTCTTCAACAGCTTTTTGCGGTTCTGGTAAGATTAGTGTCTTAAATGTTTGCTATTATATTGGCCATCGCTTCAGTTAATATGAGTTTAGATACATCGTCCAGAATCCAAAATAAATAGAAGTTATGAAATAAAAAGATGTTTGCTACGCTCGCTACGGCGTAGCTTGAACAGTGCTACGGCGTAGCTTATACTGTGCTACGGCGTAGCTCACACAGTTACGTGTCGTTAAATGTTTTGATACCGACAAAACCAGGGAAATCGTCGCTAAGGTTCATTAATTCATTAATTATTTTTTTTGTTTATTCATTTTTAAATTTTCTTAGGTTTTTTTTGCAATTTGCTGGTCAGTGTCAGATATTACTTAAGTTGATTTAAATATGATTCTCGACCGTAAGAAATTTATGACTGCACAATTTCAATTATTAAAATTATAAATACTATACCACTCTCCAAGTATTCAGAAACATATTTAAATGCTTTTATATATTTTCATCAATTTTTTTTTTTGAATAAGCCTGATATAGTGGTGATAGATCGGTTAGCGCGCCGCATAATGATAGTCGATGTTACCATTCCACATGACGGGAACCTCGTGAAAGCTGACAAAGAGAAGCAAATTAAATATCTCGACTTAGCACACGAGGTTGTTGACATGTGGAGTGTGAACTCGGCCGTCATTGTGCCGATTGTCGTATCAGCCAATGGACTGATGGCCGAAAGCCTCGAACAACATCTCCCGAGGCTCTCGTGAGGCGGTTGGATCAAAGGCCTGATTCAGAAGGCAGTACTCCTCGATACGGCTCGCATCGTGACGAGGTTCCTGTCTCTGAAGCCCTAACCACTGGTAGCTTGGACCCTGCTCCCGATACCGGCGGACGCCTATTTTTTATATTTTTAAATGTTTTTATATGTTTTATTATTTAAAAATGTAATTTATATGTATTTACAATGATAAGATGTGAAGCGCAAGGGGGTCGACATATGATGCGTCCCGCACCAAAGGCCTACCCAACTTCTAGGGCACTATGGTCATTCCATCTGGTATTCATTTCTCCAAGTTCAATTAATCTCATTAAATTAGTTTTTCATGAATAGATGGCATTAAATGGACTTTGGGGGTTGAATTGCTGAACTGAATTATGTTAATGTGTCAAAAATCACATTAATCAACATACAACCAGAATCTGACCTATAAATTGCAAGAAACAAAAGCAAAGAAAATTTGAATTTCGCGGCAACCCTGGTGCTTCCACCGTAAAATGTTTTGGGGGAAACATATGAGTTACTCACGAAAGTACACAAATACTTCATAGTTTTTAACTCTCAGACACATAATGAATCGTAAGGTGAAATGAGACTGTGTCTGTGTTTATTATTACTCCAAGGTTCTATGCCCTGACAATTACAACCTTTTCATGTTTCAAAATAGCTTCCTTAAAGTGGGCCTCAAAAAGAAATCCACCACGCATGCGCGAATTTGACATTTTGACAGTTAACAGGCAAAGGAAACATGTTTCAGCCTACTAATTTCACAATTCTTATTCAACTAGTTTTAGTGTGATAAGTTAATTTAATATTGTTTTAATATCTAGTTACAAATAAAAGTGGAGAAAACTCAGAAAATGTTCAATGAAAGCAAGAGTTGATGAAATTATATTCATCCCTTTTAGATATTCTGTGAATCGTGTTGCTGTCTTCGTCTTTAAATCCATAAACGTATGTCACTAAAGAAATAGTTGAGCCAGAAACGTCAACAGATTAATTTACGAACCAATGAGAATATGCTAAATTAGTGTTGAGGAAAATCTATCCACCTTTTCATGCTCACAAAAAAAAGCGTAAAGGAATTTCATAAAATTCACTTTCGAAATAAATCAAAAGTATAAGCTGTATGGAAAAACAAAAAATACGTGTCGAATTTCTATTGTTCTAGCATTGCTTTAAAGTAAAATTATTAGAACAAAAGTATAGCGTGTTAAGTGGAAAAAAATCCCAAAGTTGAAATCCTGCATCTCACAATCATAGTTTTCACATCAATTTTGTAGAGGAGAAAATTTCGTGGTTGTAGGTTGGGGGTCCGTTGCTACTCCGGAAATCGGTGCGCTAGGAGCCGATTTAAGTCCTAGCTATCTGGCTGATGACCATCCAGCTCCCAATATTTAATAATAATAATATTACAGACAGAATGTTAAAACAGAGAGCTGTGTCTCTCATCACCACGGCAGTAGCAGATTTGACCTCCTTTTGTTAATTTTTTGTAGGTTTTATTAAATACTAACTTTTACCAGCAGTTGCGGCCCACATGGAGGTCGAAAATATCTGTCTGCCAAATTTCATCCAAATCCGTTCGGCCGTATTTGCGTGATTCAGTAACACACATTTAAACGTACAAACTTTCACATTTTTAATAATATAAGTAGGATTAGTGATTTGCCCCGGCTCCGTCTAGAAGATAAAAGA
Organism: Antitype chi; assembly: GCA_947359405.1. Classification (NCBI taxonomy): domain Eukaryota; kingdom Metazoa; phylum Arthropoda; class Insecta; order Lepidoptera; family Noctuidae; genus Antitype; species Antitype chi. The sequence continues at coordinate 2,121,321 of OX375837.1, forward strand.
TACGAGTTTTAAAATATTATAATTATGGTAATATAAAATGGGACCACACCGAGAAAGTAGTCTTCCAAAAACTACCCAAATCGCTTCAAGTGTGCCTATAAAATTTGAAGAGTTCTCTCTATTTCTCCAGGATCCAATCATCAGATCCTGACTTGATGATCATGGGACCACCTGGGAAGTATACCCTTTCAAACAAAAAAATCAAAATCCAAATCGGTCCAGTCATCTTCGAGTAATTAGGGAACATAGGTACATAAAAAATAAATTAAAAAAAAAGGTTCCGACGAATTGAGAACCTCCTTTTTGAAGTCGGTTAAAAACCCAAGATATACAATCAGTGCGCAGGTGTCAAAAAGTAATCGTCAGTCATCTTTCAGTCAGTCTTTGTGGACATTGCTTAGTAAAAACCACTTTAAGTCATGCGTGTATGGTTGTTTTTTACAAAAAAAGAAATGATTGTGTTTTGTCATTACAATAACCACTGACGTATTAATCGGGGACAGTTTTGAGTGTTACTTTTGTTCTAGACTGTGCATCTTGAGTTTATTGTATATCAATGGTAATAGGCATTTGAATCTTGGCTCGATCCACCACAACAGCCGGAGTTTTGTGTATTTCATCATTACATATTCAGACGGCTTGTAGATAACTCAACATTTCTGTATCTTCAAAATCTTTATGAAAAATATTAGGCTAAGATACATTATATGTACTTAAGTATTAATAATATTTATTTTGTTTGGGGTCGAAACGCTCGGGTCATGGGGCCCGAGTGCACGTCTCCTCTTTAAGGAAATTTCTCGCCGGCTGGTCGACACTTCACGTGACCGAGGGCTGGGTCGTTCTTTGGCCAAAGAATTAGCATTGCCATTCAACGTGGCAATGCTGCAAGTCTTCTGGGCACGTTTCCTGATGACAGCGATGCGGAGGAATACTTCGACGCCTAAGTGTCCTTTTGTTTTTGTATTTATTTTGTATGTCGTAGTATAAAATTAGATATTAACTATTTTGCTTATTGTTTTTCAAAATATCCCTTCCGCGATGTAGGATCAAAGGCGCCACCTAAAATATATTTTTTACTGTCTGACCATAAAGTACCTCATGTAGATGGATATAGATGTCGCTGAAACGTATTACATTGACAAACAATGACAAGCTATCAGTGATGTTTTCGGTGAAGAAAGAATTATGGGCAAGTTTGTATGAAACCTGGGCGTAAGACCAACAGAACTGCAACTAGTGCCAGTTGTTGGAATCCAATGCCAATATTATACAGGAAAAGTTTTTATTCAGTGCGCAAACTTTAACCATGAATTCAGCATACCATTCACCCCCCAGCGAAGAAATTTTTCATCGGTTATACAAAAAAAAAACAGCTGTTCCATACATTTAGACCGCGCAGGTATTGCACTTTTCTTTTGTAAAACCGACGAAAAATATCTTCGCTGGGGGGTCTAGAATTGCTGAATTCATGGTTAAAGTTTGCGCACTGAATAAAAACTTTTCCTGTTTATATAACCCTAGCCATATCTACCGGGTTTACTTGAAAATATTGTTTAAAAAATGAAATTAAACACGAAACTTAATAGTTACGTATCGTTTTATTGTCAATACAACGATACGTAATTATTAACAGGGACACAATTAAATTAAAAAAAGAATATATGAACGGTTTTTAAAGAAAAGTATGTTTAAAAAAAATCACAATCAAATCAAAATAAAATACCCAAGTAAACTCTATTTCATTCTATGACAGCATCTAACAAAAGATGCGTATGGGCAATAAATGGGCCCGTCCCGAACTAAGGTACCATATTATAGAAACTATATGTGCACAGGTACCAATGGTCCTTCTTCTTCTCAGGCAGGTACAGTTGTTTTTAATACATGAGATATGTATTGAAATCTTCGGTATTTACATATACAGAAACGTGCAATTTTTTTCAATTGGCTTTGTCTCAGTTCTCTGACTTTGGTACTTTTTGCTATAATATGAAATAGAGTACTAATTATAAGGTATAATTTGAGATATATTTCAATTATGTTGGACTTACGCCCATTTTGACCGTCATCCTTTACAAAAGGTCGTGTCGGGTCGGGGGAGATACTTACCTATATTAGGGGCCATCCATAAATTACGTCACACAAATTTTATGGCTTTTTGACCCCTCCTGGTCCATGTCACAGGTGGTCACACTTATGATACCCCCTGCCCCCCTGTGTGACGTCAAATATTTGCAGAAGCTCAAAAGTGCCTTTTTGAACTAAATGCTTTGACTTTGACTACTCGACGAGCAATCCCAAATGTTGTAAATACCTTTTCCCAACTAATTGGGGTCAGCTTCCAGTCTAACCAGATGCTCCTGAACACCAGTATTTTCCATTGAGCGATCGCAGTTACTGTGTAAGAAGAAGATATCTTCTTACACAGTAACTGCGATCGCTTGTCCGATCTGATTCTTGCTTTTTGTGTGATGTAAAAAGAAAGGTTTATTCTTCATCATCTGCCCAGCCTTTTCACAACTATGTTGGGGTCGGCTTCCAGTCTAACCGGATGCAACTTACCCCTTGGTAAGACTGGTTGTCTTGTCAATCTTTCGAGCTTCTGACGACCCGTAACGACAGTCAAAGATCCACGAATGACAGTCGGGACCAACGGCTTAACGTGCTTTTCCGAGGCACGGAGGGGTCTTGGTTTATAAAGATGGTCACCCATCTACGGACCAACCGCGGCAAGCGTAGCTTAACCTCATCGATCGATCCGTGCGGCTATTATTACCCACAAGACCCTGACAAGGAAAGGTTTATTAATAAATGAAAACACAATAATTAACAAAATATAACAAATATATTTTTCTAAATTGTAGTCTTATATCTAGGACATGATTACACTTATTGTTCACATTTAATATTTTATTGTATTCATTTAATTTTAAGGAAGGTACACCATTGTTTAAAAAAATAATAGTTAAAGTCTTACACATATAGTTACAAAAAACGAGTTTTCGAGCTGGTATATATACAAAAAACCCAAGATATTCAATCAACGTCTCAAAAACGCCCGCATAAATAGGGCGCAATGTGCGCAGGTGTCAAATACTATCGTCAGTCATCTATCAGTCAGTCTTTCTGGACATTGCTTTGTAAAAACCACTTTAAGTCATGCGTGTAAGGTTGAATTTACAAAAATAATGTGTTTTATCATCAGAGATCGGATATTCGGATGCATATTCCACCTAAAGATAATTTTTAGCTATGAAAGTATGGAAGCGGCTTTATAAATTATTTGTAATATTTATTAAAAACCCCGGGGATTCTTGGATTGCATAACTATTGAGATGTGTATTAATTTAAAATTAATGTTTTACCGGATACAAATAATTATGTGTATGTACTGGAGGAGGGGTGGTTTGTATTAGTTAAAACAAAAATAAACAAATTACTTACCTAATTTAAGACTTTTTCGATACAAAAGCGCATTCCATGTTAGCCAACATCTCAACTTTAGGTGAATATGCATCCGGATATCCGATCTCTGTTTATCATAACTATAACCACTGACATTTAATTGGGGGCAGTTTTCAGTGTTACTTTTTGTTCGAGACTGTGCATTTTGAGTTTTTACACCAATTCTTGAGCAAAATATTAACTACTATATTTGTTCAAATATATTTAATTTCAATAATTTTCAGTCAATACTATGTTTGATGCTGGGTAAGTATATTTTATTATTATAATTAGAAAAATACAGGGTGATTGGAAGATGGGTGCAAAGCTTTAAGGTGAAGATAGTATAGACAATTTAGAACCATTTAAGCCATGGTTGTCTTAGACGAAGTCTTACCAATTTTTTTTTTTTTTTAAATAAGGTTTAAAAGACGTATTGTACAAATTTTTTATTTTTTCTGGGCTTTAAATGTCTGTAAAAAAAATGTCTAATGACACAGAAGCCTAAAACATGTTTTGCTTGATTGCTTACACATTCAATTTGGCCATAATTATCCAGTTTACATTAAATTTTGAGAATTTCCGAAAAAAAACTTAAAAATTTGGTTAAATTTTTTTTGTAAGACTTCGTCTAAGACAACCATGGCTTAAATGGTTCTAAATTGTCTATACTATCTTCACCTTAAAGCTTTGCACCCATCTTCCAATCACCTTGTATATTAAAAAAAATGAAAAAGATTTGCACCTATACTTTGGTTTAAATTCTATCATTATTAACAACAACAAAATAATATATCTCAAATTAATCAATCAAAAGGTGTTCTGTATTTTTTGCCTACACCCATAAGAAGTGGGCATGAGTTTATGTGTCTTTACATAGTATAAAACAAACTCACTTTTCATGTTTGTACGCTTAGATCTCTTAAGCTACGCAACAGATTTTAATGTGGTTTTCATCAATAGACAGAGTGATTTAAGGTGAATGCGCAGTGGTAGAGCGCGAAATTCAAATATTGTTACGTTTTTTGCAATTTTCAGGTGAGTGTCAGCTTGTCACTTGATCAAAATATGATTTGCGACTATAACATGTACGTATTTACATATTTATAATCATTAGAATCAATAATACATCTTTCTAAGTTAGATTTGTCCCATAAGAACAAATTTCTTATGGAAAAGTGCTTGTGGAAGAAATCTAACTTATAAGAGATATATTAGACATTCTAATGACTTAGTTTTGTAAACACGTACCTGTTATATTCGCAAATCACATTTTGATCAGGATACAACCTGATACTGACCTGAAAATTGCAAAAACGTAAGAAAATTTGAATTTCGCGGTCTACCACTGCGTATTCACCTTAAGAGGAAGTTTTATATGTATAATAACATTGACTACCACGCGAGCGCAGCCACTGGTAAAAACTAGTGTATGTATAAGATTTCTCTAAGAATACAATGACTTTACTCCAAAAAGTACAGAAAAAAATTTCTAAGAATACAATACAGATAAAAAATGCTCCCTTTACAACTAAAATATATGATTTAAATAAATTAAAAAAAGTACCCTTACACCGAATTCTTATTAGCAGAACAATCTACATAACTGTTGCTTCAAAAACAAAACTAGTAGGTGTTAATATAGTTAAAATAAGGGGCAGCATAATCATCGTATAATGTTCCCACTGTTGGGTCACAATGGCCCCCATATTGTGTGTACAAAAATAAATAATTATTCAAATCCATTTTTAAAGTAGCATTACAAAACTATTTCTTAATCTTTTAACTTTGATCTTTTATTTAGTAGGTTTAATCTCAATATATGAGAGTAGATAAAGTAGTGTATGAAAGTGCACGTAACTAGGTATTAAAACACTCGTGTGATATTAAAAACCTGGTCTACGGGTCGGTTTTAAGGGCCTCAGCACACCTCCGCCGCAAAAATAATTATTGGAAACCGCTTAGCGCATTACTCTAAGAAACAGCAATGTAGCAGTCAAAGCAAAATATCGCTTGCGCAACATCATCATCAAGTTTCTGCCAGGAGTGCGGGTTGTTCGAAAGAGATACCGCGGCCCCTGGCACACAGGCAACTGAAGGAACACGGGTGGGTTTTAGTCAGTAAAAGTCTGTTTTCTGCTCCACCCAGAGCGGGAGAAGTTATTTGACGATTTCCCACCCGCAAAAAAAAAAACATCATGTTTCGCTTTATAAACTTCATCGATTGCCACAGATTCGCGCGAAACAAACGCGGCACCACAACAGAACAGCGGACTGAGCGTGAAGGTGTGAACTGGTTTCTTTATTTTATTTTTTATTGCACTCGTATTTCAATACCTTTCATTACACTGGGTGTCTCAGAATAAAACTCACTATTTGAATGTGTTTAAGAACAAAATGCGCGGAACGCGGGGTGCGAAGCGAATGACAAGTAATATGCCATTTTGTGGAAATTCATTCGCCATGTCGTGTTTCACGGGGGAGTAACGTAGTTTTTGTGTAACCGCGTTTCTTGAAAACAATAAATCTTACGTGATCGTGTGTCACAAATTTCGTAATTTTGATGAGAACTGACATGTGAAGGCCAATTCTCAAAATTAAAAACGTTCACAATATAGTCGCAGTCTCATCTCAGCGACAATCAAACGTCAAGAAGTTGTCAAAAATGTAGGGAAACTCGAGGTATTTTTGACAGATTGAGACTGAGATCAGACTGTGAACGTTCTTAAAATTACGAGAATTGCCCCTCAGATGTCCGCCGAGTAGCCCAGACCTCTTCTCACCTCCGGATTTTGTCCTCTGGTGTTATCTGAAGAGTCAGGTATACAACATAATCCATCAACCATCAATCTGAATTGAAGGAAAACATCAGACAAGAAATCAACAACACCCTGGTTCTGTGTACTTTATATCAAAAATAAAAATATATACTAAATATATTATTAATACATTCCTACTCAACTTCTGAGTCCCTTTTTCATGAAAGTTAGAACCGCGAAAGATGACATTTGGATAATGTTACTTTCAAAAAGTAATTTTTCCATGTCTTCTGTTTCTGATTTTGTAATTAATCGTGTTTTTTTAATACAGGAAAAGTTTTTATTCAGTGCGCAAACTTTAACCATGAATTCAGCATACCATTCTAGACCCCCAGCGCAGAAAATTTTCGCTGGTTTTACAAAAAAAAAAAATCAGCTGTTTCATACAAAAGTGTAATACCTACGCGGTCAAAATGTATGGAATAGCAGATTTTTTTTTTTATAAATAACCGACGTAAAATTTCTGCGCTGGGCGGTCTATAACGGTAAGCTGAATTCATGGTTACAGTTTGCGCACTGGATAAAAACTTTTCCTGTATAAATATATTTGTTATTTGTTTATGCATCTACAAAATTTGGTTTTTTCCGAGACACCCTGTACAACAGTTTCATGAACCATTTGATTCTGGTTGTGATCATCAGCAACAGATATGTGCCAAGCACACCATTATACATAACATTATTAAGTATATAACAACCATCACACTATATTAACATGTAACATAATTAACGCAAGACCTCATACACGACAATATTATAGTATTGAGTCAAAGCATAATACAATGAACTAAACATTTTTTTTTAAAATTTAACTGTTATTGTTATCAAAAACGTGTTGACTAGACATGGGTAGCTGGTGAGCGAGTGATTGAAAAGAGCTAGATCTTTGCGATGGACGTCGCTCTCGGTCACTCACTCGCTCGCTAAATAGCTCACTAGTTCAGTTAGCTCACTCAGACTCACTAGCTCAGCGGGCCAATTCTCGTAATTAATAACGTTCAAAATCTAGTCACAGTCTCATCTCGGCGACAAGCAAATGTCAAAAATGTATAGAAAATCGAGGTATTTTTGACAGATTGACACTGAGATCAGACTGTGAACGTTCTTAAAATTACGAGAATTGCCCCTCTGTACTTCACCGATGACCGACCGAAGTCACCGGCCGAACAGCTCATTCGGCCCGCATTGTTCGTTCTTCTAACAATAGCTCTCCGGTACAATGCGTCGTTACAGACTACCATTGCCTTAAAGTAGAAAATACTGTGGCACATTATGAAAAGGAATCGCATTGTTTATTTTTTATACGTGTTGTTTACGTAAAGCCATAACATTTTATAAACAAACAGGAAAACTTATTTAACTTAACTGCAAACTTCCAAAGAGCTATTGACAATGACTATTGAGCGAGCCGAGCAGTTTCCTTCGACGCGCGTGCAGCGTGAGTCAAATGAGCTAACAGTCGGCGTCTGAGTCACTGAGCTATAGAAGAGCTAGTGAGCTAGAAGAGTGAAGAGCTAGCTCTTTAAGGTGAAAGAGCTGATCGCTATTTTTATTTTCAGTGAGCTATTTCGCCCATCTCTTGTCGACATTACTTTATACATTTATAATTGAGTCTTATTGCCTTGAGATAAGAATTTTCTTCGGCTCAATCGGCGGTAGGTATGGGAAAATATATCAACCAACGGCTTAAAGTGCTTTCCGAGGCACGGAGGGGTCTTGGTATGTAAAGATGGTCACCCATCCAAAGACTAACCCCGGTGAGTGTAGCTTAACCTGATGGATCGACCTGTGCGGGTGTCGATCTGTCAGGTTAATCTACGTATGGGAAAATATTAAATAAAATAAAATAAAAAATACCCATATTAACATTTACTGACGTGGCTTGTGATTAAGTAATAAACACCCACGCAGGTCGATCAGGTAAAGCTACGCTTGCCGCGGTTGATCCGTGGCTATCAGATATATCGTGGCTATCACAGTGGCTTGATAGCTACTGTGATCATCACGCTGAGGACTTTATTTTTTATTTTCCTTTTTTTTGTAATTAATATTTTTTTAGCATAATATTATTTGTGTAAGTAAGTTTGTGATCTTCCTGTGCGATTTTAACAAATACTTTTTCTTTTTACACGCTTTATATTAGCTTCACTTGTATGTTTGTTTGTAACCGACTCCTTAGAGCGCGATTTTGACCCACTTTAAACGGTCAGATTTCATTGCAACTTTGTAAACTTATCGAGGACCGATGACAATTCAATAATTAAAAAAATAATAATTGAAAAATGAAAAAAAAATACACGTTTTTGTAGTTAGCAGAACTAAAAAATAGAAAATAAAATAATAGTTTAAAAAACTAAAAAACACGCTTTAAAAACCAAACTAAAAAAGTAGAAATTAATTTAATTCAATAAAATTTCTACTTTTTTAGTTTGGTTTTTAAAGCATGTTTTTTAGTTTTTTTAAACTATTAATTATTTTTAATGTCGAAGCATCATGCTGAGGACTTTATTTTTTATTTTCCTTTTTTTTTGTACTTAATATTTTTTCAAGTATAATATTTTTGTGTAATTAAGTTTGTAATATTCCTGTGAGATTTTAATAAATACTTTTTCTTTTCTTTCTCTATCTTTCTTTCCATTTATGAACAAACTACTTTCAGGTCTTTCGTCTATTATGTTACACGTTGTATATTCTACTTAACATAGTACCTACAGCATCTTTCTGATCATGTAGTTCAGAATACCTCCGTTCTTGAAGTACGTCAGATCGACTTCTGTGTCGAAACGCACTATGACTTGGAATGACTTCCCGTTGCTTACCTGTGGACAGACAATTGGTTATTGTGGGGCTCGTGGCTAAGTGTTAGTGTTGTTGAGGGGCTCGTGGCTAAGTACCTTGAATAAATTAAGGAACTCGTGGCTAAGTATCTTGGATTAATTATGGAGCTCGTGGCTTAGTGGCAAATTATATAAGAGTTATTGAGGAGCTCGTGGGTAAGTAACAAATAAATGTTGAGGGGCTCGTGGCTAAGTGTTAGTGTTGTTGAGGAATTCGTGGCTAAGTACCTTGAATAAATTAAGGAACTCGTGGCTAAGTATCTAGGATTAATTAGGGAGCTCGTGGCTAAGTATCTTGAATTAATTAGGGAGCTCGTGGCTAAGTATCTAGGATTAATTAAGGAGCTCGTGGGTAAGTATCTTGGATTAATTATGCAGCTCGTAGATTAGTGGCAAAGTATCTAAGAGTTATTCGTACTTTTTTGTTTACTTTTTTACTTTTTTGTTTACCTATTTTGATAGCTGCATTTGTATAAGGTTTTTCTTTTTTCTTTGGCTACTTCTAGCTAGCCTAGCTCTATCAATGCCGTGAAACTCTGTTATTGGCTTAAGAGATATTTGTTTTTCATAACTCATGTGAATTAATTATAAGCTATTGAGTTTCCTAATAAATAAATAAATAAATAAATATTGAAGAGGTCGTGGGTAAGTAACAAATAAATGTTGAGGGGTCGTGGCTAAGTGTTAGTGTTATTGAGGAATTCGTGGCTAAATACCTTGAATAAATTAAGGAACTCGTGGCTAAGTATCTAGGATTAATTAGGGAGCTCGTGGCTAAGTATCTTGAATTAATTAGGGAGCTCGTGGCTAAGTATCTAGGATTAATTAAGGAGCTCGTGGCTAAGTATCTTGGATTAATTATGGAGCTCGTGGCTTAGTGGCAAAGTATCTATGAGTTATTGAGGAGCTCGTGGCTAAGTAATATACAGTTATTGGCTGCTCGTGACTAAGTATTAGAGTTATTGAGGGGCTCGGAGATAAGTAACATAAGAATTATTGAGGCGCTCGTGACTAAGTAACAACGGATGTTGTGGGGCTCATGGCTAAGTAACAAAAAGATATTGAGGGGCTCATGGCGAAGCAATAAAGAGATATTAAAGGGCTTGTGGATTAGTAATTCCCGGGTTCGTGGCTAAGTAACAAATAGATATTGAAGGGCTCATGGCTAAGTAACAAATAGATATTGAAGGGCTCATGGCTAAGTAACAAAAAGATATTGAGGGGCTCATGGCTAAGTAACAAATAGATTTTGAAGGGCTCATGGCTAAGTAACAAATAGATATTGAGGGGCTCATGGCTAAGTAACAAATAGATATTGAGGGGCTCATGGCTAAGTAACAAATAGATATTGAAGGGCTCATGGCTAAGTAACAAATAGATATTGAAGGGCTCATGGCTAAGTAACAAATAGATATTGAGGGGCTCATGGCTAAGCAACAAATAGATATTGAGGGGCTCATGGCTAAGTAACAAATAGATATTGAAGGGCTCATGGCTAAGCAAAAAATAGATATTGAAGGGCTCATGGCTAAGTAACAAATAGATATTGAAGGGCTCATGGCTAAGTAACAAATAGATATTGAAGGGCTCATGGCTAAGTAACAAAAAGATATTGAAGGGCTCATGGCTAAATAACAAATAGATATTGAAGGGCTCATGGCTAAGTAACAAATAGATATTGAAGGGCTCATGGCTAAGTAACAAATAGATATTGAAGGGCTCATGGCTAAGCAATAAAGAGATATTAAAGAGCTTGTGGCTGTGCTTGTTCTTGTATGTAGCAATGCATGCTCTTTCTTATTATCTAGTTGAGTTTGATTTATTACTTTACTGTCTGTTTCAAAACTATCACATGAAAATATAAACAAATGGATCAGAAAACATATCTGTGGATACTGTTATTTTTAATAAGTCCTAGCTGACACGACATACGTAGTCCTGTCTTAAGTATGAACATTGAATAAGCAACTTTCTTTACTTTTTCTTTCATAAGAACCTTCTCCTGAAAGTCACAAACACAACAAAAAAACGAATTAGCAAAATTGGTCCAGCCGTTCACGTGAGATGCCGTGACCAAGGGAAATAGGGATTCATTTTTATATATAAGATAAATTTTTAACCAGTGCGCAAACTGTAACCTTGAATTTAGCATATAATTCTAGACACCCCAGCGCAGAAATTTTTCGTCGGTTACACAAAAAATAATCAGCTGTTCCATACATTTTCACCGCGTAGGTGACCACTTTTCTATGAAACAGCTGATTTTTTTTTGTATAACCGACGAAAAATTTCTGCTGGGTGGTCTAGAATGATGCTGAATTCATGGTTACAGTTTGCGCACTGCTTAAAAATTTACCCTGTACAGATCAGAGTTATTGAGGAGCTCGTGGCTAAGTGGCTAAGTAAGAAAGAGATATCTGTTCCTCTGTAGCGGGATGTCAACTATAATGTCTCACCTTCACGGTAACAATATGCCCGGGCGTGACATCTGTGCCCAATTCGATGTCGTACTGCTCGCTACCGTCTAGCTCCAAGGTGTCTGCGTTCTGTCCCTCCAGGAACTGCAGCGGGATGATGCCCATGCCGACCAGGTTGGAGCGGTGGATGCGCTCGAAGGATTCTGCTATTACTGCGCGAATGCCCTGGGGATGAGGAAAAACATATTATTGAAGCTAAAGCAAAAACTACCAAAACAAAGTTAATAACCAAACTAAAAAAAGAAAAATAATTTAATTCAATTAAAAAGCGTGGGGTGCTTGACATTAATTGATTATAAAAATACCTCAAAAAGCACCCCACGCTTTTTAATTGAATTAAATTATTTTCTCCTTTTTTAGTTTGGTTTTTAAACGTGTTTTTTAGTTTTTTAAACTATTATTTATTTTCTATTTTTTTTTTAATTATTGAATAGTCATCAGTCCTCGATAAGTTTACAAAGTTTCAATGAAATCTGACCGTTTAAAGTGGGTCAAAATAGCGTCCAAAGGAGTCGGTTACATACAAACAAACATACAAGTAAGCTATATAAAGCGTGTAAAAAGAATAAGCTACGCTCGACGCGGTTGGTTCGTGGATGGGTGACTATCTTTATTTATCAAGACCCCTCCGTGCCTCGGAAAGCACGCTAAGCCGTTGGTCACGACTGGCATTCATAGATCTTTGACAGTCGTTACGGGTCGTCAGAAGCCCGAAAGTCTGACAACCAGTCTCACCAAGGGGTATCGTATTACCCAGTAACTGGGCTGTGCAGGTCAGATAGGCAGTCGCTCCATGTAAAATACTGTAATTCAGCTGCACCCGGGAAAGACTGGAAGCTGACCCTTGAAGCATATAGGGTATGCTCCATTTTAAAAAATATCGAAATCCATCGGCAATTTATTGGCGAAGAAATCGGTGAATCGGTGAATCGGGATACGAAAAAAGAATATATACAAGATGTAACTTAAATAGCGCACAACCTGTTAAGGGGTTATTGTGCTCATCATTATCAACAACTTTTACTATGGGACCAAACCTGAAATCGCGAAACAAAATCAGCTGTTCCATACACTTGTATTCGCATAAATCGTCAAAATGTAGGGAACAGCTGATTTTTTTTTTACGATTTCAGGTTTGGTCCCATAGTAAAACTTGTTGATAATGATGAGTACAATGACCCCTTAAGAGGTTGTGCGTTATTTAAGTTACACCTTGTATACAGTGGAACAGATAACCTCATAATTTTTTTGAAGTCGGTAAAAAAAAATTGTAGTTCCATTATTAATGTGATCAAACGCATACACAGGCTTTCATTTTCAAAATCAAGTCAAGTCAATCAATCAAGTGTTTGTTTTTTAATCACGCAAAGGCAGTCGAATGGATTTGGATGAAATTCGGCACAGAGATAATTTATAACCGGGATTAACACATAGGATACTTTATATATAGGATAATTTATTTTATTTAAGTATGCATACACACGTCACGTTGCAGTATTTGTATTAAAGCTGATTTACATCCGTCACCTCACACGTCAGATCCAGTTGAAAACCAGCGTCAGGCACTAGTTGTCTGGCATTTATGCTGAACTGGGCCTTTTTAGCGCAGCCGTGAGGCACACTATGACGCACTTTACACTTTTTGTTCATTGTTTAATTTTATTATTTTGCTGAATATTGTGTGCCTTTTTTAGTCTGTGCTAAATAAATGTATTTTCTTTCTTTCTTTTCTTTCTATATCTCAGTAGTTCGTTCCCGTGGGATAAATTTCGACTTACACGCGGGCGAAGCCGTTGGAAAAAACAAGTGGTGAAGTAATTGTACTTACAAGTAAATATGGTCCTTTAGCAGCCCAGTCGCGACTGGACCCGGAGCCGTAGTCTTTACCAACAATGGCTATTAGAGGCACGTTCTCACTCGCATATCTGTTGAAGAAGAGAAGTATTTGATTACTCTGAAGAAGCATAAATCCCTTCCCTTCGTCACTCCTAGGACATAAACTAGGAGGAACAATAAAGTAGCTCCAGAAACTCCAGTCAAAACTAAATTCGCTACAAGACAATACACAAAGCAATCTTCTCACTTATACAATTCTCTCAACAAAATTCTCACCAAATACCCTATGACATACCGCGACTGCAAAAATACGCTCACTGAATATTTGAAGAGCAAACGTTACGAAGAAATCGAGACTATGCTCCATACAATCACATAATTCCCAAAACGCATAATCTGTAGATACAATCACACCTTCCACACCAACATTCACACCCCTACACCACACACACCGCCACCTCACACATTCTCTCTCCCACACACACACACACACGCATAACACGGTGCGCATTCCTTATTTCTTTGTTTACAATTCATGTTTTTTTTTAATATTTATATTGTTTAAAACCTTTTGCATGCTTTCATAATTATGTACTGTTTATTTTCACACATATTTATGTATAGTTAATGTAAACTGGAAGAGCGGAACCACCTAATACAAGCAAATATTTGCTTAAAAGGTGACTCCAAATTAGTAATTTACATAAGTCGATGAAATAAACATTTTTTTTATTTTTATTTTTATTTGAGAATAGCTTGGGAAAGAGTCGTTGGCGGATGGCAGATAATGCCCCCTTCCACCCCCCCCCTAATTGGGTCCAGGGGCGACGGATCTGGGGACATCAGTCGCCCCCTACTTCTTAGGACCTGAGATGGCGGCGCGTAGTGTTCCACGCGCGCCTCTTTATGATGTAAGGGGGAGATTAACACCTCACTCCCCCCCTAACTCAGGCGCACTAGCCGGGGATCGCGAAAGTCGCATCAGGGGCCTTCTCTCTAACTCCGTCAACGAAGATACGGACTCATCCGAAAGTACTTCGAAACTTCTTAGTGAATCCTGCAGCCAATTAACTAACATTTATGGACGAGCAAAAACATATCGGGAGTAGGGACAGCTGTCAAATCGTGTTGCCATTCACTGTTAGTTCGGGCTCGAAACTAATCTTCTGTCCGTAAGTGATACGGAGTTGGAAACGCCCGTTATTACGACCGAAACGACGGACTTCGTGCTCAGAGAGTGTTGAGTCCACCATCTCAACATCGCTGTGCAGTGAAAGAGGGCCGAGCGCGGCCCCCGCGCTACACCAGTCAGCTGTTGCACACCTCCTTGCACGGCTGCGCTTACGCTTCTTAAAGTATATCAATATCTTGTTTGCATTTAAACCGACCATTTAACCGTTATAATTTATCTCATGTTAATCTCGTAATACATATGTTATACAATCCACTCAACCTTTCATTTTGCTCCACCACGACCTATCGTCGCGAACAGAGTGTAAGTCCCCAGATCCCGTTATTCCCGGTGCAAGTGTGGGATGGAACACCAGGCTGGCTATAGGCGGTAAAAGACAGACCCCTCCGCCCACCCCAGGGCAGAGGACATCCATGAGGATTTCCAAGCCAACATCAAAAAAAAAAAGTTAAGGGTACACAGGATAGATTAAGGGGGTATACACGAGGTCGTCATGCACCCTTGTGTTATTTGGTCCCTGGGGTGGTTACAAGATGCCATGTGTTCTAAAGTTGGACTTTTAATTGTATTCAGTAATTTGAGAGTTCAAAGAAAAGTAATGTTACCATATCCATACATATAATAAAATTGTAACAGGCCGATGTCTGTACATTAAAGATATTGAAGAAAAAATAGTATGGGGGCGTCTTTATTAGAGCAACAGAAGCCAAAACAACGGTTTTTAGAATTTTTGCCTGTCTGTATGTTTGTTACCGCATCACGCAAAAACCACTGCATGGAATTGAATGCAGTTTTCAATGATGTATTCCGAGAGGTCTCACTTAAAAAATAGGCTATATATTATCAAAAAAAAAATGATTATCTACTTGATTCTAAAGTCCACGCGTATGAAGTCGCGGGCAAAAGCTAGTTTGAAATAATCGTGTTGAGGTAGTGAATGATTTTGCGTAAAGAACGAATGATAAAAATGGTTTAATTTTAAATTAAACCATTTTTATCATCGCTGGGGGGTCTAAAATAATATGCTGAATTCATGGTTACAGTTTGCGCACTGGTTAAAAACTTTTCCTGTATACCTATGTAGTTAAAAAATCAACTTCTTAACAGAACTGATAAAAATCGACATCTCAACACGATAAAACCAAATAACACTGATTTTCTCAGCTCATACTTCAAATAACAACACGAGCTCAGAGCAGCAGTGCTGGCCCAGTGGTAAAGGCCGCGACATACGAATTATAGGTCATAGATTCGAACCTAGACAGACGCTCTACTTTGGATTTAATCACCACTCCTCTCAAAACACACACACACGCACGCACACACACACACACACACACACACACACACCCACACACACATACCCACACACACACACACACACCCACACATAACCACACCCACACACAACCACACACACACCCACACACACACACCCACACACACACACCCACACACACACACCCACACACACACACCCACACACACACTCACTTGGGTGAATTTTAAAGATTAGCTACCTATAAAATTTGGTTATGGTACAAGCAGAGGAAAAATTTAATTTTTAAATTTACTACAATATCGCATTGGGTCTAGCCTGTAAGAATAATTGTATATTTGGAATGAATAAATAAATCGGTGAAGGAAAACATCGTGAGGAAACCGGCATGTACTAGAACCAAAAAATCGAAGACATGTGACATCTACCAACCCGCACTGGGCCCGCGTGGTGGGCTATGGCCGAGTAACTCTTGAAGATACGAGGCCTGTGTCCCAGCAGTGGGGACATTATAGGCAGATTATTACGGTACAGCTGCATCCGGTTAGACTTGCAGCCGGCCCCAACATAGTTGGGTTTTTTACCTGTCTGCAGCATCGAATATATCCATAGCATCGCCACTGGGATGGTGCGTGGTCTTAGGGCCGGCCGTGGACGCCATCTTGTTCACCAGACGAATGTTCGCGAACGTTCCGCGCGACATGACGTCATCGTTGCCTCGCCGGGAACCGTACGAGTTGAATTCTCTGGGAGTAAGACTGTTAAAGAAGAAAATGGTATTTATTATTTGATTTAAAAATTTCTATACAAGAGTTTAATGTGGACAGGACATGAAAAAAGAGCCATAATGATTGATTTTAATGACTAAAATAATTAAAGTCATTAAGGCCCATAGTATCCTCATCTCCCGTATGTATACTAAAGCACGACTGCCGCCCGCGCCCGCGCAGGGCACCTTTGAGCCTTTATCTCAAAATGGGGATATTCCTTTGATTAATTTACAATTGTGCTTCGGCGATTCTATGGTACCTCTAACTATCTATTTTTCAGTGTATTTTTTTTTTTCAAATAACGAAGCCGTTTAGTAGGAGTATGGAATAGAAGCCAAAATATTGCATGTT
This sequence comes from Antitype chi, assembly GCA_947359405.1. NCBI lineage: Eukaryota > Metazoa > Arthropoda > Insecta > Lepidoptera > Noctuidae > Antitype > Antitype chi. Next base: position 2,138,329 of record OX375837.1, read on the forward strand.
GGAAAATATTTTTTACAGCAAAAGTATTAACCATACAAAAAAAGTACTTCGGGCAAAATGATCTATATGAATCTATAGCAAAATCATATATTTTTCAAATCTTCAAGACAAGCCGTTAATGAGCAGTACGGTTCATAAAGTGACCGTGTTACGCTACCAAACGGGACTTAGGCTCTTAAAATCAATCAATATGGCCCTTTTTTGCTGTTGGAGAAGACTGGAAAAATGAGCCTTCATTAAAATGGTATTGTGATATTTTGTATGAAAGCAATGTCGGTGAAAATGACAATGAAGATAATGAAAATCGTTGTGATTATTTAGATCCTGATTGTGGAGAATTAAATGTATAAGAAATAAAAATGTTTTGTGTGAATCTATTTTTACACGCTTTATATTAGCTTCACTAGTATGTTTGTTTGTTTGTATGTAACCGACTCCTTTGAGCGCGATTTTGACCCACTTTAAACGGTCAGATTTCATTGAAACTTTGTAAACTTGTCGAGGACAGATGACAGTTCAATAATTAAAAAAAAATGTGAAAAAAAACACGTTTTTGTAGATAGCAGAACTAAAAAATAGAAAATAAATAATAGTTTAAAAAACTAAAAAACACGCTTTAAAAACCAAACTGAAAAAGGAGAAAATAATTTAATTCAATTAAAAAGCGTGGGGTGCTTGACATTAATTGATTATAAAAATACCTCAAAAAGCACCCCACGCTTTTTAACTGAATTAAATTATTTTCTCCTTTTTTAGTTTGGTTTTTAAAGCGTGTTTTTTAGTTTTTTAAACTATTATTTTAATAAACTAAGTGATAGATAAAAGAAGAGATAGGTATTTCTTTTTTTTAGACAGGACATTTAATATACAGCCTGCCCTGGGCCTGTGTGGTGGATTATGGCCCACTCCTTGTCACAGAGGAGATCTGTGTCCCATCAGTGGGAACATTGATGGATAATTTATGTCCTACTTTTTCAGAGATTATAAGCGTGATGCAACACGACTCACCCTCGATCAGCCAGGAATCTGGCGGCTGGAGAGTTCCTGGCGATGGAGCCGGCCGGGGAGATGTGGTCGGTGGTGACGGAGTCGCCCAGGAGTAGCAGGCAGCGCGCGTTCTTTACACCTACACTGGGTTTGAGCTCCTGAAAATATAAAATAATGCTTTCTGAGCTAATCTTGGACATTACTGACAACGGTGGAGGAAAAAAATCGTGTGGCAACCGTGTATTCCCGATCGTCCCACTCCCGTCGTCTCACGGAATTTAATCATTAATATAAAACTTTTGGGTAACGACTGTGACTGACGAGTTTGTAGGTCAGGCTGGCCTGGCTAAAAATCACGCTGTCTTACCAGGCATCGTGTCCAACAGAGATAGTATCAGTGATGAGCAGTTAGACGCTAGTCTACACGCACAACGTTGTTGAGTGAGATGCAGGATCATTTATAGTAAAAAATTCGCGAAAACATTAAGAAAAGTCCTTTGGAAGACCGGGTTTTATGAAAAAGCCAATGCATAAATTAATGACCATTAAAGTTTATTGAACTTTGTCGGTACCGATTTGGTTTTGGAGATTTTACAATTTTATTACTTAAACACGCCCAACGTTAAGTAAAATTAGCAAGAAAAATGAATCTTTGTTGGCTCCTAACTTTTTAATGGGTTTTTATTTTAGTATTCTGTTTCCGTACAGACAATATTAATAATGAGACAAAACGATATCATATTTTACTTTGGATGTGCCATGTCAGACAGTGGAGTAAAACACTCCCGAAGTTTGTATGGAAAAAATGTTGACTATACTCCATTTGAAATAAGATTAGACATTTAAACAAACCTTTTTTACAGTCAGTTCAACAGATTCTGACTTCTATACCGTAGGCATAAGGATATTAAAAGCAAAAGAGTAGTTACAATACCAACTGTTTACTGCAGCTGCCATTTGTTATGCCACTAACGCAATAGAAGTCAAAATCGGTTGATCGGACTGTAATAAATAATAGTTTAAAAAACTAAAAAACACGCTTTAAAAACCAAACTAAAAAAGGAAAAAAATAATTTAATTCAATTAAAAAGCGTGGGGTGCTTTTTGAGGTATTTTTATAATCAATTAATGTCAAGCACCCCACGCTTTTTAATTGAATTAAATTATTTTCTCCTTTTTTTAGTTTGGTTTTTAAAGCGTGTTTTTTAGTTTTTTTTAACTATTATTTATTTTCTATTTTTTAGTTCTGCTAACTACAAAAACGTGTTTTTTTTCTCATTTTTTTTTTAAATTATTGAATTGTCATCGGTCCTCGACAAGTTTACAAAGTTTCAATGAAATCTGACCGTTTAAAGTGGGTCAGAATCGCGCTCAAAGGAGTCGGTTACATACAAACAAACAAGTGAAGCTAATATAAAGCGTGTAAAAAGGATTTAGTTAAAAGTCTAATCTTATTTCAAATGGAGTATAGGTACACCTTAATTATATCAAATTTGGAACATGGGTAGACCATTATCTGGGTGAGGACATAAGATACTTTTTACATTTCCACCGGCCACTTACCCTGGTCATCCCGTCAAAGAAGGGCGGTCTCTTGATGTATGTGGAGCTGAGGTCCCACCCGTACAGCTTGCCCTGCGGGATGGACAGCGCCTGCCATGATGGAGAGCCTTGCTCGATTCTTGCGTACACCTGGAAATATTAAGGCAAATATTTTAGTACGCTTTTGGAAAGAAAAATGGGTTTTTGCCCAGCCGTGGGACACAATATTGGTTATTTATAAAAACACTACAAAGAGAAAAATAACCCTTATTTCGGAATTCGGTGTCTTTGGTTTCTTAGGGTTCCATACTCAAAGGGTAAAACGGGACCCTATTATTAAGACTCTGCTGTCCGTCCGTCTGTCTGTCAGTCCGTCTGTCACCAAGGTGTATCTCATTAACCGTGATAGTTAGACAGTTGAAATTTTTACAGTTAATGTATTTCTGTTGCCGCTATAACAACAAATACAAGAAAAATAGAATAAAATAAATATTTAAGGGGGCTCCCATACAACAAACGTGATTTTTTTGCTCGATATTGATAACGCCAACAGGCAGACGCTTGAAATATTCACAGAATACTTAATTATATGTTCACTTTAAAAATAAATAATTAAATTAAAATAAAACAAATATTTAAGGGGGGGTGCAGGTTGTTCGAAAGAGATACCGTGGCCCCTGGCACACAGGCAACTGAGGGAACACGGGTGGGTTTTAGTCAGTAAAAGTCTGACACGCCCTCCCGCTCCACCCAGAGCGGGAGAAGTTATTTGATGAAATCCCACCCAAAAACAAAAAAAAAGGGGGGGCTCCCATTCAAAAAACGTGGCCGTTTTTTTTAGATAATGGTATGGAACCCTACGTGCGCGTGTCCAACTCGCACTTGGCCGGTTTTATTATATAATTTTGCCACCGACACTTCCTAAAACGGTACCGTTTGGTGCCGGACGGAATAGCGCCATCCCATTTCTTCCCGTGGGTGTCGTAGAAGGCGTACTAGAGATAGGCTTACTAGAGAATGGGCAGCAGCGTTCTCTATGCATTTTACTACCATACTAATTTTTAATCTGTATGTCACGTGACCTAAAACACAAGCCGCCATGGTGTGACGTCATATAGGCAAAAACTGTCAGTTCAGTGTAAACAGCTGGGTACATATCTATCAACTTTAACTTCAAGGATTAATAATTGTGTTCTTTCGTCAGTGCATTTCATTTGTACCTTTATTTAATTCATTATTTTCTCAAAAAACACCAAATATTTAAAGCTGTTAACGTTGAATGCGTGCCGGTCGTAAATCATACACGACTGTTGTTTTTACCAATATTACGTCACCAAAATGGCTGACAGCGTTATTGCGGGAATAAAAAAGGTTTAAAATTTAATTTAATTTTATGGCAAGAAAGCGTGGATCATAGGACACAGCGGCTCGCTTGGCAACGATGCAGCTGATGAACTTGCCAGGAGAGGGTCGAGCATGGCACCAGTGGGACCGGAACCCATTGCGCCACTCCCCTTTGAGTATCTACGCGCTCTGGTAAGGAAACGTACCAGGGAACAACATCAAAAAATTTGGTTGGACCTAAGTGAGTGTAGGCAGGCTAAGGAAACACTTCCTGCGTTCAATGCCCGCCTCACGAAACAGGTTCTCCGCTTATCTAAACCACAGCTGCGTACAGTTACAGCAGCTGTAACTGGTCATGGGTCATTTAATAAACATCTCTTTGTCATAGGGGTAACAGACAGTCCGCTGTGCTGGGCCTGCATGGAGGACGACGAGACAGCGGCTCATGTGCTGTTAAACTGCCCGGTGGTCGCTAAGTACAGAGAATAATACTTCGGTAACCCAGGTACCCTACGTGAGATTGTCAGTAAAGTGGTTACGTAGGGGAGAAAGAATGAGAACAGGTACGTAGTCACAAGTTCAGTATATTGTCCAAGGTTCACCTTTACGTACACACAAGATTGAAGAACAGAAAGTGAAGGAGTACACAGAGAAGCACAGTAAGAAGTTCACAAGCACAAGCGGATAGAAAGCAGAAAGGCAGAGAACATTAACTAGCTTTGGTAACAAGCGCGCGAGACGCATATAGTGATTTGCGAACGAGAAATTAGCGTGTCGTCAGCCCGGCGGTACACAACGGACTGGCGAGCGGGTGGTGAGGTGCGAGGGAGCGGGTGGCGAGGTGCGAGGGAGCGGGTGGCGAGGTGCGAGGGAGCGGGTGGCGAGGTGCGAGGGAGCGGGTGGCGAGGTGCGAGGGAGCGGGTGGCGAGGTGCGAGGGAGCGGGTGGCGAGGTGCGAGGGAGCGGGTGGCGAGGTGCGAGGGAGCGGGTGGCGAGGTGCGAGGGAGCGGGTGGCGAGGTGCGAGGGAGCGGGTGGCGAGGTGCGAGGGAGCGGGTGGCGAGGTGCGAGGGAGCGGGTGGCGAGGTGCGAGGGAGCGGGTGGCGAGGTGCGAGGGAGCGGGTGGCGAGGTGCGAGGGAGCGGGTGGCGAGGTGCGAGGGAGCGGGTGGCGAGGTGCGAGGGAGCGGGTGGCGAGGTGCGAGGGAGCGGGTGGCGAGGTGCGAGGGAGCGGGTGGCGAGGTGCGAGGGAGCGGGTGGCGAGGTGCGAGGGAGCGGGTGGCGAGGTGCGAGGGAGCGGGTGGCGAGGTGCGAGGGAGCGGGTGGCGAGGTGCGAGGGAGCGGGTGGCGAGGTGCGAGGGAGCGGGTGGCGAGGTGCGAGGGAGCGGGTGGCGAGGTGCGAGGGAGCGGGTGGCGAGGTGCGAGGGAGCGGGTGGCGAGGTGCGAGGGAGCGGGTGGCGAGGTGCGAGGGAGCGGGTGGCGAGGTGCGAGGGAGCGGGTGGCGAGGTGCGAGGGAGCGGGAGGTGTGCCGCTCGATCGCTGCGTGGCCGCCGCCAGCGATCGGTGACTCACGCGCTTGTTATTTACATAATTATCTACTAATACTAAAATCTGTATGTTTGCGATATTCAACACATTTTATGTTATCACAGTAATATTTAGGTACTATTGAAATAGACTTTACAAATATTGATTTCAGCGTTCGCAACTAACAGTGACGCTACATCAGCAACACCAAGGCGTTGCTGGTCTTTCTCGAGGAGCTGGGGTGGAGCGAATAGCTGATTTTCCCACCCGTACGCAAAATACGCGCTTAGACGTGGAGTTGCGGACAACAGCCCGTTTTACCTATTATGGCAAGAAAGCGTGTTTATTTTGCTGATTTTTTTTTTGTGGCCTTTTTATTAGGAAAATCAACATTTTGAAGTACATTTTCAAACATATTAGAATACCCTATTCCATAGAAATCTGGTGACAAATAGTTGTAGTTAGTACATACCTCCTTAAACATGCCAGGAATAACATGCTTGTTCTCGACCTCCTGTATCTCGGCCCTCGTCGGCCAGATCTCGCGGAGGTACACGGGAGTGCCGTCGGCTCTGTTACCTGAAATAATATAATTTTCAGTTAGTTGCATCTGGATGCAATAAAATTCTTGTATCTAGCTGAATCCGGTTAGTAACATTATAAAAAAAGGTTATACAATTTTTTTCTGATGTAATGGCAAATTTTGCAGTCCTGTAGTAATTTCATGATCATTTCAGCCGAAAGACGTCCACTGCTGGACATAGGCCTCCCCCAAGGTCCACCACTTAGACCGGACCACACACACACACACACACACACACACACACACACACACACACACACACTCAAACACATATACATACACACACACATATACATACACACACGCACATATACATACACACACGCACATATACATACACACACATATACATACACACACACATATACATACACACACACATATACATACACACACGCAGACATACACACACACTAGTAATTTACCCATAATTAATGAATTATGGATAAATGAGTGTCGACTAAACGAATAAAAATTAATGACGAAATCAAAATCAAAATTCATTTATTCAAACTAGGCTGAGAGTCAGCACTATTTGAACGTCAAATTACATAAGACAGTCCCGAAAACGCCCGCCCTTCACCACTTCCTAGTGCTTTAGCTGAGAAGAAGAAGTAGCGCAACAAACTCCCCAGCAGCACAGCTGTCTGTTAAGTTAGAAGAACTTGATTCTATACAATAATAGGTAAGTAATTAACATGACTAAATACAAAAATAGAATTAAATTATTTGACTGCTGCGCTGCGTGTCGCGGGTTCGATTCTCGCACGGAACATATATTTGTTTGACCTACACGTAGTTGTTCCGGGTCTGGCTGTTTGTGTATGTGAGTTTAAATGTTTGTAAACGCACCCACAATACAGGAGAAATTTATATTGTGGGGCAACTAGCAAACGCCAATATACCAACACAATAAAAGTAAACAGAACTCAATACCCACATAAAAGCCTCCAGGCATAAAGGATGTGCCCATTTACATATGATTGCATATTTACATATGCTGCATTATGTTCATTTAGATTTAACTTGAAGTAACAAATCTTAAACTAGGACCTTCGGAATAAAATAAATAAACAGTTAATAACTAATAACAAAACCATGGTGACTAAATTAATCAAATGAATGATGAGCAGAGATCGGATATTCGGATGCATATTTACCTAAAGATAATTTTTAGTTTTGAAAGTATGGAAGCGGCTTTATGAATTATTTGTAATATTTATTAAAAGCCCCGGGATCCATGGATAACTATTGAGATGTGTATTAATTTAAAATTAATGTTTAACCCGATACAAATATGTGTATGTACTGGAGGAGGGGTGGTTTGTATTAGTTAAACCAAAAAATAAACAAATTACTTACCTAAATGAAGACTTTTTCGATACAAAAGCGCATTCCATGTTAGCTAACATCTCAACTTTAGGTGAATATGCGTCCGAATATGCGATCTCTGATGATGAGTGAACGAATGACTTAAAACTATTTTTTACTTTCTTTTTGTTTTACTTACCTAATGGCTGAGTCTCAAAATCAATATCCACAGTGCCAGCCAAGGCATACGCTATCACCAACAGCGGTGATGCTAAGTAGTTGGCCCTAGTGTTCGGATGGATCCGCCCCTCGAAGTTTCTGTTGCCTGATAGTACTCCGCAACAGACTAACTCATTCTGTAACAGTAAAAAATAAGGTGAAACAATTTTATTTTTTTCTGAAAAAATGGAAAATACCTCAGAAAAAGAAAAAAAAAAGTTAAGGAAAAGTAGAAAATGCCTCAGGCATTAAGTCCGCCTTCGTACAGTATTTTTTACTCGTACATTAAGTATTAATAAATAAATAAATATAACTTTAACAGCGTTCATCCCGGGCGGGCTGTAAACGTCGCATGTATAGTAAATGCGACGTTGCCAGCCCGCGCGGGGTTTCCGTGATTATTTTATGAAATATAATTCAAAGTACTATTCTTTATAGCCAAGCACAAAATCGTTGGTATTTAAAACATTTAATCCTAATATGTACGGCAAATAGAAAATCAATTGACACTATGTCGATTTTTATAAGTAAATACCGAAATAACTGTAAAACAATAGCTTACAAACTTATAAATACCAACGATCAAGTATTTGGCTGAAAAAAAAATCGTACTCTTATTTAAATTTAATAAGATAATCACAAAAAACCACTTGGAATGCGACGTTGCCAGCCCGCGCCGGATAAACGCTTAAAAAGGTGGCTGGGACAGACTGGATGCGGAAGGCGGAGGATAGAGTGTTGTGGCGCAGCCTGGGAGAGGCCTATGTCCAGCAGTGGACTGCGATACGCTGAGTTGATTGATGATTGGACTCCATAGGACAATCTAGGGTCTAGACAAAATCAAACTGGTTGCTAATTGAATTGTTTTTTTTTTTTTTTTTAACGTTGATCCACACTAGGAATTTCTCCTGTATCGTGGGTGCGTTTACAAACATTTAAACTCACATACACAAACAGCCAGACCCAGAACAACTACTTGCAGATCATACAAATATTTGTTCCGTGCGGGAATCGAACCCGCGACATGCAGCGCAGCAGTCGATCGCTGAACCACTGCGCCAACCGTGCCGCCAAATATATTTATGACAATTATATTTATGACATTGATTTACACTCAGTGATTACTTTAACTCACACACTGACTCATTACTTGTTAATATTGTAGGAAAATCTTATATTTGCTTTTACAATGTTTGTAAATGTGTGAGCACCATGTATCTATCATAGAATTCATTTATCTGTATTGCTTCAATTTGATTCTGTTTACCTATTTTGGTATGGTAATTTTATTCTGGGTGCATCGTTTTCGCACATAATCATATAATGAATGTACTATGTTAAATATTGTATTTAAAACATTTTAAAAGAGTAACGGTGGAGTTTCTTGCCCATTCTTCTCCATACGAAACTACATTTTGGAAGGGGCGACTAGAATCAATTCTATTTTAATGTAATTGTTGACGTTCAAAAGTGCCTTTTAAGTGCCTATTTGAAATAAATGCTTTGACTTTGACTTTGACTGAGATGACGATGAATTGGCTCACCTTCTCAATAGTGTTGGCAATATTATCATCAATAGGTCCCGAGTTACCGATGCATGTCATACAACCGTAGCCCACGATGTCAAATCCGAGCTGCTCTAGGTATGGGACCACGCCGGATTCCTGAAAATAAAAAGAGAATATTAAATACGTGAACTTAAAAATAATTTAAAAAAAAAAACAACCTACTTCCGCAAAAACACTACAAAGTGAAAAATAACTTTAATTTCGGAAGTCGGTGACTTTGGTTATTCAAATTCATTTATTTGTCCGAACATGGTACATTACATGGTCTTAAATTAATAATTGGTCTCATCATATTCTGCCATGTGGGGCGCGCAAATATCAGGTACATACAAAAATAAAATTATTACAGTACTAAATTAAAATATTAGGTATTATATTGATACTATTGAATAAATAATTACGAATTAATATTACATTAAGAGACATGTCAGTTAAAAATATTGTCTAATTAATGTCAAACTTTTAATTAACAAAGAGAGATTTCAAAGTATTAAATATTACAATTAAATTAGGATGCAAAAGTATCATTCAAAAAGTCGTTTATATTATAGTAAGTCGTAGTAGTCGGTTGTTTTTTTTTAACTTCTTAATTTTAATTTTTTAATTATAGTACACACACACCAATTCGAAATTTCATCATCCTGGGCGTCAAAACAATGCATATTTATTCGATAGCAGCAATCGCGGTTGATTTGCTGTCATTTTTTTAAGAGTTCCGTTGTCTGTCTCCGAAACTCAACATCAGATCTATATGAAATTTAAATGGAACCATTTTGGAATAAACCCCAGTCGAATAGTTTTACAAATCCGTCTATTATGACGGAGTTACGCCCAAACATACATTTAAAAAAAAACATGTCGAATTGATAACCTTCTTCTTTTTGAAGTCGGTTAAAAAGCTGTGGTCTCTTTCATAAAAATATGTTGTTTCATTTAAACATCTCGATCTAGCGCATCGACCGCGTTCGGCGCTCTGATTGGACCTGGATTGGTGAAGGACGCGTTAGATCGAGATGGTTAAAAGAAACTCACACTAGTGCCACAGATCGTTTCATAGATCTTTGACAGTCATTAGGAGTCGTCAGAAGCCTGAAAGTCTGACAACCAGTCTTACCAAGGGATATCGTGTTACCCAGTAACTGAGATGTGGAGGTCAGATAGGCAGTCGCTCCATGTAAAATTCTGGTACTCAGCTGCAACCGGTTAGACTGGAAGCTGACCCCAACACAGTTAAGAAAAGAGTAGGCAGATGATGTGGTGAACACAGACAAGTGACACTGGTAGAGCCGTTTGGGGTTGAAACACTAGGGCTGTGGGGTCCGACTGCTCATCGTGTATTTCGAGATATCGCCTAGCGGTAAGTCGACTCTTCACGTGACCAGTGGACTGGCCTATTTTAAAGGCAAAGAATCAGCATTGCCATACAACGTGGCAACGCTGCCAGCCTATTGTAATTTTGTTGATGCCCGAAGACCTCTTCCCTTTCTTTATGTATACTTGCACATAATATATAAGGTCTATCTATTCATACGCGAAATATCTGAAGGGGTCATTGTACTCATTATTATGAACAACTTTTAATAAGTGGCCAAACCTGAAATCGAGAGAAAAAAAAAACAGCTGTTCCCTACATTTTGATGAGTTATGCGAACATAAATCTAGGGAACAGCTGATTTTTTTTTCGCGAGAATTAAACAATAAATCATACCCTAAGATAGTAAGTCACGACGCCAGATCCAGGTGACAAGGAAGTCTTGATGTAAGGAAGAACGCTCAGACCATTTTCTACCGCCTTCTTAGCTAGAAGACCTGAGAACCAGAAGATAATAAATAAGTTGAGGTCGGATAGTGGTCAAACCGTGACGAAAAACAGTAGTAGATAGTTGATATATTTTTTACACGCTTTATATTAGCTTCACTTGTATGTTTGTTTGTTTGTATGTAAACGACTCCTTTGAGCGCGATTTTGACCCACTTTAAACGGTCAGATTTCATTGAAACTTTGTAAACTTATCGAGGCACGATGACAATTCAATAATTAAAAAAAACTAAAAAAGAAGGAAAAAAAAACACGTTTTTGTAGTTAGCAGAACTAAAAAATAGAAAATAAATAATAGTTTAAAAAAACTAAAAAACACGCTTTCTCTTTGTGTGATGGTCTGGTTTGAGTACTTTATACGGCCGACCTAAATGTCTTTTCGTTCGTGTTGTGCGTTGATTCGTTGAGCTGCTTAAGATCTGAGTTGAGCTCCACGATTACGGGGCGTGGGGTGCGTATGAACTGCGTTAGGGTTGTGTGTTTGTTGGTTATGTATTTGTAGTGTGTGAGATTCACCAGCTCCCATTATGACACTAGTAACTGAAGCTGCAGGTAGTCGTGTATAACAGAGTATGATTTGTGGTGTATTGGGCTGTCTATGGGAGGTTTATATGTTGGTTGCGCGTCGGTGAAGTGGTGTGTGTGTGTGTGTTTTTGCTTGTGTGTGTATGTGATTGATGGTTGTGTGTGTATGTGTTTGATGTTTGTCAGTTGTGTGTGTGTTTGTTGGAATTGTGTCTCAGTTGGGCGTAAATTCGAAGAGTGTGTGACTCACCAGCTCCCAGCATAACACTAGGGTTAGAAGTGTTGGTGCACGAGGTTATCGCAGCGATGATGACGGAGCCGTGTGTGATGGAGTACGTCTTGCCATCGCTGAAGCTGAAACTGCCAGTAGTTGATAGATTTGCGGGCGATATGCCGTAGCCTTTAAAGCCGACCTGGGGAAGAACAAAATAGGAAGTCAAAATCTGTTTGTTTTTTTTTTGTCACCTTATGTATTTCTCGGAGGCTTGTGGTTTGAAACAGCGGCATGGGTCAATCCATCAGGTTAAACTATACTTGCCGCGGTTGGTCCGTGGATAGGTGACCATCTTTACATACCAAGACTCATCCGTGCCTCGGAAAGCACGTTAAACCTTTGGCCCCGGCTGGCATTTTTGGATCTTTGACAGTCGTTACGAGCGACAGTGAGCTACCCATTACTCGTCGTCCGCAAGCCCGCGCTTACGGTGGCTGGGAATCAGCCTGAGATTCCCGACGCCCAGGGCGTCTCCTGCGGAGGCTAGGGCCGTGAGGGCGCATATACTGCCTCTCCCTCACGTGCTCCGCCTCCCTCTTCGCAAGCATCACTGCTTCGCAGAAGGAAGCGACGGCTACCCATGCATACATGTACGCCTCTGCTTACCCAATTGGAGACTACAGGCGTAATGTCGTACTAATCACAAGGCCACACACCTACACATCATCTAAAATACACGTGTATTTTAACTAAACATTAGCATATATGTAATACAAATAAAATATAATAAGAACAAATCGCACTTCCGCTTGGTAAGCGAATTTGATTGTCTGTTCTTAGTAATGACCTTGATTACTAAGCAATGTATGAAGCATATTAAATGTTACGGGTTTGTTTGCTTTTTTATTTCACACTAGTTTTTGGCAGTTGCTTCGCCCGCGTAGAGGTCGGAAGTCATCCCATTTTTTTTTGCTTTTAAGGTGAACCTAGTCCACATTTTTTGCATACAAACTTCGGGAGTGTTTTACTCCACTGTCTGACATGGCACATCCGAAGTAAAATATGATATCGTTTTGTCTCATTATTAATATTGTCTGTACGGAAACAGAATACTAAAACAAAAACCCATTAAAAAATTAGGAGCCAACAAAGATTCGTTTTTCTTGCTAATTTTACTTAACTTTGGGAGTGTTTAAAGTAATAAAAGAAGTGTAAAATCTCCAAAACCAAGTCGATAACGACAAAGTTCAATTATTGAATAGTTCAATAAACTTTATTGGTCATTGATTTATGCATTGGCTTTTTCATAAAACCCGATCTTCCAAAGGACTTTTCTTAATTTTTTCGAGAATTTTTTACTATAAATGAACCTGCATCTCACTCAATAACGTTGTGCGTGTAGACTAGCGTCTAACAGCTCATCACTGATACTATCTCTGTCGGACACGAAGCCTGGTGAGACAGCGTGATTTTTAGCCAGGCCCACCAGTGAGTTCGAGCCCGCGACTAGGTTCCCCTTAACATCTGCTGGGCAAAGGCCTCCCTACTCTCTTTCCACCTCTCCCTGTCCAGAGCTGCCAATGAACAATCTTTATTAAAGGCCTAAGTCCCGTTTGGTAGCGTAACACGGTCACTTTATGAACCCTACTGCTCATTAACGGCTTGTCTTGAAGATTTGAAAAATATATGATTTTGCTATAGATTCATACAGATCATTTTGCCGAGGGTACTTTTTTTGTATGGTTAATACTTTTGCTGTAAAAAAATATTTTCCAACACGCAATATTTTGACTTCTATTCCATACTCCTATTAAACGGCTCCGTTATTTGGAAAAAAAAATACACTGAAAAATAGATAGTTAGAGGTACCACCGAATCGCTAGAGCGCAATTGTAAATTAATCAATATTTGCCAAGGAATATCCCCATTTTGAGATAAAGGCTCAGAGGTGCCCTGCGCGGGCGCGGGCGGCAGTCGTGCTTTAGAATTCAGACGGGAGATGAGGATACTATGGGCCTTAAAGGAGTCCAGCTCATTCCGCCATCTCCGTCTGGGAATGAGATTATCTATTATTATTATAATAGAGTATGAGTGAACTTTACACCCTGTTCCTCATACCTCAATACTGGTGACGGTGGTGGTGATATTATCATAATATGTCATGTCAAGTATTCTATCCTTACTTAATGTTATAAATGTGAAAGTTTGTACATTTGGATGTTAAGATGTTTGTTAGTCAATCAAGCAAAAACATCCGAACGGATGTAGATGAAATTTGGCACTCAGATAGTTTTTTTTTTTTTTTGATGGGAAATCATCAAATAACTTCTCCCGCTCTGGGTGGAGCAGGAGGGCGTGTCAGACTTTTACTGACTAAAACCCACCCGTGTTCCCTCAGCTGCCTGTGTGCCACGGGCCGCGGTATCTCTTTCGAACAACCCGCACCCCTGGCAGACACACAGATAGTTTATGACCTGGATTAAAACAGGATTCTTTCACCCCGGTAGTACGTTCCCGGGGGATAATTTCCGACCTACACGAGGGGGAAACCGCTGTAAAAGGCTAGTTCTAAAAATGTATGTAACATGAATTAATTCAATAAAGAATTTCAAACATTTGCATTACGTCTGTCATCTGTAATTGCAAACAAACAGTCAAACATATGTGATGTGTGTTTAATTATTATATCGATTGAAAAACACGGAAGAGTATAAAAGAAAATGCTGACTTTCAACTTTTGAAGTAATAAAACAAAATCGTTGTACTTTTATTAAGACATTTAGTTACATTAAGGGTTCTATCTTCCCTCCTTCTAAGTGTAGGTATTATCTTTTACTGAATATATTTTGAACAGATTTCTTGAGATTTGTGATAAGTTTATATTTTGTGGTTTTTTGATGGTGAATTATAAATATTAGTGCCCTGAGTGTTATAGGATGTTGGTAAGCGATGTTAAGTATTTTACGTATTTTAAAATCACTTTAGAGGCAAAACTCTCTTCAACATTTAATGTATTAAAAAATTATCATTGTATGTATTTTTATTAAGAGGATATTATCTGTTACTGATATTTTGAATAGATTTTTTTTGAGACGTGTGATAAGTTTATATTTTGTGGTTTTTTATAGTGTATAATTGAATAATATTAATAATTGACAGCACAGTTGGCGCAGTGGTTAAGCGATTGACTGCTGCGCTGCGTGTCGCGGGTTCGATTCCCGCACGGAACAAATATTTGTATGACCTACAAGTAGTTGTTCCGGGTCTGGCTGTTTGTGTATGTGAGTTTAAATGTTTGTAAACGCACCCACCATACAGGAGAAATTCCTAGAGTGGGGCAACGTTTAAAAAAAAAATAGTGTCCTGAATTTTCTAGGATTTTGGTAAGTGATGTTTTTGTACTTTTGAGCATTTGAAACTTTTCCTCTTAACCGACGTTCACATCGACATTATAAATCTTATTGATACTTTTTATCCCGGTAGTACGTTCCCCTGGGATAATTTTCATCTCCACGCGGGCGAAGCCGCTGGCAAGAGCTAGTCTTTCATAAACCTACCAAACTGCGTGACAGTTTGTCCAACAGTGTGTATTACTGTGCGATTTTAAACTTTCGGCGCAAAGCAGTGGTTATAGTGTAGACTATCTTTCACCCGCATCTCCGCCCGCGTGGATGTTGGTTATCGCGTAAAAAAATAGCTTATATCCTTCTCCATATCCCAGGCTATATCTCTGCCAAATTTCATGAAGATCGGTTCAGCGGTTTAGGCGTGAAAGCATAACAGACAGATAGAGTAACTTTCGTATTTATAATATTAAGTAGGGATTATTAAGTTTAAGTAATCGACCTACTTGCCTGAATGATTCATTCAATACTATAATTGCAATAACAACCAAATATGACGTCTTCTGCGTTGCTGATTCTAAAATCTAATTTAGGTCATTAGTAACTAATTAGGTCAGTAATGAGGACAATGCGTATTATGGGAAAGTATAACTTAATAACTTAATAATTGGGTATTAAAATGAGTATTAAATTAACAAGGTAATATTATTGTACATATGTTAACGGAAAAGTGTGTAATCCGTCATTGTGTACAATTCCTTGGAAATGTGTACAATTCCTAAAATATATAGGAAATCTATGATATATTTTGTAACATACACTTTTCCTAGGAAATCTATGCATTTCCTAAATAGCAATCGGAAATGTATTAAAAGTTAGTGACAGAAACGAATCGCTGCAAAACCAACTCCACGTAGTCTTGTTTGCCCTACCCCTAGAGTGTAATTTAAATCCGAGTAGGCGCGGAGGGGCTAGGTGGCCCGCGTGCTGAGGAGCAGGTGGTTTTAACGCTCGTCGCCGCGGCTGTGAAGCTGCGGTGGTGACTGAGAATACCATTTGCGACTATAAGCTCGCGTGGGACCGCCGGAGACCCGCAGCGCCGGAGCCGTGACAGAAACCATGCGAACAATTCTAGAAAGCATTACTTTTTATATATTTCCTAGTATGTTCTCGGAATAGCATAAAATTCCTAGGAAATACATACATTTCACATAAAATGTGTGTATTAAACAATCTTTGAAACATTATTTTAAACATTTCCTAAGTAGGCTCGGAAGTGCATATATTTCCTAGGAATTGTGTACAATTCCTAGGTTTCATACATTTCCGGTAACACATGCACATATTTGCTCGTTGTAGTAACGAGGTCAAAATAACTCTGTTTAAAGCTTATTGTCAAGCGTTCTACACGGGCAGTTTGTGGGTCAACTGTACGCGGAGGGCACTAGATGCCCTGCGTGTGCAGTATAATAATGGTTTCAGGGTGCTGTTGAGGTTACCCCGGTTCTGCAGCGCGTCTGGCATGTTTGCTGTAGCGCGAACCGACGACTTCTATGCCATTCTGAGGGAAAAGACCGCGTCCCTAATAAGCAGAATGAGGGTTAGCACCAACAGCATTTTGAAAGCCCTAGCCGATAAACACGATGCACCAATATTTAGGCATGCTGTCCGGTTGCTCGTACGGCAGGGATGAATAATGTTTTAATTAAATAATATTACTAACCCTTAGTTGATAAGTTATTGTTGTACTAACCATTGGACCTAAGTTGTCAAGTTAAATAAATAAATTATTATTATTATTATATTTAACTCACGCCTTCCCACGGATATAGGCCGAAACTACAGAAAGCTACCTATTACGATCCTAACATACTCCTTTTGCCTCGTTTATGTTCATAAATCTGCAGGCTTAGCATGACGCTTTCTATTTCTACGAAGAATAGACAGTGCTTTTTCAATACAAAGTGACATTTCGTTTCTCCATTTTTGACATCGCACCGTAGATATCCTTCTACGATCTGTCATTTTGTCTTTCGTTTCCAACAAGCTTCGTCTAGGTCCTTTTAAATGTAGACTATTTCAGAAGAATATTTCTTCCCAAACTGTCAAAATCACACTGACAACAAACTTTCTACTCGACGGACACAAAGTATATAGGATTATCTAGTTTAAACGATATCTACAAAATCATGATTCGTTTGCATCTTTGAAAAGTGATGAAGTTGATGATTCGTTATAGAATCACTATACATAGTTTCAGCTCAAAATTTCATATGTTTCTTAAATTCAAATCATAACAAACGTGTCACCGCACTACGTAGGTCAATAACTTTCCACGTTACTTGCCAATATCACGATAAATCTCTTCCGAGTGATGTGTTTATTTCAATTTGTAAAGTTCGATTTCTGGTATCAATGTATTAAAAATTCTCATAACTTCCGAACGTGTAGAGATAGGATTAAAAAACCCTTCCAACATCGTTTGATATCCTCCAAAGAAGCCGTGCCTTTGGTATTTATACAGGAAAAGTTTTTATTCAGTGCGCAAACTTTAACCATGAATTCAGCATACCATTCTAGACCTCCCAGCGAAGAAATTTTTCGTCGGTTATACAAAAAAAAATCTGCTGTTTCATAGAAAAGTGCAATACCTACGCGGTCAAAATTTATGGAACAGCTGTTTTTTTTTTTTTTCGTTTAATCGACGAAAAATTTCTGCGCTGGGAGCACTAGAATGATTTGCTGAATTCATGGTTAAAGTTTGCGCACTGAATAAAAACTTTTCCTGTATACCCTTTCCGTTACACGTTGTATAACTCAGATATAAAAATAATAGTTTAAAAAACTAAAAAACACGCTTTAAAAACCAAACTAAAAAAGGAGAAAGTAATTTAATTCAATTAAAAAGCGTGGGGTGCTTTTTGAGGTATTTTTATAATCACTTAATGTCAAGCACCCCACGCTTTTTAATTAAGTAAATTAAATTATTTTCTCCTTTTTTAGTTTGGTTTTTAAAGCATGTTTTTTAGTTTTTTAAACTATTATTTATTTTCTATTTTTTAGTTCTGCTAACTACAAAAAAGTGTTATTTTTTTTCTCATTTTTTTTTAAATTATTGAATTGTCATCGGTCCTCGACAAGTTTACAAAGTTTCAATGAAATCTGACCGTTTAAAGTGGGTCAAAATCGCGCTCAAAGGAGTCGGTTACATACAAACAAACAAACATACAAGTGAAGCTAATATAAAGCGTGTAAAAAAGCCGACCCCAACATAGTAGTAAGGAAGGAAGAAAGGAAGGATGGGGGGGATGGGAGGTAGTAAGGAAGAATGCGTGACTGAGGTCAAGAACAGGCCCATTCGGTAATATAAAAAAAAGTTTTTGTATGTACTTACAGACGCCAGCACATACCCTAATCTGTCAAATTTCTTTGATAGTTTTTCAACTTTATCACAAATGAATAAGGTTCAAGTTCAATTGGGAAAATTTGACAGTTTGGAATAGCTTGATGTGCTCGCGTCTGTACATATGTATGTATTTATTTTAAGCTAAAATAGTCTAAATACATGAGGTTTAGGTTGTTCTTATACACGCGCAGTATTGTTATTTTTACCAAACTACGGCGAAGCAAAAAAGAGGGTTGTATGTTGATATGTGGATGGTGCTGATCCACGCGTCAAGTTCGTGAACGGGCGCCGTCGGTTGACACTGGTCATCTCCTAACTTCCATGGCTTATTTTAAATCTTATATTTAGAATTGTTTTTTTTTTTTTTTTACATGGTTCTCACATATAGAAGCAACAAGAATATTGTTCCCAAGTTTTTGTAATACTTAACATGATTAAAAAGAGTGTCCATGGAGTTTCTTGCCCGTTCTTCTCCATAGAGATCTACGTTTTGGAATGGGCAACTAGCTTCAACTTTCCAACTGGTCGACTTTTTGACAATTCAAAAGTACCTGTAAATGGTCTAATTGAAATAAATGCTTTGAGTTTGAGTTTGATATTTATGTACTTTCGTCTGTTCCCTCAAAACTTCTTAAGGCCCATAGTATCCTCATCTCCCGTTTGTATGCTAAAGCACGACTGCCGCCCGCGCCCGCGCAGGGCACCTCTGAGCCTTTATCTCAAAATGAGGATATTCCTTGGCAAATGTTGATTAATTTACAATTGTGCGTCGGCGATTCTGTGGTACCTCTAACTATCTATTTTTCAGTGTATTTTTTTTTCCAAATAACAAAGCCGTTTAGTAGGAGTATGGAATAGAAGCCAAAATATTGCGTGTTGGAAAATATTTTTTTACAGCAAAACTATAACCATACAAAAAAAGTACTTCGGGCAAAATGATCTATATGAATCTATAGCAAAATCATATATTTTTCAAATCTTCAAGACAAGCCGTTAATGAGCAGTAGGGTTCATAAAGTGACCGTGTTACGCTACCAAACGGGACGTAGGCCCTTAACATAATTTGACAAATAAGGTATCATTGAAAGCGTATTGACCATTCGCTGGTTACAAGCTATGTGACGTCACATTAAATTGAATATGGCACCCTATAGAGGAAAAAGTAATGAACTAAAAATAATAATAATAATACCGTGTTGGGTATCATTCGACTTCTTTTACAACCGCGCTAATAACCACATCAATTAGACCACAACAAAAGTAGGTCATCGTTAAAATTGATTTAATTATCATTAAAGATACCGGATTTTTTTAGGTACTTACATACAGGTTGAGTGTTTTTTGGAAACCTATTAATGTAAGTATTTGTTCCGTGGGAAATATATGTTACCGGCCAAACCCGATTTCAAGCCAAACTAGTTTGTCCTAGGCCAAACTGGTTTATTAAGCCGGGGCACGCCGATTAAATGGGTTAGGTTAGGTTAGAACTGTATATTTTTCACAAAATTACTCTTTGAACAAGGACCTCAATCGTTTACTTCGAAATGCGTGTTTGTCCTAGGCCAAACAGACTTAATCCTACGCGTGATATGTCGCAGCCAACTAGCTTAATTAGCCGTTTCCTTAACAGCCTTTGGAAGTAACGCTCGCCGGCCGCTGCCGCGGCACCGCTCGCTGCGCTCGCTCGGCTCGCGCCCTTTTGGTCAGTTCTAACCTAACCTAACCCATTTAATCGGGGTGCCTCGGCTTAATAAACCAGTTTGGCCTAGGACAAACCAGTTTGGCCTGAAATCGGGTTTGGCCGGTAACATATACATAGTCCTCCAGATCGTATTTGTTCGGTCATGGCGGTCAATCTCAACAGAGACTAGCCTTCGGCGCGGGAGATATTATAGTGCACCATTGTGCGCGCAGAAACAGGTGCACTCTTAACTTAAAATAAAGCTATATGAAGGAAAAAAAAATAGGTTTCTTTGTGGGTGCAAAAAAACGACTTCCAAAAAAACACTAAAAAGAGAAAAAGAACTTCAATTTCGGAAGTCGGTGTCTATGGATCTGAATTTTATTTTTTTGCTACCTATTTACGAAACTAAAGTAAATTTCCAGTTTTTAATACTTTTCTCGAAGACGGTAAGTAGTATCCCACAGCAATTCATATACAACATTGCTATGTAAACATCAGCGACACACAAAAAGTAATATTAGAACATCATCACGATACACAAAGGCGGTGATTTCTTGAAAACGGTCAAAAAGGTGGTTTTTTAAACCAGTGTATCCAATAACCATAAATAATTTTGAAAGCAAAATAATATAAAATATTTTCAAGTCTTTTTTGCATACAGTGATGGAACTCAAAACATAATTAAACATACTTTAATGCATCAAAAAATCATCAAAGTCACCTCTTAATTATCTTTAAAACCAGTTTATCCCTTCAATAACAATTATAATTAAAAATATACCATAAAATTCCAAATGCCAAACTGCATCCAATATATATATTTTTATATAGATTTTATTTGCATTTTTACGACAATGCTTGCTAATTTATTATTTGAATTTATTACAACAGAATATAACCCGTATCGAATTGCAATAAGAAATATTATCGCTCATAACGACAATATCTAACGTTACCGCGGCCTTAAAAACGTATCATCGAGGCTAACGCCAAAACTACCCTAGCAAAGTTCATAACATTTATATGAGAGGCTTAACTTATTCATTAAAAAAGGATTTTCGAAACCAATCAACAATTCTCGGAAATTTCGAATAACATAATTAATTACATAGAAAAAAAAAATACAGACGAATTAAAAACCTACTTTTAGAAGTCGTTTAAAAAGATAATTAACTAATAATCAGAAAAAATAAAACTAAATAGCCATAAGATTTTCAATCTTTATATATAAGGGCCTAAGTCCCGTTTGGTAGCGTAACACGGTCACTTTATGAACCGTACTGCTCATTAACGGCTTGTCTTGAAGATTTGAAAAATATATGATTTTGCTATAGATTCATATAGATCATTTTGCCGAGGGCACTTTTTTTGTATGGTTAATACTTTTGCTGTAAAAATATATTTTCCAACACGCAATATTTTGGCTTCTATTCCATACTCCTACTAAACGGCTGCGTTATTTGAAAAAAAAAATACACTGAAAAATAGATAGTTAGAGGTACCACAGAATCGCCGAAGCACAATTGTAAATTAATCAAAGGAATATCCCCATTTTGAGATAAAGGCTCAGAGGTGCCCTGCGCGGGTGCGGGCGGCAGTCGTGCTTTAGCATACAAACGGGAGATGAGGATACTATGGGCCTTAAGATGTTTTTTTTTATTTAAAAAATACTCATAAAATCGAAAACGTGAGAATCAATAGTAACACTAGAGGTTACTTGTAGGTACTACTTGAATCGCACGCGCCGCCGACAAAGGAAACAGCGATCCATAAATGTTCAAAGCAAAATAAACTCTCGCACGTGGTGATTTTTCACAATTGTTAATCTGGCATTTTTATTTAAAATATTTTATTTGTTTATAAAACGATTGTATTACCAAGACAAAACCATTTCGCTGCGGGAAAATAACCATTAAAATTTCTCGGTGTTTATAGTCGGATACAGGTACATATAATTACGGATACAAGAACTCGGCAAAATGGTGTGCTATGTGCGGTTCCACACCATAGAAATCACCACAAATCTACCCTATCAATAAAACAGAATGAAACCTTTGTCGTGCCGACAAACGGTTATACAGTTTGATGGGTTTATGAAATGTGTACACTTGTATGGTCCAAAATAAATGTTCTTTTTAACCGACTTCAAAAAAAGGAAGAGGTTCTCAATTCGGCTGTATTTTTTTTTCTTATGTTTGCTGGCTCAGAACTTTCGACTGGGTGAACCGATTTTGATGATTCTTTTTTTATTTGAAATCTGGTGCTTCCCGTGTGGCCCCATTTATATTTCGTATAGATCCGATGATGCGTTTCGGAGACAGACAACGGAACCCTTAAAAAAATGAGAAGCCGGTGATTGGTGACATGAAAATTAAATAAAATACATAATCCAAAGTCACTGACTTCCGAAATGAAAGTTATTTTTCACTTTGAAGTGTTTTTTTGGAAGTCGGTTGTTTTTTTTGGAAAAATTATTTTTATTGAAGAAGTTGTTTGTTTCATCGCGCCTTTGTCTGGAAAGATTTTTTTCAAATGTGACTAGCTCACATTTGAAAAAAATCTTTTTGCATTTCATAGCCCAATTCTTGAGGACTATAGAGAGGTTATAAAGTAACTACAATATACAATACAATATGATTTATTTCTTACCACAAATTACAGAGAAAGTACATAAATAGTCTACAGACACAATTTAATAATTAATTTGTGAAAGACTGGTGCCTAAACTAAGTTTTTTACAAAACCTGTATGTCAGGTCACCAGGCCCCCTGCACAAAATTTTAACTTTATCTCTGCTAACTTTTAAAGACTTAAAAGCTGAACGGATTGGGATGAAATTTGACACAAAGGTAGTCGATGACCTGGGTTAGATCATATAGGAGTTGTTATCTCGATAGTCAGTTCCTGTGCTATAATTGCCAACCTCTACACGGGCAATAGCACGTGGTCTACAAATATATTATGTAATTTATAATAGGGTATTTTACTCTATACGAGAAAAAATCTAAAAATATATTATTGCGCTAGCATAGGCAAAATGCAGTCGGAAAATGTTAGTTTTAGTTCATGAAATAACAAAATAAATTTTAAAATACAATTTAAAGATTTCAGTTTTTTTTTAATCTGTGTTTGAACACCATGAAATAGTAGTCGCCATGTTATTTCGTCACACGGCATGTCAACTGAACAACTTTGTGCTTTTATTATTTTCGTAACCAAAGTAGTTTTTATTTAAATAATATTTTGCATTCAGGAACAGCAAACCAACGATAATTAGTAAAATAACTCATTTTTTTTCATTGTAAACAATTGTCATACAAAATATCAGCGCGTTTGTTTTTAGAAAACTGACGTCATACCCACAGAGCAATATGGCGTCTACTGCGTCCAGCGTTTTTGTCAAATTATGCGCGAAATTTGAAAATGTAAAATTTAAATGCATTTTTATGGCAGTAATCGATTAAATAAAAATGTTGTGTTTTTTTTAGTTGTTTATTAGCACTCTAGAATCTAATTAAGACACTTTTCAAAAAATGAGTGTAATACCCTATTGACATAGTATATTTGTAGACCACGAGCCAGCAAAATAATTATTTTAAAAACACGCTCTATATTACATAACAATTAACTAAACCGCAAAAGATAAGGTATATTTAGTTGCTATATATTTGTTATAACCACAAATACTCTTATTACTACCAACACTATTGACGTGGTAAGTATTATTAAACTATTAAATTTTACTTTGTCATCATCACCTTAATGAATAAATCATTTATTCAAATGTATCTGAGGATCAGCACTTTTTGAACGTCAAAGTTACATAAGACAGTCTCCCGGCACACCAGCCCTTCACCACTTCCTAGTGCTTTAGCTGGGAAGAAGAAGTGGCGCAACAAACTCCCCATCAGCACAGCTTTCTGACCACCATAAAACCTATAATCCATTTGAAATAAGATAAAACATTTAAATAAACCTTTTTTACAGTCCGTTCAATCGATTTTGACGTCTATTCCGTAGGCATAAAAAAAGTGGTTACAATACAAACTGTTTACTGCAGAAGCCATTTATTAGCTACCAACGCAATAGAAGTCAAAATCAGTTGAACGGACTGTAAAAAGGTTTACATATTTAAATGTCTAATCTTATTCAAAACGGAGTATAGTTTGACCAAAGTTTGAGTACTTTATGTGGCCTACCCTTATTTGGTACTAGCTGACCCAACAGACATTATTCTGTCTTAACTATGAATATAAGTTTTCTTACATTTTCTAATATTATTCGCAACTTTCTTAATTTTTTCTTTCATAGGAACCTTCTTCTGACAATAACAAACACAACAAAAAAAGTATTAGCTAAATTGGTGTAGCCGTTCACGTGTGATGCCGTGACCAAGGGAAATAGGGATTCATTTTTACACGTTTTATATTAGCTTCACTTGTATGTTTGTATGTAACCGACTCCTTTGAGCGCGATTTTGACCCACTTTAAACGGTCAGATTTCATTGAAACGTTGTAAACTGGTCGAGGACCGATGACAATTCAATAATTTAAAAAAAATGAGAAAAAAAAAACATGTTTTTGTAGTTAGAAGAACTAAAAAATAGAAAATAAATAATAGTTTAAAAAACTAAAAAACACGCTTTATAAACCAAACTAAAAAAAGGAGAAAATAATTTAATTCAATTAAAAAGCGTGGGGTGCTTGACAGTAAGTGATTATAAAAAAAAAAAAAAAAAAATAAAAAAAAAAAAAAAGGTTCCGACGAATTGATAACCTCCTCCTTTTTGAAGTCGGTTAAAAATACCTCAAAAAGCACCCCACGCTTTTTAATTGAATTAAATTATTTTCTCCTTTTTTAGTTTGGTTTTTAAAGCGTGTTTTTTAGTTTTTTTAAACTATTATTTATTTCTTTCATAAGAACCTTCTGACAATAACAAACACAAAAAAAGAATTAGCTAAATTGGTGTAGCCGTTCACGTGTGATGCCGTGACCAAGGGAAATAGGGATTCGTTTTTATATAATATAGATTATCCGTCAAGTCGTTGGGCTCCTCAAGTTCTGAGTTGACATACACGATTACTGACAAATAGTTGCACTGACTGGACTGGTCAACTCATATCTGTGTGGTTCTTCGAAATACCATTTCAGGGATTAATCTACATTGTCTTCACAAGATCATGTCTGAACGGCGGCATGTTCTAGAACTAAACAATCGAAGACATGTGACATCTACCAGCCCACACTGGACCCGCGTGGTGAATTACGGCCCAATCCCTCTCACGGAGAGGAAGCCTGTGTCTCAGCACTGGAAAAGTTACTGGCTGATTAAGCAATTTTTTTTATGTTTTCAGAAAATTTTCAAGATGTCGGACACGGCCCAGTCGTACGATTTGGTGAGTTAGCTTATGAAGTGAAGTATAGTATCATAAAGCTAAATCACTAAATAGCATTACTGGGTTTTTGCTACATTGAGACAAGAAGACAAGGTGCTGCTGAGAAGAAACGGAGGATTTTGGCAACGAAGGTTCCACGTTTCCACGCACGTAATAAAATCGTGGCGTTATTTTTCGCGCACTAGATATTAAAACCACTGCTTACAGCCCAAAGTTGAAAATCGGATACTGTGTTTTTTCGATGCGCTGAGACTCAGTCGCACTGCACTCTGCTGCATTCTCAATACTCGGTTCAACACAGAGGGTTGAAAATCTAGTGAGCGATTTTATAACGTCCCTGTGAATGGCGACTTTGAAGATAATTCGGTCATTCATACGAAAAAAAACTTTTTCCAAAAAAAAAAAACAACCGACTTCCAAAAAAACACTACAAAATGAAAATGAAAATCAAAAGTCATTTATTCAAACTAGGCTGAGAGTCAGCTCTTTTTGAACGTCAAAATAAAATTACATAAGACAGTCCCCCCAAAACGCCCTCTCTTCACCACTTCCTAGTGCTTTAGCTGGGAAGAAGAAGTAGCGCAACAAACTCCCCAGCAGCACAGCTGTCTGTACAAAGTGAAAAATAACTTTAATTTCGGAAGTCGGTGTCTTTGGAGCTGTATTTAAATTTTTTGTCACCGCCTTCCGAAATGAAAGTTATTTTTCACTTTGTAGTGTTTTTTTGGAAGTCGGTTGTTATTTTTTTGGAAAAAGTTTTTTTTTTTTTTACTTTGTAGTGGTTCACATGTGCTTACCCCTTCACAGCATACCGGCGTGATGTTATGTTATGAAATGTTGTAAGCAATAGACAGACATGAGATTTCAGCAATCCCAATCCATTTGCTATCATTTATTGAGGAGTTCCGTTGCCTATCTCCAAAATTCTTCATCGGATCTTCACCAAATTGAAATAAGACCACTCCGAGAAAGTACTCTTCCAAAAAATACCTAAATCGCTTCGGGTGCCTATAAAATTTGAAGAGTTCTCTCTATTTCTCCAGGATCCCATCATCAGATCCTGACTTGATGATCATGGGACCACCTGGGAAGTATACCTTTTCAAACAAAAAAAAATCGAAATCGGTCCAGCCATCTTCGAGTAATTGGGGAACATACATTTAAAAAATAAGATTCCGACGAATTGAGAACCTCCTACTTTTTGAAGTCGGTTAAAAAGTGTTTTTCTGTAACTGTATTATTATTTAGTAATTGCCTAATTTATTAAAAAAAAACTCGCTAATCATTGATTAGTCACTGTTTAGCTTAGTAATTGGTTAGGTACATCTTAATCAATCATTAACTTTTCTTTATTTATAAACGCTAGTTGGCAGGTGATTTGTAGCGAAACGAAATAGAGGTGAAATTATGCGTTCTGCACAGGATATAATCAAAATAGTCGAATAAAAAACAGAATTTTAAGAGTAAACTTGTCAAATCTACGATTTTTTTTATCTGTCGTGACTTTGACTGACAGAAGTCAAAAATTTCATCGGATAATTTGTATTTGAATAAAATAATTTAATAAGTTTATTTCATTGTGTTTGCGATGGTAGCAATGAAAATAATACGCTTCCATGATTGGAGCACACAGGAAAAGGTAAAGTATCATCTGAATTTCTATCTACTTTCTACTCAGATTATAAAACAAAGGCAGATAGACCGCGCGGAACACCAAGTGAGGCCAAAAAACCAAATACTAAAGCGTCGCATCGTATGTTAGGTACATTCAATGTGACGCTTTAGTATTTAGTTTTTTGGCCTCACTTTGGTGTTCCGCGCGGTCTATCTGCCTTTGTTTTATAATCCAAATAAAATAAAAACAAATACTAAAGCGTCGCATCGTATGTTAGGTACATTCAATGCGACGCTTTAGTATTTAGTTTTTTGGCCTCACTTTGGTGTTCCGCGCGGTCTATCTGCCTTTGTTTTATAATCCAAATAAAATAAAAGCAAATACTAAAGCGTCGCATTGTATGTACTATACAATGCGACGCTTTAGTATTTGGTTTTTTGGCTTCACTCTTGGTGTTCCGCGCGGTCTATCTGCCTTTGTTTTATAATCCAAATAAAATAAAAACCAAATACTAAAGCGTCGCATTGTATGTAACATACAATGCGACGCTTTAGTATTTGGTTTTTTGGCTTCGCTCTTGGTGTTCCGCGCGGTCTATCTTCCTTTGTTTTATAATCCAAATAAAAAAGAAAACAAACACTAAAGCGTCGCATTGTATGTACTATACAATGCGACGCTTTAGTATTTGGTTTTTTGGCTTCACTCTTGGTGTTCCGCGCGGTCTATCTGCCTTTGTTTTATAATCTGAGACTTTCTATTGTAAGGTGACCGAATAAATGATAACGCAGTAGCCGAAATTAGCTATGTATTTACATGTTCTTTATGCTTGTTTACAAGGATATTCTATTTTAGAATCATATGTAGGTACTTGTGTGTATTCTATTTATCTTCCTATTGCTTTTGCACTGGGGTTTCAGTGTCTTTCAATAACAATTATTATACTTGTTTACAGTTACAATTTTGACTGCTGCTATGAAAGCAACTACCACGTAGCACCATTACTATTCTACCTTGCAAAGACGGCAACGGAGGCGACCATGCTACGTGAAAAAGATGAGGAATGAGAGTGATATGAGAAAATAATGGCACCCGTCTTTGGAGAAAGAAGAATTGGAAATCAAAAATAATGAAATTATAACACAATTATAGCTTTATTGCATATCAAAATAAATTGTTTCTTATAAAAAGTATTTTGTTTTATTGTGCATGACTGCCATAACGTGGCTATTCTTTAGTTCTGGGCCTTAGAAGGCGCCATAAAACGATGGGTACATGGGATACCACATTGGGTAATCACTATCTCCGATGGGCTTCCGCACGAACTCAGTCTCTTCAAATCTGCTGAGCCTCCCGATTGAGCTTTCCCTATAAATCCTATCATCACGTTTACTTAGAATGAAGAATATGTATTCTCGTAGCGGATTTAAACGAGTCTTGTAGGTTTTCTTTCGTCTACTAACCGCCGGCGCATTTAATTCTTCATTGTCATTCTGAAAACCCGTAAAATATTGTCGAAATCCACATTTACTAAGGAACAACTCGATATTAGGATCAAATTATCCTTGAAGCACGCAATAATCCTATTGAATCGATCAGCTGATTCAAATAAAATCCGCCACGTTGCCTCTTAGCAAGCTTTAAACAGGGCACCGGTGGTGTTTAACAGCTGTGACAGCTACAAATCAATTGCTTAAGGCGGTGACTTCTTGAAAACGCTCAAAAAGCTAAAAAATATATAATATATTCAAGTCTTTTTTGCATACAGTGATTGAACTCGAAAACATAATTAAACATACTTTAATGCATCCAAAAAATCATCAAAGTCACCTCTTAATTTTCTTTAAAACCAGTTTATCCCTTCAATAACAATTATAATTATAATTTAAAATATACCATAAAATTCCAAATGCCAAAAACTGCATTCAGTGATGGATTATTTTTTATGAAATAGTTAATATCTAATTTTATACTATTTTATTTGCATTTTTAAGACAATGCTTGCTCATTTATTATTCGAATTTATTTCAACAGATTTTAACCCGTATCGGATTGCAGTAAGAACTATTAGCGCTCATAACGACAATACGACGAGTACATTTAAAATTACTAGGGCCTTAACGACCTCTTAGCGCTAAATAGCATTTATAAAAAAGGATTTTATAAATCCGTTAGTTAGCAATTGATTAAAAGTTAAGAGACGTTTATAAATAAGACCGAATATTTTTAACGGACTTCGAAATAGGACGAGGTTCTCAATTCGTCTGTACCTATATTTTTTCTTGTATGTTTGTACCGCGATATCCTCGGTGATTGTAGATCGATTTTGCAAATTCTTTAATAGGTACGGTATACTTCCGGGTTGGTCCCATATACATTTATTAACTTCACGTAACTAACCTTTTAGTATTTTTTATGTACAAAAACTTTTTCTCATTGTTGTGTTTTTAATATTTTAACACGATTTTATTAGCTTCACTTGTATGTTTGTTTGTAACCGACGCCTTTTTTGAACTTGATTTTGACCCACTTCAAACGGTCAGATTTCATTTAAACTTTGTAGACTTATCGTGGACCGATGACAATACAATAATTAAAAAAATAAAATAAAAAAAAAACTGAAAAATCACGATTTTGTAGTTAGCAGAACTAAAAAATTTAAAAAGATTAATAGTTTAAAAAAAACTAAAAAACACGCTTTAAAAACCAAACTCAAGAAGTAGAAAATAATTTAATTCAATTAAAAAGCGTGGGGTGCTTGATATTAATCTATTCTATACATATATAAAATTGTAACAGGCCGATGTCTGTACATTAAAGATATTGAAGAAAAAATAGTATGGGGGGTCTTTATTAGAGCAACAGAAGCCAAAACAACGGTTTTTAGAATTTTTGTCTGTCTGTATGTTTGTTACCGCATCACGCAAAAACCACTGCATGGAATTGAATGCAGTTTTCAATTATGTATTCCTAGAGGTCTAACTTAAAAAATAGGCTATATATTATCAAAAAAAAATATTATCTACTTGATTCTAAAGTCCACGCGTATGAAGTCGCGGGCAAAAGCTAGTTGATTATAAAAATACCTCAAAAAGCACCCCACGCTTTTAATAGAATTAAATTATTTTCTACTTTGGATTTTTAAGCGTGTTTTTTTACTACATATATTTGTTTTATTTAGTTACTCTCAAAGTTTTATTTATATATTTCTACCTGTTACTTAATACAGTAAAATATACAGAGAAAGGAAAATTGTTAGAACAGGGAGTTCCACGAGACCTCTCGACATTTGTTTTGTATTATAATGTCTGGGCTATCACAGAGACTGACATCGTCAATCGTTTTAGCCTTTCTTCTCAGATTAGTCAGATAGGAACGCCGACCTCATCTAGTTTTTAAAATAATAGTTTAAAAAACACGGTTTAAAAACCAAACTAAAAAAGGAGAAAATAATTTAATTCAATTAAAAAGCGTGGGGTGCTTGACATTAATTGAATATAAAAATACCTCAAAAAGCACCCCACGCTTTTTAATTGAATTAAATTATTTTCTCCTTTTTTAGTTTGGTTTTTAAAGCGTGTTTTTTAGTTTTTTAAACGTATTATTTTTCTGTTCTATTTTTTTTTAAACAATATTACACGTAAAATTGATTTCAAGATCCTATTAGCAGTATAAGGCGTCCACAGTTCACGACTAGACATATTCCTCTCCCAGGCTGCCCACAACACCTTGTTCTCCGCCTTTCTCATCCAGTCAGTCCCAAGCACCCTAAAGCAGCCTCACTAGTGTTCCACTTGGGATTGTAAACGCGTGTTCATCTGTCCAACCAGATAATCGGAATTCGTACATTACTTGTCTACCTCGGCTGTGTACAGTCATTTAGAGAAACATTATAGAAATTGGCCTAAGATACTCACATCTGCCATGTGAATACTTTTTACCCAACTGCGCTAGAAGGAGGGTTGTTATGTTTTTCGATTCTGTCCTTACTAATATTAGAAACCCGAAAGTTTGTAAGTATGGATGGATGGATGGATGATGGACCCCACGCTTTTTAATTGAATTGAATTATTTTCTCCTTTTTTAGTTTGGTTTATAAAACGTGTTTTTTAGTTTATTAAACTATTATTTATTTTCTATTTTTTAGTTCTGCTAACTACAAAAACGTGTTTTTTTTAATATACTTATTTATTTTCCTTTTTTTGAATTTTTCTCAATTTTTTTTTTTGATTTATTGAATTGTCATCGGTCCTCGATAAGTTTACAAAGTTTCAATGAAATCTGACCGTTTAAAGTGGGTCAAAATCGCGCTCTAAGGAGTCGGTTACATATAAACATACAAACAAACAAACATACAAGTGAAGCTAATATAAAGCGTGTAAAAAGACCGGCCAATTGCGAGTCGGACTCGCGCACAAAGTCTTCCGTACCATTATCTATAAAAACGGCAAAAAATCACTTTTGTTGTACGGGAGCACCTCCATTTAAATATTTGTTTTATTTTATTTTAATTTAATTATTTATTTTTAAAGTGAATATATAACTAAATATTCTGTGAATATTTCAAGCGTCTGCCTGTTGCCGTTATCAATATTGAGTAAGAACGAGGAAAAAAATCAAGTTTGTTGTATGGGAGCCTCCTCAAATATTTATTTTATTCTGTTTTTTAGTTATTCTTGTTTTAGAGGCAACGGAAATACATCATCTGTGAAAATTTCAACTGTCTAACTATCACGGTTCATGAGATACAGCCTGGTGAGAGACGGACAGCGGAGTCTTAGTAATAGGTTCCTGTTTTACCGTTTGGGTACGGAACCCGAATAAGAAAAAAAAATATTTTATTTCACATAAGCCTGCATGGGCACTTATGAAACGTCATTAGCTAGGTGCACGGTTCCAATTTGTCGCTTCCTATGGAGAAGAGCCGGCAAGAAACTCCACGGTTACTCTTTTAAAAATAATTGGCTTTTACAATATTTTCAAATTACAGTGATAATAGGTATGGGAGGACAGTGCAGGCCAGTCAATAAGTACCAGGTACTTAGAGGAATGAAAATACAGAATAGAAAAACGTCTACAAATCTAGTCTCTAAGGCCTACAACGTTCTCTCATTCACAATATGTAAAATAATCTACCTATATAAAATGAACCTATTTGAACCAAGTGACATGATTTCCATGACAATCACTAATAATAAATAGTCGAATAGTCGTCAAGCACCCATATATGGCATAGTCCCATTGATGGCATTAGGGTCACCCCCTATAACATAGGCCTTATACATGACTGACGAAGGTGCACCTCTGGCGAACCATTCGGGGTTACAGGCATCATCACTTGTTATCGTCACTATATTTTGACGCCAAATTAACAAAACATATTATTGACACTAACTGATTCCCCTTATCAATAACACTTAATTGTTTTCAACCAAAATCCCAGGTAATAATTAATTACTTCAACAATATAAGGTGACAATAATATTCACTAACGACTTTATCTTACTCAATTAGGTAATTACTTACGTTCACCTAATTAAAGACAGGTACACCTAATTAGTTATTTGTATATAAATACTAAGATAATTCGAAATTTAAATCAGTGCTCCCTCAGGACTTGTACAAGTAAGTTGTAGTAACTTGTGAGCTTTTAAAAAAAAGCTACAGTTTTATTTTAAGTGAATATTAGGTGAAGTGACATGATCGTGAGTTTCGTTTCCTAACGAGATGTTGGTGTCAGCTTCCAGTCTCACCGGACGCAGCTGAATACCAGTACCTTACATGGACACTGCTATCCGACAGCCACAAACGGTACCCCGCGGTAAGATGGTAACACTTATTACATTAATAGAAACATGAATCTTGCCCTCACCTTTATAATTCCGTCACTGGGTGTAGTAAATACTACCGCTGATTCACACTACATCATTCTAAAAATTGTTTATTTCAACCTCAACATCTTTTTGCATCATCGTGTTTGTCTCTTTGTAGCAGTGGTCACTCACTCAGTAGACATGTTCATAATTCTGTCACTGGGTGTAGTGATAACTGTCGCTGATTGGCATTTTATATCGTCCTTAGAACCGTTTATTTCAGTTAATCATTATTTTGCGTCAGCGTAGTTTTTTCTCAGTAGCAGTAGTCACTCACTCAGTAGACATGTTTATAATTCTGTCACTGGGTGTAGTGATAACTGCCGCTGATTGGCATTTTATATCGTCCTTAGAACCATTTATTTCAGTTAATCATTATTTTGCGTCAGCGTAGTTTTTTCTCAGTAGCAGTAGTCACTCACTCAGTAGACATGTTTATAATTCTGTCACTGGGTGTAGTGATAACTGCCGCTAAGTGATACTGATCATCTTATTTCTGTTGTGACTTGCTTTAAGTATCAATATAATCAATCCTTTAAATCCCAGTATTACGCTCAGTAGCGGTAATCACTCACTCAGTAGACATGTTTAAAGTTCTGTCACTGGGTGTAGTGATAACTGCCGCTGATTGGCACTTTACATCGTCCTAACAAGCGTTCATTTCAGCCTTATCATCTTTTTACATCATAGTATTCATCTCTCAGTAGCAGTAGTCACTCACTCAGTAGACATGTGTATAATTCTGTCACTGGGTGTAGTGATAACTGCCGCTGATTGGCACTTTACATCGTCCTAACAAGCGTTATCATCAGCCTTATCATCTTTTTGCATCATAGTATTCGTCTCTCAGTAGCAGTAGTCACACACTCAGTAGACATGTTTATAATTCTGTCACTGGGTGTAGTGATAACTGCCGCTGATTGGCATTTTATATCGTCCTTGGAACCGTTTCTTTCAGTTTATCATTATTTTGCGTCAGCGTAATTTTCTCTCAGTAGCAGTAGTCACTCACTCAGTAGACATGTTTATAATTCTGTCACTGGGTGTAGTGATAACTGCCGCTGATTGACACTTACCACCATTCTACATTTCAAATATTTCAACCTATCATCAGTTTCCAGTGTACTTAACTTTCAACAGCAGTGATCACTCACTCTGTTGACTTTCATAAAGTCTTTTGACAGTAGTAGTCACTCACTCAGGAGACATGTTTATAATTCTGTCACTGGGTGTAGTGAATACTGCCGCTGGATGACTATTCGTCAATCCCAGCAAAAGGTTGTAGGCGATGTAATTTACTTTGCCGACAATTCACGTGATATTTTTGATGCTTTGAGATAGTTGTCACTTTCTCAGTAAACATCTTTATTATTCTGTCACTGGGAATTTGATGACTGCTGCTGAGTGATACCGATCGACTTCGTATTTTTGATATAATACTGTTTTTCTAATCTTTTAGTAGTAGTAGTCACTCACTCAGTAGACATGTTTAAATAATTCTGTGATTGGGTGTAGTGAATACTGCCGCTGAATGACACAAATAATCTATTTACGTTGTTGTAACTAATTCCAGCATTATTATCATCGATTTTTCTACCAGTAGCAGTGATCACTCACGCAGTAGACATGTTTTTATTCTGTCACTGGGTGTAGTGATAACTACTACTGAATGAGAACATTACAACAGCGCTTGCCGATACGGAACACATGTGCCTACATAATCGCTTAGCTTCCGATGTCACTCACGCAGTAGACATGTTTTTATTCTGTCACTGGGTGCAGTGATAACTCCTGCTAAGCGACGATTGCCATCACATCGAATCCAACGTTTTATCATTTCGAGACAGTTGTCAGTCACTCAGTAGACATGTTGATCATTCTGTCACTGGGAGTTTGAGTACTGTCGCCAAATGATACGAATCATCACGTTCTTATTGTTTTACTAATATCACTTAATGAGTCTTTCAGTAGCAGTGATCACTCACTCCTGAGTGACATAATTAATTAAACATGTCTCCTGAGACATGTTTAAATAATTGTGTCACTAGGTGTAGTGATAACTGCAGCTGAGTAACACAAATCATCCATTTACGTTGTTATAATTATTTCAGCACTTCTATCATCGATTTGTCTCCAGAAGTAGTTGTCACTTACGCAGTAGACATGTTTTTCTATTCTGTCACGGTGCAGTGATAACTCCTGCTGAGCGACGATCGTCATTACATCGCATTAAACATTTATCATTTCGGGATAGTTGTCACTCACTCAGTAGACAGGTTGATCATTCTGTCACTTGGAGTTTGATGACTGTCACCAAATGATACGAATCACATCACATTCTTATTGTTTTACTTATATCACGTAATGTGTCTTTGTCCCTCAGTAGCAGTAATCACTCACTCAGGAGACATGTTTACATAATTCTGTCACTGGGTATGTAGTGATAACTGCAGGTGAATTACACAAATAATCTATTTACGTTTTTATAATTATTTCAGCACTAGTATCATAGATTTGTCTTCCAGAAGCAGTTGTCACTCACGCAGTAGACATGTTTT
The DNA here is from genome assembly GCA_947359405.1 of Antitype chi. Classification (NCBI taxonomy): domain Eukaryota; kingdom Metazoa; phylum Arthropoda; class Insecta; order Lepidoptera; family Noctuidae; genus Antitype; species Antitype chi. The sequence continues at coordinate 2,173,837 of OX375837.1, forward strand.
TATTCTGTCACTGGGTGTAGTAATAACTAAAACTGAACGATACCATTACAACAGCGCTTGCCGATGCGGAGCACATGTACGATAACATGATCGTTTAGCTTCCGTTGTCACTCACGCAGTAGACATGTTTTTGTATTCTGTCACTGGGTGCAGTGAAAACTCCTGCTGAGCGACGATTGTCATGGCATCGAATCCAACGTTTTATAATTTCAAGACAGTTGTCAGTCACTCAGTAGACATGTTGATCATTCTGTCATTGGGAGTTTGATGACTGTCGCCAAATGATACGAATCACCACATTCTTATTGTTTCACTAATATCACTTAATGCGTCTTTCAGTAGCAGTAATCACTCACTCAGGAGACATGTTTAAAGTTCTGTCACTGGGTGTAGTGATAACTGCCGCTGAATGACACAAATCATCTGAGATCTGACTGTTGCAGAGTGATACTTATCATCACATTTTTAACATTATAATACTTCTTCCTTATAATTTTGTCTCAGTAGTAGTGATTACACACTCAGTAGACATGTTCACATGTCTGTCACTGGGTGTAGTGAATACTGCAATGGAATGGCAGTTGTCGTCATAATTACCTATTTGGTGAAGGGCGTGCATTTTGGGGGACTGACTTATGTAATTTTGACATTCGAAAAGTGCTGATTCTCAGCCTAATTTGAATAAATAAATTTTGATTTGTTCATTTACCCAGTTATTGTCAGTATATTTTTTTTATCACTTTGGGCCAGTTGTCACTCCTTCAGTAGACATGTTTATAATTCTGTCACTGGGAGCGTGATGACTGCCTTCAAATGATTTCATCAGCAGTATTAATTAACCATCTTGTTATACTTGCATGAACATTTTACAACTAGGAATTTTTCTTGTGTAATTAACTAATGATGAATGACGAATGTGAACTCTTACATTGCTTTTAATTTAAAGAACATAACTAATTACATACTTAATCATTATTATTGCGACATAATGATGCTTGATTATTAAATGTGAAGATTAAAATGTAAATTACTTATCAATTATTGTCAACTAATTAGGGAAAGTTAGATGTCATTAGTAGTTTAAATATAAATAGGTATGCGTTCCCGAATTTAAATCTGTTCCTACTTGGAACATGCACAATTTCCAAGTAGTAAATAGTACAGACGCCAGCACCCACAAGCTATCCCAAACCGTCAAATTTTCCCAATTGAACATGAACTTTATTCTTTTGTAATAAAGTTGAAAACTATCAAATAAATTTCACAAATTGGGGTAGCTTGATGTGTTGGCCTCTGTACAATTAAATAGTGATGTGATCGGTGAAATGTGTTCCTGTAATTGTGATTGCTTTAGTAAGTCACGAGAAGGCTTGGAATAAACACTAAGCTGGTAAGGTCTATTAATATTATTTCATTATCAAATTCAAATAATTTATTTCAAGTTGGCCATCAAAAGGCACTTTTAAACGTCAAAATTTACAAGACAACAGAATTGATTCTAGGAGTCACTCCAAAAGGTTTTCGACGATTTTTCTCTCAGTGGTAGTCACTCACTCAGTAGAAATGTTTATGTATATTCTGTCACTGGGTGTATTGAATACTGCCGTTGACAAATACTGGTCATCATACTATTTAACCAATTGGATTGACGTGGTCCAATCATATACACATGTCAGACTCTTAGCAATAGTTGTCACTAACTCAGTAGACATGTTTATGAATTCTGTCACTGGGAGTTTGATGACTGCTGTTGATAGTTGCTTTTCATCGCATTTTTATGTTATTTTTATTGCAGCATTATTCTTGTATTACCTTTCAGTGCTAGTAGTCACTCACTCAGTAGACATGTTTATAATTCTGTCACTGGGTGCAGTGATAACTGCCGCTGTGAGGAGCTTTACACGATTATTTACATAATATTTTGAGTAATCATCAATGTTTATGTCGATTCTGATAGCAATAGTAGTCACTCACTCAGTAGACATGTTTTTGATTATGTCACTGGGTGTAGTGATAACTACCGCTGACTGACGCTGACCATCACTACATCGGACCCTTTTTATTTTAATCTGGTTTTAAGTCTATTTAACTCAATCAGTAGAAGTTGTCACTCATTCAGTAGACATGTTAAACTTCTGTCATTGGGAGCGTGATTACTGCTGATGAGAGATATAGTCATCATCAAGCAAAGAAGTCAAGTGTTGTGTGGTTTTCTATGGGTACGCCTCTGCCTAACACTTCGGAGATTACAAGACTGATGTTATTTTATAAGAAAACGCTGTTTTAGTTACTCAGTAGTAGTTGTCAGTCACTCAGTAGACATGTTTATAGTTCTGTCACTGGGAGCGTGATGACTGCTGCTGAATGATACATACATACAACGTCAATCAAAGAAAGTCTAGTATCGTGTTGAACTTCATTTAATACTTTTTTTTTGCTTTCATTACTTTATTTGCTGTTTTTAACTTGCATAGTTGCTTGTGTTTTGTTCCTGCAAAATTATAAATTGTAGTTTTTCACTCTTAGCAGTAAGAGTTACTCACTCAGTAGACATGTTTATAATTCTGTCACTGGGTGTTGTGATAACTGCCGCTAATGGTTGGCACTTTTCATATTTTTGTCATCATTGCAGTATCATCCTTTGTCTACCAGTATCAGTGATCACTCACTCAGTAGACATGTTTATAATTCTGTCACTGGGTGTAGTGATGATTGCCGCTGGGAGAGACTTTTATGATTATGCCATCAATATTTGTGTAGTTATATCAGATCATCCTCTATCTTGTCGCTGAACGAGACTTATCATATTCTCTTAATAGTTTGTGTTATATTCTGTTGTATTTTGTGCTATATTTGTGATTACATAACCGTCATTTTACAGTAGCCGTTGTTACTCACTCATTAGTCATGATGTTCATTCTGTCACTGGATCGTAATAACTCTTGCCAAGTCAATTTACGCAGATTTTAACATTTTTTAAATGTATTTATACATGTATTTATTTTTTATTTTATTTCACTAGTTTCCACCCGCGGCTTCGCCCGCATGGAAGTCGGAAATTATCCCGCGGGAACGTACTACAGGGATAAAAAGTATCCTATATGTTAATCTAGGTAATAATCTATCTGTGTGCCAAATTTCATATAAATCCGTTCAGCCGTTTTTACGTGAAAGAGTAACAAACATACATCCATCCATCCATCCATAGTTACAAACTTTCGCGTTTACATTATTAATAAGGATTATTATCATGTTGTTTCGTCTCTCAGTGGTTAGCTTACTCACTCAGTAGATATGTTGATAATTCTGTCACTGCATTGCTGCAGAAGTATTATATGATCATCGTCATTTGTGTGTGTGTAACATTTTTTACGGCCAACATTTTCTCTCAACAACAGTAATCACTCACTCAGTAGACATGTTTATAATTCTGTCACTGGGTGTATTGATAACTGCTCTTGAAAGATACTTGGCATCTTCAAATCAGACAGTAAATCAACGCATTATGACGTATTTTTGAAATTATTTTTAATAACCGTTATTAGTTATCGCCTTCTATAATGTATTTCTGATTATGCAATTATATTTATATTTGTTAATCACTCATTACGAGAACAAAGGACAATAAGTACTTAGCAACTTTTCAACGTAACAGGTACATCTCATTACTATTAGCCACATAAAATACTTGTGATTTATTTTATACTAGCTGACCCGTGCCCACTTCATTGGGCGATAAACATTTATATATCACTCAATAGATTACGACACGGGTGCGGTTACGGGTGCGATACCTATGTCGTATTATCTCTTTAATAATTCGTCCAAATTATATGCAGTAAAAGGGAAAAGTCTTTTGTTTTAAACACTTGAGACGATAAATTTACTTATTTTGATAAGCATTCATAATTATTCATAATATGAACAATAAACATGACCTAACGATTTCAATTTTTTTTAAAATATAAAAAACGACTTTTTGTAACGTAAATATAAAACTTAGACATATGCTGTCGGTGACTTTTTTCTAGTCATTATTAAGCTCTACAACTTTTCTCTAGAACTCAATCATATATCTCTCATCGGTAAGGTAGCGTTCGTAAGAAACGTTTTCGTTCGATTGTTTTTTCTCCGACTTACTTTGCAAATCCGAGTACATCAAAAAGTCTTTTAAATTTTCGGGTTAATACACAGCCTATGGCACTCACAAATAACGTAGCTATCTATTAGTAAAATATTTTTTTTAAATCGGTTCAGTAGATCCAGATATTACCCCCTGCGGTTGTAGGTAAAGTTTGTGAGTTTGTGAGGTGTGAGGTTTCACACATCACAAACCCACAAACTTTACCTCTTTATAATATTAATATAGAAGTATAGATTTAATCAGTATTCGCTGGGCACTTCCAGGAGCAACAACTTAGGTGGAGTTTTCCAAGTCATCATATTTCAGGTTCAAACGACTTACAAAGGAAACAGGCGTTGGTCTATCTTCCTCAGTAGTAGTTGTCACTCACTCAGTAGACATGTTGATCGTTCTGTCACTGGGTGTAGTCATGATTGCCGCTGGGAGAGGCTTGCATCATCATATCATCAATATTTTTTTTTTAGTTATATCAGATCATCTATCAGTTGCAGTTGTCACACACTCAGTAGACATGTTTATAATTCTGTCACTGGGAGCGTGATGACTGCTGTTAAGCGAGACCTATATTCATGCTATCATAGTATTTTGTGTTTCACATGTGTGGTCACATAACATAGTCATCCTCCAGTAGTAGTTGTCACTCACTCAGTAGACATGTTGATCGTTCTGTCACTGGGTGTAGTCATAATTGCCGCTGGGAGAGGCTTTCATCATCATATCATCAATATAATATGTCGTTACGTCACATACTAATCTCTCAGTAGTCATTGTCACTCACTCAGTAGACATTTTTATAATTCTGTCACTGGGAGCGTGATGACTGCTGTTGATCGAGACCTATCTCCATGCTATCATAGTATTTTGTGTTTCACATGTGTGGTTATGTAACATAGTCATCACCCAGTTACAGTTGTCACTCACACAGTAGACATGTTGATCATTCTGTCCCTGGGTGTAGTGATGATTGCCGCTGAGAGAGGCTTTCATCATCATATCATCAATATAATATGTGGTTCCATCTCATACTCATCTCTCAGTAGTCATTGTCACTCACTCAGTAGACATGTTTATAATTCTGTCACTGGGTGTAGTGATGATTGCCGCCGGGAGAGACTTACATCATCATGTCATCAATATAATTTGTTTAGTTATTTCAGATCATCATCTATCAGTTGCAGTTGTCACTCACACAGTAGACACGTTTATAATTCTGTCACTGGGAGCGTGACGACTACTCCTGAGCAAGACCTATCTTCATGCTATCATAGTATTTTGTGTTTAACATGCGTGGATACACAACATAGTCATCCTCCAGTAGTAGTTGCCACTCACACAGTAGACATTTTGATCGTTCTGTCACTGGGTGAAGTGATGATTGCCGCTGGGAGAGGCTTTCTTCATCATATCATCAATATAATGTGTGATTACGTAACATACTAATCTCTCAGTAGTCATTGTCACTCACTCAGTAGACATGTTTATAATTCTGTCACTGGGTGTAGTGATGATTGCCGCCGGGAGAGACTTTCATCATCATGCCATCATTGTGTAGTTATATCAGATCATCCTCTTTCTTGTCGCTGAACGAGACTTATCATCACATTCACATAATATTTTGTGCTGTATTTTGTGTTACATGTGTGATTGCACGAGATCGGATATTCGGATGCATATTTACCTAAAGATATTTTTTAGCTATGAAAGTATGGAAGCGGCTTTATAAATTATTTGTAATATTTATTAAAAACCCCGGGATTCTTGGATTGCATAACTATTCAGATGTTTATTAATTGAAAATTAATGTTTAACCCGATACAAATATGTGTATGTATTGGAGGAGGGGTGGTTTGTATTAGTTAAAACAAAAAATAAACAAATTACTTACCTAAATTAAGATTTTTTCGATACAAAAGCGCATTCCATGTTAGCCAACATCTCAACTCTAGGTGAATATGCATCCGAATATCCGATCTCTGGTGTTTACACAACATAGTCATCCCACTGACTCAGTAGACATGTATACAATTCTGTCACTGGGAGCGTGATTACTGCAGCTTAGCGAGACAGATCATCACTGGTCACAGTGCACTATCATCTCTCAGTAGACATTAGTACTCACTCAGTAGACATGTCAGACTTTCTGTCACTGGGTGTTCTGATGATTACTACAGGAAGTTACTTTTCATCATGAGTTACACGAACTTTATGTGGATTCAACAAAGTCATGGGCAAAAACTGTGTTCATTATTCCTAAAGTAATTTTTAACGCAGCATATTTTTATTCTTATTTTAATAATCGAACTGTATAATTTATTTTTTCGTTATGGAAATAAATACTATATTATTATTTAATAATAATATAGCTTAATTAATAATTTGATAAATTTTATTATTCATTTGATTAATTTAGCTAATGCTACGTGTTTTCTATCAGCAGACGTTGTCACTCACTCAGTAAACATGCTGTTATTTCTGTCACTGGGAGTTTGATGACAATTGTTGAGTGATACAATCATCATGTGTTCGACAGTGGAGTTTTTCAGTAGCAGTAATCACTCACTCAGTAGACATGTTTATAATAATGTCACTGGGTGTAGTGATGACTGCAGCTGTTAGATTAAACACCAGCAGTCTTGCGTCGTCATCATATTTTTTTTTGTGTTTTTCTTTGAGTTTACGTTGTTTTTGTTTTGCTGTTTTATTTTTTATTATCATTTGACTTCAGTAGGTATCACTGCGTAAGGCTTCATTCGCTCTTAGCAGTAATTGTCACTCACTCAGTAGACACGTTTATAATTCCGTCACTGGGTGTATTGATAATTATTACTAAGTGACACTTATCGTCATGACTATTGATTGGACCTGAGTTTAACTGTCATAGATCTTACAGAAGGACCTTACTCAGTAGATATTTCTTAACGTTCTGTCACTGTGAAAGTGATGACTGCAGCCGAGATTCTACATCATCAAAACACACTGTATTTTTAGTTCCATCTTTTTTATGTCATTTGTTAGTAGTAGTCAGTTAGTCACTCACTCAGTAGACAAGTTGATCATACTGTCACTGCGTGTAGTGATGATTGCCGCTGGGAGAGACTTTCTTCGTCATGTCATCAATGTGATTTGTGTAGTTATATCAGATCATCATCTATCAGTTGTAATTGTCACTCACTCAGTAGACATGTTGATCGTTCTGTCACTGGGTGTAGTGATGATTATTGCTAAATGATATTCTCATCAAATCATCGAGAGTTCACAATTCATAATTGTATATATTTAAATTAATAATTTATTACGTTAAAAGCATTTCAGATTATAATAAGTATCGTCAGTAGCAGTTTTCACTCACTCAGTAGACATGTTTATAATTCTGTCACTGGGTGTTGTGATCACCTTTGCTGAGGTATGCTATCATCATTTATCATCACACTAAGAAGAATCATCATCAGTGAAAAAGTAATCGGTAAATCTTAAAAACAGTAGTAGTCAGACACTCAGGAGACATGTTTATAATTCTGTCACTGGATGTAGTGATCACTATTGCTGAGATATACTATCAACATTTATCATCACACTACGAAGAATGTTTATCGGTGAATATGTCAACGGTAAATCTTAAAGCAGTAGTAGACAGACACTCAGGAGGCATATTTATAATTCTGTCACTGGATGTAGTGATCACTATTGCTGAGGTATACTATCATCAGCATTCATCACACTAAGAAGAATCTTCATCAGTGAATATGTCATCGGTAAAACTTAAAAGCAAAAGCGATCAGTCACTCAGGAGACATGTTTATAATTCTGTCACTGGGTGTAGTGATCACTATAGGTGAGGTATACTCATCATTTATCATCACACTAAGACGAATCATCATCAGTGAATAAGTCATCGGTAAATCTTAAAAGCAAAAGCGATCAGTCACTCAGGAGACATGTTTATAATTCTGTCACTGGGTGTAGTGATCACTATAGGTGAGGTATACTCATCATTTATCTTCACACTAAGACGAATCATCATCAGTGAATAAGTCATCGGTAAATCTTAAAAGCAAAAGCGATCAGTCACTCAGGAGACATGTTTATAATAGGGTATTACACCCATTTTTTAAATTGTCCTTATTAGATTCTAAAGTGGTAATAAACCAATAAAAAACATTTTTTTTATTTAATCGATTAGTGTCGTAAAAATGCATTAAAATTTTAATTTCGCGCGCAATTCGACGAAAACGCTGGACGCAGTGGACGCCATATTGCTCTGTGGGTATGACGTCAGTTTGCTATATAGACAAATGTGCTGATATTTTATAAGATAATTGTTTACAATTTAAAAAATGATTTATTATTTGTTTATCGGTGGTTTGCTGTTCCTGAATGCTAAATATTATTTAAATAAAAATTACTTTGGTTACGAAAATAATAAAAGTACAAAGTTGTTCAATTGACACGCCGTATGACGTAATAACATGGCAGCTACTATTTCATGGTGTTCAAAAATAGATTAAATAAACTGAAATCTTTGAATTTAATTTTCAAACTTATTTTGTTATTTCATGAACTAAAACTAACATTTTCCAACTGCATTTGGCCTAAACTATCTCAATAATATATTTTTTGTATTTTTCTCATTTAGAGTAAAATACCATATTTTGTCACTGGGTGTTGTGATCACTGATGAAGAGGACATTATCATCACTAAGAAACCAGGCCATTGGTCCCAGCGGTCATGCGTGGATCTTTGGCAGTTGTTACGAGTCGTCAGAAGCCCGAAAGTCTGATAGCCAGACTTACCAAAGGGTATCTATTAGTGATATAACGACTAGTCGGGAAAGCCGACTAGTCGGCCATATTTGTAGTCGGCGACTAGTCGGCTAAAACCCGGTGGTTTTAGCCGAAAAATGGGCCGACTAGTCGGTAGTAGCCGGCCCATTTTTAACTCGTATTGATATGCTTAAAATTTTTAAAGACGGTGATTGAAATTAAATTGAAAATACAGTTATATTTTTTTAGTTATAGTTTTACAGTTTACTTTCAGTGCAATCAGCAAATTAGGATTATAAACAGATAAAGCATCTAAAAACTTTGAATATACTATATCAACTTTAACAACTCAATACAAAGTTAAAAAAAAAAGAATTCCAAAATGATACGTCTACCCGATAAATTTAACTTACTAAGCTTTACATTTTTTGAAGAAAACAAAAATTTAACGCTTTTTAATTGAATTAATTTATTTTCTCCTTTTTTAGTTTGTTTTAAAAAGCGTGTTTTTTAGTTTTTTAAACCATTATTTATTCTTTTCAGTGAGCTATTTCGCCCATGTCGAGTTTAAGTGATGGCGGGGTGGTATTAAAATTCACGTTTGAGTTTTTCTGTTGAAACACAAAAATATTTTTTGTTTATAGATATTTGACGTTGGAAAAATCAGCTCTGAATGTAATTCAAACTTACCTTATTCGTCAGGCAGTCCTGGAAATCTTTCTTCATGACGGATACGGAGACCCTGTCTTGCGGCCTCTTGGGTCCACTGACTGACGTCACTACCGTTGACAGGTCCAGTTCCACAACCTGGAAATATGAATCGAGGCATCAGTTTAAAACGCTGAATACTTTTTTTTTGGGTGGGAAATCATCAAATAACTTCTCCAGCTCTGGGTGGAGCGGGAGGGCGTGTCAGACTTCGACTGACTAAAACCCACCCGTGTTCCCTCAGTTGCCTGTGTGCCAGGGGCTGCGGTATCTCTTTCGAACAACCCGCACTCCTGGCAGGCATCGGCCCTTGCGGACCCCACTAGCTTCTGCTAGTGAAATATCTGGTTTTTAACCGACGAAAGAACGGAGGAGATTCTCAAGTCGACGCGTATATTTTGTTTTTATGTCTGACCACGTATAACTTTTTACAGAGTAGTCCGATTTTGATAATAATTTTTTATTGGAAAGGTTATGCCTCGAAGTTGCTCCCATATGAATTTGGAAAAAAAAACAACCCTAAGGGTAGGAACACAGGGGATGATTGATTGTTCACTCACAGATTTTAATGCTGAGTTGTGTATTACAAAAAGTAATCAAAAATTAAGCATGTAGTAATTAGTATTTAGCCACAAAAATTATAAAATAAAAACTTTTTAACAAAAAAATTAAACCGCCGAAAAAAAAGCTAAAAATAATAAACCTTTTTTGTTTAACGATGATTTGAGTGATGTGTTTATTTCAATTTGAAAAGTTCGGTTTCTGGTATCAGTGTATACAAAATTCTCATAACTTCCGAACATGTAGAGATAGGATTAAAAAACCCTTCCAATATCGTTTGATATCATCCAAAGAAGCCGTGCCTTTGGTATGTATATACCCTTTCCGTTACACGTTGTATACAACATTCCGACATCACCTGTCGGGCGGGTCGGAGGATTCTCCCTGCAGTATTGAGAATGAGTGACTTTTACACCCTGTTCCTCATTTCTCTATAGGTTGATGGGAAGTTATATGTAAACTCACATGGCAGTTGAGAGTATGTCATGCTCACTTAAATGTCTCACTGATGGTGGCGCGTGTGTTGGATCATTCGGTTCCCTACAAAATGGTTGAGCTGGATGGTGCTGATCCACGCGTCAACTTCCATGGCTAATTTTAAATTTTATATTTAGAATTGTTTTTTTTTTACATTGTCTCACATATAGAAGCAACAAGAATAATGTTCCCAAGTTTTTGTAATACTTAACATGATTAAAAAGAGTGTCCATGGAGTTTCTTGCCCGTTCTTCTCCACAGAGATCTACGTTTTGGAATGGGCAACTAGCTTCAACTTTCCAACTGATCGACTTTTTGACAATTCAAAAGTGCCTGTAAATGGTTTAATTGAAATAAATGCTTTGAGTTTGAGTTTCAAACCTGTCCTTATCAAAAAAGCATATTATAAGATAAAAGACTACGTTGTAGACGGAAGTTTGGCATTAATTCCTTCTGCACATGTGGCTTCCCTGGTACCTCATTAACACCAAAAGTGTGTGAAAGTCTATTAACTGCTCCCAAATTACAATGTAAATTTTTATTCTTTTTATTTTTTTACAATGTCTGACATATTCTCGTCATTATTTGACATTATACATCAATTTTAATTTCGACTGTTATTTCCTTTATTTCAACATACACATACAAATTATATTTTTAAATATTAGGTCTTTACCTATGAAATTGCCGTTTTGCAGTACTGGCCATTTCAAATCAAAATAATTTTTGTTTGGGTAAGAATTCTAATTTCAAATTAATTTTATTTTAAAAACATGGATTTTTTTTCCAAAAGTAGTCATTTGTTTATTGATAAGTGTTACATTTTCATCGCATTTCAATCTTTTTCGTCATCATGGATACGTTAAAAATTCGAGTAATTATGGAATATGAGTACCGTCGTGGCAGCAACGCGGCACAAGCGGCACGCAACATCAACGACGTTTACGGAGCTAACACTACAAACCAACGCACCACCTGTTATTGGTTTGCTCGCTTCCGTTCTGGAAATTTCGACCTGAAAAATGAACCTCGCGGTCGTCCGAAGACTTTGGTCGACAATGACGAATTAAAGGCGATTGTGGAAGCTGATGATACACAATCTACGGCTGAATTAGCAGCAGCTTTCGACGTTAGCGTCAAAACAATATTGGTCCATTTGCGTCAAATTGGCAAGGTAAAAAAGCTTGACAAATGGGTGCCCCACGAACTCAATGATCGTCAGCGCGAAGTACGCGTCGAGACGTGCCTTGCACTGCTCAACAGACACACAAATGAAGGAATTTTGAACCGCATTGTTACCTGCGATGAAAAATGGATTCTGTTTGATAACCGCAAGCGCTCAGCAAGTTGGTTGGATCCTGGTTCAGCACCTAAACAATGCCCTAAACGAAAACTTACCCCTAGAAAAGTGATGGTCACTGTTTGGTGGTCTAGCGCCGGTGTGATTCATCACAGCTTCTTACCAAACGGGGTGAGCATTACTGCAGATGTGTACTGTGAAGAACTGAACACAATGATGGAGAAGCTGGCACATCTCCAACCAGCATTGGTCAATCGCTCGTCTCCGCTGCTCCTGCACGACAACGCGCGACCTCATACTGCACAGCAGACGGTCTCCAAGTTGCAAGAACTGGGGTTGGAAGCTCTCCGTCATCCGCCCTACTCACCAGACCTTGCGCCTACAGACTACTACTTTTTCCAGAATTTGGATAACTTCTTGGCGGGAAAAAAATTCAATACCCGAGAGGCAGTACAAAATGCCTTTGAAGAATTTGTTGCCTCCCGTCCAGCTGATTTCTTTAAGAAGGGCATCAATAAACTGCCACTGCGATGGCAAAGATGCATTGATTGCATGGGTGATTACTTCGATTAATACAAATAAAAAATACATGAAAAAAAATCGTTTAAATTTTTTCATACAAAACGGCAATTTCATAGGTAAAGACCTATTATTAGAATATAAAATACATAAAAACATTTAAAAATATAAAAAATAGTAGCCCACCGGTATCTGGAAAAGGGTCCAAGCTACCGGCGGTCAGGGCTCCAGAGAGAGGAACCTCCTAACAATGCGAGCCGTGTCCAGGAGTACCGCTTTCTGGATCAAGCCCTTGACCCAGCTGCCCAACGAGAGCCTCCTCAGGTGTTGGTCGAGGCTCTTGGCTATAATTCCATTGACCGTCACGACTATCGGCACAATGATTGCTGTATCCACATCCCACATGTCAACAACCTCGCGAGCCAAGTCAAGATACTAGATTTGTTTATCTTTCTCGGCTTTCACGAGGTTCCCGTCATGCGGGACCTTTATGTCAACAATCATTGCACGCCGCTCTAGTCGATCCACCACCACTATATCAGGCTTATTGGCAACAATAGTCCTGTCAGTGATGATGGATAATTTCGACTGTTTATTATTAGTGATTGCCATGGAAATCATGTCACTTGGTTCCAATAGGTTCATTTTATATAGGTAGATTCTTTTACATATTGTGAATGAGAGAATGTTGTAGGCCTTAGAGACTAGATTTGTAGACGATTTTCTATTCTGTATTTTCATTCCTCTAAGTACCTGGTACTTATTGACTGGCCTGCACTGTCCTCCCATACCTATTATCACTGTAACTTGAAAACATTGTAAAAGCCAATTATTTGTAAAAGAGTAACCGTGGAGTTTCTTGCCGGCTCTTCTCCATAGGAAACGACAAATTGGAACCGTGCACCTAGCTTCTGACGTTTCATGCAGGCTTATGTGAAATAAAATATTTTGATTTTGATTTTGAAACTGACCTCAGAGAAGATGGGATCCTGGTCAGCATTATTGTAATCTCTGAACTGCTTGGTAGCGCGCAGGTAAGCTTCGATGATAGCGATCTTTTCCACGGAACGGTCTGTAAAAGAGAAGAAATTTATTAGATTTGAATTAATCACATAATATTAAAAATATTATAACTACTCGTATGTCCACTTTTTCGAGAATGTCAACTTTTCCGAATATGGTGACACCTATGACTGGAACTGTTGTTCGACTCTTCTGGCTCTAGTTAAGCTAAACATTTCCGACTTAGACTACGTTTCTGACCTTGTCGACTTTTCTGACTATGTCAACTATTCCGATTTTGCAGCATTAAAGAATTTACTGACGGGAAACATTTTTAAATGTAACCAACAATATTTGCATGCTATGATATAAGCTAAACATGTATGCTCTATAATGTACCTTAAAACAACTTTATATACCATGTTTTATGCAAATAAATATTATTTCTATTTCTATTTCCGATTTTGTCAACTTATCTGACTATGTCAACTATTACGATTTTGTCGACTTTTCTGACTGTCAACTATTCCGATTTTGTCGACTTTTCTGACTATGTCAACTATTCCGATTTTGTCGACTTTTCTGACTATGTCAACTATTCCGATTTTGTCGACTTTTCTGACTATGTCGACTATATCGACTTCTACAACTACAGCTGCTTCTCGACTCCTCTGGTTCTATTTACGCCTCAACATCACTAATCTGTTCCGTGTGGTGCCGGACGTAAAAGAATAGCACTATCCCATTTCTTCCCGTGGGTGTCGTAGACGGCAACTAAGGGACTTACCAGAGAATGGGCAGCAGCGTTCTCTATGCATTTGACCACCATACTGCGATCGCCAACCCGCCTAGCGTGGCGATTATAGCAAAACCTCCTCTTTTGGCGGAGGCCTATGTCCAGCAGTGGACGTCTTTCGGCTAAAATTATGATGATCACTAATAAATGACATTCCCGACTTACTAGTCTGAGTCAGGTACTGCAGCGAGCGCTCGTCGACCGGGAAGTGCGCGACCGTGGCACCGAACTCGGGACACATGTTGGCGACCGTGGCTCTGTCCGCTATGCTCAGCGCGGACACTCCCGGCCCGTAGAACTCCACGAATTTACCGACCACGCCGAGGGAGCGGAGGTGCTGGGGACAAACAGTTAACGTTCAGACTTCAATCATATTTATTTACTAGCTGCTCCCGTGCCTATCCAAAAGGCTGTTACTCAACTTTTAGTGTTTTAGCTTATCTAATGCCCAATCAGTTTCTTTATGTCTGTTTAGTACCCCTGAGCAACAAGTTTTTCATTCAATGTATATTGTGCAAGATATGGCAAACTAAAAACAGTGTTTAACGTTCAAATTAAGGTTTAGACATGCTGAAAAACTGTAACAAAGCTTACAGTATCTCACATATAGTTTTCAAAAGTTACAGTGTATTGTATTGGCACGGGAGTGCAGCCAATACCAGTATCTTACATGGACCGACTGCCTATCTGACCTCCACAACACAGTTACTGGGTAACACTCATAGACATAGAGAATGGACCAAGGTTGGAAAAAATCATGTTTTTTTTTTAATTTTAAATTTATTTAATTTACCAATATTTTTGTGCAAAACGGAACGCGCCCTCAAGGGATTGCGCGGACACAGCGCGGGGATTTCCCATTTGTCTGACATAAGGGTCCACTTAAAAAATATATCGATATTTATATTCGATGTAAAACATCGGGTCCCAGCATCGATGTTCATCGATATATCACTTGAAAACATAGATATTTATTCAATATCGAATACATTCCACAAAAGTTTAATATTAGATTTCTGTGAAAGAAAGTGAAATTAAACATTTTTGATTAAATCATTGATTTTTATTGAAAAAATAATTTTATTTAAATCGTGATTTAAATCAAAATGATTTATCCATGCCAACCCTGGAATGAACTGAGCATTATCCTCACAAAAGTGACCACTCTCTAGAAAGAAAGCGATTCTGTGGCCAATACTTGTCTATTTTCTGCAATTTTATTACAATAACTAGCTGACCCGACAGACGTTTTCCTGTCATAGATATGAATATAATATTACGCGCAACATTTTTTGTTTTCTTCATAAGAACCTTCTCCTGACAATAACAAACACAACGAAAAAAGAATTAGCGAAATCGGTTCAGCTGCTCTCGAGATTTGCGCTTAGCAACACATTCAGCGATTCATTTTTATATTATAGATCTACTAGAAAGAGACAACTACTGGCCGCACAATCGCTTTGTCTCTCTCGTACTTTTCAGTCTGATTCACTGCACAACTGAATACGGAACGCGCAGTCCATTCTCTATGTCTATAGTAACAGCATACCCCTTAGTACGACTGGTTGTCAAACTTTCGGGCTTCTGAAGACCGGTAACGACTGTCAAAGATCCAGGAATGAAAGCCGGAACCAAGGTCTTAAGGCTTGTATGCACGCCAAGGACCTTGAGCTACCGTCCACTTAGCAACACGATGCGCCCCGCACTGAAATTGTGGGCGAGTGACGCATTTTTAATTTATTATAACAAAAATAATACATTTTTTTTTTTAAAGTAACAAAACGAAATCATTTTCCCTTGTATTGCAAAGTAGTAGATATTTTTTTTTAACTCTTTTGTTAAAAAATAAATGAGTAAAACGGTTTCATCTCAACGATTTGGAGGTGATTTGGTGTTTTTTTTTTCTTATTATGTGATACCCATAGAAAAGTTATGCCTAAACCAAATCACGTATCATATCATGTAGATTACTAACAATTTTTTTCAAATATAATTTATCTGTAAATGCCGACGAAAAGTGGTTTCATCTGCATGCTGTTTTCAACCATTTTTCGAGAGGGCAGCCTTAATATGATTTCCGAGGCACAGAGGGGTCTTGTTTTTTAAAGATGGTCACCCATCCACGGACTAACCGCGGCAAGCGTAGCTATGATATTTCTATCTTACCTTAGTGATGGTGAGCACCAAGTCAGTGGAAGTGACCAGCGGGTTCAGTTCACCGATGAGCTTGTAACCAACCACTTTGGGGAGCAACATGCTGATGGCTTGCCCCAGCATCACGGCTTCAGCTTCAATTCCTAGAAGATAAGAATATAACATCCATAAACACATATTTGTCGTGTATTGATGGCAGCAAAGTACAACGGACAGCGCCATCTAACAATTTGATTCGTAAACGAATAGTTATGTAACCGGAAACTCAGTACCGATGCACATGTTTATTTAATTTGTTACTCGCCAGTTTATAAAAGTTATTTTAAATTCAAATGATCTCTTCATGGGCTCACAATGGGCCTTATCAGAAGGCTTAAAGTCACCCAAAGGGCAATGGAAAGGGCTATGCTCAGAGTTTCCCTGCGTGATCGAATCAGAAATGAAGAGATCCGCAGGCGAACCAAGGCAACCGACATAGCCCGAAGAATTGCCAAACTTAAGTGGCAGTGGGTAGGGCACATTGCTCGCAGAACAGATGGCCGATGGGGCCGAAAGGTTCTGGAGTGGCGACCGCGTACCAGAAGACGTAGAGCGGGAAGGCCTCCCACAAGGTGGACCAATGACCCTGTGAAGGCCGTGGGAATCCGCTGGATGTGGGAAGCACAAGACCGGTCGAAGTGGAGGAGTCTGGGGGAGGCCTATGTCCAGCAGTGGACGTCTTTCGGCTGAAATGATGATGATGATCTCTTCGTTCAAGTGCCCACTACAATGTGTGACCTACCTAAACTATGTCGGATCATGAAGAAAACCCGATGTTCGCATCTCGGTCTCCATGCTGCGACATATTCATATCATTACGCCTATATTCCTCGAAGGGATCGACAGACATTACTTATTGGGGAAGTGTCAGGTTAAGTTGCGAAATTGTAATTTTCCAAGGGGTCGGTCAGTAAAAAATATGAAGCTACTTGACCTTTTGAGAATAACGGGCAAGAAACTCCATGCACACTCTTTTAAATCAAAATATTGTTAAAAATTATTGTGGTTGTTTGTGAGCTGGAACATTTGTCAGTTTGCCAGTTTGGTTGTTTGTGGGCTAGGAAATTTGTCAGTTTGCAAGTTTGGTTCATTGTGAGCTAGAACATTTGTCAGTTTGCCAGTTTGGTTGCTTGTGAGCTAGGATATTTGTCAGTTTGCAAGTTTGGTTCATTGTGAGCTAGGACATTTGTCAGTTTGCCAGTTTGGTTGCTTGTGAGCTAGGATATTTGTCAGTTTGCCAGTCTGGTTCATTGTGAGCTAGAACATTTGTCAGTTTGCAAGTTTGCTTGTTTGTGAGTTAAGACATTTGTCAGTTTGCAAGTTTGGATGTTTGTGAATTAGGATATTTGTCAGTTTGGTGGTTTGTGAATTAGGATATTGTCAGTTTGGTTGTTTGTGAATTATGTGGTTGGTTGCGAGTTTGATTATCTATCAGTTCAGAAGTTCGTGCGTGAGAAATTAGCCATGACTTATGTTTAATTTACCTCCCACGCCCCAGCCCACGACTCCCAGCCCGTTGATCATAGTGGTGTGACTGTCTGTGCCCACAACCGAGTCGGGGTGAAGCACGTCCCCGCTGAACACTACGCGCGCTAGGTATTCCAAGTTCACCTGGAAAAAACAAAGAAAAAAATAATATAACATACTTGCATTTGCCAGTGGCTTTGCCCGCGTAGAAGTCGCAAATTATCCCGCGGAAACTTACTACCGGGATTAAAAGTATCCTATGTGTTTTTAGGGGTGATATCTCAATAAAACACTTCGTTGCTTAATTCACATTTTATATTCACTGAGTTATCTGACACATCCACACACTGGAGTGATCGCGTACGAGTGGGCACCTGTCCTGTGCGCCTTACATTATTATAGTATTATCTTACATACTAGATAGGTACCTACGTAACATACTGTCGCTATGGCGTTCCTACATGTTAATCCAGGTAATAAACTATCCGTATACTAATTGAATTGTATAATTAATTTTTATGACATTGATTTACACTCAGTGATTACCAGAGATCGGATATTCGGATGCATATTCACCTAAAGTTGAGATGTTGGCTAACATGGAATGCGGTTTTGTATCGAAAAAGTCTTAATTTAGGTAAGTAATTTGTTTATTTTTTTGTTTTAACTAATACAAACCACCCCTCCTCCAGTACATACACATATTTGTATCGGGTTAAACATTAATTTTAAATTAATGCACCTCTGAATAGTTATGCAATCAAGAATCCCGGGGTTTTTAATAAATATTACAAATAATTTATAAAGCCGCTTCCATACTTTCATAGCTAAAAATGATCTTTAGGTAAGCATATGCATTCGAATATCCGATCTCTGGTGATTACTTTAACTCACACACTGACTCATTATTTGTTAATATTCTAGGAAAATCGTATACTTACTTTTACAATGTTAGTAAATGTGTGAGCACCATGTATATAACATAGAATTAATTTATCTGTATTGCTTCAATTTGATTCTGTTTACCTATTTTGGTATGGTCATTATATTCTGGGTGCATCGTTTTCACACATAATCATATAATGAAGGTACTATGTTAAATATTGTATTTAAAACATTTTAAAAGAGTAACGGTGGAGTTTCTTGCCCATTCTTCTCCAACGAAACTACATTTTGGAAGGGGCGGCTAGAATCAATTCTATTTTAATGTAAATGTTGACGTTCAAAAGTGCCTTTTAAGTGCCTATTTGAAATAAATGCTTTGACTTGACCGTGTGCCTGATTACATCCAAATCCCTTCAGCCATTTTTGCGCGATTGAGTATTAAACATCCAAACTTTCACATTTATAATATTAATAAGATGATTTTTTTTTCTTTATTTTTTTTTAGGGGCTTTAACGCATAGCGTATGTCAGTCCCAACGTATCCTAAACAATTATACTTTCACAAGACGTGGGCCATAAATTTGAACAAACCCTTCGCATCGTCGCAATTTGGTTGGGACAGAATTGTATGGAACATGTCTACATCAGTTCTGTTCAAATTCAGGGACCTTACTAAAAGATAGAACTACTGGACTCACATTGAGCACATTCCACCAATAAATGTTGTAGATCCTCGACAACTCCACATTAATAAGATGATATAAAAGAAAAGTAGAAGTCTTCCATTTTCTTTTTCTTTTTTCTCCCTCGAGTGTAAATGTGGTGCTGTTTAGCGTGTCCTAATTTTAGAGTCCTCCCCTGGCTTTATTTAAATCCTATCAACTTTACGCCTCTGTCAATAAAGTTGGTTTTAGAATGACTTGCCTATAGCAAAATCCATATGGAATTTGAACCGTATGTGGCGGTTATAAAGGAGCTTTTTCGAAAACGAATGCAGATTCCATACTTGGTGAATAATACCGGAGCCGGGCGGCACGATCAACATGTTGTCAAAGCCTGCGCCCTTCTATCTAAATCGTTTTTCTCTTTAACAAATATCAACTTTATCCATGGCTTAATAAAGTTGATTTTAGAATAACTTACCTATCTATTGAAAAAATCATAAGAAAGTTGAAATTGCAGCGCAAACTGAACCTTATATGGCGGTTATAAAGGAGCTTTTTCGAAAGCGAATGCAGATTCCATACCTGGTGAACAATACCGGAGCCGGGCGGCACGATCAGCATGTTGTCGAAGGCCTGCGCGCCCCACTTCAGGAACTGGAACCGCTCTTTGTTCCTCTCGAATTCCAGCTCCTGGTTCTTGTTTAGAGCGTCCGGGCTGGAAAAAAAAACAAGAACTTTAAAGTCAGTTCTGCTTTACATAGTATAAAAGAAAGTCGCTTTCGTGTCTGAACGCTTAGATCTTTTAAACTACGCGACGGATTTTAATGCGGTTTCTTCAATACATAGCGTGCTAGGCCGTTACCCACTTCTCCCCTGCCTTTCTCACAATTTCGTGTGTGGATTCGCCAAAGGTCGACTTAACTCCATGACAACAGATGGTCACGGGCAACAGACTGTACAGTCAAATTTGGCTTTACCAGCTGTACACCCGCGATTAACCAAAAAACGTAAAAATAACCTTAGAATTATAATAGGAACAATTACGGGCCATAACCCCCTTAACAAACATCTTTATAATATAGGCGCCACAGACAGCCCGCTTTGCAGAGGCTGCCTTGACGCCGAGGAATCAGCCGCCCACGTAATCCTGGAATACGAGGCCGTGGCTTCTCAACGTGAAGAAATCCTCGGAACAATGAGGTCGCTCCGCGAAGCCTGTGAAGCTTCTGTGCTTTTGGGCGGAGCTAGGCTGGCTCTGTTAGCCAGAACCCCCACGCACAACGGACCGAAGGGAGTCTAAGTGCGGAAAAGGGAGTCCCATCATCAACAATAGAGAGAGTAATACAAGAGGAAGGTTTTTAAGTATACAGGCTGTAAGGGTAAGCACCGTTATCCTTGAAACCATTGGTTTGGTTTTTTTTATAGAACGTACAATCAATGAAAAAATACAACCTTTTTTTTAAAGAAAAACTGCTTTTTTCCACAAAAACATTTCACCTTACGCGCGAGGGCAACAAGCTTGCGTCTCAATACGGCAGGGGGCGCGGGGCGCGTGGATCACGCCGCGTGGCCCGACTCCGACGCACGGGTCACGACCTCGGTTAGTCAGCTGTCAGTCTCGCTAGCGAGCGCACGTAACGCAGGGTCGTAGCGTCGCTCATTTCTCGCGCGTAATTTTTGAAGTGAACAAAAATCATAGAACTCGCGTCATCGACACCGAACGCTTGAGCACACGGATGAATCGCGCTTTGATGTCTTTTGGAAAAGTCCCTTTCTTTCGTTAGGAAATTCTAATTCTTTTATCCCTTTCTTTCCCTTTTATCGTAAAAATCTGTGCTGTTACCATTAATGGCTGAAGTCAATCGCTAGTTTATCATTTTTTAACGAGAGCAATCAGGACCCAAGGACTCAATGTGAAATCCTGTATTGACGTTAAAAAAAATACACACGTAATTGTTGAAGTATTCACTTCTCGGCACTCCCGGAGTGCCACTGTTTTTTTTTTTAACTCGCTCGTTTATTTAGGTTTAAGTGACAACGGTGTTTACGCTTACATCCTGTATAAAACACTGACCTCCACGCAGGCCAAGCCGCTGGCAGTAGCTAGTTAAATATAATCATTAATTGGTCTTTACAACAAATGTATGGCTGAACAGTAGGACCGCTTTCTACACTATTTTGACAGTTCCACAACATTCATGGTGTTGTTTACATTGCTAAGCAGACCATTTTTTCGAATATATGAAGCAATGGAATAGCAATAACCATCAAAATGATTCAGATTGTTAAGCTACGCTTCCCGCAGTTGATCCGTGGATGGGTGTCGGTCTCTACATACAAAAACCCCTCCGTGCCTCGGAAAGCACGTTAAGCCGTTGGTCCCGACTGTCATTCGTGGATTTTGACAGTCGTTACGGGTCGTCAGAAGCCCGAAAGTCTGCCGACCAGTCTTACCAAGGGGTGTCGTATTACCCAGTAACTGGGTTGTGGAGGTCAGATAGGTAGTCGCTCCATGTAAAATACTGGTATTCGGCTAAAGCACTAGGAAGCGGTGAAAGTCGGGTGTGCCTTAGATGTTATTAGTTGGTTCGTTGGTCGGTTAGTTGGGTGGTTGGTTAGTTGGTTAGTTGGTTGGTTGGTTGGTTGGTTGGTTAGTTGGTTGGTAGGTTTGTTGGTTGGTCGGTTGGTTTCTATGAAAACAGACCTACCTCCTAGCAAAGTCGACTTGCACAGAGTGATCAAAGACTAGGTCAGCTGGACAGATTGGGTTGATCTTCTGAGGGTATCCGCCCCGATCATATCATCTCTCATGGTCTTACGTCCAGTAGTGGACTACGATAAGATGTAGATTATTAGTTGGCTGCTAGTTGGTTGGTTAGTTGTTTATTTAATTAGTTAGTTGGTTCGTTAGTTAATTAGTTAGTTGGTTCGTTAGTTAATTAGTTAGTTGGTTCGTTAGTTAATTAGTTGGTTGGTTGGTTAGTTCTTTTGTAAGTTGTTTGGTTGGTTCGTTGGTAGGTTGTTTGTTTATTTATTGTTCGTTGGTTGGATGTTTCTACGAAAACAGACATACCTCCTAGCAAAGTCGACCTGCACAGAGTGATCAATGACTAGGTCAGCTGGACAGATAGGGTTGATCTTCTGAGGGTCTCCGCCCAGGTTCTTCACGGCGTCTCTCATGGCTGCGAAGTCCACCACAGCTGGAACTCCTGTCAAGTCCTGTAATACGAAATAAGGGGTATTTTAAGTTACTATTAATTAAAAATAAAATAGGGGCCATTCAAGTATTACGTAAGCACTACAGTGGGGCGGGGGGAGGGGTCTTTGCTTTGCTTATTTTTGATGACATGGGGGATGGGGCAGTCTGGATGGTGATTACGTAAGCAGTATTTTGTTTTTACTATTTTGGATTATCTGGCCTACTTGTATATGAATGGCTTGAAGAATACGATGACGATATTCCAAAATCACACGAAGGTAGCAGACACACAACATTGCGCAGCAAACATCGAATGTCATCGAAAACTTATGTCATGGATCGTGTGTCATGGACTGAAGACTGTTAATTTGAATCTTTCTTGAAATCTTTCTTTATATGTTCAATTGGGAAAATTTAACAGTTTAGCGTAGCTTGATGTGCTGGCGTCTGTACTTAATTATTTTTTGACACTTATACGTAATTTTTTCGGTCAATATTTTAAAACTAGCTGGCACCGTAATTTCTTGATTGGAAATGCCGGAACAGACTCAGAGGTCACGGTCTCTTTAAAGTCCAAACATCTTTGGTATGGTCATTTTAGTCTGGGTGCATCGTTTTCACACATAATCATATAATGAATGTACTATGTAAAATATTGTACTGGAAATATTTTAAAAGAGTAACGGTGGAGTTTCCTGCCCATTCTTCTCCATACGAAACTACATTTTGGAAGGGGGGACTAGAATCAATTCTATTTTAATGTAAATGTTGACGTTCAAAAGTGCCTTTTAAGTGCCTATTTGAAATAAATGCTTTGACTTTGACTTTCAAAAAACTAATTGGACTCCCTCAAATATATATTAACCCCTAAAACAAGCAAAATTTGCAAAATTATTCGCCAGTTCATACTGTTCTAGCTCCACGAAGGCTTCTTTGTTAATTTTTTGTTTATTATCACTTACTAAACAATATCACCTGGAACCTGTTCATCATCAGCTCTCTCACTTGCAGTATAACTCTGGCGGGTTTGAAAGCGATCTCCACGGCGTCCCCTGCCTGGTCGCTCTCCCACTGCAGCACACCTGGAAGCTGTTCATCATCAGCTCTCTCACCTGCAGTATAACCCTGGCGGGTTTGAAGGCGATCTCCACGGCGTCCCCTGCCTGGTTGGTCTCCCACTGCAGCACGTTCTGCACATCCTTCTCCAACACCTGGAAGTTGTCGCAGTTCCTCACACACGACTCCAGGAGTACGCGCACCGAGTATGGCAGACGATCTGGAATAGGAAATGGCTGGGTTAAATAATATAGATAGATATATAGATAAAACCTTTATTTAGTGCACTCAAAAGACATACACTACACACGAAAAAACAATTAAATGATAACAAATAAATAACACGAATTAAAATTTAAAAAAAAATAAAAAACAAGGTGCCCATTACATCTACAAAAAGAAAAACATACTTAGGTGCTTGAAATATAGTGACACTATTACATCATTCCATTCAAATTACAAGGTGCAGTGTGCGTCTCAAGGTTGCACCAAATGGGAGTCCAGCTCAGCATGTGTCAGGCAAATATACCTGACGCTGATATTCTGCTGGATCCCTGCAGTGACATACGGACGTACAGTAGACCAGATAAATTGGTGTTAAGACAATGTGTTATGTGCGGAGTGAAATTATGTAAGTTTACCCACAACTTACGAGTAAATTATGTGTCATACAGCAAAGTGTAGTATTAGATAAAAACTTTTTCCAAAAAAAAAACAACCGACTTCCAAAAAACCACTACAAAGTGAAAAATAACTTTAATTTCGGAAGTCGGTGTCTTTGGAGCTGTATTTGAATTTTTTGTCACCGCCTTCCGAAATTAAAGTTATTTTTCACTTTGTAGTGGTTTTTTGGAAGTCGGTTGTTTTTTTTTTTGGAAAAAGTTTTTATTTTTCACTTTTTAGTGGTTCACATGTGCTTACCCCTTCACAGCATACCGGCGTGATGTTATGTTATGAACTGGTGTAAGCAATAGACAGACATGAGATTTCAGCAATCCCAGTCCATTTGCTATCATTTATTGAGGAGTTCCGTTGCCTATCTCCAAAGTTCTTCATCAGATCTTCACCAAATTGAAATGAGACTACTACGAGAAAGTATTCTTCCAAAAAATACCTAAATCGCTTCGTGTGCCTATAAAATTTGAAGAGTTCTCTCTATTTCTCCAGGATCCCATCATCAGATCCTGACTTGATGATCATGGGACCACCTGGGAAGTATACCCTTTCAAACAAAAAAACAAAATCCAAATCGGTCCAGCCATCTTCGAGTAATCGGGGAACATACATAAAAAAAAAAAAAAGGTTCCGACGAATTGATAACCTCCTCCTTTTTGAAGTCGGTTAAAAATTATTGTAACGGAATAAAGTAGAAGTACAGACGCCAGCTGGTCAAGCTATTCCAAACTGTCAAATATTCCCAATTGAACATGAACCTTATCTTGTTGTAATAAAGTTGAAAATCTATCAAAGAAATTTGACAGATTGGGGAAGCCTGATGTGCTGGCGATGGATGGATGGAGATGTCAGCACCAACTGGTGGGGTCCGCAAGGGCCGATGCCTGCCAGGGGTAAGGGTTGTTCGAAAGAGATACCGCGGCCCCTGGCACACAGGCAACTGAGGGAACACGGGTGGGTTTTAGTCAGTAAAAGTCTGACACGAGGAGCGGGAAAAGTTATTTGATGATTCCCCACCGAAAAAAAAAAACCGTGAGAATCCCAATATCTTTAAAAAAATCTCTCAGAGAAACTCTAGAACTGTAGTATATTAAGTAGTCTGACGGTATGTCAATCTTTGTTATATTGTATATGAGGGTGTGTGGAAATAAACTAGTGTTTAACCAACTTGCGTGTGTTTCACTACATGGTGACAGCGGTGTGCCTTTTTAACGTTTTTTAGAGTTAAAACGGACTAGAACCAATAAAACATTGTATCTTAGTGCGGTGATACATCGTGTTTGAAACAATAATGGAGCACGCACGTCCTCCAGCGGAATTATCGCTCGACGGTGGTCCGGCCGCACGATCGGACTCGTGGCACAAATGGCGGAAGCTATTCGAGGTTTTTCTTAAAGCATCTGGAGTGAGCAAAGAGCCTAAAGAAGTCCAGGCAAGTTTGTTGGTTAACCTCATTGGAACAGCTGGTTATGAAGCATATACAACGTTCACGTTCGATGCAGGTGAAAGTGAAGACGACATAAATTGTGTATTGAAAAAGTTTGACAAGTATTTCGGCACAAAACCAAATATCACAGTAAGGCGCTTTAAATTCTTTACACGTAATCAAGAAGACGGCGAAAACATCGACCAAGACGTAACAGCATTGAGAGTATTGAGTCAGCAGTGCGAGTTCAGTGAATTGCACGAGAGCTTGTTGCGAGATAAGATCGTGTGCGGTATTGTCAACAACACTGTGAGAGATCGACTTCTTCGTACAGATGATTTAACCTTAGGAAAGGCAATACAGATCTGTCAGGCGGCAGAGATGTCTAAAGAGGAAAGTAAGTGCATCGACGGCGCATCAGCGGGTGTGCAAGTGAATGCAGTTGAAGCCGGTAGCAGCGCACGTGGCGGGCGGCGCGCAGGAGGACGACGCGGCGCCGGCCCGCGCCCGCCTCGCACGCAGCGCAGCGCTTGTGAGCTGTGCGGCAGCGGGCGGTGTCTTGGCGGTGAGCGCTGTCCGGCACGGAACGCCTTGTGTTACGTTTGTGAGAGGAAAGGTCACTTCTCGCGAGTGTGTGATAAAAAGAAAGTAATACGCAAAGTGTTAAATCTCAGTGTAGAAACCGTAAATAGTGACAGTGATGATAACGGTAAAGAAATGTTTTATATTGATACACTCGAACAGGACAAACAACAATATAAGTCATCAATGGAATGGATAGAAGTTGTAAAATGCAAAGGTAAAAACATTTCATTAAAAATAGATACAGGATCAATGGTCAATGTTATCTCTAAAGTTACTTATTTAAGCTTAGGATTGTTCATTACAGACCTTATGCCTTTCACAAAACGTGTGTAACATTCCTTTACAGGTAATCAATTACCAATAGTAGGCATTGGCAATGTGCCGTTTGTATTTAATAAAACACGTTACGTGTTATCATTTGTTGTTACTGATTTAAATTGTCAGAATGTACTCGGTTTGCAGGGTTGCATTGCATTAGGATTAATAAGTCAAATTAATGCAATAAATATTGATCACTACTATGATTTGTTTCAAGGACTGGGAAAATTACCCGGTAAATATAGTATCGTAGTGGATAAAAATGTACAGCCAGTGGTTTGCCCAACTAGGAAAATTCCTTTGGGACTAAAGGATAAATTGTTGGATGAGATACATAGAATGGAAGAGTTGGGGGTAGTTAGAAAGGTTACGCATCCAACCTCTTGGGTTAATGCAATTGTTTTGGTCGCGAAAAAAGATGGCAGCATTCGTGTTTGTTTAGATCCACGACCTCTTAATCGCGCGGTACGGCGTGCGCAGTACTCATTGCCGACAGTGCCCGAGCTGGCATCGCGCCTACGCGGTGCTACTGCATTCAGTGTACTGGA
Source organism: Antitype chi (assembly GCA_947359405.1). Classification (NCBI taxonomy): domain Eukaryota; kingdom Metazoa; phylum Arthropoda; class Insecta; order Lepidoptera; family Noctuidae; genus Antitype; species Antitype chi. Next base: position 2,201,122 of record OX375837.1, read on the forward strand.
CGCTCGCTGCGGTTTCTGGATGGTTCAGATAGACGACGCGAGCGCCGACCTTTGCACGTTCAGCACACCGTTTGGTCGGTACCAATTTCTCCGTTTACCTTACGGAATAAACTGCGCGCCAGAGGTATTTCATGCAAAGCTTAGGCAGCATTTAGAAGATTTAGATGGCGTAGAATCTTTTATTGATGACGTAATAGTATGGGGACGCACTATGGATGAGCACGACCGGAGATTGGAGTGCCTTTTGCGACGTGCTAAGGATATCGGTGTAAAATTTAATCGAGAAAAATGTAAATTTGGTGTAACGGAAATTACATACTTAGGTCACAAGTTTGATGCAAACGGAATGCGGGTAGACGACTCAAAAGTCAAAGCTATAATGGAAATGCCGTATCCGACCGATAGGAAAGCTCTGGAAAGATTTTTAGGCATGGTCAATTATTTGGCAAAATTCATACAAAACTACTCGGAGAGTGTGAATGTACTTAGGTCGTTGTTGAAAAAGGAAACGGAGTGGTCATGGGAATCCCAACATTCAGAGGCTGTGAACAGACTAAAAACGAAGCTTAGCAGTGCACCGGTGCTGGCCCTGTACAGCGACCGCGAGCCGATAGTGCTGTCGGTAGACGCGTCCAGCGTCGCGCTGGGCGCCGTGCTGCTGCAGAGTGGCCGCCCGGTGGAGTTCGCCTCGCTTACGCTTACCGATACCCAGACCAGGTATGCACATATAGAAAAAGAAATGCAGGCTATTGTGTTTGGGGTCGAGCGGTTCAGGCAGTATATTTATGGCAGGTCAGATATCACCGTGCATACTGATCATAAGCCACTGGAAGCCTTATTTAGCAAACCATTAGTTTCGGTTCCAGCCCGGTTACAACGAATGATGATGAGAGTGCAAGGATATGACTTTAAGGTGGTTTACACGCCGGGAAAATATATGTATATAGCGGACACGCTGTCGCGGGCTCCCCTAAAGGAAATCATGCATGACCGAGTGTCTGCAGAAGTAGAATTGCAAACTTGCTTTATGTTAGAGAATGTGCCATTCAGCCAACGAAATATGGAAGCCATTAAAAAAGAGACCGAGTTAGATAATGATAGCAGATGGATAATTAGGTATATTACGAACGGCTGGCCTAAAAACAGGCGTGATGTGAACGAGAACGTTAATGTTTTCTGGTCATATCGCGAGCAGCTACATTGCGTTGACGGTATAGTTTTCAAGGGGGATTGTGTGTTTATTCCGCGTGCTTTACGAGAAAACATGCTGTCACGAGTCCATGAAGGACATTTAGGAATAGAAAGATGCAAGCGACGCGCGCGCGAAGTAATGTTTTGGCCAGGAATGTGCGAAGACGTGGAGCGTGCGGTGCGATCGTGTGCGGCATGCGCGCTGCACGCGCCCCGCCCGCGCCGCCAGCCGCTGCTGCAGCACAGTGTGCCGGCACTGCCCTGGCACAAACTAGCGTCGGACACGTTCGAATATAAGAAAAAGCATTACATTGTTTTAGTAGATTACTTTTCTAACTATGTTGAAGTCGGCCAGTTGACGAGTATTAGCTCACGGCAGGTTATTACTTTTATGAAAGAGCAGTTCTCGCGGCACGGTATTCCAGCGGAGCTGGTGAGTGATAATGGACCGGCTTACAGCTCACATGAGTTTAAAAGGTTTATGAGCGAATGGGAAATACGGCATGAGACGGCATCACCGCATTACCCACAGTCAAACGGTAAAAGTGAAAGAACTGTACAGACAGTTAAAAATTTGTTAAAGAAATGTACGGATTCGGGACAGGATTTTTACTTGGCACTGCTAAATTTTAGGGCTACACCACGCCAAGATATAGACTCACCCGCACAGATTTTAATGGGTAGACGTCTAAAAACTAGGTTACCAGTTAGTGCTAAGTTACTAACGGAAAAGGTGGATAACGACCAGAACTACAAAAGAATAATGACAAACAGAAAACAAATTAAAATAAATTACGACAGAACGGCGAACACACTAAAAAGCTTTTCATCAGGAGATAAGGCCACTTTAACTAGTAACGGCGTCAGGAAATCGGTAAAAATAGTAGCACCTGCATCACAACCACGCTCGTATATTGTAGAAGACGAACGCGGTGCCCGCTATCGGCGAACACGAAGTCAGTTGGTTATGCGTACGGTGGGGTCATCAGAAAGTGTTGGGAAATCAGCGAGACAATCAACAGATAGTGTACATAGTAGCAAGACACCAAGTGTGGTAATGGCGACAGGGGTTAGAAGACGCAGACAAAGAGCACAGGCTACAGTTCCAACCCAAGGGCAGACGACTCCAGCGAGCAGCAATCAGTCAGCACTGCTCGACGTGAGCGGTGAATATGAAAGTCCAACTGGTAGTCGCGATCATTCGACTACGCCTTCGCCACTAGCGGTTCCTATTGAAAGGTCAAAGGAAAGAACTGTAAGAATGCTGACCAATCTTTTCTTAGATCGTGATTAGGAATGTTTACAAATGGCTGGGTAATAAAAATTAAATTAAATTTAAACGGAGAAAATAAGTATAAATGTAATGGATAATTAGCAATTAAGAGAGCAGCAACTGGCATAATATTGTATAAAAGTGTAATTTATATGAGCAGGTTATTTGTAAAAACAGTTGGTATGTTCAGCAAACAACATTAATGTAATCGGTTATAAGTATCATTGTTATTTCTTTATTTTTAATAATCTTTTGGCATTGTTTTCTTGGAAGGGAAGAGATGTAGTATATTAAGTAGTCTGACGGTATGTCAATCTTTGTTATATTGTATATGAGGGTGTGTGGAAATAAACTAGTGTTTAACCAACTTGCGTGTGTTTCACTACAAGAACCTAGTTGGTAAATTGCTCGAACAGCTCGTATTTGAAGAACAAAAATATTTTGAATGTCAGCGGCTTTGCCCCACAGCAGAATGCCGTAGGACATAACGCTATGAAAATAACTAAAATAAACTAACCGAGCTGTATCGACGTCAGTGTATTGTCTTACTACGGCGTAAGCGGCCGAACTGAGCCTTCCCACTAGGCTTGATATAGGCAAACCCCACTTAAGTTTGGCATCTACTGTTAAGCCTAGAAAAACTGCCGAGTCTACACACAGAGCCGAGTCGAGCCGAGTCTGTACAGTTCTTTCACTTTTACCGTTTGACTGTGGGTAATGCGGTGATGCCGTCTCATGCCGTATTTCCCATTCGCTCATAAACCTTTTAAACTCATGTGAGCTGTAAGCCGGTCCATTATCACTCACCAGCTCCGCTGGAATACCGTGCCGCGAGAACTGCTCGACAAATTGGGGTAGCTTGATGTGCTGGCCTCTGTACCTACTAAGGGAATTATTAACACACTAGCTTGCAAGCGGTTTCGCCCGCGTGGAGGTCGAAAGTTATCCCACGGTAACGTACTATCAGAATGAAAAGTATCTTATACAGGGTGTCCGGTATTTAATGGATAACCTTGAAATGGTTCATGGTAGAACTAATGGCCATTCAGAAAAAAAACTTTTTTATTTTATTGTAAAAAGTATTCCAAAAAATACAACCGACTTCGGAAAGACACTACAAAGTGAAAAATAACTTTAATTTAGGAAGTCGGTGTCTTTGGATATGTATTTAAATTTTTTGTCACCGCCTTCTGAAACTTAAGTCATTTTTCACTTTGGAGTGTTTTTTCGGAAGCCGGTTTTTTTTTTTTTACAGATTAAATACAAATAAAAATGTTTTTTTCTGAATGGCCATTAGTACTACCATGAACCATTTCAAGGTTATCCATTAATTACCGGACACCCTGTATATTAGTCCAGGTTATAAACTATCCGTGTGCCAAATTTCAACCAAATCCGTTCAGCTATTTTTGCGTGATTGAGTAACAAACATCTAAACATACAAACTTGCACATCCTACTAATATTATAAACGTGAAAGTTTATAAGTATGGATGGATTGATGGATGTTTGTTACTCTTTCACGTAAAAACGGCTGAACGGATTTGGATGAAATTTGGCACACAGATAGATTATTACCTAGATTATCACATAGAATACTTTTTATCCCGGTAGTACGTTCCCGCGGGATAATTTCCGACTTCCACGCGGGCGAAGCCGCGGGCGGAAACTAGTTTATAATATTACTAGCATACTAACACACTAGCACTAGCATACTAGCATTTTCCCGCGGCTCCGCCAGCGTGGATGTCGGTAGCCTATGTCCTTCTCCATATCCCAGGCTACATCTCTGCCAAATTTCATGACGATCGGTTCAGTGGTTTAGGCGTCACACAGACAGAGTTTTATTTGAAAGCTGGTGCTTCCCGTGTTGTCCCATTTAAGTTTCATATAGATCTGATGATGCGTTTCGGAGACAGACAACTGAACTCTTCAAAAAATGACAGCAAATCAACCGCGATTGCTGCTATCGCATAAATATGCATTGTTTTGACCCCAAGGATGATGAAATTTCGAATTGGTGTGGGGTAGGTACTCTCAAAAAAGTGAAAAATAAAAACTTTAACCAAAATAAAAAACCGACTTCCGGAAAAACACTAAAAAGTGAAAAATAACTTTAATTTCTGAAGACAGTGACAAAAAATTCAAATACATATCCAAAGTCACCGACTTCCGAAAATTAAATTATTTTTCACTTTTTAGTGTTTTTCCGTAAGTCGGTTGTTTTTTTTGTTTTGGGGCGACCCGATGCGATGCGGTGGGCCGCGATCGAGGGTGTTATATAAATTGCGGCTGTTATTTTAGTAAACTGTGTATCTAAGACTTCCTCGCGAGTAGAAGCTAATAAATTATAATTACAGTGTAAATTCGGTTGAGCAATGGGTGTGAGAATACGTAAAACCGCTAACCGTGGGAGGCCCCTACTTCAAACGTCAAACAATACGGTAGCTTATTAACAGTGATGTATTCCGAGAATTGTAATCGACACTTCGTTGTGTATCAACATCACTGACGCAACACATTGTTGCGTGTCAGTTTTCAAATCAAATCAAAAGTCATTTATTCAAACTAGGCTGAGAGTCAGCTCTTTTTGAACGTCAAAATAAAATTACATAAGACAGTCCCCCCAAAAACGCCCGCCCTTCACCACTTCCTAGTGCTTTAGCTGGGAAGAAGAAGTAGCGGAACAAACTCCCCAGCAGCACAGCTGTCTGCTAAGTTAGAAGAACTTGATTCTATACAATAATAGGTAATAAAAATTACGAAACACAAAAAAAAAAAACATAAAATTTGCCATATGTCAGCTAGCACACGCCAATATACCATCAAAAAAATTTAAAACTAAAAATAATAGAAAATTAAAATAAAACGTAAACAGAAATTCCAATCTAAATAAAAGCCTCTAGGCATAAAGGGCATGCCCGCTTACATATGCAATTCTGCATTATGCAAATATAGCTATAACTTAAAGTAACAAAAGTTAAACTAGGACCTCTGGACTAAAATTAATAAAAACTTAATACAATTAACAATAACAAAACCATGGTCAGCAAGACGACTAGTCACCGTTGAAGATACAAAATCAAAATAAAAATACATATTTCATTTCACATGAGACACTGCGGTATTTGGGACGAGCAGATATTGCGTAGCCTCCCGAAAGCTGCCGAGTTGGATCCGACGAATCAGTGATCCAATCAGGATCGAACACATCCGCAGGAGGACCAGGGCAACCAACACAGCCCGAATAATTGCGAAACTTAAGGCCCATAGTATCCTCATCTCCCGTTTGTATGCTAAAGCACGACTGCCGCGCCCGCGCAGGGCACCTCTGAGCCTTTATCTCAAAATGGGGATATTCCTTTGATTAATTTACAATTGTGCTTCGGCGATTCTGTGGCACCTCTCTCTAACTATCTATTTTTCAGTGTATTTTTTTTTCCAAATAACGAAGCCGTTTAGTAGGAATATGGAATAGAAGCCAAAATATTGCGTGTTGGAAAATATTTTTTTACAGCAAAAGTATTAACCATACAAAAAAAGTACTTCGGGCAAAATGATCTATATGAATCTATAGCAAAATCATATATTTTTCAAATCTTCAAGGCAAGCCGTTAATGAGCAGTAGGGTTCATAAAGTGACCGTGTTACGCTACCAAACGGGACGTAAGCCCTTAAGTGGCAGTGGGCAGGGCACATTGTTCGCAGAACAGATTGCCGATGGGGCCGACAGGTTCTGGAGTCGCGACCGCGTACCGGAAGACGTAGAGTTGGAAGGCCTCCCACATTCTAGACCTATGACCTTTTGAAAACCGCAGGAATCAGCTGGATGCGGGAAGCACAATACCAATGTCCAGCAGTGGACGTCTTTCGGCTGAAATAATGATGATGATGAAACCTACAATAGTTGAAATGATCAATGAAATACAGTATTTTAACTGTAAAATCGCGTCTATAAAATCACGTATACTCCATTTGAAATAAGATTAGACATTTAACTAAAACTTTTTACAGTTCTTTCAACCGATTTTGACTTCTATTGCGTTGGTGGCATGACAAATGGCAGCTGCAGTAAACAGTTGGTATTGTAAATACTTTATTGCTTTTAATGCCATCCTTATGCCTACGGTATAGAAATCAGAATCGGTTGAACGGACTGTAAAAAAGGTTTGTTTAAATGTCTAATCTTATTTCAAATGGAGTATAGGAACCTAAATCAGCGAAATCAAAAAAAAAATGCGGTGATTTCTTGAAAACGCTCAAAAAGGTGGTTTTTTTAAACCAGTGTATCTCTTTAACCGTAAATAATTTTGAAAGCAAAAAAATATATGATATTTTCAAGTCTTTTTTGCATACAGTGATGGAACTCAAAACATAATTAAACATACTTTAATGCATCAAAAAATTCATCAGTCACCTCTAAATTATCTTTAAAACCAGTTTATCCCTTCAATAACAATTATAATTATAATTAAAAATATACCATAAAATTCCAAATGCCAAACTGCATCCAGTGATAGATTATTATTTATTATTAAATAGTTAATATCTAATTTTATACGATTTTATTTGCATTTTTACGACAATGCTTGCTCATTTATTACAACAGATTTTAACCCGTATCGGATTGCAATAAGAACTATTATCGCTAATAACGACAATATCTAAAGTTACCAGGGCCTTAAGTACTGCAGCATAATCAGGCTGTAAGGTTCCCACTGCTGGGCCACAGGCCTTCTCTGTGAGAGGGAGAGGCGGGCCCAGTGCGGGTTGGTAGATGTCACATTTCTTCGATGTTTGGTTCAAGGACAATGCCGGTTTCCTCACGATGTTTTCCTTCACCATTTTTAGAGCAGTGGTGATTAAATTATTTACACAAAAAAGCTTTTTGAGGTATTTTTATAATCAATTAATGTCAAGCACCCCACGCTTTTTAATTGAATTAAATTATTTTCTCCTTTTTAGTTTGGTTTTAAGCGTGTTTTTTAGTTTTTTAAACTATTATTTATTTTTTAGTTCTGCTAACTACAAAAACGTTTTTTTTTTTAAATTTTTTTTTTAATGATTGAATTGTCATCGGTCCTCGACAAGTTTACAAAGTTTCAATGAAATCTGACCGTTTAAAGTGGGTCAAAATCGCGCTCAAAGGAGTCGGTTACATACAAACATACAAGTGAAGCTAATATAAAGCGTGTAAAAAGCAAATCGCCTGCCTAGGTTCGAATCCGCGACTTACAGCTCGGAAGTCGGGGCCGTTACTAGGCGCTAAGGAGTGCGTTGAAAATACATTGCGCAATCAAAAACCGCCACGGGCAAAATGATCCCGTGCGAACCTAACGAGGCAATCAAAGTCAGAGATCGTAAAATACTAGCCATTTGAATAGCTCCCCGACCTTGCCCAGAAAGGTCAATTACCTCGCGCGGACGCGTGCGCAGTCACGTAAGCTAAACTAGAGCAAGTAGACGGAATGTAGACAGTATTGGCAACTAATAACCAGAGATCGGATATTCGGATGCATATTTACCTAAAGATAATTTTTAGCTATGAAAGTATGGAAGCGGCTTTATAAATTATTTGTAATATTTATTAAAAACCCCGGGATTATTGGATTGCATAACTATTCAGATGTTTATTAATTTAAAATTAATGTTTAACCCGATACAAATATGTGTATGTACCTATAAACAAAAAATAAACAAATTATTTACCTAAATTAAGAAATTTTCGATACAAAAGCGCATTCCATGTTAGCCAACATCGCAACTTTAGGTGAATATGCATCCGAATATCCGATCTCTACTTATAACCAATAGCATGTCATAATATTTTTTTATAAATTTATTCTGTATACACTAACAAGCACAGCACACACTACACGACACTCATATCGATCTCTTTCAGACAAACATAGATAGACTGTAAGTAGCTGACACACCCACAGGCCGAATACACTAGTAAACATAACCTCAAATATATTTTTTTAGTTTTCTCTATAAGTAGCACTATCTGGAGAATTTTTAAAGTAAATTAAAGCACAGATGTGCTCACATTTTTCAGACAGGCCTGCCATACATTTGTAATTTGCTCTTTTAATATTTATATCGCAATCAAGCTGAAAAGAAGGCGACATGAACATAAATAATAATATAGACAAAATATTTACGTGAAAAAATTAGTTCAGAAAATACTTTAAAGTTGTTTTGACATCATACACGTTAGAAATCGTCGTTTGAGGTACAATTTTGCCAGTTAATACTGAATTTTCAGGATTCATAACTGTCTCTTCTACACCTAAGACATGCCCGGACTCGGAAGAGTTTTTGGCCTTTGGACATATTTTGACCACGCTGACGATCATTATTAATCAGCCGGAACCCATATTTTATAATTTTAATCATTATAAACGATATATAAATATAATGTAAACTTAACATAAACATTTGCGGCAACACGATGACAGGTCGAAACAGTTTCTTTTTACACGCTTTATATTAGCTTCACTTGTATGTTTGTTTGTATGTATGTAACCGACTCCTTTGAGTGCGATTTTGACCCACTTTAAACGGTCAGATTTCATTGAAACTTTGTAAACTTGTCGAGGACCGATGGCAATTCAATAAAAAAAATTTAAATGAGAAAAAAAACACGTTTTTGTAGTTAGCAGAACTAAAAAATAGAAAATAAATAATAGTTTAAAAAACTAAAAAACACGCTTTAAAAACCAAACTAAAAAAGAGAAAATAATTTAATTCAATTAAAAAGCGTGGGGTGCTTGACATTAATTGATTATAAAAATACCCCAAAAAGCACCCCACGCTTTTTAATTGAATTAAATTATTTTCTCCTTTTTTAGTTTGGTTTTTAAAGCGTGTTTTTTAGTTTTTTTTGACCACACCGTGGCTGTCGTGTCGATTTGTACTGCCATCTATAGTTCGTGCACGTTCCCTATTGCACCTTCAATTTGTTATCAGCAATTACGTAACACACGCCCAAATGTTATTGTATAAAGTTGAACGTGGCCAACGATAGCAAAACAAGAATTTTAATTACACCTGACTTCTGACCCCCACACCCGAATTGTCAATATACATACAAAAGTTATCAAGGCAATTAAATACAAGTGGTTCTGATTTAACAATAAAGGTGTTTTTCGAGTAGCGTATTCAGCTTCAAAAATGTCTGAAAAGGCTGTATGTTTTTTTTTTTAATTCGGTGTTTTCACCAACTGGCGAAGGAGCAGAATCACAAAGAACATTTTATGAGTCTATGATTGCGGCATTTCAGTGGATATGGATAACTTGACTTTCCTCGGCTCCTAAGAATTTTTCAAATCCGACTCGTAGTTCCAGAGAACAGCGCGTTCAAACAAACAAAAACTCTTCAGCTTATTGTTAGCAGGTCGGCATGGACATTGATGCAGAACCTGCCACAGATATCCATGGATTCTACCCCTCTCCCAACCGCGTTGAAATTTATAGTCCGTGTTCTTTTTTTAATCTGCCGTTTTCTACACAAGTGCAATATCTACGCGGTCAAAATGTTTGGACCAGCAATTTTTTTTTTTATTTCCACTCATGGGCTTTCAAAATTGAAGACCTTATTTGAAAAACCAACTTTGTCTATTTCATGTTATGAGTTAGTTACGTCACGCAATTTGCTTTTATTAAGGCCCTGGTAATTTTAAATGTACTCGTCGTACTGTCGTTATGAGCGATAATAGTTCTTACTGCAATCCGATACGGGTTAAAATCTGTTGTAATAAATTCGAATTATAAATGAGCAAGCATTGTCTTAAAAATGCAAATAAAATCGTATAAAATTAGATATTAATAATAAATAATCCATCACTGGATGCAGTTTAGCATTTGCAATTTTATGGTATAAATTTAATTAAAATAATAATTGTTAAAGATAATTAAGAGGTGACTTTGATGAATTTTTTGACGCATTAAAATATGTAAAATTATGTTTTGAGTTCCATCACTGTATGCAAAAAAGACTTGAAAATATCATATATTTTTTTGCTTTCAAAATTATTTACGGTTAAAGAGATACACTGGTTTAAAAAACCACCTTTTTGAGCGTTTTCAAGAAATCTCCGCCTTAAACGAATAAAAGCAAATTTCTCGTGACTTAAACTTGTTTTTGAAGAAATATAAAACATAAATTCAGATAGCTTACAAATTCCTCTACAAGATGGCGTAACTAACTCATAACATGTAATTGACAAAGGTGGTTTTTGAAATAAAGTCTTCAATTATAATACCTACTGAATCCATGATTTCGGTTTGTGCGTGGATTTCCCCACCACAACCTACTTATATTACAAATTAATGTGAAAGTTTGTATGTTTGGATATTTAGTTGTTTGGAGTTTTGTTATTCAATCACGCAAAAACGGCTGAACGGATTTTGATGAAATTTGGCACACAGATAGTTTGTACCCTGGAATAACACATCGGATACTTTTCATCCCGGTAGTACGTTCCCGTGGGATATTTTTCGACAACCACGCGGGCGAAGCCGCGGGCAAAGACTAGGATTAAATAATAATAATCAGTTAGTCACATATAAAAGGTGTAACAGAATGGACGCAAGACCTGAAAGTAGTTTGTTCCTAATTGACTACTGAATCGATTTCAGTAAGTTTTAATATAAGTATTTTTTTTAATTATGTATTTCGCCATACCTACCACTGATTGAGCCAAAGAAAATTCAATTTTATACTAGAAGATATAAGACTCAATTTTAAATGCATGAAGTAATGCTTGGATCAACACGTTTTTCTTAATAATATCAGTTAGCTTTAAAAAAAATAGTTTTGGTCATCGTATTATGCTTTTAACTCAATACTCTAATTGGGGTGTATGAGGTCTTGCGTTAATTATGTTACTCGTTGTAGAGCATACAATCTTCGTGAGAGGTATCATCCTGTTATCAGTAAGCGTTGATAAGTACTGTCATACTTATCAAAATCTTTGTGTAAATATTTATCTCGATATTACCTTGAACTGTTGATGCAGATAGATTACACACTACATAGTATATCAAAAAATACATATTATGTATTTTTTGATATACTATGTAGTGTGTAATACATAATATGTAGTTTCGGGACACCCTGTATATTATACAGGGTGTCCCGAAACTCAACGTCAAGCGTATTTTTCTAGAACTGGTACAACCTAGCTTATTGCCCCGTATCCGCTTGACCTTGAGTTTCGGAACATCCTGTATACAGCATTAGTTTTTGTTTACCCTAAACCCGAAAAAGGGTCATTGTACACATCATTTTGAACAACTTTTTCTATGGGACCCACAACCTTGAAATCGCGAAAAAAAAATCAGCTGTTCCATACATTTGGTCGATTTAAGTGAACGCAAATGTATGGAACAGCTGATTTTTTTTCGCGATTTCAAGGTTGGTCGCATAGAGAAAATTGTTATTGTTACAAAGTAACTACAATTTCTGTATGAATATCCTAACCTAACCTATAAGCCATGCGACGTGCATCCAAAAAAAATGTTGAGCTCGCTGCCATTGTTCTCGCACATTTCCCATAGGAGCCCCATCATCCTAAAGTGCCCAGGGCCTCCTATAAGTTAGAGACTGGTCTGAACATCATAAACTTACCATATTTCTCTCCAAGTGCAGTGACATCATAGTATTTGTAATCCTTTCCATCAATTGTGATGGATCTCAGGAGGTGGCTGTATGGGTTGTTGGTGGCTGAAACAATAATAATATTGTGTTAAGGTGAATCTAGTCGATATTTTTTCCATTCAAACTTCGGGAGTGTATTACTCCACTGTTCAACAATGTATATCAAAAATTAAACGTGGTATGGTTTTGTCTCATTATTAATATTGTATGTGCGGAAAAAGAATACTAAAATAAAAAGGTTAAGAGCCAACAAAGATTCGTTATTATTGCTAATTTAAACTAACTTTGGGCGTGTTTAAATAATAAAATAAGTGTAAAATCTCCAAAACCAAGTCGATACTGACAAAGCTCAAATATCGAAAAGTTCAAATTTAATTTCAATATAAATTAAAGTGTCAATGCTAAAAAACTAAAAGAAGCAGGAATGAACAATACCGAGTGAACAAATTAGCTGATGACGACGAAGTTTTACCAACGTATTGTGGATCGTAAGTTGTTAGTTAAAAGACAGTATTGCAAAAAAAGAAAAAAAATATTTACTTTAATCTTAAATTTAAATCATCATGTGATTGTTTGTTTCATTCATTCGTTTTGTTGTAGGTTTGTAATGTGTGATGAAGATGTTATTATAAATAGAACATTATTTAAAATTAAATTACTTTTACTTTGTTTATCTCAGTACTTAGTACTGTCTTAAATCTACCTAAAAACCGTAAAATGGGGTGATTAGAGATGCAGGGGTGAATCGAGACGGAACTTTAAAGTGGATTTGCCCATGAACTTATGATCGTTTTCTGCCAATAAAGGCACTTAATCGTTAATTATAAAACATTAAACATATTAGAGTACTTTTTGACTACAAACTATATAATTTCAACGGTAAAATCTACTTTAAAGTTTCGTCTCGATTCACCCCTGCATATCTATTCACCTCATTTTACTGTACTGTCTTAAATCTACCTAAAAAAGTTCGAACTTAACTTTGAAATAAAATCTTTTGCATTCCTGCTTCTACGAGCCTCTTTTTTCTAAAGCTAAAACAAATGGAGTATAGACAGATGATGACGACTTTGTCTGGGTTCTGGAGGTCAGATAGGCTCCATGTAAAATACTGGTATTGAGCTGCATCTGGTTAGTTAGGAAGCCGACCCCGACACAGGAAAAGGCAACCTACAGTGATTGATTAATTTTGTCAAACTAAATTTTATCTGAATAGGATTTCGATAAGTAGATGATATTCTTTAGAAAGAAGATTTTGATCTTTATTCTAAAGCCAGAAGATAGTAATAATTTTTTTCTTTAATGTTTTTTATTGAATATTGGATCTTTGACAGTCGTTACGGGTCGTCAGTGTTCCGTGTGGTGCCGGACGTAAAGAATAGCACCGTCCCATTTCTCCCCGTGGGTGTCGTAGAAGGCGACTAAGGGACTTACTAGAGAATGGGCAGCATCGTTCTCTATGCATTTTACCCCCATACTGCGATCGCCAACCCGCCTGCCAAGCGTGGCGATTATGGCCAAACCGCCCCATTTTTTTTTGGGTTGTGCCTCTGTCTAGCAGTGGACGTCTATCGGCTGAAATTATAATGATGGGTCGTCAGAAGCCCGAAAGTCTGACAACCAGTCTTACCAAGGGGTTTTGTATTACCCAGTTAATCAACAACAACAACAACAACAATCATTTTATTATCAGGCAGCTGAGTCCCATAGATAAAATACACAAAATAATCTTAAAAATAACAATAAACTAATACATATTATGAAAGTTATTAAAACTATAACTATACACGTAAAGTGGTCGGCGTCGTGTATCGCTGTGAGGTGTCGCGTAAGGGGGCGTCCATTAATTACGTGAGTAAATTTTGGCGATTTTTCGACCCCCACCCCCGCTCTTGTGAGATGTCGTGAGATTTGGCTCGACCCTCCCCCCCTCCCCATAATCTCACGTGAGATATTTCAAATACGTGGTTTTAGTGTAAAAACGTTAATCTGTGCTTATTTGCGTTGGATTTATGCATTGCATTTGGCTGACTTGGCTAGGCGGTGGCGGTTTAACCATCAAGGAAGTACTGTGCTACTTTGTGGCGTTCGCATAACTGCGATAAATATTATTTTGTAAGATTTTGCCATATGGGTGGAAAAACATGTTTCACATAAATTAACCCGGTTATCTCGTAATGTTACATTATTTCTTTGCGGGAAAAATATAAATTACGTGATATTTACCAAGACCCCCCCTCTCCGCCACGTGAGATTGGGTGAAATTCGACTCGACCCCCTCCCACCCCTAAACGCCTCACGTAATTAATGGACGCCCCCTAACCGTCCTCGGAAACGTCGATATACGACACCTTTCGGCCAAAAGCTGCATCCGGTTAGACTGGAAGCTGACCCCAACGTACTTGGGCAAAGGCACATCCTTCCTTCTTATCCGGTACGCTCTTGACAGAGCGATCGTGATCGTTACGTACTCGTAGCAGTATTGGAAGGGGCAGATGTGATGCACTTCACGACATTTCGCCACCGCTGCCTGCTAGAGGTCATCCTGCTGCATTCGTTAACCGAACCTCCAATGGCAGACTTGATCTGGTCAGTCCAACGCATGGGTGACCTTCCGCGCGGTCTAGTGCCTTCTACTTTCCCTTGGACGACAAGGCGTTCTATGGACTGATTGTCACGCCGGGAAACATGTCCGAAGAATGTCAGGATGCGAGATTGTACTATAGAAAACAGACGCTGCCTGATACCGAGTTCTTGAAGTATCGAGACGTTCGTGCGAAACTCGGTCCACGAAACCCCAAGCATTCTTCTCCAGCACCACATTTCCAGAGCATCTATTTTCTGCCTTTCCACATCTCGCAAGGTCCACGTTTCAGCTGCGTAAAGAAATATGGGGAATATAAGCGTCCTCACAAGCCTGGTCTTCGTGGCTTTAGTTAAGTTTCTATTCCTCCATATTTTTCGCATCTTGTCCATCGCTGTTCTTGTGATGCCCATACGTCGTTTGATCTCGTCGATGCACCCGCCATTGTTTGAAATTAGAGCCCCAAGATAGACATAAGATTGGACCACGTTGCAATTCGCGATTTGGGTCACTTCAGGCGAATTATTCCTGGCACGGTCAACAATCATCACCTGGGTCTTGCTGCGATTAATTTTTAGTCCAAATTCATGGCTCACTCGTTCCATCTTTGACAGTAGCTCTTCCAAGTGTTGCGAACTGGTTGCAAATAAGGTGGTGTCATCTGCGTAACGCAAGTTTGCAATCTTGTATCCACCAATTGTCACACCATCTGTCCAGTCCTCCAAAGTGATACGCATTATTAACTCTGTGTACGCATTGAATAAGAGCGGTGATATTATGCACCCCTGGCGTACTCCGGCACTAGGATGGAAGTCACTTGACAGGACATCATCTGTGCGAACTGAGGCTGTGCCCTCTTCATATAGACGTCTCAAAAGGTGTACAAGATGTTTTGGTGTGCCCATGTCCAGCAAGGTCTTCCACAATACCGGCCATTTCACCGAGTCGAATGCTTTGGAGAAATCAACAAAACAAAGGAATATGGGTTTATTGAACTCTCTTGACTTCTCGATGATCTGGCGTACGATGAGAATTTGTTCTCGAGTGCCCTTCCCCTTTACAAAACCGGCTTGTTCTGGAGCGATCTCCTTAGACAGGTAAGTTTTCAATCGCTCGTTGAGAATATGTAACATTATTTTGCTAGCGTGTGATATCAGAGCAATGAGGCGGTAGTTGTTACATTTCTTCGTCGAACCTTTCTTGTGCAGGGGTGTGAATACGGTATGTGTCCACTCCGAAGGCCAAACTCCTGTCTGCCATACCTTGTTGCAGATAAGATGAAACATCTGGTCGCCACGTTCTCCTAAGGCTTTAATTGTCTCTATAGGAATTGCATCTTTACCCGTCGCTTTTTTGCTTTTCAGGTGTTTTATGGCAGCTCTTACTTCGGACAGAAGGATGTCTGGTTCCAAATTCTCTCGTTCTGGGTCTGTACTTTCAAACTTTTGCGACTGCGGGTCCAGGAATAATGACTGACAGTAGCTCTTCCACGTTTCAGAGATTTGTTCGAGTTCTGTTACCACTTCATTTTTGTCGTTCTCAATAGTCCAGGTTTTAGCAGGAAGAGATTTAGTAATGAGACGAATTTTGTGATAAAGGTCTCTAGACTCATGCTTCATAGCGTGTTTTTCGACCTCTTCACAAACGTTACGAAGGTGAGAGTTATGGTCTCGCCTGCAACAGGCTTGAATATCAGCAGACAACTTATTCAGCTCTCTTATGTCTGTTCCCGCGGCTTTCTTATGGCGCCGCTCTTCTATTAGAGCAAGAGTACTATCCGTCATCCAATGTTGACGTTTGCGCGTTTCTGATCTCGGGTTAGACTCCGCCACTGCATTTTGGATGAGATTTTTAGCACATAGGCAGATGTTAATGATGATTTTTACTAAATATTTTCGGAGTGTTTACATTTACCATCTGTCCCAATTTGTCCAGACATGTTCGGTTTGAATTTGTCCGGCCTTGTCATTTACTGACTGGACCTTAGAATAATATTCTAAGGACTGGACTTTTTTGAGTTACTTGGCGACTGTGCCAAATCCAAGGCAAATTGTTACCTATCTGTTGGTAAACCTTTATTAATAAATACGTAAGCAAAAGAAGTATATAAGGATTTTAGCAGGTGGGGTTCTGTAGTCCTGCCTACCCCATAGGAAGAAGCCGTGAATAAATGTATGTATGAGTGTATAAGGGTATTTCATTTGAAAATAAATAAGTTAAAAGAAAGATTTGAAAGTACCTACATTGATATTGGCAAGGCATATTTAACCGTATGTAAATTAGGCTAAGATGTTGTAGCCGAATTTCTATCGCCTAATACTTGGGAGGTGTGTCGCTACGCTATGCGTAAATTAACATCGCCATACTAAATTCAAAGTCCATTTCTAAGTTACCTATTTACATAATAGCACATATTAGCAAGACAGAATGTTATTAGGCAAACACTGTGTTCGTATTGAACGTTTGTTTGTAATGTGTAGAGTTTTTTTAAATAAATAATAGTCAGTGCAGCACGCCTTAATGCTTGATGCAGGTATTAGAGGCGGTCGTTGAATCAATAAACTATTTTTTAACGACTTTTCATTCGTCAACGAGATAACTGTTAATCAACAATGAAAAAACGTAGGTAGATATAGGAAATAGCTATTTCGGAAGGCGGTGACAAAAAACTCAAATCCATATCCAAAGTCACCGACTTCCGAAATTAAAGTAATTTTTAACTTTTTAGTGTTTTTCCGGAAGCCGGTTGTTTTTTTTTTGTTGGAAAAAGCTTTTTTAATCGGTTGACCATTGATATTACATTTTCCAAAAAACTGTCAATGACCCACCTCTAGAGGGTATTGCGAGCGCATGTTTACAAACAAGTTGGAGCAGGCTGAATAAAAATGGAACGCGGTTGAGTCAAGTGCCATAATAATGCATGATGATCATTTTTGATGTCTGTTAATCACCTTTGTAAGAGTGTTAGAGGCCATTCAAGTACTACGTAAGTACTACAGGGTGGCGGCGTGTCTTTGCTTTGCTTATTTTTGATGACATGTGGGATGGGGGGAGTCTGGATGGTGAGTACATCAGCAGTATTTATTTTTTCCCTTTTAAAAATTTAGTCGATTTTATTTTGAACACATATGGCAACCCTACTTGTCTATGAATGGCTCGAAGAAAACGATGTTGATATTCCAAAATCACATGAAAGTGAGCAAACTCACAACATTGAGCATCAAACATCCATTCGTGTGTCATGGACTGAACACTTTTAATTTGAATTAACCAAAATTTTAAAAGAAGTTTGTTTTGTTCGTTAATATATAAAGTTTATAACTGTAATTGAATACCATCTCAATAAAATTTTGCTTAAATAAATATTAATTATGCGTTAAAGTCCTCTATTCCAAGCTTATTCCTTATTTCTAGACTTATAACTGCTGCTCATGAATCAATTAATAAACCAGAACACATTGCAAAATGCATGTACGAATGTTTACGAGAGCATTGTAAGAGCTTTGCTTTCTTTTGCTGACGAGGAGGAGGGGTTAATAATTACAAAAAATCTACATATGTAATACTTGAATGGCCCCTTAACAGTAATCTTACATAATATGTATAATGTCAATCATTATGACATATTATGTCATAATGATTGACATAAAATTAATTATTGTTTTTTTCTAAGTATGTTATTTCACAAGGAATAAATTGCTAATACTTAGAAAAACCGATTAGAATTACATTGAAGGGATGGTCCCTTCAATTTCTTTTTAATCGGTTTTGACTCCTGATGTAATAGCCAATAGTCTTTATATACATAAATGTACTTATGGCAGGACTTCTACATTATGTTGTAATATCCGGTATATAGTTTTAAACGAAGCCATTATTAACCCGTTGCGCGTCTAATTAGCAGACACAATAGAAATACTTTTGTTATCGGGACACATGGTGTACACTTGACATGTGAAGGGTTAACAGTTTTTACTCTAGTCACAATGTTAATAGCATAGCGATAAAGTTAGGATAAGTGCATTTATAGCATTGAGTTTAAAAAAATCAGTAACAAAACATAAAGAAACAATTGAGTGTATCAGTTTAGTATGAGAAGGTATAAACTTAAAATACATTAGTATGTCTAGAAAACTATTTTACGAAAGGAAACTAATGTAAGAATAGAAATAATAAGGTTAAAATATTACTAATAATTCTGTCATTGATGAAGTCTTAAATTTTTAAAGTACAAGTGACCAAGCAGTTTTCGACTATTGCTATGTGAATTTCAATTAGATAATATACATATTTCTTTATTCATTACGATAAGAATATTCAAATCATTGGCATTGACGAAAAACTTATCAAAATGCACCTGTAGTAACCTAAAAAAGTTAACGTAAACATGAATGTAAACGTTAATGGCGTAATTCTAAATAATGTAGAAGTTTTTTCGTCAATACTAGTTCGTTAAACCCGTTTTCGGGACAGATATACGGATTTCAAACAATTTACTTTTACTTTCATCCGGATTCAAAATCTCTTGCTAATACAACTTTTAAAACATTATTTTTATGTTTATTACATAAACAGAGATACGATACAACTCTTATCAAGTACACATTTAGTACTTCTCGAGTAATAAAAGTTATTATGGAATAGGTACTGAGGTAAGTTTTAAGTAGTCAAAAATATTTTAATTTCGCTTACCGGCCATGTTAGATGTTTATTTTTTTTGCGCACTAGTTGAAGGCACAGGCAGGCACACTCCCGAATCCCGGTTAAGAAAAGGGAAAACGTACGAGGAATTATACGAAATCTACGTCACGATTATTATCAACGCTGCACTATCGCTCGGATGATTAATTTGACACTGACGTAAATGTTGCCGTTGCCGTTGCCGGGTTGCGTAATGTCAGAATTGTGATACCAACAAATTACTTTAAAAACTACTATTCCCCTCTATTATTAATTATTTCATGATTAAAGTTATATTAGTGATTCAGGGAATTGAGGGAAATTCAGAAATGCTAAATAATTAAATAATGTACTCTGCTTTGATTTGGGTGAATTTCTGCAATATAGAACTAACTAAACTACCTTGTAGTTTAAACAAGTTGGTGTCCGCATCTCCTAGTCCAAGTGCAAATTTTGCGAAGGTAGAGACTAGACCTATACCTGATTCGACATTCGAAATTGACATTTTTAATTACAAAAAACTGAAATAAAGTCCTGAATCAATTTAATATATCGTGCTCTTCAACTTGTTCAGGTTACGAAAAACCTTAGGTATACATAGTTTATTGTTTGGGTTCCTACGTAGAGATATTACGGAAAGGGCCACTATTGCCAAGCTAAAGCGAACAGTTGCACCAAGGAAGCAGTCGTGCTGCCTTGTTGGTTTTTATACATATTGTATATCAAGTTTGGTGTGTACTACTCTTTAGCAAGTAGGTCTTTCTAACATAATTTTCTTCCTATGTCTCCTGCCTATTCCTATGGGATCAGCGAATTGTTTTTATGAAGTGTTAAGTTTTTTCGACGCGTTATGCAATTTTTGATGGGAGAAAATGTTATGCGTTAGGGACATGCTGTAATAGTTTTATGAGTGACGGGTTGAGCAACATTATTTCATAATTTTAAGTTGTCTCCTTTCATTCATCTCTGTGTTACGAGAAAGAGAAGACCAAAAATGATGGATGGACCGTGGACGGTGTGAAAGATGCACCTGACTACCAAAATGGCGACTACTAAAGAAATATGGAAGAAAAATACGTGTTGCACCGATCCCAAACAGATTGGGATAAATGCAGGCGAAAGATGATCTGTCACAATTTTCGCAAAGCTTTAATTTTTAAGCGATTATTATATCTTTGATATATCTCGGAACCCTGGGGTCCCGGGCCTTTGGAAGGCGTACGAGTAGCTAAAGCCAACTTGCAGAGGCCCCTTGCACAATTTTTAAGGATGACAAGGCACCAACTGACGATTATCCCTGTATGCACTATGCAGGTGCACCCATGGACTACCCGCGGTTGGCGCAGGACTATTGCAGCTTGGAAACAAAATATATTAAGCTATGGGTTTGGGTTACCAGCCATATGGGAGGACTATGTTCCCTTATTTTTTTGTTGATTTCCATTTTTAGAGTATGTATTGGCAAAAAATTTAATAAGTCCAGGAGCATGAACATGAAAACATGATCATCAACACTGCGCATGTAGTGTTCGAAAAAGGTTGAAAGCGGTAAACAACATAATTTCTACCATCAAGAAAATCTCTTTTTTGAATGCAGCTTTAGAAGTTTTTACGAACCTAGCATCAATCGCGTTCCGTTCCAATCGCATTGTCATAAAAAATTCATTGTTTATATCTTTGTCTCATCTTACTCGGTATAAGAAAAAGAGACCAAACATGACGCTTCTCACACCAAGAGTTGTTACTTGTTAAACACGGACCGCGGTATCCATGACAAAAAATTGAAAAAAGTTCGTTGACTACCATTGTTTTGCAAATTTAATGCGTTTTTATTTGTTCATTCGTGTAAAGTGACCACCAAAATGTCGACTTTTGATTTAAACTCCATAAATTCAGCGCTATCTGATTCCGGCAGGCCGACCAGTGGCGTGGATTTTTCTGGAAAATCTTTAAAATTGGACACTGCGAACGATGGTATGAAAAGTGTTATTTTTTTCGCATTTCTGTGCATTCCATTTACGACGTTAGAAACAAGTACAGTAGACGAACTATCTGTGAAAAGTAAATTGAAACTAAATTACAAGCGTAGATTGTAAATTTTCAGTGTTTGTCATACATAACCTAAATTCATGTTTTAAAAACTGCTATTGATAAATCTATTTTACTGTTCTTGTCGTTATGGTCTCGATAATACTTGGTGTTACCGACTTTGTATCCCTAGGAGGGGGAATAATGCATTGTATTTATTGGCTGAGCTTGCTTTCATGAAAATAGAACATCATTGTAACACAGTGGTTTAATCAAGTTATTTACATTTTTTATATTTAAAATTATAGCTCATCTGAAAATAATGAAACGACAGAAAATAAGTTACTAGGCAACAACTAAAGCAGACTACTAGAACATAGTGCATACCTTCATGGTAAACCAGTATTTGTGAATCACAAAGCAGACCAAGATTTTGGCCTGTATTAAAAAAGCTTTACTGACCAAAGCGTATTAAGTATCTAATTTGCCAATATCATTTGCTCAACTCATCATCATCTGCCTAGCCTTTTCCCAACTACGCTGGGGTCAGCTTCCAGTCTAACCAGATGCAGCTGAATACCTGTATTTCACATGGAGCGATAGCCTATCTGACCTCCTCAACCCAGTTACTGGGTAGTACGATACCTCTTGGTGAGATTGGTTGTCAGACTTTCGGGCTTCTGATGACCCGTAACGAATTTCAAAGATCCACAAATAACAGTCAGGACCAATGGCTTAACATGCCTGCCGAGGCACAGAGGGATCTTGGTATGTGAAGATGGTTACCCATCCACGGACCATCAATGGCAAATGTTACTTAACCTGATAGATCGACCCGTGCAGCTGTTATTACATAGCAGCTAGCCCCAGCATCGTTTGCTCCACTATGCAATGGAACAATGTAAAAGGAGAAACCACTCATAATTTCATAAGCAACCACAGTTTCTATAACCTTTTTTATTAAATAATATTTAATCTTGCAATCGG
Organism: Antitype chi; assembly: GCA_947359405.1. Lineage (NCBI taxonomy): Eukaryota > Metazoa > Arthropoda > Insecta > Lepidoptera > Noctuidae > Antitype > Antitype chi. The sequence goes on from OX375837.1 coordinate 2,223,528, forward strand.
CTTCCCAAGCCTTTACCAGATGCGTTTTGTGCTTGTTGGTGTTTCGAGTACGGTCCTCCAGTGAGGGCTGTCCTTCTTTGTGTTGCTTTACTAGATCAAGCTATGTCCCATGTGTGGTGCCTTTTCAATTGACGGTGTTCTTTATTTCTCTTTTTTTTTTCTCTTTATTAATAAGAACAAAAGTTCTTAGTAATTTATTACAATCCAGCCTAATAGACTAATAAGCAATTTAACTCTAACTTAATATATTACGTGGTAGATTACGTTATAACTAAGAATAGTGTAATTTTGCACTTTTACACAATTCCATAGCACTTTCTTAGAGTCTGATAATTTAAATATAAAAACACTTTGTTCATGTTTTACATGCATAGCACATCACTGTCACTATTATTCACTATTTATACACTACACTAATTCAAATGGTTTAGTTCTCTTTAGCCTACACATTATGTCCGTGTTGTCTAGCAGCTGAATCGCCTAGATGCTCACATGTCGGTGAAGTCTGAGTTCGTTGTTTTCAGCTTGGCCTTTGACGTGCTTTTCAATGCGCATTTTGTATAATTTTTATCTGTGTTCGATCTCTTCCTTTATAGTTTCTGGAACTTATAAATGTTTTTTTTTTTTGCTTGAATGTATCAAGCATGCCCCGATGGTCTAGTAGACGCAAGTGGTGAGGTACTGAGTTAGATTCCCAGGTTAGGTTGTGTCTATTTATTTATTTTATTATTTATGTACACACAGTAAAATACATACAGACACAGCATAAACAAACAATTGGGTACAAAGGTACTGCTTATTTCTTTAGAAATTTCTTCCAGCAGACCTGCGAAAGGAGAAATGAAAAAGAAATGTAGACAATAGTGTGTGAGAACAAGAAGAGAAAATATGAACATGTGACGTCTTAAACTAAAATATTATATACTTACTCGTATAATGCAGGAAATTAACATAATTGGGTTTTTCGACCGAAATGTCTCAGTAGCAACCGGAGTATGTATTTGTGCCCATGACCCCTGCAGAATAGGCAAACTGAAGGGGCAGTTGGCTGGCCATTTTTTGTCGAAGGACTGATGGCTGGTGGAGGAGACTAGTCTTGGAGTGAGACTATGAGTAGTTGCTGGATAGCCCTGCAGCTAGATGTACCAACAACGTGGGTGGCTGAGATTGTGGATTACAGGCTGTTGTGGAGCAGCCGAGTGAAGCCTATAAGTGGATTTATTGTAAATTTATGGCCCCTATTACATGGTACTTTAACAGAACATGCAAAATATGGTTGAACTTAAGGTACTGTAGGATCGGGGGATCTAGCTATAAATAAAATATTTGGTTGCGTTTAAACTCGTGACTCCACGTATATTTAAAGGAAATAGCACATTCTAAGACCGCGCCTAATATAATAATCGAAATCATCTGCCGGAACAAAAACCTATGTCAAACTATTCTTAAATTCAAACTTAAACTTTCTGGCTGGTTCGATCATAGATAGCCCAATCATTGGCTGCCAGTAAACGTAAGGTTCTATGATGAGCATACAACCTTTACAGTACACCTCTGCTTAACCCTTCCAAGATCACCAGTATAGAGGTATGAGGAACAGGGTGTAAAGTTCGCTCATACTCTATGGAAAAGGGAGGATCCTCCGACCAGACGGGTGTTGCGTCTGGTGGGCAACTGCCCGACGGTTGATGTCGGGATGTTGTACCTATGCAAATCGCGCGGTAAACTTTAACTGCGCGATCTAGGATTTCTATGACGTGCGTCTTGCGTAGTTCGCCTGTGGCATTGTAGATAGCGCCACTTCTCTTTTTGTATTTCAGTATGTTTTATGTGTAAAATCCATTTCTTCCAGCACAACCCATTGTGGATGCCATCAATGGCTGCCCCGACCTGCAATACCTCACCCTCACGGGTAACACACTGGGTGTCTCCGCAGCAGAAGCCATCTCCAAAGCTCTGGAGCATCACCCAGAGCTGAAGGTGGCGCGGTTCTCTGATATGTTCACAGGGAGAATGAAGACTGAGATACCGCCAGCTTTGGTAAGTTTGAAGGTGGATGCTATAAGGCACGAAACAAAGCAAGTTATATCGAATGCTATCAAGTACGGGCTGCGCCTCAGACGATGGGATCGTGCTATTCTTTACGTGCGGCACCACACGGAACAATTGTTTAATAACAATATTAAATTGTAGCTATTTGAAAACAATAAAAAAATACAAGCCACATTTAGAACAAACATTAGTACCAACTATTCTGCCAATGTGCCAATGTTCATTGTGGTGCTGGAAATAAAAAGAATAGCACCATCCCATTTCTTCTCGTGGTTTTCGTAGAAGGCGACTAAGGGACTTACTAGAGAATGGGCAGCAGTGTTCTCTATGCATTTTGCCACCATACTGCGATCGCCAACCCCGCCTGCCAAGCGTGGCGATTATAATAATAATAAACCATTTATTGTCAGGTTACAATGACCCATAGATAAATACTTTAACCTAAATATACATATTATAATAACAATTTGTATTAGTAAATAAAACTTAAAATTATGTTAGTAGTATCCATTTGCACTAAGTCTTTTTGCGTTCCGGTGGCACTTGTCCGCGAAAGCGGCGGAATACCACATCCTGTGGCCAAAAGCTTTCTTCCATCACCAGATGCAGGTAGCATGTTGGCACGCGCACCACAAACGCCTTAAAGTTGACGTTGCGATGCGACTCCAGCAGCTGCACTCTCGGCGCGTAATTCAGCCTTTGGCGCACGTACTTCACGATGTCTTCCGTGTCGGTGGTGTAGTGGAGACGGGAAATATACACCGGGGTATTCGGCTTCGCAGCACGCAGTTTTTCGTTGTGCTCCGTAGGAGCCTTGCCGCAACGGATTATGGCAAGGTCCCCCTTATTGGGGAAGGCCTATGTCCAGCAGTGGACGTGATTCGACTGAAATGATGATGATGATGATGATGATTGTGCCAATTCTCAGTAGCAGCCCAGTGGATGGCACTAACCTCACCCGCTAACAATGTTAATATTCTTCACTTACAGGCCGCTCTAGGTGATGGCATGATCACAGCCGGTGCCCGGCTCAGTGTCCTCGATCTCAGTGACAACGCATTTGGACCCATCGGAGTTGAGGGCCTGGCCAAATTATTGCAGAGCGATGTGTGCAGTGAATTAGAGGTAAGAAATGTCAATTTTGTATAAAAACTTACTTTTGCCCGAGGGTCCGCCCTCGTGGATGTCGGTTATTGCGGAAAAAAGTAGCCTATGTCCTTCTCCATATCCTAAGCTATATCTCTGCCAAATTTCTTGACGATCGGTTCAGCGGTTAAGGCGTGAAAGCGTAACAGACCGACAGACAGAGTTACTTTCTCATTTATAATATTAGTAGGGATTACTAGCTTCCCCCGCGTGCATGTCGGAAATTATCTTACAGGAACCAAAAGGTTACTCTTCTCATAACATCAGATATCTGCTAGTGAAAGTCCCGTCTAAATGGGTCCAGCCATTTCAGAGATTAGCTAAAACAGACAGACATTTTTAGATGTTTTTCTTTGGTTGTAAGTACTATGTATATTTTAAAAGCTTATTATTTTCCGAGTGACTAATAACTTAAAAGTCGACTAAATGTTTGCAACAAATAAAATAACTTGCCAGCGATTAAATATTTTCGCGACTATTATATTATGTAAGGTTCAAAATTAAAGGTGGTAGTAACTATTCAGTAATCTGTGGTTTAGGTAGCAAATAAACTATACCAGTCAAATAAAATATTAGGCGAGGAGCTATAAATAATGACTTGGCGACTAATAATGTTAGTTGGGTGGCAAAGATAATAATATATTACCAGTCTAGTTAGAGTAGGTTATTATAATTTTTTTAATGGTTAGGTTAGGTTAAAACTGTGACTTCCTACGCACGAGCCGAGCGAGCGAAGCGAGCGGTGCCGCGGCAGCGGCCGGCGAGTGCCAGAAACGACTAGATTATATAGAAAATCTAAACCTGCCCTAATAATACAATAATAATATATTATTTATGAATGCCCATTTTCTATTTTATTTTCGCCATTAAATTTCCGCTTAGATATTAATTCTGTTCCCAAAAGAAAAACTTGATGCTAGTTTAAAATAAAACGGAGCTTATTACTGATATATTAATATGCTACCTATTACTTATTACGATACTCCTTATTAGCTGCCAACCCATTATATATGGTACCCACTCTTTTTTTTTTTAAACCTATATTCATTTTACTTAGTTGCCGCATTAAATACATGCCTATTTTAAAATACATTTAGTAAAAAGTTGTTCTTTTGACATTGCCAATAAGCATAATTTAAGCGGCAATAGCCCAATGGCTAAGTCATCGGCCTGGCGATCGAGAGTTCGTGAGTTTGATTCCCGACCACTATTGACGTGAACCCTCTCCAGACCCAAGGGTGCGGGTTGTTCGAAAGAGATACCGCGGCCCCTGGCACACAGGCAACTGAGGGAACACGGGTGGGTTTTAGTCAGTAAAAGTCTGACACGCCCTCCCGCTCCACCCAGAGCGGGAGAAGTTATTTGATGATTTCCCACCCCCAAAAAAAAAAAAAAACATTTTCATTTTTTCAATCAGTACGCAGTTTACAAAATTTTTGATTCGTTAAAAAACCCACCATCTTCTTCCAGGAACTGCGTCTCAACAACAACGGTCTCGGCATCACGGGCGGCCGATTACTCGCTAAAGCGCTGTCCGCGCGCCCTCGGAAACTGAAGATCTTCATAGCAGGCCGCAACCGGCTCGAGAACGATGGAGCCACCGCGCTCGCCAAGGTCTTCCAAGTGAGTAGACCATCAGTAATCAGCCAGCAGGCTTAGCATGACGCTTTCTATTTCTACGAAGAATAAACAGTTGTAATGGGTTCGTGTAATTGAAACGGTCCGCACACTCGTTTAAAATAGTTTAATGTAAGTAAGTACACAGTTTACTTATTTAAGATTATAGGTAGCAAGAAGTAAATTTAGAATCAAAACGCGACCGGGCACACACTTGCTTATCGTTCCGTAGTCCAGGGTGAAAAGGGGCGAGAGAAGTATGAGGCGCGGGCGGCAGGACGCGGTTTTATTATGTTGGCTCCCTGGCGGCGCACACGCCGCCAACGAAACGGCGGTGAGTTTGGGACGTTCGGAAACGGTGCGCGCTACACAGTGCTTTTTCTATACAAAGTGACATTTCGTTTCTCCATTTTTGACATCGCACCGTAGATAAACTTCTGCAATCTGTAATTTTGTCTTTCGTTTCTAACGATCTTTATTTATTTATTTAAACTTCTCGCACACAAAAAGGTACAAAGGCTACGCGCGGCGCGCGGCGGTACATAGTACATTCATTATATGATTATGTGTGAAAACGATGCACCCAGGATAAAATTACTATACCAAAATAGGTCGGAAACATTTTAAAAGAGTAACGGTGGAGTTTCTTGCCCATTCTTCTCCATACGAAACTACATTTTGGAAAGGGCGACTAGAATCAATTCTATTTTAATGTAAATGTTGACGTTCAAAAGTGCCTTTTAAGTGCCTATTTGAAATAAATGCTTTGATTTTGACGATTTCCCACCATCAAAAAAAAACCTTACACGCATGACTTAAATTGGTTTGTCTAAAATGACTGACTGATAGATGACTGACGGTACTATTTGACACCTGCGCACATTGCGCCCTATTTATGCGGACGTTTTTGAGACGCTGATTGTGTATCTTGGGTATTTTTTGTTTATCAATAACTAAAAGTAGTAAAACAGTTATAATTAATATTCTTATTTTTTTACAGAATATGGGCACATTAGAAGAGCTAGCCATGCCGCAGAACGGTATCTACCACATCGGTATATCTGCGTTGTCAGAGGCGTTCAAACACAACGGTCAACTAGCGAGACTCAACTTGAATGACAACACTGTTGGCGCTAAGGGGGCCCAGGCTATAGCTGCTGCATTGCCCAAGTATGTACAAAAACTACTTCATTGTTGCCCACACCTTCAAAGTCAAAGCATATTTCAAATACGCACTTAAAAGGCACTTTCGTCAACATTTACATTAAAATAGAATTGATTCTAGTCGCCCCTTGAAAAATGTAGTTTCGTATGGAGAAGAATGGGCAAGAAACTCCACCGTTACTCTTTTTAAATGTTTTAAATACAATATAAGTAAAGTATATGAAGTAAAAAAAGGGGAAAAGCTCACTGGGCATCAAAGAATTCTTCCGCATTGCTGTCAGTGGCAAAAGTGTTCAAAAGGTTGACAGAGTTGCTACGTTTGAAGGCAATGCTAGATTATTTGACCTAATAAAAACTAAAAAAAAAAACAACCGACTTCCGGAAAACCTTTAAAATACATATCCAAAGTCACCGACACCGAACAAACAAACAAAAAACATGTCGAATTGATAACCTCCTTCGTTTTGAAGTCGGTTTAAAATAGGCCAACCCTCTCGTTACGTGAAGGGATACCAACCGCTTGGCGATTTCCCAAAATACCCAATTAACACTTTATTTATTTATAATCAGCCTATAATGTTCCCACGGCTGGGAAGAGGCCTCCACTTTATGAGAGGGAGTGGGCCGTAATCCACCACACGGGTCCAGTGTGAGTTAGTGGATGTCACATATCGAACTTTTGGTTCTAGGACATGCCGGTTTCCTCACGATGTTTTCCTTCACCGTTTTGAGACCAGTGGTGATGAAATAATTTACACTAAGTAAATTAAAAAATCATTTGTTAAACAGGGTATTACACCCATTTTTGGAAAGTGTCTTAATTAGATTCTAAAATGCTAATAAACCACTAAAAAAAACACAACATTTTTATTGAATTGATTGATCGATTTATTTAAAATTTTAATTTTCATATTTCGCGCGTAATTTGACGAAAACCCTGGACGCAGTGGACGCCATATTGCTCTGTGGTTATGACGTCAGTTTGCTGTGTAAGCAAATGCGCTGATATTTTGTATGATAAAAGTTTATAATTCAAAAAAAAAATATTAGTCTACTTATCGTTGGTTTGTCGTTCCCTGAATGTAAGATATTATTTCATAAAAACTAATTTGGTTACGAAAATAATAAAAGTACAAAGTTGTTAAGTTGATTAGTTTAAACAGCGGTATGACGTAATAACATGGCGGCTACTATTTCATGGTGTTCAAAAACCGATGAAAAAGAAACAGAAATCTTTGAATTTAATTTAATAAAATATTTTGTTATTTCATGAACTAAAACCAACATTTTCCGGTTGCTGCTACCGATTGTGCCTAATCTACTATCTCAATAATATAATTTTAGATTTTTTCTCATATAAAGTAATATACCCTATTCTCAATGCTCGGTCCAACACCGAGAGGTCAAAATCCATTGCGCAAAACATCCCACCGAGATTTTATTACGTCTGGTAAACGTCGACCTATTGGGCTATTTGATGGTGTGCATGAATTCCGTGACATTGAGTCTCGGGGCCATTTGGCTATAACTTAGATTCGTATATTAACGGGTCACTAGTCTCGGGCTCGAACTCACTGGTGGGCCTGGCTAAAAAGCACGCTGTCTCACCAGGCGTCGTGTCCGACAGAGATAGTATCAGTGATGAGCAGTTAGACGCTAGTCTACACGCACAACGTTATTGAGTGAGATGCAGGATCATTTATAGTAAAACAGCCGCGTAAAAAATTAAGAAAAGTATTTCGACAGATCGGGTTTTAATGAATAAACTAATGCATAAATCAATGACCAATAAAGTTTATTGAACTTTTCGATATTTGTGCTTTGTCGGTACCGACTTGGTTTTGGAGATTTTACACTTCTTTTATTACTTAAACACGCCCAAAGTTAGTATAAAAAAAAAACTAATCTTTGTTGGCTCGTAACTTTTTAATGGCTTTTATTTTAGTATTCTGTTTTCGTACAGAATCCTACTTTAATGAATAAATAACTTACCAACAATATTTTCCATTCATTACAGCTTGAAAAATCTGAAGAGCATCAACTTCGGTGACTGTCTGCTCAAAAGTAAAGGCGCCAGTGCGCTCGCGAAGGCTTTCAAAGATAGCTCAGTACTTTTGGAGGTAAGCTATGATATTTTTGATCGACTATAAAAAGAAAGAAAAAGTATTTATTGTGACTTACACATGAAGATCACGTAAGTACAGTGCAATTATTTTCTTAATGTCCCTCGGCAAACTTCGTGTTTCGTCAGTCGTTGGATTTGTATCAGTTGCCCTCTGCACTTGGTGCAGACCGGACGCTCTGAATCGACTTGGAAGTATACAGGAAAAGTTTTTATTCAGTTCGCAAACTTTAACCATGAATTCAGCATGCCATTCCAGACCACCCAGCGAAGAAATGTTTAGTCAGTTTTACAAAAAAATCAGCTGTTTCATAGAAAAGTGCAATACCTACGCGGTCAAAATGTATGGAACAGCTGTTTTTTCTTTTTTGTATAACCGACGAAAAATTTCTGCGCTGGCGGGTCTAGAATGATATGCTGAATTCATGGTTACGGTTTGCGCACTGAATAAAAACTTTTTCTGCATCGAGTTGTTAATAGTTCAGTACAACTATTTTCTTAATGTCCCTCAGGAATCATCGCATTTCCGAACACAAACGAGCTTTCCTCCCGTTTTTAAAATAAATTACATTAAGATAAAAGAGTATTCACAACTCTATAATACTTCTAAGTCGATTGAGAGCGTCGTAAAGAAGTTATATCGCGAGCGGACGAGATGCGATACTATGGGATATATTTTTAACCGACTTCAAAAAGGAGTAGGTTATCAATTCGTCGGATCCTTTTTTTTTATTTATTTTTATGTATGTTCCCCGATTACTCGAAGATGGCTGGACCGATTTGGATTTTGTTTTTTTTTTGTTTGAAAGGGTATACTTCCCAGGTGGTCCCATGATCATCAAGTCGGGATCTGATGATGGGATCCTGGAGAAATAGAGAGAACTCTTCAAATTTTATAGGCACCCAAAGCGATTTAGGTATTTTTTGGAAGAGTACTTTCTCGTAGTGATTTCATTTCAATTTGGTGAAGATTTGATGAAGAAATTTGGAGATAGGCAACGGAACTCCTCAATAAATGATAGCAAATGGATTGGGATTGCTGAAATCTCATCTCTATCTATTGCTTACACCAGTTCATAACATAACATCACGCCGGTACGCTGTGAAGGGGTAAGCACACGTGAACCACTAAAAAGTGAAAAATAAAAACTTTTTCCAAAAAAAAAAAACAACCGACTTCCAAAAAAACACTACAAAGTGAAAAATAACTTTAATTTCGGAAGGCGGTGGCAAAAAATTCAAATACAGCACCAAAGACACCGACTTCCGAAATTAAAGTTATTTTTCACTTTGTAGTGTTTTTTTGGAAGTCGGTTTTTTTATTTTTTTTATTTATTTATTTAATTAATAGTACACATACATTATTTTACTTTAGTTTGGTGCCAACATAAACTCATTAGAGTTTTACCGTGCACCAAGGTCATCGACTACATAATATTACTTAAAACCACTTAAGTAGGTTGTAGCGGACGTTGCAGATACGACCAGTACCCGCACAGCCCTGGGACTTCTCCCAATGATTTAGACGTGCGTTCCCTACTCGCTGAATCCTAATGGTTCTTGCTGGTGACACACGCTACCACGCACCCCTGAATGCGTCAATTAGGTACGGCTACCCAAAAGGACCTCGGGGCTACGGAGACTTCTTATAGAAACAGAAATAAAACACTTCTTGAATTTTTCTAGTCTTGTCCATAGATTTCGGCTTGTGTTTTCTTCCTTGTTGTTGCCTCTTCGGTGGCTGAGCTGCGACTGACTAGTGCCGTTTTTTTTTTTTTTTTTTTTTTTTTTGTTGGGCATCTCGCAGTTGGCCTTGAGAGGCCGTGACTGCTCAACCGGGCTTTCCTGGGGCTGCCATTAAGAAGTTAATCTTAACGCCTCCAGCCAGGGCTTACAAACTAAAATTTACAAACTAAGCGACTGCACGCTGAGGGCACCCCCTGTGGGGTACGAACCTCGGCTCAGGGCGTCACTGATAGGGGGACAGCTATCTCTATTGGGGACAGGCTGGATCGAAAAATTGGCATTATTATTAGGTGGGGAATTTAAAGCTACTGGCTCAGCTGCGGCGCGGGCTGGCGCTTCAACGAGCAAGGGTCGGTCGGGTGACTAGTGCCGGCAAATAGCGCTCCTTTTATACACGGCCGGCTAGGCCATTCTTTACCTTATAGAGGCACGCGATTTTTGGACCAATTTTTCGTTTAATTTTCTCTAAGCCGAAATCTTTGGACCCCCTTTTTATTTATTATTCCTTATGCAATCTTTACAAATTATACATATTTAAAAAGCTTATGTAATTCTTAATCATATACCGTAACAATATTTAACCTATCTTTATACAATAAAAAGTTTCTAGAACAAAAACCTTAAAAATATGACTTAGCAATTATTTCACTTTACGAAATCCTTAATATCTTTGGAACCCGTGGTTGGATTCTTACAATTCTAACGGCAAAAATGGTTTTATGTATCTATCTTTCTATTGGAACAAAAATAATTAAAATCCGTCCATAAACAAAAAACCTCATTTTCAAACTACGTAATTATGTTACGTAGTTTGTGTTTCCTTACATTTTTCGTAAATATTCATTGAAATTTTACTTTAAACTTTCATATTAGGTTCTAATATCATCGTTAGAGTTAAACTATAATGAAATTAATTAATAGAAAACAGTATCAATTAAAATTGAGTTAAATCTCTTAACTTACACTAAATCTTATAGAATTTGGTTAAACTTACAACTAGTATTACATGGCGCTCTCTGCGCTACTTGCAACCATGTACCCAGATAGGGTCTCGTCGCCGACAGTCTCCCCCTCGTGCGTTGCACCATCTTCTTGACTCGGCGATACTCCCGGCACCAACAGCACCACTCTCGAACTGGGTCTTCGTAGCACGCCTCCTCGAGTTTCGACATCGATGATCCTAATCCGCCCATCTGGCCCAGGATACACTTGCTGGATTCTGCCGCGTGGCCAGGTGCATCTTGGTAGACTGTTGTCGACGATCAGCACGATGTCTCCGACTCTTAGATCTGTGGCGCTGATTCTTCCGCTGGTCTTCCTTGGTAGTAGAGTGGGTAAGTATTCTCGCGGCCAGCGTTGCCAAAAGTGATCAGCCAGTCGTTGCGTGGCCTTCCAGGTCGGCCTGCCTATCAGCTCGCTGTCTGTGAAGCTTCCGATTCTTGCTGCGCCACACGATCGTCCGATGAGGAAGTGATTTGGAGTCAGCGCTTCTTCCTCAGGATTCTCGGAGATGTGAGTGAGAGGTCGAGAGTTGACTATGTGTTCGGCCTCTAAGAGAAGGGTGTGGAGTACTTCCTCACGTGGATGCCTTTCCTTGAGTGTTGTATCTAATGCGATTTTTATGGATCGCACCATACGTTCCCATGCACCGCCCATGTTTGGTGCGCCAGGGGGAATGAATTTCCACTGCACGCTGATCTTCTCAGCTTCTGTGACGAGGTCTTCTTGTTTCATGTTCTCTAGCGCTTCTTTTAGTTCCTTATTCGCGCCGACAAAATTAGTTCCATTGTCAGTGTAGACGGTCTTTGGCATTCCTCTTCTTGCTGCGAATCTCCGTAGGGCCATGATCATGCTGTCGGTCGAGAGCGAAGGAGTGATCTCAATGTGAACTGCTCTAGTTGTTAAGCATGTGAACAGGGCTCCCCATCGCTTCTCGTGACGTCTTGCTACGGTGATTGTCATAGGGCCGAAGTAGTCTATGCCAGTGCACGTAAAAGGAGGGTTACTGTGCATCAACCTTTCCGCAGGTAAGTTGCCCGTCGGTAGTTCTTGCGGCCTTGCTTTCTTCGTCTTGCACCACTGACATTGATGTTGAACTGCCTTTATTGCTGACCTCAATCCTAATATCCAGAAACGTTGTCGCACTTCGTTCATAACTGTTGCGTGATTCCCATGATTAAAACGACTGTGGTATTCTTCTAAAATCAGTCGTGTAGTCTTGTCCTTACTATCGAGCACGATAGGTCGCTTGTATTCTCTGGTTACGCCCTGTATCGCGTCGATTCTTCCTTTCAGCCGTAGGAGACCGTCTTCCTGTGCTATGTCGAGCTTCTTTAACTTGCTGTCTCTTTCCAATTGTTTCCCTTGCTGCAGACACCTAATGTCTTCTTTGAAACTCCTTTCTTGACTGCTTCTTAGCAGTATAACTTCAGCTTGCTTTAGTAGCTCCACGTCCAACGGTATGTAGTTCCTTTCTGGCGTTCTCGAAGACTGATGTCTCTTATCGACGACTTTCGTCTTCTTTCCTTTCATGATTTTCCAGGTGGGATCTTCTTGGTTGACGTTGACTTTCTCCTTTGTTCTGCAGAGATGTATGAATTGTAACACTCTCGCTGTGGCTCGCCAAAGTCGCTTCCATGACGAGAACCTCTCAGGATCCGGTGAGGGATGCGTGTTGCGTGCTGCACTTACGATGTCTGCTGTCTTTTCTTCTCCGGTGGTTTCCTTCTTGAAAGTTCTGGCCGCAGGCCATTGAGCTTCTTCTTTTCTCAGGAAATCGGGTCCGGTGTACCATCGGTGATTGCAGTCGAAGTATTCTGGTACGTCGCGTGTTGCATCATCTGCTGGATTCTGTGCTGTAGGCACCCATCTCCAATCTTGAGGTTTGGTGAGATCTTCTATCTCAGCCAAGCGGTGAGCCACGAACGTTTTGAAAGTTCTGGGGTCTGTCTTAATCCAGGAAAGTACGATGCTAGAGTCCGTCCAAAATGTCTTCTTGATCACTTTCAGGTCCATTTCTTCTTCTACGGAATGTGCCAATCTGCTTCCTAGGAGGGCCGCCTGTAACTCGAGTCTTGGGATGGATACCGGTTTCAGCGGAGTGACTCTCACTTTTGCTGCTACTAAACTGACGTGGTAGGTTCCATTTTGATCTTCCGTTCTCCAATAGACTGTGGCTGCATACGCCATCTCACTTGCATCTGTGAACGTGTGCAGCTCCCCCTCGGTGCTATGTGGCGCCAGACATCTCGGAATCTGAAGGTCTTGGAGCAGCTTCATTTTTTCCAAGTAAGTTTTCCATGTCTCGTACTCTTTGTCTTCTATTTCGTCATCCCAACCGACGCCGCTCCGCCATACGTTCTGGAGTAGCGTCTTGCCCTGAACGAGAACTGGTGATGCTAGTCCCAATGGGTCGAAGGTTGACATAACGGCGCTGGTGACTTCTCTTTTCGTAGGCACCTTAAGTCCTGCGGCTATTTCTTCTGGCGTGTTCCGTAGGTTTGCCCTGAAGCCGATGGAGTCCCTTTCAGTGAACCAGCGTAGTCCCAACGTCTTTTCTTCTTTTTCGCCAAGGTCTACTTCTGTTCTTTCGGTTGTTTCTGTGTTTACTTCTTGCAGCAGCTTGGGTTGGTTTGCTGCCCATCCCCTGAGTTCGAAGCCCGCCTTCTTGTGTATGAAGTCCACCTGAGCTGTTACTCTTCTAAATTCTTCTTCTGAGTGAAAGCTGTGTAGGTAGTCGTCCATGTAGTGGTTCAGCTCGATCGCCCTTGCGGCCTCTGGATACTGTTCCTTGTAGTCCGCTGCGTTCCGGTTTTTGACGTAAATTGCTGTGCTGGGGGATGACGTCGCGCCGAAGATGACTGATGTCATCCGGTACTCCTTTGGTGTCACGTCACGATTATTCCCGCGCCAAAGAAATCGCAGACTGTCTCTGTCTTCTGGTCTGATGCGAACTTGTAGGAACATTTCCTTGATGTCAGCTGCCACCGCTAGAGGCCCTTAATCTTAACAGTACTCCGAAGAGCGATTGTAGTAGGTCTGGTCCCGGCAGAAGAGCGTCATTGAGGCTTCTTCCCTTTGACTTGGCTGCAGCGTCGAAGACGATCCTTATCTTTTTCTTTAGGGGATGAATCACGGAGAAGTGAGGGAGGTACCATTTCTTCTTGGGGTCTTCTTGTCCCTTGGGTGCTTCCTCCGCATACTTGCTGTCGATTAGATGCTGAATCTGCCTGTTGTATTCTGCCTTCAGCTGAGGATCCTTGTCTATCTTCTTTTCAATGTTGATCAATCTGTTCTTGGCAGAAGCGTAGCTTTCCGGCATCTGTTCTTCTTCGTTTTTCCACAGAAGTCCAGCTTCGAATCGACCATCTTCAAGTCTTCTGCAGGTTTTTTCTAAAATGGTGAGTGCTCTTCCTTCTGAGTCTGTAGTGGGTCTTCTTGGTAGCACACCGAGTGCTTCGATCGCGAAATGATCCTTGATGGCTTGATGCATCTCTTCTTCAGGTGTGTTGACGTGAAGACATGTGTTCAGAAAGTGTACTGGTCTTGTACTGCCGCTGTCTGATCCGTGGAGCACCCAACCAAGTCCTGTTCTCGAAGCGACTGGTTCCCCTGGTTTTCCTCTTCTTACTTCTTGAGTCACTATCAGCTCCCAGTTATCTTGACCAATGAGCAGCTGTGGTGATTCCCCTTCATAATATAGAGAGTTAGCGATTTTCTTCAAGTGTTGACAATCTTCAATTCTTTTTCTGTCTAGGAACTGTGGTGCAAGCTTCAACTCGTCGATGGTCCGGACTCTTCTTAGTGTCTTCTTGGTTCCACAATGGACTCCTTTCACCTTAAGGTCCATCATCTGAGAATCTTTTTTCGTAATCAGCCTGCCTCCTACTGTCTCGATGACTAGTTCCTCCTTACTCCCTTGAGCGCCGACTTCTCTTGCCACCTTCTCATCCAGAAGTGACACTGTAGACCCTTCATCCATAAGGGCTAATATTTTCTTTGACCCTTTGGATCCGAAGACTTCTACTGGAACTATCTTCAGGTATGCCCTTGCGTTATTCACCGCGTTCACCGATGCCGTGACACTTGATCCTTCTTGTGGTGTCTCCTTTTTATTCCCCGAGGTCCTATCTTCTGATTCGACATGCAGCAGATGATGGTGCCACCTTTTGCATTCTTTGCAGGGTGGTTTCCTGCAGCTCTCCTTTCGGTGTCTCCCTTGCAGACATTTGAAGCAGACATGACTCTTCTTGACCATTGCCCACCGATCTTGTACCGACGCCTTCTGGAACTTCTGACATTCGACGAGAAAGTGTTCGCCCTCACACATGGGGCAAGTCTTCTCTGATTGTCTTGAATCCTTCTCTCTGAAGTCCTTTTCTTTCGTTGAATGCGCCGCTTGTCGATGAGTCCTCTTGAGCCCGATCTTCTCTTCTGGAATTGCGAAGGCTCCACATTTGTCCGCTTCTTTGTTCAGGAAATTGGAGACGAGCGTTAGATCGGAGAATTCGCCTTCTACTTGTGCCGCAGTGAAGTCGTACCATCGGAACTTGAGAATTGTCGGCATCTTGTCTATTATTTGTTTCACTATCTCTGGTGAATGCAGGTACTGTGGTTTCTTCAATCCTTTTATCGCCGCTACGCTGTTGTTGATTTGGCTTGCGAAGATGCATATGTCTCTTGGGTTTTCTGAAATCTTCGGTAAGCTTTTGACCTTGTCGAGCTCTGCTAGAACCAGTGCATCAGGTCTTCCATATCTTCTTCTGAGGGCCTGCATCACTTCCAATGGAGAGGCTTCTGAGTATAGTAGACTCTTGATAGTTTCTCTTGCGTTGCCCTTCAGTGCTCGTCTTAATCGAGCCATATTCTGTACGTCGTTGAACATCGGTGCTGTATCCTCGTAGACAACCTTGAACGCCAACCACTCGCTGCTGTTGCCGTCGAAGTAGGGTAACTCGTGAATGTACTTCGGCTGCGTTGCTTGGTCTCTTCGTGTGGTAAGGGCTTCCTTCAATGCTGTAGTCAGCGCTTGAATCTCGATCGTAGCTCCATTCGTTGAGGAGTGCTCTTCAGGCTTCACCCTCTTCTGGGCTTCTGAAGGGTGCTGACCTCGTGGCTCTGGTTGTTCCATGTTGTCATCTTCTAATATGGATGTTCGGATCCAGTTCTGCACCTGTGCTGTTCTGTCTTCCAGGTCTTCATCCACGGAGTCTTCATCTTCACACTGTGCCAGCTCCAATCTGACACGGGCTAGTTTGGCCGCAGCCTCTGCTTGCTTCAACTCCAAACGGGCTACCTCTTCTCTGGCTTCCAGCTCGCGTCTTCTGGCCGATGAACTCGTGGTCTTCGTGGACCTGGCTCGCCGACTGACCCCCTTTGGTTTTAGTGTCGTGGCGGGACCATGAGCACTCTTTTCCGGGGCATCTTCTGGGGTCTTCTTAGTCGACTCCTTCTGTGCGGCGCCTTTCTTCTGATCAGCCGTTGTGGTCGCAGTCGTGACCGTTGCTTCAGTAGTTTCCGTAGTCGTGGTTTCTTCCGTAGTTGCTGTACCCGAAGAAGTATTTGTGCCCGACGTGGTTGCAGTTCCCGATGACGCTGACGTGACCCCTTCTGATCCTGTAGCTTCTTCTGTCGCGGCCTTCTCGGAAGGACGGGACGTAGGACGTGAGGGAGCATCCTTCTGCGACCTGGTAACCGGCATCTTGCTGTATTCTGAATCTTCTTAATCTTCTGGGCTCTTCTGACTTCTTATTTCGGCAGGGATATCCGGCTCGAAGGACCAACTGTAGCGGACGTTGCAGATACGACCAGTACCCGCACAGCCCTGGGACTTCTCCCAATGTTTTAGACGTGCGTTCCCTACTCGCTGAATCCTAATGGTTCTTGCTGGTGACACACGCTACCACGCACCCCTGAATGCGTCAATTAGGTACGGCTACCCAAAAGGACCTCGGGGCTACGGAGACTTCTTATAGAAACAGAAATAAAACACTTCTTGAATTTTTCTAGTCTTGTCCATAGATTTCGGCTTGTGTTTTCTTCCTTGTTGTTGCCTCTTCGGTGGCTGAGCTGCGACTGACTAGTGCCGGCAAATAGCGCTCCTTTTATACACGGCCGGCTAGGCCATTCTTTACCTTATAGAGGCACGCGATTTTTGGACCAATTTTTCGTTTAATTTTCTCTAAGCCGAAATCTTTGGACCCCCTTTTTATTTATTATTCCTTATGCAATCTTTACAAATTATACATATTTAAAAAGCTTATGTAATTCTTAATCATATACCGTAACAATATTTAACCTATCTTTATACAATAAAAAGTTTCTAGAACAAAAACCTTAAAAATATGACTTAGCAATTATTTCACTTTACGAAATCCTTAATATCTTTGGAACCCGTGGTTGGATTCTTACAATTCTAACGGCAAAAATGGTTTTATGTATCTATCTTTCTATTGGAACAAAAATAATTAAAATCCGTCCATAAACAAAAAACCTCATTTTCAAACTACGTAATTATGTTACGTAGTTTGTGTTTCCTTACATTTTTCGTAAATATTCATTGAAATTTTACTTTAAACTTTCATATTAGGTTCTAATATCATCGTTAGAGTTAAACTATAATGAAATTAATTAATAGAAAACAGTATCAATTAAAATTGAGTTAAATCTCTTAACTTACACTAAATCTTATAGAATTTGGTTAAACTTACAACTAGTATTACATGGCGCTCTCTGCGCTACTTGCAACCATGTACCCAGATAGGGTCTCGTCGCCGACATAGGTAGTTAGCCTACAAACAAACGAAAAATAAAATTACTTCGGGTATAAAATAAATAATATCTACATAACGCGAGACGTCGACCATCGGTGACCAATCTGACCGCCCATCGTTAGAACAAAAGTGGTGGTGGAATGTTTTAAAATTGCTACAGGCTGCTCCAGATATTTTAAATTTGTGTATGATAATTATTGTTAAGGATTATTTTTGTTTTAAACTATTTATCTATAATTAAAGTTTTGTAAATTTTTATTAAGTAATTAATGTTTTATTATTTTCTAAAAAAAAAAGTTCAATGAGGTCGTTTTGGGGGGACTGTCTTATGTAACTTTGACGTTCAAAAAGTGATGACTCTCAGTCTAGTTTGAACCTCTATAGCACTTCCTGTGATTCTTGGTAGGTGAATTAATAGTATATTTCTGTCTGTTCGCAGTCTCTAGACCTAAGTCACAATGAGATTGGTCGCGACGCTTGCATGGAGGTTGTGGAAGCCATCACGGCGCTACCAGGCAGCTATGACAGGCTCAGCAGGGTCGTTCTAGCTGGTAAGTGATGCTTTTTTATTATTTTTAACCGACTTCAAAAACGAGGAGGTTCTCAATTCGTCTGTATTTTTTTTTTGTATATTTGTTCCACGGTATCTTCGGCAATTCTGGATTGATTTCGAAAATACTTTTTTAATAGTTAGATAAACGGGGGCGTACCAATAGAAAATGGCGCCTAGGGCACTCATCATATTTGCGCCCCTTCGTAAATTATCTTCTCTGTCTACACTGAGCAAACCTAGGTCGCAAAACCTTTCTTGACCAATAGGGTATTTTCCAATTTATTAATAACTATTTTAAATTGAAGATTGGGACGATATATTTAACAGAAAAATAAGAACAAATTTATTTATGTCAATTATCTCAATTGAAAACAAATTAGTTTTTCGTTGTTTTGAATTTACCGCCAAAACGCTCCTTACGATGACTTTTTATCACGTGACATCGTGACGTCAGCATTGTGTAAACAGCACCAGTACAAATACTTAGTTTGGCGCAGTTTTAGAAGTATTTGTACACAGAGGCACCGCACACCAGTACACTTTCTATCCATTAAAAATTTTGTTAATTGTAAACTCGACATTCACTTGTTTACTTATCACGTGTAGTCACGTGATAAAGAAGTCATCGTAAGGAGCGTTTTGGCGGTAAATCCAAAACAACGAAAAATAAATTTGATTTAAATCATTTTTAACTGTGAAAATTGATATAAATCAATTTACTTTTATTTTTCTGTTACATATTTTGTCACAATCTTCAAATCAGAATAGTTTTTAATAAATTGGAAAATATCAAAATACCCTATTCGTCTGTATTTTTTTTTTTTTGTATATTTGTTCCGCGGTATCTTCGGCAATTGTGGATTGATTTCAAAAATACTTTTTTTTAATAGTTAGGGTATGCCTCAGGGGTAGTCCCTAGAAAATGAAATAATGAATGAATAGAAAATGGCGCCTAGGGCACGCATCACATTTGCGCCTCTTCGTAAATTATCTTCTCTGTTTGCACTGAGCAAAGCTAGGTCGCAAAACCTTTCTTGACCAATAGGGTATTTTCCAATTTATGAAAAAAACTATTTTAAATTGAAGATTGGGACGAGTTATTTGACAGAAAAATAAAAATTAATTGAATTAAATCCATTTGCTCAATTAAAAACGATTTAAATCAAATTTATTTTTCGTTGTTTTGAAATTACCTCCAAAACGCTCCTTACGATGACTTTTTGTATCACGTGACCACACGTGACGTCAGATTTATATAAACGGCACCGGTAAAAATACTTTGTGTGGCGCAGTTTTAGAATAATTTGTGCGCAGAGGCACCGCACACCAGTAATGCCACTTTCTATCCATTAATTTTTATTTTTAAATATAAACTCGACATTCACTTGTTTACAATTACTTTAGTTTATACAAAGTTGACGTCACGATGTCACGTGATAAAAAAGTCATCTTATGGAGTGTTTGGCGGTAAATTCAAAACAACGAAAAATATGTGAATTATATTAAAAATATTCTTATAATTATTTATCTTTTTCAGGTAACAGTCTTGGTGGAGCTAATAATAAAAAGACGATGCGGGACAAACTCGGTGCTTCAGCCGAGCTCAGTGATGGTGAGGGAAGCGAGGACGAATGTAAGTATTAATTCCTTAACTGTCATTTAAAAAAAAAATACATAAAACATCGAAGCGAAGCAACTATTTTTTAACCGACTTCAAAAAAGGATGAGGTTCTCAATTCGTTTTTTTTTTGTGTTTGTTACCGCAGAACTCCGTCAAATATAAACCGATTTGAGAAAAATCTTCTTTGGTTTGAAAGAGTATACTTGCAGTGTGGTCCCATATACATTTGGTCAAGTTCTGATTAGTGGTTTTTGAGTTAGCGTATTTTTCCACTTAATTTTTGTTGATGATGTCATAATAAATCTGTTTGGAAATCCTCATGGATGTGAGCCCCTCCGTCTTCCTCGGGGCGCACGGAGGGGTCTCACATCCATGAGGATTTTTACTGACTAAAACCCTGTGTTCCCTCGCACCTAGGCTACGGGGACAGCCGATAACCTCCTAGGTTGTCAATGTACTAATGACACGTAAAATTGACTTTGGCGAGTCACGGCTGGCGTAAAATCCACTAACTTCCTCAAGTTTACTTACTATATCAGCACCTTGCCAATAATCTGATGGACAAACAGCCAAAGACAACATTTCAAAGATAAAAGAGAAGAGCACCATAGGATCTCATATCGACATAAGATGCCGTAATAAATAATTATATGGGCATATCAATGGATATCGCTCCATACACGACCTAATTAATCTTTTGAACGCCAGAGCGTAAACAAATCGGCCTCCCACGCCAAGCCACAAATTCGGCGCTATTCTATTTTGTAGGTATTTCCAACAAAAAAGAATAGAGATTCCAGAATTTTATTGATAACCAATTAATCATTGCTTTTCGTCCCCTATTTTTTAAATAAAATAATACTCGTAACATCATTCTTTTATTTAATTTGACCTAAAAAAAAAAATATTTATTGTCGGCTATACCCGACGGCGGCGGTCAAAAGGCTAGATACTTGATCTCAGTTAAATGTCGAATCGACTGATCGCAGAACAAGAGAAAAAATAAATAATAGTTTAAAAAAACTAAAAAACACGCTTTAAAAACCAAACTAAAAAAAGGAGAAACTAATTTAATTCAATTTAAAAGCGTGGGGTGCTTTTTGAGGTATTTTTATAATCAATTAATGTCAAACACCCCACGCTTTTTAATTGAATTAAATTATTTTCTCCTTTTTTAGTTTGGTTTTTAAAGCGTGTTTTTTAGTTTTTTTAAACTATTATTTATTTTCTATTTTTTAGTTCTGCTAACTACAAAAACGTGTTTTTTTTTCTCATATTTTTTTTA
The DNA here is from genome assembly GCA_947359405.1 of Antitype chi. Classification (NCBI taxonomy): domain Eukaryota; kingdom Metazoa; phylum Arthropoda; class Insecta; order Lepidoptera; family Noctuidae; genus Antitype; species Antitype chi. The sequence continues at coordinate 2,244,606 of OX375837.1, forward strand.
AATTATTGTATTGTCATCGGTCCTCGACAAGTTTACAAAGTTTCAATGAAATCTGACCGTTTAAAGTGGGTCAAAATCGCGCTCAAAGGAGTCGGTTACATACAAACAAACAAACATACATGTGAAGCTAATATAAAGCGTGTAAAAAAACTAAATCAGCCTATAACGTTCCCACTGCTAAGAGACAATTTTTCCAACACCCACCACGCGGACCCAGTGCGGTTTGGTAGATGTCACATGTCTTCGAGTTTTGGGTTCTAGAACATTTCCTCACAATGTTTTCTTTCACCATTTTGAGAACAGTGCTGATGGAATTATTTACTCGAAGTAATGGACCTGCTTGGGTTCAAACATACGACCTAGAACTTGTTAGTCGGGGCTGTTACCCCTCGGCCACCACTGCTCTCATGAGTGGCAAAGTCCACACGAGCTTCCTCAAGTTTGTGTAACAAAATCTTTTTTTCTCCAGACGTAACAGACTCTGAAGAAGACAACTCAAACTCAGAAGAAGAACAGGAAGAGAACGACGGACAGAACTCCGAAGACAGCGCCACAGAAGACGCACAGCATTTCGACACAGTGACAGAGTTCCCTCAAGACATTACGTTGGATACATCAGGTATTTATTCAAAATCAAAATCAAAAGTCATTTATTCAAACTAGGCTGAGAGTCAGCTCTTTTTGAACATCATAATTACATAAGACAGTCCCCCCAAAACGCCCGCCCTTCACCACTTCCTAGTGCTTTAGCTGGGAAGAATAAGTAGCGCAACAAACTCCCCAGCAGCACAGCTGTCTGTTAAGTTAGAAAAAATTACGAAACACAAAAAAAAACCCATTAAATTTGCCATATGTCAAATACCATCAAAACATTGAAAACTAAAAATAATAATTTAAAAAAAAACGACCTCCAGACATAAATGCAATTCTGCATTATAAATATAGCTATAACTTAAAGTAACAAAAGTTAAACTAGGACCTCTGGACTAGAATTAATAAAAACTTAATACAATTAACAAAAACAAAACCATGGTCAGCAAGACGACCAGTCACCACGAGCAGTTAATCACTACCTATTGCCAGGGGCTTCACCCGCATGGAGGTCGAAAATTATCCCACGGTAACGTACTACCGAGATAAAAACTATCCTATGTGTTAATCCAGGTTATCATCTATCTGTGTGCCAAATTTCGTACAAATCCGAGAGCAAAAACCGTGAGAACAAAAAAAAAAATATATGAAAGTCATTTATTCAAAGTGGGCTGTGCGAGTCAGCACTAAAGTAACTGAGTAAAAATGACATAAGGCAGTTCCCCGGCACGCCCCCATTCACCACTTCCTAGTGCTTTACCTGGGAAGACGGTGCAGCAAACTGTCTAGGAACACAGCCGTATGTTCAGTTAGAAGAACTTGATTCTATACAATAGTAAGTAATTAACATATTGGTTTCAGGAGTAGAAGAAGTGGAAACAGACGTGGGAAGGTTCTTAGCGCAGCCAACAGTTGAAAACCTGAACAGACTGGGAGCCAACGCGGCTGATGTCATAGATGTACACTTGCAGGTAAGCAGTGTTAGTCAAGTTAGGGAATCAAGAAATAAAAAAAAAATGTTTCAGACATCAGGGTACACCTGCAGTAGGGTATAACACCCATTTTTGAAAAGTGTCTTAATTTTATTCTCAAATGGTAACAAACCAAAAAAAAAAGTTTAATCGATTAGTGCCATAAAATGCATTTAAATTTAACATTTTCATATTTCGCACGTAATTTGACGTAAACGCTGGACGCAATGGACGCCATATTGCTCTGTGGGTATGACGTCAGTTTGCTGTGTAAACAAATGCACTGATATTTTGTACATATAATAATTGTTTATAATTTTAAAAAATGAGCTATTATTCTACTTATCGTTGGTTTGCTGTCTACCGTTTGATACGTAAACATTATTAACAGGGAGGTTGTTTCATAATTCTAAATCATTATTTATTTTTCTTTGTACCTATTATTTTAATTAATGGTAACAATGTTTTAATAGCGCATAGAGGTATTTTATGTCAGATACATTGAGTTGACCGTCTTTGTAAGACGACTAAAATGTCACGGTATATTTAAGTAGGTAGTCAATAATGAACAAACTACTTTTAGCTGGCTTAGCATGAGAACCGACAAGCGTTTTGTCGTCGGAACAGTTTAGAAAAATGACGTTTCCGTACAGAAAGTTGACAAGCGATTTCTATTCTACAGTAGAGTAGAAATAGAAAGCGTCATGCTAAGCCCGCTAGACTTGAGTCTATTCTGTAACACTTTGTATCGGTGTGATGTTGTGTATGTCATGTTAATGTTAATATTATTCTCCCTCCACCCCTCCAGGCTATCAAGGACCCGACAGTCCTGATCCAGGCGTATGTAGACGCCACATTCTGCGTGGCCGGGCTCTCTGAGCAGTACCCCAAAGCGGGCGAGATAGCGGAGCAGATGTACCCCATACTTGTAAAGCGGGCGGGACAGCAGCATGCCGCTGCGTGGATACTAGCCAACACTGTGCTGTCTGCATTGGGACTTATCAAGGTGAGATAACATAATTTCATTAAAAAAAGATGGCCCATGCTGGCCCAGTGTTCTTTACACGATGGCCCATGCTGGCCCAGTGACCATGTCCACAATAGCCCATGTTGGATCATGTGTGTGATGGTCAATGATGGCCCAATACCCTGGTTTACGATGGCCTATGCTGGCCCAGCACCTATAATCAGTAGGGGCTTGTGGTCCAATAACGGGTCGATGGATCAGGTTAAACTACGCTTGCCGCAGGTGATCTGTAGATGGGTGACCATCTTTACATACACCAAGACCTGGGGGGCTAATCTTTAACTCTACGGGCTCGTCAGAAAATAGTTCGAAACTTCAAAGTGACCCCTACAGCTGATTAATTAAGTTTTTTGGACGGGTAAAACCATATAGGGAGTAGGGACCACTGTCAAATCGTGTAGTAATTCATTCTTAGTTTGGGCCCCAAACTAATCATAGGTCCGTAAGTAATACGGAGTAGAAAACGCCTGTAACTTCGACCGAGATTACGGATTCCGTGCTTAGAGAGTAGGCCCATAAGGCCGTGCCTCGGAAAGCACGTTAAGCCGTTGGTCCCGGCTGTCATTCGTTGATTTTTGACAGCCGTTACAGGTCGTCAGAAGCCGAAAGTCTGACAACCAGTCTTAACAAGGGGTATCGTATTACCCAGTAACTGGGTTGTGGAGGTCAGATAGGCAGTCGCTCCATATAGAATACTCGTCATCAGCTGAGTCCGGTTACACTGGAAACCGACCCAACATTGTTGGAAAAGACTAGACAGATCCAGGGGTGCGGGTTATTCGAAAGAGATACCGCGACCCCTGGCACACAGGCAACTGAAGGAACACGGGTGGGTTTTAGTAAGTAAGCTGTGCAGGGCCTGCATGGAGGACGACGAGACAGCGGCTCATGTGCTATTAAACTGCCCGGTGGTCGCTAAGTACAGAGAAAAATACTTCGGTAACCCAGGTACCCTACGTGAGATTGTAAGCAACACCAAGGCGTTGCTGGCCTTTCTCGAGGAGTTGGGGTGGATCGAATAGCTGATATTCCCACCCGTACGCAAAATACGCGCTTAGACGTGGAGTTGCGGACAACAGCCCGTATTACCTATTAGTAAGTAAAAGTCTGACACGCCCTCCTGCTCCACCCAGAGCGGGAGAAGTTAAAGGCTAGCCAGATGATTAACTTTTATTTTTCTTTTTTTTACAGTCAGAAGACAAGAACCGCAAGATCCGCTGGGCATTAGGCCCCTGCTACACATCCCTCTCCCGGGTCATCGACGCGCCCTACTTCCCACATGCCCTAAGAGATACGATAAAATTCTTTGCGAGCAGTAAGAAGAATTCCCTACCGTTCGCCGCGAACTTGTGCCGGTAGGAAATGAGAAATTAATGGGCCATTAACTTGGTTTGTGAGACGTTAATTTGGTTAATGAGTGATTAACTGTGTTAGAGATAAAATATTTAGGTTTATAGCACCATAAAATGTGTTAGATATAACAGTGATTTGATTCATTTTTAATAATTTCTTGTTGTTATTTTGACAGTGCATATAGGTCAATAGTTCTGGTGGTTCTGACGCAGAATGTCAACTTTGTAAAATGTCAATTTCGCATAATGAAAACTTCTCAAAACGTGAACTTCTCGCAAATTGAATGACGATTGATTGATTTTTGTTGATTGATTGATTTTGTGACGTTTTACATCTACTAACCAAATATGTTTTGTCCTTTTTACACGCTTTATATTAGCTTCACTTGTATGTTTGTTTGTATGTAACCGACTCCTTAGAGCGCGACTTTGACCCACTTTAAACGGTCAGATTTCATTGAAACTTTTTTAGGACCGATGACAATTCAATAATTTAAAAAAAAAATGAAAAAAAGAGGAAAAATCACGTTTTTGTAGTTAGCAGAACTAAAAAATAGAAAATAAATAATAGTTTAAAAATTAAAAAACACGCTTTAAAAACCAAACTAAAAAAGGAGAAAATAATTTAATTCAATTAAAAAGCGTGGGGTGCTTTTTGAGGTATTTTTATAATCAATTAATGTCAAGCACCCCACGCTTTTTAATTGTTTTTTTTTATACTATTATTTTTTAGCATGGGGAACCATGCATGCCACCGCTACAAACACTGATCAATAGTTGTGTAACAGTTTACGATCATTACTTTCTCATACCTTGACATTTGAAAAATCATCGAACGTTACCGATGGAGCCAGAACCTTTAAAAATAGAATACTATTTCAAATGATAACTTTGAGAAGTTGTCATTCTACGAAGTTGACATTATGCGAAATTGGCGTTTTGCATCGTGTTGACATTTTGAGAAGTTGGCATTCTGCGTCAGAACCGTTCTGGTTCGGTTTTTACGTAAATTACGTGGACTATGAAATTAGATACAGATGTTTCTAGAAGGGGTGCAGAAAAAGCTGGAATTAGAAATACTTACATTGAATTTATTTAAATAAAACATTACATTATGTAACTTTAATAACGTTCAAACATAAAATTTAAATGCATAATGGTCGTATTTCAATCACTGGGCGAGCACTAGTGAAATCACTGTTATTATTTGCACTTTTGTGTAATCATATTAGGTACACAGCCATTTTTGGCTTCATTATGTATGGAATTGAATCCTCTTGCAATTCTAAGTATAATAATTTATTTCATTTAACCGTAGGTCACATAAACTTACCAATTATTTAAATAAAAATAAAAACTGTGTATTCATATATTATATTCTATCAATAGAAAATTTAGGATGAAATCACAACTAACTCTATAGTATTTCTATCTCCTGTCATTATGACGCCTCATCATTATCTGCTTAGCTTTTTCCCAACTATCATGGGGTCGGATGCCAGTCTAATCAGATCCAGCCGAATACCAGTATTTTACATCCACAACCCAGTTACTGGGTAACACGATACCTATCACTTGGGCTACGTTCCGGGTTACGATAATATCGATTTTAGCGAGCTCACACCCGTTCCGAATTGGCGTGAGCGCGATAACGATGTCCCGTGGATCGTCATAGATGACGTCTTGATATGCGCCATCTTGCGATAACGCCGATCATGCGTAATACTAATATCACCGTGAGCGCTGTCAAAAATGACAGTTTTGTAGCGGCACTACAGAAAAATACTTCGCAACAATATCTAAAAATACAAAAAGAGAAGTGGCGCCATCTACAATGCCACAGGCGAACTACTCAAGACGCACGTCATAGAAATCCTAGATCGCGCAGTAAAAGTTTACCGCGCGATTTGCATAGGTACAACATCCCGACATCAACCGTCGGGCAGTTGCCCACCAGACACAACACCCGTCTGGTAGGAGGATCCTCCCTTTTCCATAGAGTATGAGCGAACTTTACACCCTGTTCCTCATACCTCTATAGTTGTGTTGTTTTGTTTTGAATCGTATTATATCTTTAGCTAACTTAGATATAGTGCTTCTGGCTAGAGTCGCCACCTAACCAAATAAGAAGACGAAATTTGTGGTGTATATGTTACCGGCCAAACCCGATTTTAGGCCAAACTGGTTTATTAAGCCGGGGCACGCCGATTAAATGGGTTAGGTTGGGTTAGAACTGTGACCAAAAGCGCGCGAGCCGAGCGAGCGAAGCGAGCGGCGCCGCGGCAGCGGCCGGCGAGCGTTACTTCCAAAGGCTGTTAACGAAATGGCTAATTAAGCTAGTTGGCTGCGACATATCACGCGTAGGATAAGTTTGTTTGGCCTAGGACAAACTAGTTTGGCCTGAAATTGGGTTTGGCCGGTAACATATACAACTTGTATATCGTGTAAATAGGTTTAAAAATTGAGTGAGCCCTGTTAGCGCGTTCACGAGCGGTCCGTATTTTTGACAAAAATGACAGTTCTTAGCTGCCATAATCGTGATATCTATCTCGGAACGCAAATTATTGATGTGAGCGCTCACAGCGCTATTTTTCTAATTCGGAATGTGGCCTTGGTTAGACTGGTTGTCAAAACTTTCGGGCTTCTGATGATCCGTAACGATTGTCAAAGATACACAAATGACAGCCGGGACCAAAGGCTTAACGTGCTTTCCGATGCACCAAGGGGTCTTGGTATGTAAATATGTCTACCCATCCCCGGACCAACAGCGGCAAGCGTAGCTTAAGGTGAACCTAGTCCACATTTTTTTGCATACAAACTTCGGGAGTGTTTTACTCCACTGTCTGACATGGCATATCCAAAGTAAAATATGATATCGTTTTGTCTCATTATTAATATTGTCTGTACGGAAACAGAATACTAAAATAAAAACCCATTAAAAAGTTAGGAGCCAACAAAGATTAGTTTTTCTTGCTAATTTTACTTAACTTTGGGCGTATTTAACTAATAAAAGAAGTGTAAAATCTCCAAAACCAAGTCGGTACCGACAAAGTTCAATTATCGAAACGTTCAATAAACTTTATTGGTCATTGATTTATGCATTGGCTTTTTCATATAACCCGATTTTCCAAAGGACTTTTCTTATTTTTTTTTGCGGTGTTTTTACTATAAATGATCCTGCATCTCACTCAATAACGTTGTGCGTGTAGACTAGCGTCTAACTGCTCATCACTGATACTATCTCTGTCGAACACGAGGCCTGGTGAGACAACGTGATTTTTAGCCAGGCCCACCAGTGAGTTCGAGCCCGCGACTAGGTTCCCCTTAACCTAATCGATCGACCTTTGCGGTTGTTATGACTTAGCCACAAGCCCCTTAACAAGTTTCTTCATCAAATATACTTATTTGTATAGTTGATGAATGTCACAGAGGCCCTTGCTATCAAACAATTACCTACCAGCTGTTTGTTAGGGACTAGATTTAAAAAACCTAACCACCATTTGATGAGCGTTGGTTGCTTGGTTAAACCCGAGGTGGTTCTGAATTTCCGGATCATTTCATTTGCTTAATTAAAAGGGCTTTATTGACATTTACGTCCGATTCTAATACATTTGGGTCACTTTTCAAATATCTTGTTTTGAGGTTAAGTTTTCCTTTCGATTATTTCACTCTATTGTACATAATAAATTGTAATTTTTGATGATCATGTTTGTTTGATTCCACATAAACTCTTATTTTTAATACAATTTAAATTACTAACTAAATATACAATTAAAAACAAAAGGACAAGGCGTTGAAGTATTTATCAGTCAGCAGAAAACGTGCCCAGAAGACTGGCAGCATTGACACGTTGAATGGCAATGGCAATGCTAATTCCTTGGCCAAAGAACGATTATTAAATTAAGTATGAATTCTGTTTGCCGACATAACGCGTACTGAGCACATTATTGACGATGTCTTAGTTTTTAGAAACGAAATAATAAAATGTTACAATTTCGTTTATGGTTGTTTTATTTACTGTTGCAATACCAGAATTATTACCCGGCTACAGCGAAGCCAGGGTTATGATTTTGTCTGGTATGTATGTATAATAGGTACCTATGTATCATCTGTACCCTCATAACTTATAAAGATACTGAGGCGCTATTGCGAACCACAAATTAACGGGTAATTCCACTTTGCCCCACCAAGCCCGCCACCCTGGTGTGGCAAAGTGGACTGCCTAAAATTTTGCAGTGGAATATGCCCCACTATTCTGATTTGATGGGGCGGATAACACTAGCATAAACACTTTGTGGATTCTGCCCCACTAGGGTTGGCAGCTCAGGATTTGTGTATGAAGGTTAACATGTATTTTTGAATCATTTGGGTTAGGTTAGGTTAGAACAGTGACCCTTAACGCGCGACGGCGAGCGAGCGAAGCGAGCGGTGCCGCGGCAGCGGCCGCCGAGCGCCATATCCCCTCTATTTTTGGTGAATCATTTGGGTTAGATGAGGCGGTGAATGTCTCGTAAATCCTGAGCTGCCAACCCTAGTGGGGCAGAATCCACAAAGTGTTTATGCTAGTGTTATCCGCCCCATCAAATCAGAATAGTGGGGCATATTCCACTGCAAAATTTTAGGCAGTCCACTTTGCCACACCAGGGTGGCGGGCTTGGTGGGGCAAAGTGGAATTACTCAAATTAACTCACTCATATCTCTCTACACACACACTCACCTACCCACATACGCATGACACACACACAAACCCACTCTCATACACACACATACACCTTCACCTGAATATTGTTTACTTGTTTTATCTTATTTTTAATTTGTATTTTTTTACCTTGCTATGGAAGAGCGGAGTCTCCTAATATAGGCATTGTTTGCTTAAAAGGAGGCTCCAATCACTAACGTGATACTTATATATAGTTACGCAATAAACAATTTTTAATTTAATAAAAAGTTTGTGCCACCTAAACAATACATTCTTACAGTAAGCGATCATAAAGTGGCGTGAGTAACCCCAGCCAGGAAATGTCGAATATTGTCATTTGAGTGTAATAAATAAATACAGAGTGGAGTGTATTAGATTAGATAACGGAAAAGAACTGGAGTCATCAATATAGCTGGCAGAGTAAAGCTGAAGTGGCAGTGGGCCGGCCATGTTTTTCGAAGGACCGATGGCTGGTGGATACCAGAGAATAGGCAGCAGCGTTCTCTATGTATTTTACCACCATACTGCGATCGCCAACTCGCATGTAAAGCGTGGCGATTATGGCAAATACCCCCCGCCCCTTTGGGGGAGGCTTATGTCCAGCAATGGACGTCTTTCGGTTGAAATGATGATGATGATGGCCGGCGGAGCAGACGAGTCCTGGTGTGGGAAGGTACAGATTGGATGCGGAAGGCGGAGGAACGAGTGTTGTGGCGCAGTCTGGGAGAGGCCTATGTCAGCAGTGGACTGCGATAGGCGGAGTTGAATAAGATAATTACTAGATCAGTTTCTGTAATTGTGTCGTAAGATTTTAAAGCAGTGCTAATGTTTTTTTTTTTGTTGACAAAAACAGTTCGGGCTGCGGTTAGGTTACCCTGGCCAGAATTTTGTTTATTAATAGTTGCAAATTTTAGCTACATAATACGTTAGACGAGGTAAATGTATCGATTTAATTTGTATCTTTTATGGTTGCGAAGATATTCAAGATCCTGCTGAAACCTTGGCCTTTAGTGTAGGAAGCAACATGTGTCGTTACTCTTGCCTGTCCATGCCAGTTGCCAACCCATCTTCCTAGCACGGCTGACTGCTGGGGCGGCTGCTGCAGCTGCGGAAAACCTCAAACGGCGCAAGTAATCCAATCTTATCGGAAATGAAATATTTGAGCCGTTTGGGGTTGACACTCTAGAGCCAACGTGGCAATGCTGTGCCAGTCTTTAAGGTCCTTTTCTGTTGATAACGATGCAAACCAATTAGTTAAATAATGCCCTTTAATTATTTTCTTTTATACAGGGTGAAATTGAAAACATGCGACAAACCGAAATGGGAGATTGTACTCATCATTATGAACAACTTTTACTGAGGGACCAAAGATGCAATCGCAAAAAAAAAAGCAGCTGTTCCCTACATTTTGACGAGTTATGCGAACATAAATGTAGGGAACAGATGTTTTTTTTTTCGGGATTGCATCATTGGTCCCTTAGTAAAAGTTGTTCATAATGATGAGTACAATCTCCCATTTCGGTTTGTCGCATGTTTTCAATTTCACCCTGTATAGGTACCTACTTGTACAGACGCCAGCACATCAAGCTACCCCAATCTGTCAAATTTCTTTGATAGATTTTCAACGTTATCACAAAGAAATAAGGTTCATATTCAATTGGGGAAATGGTGGTGGTGTGTGTCTGTACATATTGTTATTTTAAAACTTAGCTTTGAAATTATGTATAAAAATTCATCTACCTAGCCTCTTCCCAACTATATTGAGGTCTGCTACTGATCGCGACGATAGGTCGTGGTGGAGCAAAATTAAAGGTTGAGTGGACTGTATCATGTGTATTATGAGATTAACATGAGATAAATTACAACGGTTAAATGGTCGGTTTAAATGCAAACAAGATATTGAGATACTTTAAGAAGCGTAAGCGCAGCCGTGCGAGGAGGTGTGCAACTGTGCAACAGCTGACTGGTGTGTCTCGGGGGCCCGCGCCCGGCCGTCGGCCGGCTGGCGAGCCGCTGTCCCCGCACCCCTCTTTCACTGCCGCTGGCGCGCGGTGATGTTGAGATGGTGGACTCAACAGCTACCAGTCTAACCGGATGCAGCTTAATACCAGTATTTTACATGGAGCGACTGCCTATCTGACCTCCACAACCCAGTAACTGGGTAACACGATACCTCTTGGTATGACTGGCTGTCAGACTTTGGGGCTTCTGACTACCCGTAACGACTGTCAAAGATCAACGAATGACAGACGGGACCAACGGCTTAACTTGCTTTCCGAGGCACGGAGGGGTCTTAGTATGTAAAGATGGTCACCCATCCACAGACCAACTGAGGCAAGCGTAGCTTAACCTGATCGATCGACCTATCCGCAAGCCCCACTTTTAAATTATGTACATATTTTAAGAAAATTATTATTAACCGTAGAAGTTATTGGCGAGGATTTGTTTAACGCACACTTATTTCCTAATTTCCCCTCTGCCGCCCAACATTTCGGGGAAACGAGATGTAATAATTTTTTTTCCTAATTTCGATGAACAAACTAAACGTAAAGAACTACAATTAAGTGACACTTGACATTCATTTTGACAGTGACAGCAAAATATAACCTACCAAACTGATTTGGTGTATTGTTGTGACTTGTGATTGTAAATACAGTTTTTAATTCTAATAACGAAGTAACTAAGCGTTTAATTACACCAGACTAATTTTAAGGTACATAACTTCTATGACGCAGGTCGTTTTCTTTTTCTTTCTTGCGATACGTGATACGTTGGAACGTAATTGGTGAATCTTTGTGAGTCACGAACTCACGATAATCGCTGTAAATAGGGTTATAGTTAACGTGACCATACGTCCCGCTTTGGGCGGGACAGTCCCGCTTTCAAGCAATCTGTCCCGGTGTCCCCAGCGAGGCCGACATAGTCCCGCTTTTGAAAACAGACCAAACTATAATTTAAAATGTGCCTACTTAACTATTTTGTGTTCAGCGCTTTAATTATTTTCTATCTTCTTTAATAAAAAAAAACTAGTAAAACACCCACAAAACAAAACACACACAAAAACTTTTTTTATTATTTAATTCCGCAGATGTCCCGCTCTGGCAAAAAAAATAAATGGTCACGTTAGTTATAGTAGATGCAAATTCATCATATTATTATTAGTGGACTGGCCATATATAGCCCTAAAACCGAAGATCGTTGAGGCAGACGTGTTCTAGAGTGGAGACCGCGAATCGGCAAATGTAGGTTAAGTAGGACGTCCTCCTTCTATGCGGAGCGACGATCGTAGCAGGGTGGCTGGTGCTACCATTGACTGGAGAGGCCTCTGTACAGCAGTAGACTGTTGTTGGCTGATGATGATAAATCGTACTAATATTATAAATATGGAAGTTTGTATATTTAGATGTTTGTCACTCAATCACGCAATAACGGCTGCACGGGCTTGGATTGAATTTGGCACACAGATAGATTATAACCTGGATTAACACATAGAATTCTTTTTATCCTGGTAGTACGTTCCCGTGGGATAATTTTTGACCTCCAAACGGGCGAACCCGCTCACAAAAGCTAGTAAAAATATACAGAGGAATGCCAATCTCTAAACAGTTTAAGTTGCAGTTCGTCTGTTTGTTCCTCATGATACTTGTAAACTACGAAACCCATTTTCATATGGTTTTCACTATCATTTAACCCGATGCGCTTCTAATTAGCAGACATAAATTCTATTGTTATCAGAACACATGGTGTGCACATGACGTGCGAGAGGTTAAAGAGTTTCTTCCGAAGGGTACATACATGCATATTACTGTACAGAAAATTCCTAAGAATTTCAAAGATTTATAACGTTAAGATGTCAGATAGGCAGTTGCTCCATGTGAAGTAATGGTATTCAGCTGCACATGGTTAGACTGGCTAGATTGCTTTTGTATATTAATGTCAACTGTATAACTTGAGCAGTCAGCAGACTGTAGTGGTCGCACTGCTGGGACACAGACCTCCTCTTTGTGAGAGGGAGTCAGCCATAATCCACCACGCGGGCTGTGTGGGTTGGTAGATGTCACATGTCTTCGAATTCACCGTTTTGAGAGTAGTGGTGATGAAATAATTTACACAAAGTAATCTGCCTGTCAGGGTTCGAACCTATGACTTAGAACTCGAATGTCACAGTTGTTACCACTGCGCCACCAGGGCACAAGTCTGCTATTTTTATAAATTCGTCATTCCAACACGATCCCATTGTCATTCATTTGTCATTTTGCTAAAAGTTCGTAATCTGCTAAATTCATAATGGTCGATTATTGGTCGGTCAATGGTCTCGTAATAGAATTGTGTCATAATGGCATTTTCGTATTGCCATTATTATAAAACTCGTTAGTAGAAATGTTTTTCGAAAAACTACTACTGAACATTTATTCATGCCAGATTTCATTTATATATATATTTTTACATATTATTTATTAGTGTTATAAGCAATCTAAAGTATTAGGAAGTTCGTAAATTAAGTCAGTCATTCATTTGACATGATGTACGAGATTACCAATAAATGCCATTTCTTTCAATGGAGTGTCAGTGGCTGACCATTGGAAAGTTGACGCCATTTTATTAGTAGATTACCAAACTTGTCAAAATCAACAATTATGAAATCAATGATAGACCATTCTGACACTATTGTAATAGCAGACTTGAGGCCCTAGTCAATTGTATATTAAATCTAATTTCTTTTTCAGTAAGAAAATGACAAAGCCTCTAAATATCAACATACAATTTGGCGGAGGAGCCGAACTACTATTCGACAAAATAAAGAAGCGAGAAATTGAGTTGCCAGCATTAAAAAAGTACTTACCAGATTGCCAACAAGAAAAATGGACCATCAGAGAATTATTATTGTGGATAAAAGAGAACTTATTGAGAGAAAGAGAGGAACTGTTTTTACAGGTACGTGATTAATATTGTTTCTTATGGGCGATTTTTTATGGCGCATTTGATTTCCAACTCTCGGTGTTTAACATGTAATTAGGAGCCAACGGTTCGATTTTCAAATTTCGGCGGTAAGCAGAGCGTTGTCGATCCAGAGCGCGACAAAATCCCACCGCGACTTTATTACGTGTCCTTACAGTTTCTGCCAGCTATGTATTTACTTTCGTTTTATGTAGTCCAACTTGATTTTTGAGTGGTGACCTATCATGTATTATAAAAAAGGAATTTGAACTTTATCACATTACTCATTTTCAATTACGTATTAGAAATAGACGCGTCATACACGAATATTAGAGCACTCGAAAACAGCGTTAACAATGAATATAGCTACCACCTAGTACATACAATCATACCGATACCCAAGCCTGGGCAAAATACATGCTTCGCTTTAATTGAAATACAAATTAAAAACCCCTCACGGCCTGCGCCCTCGCGGCCTTAGTCGCCGCAAGAGACGCCCTGGGCGTCGGGGATCCCAGGCTGATGCCCGGCCACCGTAGGCGCGGGCTCGCGGACGGCGAGTAATGGGTAGCTTGCTGTCCGGTAATGACCAAGCCCGGGTCGACGGCGCGTTGTGTTCCACGCGCACCTCAAAGAGATGTCAGCACCAACTGGTGGGGTCCGCAAGGGCCGATGCCTGCCAGGGGTGCGGGTTGTTCAAAAGAGATACCGCGTCCCCTGGCAGACAGGCAACTGAGGGAAAACGGGTGGGTTTTATTCAGGAAAAGTCCCGCTCCACCCACAGTGGGAGAAGTTATTTGATGATTTCCCAAACAAAAAAAAAGGTGTACATAAATCATTGCTAATTTTATATTATTTGTTGCAGGGTGAATCAGTCAGACCAGGTATTCTGGTACTTATCAATGATGCGGACTGGGAATTGTGCGGAGAACTAGATTATGAGTTACAGAATAGAGATACGATAATGTTTATATCTACGTTGCATGGCGGATAAAATACACGATTTATTTATGAGTTTTGTGTTTTTATTTATACTTGATAGACCTGCTGTGTTCATCATTTCAGCCGAAAGACATCCACTGCTGGACATAGACCTCCTCCAAGCTCCGCCACTTCGACCGGTTCTGTGCTTCTCGCTTCCAGCGGATTCCTGCGGCATTCACAAGGTCATCGGTCCACCTTGTTGGGAGGCCTTCCAACTCTACGTCTTCCGGTACACGGTCGCCACTCCAGAAACTTTCGGCCTCATCAGCCATCTTTTCTGCGAGCAATGTGCCCTGCCCATGTCTTGTATGGGTCAGAATGTTGGGCCACAAAAGGGATGAATAAAAGGCAATTGTAGTTGCAATGAGAATGGCAAGAGGGATGTGTGGTGTTACACAAATGGATAGAATACGACACATAATGAATACATAAGAAGAGGAAGTCTGAAAGTGGCACTGGTAACTGAAATTGGGTTCAGTTCGGTTCTGAAATTGGTTTTCATATGGGCATGGGATATGGAGGAATGAGGAAAATATCATGAGGAAAGATTTGAGTATGAATATCGATGGCTTTACAATTTTTCATCAGCACCCTAATTGCGTAACTTACGATTCATCATAATTTGTTTCGTTTTGAAACAGATGGCTAAACCATTGCTTCATGTGTTCGAAAAATGTGTCTGCTCAGCAACGTAAATTACGCAATGAATATTGTTGAACTGTCATAATGAAACCGATTATGATTAATCGGGTATTACGCAATTAGGGTGCAGGTGTGATCGAGGTCAAGAGCAGATCCATTTAGTAACAAAAAATAATAATAATAATAGGGAAGACCAAAGGAACGGTGGATTGACTGTGTAAATGATGATATGGTTATAAAAGTGGTGACCACCGAGATGACAACTATTATAGAAGTGTGGAAGAATTTATCCTTTCTACAATAGCATAGTTACATTCATTATTGCTGGGCATCGTCTGTTTGGCGTTTTCGTTGGCCGTCCCCGACGTAATACGTCAATAAGATTTAGGTACCTACAACATAAAAGGCCAATAAATATATTTTTTTTACTTTTAAGAGTACCTGTGTTGTTTGGGTTTCAAAAAAAATAATTCAACTTTTATTTCTTGCTTTTTATACTTAACTAGCTGCCCCGACAGACGTTTTCCTGTCTTAACTATGAATATTGGATTCGCAACTTTTTTTTTTCATAAGAACCTTCTCCTGACAATAAAAAACACAACAAAAAAAGAATTAGCAAAATTGGTCCGTTCACGTGTGATGCCGTGACCAAGGGAAATAGGGATTCATTTTATATATAAAGAAGATATAGTAATAGTAAACACGATACGATCGAAACATGTCACGCAGCTTTACGTATGTTTCCCATAGTGAAATTTGTTACTTAAGTATTTATCCTCATTCCTCGTCCTCATCACCATTTATCTACAACCTATTCATTGAGACCTAAGTATTCAATGAGCCCAAACACTTAGGTAGTTACAGATACTTCTGTTGTTTGTTGGTGAGTAACTTGGGAATCCTGGAAATTCCAAGTGATGCTCCAGCATCAGTTCAAGGTTACTTTGTTCGAGAATATAATTGAAATAATAGAGTCCCAAATTTCGACTCGATCAGACCCGTGGAAGATGCTCAAATCCCTTCATCGACCAGAAAAGAGCTGATACTTAATTTTCAAACGGCTGAACCGATTTTGATGAAACATGTCTAAGAACTTACCTGTCTAGAAAACCTACTTTTATATTTAAAAAAAAACCGCAACCAAATCAGCATCCTAATTGCGTAACACGCGATTAATCATAATCGGTTTCATTTTGACAGTTCAACATTGTTCATTGCGATAGTTACGTTGCTGAGCAGACACATTTTTCGAACATATGAAGCAAAGGTTTAGCCGTTTGGTTCAAAACGAAACAAATTATGATGAATCGTAAGTTACGCAATTAGGCTGCTGTTCTCCTGTTTAAGCAAATCGAGCTAGCTGTTAATGAACAGAACAGAGGTTTTATCTATTCTGTGTGTTAATGAATAAGAGCGACTGGAACATCGAAAACTTCACGACCCAGTTGTGTGCTCATAAAAGGGCTACAACAAGTGGAAGTGGTCAGCCACTGACACACCATTGAAAGAAATGGCATTTATTGGTAATCTCGTGACAAATTAATGACTAGGCGGTGATCTGTTAAAATGTTGACAGTTCCTTTGATCAGTGACCTAAACAAAATTTATAAAACAATAGTGACCTACCATTAGAACGTCATTGTGCAGTCATTGCTTTTAATACGTTACGATTTTATTATCAGGCAACTAAAGCCCATAGATAAAATACACAAAATAATCTTAAAAAAGTTTTGGGCATGTTTAATATTAATTTATATGTAATATTTTGGGTATTATGAGTAAATTTTTTTAAACAATCTTTTCTAGTACGTAGCCTTTACTGGATCGGACAGGGTTTTTGTTTCATGCTGTATCAACTCAAATCGATATTATCATAACTCGGAACGTAGCCTTAGTATTAACTGTCAATGTCAAAGAAGCTGACAACGAGAAGCTCTTCATTTAGAGATGGGCAAGTGATATAAATATATCGATATTTGTTTTGACATTTTGTGAAGGTATTAATAATAATATGGAATGAAAAATATCGATATATCGTCAGTTTTCGCATTATATCCCAAAATATTCAAAACTCTTCCAAAACAAGACCAACTGGACAAGTAATTGACTTTTTTGGAAGAACTTCCACCACATACACAACATTATTTTATGATTTTATTTAAAAATCTTGAAAAATAAATAGTGCGATTGAGTTCTGCCCGTCCCGTTGCAACATACATAAACAGTTTCGTAAATTCGTATGCAGTAAGATCATAAACAAAACAAAACCAAAGTAATGCTTTTCTTTGGTTCCGTCTTCGTGTTAGATTACATGTCATGAATATTTTGTCGCGAAACTAGAGTAGCGTTAAAATAAAATATTCACGAAGATTTAAATGAATCTGATGCTCTCAAATAAATACGTTTATCGACAACATCGACTTTTCTAAAAAAATTGTCCAAAGCCTACTTTCATTCGGTTCACAGCACAGAGTACATTTTTCTATACGGAAGCTCATAACTTTTACCTAGGAGTTTTTGGCGGGATCGGGTTGGAACATGTCGAACGAATTTTCATTTTCATGAAATTTAGTGAAATAGCGAATTAAATTGTATAATTTTGGTAGTGAATTATTCAATTTAGTTATATGTGTGTGCACAAGTGTAGTGAAGGTGAAAATAAGTGACTAACGTGGACTTTTCGTGTTCCCCCAAAAACTCATGTTAGGTTGTTGTAAAGTTGCTACCGCTTTACAATAACTTTGACTTGACTGACTAAAGACGACTATGACTTTTATGTAACTTCGTGCCCGATATCGGGCCATTTACTTATCAAAAAGAAAAATTACTTGACACTGGCTAAATGCACAAACCGTGCGAAGCCAAAGCCCAAAAAAAAAAAAAAAACTTTTACCTAACAACTTTGTCCGTGTTGTGTTTTACTGGTTTTTGTGACCAGACGAACAGTAGCTGAGTAGTCAGTTGCATACGATTTTTCTTCTTCCCATGGTCAGCATCAGCAGAAAGGCAGAAACTACAGGACGCAACCTCCTACGTTTCAAACGTAAATAAAAACAAGCCTCCCCGTACAAATATCGCAACTCAATTTATTTTTATAAGTAATATAAATACAAATAATTAATTCGTTGATCATAATATCACATTAGATACGATTGACTTGAAAGATGGAAAAACTGCCAATGTGCAGGATATGTTTAGCGGAGAATGTCCGCATGTATGTAGTGGTAAACAGGAACTTGCACAATCTATATGAGAAGCTGACTGATATTCCAGTAAGTTGATATTTTTAGTAAGAGTTATGTAAATTTGTTTCTGTAAAACAACATGAGGAAATATGGACGCTAAATAAAATGTATAAGTAATAAGTCTCCAATCTGTCTTGAGCAAGCGTGGTGATCAATGCTCATGCTTTCTCTGTAAGATGCACACAGTATACATTAAGGACCACTAACTGTTACTGTTGGTTTAGACGGCATTACTATATATAATAGAAGTATTTTCTTTATAAAAACAAAATATTGAATGACATATTGTGTTGCAGTTTGTAACTGAAGACAGTAGACCAATTCTTGCTTGTTTCTTCTGCTGCACGAAACTAAAGCAATGCTACCAATTACTGAGACAATGTCTGAAAGCCGAGGAGCTGTTCACTCAGAGGATGAATGAGGATTATGAGGTGAGGTATTCTTCAACAGCCATTCATTCATATAATTTAGTATAATGTGGAAATGATTGCACTCAAGCTCATACCTATAGTGTCTGGTTTTGTGTGTGAATGACATGATGATATGGACGGTTTTGCCAAATATAGGGTTTACAATTATTACATATTAAGTACTCCACATAATACAGCTACCTACACCTTCTGTATGAACCTAGAATGTGGCATTTTGATAACAGTCCTCTTTCATGTCAGCGCTAGCTATGCAACAATAGCTTGTGGTGGTCAGCGAGGTTATATTAGATCTACTTAAGTTTTCACTTCTGAGGGCTCTTTTGAGTGACTTAAGTATAGCGATAAAAGATCTGTGCTCCTTACAATGTGATCACCAGCATATTTTCTTAATACTATTTAATCATCTTTTTACAGACCAATCCACTAATAAACCAAAACCACTTAGAGTTTTTTAGTGGGTTTATGAAATCTCCAATAGTGCACATAAGTATTGGTGATGAATGTCAAACAGAAAGCATTGCTATGAAAGAAGAGTTACCAGATGTTTGTGAGGAACTAGATGTCATTATTGAGCCAAAGGAGGAACTTCAAAGTGATGGTATGTATTTAGGAACAGAAATAACAATTTGCAATGTATTGTATGTATTTTATATTGATAATAATTGCTATGAACTACTTCAAATCTTTGATGGTATTTGGTTTATATCAACTTAATAGTAACCAAATTATATCTGTACAAATAAATTAAATTGAAGTATCTGTTCGTAATGTCAAAATAACAGCTTTGTACTAATTGCATAATTATGAAAGTAAATAAGTGGTAGGTACTGAAAACAAAAAAAAAATTGTCTGTATGACTGTCTTCCGGCTAATATTTGAAACGGCCGGAATGATCTTGATGGGACTTTCACTGGCAGATAGCTCATGTTATAAGAAGTAACATTGGCTTTTGTCCTGGTTGTATGTTCCCATGTGGACAAGCAGCTGAACTGGGCGAAACATACTAACTACATCACTACAAAAGCCAGCATATCCCTGTGGCAGTGCAAACGAATGCTTGGCAGGAACTGGGGTATTAGCCCCAGAGTCACCCACTGGCTATACACCACAGTTATTAGACCAATCATCACATACGGCTCAATAGTCTGGTGGCCCAGAACAGACCTGAGCACAGCCCAAAAAGACCTAGAAAAACTGCAGCGGTACGCCTGTGTGGCAATCACTAGCTGCATGAGAACCACACCCACCGCTGCCCTACAGGCCACGCTGGGGCTGCCTCCTCTACACCTCATCGTGCAGGAGGAGGCGGGTCTGGCTGCCTTCAGGCTCAACATAGCTGGAACCTTAGGCAAAGACTCTAGAGTCAAGCATACACGTATTAGGGACGATGCGATGAAACGAAAAACAATGGTGTCATCACCCTGCGATAAAACCCCGAAACTGCACTGTTTTCAAAAGCTCTACAACGTGGCTCTCACAGAAGAACGGAATGATCACTCAGGCCCGAAAGAGCTAAGAGTCTACACGGATGGATCAAAGACTGACTCCGGAACAGGAGTCGGAGTTTACTCACACGATCTTAACATAAACATATCCAGCCCGCTGGGAATGTTCAACACCGTCTACCAGGCGGATTGTGTGGGCATTATACAAGCGGCATACGCGATAGAAGCCAAAACATACATAACATCGAGTATAATATTAGAATGTCACAACGCACTAGAACGAGTACAGTTTCTAACCGCAATACTGTGACACTGCAATGGACAAAAGGACACAACGGATCACTAGGCAACGATGCTGCTGACGAACTGGCTAGAAGGGCATCCAGCGTATCCGACTGTGGACCCGAGCCCATCGTGCCCATCCCATTCAACCAGATACGCAGGTGGCTCCAAGACTACACCCACATACAAGCAGAGAGCTGGTGGACCTCGACACCAGGCTGCAGGCAGTCCAGGGAAGCAATGCCATCTTTGAATGGCAGACTGACCAGACGTCTGTTACGCCTGGACATAAAGGATCTGCGTCTGGTGACTGGAACCATCACGGGACACTGCCCGTTAAACAAACATTTCTACACCATAGGCATCACGGTCAGCCCCCTGTGCAGAGCCTGCATGGAGGCTGAGGAAACCGTTGCGCATGTGCTTTTCGAATGCACAGGCGTAGCCCAGATGAGAACAGAAACCCTCGGGGCACCCATATCTTACACGGAGGTTCTCAACAGACCAGGAGACATTGCTAACTTCTGGAGGGAGGTGGGCTGGTTGGAATAACAACTGACGGCCGCCATGGCTCACGAATAATGGTCCACTTAAAAGATTAAGTGCGGAAACCAAACCCAATAACATAGATATTCCCATGTGATATTTTTCCGACATCAGCACTGGTGAAACTGCGGGCACAGTTCGTATGAAATAATACAATTGTCTAACTAACAAATCAAACTATAAATTAAAGTTGCTTGATAAAGATAAAAATATAAAGATGCATTTATTTGTATTTAAACATGTGTAAAATGATACATAAATGTGAACATATGGATGGAAATTCGCGCGCGCGCGCGCGCTTGTCGCGTCTATCTGTACGTCCACGTCGTTCTTCTAAACTGCGCTACTTATTAAGATGCGTTTTTGATCATCGTTTAAGAGTATTTTTTTGAAAGCTGTGTGTTTTCACATTTTCTTAGGTCTTTAGTTAGGCTGTATATTGAACAAATTATGATCCGTGGCGTTTTCATGAAATTTTCATTCAGTTGGATTGAATGAACTTATAGAGTTGTATTGTTGATTTTAATCATTACAATGATGTAAATTTCGCCATATTTGTTATGGTCAGCCCCAGATCTCAAGGCGGGGTCATTTTTCACGCGATTATTAGTTGCACCTGCACCCTAATTGCGTAACACACGATCAATCATATTTTTTTTTCATTTTGATAGTTCTACGATATTCATTGCTTCATTAAGTTGGATGTACAACAACAAGTTGTTGTTGAAACAACAACTTTCAGAAGTTCTGGCAGGCGACGAAAAATTTGGATATTAAGCCTGGTTCTCCCGTGAGTGTTGGAGGTGCTGATCAGCCTGAAAACATTGCCAATATGTTTGTTAACCATTTTAAATTGGACTCGCCGCTGGGCCCACCGCCTCGAGTGCTCGATGACGAAAGCTGTTTTGATACTGATCTTGTTCGTTTTTCTGCCAAACAAGTGTCCAACACAATTAACAAAATGACTAGAGGAAAGTCCCCGGGTCACGACGGTCTAAGCATTGAGCACTTGCGGTACGCCGGTCCGCACATATCAAGAGTTTTGGCTATGTTTTATTCGCTCTGTATGTGTCACTCATACCTCCCCCATGATCTCATGCGAACTATCGTAGTCCCGATTATTAAAAATAAAACTGGCTACGTGGCTGACAAGTGCAACTATCGGCCCATCTCCCTGGCTACGATTATCGCAAAAATACTGGATAGTCAGATGGACGCGCGTTTAGACAGCTTTCTAAACCTAGACGATGCGCAATTACTCGCGATCACCCACTAAGCAAGCACGCACTTCGCTCGTCCGCTACGCACTTTGCGCGATCGCTACGCGAGTACCTTTGTACCTACACGCCTCGCTTGACCGGTACTATTTGTCAGTGGTGCTAAACATTTTATTCATTGTCAAACTTCAACGTCAGCAATGATGAAGTGTGCCAGCTGCAATTCTGACTTTAATGATGGCGTTCAGTGTGCCTCATGCAAGCGGCACCTCGATTTTGGCTGCGCTAGCATCACGGAGGGCGGGTGGAGAAAACTGGGAGCTGACCGAAGAGCGGCATGGAAATGTCCTAAGTGCCGAATTTCCTCTCCGTCACCGACCCCTTCCCCGTCTCCGTTACCAACACCTGAACCTGCGTCTCTGGAAACGATCCTGAATGAGATTCGTGAGCTCAAGGTTCAACTGGCTGGCCTGCCAACGCTGTCTGATGATGTCAAATGCATTAAAGAGGAGCTCAAAGAACTCAAGGTCAGCCGTGAGTTCGATGGTAATCGGCTGGATGATTTCTCTGCCAAACTTGCAGGCATTGAGACCAGGGTTGCTGGGCTCGAGCAACTTCAGGATTCTGTTTGCTCTCTTCAATCTGACATTGATGTAATAAGATCGGAGCTGTCCGCTAGCGACCAGAGATCAAGGCTAAACAATGTAGAAATAAAGGGTATTCCCCTAAAAAAGGACGAAAATCTGTTCGCTATCTTGGATAAAATTAGCCAGAAGGTTAACTTTACATTTCCTAAAACCCAAATCAACTATATTTCCAGGATACCATTGTTCAACACAAAGGACAAGTCAATTGTGGTTAGTTTTCTGAATAGATATGTCAAGGAGGACTTTGTTGCTGCCGCACGTTCTTTTAAGACGTTATCCACCCACGACCTTGGATTCGTAGGTCAATCCAACCGAGTCTATGTGAATGATCACCTCAACCCTGACTCCAAAAAGTTGCTGAACAGGACCCGAACATTGGCAAAGGAGAAAGAGTTTAAACACGTATGGGTCAAACACGGAAAGATTCATGTCCGCAGACAGGAAGGATCGCCTGTTTTTGTGATTTCTAATGATAAAGATTTAAACAAACTAAATTAGAGGACTTAATCGTCAACTGGCGAGCGCGAATCTCGCGAGCGCGCGCGAGTTGGCACTTTTCGATTTTACCTACTTTTTTTGTCGTCAACTCGCGCGTCTATGTAAAGTACAGTCAAATAAAAAGAGATTGAAAACAAAAACTATTAATAATTATTTATTGACCGCGTTAGCTGATTCTGTGAAGTACTGACTTAGATTACGATTTAGAAGGCCGAAATGAGAAGGCCTGGGGAACGCATCCAATGACATACTATCTCGTCTAACGCGCATGCGCACAACAGTATAGCTGTCATAGCGCTATCTCTTTCTAATTCATTTTGCAAACTGAGTGCCTACTCCTTATGCACTTAGTTACAAACGATGTACCTGTCACGTCTAACATGGCGGAAGTGATGTGTGTGTGTGACAGGGACGGGTACATCGTTTAGCCGTTCGAAGTTCATCAGGAGTAAGCACCCTAGTTATTATTTTAGTGACGTTAGTGTTACGTAAGCTAAGCTGACGTTTACAGTGCACTTACGGAGTAAACATACTTACAGAGTATAAATGTTTTTATTAAGTCTATAAGAATGCCATTTGGTGTGAAAATGTGGAAGTTTTTAGTGATTTTGATGTACTGTGGGGGTAAGTTTATAACAATTAAACTTTTCGGGTAATACTCTCAAAGTGTTCTGTTACTTTTATCAGGCATCTTGATTAGTTAAACCTTAGATTAACTCGTTGTTCTTACTATTTTACTTTTTTGAATTAACATATGGCTTTACCCGCTCGGTTGCTTCGCAAAAAAATGCAAAGAGGGTCGCTTGCCAGTGATTTTTGACCGCATCTGAGCGTACGACGCGCCGTAATAAAAATTTGACTGTGACTCGCTCCAGAAGCGCACTTCAAATGTTTTAACTGCTCTGAATAGCCATTAAAATAAGCCTAAACATTGTGTCTGTTTTTTAATAGATCTTGTTTCCGTATTTTCCTATGTACCTTGAAACTTTAACTACCCAAATATTAGCTACTTGTATGGAAAAATGCGTTTTACTAAAAACTAAGATCGACAAGAGTATTGTTTCTTATTTTATTTATAAACTAGATTAATTACTAGATACATTTAATAACACATGGATATATTTCATGTGGAATAAAATATTTAAAACATTAAGGGAACTACAACTTGAAAAAAAAAAAATGGCGACGTCAACTTTATTTCGTATCGTGTACTAAGAATTAGATTTATAATGTTGTCAACTTGTATTTGAAGGTCGGATGATATATCAGTCTATGGTTTAGAAACGTTTCACGAGGACTTTATGAACTACAACATAAAGTTTAAAGTCGATTAGTAAAAATTGGTTGTTGGAAACGATTGTTGCCAGAAGCAGTCAAGGGTGTTCAATTTTGGAAAAAATTGTTTCCTTAAGCAGTTTATCGGTTACTTAATTGTTTTGTTCACTTTAACTTGATTGTCGTTTACTTTCTTATAGTGCGATTGCACTTTAAAATAAATACCACGTGGCAATTTTACACAGTATATTTATTCCATAGTAAAAAATATACGTTGATTTTCCATTTTTTATATAGATAATTTATATTTTTTTGTGATTTAGCTTTTTAGAAAATGTTTGTCATTAAAAACAATATTTTTAGGAAGTGGACCACAGGCAGGTTCGTCCAGAAATGTAACTGGACACGACATCATTACATCTCAGCGAGGAAGTTCGATACTACTTCGTGCAGGACACAAATATAATAAAGACCGAGAAAATAAAGATGGTTCCTGTATCTGGAGGTGTTCGAAGAGGACTGTTTGCAAGGCAAGATTAATTATTGATAGCAATAACTGCATCAAACGAGATGACAAGCACGACTGTGAGCCTGATTTTGTATCAAATGAACTGGAGCTTAACTTCGACAAGTGCATGGAAAAAGTAAAAAGTGACTGTACTATACCCATACCAAATGCATTTCGACATACGGTCTCAACCCTTAAAGATAAAGGAATTGACCTCATAAAAAAAATACCTACATATAAAAATATTAAAAACAAATTTTACCGAAAACGGAATAAGTCATTGGGGGTAAGAAAGGTATGTTTTAAGTCGATTAAGAATGTTACTGTGCCCGAAATATTT
Organism: Antitype chi; assembly: GCA_947359405.1. Taxonomy (NCBI): domain Eukaryota; kingdom Metazoa; phylum Arthropoda; class Insecta; order Lepidoptera; family Noctuidae; genus Antitype; species Antitype chi. Next base: position 2,270,244 of record OX375837.1, read on the forward strand.
GCAAACTTTTTACTAGCCGACTACCAAACAATCAATAGAATTTTAATATTCGCTAGTGAAAATTGTAAAACAATTTTAGCAAAACCAAATTTGACCATTTTATGCGATGGTACTTTTAAATTTTGTTTAAAACCTTTCCAGCAGTTGTACACTTTACATGTTGATTTAGGAAGTAGTAAAACTCATAATAATATTATACCCGTTATTTATGCGTTGTTGGGTAACAAAACAAGAGCAACTTACAAAATTTTGTTTCGCCTTATCAAGAGCCAAATTCCTCAGTTTAATCCCAAAACCATTCTACTAGACTTCGAGAAGGCTGCAATGTTAGCAGTCAAAGACATATTCCCTGAAATAAGCGTTAGAGGGTGTTTCTTTCATTTTTCGCGAAGTTTGTGGCGGAAAGCTGACGAAATAGGCATAACAAAATCTGTACTATTTAGAAAACATATAAAGAGGTGCGTTGTTTTGGCACATTTGCCCAAAGAAGCTGTTGAGAATGGTTGGTTGTATATTATGTCTCAATGTCCGAATGATAAAAATATTGTAAAATTTAATGATTATTTTGTAAGAACTTGGTTGAATGAGACTTCCATTTTCGCAGACAAATGGTCTTGTAATTTTAGCCAACACCGCACTACGAACATGGTTGAGAGCTGGCATTCTACGGTAAATAAAAAAATTAATAGCAAACCCAAAAGTATTGCACATTTTTTGACCATCTTAAAAGAAGAAGATAATTATTATCAGACTTTATACTTAAAGAAGTCTAATATAACTGCAAAATGTAAAGAAACTTGTGCTATTGACGAGCACATTACCAACACTGTTAACGAATTTATCCATGGGGTTATAAATATTGACTTATGTATCGAACTTTTGATCTTGTGATTTTTGATTTAATTTAGCATAGTCTGTTTATTTTAACGTTTGCTATAAAAATCATTTATAACAAACCATGATCTGTGATTGTATAGTCTGTGATTAGTTTTATTAGTAGGTCGTCAGTAATAACTTAGCCAATTGATGAATCTACTTATTGATAGTGTTTAGCGTTTTTTGTAAAAATCATTTACAACCATATGTGATCTGTGATTTTATAGTTTCTAAGACTCTTTCTATGGTTCCTAAGATTGATTTTATTAGGGAGCAATAATAAGTCAGTTTGTTGTCAATTACTATGTTTAGCTTTACTATTTTATACTTACCAATATTCAGTATACGAGTATGTGAGGGGAGTGTTTTCGTTGTTTCTATTTTATTTACTTAGTTTTTTACAATTTACATACTAGATAATAAGATAATAAGCCAAATTCTCAAATCAATGTGATATTGTTGATAATTAGTAAGGGAAATACTACTAATAATTTATATTTTGTCCTGTTGATTTATAATAAACTGATTTCAAAACGATGTATATTTTGTTTTATTTTAAAAATCAAATTTCATAAAGTTTCTTATACATTTATAGTAGGTAAGTACCTAACTAAATTAAATTTGTTATAACGTTTTTGTAGCTGACTATACATTAAAACATCAAATTATATAGACGCGCGAGTTGACGACAAAAAAAGTAGGCAAAATCGAAAAGTGCCAACTCGCGCGCGCTCGCGAGATTCGCGCTCGCCAGTTGACGATTAAGTCAATTAGAGTGGCGTATCATTAGGTTATCTTTATCTTATCAAAGTATTTTAAAACATATGTCTAGAATTAAGTTCACTTTTATTTATTTTGTACTAATAGCCGCAAATGTTTACAACTTTATTTTTTGTAAAAGGTTTAGCATCGCTGATGAGCTCGAAGCTTCGTCACCTCGCTTTTGTATTCGCGAACGGGCCATATGTTTCTCTTATCGCGTTGATCTATTCATTAGAACATCCCAATCTATGCCTATCTCGCTCGCACTTATTATGGAATCTAATTACTGCCTGCTTCTTCGTATAATTACCTGTGATATTGCTAGGTTTGTTTTGCCACTTAGCAATTGTGTGTGCCTACTTACCCTACTTATTAGTTTATTAATCGCTTTTATTTTGTTATATTACAATAACGATGAGTATTTACTATCCGTAAACATTGTGTCAGACATTGCAGTCGTTAGTCTTTTAGCATTTTGTTACTTGAGTGTTTATTATCGTGCTGATAATTTTGTTGTTACAACTTGTGTTTGTTATCGATGGCTTTAGACGTCAATAAAAAACTGCATGTCTATTATCAGAATGTTCGTGGGCTCCGTACAAAGACTGAATCCTTCTTTCACCAACTATACTTGTGTTCGTATGATGTGATTGTTTTAACGGAAACTTGGTTGGTGGATGGCATATCAAACTCGGAGTTATTTGGTGATCAGTATATTGTGTGGCGTCGCGACCGGGATTATTGTCTCACTGGTCAGTCTCGTGGAGGTGGTGTCTTGATAGCTGTCCGTAAGTGTATCTCTGCTGTTCCCCAACCATTATTTCACTCCTCAGCCGAAGACTTGTGGGTAACTTTTAGTGTACGTCAGCCCAACACAAGAAATTACCTTAAATTGCATGTTTGCGTCATCTATCTATGCAGGCAGAATCGTGGTTATTCTTTTTCCGACCAATTATCAAATTTTCTCCATAGCTTAAGTAGTACAGTGCTAAACAATCCAACGGATAATTATTTAGTTATTGGTGATTTTAACCTTAGTGGAATTTTGTGGCAATTAAATAACAACACATTATCACCTGGGAATGTTTGTAGCGGCGACGAGTACATGCTAACTGATGAATTGCGTATTTTAGGATTCAGTCAATATAATGGAATATTAAATGAGTATGGTAAGATTCTAGATTTAGTTTTATGTAACGAAATTGTCTCAGTGTGTGAATGTTTGGTGCCTTTATCACCTGTCGACAAATATCATCCAGCCCTTTGTATCGACGTGAACTTTGCAGAGTACACCTACTTAACTCCCGCCCCCTTTACTCGTTACCTTTACGGTAAGGCTGACTTTGATGCCATTAACAGGGAAATAGCGGCTATAGACTGGACGAACGTATTTTTTGACATGTCGCTTAATGATGCTGTAAACCACTTTTATGCTACTATAGCGGATATTCAAAACAAGTTTGTTCCCACTAAGACAGTTTTTCACAGCTCATACCCAATTTGGTACTCCCCGGCACTGAAACGCTTGATTAAAGACAAGTTCAAATATCTTCTTAAATTTAAGACGTATGACAGACTTTCTGACGAGGCGGCCTTTAAACATTTACGTGAGCGGGTTAATAAACTGGAAGCGGATTGTTACACCAACTACTTAGCTGATACTGAAGCCTCTATCGAAAAGAATCCTAAACGCTTTTGGAGCTTTGTGAAGCAGAGATCCAAGTCCAATGCGATTCCCAGTCTTCTCAAATATGGTGATGTGACGATTTCTTCTCCTGATTCTATTTGCAACGCATTTTCTTCCCACTTTTATTCTACTTTTCTTAACCCTACCAATGACGTGCCTGCTAATTATTGTCCTTCCCAACCTGCTTTAAATTCCAATATAACCTCAGATATTTATTCAATTGAGATTGACCTAGATGCCATAGAAAAACTAATTAGTAAAATTGATCCATTTAAATCTGCTGGTCCGGACCACTTATCACCTAAATTGCTGATTGGGTGTGCTAAAACCATAGCATTGCCAGTGTCTCTATTGTTTAAAAAATCGCTCTCCTCTTGTACTGTTCCCCAAATCTGGAAGTCTGTCTTTATAACTCCGGTGCATAAAAAAGGGCACAAAAATGAAATAGTTAATTACAGACCTATTTCCAAACTGTGTATTTTGGCTAAAATCTTTGAAAGGGTTGTCTATAACCAAGTTTACGCAGCGCTAAGTCAGTCTTTCAGCCCTTCTCAGCACGGATTTCTGAAGGGTCGTTCAACTGTATCTAACCTGGCTTTGCTGAATGACTTTTTAACGGACAAAATGGACAAGGGGGCACAAGTCGACGTGGTCTACACGGATTACAGTAAGGCTTTTGATAGAATTGATCACAATATCCTTAAGACAAAGCTCTTTAATATTGGTATCAGAGGTGATCTACTTCGTTGGTTTACTTCTTACCTTGAAAACAGATCTCAAGCTGTTGTTATTAGTAACTACGTGTCAAGCTGGGTTTCAGCTCCTAGTGGTGTTCCTCAGGGTACCTTGATGGGTCCATTACTTTTTATCATTTATGTGAGCGACATCGACTCGTGTTTCCATAACTCACAGTTACTTTGCTCTGCTGATGACATGAAGATATTTTCTGCAATATCATCAGACGATGACATGGAAGCTCTCCAATCTGACCTGGCGCGATTGGATGATTATTGCTTAGTTAACAAACTTGATTTGAACCATGTGAAATGTTCAATAATATCCTTTAGCAGAAAACGCGTCCCTCTCCCTACAACTTATAAACTTAAAGGGCAGCTTTTGCACAGATGCGATGGTGTACGGGACCTGGGCGTTTTTCATGATTCCAAACTTCTATTTAACGTGCACATTGAGCAAATAGTGGCCAAAGCTTCGAAATCACTGGGTTTTATTATGAGAATCGCAGGGTGTTTCAAGAAAGCCAAAACCCTTAAGATTCTTTATTGTTCTTATGTGAGAAGTCATCTTGAATATGCGTCACAAATTTGGAACCCGTGTTATGGCAAGTACATTGATCGTATTGAGAACATACAAAAAAGATTTATTCGTTTCCTATGTTTTCGGCTGCGTATACCATACCATTCTGAAAATTACATAAATCTCTGCAAGAAATTTCATTTACAGCCACTTTTAAATCGTCGTCGATTGGCGGATTGCACTTTTCTTTTAAAAAATATTTCTAACGAGATCGACTGTCCTGATCTCCTGCACAAACTGCGTTTCAACGTCCCTCAAAGATCGGTTAGGTTTAATCCACCTATCTCCATTCCTTTTTCCTCTTCCAACTACAGGCATAACTCATATATGGTGCGAGCGAGTAAGGACTTCAATATCCTTTCTAAAGAGTTCTCATTTGACCCATTTACCACCAAAACCTATTCTGTTCGCACTCGGCTGAACGCTGAATTTTTCAAAAGTGCATAGTGCCTATTGTACCTTATATATTGTATTCCTTTTTATCGTGCTTGTTAGTGATCATAAGATTTCTATTTCTTTTTTCTGTTTTTATCCGTGGGAACCTGTAATTGGCTTAATGTTACTTAGTCAATTGTTATCTTTATATTATAGCTGTTGGTTCTCCTATGAATAAATAAATAAATAAATAAATTTGCGTTTCGAAATGACCTAAGTACTGAAACTGCGATTCTGGGCCTTAAACATACGGTGCAATATTACAGCAAACGTCGTACACCAGTGTATGCTTGTTTTCTAGATCTCTCCTGAGCTTTCGACCTGGTCTCGTATGATATCATGTAGGCGAAGCTACGGGAAAGAAAAGTGCCGGCTGAACTGTTGCGTATCCTCCAGTTTTGGTACTACAACCAGATAAATAGTGTTAGGTGGGCCGATAAGTTCTCTGAGCCGTATACTCTGTAGTGTGGGGTGAGACAGGGGGGGATAACGTCACCAAAGCTCTTTAACCTCTGCATCAACGACCTGATCGTTGAGTTTAGCGGTAATAAAATCAGATGTCGCATTGATGACGTCAGCTTCAATAATATCAGTTACGCTGACGATATGGTGCTGCTGAGCCCAACAGTCAGGGCGCTCAAAGAACTACTCACGTGTTGTGAGTCCTATGCTCAGGCGCATGGCCTGTTGTACAACGTCGCAAAAAGCGAGTTCCTGGTCTTCAAGGCTGACGGTGGCAAATGCTCAGAACCCGTGCCCACAATAACCCTGAACGGTACCGAACTTAAACGGGTCCATCAATTTAAGTACCTGGGGCATTACGTAACTGACGGCCTTGATGACCAGGTGGATATTGAGCGCGAGCGTAATGCGCTGGCGGTCCGATGTAACATGTTGGCACGCAGGTTTGCACGGTGTAGTGAACAAGTTAAAGTAACTCTTTTTTAAGCTTACTGCCAGGAGTTCTACACGTGCAGCCTGTGGACTAATTATAGCCAGCGTGCCATCAACGCCCTACGAGTGCAATATAATGTTACGCGCTAAAGCTAGAGTAATTAGTTACCACTAGCGCCATTTAGTATCGAGTAGCAGAAATAATTGAGTCAAGATCTTTCTAGAAATTTCGATACCAGAATCTTCTAGAACTATCAACATCTGTTCGGTCGGGGCCGGTTTGTACTCGAACATTCTGGATGCTTCTACAGTAGAAGTTTCTCGAATGTTTCTAGGATCCTGTAAAAGGCCGGAACGGATCATGACCCGGCAGTCCAGAACCGATTCCTCCGACAAGCCACAGGCGCCCCATGGTTCGTTCGGAACGAGATACTCCATCTCAATCTGAAAATCCCCACGGTCAGTCAGTTTTTGAAACGCAACACGAAGCGTTTCTTCGATAAAGTCGAAAAACACCGCAATCCCTTGATTGTGAAGGCCGCCACTTATGTCCCCAGTAGGATTAGCTCTGTCCGACGGCCGAGACATGTCCTCACCGACCCAGACGACTCAATTACTCTCCTTCAGGAAAGAAATAGGGCCACCAGTACAGTTTGCACACACCGCACACAACCGTCATTCTGACCTCGCCGCCGAGGTCCTCGCGCCCCGCGAAGACCCCGACTAACGGCGCCTAACGTCGAGACCCCCGACCGACCCTCGCTCGTTGAAGCGCCAGCCCGCGCGGTAGCTGAGCCAGTAGCTTTAAATTCCCCGACTAATAATAATAATGCTAATATTTTGATCCAGCCTGTCCCCACTAGCTGTCCCCCTAACAGTGACGCCCTGAGCCGAGGTTCGTACCCCACAGGGGGTGCCCTCAGCGTGCAGTCGCTTAGTATGTAAGTTTTTAGTTTTTAAGCCCTGGCTGGAGGCGTTAAGTTAACTCTTAATGGCAGCCCCAGGAAAGCCCGGCTAAGCAGTCGCGGCCTCTCAACGTCAACTGCGAGATGCCCGACAAAAAAAAAATACCCGGCAGTATTGAACAAGCGATACTGGCGAGAACATCTGAAGCAATCTTCAAGTGCGATTTAGAGTGATCTGTAGTGCAATTGTGTTTTTTAATTAGGTTGTTTAATTAAAGTGTCATTTTTTACTTGTTCGAACCACGAACCCCAAGTTCGTAACAATAATAATGGTTTCAGGATGCTGTTGGGGTTGCCCCGTTTCTGCAGTGCATTTGCTATGTTCGCGCAGAGTCAAGTTGATGGCGTCCATGCCATCATTAGACAGAAGTCTGCCTCATTGCTCTCCAGAGTGCGGGCGAGCCCCAACTCCAGCCTGCAAATTATAGCTGGGAGATACGACTCTTCGATAATGTCTAACATTGTTAAGAGATGTATCTTTCATAATAAGCTTGTCGCAAAGTAATTATATTAAGCTTTACTAGCATAGTCATAAGATTTCTGCTTACTAACCCACTAGGGATGTTACTTGTTCGAAATAAAGGTTATTTTATTTATTTTTATTTTATTAACGTTGTTGAGCAGACACATTTTTCGAACATATGAAGTAATGTAACTAGCGTGCCGTATCTATATCCATCTAATTATCTATATAACGGAATCTTTGAACGCGTATAATACACGCATAGAATATTTAGCGCACATAACAAGGACTGATGACAATACAATAATTTATTAAGTTTGTCCAGAATCCTGGCCAGTATCTGCAGGATTACCGATTTTATTAATTGTTTCGGAGAGGAGTAGAATGAGAAACGACTACCACGCCCAGAGCAACCCGAATAATATTTAAAAAACATTTACATCAAGTACCCCATGTTTTTTACGATATAATGTTTTGTTTTTGTCAATGACTATTCTTATTTAACTTATTAAAGATTTTCTACTTTTTAGTTTTGTTTTCTATTGAAACGTGTTTCAGAAAAACATGGACGTTTTGGACATTTATTTTAATTACTACAGAATAGGGTTTAATTTAAATAGTGAGATTATAGCATAGGTATTAGAATTACTATTTAACTTCTCGAGCCTTTTGTTCTTCAAACATCGATGGCCTTGTCAAAATTAATCTGATTGCCGATTTTGGAGGGGCTTATGGCTAAGCAATAACAGCCACTCGGGGTCGATCGATCAGGTTAAGTTACGATTGCCGCAGTTGGTCCATCGATTGACGACCATCTTTACTGTATACCGTCGGTGTATGTCCCTTCTGTGCCTAGGAAAGCACACTAAGCCGTTGGCCCCGGATAGAAATATCCTTTACAATATCGCCAACTAAAAGTGGAGCATGTGCTTTAAAAACGGAGTTCCTAGCAGAGTTCAACTGCGCCTCCCGCAACCGGCTCACACCTCTGTATGAACTATGCCGATACTAATCACGTAGTGATATCCTCAGTGCACCACCCGCTGAGAAAGATCATAAGTGCTGCGCATCATCTATCGCCAAGTTGCGGTAGGTGGTGCACTTAACAAGCACGCTTGAATTTCCCCCTAGAAGTTGGCGCCCGGGGTCCGGACCCTGGCCTGGCTCCCCCCTCCATGTAGATCTGTTACGACCGCGAATCATATTATAATCAACATATAACCTGACACTGACCTGTAAATTGCAAAAAAAGTAAGATAATTTGTATTTCGCGGGATGCCTTAGCGCATCCACCTTAAACTTACTTGTAAAAACCGTGCGAAGGTGCGGGACGCTAGTCTATATCTATATATTAATATAATAAAGAGGTAAAATTTATGTATGTAGGAGGGGGTATTCTCTGAAACTATCGGTCGAATTTACTAAAAAAAAGCGTATAAAATAGCTCAATTCTTGAAAAAAATTGTGGCCTTATAGGTTATTTATCATCACGCTATGACCCTTTGGAGCCGAACAAAAAGTCGCGGGCAGAAATTAGTTGATAATAATTGAGTAACCTCTTGACTTTCTGTTTACTTACAGAGCTAGAACCGGATTTAGACAAGAGCTGTGTCGATGTAGCAGATTTACCACCACACCATTCTGAATCAGATTCAGAAGATGATGTACCTTTAATGACGTTTAAAACTGAAATGGAAGAAGAACAAGAAGTATCTCTGAAGAAACGAACAGCTGGGGAGACGACAAGTAAGTGTTAGTTAGTTAATCCATAGCTAAGCAAACAGGCCAATGGTTCACCTGATTGAGAGTGGTTACAGGTAACTAAAGAATTTACTGGCTTACATGTGCAATGTTTAATTCTATCCATTGTACTATGTCTCGAAGTCACAAATGATAAACCAGGACCATCGTAGATAAATCAATAAACTGTTATTTTCTGATAACAATAACAAAACCCCGGCCAGCAAAACGACCAGTCACCTGAAGCAACACTCGTAGTGTAAATTATTATTTTAGTTATTATTATTAATACCTGTCTTATAGAACACTAGCGACCTTATACACATATTATGCCTACCTACGTGTTTGTCGTGTCACCGGTATAAGATCGCGCTTGAATTTATTTTCGCGAGTTTTTTTTTGCGATGACTCCTAAAATATTCATTTAAATTAAACGGTGTACAGGTTTATCATAATGTGCATGAAATGGTAACTAACGAATTTAAGTTGATAAGGATTAATACTGTATCCTTCTAAATAGCTTTCCAATTACCACATTTTAGGTGACCATTTTTTTTGAAGTTATAATAGGCATTAACTATATTGTATATATTTTTAGTATATTTATTATTTGCACCAACGACATCCCCAGTTTATGTCCAGGCTAATCAATTCAACGCATTCAAAATGCATGTACATGTATTTGCGTATTTTAAAGAAATATTTCATGCAAATACAACAATTCACATGAATTACAATAACTAATCAAATAAAAACAGATGCTATAATGGCGGTGGAATAAAACCAACGTTGGATGACAGATAGGGAGTTTATTCACTTAACTTCAAATACTTGACAGATTTTAGCAAACAAAGTTAGACCTATGAGTGGCTCTAGGGATGGACTGCGGGGCTATCCTATCCCTTCACCTCCTAGCTAGCTATTCCTGAGGGTGACGGGGCCTCCGCTCAGGTCAAGCTTATGACAACAGTGGTGACTGCGGGGCTATCGACCACTGTGCCTTCTTAAGTAGCGAGTGAGTGATCGCTCCTTTTTTTTTTTTTGTTGGGCATCTCGCAGTTGGCTTTGAGAGGCCGTGACTGCTCAACCGGGCTTTCCTGGGGCTGCCATTAAGAAGTTAATCTTAACGCCTCCAGCCAGGGCTTACAAACTAAGCGACTGCACGCTGAGGGCACCCCCTGTGGGGTACGGACCTCGGCTCAGGGCGTCACTGATAGGGGGACAGCTATCATTGGGGACAGGGTGGATCAAAATATTGGCATTATTATTATTAATCGGAGAATTTAAAGCTACTGGCTCAGCTGCGGCGTGGGCTGGCGCTTCAACGAGCAAGGATCGGTCAGGGGTCTCGACGTTAGGCGCCGATACTAGGGGTCTTCGCGGGGCGCGAGGACCTCGGCGGCGAGGTCGGAAGGACGATTTTGTGCGGTGTGTGCGAACTGTACTGGTGGCCCTATTGCTTTCCTGAAGGATGGTAATGGGGTCATCTGGGTCGGAGAGGACATGTCTCGGCCGTCGGACAGAGCTAATCCTACTGGGGACATAAGTGGCGGCCTTCACAATCAAGGGATTGCGGTGAATTTCGGCTTTATCGAAGAAACGCTTCGAGTTGCGTTTCAAGAACTTACTGACCGTGGGGATTTTCAGATCGAGATGGAGGATCTCGTTCCGAACGAACCAAGGGGTGCCTGTGGCTTGCCGGAGGAATCGGTTCTGTAGGGTCTGCATCCTATGGATGAATCGGGGGTTATATGTGATCGTTCCTCCATGGTTGATCGTTTATATAGTCGGTTTTGACAGAGTGTGTGTCTTCATCATCTCATGCTTGTATGTAGTTGTAACTTTCGTTGACGTCACGGATACTTCACACGTCGAATGTTAGATGTCGCTAGTAGCCTGTAGGTACTGTTGCTGTTATCGTATTATCGTTGATTGATCTTGTTAGTGTTGCGATCTACTCGGGTGGCATAGTGTTGTGCACACAATCAGGTAGATGGCGTAAGGCGTCGTGTTATACTGCTCTTTTTGTACTTACCTCGAGGGTCACAGCCTACGGGCAATGGATATGGCTTTCCAACAGAGTGAGTGGCCTCTGTCTGATTCCACCTTGGCTGGGTCTGGTCTGTGTCAATGTCACTTGAGTCCTTGGTTTGTTTTTGCACTCATTAATTAGGACCACTAAAATCAAAATTATCCTTAATAACACTATTATGATGTACCAATAGGCTATAAACTGCGCCTTGACCGAAAAGCATGATAGGCAAACGCCGCAAATGGTCACCATACCATCGCAACTCCCATGGTACACGACATTCTTATTACTTTTAGTACAACACATTAATATTTAGCATTTATATCTATTATCACTGTATTATTCGCTTAGTTTATGTATTTTATTAATTACATATAATTAATTCCGTTCATTACAGTTATGTTTATATATTTCTACGTAATAGGTTCAGCTTTTACTTAATTTTGTCGTGGAAATATTTTACTTACCTGATTTATTAGATCACACGACGAGCGTCTGTACGTCACTCTGAAAGGTAGGTCTGAAAACCAGAGCTGTTGACAATAAGTTCGTCCGAAGTCACAGCATTTTGCTAAGCATCTACCTATTCTCGCACAGATGCGACAAACGGGTAAATTGTTATTATATTTGCAGTCTGTTTGTAGCAAAAGTAGTCAATAATGCACTCTGCTATCGGCACTTTATTTTTGTTTTGATTGTTATTATATGTATAATTGCCAGTGTCATAACGCAGATCTATGACATTAACAGTCAATGGACAATATTGTAAACCTTTTTCTACCTGAATACGGGGCTTTTAGCTACTTTGTATGTGCCTATTTTAAGTATCTGTTTTTATTCTATTTTTTGTAATGTGCGTTTTGTTTGTGCAGAATAAACCTTTTTCTTTCTTTCTTCTTCTTATTCCAGTTCCTTCATCGCCTTGTCAGCCCGATCCCTATATTACTGTTATTATTTTGAAAGTTCAAAAGTATTAGAGTTATTTATCGCCTGGCTGCATAACTCAAGGTCGTCCTTTCCAAATATCCTTTTCAGTACTAACAGGATTTATAATTACAGGGCTGACTGTTGCGAAGAAACCAAAACTTGGAACTCTAAAAACAAAACTAGAAGATGCAATAACAGCCGAGGAAACGAAAAGAGAAAAATCAAGCACACAAGATATCCGGACAAATCCCATAGATACGTCCAACCGTGGCACTTATTTCGTAGAGCCTTACAAATTTGATCAGCGTAATTTTAATCCAGAAAAACAATATAAACACCATACTCCACAAATTGGTGAAAAACACAAATGTGATCTATGTCAAAGTAGTTTTACTCTCAAGGGTAACTTAATAAAACATATTCGTATACACACTGGCGAAAAACGTTATAAGTGTGATGTTTGTCAGCAAAGTTTTTGTGCAAGGGGTAGTTTAACAAAACATATTCTTATACACACTGGCGAAAAGCCCTATAAGTGTAACGTATGTCAGCGTAGTTTTAGAGAAAAGTCTAATTTAATAAACCATATTCGTATACACACTGGTGAAAAACCGTATAAGTGTGATGTTTGTCAGCAAAGTTTTAGTGCAAGGAGTAGTTTAACAAAACATATTCTTATACACACTGGCGAAAAACCCTATAAGTGTAACGTATGTCAGCGTAGTTTTAGAGAAAAGTGTAATTTATCGAAACATATTCGTTTACACACTGGTGAAAAACCGTATAAGTGTGATGTTTGTCAGCAAAGTTTTAGTGCAAGGAGTAGTTTAACAAAACATATTCTTATACACACTGGCGAAAAACCCTATAAGTGTAACGTATGTCAGCGTAGTTTTAGAGAAAAGAGTAGTTTAACAAAACATATTCGTATACACACTGGTGAAAAACCGTATAAGTGTGATGTTTGTCAGCAAAGTTTTACTGCAAGGGGTGGTTTAACAAAACATATTCCTAAACACACTGGTGAAAAACCTTACAAGTGTGATGTTTGTCAGAAAAGTTTTAGTGCAAGGGATACTTTAACAAAACATATTCGTAGACACACTGATGAAAAACCATATAAGTGTTACGTATGTCAACGTAGTTTTCGTGAAACTGGTAGTTTAACAAGACATATTCGTATACACACTGGCGAAAAACCTTATAAGTGTGATGTTTGTCAGTAAAGTTTTAGTGCAAGGGATAGTTTAACAAAACATATTCTTATATACACTGGTGAAAAACCCTATAAGTGTAACGCATGTCAGCGTGGTTTTAGCCAAAAGTGGCTCCTTAACAAGACATATTCGTATACACACTGGGGAAAAACTTTACAAGTGTAATGTACGTCAGCATGCTTGTAGTGTAATGAGTAACTTAACAAAACATTTTCGAATACACACTGGCGATAAACCCTACAAGTGTGATGTATGTCAGCAAAGTTTTATTGGAAAGGGTAGTTTAACAAAACATATTCGTACACATACTGGCGAAAAATCTTAGAAGTGTTATGCATGTCAGCAAAGTGTGGTTTGAACCATTATATTCGAATACACACTGGCGTAAAACCTTATAAGTGATTACAGTTATCGCTCGATAATGCTGACAAAATGTAATTTGTCAGCGTAGTGTTCATTCGAATAAACACTATTGAAAACCTATAAGCGTTGTCAGCGTAGTTTTAGTGATAACCTTATCACTAAAACTACGCTGACAACGCTTGATCTAAAAAATCATATTTGAACACAGTCAGGCGAAATTTTGAAAAGATTTGAATGTCGCGTTGTTAATCGCACTTCAAAATTTATTTCGCTTTTTCGTAACCACCTAAACTTGGTCGGGTTACCTCGGTCATTCACTTCCTAATGACTTTAATCGTATTATCTCATTAATTATCCAATGTACTACGCTGAAATTTTACTGATATACAACTGAACTAAACAACTAATTATTGACATAACATTCAGTTCATTTATCCAATCCAGTGGCCAAATAACACCGCGCGCATCAAGACCGTGCTCGTGAAGAACTGAATATCATCATAACTTGTTAAATACTTACAGGATACTAATGAAACTTCACATACATTTGAAGGCATTTACAAGCTTTAAAATAACGTTTAAAGTAAGTCTTTAGACCTCTTATTGAGAGTGCTGGAACCAATTGAAGTGTTTTTCTATTTAATGAAATAATCTTTAAACTATGCATTATTTTGGTTTTTTTATTGCAGAACAAATTTAAACTAATTCCTAAGAAGTCATGTACAAAATATGATAAGAATCCGCTTAACCGTTTCAAAGATCTAGCAAAACCAAAAACGTTACCCCAGCAAAATCTCGAATAACTTCGCAACCGATGAAAGAACAAATACAAAATAAGGCACAACATTTACTTCATCTAGACAACTAATTTTATAGCTAGTATTTATTTAAATATTCCCATTAGAAAGAAAAAGGTCTGGCTGGGATAACGTTACCCCAGCAGGAATTGTTTTTGTGAAATAATTAAAAAACTATAAGCGCAACAAATTTAAAAATGTGCGCAACAATTACAGAAGCCGCAAAACTAATTATCTATGAGATTCAAATTACCATTTTCGACAACATCTGGCTGGGGTAACGCACACCAAAATTTATACAATATAGATATTCGGGGTTGGTAGTTCGTTCGAGTAATTCCACTTTGCCCCACCAAGCCCGCCACCCTGGTGTGGCAAAGTGGACTGCCTAAAATTTTGCAGTGGAATATGCCCCACTATTCTGATTTGATGGGGCGGATAACACTAGCATAAACACTTTGTGGATTCTGCCCCACTAGGGTTGGCAGCTCAGGATTTACGAGACATTCACCGCCTCATCTAACCCAAATGATTCACCAAAAATAGAGGGGATATGGCGCTCGGCGGCCGCTGCCGCGGCACCGCTCGCTTCGCTCGCTCGCCGTCGCGCGTTAAGGGTCACTGTTCTAACCTTTTTTTTTTTTTTTTTTTTTTTTTATCGTGGAGAAATGCTCATGCATACTGCGCTACCACGGGGAGATAGCGCAGTTATGTGGGACTCTAACCCACTAAAACTCCACGGTGTCCTCCAGTGCCGCTTATGGCGGGAACACGGGAACGCGAAAGCCATCCGCGAACCCGCCGCGGCTGTCCGTCACCGGACCCTCCTCTTAGGGGAATGACCCCCATCACCGGCGCACCAGAACACACGGCACGCCGGACCACCCCGGGCACCAGACAGCGCATGGGTGCCAAACGACCCCGTGAATGGCACCCTTGGTCCCCCTGCGGCGGGTCGGGATAGTGGCCCCACCGCCTACCACTTTTCGGCCGCAGGGGATAGGGAGAGCGGCCTACGCAATACCAACACTCCTCCTCCCCTGCGGCCCCACCGCGTCCGCCATCTGACGATGGCAGCTCCGTCCAGACCGCGGAAGGTGAGGAAAGTGGCGATCTCCATACACCACTCCTCTCCCGCCGCGGCCCACTACCCCCAGCACCAGTTGCTATGCCGCCCCGCGGCACCGCAACTGGTTGGCCGCTACGTCGTCGGCTTAGCGGACAAAGCCCTGACGAGCGGCCCCTCCTCGGGTTCCTCTTCGCTTCACCGTGGGTGCGGAAAACCACGGCTACTGAGCCCCCCCGCAACGACAATGCGGGAACCCACCGGGGGGGTTGGAACCCACCGGGGGGGCCACTGTTCTAACCTAACCTAACCCAAATGATTCAAAAATACATGTTAACCTTCATACACAAATCCTGAGCTGCCAACCCTAGTGGGGCAGAATCCACAAAGTGTTTATGCTAGTGTTATCCGCCCCATCAAATCAGAATAGTGGGGCATATTCCACTGCAAAATTTTAGGCAGTCCACTTTGCCACACCAGGGTGGCGGGCTTGGTGGGGCAAAGTGGAATTACCCGTTCGTTCAGCAGTAAATGCCGTAAATATGGTGGCTCTTTAATTTTTAGTAATTATCAACATACATTTATGGATCGTAAAGGTTTTTATAGCCTGTCTGTTTTGCGGACAATTGAAATAGTCTGTATAAGTGTGTTAAATGTGTTAAGGTAACCTTCAGGGTTGTGAGATTGCTTTTGAAAAGATATTCGATGAGGGTTACAGAAAAGTAACTCGAAACAAATCCATTATCAGTTATGGTGATTTTAACGTTATTACGAAAGCCGGAGTAGATTCTATTTTCATTTTACAAAAGAGGGCAATCCGTGCCGTCTACAAAATGGGGCTTCGCGAGTCTCTTAGTAACAAGTTTAAAGGAATTGAAGTACCAACTCTTGCCTTCTCTCTTTCTTTCTAGAAAGTATTTTGTATGTTAGCTAAAGGTATTTTCAAAATAAGAAGTGATTTCCGTAATATAAATATACTTAGTAAAAATGAAATTGTGATACCCAAATAATGATTAATTAAAAATACACCAAAAATAATTCCGTAAAACAGAGAATTAATGATAATTTTTCGTCTGAAATCATATTTTTTATCTATGTATGTTTAATCGAAATTCAAACAAAAAGTATTTAATAACTAAGGTTACTAAGTCAACTTGCTTGAAAAAAAGAAACAGTCTATTTAAAAGTAAAATAATATTTTTAAACAATTTTTGAATGCAACGCTATGAATCAGTAATATATCTCGGGACGCGCGGACTTTAGCTATAAGTCCACGCCGCGCCGGTTTGTTCCTGGGCGTCCGAATCATAATGGTTAGCATATCTGAGTAGCATACTTCACTATACACGCACGCACGATCAGCTACCACGCGCCGCAATTTACCTAAAACGAAATACTTGAATTTGTAATAGCCCTCTTAACAAAAATGAATATTTTATGTTAAGAAACTACGTTGAAGACAAGGAGGTTTGGCAAGAGTTCCTTTTGCACATATCGCTTCCCTGATACCTCATTAACCCTTCATCTGACAGGCTGTCAAATGAACAATCTACAGGGTGGAATTTTCGAACTGTACCTGGAGGTAAGTACTCTAAATGCTGAAGACAGCAAATTTTACTCAAAGTAAATATTCGTTTATTTTTTTAAAGAAACAAAACTGCATTTAAAGATTTTTCTAAATACGCTTGCCACACCCGGAAATCGAACCGACTAAAAAAAATTATTTCTAAGTTATAACTTTTTTTAGGTAGATTTAAGACAGTACTAAGTACTGAGATAAACGAAGTAAAAGTAATTTTATTTTAAACTAGCTGTGCCCGCGACTTCGTTCGCGTGCATGTCGGAAAACAATATTGTGTCGCTCAGATGGTGTAGGTACCACTCCTCCATTAAAAAGAAAGAATCTGCCGACCTAGCCTGGTAGGAACCTACCACAGCTTTCGAATGCAGTCACTGCGTCTTCAGGTTCTATAATGTTAATGTTATTGCAAACCTAGATGGCGTTACTGACGCTCAAGATTAAGATTTTCTATGAAGATGTTCCTCATGTCATTACGCACGAATCTGATGGGAGGGATTACGTCAGCGGCCAATATTAAATGTACCTTTCGCAATGCCTAATTATAGGCGGAATGTTTTCTCAATAAGAAGTGCACTTAGTTTCAATAGGCTTCCTATGGACCATAATGTTGACTTGTTCTGCACCAGTGTGGCGACCTTAAGACGGTTTTTGTCAGTCCTTTTTCATGGATAATTAAGTTATCTCATATTACTAATTATATTAACTTGTATGTACTTTTTTATCGAAATTTTTCTTTAACTATATGTGGAGGCTTGTTATTAGCATTTTTTTTTATATTACTTTATTTGTATCATTGATTTGTTAGTCTGTAAGCCTTCTTTAAAATAAAATAAATAAATAGCCGCAATCATTTTGCTATATTACGCTAGATGGTGCGCCACTGAGACTTTTATTACAATTTTATTTTTTTATGAGATTTCTTCCCCTCTATTTGTATTGATTTTGTAAAGTTGTTATTTTTAAAACTAATAAATATTTATCTCACATTGCATTCTTTATGACTCAGAACACCACATAAATTATTATTATCACCAGTTTATTTGAAATTCTTTTACCTTTTTTTGATTCGTGGGAATCAACCACCAAATGAAAGCGATTTTAGTAATCAGTATCATTACTTTTTACGGGTTTATCTATGGATCTACGGATTTTGGACCTCGCCTTCGAGAAAATCTATAAAACAGGCATTAATCAAGTTGTTGTCTTCGTATGTTTGCTATTCAAACCTAGATGGCGTTACTGACGCTCAAGATTAAGATTTTCTATGAAGATGTTCCTCATCGCCGCAATAATTTTGCTTTATAGTGGTGATAGACCGGTTAGCGCGCCGCGCAATGATAATCGATGTTACCATTCCACATGACGGGAACCTCGTGAAAGCTGAGAAAGAGAAACAGATTAAATATCTCGACTTAGCACACGAGGTTGTTGACATGTGGAATGTGAACTCGGCTGTCATTGTGCCGATTGTCGTATCAGCCAATGGACTGATGGCCGAAAGCCTCGATCAACATCTCTCGAGGCTCTCGTTAGGCGGTTGGGTCAAAGGCCTGATTCAGAACGCAGTACTCCTCGATACGGCTCGCATCGTGAGGAGATTCCTGTCTCTGGAGCCCTAACCACCGGTAGCTTGGACCCTGCTCCCGATACCGGCGGACGACTATTTTTTATATTTTTAAATGTTTTTTGTAAGGTTATTTTATAAAAATATAATAAAATATGTAATTAATGAACTAAAACGAAATAATAATCTTATTATCAGGCAACTAAAGCCCATAGTAAAGTACTGGGGGAAAGTACTGGCGGCAAGCACTGGCGGCAAGTACTGGCAGTAACTACTGGCAGTAACTACTGGCGGCCAGTACTGGCAGTAACTACTGGCGGCAAGTACTGGCAGTAGGTAACTACTGGCGGCCAGTACTGGCAGTGGCCCGCAGTGGTGCCGATTCTGTTGTCACAAAATTCTCTAAACTAAACTAAAAATCACCAAAATTTAGTTTATTCCTGTCAAACGACGATTTCCCATTCTGAAATTGACTAAAGTGACACAACTTAACTAAATTTTAGTTTGACAGCACTAAGATTGCACAGAATTATTAATTTAGTGAAGATGGTAATTTTGCTATTCTGAGTTTGCCGTTTTTCACCAAAAATTTTGACTATATTAGTTTTTCTAACTAAATCTGACTAATTTTAATCGCGATTAAAAAAGTGTGGAATAAAACTAGTGGTCATGAACTAAAATTCACACCAACACTTCGACTTGAGGTGCAAAGACAGTACTGATCTTTTTTTTCTTTTCGTTTGTTTATATCTCGAAAATGGTGTGTCCTATCGCAAAAATGATGATAATTTCGACCCCCTTTAATAAACCCGCAAGCCCCATACTCTGAACATGTAGGTAATATTTTTTTTTTTTTTTCCAAACAAAAAGTTAAAAATTCCATATAAAAAACGTCAAGGCTGGCCCCCTGCGCACGCTTCATTCAGCTCTTTAAAAAAATAATTGCGTAGGGCACACAAGTACCACGTTGCGAAGCCAAAAGAAAAAAAAACACCACCTGCAGGCTTGGCACGACAACCGTAGAGAGATGCGTTTTGTCGACGGAAGACTAGACAAAAATGACGTTTCCGTGTAGACAGTTGTCAATTTTTCACGGAGAAATGTAGACAAGCGATTTCTATTCTTCAGTAGAGTAGAAATAGAAAGCGTCATGCTAAGCCTGCAGGAATCGCGATTGTCAAATTCGATTTTAGTTGTGTCAAAATTATTTTTTAGTTTAGAGATTATTTTTTGCAGAATAGCTTTAAGATTCTCATAGTCAAAAGTAAGGAATTTTAGTGATAATTTAGTTAGTTTAGTTCGGTGTACAACAGAATCGGCACCAGTAACTACTGGCGGCAAGTACTGTCAGCGACTAGTACTGGCAGCAACTACTGGCGGCCAGTGCTAGAGGCAAGTACTGGCGGCAAGTACTGGAACTTCGTTCCATCCGGGTGTCCCTTGTGTTAAAACGCTTGTGTAAAATAATAAATATAAATGTTGATTTTTTATAGATTAGGTATTATATACACTGTTCAAATAAAGTTTACATCTGCTGGTAACATTTATGAAGATTTGTATTCAGATTACGCTAAATAGTAAAAATATTGTTAAGAAAAGATTAATCCATAATTAATTCAGCTGTTATCATTTTCGTTTAAAAATATCATTTTAAATATCGAAGCCAGCCTTTTTCTGTAAGCAGTTTTATAGGTAAATCACATTTGCTTGATAAAAAAAAAAAAGAAAAGGGATTATATTGTAATCTGTGGTGGAAGCTTTTTTGCCCGCTTAGACTCGATTTGTGTTATTTTTGAGTTAAGTAGAAGTGTGACTATACATACTGTATTTGCACTGAAATAAACCATTAATACGTTATACGTGGACTTATTTTAACCAGTGATGTAACAATATGTTACCACAATCTTCTTCACTAATGCTTGTTTTCTGATGGTAAATACTCTGGCTGGAGGCCCCATCAAAACCCCACTTGCTGGTCAACTGTAGTTGTTGACCTCCGTCACAGCTGAAGTTTAAAGTTACGTTATACGTGGACTTATTTTAACCAGTGATCTAACAAATCAGAAGCGGGATCACTGCGCGCCGTTCTCGGTCAGATACAAAGATTCAGGTTGGACTTTTTTTTTTTTCTTTTCCGCGGTTACTGGTTTGTGCTAAGTTTTTAATAAACTCAATGGAACGTGATAAACAGACTAATAAGATCAAGAACGCGACGTAAATCGCGTTCTCATAGTAGTTCAGCGCCTTCTGTGCGATCACGAAGCAAATCCCGAAGTCACCATCCCGAATCACTACAGAAGACCTAGCCGGACTCGTGTTGTAAAACGGGAAACACGTTCTGGGCCACGCAAGTCTCGTTCTCGTATTCGACGCAAGGATCGACAGCATCAGGTTTCATCACGTAAACGTACTTCGCGAATACAAACTTCACGAAGTTCCTCATGCAGTTCGTTCGAATCATTCGATCCGAAGCTGCTCTCATTGAGACTACGTCAGCAAAAACCGACGTTAAAAACGTAAAAGATTGCACCGCTCGCGAGAATTTACAGTTGTGTTTCCGTGTGCAAAAGCACGTTTAACTGGTGAATCCCGTCGTGGATGGGTCATTTGTCGAAATCAGGCATGTAACTACCACAAACTTACACGCCTAAAACTTTACAAGCTATAGCAACCGTAAATCCTCAGGTGAAAAATATTTTAATATTTATAAAATATCCATCTATTAATGGATAAGATAAGATAAGACATTTATTGGTAGAAATATGAGTACAAGGGATGCAGGTTGTTCATAAACAAAAAAAAGATCCGTCATGTTCGGCTTTTGTGGCATACAAATACCTACTTATGTAAGAAAAGTGAGGAACTATTTGACCCTAAAGTTAAAATCAAACTGTTCTAACTTGAGTGTGCTGATATTTACGGTTGAGATAGTAAATAAAACTGCTCATTATGGCCTAAGGCCCTGGTAACTTTAAATATTGTCGTTATTAGCGATAATAGTTCTTATTGCAATCCGATACGGGTTAAAATCTGTTGTAATAAATTCGAATAATAAATGTGCAAGCATTGTCGTAAAAATGCAAATAAAATCGTATAAAATTAGATATTAACTATTTAATAATAAATAATCCATCACTGGATGCATTTTGGCATATGGAATTTTATGATATATTTTCAATTATAATTATAATTTTATTATTATGAAAAGATAGAATATTGACTGCATAGTGTCTGTTATGGCTGAAAACAAGCGAACGAACATCGATAAATAAAATAAAATTAAAAACCTGTAATTATTAACGGCATTACTTTTATGGGCTACTTACAAAGATTTTGAAAGTCAGTGCTATTTAAATCCTACTAAATGGTTATTATACCGATTTACCCATGTTACGGGGGTTTGGTAATTCAACCATAAATCCAATGGGTATTTGAAAGTTGCAGTTGTCTGTGGATGGAGTCCTAGTTACGGTCGATTTAATCAAAATATAAGATATTTAATTGAGTTACAATGTTTTACTGGGACAAACAGCTACTGAACAATCTCACGTGGAAGTCCTTAAAACTAGCAATGAATTGGTTTTCATATCTAAAAATAGTGGTGCCAGAAGACATGATACATTTAATCTGAAATGCTTGAAATCAATACTATAATACAGTAGTGGATCGATTAAATGTTACACCGATAATTGTTTTGGGGACCACTTGTAGAAAACGGTTATCGAAATTCATACAGAATTGAAGTTGGAAAATTCAATTATTTAAAGTTTAAACGGTCTTATGGGTTAGGCAATTACTCGTAGGCATGTTACGATCGTTAATAACGTAATGAATCAACCTTTATCGTTCAGTAAAGACGAACTTATTTCTCTTATATGTATCACTAACCACGTTGAAAAGAAATGTTTAAATATTTTATAATCTTCCACACATTACATTTGATGATTTAAATATTGGTCCCATTAAATGATACTCAAAAAGCAAAGTGAAAACAACTAATTGATGAGTGTCGTGATTGTTTTGCGATGAATTTATCGGAATTGGGTCACACTACCGTAACAGTTATGGATATTCAATTAAACGATAACAATCCAGTAGTTTACCGCCCCTAACGGCTCAGTCATACAGAGCGCGACAAGGTGAGCCTCATGGTGGATGACTTATTAAAGCATAATATTATTCACATACACTCTGCAATCTAAGAAAGGTTTTTAGAGGTGTGTCAGGGATTCACTTATATAAAATAAAACTCTGCGACTGATGACTCTTGACTAATGACTGACGACTAATTTATTATCAAAACACCTCTACTTATATATACATTGACAATGTTATAATCTAGACCATAGCCGAAACTGTTTGCACTCGCTCGACCAATAGCGATGCGCCGCAGGCGACCCGCGCGCGGGGCGCGGGGCGCGCTGTTTTGCACACGGCACTATTCGGCGCGAAGGCATAAATACGAGTGGCGCGCAGAGCGCGGTCCTTGAGGATCGGCTTGTGGCTACCACTAGCTGGTCGCGCTCTGTACCGCGCCAGCTAGTGGAACTTCTGCGCGGACCACCACTTTGTGCTCCCTCTGTGCTTGCACGGGTTGCATAGCAGGCCGTGTGAGCGCAGGGGGGGCACCGGAAGCTGCCCGGCGAGCGCCTGCTCGCCGCCCGTGGTCGCGGAGGCCTTACCCCCGCTGAAGCCGCCCCAGCATGCGCGCCCCCCTAGGGCTGCGATGCCGGGCGTGAAAAGGATCGGACGCCGTGCCGGGCGACGGCGCTGCTGAGCAATCGGCGGCACGTCGCCCGGCCCACCCCCTCCCGGAAGTGACGCCCCCCCCTTGAAGAGGGGAGAAGAACGAAGAGATGGGGAGCGCCGGGCCGGCTGCGACTGCCGGCCCGCCGTCGTCGTTGGCGCCTGCGCGCGTTGCGTCGACGCCGCCGTCGAGCCGGCACGCGGTGCCCGTCCGCCCCGAGGCGTTCCGGCACCGCAAGCGCGCGCCGCAGCGCCGCCCGTCGCGTCCCCGTCGCTACCGTGCGCTCCGCTGCGCCGATGCGCGCACCGTTGCGCTGCCCGGACGAACCCGCGCCGCCCGTGCGATGCGCCGATCACGCACCGCACGCCGCCCGCGCACCCACCGATGCTGCGCACCCCGCGCCGCCCGCGCCCCGCATGACGCCTGCGCCCCCTCGCGCTGCCCGTGCGCCGCGGGCGATAGCAAGACGGCCGAAGCTGACCCGTACGGGTCAGCCCGACACACCCGGAACTGCCTGCTGCTGTTCGTGTATGTGGCGCCGCCCCGCGTGCCGCGGCCCCTATCGCCGCGCCCGCCGGCGCCGCCATGCACGGCACCCCCTGTCGCTGGTCGTCATCCGCTGGGCCTCCCCTATTGAGGGATGGGGGTCTCACCCGGCGGTGACTTGACCGCCGGGGGTGCCGAGTCCACGAGCAGCAGCCCCCCACCTGACTGACCTGGGGCGCTTCGTAACGAAGCCCCCCTCCACCTGAGAAGACCGGACGGACGGGAGGTGGCGCATCATGCGCCCCCCCTCCGCTCCCCCCGCAAGCTTCGGAGCCGTGCGCGCCCTGCCGCGCCGGCCGTTCCGAAGCCCCTGCACACCCGGACCAAGAGCCTGTGCGGTCGCCGCGCGGTGCGTACTCGCATCGCGCGGCCCGCGCACGCGCAGCCCCGCGCCTTTGGCGCGCCCCCGGTGCGCTCTGTCGCGCTGCCGCCTCGCCGCGCGTGCCACACCGCCCCGCGTCGCCGCCCGCGACTGAAGCCACCCTCCCCCCGGAAGGACACAGAAGCTGGCCCGAACTGGGCCGCTTCAAAAAGGATTGACCACAGCTGCTGCTCGAGGCGTCACCGGGCTGGCGGTCGGCTTCAGGACCCCAAGCGGGACCGCCCAGAGCGGGAGACCGACCGCAGGGGTCGAACTGGGGTGGTGCCCGGGTCCCCCGTTGCGTTGACGGTCACCCGCTGGGATGACGACTGCCGCCTGGGACGACGCCTACACCAAGCGAGTGAGGAGCAGCAGCTTCGGAAGCCGGATGCCCCGTGGTAGGCAGTCCCAATGATTGGCCCGTCTTTACGGGCCACTGCATAGCATCCGCGGTCAGGGGGCGATGCCCCGATACCGCCTGCCGCGCCCCCTTACGGGGTCGCTGCGACGACTACAACGAGCGCGGTCCTTTATTCAGAGCGCCGCCGTCGAGTGAAGACATCTGCCATCGATTCGCCGTGTCGTCAGCGTCGCGTGTCCATCTGCGAAGTCACGGAGGGTGCTGGTGTTCTGCTTGCTCTGCCTGCTTGCCTTGGCTTACAAAAAACCGCTTCTTTCGAAGCGACACGGCCGGCGTGTGCGGCGTTGTGATGACGTCGTGCTGTACCCATGCCTTTTCCTGTTTCTTGATCTGCACGAATGAAACGTCTTTTTCAAGACGGTTGCTTCACTGTTTCTTTTCGGAATGTCACAAACGTAACTGTAAGGTAACTGGTTCAGTGGTTGTGGTAATAAATTGGTTTCCAGGTATGTGGTAACTGGTTCGGAGGTTTATGGTAATTGTTCGGAGGTACGGTAATTGTATGACAGGTACTGTGTCACTACATCACTCCCCCCTAAGCGAAGCGTACGTTGGGTTTCACTGCGCGGCCGGAGCGAGTGACGTAGGAGTCATGCGATGCGCTTGGGGTCGACGACCGCGGCTCGACGCTCGGTGATGTTCTTTCGGTGCGCGGTACCTGCTGTGTCGCGCATGTTGTAGTGGTAAACCCTTCGTTGAGTAGGTGCGCTGGCTTGAGTCTGTCTATTGAGACAACTGTAGTTCGAAGTGGCATCTGTATGGTGCAATGCTTGCTGTCACGTTGAATTACCTTGAACGGGCCGTCGTAAGGTGGGGTCAATGGACTTCGCACGGTATCATTGCGCACGAACACATGGGTACACGTCGCTAGGTCCTTGTGAACAAACGTGCTTCTGTTGTTGGAGTGAGATTTGCTGCTCGAGGACAACGTCGACATTGTTTCTGTCAGCTTCCGGACGAATTCTGCGTCTTCATTTTTCGGCTGTGAAGGCACGAAGAAATCTGACGGTATTCTGAGTGTCGCTCCGTAGGTAATGAGGGCCGGGCTCAGTTGGGTGTCTTCCCGTAGGGCGGTACGAAGGCCAAGTAACACAGTCGGTAGTTCTTCGCTCCAGTGTGCACCGGCGCTTCGTGCCATAAGCGCGGACTTCAACGTTCGATGCCAGCGTTCAACTTGACCATTTGCTTGAGGGTGGTAGGCCGTAGTACGTATTCTTGTTATGCCGAATTTTTTCATAAGTAAGTTGAATAACGACGATTCGAACTGTCGACCTTGATCCGTTGTAACTCGTAAAGGGCAACCGAATCGCGATATCCATCCCTCGTAGATTGCTTGTGCGACAGTGTCGGCGGTGACGTCACGCACAGGAGTTGCTTCGGGCCATTTAGTGCAGCGATCGATTATTGTTATTAGGTATCTATAGTCGTTAGAGGGCGGCAGTGGTCCAACGATGTCAACGTGAATGTGTTCGAAGCGTGATGATTTTTGAAACTCGCCGAGTGGGCTGATAACGTGTCGTTGAATTTTCCCGCGCTGGCAACCGATGCATGATTTCGCCCACAAACCAACTTCTTTATTCATATTCGGCCAGAAAAACTTTGTAGACATTATTCTTCTTGTTGTTCGCACACCAGGGTGACTTAGTTCGTGTTGCGCTTTGAATGCTACTGTACGATAAGTCGCTGGTAGGTATGGACGAACGTTCCCGGTTGATGTTTCGCATATGATGGGTCGTTGACCTCCGGGCAATGAGATAGGCGCGAACTTGAGACTTCGGTTTGTCATGCAGATCTTCAGTTCTTCATCGTTCTCTTGGTCTTGAGCGAGTTGATTGTAGTCGATCGTGGAATGCGACAAGTCGATTTCTTCGATGCGTGATAAGGCGTCAGCTGCTTCGTTCTTATCACCGTGAATGTATTTGATCTTCGTACAGAACTGACTAATGTAGTGTAGCTGGCGTTCTCGTCGTGGTGTATCGCTGCTACTTGGCGTTCTTGTCAGGGCGAAAGTCAGTGGTTTGTGATCGGTAAATATTGTGAGGTCACTGCCCTCTATCAGTCGTCGTAGGTGTTGCACGGCGGTGTACATAGCTAATAATTCGCGATCGTACACGCTGTAGCGTCGCTGCGTCTCACTCATAGTTTTTGAGTAGAATGCCAGTGGTCTCCACACGTCGTCAACTTTTTGTTGTAGCACAGCGCCGATGCTAGTTTTCGAAGCGTCGGTAAATAAACATAGCGGCGCGTTAGGTATCGGGTGCGTCAGAGTTGTTGCCTCGAGTATGCTTTGTCGGCATTTTTCAAAGGCTTGTTCTGCTACTTGAGACCATTGTATCGGGGTTTTGTCGTTCTTCTTGCTGTTATGTAGGTATTTGTTCAATTCATGTTGGTACTCGGCTTGATGTGGTAAACAACTGCGGTAAAAGTTTATCATTCCTAAAAATCTTCTTAGTTCTTGCACTGTTTGAGGTTTGGGATAGTCGACTATGGTTTGAATTCGTTCTTGAGTTGGTTTGATTCCTTCTGATGACACTTCGTATCCGAGGAACTCGATGTTTTTCTTGTCAAACTCGCACTTATCGATGTTAAGACTGACACCGTAGGTATTTAGGCGTTCGAGTACTTGTTCTAAGTGGCGGCGGTGTTCTTCCTTGTTTCTCGAGTGTACCAGCAGATCGTCGACGAAACAGAATACATTGTCGTCGAGTCCTCGTAGAACCTCATGCATGAAACGTTGAAAAGTTTGACCGGAGTTTCTTAAGCCGAACGTCATGCAGTTGAATTCGAAGAGGCCAAAAGGTGTTATTATTGCTGTTTTTTGAGCATCTTGTTTTGCGATTGGTATCCAGAAATAAGCCATTTTCAAATCGAGTTTTGAGAATATTTTCTTGCCGTGAAGTTGGTATGTGAAATCTTGAATTCGTGGAATGGGGTATCGGTCGGGAACGGTGACGGCGTTGAGTCTTCTGTAATCGCCACATACTCGAAGTGATCCGTCTTTCTTTTTCACAATGTGAAGTGGACTCGCCCACGGACTGTTTGAAGGTTTGCATATTCCAATCTCGATCATGCGCTCGAACTCGAGTTTTGCTGCTTTGTATTTGTCGGGCGGTAGAGGGCGCGGCCGTGAGTAGATCGGCGGCCCAGTTGTCTCGATGTGGTGTGTGACGTCATGCTTGGCTGGAGTTTTGAGTGTCATTGGTCGCAGTACATCTGGATATTTCTTCAGCAGGTCGTGATGAGTGTGGTCGCAGTTGATAATGTGGATTGATTCTTCATTGCTGTTTATTTTGACGGCGTTCACGCTAAGCTCGGTTACACGGTCGATGAGTTTTCTTTGGTGCAAGTCGACTAACAGTTTATGCTGCACCACGAATTCGGCACCCAGTATAGAAGTCTTCACGTTGGCGACGACGAAAGTCCACTTAAAACTTCTTCGTAATCCTAGGTTGAGCTCGAG
Source organism: Antitype chi (assembly GCA_947359405.1). Taxonomy (NCBI): domain Eukaryota; kingdom Metazoa; phylum Arthropoda; class Insecta; order Lepidoptera; family Noctuidae; genus Antitype; species Antitype chi. The sequence goes on from OX375837.1 coordinate 2,298,463, forward strand.
TGTGCGCTCTCCGTAGGTACGAATTTCTGTTCCGTTTGCCGCGTAAAGTTTGTAGCCTGCATTGTCCGTCGGTCTTGAGTATTTCTGGTTTCGAGCGGCTAATACTGATATGTCGGCTCCCGTGTCAACAAGAAATTTTTCTCGGTTGTTGATGTCGGTCACACATAGGCGGTGGCTTGTTTGGTTTACATCGACACCCGCCACTATCGATGCACGTTCTAGTTTTCCCGCTTTTCCCTGGAACACGGCGATTCACATTTTCGTGCCTCGTTGCCGAATCGGTAGTGAAAACGGCACAGCCAATCGGGATCGCCGGGCTTGCGGGCGTTATCAGTACGATGTCTTGAATTTGAGCGTGAGCGGCTGCGATGTGTTGAGTTTTGGCGGGAACGATGATACGACGCATGTTGATGTTTGCGGAGCTCGGCGACTTCGAGTGACAACTTCTCTATTTGTTTCGAAAGCATACTGATTTGTAGGTTTGTTATCGCGTTCAACTGCACCTCATTTACTGCTGGACTTGATGACGAAGGATTTGCTGTGGAGACTGCGGCGACTGTAGTGGGTTCGAAATGTTCCATCATTTTGTCGGCCATCGCGGCTAGCACTTCCAGCGACGACTCGGTGTTGACGGAGAGCACGGCGCGCACTTGTGGGGGCAGCTGGTTGAGCCACATAACCTTCAGCGCTTCATCGGATAGTAGCTTGCCACTGAGATCTCGCATTTTACGCAGCAGCTGGCTCGGCTTGTTGTCGCCGAGTTCGAGACCGCTGAGTAGCTTCTGTAACTGTCGGTGATCTGACTCTTGGTACGTTGAGATGAGTCTGTCCTTGAGCGTGTTGTACTTGCCGGTGACCGGTGGATGTAGGATGATGTCTCCGATTTGTTCTAGGTCGCTGTTGCCGAGTAACGGGACGACGAGGTTAAATTTCTGCTCCTCACCTAACTTGCTTGCAGCAACGGCGGCTTCAAATTGCGCGAACCACAGGCGAGGATTTTGGCGCCAAAATGGTGGTAGACGTGCAGGAAGTGAGACTGCTGCCACGTCGCTCTTCACTGTTGTGACGTCCTCAGCCTCGCAAAATTCGTCGGAAGTGTTCGGCATTATGGATCAATGTAGTGATGCTTCTTCTAAACTTCTAGTGGATCTTGCAGGTTGCAGTAGTTTGATGTTCGAGGAACTCAGGCTTCGTCTTCCGGTTCGTGTTCTTCGCGGGGTCACCAATTTAGAGGTGTGTCAGGGATTCACTTATATAAAATAAAACTCTGCGACTGATGACTCTTGACTAATGACTGACGACTAATTTATTATCAAAACACCTCTACTTATAATAGGTCTTTACCTATGAAATTGCCGTTTTGTATGAAAAAATTTAAACGAATTTTTTTCATGTATTTTTTATTTGTATTAATCGAAGTAATCACCCATGCAATCAATGCATCTTTGCCATCGCAGTGGCAGTTTATTGATGCCCTTCTTAAAGAAATCAGCTGGACGGGAGGCAACAAATTCTTCAAAGCCATTTTGTACTGCCTCTCGGGTATTGAATTTTTTTCCCGCCAAGAAGTTATCCAAATTCTGGAAAAAGTAGTAGTCTGTAGGCGCAAGGTCTGGTGAGTAGGGCGGATGACGGAGAGCTTCCAACCCCAGTTCTTGCAACTTGGAGACCGTCTGCTGTGCAGTATGAGGTCGCGCGTTGTCGTGCAGGAGCAGCGGAGACGAGCGATTGACCAATGCTGGTTGGAGATGTGCCAGCTTCTCCATCATTGTGTTCAGTTCTTCACAGTACACATCTGCAGTAATGCTCACCCCGTTTGGTAAGAAGCTGTGATGAATCACACCGGCGCTAGACCACCAAACAGTGACCATCACTTTTCTAGGGGTAAGTTTTCGTTTAGGGCATTGTTTAGGTGCTGAACCAGGATCCAACCAACTTGCTGAGCGCTTGCGGTTATCAAACAGAATCCATTTTTCATCGCAGGTAACAATGCGGTTCAAAATTCCTTCATTTGTGTGTCTGTTGAGCAGTGCAAGGCACGTCTCGACGCGTACTTCGCGCTGACGATCATTGAGTTCGTGGGGCACCCATTTGTCAAGCTTTTTTACCTTGCCAATTTGACGCAAATGGACCAATATTGTTTTGACGCTAACGTCGAAAGCTGCTGCTAATTCAGCCGTAGATTGTGTATCATCAGCTTCCACAATCGCCTTTAATTCGTCATTGTCGACCAAAGTCTTCGGACGACCGCGAGGTTCATTTTTCAGGTCGAAATTTCCAGAACGGAAGCGAGCAAACCAATAACAGGTGGTGCGTTGGTTTGTAGTGTTAGCTCCGTAAACGTCGTTGATGTTGCGTGCCGCTTGTGCCGCGTTGCTGCCACGACGGTACTCATATTCCATAATTACTCGAATTTTTAACGTATCCATGATGACGAAAAAGATTGAAATGCGATGAAAATGTAACACTAATCAATAAACAAATGACTACTTTTGGAAAAAAAAATCCATGTTTTTAAAATAAAATTAATTTGAAATTAGAAGTCTTACCCAAACAAAAATTATTTTGATTTGAAATGGCCAGTACTGCAAAACGGCAATTTCATAGGTAAAGACCTAATATATACATTGACAATGTTATAATCTAGACCATAGCCGAAACTGTTTGCACTCGCTCGACCAATAGCGATGCGCCGCAGGCGACCCGCGCGCGGGGCGCGGGGCGCGCTGTTTTGCACACGGCACTATTCGGCGCGAAGGCATAAATACGAGTGGCGCGCAGAGCGCGGTCCTTTTAACCGATTCCTCGCGCCCCCTTCGGGGGCGCAGAGACGTCCAAACACTGCGCGGTCCTTTCTTCAGAGCGCCGCCGTCGAGTGAAGACATCTGCCATCGATTCGCCGTGTCGTCAGCGTCGCGTGTCCATCTGCGAAGTCACGGAGGGTGCTGGTGTTCTGCTTGCTCTGCCTGCTTGCCTTGGCTTACAAAAAACCGCTTCTTTCGAAGCGACACGGCCGGCGTGTGCGGCGTTGTGATGACGTCGTGCTGTACCCATGCCTTTTCCTGTTTCTTGATCTGCACGAATGAAACGTCTTTTTCAAGACGGTTGCTTCACTGTTTCTTTTCGGAATGTCACAAACGTAACTGTAAGGTAACTGGTTCAGTGGTTGTGGTAATAAATTGGTTTCCAGGTATGTGGTAACTGGTTCGGAGGTTTATGGTAATTGTTCGGAGGTACGGTAATTGTATGACAGGTACTGTGTCACTACATCACTCCCCCCTAAGCGAAGCGTACGTTGGGTTTCACTGCGCGGCCGGAGCGAGTGACGTAGGAGTCATGCGATGCGCTTGGGGTCGACGACCGCGGCTCGACGCTCGGTGATGTTCTTTCGGTGCGCGGTACCTGCTGTGTCGCGCATGTTGTAGTGGTAAACCCTTCGTTGAGTAGGTGCGCTGGCTTGAGTCTGTCTATTGAGACAACTGTAGTTCGAAGTGGCATCTGTATGGTGCAATGCTTGCTGTCACGTTGAATTACCTTGAACGGGCCGTCGTAAGGTGGGGTCAATGGACTTCGCACGGTATCATTGCGCACGAACACATGGGTACACGTCGCTAGGTCCTTGTGAACAAACGTGCTTCTGTTGTTGGAGTGAGATTTGCTGCTCGAGGACAACGTCGACATTGTTTCTGTCAGCTTCCGGACGAATTCTGCGTCTTCATTTTTCGGCTGTGAAGGCACGAAGAAATCTGACGGTATTCTGAGTGTCGCTCCGTAGGTAATGAGGGCCGGGCTCAGTTGGGTGTCTTCCCGTAGGGCGGTACGAAGGCCAAGTAACACAGTCGGTAGTTCTTCGCTCCAGTGTGCACCGGCGCTTCGTGCCATAAGCGCGGACTTCAACGTTCGATGCCAGCGTTCAACTTGACCATTTGCTTGAGGGTGGTAGGCCGTAGTACGTATTCTTGTTATGCCGAATTTTTTCATAAGTAAGTTGAATAACGACGATTCGAACTGTCGACCTTGATCCGTTGTAACTCGTAAAGGGCAACCGAATCGCGATATCCATCCCTCGTAGATTGCTTGTGCGACAGTGTCGGCGGTGACGTCACGCACAGGAGTTGCTTCGGGCCATTTAGTGCAGCGATCGATTATTGTTATTAGGTATCTATAGTCGTTAGAGGGCGGCAGTGGTCCAACGATGTCAACGTGAATGTGTTCGAAGCGTGATGATTTTTGAAACTCGCCGAGTGGGCTGATAACGTGTCGTTGAATTTTCCCGCGCTGGCAACCGATGCATGATTTCGCCCACAAACCAACTTCTTTATTCATATTCGGCCAGAAAAACTTTGTAGACATTATTCTTCTTGTTGTTCGCACACCAGGGTGACTTAGTTCGTGTTGCGCTTTGAATGCTACTGTACGATAAGTCGCTGGTAGGTATGGACGAACGTTCCCGGTTGATGTTTCGCATATGATGGGTCGTTGACCTCCGGGCAATGAGATAGGCGCGAACTTGAGACTTCGGTTTGTCATGCAGATCTTCAGTTCTTCATCGTTCTCTTGGTCTTGAGCGAGTTGATTGTAGTCGATCGTGGAATGCGACAAGTCGATTTCTTCGATGCGTGATAAGGCGTCAGCTGCTTCGTTCTTATCACCGTGAATGTATTTGATCTTCGTACAGAACTGACTAATGTAGTGTAGCTGGCGTTCTCGTCGTGGTGTATCGCTGCTACTTGGCGTTCTTGTCAGGGCGAAAGTCAGTGGTTTGTGATCGGTAAATATTGTGAGGTCACTGCCCTCTATCAGTCGTCGTAGGTGTTGCACGGCGGTGTACATAGCTAATAATTCGCGATCGTACACGCTGTAGCGTCGCTGCGTCTCACTCATAGTTTTTGAGTAGAATGCCAGTGGTCTCCACACGTCGTCAACTTTTTGTTGTAGCACAGCGCCGATGCTAGTTTTCGAAGCGTCGGTAAATAAACATAGCGGCGCGTTAGGTATCGGGTGCGTCAGAGTTGTTGCCTCGAGTATGCTTTGTCGGCATTTTTCAAAGGCTTGTTCTGCTACTTGAGACCATTGTATCGGGGTTTTGTCGTTCTTCTTGCTGTTATGTAGGTATTTGTTCAATTCATGTTGGTACTCGGCTTGATGTGGTAAACAACTGCGGTAAAAGTTTATCATTCCTAAAAATCTTCTTAGTTCTTGCACTGTTTGAGGTTTGGGATAGTCGACTATGGTTTGAATTCGTTCTTGAGTTGGTTTGATTCCTTCTGATGACACTTCGTATCCGAGGAACTCGATGTTTTTCTTGTCAAACTCGCACTTATCGATGTTAAGACTGACACCGTAGGTATTTAGGCGTTCGAGTACTTGTTCTAAGTGGCGGCGGTGTTCTTCCTTGTTTCTCGAGTGTACCAGCAGATCGTCGACGAAACAGAATACATTGTCGTCGAGTCCTCGTAGAACCTCATGCATGAAACGTTGAAAAGTTTGACCGGAGTTTCTTAAGCCGAACGTCATGCAGTTGAATTCGAAGAGGCCAAAAGGTGTTATTATTGCTGTTTTTTGAGCATCTTGTTTTGCGATTGGTATCCAGAAATAAGCCATTTTCAAATCGAGTTTTGAGAATATTTTCTTGCCGTGAAGTTGGTATGTGAAATCTTGAATTCGTGGAATGGGGTATCGGTCGGGAACGGTGACGGCGTTGAGTCTTCTGTAATCGCCACATACTCGAAGTGATCCGTCTTTCTTTTTCACAATGTGAAGTGGACTCGCCCACGGACTGTTTGAAGGTTTGCATATTCCAATCTCGATCATGCGCTCGAACTCGAGTTTTGCTGCTTTGTATTTGTCGGGCGGTAGAGGGCGCGGCCGTGAGTAGATCGGCGGCCCAGTTGTCTCGATGTGGTGTGTGACGTCATGCTTGGCTGGAGTTTTGAGTGTCATTGGTCGCAGTACATCTGGATATTTCTTCAGCAGGTCGTGATGAGTGTGGTCGCAGTTGATAATGTGGATTGATTCTTCATTGCTGTTTATTTTGACGGCGTTCACGCTAAGCTCGGTTACACGGTCGATGAGTTTTCTTTGGTGCAAGTCGACTAACAGTTTATGCTGCACCAGGAATTCGGCACCCAGTATAGAAGTCTTCACGTTGGCGACGACGAAAGTCCACTTAAAACTTCTTCGTAATCCTAGGTTGAGCTCGAGTGTGCGCTCTCCGTAGGTACGAATTTCTGTTCCGTTTGCCGCGTAAAGTTTGTAGCCTGCATTGTCCGTCGGTCTTGAGTATTTCTGGTTTCGAGCGGCTAATACTGATATGTCGGCTCCCGTGTCAACAAGAAATTTTTCTCGGTTGTTGATGTCGGTCACACATAGGCGGTGGCTTGTTTGGTTTACATCGACACCCGCCACTATCGATGCACGTTCTAGTTTTCCCGCTTTTCCCTGGAACACGGCGATTCACATTTTCGTGCCTCGTTGCCGAATCGGTAGTGAAAACGGCACAGCCAATCGGGATCGCCGGGCTTGCGGGCGTTATCAGTACGATGTCTTGAATTTGAGCGTGAGCGGCTGCGATGTGTTGAGTTTTGGCGGGAACGATGATACGACGCATGTTGATGTTTGCGGAGCTCGGCGACTTCGAGTGACAACTTCTCTATTTGTTTCGAAAGCATACTGATTTGTAGGTTTGTTATCGCGTTCAACTGCACCTCATTTACTGCTGGACTTGATGACGAAGGATTTGCTGTGGAGACTGCGGCGACTGTAGTGGGTTCGAAATGTTCCATCATTTTGTCGGCCATCGCGGCTAGCACTTCCAGCGACGACTCGGTGTTGACGGAGAGCACGGCGCGCACTTGTGGGGGCAGCTGGTTGAGCCACATAACCTTCAGCGCTTCATCGGATAGTAGCTTGCCACTGAGATCTCGCATTTTACGCAGCAGCTGGCTCGGCTTGTTGTCGCCGAGTTCGAGACCGCTGAGTAGCTTCTGTAACTGTCGGTGATCTGACTCTTGGTACGTTGAGATGAGTCTGTCCTTGAGCGTGTTGTACTTGCCGGTGACCGGTGGATGTAGGATGATGTCTCCGATTTGTTCTAGGTCGCTGTTGCCGAGTAACGGGACGACGAGGTTAAATTTCTGCTCCTCACCTAACTTGCTTGCAGCAACGGCGGCTTCAAATTGCGCGAACCACAGGCGAGGATTTTGGCGCCAAAATGGTGGTAGACGTGCAGGAAGTGAGACTGCTGCCACGTCGCTCTTCACTGTTGTGACGTCCTCAGCCTCGCAAAATTCGTCGGAAGTGTTCGGCATTATGGATCAATGTAGTGATGCTTCTTCTAAACTTCTAGTGGATCTTGCAGGTTGCAGTAGTTTGATGTTCGAGGAACTCAGGCTTCGTCTTCCGGTTCGTGTTCTTCGCGGGGTCACCAATTTAGAGGTGTGTCAGGGATTCACTTATATAAAATAAAACTCTGCGACTGATGACTCTTGACTAATGACTGACGACTAATTTATTATCAAAACACCTCTACTTATAATAGGTCTTTACCTATGAAATTGCCGTTTTGTATGAAAAAATTTAAACGAATTTTTTTCATGTATTTTTTATTTGTATTAATCGAAGTAATCACCCATGCAATCAATGCATCTTTGCCATCGCAGTGGCAGTTTATTGATGCCCTTCTTAAAGAAATCAGCTGGACGGGAGGCAACAAATTCTTCAAAGCCATTTTGTACTGCCTCTCGGGTATTGAATTTTTTTCCCGCCAAGAAGTTATCCAAATTCTGGAAAAAGTAGTAGTCTGTAGGCGCAAGGTCTGGTGAGTAGGGCGGATGACGGAGAGCTTCCAACCCCAGTTCTTGCAACTTGGAGACCGTCTGCTGTGCAGTATGAGGTCGCGCGTTGTCGTGCAGGAGCAGCGGAGACGAGCGATTGACCAATGCTGGTTGGAGATGTGCCAGCTTCTCCATCATTGTGTTCAGTTCTTCACAGTACACATCTGCAGTAATGCTCACCCCGTTTGGTAAGAAGCTGTGATGAATCACACCGGCGCTAGACCACCAAACAGTGACCATCACTTTTCTAGGGGTAAGTTTTCGTTTAGGGCATTGTTTAGGTGCTGAACCAGGATCCAACCAACTTGCTGAGCGCTTGCGGTTATCAAACAGAATCCATTTTTCATCGCAGGTAACAATGCGGTTCAAAATTCCTTCATTTGTGTGTCTGTTGAGCAGTGCAAGGCACGTCTCGACGCGTACTTCGCGCTGACGATCATTGAGTTCGTGGGGCACCCATTTGTCAAGCTTTTTTACCTTGCCAATTTGACGCAAATGGACCAATATTGTTTTGACGCTAACGTCGAAAGCTGCTGCTAATTCAGCCGTAGATTGTGTATCATCAGCTTCCACAATCGCCTTTAATTCGTCATTGTCGACCAAAGTCTTCGGACGACCGCGAGGTTCATTTTTCAGGTCGAAATTTCCAGAACGGAAGCGAGCAAACCAATAACAGGTGGTGCGTTGGTTTGTAGTGTTAGCTCCGTAAACGTCGTTGATGTTGCGTGCCGCTTGTGCCGCGTTGCTGCCACGACGGTACTCATATTCCATAATTACTCGAATTTTTAACGTATCCATGATGACGAAAAAGATTGAAATGCGATGAAAATGTAACACTAATCAATAAACAAATGACTACTTTTGGAAAAAAAAATCCATGTTTTTAAAATAAAATTAATTTGAAATTAGAAGTCTTACCCAAACAAAAATTATTTTGATTTGAAATGGCCAGTACTGCAAAACGGCAATTTCATAGGTAAAGACCTAATATATACATTGACAATGTTATAATCTAGACCATAGCCGAAACTGTTTGCACTCGCTCGACCAATAGCGATGCGCCGCAGGCGACCCGCGCGCGGGGCGCGGGGCGCGCTGTTTTGCACACGGCACTATTCGGCGCGAAGGCATAAATACGAGTGGCGCGCAGAGCGCGGTCCTTTTAACCGATTCCTCGCGCCCCCTTCGGGGGCGCAGAGACGTCCAAACACTGCGCGGTCCTTTCTTCAGAGCGCCGCCGTCGAGTGAAGACATCTGCCATCGATTCGCCGTGTCGTCAGCGTCGCGTGTCCATCTGCGAAGTCACGGAGGGTGCTGGTGTTCTGCTTGCTCTGCCTGCTTGCCTTGGCTTACAAAAAACCGCTTCTTTCGAAGCGACACGGCCGGCGTGTGCGGCGTTGTGATGACGTCGTGCTGTACCCATGCCTTTTCCTGTTTCTTGATCTGCACGAATGAAACGTCTTTTTCAAGACGGTTGCTTCACTGTTTCTTTTCGGAATGTCACAAACGTAACTGTAAGGTAACTGGTTCAGTGGTTGTGGTAATAAATTGGTTTCCAGGTATGTGGTAACTGGTTCGGAGGTTTATGGTAATTGTTCGGAGGTACGGTAATTGTATGACAGGTACTGTGTCACTACATCACTCCCCCCTAAGCGAAGCGTACGTTGGGTTTCACTGCGCGGCCGGAGCGAGTGACGTAGGAGTCATGCGATGCGCTTGGGGTCGACGACCGCGGCTCGACGCTCGGTGATGTTCTTTCGGTGCGCGGTACCTGCTGTGTCGCGCATGTTGTAGTGGTAAACCCTTCGTTGAGTAGGTGCGCTGGCTTGAGTCTGTCTATTGAGACAACTGTAGTTCGAAGTGGCATCTGTATGGTGCAATGCTTGCTGTCACGTTGAATTACCTTGAACGGGCCGTCGTAAGGTGGGGTCAATGGACTTCGCACGGTATCATTGCGCACGAACACATGGGTACACGTCGCTAGGTCCTTGTGAACAAACGTGCTTCTGTTGTTGGAGTGAGATTTGCTGCTCGAGGACAACGTCGACATTGTTTCTGTCAGCTTCCGGACGAATTCTGCGTCTTCATTTTTCGGCTGTGAAGGCACGAAGAAATCTGACGGTATTCTGAGTGTCGCTCCGTAGGTAATGAGGGCCGGGCTCAGTTGGGTGTCTTCCCGTAGGGCGGTACGAAGGCCAAGTAACACAGTCGGTAGTTCTTCGCTCCAGTGTGCACCGGCGCTTCGTGCCATAAGCGCGGACTTCAACGTTCGATGCCAGCGTTCAACTTGACCATTTGCTTGAGGGTGGTAGGCCGTAGTACGTATTCTTGTTATGCCGAATTTTTTCATAAGTAAGTTGAATAACGACGATTCGAACTGTCGACCTTGATCCGTTGTAACTCGTAAAGGGCAACCGAATCGCGATATCCATCCCTCGTAGATTGCTTGTGCGACAGTGTCGGCGGTGACGTCACGCACAGGAGTTGCTTCGGGCCATTTAGTGCAGCGATCGATTATTGTTATTAGGTATCTATAGTCGTTAGAGGGCGGCAGTGGTCTAACGATGTCAACGTGAATGTGTTCGAAGCGTGATGATTTTTGAAACTCGCCGAGTGGGCTGATAACGTGTCGTTGAATTTTCCCGCGCTGGCAACCGATGCATGATTTCGCCCACAAACCAACTTCTTTATTCATATTCGGCCAGAAAAACTTTGTAGACATTATTCTTCTTGTTGTTCGCACACCAGGGTGACTTAGTTCGTGTTGCGCTTTGAATGCTACTGTACGATAAGTCGCTGGTAGGTATGGACGAACGTTCCCGGTTGATGTTTCGCATATGATGGGTCGTTGACCTCCGGGCAATGAGATAGGCGCGAACTTGAGACTTCGGTTTGTCATGCAGATCTTCAGTTCTTCATCGTTCTCTTGGTCTTGAGCGAGTTGATTGTAGTCGATCGTGGAATGCGACAAGTCGATTTCTTCGATGCGTGATAAGGCGTCAGCTGCTTCGTTCTTATCACCGTGAATGTATTTGATCTTCGTACAGAACTGACTAATGTAGTGTAGCTGGCGTTCTCGTCGTGGTGTATCGCTGCTACTTGGCGTTCTTGTCAGGGCGAAAGTCAGTGGTTTGTGATCGGTAAATATTGTGAGGTCACTGCCCTCTATCAGTCGTCGTAGGTGTTGCACGGCGGTGTACATAGCTAATAATTCGCGATCGTACACGCTGTAGCGTCGCTGCGTCTCACTCATAGTTTTTGAGTAGAATGCCAGTGGTCTCCACACGTCGTCAACTTTTTGTTGTAGCACAGCGCCGATGCTAGTTTTCGAAGCGTCGGTAAATAAACATAGCGGCGCGTTAGGTATCGGGTGCGTCAGAGTTGTTGCCTCGAGTATGCTTTGTCGGCATTTTTCAAAGGCTTGTTCTGCTACTTGAGACCATTGTATCGGGGTTTTGTCGTTCTTCTTGCTGTTATGTAGGTATTTGTTCAATTCATGTTGGTACTCGGCTTGATGTGGTAAACAACTGCGGTAAAAGTTTATCATTCCTAAAAATCTTCTTAGTTCTTGCACTGTTTGAGGTTTGGGATAGTCGACTATGGTTTGAATTCGTTCTTGAGTTGGTTTGATTCCTTCTGATGACACTTCGTATCCGAGGAACTCGATGTTTTTCTTGTCAAACTCGCACTTATCGATGTTAAGACTGACACCGTATGTAGCGGACGTTGCAGATACGACCAGTACCCGCACAGCCCTGGGACTTCTCCCAATGTTTTAGACGTGCGTTCCCTACTCGCTGAATCCTAATGGTTCTTGCTGGTGACACACGCTACCACGCACCCCTGAATGCGTCAATTAGGTACGGCTACCCAAAAGGACCTCGGGGCTACGGAGACTTCTTATAGAAACAGAAATAAAACACTTCTTGAATTTTTCTAGTCTTGTCCATAGATTTCGGCTTGTGTTTTCTTCCTTGTTGTTGCCTCTTCGGTGGCTGAGCTGCGACTGACTAGTGCCGGCAAATAGCGCTCCTTTTATACACGGCCGGCTAGGCCATTCTTTACCTTATAGAGGCACGCGATTTTTGGACCAATTTTTCCTTTAATTTTCTCTAAGCCGAAATCTTTGGACCCCCTTTTTATTTATTATTCCTTATGCAATCTTTACAAATTATACATATTTAAAAAGCTTATGTAATTCTTAATCATATACCGTAACAATATTTAACCTATCTTTATACAATAAAAAGTTTCTAGAACAAAAACCTTAAAAATATGACTTAGCAATTATTTCACTTTACGAAATCCTTAATATCTTTGGAACCCGTGGTTGGATTCTTACAATTCTAACGGCAAAAATGGTTTTATGTATCTATCTTTCTATTGGAACAAAAATAATTAAAATCCGTCCATAAACAAAAAACCTCATTTTCAAACTACGTAATTATGTTACGTAGTTTGTGTTTCCTTACATTTTTCGTAAATATTCATTGAAATTTTACTTTAAACTTTCATATTAGGTTCTAATATCATCGTTAGAGTTAAACTATAATGAAATTAATTAATAGAAAACAGTATCAATTAAAATTGAGTTAAATCTCTTAACTTACACTAAATCTTATAGAATTTGGTTAAACTTACAACTAGTATTACATGGCGCTCTCTGCGCTACTTGCAACCATGTACCCAGATAGGGTCTCGTCGCCGACAGTCTCCCCCTCGTGCGTTGCACCATCTTCTTGACTCGGCGATACTCCCGGCACCAACAGCACCACTCTCGAACTGGGTCTTCGTAGCACGCCTCCTCGAGTTTCGACATCGATGATCCTAATCCGCCCATCTGGCCCAGGATACACTTGCTGGATTCTGCCGCGTGGCCAGGTGCATCTTGGTAGACTGTTGTCGACGATCAGCACGATGTCTCCGACTCTTAGATCTGTGGCGCTGATTCTTCCGCTGGTCTTCCTTGGTAGTAGAGTGGGTAAGTATTCTCGCAGCCAGCGATGCCAAAAGTGATCAGCCAGTCGTTGCGTGGCCTTCCAGGTCGGCCTGCCTATCAGCTCGCTGTCTGTGAAGCTTCCGATTCTTGCTGCGCCACACGATCGTCCGATGAGGAAGTGATTTGGAGTCAGCGCTTCTTCCTCAGGATTCTCGGAGATGTGAGTGAGAGGTCGAGAGTTGACTATGTGTTCGGCCTCTAAGAGAAGGGTGTGGAGTACTTCCTCACGTGGATGCCTTTCCTTGAGTGTTGTATCTAATGCGATTTTTATGGATCGCACCATACGTTCCCATGCACCGCCCATGTTTGGTGCGCCAGGGGGAATGAATTTCCACTGCACGCTGATCTTCTCAGCTTCTGTGACGAGGTCTTCTTGTTTCATGTTCTCTAGCGCTTCTTTTAGTTCCTTATTCGCGCCGACAAAATTAGTTCCATTGTCAGTGTAGACGGTCTTTGGCATTCCTCTTCTTGCTGCGAATCTCCGTAGGGCCATGATCATGCTGTCGGTCGAGAGCGAAGGAGTGATCTCAATGTGAACTGCTCTAGTTGTTAAGCATGTGAACAGGGCTCCCCATCGCTTCTCGTGACGTCTTGCTACGGTGATTGTCATAGGGCCGAAGTAGTCTATGCCAGTGCACGTAAAAGGAGGGTTACTGTGCATTAACCTTTCCGCAGGTAAGTTGCCCGTCGGTAGTTCTTGCGGCCTTGCTTTCTTCGTCTTGCACCACTGACATTGATGTTGAACTGCCTTTATTGCTGACCTCAATCCTAATATCCAGAAACGTTGTCGCACTTCGTTCATAACTGTTGCGTGATTCCCATGATTAAAACGACTGTGGTATTCTTCTAAAATCAGTCGTGTAGTCTTGTCCTTACTATCGAGCACGATAGGTCGCTTGTATTCTCTGGTTACGCCCTGTATCGCGTCGATTCTTCCTTTTAGCCGTAGGAGACCGTCTTCCAGTGCTATGTCGAGCTTCTTTAACTTGCTGTCTCTTTCCAATTGTTTCCCTTGCTGCAGACACCTAATGTCTTCTTTGAAACTCCTTTCTTGACTGCTTCTTAGCAGTATAACTTCAGCTTGCTCTAGTAGCTCCGCGTCCAACGGTATGTAGTTCCTTTCTGGCGTTCTCGAAGACTGATGTCTCTTATCGACGACTTTCGTCTTCTTCCCTTTCATGATTTTCCAGGTGGGATCTTCTTGGTTGACGTTGACTTTCTCCTTTGTTCTGCAGAGATGTATGAATTGTAACACTCTCGCTGTGGCTCGCCAAAGTCGCTTCCATGACGAGAACCTCTCAGGATCCGGTGAGGGATGCGTGTTGCGTGCTGCACTTACGATGTCTGCTGTCTTTTCTTCTCCGGTGGTTTCCTTCTTGAAAGTTCTGGCCGCAGGCCATTGAGCTTCTTCTTTTCTCAGGAAATCGGGTCCGGTGTACCATCGGTGATTGCAGTCGAAGTATTCTGGTACGTCGCGTGTTGCATCATCTGCTGGATTCTGTGCTGTAGGCACCCATCTCCAATCTTGAGGTTTGGTGAGATCTTCTATCTCAGCCAAGCGGTGAGCCACGAACGTTTTGAAAGTTCTGGGGTCTGTCTTAATCCAGGAAAGTACGATGCTGGAGTCCGTCCAAAATGTCTTCTTGATCACTTTCAGGTCCATTTCTTCTTCTACGGAATGTGCCAATCTGCTTCCTAGGAGGGCCGCCTGTAACTCGAGTCTTGGGATGGATACCGGTTTCAGCGGAGTGACTCTCACTTTTGCTGCTACTAAACTGACGTGGTAGGTTCCATTTTGATCTTCCGTTCTCCAATAGACTGTGGCTGCATACGCCATCTCACTTGCATCTGTGAACGTGTGCAGCTCCCCCTCGGTGCTATGTGGCGCCAGACATCTCGGAATCTGAAGGTCTTGGAGCAGCTTCATCTTTTCCAGGTAAGTTTTCCATGTCTCGTACTCTTTGTCTTCTATTTCGTCATCCCAACCGACGCCGCTCCGCCATACGTTCTGGAGTAGCGTCTTGCCCTGAACGAGAACTGGTGATGCTAGTCCCAATGGGTCGAAGGTTGACATAACGGCGCTGGTGACTTCTCTTTTCGTAGGCACCTTAAGTCCTGCGGCTATTTCTTCTGGCGTGTTCCGTAGGTTTGCCCTGAAGCCGATGGAGTCCCTTTCAGTGAACCAGCGTAGTCCCAACGTCTTTTCTTCTTTTTCGCCAAGGTCTACTTCTGTTCTTTCGGTTGTTTCTGTGTTTACTTCTTGCAGCAGCTTGGGTTGGTTTGCTGCCCATCCCCTGAGTTCGAAGCCCGCCTTCTTGTGTATGAAGTCCACCTGAGCTGTTACTCTTCTAAATTCTTCTTCTGAGTGAAAGCTGTGTAGGTAGTCGTCCATGTAGTGGTTCAGCTCGATTGCCCTTGCGGCCTCTGGATACTGTTCCTTGTAGTCCGCTGCGTTCCGGTTTTTGACGTAAATTGCTGTGCTGGGGGATGACGTCGCGCCGAAGATGACTGATGTCATCCGGTACTCCTTTGGTGTCACATCACGATTATTCCCGCGCCAAAGAAATCGCAGACTGTCTCTGTCTTCTGGTCTGATGCGAACTTGTAGGAACATTTCCTTGATGTCAGCTGCCACCGCTAGAGGCCCTTGCCGGAATCTTAACAGTACTCCGAAGAGCGATTGTAGTAGGTCTGGTCCCGGCAGAAGAGCGTCATTGAGGCTTCTTCCCTTTGATTTGGCTGCAGCGTCGAAGACGATCCTTATCTTTTTCTTTAGGGGATGAATCACGGAGAAGTGAGGGAGGTACCATTTCTTCTTGGGGTCTTCTTGTCCCTTGGGTGCTTCCTCCGCATACTTGCTGTCGATTAGATGCTGAATCTGCCTGTTGTATTCTGCCTTCAGCTGAGGATCCTTGTCTATCTTCTTTTCAATGTTGATCAATCTGTTCTTGGCAGAAGCGTAGCTTTCCGGCATCTGTTCTTCTTCGTTTTTCCACAGAAGTCCAGCTTCGAATCGACCATCTTCAAGTCTTCTGCAGGTTTTTTCTAAAATGGTGAGTGCTCTTCCTTCTGAGTCTGTAGTGGGTCTTCTTGGTAGCACACCGAGTGCTTCGATCGCGAAATGATCCTTGATGGCTTGGTGCATCTCTTCTTCAGGTGTGTTGACGTGAAGACATGTGTTCAGAAAGTGTACTGGTCTTGTACTGCCGCTGTCTGATCCGTGGAGCACCCAACCAAGTCCTGTTTTCGAAGCGACTGGTTCCCCTGGTTTTCCTCTTCTTACTTCTTGAGTCACTATCAGCTCCCAGTTATCTTGACCAATGAGCAGCTGTGGTGATTCCCCTTCATAATATAGAGAGTTAGCGATTTTCTTCAAGTGTTGACAATCTTCAATTCTTTTTCTGTCTAGGAACTGTGGTGCAAGCTTCAACTCGTCGATGGTCCGGACTCTTCTTAGTGTCTTCTTGGTTCCACAATGGACTCCTTTCACCTTAAGGTCCATCATCTGAGAATCTTTTTTCGTAATCAGCCTGCCTCCTACTGTCTCGATGACTAGTTCCTCCTTACTCCCTTGAGCGCCGACTTCTCTTGCCACCTTCTCATCCAGAAGTGACACTGTAGACCCTTCATCCATAAGGGCTAATATTTTCTTTGATCCTTTGGATCCGAAGACTTCTACTGGGACTATCTTCAGGTATGCCCTTGCGTTATTCACCGCGTTCACCGATGCCGTGACACTTGATCCTTCTTGTGGTGTCTCCTTTTTATTCCCCGAGGTCCTGTCTTCTGATTCGACATGCAGCAGATGATGGTGCCACCTTTTGCATTCTTTGCAGGGTGGTTTCCTGCAGCTCTCCTTTCGGTGTCTCCCTTGCAGACATTTGAAGCAGACATGACTCTTCTTGACCATTGCCCACCGATCTTGAACCGACGCCTTCTGGAACTTCTGACATTCGACGAGAAAGTGTTCGCCCTCACACATGGGGCAAGTCTTCTCTGATTGTCTTGAATCCTTCTCTCTGAAGTCCTTTTCTTTCGTTGAATGCGCCGCTTGTCGATGAGTCCTCTTGAGCCCGATCTTCTCTTCTGGAATTGCGAAGGCTCCACATTTGTCCGCTTCTTTGTTCAGGAAATTGGAGACGAGCGTTAGATCGGAGAATTCGCCTTCTACTTGTGCCGCAGTGAAGTCGTACCATCGGAACTTGAGAATTGTCGGCATCTTGTCTATTATTTGTTTCACTATCTCTGGTGAATGCAGGTACTGTGGTTTCTTCAATCCTTTTATCGCCGCTACGCTGTTGTTGATTTGGCTTGCGAAGATGCATATGTCTCTTGGGTTTTCTGAAATCTTTGGTAAGCTTTTGACCTTGTCGAGCTCTGCTAGAACCAGTGCATCAGGTCTTCCATATCTTCTTCTGAGGGCCTGCATCACTTCCAATGGAGAGGCTTCTGAGTATAGTAGACTCTTGATAGTTTCTCTTGCGTTGCCCTTCAGTGCTCGTCTTAATCGAGCCATATTCTGTACGTCGTTGAACATCGGTGCCGTATCCTCGTAGACAACCTTGAACGCCAACCACTCGCTGCTGTTGCCGTCGAAGTAGGGTAACTCGTGAATATACTTCGGCTGCGTTGCTTGGTCTCCTCGTGTGGTAAGGGCTTCCTTCAATGCTGTAGTCAGCGCTTGAATCTCGATCGTAGCTCCATTCGTTGAGGAGTGCTCTTCAGGCTTCACCCTCTTCTGGGCTTCTGAAGGGTGCTGACCTCGTGGCTCTGGTTGTTCCATGTTGTCATCTTCTAATATGGATGTTCGGATCCAGTTCTGCACCTGTGCTGTTCTGTCTTCCAGGTCTTCATCCACGGAGTCTTCATCTTCACACTGTGCCAGCTCCAATCTGACACGGGCTAGTTTGGCCGCAGCCTCTGCTTGCTTCAACTCCAAACGGGCTACCTCTTCTCTGGCTTCCAGCTCGCGTCTTCTGGCCGATGAACTCGTGGTCTTCGTGGACCTGGCTCGCCGACTGACCCCCTTTGGTTTTAGTGTCGTGGCGGGACCATGAGCACTCTTTTCCGGGGCATCTTCTGGGGTCTTCTTAGTCGACTCCTTCTGTGCGGCGCCTTTCTTCTGATCAGCCGCTGTGGTCGCAGTCGTGACCGTTGCTTCAGTAGTTTCCGTAGTCGTGGTTTCTTCCGTAGTTGCTGTACCCGAAGAAGTATTTGTGCCCGACGTGGTTGCAGTTCCCGATGACGCTGACGTGACCCCTTCTGATCCTGTAGCTTCTTCTGTCGCGGCCTTCTCGGAAGGACGGGACGTAGGACGTGAGGGAGCATCCTTCTGCGACCTGGTAACCGGCATCTTGCTGTATTCTGAATCTTCTTAATCTTCTGGGCTCTTCTGACTTCTTATTTCGGCAGGGATATCCGGCTCGAAGGACCAACTGTAGCGGACGTTGCAGATACGACCAGTACCCGCACAGCCCTGGGACTTCTCCCAATGTTTTAGACGTGCGTTCCCTACTCGCTGAATCCTAATGGTTCTTGCTGGTGACACACGCTACCACGCACCCCTGAATGCGTCAATTAGGTACGGCTACCCAAAAGGACCTCGGGGCTACGGAGACTTCTTATAGAAACAGAAATAAAACACTTCTTGAATTTTTCTAGTCTTGTCCATAGATTTCGGCTTGTGTTTTCTTCCTTGTTGTTGCCTCTTCGGTGGCTGAGCTGCGACTGACTAGTGCCGGCAAATAGCGCTCCTTTTATACACGGCCGGCTAGGCCATTCTTTACCTTATAGAGGCACGCGATTTTTGGACCAATTTTTCCTTTAATTTTCTCTAAGCCGAAATCTTTGGACCCCCTTTTTATTTATTATTCCTTATGCAATCTTTACAAATTATACATATTTAAAAAGCTTATGTAATTCTTAATCATATACCGTAACAATATTTAACCTATCTTTATACAATAAAAAGTTTCTAGAACAAAAACCTTAAAAATATGACTTAGCAATTATTTCACTTTACGAAATCCTTAATATCTTTGGAACCCGTGGTTGGATTCTTACAATTCTAACGGCAAAAATGGTTTTATGTATCTATCTTTCTATTGGAACAAAAATAATTAAAATCCGTCCATAAACAAAAAACCTCATTTTCAAACTACGTAATTATGTTACGTAGTTTGTGTTTCCTTACATTTTTCGTAAATATTCATTGAAATTTTACTTTAAACTTTCATATTAGGTTCTAATATCATCGTTAGAGTTAAACTATAATGAAATTAATTAATAGAAAACAGTATCAATTAAAATTGAGTTAAATCTCTTAACTTACACTAAATCTTATAGAATTTGGTTAAACTTACAACTAGTATTACATGGCGCTCTCTGCGCTACTTGCAACCATGTACCCAGATAGGGTCTCGTCGCCGACACCGTAGGTATTTAGGCGTTCGAGTACTTGTTCTAAGTGGCGGCGGTGTTCTTCCTTGTTTCTCGAGTGTACCAGCAGATCGTCGACGAAACAGAATACATTGTCGTCGAGTCCTCGTAGAACCTCATGCATGAAACGTTGAAAAGTTTGACCGGAGTTTCTTAAGCCGAACGTCATGCAGTTGAATTCGAAGAGGCCAAAAGGTGTTATTATTGCTGTTTTTTGAGCATCTTGTTTTGCGATTGGTATCCAGAAATAAGCCATTTTCAAATCGAGTTTTGAGAATATTTTCTTGCCGTGAAGTTGGTATGTGAAATCTTGAATTCGTGGAATGGGGTATCGGTCGGGAACGGTGACGGCGTTGAGTCTTCTGTAATCGCCACATACTCGAAGTGATCCGTCTTTCTTTTTCACAATGTGAAGTGGACTCGCCCACGGACTGTTTGAAGGTTTGCATATTCCAATCTCGATCATGCGCTCGAACTCGAGTTTTGCTGCTTTGTATTTGTCGGGCGGTAGAGGGCGCGGCCGTGAGTAGATCGGCGGCCCAGTTGTCTCGATGTGGTGTGTGACGTCATGCTTGGCTGGAGTTTTGAGTGTCATTGGTCGCAGTACATCTGGATATTTCTTCAGCAGGTCGTGATGAGTGTGGTCGCAGTTGATAA
Organism: Antitype chi; assembly: GCA_947359405.1. Classification (NCBI taxonomy): domain Eukaryota; kingdom Metazoa; phylum Arthropoda; class Insecta; order Lepidoptera; family Noctuidae; genus Antitype; species Antitype chi. Next base: position 2,318,392 of record OX375837.1, read on the forward strand.
TGTGGATTGATTCTTCATTGCTGTTTATTTTGACGGCGTTCACGCTAAGCTCGGTTACACGGTCGATGAGTTTTCTTTGGTGCAAGTCGACTAACAGTTTATGCTGCACCAGGAATTCGGCACCCAGTATAGAAGTCTTCACGTTGGCGACGACGAAAGTCCACTTAAAACTTCTTCGTAATCCTAGGTTGAGCTCGAGTGTGCGCTCTCCGTAGGTACGAATTTCTGTTCCGTTTGCCGCGTAAAGTTTGTAGCCTGCATTGTCCGTCGGTCTTGAGTATTTCTGGTTTCGAGCGGCTAATACTGATATGTCGGCTCCCGTGTCAACAAGAAATTTTTCTCGGTTGTTGATGTCGGTCACACATAGGCGGTGGCTTGTTTGGTTTACATCGACACCCGCCACTATCGATGCACGTTCTAGTTTTCCCGCTTTTCCCTGGAACACGGCGATTCACATTTTCGTGCCTCGTTGCCGAATCGGTAGTGAAAACGGCACAGCCAATCGGGATCGCCGGGCTTGCGGGCGTTATCAGTACGATGTCTTGAATTTGAGCGTGAGCGGCTGCGATGTGTTGAGTTTTGGCGGGAACGATGATACGACGCATGTTGATGTTTGCGGAGCTCGGCGACTTCGAGTGACAACTTCTCTATTTGTTTCGAAAGCATACTGATTTGTAGGTTTGTTATCGCGTTCAACTGCACCTCATTTACTGCTGGACTTGATGACGAAGGATTTGCTGTGGAGACTGCGGCGACTGTAGTGGGTTCGAAATGTTCCATCATTTTGTCGGCCATCGCGGCTAGCACTTCCAGCGACGACTCGGTGTTGACGGAGAGCACGGCGCGCACTTGTGGGGGCAGCTGGTTGAGCCACATAACCTTCAGCGCTTCATCGGATAGTAGCTTGCCACTGAGATCTCGCATTTTACGCAGCAGCTGGCTCGGCTTGTTGTCGCCGAGTTCGAGACCGCTGAGTAGCTTCTGTAACTGTCGGTGATCTGACTCTTGGTACGTTGAGATGAGTCTGTCCTTGAGCGTGTTGTACTTGCCGGTGACCGGTGGATGTAGGATGATGTCTCCGATTTGTTCTAGGTCGCTGTTGCCGAGTAACGGGACGACGAGGTTAAATTTCTGCTCCTCACCTAACTTGCTTGCAGCAACGGCGGCTTCAAATTGCGCGAACCACAGGCGAGGATTTTGGCGCCAAAATGGTGGTAGACGTGCAGGAAGTGAGACTGCTGCCACGTCGCTCTTCACTGTTGTGACGTCCTCAGCCTCGCAAAATTCGTCGGAAGTGTTCGGCATTATGGATCAATGTAGTGATGCTTCTTCTAAACTTCTAGTGGATCTTGCAGGTTGCAGTAGTTTGATGTTCGAGGAACTCAGGCTTCGTCTTCCGGTTCGTGTTCTTCGCGGGGTCACCAATTTAGAGGTGTGTCAGGGATTCACTTATATAAAATAAAACTCTGCGACTGATGACTCTTGACTAATGACTGACGACTAATTTATTATCAAAACACCTCTACTTATAATAGGTCTTTACCTATGAAATTGCCGTTTTGTATGAAAAAATTTAAACGAATTTTTTTCATGTATTTTTTATTTGTATTAATCGAAGTAATCACCCATGCAATCAATGCATCTTTGCCATCGCAGTGGCAGTTTATTGATGCCCTTCTTAAAGAAATCAGCTGGACGGGAGGCAACAAATTCTTCAAAGCCATTTTGTACTGCCTCTCGGGTATTGAATTTTTTTCCCGCCAAGAAGTTATCCAAATTCTGGAAAAAGTAGTAGTCTGTAGGCGCAAGGTCTGGTGAGTAGGGCGGATGACGGAGAGCTTCCAACCCCAGTTCTTGCAACTTGGAGACCGTCTGCTGTGCAGTATGAGGTCGCGCGTTGTCGTGCAGGAGCAGCGGAGACGAGCGATTGACCAATGCTGGTTGGAGATGTGCCAGCTTCTCCATCATTGTGTTCAGTTCTTCACAGTACACATCTGCAGTAATGCTCACCCCGTTTGGTAAGAAGCTGTGATGAATCACACCGGCGCTAGACCACCAAACAGTGACCATCACTTTTCTAGGGGTAAGTTTTCGTTTAGGGCATTGTTTAGGTGCTGAACCAGGATCCAACCAACTTGCTGACCGCTTGCGGTTATCAAACAGAATCCATTTTTCATCGCAGGTAACAATGCGGTTCAAAATTCCTTCATTTGTGTGTCTGTTGAGCAGTGCAAGGCACGTCTCGACGCGTACTTCGCGCTGACGATCATTGAGTTCGTGGGGCACCCATTTGTCAAGCTTTTTTACCTTGCCAATTTGACGCAAATGGACCAATATTGTTTTGACGCTAACGTCGAAAGCTGCTGCTAATTCAGCCGTAGATTGTGTATCATCAGCTTCCACAATCGCCTTTAATTCGTCATTGTCGACCAAAGTCTTCGGACGACCGCGAGGTTCATTTTTCAGGTCGAAATTTCCAGAACGGAAGCGAGCAAACCAATAACAGGTGGTGCGTTGGTTTGTAGTGTTAGCTCCGTAAACGTCGTTGATGTTGCGTGCCGCTTGTGCCGCGTTGCTGCCACGACGGTACTCATATTCCATAATTACTCGAATTTTTAACGTATCCATGATGACGAAAAAGATTGAAATGCGATGAAAATGTAACACTAATCAATAAACAAATGACTACTTTTGGAAAAAAAAATCCATGTTTTTAAAATAAAATTAATTTGAAATTAGAAGTCTTACCCAAACAAAAATTATTTTGATTTGAAATGGCCAGTACTGCAAAACGGCAATTTCATAGGTAAAGACCTAATATATACATTGACAATGTTATAATCTAGACCATAGCCGAAACTGTTTGCACTCGCTCGACCAATAGCGATGCGCCGCAGGCGACCCGCGCGCGGGGCGCGGGGCGCGCTGTTTTGCACACGGCACTATTCGGCGCGAAGGCATAAATACGAGTGGCGCGCAGAGCGCGGTCCTTTTAACCGATTCCTCGCGCCCCCTTCGGGGGCGCAGAGACGTCCAAACACTGCGCGGTCCTTTCTTCAGAGCGCCGCCGTCGAGTGAAGACATCTGCCATCGATTCGCCGTGTCGTCAGCGTCGCGTGTCCATCTGCGAAGTCACGGAGGGTGCTGGTGTTCTGCTTGCTCTGCCTGCTTGCCTTGGCTTACAAAAAACCGCTTCTTTCGAAGCGACACGGCCGGCGTGTGCGGCGTTGTGATGACGTCGTGCTGTACCCATGCCTTTTCCTGTTTCTTGATCTGCACGAATGAAACGTCTTTTTCAAGACGGTTGCTTCACTGTTTCTTTTCGGAATGTCACAAACGTAACTGTAAGGTAACTGGTTCAGTGGTTGTGGTAATAAATTGGTTTCCAGGTATGTGGTAACTGGTTCGGAGGTTTATGGTAATTGTTCGGAGGTACGGTAATTGTATGACAGGTACTGTGTCACTACATCACTCCCCCCTAAGCGAAGCGTACGTTGGGTTTCACTGCGCGGCCGGAGCGAGTGACGTAGGAGTCATGCGATGCGCTTGGGGTCGACGACCGCGGCTCGACGCTCGGTGATGTTCTTTCGGTGCGCGGTACCTGCTGTGTCGCGCATGTTGTAGTGGTAAACCCTTCGTTGAGTAGGTGCGCTGGCTTGAGTCTGTCTATTGAGACAACTGTAGTTCGAAGTGGCATCTGTATGGTGCAATGCTTGCTGTCACGTTGAATTACCTTGAACGGGCCGTCGTAAGGTGGGGTCAATGGACTTCGCACGGTATCATTGCGCACGAACACATGGGTACACGTCGCTAGGTCCTTGTGAACAAACGTGCTTCTGTTGTTGGAGTGAGATTTGCTGCTCGAGGACAACGTCGACATTGTTTCTGTCAGCTTCCGGACGAATTCTGCGTCTTCATTTTTCGGCTGTGAAGGCACGAAGAAATCTGACGGTATTCTGAGTGTCGCTCCGTAGGTAATGAGGGCCGGGCTCAGTTGGGTGTCTTCCCGTAGGGCGGTACGAAGGCCAAGTAACACAGTCGGTAGTTCTTCGCTCCAGTGTGCACCGGCGCTTCGTGCCATAAGCGCGGACTTCAACGTTCGATGCCAGCGTTCAACTTGACCATTTGCTTGAGGGTGGTAGGCCGTAGTACGTATTCTTGTTATGCCGAATTTTTTCATAAGTAAGTTGAATAACGACGATTCGAACTGTCGACCTTGATCCGTTGTAACTCGTAAAGGGCAACCGAATCGCGATATCCATCCCTCGTAGATTGCTTGTGCGACAGTGTCGGCGGTGACGTCACGCACAGGAGTTGCTTCGGGCCATTTAGTGCAGCGATCGATTATTGTTATTAGGTATCTATAGTCGTTAGAGGGCGGCAGTGGTCCAACGATGTCAACGTGAATGTGTTCGAAGCGTGATGATTTTTGAAACTCGCCGAGTGGGCTGATAACGTGTCGTTGAATTTTCCCGCGCTGGCAACCGATGCATGATTTCGCCCACAAACCAACTTCTTTATTCATATTCGGCCAGAAAAACTTTGTAGACATTATTCTTCTTGTTGTTCGCACACCAGGGTGACTTAGTTCGTGTTGCGCTTTGAATGCTACTGTACGATAAGTCGCTGGTAGGTATGGACGAACGTTCCCGGTTGATGTTTCGCATATGATGGGTCGTTGACCTCCGGGCAATGAGATAGGCGCGAACTTGAGACTTCGGTTTGTCATGCAGATCTTCAGTTCTTCATCGTTCTCTTGGTCTTGAGCGAGTTGATTGTAGTCGATCGTGGAATGCGACAAGTCGATTTCTTCGATGCGTGATAAGGCGTCAGCTGCTTCGTTCTTATCACCGTGAATGTATTTGATCTTCGTACAGAACTGACTAATGTAGTGTAGCTGGCGTTCTCGTCGTGGTGTATCGCTGCTACTTGGCGTTCTTGTCAGGGCGAAAGTCAGTGGTTTGTGATCGGTAAATATTGTGAGGTCACTGCCCTCTATCAGTCGTCGTAGGTGTTGCACGGCGGTGTACATAGCTAATAATTCGCGATCGTACACGCTGTAGCGTCGCTGCGTCTCACTCATAGTTTTTGAGTAGAATGCCAGTGGTCTCCACACGTCGTCAACTTTTTGTTGTAGCACAGCGCCGATGCTAGTTTTCGAAGCGTCGGTAAATAAACATAGCGGCGCGTTAGGTATCGGGTGCGTCAGAGTTGTTGCCTCGAGTATGCTTTGTCGGCATTTTTCAAAGGCTTGTTCTGCTACTTGAGACCATTGTATCGGGGTTTTGTCGTTCTTCTTGCTGTTATGTAGGTATTTGTTCAATTCATGTTGGTACTCGGCTTGATGTGGTAAACAACTGCGGTAAAAGTTTATCATTCCTAAAAATCTTCTTAGTTCTTGCACTGTTTGAGGTTTGGGATAGTCGACTATGGTTTGAATTCGTTCTTGAGTTGGTTTGATTCCTTCTGATGACACTTCGTATCCGAGGAACTCGATGTTTTTCTTGTCAAACTCGCACTTATCGATGTTAAGACTGACACCGTATGTAGCGGACGTTGCAGATACGACCAGTACCCGCACAGCCCTGGGACTTCTCCCAATGTTTTAGACGTGCGTTCCCTACTCGCTGAATCCTAATGGTTCTTGCTGGTGACACACGCTACCACGCACCCCTGAATGCGTCAATTAGGTACGGCTACCCAAAAGGACCTCGGGGCTACGGAGACTTCTTATAGAAACAGAAATAAAACACTTCTTGAATTTTTCTAGTCTTGTCCATAGATTTCGGCTTGTGTTTTCTTCCTTGTTGTTGCCTCTTCGGTGGCTGAGCTGCGACTGACTAGTGCCGGCAAATAGCGCTCCTTTTATACACGGCCGGCTAGGCCATTCTTTACCTTATAGAGGCACGCGATTTTTGGACCAATTTTTCCTTTAATTTTCTCTAAGCCGAAATCTTTGGACCCCCTTTTTATTTATTATTCCTTATGCAATCTTTACAAATTATACATATTTAAAAAGCTTATGTAATTCTTAATCATATACCGTAACAATATTTAACCTATCTTTATACAATAAAAAGTTTCTAGAACAAAAACCTTAAAAATATGACTTAGCAATTATTTCACTTTACGAAATCCTTAATATCTTTGGAACCCGTGGTTGGATTCTTACAATTCTAATGGCAAAAATGGTTTTATGTATCTATCTTTCTATTGGAACAAAAATAATTAAAATCCGTCCATAAACAAAAAACCTCATTTTCAAACTACGTAATTATGTTACGTAGTTTGTGTTTCCTTACATTTTTCGTAAATATTCATTGAAATTTTACTTTAAACTTTCATATTAGGTTCTAATATCATCGTTAGAGTTAAACTATAATGAAATTAATTAATAGAAAACAGTATCAATTAAAATTGAGTTAAATCTCTTAACTTACACTAAATCTTATAGAATTTGGTTAAACTTACAACTAGTATTACATGGCGCTCTCTGCGCTACTTGCAACCATGTACCCAGATAGGGTCTCGTCGCCGACAGTCTCCCCCTCGTGCGTTGCACCATCTTCTTGACTCGGCGATACTCCCGGCACCAACAGCACCACTCTCGAACTGGGTCTTCGTAGCACGCCTCCTCGAGTTTCGACATCGATGATCCTAATCCGCCCATCTGGCCCAGGATACACTTGCTGGATTCTGCCGCGTGGCCAGGTGCATCTTGGTAGACTGTTGTCGACGATCAGCACGATGTCTCCGACTCTTAGATCTGTGGCGCTGATTCTTCCGCTGGTCTTCCTTGGTAGTAGAGTGGGTAAGTATTCTCGCAGCCAGCGATGCCAAAAGTGATCAGCCAGTCGTTGCGTGGCCTTCCAGGTCGGCCTGCCTATCAGCTCGCTGTCTGTGAAGCTTCCGATTCTTGCTGCGCCACACGATCGTCCGATGAGGAAGTGATTTGGAGTCAGCGCTTCTTCCTCAGGATTCTCGGAGATGTGAGTGAGAGGTCGAGAGTTGACTATGTGTTCGGCCTCTAAGAGAAGGGTGTGGAGTACTTCCTCACGTGGATGCCTTTCCTTGAGTGTTGTATCTAATGCGATTTTTATGGATCGCACCATACGTTCCCATGCACCGCCCATGTTTGGTGCGCCAGGGGGAATGAATTTCCACTGCACGCTGATCTTCTCAGCTTCTGTGACGAGGTCTTCTTGTTTCATGTTCTCTAGCGCTTCTTTTAGTTCCTTATTCGCGCCGACAAAATTAGTTCCATTGTCAGTGTAGACGGTCTTTGGCATTCCTCTTCTTGCTGCGAATCTCCGTAGGGCCATGATCATGCTGTCGGTCGAGAGCGAAGGAGTGATCTCAATGTGAACTGCTCTAGTTGTTAAGCATGTGAACAGGGCTCCCCATCGCTTCTCGTGACGTCTTGCTACGGTGATTGTCATAGGGCCGAAGTAGTCTATGCCAGTGCACGTAAAAGGAGGGTTACTGTGCATTAACCTTTCCGCAGGTAAGTTGCCCGTCGGTAGTTCTTGCGGCCTTGCTTTCTTCGTCTTGCACCACTGACATTGATGTTGAACTGCCTTTATTGCTGACCTCAATCCTAATATCCAGAAACGTTGTCGCACTTCGTTCATAACTGTTGCGTGATTCCCATGATTAAAACGACTGTGGTATTCTTCTAAAATCAGTCGTGTAGTCTTGTCCTTACTATCGAGCACGATAGGTCGCTTGTATTCTCTGGTTACGCCCTGTATCGCGTCGATTCTTCCTTTTAGCCGTAGGAGACCGTCTTCCAGTGCTATGTCGAGCTTCTTTAACTTGCTGTCTCTTTCCAATTGTTTCCCTTGCTGCAGACACCTAATGTCTTCTTTGAAACTCCTTTCTTGACTGCTTCTTAGCAGTATAACTTCAGCTTGCTCTAGTAGCTCCGCGTCCAACGGTATGTAGTTCCTTTCTGGCGTTCTCGAAGACTGATGTCTCTTATCGACGACTTTCGTCTTCTTCCCTTTCATGATTTTCCAGGTGGGATCTTCTTGGTTGACGTTGACTTTCTCCTTTGTTCTGCAGAGATGTATGAATTGTAACACTCTCGCTGTGGCTCGCCAAAGTCGCTTCCATGACGAGAACCTCTCAGGATCCGGTGAGGGATGCGTGTTGCGTGCTGCACTTACGATGTCTGCTGTCTTTTCTTCTCCGGTGGTTTCCTTCTTGAAAGTTCTGGCCGCAGGCCATTGAGCTTCTTCTTTTCTCAGGAAATCGGGTCCGGTGTACCATCGGTGATTGCAGTCGAAGTATTCTGGTACGTCGCGTGTTGCATCATCTGCTGGATTCTGTGCTGTAGGCACCCATCTCCAATCTTGAGGTTTGGTGAGATCTTCTATCTCAGCCAAGCGGTGAGCCACGAACGTTTTGAAAGTTCTGGGGTCTGTCTTAATCCAGGAAAGTACGATGCTGGAGTCCGTCCAAAATGTCTTCTTGATCACTTTCAGGTCCATTTCTTCTTCTACGGAATGTGCCAATCTGCTTCCTAGGAGGGCCGCCTGTAACTCGAGTCTTGGGATGGATACCGGTTTCAGCGGAGTGACTCTCACTTTTGCTGCTACTAAACTGACGTGGTAGGTTCCATTTTGATCTTCCGTTCTCCAATAGACTGTGGCTGCATACGCCATCTCACTTGCATCTGTGAACGTGTGCAGCTCCCCCTCGGTGCTATGTGGCGCCAGACATCTCGGAATCTGAAGGTCTTGGAGCAGCTTCATCTTTTCCAGGTAAGTTTTCCATGTCTCGTACTCTTTGTCTTCTATTTCGTCATCCCAACCGACGCCGCTCCGCCATACGTTCTGGAGTAGCGTCTTGCCCTGAACGAGAACTGGTGATGCTAGTCCCAATGGGTCGAAGGTTGACATAACGGCGCTGGTGACTTCTCTTTTCGTAGGCACCTTAAGTCCTGCGGCTATTTCTTCTGGCGTGTTCCGTAGGTTTGCCCTGAAGCCGATGGAGTCCCTTTCAGTGAACCAGCGTAGTCCCAACGTCTTTTCTTCTTTTTCGCCAAGGTCTACTTCTGTTCTTTCGGTTGTTTCTGTGTTTACTTCTTGCAGCAGCTTGGGTTGGTTTGCTGCCCATCCCCTGAGTTCGAAGCCCGCCTTCTTGTGTATGAAGTCCACCTGAGCTGTTACTCTTCTAAATTCTTCTTCTGAGTGAAAGCTGTGTAGGTAGTCGTCCATGTAGTGGTTCAGCTCGATTGCCCTTGCGGCCTCTGGATACTGTTCCTTGTAGTCCGCTGCGTTCCGGTTTTTGACGTAAATTGCTGTGCTGGGGGATGACGTCGCGCCGAAGATGACTGATGTCATCCGGTACTCCTTTGGTGTCACATCACGATTATTCCCGCGCCAAAGAAATCGCAGACTGTCTCTGTCTTCTGGTCTGATGCGAACTTGTAGGAACATTTCCTTGATGTCAGCTGCCACCGCTAGAGGCCCTTGCCGGAATCTTAACAGTACTCCGAAGAGCGATTGTAGTAGGTCTGGTCCCGGCAGAAGAGCGTCATTGAGGCTTCTTCCCTTTGATTTGGCTGCAGCGTCGAAGACGATCCTTATCTTTTTCTTTAGGGGATGAATCACGGAGAAGTGAGGGAGGTACCATTTCTTCTTGGGGTCTTCTTGTCCCTTGGGTGCTTCCTCCGCATACTTGCTGTCGATTAGATGCTGAATCTGCCTGTTGTATTCTGCCTTCAGCTGAGGATCCTTGTCTATCTTCTTTTCAATGTTGATCAATCTGTTCTTGGCAGAAGCGTAGCTTTCCGGCATCTGTTCTTCTTCGTTTTTCCACAGAAGTCCAGCTTCGAATCGACCATCTTCAAGTCTTCTGCAGGTTTTTTCTAAAATGGTGAGTGCTCTTCCTTCTGAGTCTGTAGTGGGTCTTCTTGGTAGCACACCGAGTGCTTCGATCGCGAAATGATCCTTGATGGCTTGGTGCATCTCTTCTTCAGGTGTGTTGACGTGAAGACATGTGTTCAGAAAGTGTACTGGTCTTGTACTGCCGCTGTCTGATCCGTGGAGCACCCAACCAAGTCCTGTTTTCGAAGCGACTGGTTCCCCTGGTTTTCCTCTTCTTACTTCTTGAGTCACTATCAGCTCCCAGTTATCTTGACCAATGAGCAGCTGTGGTGATTCCCCTTCATAATATAGAGAGTTAGCGATTTTCTTCAAGTGTTGACAATCTTCAATTCTTTTTCTGTCTAGGAACTGTGGTGCAAGCTTCAACTCGTCGATGGTCCGGACTCTTCTTAGTGTCTTCTTGGTTCCACAATGGACTCCTTTCACCTTAAGGTCCATCATCTGAGAATCTTTTTTCGTAATCAGCCTGCCTCCTACTGTCTCGATGACTAGTTCCTCCTTACTCCCTTGAGCGCCGACTTCTCTTGCCACCTTCTCATCCAGAAGTGACACTGTAGACCCTTCATCCATAAGGGCTAATATTTTCTTTGATCCTTTGGATCCGAAGACTTCTACTGGGACTATCTTCAGGTATGCCCTTGCGTTATTCACCGCGTTCACCGATGCCGTGACACTTGATCCTTCTTGTGGTGTCTCCTTTTTATTCCCCGAGGTCCTGTCTTCTGATTCGACATGCAGCAGATGATGGTGCCACCTTTTGCATTCTTTGCAGGGTGGTTTCCTGCAGCTCTCCTTTCGGTGTCTCCCTTGCAGACATTTGAAGCAGACATGACTCTTCTTGACCATTGCCCACCGATCTTGAACCGACGCCTTCTGGAACTTCTGACATTCGACGAGAAAGTGTTCGCCCTCACACATGGGGCAAGTCTTCTCTGATTGTCTTGAATCCTTCTCTCTGAAGTCCTTTTCTTTCGTTGAATGCGCCGCTTGTCGATGAGTCCTCTTGAGCCCGATCTTCTCTTCTGGAATTGCGAAGGCTCCACATTTGTCCGCTTCTTTGTTCAGGAAATTGGAGACGAGCGTTAGATCGGAGAATTCGCCTTCTACTTGTGCCGCAGTGAAGTCGTACCATCGGAACTTGAGAATTGTCGGCATCTTGTCTATTATTTGTTTCACTATCTCTGGTGAATGCAGGTACTGTGGTTTCTTCAATCCTTTTATCGCCGCTACGCTGTTGTTGATTTGGCTTGCGAAGATGCATATGTCTCTTGGGTTTTCTGAAATCTTTGGTAAGCTTTTGACCTTGTCGAGCTCTGCTAGAACCAGTGCATCAGGTCTTCCATATCTTCTTCTGAGGGCCTGCATCACTTCCAATGGAGAGGCTTCTGAGTATAGTAGACTCTTGATAGTTTCTCTTGCGTTGCCCTTCAGTGCTCGTCTTAATCGAGCCATATTCTGTACGTCGTTGAACATCGGTGCCGTATCCTCGTAGACAACCTTGAACGCCAACCACTCGCTGCTGTTGCCGTCGAAGTAGGGTAACTCGTGAATATACTTCGGCTGCGTTGCTTGGTCTCCTCGTGTGGTAAGGGCTTCCTTCAATGCTGTAGTCAGCGCTTGAATCTCGATCGTAGCTCCATTCGTTGAGGAGTGCTCTTCAGGCTTCACCCTCTTCTGGGCTTCTGAAGGGTGCTGACCTCGTGGCTCTGGTTGTTCCATGTTGTCATCTTCTAATATGGATGTTCGGATCCAGTTCTGCACCTGTGCTGTTCTGTCTTCCAGGTCTTCATCCACGGAGTCTTCATCTTCACACTGTGCCAGCTCCAATCTGACACGGGCTAGTTTGGCCGCAGCCTCTGCTTGCTTCAACTCCAAACGGGCTACCTCTTCTCTGGCTTCCAGCTCGCGTCTTCTGGCCGATGAACTCGTGGTCTTCGTGGACCTGGCTCGCCGACTGACCCCCTTTGGTTTTAGTGTCGTGGCGGGACCATGAGCACTCTTTTCCGGGGCATCTTCTGGGGTCTTCTTAGTCGACTCCTTCTGTGCGGCGCCTTTCTTCTGATCAGCCGCTGTGGTCGCAGTCGTGACCGTTGCTTCAGTAGTTTCCGTAGTCGTGGTTTCTTCCGTAGTTGCTGTACCCGAAGAAGTATTTGTGCCCGACGTGGTTGCAGTTCCCGATGACGCTGACGTGACCCCTTCTGATCCTGTAGCTTCTTCTGTCGCGGCCTTCTCGGAAGGACGGGACGTAGGACGTGAGGGAGCATCCTTCTGCGACCTGGTAACCGGCATCTTGCTGTATTCTGAATCTTCTTAATCTTCTGGGCTCTTCTGACTTCTTATTTCGGCAGGGATATCCGGCTCGAAGGACCAACTGTAGCGGACGTTGCAGATACGACCAGTACCCGCACAGCCCTGGGACTTCTCCCAATGTTTTAGACGTGCGTTCCCTACTCGCTGAATCCTAATGGTTCTTGCTGGTGACACACGCTACCACGCACCCCTGAATGCGTCAATTAGGTACGGCTACCCAAAAGGACCTCGGGGCTACGGAGACTTCTTATAGAAACAGAAATAAAACACTTCTTGAATTTTTCTAGTCTTGTCCATAGATTTCGGCTTGTGTTTTCTTCCTTGTTGTTGCCTCTTCGGTGGCTGAGCTGCGACTGACTAGTGCCGGCAAATAGCGCTCCTTTTATACACGGCCGGCTAGGCCATTCTTTACCTTATAGAGGCACGCGATTTTTGGACCAATTTTTCCTTTAATTTTCTCTAAGCCGAAATCTTTGGACCCCCTTTTTATTTATTATTCCTTATGCAATCTTTACAAATTATACATATTTAAAAAGCTTATGTAATTCTTAATCATATACCGTAACAATATTTAACCTATCTTTATACAATAAAAAGTTTCTAGAACAAAAACCTTAAAAATATGACTTAGCAATTATTTCACTTTACGAAATCCTTAATATCTTTGGAACCCGTGGTTGGATTCTTACAATTCTAACGGCAAAAATGGTTTTATGTATCTATCTTTCTATTGGAACAAAAATAATTAAAATCCGTCCATAAACAAAAAACCTCATTTTCAAACTACGTAATTATGTTACGTAGTTTGTGTTTCCTTACATTTTTCGTAAATATTCATTGAAATTTTACTTTAAACTTTCATATTAGGTTCTAATATCATCGTTAGAGTTAAACTATAATGAAATTAATTAATAGAAAACAGTATCAATTAAAATTGAGTTAAATCTCTTAACTTACACTAAATCTTATAGAATTTGGTTAAACTTACAACTAGTATTACATGGCGCTCTCTGCGCTACTTGCAACCATGTACCCAGATAGGGTCTCGTCGCCGACACCGTAGGTATTTAGGCGTTCGAGTACTTGTTCTAAGTGGCGGCGGTGTTCTTCCTTGTTTCTCGAGTGTACCAGCAGATCGTCGACGAAACAGAATACATTGTCGTCGAGTCCTCGTAGAACCTCATGCATGAAACGTTGAAAAGTTTGACCGGAGTTTCTTAAGCCGAACGTCATGCAGTTGAATTCGAAGAGGCCAAAAGGTGTTATTATTGCTGTTTTTTGAGCATCTTGTTTTGCGATTGGTATCCAGAAATAAGCCATTTTCAAATCGAGTTTTGAGAATATTTTCTTGCCGTGAAGTTGGTATGTGAAATCTTGAATTCGTGGAATGGGGTATCGGTCGGGAACGGTGACGGCGTTGAGTCTTCTGTAATCGCCACATACTCGAAGTGATCCGTCTTTCTTTTTCACAATGTGAAGTGGACTCGCCCACGGACTGTTTGAAGGTTTGCATATTCCAATCTCGATCATGCGCTCGAACTCGAGTTTTGCTGCTTTGTATTTGTCGGGCGGTAGAGGGCGCGGCCGTGAGTAGATCGGCGGCCCAGTTGTCTCGATGTGGTGTGTGACGTCATGCTTGGCTGGAGTTTTGAGTGTCATTGGTCGCAGTACATCTGGATATTTCTTCAGCAGGTCGTGATGAGTGTGGTCGCAGTTGATAATGTGGATTGATTCTTCATTGCTGTTTATTTTGACGGCGTTCACGCTAAGCTCGGTTACACGGTCGATGAGTTTTCTTTGGTGCAAGTCGACTAACAGTTTATGCTGCACCAGGAATTCGGCACCCAGTATAGAAGTCTTCACGTTGGCGACGACGAAAGTCCACTTAAAACTTCTTCGTAATCCTAGGTTGAGCTCGAGTGTGCGCTCTCCGTAGGTACGAATTTCTGTTCCGTTTGCCGCGTAAAGTTTGTAGCCTGCATTGTCCGTCGGTCTTGAGTATTTCTGGTTTCGAGCGGCTAATACTGATATGTCGGCTCCCGTGTCAACAAGAAATTTTTCTCGGTTGTTGATGTCGGTCACACATAGGCGGTGGCTTGTTTGGTTTACATCGACACCCGCCACTATCGATGCACGTTCTAGTTTTCCCGCTTTTCCCTGGAACACGGCGATTCACATTTTCGTGCCTCGTTGCCGAATCGGTAGTGAAAACGGCACAGCCAATCGGGATCGCCGGGCTTGCGGGCGTTATCAGTACGATGTCTTGAATTTGAGCGTGAGCGGCTGCGATGTGTTGAGTTTTGGCGGGAACGATGATACGACGCATGTTGATGTTTGCGGAGCTCGGCGACTTCGAGTGACAACTTCTCTATTTGTTTCGAAAGCATACTGATTTGTAGGTTTGTTATCGCGTTCAACTGCACCTCATTTACTGCTGGACTTGATGACGAAGGATTTGCTGTGGAGACTGCGGCGACTGTAGTGGGTTCGAAATGTTCCATCATTTTGTCGGCCATCGCGGCTAGCACTTCCAGCGACGACTCGGTGTTGACGGAGAGCACGGCGCGCACTTGTGGGGGCAGCTGGTTGAGCCACATAACCTTCAGCGCTTCATCGGATAGTAGCTTGCCACTGAGATCTCGCATTTTACGCAGCAGCTGGCTCGGCTTGTTGTCGCCGAGTTCGAGACCGCTGAGTAGCTTCTGTAACTGTCGGTGATCTGACTCTTGGTACGTTGAGATGAGTCTGTCCTTGAGCGTGTTGTACTTGCCGGTGACCGGTGGATGTAGGATGATGTCTCCGATTTGTTCTAGGTCGCTGTTGCCGAGTAACGGGACGACGAGGTTAAATTTCTGCTCCTCACCTAACTTGCTTGCAGCAACGGCGGCTTCAAATTGCGCGAACCACAGGCGAGGATTTTGGCGCCAAAATGGTGGTAGACGTGCAGGAAGTGAGACTGCTGCCACGTCGCTCTTCACTGTTGTGACGTCCTCAGCCTCGCAAAATTCGTCGGAAGTGTTCGGCATTATGGATCAATGTAGTGATGCTTCTTCTAAACTTCTAGTGGATCTTGCAGGTTGCAGTAGTTTGATGTTCGAGGAACTCAGGCTTCGTCTTCCGGTTCGTGTTCTTCGCGGGGTCACCAATTTAGAGGTGTGTCAGGGATTCACTTATATAAAATAAAACTCTGCGACTGATGACTCTTGACTAATGACTGACGACTAATTTATTATCAAAACACCTCTACTTATAATAGGTCTTTACCTATGAAATTGCCGTTTTGTATGAAAAAATTTAAACGAATTTTTTTCATGTATTTTTTATTTGTATTAATCGAAGTAATCACCCATGCAATCAATGCATCTTTGCCATCGCAGTGGCAGTTTATTGATGCCCTTCTTAAAGAAATCAGCTGGACGGGAGGCAACAAATTCTTCAAAGCCATTTTGTACTGCCTCTCGGGTATTGAATTTTTTTCCCGCCAAGAAGTTATCCAAATTCTGGAAAAAGTAGTAGTCTGTAGGCGCAAGGTCTGGTGAGTAGGGCGGATGACGGAGAGCTTCCAACCCCAGTTCTTGCAACTTGGAGACCGTCTGCTGTGCAGTATGAGGTCGCGCGTTGTCGTGCAGGAGCAGCGGAGACGAGCGATTGACCAATGCTGGTTGGAGATGTGCCAGCTTCTCCATCATTGTGTTCAGTTCTTCACAGTACACATCTGCAGTAATGCTCACCCCGTTTGGTAAGAAGCTGTGATGAATCACACCGGCGCTAGACCACCAAACAGTGACCATCACTTTTCTAGGGGTAAGTTTTCGTTTAGGGCATTGTTTAGGTGCTGAACCAGGATCCAACCAACTTGCTGAGCGCTTGCGGTTATCAAACAGAATCCATTTTTCATCGCAGGTAACAATGCGGTTCAAAATTCCTTCATTTGTGTGTCTGTTGAGCAGTGCAAGGCACGTCTCGACGCGTACTTCGCGCTGACGATCATTGAGTTCGTGGGGCACCCATTTGTCAAGCTTTTTTACCTTGCCAATTTGACGCAAATGGACCAATATTGTTTTGACGCTAACGTCGAAAGCTGCTACTAATTCAGCCGTAGATTGTGTATCATCAGCTTCCACAATCGCCTTTAATTCGTCATTGTCGACCAAAGTCTTCGGACGACCGCGAGGTTCATTTTTCAGGTCGAAATTTCCAGAACGGAAGCGAGCAAACCAATAACAGGTGGTGCGTTGGTTTGTAGTGTTAGCTCCGTAAACGTCGTTGATGTTGCGTGCCGCTTGTGCCGCGTTGCTGCCACGACGGTACTCATATTCCATAATTACTCGAATTTTTAACGTATCCATGATGACGAAAAAGATTGAAATGCGATGAAAATGTAACACTAATCAATAAACAAATGACTACTTTTGGAAAAAAAAATCCATGTTTTTAAAATAAAATTAATTTGAAATTAGAAGTCTTACCCAAACAAAAATTATTTTGATTTGAAATGGCCAGTACTGCAAAACGGCAATTTCATAGGTAAAGACCTAATATATACATTGACAATGTTATAATCTAGACCATAGCCGAAACTGTTTGCACTCGCTCGACCAATAGCGATGCGCCGCAGGCGACCCGCGCGCGGGGCGCGGGGCGCGCTGTTTTGCACACGGCACTATTCGGCGCGAAGGCATAAATACGAGTGGCGCGCAGAGCGCGGTCCTTTTAACCGATTCCTCGCGCCCCCTTCGGGGGCGCAGAGACGTCCAAACACTGCGCGGTCCTTTCTTCAGAGCGCCGCCGTCGAGTGAAGACATCTGCCATCGATTCGCCGTGTCGTCAGCGTCGCGTGTCCATCTGCGAAGTCACGGAGGGTGCTGGTGTTCTGCTTGCTCTGCCTGCTTGCCTTGGCTTACAAAAAACCGCTTCTTTCGAAGCGACACGGCCGGCGTGTGCGGCGTTGTGATGACGTCGTGCTGTACCCATGCCTTTTCCTGTTTCTTGATCTGCACGAATGAAACGTCTTTTTCAAGACGGTTGCTTCACTGTTTCTTTTCGGAATGTCACAAACGTAACTGTAAGGTAACTGGTTCAGTGGTTGTGGTAATAAATTGGTTTCCAGGTATGTGGTAACTGGTTCGGAGGTTTATGGTAATTGTTCGGAGGTACCTACGGTAATTGTATGACAGGTACTGTGTCACTACAGGTTCAAACCTTTACAAAGGGGTATACAAAATTTATCCGTGATAGTGTTTTGAAAAGGATCAGACTGACGAATCGTCAGGAAACGAAATGAGTGAAAATGAACAGTTAGGTATATGAAATGGAGACAGATAGTAGTAGTAAGTTTAACAATGTGTTAAAATATAATGTAAAAGAATAAATGGCTAGCGCAAAGTGCGCTTAGGAGGTATAAGGTTTGGTGTAAATTTTTATGTATAACATAAAAATTGTATGTTGTTGTGTATGTTTTGGGTAATTTTGTATACTTACACAACTATAATAGTATTGCATAGAATAAGCATTGCGCAAGGTGCGTAAGGCATTATGTTCATATGCACAAGGTATGCGATGCAATGCGCAGAGTGCAATGCAACATTATGTTCAAGATGCACAAAGCGTGCGATGCAGAGAACACAAGGTGTGTGATGCAATGTGCAAGGTGCGCAACGCATAATCAATATAATGCAAAGATATGCGCGATGCGAAGCCCGCAGTGCGGAGCACGCAAAGTGCGCCATGTCGATCGCGCAAGGTGCGCGATACAGAGGGCATAAGGTGTGCCCTGCGTAGCGCGCATTGTGCGCGATGCTGATCGCGAATTGTGTGCGATGCGAGACACACAATGTGCGCGTTAGTGATAGCGCATTGTGCGAAATGCGGAGCGCGCGATGTGCGCGATGCTGATCGCGCATTGTGTGCAATGCGGGGCGCGCGATTTGCGCGATGCTGATCGCGAATTGTGTGCTTTGCGGAACACACAATGTGCGCGTTAGTGATAGCGCATTGTGCGCGATGCAGAGCGCGTGATGTGCGCGCTGCTGATAGCGCATTGTGCGCGATGCGGATCGCGCGATGTGCGCGATGCCGATCGCGCGATGTGCGCGATGCCGATCGCGCATTATGTTCGATGCAGAACGCGCGATGTACGCGCTGCTGATAGCGCATTGTGCGAAATGCGGAGCGCGCAACGTGCGCGATGCTGATCGCGCATTGTGCGCAATGCGGAACGCGCGATGTGTGCGCTGCTGATAGCGCATTGTGCGCGATGCGGAGCATTCTGTTCAAGATGCACAAGGTGTGCGATGCAATGCGCAAGGTGCGCAACGCATTATGTTCAAGATGCACAAGGTGTGCGATGCAATGCGCAAGGTGCGCAACGCATTATGTTCAAGATGCACAAGGTGTGCGATGCAATGCGCAAGGTGCGCAACGCATTATGTTCAAGATGCACAAGGTGTGCGATGCAATGCGCAAGGTGCGCAACGCATTATGTTCACGATGCACAAGGTGTGCGATGCAATGCGCAAGGTGCGCAACGCATTATGTTCAAGATGCACAAGGTGTGCGATGCAATGCGCAAGGTGCGCAACGCACTATGTTCAAAATGCACAAGGTGTGCGATGCAATGCGCAAGGTGCGCAACGCATAATGTTCAAAAGTGAGCGTCGCAAAGTGCGCGCCATGTGGAGCGCGCGATGTGCATGTTGCTGATAGCGCATTGCGCGCGATGCGAAGCGTGCGATGTGCGCGTTGCTGATAGCACATTGTGCGCCATGCGGAGCGCGCACTTTACACGATGCGGAGTGCCGATGCTGACCGCGCATTATGCGCGATGCTGGGCGCGCGATGTGTGCGTTGCTGATAGCGCATTGTGCGCCATGCGGAGAGCGCACTTTACGCGATGCGGAGTGCCGATGCTGATCGCGCATTATGCGCCATGCGGAGCGCGCGATGTGCGCGTTGCTGATAGCGCACTGTGTGCGATACGGAGCGCGCGATGCTGATCGCGCATTATGCGCGATACGGAGTGCGCATTGTGCGTGATGTGGAGCGCGCTATGTGCGCGATGCTGATCGTGCATTGTGCGTGATGCTGATCGCGCATTGTGAGCGATGCGGAACGTACAATGTGCGAGTTGCTGATAGCGCATTGTGCATCATGCGGAGTGCGCATTTTGCGCGATGCGGAGTGCGCTTTTTGCGCGATGCGGAGTGCGTGATGCTGAGCGCGCATTGTACGCGATGCGGAACGCGCGATGTTCGCGTTGTTGATAGCGCGATTTGCACGATACGGAGTGTGCAATGTACGTGATGCAGAGTGCGCAAAATGCGCGATGCGGAGGGCAAGAGGTGTGCCTTACGGAGCGCGTGATGTGCGCGATGCTGATCGCGTGACGTGCGTGATGCGGTGCGCGCAAGGTGCGCCATGCGGGGCGCGCAAGGTGCGCCATGCGGAGCGCGCAAGGTGCGCCATGCGGGGCGCGCAAGGTGCGCCATGCGGAGCGCGCAAGGTGCACCATGCGGAGCGCGCAAGGTGCGCCATGCGGAGCGCGCAAGGTGCGCCATGCGGAGCGCGCAAGGTGCGCCATGCGGAGCGCGCAAGGTGCGCCATGCGGGGCGCGCAAGGTGCGCCATGCGGAGCACGCAAGGTGCGCCATGCGGAGCGCGCAAGGTGCGCCATGCGGGGCGCGCAAAGTGCGCCACGCGGAGCGCGGAAGGTGCGCCATGCGGAGCGCGCAAGGTGCGCCATGCGGGGCGCGCAAGGTGCGCCATGCGGAGCGCGCAAGGTGCGCCATGCGGAGCGCCCATGCGGGGCGCGCAAGGTGCGCCATGCGGGGCGCGCAAGGTGCGCCATGCGGAGCGCGCAAGATGCGCCATGCGGGGCGCGCAAGGTGCGCCATGCGGGGCGCGCAAGGTGCGCCATGCGGGGCGCGCAAGGTGCGCCATGCGGGGCGCGCAAGGTGCGCCATGCGGGGCGCGCAAGGTGCGCCATGCGGGGCGCGCAAGGTGCGCCATGCGGAGCGCGCAAGGTGCGCCATGCGGAGCGCGCAAGGTGCGCCATGCGGAGCGCGCAAGGTGCGCCATGCGGGGCGCGCAAGGTGCGCCATGCGGGGCGCGCAAGGTGCGCCATGCGGAGCGCGCAAGGTGCGCCATGCGGAGCGCGCAAGGTGCGCCATGCGGAGCGCGCAAGGTGCGCCATGCGGGGCGCGCAAGGTGCGCCATGCGGGGCGCCTAAGGTGCGCCATGCGGGGCGCCTAAGGTGCGCCATGCGGGGCGCCTAAGGTGCGCCATGCGGGGCGCCTAAGGTGCGCCATGCGGATCGCGCAAGGTGCGCCATGCGGAGCGCGCAAAGTGCGCCACGCGGAGCGCGGAAGGTGCGCCATGCGGAGCGCGGAAGGTGCGCCATGCGGAGCGCGGAAGGTGTGCTATACGAAGTGCGCAAGTTGCGTGATGCTGAGCGCAAGGCGGAGCGCATAAACGTTTGGATTGTGTGAAGCACAAGGTGTACGGTGGGTTAGACCAAAGTCTACCTGTTGCATAAGATATGCTTTAATTTTATGCAATTAAATTGCAAGTAATTGAAAAAGTTTTTCATCATTATTCAACATCATGCGTATGAAGTACCTATGGCTAAATGTTTCATTGTATTTTTTTTTTTCTCTCTCTGTTTTCATTTTTATAATTTACACGGGGACGTGTACGGTTATCAGGATGGACGAGTTGTTAAAACGCTTGTGTAAAATAATAAATATAAATGTTGATTTTTTATAGATTAGGTATTTTATACACTGTTCAAATAAAGTTTACATCTGCTGGTAACATTTATGAAGATTTGTATTCAGATTACGCTAAATAGTAAAAATATTGTTAAGAAAAGATTAATCCATAATTAATTCAGCTGTTATCATTTTCGTTTAAAAATATCATTTTAAATATCGAAGCCAGCCTTTTTCTGTAAGCAGTTTTATAGGTAAATCGCATTTGCTTGAAAAGAAAAAAAAAAAAGGGATTATATTGTAATCTGTGGTGGAAGCTTTTTTACCCGCTTAGACTCGATTTGTGTTATTTTTGAGTTAAGTAGAAGTGTGACTATACATACTGTATTTGCACTGAAATAAACCATTAATACGTTATACGTGGACTTATTTTAACCAGTGATCTAACACAAGTTTGGAACGTAATAAGTGGCGACCTGTAGTTTCTGCCTACGACCATGGGAAGAAGGCGTAACTTTTGTTGAAGTACTTCACAAAAAGCAGGGAAAACACTACAAATTGAAACAAATAAAACTTTTAGAGGTAGAGGATTTGCGACAAATGAAAAGTTAGCCTAGGCCACGTTCCGAGTTGCGATAATATCGGTTTGAGCGCGCTCATACTCACACCCGGCAGGAATTGGTGTGAGCGCGATAACGATGTCCCGTGAATCGTCATAGATGACGTCATGACTTGCGCCATCTTGCAATAATGCCGACCATGCGTTCTACTAATGAAAACAAAATGTGTGGTGTATTCCAGTTTTATACGGTGTAAATTGGTTTTACGTTATTAGCGCGTTCACAAACGTTCCATTTTGTTGACAAAATTCGGAAAGCGGCCCTACTTTTCCCTGTCAAATGTCAGGTGTCAACTAGCTGGATTGACATTGACAAATAAAATTATTTTTTGGGTATTTCATATACGGTTACTGAGCTTTTTAATCAACAGTAGTAGTCATTTTCTGCATGGTATTTTAAACTCACTGTTGAACCAAGCATTGAGAATCCAAATGAGTGCATCTCAGGGCGTCGCAATAACACATTTCGATTTACGATACAAGCAGTGCGTTGAAAATCCAGAGTGCGAAAAATTATGCCGCGATTTTATTCGACTTATAATTTCATCTCCTACCTCTGGCAGTACGTCCCAGCCCTACTGTGAACCTCCCTTCCTCGATTAACATATAGGATACTTTTTATGCCGGCAGTATGATCTGTTCCGTTCCTGCGGTATAATTTCCGACCTCCACACGGGCAAAGTCGCTTTCAAAAACTGAAGTTTGTTTTGAGTCGCATCAGCTATCACTTATCACAGCGCTCAAGTGATATTAGCATACGGCGCGGCATGATCGGCGTTATTGCAGCAGGATGCTCATTCCAATGCGAACCTGTGTCACTCAAATCGATTTTTATCTTAAATCGGAATGCAGCCCGAATTGAACCATCTGCATCTGTCAATGTCAAGGAGCAACATCTGTAGCACGCTGAGGGTTGGATTTACAATGTGGTAGAACAATCACGTTAAGGGCATACAAAAAAAAATATTACTCGAGTATCGTAACTTTTTTACATTTACAGGCTTTATTTATACTTGTTTTATGCAGCGCTTTAACCCAAACATCCTCAAAGACAAAAGCTTTAAATAATCAAGAAAATACTCTTGATATAATTATTTAAAGCTATTGTCTTTGAATCTGAAAGTTGGCAACGTCGCAAATAGCTGTCAAATATTTACCTGTTTTTATTAATTTGATAATATTACTGTATGGAAGTATGAAATATTGCTAACTAGTGATCTAAAATATGAAGAAAGATTTGCAATTATAACACTAAATTTGATGTTGTGTAGCGGCATTACAGAAAAATACTTCACAATAATATCTAAAAACACAAAAAAAAAGAGAAGTGGCGCCATCTACAATTCCACAGCTGAACTACGCGTCTGGACGTCACACAAAATCCTACAACGCGCAGTCAGAGTTTATCACGAGAGTCACATACATACTACATCCCGACATCAACCGTCGGGCAGCTGTCTACCAGACACAACACCCGTCTGGTCGGAGGATCCTCCCTTTTCTATAAAGTATGAGTGGACTTTACACACTGTTCCTGTACCTCTCTAATGGTGACCCCGAAATGGACGTCAGCGCAGCCTTCGAGCAACGTGACGTCATCATCATCAAGACCACTTCCTCAAGCTTTCAAGCAGCGAGACAGATAGCCAGCCAGCTTCAAATGAGTATCTGGTTAATGGTTGGCTTTCAACATCACCGAACAACGGCTTACCATCCGGCCAGTAAGCACTGGTGGAATGATTTCACCTTCAATTGAAGCTGCAATGACCTGCCATGCAAACAACAGTTGGGTCGAATCTCTTTCACAAGTCTTGCAAGGTGTTCGCAGCGCTTACAAAGAAGACGCTCGGGCTTCGGCCGCCGAACTTGTTTAAGGCCAACCATTGCGCCTTCCAGGTGAATTTCTCGATCCTCAGACCAACGAGACCTTAGACACAACAGTTTATTTGTCGAGGCTCCGAAGTATTGTGAGGACTCTGCAACCATCACCAGCAGCTAGGCATAAAAGCAAATTTAAGACTTTTATTTACAAGGATTTATACGTATCGACTCATGTGTTCCTTAGGGACTGCACTGCTGGTGGTGGTCTGAAACCGGCTAACTCTGGTCCTCACGAGGTCAAACAAAGAGGTGACAAGGTGTTTAAATTATTGGTAAAAAGTAAACCGGTTACCGTATCCATAGATCGCATTAAGCCGACCTACATACTGCGTGACCCTGACAACATACCATGCTCATCACCAACCACTAACATTCATCATAACACTCCACAGTCACTACTCAACACGATCACTCATCACCACACACCCAACGAGGATAACCAAAACTGACGCAGCCCACTATCGACCTCTGGTCTCCGGGGGAGAGTGATGTAGCGGCACTACAGAAAAATGCTTCGCAACAAATATCTTGAAACACAAAAAGTGATGTGGTGCCATCTATAATGCCACATGCGAACTACGTGTCTGGACGTCACACAAAATCCTACATCACGCAGTCAGAGTTTATCACGAGACTCACATACAAACGTAAGTTGTGCCAGAAAGCCTTTTATACCGTTAAGGATTATATTGAGGACAAAACATCTTGGGATTGACCTGCTCCAATTTTTGCATACTAAATGTTGTTCTTTTTTTTTTTTTTTGCAACCTTATACTCTTCGACATTTGATTATTATTATATACACTTTGACATGAATATTTACTTTGAGAAGTATAATATTATTATTGTTTTAATTATTGTGAATGTGAGGACTGTGTGGATCATGTTTTGTTTTTTTTTGTTTTGTGTTTCATCTCTTTCTCAGTTAGTTATAATGTTAATCTGCCAGTTTGAGTAATTTATGCGGCCTACCCAAATGTCCTTTCTTTGGTATTGTTCGTCAAATCTTTGAGCTCCTCAAGTTCTGAGTTGAGCTGCATGATTACTGATAAATGCGTGCACTGATTGGACAGGTCCACTCAATCTGTGTGGTTCTTTCCTCAAAAGACCATTTCAGACACCAATCCACATGGTCTTCACATGATCTGACCAAGATTATGTCTGGACTTTAAAAAAGACTGTGACCTCTGAGTTTGTTTCGGCCTTTCTTCTCAGAGTAGTCAGATAGGAAACGCCGACCTCATCTAGTTAAAAAAAAAAAAATATGATTGACGTGTAAAAGTGTTTGTACAAACCTACTTACAGAAATAAAATCATTTATCATTTACATACAACATCCCGACATCAACCGTCGGGCAGCTGTCCACCAGACAACACCCATCTGGTCGGAGGATCCTCCCTTTTCTATATAATATGAGTGGACTTTACACCCTGTTCCTCATACTTCTATACTGGTGACCCCGAAATGGACGTCAGCGCAGCCTACGAGAAACGTGACGTCATCATCATCAATACCACTTCCTCAAGCTTTCAAGCAGCGAGACAGATAGCCAGCCAGTTTCAAATAGGAATCCCTGACCACCAGCATGCAGCGGAAGAACATTCTTGGTCAGCAAACTCAGCCTCAACAAGCGACCACGGCACTACTGCTGTTCGGCTGGTCGAGAGCTCGATCTCCCAGTCAACAACAGTAGTCCACCACATCGGGGCGCTGTACCACGACGCACCGGAGCAGCGCCGGCCCCGACTCACTGGGGTTTGCACCACCGCAGACAGTTCCGACTCACAGAGAACTAGGCGATATGCGGTTCCGACCCACTGGAACCACAGCTGGCCCTGGCAAGCAACACTGAGTCAGCCCACTGTTGAACTCCGGTCTCCGGGGGAGGTAGTGCGATAGCGGCACACAGAAAAATGCTTCGTAACATTATCTAGAAACACAAAAAGAAAAGTGGTGCCATCTACAATGCCTCAGGCGAAGTACGCAAGACTCACGTCACACAAAAATCCTGCATCGCGCTATCATAGTTTACCGCGCAACTCGCATAGGTACAACATCCCGACATTAACCGTCGGGCAGATGCCCACCAGACACAACACCCGTCTGGTCGGAGGATCATCGCTTTACTAATAGAGTATGAGTGAACTTTACACCCTGTTCCTCATACCTCTATAGTTGTAACTTTTTTCTACTACTACAGATTCAAGCATACGACAACCATGCCACTGTCTCCCCATTAGGCGTATCGTATGCCCCAGAACTTGACACTACTGAAAAGCCTAGTAACCAGACATGAAATTCCCAAAAAACATAATATGTATTTATCAAAGTCAAAAAAAAAAAAAAATGTCAATCTAGCAAGCTGACACTTGACATTTGACAACGACAAGGAGCTTTGTATTTTTACGAATCGAGTCGAGTTTCTTCAAAGTTTTGTTTGTGTAAATATGTACGTCTTTTCCAGCTTTTTGTGAAGTACATCAACAAAAGTTACGCCTTCTTCCCATGGTCGTAGGCAGAAACTACAGGTCGCCACTTGCTACGTTCCCAACTTGAATAAAACACAAGTTATTATGCAACGCAAGTGTTTTTCTTAAATATAAATACATATTTGATTTTACTATCACATCTGATACTTTGTGAATTAAAAGATGGAAAAACTGCCAATATGCAGGATATGTTTAGCGGAGAATGTCCGCATGTATACAGTGGTCAACAGGAACTTGCACAATCTTTATGAGAAGCTGACTGATGTTCCAGTAAGTTGATATTAAAAATTACTAAGAGTTGAGTAAATTACCTTCAAGGTTTTAAATACATCTCGTAAACAAAGATTCAGGCTCCAGTGCTTCTGTAAAACAACATGAAGGAACCTGGACGTTAAATAAATTATGTATAAGTAAAGTCTCCAATCTGCCTTGAGCAAGTGTGGTGATCAATGCTCATGCCTTTGCTGTAAGATGCGCACAGAAAGCATTAAGAACCACAAATCTGTTGGTTTGGACAGCATTACTATTTATAATAGAAGTATTTTCTTCATAAAAATGAAATAGTATAGGTCGTATTTTGTTCCAGTTTGTAACTGAAGACAGTAGACCTATTCTTGCTTGTTTCTTCTGCTGCACGAAACTAAAGCAATGCTACCAATTACTGAGACAATGTCTGAAAGCCGAGGAGCTGTTCACTCAGAGGATGAATGAGGATTATGAGGTGAGGTATTCTTCAACAGCCATTTATTGTTATAATTTTAGTACTCAACTCATGGCTATAGTGTCTGGATTTCACACCGAGTGTATAATGATGGTTTGTACGGTTTTGCCAAATGTAGGGGCTTACAATAATTATACATGTTAGTTACTCCACATAATACAGCTACAACTTCTGTATCCCTATCCCTTTCTGTAATTTAGAATGTGCCATTTTGATAACAGTCCTCCTACATGTCAGCGCGAGCTATGCAACAATAGCTTGCAGTGGTCAGCAAGATTGAATTAGACTTAGACTTTAGTTTAACGATAAAAGATCTGTGCTCCTGGCAACGTGATCACCAGCATATTTTCCTAATACTATAATCATCTTTTTACAGACCAATCCACTAATAAACCAAAACCACTTAGAGTTTTGCAGTAGGTTTATTATATCTCCAATGGTGCACATGAGTATTGTTGATGAATGTCAAACAGAAAGCATTGCTATGAAAGAAGAGTTACCAGCTGTTTGTGAGGAACTAGATGACATTATTAAGCCACAGGGGGAACTTCAAAGTCATGGTATGTTTTTAAGAACAGTAATAACAATTAAGAGTGTATTGTATGTATTTTATATTGATCATTAACTACTTCAAAGATTTGGTAGTATTTGGTTAAAATCAACTTAATGGTAAAGAAATTACATCTGTACTGTTATGAGTAGGTACATCACTATGGTGATGACATCACTGGTCGGCAACATGGCGGCAGCCACGACTAAAGTGCTCTGTTGTATTAAGCCAATAAAACCAAGTATAATAATTAGAGCCAGTATTATCACTTTAAATATAAGACACCGACCAAAACATGGTGTCAGAATTGGGTTCGTAATCTATGTGTCGTATAAGCATTGCATCTTAGTCATTGTGAAATTCTCGTGTGAAAAGCCGGCGTCATGTCTGAAGAAAATCAAAAGCCCAAGAAACTTTCTGGAATGTCCAGTCCACAGCCCATGGTGGTGAATGGTAACTTGGCTCAACAATGGAAAAAATGGGTCATTTAAATTTTATTTACGTGCGTCTGGCTTGGATGAAGAGAGTGATGGCAGAAAAGTAGCTTTATTTCTACATGTCATTGGTGAAAAGGGCGTGGATGTATTCAATACATTTGGAAAAGACGAAGATAAGATTACATACGACGAGCTTCTAAAGCTATTTCAAAATCACTTTGCCCCAAAAGTTAACCTCACTTATGAATGTCATAATTTTTTCACATACAAACAAAGTGAAAATGAAACCTTAGACGATTTTGCGTGCACATTAAAATTAAGGTCACAAAACTGTGAGCTAGGACTGTTATTATTTATAGCCAGAGGCCGATGAAATTAAACATAATTTATGTTATACGGTTTTATTTGCGCGTCACACGCCTTTAACACAAAAGTAAAATTGGAGGCAAAAATTGACATTAGTCTGACATTATTGAGTTTGACAGATAGAGCTGGCTAAAAGGTTTAACACTGCCCCTCGATTGAAAATCTAGCATAGATTGAAATCGTTACAACACTTTTGGTACATTGCTAAACGATATTTAAGATTTGCTTCATAGTGTGCAGCTTTTCATCAGACAATGCCTTTGTTAATACATCTGCCACATTGAGATGAGTAGAGACATATTCAACATTAATTAATTTTCTACTTATAATATCTTTCAAAAAATGGTGTTTTATATCTATGTGCTTCGCACGTTTGCTATTTTCAAAGGATTTTGATATTTGAATTGCACCTCTATTGTCCATGTACAATACACACAACACTTCACTTTTCGGTCCATTCAAATCACTGTATAGTCCTTTTATGTAGAGTAGGTCACATGCACTAGTCGCAGCTGCTACATATTCGGCTTCTACTGTAGACAGAGAAACGCATGTTTGCTTTCTAGAGAACCAGGCAACGGGACATCCATTGTATAATGTCACAGATCCTGATACACTTTTTCTGTCTGTGTGTGAACCTGCCCAGTCTGCATCAGAGTATGTTTCTATAGATGTCATAATTTCAGTTTTTTTGTAGTGTAGTCCAGTCTCTTGTGTTCCTTTCAGGTACCTCAGAACCTTTTTGGCCTGTATCCAAAGGCTCTTTGTAGGCTTATCCAGGTATTGACTTAGGTATGAGGTTGCATAGGTAATATCAGGTCGTGAGACTGTTGACACAAACATGAGACTACCAATTAACTGGCGATAAGGTACATCAGATATTATTGGCTCATTTTCATCAAATTGATATCCTTTTGTTAATGGTGTAGTTGAGGTCTTACAATCTTGCATGTTGAATTTTATTAGCATGTTTTCTATTTGTCTTTTTTGTGTAATCTTTAGACCATCTTCTTTCTTTTCAATTTCCATTCCTAGAAATGACTTAGGAAAGCCAAAATCTTTTGCATGAAATTCCTTTTTCAGATTTTTCACCACCTTCTCTATATCTTCTTCGGTTCCAGTTAGAATAATATCATCAACATATATTAACATCCATACATTCATTGTTTCTCCTCTGTATAGACAGACATCATACTGAGATCTTTTGAAACCCTTTTCTTCTGCAAAACTATTAAACCTTTGGTTCCAACATTTGGGACTTTCTCTTAATCCATACAATCCTCTATTCAGTTTTAAAACTTTGCACTTTGTTGCTTTTACACCCTCAGGTGGCTTAATGTATACTTCAGATTCAAGCATCCCATTCAAAAATGCTGTGGGTACATCCAGTTGTCTTATATTCCATCCTTTCTGTATTGCATGTGCCAGGATTGTTCGAACTGAGGATATTCTTGCTACTGGAGCATAATTTTTCCCAAAGTCAGAGTCTTCTTTGAGTTGAAAACCCTTCACTACTAATCGAGCCTTTTTCAAGTTATTTTCTTTAGTTTTAAATACCCATTTTGTGTCTATGGCTTTCTTGTTTTCAGGTAAATCAGTTTCTGTCCATGTATTCATTTTTTGTAGAGCTTGTATTTCTGTTTTGATGGCTTCTTCCCATCCATTTTCCATAGCTTCTTTAAATTCCTGGGGTTCTTCTGTACTTATCAAGCAGTATGCTTCATACATTTCATATTCACTTAGATGCTTTGGTGTAATAATTAATCTGCCACTTCTCGTATTTTGGCTAGCACTTTCTTGGGTTTTTTGTTCTTCATTTGTCTTTCTCTGTTCTTTATTTTTATCTTCTTCTTCTTCTTTTCTTTTTCTTTCATCTTCATCTTTTCTTTTTCTTTCTTCTTCATCTTTTCTTTTTCTTTCCTTTTTATTCTTTTGTTCCTCATCTTTTTCATCAATGTATACATTATCATCTTCTTGTTCATTACTCTGGGCTTGTTGGTACTTGAAATCTCTTTCATTAAATCTTACATCTCTAGTCACAATAACAGTATCTGTTATAGGATCCCACACTTTATATCCGTTTTTAGCATAGCCGATCATTCTTACTTCTTTTGCCCTTGAATCTAGTTTATCTCTTTTTGGTAGTATAACCATCCATCCTTTACATCCAAATGGTTTCAATTTATTGAGCACCATTTCTCTCTCAAATATTATTGCTGGTATTTCAAAATCAATTGCACTTGACGGGCATCTATTGATCAAGAATGCTGCTGTCAAGATAGCATGGCCCCACAGATGTCTTGGTAAGCATGATTCATCCAGTATAGTTCGAGCTTTGTCATAAATGGATCTGTTTAGCCTTTCGCTTTTTCCATTCATTTGTGGACTATAAGGTACTGTATACTCTATTTTTATACCTTTCTCTTCACAAAACTTTCTAAAATAGTTTGATGAGTATTCCCCTCCATTATCACAACGGATTCTCTTTATTTTTATTTCTTTTTCTGTTTCTATTTCCCTTACATACTTTATCAAGTTATCTGCTGCTTCAGATTTGTTTACTAACAGGTAAGTTTGAGTAAAATGTGAGTAGTCATCTAGTATGGTTTGGTAATATCTGTGTCCTTCTTTTGTTGGTACTTTCATTGGTCCAGCAACATCTGAGTGTATTAATTCTCCTACATCTTTTGATTGTGGCTTTGTAATTGTCTTGAAAGGTAGCCTTGTACTTTTATTTTTCATACAAACTTCACATACCTTTTTGCTGTAAGGCAAGTTCATAAAATTTAGTGCTTTACGATTGAGGTGGCCAAGTTTGATATGCCATAAATCACCACTAGTCAGGTCTTCGTTGCTGTAATAGCATTTATATTTTTCATTAGGTAGTTGCATTTTCAGTATGTATAGCTTTCCCTTCTTTTCTCCATAATATACTCGTTTTTCAGATTTTATTATCAACTCTCCATTTTTAAATATTACACATTTGCCTTTATTCATCAGTTCATTTACTGACAGTAAATTACTTTTAATTCCGCTCACTATGAGACCCTCAATTGTGACAGGTGTGTCTCCCTCATAAAAGGTCTTCAAATAGCCTTTTTTCTTAGCACATAAAACTTCTCCATTTGCAATTAAAATTTTTATTGGTTCTTGAAGTTCCATCACATTTGTCATAAATTTTTCATATTTTTCTTGTATGAAGTTATGTGTTGCTCCCGAGTCCACAACAAAAATAATCTCCGATGCATCTGTATGCAATATGTGTTCCATGCTTGAAGCAATAAACATTTCATCATTATTAGAGTTTTTGTTTGCTTGTGCTACATGTCCTTCTCCTCTGGACTTTCCTCTGAACCCTGATCTTCCTCTACTTCTCGTTCTAAATTTTCCTCTGCCTCGTTGTATTTGATTATTGTTTTCAGTCTTCTTTTCACATTGGTATGCCATGTGTCCTTCTTTTCCGCATTTATAGCAAGAGTAAAAACTGCTCTCCACAACTTCACTTTTCTTTTCATTCAATTTCAGCTCTGAATCTAGAAGTCTAGATTTCACAAAATCTACAGTGAGCTCTTTTTCAATACTCATGGTTTCTAATGTTGTTATCACTGTGCTGTATTCCTCAGGTAGTGTAAGGAATAAATGTGTCAATTTGTCGCTGTCTTCCATTGTAGTTCCGGCTGTCTCCAATTGGGTGATGAGGTTATCAAATTGTAGGAAATGGTCCTGTAGACTTTTACCGCTGGAACATTTCAATGCGATTAGCTTTTTACGTAAGAAAAGTTTATTGAACACACTTTTTCTCTCGAAAACTTCTTCCATAGAGGTTAACATTTCGGCCGCTGTTTTACATTTCTTGATTATGTTCAGGTATCGGTCAGTAACACACTGTACAATGATTGACCGAGCTTTTGCATCACTTTCAACATTTTCTTTGATCTCCTTGTCGTATTCATCCAATATGCTTGCAAGGTTTATTTCTTCTAGTAAAACCTTGACGCGAAACTTCCAGTTGGAGAACGTTATGTTGTCGTTCAGTTTAGGAAAATTACACGTTCCCGACGACATCTTTTTACTTTTGTTGATCAACCACGCTCTGCTGTTATTATTTATAGCCAGAGGCCGATGAAATTAAACATAATTTATGTTATACGGTTTTATTTGCGCGTCACACGCCTTTAACACAAAAGTAAAATTGGAGGCAAAAATTGACATTAGTCTGACATTATTGAGTTTGACAGATAGAGCTGGCTAAAAGGTTTAACAAGGACAGCTGCAAGAACGCCTAGTCAAAATAATGTTTATATGTAACATGCATCAAAAATACAACTACCTATATCAGAGAAAAATTATTGCTTGAAGATAAGCTGGATCTTGATAAGGCCTTAGAGATGGCAAAGGCCATGCTTGCTTCCAGACATCAAACGGATGAATTGACAGCAGAACAAAGTTCAGTCTTGTATAATACGAGTCAGTCACGTTCAAGATCAAAGTCTAACTCAAGGAACGTCAGTCAAAATAGTCAGCAGTCAAGACAGGAAGTTTGTACTAGGTGTGGTCAGGTGCATCGTAATAAGTGTCCAGCATTAGGTGCAAAGTGCAACAAATGTGAAAAAGTTGGTCATTTTGCAGTCTGTTGTCGGTCATTTCTAGAGATGATGAATATAACCATCAACCATTAAATTTAACTAATATTTAAAATTAACCATGATATTCAATAAATAAAATTAACATTAACGAATAAAAATATCATATCAACTTCTTCGGCGCAAAATTGGTAAGGACGAATATTTCTCTGTCTCGCTCGAACAACGCGCTGTCTCTCGCTCGCTCGGGTTGACCTTCGGAGCGGCAACGCAGTGTCGTCAGTGTCGTAGAAATATTTATTCCGTTACGTGCATTCAATTGTATGTTCTATCCTTGTTACGTTAAAACACATTTACTGTTGGGGATATTTTATTCTAAAGAAAGTTGTTGATATTTTTAACCAATATTTCGGTCGGTTAATGGTTGATTTTTGATATAAGTTTATTTTATTAGTTAGTTTTGATATTTTACTCAAATAACAAAGTCGCGTCGTTGCGTTGTTGTTGTTTTTTTTGTTTTACAAAATGCCGAGACGAAATAATATTCGATTATCTAATCGAGATAAATGCTAGTCAGTCCTAAGCCTGTTAAAGTATGAAGGGAAGTTTAACTTAACAATTTCAACATGCATTAGTTACTAGAATATTCAACTTTTCAACATGTTGCAGATACTTGAATAAAAATATTAACTAATATTTTCAACCAATAAAAATATCGATATTTTTATTTAACCATTAACCATTAACCAATAAACAATTTCAACCAATATTCTCATCTCTAGTCATTTCAGTCAAAGTCAATAAGATACGTACAGTCAGATAGTAATAAGCAACAGGTACAGTCAGAACAAGATGAATTGTTTATAGGTCATATTCAGTCATCCAAGTCGTTGTCAAGTGAATGGACAATTATTTTATATATAAATAACTCACAAATAAATTGTATTATTGATACAGGCAGTGATGTCAATATTATGTCAAAAAGTGTTTATGATTCACTTAATACTAAGAATTTATTGTCCAAAACTGATGTAAAAATCAAGTCATACACTGGTAATAGTCTAGAGGTACTAGGTCAACAAAACTTAGAGTGTAAATTTCAATTTAATGACCTCTATATGACAAAACAAATTAATTTTATAATTGCAAATGTGAATTCTCCAACTGTATTGGGTAAACTTACTTGCTCAGAAATTTGACTAATTAAAAGAGTTTTCTGTGTAGACACTACAAGCATGCAAAAGTCAGAAAGTGATACTAGTGAGTTGTTTTCTGAAAAAAGTCAAAATGAGTCAAATACAAGTCGAGTAATGTGTCCTGTCACAAAAAGTCAATCACAGTCATTTTCATTACAGTCAAGTCAATCACCAAATATAAATTTAAATAAACTTCTGCAATGTAATAATTCTATTTTTACTGGTCTTGGTTGTCTTCCTGGTGAGTGTCACATAAGTACAAATCCTGAGGTCCAGCCAAAAGTCGATGCTCCGAGGAAGGTACCATTTGCGTTACATCATAGACTTCAACAAGAACTTGAGAAGATGGAAAAAATGGATGTCATTACCAAGGTCACAGAGCCTACTGAATGGGTGAGTTCTTTAATCTTAATAGAAAAAAAAAAATGGTCAATTAAGGGTATGTCTAGACCCTCGTAATTTAAATCAGGCAATTAAGAGGACTCATTATCCTATTCCATCAGTAGACATGGTCCGCGCCAAGGTGGCTGGTGCAAGATTTTACTCCACCTTGGATGCAAGTTGTGGATTTTGGATGTGTAAATTGAGTGAGAAGAGTTCTTACCTCACAACTTTTAATACACCTTTTTGCCGATACCGCTTTAAACGTCTTCCATATGGAGTCGGCTGTGCTCCTGAGTATTTCCACAGAATTATGACTGAAATGTTTGGTGACATACCAGGGGTGGCAGTATATAGCGATGATATTTTAGTAAGCGGTCAAACACTACAAGAGCATAATGAGCGTCTTAACATAGTATTTAAAAGAGCAAAGGAATATAATGTCAAGTTTAATAAAGAAAAATGTTCATTCACCAAGGAGAGTATTAAATATCTGGGTCATATTTTTTCAGAGGATGGAATCACAGCTGACCCAGACAAAGTCAGAGCAGTCAAAGAGATGCCCTCTCCTACCTGTCTAAAGGATTTACAAAGATTTCTAGGCATACTTAATTATTTAAGTCCTTTTATTAAAAATATGGCAGGTGAGACAGAAATTCTACGCCAATTATTAAAAAAATCTACTGATTGGCAGTGGACTGCCAATCATGAAACAACATTTTGTCGTCTGAAGCAAGTAATATGTCAAGTTCCAGTGTTGTCACATTTTAATGTTCATGATCCTATTGTCCTACAAAGTGACGCTAGTAAGAGTGCTGTTGGAGCGGTGTTGTTACAAAATGAACATCCAGTATATTATGCTTCAAATACTTTAACAGATACACAACAGAAAATGGCTCAGATAGAGAAAGAACTCTATTCAATAGTTTTTGCCTGCATCAAGTTTCATCAATTTATATATGGACAAACTGTAACTGTAGAGACAGACCATGCTCCTTTAATAACATTGTTTAAAAAGCCTTTAGTCGAGGTTCCAACACGTCTCCAAAGAATGATGTTGAAAATACAACCCTATAGTCTAAATGTAGTTTACAAGAAAGGAAGTCACATGTACATTGCTGATACCTTGTCAAGAGCAGCACTCTCTGAAACAAGTTCAGATGAATTAGATGATGATGTCATTGTTCATGTAAATTTACTGATTAAGTCATTGCCAGTCTCATCAGAACGTCTACAGTGGTTAATCAGAGGCACTAATGAAGATGAAAGTCTACAGATTTTGAAAAAATACTGTAAAGAAGGATGGCCGTCAAGTAAAACTCAAATTCACAAAGATCTGCATGAGTATTGGCAGTATAGAATTGATTTACATACAGAAAATGATTTAATTTTCAGAAGTAACAGTATAGTCATACCTAAAAAATTAAGGCCAGAGATTTTGAGAATAATACACAGTGGTCATCTGGGAATTGAAAGGTCAAAAGCGTTTGCTAGAGGGCATGTATTTTGGCCATTTATGTCAACTGATATAAAAAACATTGTTCAGTCGTGTCATATTTGCTTGTCACACAGAAGCTCAAATGCTCCAGAACCACTTCTGCCACATGATGTTACATTACTTCCGTGGGAAAAAGTTGGTGTTGATTTTATGGATTATAAAGCGAAAAAATACATAGTAGTACAAGATTATTACTCAAATTATATTGAATTAATGGCAGTGGCAAGTACTAACGCCAAAACAGTAATTGTTTGTCTTAAAAGTATCTTTAGCAGACATGGTATTCCAGTTGAGTTATTCTCAGACAATGGGCCACCATTTAATTCAGCAGAGTTCAAGAATTTTATTTGGGAATGGGGAATACATCATAATACGTCAAGTCCCTACATACCAAGGTCAAATGGGTTGGTAGAGTCAGCAGTAAAGATATGTAAACGTTTTCTTACCAGGTCAGAGGAGTCAGGGACAGATCCATATCTGGCTTTGCTTCAACTTAGGAATACTCCTAGAGGAAATCTACCATCTCCAGCACAATTATTAATGTCACGTTCACTAAGAACACAATTACCAACAGTCACAAAAAACTTAATACCAAGAACAGTCAAATTTCAAGAATATGTAAAAGCTAAGGAAAAAAATAAAAATAAAATGAAGGAATACTATGACAGAAAGACTAAATCATTACCAGAACTACAAGAAGGAGATGAAGTCTATTTTAAGAAAATGCCAGATACTCCATGGATTACAGGCATAGTAAGGTCCAAATGTGATCAGCCTAGGTCTTATATTGTTGAAGGGTCAGATGGATTTATAGGAAGGAGAAACAGACAGCATATTTTGAAGCCTCCGCAGTCACCTCAAACGGTATCTCAAGAGATGTTACAAACAAGTCCAAACATGAAGACATCTCCTAATTCTCATACAGTAGAACCGTCTATTGAAGAGCGTACAACTCCAGTTGAATTGCGCACTAGGTGTGGAAGAGTCATAAGACCACCAAGACGATTCGATTTATAAGAGTTAATATTTTAAGCAAGCATTTCAACAATGACTGTGAAGGACTGAGTGATTTAGTTAAGTCTAGAATATATATAGATTGAGACTTAGTTCTACAAACTGTCTTATTTTTAATTACTTAGCTGTAAAATTATAATAATTAATCTTTTTCTAATAAGGAGGATGTTATGAGTAGGTAACATCACTATGGTGATGACATCACTGGTCGGCAACATGGCGGCAGCCACGACTAAAGTGCTCTGTTGTATTAAGCCAATAAAACCAAGTATAATAATTAGAGTCCAGTATTATCACTTTAAATAAATTAAATTGAAGCGTCTGTTTGTAATGTCAAAATAACAGCTTTTTACTAAATGCATATGAAATTATATGCAGTAATGAAAACAAAACAAAAACCATCTTTATTTCTCAGTAAGACTTTTTTCCGGCTAATATCTAACGGCTTGAATTATCTTGATGGGACTTTCACTGGC
Source organism: Antitype chi (assembly GCA_947359405.1). NCBI lineage: Eukaryota > Metazoa > Arthropoda > Insecta > Lepidoptera > Noctuidae > Antitype > Antitype chi. The sequence continues at coordinate 2,355,514 of OX375837.1, forward strand.
AGATATATCTTGTTATAAGGAGTAACATAGGCTTTTGTCCTGGTTGTACGTTCCTGAGGGAAAATTCCGGGGTACGGACCCCGGCCAGGCTTCCCCCCCCCCTCTATGATTATACTATTATAACCAACATACAACCTGACACTGACCTGCAAATTGCGTGTATTCCCGTTCGTCCCACTGGCTTCGTCCCCGTAGTGGGACAAACGGGAATTTACAAAAATAATATTAAATTTGTTCCCGATCGTCCCATTCATGATTTTAGGGGGACGAACGGGAATATGTTCTTAGCTTAGCGCCATTCGTCCTACTAAATAATTTTGTGCGTATTGTTTAGACGTTGTTTCGTAGTTTACTTTCAAAGGAGATGTTGATTTTGGGCTACCACTATGTACACTACATAGATAAGTAGGAAAAAAATAGGGGAATTTCATAAAAATACTAACAAATTAATTTGAAGAATGGTACAAGCGTACAAAAATGATCATTTAAATAAAAAACGTTTCTGGTGGGATGCTCCGGCGATGCCGCTAGTTAACAAAAGAGTGCCGATAACATTGTGTTATTTGCGTAAACCCTATTGGTTTACTCAACATTCTCTCCCAATATCCTTAAATTAGACCGGTCGGGTTAGTGTTGACAATACCATGAAACTGCACGGGTGTTAGTGTAATAATATTGTTCTACACGAATTCTGTGGAAAACTACTGATGTAAGTATATTTTTGTTACAAATATCATTAGATAGCCTACATAGTTAATACTATTTTGTCTCATGTCTTATTAATTTATTCTAATACCATTTTTGTATTATAATTTATTATACACAGTTGCATTTAAAGGATTAGTCCTTTTGCGAATTGTGTTCTTTTTACAAAAATAAGCTGATTGAAGAAGCTGACTGATTTTTTAATCATAATTTTTAGTTTTGTGGAGAATTTTACTTTGTTTTAATGTTTCAGTGTATGTGTATTTTGATACCTAGGTACGTAAAGTTGATTCTGTGATTTTAACTGTGATTTCTATTCCTTAATAAATCTGATTTTTATTTTAAAATGTGTTTTTTTACCATTAAAACAACCAGTCTGAAATTATTTGGTGGGACCAAGAGGACTAAAAAATAATTAATAAATTATTCCCGTTCGTCCCCCTAAAAATCATGAATGGGACGATCGGGAACAAAATTAATGTTATTTTTGTAAATTCCCGTTCGTCCCACTACGGGGACGAAGTCAGTGGGACGAACGGGAATACACGGCAAATTGCAGAAAAAACTAAGAAAATTTGAATTTCGCGCGATGTTTTAGCGCATCCACCTTAAACTTACTTGTAAAAACCGCACGAAAGTGCGGGACGCTAGTCTATATCTATATACTAATATTATAAAGAGTTAAAATTTATGTATGTAGGGGGTAATCTCTGAAATCTCGGTCATATTTACTAAAAAGCCCAATTCTTGTAGAAAGTTGTGGCCATAAAGGCTATTTATCTGATGATAAATAGCCTTTATGGCCACAACTTTCTACATCATAAAGGTCATAGCGTGATCGCTATGACCTTTTGGAGCTAAACGAAAAGTCGCGGGCAGAAACTAGTTGATAGTAATTGAGTAACCTCTTGACTGTTTCTGTTTACTTACAGAGCTAGATTCGGATGTAGACAATAGCTGTGTCGATATAGCAGATATACCACCACACCATTCTGAGTCAGATTCAGAAGATGATGCACCTTTAATGACGTTCAAAACTGTAGTGGAAGAAGAAGAAAAAGTATCTCTAAAGAAACGAACAGCTAGGGAGACGACAAGTAAGTGTTAGTTAATCCATAGCTAAGCAAACAGGCCAATGGTTCACCTGATTGAGAGTGGTTACAGGTAACTAAAGAGTACTTTACTCGCTTTCACTCGCTGGCATGTTACTTTCTCTTTCTATGTGCAATGATGAATCCTATCCATTGGACTATATCTCGAAGTCACAAATGATAAACCAGGACCATCGTAGATAAATCAATAAACTGTTAATTTCTGATAACAATAAGAAATCCACGGCCAGCAAGACGACCAGTCACCTGAAGCAACACTCGTGCATGTGGCCGTCCCGCGCCCCCCTAGGGGTCGCGAGGAATCGGTTTCGGGGCTTTTGACCCCATGACCGAGGGGATTTTCCCTCGGTCCCCAAGATTGGAGACCCGTCTTGGGGTTTTCCCTCCCTCTCCCGTGGCAGGGGGCGGGCGTGCTGTTAGCACACCTATTCGCCTAGGGATTTGCCTCCCCTTGGCGTTTTGTGATTTCTTTGGGTCACACGACTGTAGGAGCGCCCTTAGTGCTTCTCGGCGCCCGTGCGTCCGGGCCCCTGTTGAGACCCTTAGTTCCCTCGGGAAGTTCCGGCAAAAGCCGATCGAGCAACAGGGCGTCGGTTTTGGTTGGCGCCAGCCTACAGTGGGTGCTTTCCTCGTTCCCAGCGACGCAACCAGGTCTAGCCTGTGGCGTCTCAAGGCGCGGGGCGTAGTGGTGTGTGTCCAGCGACTTGTTTTGTGTGTGCGTCGCTCGTGTGGTACGCGAGTGTGTGGAGTTTGTGTGTTTGGGCCGTGCTTGTGGCGCCTATATTAACCTAGGCGCCTCGTGCGCGGCGGATGTTGAGCCGGAAGTGTGGAGTTTGAGGTAGTCGCTTGTAGAGAGTGGGCAACTTACCCGGGCGTCGAGTCCGTCGAGATGCGTTTGTAGTTGGCAGGCCACGCGTGCCAGGGTGCGATGTCCCTAATATGGTGGGGTCCTGAGTTTTCAGCATGCGCGAACATCCCCTTGGCCAACTTTGTGCTGAAGTCGTCGATGCTCTCGACACGCAGATCTCTGTAGATCACGTGGTTCCTCACGTACCGAGGAGCTTTAACTATTTGACGCAGTGTATAGTTCTGCTGCGTCCGGAACTTCTTCCTGTGTTGCTCGGCCGTGAGGGCGAACCAGGCTGTAGCGGCGTAGGCGAGCTGCGATCGCACGTAGGTCTTGTAGATCCCCAGCTTGACTGGCTTGGAGGCGTGACGATAACATAAGGCGGAGTAGGTGGCGGGTAACCTTGACCCGCGCTACCGTGTCGCAGACGTGCGGGTCTATGGTGACCCGATTGTCGAGTGTGACCCCCAGATACTTGACGGTCTTGGTCCACTTGACTTCGGTCCCCATGAGCTCAAGTTTCGGTGGGTTTATACGGCTGCGTGCTGTGACAATGATCGCCTGCGTTTTACATGTGTTCACCGACAGTCTCCACTGGCCGAGCCAGTCGAGGAGGTGTCCAGTGCGCGCTGCATCTTGATGGCCGCGTGATCGGCAGACAGTGAAGTGGTGATGTACGCGGTGTCATGAGCGTACACCGCGAGTTTTGTTGTGTTTTTGGCGGGTATGTCGTCGGTGAAAACAGAGTAGAGCGCAGGTGAGACACAGCTCCCCTGCGGCACCCCCGCGGTGACGGGGCGTGCGCTGGAGAGCTTGTCCACCACCGAGACCTTGATTTTCCTGTCCTGGAGGAAGGAGGACAATTTCAATTTTCAATTTCAATTTTATTTCAGGAACAATTTACATTGTGTTTGAAAACATACATAACAAATAAATAGACACCGCCTGTATCAAGCGACGGGGCGCTGTGGTGAGCGAGAGTTTGTATAATAGACCGGCGTGTCAGACCTGGTCGAAAGCCTTTTCCATGTCGAAGAATACTGCTGCAGCGTATTCCCGCTTTTTAACAGTTGCCGTGAGGAGATGCAGTACCCTCGACAGCTGAGAGCGTCGTGATGTGCTCGGCCCGGAACGCGAACTGTTCCGGGCTCGGGAGTAATGTGTGGCGTCAGATGCCGCAGCAGGAGCGTTTCAAAAACCTTGGAGGTGGTGGGCAGGAGCGTGATTGGCCGGTAGCTTTCCGGCTTCAGGATGGTCTTCCCGGGCTTGGGCAACATGATGACCTTTCCAGCAGCAACACTCGTAGTGTTAATTATTATTTTAATTACCTGTTTTATAGAACACTAGCGACCCGCCCCGGCTTCGCTCGGGTAGTAGAGCATATTATGCCTACGTGTTTGTCATGTCATCGGTGTGAGACCCGCGCTTGAATTTATTTTCGCGAGTTTTTTTTTGCGATGACTCCTAAAATATTCATTTAAATTAAACGGTGTACAGGTTTATCATAAAGTGCATGAAATGCTTAACCGGTCTTTTCCTGGGGCTGCCATTAAGAAAAACTTTACGCCTCTAGCTAGGGCTTAAAAACTACTTTAATTACTAGGCGACTGCGGACACCCCGTTGCACGCTGACGGCGTACGGGCCTCGGCTCAGGGCGTCACTGGTGACAGCAAGTGGGGACAGGCTGGATCAAAATATTTGCATTATTATTATTATTCGGGGAATTTTAACTGGCTCAGCTGCGCCGTAGGCTGGCACTTCAACGAGCAAGGGACGTTCGGGGGTCTCGACGTTATGCGCCGTTACTCGGGTTCTTCGCGGGGCGCGAGGTCCTCGACGGCGAGGTCGGAACGACGGTTGTGTGCGGTGTGTGCGAACTGTACTGGTGGACCTATTTCTTTCCTGGAGGAGAGTAATGGAGTCGTCTGGGTCGGAGAGGACATGTCTCGATCGTCGGACAGAGCTAATCCTACTGGGGACGTAAGTGGTAGCCTTCACAATCAAGGGATTGCGGTGTTTCTCGACTTAATCGAAGAAACGCTTCGTGTTGCGTTTCATGAACTGACTGACCGTGGGGATTTTCAGGTCGAGATGGAGGATCTCGTTCCGAACGAACAATGGGGTGTAAATGAATCTTCTTTTGCTAAATTTATACTTTACTGGACAATTACAACCGCATTAGCCGTTTTACGATTCTTTCCATTTTTGAAAGTATCAACCTCTACTTTTATTTCATTCTCGTCAAGTAAACGTGGCTCCACGTCAACCATAATCTTCTTACCGTTACCTAAATCTAATTCAACCTTAAATTCATCAACTTCATTTGGTGACACCGATAACTGCTCGTCCTCCTTAAGTCCGATCGTCAATGAGAGATAGTCAGTCTCCTCTGATTTGTACAATCATTTTTCGGATCATCTTGTCTTGCTCTAAAAAAATAATTTGCAATAATATCTACATTAACGTCCCTTTCCTGTCCGGTTTCTTCGGACATAACTTGCGTGCCATATCTTCTTGCAACCTATACTTGTGCCACTGATGCCATCTGCACTGAAACTCGGCTCTCAATTTTTCTCATATTGACTAAAAAGTCATTTACTTTCTTCAATCCCGTATTCTTCATGATATGTATAACCATGAAAAATTTGGGCATCGCCTTGACGATATTCATTTATTGTTTGCGCCCAGTCTCGCTCACGCGGAGAGCACTTAACATGTTTGGCAACTCTAATGAAATCTCTACACAATCTCCGTTGGTGCTCGTAAAGAACTCGTGAACCATCTTGCTTTTTTACCACAGTATTAATAAAAAAAGCGCTTAGCTTACATATAAAAAGAATGGATTTACATTCTTTATATATTTTTTCTTCGTACAATATGCGCTTTTTTTTTTGAAGGTGGGAATTAATCAAATAACTTCTCCCGCTCTGGGTGGAGCAGGAGGGCGTGTTAGACTTTTACTGACTAAGACCCACCCGGGTTCCCTCAGTTGCCTGTGTGCCAGGGGGGACGGTATCTCATTCGTCCATGCCTCCTTATATCGGGATCGTATTATTAAACACGTTTGCGCAGTTCCTTCATTGCCTTGTCAGCCCAATCAATCAATTCAATTCAATTTTTCAAGAACAATTCACATTAATAAATAAAAAAACAAGCTCACTAAAATTCATTCATTGCCTGGCTGCATAACTCAAGGTCGTCCTTTGCAAATATCCTCTTCAGTACTAACCAGATTTATAATTACAGGGGCGACCGTTGCGAAGAAACCAATACTTGAAACTCTAAAAACAAAACTAGAAGATGCAATAACAGCCGAGCAATCGAAAAAAGAAAAATCAAACACGCAAGACATCCGGGTAACTCGGATAGGTACGTCCAACCGTGGCACTTATTTCATAGAGCCTGACAAATTTGATCAGCGTAATTTTAAACAAGTAAAAAAAAATAAACACCATACTCCACAAATGGGTAAAAAACATAAATGTGGTGTATGTCAACGTGGTTTTAGTCACAAGGGTAACTTAACAAAACATATTCGTATACACACTGGTGAAAAACCCTATAAGTGTAACGCATGTTCTTGTAGTTTTAGAGAAAAGTGTAGTTTAACAACACATATTCGTGTACACACTGGCGAAAAACCTTATAAGTGTAATGTATGTCAGCAATGTTTTAACGTGAAGATTAGTTTGACAAAACATATTCGTAAACACACTGGTGAAAAACCCTATAAGTGTTACGTATGTCAGCGTAGTTTTACAGAAAAGGTTCATTTAACAAAACATATGCGTATACATACTGGCGAAAAACCTTATTATAAATGTGATTTGTGTCGGCGTAGTTTTAGAGAAAAAGGTAATTTAATAAACCATATTCGTATACACACTGGTGAAAAGCCCTATAATTGTTACGCATGTCAGAGTAGTTTTAGAGAAAAGGCTCATTTAACAAAACATATTCGTATTCACACTGGTGAAAAACCCTACAATTGTGACGTATGTCAGCGTAGTTTTAGAGAAAAGGCTCATTTAACAAATCATATTCGAATACACACTGGTGAAAAACCGTATAAGTGTGATGTATGTCAATGTGGTTTTAGTACAAAGAGTAATTTAACATATCATACACGTATACACTCTGGTGAAAAACCTTACAAGTGTGACGTATGTCAGCGTGGTTTTCGTATAAAGAGTCAATTAACAGATCATGCACGTATACACACTGGTGAAAAACCATACAAGTGTGTTGTATGTCAGCGTGGTTTTAATATAAAGAGTAATTTAACATATCATACACGTATACACTCTGGTGAAAAACCGTATAAGTGTGACGTATGTCAGCGTGGTTTTCGAATAAAGAGTCTTTTAACGGATCATACACGTATACACTCTGGTGAAAAACCTTATAAATGTGGCGTATGAAATTGAAATACTGACTTGCCTTCTCTTTCTTTCTAGAAAATATTTTGTGTGTTAGCTAAAAGGTATTTTCAAAATAAGAAGCGATTTCCACAATATAAATACACTAAGTAAAAATGAAATTGTGATACCCAATAAAGATTAATTAAAACTAGCAAGTCTTGTCATTTCTCATAAAACAGTATCCGCTCCCATAACCAGTTGCCAAAATTGGTTACAGCGATAGAAAATTCAAAACCTACATACAACTTTCCTTATCAAAAATGAATATTATAAAGTAAAAAAAAATACGTTGAAGACAAGGTTTGGCAATAATTCCTTATGCTGATGTCGCTTCCCAGTTCCCAGGTACCTTATTAACGGTACATGTATGTAAATGTATATCAACTGCTCCAAATTACCATGCCTTACTTTTTGTTAATTTTTTTTTACATACATGATAATCTACTCATTATTTGACATTATACAGTGTGGGGCTTGTTGGAAATATCTTTTAAATAGAGCTAGTTTAGTAAAACTCGGAAATAGATGGTTGACTTTTATTTTATCTTTTTACAGAGTGACATACATAAAACAACAAGTTACCTAGCAACCAAAGTTATAATAGACTAAAATGTTTCTAGCATACAACCTCTTTCAACACCCCCACTGTATGCCTATACATTTTTTAAAGTAGTCCTGCTTAACTCTAGTAAGTCCTTTTGTGAAGATATCGGCCGGCATCTCATCAGTCTTACAATATTTGATACAAATTTCATTTGCCTCGGCCAATTCTCTCACATAATGGTATCTAATATTTATGTGCTTAGACCTCCTACCGATTGTTGGCACGTACACTAATTTTATAGCGCTTTGGCTGTCGCTGAACAGATCAATCGTATTATTTTGACCTGTCAGTTCATGGTAGAGACCTTTGGCACAAACTACCTCTTTCGCTGCTTCACAGATAGCGACATACTCTGCTTCAGCCGTACTGAGTGCGACGCAACGTTGCTTGCGGGTCTGCCAGGAAACCGCAGCACCGCCAAGGGCAAGCATATACCCTGTGAACGAATGTCCATCAGCGTTGGTACCCCAGTCCGCATCGGCATATGCAACCAGAGGATTGCCAGTCCTCTTGTAGACCAATTTGTGATCTACTGTACCCTTTAGGTACTTCAGCACTCTCTTGAGTGCAGCCATGTGAGTCGAATTCCAACAAGAATTAAACTGACTCAGGTAGCTCACTATGAATGTAATGTCAGGTCGTGTGCCACAGGAAAGGTACATGAGTGAACCTACAATCTCCTGGTAGCTCATATCTCCAGTCGGATCACCTTTCTCCAATCTGAGATTAGTCTCTGTGGGAGTCGCGACAACTTTGCAATCTTCCATTTTATACTTTCGAAGGACCTTCTTTATGAAGTTTCTTTGGTTGAGCTCCACTTCTCCTCTCCTTTGCTTGAGCTCCATGCCCAGGCAATCCTTTGCTAATCCCAAGTCTTTAATTTTGAAGGCGTCCCCAATCTTCGCTTTCACGGCCTGAATCTCGTCAATGTCATGTCCAAAAATGTAGAAATTGTCTACGTACAAGGCAATTACAAGAAACTTGCTTTTTACCTTCTTCAGGTATACGCATGGGTCATATTTTGACCTCGTAAACCCGATTTCAATTATGTGAGCGTGTACCTTCACGTTCCAACATCGTGCTGCCTGCTTCAGACCATATATGGCCTTCTTCAGCTTGCAAACCTTGCCTTCTTTCCCCCTCGTGATGAAGGCCTCTGGCTGTTCCATATACAGGTCTTCAGCAAGGTCGCCATTAAGGAAAGCGGTCGTGACATCGATATGATGCACTGTCAATCCAATTTCTGCCGATAGCGCCAACAGTAGTCGGACCGACGATAGTTTAACCACTGGTGCAAAGGTTTCGGAGTAATCCTCCCCCCACTTCTGGGAATACCCTTTAGCCACCAGTCTTGCTTTGTGGCGCTGGACTTTCTCATCAGCGCCAATCTTCAGCTTAAATAACCACTTGCATTTGACTACGTTCGCTCCTCTTGGGCGATCCACCAGCTCCCAGGTTCCGTTCTCGATGAGCGAGTCATACTCTTGCTTCATCGCATCCAACCACAGGTCCTTATCTCCCCGGTCCATTGCATCCTGTACTGACACAGGATCGTGCACGCTGAGAAAATTATATTCAAAATCTTCCTGTCTATTTGGAACTCTAGTCCTTTGAGGGTATCGAGGCCCCTCTACAGCTGGTTCAGCTTCTCGTTCTTCGCTTTTGTCAGAATCCGAGATGGAATCCATTGAATCATGGAACTCCTCACATTCGACTACAACGTTTTCGGGTGTGGTAGACCCGGTTGCTGGAGCAGGTACGCTCTGGCTTGGAACTTTCTCCTGAGTTTCCATAGCTCCGGTAGTCCCTCCTGTGATGGGGACTATGAAAAATTCTTCAGTAACATCCACCACCGACATTTTAGTTGGCGATTTGTTTGGAGGTCCGAGAAAATCCATATTGTCCTTAGACAGATTTGGCAACCTCTCATCAAACACGGCATCCCGAGCAACAATAATCCGCCTTGGATTATTCTTAACATCAGCAAACTTAAACCCCTTTTGATTCTCACTATAGCCAAGAAATATAAGTTCTCGTGTCTTGGGATCAAACTTTTTGAGGCTTCCATCCTTAATAAGAACCTGTGCTTTTGAACCAAACACTTTTAAGTGCGAAAGGTCCACCGCCTTTCCGGTCCACACGTGTTCAGGGACTTGCTGCGATAAAGCCATAGTGGGCGAGCGGTTTTTCAGATAAATCGCCGTTAGAACTGCTTCACCCCAATATCTCTTATTGAGATTGCTTTCTGCCAGCATGCATCTCGCCTTTTCGACAATTGTCCGAATGGTTCTCTCCGCAACTCCATTTTGCTGTGGAGTGTGCGCTACAGTTGTCTGATGTTGAATTCCACGATTTTTCAAGTGATCCTGGAATTCCTTACTGGTGTACTCGCCACCATTGTCGCTCCTTAATTTTTTAATCTTTTCGCCCGTTTGGTTTTCAACAAATGCCTGAAACTCACGAAACTTCCCGAAAACTTCTGATTTGCGTTTCAGCAAATAGCCATAAACTTTCCTGCTATAGTCGTCAACGAATAGCAGTATGTATCTTTTGCCGCCCCATGACTCCACCTCAATGGGACCTGCAACGTCACTATGGACCAGCTCCAAAATCTGTGAAGCTCTATTAAATTTCCTTTTTGGAAACTTCTTCTCGCCTTGCTTGCCTTGACTGCATGGTACGCAGGGGTTTTTGCAGTTCCCAAGGCTATAACTAAGGCCCTTGACAATGTTCTTAAGTTTGCACATTTCAGATTGGGATAAGTGGCCCAATCTCCTATGCCACAACTCAAAGTCATCCTGACTTTCTCCTATGAGAACAGTCGCCTTGTTACTCCCCGAACCTAAAACATAGAGTCCGTTTTGCTTGCGTGGCGCTGTAAACAGTACGTTCCCATCCACAGATACATTGCCATCTAAAACTCTGCAACTATTTTTGTCAAACACTACAATCTTGCCATTATCAGTGCACTTGCCAACAGACATCAAGTTGGTGACTAGTTCTGGAATCAGCAACACATTATTCATTGTCAGTCCTAAAGGACGTCCCTTGTGACGTACGTCCAACTTGACAGTACCTTGCGAGGTCGATACTATTTTGTCATTATTCGCACAAGTAACAGCTTTCGAACTGCTTGCTATTGGCGTTAAAATAGACTTATTTGATGTCATGTGTGATGTTGCGCCACTGTCTATAACCCAGCAATTATCCCCACTAGCGGCAAGTAAAGTAAGAAAATCGGTAGAATCATCATCATTAATCCTGCCTGCAGCCGCTAAATTGCTCTCAGTCTTATCTTGGCTTACTTTGGCTTTGAAGAGCTTACATTGCCATTTAAAGTGACCCTTCTTTTTACAAAAATGGCAAACTATTTTCTTACGAGCGCTACCACAGCTACTACCACCTGCAACGTTAGCTAACACCGTATCGTCCTTATTATCATTCACTTGCTGTCGGTGACTTTCACGCAGAAGAGCCGCTATTACGTTCTCCGATGATAATTCCTTGCCAGAATATTCCATGGCCATCACCAAAGGGTCGTAAGAATCCGTCAAACCAGCCAAGAGAATAACCGCGATGAATTCATCATTCAGTGCAGCTTTGATTGCCTCCAGTGCTTGATGCGTAGCTTGCACTTCATTGACGTAGGCATCCATATTTAGGAAATTATCCAGTTTCAATGAAAATAGCTTCCGCAGCAGACCTAATCTTCTAATTAGACCACAGTCAGCATAGGCCTTTTTGAGCGCATTCTATGCTTGCCATGAGGTTTTGGCATTCTTGACAATGGTGATGCACTGTTCTGCGATTGACAGGCAAATCTTTGCCCTTGCCCTTTCGTCGCGTTTCCGGTCTTCAGGTTTGGTAGTAACGAAATTTTCGCTCACACAGTCCCAGAGCCCCGCATCTATTAATAGCATTTCGATGCTGAAGGCCCAACTGCCATAATTATTTCGGCCTGTGAGCTTTTTGATCGCACTCGTCGAACTTTCCATCTTTATACCTAGTCGAATTTACTATATATAACTACCCTACTAATTTCGCTTTAACGAGTCACGGTCTGGGCCCATAACCTGTTGGAAATATCTTTTAAATAGAGCTAGTTTAGTAAAACTCGGAAATAGATGGTTGACTTTTATTTTATCTTTTTACAGAGTGACATACATAAAACAACAAGTTACCTAGCAACCAAAGTTATAATAGACTAAAATGTTTCTAGCATACAACCTCTTTCAACAGGGCTTAGGTTATCACAATAATTGATACCTCGTATTCTACTTTACGTAGTTTACCAATATACAATTAAAATAATTAATAACAATTGACATTCTAGCCGTGGGACACCTAGCCGCCTAGGGGTTTGCCTCCTTGACGATCTGTGGTGTGGTGTGCTTTTTGGAGTGTGACTGTAGGATCGCCCGAAGTGCTTCTCAGCGCCCGTGCGACCAGTCCCCTGCCGGGTGAGATCTCTAGTTCCCTAGGGACGGCCCAGCAAAGGCCGATCGAGCAGTAGGGCGTCGGTTTTGTTCGGCGCTCGCCTACAGTGTGTGCTTTTCCCGTTCCCAGCGACGCAACCAGGTCTAGAGCCAGTGGCGTCGCAAGTCGCGGGGCGTGGTGTTGTGTCGAGCGACTTGTGTTGTGTGTGCGTCGCTCGTGTGGTAGTCCTGGGTATTATGCGATTGTGGAGTAGTGTGTGTGTCAGCCGTGCTTGTGGCGCATATATTAACTTAGGCGCATCGTGCGCGGCGGATGTCGAGTAGGTAGTTTGAGTTTATTGATCGGGAAAGTCGCGTGTTAAGGGTGGGCAACTTACCCGGGCGTCGAGTCCGGTAGCGTGACGTCTGCGATGAGGTCGCGCGGGAAGCGCTTGTAGTCAGGAGGCCACGCGTGCCAATGTCCTTGATGTAGTGGTGGTCAGAGTCTTCAGTACGCGCGAACATCCCCTTCGCCAATCCCGTGCTGAAGTCGTCGATGCTCTCGACACGCAGATCTCTGTGGATCACATCGTTCCTCACGTACCGAGGAGCTTTCACAATTTGACGCAGCGTGTAGTTCTGCTGCGTCTGAAGCTTCTTCCTGTGCTGCTCGGCCGTTAGGGCGAGCCAGGCTGGGGCGGCGTAGGTGAGCTGCGGTCGTGCTGTTATAACCCCTATTACAAGGCATTAAAGTCGACATCTGCACTCTACAGTTAAAGTCTCATTTTTCATTGTAAAGCCAATGCTGAATTGCAATTATCGCACACTAACGGAATATTAATATTAAGTTAGTTAATTCGATTCTGAACGCCGTCGCGTAAACCGAATTCGGTAAACTTATCCCGAGAGATACAATAGAGATTATAGAGAGCCATAATTTTTTGTTGGTGCATTATTGTGTAATTTTTAGTAAAACAATAATCAAAAGGTGTAACGGTGGACTTTTGTGAATAAACAAGTGGTTCGGTAGAAAATAGTTTTTTTTCTTAAAGACAAACGAGGTCGGCCTTATAACAGAACGTAGGTCCTGTAGATCCCCAACTTGACTCACGTAGAGAGCCGTGACGAGAGCACCGAGCGAAGTAGGTGGCGGGTAACCTTGACCCGCGCTACCGTGTCGCAGACGTGCGGGCACATGCCGAGCCGATTGTCAAGTGTGATTCCCAGATACTTGGCGGTGTTGGTCCGCTTGACTTCGGTCCCGATAAGCTCAAGGCTCGGTGGGTATAGCCGTCCGCATGCCGTGACTATGACCGCCTGCGTTTTACCTGCTTTCACCGACAGTCTCCACTTGCTGAGCCAGTCGGGGACGTCGTCTAGTGCGCGCTGCATTTTGATGGCCGCGTGGTCAGCCGACAGTGAGGGGGTGATGTACGCGGCATCCCCAGCGTACAGTGCGAGCTTCGCTGTGTTCGTGGCGGATATGTCGTCGGTGTACACAGAGTAGAGAGCAGGCGAGACACAGCTCCCCTGCGGCACCCCCGCGGTGACGGAGCGTGCACTGAAGAGCTCGTTCTCCACCGAGAGGAACGCCCGTACCGTCCTGAACCTTCTCCGTATCGAGACCAATCACTAAGAGATAGCCTGGTCCGAGACGCTCTGGAGACTCCAACTGACCCTCAACATGACCAAGCAGAAGACGACTCAGGCATCGCCATTAAATCTACTGGAGGGCACCGAGGCGGCGACCCCCGTCATCAGGTCACTGGTCCGTGATGTCGCTTTGAAAGTTGTACAGCCGAATCGTGAAGCACAAAGTGAGTTACGCCGAGCCCGCTCAACTGATCTACTAAGAAAAAACCAGTCCCGACAGGACGATTATGTAAATCGAAACCGACGACCACCGAAAGTTTTTATTGTCAATGATTTGGTTTTCGTCATTAAGTTTTCGCAGGCAACTGGAAAGATGGACCACGGGATGCGAGGGCCATACAGGGTCACACGCGTGCTGCCGAGTGGGTGGTATGAGCTGCGCCTGCTGACCGGCTCCTATGGCAAGACGACGCGAGCTGCTACTCAGTACATAATGCTCTGGAAAGGGGAGTGGTGTCCTGAGACTTGCGCTGCATTCTTTGAGCGTGAGTGTGCTTGCGTACTATGAGGGGTCTGCATTGCCATAGAGGGTTGTGCAGATATTGAGGTGAGACAGTAGACGGACTGCGGGACGTCTACGTCAGGTAACCTGCGAGGTACCTGACCGGTCTCACCAAGAGTTGCCTTGCCACCCACGTATACCTAACGTATGTCGTTCCCGTATAACGTGTGCTTTGACGTGTAGAGGACGGAATGCGAGACGTTCCTTTCGGTGATTTGGTAATCCCCCTACACGATGGGTCATGTAGAGGACGGACTGCGGCACGATCGTTTCGGCAAAAACGCCCTACATGACAGTGAATGAACATAGATCAGTAGGAGTTAGCTCTAAAAATTGATAATGAAACCATTTTAGATAAATTACACCACTACGGAGTTCGAGGACAAGCTGCTGATCTTGTACTTTCCTATTTGTCAACCAGGCAGCAAAAAGTAATCGTTCACGGGGCGACATCCTCGGGGTCTCTAGTTAAGATGGGCATGCCTCAAGGTTCAATTCTTGGCCCTTTTTTATTTCTAGTTTATATTAATGACCTTCCCTATCTGATGGCTAACTTCTCGGATATACGTTTATTCGCTGATGACACTTCTCTTATTTTTAGAATAGATAGAAAAGATACGGATGTCTTACATGTCAACGATAGCCTAGCTGTTCTTTGGAAATGGTTTGCTGCTAATAATCTTTTACTAAATGGGAACAAAACTAAATGTCTTAAGTACTCGTTACCACATCCCAAGTAGGTCTAAATCTAAAACTTGATGGCAAGAAACTAGATACTATTTCGGAAACTGTATTTGTGGGAATTACTTTAGATTCAAAATTGCATTGGGGTCGCCACATTAGAGCGCTTTCAAGCAGATTACGCTCAGCTACTTACGCAGTAAGAAAAATAAAGCTGTTGACTAATGTCGCTACAGGTAGGTTAGTATATTTTGCTTATTTTCACAGTAATGTGTCAATCCGCGCAATCTATAAAATGGGGCCTTGCGAGTCTCTTAGAAACAAATTCAACGAAATTGATATACTAACTCTGCCTTTTCTTTATATCCTAGAAAATATCTTGTATGTTCGCAAAAACTTAGGTCTATACAAAAAAAGATGCGATTTCCATATACTAAATACACGCAGTAAAGATGAAATTGTGATTCCAAAATTTGGATTAACTAAAACTAGCAAGTCATTTCTAATAAACAGTATCCGCTTCTTTAACAAGTTGCCAAAGTCGGTTACAGAACTTAGCGATGGAAAGTTTAAAACTCACATCAAACGTGTCCTTATTAAAAAAGCAGTTTATAAGATAAAAGACTACGTTGAAGACTGGGAAGTTTGGCATTAATTCCTTCTGCACATGTGGCTCGTTAACAGCATAACTATGTGAAAGTCTAACTGCTCTCAAATGACACTGTTAATTTTTATTCTTTTTATATTTTACAATGTCAGACATATTCTCCTCATTATTTGACATTATACATCAATTCTAATGTCGACTGTTTATTATTAGTGATTGCCATGGAAATCATGTCACTTGGTTCAAATAGGTTCATTTTATATAGGTAGATTCTTTTACATATTGTGAATGAGAGAACTTTATAGGCCTTACAGAGACTAGATTTGTAGACGATTTTCTATTGTTTTATTTTTTTCATTCCTCCTTCCTTCATTTTGGTACCTGGTACTTATTGACAGGCCTGCACTGTCCTCCCATACCTAATATCACTGTAATTTGAAAACATTGTAAAAGCCAATTATTTTAAAAAGAGTAACCGTGGAGTTTCTTGCCGGCTCTTCTCCATAGGAACCGACGAATTGGAACCGTGCACCTAGCTTCTGACGTTTCATAAGTGCCCATACAGGTTTACGTGAAATAAAATATTTTGATTTTGATCCATATAATTATGTGATGTATGAATGTCGATGATACGAGTTATGAGGTTTCTGTGTGATGAATGGGACTCTATGAAGTACTAAAATTATGTCTTGGTACCCCATAGACTATTTAGCTAGTCAGCTTATGATTGTGTCTGATGAATGAAAAAAAAGGCCATGTGAGACGAATTGAGTGCAAGCAAAAAGAATAGGCAAAATGTGCTTGCTTTCCGAGAGACATTAATCTTCTTTTTTGGTTTCACACAAGACGACCTGACTGATGACACCACTCCTACTCATTATGGCGCAGTCAGTCGCTGGGCCTTCCCGTCCAGTTGACGAAACCCATGGAGCAGCCATGCAGAGCCTGTCGGACCCTTCTGATGCTGTCGTGGACGACGCATGATCAGGATGGCTGTATTGGATACTACTAACTACCCGGCCCAGGGACACGGGGAGCTGCGTTTGTTCCCAACGAGTAACACCCTCAAATGTCACACTGTTACTCGATGGGATTTTTTTCTGAAAAAATTCCCAACCGGTCACACTACCAGTCACACTGTTACTCGATGGGAACACAATAATGACTTGGCGACTAATAATGTTAGTAGGGTGGCAAAGATAATATATTACCAGTCTAGTTAGAGTAGGTTATTTTTTTTTTATGGTTAGGTTAGGTTAAAACTGTGACTTCCTACGCACGAGCCGAGCGAGCGAAGCGAGCGGTGCCGCGGTAGCGGCCGGCGAGTGCCAGAAACGACTAGATTATGTAGAAAATCTAAACCTGCTCTAATAATACAATAATAATATATTATTTATGAATGCAATATTGTGACTGGTTGGGAAATTAGTAATAAAAAGTTCCCATCGAGTAACAGTGTGACTGGTTGGGAATTTTTTCTTAAAAACATTCCCATCGAGTAACAGTGTGACATTTGAGGGTGTTACTCGTTGGGAACAAATGGGGAGCTGGGCCACTATAAAAGCTACCGCAGGCGGCGGTTCAGCCCTTTTTCTTCGTTTGGACTGCGTAGCGTGCGGAAACACTGTCCGTCAAGCGGTCGGTTCGATCTTTATCTCGTTATTCTCCTGTTGATTTCCTTGATTTGATAAGTGATGATTTTGTTCCTCTGATCGTAATTCTGCTAAGTTCGATAAAATCCATGTGATTAGTTTTTAGGTAATTAAATAATTCGTTTTTAATTGTGATTTCACTTCTGTCCTAACAATATTACTATTCAGCGATGATGCTTCTTTGGATCCGTAAAGGAATTGACACTAAGTAGCCAGTCAAATTGAAAAAGCTCGCGATCAAAATCTTCCCTTCACTTTTAGATCGCTTCACTTTGGTAGGCGTTGATTTTTTGAAGGATTAATAATAACTTTAAGGTAAATAAAACCAAATACTAATCATAAAGTTTTATTTTTAGGAAGTTATTCCATTACTGGTTAGGATTATCAAAGAGAACTTCCAAACTATATTAAATGAAATTCCCCGCATTACAAGTACTGTGCATGGTATAGTTGGGCTCTCTGGGTTATTAATGAAATTGAGGTTAGGTGATTAAGACGAAAGAATAGCAAGTCTTATGAAAATACCACGTCCCATATTAGAAGGACTAATGAATAAGATAAAAATTAATGATGCATTTTGTTCCCCTTAATTTGGGAATAAATCAAATAAGTAGAGAACAATTGTTATAAAGAAATAGAATAATACCTAATGGTGTTTTAATAACAAATAATTGTAAGGCAATAGTAATTTGTGATGACTTACATTTATATAAATAAAAGTTCTGATAATAGGTATGTTCCAAAAAGACGCATACTCACTAAATTCATTTTTAATTGTAACTTGCGATGGGTATATTGTTGATTGTTTTGGCCCGTATAAAGCTACCACATCAGATGCTCACACAATGGTTTGACTTTTTAGAGACACTTCATCTCCACTTCGTCAATATTTTCAGTAAAATTATATTATTATTATAGACAGGATTAAGAATTAGAAGAAAATTAGAAGACTAACACTACGCTGACAATTGTCAGCATTATCGAGCGATAAGTGTAAACACTTAAAAGGTTTTTTACCAGTGTGTATGCGAATATGTTTGGTTAAACTACACTTTCTGCTAAACCTACGTTATAGGGTATTTCACCAGTGTGTTTAGGAATGTTTTGTTAAACTATCCTTTTCACTAAAACTACGCAGACATAAATCACAGTTATAAGGTTTTTCACCAGTGTGTATACGAATATATTTTGTTGAACTACTCTTTTCACTAAAATTACGCTGACATACATCACAGTTATAGGGCTTTTCACCAGTGTGTTTACGAATATGGTTTGTCAAACTTAACTTCACTTTAAAACTTTGCTGACATACGTTACACTTATAAGGTTTCTCGCCAGTGTGTATACGAATATGTTTGGTTAAACTACTCTTTACACCAAAACTTTGCTGACATACGTCACACTTGTAAGGTTTTTCACCAGTATGTATACGAATATGTTTTGTTAAACTACTCTTTTCACTAAAAGCACGCTGACATACATCACACTTATAGGGTTTAACACCAGTGTGTATACGAATATGTTTTGTTAAATGGGCCTTTTCATTAAAACTACGCTGGCATACGTAACACTTATAGGGTTTTTCACCAGTGTGTATACGAATATGCTTTGTTAAGTTACTCTTTCCACTAAAAGTACGCTGACATACATCACACTTAAAGGGTTTTTCGCCAGTGTGTATACGAATATGTTTCGTTAGGTTACCCTTGTCACTAAAACTACGTTGGCATACTCCACATTTGTGTTTTTCACAGATTTGTGTATGGCGTATAAGGTTTTTTACTTGATTAAAATTACGCTGATCATATTTGCAAGGCTCTATGAAATAAGTGCCAAGGTTGGACGTACCCATCTGTGTTATCCGGATATCTTGCGTGTTTGATTTTTCTGTTTTCGTTTGCTCGGCTGTTATTGCATCTTCTAGTTTTGTTTTTAGAGTTTCAAGTTTTGATTTCTTCACAACGGTCGCCCCTGTAAGTATAAATCTGGTTAGTACTGAAAAGGACATTTGCAAAGGACGACCTTGAGTTATACAGCCAGTAATAACCAATAGATAAGTAAAGATACAGTGCGTTGCGAATGCAAGGGCAGTACTTACTACAAAATACAGATCTAAACAGTGTTTATATTGCAAAAAAAAAGTTCGTTTTTTTTGGTAAACTTATTATGTTTTGTAATACCTAATAGAGCAAAAGTTGTTGTTTGTGATGTGACTAATATAGTCCTGCGAGGTTATTACCCAGTGTTTTAAAAATACACAAACAAACTCACTATAGCATTTATAATATTAGTAAGGATTAGGATTAAATTAATATTTCGTCGCAGCTCCTACCGCATCTCACAGCATCACAGCGGCTACACATGGACCTAACCAGGACTTTGCACAAATTCAAACCCTGCGATGTGTCTCAAGCTTATTCGCAATGGGTGACAAGTGCTTCCTTCGGTCTTTCTGCCCTGTTTTCCCATTTCTGGACCATTAAACCCCACAAATTTTCAATGGGGTTTAAGTCTGGCGATCGGGCGGGCCATGGCACTGTTTTAATTTGTGGTTGCCCTCGCAACCAATCTTGAACAACCCGCGCAGGGTGTATCGGACAATTATCTTGTAAAAAATAAAATTCTGGCACGTCCAGTTGTTGATACAGCGTCCGCACTGTGGGTACCATGACATTTTCTAGCACCTCTAAATACGTATGGCCATTTGCCCTCCCGGATATATAAGCGAGCTCGCCTGGTTCAGCAGCACTCATCCAGCCCCACATATTTATAACAATTCTTCCCGATTTTGCATTTGGGATCACATTTCGAGGTTCGTATCTTGTGTTATATATACGCCATAAATTACGACGGCCATGTTGGCTAGATTTAAAGCACTTTTCATCGGAAAATATGGCGTTAGTAAAATCGGAAGTCTCTGAAGTCACGAGCGATCTGCACGCGAGCGTCTTTCTGCTGCTGCGTCAAAATATATTTTTTCGCGGGTCGTCTGTGATGGACACCAGCTCGATGCAACTCTTTTCTAATTGTTTGCATCGAAACTTCATATTCCCGTGTGAAAGAGCTCTCTTGATATGTGGTTATCATATATAGTGTTATTGCTTAATTGAACCTCGTTTAAAGCACGACGTCGAGGTGCACGAATGCGTTCGGTATATTCTCCTTCTTCTTCATATCTTCGCACCCAGCGACGCACCGTTGCTCTCTGGAAAAAAAAAACAATTAGCATCGATTTTATCGAATATAGGAACACACACTAAAAAAAGAAGTCAAAAATAAGCGCACACACTACAAAAGTCTTATTATACAGCACACTATAAATAAAAATTATAAATAATGAAATAATGTGTGCAAAAAGATTGACTTCATGATAAATAAACTTTTAAGTTTTCTATATATCGAATTTGGGTATTAACATTCTTATTTATATTTAATACTAGCTTCTGTCCGCAATTTCGTCCGTGTGAAATTTCGGCCCTCACCCACCGCGTCGCATCCCATCGCCAGCCCGCGCTATTACTTCGGTTTCGCTTAGCGTTATATCTGACTTTTTCTTTTTGCTCGGCTCCTATGGGCCGTAGCGTGATATTACATAACCTATCCTCAAGAATTGGGCTATCCAAAGCAAATATATTTTTCAAATCTGACTGGTAATTCCAGAGATTAGCCCCTACATACAAACTTACAAATTTCGCCTGTTCATAATATTATTTTATTATATGATTAATTTTGTATAATATATATACAGGGTGTAACAGAAACCCTATTGCTATCCTTAAGCACTAAACATAACAGCTGGTATAGAATCACTATACAGTTTTGAAGTGTTTGTAAATTGTATTAGGTCGGTAAAGGAAAGACGTGGTTGAATAGCAAGCGTATAATGAAGAAACTGACATTCGTACAAGTGACACCTTAGAACATACCACAGGATGATAATTTAATAATGCGGGTAACAGATAAACATCACAATTTTCACCCCTAACTATTACATATCCTTAAGTAGAATAATTACAACTAGTTAAGTAGTACAAAACAAAACAATGCTAAGTTCAACATTTACCAGAATACAACTCATACAAATTAAGCATTAACATATTAGTATACAGTTACGATACTCGGGATTAACTCCCCTTAACTACCTACTTACTTACGATCACAATAATTTGGTGGTCTCGTTATACGACACTCCCGTATAGGGCGGGCTCGAGTTACTACCGGAACAAGATTCTCGGAATTAGGAGTTCTTATACCCGGCTCTGGACTGGGGACATTAGAGAGAGGAACTGAGCTGGTCGCGGCTGTAGACGGTAACACCTCGACCTTCGTGGTTTGGTCTGGACTACACTCCCCTACGCTCCGAGGGGTCCGCGACTCCACCTGTGGTAACTCTGTGTTGACTGGGGCCGGCATCACCTCCGGCACCTTGGGACGCTCTGCTTCGAAAGAACTCCGTTCTGTCATACTAGTTGGACAACCCAAAGAACTACGCGGTCGCTGTCTTAACTGATCAATATGTCTATGTGTTTCCTTCCCTGATCTATCCACAACTCTATAGTCAGTATTACCTATTCTTTTTACTATTTGCCCAGGTAACCATTTTTCATTACCTCTATACTGCCTTATCCATATTTCCTCCCCTAACTGTAACGAACGTTCCGTACCTCCTCTTTGTTGACGCTCCTGAACCCTTTTTACTTTCTCTTCCCTGTTCGGCCTTAAGGCATCTAATTTTGTACGCAAATTCCTACCTAACATTAGCGTCGCTGGACTTTCCCCGGTTGAACAATGTTCTGTATTTCGGTAATGTAAAAGGAAGGTACTCAAGAATAAATTAATATTTTCTTTTTGTTTAACCGCTTTTTTAATTGCTCTTTTAACCGTACGCACTGCATTTTCAGCGGCCCCATTTGATGCTGGGTGGTATGGAGCAGAAAAGACATGTTCTACGCCATGATTTGTTAGAAAGTCTGATAACTCTTTACTCGTAAATGGGGGGCCATTATCCGAAACTATTTGCTTGGGTAATCCCCATCTAGAAAATACTTCTGTGAGTTTTTCAATGGTAAAACTAGCTGCGGTACTAGGTACGGGAAATACTTCCAACCATTTAGTCCTTGCATCCACCATAACTAGAAATATTTTACCAAAAATAGGTCCTAGAAAATCTAGATGTACCCTCGCCCATGGTCTAGAGGGCCAGGGCCACGGCGTAATTGCGTGTCGCTGCGGCGAGTCCGCCTCCCCTGCGCACACCGCGCACTCTCGACACGTCCTCTCCACTGCCTCATCGATGCCCGGCCACCAAACATAGCTCCTAGCTGACGCTTTCGTCTTTACAATGCCCATATGGGGTTCATGTAACTCTCGTAATACCCTAGCTCGACAGCTTTCCGGAATCAATACCCTGTGCCCCCACATAACGCAACCTAACTCTTCGTACAGTTCCTTACGCCGGTTAAAATACGGTTGCAATTCCCGTATTTCATTATCCGTAGGCCACGTATCCCTAATATAACTTAGAACCCTGCTTAACATCGGATCTCTCATAGTCTGTTGCTTAATTACATTATGATCCAGTAACAATGCATTTTGTGCGAAATGTAAATATGTTTGTTCGGGAAGTGACTGTAATGACTCATCGCTACTGCCTGGAACCGGTAACCTTGATAGTCCGTCCGCTCCGTTTTGTTTTGTGTTTACGTATTCGATATCAAACGTATATGCCGATACAATAATCGCCCAGCGCTGCAATCTACTCGCCGCCATGGCCGGAACGCCGTGCTTTGGGCCAAATATGCTTACTAATGGCTTATGATCAGTTTGCAACGTAAAGCGTCGGCCATATACAAATTGATGCAATTTTTTTAAACAGAATACAATAGCTAACGCTTCCCGATCTATCTGAGAATAATGTTTCTCGGCGTGATTCAATGCGCGTGACACATACACCACCGGCCGGTCGCGGCCGTCGGCACTTGGCTGGGTGAGTACCCCGCCTATACCACGTGCACTTGCGTCACAGGTCAACACTAACGGCTTGTCTGGGTCATAATGAGCCAACACTTCCGCACCTGTTAATACTTTTTTAACTTTTTCCATCGCTTCCTCACACTGGTCACTCCACTTCCAACATACATTTTTTTTTAAAAGCTCATAAAGTGGTGACAATTTGCTACTCAAATTCTTAACAAATTTAGCATAAAAATTTACTAATCCTAAGAAAGAACGCAACTCCGTAACATCTTTCGGCCTAGGAATTTTCACTATTGCATTTACCTTGTCCATATCTACTTTAATACCATCTTTAGATATAACATACCCTAAATATCTGACCTCATCAACCATGAATAGACATTTATTTGCTTTAAGTTTCATTCCATGATCTTGTAATCTTTGGAACACTTTTTCTAACGTTTCTACATGCTTATTTTGCGTCCCAGACGTACTTATGATTACATCATCCAGAAATACTTCCACACCTGGTATATCCCTAAAAAGGTTCGACATTATTCGCTGAAAGATGCCCGGGCTCGAAGACAACCCAAACACTAGTCTATTATATTTAAACAGACCCCTATGCGTATTGATTACTGTCAATTCTCTAGAATCATCCAATTCTATCTGATTATAAGCCTGGGATAAATCAATTTTCGAAAATAACGTAGCCCCGTTTATACTCACTAACAGATCATCAATCTTCGGTAGTGGATACCGATTGACCAGTAAGACAGGATTTAAAGTGACTTTATAATCTGCACAGATACGGAGTCCACCGTCAGCTTTACGTACCGGTACCAAAGGTGTCGCCCAGTCCGAACACTCGACGGGCTCGATGATGCCCGCGCGCAGCATGGCATCCAGCTCCGCCTCAACTTGACCCTTCAGAGCGTAAGGCAGCGGCCGCGCCCGGCAGAATACGGGGGTCGCCCCCTCCCGTAACTTGAGTGTTGCTTTACCGCCTGTATACCGTCCCAATCCACCGCTGAACAACTCTTTATACCTATTCAACAACACATTTGCAGTATCAGATTTTGTTTTTAATATATTGCCATAATTAATTGCTTGTTGAAATGGAGGTATTTTTATTTCCATTTCGGATAACCATTGCCGGCCTAGTAAAGAAGTGGTACCTCCATCAATCACAAACAGTTCTAAACATTTTACTTTATCTTTGTACTGAACTTTCGGTCTTATTACACCTAATGGCTTGATATTGCTACCATCATAAAACTTTAGCACTAAGTTAAATGACTCAAGTGATCTAGAACTAAAGTACCTATCATATGTTTTTTTACTTATACATGAAACAGCCGAGCCTGTATCTATCTCCATCTTGATAACTTTTTCATCAATAAGCAATGATAAGCTTACCGGGGAATATCCGCTCAAACACAGTTGATGTAATTCTTCCCCTAGCTCGTCCGAACTAGAATATTCTCCTAGTTCACCCGGCTGCTCACTCCCGGCTGCTTCGACATGGTTCATTCCGCGCCTCTTTTCTCTTCCCGAGCTCGATCCTGACCGAGGACACACGCGTCTCAAATGTCCCCGTTGCTTGCATTTACTGCATACAAAATCCTTGTAGCGGCACTCCTCGGTGGTATGTCCGCGCCCGCCGCATGCCGTGCAGTTGCCGGCGACTTTGCCCGTGTCCGGCGCCACGCGCTCGCGGCCCCCGCGCTGATCACGCCCAGGCCTTGTCCTAAGCGCGTGTACGGTTGCTGGTACCTCTGCGCTTGTTCTTTGTTCAACCACTGCTGCATCTCGCTCCGCCGCTTCCAAGCTACCAGCCAATTTCACTGCCCCTGAGTATGTCAATTCGTCCTCTGCAAATAATCTTTGTCTGATGACGTCACTCTTCACTCCGCACACTATCTGGTCCCGGAGGTTCTCTTCCAAATTTTCGCCAAATTCACAGGATCTCGCCAGTTTCTTAATCTCGGTTAGATATTGCGTAATATTTTCGTCGTCTTTCTGCCTTCTTTGACGAAACCGGAACCGCTCCGCCATGACAGCTGGTTTTGGTTGAAGATGATTTTTTAACATTGTAACGGCTTTTTCGTAGCTTAATTCCGCCGGTTTGCTTGGGCTGCACAAGGTGCTTAGTAATTCATACGTTTGATCTCCCATGCCGGTGATTAAGATCGCTAACCACATTTTCTTCTCCACATTATTAACCTTAAAATACATCTCCAACCTTTCAACGTACAAAGTCCAATTTCCTGACGTCACATCAAAATCCCTTATTTTACCGATGTTCCCACTCGACATTTTGTTCCACTTTCAACACGACACACCTATAACCAATTCTAGAACGTTCTATCCAATCCTCGTCGCCACTGAAGTGTTTGTAAATTGTATTAGGTCGGTAAAGGAAAGACGTGGTTGAATAGCAAGCGTATAATGAAGAAACTGACATTCGTACAAGTGACACCTTAGAACATACCACAGGATGATAATTTAATAATGCGGGTAACAGATAAACATCACAAGTTTCAGCTCAAAATAAAATACTCTAAGGCTTGATACCAAATTTTCGGTTTCATATGTTTCTTAAACTCAAATCATAACCAACGTGTCACCGCACTACGTAGGTCAATAACTTTCCACGTTACTAGCCAATATCACGATAAATCATTTCCGAGTGATGTATTTATTCCAATTTGAAAAGTTCGGTTTCTGGTATCAATGTATTTAAAATTCTCATAACTTCCGAACATGTAGAGATAGGATTAAAAAATCCTTCCAATATCGTCTGATATCATCCAAAGAAGCCGTGCCCTTGGTATGTATATTCCCTTTCCGTTACACGTTGTATATTATAATATTTAATATTTATGAGTAAGAAAAATGGCATAGCGTAAATTCCAACATTGTATGAAACTCTCCAAAGCAAATTTGTACTTTATCTTAACTACTTAAGTGCGTTATCTCCATCTATACATATAATAAAATTGTAGAAAAGTGGTGTCTGTACAATCGAAATATATAAAAAAAAAGTAGCAGGGGTTGTTATTATATCGATGCCGAACCCGAGATTGTAATTAAATTTTTTTTTGTCTGTTTGTCTGTTTGTCTGTGTGTTTGTGCACGCTAATATCAGAAACGGCTTATTCGATTTAGATGCGGTTTTCACTAATATATTGAAGTAAGCTTCACTTAACATTTAGTATTTATTTCATGTCAATCGGTTCATAAATCAAAAAGTTATGTCAATTTAAAGAATCACGGCGAACATTTGTTAAGGTATTCTATCAGATTACGTACACGCCTCGCGCCTGCGCGTCCGTGGCTATATAAAGCGCGCTGAGAGCCGCGCCGCTGTTATTTCGATCCAGCCTGTCCCCAATAGTGATAGCTGTCCCCCTATCAGTGACGCCCTGAGCCGAGGTCCGTACCCCACAGGGGGTGCCCTCAGCGTGCAGTCGCTTAGTATATACATTTAGTTTGTAAGCCCTGGCTGGAGGCGTTAAGATTAGTTTCTTTATGGCAGCCCCAGGAAAGCCCGGTTGAGCAGTCACGGCCTCTCAAGGCCAACTGCGAAATGCCCAACAAAAAAAAAAAAAAACGCGCCGCTGCCATAAGGATTCAGTTATTCGTAGCGAACGCACGTATCCTGGAGAGTATAAGCGAATAGTTTCATTCGATTATTGCGATTCACTTGAATACTGACTGTTTGCATATTTCATTTATTTATATTTTAGGGTTTTTAGGTTAGGTTCTTTTTCTTAATTTTCTTTAAAATTTTGTAAATAAATATTGTAAGTATTTTTAGGCGGTTCTTTCCTTGATTTTTGGGTATTTACTTATCTTAATTTTTATTTAGGGTTTGTAAATAAATATTGTAAGCATTTGTTATAGGTTAGGCATTTCTTTCCTGGATTTTCGGTATACTTATCTTAATTTGTATTTAGGGTTTGTATATAAATATTATAAGTATTTGGTATAGGTTAGGCATTTCTTTTCTTGATTTTCTTTATTAAGTATAAGTTTATTAGGTAGTAAGTACTATTTTATTGTAAGAATGCCTCGAAGAAGATCCAACCTCTCCCAATGTAGCAGAAATGCTAAAAGGATGAGATTAGTTCGGTCACAGGAATCTGAGGAAGGTCATGAGGCAAGGCTCTCTGCAACTCGGGAACATCAGGCTAGGTTTCGTGCTGCAGAAACTTCGACTCAGCGGGAATCTCGACTGAGTTCAAATCGTTCTCGAATGATGACAACTCGAAATAGGGAAAACGGGGAACAACGAAAGGCACGTTTATCTGCCGATCGCGAAGCTCACGCGCTATCGCGTGAGTCTGAAACTTTTGCGGATAGGGAAACCCGCCTGAGCTCCCAGACAAGCTACCCAGTAGAATTTTTAGAATCCCTCAATGCTCCTGGACTACCAGCACATAAAATAAAATTAAAAGTAGGCGTACCCATAATGCTTCTTAGAAATTTAAGCCCCCCAAAACTTTGCAATGGCACCAGGTTAAAAGTGACCAATTTACAACGAAATCTGATAGAAGCAGAGATTTTAACAGGGTGTGGAAAAGGTGAAAGTGTTTTCATTCCTCGGATTCCTCTCATTCCAAACAATTTTCCATTTAGTTTTAAACGAGGCCAGTTTCCAGTCAGCCTATGTTGTGCGATGACAATTAATAAAGCCCAAGGTCAGACGCTGAAAGTTGTGGGTGTAGATCTGAGTATCAGCTGTTTCTCGCACGGTCAGTTGTATGTGGCTCTGTCACGGGTTAGCAATCCTAGGAGCCTGTATGCTTTCATCCCCGATGGCCATACGTCAAATATCGTATACAGAGAAGCATTACTGTAAAGTAAATTTTTGCTACCCAAACGACGGTATATTATTATGTAATTCAAAATATGCTGCCCAAAAAGTCACTATTCCACGCGGACGAAGTCGCGGGCACAGCTAGTTTTTAATAAACTGCGTTGACGACGTGAAGTGAAGCGCCATTGTTTAGGTGCTAGATTTATTATCGGATCATAAAAACTGTTTTTGAACTAAGGCAAAAGAAATAAAAAATCAAACTTATTTGACTGCATTACTATATTATTACTGAATAACATAGGCTATAATGCCATTAGATTTAAACTCACAATATCAACAGCAACAAAGAAATAAATATAAAAAATGTAGGAAATGAATTCGAGGTGATTTTAACTAATCCTAATTCCCAGGGGATCGAAACATCTGCGGGTGAAACCGCGGGGTGCAGCTATTATTAAATAAGTAATAGTAATCATCATTCAAATTAAATATTAATAAATTGAATTACTAGCGATGTTTGTAGCAATGTTTTGTTACGAGTTTCAGGTGTAGCATTTTAAGGATTATTTTCTGGACGAAAATAATAATATGAATAACAAATCCGTTCAGCCGTTTTAGCATGGAAGCGTAACAAACAAACAAACTCACTTTCGCATTAATAATATACATATATTATATTATAATATTTAATTAGAATTAACAATTTGTCTGTAAACTACAATTTAAGAAAAAAATTATGTTTATAATAATGGAAACTAGGAAATATATTAATATAATATACAGGATGATTGGAAGATGGGTGCAAAGCTTTAAGGTGAAGATAGTATAGACAATTTAGAACCATTTAAGCCATGGTTGTCTTAGACGAAGTCTTACCAATTTTTTTTTTTTAATAAGGTTTAAAAGACGTATTGTACAAATTTTTTATTTTTTCTGAGCTTTAAATGTCTGTAAAAAAAATGTCTAATGACACAGAAGCCTAAAACATGTTTTGCTTGATTGCTTACACATTACTTTAATTAAATAAATAAAAAATGAATTCATTTATCATTCAATTTGGCCATAATTATGCAGTTTACATTAAATTTTGAGAATTTCCGAAAAAAAACTTAAAAATTTGGTTAAAAATATTTGGTAAGACTTGGACTAAGACAACCATGGCTTAAATGGTTCTAAATTGTCTGTACTATCTTCGCCTTAAAGCTTTGCACCCATCTTCCAATCACCCTGTATAATTACTACAAGCACTTTATTTACTTCTATCTCTCTCTCTATCGTAATAAAAAAAAACTTATCTTACTTCTAGATTCAACTCCACCGCAATTTGGGATATTGTAAATTATTGTCTTGCATAGACAAGGGTTGAATCCCTTGTCTATGCAAGACAATAATTTGATTTCTTTCTTCTTGAATCAGGTTTCGGGTAATCATGGTTAACGACAAAGTTAGTCACAGTCCACAGTAGGCACAATACACACAAACAGCCCAGGATACGAGCTAGGGTCAAAAAGGGGCTATCGATTACAGCCGGTATATAAGCAGAGGTCACAGTTAGGCTGGAAATCAGTAGATAGAAATAAACAGGTCGTAAAATGAAATGGCGATAGAAATGGGAAGCGGTAGCAATTAGCGAGATGCAAATTGGCACTGGCTAAATATGTTTGTTACACCTGCAGGCTTAGCACGAGCACCGATTTGTCGACGGAAGAATAGACATGACTATTAACTAAATGATGTACAATAGGAGAAGATAGCTATGTTTTCTATTAATTATCACAGTTATGCGTCCTAAACGAATCATGATTTGTTATCGACGTGACAGTGCTCATGAGTGGCACTACCGTCGCTACTAACAGTAGACAGTATCAACTGGGCAGCAACGTTTAGTGAGCTTGTAACTGACACATTAGTATTTCGAATCGATAAATTTATTATTTTCGTTTTCGATATGTTCAAGGTAAGCAATTTCTTCTTAGGCCATTCACTGGATGTATCGAAACCCTTCTGGGCAAGGTGATACGCCTCTTCCCAATTCTCCAACGCAAATACAAGTGCTGTATCGTCTGCATAGGAAAATACTGTACCGTTTTCTAAGCTGAGGCTAGACAGGTCATTGATGTAAATTAAAAATAAACTGGAGCCAAGAATACTGCCCTGTGGCACACAAAAACTACATTTAAATCGGACCTGGAGTAGGTTCCAATTTTGGCACTCTGTGTTCTATTTGTAAGATAGCTCTGAAACAGGGATAGTTGAGTACCTCGTATACCCAGGCATTCGAGCTTAGATATTAGGATGGGAATCGAGACCGCGTCGAATGCTTTCGCAAGATCCAAGAACAATGCAACACATTTCTTTCCGCTGTCAAGTTTATAAGCTATGTAATTAACCAGTTTGTGGACAGCATCCGCAGTAGATAGATTTTTTCGAAAGGCAAATTGGTTAATCGACAAAAGATTGCGACCCTCTAAATATGCATCCAGCCTTGAATTTATGATCTTTTCCAGTATCTTGGACATCGCAGGCAGAACTGATATGGGCCTATATTTTTCGACACGATCACGGTCTTCAGATTTAAAAATAGGGTGAAGAATTGCCTTTTTGAATCAGTCAGGAAAGACTCCAGAGTCAAGGCAGTGATTGCAAACATGTGTCAGCAGGGGAACAATAGCGTTTCATGTCGTTTAAAAAAACTGGAAGAAATACCGTCCCAGCCGACTGCACAATCACTCTTAAGTGAAAGGATTAAGCGTTCCACCTCTTGCTCATTTGCCCTAAGCAGTACAAAAGATTCCGTCTGGGGCTCGGGTAGTGAAATAGATCGGGGGTCTATTGTTCGTCAAATCTTTGAGCTCCTCAAGTTCTGAGTTGAGCTGCATGAATACTGATAAATGCGTGCACTGATTGGACAGGTCCACTCAATCTGTGTGGTTCTTTCCTCAAAAGACCATTTCAGACACCAATCCACATGGTCTTCACATGATCTGACCAAGATTCTGTCTGAGTCTGGACTTTAAAAGAGACTGTGACCTCTGAGTTAGTTTCGGCCTTTCTTCTCAGAGTAGTCAGATAGGAAACGCCGACCTCATCTAGTTTAAATAAATAATAGTTTAAAAAACTAAAAAACACGCTTTAAAAACCAAACTAAAAAAGGAGAAAATAATTTAATTCAATTAAAAAGCGTGGGGTGCTTTTTGAGGTATTTTTATAATCAATTAATATCAAGCACCCCACGCTTTTTAATTGAATTAAATTATTTTCTCCTTTTTTAGTTTGGTTTTTAAAGCGTGTTTTTTAGTTTTTTAAACTATTATTGATTTTCTATTTTTTAGTTCTGCTAACTACATTTTTTTTTTAAATTATTGAATTTTCATCGGTCTTCGACAAGTTTACAAAGTTTCAATGAAATCTGACCGTTTCAAGTGGGTCAAAATCGCGCTCAAAGGAGTCGGTTACATACAAACAAACAAACAAACATACAAGTGAAGCTAATATAAAGCGTGTAAAAAATATGATTGACGTGTAAAAGTGTTTGTACAAACCTACTTACAGAAATAAAATCATTTATACAGCACACTAATTACATAACGCACGATCAAACCTACTCTGGATAATTTAAACAAATTTTTTAACCATTGCTTCATATGTTCGAAAAATGTGTCTGCTCAACAACGTTAATGACGCAGTGAATATTGTTGAACTGTCAAAATGAAACAGATTATGATTGATCATATGTTACGCAGGTGCAGGTGCAGCTACTAATAGCGTGAAAAATGACCCCGCCTTGATTAAAATTGAGATCTGGGGCTGACCATAACAAATATGGTTTAACATAATTATTACCATTAAAATCGACAATACAACTCTGTAAGTTCATTTACTCCCATTGAATGAAAATTTCATGAAAATGTTACGGATCATAATTTTTTCAATATACCTACAGCCTAACAAAAAAGAAGAAAATGTGAAAACACACACCTTCCAGAAAAAATACTCTAAACGATGATCAAAACCGCATCTAAATAAGTAGCGCAGTTTAGAAGAACGACGTGGACGTACAGATAGACGCGACAAGCAACTTTAATTTATAGTTAGAGTTGTTAGATAGACAATTGTTTTATTTCATACGAACAGTGCCCACAGTTTCACCCGTGCTGATGTCGGAACTTATCACATGCGAACGTACAACCAGGACAAAAAGCCCATGTTATTCCTTATAACATGAGCTATCTGCCAGTGAAAGTCCCATCTAGTTCATTTCAGCCGTTTCAAATATTAGCCAGAAAAAACTGTACTTATTACAATTTTTTTAAAAAGGTTTTTTTTTTTTTGTTTTCAGCCATACCGCATAACGCATATAATTTCATAACTTTATGCATTTAGTAAAAAGCTGTTATTTTGACATTACAAACTGACACTTCAATTTAATTTATTTGTACAGATATAATTTTGTTACCATTAAGTTAATTTAAACCAAATACCACCAAAGCTTTGAAGTAGTTCATAAAAATTTTGACCAATATAAAATACATACAATACATTGTTAATTGTTATTTCTGTTCTTGAATACATACCATCACTTTGAAGTTCCTCCTTTGGCTCAATAATGTCATCTAGTTCCTCACAAATAGCTGGTAACTCTTCTTTCATAGCAATGCTTTCTGTTTGACATTCATCAACAATACTTATGTGCATTATTGGAGATATAATAAACCCACTGAAAAACTCTAAGTGCAGGGGCGGATCTACTTAAAGGCTTTTTGGGCTGCAGCCCAGGGCCCCGCGAATACAGAGGGCCCCCAACCGAACTGAAACCAATAGACGATATTGTCAATAATAAAAATTATCTAGAATTTTAAAAAATCCGATCATGAGGTTGGCAACACTGCGATCAATCAACCCGAGTGCGCATCTATCAAACGGAACGGGGAATTCCCTGTCGCTTGTTTTCAGTCGGTGTATTCCGTGTATAGTAGTGTCTATTACTGGGGACTTCCCTCCGCTTATCGCCCGACGCAATTTTGTTATTTTTCCGCACTTCTGCTATAGTCGACTATATTAACGAATTGACTTTGTTATTGTTAGAAATGTGTTTAGTGCGTGTGTTTAGTTTACTAAGTAATAGATAACTTAAAAGTTATAAGGACCGGACCTTTCTTTTAATTTACTAAAATTGAAAGTCTTCAGCATAACTAGACTTCCTGCTTTTAATAGGCAGTAGGTAAGTAAAAAGAATTATAAAACATGACTTTTTATTTCAGTTTTCAAAACTAAATGAATCAAACTCGTTCGATATTTAATTATAATTTGTGAATTGCTACACTCATTACAAAGTAGGTATTAAAATTAAAAGTTCTATCCAGTTATTTGTTTATTTTCAGAAAAATATCTTATTTTACAATATGTCTGCTAGAAAATATAAAAGTGGAGCTGAAAAAAGAAAATTACAGTTTAGTCTAGAACAAGAAAGAAATAAATGCGCAAAAATTGAAACTTTTTTTAAATCGGAACATATAAACGCGAATGAAATAGCTATGAATCCATTAAAAAACGTAAAGGAAGGTATTTTATGCGAAGAGAATCTAACCGATGGTAGCAAAAAATCGCAAAACGAGGAAAAAAATACAAGTGATGAAAATATGCAAGATTTTGAAAACCAGAAAAAAAATACCAACGATGAAAATGTGCAATATCTTGACTTCCAGCAACCCTCTGGTTCCTCTGAAAATGAAATTGGTGTTCAGCAAAAGGGAGGTAATACCGATACCGAGGTGGAAAGAAATTTAGAAAATATTAAGTTTGAGTTTGAGAAATATGTTGACGTGGGCTTGTGGCCAGATTTGCTGAATAATGATTTTATTAATTTCGTCCTCTCACATGAAATGACTGACTTTCAAAATAAAGATCCGAAGAATATATATTCAGCTTCAATGAAGAAATATAAAGAACAAAACAGATCTTTTTCAAATAGGTATTTCACTAGAAAAATGAAAAATGGCCAATTACTGGAAAGATCTTGGTTATGTTATTCAAAAAGGGTTGGTACTGTTTTTTGTTTGACTTGCAAACTTTTTTCTAAAACTCCTTCTCAATACACAACCGGATTTTCTGATTGGAAACACATAGGATTTTGTTTAGAAAATCACGAAAATTCTAATGAACATAAGAATTCAATGTTAGTGTGGTTGACACGAAAAGAAAATAAGTCTGTTTTAGACAAGCAGCTTCAGGAGCAATTAAATAAAGAAACAGAATATTATCACAATGTCCTAAAACGGGTTATTGCAGTGCTAAAATTTCTGAGTATAAGAGACTTAGCACTTAGAGGTTCCGAGGAAGTATTTGGTTCTCCACATAATGGTAATTTTATGGGTGCTCTAGAGCTATTGGCAGAATTCGACCCATTCATACGTGAACATATTGAACAACGAGAGCTGCGACCAAACCCTGTAATATCATATTTATCAAAAACAGTATATGAGGAAATAATTGAGATTATGGGTAAACAGATAATTAAACAAATTATAACTGAAATAAATAACGACGACACAAAGTATTATTCAATTATGATGGATTCAACCCCAGATCTGTCTCACGATGACCAACTTGCTATTGTATTACGATACTGTTTTCGGGGAAAAGTGTATGAAAGATGTGTATCTTTCATTAAAATTAGTAGTCATACTGGCTTATATTTATTTAATATTCTACAAGCCTTTTTGGAAACAAATGGACTACTACTGGATAATTGCAGGGGACAGTCATATGACAACGCTGCTAATATGGCCGGAGTCTACAATGGTGTACAAGCACTACTAAAAGAAAAAAATAAATCCGCGGATTACGTGCCATGTGCTGCGCATTCCCTTAACCTAGTTGGTCAAGAATCCGTGAAGGTTGCAACCGAAATTGTAAATTTTTTTGGAATAGTGCAACAAATATACGTTTTCTTCTCTGCTTCGACCCATAGGTGGGAACTGTTAAATCGTGAAACAAAACTAAAATTTACGTTAAAAAGTTTAAGCCAGACCAGATGGTCTTGTCACTTTGATGCTGTCAGAGCTTTGAAAAGTAATTATGATGGCATTATGAAAATTCTCAATAGTTTCGGCGAAAATGACGATGAAAAAGTTGATTTCCGAAAAGAGGCACGAAATTTATTTAATAAACTGGCGAAACTAGAAACTGCAATTTTGATTGTTTTTTGGGAAGAAATTTTGGAGAGATTTAATGTAGTTAATAAAAAAGTACAGAGCCCTGGTTTAGACATTGGTGAAGGCAATAAGTTAATTGTGTCATTAAAAGAGTTCGTGAAAAACATAAGGCAACAATCAGATCAGAAGCTAAAGGAATACGAAGAGAAAGCTAAAAAATTAAGTACTAGTGTGGGAACAGACTACAGTGACATAAATAAGAGACGCATTACTTTGAAATTTTCAGATAAATCTACAGATAAAGTCTCAGTGAACTGCGCAGAAAAATTTAAAAGAGACACGCTTAACGTTGCGTTGGATAAGATGATTATGGATTTAAATAATAGAAGCCAAGCCTATGAGACCTATAGCAAAAAATTTAAATTTTTAATGGATTTGCAAGACAAAAATCAAGAACACATAGATCTGGAAAGTGTACGTAATATTATTGATTATTATCCAAATGACGTAGACGAACATTTAGTGAATGAGTGCATTCAGTTGAAATCTTACTTACTGCAATCTAAGACAGAGTCTTACACCTCTTGCAGTGAAATTTTTTGGCTAATTTATGAAAAGAAACTTGTTGATGTTTTCCCAAACTGCTATACTATCTTAAAGATTTTTTTAACGATGCCGATCACTAGCTGTGAAGCGGAGCGTTCTTTCTCCAGGATGTCGTATATAGAAAACAAATACAGGACAACAATGTCGAACTATCGACTAAATCATTTATCAGTTCTTTCGATAAATTGCGATTTAACAAAGGACCTACAGTGCGATGACCAAATAAAAGAATTTGCAGCACAAAAATGCAGAAAGGTTGCTTTATAATTTATTTAACATAACCATTTATAACCCGTCAATTTATTTTGCAATAAATAATGTTTTAATAAATAAATAAAATATTTTGTTTTCCTATTTTCTTCCTGTACTTAACATATATTACATTACATATACCTACATCACTACTGAAAACAGTTTCTTGTCAAAATGGCAATTAGTTGAGTAATTAGGTAGGGCCCCTAAGCAGTATTAGCCCAGGGCCCCACAAATTCAAGATCCGCCTCTGTCTAAGTGGTTATGGTTTATTAGTGGATTGGTCTGTAAAAAGATGTTTATAGTATTAGGAAAATATGCTGGTGATCACAGTCCCAGGAGCACAGATCTTTTATCATTATACTAAAGTCACTCAAAAGAGCCACCAGAAGTGACAACACTTAAGTAGCTCTAATATATCCTCGCTGACCACCGCAAACTATTGGTGCATAGGTAGCGCTGACAAGAAAGTGTACTGATATCAAAATGCCACATTCTAGGCTCATACCGAAGTTGTAGCTGTATTATGTGGAGTACTTAACATGTAATAATTGTACACTCCTAAATTTGACACAACCGTACATATCATCATGTCACTCACACACAAATTCAGACACAATAGGTATGAACTTGAGTGCAATCACTTCCACATTATACTAAAATTATAAGAATCAATGGCTGTTGAAGAATACCTTACCTCATAATCCTCATTCATCCTCTGAGTGAACAGCTCCTCGGCTTTCAGACATTGTCTCAGTAATTGGTAGCATTGCTTTAGTTTCGTGCAGCAGAAGAAACAAGCAAGAATAGGTCTACTGTCTTCAGTTACAAACTGCAACACAATATGTCATATATACTATTTCATTTTTATGAAGAAAATATGTCTATTAAATATAGTAATGCTGTCCAAACCACCAGATTCGTGATTCTTAATGCTTTCTGTGCGCTCAAAGGCATGAGCATTGATAACTACGCTTGCTCAATGCAGATTGGAGACTTTACTTATACCATAAAACGGGGTGAATAGGGATGCAGAGGTGAATCGAGACGAAACTTTAAAGTGGATTTTACTGTTGAAATTATGATCGTTTTCTGTCAACAATGGCACTTAATCGTTAATTATAAAACGGTAAACATATTTTTAACGGACCGAATGGGAGTCTACATGGAGAAAAGGGAGACCCATCGTCATCATCAGTAAACATATTAGAGACCTTTTTGACTACAAACTACATATATACCTAATATCAACATTATTTTTAGTTTTTTATTTATTTATTCGTAGATATTGTCTTAATACGAGTTCGTTTTTTTGTATCATTAAACCAGAGTTGGTTTGTATTAATACTCAAAATCCATTGTAAAGTTTTTCCCGATTCAGCCCTGCATCTAGATTCACCCCGTTTTACCGGTACGTATTTATTTAACATCCAGGTTCCCTCATGTTGTTTTACAGAAGCACTGGAGCCTGAATCTTCGTTTACGAGATGTATTTAAAACCTTAAAGCTAATTTACTTCTCTCTTAGTAAAAATTTCAACTTACTGGAATATCAGTCAGCTTCTCATATAGATTGTGCAAGTTCCTGTTGACCACTACGTACATGCGGACATTCTCCGCTAAACATATCCTGCACATTGGCAGTTTTTCCATCTTTTAATTCACCAAGTATCAGATGTGATAATAAAATCAAAAATGTATTTATATTTAGGAATAACACCTGCGGTATGCGTTGCATACAAATAACGAGGGAAGCTTGTATTTTATTCAATTTTGGAACGTAGCAACTGGCGACCTGTAGTTTCTGCCTACGACCATGGTAAAAAGGCGTAACCTTTGTTGATGTATGTGTGTACATCACAAAAATCAGGAAAACACGCACAAATATAAATAAACTTTGTAGAGAACCCTTAGGAATGAAAAGCTACTTGTCCGTTGTCGTTGTCAAATGTCATTGTCAGGATGTCAGGTGTCAGCTAGCTAGATTGACATTGATAAATAAATATGTTTTTTGGGAATTTCATGTCTGGTTACTAGGCTTTGCAGCATATCATGTTCTGGGACGTATGATACGCCTAATTCCGCATACATGTTACTCGTTATCCACATAATACCTTTTCGTTTTCGAGTTTGTCTTCTTAATGTACACGTCTTTTTACATCGTTCTCACATTGATAATTTCAACATAATGATGTAACCAACTGTTCGTAATAATATCATGATTTTAAAAGAGTGTCCATGGAGTTGTCTTGCCCGTTCTTCTCCATAGGTACCTACGCTTTGGAATGGGCAATGTTGGATCGGGTAATTACGGCGACAATAAGAACGATAAGTGGTACATTGTTAATAAGTATATTAGCCCATTATCAGTTAATTACAAAAAGGTATTGCAGTTTTGCAATGAACACACCACAGACGATTGTATTGTTGATTGACAGCTAATAGCGCGGGAATAGGTTGGCGACCATACTAAATAGTGATGTGCCATTGTGCCATTATAACAGGCAACAAGCTTCATCTTTTTACCTCACCGACCTTGACAATTCAAAAGTGCCTGTAATTGGTTTATTTGAAATAAATGCTTTGAGTTTGAGTTTATCGTGCATAATTTACTTCTGACCCAATGTTAATAAAATACTAATTTAAGTACGGTTTTATTTTTATTTATTATGAGCACAAACATTGTTGATAGGACGTTTTTTCGAGGCGACGAGCCACCAGTGACAGATAGATCCATGCACTACAGAATAATATAATATTACATAATAGGGCATCGACTCTATGCGAGTTAACAGCACTGTAGCTTGTGGACGGTAGAATATTGCTGCAAATATTATCGGAATCGAACTGTAAGTACATACATTTAAGAGCGTTTATTCTAAAAATTGGCAACGTCGCAAATAGTTGTCAAATATTTCACTGTTTTGGTTAATTTGGCGATATTACTCTACGTAAATATGAAATATCGCTAAGTAGTGACCTAAAATATTGATTATGTAATAAGTAAGTAAGTAATTTATTTGCCAAAATGTAGGTGTGCAAAGTAGTATGATGTTATTATAAAGGTGGCCCATTTACATTCTACCATTACATGTAGTGTGCGAATACTGAATTTCAAAATACATTAAATTACCTAATATCTTAATAACGAATATTTAGTTTTAGAAGTAAAAAAAGAACTTGGAAACTTTCCAAATGCTCTTTTTACACCTAACACGGTTACAACATCAAATTTAGTGTTATAATTGTAAATCATTATTCATATTTTAGGTCACTAGTTAGCGATATTTCATACTTCAATACAGTAATATTATCAAATTAATAAAAACAGGTAAATATTTGCAGCAATATTGCCAATAGCACATTTATAACTCCTAGTACAGATTCAAGCATATGACAACCATGCCACTGTCTCCTCGTCACAGCGTTTGATATCAACAACGGAATCATTCTGACTCTACGTAGACATGTCACTAAGTAGTGACTCGCGGCAATGATAGGGAGGCTCACATCAGGGCCGAGAGGTACTGGCAGCGGTAGGGGACGAAGTCATAGAATAACATTGCGGCGGGATTTTTTCGAGTACTGGATTTAAAATGTCTGGGTGGACTGCGAGTAACGTGTATGCGGAATTAGTCGGATCGTACGCCACAGAGGTTGACTTGACTGAAAAGCCTAGTAACCAGACATAACATATTTATTTGACAATGACAAGCTAGCTAACAACTGACATTTGTTTGACAATAACAAGTAGCTTTTCATTCATCCAGATCGCTTGTATGTTTTGTTTGTTTCGTGTTTTCCTGGTTTTTGTGAAGTACATCAACAAAACTTACGCCCTCTTCCCATGGTCGTAGGCAGAAACTACAGGTCGCCACTTGCTACGTTCCAAACTTAAATAAAATACAGGCCTCCCTCGTTATTTGAATGCAATGCAAGTGTTTTTCTTAAAATTAAATACATATTTGATTTTACCATCACATCTGATACTTTTGAATTAAAAGATGGAAAAACTGCCAATGTGTAGGATATGTTTAGCGGAAAATGTCCGCATGTATGTAGTGGTCAACAGGAACTTGCACAATCTTTATGAGAAGCTGACTGATATTCCAGTGAGTACTAAGAGTGAAGTAAATTGCCTTTAGGTTTTACATATTGTAAACGAAAATTCAGGCTCCAGTGCTTCTGTAAAACAACATGAGGGAACCTGGGCGTTAAATAAACATGTTTAAGTAAAGTCTCCAATCTGCCTTGAGCAAGCGTGGTGATCAATGCTCATGCCTTTGCTGTAAGATGCGCACAGAAAGCATTAAGAACCACGAATCTGTTGCTTTGGATAGCATTACCAAATATTATAGAAGTATTTTCTTCATAAAAATAAAATAGTATAGGACATATTTTGTTGCAGTTTGTAACTGAAGACAGTAGGCCTGTTCTTGTTTGTTTTTTCTGCTGCACAAAACTAAAGCAATGCTACCAATTACTGAGACAATGTCTGAAAGCCGAGGAGCTGTTCACTCAGAGGATGAATGAGGATTATAAGGTGAGGTATTCTTCAACAGCCATTTATTCTTATAAATTTAGTACACTATGGAAGTGATTGCACTCAAGTTCATACCTATTGTGTCTGGATTTGTGTGAGTGACATGATAATATGTATGGTTGTGTCAAATATAGGGGTGTACAATTATTACATGTTAAGTACTCCACATAATACAGCTACAACTTCTGTATGAAACTAGAATGTGTCATTTTGATAACAGTCCACTTTCATGTCAGCGCGAGCTATGCAACAATAGCTTGCGGTGGTCAGCGAGGTTACATTAGACCTACTTAACTATTATCACTTGTGGAAGCCCTTTTGAGTGGCTTTAGTTTAATGATAAAAGATCTGTACTTTTTCCTAATATGTACTATAATCATCTTTTTACAGATCAATCCACTAATAAACCAAAATCACTTAGAGTTTTGGAGTAGGTTCAATAAATCTCCAATGGTGCACATGAGTATTGTCGATGAATGTCAAACAGAAAGCATTGCTATCAAAGAAGAGTTACCAGCTTTTTGTGAGGGACTAGATGACATTATTGAGCCAAAGGAGGAACGTCAAAGTGGTGGTATGTTTTTAAGAACAGAAATAACAATTAACAATGTATTGTATGTATTTTATATTGATCAAAAACGCTATGAACTACTTCAAAGACGTGGTGGTATTTGGTTTAAATCAACTTAATGGTAACCAAATTATATCTGTACGAATAAATTAAATTGAAGTGTCTGTTTGTAATGTCAAAATAACAGCGGTTTACTAAATACTCATGAAATTATATGTGGTACAGAAAACCAAAAAAAAAAACATTCGATTTTTTTTGTCTGTAAGACTGTTTTTTCCGGCTAATATTATAAGGAGTAACGTAGGCTTTTTGTTCTGGTTTTATGTTCCCATGTGATAATTTCCGGCATCAGCACGGGTGAAACTACGGGCACAGTTCGTATGAAATAAAACAATTGTTTATCTGACAAATCAAACTATTATTTAAAGTTGATTTTCGCGTCTATCTGTATGTTCACGTCGTTCTTCTAAACTGCGCTACGTATTTAGATGCGGTTTTGATAATCGTTGAGAGTATTTTTTCTGGAAGGTGTATGTGTTTTCACATTTTTTTAGGTTTTTTGTTAGGCTGTATATTGAACAAATTATAATCCGTGACGTTTTCATGAAATTTTCTTTCAATGGGAGTAAATGAACTTACAGAGTTGTATTGTCGATTTTAATGATAATAATTATGTAAAGCCATATTTGTTATGGTCAGCCCCAGATATAAATTTTAATCAAGGCGGGGTCATTTTTGGCGCGATTATTAGCTGCACCTGCACCCTAATTGCGTAACACACGATCAATCATAATCTGTTTCATTTTGACAGTTCAACAATATTCATTGCATCATTAACGTTGCTAAGCAGACACATTTTTCGAACATATGAAACAATGGTTTAGAAATCAGCACCCTAATTGCGTAACACGCGATTAATCATAATCGGTTTCATTTTGACAGTTCAACAATATTCACTGCGTTATTTACGTTGTTGAGCAGAAACATTTTTCGAACATAGGAAGCAATGGTTTAGACATCTGTTTCAAAACGAAACCAATTATGATGAATCTTGAGTTACGCAATTAGGGTGCTGTTTCAAAATTAATCAGATTATGTTTTTTTTTTTTTTTTGGATGGGAAATCATCAAATAACTTCTCCCGCTCTGGGTGGAGCGGGAGGGCGTGTTAGACTTTTACTGACTAAAACCCACCCGTGTTCCCTCAGTTGCCTGTGTGCCAGGGGCCGCGGTATCTCTTTCGAACAACCCGCACCCCTGGCAGATCAGATTATGATTGATTGTGTGTTATGTAATTAGGGTGCTGTATCTATATCTATCTGTACTCCGTTTACAATAGCATTAGACAGAAGTTAAAAAAGGGTTCTTTTTAATGTACACTTTGTAACAAAATTACATTAAACATGTTGCAGTTACGATTAATGCCAAATTTATTATAATTTATTTAAATATTATCTGTCACACTTATTGTAATCATGTGTAACTATTTATCTTATGAAATTATGTGGCTTTCATTTATATAATTATTTCAATTCAATTTAAAATTAAAGTGTCAATGCTAAAACCCTAAAAGAAGCAGGAGTGAACAATACTGAGTGACAAAATTAGCTGATGACGACGAAGTCTTACCAACGTATTGTGGGTCAAAAGTAGTTATCTATTATATAAAAATGAATCCCTATTTCCCTTGGTCACGGCATCACACGTGAACGGCTGGACCAATTTTGCTAATTCTTTTTTTGTTGTTTGTTATTGTCAGGAGAAGGTTCTTATGAAAGAAAAAAAATTAAAAAAATGCGAATTCTAAATTCATAGTTAAGACAGGACAACATCTGGCGGGTCAGCTTGTCTTCTATTATATAAAAATGAATCCCTATTTCCCTTGGTCACGGCATCACACGTGAACGACTGGACCAATTAAGCTAATTCTTTTTTTGTTGTGTTTGTTATTGTCAGGACAAGGTTTTTATGAAAAAAAAAAAAAGTGTAACATTTAAATATTTATACTTAAGACAGGACAACGTCTTGCGGGTCAGCTAGTTTAAAATAAAGTTTGTAAAAAAAATCCTTTAATCTTAATTAGATTTAAATCATCATGTGATTGTTTGTTTCATTCATTTTGGTTTGGTTGTAGGTTTGTAATGTGTGAAGAAGATGCTATTGTAAATAGAACATTATTTAAAATAAAATTACTTTTACTTCGTTAATCTCAGTATTTATTACTTACTGTCTTAAAATATTTACGTAAAAAAGTTATAACTTAACATTGAAATAAAAAAAATTGTACTCCTGCTTCTACGAGCCTCTTTTTTCTAAAGCTATAATAAATGGTCGAAGTGGCGGAGCTTGGGGGAGGCCTATGTCCAGCAGTGGACGTCTTTCGGCTGAAATGATGATGATGATGATGATAATAAATGGAGTATAATTATTATCTATGTAACGGAATCTTTGAACGCTTATAATACACGCGTAGAATATTTAGCGCACGATAGCGATTTTATTAATTGTTTCGTAGAGGGCTAGCATGAGAAATGGGTACCACGTCCAGGGCAAGCCGCATAATATTTTTATAACAATTAAATCAAGTACCCCACGCTTTGTACGATATCAGAATGTTTTTTTTATTTTGTCAATGATTATTCTTATTTTAAACTTATTAAAGATTTTCTACTTTTTAGTTTGGTTTTCTATTGAAACAGAAAGCATTGCTATCAAAGAAGAGTTACCAGCTGTTTGTGAGGGGCTAGATGACATTATTGAGCCAAAGGAGGAACTTCAAAGTGATGGTATGTTTTTAAGAACAGAAATAATATTTATAGTGATCAAAATTGCTTTGAATGAACTACTTCAAAGCTTTCGTGGTTTTTGGTTTAAATAAACTATTATATAAATCTAACTAAATAATTTTGCTCAAGTAGTTGCATCTAGGAAGAGTAGTATAAGAATAAATAATAAAGTTTAA
The DNA here is from genome assembly GCA_947359405.1 of Antitype chi. NCBI lineage: Eukaryota > Metazoa > Arthropoda > Insecta > Lepidoptera > Noctuidae > Antitype > Antitype chi. The sequence continues at coordinate 2,399,580 of OX375837.1, forward strand.
TATACATTAGTAAAAGAGGAAACTATCGTATAAATCGAAAATAAATTTGATTTTGCTACACCGTATTTTTAAACAAGAAAGTGTCAACTATAAAAAACCCTTTTTACGATTTGTATACCTTTATTTAACTACTTACCTATGGAGTATAGGTATAAACAGAAAAGCTTTACACCAAAGAGGCGACATATAATTACTAAAATAAAAGATTATGTCTTTATTTTTTACTGGTTCATTCAAAATCAAAATCAAAATATTTTATTTCACATAAGCCTGCATGGGCACTTATGAAACGTCAGAAGCTAGGTGCACGGTTCCAATTTGTCGTTTCCTATGGAGAAGAGCCGGCAAGAAACTCCACGGTTACTCTTTTAAAAATAATTGGCTTTTACAATGTTTTCAAATTACAGTGATAATAGGTATGGGAGGACAGTGCAGGCCAGTCAATAAGTACCAGGTACTTAGAGGAATGAAAATACAGAATAGAAAAACGTCTACAAATCTAGTCTCTAAGGCCTACAACGTTCTCTCATTCACAATATGTAAAAGAATCTACCTATATAAAATGGATCTATTTGAACCAAGTGACATTGTAGCATGGATCTGTTGCAAAATATATAAATATCCTTTATAATATCGCCAACTAAAAGTGGAGCATGTGCTTTAAAAACGGACTTCCTGCAACCGGTTTACACCTTTGTACGAACTATGTCGATGCTAATCAAGTAGTGATATCCTCAGTGCACCACCCGCTGAGAAAGATCATAAGTGCTGCGCATCTCATCTATCGCCAAGTCTCGGTAGGTGATGCATTTGTCAGCCACGCTTGAATTTGCCGCCCCTAGAAGTTGGCTCCCGGGGCACGGACCCGGCCCTGGCTCCCCCCCCCCCCCCCCATGTAGATCTGGGGCTGGTTACGACCTGGAATCATATTATAATCAACATGCAACCTGACACTGACCTGCCAATTGCAAAAAAACGTAAGAAAATTTGTATTTCGCGGAATGCCTTAGCGCATCCACTTAAACTTACTTGTGAAATCCTTGCGAAGGTGCGGGACGCTAATCTATATCTTTATACTAATATTATAAAGAGGTAAAATGTATGCATGTAGGGGGTACTCTCTAAAACTATCGATCAAATTTCCAATTCTTGAAGAAAGTTATGTCCTTATACTTAGGCTGTTTATCATCACGCTATGACCTTTTGGAGCCGAACAAAAAGTTGCGGACAAACTAGTTGATAATAATTGAATAACTTCTTGACTGTTTCTGTTTACTTACAGAGCTAGAATCGGATTTAGACAATATCAGTTTCGATGTAGCAGATATACCACCACACCGTTCTGAGTCAGATTCAGAATATTATGTACCTTTAATGACGTTTAAAACTGAAGTGGAAGAGGAACAAGAAACATCTCAGACGAAACGAACAGCTGGTGAGACGACAAGTAAGTGTTAGTTAGTTAATCCATAGCTAATCAAACAGGCCAATGTTTCACCTGTTACAGGTAACTAAAGAGTTTACTCGCTTTCATGTGCAATGTTGAATCCTATCCATTGGACTATATCTCGAAGTCACAAATGATAAACCAGGACCATCGTAGATAAATCAATAAACTGTTAATTTCTAATAACAATAACAAAACCCCGGCCAGCAAGACGACCAGTCACCTGAAGCAACACTCGTAGTGTTAATTGTTATTTTAAATTACTGTCTTATAGAACACTAGCGACCCGCCTCGGCTTCGCTGGGGTAGTAGAGCATATTATGCCTGCGTGTTTGTCATGTCACCGGTGTGAGACCCGCGCTTGAATTTATTTTCGCGAGCTTTTTTGCGAGTTTTTTTGCGATGGCTCCTAAAATATTCATTTATATTAAATGGTGCAAAGGTTTATCATAATGTGCATGAAACGCATAAGGTAACTAACGTATTAAGTTGATAAGAATTATTTTTGTATAATTCTAAATAGCTTTCCAATTACCGCATTGTTCGTGACCAAAAAAAAATTAGAAAAAAAAACACGTTTTTGTAGTTAGCAGCACTAAAAAATAGAAAATAAATAATAGTTTAAAAAACTAAAAAAACACGCTTTAAAAACCAAACTAAAAAAGGAGAAAATAATTTAATTCAATTAAAAAGCGTGGGGTGCTTTTTGAGGTATTTTTATAATCACTTAATGTCAAGCACCCCACGCTTTTTAATTGTTTTTTTTTTTTATACTATTATTTTTTAGCATGGGGAACCATGCATGCCACCGCCAAAAAACACGTTTTTGTACTGTAATTAATGTCAAGCAACATTAATTACAGTACAAAAACGTGTTTTTTTTCTCATTTTTTTTATTATTATTGAATTGTCATCGGTTCTTGACAAGTTTACAAAGTTGCAATGAAATCTGACCGTTTAAAGTGGGTCAAAATCGCGCTCAAAGGAGTCGGTTACATACAAACAAACAAACAAACATACAAGTGAAGCTAATATAAAGCGTGTAAAAAAGGTATATTGGGTATTACTATATTGTATTTATGTCACCGTAAAATTGTAAATACCGTTAGATTATAATCTATCTTGCGAGATTGTGAACTGCCGAAAGATTGTGAACTGCATAAACCATTTACAATTTAACGCACTATTTTTTGATAGTTTATAATCTGTCCGACTAATTGTGAAGTGGTATGAAGACGGATAGTACCTTGCGCTATTACTAAATAGTCAAGTAACTGCCACTAACTTCGAAATAGCGCTCGCTCTGCTCGCTCGCGGTTGTTCGTAAATCTAATATAACCTAACCAATTCGGTCGGTAAGCAGTATGGTGCAGTTCACAATTTATCGACAGTTTATAATCTCGTGAGATAGATTATAAACTAATGGTGTTCACAATCATACGGTGACATATATATATTTGTGTCCATGGTGTTTCTTGCCCGTTCTTCTCCATAGAGATCTATGTTTTGGAATGGGCAACTAGCTTCTACTTTCCAACTGATCGACTTTTTGACTATTCAAAAGTGCCTGTAAATGGTTTAATTGAAATAAATGCTTTGAGTTTGAGTTTAGTATATTTTAAATTTATTATTTGCACCGACAACATCCCCAGTTTATGTCCAAGCTAATCACTGTCCATTCCAAGGTTGCCCGGAAAAGATCGCGGAAAGCGATAAAGCCGCCCATTGTATATTTTGTATTGTGCCTAGTTTTCATTATAACTTCTAAAGCTATCCTTATAAGATAGAATATGCATTCACGGACTTTTCTGTAGACCTATAAATAAAATATCCCGCTATAAATTGTTTTGTTATACAGGTGTGGCGTAAATAGTGGTCCACCGTTAAGGATTCGAGATATCAGATAATTTACTATAAAAATTTGGTTTTTGTTAAAAATACAACCAAGTAGTTTTAACAAAAACCATATTTTTTTCATTTTTTCATTCGTTACAAAAGGTAGAAAGTTTATAAATAAAAAACCAAAAAATAAATATTTTCGGAACCCTTGGGTAAAAATGCTTAAAATTGTAATATGTTATAGTAAATTATCTGGTATCTTGAATCCTTAACGGTGGACCACTATTTACGCCACACCCTGTATATCAAAGGGATAAGGCAGCGTTTGGGATGAAAGCTCCCAGGCGGCTTTACTTTTTCTGAAATATTCAACAATTATCGTTGTTCGGGCGCCTTCGGCTTTCTTCGTCAGGCGTCGGGTGGCTGCGTGGACGACGGCGCGGGCGGCTACGCGGGTCAAGGAGTGGGGCCAAGGGACCACACACTTCATTAGCGAGAGCAATCGACGACACGCGCGCGCCTTCTATTTCTAATATTGTACAATTCTTTTGGATATATCGTAACAGTTTATACAGTCCACTGCTTTCATTTCTAAGTCCATTTTAAGACCCTTACAATCGTCATATTCCAACCAATTTACACAAAACCTTAACAAATTATACACCTAAACTTTCCTCATGAATAAAGGTATGATTCAGAGCTCCGCAGCACGCAGCAGTGCTTACACTGTGGTGCTGCGCAGCAGTGCTGCGCAGCAGTGCTGCGCAGCAGTGCTGCCTGCTGCGCTGATTCCGAGCAAGGCAGCAGTGTCGTGCTGTTCGTGGTGATGAACTGTTGTGTATTCATTCATATTTGCTTTGAATTGACAAGATGTCGATCTATGACCAACTTTTATTAATGTTGTTGGAAAAGGAAAAAGATGACGATGATATTATATTGTTGTTTTATATCAATAGTAAAAGAAAAGCAACAGATTCGTTTTATAAAAGCAAACTACGGGAAGGATGTTACAAAACGCTGATTAATTTATTGTTAACACATAGTTAATTAATTGTTTCACTTCTGAATCAGAGAAATTCATCTTTTCTTTGCCAATTTACTAGTCAACATTCACGCAGGTACTATCGCTGCGGCGGCAGACGTGTCACTACTGGTCTGTCGCGACGGCGGGGCGACACTGCCGTGCAGCAGTGCTGCCGCTGCATTGCTGCCGCGACATTGCTGCTTAGCTCGGAATGTAATGTCATATAAACTAATAGAGAATGTATGGGGACCAGTAGTGCTGCGGCAGCACTGCTGCGTGCAGCGGTGCTCGGAATCATTTCTTTACTCTGTATATTGGTGAAAACCACATTGCAATCCGTTCAGTATTTTTTGAGTTTATCGCGAACAGACAGACAGACGCGGCGGGTGACTTTTTTTAAACAAACTTAACAATAATGGTGTGGCTACACCTACGAGAAACGCCGTTGATTATCGCGATTTTGGACGTTAACCGTAGGTGTAGCCACAACTTATCGCGATAATTACTGACGACGTTCATAATGTTACGGTTTTTTTTTTGAGGGTGGGAAATCATCAAATAACTTCTCCCGCTCTGGGCGGAGCAGGAGGGCGTGTCAGACTTTTACTGACTAAAACCCACCCGTGTTCCCTCAGTAGCCTGTGTGCCAGGGGCGACGGTATCTCTTTCGAACCACCCGCACCCCTGGCAGGCACCGGCCCTTGCGGACCCCACCAGTCCGGCGTACCAGGACACATGGCACGCCGTGACCACCCCAGGAACCGTGTAGCCCAAGGGCCCCAGACTACCCTGGCACCCTCGTCACCCTTGGTCCACCTGCGACGGGTCAGCGCAGTGGCCCCGCCGCCTACCACTTCTCGGCCACAAGGGATAGGGAGAGCGGCCAACGCTAAACCGACACTCCTCTTCCCCTGCGGCCCCACCGCGTCCGCCATCAAACGGTGGCGGCCCCGTCCAGGCCACGGAAGGGAAAAGCGCTACACAGAAGTACCGGCACTCCTCCTCCGCCGCAGCCTGTAACCCTCAGCCGCGATGCCTCCCATTCGACACCGCGGCCCGCCTCAGTTGCGGTGCACCTCACCGCAACCTACTTTTTGGCCGCTACGTCGTCGGTTTGGAGTTAAAAGCCCTGACGAGCGGCCCCACCTTGGGGTTCCTCTTCGCTTCACCGTGGGAGCGGACCACGGCTGCTGAGCCCCCCCACAACGACAATGCGGGTACCCACTGGGGGGGTCATAATGTTACGGTGACATATGTATACATGCAGAATCCGCTATCCCTCACGCCCGCTATCCCCCCGTGGAACTTCGCGGAACACTTCCGACGTTTGGCTCCCAGACTGGAGCGGGCCGGGGCTGCCTTGAAGCGGCTCTTGCCCAATCTAGGGGGGCCAAACGCCTCCTGCCGGAAGCTCTACGCGGGGGTCGTGCGGTCCAGGGCCCTGTACGGGGCGCCGGTGTGGGCGCCTACATTGAGGCACCAACCAGCCCGGAAGCTGAAGGCGTCCCATAGGGTCATGGCGATCAGGATGATCCGGGGATACCGCACGATCTCAGGTGAGGTTGCGGGCCTCCTTGCCGGATTACCTCACGTCCTACTGTTTTTATTTTGAAAGTTCGAAACGATATTCTCTTTAGTACTAACCAGATTTAATCATTACAGGGGCAACCGTTGCGAAGAAACCAAAACTTGAAACTTTAAAAACAAAAGTAGAAGAAGCAATAACAGCCGAACAAACGAAAAAAGAAAAATCAAGCACGAAAGATATCCGAATAACTCAGATAGGTACGTCCAACCGTGGCACCTATCGTATTCACACTGGTGAAAAACCCTATACATGTAGCATTTGTCAGCGTAGTTTTAGAGAAAAGACTCATTTAACAAAACATATTCGCATACATACTGGCGAAAGACCTTATAAGTGTGACGTATGTCAGCAAAGTTTTAGAGTAAAGAGTAGGTTAAACCAACATTTTCGAATACACACTGGTGAAAAACCTTATAACTGTGATGTATGTAAGCGTAGTTTTAGTGAAAAGAGTAGTTTAACAAAACATATTCGTATACACACTGGCGAAAAACCTTATAAGTGTGATCTTTGTCAGCAAAGTTTTAGTGCAAGGGGTAGTTTAACAAAACATATTCTTATACACACTGGTGAAAAACCCTATAAGTGTTACGAATGTCAGCGTAGTTTTAGAGAAAAGGCTCATTTAACAAAACATATTCGTATACACACTGGTGAAAAACCCTATAAGTGTAACGTATGTCAGCGTAGTTTTAGAGAAAAGGCTCATTTAACAAAACATGCGAATACACACTAGCGAAAACCCCTATAAGTGTCACGTATGTCAGCGTAGTTTTAGAGAAAAGGGTAATTTAATAAACCATATTGTCATACACACTAGTGAAAAACCTTATGAGTTATTACACTTATCCCTCGATAATGCTGAAAAATCATTTTTCAGCGTAGTGTTAGTTTTAAACGTAATTTATCAAGACATTCGAATACACACTATTGAAAAACCTATAAGCGTTGTCAGCTTCGTTTTAGTGATAAGGTTGATCTAAAAAATCGTATTCGTGTTAGAAATGTAAACGAAACGTAATCGTCTTCTGTCACTTTCTTATTATGTTGTCTCTTGCGCTGTCAACTGTCTTTCATACGGTTGCGTATAATAATATCTAAAGTCTTTTTAACTATTTTCAAGATAATTCTGGTCAAAAGACCTATTGTTTAAAATACCTAAATATCGTTTCACAGATTTTTGTAATAACTAATAAACGAAAAACATAAGGGTGAATTAACCGTCGGTTAATTAAAAAGCTACAATAAATAAACCTAAGGTTTATTGAACTAACGGACGCGATTCAACTACTGTTGGTTTTGTGCTTTTGAACCAGAAGAAGACGGTCGACGTCAGGGGCAACCTGTTAGCGTCAGAATGGCTGGTTGTCTATGGCAATCAGCTCTGAAAGTATATTCAAGAATTGCTACACAATTGCTTATATTTGCTATATGTGTTCGATAATTGCTACATATGATACATTCAGAGAAATACGAATATTTTTTTGACCAGCCGTTCTGACGTCAGGATGGATGGTCGCCTCCGTGATCAGCATGAAAAACGCAGAATTTCTAAAAGTATGTAGTATCAATAATTGCTTACTAATTGCTACTTTCACGAATTTAAGTTTGAGCTTCGTACATACATTAGGTAAAAAAATATAGCTTTTATTAAAATTTGTATGAAAGAGCGCCTAATAATTTGGAAAGGCAATGTTTTACTACAGCAGCGTCTTGTTCAAATCGTACAGGCGTTCACAATTATGGGTCACCTACCCCATCTGTTGACGCGGAATCGAATTAGTTAATTGAAATTATTAATGACAAACAAAAAGACAACATATTATGCGTGTAGCTGACAATGGTTTGACCACCATCAGGGTTCATTGGTGGATAAGCCATTGTCAGCTACACAACTTATGCTTAATCAAGCAGTACATACCTACCTACAAAAGCATAAATATGAAACACGGGAAATGTATGAAAGAAAACAATCTTAATACTTCGTTAAATCTTTATATAATATTATTTCTACGTGTACACAAAATCAACAAATTACTATTTTTTAACATATAAAATACAATGAGGGATCATCTTCTTTGGACTTTTTGTTATCTTTGTAGATTGATCATCGTAACAATTCCACTGTAAATTTCGCCTGCAGTGAGCTTTATAGTGACCAATTTGTATTCCAGGTGACGGAGGAATAAATTCTATTATTGACAATAAACGAAATTCAGTGTTGTGCAATAACAGGTGGATCGGTGGATCATCTACTGAAATAAAATCATTTGAATTAAATTCAAATGCAATTAGGTCTCGTAAGGCTATAGTAAACGATTTAATACCATGACAGTTATGTCGACGGCATTGTGTAATTTCTTCACAATTTAATTTTCTTAATAAGTGTATTTGCGGCTTCTTGTAACTCCTTAACAGTTTTATTAACGTCTATATGTAGAACAGGTATTTTCCGCTGAACATTATTGATCGGGCATTCTAATTCTGTGCAATGTTCTCTTTCGTCCGCACTATATATGCAATCAATTAATATGCGTTCAAACACATTATTGACATTACACTCGCAACTAATCTCCACATTAGCCTGTTCAACTTTGTTAAAATATACTTGAGCCATTTCTGATCTAACTTTGTACAATTCTTCTGTATTTTTCTCTGTCATTAGCCTAATAAGTTTACAAAACAAATGTTTGCTGTCCTGTATTGTTCTACTTATACGGTAATCGTCGACGTATGCTATAGCCAAAGCTTGACATATAGAATCCATAGCGCATGTGTTCCTCAAAATATATTTTTTATCACCAATCTGTAATCTGCTTCCGTTAGACAAAAGTACAATAGATTTTAACTTTCTTTTTCTTTTTTTAACGTCTTTTCCTTTTCCTCTCCAGTTTTCAATAAAGGTCGGATTCTCAGCAAAAATCGAATCACCTGTAAACTCTTCGTTTGTTTGTAGCTTTTTTTTCTGAACCAAAGTTTTTGAGACCTTTTTCAGCGTGTTTTTTGAATTATTGACCTCGACCTTTCTTTGGTGAGCTAATTTATTAGCAGCAACTTTTATTTCTCCTTTTAGGAATTCTAAATGTTTGGATATGAATTCGTCTGTCCGCAGTCTATGAGATTTTGTGCTCATTTGTAATAAAAGCCTTTTAATGTTTTTAAAATAGGCCTCTACATTTGAGGAAGATGGTGTGGTGATGTTGGAATCATAAATATTTTTCATTATGTTAGACCATAACGGAAACTGTGTCAGTAAACGCGATAAAGTTCCAATAATAGCGGGAAAATAGTAAAGGTTCTCATGGTCGCCAAAACTCTCAGTATCCAGTGTCACCAATAATTTTTCTGTATCAATTTTGTTTCTAAACCATTTATAAAAATTACTTTCTGTATTTTGTTTTTCTAATTTGATGGGATGTTCCGATACATCTTCAAAAACCGACTTTAGGTCAACTTTAGGCGTATCAAGTAATTTATCATTATCCACAATTTCTATTTCATTGTCCGAAGTCTGAAATTGATCCAGTGACTTTAATCGATTTTTAGCTGTAGCACATCTAGAACGAGTGTTATTTTTGTCTAATCCATCATATTCATTTAAGCAAACTGTAATTATATCTGCCAAAATATCTTTAGCTTTTTCATAAGATTCGCATTTTTTTAACTCTAATAAACATTTAATATAAAAAAAATTTACTCTGCTGTCGACATGTTTAAAACATGACAGATTAAATAATATTTTTACAAAATGACTGGTGTCTATTCTTATGTAACAATCATCACTACTTTTCTCTTGTTCCAGTTTTCTGTACGATTCTTCGACATAATCTTTTGTCGAGTTATGTTTCGTAAATGCTTTCACGCAAGCGCCAATTAGTGCCGATGAATCGTCGACATTGACCTCATCTGGTTTTGGATTGCATTCTTGCCAAGCTTCTAACCATTTATATATTGTCTCCAAAGATTGACTTTCCGACAACATCTGTGTAAGCGGGACGCTACTTTCATTTTCGATTGTCTTCATGACACATACATAAATGAAAATGTGTTTAGTAATTACGACTTTATGTGTTGGACCAAATGGTTTAAAAATACTACCGGTGGCATCCAGACTAAGGATTAACTTGCCAGTTTTCTTAAACAGTTTATAATAATTATCTTGGCAAGGATCCCAATAATACACATAAAAAGGATAAACTGAAATATGCTTAGTGGCTTCTTTATAAGGCGATATTAGTGTCATTAACCATAATGAAAGAATTTGATTTTTATCTAAATATGAACTCTTGTTTACTTCGTGTTTTATTTGACGTAGGCAACCAACTGTCGGCAGATGAGCAGGCTCAGGATCATCGGAATCCATAATTTTATTAGCCATTGTGTTACGGTATGTTATAGCAGCAACATGTTTGAGATCATCAGATATTTCTGTTCGCTTCGTAGGCGATAGTTTTGTTTTTCTAGCAAAAGTATGAACAAAATTTTCATCGTAATTTGCTATAATGCATTTGCATTGAGCAATTTTATTAGAAGGCCAGCTAATTATAACCTTCACTTTAGTCTCACATCGTTTACAAAATCCAACGCACGTTATGTTATTATTCTTATTAATAGAATACTGTTTAAATATCCAATTGTGTGCAATGGGATGAACCTCCCAAATTTTTTCACGCATTAGATGCGCCCACTGATGCTTAGGCAAAAGATTTTTCATTCTAAATACAGTTTCTGCACCCTTATTTAATTTAATGCGTTTACTTATTGGTTGCATTCGTTCCCATTGATACGTGTCAATCATAAAATCGTAACATACTGTTTTTTTACCTTTGTATTTTTTTTTTAATTCATCACTATTCGAAAGAATTTGTTTTGGTTCTTGGTTATCACAAACCTCAAGATCATCAGAGTCACCAAAGAAATAGTCAAAATTTTTCTTTACAGAAAGGAACAGTGCTTGCTTCGTAATTTTATTTGATAAAAAGGCACTTATTTCACTGAATAATGGATCGGTAGATGATGGTAAATGGGATTTATTGGAAAAATACTTTTTGTATTGCAGGAACGCATTTTTTTGATCATTTAGTGGCACAGTAAACTTTCTTCCTCTTTTCATTGTCACCAAACGTAAATCACAAAACACAGACGTAAGCACTAAGTTTCACTATTGTTACATTTTTCTTTTGATGTACTTATCAAAAAAGTCAGAACAGTTTCAACGTTTAACTGATACTAGTAAATATTATGTTATGGAGGGTAGGTACCTACGTTTATTAAATACTCACCAAACGTCATTAAAGTCGAAGTGAACGCCTGCAAGATTTGAACAAGACACCTCTGGTAAAAAGAATTTGTTGCCTTTCTAAATTATTAGGCGCTTTTTCGTACAAATTTTAATACAAGCTATATTTTTTTACCTAATGTATGTACGAAGCTCAAACTTAAATTCGTGAAAGTAGCAATTAGTAAGCAATTATTGATACTACATACTTTTAGAAATTCTGCGTTTTTCATGCTGATCACGGAGGCGACCATCCATCCAGACGTCAGAACGGCTGGTCAGAAAAATATTCGTATTTCTCTGAATGTATCATATGTAGCAATTATCGAACACATATAGCAAATATAAGCAATTGTGTAGCAATTCTTGAATATACTTTCAGAGCTGATTGCCATAGACAACCAGCCATTCTGACGCTAACGGCAACCTGAGGTTCAGTTTGGTTCCTTTAAACCCTGTCGACCTGACATCGACAGTCTTCTTCTGTAATACCTACCTACCTACCTGTAGTAACTACCTACCCACCACTTTAGAAATAAAACGAGCGCGCAGTATTAACAAACTTTAGGCGAGTCGTCCATTAGGTATTTCATACATAGTTGAAATATCCGATATTAAAAAAAAAACATTAGATTATTCGTTCGTTAGTGTAATAAATTTTAGTTTAATCAAAGTAAGTAAGACAGTAGTTCAGTCGACCAATATGTTTTATGGACATTGTGAATCAACCGTAGTTATCTCGATAATATTTAGAATAACTTTAGACATTATAATACGTTACCCTTTCACAATGTGTGTGTTCTGCCAAGATCCAATAAAATCCCTTTTAATTAAATCAATCTTTTATTCTTTCACCAAATCCATCAGGTTATGAGACCAGCTTGCTTCCTTACGACTAATTCAAGTATTATTTTCGAGTTCAGACAGATTGTCATAGTTTTTCCCCAGTTTGCAATTTGTAACCTCAAGCGTGATGACCGACCCCAAGATGACCATTGAAAAACTACGTGGTGTTGACAATTGCGGCATTTGGAAGTTTGTAACAAAGATGTTACTAATACATGAAGAACTCTGGGATGCTGTGGAAGATAAGAAGCCCGCCCAGCATACTTTCCAAGCTGGCAAGGTGCCAGCTTGGAAAGTATGCTGGGCGGGCTCACATCAGACTACGACCCACTCATCATGACTCTGGAAAATTCAACATTGAAACTCACAACAGAGTTTGTGAGATCAAGATTGACTCAGGAACATCAGCGGAGACAGAAACGAGATATTTAGATACGGCACTGGTTGCAAGGAAGCAGTCAAAAGTGTTCCGTATACAAAGAGTCCAACAACATCCTCCCCTTAATCTGCAATCCATGTATGAACACATACATGACATAGAACTAAAACAACTATACACAACATAAACAACTTAAACCACAAATCCTTGAAGTACAGACGCCAGCACATCAAGCTACCCCAAATAGTAAAATTTTCCCAATTGAACATGAACCTTATGCTTACGTAATAAAGTTGAAAATCTATCATAGTTTGACAGATTGGGGTAGCTTGATGTGCTGGCGTCTGTACCTAACAGAAGCTATAAATAACATAGGCACTACGACAGCTAAAGTTATGTCAAGTACTCAAGTTTAATAACATATCAATAAACAAAACGTGAAGTGCACTTTATATGTTTTACTTTTGGCAAACCTTTAGCTAGTCATAATTTCAGCAATCATTTCACTCGTAGGCTTATGTTCTAATTTAACTTTACCATTATCAACTAATTCCCGAATAAAATGATATCTGACGTCGATATGTTTAGTTCAAGTATAATGAACAGGATTTTGAGTTAGTTTCTGAGCGGTCTGGTTATCGTTCTAGAGCAGCACTGGTATATTTTTAATTTAGGTATCAGATTAAGTCATCTCATTTCTTCCCGTGGGTGTCGTAGAAGGCGACTAAGGGACTTACTAGAGAATGGGCAGCAGCGTTCTCTATGCATTTGAACACCATATTGCGATCGCCAACCAGCCTGCCAAGCGTGGCGATTATGGTAAATCTTGGTAAACCTTTTGGAGGAGGCTTATGTCCAGCAGTGGACGTCTTTCGGCTGATATGATGATAATGATGATGATCAGATTAAGTAGAAATAAATAATAGTTTAAAAATCTAAAAAACACGCTTTAAAAACCAAACTAAATTAAAAAAACACGGTTTAAAAACCAAACTAAAAAAGGAGAAAATATTTTAATTCAATTAAAAAGCGTGGGGTGCTTTTTGAGGTATTTTTATAATCAATGAATGTCAAGCACCCCACCCTTTTTAATTGAATTAAATTATTTTCTCCTTTTTTAGTTTGGTTTTTAAAGCGTGTTTTTTAGTTTTTTAAACTGTTATTTATTGCTATCTGTTAAACCCTTAAAAGCAAAATAAAATTATCTATAACTTTATCTTTATCTTTGACATTTGTAATTTAATTGATTTTCTTTGACATTTTTAATTTCGTATTAATGCTCGATTTAGTACTTTTTATTTTGTTGAAATTAATTAAATTAGAATCATTATTATTGTCAAAAAAAATTGCATGCCGAATTTAGTAGGCGGAATAAATGTAGAACTATTGTGTACCTACAGGTATGGTATGTGTTATAAAATCTGTAAAATACCATTTTTTTTTATATTAGCCTACACTGTCCCACTGCTGAGCAAAGGCCTCCCCCAAATCCTTCCAGGCATCCTTTTCCAGGGCCACCTCGATCCAACCCTTGCGATACGCGTCTAGATCGTCTCGCCACGTCTTCTTGGGCTGGCCTCGCCAGCGCCGGCCATCCTCAGGCACCCCTGTGTGGAGATCACAGATATAGATAGACCTAGATAACGCAAGAGCACACACTTCGCGTGCCGTGCTTAAGCTTAAAATGCTTAACGTGGCCACTGTCGCGTCGAGTCCCGCTTGTGGTATATATGTTCCTTGGTCGAGTCTGCATCGGTGCGCCTCGCTAGTTGGACGTCAGCCAAAAGATCAAAAATGCCTAATTGCGCTGTGATAAATGGTAAAAACTGCACAAATGTGAGCAGAAAAAATAAAGTTAACGTTTCTTTCCATCGGTAAGTAATTTTATGATCAATATTATGAGTGTGAGTGTGTTGGTCATCGAAAGCATGCTGTAAATGCGTAATACATTGCGGCTTTTACTTGGAGCGGTTAATGTGACGTTCTGTGTTAACAAATTATGAATATTGCCATTGCCCAGCGGTCACTGTGCATGCGGCTGGCGTGATCCGCCCAGTCCCATTTTAGCCTAACAACGTTTTTGCCTACGTCTAGGATTCCCGTTTTGGAGCGCAGCATGGTGTTTTAAATTCTGTCCGTTCGTTTAACGCCTAAAATGCTGCGCTCCATCGCTCTTTGGCAAACCCCAATGCGGAACTTTTGCGACTCGGTGAGCGACCAGCATATAATCGATGTGCACGCGCTGCCAGGCGCCGGCGGCGGCGGGCCAGGGCGGTCTGAGCACCGTAGGTTAGGATGGGCAGGATACACACATCGATGAGTTTTCGCTTCAGGGAAATCGGTAGATCACCCTTTATTAGCGTCTTCATGGACCAGTAGCTTTTCCAGGTATTTTTAATGCGGCGATCGATTTCCTTTTCTTGCCTGTTATCGAAAGAAACTAACTGGCCCAAGTAGATGTACTCATCGACATACTGTATTTCCTGCCCATCTACCTCGACCCTACGCTTAGTGCTGTTGGTCATGGTTTTAGTTTTAGACCGATTCATCGCGAGTTCAACCTTGACACTTGCCGTGCTTAGGTCTTGAAGTATAATCTGTAGTTCCAGAGCTGTTGGAGCAAAAAGGACTATGTTGTCGGCAAAACGGAGGTTAGTCAACATTTTGCTACCGACTTCAATGACCTTGGTCGTCCATGAGGCTGCTAGTGTTCTAAATATCTCCTCGAGAGTGCTTATGAATAATTTCGGAGAGAGCGGATCACCCTGCTTATCACCCTTTTGTATGCTAAACGACGGTCCCGCAGTATTCAGTTTGATGTTTGCGGTGCTGTTGTGGTATATATTTCTAAGGAGGTATATTTATATATTGCTACTCCAGTTCTTGGTTTTCTAATGACTTGAATATTTCGGAGTGTTTTATACTGTCGAAGGCCTTCGCATAATCTACGAAGGCTAAGTAGAGCGGTTTATTAAATTCCAACTGATCACCTATCAGTTGTTGAGTAGTAAGGGCGATATCCGGCTTGGTCTGGTGGCTGATGTTTATCCAGTTTCACGTCTATGCGAGTATGTATTATATGTGTTACCATAATACAAGTTGTATAATTGTCGATATCACTTTTGTAGCCTTTTTATGCAGAAGGACTATATTTGAATGGCACATTGATTTTGAAACTTTTCCAGATTTTAAAATGGTGTTAACAGGTTCCGCAAGGTAGGGCAATAAAGTGGTAGAGCCGATTTTAAGCGATTCAGTAGTGATACCATCTTCCCCAGGACTTCTATCATAATGCATTGTAGTAAGTGCTTTGTGCACTTCATGACCGTTTATTGGGGGAATGGAATCTGAAGGATTGCATTCAGTACTGAGTGATCGGTATATAATAATCTAGAGAATGTGGTTGCTATTTCCATGATTTTGTCTCAGCTGTAATGTTTTGTGCCGACATTATCTACAAAACAGCTAATCTAACTTTTTCCATTTGTGACTCCTTGTTTTAAAACTCATAAGGCTTTCTGGTTTTGTAATGCTCTTTAAACCAAATGTGTGTTTAGATTTCACAAATGTTTTGTAATGCTCTTTTTAACTTCTTTGTCTATTGTTCTGTACTTACTCTGTTGTTCCTCTTGCTTTATTTGTTCGTTCTTCTATCAAATCAATACAGCTGTCAGCTTGAAAATACCATATTTCAGGCAAATAAATGAATCTATAGCTATCTATGACAATTCACGGGACATTGTTATCGCGCTCACGCCAATTCGGAACGGGGGGCTTAGATGCTGGTGTTAATAAACGATTCCAAAACATTTCTAAGGTAGCATTATCATTTTAATCAGCACCTATTACTAATGTGCAACCGTAGAGAGAGCTTTTTCTCTGTATTCAGTCGCCAAGATCGAGCTCTGTAGGCAATAAGCTATCTTTGGCCATGATATATTGTATAATTCGCAGTCATTAAACAGTAATCTTTAATTATCTTCACACTGGCACCGTCCAAAACAATCATAGATAAAAAAAATAGTAGATTATACAACAAGTGAAAAAAAGGGAATTTAATATATAGAAAAAAAAAACCTAAATTGGGGGGATATTTCAATAAAATTCAATTTAATAGCTATATGGAATAGCTTCATTTATCCAGCCAGTACGTAAGTACTTTCAGCACGTTTTATTTATTTTTGTACTTAATTCGTATAGGTATTCGTACTTGTTCCAAATTGTTTTTATTCACTCAGTGATTAAAAGAGAATTTTTGATTCACTTTTATCGATGAGTAAAATGCCCTTTTTCGAGTGGCAATGGTAACCATAATACACACAAATATAACTATGCAGTCGATGCAGAGAGTACAAAAAATATTTAAAAAAATCTCGTTGTTTTATTTGTAAAGTAAGAAAAAACTGACGGAATTCATTTGGGGTATTTTTTAAATTAATATTAATTCTGGGGTAAATGGCGACTAAGCTTAGGGTAAACTGAAAACCAAACCTGTTAACACTGAGTACACTGACTCAAACATAGAATAACATACGACTCAAACCACAGAACATATATACTCTTGACTCAAACTGACATGACAGTCTATTGAACTCAATTGAAAACGGTGAACAATCAAAGAAAAATAGAACGAAAGAGATAGATTATATTTTAGAGGTAAGAGTTTTTCTATGTAATTAATGAAAAGTTGAAGATGAAGAGTTCATTTACTGAAATTTAATAACTGCGAAGTGGTAATTACCGTTACATAAACGTGTCCATCAAAAAAGCATTATAAGATAAAAGACTACGTTGAAGACAGGGAAGTTTGGCAATAATTCCTTCTGCACATGTGGCTTCCCTAGTACCTAACTCATTAACAGCTTATCTATGTGAAAGTCTATTAACTGCTCCCAAATTACAATGTAAATTTTTATTCTCTATATTTTTTACAATGTCTGACATATTCTCGTCATTATTTGACATTATAGGTACATCAATTCTATTATCGATTATAGTGATTGTCGTGTAAATCATGTAATCAATGTCACCTGGTTTAAATAGATTAATTTTATTTATGTAGAGTCTTTTACATATTGTGAATGAGAGAATGTTATAGGCCTTACAGACTGTAGATTTGTAGACGATTTTCTGTTCTTTATTTGAAAACATTGTAAAAGCCATTTATTTTTAAAAGAGTAAATGTGGAGTTTATTGCCGGCTCTCCTCCATAGGAAGCGACAAATTGGAACTGTGCAGCTAGCTTCTGACATTTCATAAGTGCCCATGCAGGTTTATGTGGAATAAAATATTTTGATTTTTGAACTCACAAACTCATCTGATTAAACTGTCCATAGAGTCCATGTAAATTGGCAATGGAGTTTCTTGCCCGTTCTTCTCCATAGAGACGTTTTGGAATGGGCAACTAGCTTCAACTTTCCAACTGGTAGACTTTTTGACAGTTCAAAAGTGCTTGTAAATGGTTTAATTGAAATAAATGCTTTGAGTTTGAGTTTGAAACCGGTCAACTACCACACAATTCATTATCTATTGTAATGGCCCCTATAGCGGGCCACGCTGTATTTTTTATTTATTTAACAGGTACAGTAGTACCTGTTAAATAAATAAAAAATACAGTGTTATCCCTAAAGTATTATTTTCTGATGATAGTACTGGATTATTATAGTCACATAAATGTGTATTTTTACATATAAGTACCTAATGGTGTTAGGGGATTATTGAACTAAACTGTAGTTTGATCTGTAGTAATAATTACTTTGTAAATATATATTGAATTCAATTTAGTCTAGTGTGAACTAGCTTCCAATTTCCTAATTAGGATGTTCCTAATTAGATTTCCTACAAATTGAATAGTGTAATAAGCTCAATAAGGTGCGGTAAAGCGGTATCGGGCAGGCTATAATTTTTTTTTGTCCTTTCAGCTCTACTACCTAAAAGATGGAGAAACTGCAGATGTGTAGAATATGTTTAGTGGAAAATGTAAGGATGTACTTAGTGGTAAACAGGACCATATTTGAACTTTACAAGAGACTGACAAATATTTCAGTAAGTTCATTATATTATACATTATCTAATAGGTTTTTTTAAATGTTATTAATTCTTAATGTCCAGTGGGCTGGAATGACAACCTAAGGCCGCCATGGCTCACGCACAATGGTCCACTTGAAGGACTAAGTGCGGAAACCAAACCCCTTAACATAGAACATGTCCAGTGGGCTTAAAACCGGGTAATTACCAAAGTAATATCTTATACAGGGTTATTTGTAAAACACCGGTAACCTCTCAGGACTATATTACTAACATCATAAACAACAACTTTTGTTCTACGACTTTTTACAAAACATAATACATTTACCAAAAACAAACCTTAAATATTTCGTTGTCCTATGTAACACATTTCAACTCTGTATTTTGCTGTACCTACATACATTGCCGCGCACTGTCCTCGTAGTTGGGTTAGTAACTCGCTACGCTACGGTTCCCGCCTTTTTACGCAAAAGCCAAATTATACCTACAATCGAACATTTGACATGGAAACAACCTTGATATTTCACGGTACCTATGCACTAAACACCGTAATGAAAACAAACTAACAATGCCATCTCTCATTTTCTGTAAAGTTACAACGGTATAGCACTTGATAAAAGTATTTGTTCGTAGATGAACTGAATCCACTCTCCCTTCATACTTAACCAGGCTTAGGACTGGCTACATTAAAGAATAAAATAAAATTAAATCACATGTAGGTACTTAAATTATCTACCTACGTAATGTGACGAAAGTTACGTTAACCGGTTCAGGTGCGGCGATATTGTTTATTAAGGACGCGTTTACAAATCTGACGTAAATAAGCTGTTTTTCGGTACATTTTGCGAACAAACGAAAACAAATAAAACATGGTAATTATTGTTATTCGCGGGAATGTCACATCAGGATACCGCGGCCCTGGAACGCAAAGGGCAAATGAAGGAACAGGGTGAATGTTTAGTAAGTAAAACTCTGACAGTCCCTTTCGCCCCAGCTAGGGCAAAAAAAAGGGTGCAATTGAACTCTTTGGCATAATTTTAAACTTAGGCACTACTTACGATACTAATTGCATTACGCAAGTCAAAATTATTTATGAAATTATTAAGTCATACAAAGTATCAAATAGTTGCGTCATTGAGCATGAACTCTTTGACCCCGCCCGATTCACATGACAGGTAAGTTGCTAACGATTTGATTCTAATCAATTCCAACTTGCCATTCATACTTACCGCCCTCGCACGAGGTTGATATTCTTATTTTTGCGAGTGAAGGAGCAGGACAAAGATTGTTCGGGACGGCCGCACAGTGGGCTGAAACGGGCCGGTAAAGGACTTAGCATTAAAAAAAAAGTTTCTTTTTCTGATATTTTAAATATTGTGTTGGATTTATCTATCGATTATAAGTAATTATTTCTACGAGGGTCGTTCAGATAACTTAGTATTTTCGGAGTTATAAATATCCACAGTAATTTTTGTATGAAGCAAAAGAAAAAAATGTGAAAATCTCGAAATTCTCAAATTTTCTCAAAGAATTTACTCTACGTACCTATGCATAGTACGTATATTTGTCCTATTTTAGCGCCTATTCTCGGGTTGCGATTTTCTGCGATTTGGTAGCAATTTCAAATTTTGTTCTCTATTCCACACCACCATAGAGGTTAAGAACTAGGCGCGTTTTTTTTTTATGTAGTGGTCTCCCCTTTAGGCCTAATCCACTAAGGACTAATAAAATAAATAAATAAATAAGTAAAAATCACAATCACTACTGGCCACTGCACTGTTTTAATCACTGTCAAGGGATCCACATTAACGAATGCAAAATTTTCGTATTCGTCATCGTTTCCGCTTGTTCAATTACTAATAAACTTTGTGCTTCTACTGACAAAGTTTTATGTTTTCTGCGAAGTTTGTGACGTTTCGCTGAGATGAGTGGATCAGAGCTGGTCAATAAATTATTTAAAATGTCTTCATTTGTAGTTTTTCTACTGCATTTCCTGGAATGGTGTTGGCGGTACCTACAAAAGTCTTTATTTCTAGCTTCAGCAGCTTCTTCAGATAGCTGTCCAATTAGTATTAGACCAAAACTTTCAATAATAGCTGCACCATGCATAAGAACTTTATGAACACTTGAAGGCATATAATACTAACTATATAATTCCAAATACAGTTGCATGGTCACTTGAGCATATTCGTGAAATTTCGCTGTGTCAATGTGGTAACCTGATGAAATTGCCTCTAAAATGATTGCAAATCGCCTTATTAATTCTTCACTAACACCAGTTATCTCAGCAGTCATGTTTGGATTTGCAAAAAATCTTCTAGCAGTATTTCCGTCATTCGTGGAGCCGTGCCCTTGTTTAACAACATCAATCAGAAGTCCCATTCTATTTTTAAAAGCGTCTTGTATGTCTTTCTTTCTTCTTTCCATGATGCACTTGTTGTCTCCCTTACTGTCCATGTCCGTATCGTTAATCTGTAGGCTATATGCAGAATGCATTCCATCATTCGTATCCAGGTATGCAATGATGACAATCCGTATTTACAGAGATCTGGATCAGTCGGTTTTGATGCAATTAAGGGCAAATTATTCATCTCTGTTGGAGTGGCTTTACAAATGTCGCATCTCTGAGATGAAGTATCACATAAAATTGATGTTGCTTTTCCGTCTATCATAGTCATTAATAAAGAGTGTGAAATTTTTATTTCTCCAACTTCTGTTTTCACTAAATTTACAATCTCTTCCTCAATAGCACTTTTTTCCCGCAATATCGTTATTTTATTTTCTTTCACAAATTTGAAAAAGATTGGACGACACCAGTAAGATGAATTTGGTGAATCGTTTTGCCAGATAACTTGTTCGCCGCACACTAATTTTATTGGCACTAAACTACCCATAAATATGCTTGAATCGTCAAGTTGACTTTCTTGTTCATCGTCTGTTTGCATTTTTTGTTTGTAATTGGCTTGATTAGAAGCACCGTCAAATCCCCACTTACTGATTAGTGTAAATTCTTTACAACCACTATCTATGACGAGTGACGTCATTATTCTTGTTGTCGTTATATCCAATAGAGCTTGTAACTTTATGAGGTTTCTGTCACTGTAATAGCATCTTTTGGTGGATAGCATTTCTGTTTCGCATGTTGCACTTGATAATAAGATGGAAATATATTACTGTCTTTTTCGTTAACACTTTTTCTTAAAGTATTGTATTGCCACTTGGTCCGCTTAAGTGATAAAAATAACCCTAAAGCCTCATCCGGAGAAAACACAGGTTTTGTTTCTTTAACAGATATGCACTTTTTAACTTTTTTTACATCTTGGGGATTCTTTAGTAAATGTTCTAGTATTTTAGCAACCACCTCATTCCCATCCGCTTTCAACTGCTCAAAATATGCATATTTTATTTCGTCCGAAGATAAATGAAAGTTTTCTGCACGTCTTTTTTCTGTTTAGGCGCTAATTCACAAAAAGGTTTTCTTGGGCATTGTTCGGTGGAGACACCGACAGAAACTTTTGATGGTGATACATACTGAGTTGATGTACTCGGTGCTGGTTGATCTTCATTACTGCCTATTAAACACTTAATAAAGTCTGGCCATATTATGTTTTCTTGTAACCATTCACTATTTTTAGTTCTGAATATATTTTCTTTACGATAAGCGTTTTCCCATCTTCTATTTAAATTATAACAAAATTTTGCACAAAACAACTTTAAGGTCTTTTCGTGATCATCACTTAATTCGACTAAAAATTTAGACCTTATCTCACTACACAAACTGTCATTATTTTTATTACTGCCACTGTTTTTTAAAATAACGAAAAGATCAAGGGTTGTCACTAAATCAAACATTTTCACAAATACAAAATAACAAATAAGTAAGTAATGAATGTGTGGGGGTAGTGCGTCTATTATGGTGGGTAATAGAACACTGAAGTACGTTTGAATGCAACCGAACATTCCGTAGATACCCTATCGTTGCACCAATCACGTTACGACACGTCATAACTTGTTGTTGCGCTCGCGCACTCTTATCCCTTGATTCCCGGAAATAAGTCTCAAAACAAATTACGTCATACCTACCTATGGTGGTGGAAAATGTCGAGCATCGTTTTTTTTTAAAGAACTAAGTAGGTATTGAGGTTTTCAGGCCGTTTAGTATACATTATTTTCAATTTCAATTTAATTGGAATAAATTGCTTAACTAAAATAACATGACTCTTCATACAAATTTGATATGGTTAAATCTCCGAAAGTACTCGTTAAATTAAAAAAGTCAAAGAATAAAAACGTTTTAAATTTATGCCTAGATACCAAAAAAATACATTTGATCTCTTAAGACCCAACCTTGTAATCCCAGCCCACTGTGGGCCGGCGGCGTCGTCCCTTTGAGCCTATTGTTATTGCTACTTGAAAGAAACTGCCGCACTCGTGCCGGCCAACCGCAATGACTAGTTATAATTAACTCAACATTAACAATGACTAGTTAAATAATATTATTTGATATGTTTGTTTACATTTCGTTCCGCGTTGCAATATCCCAGGGAAGCAGACATAATCATCTCAAAATGGAAGTAAAAATAATAACAAAAATTGGTATTACAAATAGCCTAAGAAAAAAATAAGTTCCCGTTTAATTTTTTCTCATATTTTGCCATAAGACATGAACCTTAATGGGTGGTATTAAGGTTTATTTTATTTGGTCACTGTCTAGATTTATTGCACAGAAAATGTTTTGTGAAATGTTAGTCTGCGCGTCAAAGTTTATTTCCTCCTTATTCCCGCACAGGTATCCGTGCGTATGTTTATGTTAGAGCCGTTTCAATGTAGATTTGCGATTCGATACCTATCATATTTTGGAAACGCGTCCCTAAAATAACTTATTGTAAACATATTTGGTGCGGATAACAATGTCGGCACAAAACTAGGTACAATACCTCTTTTTAATTTTTAATGCAGGCGTATTTAAAAAGTGGAATCAGCATATTTACAACAATTGAATGAATAAGTATTAAAATCAGTATTTACAAATTATTGCCTCTCAAGTTCAAGTCTCGTGGAGGTCGGTGAGTATCGCGCACATAGCGTTCAAAATAATCACATTCACAACCAACACAAAGTCCACACCTAAAAAGTAACTGTTCATTCACTCGCGAAAGCTAGCATTCGCACCATTTCCGTGTACTCAACATTGGAATATTGATACGCCATCATGTAAAGATAATTACGTATACGTCTGCACTGCCGAATTTCACTACAAGGACCCGTAATGACGCGACGCAAGCGCATCAAAGCAAACGAACGACTGAAGGCCGCCCGTAAATAGGTCAAGTTCAAGCGCCCCCGCCGCCCCCTGCCTCGCTCCCCTCGCTATTGTCGGTACTACCTATCGCTTTCTTTTGATTCGCATAGACTTCGTAACATTTAGAGCGTTGAATTTAAATATTTTTATTTTTGTGTGTAAATCTGATGAATTTTTAAAAGTCATAGAACAAAAGTTGTTGATTATGATGTTAGTAACGTAGTCCTGAGAGGTTACCGGTGTTTTACAAATAACCCTGTATATAAAATTCTCGTGTCGCAATGTTAGTTACCTTACTCCTCCGAAACGGCTTAACCGATTTTGATAAAATCTCGTGTGCTTATCGGGTAGGTCTGAGAATCAGCCAACATCTATTTTTCATACCCCTAAATGTTAAGGTTGCTCCATCCCAATTTTTTTTTATAATGCGAACTCAATATTCATAGTTAAGACAGGACAATGTCTGTCGGGTCAGCTAGTCATAATATAAAATATATAGTAAAAGAGATGTTTTTTTGCAGTTTGTAACTGATGATAAAAGACCGAATCTCGTTTGTTACTTCTGCTACGCTAAACTGAAGGCAACCTACCAATTAATAACACAATGCCTGGTAGCTGATGAGCTGTTCACGCGGCTTTTGATTAGGGATTATGAGGTGAGGTATTCTGTTTTGGTTCAAACAATCAGTCCTGGAGCTATGGGGAGATATGATGTATCAGCCGTTCAGAAGCAGTAGCAGCAGGCTACTTAATGCATTAGGAACTTGGTGGTTCTGTCGATTGTATAGCACTAGAATACTACTTGGATATTTAGTGTATGACGTCGTGTAATTGTGTAGGTATGGTAAATAAAAATTTGTGCATCCAGCCATTGAGGAGCTATTCAACAAAAACTGATTCCGCTGGGACTACGTCATCCCAGCGGCACTTTTTTAAAAAAATGGACGTACAAGAAAAAAAAATCATTCAATAATTAGTGTGTAACGAGAGGTAACTGTGTATGTTTAAATGAAATTTGTGTGTCAATACACTGCGGAGATAATCAAGTTGCCGCTGCGCTGACGTTTGGCTATTTGGTGAAAACCATATAAAACAGTTTAGTGTACAGTTGTAATTTTTTACACACGTTGCTTTGAATTTGTGTATAAAGTGTGTGAAAACAGAATTTGGAAAAAATATACCGTTCAGAAGATATACACGTAAAAGTAAAATAAGGTTATTAGGTCCAAGTACTTAAAATAGGAAGTCTAGAGCCTAACTTATAACGTTTATTTGTTTCTTGTAAGGGTCTACAATGTCTTGCCAAGTTTCATTTATGTGCTCTTTGTAATTAATGAGCAATGGCATAATTTATACGACTGGACCACTATATTGTATGACATCCGATTGTAGGATTTTTTTATGGAAAAGAAGAATAAAAAATATGCAGATATTTAGTGTATTAATGCAACTATTCGCACGTAAAATTTCAGCTCATTACACTAAATAATTAAAGAGATATAATAAAAATACCAGAACGACCGCAATACGTGGATAAACCGACCAAGTTTGAGATGGTACGAAAAAGCGGCCGTGCAGTATATAGAGCTAACGTTCTAAAATTTCCAGTATATTATCGTTATTGTGTTTGATAGTTTCGTACAGGTGTGTACACAATAGTTTAGCAGAAAATAAAACAAACTACATTAACTTTGCACTATCAAAAGTATTTACAAGTAATGACTAATTAAAATTAAAATAAAACAACATTAGAGAAAGTAATAACATTGATAGAAGAATCAGTTCTTTTATTAAATATAAAAACAAATATATTGCCTACTGTAAAAGCCATAGGTGCCTTAGTAGGTAAGTAAATCTTAGGTTTTACTAGTAAATTTTCGGGAGTTGGTCTTCTCGGTCGAGGTTTTACAGCAACAAATATATCATACAATCGCAGATCAGTAATAATTGACTCAAGTGTGAAAGTAGATTTATACCGTTCGACGCGACGTTTGAAATGACTACTGGAGTTAATGTTGTTTTTGATTCGTCATAGACCTCGTCAATCGCTTTCGATCAGGCGTGATCGAGGTCAAGAGCAGGCCCATTTAGTAATAAAAAATAATGTTTTTTTTTAACTAATTATTATTAAAAATAATAATAATTAGTAATTATTATTATTATTAATTATTATTTAATGGAATTGTACCCTGTAACATCAAAATATTTGTACGCTGGAAGCAGCAGAATATTAAGGACATAATAATTATCTACTGTTACAATTTTTTGTAATATTCTGACAAATAAATGCATTTGTTAATACAGATGTAATTATTATTGTAATCATTTCGTAAGTTTAGGAAAAAAACAAGTGACTAACTAGTTTAATCACGAAAGTTATTAGTTACTTGTACAAGAATTGTGTGCCCACCTGTACCAATTCAATAAGGGTACAACACTGGAAATTTTAGAACGTTAGCTCTATATACTGCACGGCCGCTTTTTCGTACCATCTCAAACTTGGTCAGTTTATCCACGTATTGCGGTCGTTCTGGTATTTTTATTATATCTCTTTAATTATTTAGTGTAATGAGCTGAAATTTTACGTGCGAATAGTTGCATTAATACACTAAATATCTGCATATTTTTTATTCTTCTTTTCCATAAAAAATCCTACAATCGGATGTCATACAATATAGTGGTCCAGTCGTATAAATTATGCCATTGCTCATTAATTACAAAGAGCACATAAATGAAACTTGGCAAGACATTGTAGACCCTTACAAGAAACAAATAAACGTTATAAGTTAGGCTCTAGACTTCCTATTTTAAGTACTTGGACCTAATAACCTTATTTTACTTTTACGTGTATATCCTCTGAACGGTATATTTTTTCCAAATTCTGTTTTCACACACTTTATACACAAATTCAAAGCAACGTGTGTAAAAAATTACAACTGTACACTAAACTGTTTTATATGGTTTTCATCAAATAGCCAAACGTCAGCGCAGCGGCAACTTGATTATCTCCGCAGTCTATTGACACACAAATTTCATTTAAACATACACATTTACCTCTCGTTACACACTAATTATTGAATGATTTTTTTTTCTTGTACGTCCATTTTTTTTAAAAAGTGCCGCTGGGATGACGTAGTCCCAGCGGAATTAGTTTTTGTTGAATAGCTCCTCAATGGCTGGATGCACAAATTTTTATTTACCATACACAATTACACGACGTCATACACTAAATATCTGCTAAACTGAAATTACGAAATTCGACACTTTTCCGCTGGGACTACGCACACACCAACAAGCGGTGCCGAAGTACCAGCTTTTATACAGTAGAACTCGAATTGATTGATTTTTGTTTATTATAAATTATATGAACTGCATAGCTATTCGATACGCTTCCATACCGAATCGAGCATTAATCAATGTTATCATAGGAGTACCTATAATTGCTGTTCACAAATCCAGAACTAGACCTTTTTTGTCAATTTAAATCAAATATAAAACCACGATTGTACCACCAGCTGTTTGCTGACAGGAGCAAGGCGAATCCGGCTATCGCAATGTGTCATTTTCAATACGATAGCCTGTCAAATGCTTGTGAATAACTAGGCCAGTCTGTTTCTGTAATTGTTTCTAATAGTTTAGTTAGCTTATTAACGTTTTCTATCCCTTACAAGATGATTAGAGGAATAAGGTGTGCTTACTCTCTTTTTTGGTTCACGCACCTCTTCAGTTAAGTCATTGGACAAACCACTGTATCTGTTGCTTGTTAGCAATATTTCCGGGGATGAGGTTCTTAAGATAACATAGATTTATTTATTTGTCTAAACATTGTATATGTTACCGGCCAAACCCGATTTCAGGCCAAACTAGTTTGTCCTAGGCCAAACTGGTTTATTAAGCCGGGGCACGCCGATTAAATGGGTTAGGTTAGGTTAGAACTGTGACCAAAAGCGCGCGAGCCGAGCGAGCGAAGCGAGCGGAGCCGTGGCAGCGGCCGGCGAGCGTTACTTCCAAAGGCTGTTAACGAAATGGCTAATTAAGCTAGTTGGCTGCGACATATCACGCGTAGGATAAGTCTGTTTGGCCTAGGACAAACTAGTTTGGCCTGAAATTGGGTTTGGCCGGTAACATATACATACAAGAGCATGCAAGATATTAGGTTCTCTGCTCCATCCTTACCTTCCTTTTACTTGGTTTTTGAAGTTTACTAGCAGTAATGGGTTGATCTGTTTTTGGTGTGCTCCCAATAGAATAGAATCATTTCTTTGTCTGTTTAAAAATAGGCTGGGGTGGAACTGGTGGAAGGCCTGCTGAATAAATTTGCGAGCGAGCATGGTTGCTCACTTCTGTGGAGTCTTCGGTAGCCAATTTAAAACCCTCTGGCCCGGATACCAGAGGGCGCCGGGGGCTAGCCGGATCGCATGAAAAAGCATCTTAGTATTCGACAATTTCATAAGTTATTTGGGTTGAGAGAAATACAGCTGGCACTTTACCAAAGTACCAGTGTCACACTTTTAGGGAGATTTAGTTCCTCAAGGTTTGTGAGCTCCCTTAAAACAAGATACTTGACTGCTGCCTGTGGTTCGGCATTATTGTTGTTACCCAGGGGGTACATAGGGAGTAAGGGAGGGTCGTTGGAAAAGATGGACGGAGCAACTTCACCCCCCAAACGGAGGTATACTTCATTAACATTAATTCTCATAATTTCTAATAATGTGAAAGTGATTCTTTTCAAGCTCATTCCTATTGTATTTGTATTTCACGCCGACCGAACTACTGAGTAATGAATGTTAAAATGTACGCTTTTGTCAAATGCATGCAAATGTATGTGGCAGTTTGGTCCGCTCTCACGTCAGCACGAGCTGTGGCGAGGAAGCATGGCCGACTCATCAGGGTGCGTTGGACCTACTTAAGTATCCTCATTTGTGACGGCTCTCTTGAGTGTCTATAGTACAAAAGTTTTTGCTCCCGAGACTGCGGAGAGTAATGTGTTTGTCAGCCTATGTATGTATGTTCGTTTGTGGCACTCTAGAGATCAAACGCTTCCGCCGATTTTAATGATTCATATGTCAATCGATTTGACGTAGGAATCGATACAATTTTCTTGTCTTAAAGTTCACTTTGACGCAGTCGGGTATTTTTTTATTTTTTTTTACTACTAAATGGGCCAGCTCTTGACCTCGATCACGCCTGATGTGATGGAAAGCGATTGAAGAGGTCTATGATGGATGAAGAGTGCCCAGAAAATGCCTGTTCACTCTTGTTACACGCTTTATATTAGCTTCACTTGTATGTCAGTATGTCAGTATGTAACTCTCCTTGGGTAATTTGCGCGCCTGCGGCCTTCCTTGGTTCTGGTAGCCGTTGCTCAGGCTCCCTCTCCGAAATCGAACTCTGATTCCCCGTATTTATAATATTTATAAATAATTATTTTATTCTCACTAATAAATAATTTACACGCTTTATATTAGCTCGGGTTGTATGTATGTATGTATGTAACGGAATCTTTGAGCGCGATTTTGACCCACTTTAAACGGTCAGATTTCATTGAAACTTTGTAAACTTGTCGAGGACCGATGACAATTTACTAATTTAAAAAAAAAATGGGAAAAAACACGTTTTGTAGTTAGCAGAACTAAAAAATAGAAAATAAATAATAGTTTAAAAAACTAAAAAACACGCTTTAAAAACCAAACTAAAAAAGGAGAAAATAATTTAATTCAATTAAAAGCGTGGGGTGCTTGACATTAATTGATTATAAAAATACCTCAAAAAGCACCCCACGCTTTTTAATTGAATTAAATTATTTTCTCCTTTTTTAGTTTGGTTTTTAAAGCGTGTTTTTTAGTTTTTTAAACTATTATTTATTTTTATGTCTATAATCTTCTTTTTACAGCGAAATCCTTCAATAAGTCATGACCAGCTAATAATATGCGGCGGGCTAGTAATATGCGAAACAGAGATCACAAGTAATGTTGTTGAAACAGTAAGCATTACAAAGAAAGAAGAAATACCAGCTGTCAGTGAGATAGTAGATGATGATAAGCAGCCAGAGGAGGAACATCTAAGTGATGGTATGTATTTGGGAACATAAAATAATAATGATCAATCAATAATATTGTTCAAATAAAAGACAAAAGTAGTTCAAATGACCACCACAACCTCTGGAACTTAAAGTCTACTAAATAAAAATATTATTTTATTAAGACACCAATTAAAATAAATTGTCTGTAAAGTAAAATACCAGCCATACAGAGAAAGCACGAGCATGGATCACCACGCTTGCTCAAGATGCGTTTTTTTTTTTTTTTGTAGGGCATCTCGCAGTTGGCCTTGAGAGGCCGTGACTGCTCAACCGGTCATTCCTGGGGCTGCCATTAAGAAACTAATCTTAACGCCTCCAGCCAGGGCTTACAAACTAAATTTTACATACTAAGCGACTGCACGCTGAGGGCACCCCCTGTGGGGTACGGACCTCGGCTCAGGGCGTCACTGATAGGGGGACAGCTATCTCTATTGGGGACAGGCTGGATCAAATTGGCATTATTATTATTAGGTGGGGAATTTAAAGCTACTGGCTCAGCTGCGGCGCGGGCTGGCGCTTCAACGAGCAAGGGTCGGTCGGGGGTCTCGACGTTAGGCGCCGATACTACTAGGGGTCAAGATGGGTTGACGATTTCAGAGTTATATTACTACGAGTATAAGCCCAGTTCAATGATGGAAACCCGTTCGGTCTAATCGAATTTCCAAGAATGCCGTTCGGACTACGCAATGCAGGTCAAACCTTTGTTAGATTCCTGAACACAGTCTTAGCGGGACTCGACTTTATCTTCGTATAAATAGACGATATATTAGTGACGACATCATCAATCAGCGAACACCGACGTCATTTACAAGAAGTGTTCAAACGGTTAGACGAATTTGGCATCACAATAAATCGAGCCAAATACGTACTTTGCAAATCGCAAATAGAATTCCTCGGATATCAGAAGGTCAATTCTCGTAATTAAAAACGTTCAAAATCTAGTCGCAGTGTCATCTCGGCGACAAGCAAATGTCAAAAACTTGTCAAAAATGTATGGAAACTCGAGGGATTTTTGACAGATTGACACTGAGATCAGATTGTGAACGTTCTTAAAATTACGAGAATTGCCCCTCAGATCACAAAAGACGGTATCAAACCATTACCGGATAAGGTCGAAGCAATCACCAAATACCCAATACCAAAAACTGTGCAAGAGTTAAGAAGATTTTAAGGCATGATTATTTTTACCGGAATAACATACCACAAGCAGCCCAATATCAAGCTCAACTGAACAAATACCATTATATAATTTATTTGAATAAGAATAAAAAAATTAAACTAACTAAACAAGTAAAAACTAAAGAACACTTAGGCGTCGAAGTATTTGTCCGCATCGCTGTCATCAGGAAACGTGCCCAGAACACTGGCAGCATTGCCACGTTGAATGGCTAATTCTTTGGCCAAAGAAAGAATCCCAGGCTGATTCCCGGCCACCGTAGGCACGGGCTTACGGACGGCGAGTAATGGGTAGCTCGCTGTCCGATAAGGACCGAGCCCGGGTCGACGGCGCGTTGTGTTCCACGCGCGCCTCAAAGAGAGCTCCAACTGGTGGGATCCGCAAAGGCCGCTGCCTGCCAGGAGTGCGGGTTGTTCGAAAGAGATACCGCGGCCCCCGGCACACAGTTAACGGACGGAACACGGGTGGGTTTTAGTCAGTAAAAGTCTGACACGCCCTCCTGCTCCACCCAGAGCGGGAGAAGTTATTTGATGACTTCCCTCCCAAAAAAAAAGTATGTTCATAATGTTACGGTGACATATACCCAAAATCTCGTAATTCAGATAATTTATGTAAACAAACAGACGTCAAGAAATGTCATTGTCAGAATGACAGGATATATCGGAGTATAAATTGGGGGATTAAGATATGATCTTTATGTAGTGAGCTAGTTTTCGAACAGACCATATCCATGTTACTAGAGTTTTGTTCTTCATGCCTTAAAATTAAGTCTAATAATCAATATCACCTGAAATTCCTCCTTTTCAGTTGTAATGTTAATCATTCAATCCGCTTTACTCTGATACGCGTGCATGTCAATCTTTTTCCAACATTGTAGTTACCAGATTTATAATTACAGGGGCGACCGTTGCGCAGGAACTAAACCAAGATCAAAACCAGAAACGAAGAAAAAAACCAGAAGATGCAACTACAGCCAGACCAACGGATAAGGACAAATCAGACTCCACAGTTATCTGGAGAACTCCAAAAGGTACGTCAAAACCTAGCATTACTATACGAATTGAAAATTGGTACTCGTTTACTATGTTTCATTAGAAAAGGCACGGCTGTCTAAGCATTGATTAAATATGCCTGTTAGGACAAGGGCAATTTTGTAAATGATATTGTTACAAGCTGTAGTTCGAGAAGATTGGCCAGCGGTTAAGAAAAATACTCAGCTGTGGACTAATATTTCATAAAGACGCTGATCAGCATTGCGTTTAACAGTTTAGTACAATATCAAATAAAAATAAGAAAAATTAATTAGGGCCGTAAGATAAATCGTAGTTTAAAACACGGAAGAGTTTAATCTCTGGGCATCGATTATTTCATAAGATCAATGGTAGTTGATCGATTATTTATTGGCCGCTTAAACCATTCATTAGATTAAACTAAACCAAAGGGACCGTTAAACTGCTTTGTATGGATTAAACTGACCGTAAACCTACCAGATGGCATAATTTGGCGTGACGAACTATCAAAATATCGACAAAAAATGTCTGCTTCAAACATTTCTAGGTATGTATCTAACATTATAGGTTTGTTTTGTATGTTTATTTTTAAATTCAAAATGATGTCGAGTGATTCGGTTTCGAAAATCTAAAACCTAAATATACGATTTGAACGATATAAATGGTTAGTATAGTAGACCTTAAGTCGTATAGATACAATCATTGGAATCAACGGGATCATATGAATTTAAAGTCGTTTTCGTGTCGTCCAAAGCTACATTAAGAACATTTTTAAGCGAAAATTAAATCACGGTGGAAAACACGAATAACAATAAAACGTTTACAGACTCAAAGACGTCAAATGACAATGTAAAGGCGGAGTGGCAAAATAAAGTCCTCCAGACTGAATTTCGGCCATGGCTAACAATTTGAGCGGACACTAGCCTTTGACGCAGAAGAGATTATAGTGCACAAGAGTGTACGCAGACACAGGTGCGATCTTTCGTCGACGAGTTACTTTTTTTCTGGCCGACGCTTTAATATTTGGGTTCAAAATGTTCGAAACTTGAATGACGTCCTTTCATGATTCTAGGTCAATGGGAAGTACCCCGTAAGTTTTGATTTACTTGCAATGGAACAAAATAAACGACATAAATGATCATACTTTTACATTACGTTGTACTTAGAAGCTTGGTTTTAGCATTTTTTTTTAATTCTACATTTCCATGTGGTCCAGAAAAAGGGTTCTGATAAACGGACGGAAAAAGTACTGATCCTATATGGATTTCGTATTTTCCTTCTGAGGTACCAAAAGTTATTGAAATTCCTACCAAAAAATACCCATAAAAGTGGAGATAGATAGGCAACGTTTTAAGAGGCATTCAAGACAAGTGGAGTGAAGTTGTGACAGAATGGTACCACAGAGATGGCAAAAAGGACAGTGTAAGTAATAATATAAAAGATGGGAAGATCAATTTCAGTCCACAGCGGGTCCAAATGTGCGAAGAATTGCGAGCGACAGGACTCAGTGGAAGTTGTAAGAGGGGGCCTGTGCCAAAAGTCCCACTGAACTGATTCTGTAATGTTCTGAAAATCCCGAACGCAAAAATTATTAGAATAAAATGGGCTTATTATAAATACAGATGAATGTATATAACCCTTAAACAGGATTGATTAAACTTTGATCAGATACTTTTGGAACAGAACATACGTCTCTGGTTGTACCTTCTTTTCGGTCCTAGTGTGAATCATGCAATCCACTATTATTTTGATTCGTGTCCATGTCAATATGTTTCGACAGTGTACTTACCATGTTTATAATTACAGGGGCGACTGTTGCGAAAAAATCAAAACAAGTCACACAACAACGAACGACAAAACAGAAAGATGCCATAACAGCCGATCAAAAGAAAAAAGGAAAAACAAAGTCAATAATTAAACTGCTAACTCGAAAACGTATGTCCAAACCAGACACTAAATTCAAAGAAAAATGTGATCAGAAAATATTTAATGCAGTAAAACAAAATAAACCAAGTGTTGAAAAACCCAAAAAGTGTGATGTGTGTGAACGTAGTTTTAGTAGACCTGCATTACTAACCATTCATAAGCGTACACACACTCATGAAAAACCTTTCAAATGTGACGTATGTCAGCGTAGTTTTAGTGACAAAGGTAATTTAACACGACATAATCGACTACATACTGGTGAAAAACCGTATGAATGTCAGATATGTGAGCGTCGTTTTCGTAATAACGATACTTTAAAAAAACATTTTCGAATACACCTGGGTGTAAAACCTTATACGTGTGACGTTTGTCAGCGTAGTTTTAGAGAAGCAGGTAATTTAACAAAACATTTACGTATACATAGTGGTGAAAAACCTTATAAGTGTAGTATTTGTAAGCATGGGTTTAGTGAAAAAAGTAATTTAACAAAACATATTTCTAAAATGCACCAAACAATAGAAAGAAAAAATGTTTATCCTATACAAACAAGGAGCAGACAAAAAAATAGACAAAATACACAGACTAACCTTATTCATTGACAACATGGAAATCCACCTTACTGCAGCCGTGTTGATTTGACATTAAATTTCCTGATATTAATAGTTTAAATAAATAGTGTAAGCCAACTGAAAAAAAACTTACGTTGGGATTGGAAAAGAGTTAGGCAATTTGTTAACAGATGAATATCCGGGACATACCATAGTAAATTACTGTACTGGCCTTATTTAATATTTTGAAAGAAATATTTAAATGTAATTTTAACCGAGACACCACAGAATTAATTTGTATGGGTAATAGGGGAAATGTGAACAAAGGGGAATTGCTCCAGTATTATAGAACATTGAGTAATCTTAGTATAAGAAAAAAATTGTTGGTTACATTCTCTTATAGTAACAGTTTGCCACAGGAAGAAAATAGTTTAAGATTTGAAATTAATATGACATTGCATAATTTATCATTTAATAATAATTTGTTTCATTTAGTTGATACTAACAATTATGTTGGTAATCATTTGCGTTTGACAAAAGATAGATGTAATATTGTGATGTACTTACTATCTTTCTAACTATCATAGAAGACAAATAGTTGTGTCGCTATCATATTTTTTTTCCATTTCAGCCAAGTATTTGGCTGAACAACTTGCTCTTTTCGAGCTATGCAATGACATATTAAACTATCCTGCCAATAATTTGGCAAATAATAATGACATTGATCTACATTTAAATTAAAAATTAAGACAACACAGGCGACCTCTTGAAGGATAAGGATTGCAAATGAAAGTGTAAAAGAATTACATAGTATCAACCTGGTGCATCAAAACATTCAAGGGTTTTGTGAACAAAGATTTAGAAGTAGATTTATTCCTTAATTGTAACAATATAGATATTCTTTGTATGACAGAACATTGGCTTAAAGCTACCAGTTCATGTTTAATAATCACCAGGTTGGTAGTTCGTTCAGCAGAGTAAATGCTATTCATGGTGGCTCATTAATTTGAGTGAGTAACCAGTTAAAATTTAAAGAACGTATATTGTGAGTCTCTCTGTTGAGCGGACAGTTGAAATAGCCTCAATTCAGCAGTTTGTTGTATTAAGTGTGTACAGACCATCTTCAGGATTGTATGACTGCTTTGAAAACGTAATGGATGAAGTATTACACAAGATTTGTAACTCAAACTAGTCCATTATCGCTTGAGGTGATTTTAATGTTAATTTATTAGATAACTCAGGTTATTGTAGTAAAATAATAAGTCTATTTCAGTCCTACAATCTTGTAAACCTATTTATGGAGCCCACAAGAATAACCCCTAGTAGTGCCACATGCCTAGATAATCTTTATACAGATGTTGTACCAAGCCTTAAACAAATTATTTTACTAGATTCTGATCATTGCGGGCGACGGATTACCATTCAAGATCAAAATAACAAATTGGGTAACCACTCACGTGCTTGCGTCACAAAAAAAGCGTGGGCAAAAAGCTTCACGATCGACGCGGTACTCCACCCGGTGCGCCTGTGCGTAATAAAACTTGATTTATGGCCGTTTGCAGCGGTTACTTGAGAAACAAACGACTGTTTTGTAAAGCTAAAGAAACAAAAAAACTTGTTTAAAAGAGTTTCTGGGAATTTTTGTTTTCTGATAAAATAAAAAAAAATGCAAGAAAATTAATACAAGTAAATTAAGACGTTTCGTGGAATAAATTACGAAATGTCAAGCGACAACGTTTTGTTTGTTAGAATGATAAATTATATTAGTTTATCTTGCCATATTATAAATTTAATATAACAACAGCCTACAATAGCTGTCGAATGAGCGCAATAAATTTAACAATCAAAATAGCATTCACTTCACAGCACTGTCATAAAATTACTCGACAAAATACAGATACACAATAGAACTGCCTGTGTTGCTAGAGATCGAATAGAGATCTAATATTAATAACAAACTTTGAGCCGCTGAACGTTACTTCAGTCGAAATAGAGCCGAAAATCGAATCTCAGTCCTCTTGGTAGCTCCAACTACCAGAAGCACGTTACGATTTTTTTTTGGTCGTTTGCGCTACACAAAGCACGTCAGGGATATCAAGGATATCGCTGTTAACCCCAAAACTGCATTTAGCCAAAAAGCCTTTTTTTTGCGTGGAAAATCATCAAATAACTTCTCCCGCTCTGGGTGGAGCGGGAGGGCGTGTCAGACTTTTACTGACTAAAACCCACCCGTGTTCTCTCAGTTGCCTGTGTACCAGGGGCTACGGTATCTCTTTCGAACAACCGGCACCCCTGGCAGGCATCTGCCCTTGCGGACCCCACCAGTTGGTGCTGACATCTCATTGAGGCGCGCGTGGAACACAACGCGCCGTCGACCCGGGTTTGGTCCTTACCGGACAGCGAGCTACCCATTGCTCGCCGTCCGCAAGCCCGCGCCTACGGTGGCCGGGAATCAGCCTGGGATTCCCGACGCCCAAGGTGTCTCCCGCGGCGACTACGGCCGTGAGGGCGCATATACTCCCTCTCCCTCACGTGCGCCGCCTCCCTCTTCGCAAGCATTACTGCTTCGCAGAAGGAGGTGATGGCTAACCATGCACTCTCGCTCCGTACCAGGGCCGGACGCTAGAGATCGCTGCCGCCGATTGCCTCCACGAGGACACGATGGTACTTCGCCCAAGCCGGGCAGACGTCCACCGTGTCCTCAGGGCGATCTTCGCAGTGTAAGCACCCGGGCGTTTCCTCCCGTCTTATTCGAAACAGGAACCTCCCGAAACAACAGTGTCTGGTGAGGACCTGCGTCAGGTGGAAGGTGACGACGTCATGCCGCCTCTCAAGCCACTCCTCAAAGAGTGGACTTACCGCCGCTATCGTGGCGTGCCCAGCACTGGGTTGCGACATTCGCACTCTCCATGTCGCCATGAGATCCCGCCGAAGCTCTGTCCGCTGTGCCGCGATTTCCCGCGGCAGCGGAGTACTGTTGTGTGTAAGGAAGTCAAACTACGAAATGAAACATTTATGGAAGCTTAAATTCGTGTTTCCACGTGTATTTTAAAATAATTAGTACAAGGCAAGCCTGCGCCCAAAATAATAATGAAAATTATCTGCGGAACAAAAACCTATGTCAAAACTTATTCTAATATTTAAACTAAAACTTTCTGGCTGTTCGATCAATAGTCATCATCGTCTGCCAGTACACGTAAGGTTTCATGCTGAGCATACAACCTTTACAGTACCGCCCTGGCGTTTGGCCTCTTCGCGCCACTTCCAGATGTGCGTGAGGACTTTTGCCTCCAAATCCCATGACGGCAATTCGGCAAGGAGGTCCGCCGCCTCACCGGAGATCGTGCTGTATCCCCGGATCATTCTGATAGCCATGACCCGATGGGACGCCTTCAACTTGTGGGCTGGTTGGCGTTTCAATTTACGCGCCCTCACCAGTGCGCCGTATAGGGCCATGGACCGCACGACCCCCGCGTAGAGCCTCCGGCAGGAGACGTTTGGCCCCCCTAGATTGGGCAGGAGCCTCTTCAAGGCAGCCCCGGCCCGCTTCAGTCTGGGCGTTGACTCGACGCCGATATGAACCCCTCCTGCCGTTATCTGGGAACCCGTCGGTGGCACATTCCGAGGACCATGAAAACACATGGCCTCGGACTTGTGCAAGGCCACCTCGAGTCCCAGTTCTCGGATCCTATCCACGATTGTCGGAACCCCGTGTGTCGCTAAGTCGGCCGCCGCCTGGTACGACCTCCCCCGCGCCGGGACCAGCGTGTCGTCAGCGTAGCAAACTACCCTGACGCCGCTAGAGTTGTCGGCGCGCAGCACCCAGTCGTACCCTATGTCCAACAGATGCGGCCCCAGGACCGATCCCTGTGGGACACCGCACGACATCTCTCGCCGGTTCCATTCTCCTTGGTGACGGCCCTGATCGGTCGTCAAGGTACTTGGCTCTCCGAAACGGGAGATCCAACCAGTCACTAGCGTGTCCGCCACTTCTTCTGCCGTGATAAATGTCATAAGCCACGCTTTGGGCCAACGCGTAAATCTGTCAACCGCAGTCAGACAAAATGGGAAATTGTTAGAAGGCGGCAGTGGTCCTATGATATCAATGTGGATATAACGGAATCTTTTTGATGCGATCGGAAAAGACATGCCTTGCCATTACCACATATTACTATGTGTGGTATCAAAATTAAAGGCTTGAGGAGACTATTCCTAAAATATAATACACTTAAGGTTCAGAATCGTGGATTTTTTTTCAGGGCGAAGTATATTATTTTAACCTTTTCTCAACTTTTATCAAAATAAATTTACCCTCTTATCCAAAAATGGAAACGCGATCCCAAGCTTACCCCTTACTAACACGCGTCTTAATTTTATAAGACAAAGTACACATCGGCCGGTCCTTTACAACTTAATAGAGCATGTTGTATGTTAATAGGGCCATTGTGGCTGTCGGGGTACGTAGCAAGGTGTCGGTGTTTTGAGGAGAAACAAATGTTTATGTGGAACACTATTTATTTACTCACTCACAAGTTGTTCATAATGTTAAAATGCTAATATGTTAATGAATGTTGAAATGTTGATGAATACACCCGGCTAACGCGGTAGACAAAAGTGCACTGAATCTTATGTAAAATCATAAGTAAAAGTAATGTAAAATTAGGTCAACGCGTCACGCCGATGTTGCTAACTAAGGTGTTCGGTGAAAACACCGAACATATTCCGGGCCACGAAAGATAGGGATGCTGAGATGAAACAATGTTAGGTTAGTAACTAAATGTAATGATCATGATGTTATGTTTACAAGGTGAAAACAAGCCAACTTAAGATTAAACTGTTAGTGGAACAAAAGGAAAATAATTTGAATTAAAATTAAGAGCTTATTGTTCCTAAAGGATTTCTAGGCACGCGAGGACACGCCCTATTCACCATTGTATTGTTTAATTCACCATAAATATGTGTCGCACTAGATTGACGTTCACTCTTGTTTTGCCGCGCACTAACACTGACCCTATTGACGTTCACATCACTAACACTTCTGGTGGGTTGAAGTTCCATGTCCGCCGTGATGTGGGCGCGGCGCGCTCGGCGCCGCAGCCCTCTGTACAGCAGCGCTCCCGCCGCCAGCACCAGCGCGCCGACCAGGATGTAGCTTACTGTATACTGATGGATGTCATGAGTGGATAATGTTTCTCCCACTTCCACTTGACTATTTTTCATGTCATCGATGCGTTTGTGTAGCTTTTTTAAGGCGTACGTCATCTCGCCTGAGTCTGTTACGTCTTGTACGTTTTTGAAAGGCATGGTGCTGTTAATTATGAAGTTTAACTGATCCATCTCAGGTATAAAAATGTCCGGGCTCATGTCAATTCTGTTTTTCTTTTCACTCTGAATGTTCAGGGTAAAATCCTGACCCTTCAAGAGGCAACCTGGTTCTAAGTAAATGACACCAGCTTTGCTTAGTTGAATCTTGTTTATCTGTTCGCCGCAGATAACTTTGACGGCATAAATGTTGCAGCAATGGTACAAGAATAGTGACGGGTTTGTTAGTGATGTCCATTTGTTTTCACATCTAGATCTTCGTACCTTGCACTTGTTCGTGTCTCGATCAAGATCACAAAAGTTGTTCTCGTTGTTAAGATGATAAATCGGTTTTTTCCAATCGCAAATAAAATTAACATCTTCTTGTTTACATAGTGAAAGTTCTCCCGACGTAATTGTTAAGTACGAGTCTCTTTTTAGATCCGTAGCGACGTATTCTGAAGACGGGATGAACTCCACCATAGTGTTGTTCATCTGGTGTGGTACAGAATGTATTTTGTACAACTTATATCGGTCTCTACTGATAAGTGGGAATGTTATTTGGAAGAGGAAGTATTCTTCAGTTATTCGTGCTTTAATACTTATCAGAGAATATAGCTTTCGAATATCGTGCGGTTCAATAGGTAATGTTAAATCATTGGATAAGTGCCCAGAGATAATGTTAAGTTCCTTTTGGAGCTGTTCAGGGGTAAGCAGATGAATGTTAAACTGTCCATGGTGGACATTGGTTAGGATGTCAAGTAAAATGTCTTGAGTTCTTTTTAAGTTATGTAGTAAATTACTGGCTGTTAGGGCTGTCATGGTAAATTCTTGAAGTAAGGATATGTTATTTATCTCTCGTTGTAATTTGTTTGAGATGTTATCCAACGTTATTAGATGTTTATTAATTATTTTATGCTGTTTTTCCATAATTTCTTCTGTTCTTTTCAACAAATTGTACTCTGATTCGACAATCGACGTCTGATTCTTCCATAAACCGGCCAAATGTTTTTCATTTTGATGTATCATATTAATGTCTCGGCTGTATTTTTCCGCGAATTGTTCGTCTAATACGCCGAATAGGGAATTTGCAATGTTTCCAACTGCATTGATAAGTCCCCGCCGCCGTCTGGGGTGTCCCCTTACGTGTTGCGTCATCAGAAGTTCATTGTAGTATTTCAGTTCATTACACTCGTGGATCAGCTGAGGGACTATCATGTTACACTGTTCGCTGCCTGTTGTTTTGCATGTTTTGTCGAGATATGCTGTTACTTTTTCGAATGCCTGCATACCTTCCCAATACGGAGACATGTTATAGAATACAACTAGGACCCAACTGTCTTTTACTAAACTAATTTTGGAGATTGGGTCAAAGTAGTAAGATTGGTTATTGTTTAGTGACGTTATGTTGTAGCTGCAATTTGCAACGCTGCAAATTGACATAAAAAAGATTAATGCCATGGCGACATACGATAACGTGCCTGGTGTCGTTTTTCTTGTTCGTTTTCTGTTATTCTGGGTCCCCGAACCCTGTTCAGCTGAGCTATCTGTTTCAGTAGAACTGTTTTGTTTGTTGATTGTTTTGTTTTCTACTGGTAATAACGAAAGTTTTACTACTGGTCGCTTTATGATGCCATTTTTCGTTTTCAATGACACCACTCTGACGTAGCCATCATTACCGGGATGCAGATCTATCACTCGGCCCATAATCCATCGTCCAGCTGGAATGTTATCTTCATGTACTACCACCATGTTGCCTATTTTTAAATTTTCCTGAGGCTTAGACCACTTTTCTCTCGCTGTTAATTGGCTCAAATATTCATTCTTCCATTTTTTCCAAATCTGTTTAAAAATGTTGGCTGTTAAATGCCATCTTGTTCTCGCATCCTCCTTTGTTTCAATCACTGTTAAGTCGGATCTTCCTGTTAAAAAATGTGCCGGTGATAAATAATCCAGATCCTCAATGTTTTCTGTCAGTGAACATAACGGTCTCGAATTCAGACACGCTTCCAATTGTGTCAGTACAGTGGTGAACTCTTCGAACGTTAATCTTTGTTCACCAATTACTCTTTTCAGGTGGAATTTCAGACTGCGGACGGCTCTTTCCCACAGTCCGCCAGCGCTCGGCCAAGACGGAGCGTTGAAATGCCATTGTATGTTCATTTCCGCGATTTCTGCCTGGCAACTATCCCCGAAAACTTGTTGTAATTGGTTGTACTCCTCCTGCAGCAACCTATTTGCTCCGATAAAATTGGTTCCTTGGTCACTATACATATTATGTGGTGTTCCTCTCCGGGCTGCCATTCTCTTAAGTGCAGCTAAGAATGCTGAACTGGTAAGGTCAGACACCAATTCCAAATGAACTGCTTTCGTGACCATGCATATGAATACAGCCACGTAGCCTTTCAGTGTTCTCACCCCTCTTCCCTTGTTTGCCTTGATGTTCACAAAACCTGTGTAGTCCACCCCAGTGTGGTAGAATGGGGGAGCGGGGTTGGTTCTTGCTGCGGGTAGGTCACCCATCAATTGATATTGCTTCCTTGCTTCATACTTCCGGCAAGTTACACAATTTCTTAACTGTTTCTTGGTTGTACTGTATCCGCTTGTTATCCAGTATTGTTGTCTGAGAGCAGCTAAGGTCAGTCGAGGACCTCCATGGAATGTTAACTGATGAGCTTCTTCTATGAGTAACTCCGCCAATCGACTTTTGTTAGGGATTATCTTTGGATGTTTCATCTCGTCGCTCATATTTGCGTTTCTTAAACGTCCTCCCACTCGGAGAAATCCGTTTTTATCGACGAAAGGTTTTAAATTCAATAATTTGCTGTTTATTGCTACATTACCATTTTTCTTCAATATTTCAATATCTGACGTAAATGCTGTATTTTGCACTCGTTTTATAATAGCTGATTTGACTTTTCGCAGTTCTAGTAATGTTAGGTACTTCGGTAAATGTTTACGCTGCGACTTTGGCGTCAATGCCCTCATTACCCATGCCAAGACACGAGTTATTTTTATGAATGAATTATGTTGTAATAATAAGTTATCTATTACACTATTACTGTTAATGTCTTGAACAATGTTAACTAATTTTATCCCTTTCATCTCTTCCTCTGTTTGGTAGATAGCCTGTTTTTGTTCCTTTTCTACGTCATAGGACGCTAGCCATGCTGGTCCCTTCCACCATAAAGGGTGACGTAATAGTTGGGGCGCTGTTAAACCTCGGCTGGCGCAGTCGGCCGGGTTGTCTCCTGATTTCACATATCGCCAGCAGTTTGCCGGCATTATCTGTTTTATAGCGTTAACTCTATTAGCCACGAACGGTTTCCAACGTGCCGAATCGCCTTGTAGCCACCCTATGACCACCATAGAATCACACCATCCATAGATTTCTAATTGACAACTTATACTCTGTTTGATTTTGTTAATGAGCTTAGATAGTAGATAAGCACCACAAAGCTCCATTCGTGGTAATGTTACGCTCTTTTTACTTGGTATAAGTTTCGATTTTGCTGCGACGATTACTGTTTCTTTTTGATGCTTTGTTCGTGCGTATACCACGCACGCATATGCTTCGATGGACGCGTCGCAATAGCCATGCAGTTCGATGACGTCATTCCCGTTGCATAATATCCATCGAGGAATTTTACAGTGTTTGATGTTGTCAATTTCCGTAATCAACTTGACCCATTCATTGTGTATGTCATCTGACACCTTATCATCCCATTGCATATCATGGTTCCATAACTTTTGTAACAATAATTTTAGTTTCGTGGATAGAGGTGTCAGCCAACCAAGAGGGTCATATAATTTGGATATTTCTGATAATAAGCTCCTTTTAGTCGGTGTTGAGGTTGTTTGGGAAAAGTCGCAACGGAATGTAAATTGATCTCCTTTTGGGTTCCAGCACAAACCTAATGTTTTCAACATGTCATCATTTTTGAAGCTGTAAACGAATTCCTCTTGCATTGTTGATAGTATGTTCTCCAATAATTCCTGGCTGTTCGATGACCACTTTCGAAGATTAAAGCCTCCTGATTTCAAGAGCTGAATTAAATCTTTTATCGATTGTTTACCCTGTTCTATGTTATAGCAACCGTGTAACAGGTCATCCATATAAAAACTGTTTTCCAGGACAGCAGCCGCTTCTGGAAACTTGTATCGCTCATCCGCTGCCAACTGTTTTAATGTCATAATTGCTAAAAACGGTGCGGCCTTTGTCCCATATGTTACCGTATTCAATTGATACACTTGTATAGGTTGTGTTGATGACTCACGCCAAACGATTTTTTGTAAATGTTGATCCATGGGGTTTACTAAGATTTGGCGGTACATCTTCTCGATGTCAGCAGTGAAGGCAAAGGGATATTGCCTCCATTGAAGTAGTAACGCCTGTAGATCTTTTTGTAGATTGGGCCCTTTCAGCATGACGTCATTCAAGCTGTATTTTGTGGTTGTTTTGGCAGATGCGTTGAATACCACGCGAAGCTTTGTTGTTGACGATTCTTCTCGTTGCACGCCGTGGTGAGGCAAGAAGCATTCGAGTGTTATGTTATTGTTTTTCTGTTCCGGTTTCATGTGGTTCAACTCAGCATATTCATGCATAAAATCCTTGTATTTTTCAGCTAAAGTTGGTTGTTTTTCTAAGCGGCGTTCCAAATTCTTTAGCTGAGCAATAGCCATAGGTTTGGAAGTCCCCAATTGCTGTTTTAATTCCTCTTTCAGTGGTACTCTCACCTCATAGCGACCCTGA
Source organism: Antitype chi (assembly GCA_947359405.1). Lineage (NCBI taxonomy): Eukaryota > Metazoa > Arthropoda > Insecta > Lepidoptera > Noctuidae > Antitype > Antitype chi. The sequence goes on from OX375837.1 coordinate 2,444,107, forward strand.
CTGTTTCTTCTTGTTGTTTCTGTATAGAAGTCCATACATTCCTGATCTTCTACCGATAGGTTTGAAGGTTCTAAAATTTCCTCAACTTCCCAAAATTTCTGAATCTCCTCGATGTTATTCATAACCACATTACATTGGTATGTTCGTACGTTACCGCATAGTAACCATCCCAGCTGTGTTTGTTGTGCCATCGGCTGTTGAGCCTGTTCTCCTTTTATAATTCCGCCTAGCATAATGTTTGCATAAACGTCCGCCCCGAAAAGCAAGTCAACTGGTCGACTTTTGTAGAATTCCGGGTCAGCTAAATTAATGTTTTTTATATATGTCCAATTTGGTTTAGCGAATGTTTGATTTGGTAGACTTTTGATAAGTTCGTTCATGATGAGCACATCAGACTCGAATTCAAAATTGTTATATGTCGAAGCACATTCTATGCTTATCCTCCCCTTACAACTGTTTTCCTTTTGCCCCACTCCGAAGATGACTCCTTTGCATCGTCGTCTCTTGATACCTAACATCTGAGCCGCTTCCTCAGTTATTAAGGATATCTGGGACCCTTGATCGATCAAGGCGCGCATGGTTTGGTAAGTTCCATCCACACTTTTGACCTTCACCAGAGCAGTCGCTAGCAATATCTCCGCCTTTTCATCTTGAGAAGCATTAACGGTGCCCGTTATGGGTTCATTGCGCTTTGCGTTCTGTTTCTCAACGTTGTTACCGCTTGACGACCGAATTGATGCATTCGCTAATTTCGCAAATGCGTCATGTAAAATGGTGTTATGTTGATCTTGGCATTTTCGACATGTTAAATTCGAAGTGCATTGATTGCCGAAATGGCTAAATAAACAATTTGTGCAAAGTTGCAATTTGGTTGCAGTTTTTAGCCTTTGGTCGTCACTCATTTTTAAATATGTTTTGCAATTATAAATGCCGTGTTGGTTATTGCAGAGAGGGCATTTTCTGTTTGATACGTGCATCGATTTCGCAACTGATCTATTTTCGTTGCTTTTGTTGTTAGAACTGTTATAATTATTTTTAGATGTTTGATTGGGATAATTGTTTTGATGAGAAGTCTTCGACGGCACACTATCCTTACGGCGAACTGTTTCCAGGGATGTAAATTTTGTTTCCAAAAATTCTAAGAACTCCGCCAAAGCCGGTAGTTCTTTAGAATTCTTCAGCGACTCTATATAGTCCGTGTATGTTTCTGTATCGAGCTTTTGACCTAGAACGTGTACGATCATTGGGTCCCACGATGTGGTATCAACTCCTAAGTTTTTGATGGCATTAAGACATTCCAGCGTAGTGTCATGCATTCGTTTAATCTGCTGTAACGATTGCTGTTGTATGTTTGGCAGGCCTAGCAAAATGTTCATATGGGACGAGAATATTAGTTTTTTGTTGTCATACCGATGGGTGAGAATCGTCCAGCACACCGAATAGTTATCGGTGCTTATCGATAAATGTTGTATAAGCTTCTCAGCTTCTCCCCGCACCTTACCCTTTAAATACTGCATCTTTTGGCCGCTTGATAACGAGGGATTGTTGTGTACTACTTCCATGAATAAGTCTCTAAACGATACCCATTGGTTGTAGTTCCCGTTGAAGTTCGGTATCTCCAGTTGAGGTGTTGATTTTTCCCTGTGTGCGACTGACCACATTTTCGTGTTAATAGCCCTTTTCAGGTTGTTGTATATTTTCTCATACTTGTCGTACATGTTGTTGTATTGTTCGTTCTCTCCCTCCAGTTCAATCTCAATGTCCCAATGTAGTCTGTCGATAGCTGACCATCTAGCCTGTAGTGACCTCAATACGTCCTCAAATTCCCACTTATCTGAGATAGAGTCCACATCTATGTTTGCGGTTGTACGCACGAAGGCTTTAAAATTAGCATACTGTTTTTTCAATAAATCGTCTAGCTTGCTGTTTGGCTCCATGTTCAACTTCTGAGCTGGTTGGTCGCTCAGCTGCCTTGAGCAACTTGGACCCACCTCCTCACCTGTTTTCTCTTCTGCACGCATACTCGATGCCGATGGTGATCTGTCTCGAGCTGTTGTCTGTTCACCTGTTGATAGGCTTCCTGTTTTCATGAAGCGCAGCTGATACTGTTGATTGATCAACGTCTTGGTTGACTCATACAGCGATCTTGTTTTCTCGTACTCTCGGTCGGTAAAATAATGATCAGTTTTACTTACCTCCCCCTCAATGCGCTCATGATTAACTTGGAAATCGTTCCAATAACTCTCCAAAGTATTAAGCTTGCGCTTAAAATAATCTACTGTTTTCCTATCAGCACTATCTTTCTTCAAGTTAATGCTTAGTTTTATGATGCTATCATAGATCATTGACTGCGTTTCAATGAGTTCCGACATTGTTATAGGATGTTAAACTGCATTCCTTACTGACTAAAAATAAGGAAATTTATTACTTGTATTTTCCGCTGTTCGTACTCAGCCCTTGCTGCTACTTCACTGTTCTTCTCCAATGTTCACTCCGACCGCCCCACGACGTACACACACTGTTGTTTGTTACGATAGTTCAGACCTCGCACACCAAAATTCCGAATTTCCGAAATTACGCGACGCGTGATCCCATCCGGCTCGAAGGACCAAAAATATGTCGGGGTACGTAGCAAGGTGTCGGTGTTTTGAGGAGAAACAAATGTTTATGTGGAACACTATTTATTTACTCACTCACAAGTTGTTCATAATGTTAAAATGCTAATATGTTAATGAATGTTGAAATGTTGATGAATACACCCGGCTAACGCGGTAGACAAAAGTGCACTGAATCTTATGTAAAATCATAAGTAAAAGTAATGTAAAATTAGGTCAACGCGTCACGCCGATGTTGCTAACTAAGGTGTTCGGTGAAAACACCGAACAGTGGCCTTATTGTGTCCTATACCTTACGAGGGAAGCGGTCTTGGTCGAGGGACTAAAGGAGATTGAAAGGTGAAGGAATAAGATATTTGTTGGTTAACATAAGTTGGTATATTGGCGTATGCTGGCTAAGATATCACTACTAAAAAACTAAGTCCCCCGCCGCGACTATCTGTCTGTCTGTTCGCGATAAACTCAAAAAGTAACGCAATTCGCCCATTGTCGGCAGTCAGTGTTAATATTCGACCAAACGTATCGCTCAGTCACCATTCGTAAGGTTACTCTCACGCCAGGGTGACTGAGATTATGCAGTCGATCGAAAGCTGCTCGACGAAAAGGTAAGATGAGATATGGGCGAGGTTTACCTGTCGACGTGTCGCACAGTATGGAGGTGTTAGTTCCTGGAACAACGAGTTTTCCCAATTCAAATAAGTAGGTGAACCCGCGTCTTTGAGTTCCTCGTCTCTCTCTTGCGACTCTGAAAGGGCCTGGTAGTCCTCCTCCAATTAAATGGTTTCAACCCGCGACATAGCATCTGCGACAACGTCGGTGCCCTTAATGTATCGTATGTCGGTGGTAAATTGGCTAATAAAAGTTAATTGGTCGAGTTGTGTTGGTGGAAGCTTGTCTCGACGCTGTGTGAAAGCATAAACCAGGGGATTGTAGTCAGTAAAAACTGCTGCGTTTTGCACTTCTAGTATGTGCCGAAAGTGTTGAACGCTCTCGTACACGGCTAGAAGTTCCCTATAATAAGCAGGCCACTGAGATTGTTTCTCGGTTAGCTTTTTGCTAACATATGCTAGGAGTTGCCAGTTATCATCAACTTACTGCTGTAAACATGCACCTATGTGCATGCTGGACGTTTCGGTAAAAAGGCCTAAAGGCCTCACAATTTGGGTGCGATAGAGTGTTAACTTTACCTAAGCTCTTCTTGCAGTCAATAAAACATTGTTTGAGCTCGGGCGTCCATGAAAATGGTTTTGCGCCTTTGCTATTAGTTGCAGCGACTGCGTCGATTAAGGGAGCCTGATACTTGGCGGCGTCGGGCAAAAACCTGCGGTAATAGTTAACCATGCCCAAGAATCTACGCACGCCTTTCACGGTCTTAGGGAGAGGGAAATCCACTAACGCGTGGATACGGTCTTCCGGAGGAAAAGTGCCTGCAGCATTGATACGGTAACTCCATTTTTTAATGAGGGTAATTTGATGAGAATGTCAGCACGTAGAAAGCTTCATCTGGCTACCCTACTCTTTGGCATGATTCTCACGAAGAAACCAGACTACTTATACAAAAGAGCATCTTCGTACCTCATGTTAGCCTCATCGCACAGAACTGTTGCATTCCGTGGTTGCTTTAAATTCGCTGCCTCCCGTTGCTGGAACGACTTTCCTCTTCTTTTTCGACTTTCATGCTTGAAAGACAGTTGGCACATTCAGAAACAAATTTAAACAGCACTTACTACAGCTTCAAAAAGATACCTCACTTTTAACCTGATTGAACTTAGCCTCGATCTGCAGGCAGCTGGCAATGGTGGTGAGCGTTTGGCAGCGATTGTAGAGGCATAGCTGCATTGGTTTTGCACTTTGTTTTTTTGTTCGTTGTTTGTCATTTTTTGTAAATCGGAATTCTCACACCTCTCAAAACGTTAGTTAATCTTTTTTCTCTAATTACCGTAATTGTGCGTATTGCATGACGGCCGTAACAATATAAATTTGATGTGATTTTCTTTTTGCTTTTCCCGTATGTCGGCGCCATTTAAAGTACTCTGTGGTCGGCGCCTGCGTCTCATTACTTGTCACAGCGAAGCCATAGTGTCACAGACACTAAAGGCATAGACAAGTAATAGATATTATATAGTTATTGGTCTAATTCCTTATGAATTAGACGTAACAGAAATCACCGGGCGATTCACCTCAGGGGTGGCGAGGTCTTGCCCCTGGGTGTCCACCATCGAACAAGAGCAGATGATGGACAGCGATGACCTCCCGCGTGTGTGTGCGGTCCCACGCGAGCTTATCGTCGCAGTTACTATTCACGATCACCACCGCATTTTCGGCTTACTGGCCGACTTTGCCGGCCACCCTCAGCCGCGGCGGCGGGCGTTAAAACCACCTGATCCTCAGCTAGCAGGCCGCCTCGCCCCTCCGCGGATTTAAATTACACTCTAGGGGTAGGGCAAACAAGACTACGTGGAGTCGGTTTTGCAGCGATTCGTTTAGTCACTAACTTTTTTAGCACAACATATTGACCAATGTTTTAATTCCTTGAAATAAAATACCATGGAAAAATACACCGAACAAACAATATTCGTTAAATAATAATTCTACTGTTTGATAAGTTTGTTAAACAAAAAAATGTGTTCAAAAATTCATTGAATTGTGTTTCTGTGAAATATGTTTTATTCAAGTAAATAGTCTTTGAAACAATAATATTCGAAATAAAAATACAAGGACCAAATATATATAAAACATTTTCTGGGAAACGAAATTCTATGAAATTTCTGTCCGCGAAACAATAGGACACCATTTTAATTGTATACCTAAGTAAGATTGATATTATAAGAAGGGATTTAGATATTAATTGTATAAAGATTGACATGTGACGTCGATTGTGGACTACACACACTAAGTATATGTAGGAAGACCTGAGTGCGCGGCTAGTTCTTCTTCGTCCCCCACTCTAGGTCTCAAGGGAAAGTATGACAGCAGTACCATCTGCATCGTATGGTTGCCGGATTGCAAGATAACGTACGGTTAGTTGAGTCAAAACTCATCTGTTGGGCTTGACATAACCTTTAACAAGCATCCCTCTTCTTTGCTAGATTTGCCTGTTGATGCGTTTAAAAAGCTCAAGTAAAATCCATCCTTTGTTTAAATGACAAGAATAATTGGTCACTGTGATTAACTCAAGACAATGTTTGTGTTCTTTCTCCAGAATTAGCGTAACTAGTGACAGGTTATATGGGTTCATATAAATATATTTTTATTGACTAATATTTTTTTCTTATATTCTTGTAATGTTTATTTTACTTTGTCTATGTATGTATAGAATCAAGTCTATCCGACTAAACAGACAGTTGTGCTGCTGGAGAGTTTGTTCCGCTACTTCTTCTTCCCAGCTAAAGCACTAGGAAGTAGTGACGGGTGGGCGTTTTTGGGGAGACTGTCTTATGTATTTTGACGTTCGAAAAGTGCTGCGTCTCAGTCTAATTTGAATAAATGACTTTTGGATTTTGATTTTTTTTTAAAGAAGAACATTTCAATGATCGTTAAATAAGAATCGAATTAGATTTGATTATGGTTTATGTAAGAATCAAGATCAATCATCAACAATTAAATACTTACTGCAATGAAATTGGATGCAAATTGAACCAACTGACGTACACTTATTACTTCACCATTCTATTATGTAAGCAACGAGTATTATTACTTATTGATGTCCACTGTTCATTATCTTTCTTATTTATTAAAACAGTAACGCTGTGTTGTATGGAAAGGAAATAATAAACTCTTTATCGCATGGTCATTTTGTTTTATTAACCCGTGACATCTGTAAGATACTGCATGGAAATCACTGGATATGAAGCTGATGAAACAAAGATAATTAAATTACTGTTGTAAGATATCGACCTACATGACGTCAATTGATTCCAGTCGTAGCTGGAATTTCCAAGTTTCTTTGCAGTTGTAGCCTCTTAGTTAACGACAGATGAATATCATGCACCGCTAGAAATGATGTTGTTTTATTTGTTGATGACTGAACCATGCATATGTGTTGGACAATGGAGTAGCAGCGAGAAAAACCCACTATAACAAAAAAATGGATCATTAGAACTCGAGACATTATTAGAGCCAATGGTAATTTAATGTCATCTTAGGCGATTAACACACGGCACCGCGTACCGCCGCGGTAGGCGGTGAAGCGGATCTTATGTCGCATTAGTCTCTAATAAATCCGTTGATGCCTAACACACGTAGGTACGCCGCCCGACGACCGCGCAGACGAGTGCTCTGCCGCCGCGGTGGCGGTGCGCGGTGCCGTGTGTTAATCGCCTAAACTAATCGCTATCTGATGATAACTAAAGTTCAAGTGTCAAAGTGACTATTTAGGGGAAGGTTGCTATGAATGGACCGCTTTACGACCACATAGTGTGTTAAAATGAAAGCAGTTTATTATTATTATTTCATAGGACCTTTATTTATAAAAATAATCAAACGCATTATTTAAATAATTCAGGCAAACATTTTCTGTTATATAAGAAGAAAACTAAATCTTGGGCTGTTGCCTTCTTTGGACCATGGGCACCTTCATTGAACCACTAAGTTGCCATCAATGGACATCGAGATTATTTGTTCTATATGTCCAATCGAGGCAACTAATTATAATTATCAATATTACTAAATTATGAATTAAAAACGTATTTAAAAATTTCATCTCATTATAAATGGCAAAACTAAATTATAGTTACATGTTTTCACATTATAGGTACATGTTTTCAAGCACAATCAGCATGTACCCAAATCAGGTCTTCTATTTTAGACGTTCTATTTCATAGTTTAGACTGATTTTGCAAAATCATTTTTCTATATACTCATTGGTGCTGATTCTGTTGGCACAAAATTCTCTAAACTAAACTAAAAATCACCAAAATTTAGTTTATTCCTGTCAAACGACGATTTCCCATTCTGAAATTGACTAAAGTGACACAACTGATTGCACTGAATTATTAGTTTAGTGAAGATGGTAATTTTGCTATTCTGAGTTTGCCGTTTTTCACTAAAAATTTTGACTATATTAATTTTTCTAACTTTAATCTGACTATTTTTAATCGCGATTAAAAACGTGTGGATTATAACTAGTGGTCATGAACTAAAATTCACACCAACACTTCGACTTCAGGTGCAAAAACAGTATTGAATCTTTTTTTTTCTTTTCGTTTTCTTATATCTCGAAAATGGTGTGTCCTATCGCAAAAATGATGATAATTTGGACCCCCTTTAATAAACGCATAAGCCCCATAATCTCAACATGTAGGTAATTTTTTTTTTTTTTCTCATACAAAAAGTGAAAAATTCCATATAAAAACGTCGAGGCTGGCCCCTGCGCACGCTTCATTCAGCTCTTCTTAAAAAAATCATTGCGTAGGGCACACAAGTACCACGTTGCGAAGCCAAAATAAAAAAATACCACCTGCAGGCTTAGCACGACAACCGTAGAGAAGCGTTTTGTCGACGGAAGACTAGACAAAAATTACGTTTCCGTGTAGACACTTGTCAGTTTTTCACCGAGAAATGTAGACAAGCGATTTCTATTCTACAGTAGAGTAGAAATAGAAAGCGTCATGCGAAGCCTGCAGGAGTCACGATTGTCAAATTCGATTTTAGTTGTGTCAAAATATTTTTTAAGTTTAGAGATTTTTATTTGCAGAATAGCTTTAAGATTCTCATAGCCAAAAGTAAGGAATTTTAGTGATAGTTTAGTTCGGTGTACAACAGAATCGGCACCATTAGCTTATTTACTGGTTGACGGTTGAGGTTCTTTTGTGGACAGTTTTGGCTTCTTTTGCTTTGGAACCTTTGCGTTCTCATCTAGGACAGTTTTGTACGATGACGAAGTCAGTTCTATGCTGCTTTGTGCTTTCCGACTCCTTTTCCGTAATTCGTAATTCTTTTTTTTGCGACATTCTGGAATTTTAATTTTATAATGATTTTCCTGTTTTCTTTCCATAATTAGTGAAATACTAGGGACCTATTCCCTTAAAATGATGACCGAAAAAATACAATGAAAAGTTGCTATCATTGGACCGGTCCAACCGTGAAACTCTCTTGAGGTACATTGACGGCAACAAGGTACTGGTTCAGAAAACTAAACTAAAATATAAATGGTCATGATTATACAAAATTTAATAACACTCATGGAATCTAAAATGAACTGTCCAATATTTTATAACAGTGCACGCAGACAAATATGAATTCGATTAAATTTTGACTGCCGCAAACACAAACACACGCGTCACTCCTCGTCACGTGACGCATCGTCACCATCTCTTGAGTGCCGTTAGTTGACCGTCTCTTGAGTAATATGTTCTGTGATCGTCACTGAGGTAAGAGGGGGGTGCAACTGAGTCGCCACGGCCTCGTGTTGACTAGTTTTGGTGTTGCTAGCTTCCACAGTTTTGGAAATACCTTGGTGGCCCAATGAAAGAGCTAGTCCAATGATTGCAACCTTCCCCTATTCTATTTCTTAGATCACTTATGTGATAAGTAAATTGTTTATATGATAGAACTGAACCAACGAAAGGCGCAAGTATCCAGAAAGTGTTATAAACATGTTCAGTAGAACTGTGATCGTCTTGTTCGTGACTGTCCTCAGTATTTCATGTAAGTACTGAAAATGAATGCTTAGAAGTTAAAATGTAATATAACCTTTGGAGCTTGTGATTCTAAGTTTCACTCTTTTGTAGGTAGCCAAGCATGGGTAGTGCAGATGCATCATAAAGACCATGAGTCATTATATTCAGGTATACTCGACTTCAGTCACGAATACATGGGACCACGAGATGATATGGGAAGTCTGCCGGCTAGTTACGAGAACCTGGTTCAGAAACTCTATAATTATTTGGTTAGCCCAAAGGACAAGTACCTAAAGGTACTTTCACGGACAAGCGTTACCTTTGAACGGACCCCTGGCTACGATGAATCTTACGAAATGTCCATGTTCTGGAAAAACATCCGTTGAAGATGTCCTCAAGACGCCAGATATGAGAAGACTGTTTTGTCTTTACGGTGATTCAGTTTGCGTTGAACCGGCTCGCAGAATCTTGCGAGGAACTAGATAAGACAATAGTCCGTTGATCATTAATGATGAATCGACGCCTCTAGAATATGCTAGTGGGTTGAACACTGAAGAAAGACAACTGGACATGAAAGTAATGCTGCTAGAAGTGAAGACAGAGAAATTAGTCCTGCAGGATCTACAAAATCGAGTGAATTTTTACATGAAGCAAGTTCTCTTCGCTACACACTTCCCAAAGAAGATCGGAGGGTTAAGTCTCCAAGGAATTTTTAGGTACACCGCTTTTGCAATGACAGCAGTACGTGGCTCTTGGATTGGTTGGAAAATGATGTCACATTATTCCAATGTGGCTGATGCTTGAAGATTTGTCATTCCATACTTACATAAATTGTCACTTTACTCGTGGTATGAAAATCACGGAAAATTAAACCTAATTTTTAATAAAAGCATGAATTATATAACTACTGGTAATTTTTCAAGGAATCCACAAAATTAGATTATGTTAATATCCGTTGCCACAGAATGTATTTCAGGGTAACTTCTTAAGTACAAAAATAAAACAAATGTCTGTTTTGAAAGAAGATGGTTATTTTATTGATATTTTGTTTACAAATTGTCAAAGTATGACCATTCATTACTCTTTAATGAATAATTATGAGCAAACATAGTCTTTGATAGTTACGCCATGATACCAAGGACTTGGATAATAATTGCCAGTCCAATAGCAGATTCCATTACAGCATTCGTCACTGTCATCGCACTAATTCATGAAGAAAAAATATTAAGTATATGATTTGAATATGATAATATTATTAGTTATTGTAGAATAACAAATTGATCGTTTTGAAACATAAAACAATAGTCACCTTTTGTCCTGAATATCTACAAGATTGTGTTGTATTATCTTTGCCATCCTTCAATATTGTCTATAGCACTAGTGCTCGAGACAAAACAAGATAGACTCTAGACTCTAGAGTCTAGAGTCTCTCTTGTTTTGTCTCTGGGGCCGCCATCTTGATATCGGGGCTCGGAACATGCAGTACTTATGTTAACGAAGGTTGTTTCTTTATAATAAAACAAGTGCTGATTTAAGCAAGAGTTTTATTGATAACAACACAAGACAGCGGCAAAAATTAAAAATGGATACGGAAGATACAAAGACATCAGATAGACTGGGTGGTGTAAAGGTATCTACTCCGGGCCCCTTCAGTTTCGTTCCAAATGAATGGCCGAAATACAAAACTCGTTTTGAACGCTTCATGAGCCTAGCGGGCTATGATAAAAAGGCAGACCAGGACAAAATAAACTGCCTCATATACCGCATGGGAGAAAAGGCCGAAGATATAATAGTGCAATTCGGTGCCGAGGAAAACTATGGAAATCTAATAAAAAAAATTGACGATTTTTTTTGCGCCTAAACGAAATGTAATCTATAAGCGTTTTAAATTTAACGCCAGAATTCAACTATTTGGGGAAAGATTTGATGACTTTGTTACAGAGGTGCACAAACCGGCAAAGCATTGTGAGTATGCGGTAATCAAATCTGATCTTATACGCGACAGAATTGTAGTACGCATGGAAGACAAAATCCAAAGTGACAGAATGCTACAAAAACCGAACTTAACACTAGAGGAAGCCGTACAAATGGGCAAGCAAGCTGAAATTCAAAGTGAAGAAACAAAACGAATGAGGGCTGCAAGTGCTGCATCGACAGAAATAATGAAAATGGATAAAAGAACACCTACAGGAAATTGCTGGTTCTTTGGAAAGGAGCGGCACCCGCGAGAAAAATATCCAGCGGCAAAAGCTATGTGTCACAAATTTCAACGAATGGGTCACTTTGCAAATGTGTGTCGGTCGAAGGTGGTAAAAATGATTAATGATGAAGTAAAAGAGTATGAGGTTTGTATGGTACATAGGGGCAAATATATCGTAAATGTTAGCATATTTCATTCTGAAATATTTGTTGATAAAGTGGATTTTCTAATTGACACAGGAGCAGATATAAGTGCCATACCACAACATATAGCAGTCAAGGCCGAACTTACGCTGGTGAAATCTGTAGATTGTATAAAAGGACCAGATGGGACCAGATTGCAAGTTTTAGGGACAGTGCAACTAAAATTACAGTACAAAGACAGGATTTCTGAAGGTAAAGTTTATGTTATTAAGGATCTTTGTTCAGCTATATTGGGTAGGCCATCAATTTATAGTATGGATATATTAAAAGTTTGTGCTATTTCAATATCATGTCAGAACAGTGAGTCATGCTCAAATGTATTAGTGGAAGGAGAGTTCCCCAACATTTTCAACGAACTAGGGGTTTTTAAAGATAAGTTTCACATAAACTACAGTGAGATAATTAATGAGTATAAAGATTGATGAAAATTGAATTGGTACATTGAACGGTGTAGAATATTCTATAAAATTAAAAGAAAATAGTACGGGAAGAATCTGTCCACCAAGAAGTATACCAATAGCTTTACATAAACCTGTGTTATAGAAAAGGTCACTGAGCCCACAGAATTTGTCAGCAATATTGTGATAGTTAAAAAACCCAGTGGTCAAATTCGCCTATGTTTAGACCCTAGTACTTTAAATAGTTGTATTAAACGTGAACACTTCAAATTGCCTACTTTTTATAAAGTGTCCGCTAAGATGTCACGGGTAAAAATATTCAGTAAATTAGATGCTTCGACAGCATTTTTCCATGTGAAATTAAGTGAAGATAGTTCAAGACTTTGTACTTTCCGTACACCTTTTGGTAGATATTCGAGACTACCTTATGGTCTGTCATCGGCATCAGAGATTTTTCACAGGCAATATTGTCAAGTATTTGAGTCAATTGAAGGTTGTGAGGTATTTATTGATGAGATTGTTATATATGCAGAAAATAAGGAGTCACATGATAGAATACTTAGACAAGTATTAGAAAAAGTAAAAGAAAATGGTGTTCAGTTAAACTTGAGTAAATGTCAATTTGGGGTGTCTGAAATTACATATCTTGACCACATATTGAGCCAGGAAGGAATAAAACCTGACCCAAAGAAAATAGAGAGCATATTAAATTATTTTAAACCCAAAAATGTTAAAGAACTTCAAAGGATAATAGGGATGATAACTTATATTGCCAAGTTTATTCCATCCATGTCTCAGGTGTGTAACCCATTAAGACAATTCATTTAAAAAAGTTCAGAGTTTAGCTAATTGGACCAAGGAACTTGATGAGGCATTTTGTGAACTTAAGAAAATATTATAACATCTGAGCCAGTATTACAATTTTACATCCCCGATAAAACATATGTTGTCTCTGTTGATGCTTCAAAAGATGCATTAGGAGCAGTGTTTTTACAAGGTAACTTGCCAGTTGCATATGATTCCAAAGCTGTAACTAATACCCAAAAAAACTATGCCCAGATTGAAAAGGAACTACTGGCGTCTTTGGTTGCACTCGTTTCCACCAATTTATTTATGGTAAAACCTGATCATAGTCCATTAGAGTCCATATTTAATAAACCCCTGTGAGAAATACCATTAAGGTTACAAAGAATGAGAATGCAGTTACAAAAATATGATTTAGTTGTAAAATATAAGGCCAGGTAAAGAATTACTCTTGGCGGATACATTGTCTAGAGATGTTAATAATATGTCAGAAGAAAATATTGTTATTGAAGATTTGTATGAGTGTCAGGTCAGTATGGTGAAAACTAACTTAAGTATATCTAACCATAAAAACAATCTATTTAAAGAAGAAGTTAGAAAAGATAAAGATTTACAATTACTACTAGAATATATAAATAATGGTTGGCCAAATAGAGCAGATCAAATACCAGAGCCACTAAAACCATATTTAAATTTTCAAGAACACCTATTTGTTTATGACAATTAAATTTTTTTTAATAATTGTTTAGTGGTACCAAAGTCTCTGAGAAATGATATGTTACAAATAATCCATTACAACCAATCTAGGTATAGAAAAGTGTAAATCAAGAGCAAGGGAATGTATTTACTGGCCTAAAATGAGTAAAGATATTGAAAAATGTGTTTTGGAATGTTCTGTATGTGATAGATTTAGAAAGAATAATAGTAAAGAACCTATGATGATAAGAGAAATGCCCAACAAACCATGGTTTGTAGTAGGAAATGATGTATATTAATACAATGGAGATCCATATATTATAATTGTAGACTACTTTAGTTAATATTTTGAGGTCATTAAACTTTCAAACTTGTCAACGGAAAACACAATTAAAATGATCAAAACCAATTTTTCGAGATTTGGCATACCAGATATTCTATATACAGATAAAACATTTTGCCAAAGAATGGAATTTTGTTCATAAAACCAGTAGTCCATATCATCACCAATCTAATGGGTTAACAGACAGATTTGTACAAACTGTTAAAAATATATTTAAAACAGCAGACTATGAGGGAAAAGATAAATATTTAGCATTGCTGGAATACAGAAATACACCTATTAAGTGTCCTTCAGAATTGTTAATGGGGAAAAAATTCAAGGATTGTTGCCTACTGTATACAATAATGAAAATTAAAATTATGAAGTGCAGTCAAAATTGAATAAGAATGCCTTGAAACAAAAAGTATACTATGATCAAAGAAACACAAGGAAGCTGAAGCATTTAACTAAAGATTAAAAAGTTCTTATATCAGATGATATGTACCTATTTACACACATAACATCATGCATGTATTTCCCGAAGGGTTAGGAAGAGTACCTGTAATACACCCACATTCCACCAGTTATGTTTAAGTTCCATGTAATAGGGGCGAGCGATCAACCGCCTACACTAGCCTAGCCAAGCCTATTGCCATCAACCGAACACAAATCCAGATCCCAGGCCGCTAGTGAGAAATTCCAGATGGCAAAGTCCAATGATACTTTGCCCGACCTGGGACTCGATTCCAGGACCTCATGCCCCGCAGTGGCACTTGCGACGACTAGACCAACGAGGCAGTCCCTGTACCTATTTGTTTCACCGTAAAGCTTGAAACTACAGGAACGGCTGTACCGCAAAGACTCCGTTAGGGAAAACAGCACCAATCAACAAAAGTATTTATTTGTATGGCATCACTGATTCTCAACATATTACCTACGCCCCATTTTTTACCTTCATCTTACACGAAAGTGAAAAACCAGTTAAATATCTCACATAAAATATTTTCATGCTTCGAGACGGGGCTGCACCCGAGCCAACGCCCAAGAAAACTAGAGCTATGCCAGATTCGCGTATTGCAACATCCGGCCCTCGCCTCTCGCTGACGGGCCCAGTGGCGGCTTAGCAGGAGCGGCCAGCAAGTATCGGACCGAATACTCACCCGAAATGTTGAAAGAATTGGAATCAACTATTTACAATGAATTTTACTTTTCAATTAAGACATTACACACTTTCCGGTAACGGAGTATGTTCCAACTGCAAGCCAGTGTTGAATACACAATCGAGCACCTCTTATTTGTCCTGTCATGATTGATTTGTCAAACTACGCTCACATTTATCACATTTTACAAGATTTGCACCAGTGTGTTTACTAATATGTACTCTTAAAGTAGTCTTTCTACTAAAACGACGCGGACATATAGCACACTTATAAGGTTTTTCACCACTGTGTTGACGAATATGTACTGTTAAATTACTTTTTTTACTAAAACTACGCTGACATACATCACACTTATAAGGTTTATCACCACTGTGTTGACGTATATGTACTGTTAAATTACTTTTTTTACTAAAACTACCCTGACATACATCACACTTATAAGGTTTATCACCAGTGTGTAATCGAATATGTTTTGTTAAATTACCCTTATGACTAAAACAACGCTGACATACATCACACATATAAGTTTTTTCAACGTTGTATTTATAAATATTTTTTGTTAAATGACCCGCTTGACTTAAACTCCGCTGACACACATCACACTTATTAGATTTATCACCAGTGTGTATAAGACTATGTCTTATTAAACTACCCTTAATACTAAAACTATGCTGACATATATCGCACTTGAAAGGTTTTTCACCAGTGTGTATAAGATTATGTCGTATTAAAGTACCCCTTAGACTAAAACTAAGCTGACACAAATCACACTTATAAGGTTTATCACCTGTGTGTATACGACTATGTCTTATTAAACTACTCTTATTACTAAAACTATGCTGACATTCACCGCAATTGTAAGGTTTTTCACCCGTGTGTATACGTGTATGTATTGTTAAAGACCCCTTTTCACTAAAACTACGCTGACACACAGAACACGTAAAAGGTTTATCTCCAGTGTGTATACGAATATGTTTTGTTAAATTAACCTTTAAACTAAAACTGCGCTGACATACATTACACTTAAAAGGTTTATCACTAGTGTGTAAACGAATATGTTTTACTAAACCACTCTTATCTGTAAAACTATGCTGACATAAGTCGCACTTGTAAGGTTTTTCACCAGTGTGTATGCGACTATGTACTGTTAAATGACCTTTTTGAGTAAAACTACGCTGACAGACATCACATTTATAAGGTTTTTCACCTGTGTGTATACGAAAATGTTTCCTTAAATGACTTTCATCACTAAAA
This sequence comes from Antitype chi, assembly GCA_947359405.1. Taxonomy (NCBI): domain Eukaryota; kingdom Metazoa; phylum Arthropoda; class Insecta; order Lepidoptera; family Noctuidae; genus Antitype; species Antitype chi. The sequence goes on from OX375837.1 coordinate 2,460,379, forward strand.
CTACGCTCACATACGTCACACTTATGAGGTTTTTCACCAGTGTGTTTACGAATATGTTTAGTTAAATGAATCTTCTGACTAAAACTCTTCTCACATACAAAACACTTAAAAAGCTTAATACCTACGTGCTTACGAATATGTTCTGTTAAAACACCACTTTGACCAAAACTAAGCTGACATATATTACACTTATAAGGTTTATCACCGGTGTGTATACGAGTATGTTTTGTTAAACTACCTCTAGAATTAAAACTACGCTGACATACATCGCAACTATAAGGTTTTTCACCTGTGTGTATGCGAGTATGTTTAGTTAAATGAGCCTTTTGACTGAAACCACGCTGACATACATCACACTTAAAAGGTTTATCACCAGTGTGTATACGACTGTGTTTTGTTAAACTAAACTTATCAGCAAAACTACGCTGACATACATCACACTCATAAGGTTTTTCACCAGTGTGTATACGAATATGTTGTAATAATTTATCGTTTTGGGTAAAACCACGCTGGCATACATCACACTTATAAGGTTTTTCAGCAGTGTGTATACGACGAATATGTTTTTTTAAACTATCGTTTAGGGTAAAACTACGCTGACATACATTACATTCATAAGCTGTTTTTTTACCAGTGTGTTTCCGGAAAACTTTCGAGTCAAAGTTTTCTTTTATCGTTTGCTCGGCTGTTATTGATTTTTTTTCTTTTATTCTTCGTGTGTCGAGTTTTGCTTTCGTAGCAACGTTGGTCCCTGCAATTATAAATCTTGTAAGTAGTTTGAAGAAGATTGACATGCACACGAATCATAATAATAAGACGATTGCATAATTCATAGTAGGACCGAAAATGAGGACTTTTTGAGGACAGAATATAAACGAAGTTCACATAATTCATCAATAGGAACTTCCCGCGCATCGTATTTTACTGGTGATATATTTAGCTATGGTAGGCACTCGATAGAGCCGGTACAATAGGCTATGACATAGAGCTTATGTTACAAACGTACGACTGAAAAATCCGAGCAAAATACGTAAACAAAAATGGCTTTACAAAATATTAGTTGTTTAAAGCTAAGTGATTAATGAAAAATCGCAGAGTGATTAAATTAAAAGTGGAATGCAAAAGTGGTGCTGTCCCAAAAACAATGGGGCACTTAATATCTTGTCGAGCGTGTCCTCTTTTTTGCATGCTACAGAAGTTGATGGACGGTGCTGAAAGTGCAAAGCTCGTAGCTAAATTCTGGGCTGACTGTATTTAGACTGCTATCGACACGCTGAGAAGAAGAATAAAAAATCCTATTTTCAGAGCAACTCAGTTTCTGTATCAAATTCTAGTAATTATAAAATCACGTTATATAAATGAAGAGCAGAGACACGAAGAACAAAACTGTACTAACGTCGGCATTTAGTCTTTCACTTTTACAGTTAGTACAATTTTGATCAAAATTTAAACAAATTCAGTTCAAGGGAGTCACTATCATATTCATCTGTATTCAGATGGTTTCAACTTTATTTGTCACGTAATAATGTTATTCAAGCAATAATTATTATTACGGAATTAAACGGAAAGACTACAGGTTGAAATTGAAAACATGCGACAAACCGAAATGGGAGATTGTACTCATCATTATGAACAACTTTTACTGAGGGACCAAAGATGCAATCGCGAAAAAAAAACATCTGTTCCCTACATTTATGTTCGCATAGTCATGCGAACATAAATGGACAAAAAAAACAGCTGATCCCTACATTTTGACGAGTCCGTCAAAATGTAGGGATCAGCTGTTTTTTTTTTGCGATTACATCTTTGGTCCCTTAGTAAAAGTTGTTCATAATGATGAGTACAATCTCCCATTACGGTTTGTCGCATGTTTTCAATTTCACCCTGCATAGTGAGGAAAATCTTAAGAAGTAAAAACGTATTATATTGAGATATTGTCTTTTTCAGAAATGTACACAACTTGTGATCCGAATGTACTTTTCTCTACTTTTTTACGCGATAACCGATATCCACGCGGGTGAAGCCGCGGGCAAAAGCTAGTATTATAAATGCAAAAGTAGCTCTGTCTGTGTCTGTCTGTCTGTTACGCTTTCACGCCTAAACCGCTGAACCAACCGTATTGAAATTTGGCAGAGATATAGCCTGGGATATGGAAAAGGACATAGGCTACTTTTTTACGCGATAACCGACATCCACGCGGGCGGAGCCGCGGGCTTAAGATTACTATTATTTTCAACTAGCCTATGCCGCGTTTCTCATATAAACACATACAATTGAATTATTTCACTTTGCCCCACCGAGCCGCCCCACTGGGGAAAGTGGAATGTCTAAAATTTTGCAGTGAATCTGCCCCACCAATTCAATTTGGTGGGGCAGATTCCACTAGTCTAAAATCTTGTTGGATTCTGCCCCACTAGGGTTGGCGCCTTAGAATAAAAGTACAATATTTTTTTAGCACTTTTTAGTTTCCGAATTGTTTCTGGAAGGACGCGTGTTTTATCCCGGTGGTACGTTCCAGGGGGATAATTTTCGACCTCCACGCGGGCGAAGCCGGTGGCAAAAGCTAGTAATTCATAAAATTGTTGCATCAAAACACGAATGGCTTATTAACAAAATACCGGAAACAGATACAAGCGATACCTCAGACGAAGACAATGAAAAACAGCAACATTTAACATAGCGGAGCAACGACAAGGCCGAGAAAACAGTTGAACCCCGCCAAAAGATCGAAATCCTTTTCTATCTCAAGTGCACGTCTTCCCTAGAATCAGACGGCACGGTTGGCGCAGTGGTTAAGCGATCGACTGCTGCGCTGGCTGTCGCGGGTTCGATTCCCGCACGGAACAAATATTTGTATGATCTGCAGGTAGTTGTTCTGGGTCTGGCTGTTTGTGTATGTGAGTTTAAATGTTTGTAAACGCACCCACGATACAGGAGAAATTACTAGTGTAGGGCAACGTTTAAAAAAAAAAATAAGAGCCGCACGGGCTACTCCTTGATGCACAATGGTCTCTGTAGCACCATGAAACCTGACGCCTCAGGGGTTCATTAGGTTAATCGAGTCAGGTCAACGCTGGGGTCGGTGCATTTAATTAATTCATACATAAAAAATCTCGATCCCGGTACTCGAGTCAGGAAGAATCGATCTGTACTCACTGACTCAATACTCACACTTTATTGCATTCCATATGTTTTACATAGATGGTATAAATTATACTGTGACGTGTCGATTTTATTATGCGAGTCCAACTGACTCGAGTCTAGTATTTTCGTTAGGTTGACTCGCTCGTACTCGATCTCTGTTTACTTAAGCAATGAAGTGACGCCTAATAATACAAATTTGAACCTGCAACATTTTGTTTTGATTTGTTTGTTTTGTGTCAGTAAGCTGATAGATACTGTGAGTGAATTTAACTGTTTGTTAGTACTCGTAGTGAGGTGATTTTATTGTACATAACTTTATTATAACACGGCGCCGAAAAAAGCTCAGGTGTATTGCATTTCGAAATAGTACGTCTAGCTCTGTCAAAATCACGCGCGAAACTGCAGAACTCGGTGTGCCATACTTTGCGTCTTGCCCGAACCCACGCGCGGGTGTGCGTGTTTATCCGCATGTAGGCGCGTGATCTGCAACACTGCGCGTGAAGGCGTTTTCTGTGTATTGCACTACGCGTGTTTTCTATACAAACACAGATACTTGCAAACAACGTAAGAACACGAACTCCCGCGCTACGCTGCGTGATGCGGTGCAGTGTGCGAAGCGCCTAAGTGATATTATCGGCCCTGCTCTAGCTCCCTTCAATCGTAAATGTCCATTTTCTGTTTTTTTTTTTACAAAAGAATGGATGAAGCACAAACGATTTCTAATGCCTTAAATAATAAATAAAAAACAAGCTTTAAAATTTTTAATGCAAAAAACCTTGGGGTGCTTGATATTAATTGATTGTAAACATACCTCAAAAAGCACCCCACGCTTTTCTACATTAAAATTATTTATTTATTAATCACTATAGCTTCATTTTTTATGTTTTTTGAAATTATTTTCTACTTGCGTGTTTATTAAACTATTATTTATTTTTTTAGTTCGGCTAGCTACAAAAGCGTGATTTTGTTTTTTTTAACATGTTTTTTTGGCCAGTATAATGGAACAAAATGAAAAAAAATAATTGTCATCGGTCCTTGATAAGTGTGCAAAGCTTCAAATCTATCAGACGTTTTGAAGGGGGTGACCATCACGTTTAAAGATTCCGTTACATAGTTACACACCAAGCTAATAAAAGCGTGTGAGAATTGTTATCTTTTGTAAAAGATAACAATTCTTTGAAAAAAGATAATGATGTCGACATAACATTGTGACAACTTCTGCGTACAATAACGAATTTTAAACGCGATATCTTGAACAGACCCATCTACTACCCGGCAACTAAGAAACTGCTTATGGGTTGCATAGTTAGAGTCTGACCAACGAAAGCTGTCCAAGAAAAAACGCGGGAATTTAAAAAAATCAAGAGCTGTCAACCCTGGCTATACACTGCTTAAACGGAGTTGATACTAATTATTATTCAAGACATATTATTATGCGATATTCACATCAGTATAACCTTATTACCCCTGGTATATGGCATTTTTGGCATTATAAAGAAAAGGTTGAATTAATAATTCGTGGTCAGCTTTCGTTGGCCAACTCTATTGTATGGGTTGTTGCGGGTTCAGAAACCCTGTGACAGTTAACCGACGTTTATCTTTTAAATAACTTCACTGAATCAATATCTTTATAATCATTATTATTAAGATGAAATCATTATTATTGATCGCTATTTTAATATAAAGTATTGTTTTAAATTTACAGAATTGTTTTTAATTTGATTGTTTTTAATAATTTAAAAAAAAATCGTACTGCACGATAAACGTCGTACTGCATGCTATAAGTACCTATAACCAAGATGTGAAATCTGAATATTTGTAGAGCTGAAATGACGAATATAGTGCAACCCATAGATTTTAAGAACTTATGTAAGCTACCTATATTCTTGCAAATAAATATATCATTCATTCATTCAACAGTTATTAAGAATTAACTGGGAATATAAGAAACCGGACAATAGTGATACAACTTTCATTTTATAACATTCTGTACTACAACATTCTACCAATGTGTTATGGCTGATACACATAATCATACATAATCAGCCAATAATGTCCCCCCTGCTGGAACACAGGCGTCCTCGCTGTGAGAGGGAGTGGGCTGTGAGCGAGTAATGGGTAGCTCGCTGTCTGGTAAGGACCAAGCCCGATTCGACGGTGCGTTGTGTTCCACGCGTGCCTCAAAGAGATGTCAGCACCAAATGGTGGGGTCCACAATGGCCGATGCCTGCCAGGGGTGCGGGTTGTTCGAAAGAGATACCGTGGGCCCTGGCACACAGGCAACTGAAGGAGCACGGGTGGGTTTTAGTCAGTAAAAGTCTAACACGCTCTCCTGCTCCACCCAGAGCGGGTGAAGTTATTTGATGATTTCCCACAGTCAAAAAAACAAAAAAAAAACTCTTAAAGATTAATATTATTATATTGGTACCAACGGAAATACAGAACAGGCTATGTAGTAATGTTATGAATGTGATCAATAGAGTTATTTTTTTTTTTTATATTATAATACGATATATGTTGACCGTTTCGTTGTGTGGCTGGAATTTAAATGTAAATATTTGTTTAAAAAATATAATAAATAATAATAATAAATTAAATAACTACTTTGTCGACGTAACTAATATGTACATCCATGCCAAATTACACCTTTCTAGTACTACAAGTCTCTGAGCTAAGCTGCGGGCAGACGATCGGACATGGCAAAACTGTAGACCTTATTATTTTTAAAGCTAGCTGTTATAATTAAGAAAAACGTGGTGACCCAAGCATTAATTTATTCATTTAAAATTGAGTCTTCTTATTGCCTTGAAATACAATCTTATTGATTGAATTTTCTTCTGCTCAATAAGCGATAGGTATGACAAAATACATAATTTAAAAAAAAAACTATATATACAAGGTGTAACTTAAATAACGCACAACCTCTTAAGGGGTTATTGTACTCATCATTATCAACAACTTTTACTATGGGACCAAACCTGAAATCGTAAAAAAAAAATCAGCTGTTCCATACACTTGTATTCGCATAAATCGTCAAAATGTAGGGAACAGCTGAATTTTTTTTTACGATTTCAGGTTTGGTCCCATAGTAAAACTTGTTGATAATGATGAGTACAATGACCCCTTAAGAGGTTGTGCGCTATTCAAGTTACATCTTGTATATAAAAGAAAGTCGTGTTAGTTACACTATTTATAACTCAAGAAGGCTTTACCGATATGGCTGAAAATTGGTGGGGAGGTAGCTTAGAACCAGGAGACGGACATAGGATACTTTTTATCCCGTTCCACCGCGTTTCCGTGCGACGTGACATAAGTAGGAGCTCACAGTCAGGTAGAAAATGCTTTATGCCTTCGAAGTACCAGGTTATCATAACTCGGTAGGACCTAACATAGGTGTGTCACCTAGAAAATGCTTTATGGCTTCGAAGTACCAGGTTGTCATTACTAGGTAGGACCTAACGTAGGTGTGTCAGTTAGAAAACGATCTGCGCCTTCTAAGTATAAGGTTGTCTTAACTTTGCAGGAGATCATGCGAAATGAGTCAAGATGTTTTGCAAATAGGTTAACACAACATTCATTGATTCTGAGGCGGTACGAAGTTCGCCGGGGCAGCTAGTACTCATATAAAAGTTATTGAAATCGATTAAGTACCTAGTCAATTATTTATTTATTTACATTTATAACACCTTAACAGATTTATCCAAGGTGATGTTACTTACTCAAATAACTTTTAAATTACTAAATTAGGAATAAACTACTTTCTAGACTTGGATCTATTCTGTTATATGTTGTATAAGGGGCCATTCAAGTATTACGTAAGCAGTTTTTTAGCAATTATTGACCCCCCCCTCCCCCTCGTCAGCAAAAGTAAGCAAAGCTCTTACTCCCCCCTCCCATGCTCATGTAAACATTGGTAGCAGATACTTAACGTGTCTGCTCACTTTCTTGTGATTTTGGTATATTGTCATCGTTTTCTTCGAGCCATTCATAGACAAGTAGGGTTGCCATATGTGTTAAACCAAAATCGACTAAATTTTGTAGAAAATCCAAAAGTTAATAAATAAATCCTGCTGACGTAATCACCATCCAGACCCCCCATCCCCCATGTCATCAAACAAAAATAAGCAAAGCAAAGACCCCCCGCCCCCTGTAGTGCTTACGTAATACTTTAATGGCCCCTAAGAACATTGATTCCACATACCTGATAAAACGGAGACTGCGTTGTCTGCATTAAGGCCTAGTTCCTCACACAAGCGCTGCGCGATGAGTTGAGAAGTGCTGCCGTTGTCATTACGGACTCGAGCCGAGCGAAGTCTTCCCGTGGAATCTGCAACCTTCACGAGCGCTGTGGAAAAAAATGAAAATCAAACATTCAAAACAAATCACAATATTTCATTTCACATAAACCTGCATGGGCACTTATGAAACGTCAGAAGCTAGGTGCACGGTTCCAATTTGTCGCTTCCTATGGAGAAGAGCCGGCAAGAAACTCCACGGTTACTCTTTTAAAAATATAAAAATAGTTGGCTTTTACATTTTTTCAAGTACGAATTTTAATTCTTTCTGTTGACACTAGAGACGCTGTACAATATTTCATACATCTCACTTACGGAGACGCTAGCGAGATTGCTTACATTATACAGGGTGTAACAGAAACCCTATTGCTATCCTTAAGCACTAAAGATAACAGCTGGTATAGAATCACTATACATAGTTTGAGCTCAAAATATACAGGGTGATTGGAAGATGGGTGCAAAGCTTTAAGGTGAAGATAGTATAGACAATTTAGAACCATTTAAGCCATGGTTGTCTTAGACGAAGTCTTACCAATTTTTTTTTTTTTTAATAAGGTTTAAAAGACGTATTGTACAATTTTTTAATTTTTTCTGAGCTTTAAATGTCTGTAAAAAAAATGTCTAATGACACAGAAGCCTAAAACATGTTTTGCTTGATTGCTTACACATTACTTTAATTAAATAAATAAAAAATTAATTCATTTATCATTCAATTTGGCCATAATTATGCAGTTTACATTAAATTTTGAGAATTTCCGAAAAAAAACTTAAAAATTTGGTTAAAAATATTTGGTAAGACTTCGTCTAAGACAACCATGGCTTAAATGGTTCTAAATTGTCTGTATTATCTTCGCCTTAAAGCTTTGCACCCATCTTCCAATCACCCTGTATATTACTCTAATTGATACCAAATGTTCGGTTTCATAATGTGTCTTCAATCCAAATCAGAACAAATGTGTCACCGCAATACGTAGGTCAATAACTTTCCACGTTACTTGCCAATATCACGATAAATCTCTTCCGAGTGATGTGTTTATTTCAATTTGAAAAGTTTGGTTTCTGGTATTAATGATAAAAAAACCCTTCGAAAGAAGCCGTGCCCTTGGTATGTATATACCCTTTCCGTTACACATTGTAGATTTACTATCTCAACTTACTTGTCTTCTCCTTTGATCTTCGTTTGGTCGTAGATACTGCACGGTCTTGTTCCATTTCGGTTTTAAACTCTGTCTTCTTATAAATTGGATTCAGAATCGTGTGGTGGGATATCTGCTAAATCTAGACTATTGTTTAAATTTTCCGGTTAATTCTGTGAACATAAATGTCAAGAGAATTACTTGTTTAATATTGACTAGTGGCGTGCCACTTCTTGACGCCAAGGTCGCCGTTACTTTAACAACTGTAAATAGATTTATAATCGCAAAAAAGTAATTACATATATAGGAAAAGTTTTTATCCAGTGCGCAAACTGTAACCATGAATTCAGCATATAATTTCCACATCCAAGCGGGCGAAGCCGCTAGCAAAACATGTTTTCAGATCTTATTTTAATGATAAAATTACTTTATTTTGTTCTTAAAAACATACCATCAATTTGAAGTTCCTTCTTTGGCCCAATAATATCACCGATTCCCTCAGAAACCGCTGGTAACACTCCTCTCTTTGACTTCTTTCAATGCTTTCTGTTTACGTCCAAATCATTCTGAAATTAGAAATTGAATGGCAATGAAAATTAAATTTCATGTTTTTGATAAGCAATAAAGTTAAATATCATCACCTAAGGGGATTAAATAAGGGCAGATTTTTAAATTCACATGTCATGTATTTTACTGTTGAAATTTTTGTGTAAGTAAGGAGTTAAGCGAAAGTGACTGAAAATATACTCTGTCTGTAACCTTTTCATGGCTTTACAGGTAAATGGAATAAGACATAGGATACTTTTTATCTCAGTTGTAAATTCCCGCAGGATAATTTCTGACAATCACCTGGGCGAATCCATGGGCAAAAGGTGTGCATTATCACCTGAGGTCGGAATTAGGTAGAGTTATTTATGTACTTGCATCAAAATGTTAATATTAATATGAATCTTCCAGGGATTTCTAATAGACAATCCCGTGTGACCAACAATATTACAAATAAATAATAATAAAAACCACAGAGATAGAAATTTGGCAACGTCGCGCGTGTATTGGTTTAAATTGTGTAAAAGTAAATAACACTTTATTTAATAGATCACGGGATTTTTCTGCTCTTCATAATTAATCTTGGGATTTGGGACATATCTACTTTATTCTTTCGTTGCATGAAATCAGTGTAAATACATAAATAACTCTACCTAATTCTGACCTCCGATTATCACCTTATAAACCTTCCCACAGTTGGGAGACAGGCCTCTTATCTGTGGGAGGTAGTGGGCCGTAATCCACCACTCAGGCCCAGTTGTGGAGCTGAAATAAATATGAACCCTGCATCGTCGCTCCCACAGACCAACTGTCAACAAACACATGCTACTCGCACGAAGGGACTGCACCATAGAACACTATTACTCCTAGCGGGACTGCAAGTTAGAATAAACGTAGCAACGAATGAGGCAGCTTACAGTAAATACAAGTCGAAGAAAAAAGAAAAAATCACGAAAGAGTATTTCGCCGGATCACGAAAGAGTATTTTATCTACGAACCTGTTGCGAATTAAAGTTTCTAAGCGCTTCCTTTGTGGACCACGGTGTGCTGGCTGTTGCTGGAGAGAGCAAAACTTATTATATCTCTCACAGGGAGTCCCGACAGTCTAGGTAATTGAAAGTAATTAGTTTATTCCGGTAACATCCGGACGCTGTCACTGACCGGCTGTCGAGTATATTGATTTATTCTATATCTTGTCAGTGGGAGCAGTGTTTGTTTAGTAGTCCTATATTCTACCGGCCTTATTCATAACAAGTTATCGAACATCTAAACAGTTGCTAATGTTTGGTTTTCATAGAGAAACCAGACATTAGCAACTGTTTAGATGTTCGATAACTTTTTATGAATAAGGCCAGTATATATACCGGTAGTTCAAGCTTATTTTGATCACAGAACTTCCTATCCAGACGCTAAATCACTTTGGTAAACTGGTAAACTTTTGTGAGGTAAACTGTAGATAATTTGTACCTCTATTGTTGTTGTTATTTGTTGATAACTAGGTATTGTTTTAGTAATTCGACAGTTGGTTAGAGCAGTGTAGCTAGACGTGAGGCATAAATATTGGATTAGGTATGTGGATTAGGTATTTTTCGATGCGAGTCCGTACCTAATCCAAAGCGTCGAGTATTAGGTATGGAACAAAAATATTCGTCCACAGTATACTCAGAAGATATTCCGTACCTTAAAATGTAGGGGTTAAGTTTCAAGTTTAATTAGCACTGCCGCCAGCGCCATCTATGTAGAATACCACTGGACTAGTTAGTGCTCTAGCGATGTACCTATGTTGTAATGCCGGAGCCACACTAACGGTCAACGTCAATGCCCAAAATCGTTGTTAACATTCCGATAATTAAAGCGATAATTTCAGTGGCCACATTTGACCGCCACCCGAGTTATCGCCTAACGTCAAATTGCAATGTGAATGCCGTTGTAAAATTATCGTGATAAATTGTGGCTACACCTACGGTTAACGTCTATCATTGCGATAATCAACGGCGTTTCTCGTTGGTGTGGCCCCGGCATAAACGTCGTCGTTAGGTAGTGTTATTTTTTCAAGATGATACTCTCGAAGAAAAATAACAAAACGTTCACGTCTTTTATTGAAAATAAATGTATAAAAATTAAAAACTCATGATATGGGTGAAATTATAATAATGCTTTGGTTTCTACACGTAGTACACCAGCTTTAATTTTAAGCCATTTTTCGGTAAAAAAGACAAAAAAAATGTCGTTTGAGTTGTTTTAAAAGAATTATCTACAATAAACTTTAACCTTGACCTAACACGTAATCTCGTTGACTTTAAGTACCGTTTGCCCATAAAAAACGAAATATAATCCACCGTTCCACAATATATCAGAAACGAAATGTCCTTAATCCATTCCGAATATTTCTTACCTAATCCACATACGATACATAATATCGGTAACAGACCAGCGGCTATATTGAATAAATATTCGGATTAGGTAAATGGATTAGGTATTTTTAAATACTAGGATTAGGTGGATTAGGTATCGTTTTTACCTAATCCGACCCATGTCTAAGTGTAGCCAACCAACACATTACTTCAATTTTCAGTGTTGCCAACTCCAAAAGTTCAAATTGGCGAGTTGGGAACGTCGAAATGATCGAATTGTGAGCAAAAATATCATACAAAAAAAATACGAATAATAAAACCTTTAGCATTCATCAAACATTGATAACAAACGACAAAGAGTAGTCAAAGGGGAGAATATGCCAAGTTTCACCACTAGTAGCGCTAGCAGCACAAACCGTCAATCTTTACACACAACCACGGAGTGTACCACAGGTCACATCTTTACTTTTTACTATAGTATTCACGCAGGCCCACATATAAAGCTAGGTAGAAGTAAATATAAAGTTATCTGACAAAACCACAAGATTACAATATAAAACGCGGAGTCATGGTCGGACGGAAACAAGTTTATTCTGAAAGTTGGCAACGTCGTAAATAGCTGTCAAATATTTACCTGTTTTTATTCATTTGATAATATTACTTTAAGAAATATCTCTAACTATACCCCATTTAATATAGCTTTAGAAAAAAGAGGCTCGTAGAAGCAGGAGTGCAAAACATTTTATTTCAAAGTTACGTTCCAATTTTTTTATGTAGGTTTAAGACAGTACTAAATACTTTGATAAACAAAGTAAAAGTAATTTTTATTTTAAATAATGTTCTATTTAAAATAATATCTTCATCACACATTACAAACCTACAACAAAACGAATGTATGAAACAAACAAGCACATGATGATTTAAATCTAATTAAGATTATAAGGATTTTTTTTTTACATTTTGTTACTTTATTTTAAATAATAACTTACGACCCACAATACGTTGGTAAAACTTCGTCGTCATGAGGTAATTTAGTAACTCGGTATTGTTCACTCCTGCTTCTTTTAGTTAGCATTGACACTTTAATTTTTTTGGCATTAATCGTAACTACAACACGTTTAATGTAATTTTGTTACGAAGTGTACATTAAAAAGAACCTTTTTTAACTTCTGGATAATGCTATTGTAAATGGAGTATAGTGACCTAAAATATGAATAATAATTTGCAATTATAACACTAAATTTGATGGAACCGTTTTAGGTGTAAAAAGGGCATTTTGAAAGTTTCCAAGTTACAGTTACATCTAAAACTAAATATTCCGTGCTAAGATATTAATTATTGCTTTTCATAATCAATATTTTAGGTCACTAGTTAGGGATATTTCAAATTTCCATACAATAATTTTGCTAAATTAATCAAAACAGTGAAATATTTGACAGCTATTTGCGACGTTGCCCATTTTCACAATAAACGCTCATAATTTCATATGAAAAAATGTGAGGGAAAAAGAAAGAGACATTTACAGGTTGATGTTGACATAATTGACAGTTGACGTTGACATTTGGTTGACTTTCTGCGATTTATTTTTTCTGACAAATACGTTTTGATCATGGAAATTTCTTTTTCAAAGCTCCAAATTATCGTACACATTGGACAATCACTATTGTACAACATCGTACCATTGGCCAAATTATCGTGCGCCCCCATTTATCGTCCGGGTTGGCAACATTGACTATACTCTATGCTACCAGGGCCGGGCCGGGCCGCTTTCCGAATTAAAAAAATATCGCTCAAAGGCTCACATCAATAATTTGCACTCCGATTTGGATAATTTTTATCAGCAATACGGAACGCTCGTGAACGCGATAACTGCGCTCACTCAACGTTAAAACACATATAAAAACTGATATACACCACACATTTCTTTTTTATTTGGTTAGGTGGCCACTCTAGCCAGATGACTAAAAACAAATCACCACTCACTGTCATTTTTGACAGCGCTAACGGTTTATGATAAGGTCGGCGTTAATGCAAGATGGCGCATGTCATGACGTCATCTAAGATGATTCAAGGGACATCGTTATCGCGCTCACGCCAAATTGGAACGAGAGTAAGCACGCTCAAATCGATATATTTATATCGTTATTCGGAATGTGAGACCAACCATAACCACAGAGTATGAAACTACCCAGCAAACTAAAAATAAACACACATCACCCACGAAAAAACAATAGAAACCGTGATTTCAAAACATTAATTCGTACATAGTCGAATTAGACATAGCAGAAGACAATTTGTAAATCCGAAATGTTTCATTGGATTTAAAAAATACTATTTTTTCATTTATTTCGCATCTCTATAGATTTTAACTATGCCAAATTACTTCTAAGAAATATAATTAAAGGCAGATTAAACTGATAAAATAAAACATTGAGTACGTTCGGTTAATAATACCAGTTTCTGACAGAAACCGGTATTCCATAAAGCAGTTTCTGTCAGAAACTGATATTATTAAACGACCGTTACACGTCTGTATTTACAGAATCATCAACACTCCTTCAAATCCAAGACTCTGTTTATCTTATCACAGAGCATTATCTTCTAATGAAGATGAAACTGATATTCCATAAACCAGTTTCTGTCAAAAACTGATATTATTAACCGACCGTTACACGTCTGTATTTACAGAATCATCAATACAATAAATAATAAATATTTAATTACATTGAATGACTATATCGCACACCCAGAACAACACTGTATTAATTACATTGAATGTCTATATCATGAAAAAGTCATTCAATAGAATTAAATGAACGTAAAAGGTTATATTCATAATTTTATTGTGTTAGCCACGGCTCACGAATAGAGGGGTTCGCAATGGAAAACTAAACACACCAGAACATTAAGACATTAAATTATACTTAGTTGTTAACATTGAAATTACACCAATTTGTTACGCTGATAATTAACTGGTCGACAAGGCGCCTTCTTGAACAAGAAGGCCGTTTGTCAGTTGTCTTCCGTAGAGAATGACAGTGAATGTCATAATGAACGAATAATTGATTGAGTACGAGTATTAGTCGATTCATATCGTAGGTTTACCAGATAGAAGCTTAAAGTTTTGGTCAGGAATCATAATTTGTTCAAATTACAGCTTGACACAGACCTGTAAATTGCAATAAACATAAGGAAAATTTAATTTAGCGGGCTTCCTTGAAGCTTTGACCTTAAATGCGCTACATTTGCTGTCAATGGAAGTAACGGAAAGATTTTTCTTGAAAACGAGAACAGTGATCTGTAGTGTGTCCCTTTCGCAAAATGTGGCACTATTCAAGAATATACTGAACTCTGAAATAATAAGCAGTTCGATGTCTATGCCGAAATGAAGTGACGTTTAGGCAAGCGCGTGGAACTGTTAAACCCGTAGACAGAATTCTCTGTCTACGGTTAAACCAGACTTGTTTATACTGGACGGCAACGGCCCGGCACCGGTCCGGCTCTTTGCCGGTGCCTCGTTTTTCACTAGGGACAGAGGCCACCGCATCAAGTTACTCCAATCTGTCAAATTTCTTTGATAGTTTTCCAACTTTATTACATAAGCATAAGGTTCATGTTCAATTGGGAAAATTTTACAGTTTGGGGTAGCTTGATGTGCTGGCGTCTGTACCTACTTTAATTTTTTTAAGAAAATTGTGTAGTGACAAGAATAGCTAAAACCAAAAAAAAATACTAGCGATCACCATCTGGAATTGATGATGCCATACAAAATTTGTACCTATGCATCATTACAAACTTGACAATATTACACATACCTAACAAAAACGCCTAGGAGTCCTGGGACATAATAAATTGCTTCTTTGCAACACTTATCGTAATGCCAAACTTGTCAAGTGTCTTGACACTTGTTTATAGTGTCAAACAAGACATTGACTTGCACTGTCTTTACTTGTCATTCGACACAAAGTAGAAGAAAGAAAATTTGAATTTCGCGGGCATCTTTGCGCAACCGCTTTCCAATTCCTTCAAGTTTTACATTAATTAATTCCTGTATTTTATTTTGTTACTTTAAATTGAATTTTATACCAATAAAATTGTATTCAAGATGTCAATTTATGTACAGACGCCAGCACATCAAGCTACGTCAAACTCTAAAAAAATCCCAATTGAACATTAATCTTATGCTTAAGAAATAAAGATGAAAATCTATCAAAGAAATTTGACAGATTGGGGTAGCTTGATGTGCTAGCGTCTGTACAACAGCTACACCTACCTAGGATAGAGTTATCACGCTACTATTTTACCAAAAAAGGTGCCGCGCTACATGCGGTCCCCAATCTTGTTGGTTGCTGTCGTAGCGCATCAGCTCTCGGGTCAGTTGCAAATATTTTAAGTATGTGAAATAATAAATGTTATAAGGAGAGGGGCTGTGGCGCTAAGTACTATCATCCGAACGTGTCGATTGATCAGAAGGCCAATTCTCGTAATTTAAAACGTTCAAAATCTAGTCGCAATCGGCCTTCTCATCTCGGCGACAAACAAATGTCAAAAATGTATGGAAACTAGAGGTATTTTTGACAGATTGAGACTGAGATCAGACTGTGAACGTTCTTAAAATTACGAGAATTGTCCCTCTGGTTAAGCTACGCTTGCCGCGGTTGGTGCGAGGATGGGTGATACCAATACCCCTCTGGGCCTCGGAAAGCATGGCAAGGCGTTGGTCCCGGCTGTCATACATGGATCTTTAAGTCATTACGGGTCGTCTGAAGCCCAAAAGAAGTCTTACCAAGGGAATAAACGCGTTGCGCGTTGTCTACATCTCTGTTATCTTCTCTCCTATCGCAGGTGTGCTGGAAGAGATTTCTGTAGAAATAAGCATTACCTTTGTACGTATTTTTCTGTTCCTTTCTTCTTGTCTGTTTATATGTGTGTGCATAAATGGTTAAATAAATAAATAAATAAATAATAATAAAGTTGAAAAACTACCAAAGAAATTTGACAGATTTGGGTAGCTTGATATGCTGGCCTCTGACATAAGATGATAAAGTAGGTGTCTCTTGTGTAGATACACAAATGGGTATTAAAAAAAAACAATTAAGAGGAATCCATATTTAATCACTATTCATAATAACCTTCTACAGGCACACCATACCTACATACATTATGATATATCACCATAAAATAAGCACTTTACAGCATTGATATTTCATTCACCCACTGACTAGCACAATAAATCATTAACAAAAAAAAAAAAAAATAACAAGCAGAATGCATGTTTTTTTTTGTTGTCTTTTATCCTAGAGAGATCTTTATAAATATAACATACGGGAACGTCATAGATACACATTGAAAGTATTTTATCATATCACAATGAAATAAGCAGTTTACAGCATTGATATTTCATTCACAATTTGACTTAGTGTGCACTAAATATTTTTATAGAAAAATTACAAGCAGAATGCATGTTTTTTTTTCGTCTTATAACATAGATTGAGATCTTTAATCATTATTTAAATATAACCTACGGGAACGGCATACATACATTATAAGTATTATAACATATCACAATGAAATAAGCAGTTTACAGCATTGATATTTCATTCACAATTTGACTTAGCACACTAAATATTTTTATGGAAAAATTACAAGCAGAATGCATGTTTTTTTTTCGTCTTTTATCATAGACTGAGATCTTTAATAATTATTTAAATATAACCTACGGGAACGCCATACATACATTATAAGTATTATAACATATCACAATGAAATAAGCAGTTTACAGCATTGATATTTCATACACAAATTGACATATCACAATTAACATTGGTATGGAAAAATAACTAGCAGAATGCATGCTTTATTTTGCCGTTATCCTACAGTGAGATCTTTAATCATTATTTAAATATAACCTACGGGAACGCCATACATACACATTGAAAGTATTATAACATATCACAATGAAATCAGCAGTTTACAGCATTGATATTTCATACACAATTTGACTTAGCACAGTAAATATTTTTATGGAAAACTAACAAGTAGAATGCATGTTTTTTTTTTCGTCTTTTATCATAGATTGAGATCTTTAATCATTATTTAAATATAACGGTAACGCCATAGATACATTATGAGTACCTATTTTATATAAAATATATCACAAAAAAAATAAGCACTTTACAGCATTGATAGATATTTCATACACAAATTGACTTAGCACAGTAAAGATGTTCATCATTGACGTGTAAAAGTGTTTGTAAAAACCTACTTACAGAAATTTATCATTTATGAAAAATTTAAAGCAAAATTTGGCTTTCTCTTTTGTCTTTTATCCTAGCGTATATATTTAAAATAGTACCTACGATAAAGACACTACGTTACACCCAATCTTAGATATAAAAATCTAGGTTGTAATAAAGGTTTTTTTACATCACTTACAGTATTTACACTATACCCCAAATCCAGGGGGTGTCGACTCTATACGTCGAAACAACGACATACCTACAAGGGCTATTTCAAGTGTGGCTAGAGTTAAAAATAAAATCGGGACCTAATACTCGAGACTAAAAAATTACGCTTTATGAAGTTTTAGGTCGCTAATCATACCACTACTGACTGATGACGTTACCAAACAAGAAGATGGCGGAGTTGTTTGTTATAATTTGCCGTAAAGTCCTATTGACTTGTAAGTTTTTTTGTTTGTTTCGACTCAGTGTGATCCAAATATTTTGAGATAGTGACTCTGAATGTGTGTTTCGAGAAAGTGACTCTGTTTCTGTTTTTTGAGAAAGTGACTCTGTTTCTGTACCTATTTCGAAAAAGTGGCTCATAAAACGTGACTATGACGTCGGTAATAAACGCGTAAATTCGACGACAATATTATAAGTGTGGACGTTCACCGGTTACTGTTACTTACAAATAAAGTTATTTACTATAATTCCTGAGTTTTTTTTGCTAATGTTTAGTAGAGCGAATTAAGAAATGAACGAAGTTACATTTTTCTTTCTGGCTGTGCAATAGAAATGAAAAGTTATGTCAAATTAGCATATTATTATTACGTACGTCATTAATGCTAATTTGAGATAATTAAGCATTCCTATTGCACAACAAGAAAGAAAAATTCAGTTTCGATTACGCAGTAATTTACTTTAAAATATTTCAAATTTCCCGCTCTATTCGCGTCCTTTAGTTGTTCTGGGGTGCCACTAGATGGCGAGCAGCAAAACTGTCTTTACTTTTTTTGTACGAAGTCGTTATTCTTCTCCCTAGAGTATATATGTTCTGTGCCCAAATCTCTCTGATAATTTAAGTAAACAAAAAAACGTCAAGAAATGACACACAAAATGACGGGCGAGTGGTGCAAAACATTTTATCAACAAAATACTGATAGTACGATTGAACTGATTGTTCGTCTTATTGCACACAGTAAAATCGTCTATTCTTTGGACGAAGTAAGTAAGTAATTTATTTGCCAAAATGTAGGTGTACAAAGTAGTATGATATTATTTTAAGGTGGCCCATTTACATTCTACCATTGGCCATTTTACCAAGTTGGTCTCTAGACCTTCTTTCTTGGGAGAACTCAGAGTACCTATGGGTTGTTTTGTATTTTGCAGCTATTATGGCGGCGTTCTCCTAAAAAGCAATATTCGTTGTTAGGTCAAGTCTTGTATGTGTACTTTTAGGCATTGTGGCACTCATGGATTTTTGTCAGGCGACCAACTGTCCTTTTTTTTTTTTTTTTTTTTGTTGGGCATCTCGCAGTTGGCCTTGAGAGGCCATGACTGCTCAACCGGGCTTTCCTGGGGCTGCCATTAAGAAGTTAATCTTAACGCCTCCAGCCAGGGCTTACAAACTAAAATTTACAAACTAAGCGACTGCACGCTGAGGGCACCCCCTGTGGGGTACGAACCTCGGCTCAGGGCGTCACTGATAGGGGGACAGCTATCTCTATTGGGGACAGGCTGGATCGAAAAATTGGCATTATTATTATTAGGTGGGGAATTTAAAGCTACTGGCTCAGCTGCGGCGCGGGCTGGCGCTTCAACGAGCAAGGGTCGGTCGGGGGTCTCGACGTTAGGCGCCGATACTATTAGGGGTCTTCGCGGGGCGCGAGGACCTCGGCGGCGAGGTCGGAAGGACGATTTTGTGCGGTGTGTGCGAACTGTACTGGTGGCCCTATTGCTTTCCTGGAGGAGAGTAATGTGGTCGTCTGGGTCGGTGAGGACATGTCTCGGCCGTCGGACAGAGCTAATCCTACTGGGGACATAAGTGGCGGCCTTCACAATCAAGGGATTGCGGTGAATTTCGGCTTTATCGAAGAAACGCTTCGCGGTGCGTTTCATGAATTGACTGACCGTGGGGATTTTCAGATCGAGATGGAGGATCTCGTTCCGAACGAACCAAGGGGCGCCTGTGGCACCAACTGTCCACGGGAGCGGCGGCCTTTGAAGGACTTGTCAATTAATAAATAAATATTAACAACAAAATCAAAGAAATATAACAACCAACAACACGATAAAAAACTATACACGATGATAATCAACCACAACAAAATAACAAACAGCGAAAAACAAGTTCGGGGAAAGAAAACGAATGAAATGAAAAGATGCGAATCAAATGTTTGGAACTCCTACAGTGATCCAAGTACCATAAAATATTTAGTACCATAAAATATTTAGTACCAGAAAATCTTCTTTTTTTAATTATTTTGTTCTTCGATTTTAAATCGAAATAAAATTAATTACGGTATGATCGTATTTAAATTCCTATTCCTAAAATCAATACTTACTTAAAAGAAAAGTTATTGAAAGTGAAAGCTTGAAGTGAAAGTGTAACCTTTACGAATTTGTCCGTAGCAGCCCGAAGTCAGTATTTGCGCCCGGTTGATGACAATAGCTCGCCTCCTATTAGATGGGACCTTACCATATAATAGTATAGCATAGGATACTTTTTAACAAGTACACAACAATATGTTACGCGCTAAAGCTAAAGTAATTAGTCACCACTAGCGCCATCTAGTATCGAGTAGCAGAATTAATTGAGTCATGATCTATCTAGAAATTTCGATACCAGAATCTTCTAGAATTATCAACATCTGTTCAGTCGGGGCCGGTATGTAATCGAACATTCTAGATGCGTCGTTTCTCGAATGTTCCTAGGGCCCTATGAAAGGCCGGAACGGATCAAGACCCGGCAATATTGAACAAGCGATACAGGCGAGAACATCTGAAGCGATCTTCAAGTGCGATTTAGAGTGATCAGTAGTGCAATTGTGTTTTGTAATTAGTGTGTTTTATTAAAGTGTCATCTTTGGTAATTTATATTGGCAGTTTTTAATTGTCACGAACCCTAAGCTCGTAACAATAAGTTACAGATAAAATATAGAAATGTTACATAGAGTGACAGTGGTAACACAAATGGCGGTCTTATTTAACTGGCGAAATGTGAGTGTGTACTACGGGTACACGATTGCCGAACCCTTCGCAGATTACATGAGCGATGTTATGTGTTTGCTCGATATTCCGTGTGGATAGGTATGGACACCATCTGCTGCGATCCTAACATGAGTATGTTTGCTTCGTTTACATTCATCGTCTTATACGTCTAGTCACACACGAACAACCTATTTGTTTTGTTAAATTAGCCATTTGTTTACCTACAGTGTGTATACAAATGTTTTGTCAAAGTACCCTTGTGATTATAAGTACGTCCACATATATCACACTTATATGGTCGTTCGCCAGTGTGTTTTAGAAAATGTTGTGATAAATGACCCAACTGACGAAAAGTCTGCTGACATATATCACACTTATAAAGATGACCAGTGTGTATACGATAATGTTGATTTAAATTGCCCTTTTCACTAAAAGTAAGCTGACACACATCACACTTAAAAGGTTTTTCACGAGTGTGTCTACGAATGTGTTTTTTTAAGGTACGCTTTAGCCTAAAAGTACATTGACATATATCACAGGTATAAGGTTTTTCACCAGTGTGTACAAGAATATGATTGGTTAAATCAGCCTTCCGGCTAAAACTGCGTCCACATTCATCACAGTCATGAGGTTCTTCACCAGTGTGTAATCGAAAATGATTATTTAAATCACCTTTTCGACGAAAACTACGCTCGCATATTTCACATTTGAAGTACTTTTCTTCCATATGTATGGTTATGTGATTGTTTAAAGTACCCTTATCACTAAAATCACGTCCACATACATCACACTTATACGGTTTTTCACCAGTATGCGAGCGTTTATGAATTGTTAAGTTACTTTGTTGAAAAAAACCTTGGTCACACACATCACACTTATAAGGTCTTTCACCAGTGTGTGTGCGAATGTGGCTTGTCAAATTGCCCTTTTCAGTAAAACCACGCTCACATACGTAACACTTAAAAGGTTTTTCACCAGTGTGTTTACGAAGATGTATTGTTAAATTGCCCCTTTTACTAAAAGTACGATGACAAATATTACACTTAGGTTTTTCACCAACTGGTAGACGAGATGGTCGTATCATTTTTTTAGTCGATTAAAATAACACAGATCAGGTTTCAGTGGCTCTTTGAAAACAAGTTTCAGGTTTGGACGTATGTTTTTGAGTTTCCCGTCTAACTTTCGAGACAGATTTTTGTTTTTTCGTTTCCTCATCTATTATTGCGTCTTCTAGTATTGGTTTCTTCACAACAGTCGCTCCTGTTTAGTTATAAATCTGATGAGTACAATGTTGGCAGTAAAACAACATGCAGACGACTCAAAATAATTGGGGATTGCATGATGCACCCTAGGACCAAAGGGAGGAATTTCTTGGTGATATTGAATAATACACAACACCAGAGACGTGAAGAACAAAATTGTACTAACATCAACACCATGGTCTGTTCCAAAAATATATGATCAAAGTATAAAAAACGCCCTGTTCAAGGGAATCAGTAAAACATTTACCTGTATTCAGAAGGTTTGACGAAAATTGAGGTAATAAAATTAACATCAATTTTATTAACAACTGAAAAACGTCTATATGGTAGCTTGAAATTAGAATTTCAGGTTAAATTTTTCAAAAAATCAATTCAAGGCAATCAATTTATAAGTGACGTTTTCAGATCCATTTGCTTACATTTTCATTAGATACTTTTGGAATAGACTATAAACATCACAGCCACCTCACTGGCGTTCTTGGGTACCATAGCGTGTACCGAGCATTCTACAGCGGGATATTTCCTTGCTGCAAGAGGACCTAAACTTAGTGCACAACTGGTGTATAAGGACCAGAATGACCCTTAAGACCGAACAAAGCCACCACATGACCTTCACTAAAAAATGTTATACCCTTCCATGCTCGTATTCGATGAATGGCCTAACTTGGTCTAATAGTTTTTGTTGCTAATTATATTCGAATCATACCATTTCTTCCCTGGGCTGAATAGGGAAAGGATATAGCAAACAGTTACAGACCTATCCTTTTGAATTATTATCATCCTATTATACCTTTACGGAGGTAAGCAGTCAATCATGACATTATATAAGAACGGCTATTTCAGTCAATTTTCAACCCCCCGAGAACTACCCTTGCTCGTTGAAGCGCCAGCCCGCGCCGCAGCTGAGCCAGTAGCTTTAAATTCCCCGATCAATAATAATGCCAATATTTTGATCCAGCCTGTCCCCAATAACAGCTGTCCCCCTATCAGTGACGCCCTGAGCCGAGGCCCGTACCCCACGGGGTGCCCTGCCCTCAGCGTGCAGTCGCTTAGTTTACAATTTATTTAAGTTTGTAAGCCCTGGCCGGAGGCGTTAAGTTAATTCTTAATGGGGCTGCCATGCCAGGAAAGCCCGGTTATGTAGTCACGGTCTCTCAAAGGCAACTGCGAGATGCCCTACAAAAAAAAATACAACTTATAACAATAGTATTGGCTGAAAACTGCACCTATTGAATTTCCTCTGCATATTATGTTGAGAAATCTGGTACTCAGCATGCCAAATCGTGTAGAAGCTGTATTGAGAGGATCTTGGCATATCTTAGCCTTATGCTCGTGAGTGAGTGCTGCTTGTGGTGACTGGTCGCCTTGCTGGCCATGATTTTATGGTTATCAGAAATAAACTGTTTATTTATTTAATTATGAGGATCCTAGCTTATAATTTGTGACTTCCGAGATACAGTCCTATGGACAGAATTCAACATTGCACATGTCAGCGGCTACGCTCTTGAGGTAACGGTAACCACTCCCTATCAGGTGAACCATTGCCCTGTTTGCTTTTCTATAGATTAACTAACTAATACTTACTTGTCTTCTCCCTGGCTGTTCGTATCTTCTTGTTCTACTTCAGTCATTAACTCCGTTAAAGGTAGTGTGGTGGTATCTAGACAGCTATTTTCTGAATCTTTCGGTTCTAGGTCTGAAAGTAAATAAAAACATTCATGAGAATTACTTGTTTATTACTGACTAGCGTCCCAGTCCGGCTTGTTACGACTTGAAAAAACATCTGTTATACATATTATGTAACACTAGCTTTTGCCAGCGGCTTCACAAGCGCGGAACCTTCATCCCCTATTTAACTCCCTCAAGGGGTCGAATTTAAAAAAAATCCTTCCTTATTCCTTGTCTACATTATAAAGGGAATCTCTGTGCAAAATGTCAGCTTTCTAGGTCCAAGGGTTTGGGTTGGGCATTGATGAGTCAGTCAGTCAGTTACGACTTTTCTTTTTATTTATATAGAAGATTTTGGTTTGGCGTTGTAGTTTCGAATATATCCTCTACACCCAAAATTATACCACTGGATAGCTAAAGGATCAAAGAATTCATTACAATAAACGAGAACAGTGACGCATCGCGCGTGGTAAAGGGGGAAGCGCCATTTTGAGGTTATTTTGCTGCGTATCGATATTTCCAATTAGTATAACTTTTGACTCGGAGAAGCTACGATGTTCGTTTAAGTTTTATATTCATCATTTCAGCCGAAAGACGTCCACTGCTGGACATAGGCCTCCCCCAAGCTCCGCCACTTCGACCGGTTCTGTGCTTCCCGCATCCAGCGGACTCCTGCGGCCCTCACAAGGTCATCGGTCCACCTTGTGGGAGGCCTTCCAACTTTACGTCTTCCAGTGCGCGGTCGCCACTCCAGAACTTTTCGACCCCATCGGCCATCTGTTCTGCGTGCAATGTGCCCTGCCCACTGCCACTTAAGTTTGGCAATTCTTCGGGCTATGTCGGTTACCTTGGTTCTCCTGCGGATCTCGTCATGTCGTCCCGTGTGGTGCCGGGCGTAAAAGAATAGCATCATCCCATTTCTTCCAGTGGGTGTCGTAGAAGGCGACTAAGGGACTTACTAGAGAATGGGCAGCAGCATTCTCTATGCATTTTACCACCATACTGCGATCGCCAACCCGCCTGCCAAGCGTGGCGATTATGGCAAACCCCCCCAACATGACAAGCACAAACAGTAAATGGCCCCTAGTGCCCGGCGGCCCACCTACCCTTGGCTACGGTAGCGGTCAAGGCCACGGTGAGGCAAGGGGTGCGAACAATCCCCGGAAGAGATCCGGCTACCACAATCACCGAAAACTGGACCTGGCAACATATAACACGCGTACACTCCGGACCGACGAGAAGATCGTCGAACTCGAGGAAGGATTGAGCAGGTTACGGTGGGATATAGTAGGACTATCTGAAGTCCGACGAGAGGGGGAGGACTCGATAATCCTCAAATCCGGTAACTTGCTCTATTTCCGGGAGGGCGACCAGCAGTCCCAAGGTGGTGTCGGGTTTATCGTCCATAAGTCCCTTGTGAGCAACGTGGTGAAGATCGAGAGTGTGTCGACCAGGGTGGCGTTCCTTATACTCAGAATATCCGCAAGGTATTCGCTGAAGGTCATACAGGTTTACGCCCCGACCTCGTCACACCCCGACGATGAGGTGGAGACTATGTATGAGGATATTTCCAGAGCCATGCATGGTTCCAAAACTCACTTCACCGTTGTCATGGGGGACTTCAACGCGAAACTAGGCAAACGAAGCGATGATGAGCTGCGAGTGGGGCAATTTGGAGTTGGACGTAGGAACCACCGGGGTCACCTACTGGCTAGTTTTATGGAGAGGGAAGGCCTCTTTATGATGAACTCCTTCTTCAAAAAACGTGAGCACGGGAAGTGGACCTGGCAGAGTCCTGATGGTGCAACCAAAAATGAGATTGACTTCATTATGTCGACGAAGAAGCAAGTATTCAATGATGTCTCTGTGATCAACGCGGTGAAAACTGGTAGTGATCACCGTTTGGTAAGAGGCACATTGAATCTCAATATCAAGCTGGAAAGATCTCGACTAATGAAGTCTACGCTCCGTCCAGCACCGATCCAAGTCCAAAACTCCGAAAGCTTTCAACTCGAGCTCCAGAATCGTTTCGAGTGTCTAGGGAGCTCTGTGGACGATTTTAACGATGGGTTCGTGGAAACTGTCCATACGGTCGGGTCTAAGTTTTTCAAGACCCGTCGTATCGACAAAAATAAGAGGCTCTCTGATCCTACTTTGCAGCTCATGAAGGAGAGGCGTGAGATGGTTCTGCAGTCTTCAGACGACGCACTCGAGTACCGGCAGCTTAATAGACAGATCTCTAAGTCCTTGAAAAGCGACCTCCGCCGCTTTAATACAGAACGTATTAAAGACGCGATAGAGCGGAATAAAGGCTCCAAGGTCTTTGCTAGGGATCTGTCTATTGGGCAGAGTCTGCTTACGAAACTGAAGACCGATGAAGGCAGGATCGTATCCACCAAGCCTGAGCTGTTGAGAGAGATTGAGAGGTTCTATGGACAGTTATACACGTCAACAAGAAACCCCGTTACAAATCTGGCTAACGACCCAAGAGCTAGATTGACCCGACACTATACTGAAGATATCCCGGACGTCAGCTTGTACGAGATTAGGATGGCTCTGAAGCAGCTCAAAAACAACAAGGCGCCGGGTGATGACGGAATTACGGCTGAGCTTCTGAAGGCCGGTGGAAAACCCGTTCTTAAGGCCCTCCAGAGGCTGTTTGATTCCGTCATACTCGAGGGCAAAACGCCACAGGCATGGAACAGAGGTGTGGTGGTACTTTTCTTTAAGAAGGGCGATAATGCCCTTCTTAAGAATTATAGGCCCATCTCACTTCTGAGCCACGTCTACAAGCTGTTTTCCAGAGTCATCACGAACCGTCTAGCGCGCAGGTTTGACGACTTCCAGCCTCCCGAACAGGCCGGGTTCCGTAAAGGCTTTAGCACAGTAGACCACATACATACGCTGCGGCAGGTTATACAGAAGACCGAAGAGTATAACCTGCCTCTATGTTTAGCGTTTGTGGACTATGAAAAAGCCTTCGATTCGATCGAGACATGGGCTGTACTGCAGTCCCTCCAACGGTGCCAGATCGACTATCGGTACATCGAGGTGTTGAAGTGTCTGTACGAAAACGCCACTATGTCAGTCCGACTCCAGGACCAGACCTCGGAACCTATCCTTCTGCAGCGTGGTGTTAGACAGGGAGATGTTATCTCTCCGAAACTCTTCACTGCTGCACTGGAGGATGTCTTCAAGGTTCTGGACTGGAAAGGGGCTGGCATCAACATCAATGGCGAGTACATCACTCACCTTCGGTTTGCCGATGATATAGTTGTCATGGCTGAGACCATGGAGGACCTCAGTACAATGCTCGATGACCTCAGTAGAGCTTCCGAAAGAGTGGGTCTTAAAATGAACATGGACAAGACAAAGGTCATGTTGAATGCCCGTGTAACACCCACTCTCATGACGGTCGGAGGCGCTGCACTCGAAGTTGTGGACGAGTACGTTTACCTAGGACAAACTGTCCAGTTAGGTAGGTCCAACTTCGAGAAAGAGGTCAATCGTCGAATCCGACTCGGTTGGGCAGCGTTCGGGAAGCTTCGCAATATCTTCTCGTCCCACATACCGCAGTGTCTCAAGACGAAAGTCTTCGACCAGTGTGTGTTGCCAGTGATGACATATGGAACCGAAACGTGGTCGCTCACAATGGGCCTCATAAGAAGGTTTAAAGTCACCCAAAGGGCAATGGAGAGGGCTATGCTTGGAGTTTCCCTGCGTGATCGAATCAGGAAGTTTTATATTGTAACACAATAATTATTTGTTACCTTGCTTTTATCCTAAATACATAAATAAAAATATTTTATTAGAAAAATACCCGTTACATAAACGTATTCACGACACACAGGTACACGTCAAGCTATAAATTTCCAGTTTACGCTGATCCCGCACTATACGGAAATCCTATACAATGCGAGATCAGCTTATACTGGAAAATTATAGCTTGATGTGTAGCCGTGTGTACAACACACGGCCGTATCCATGACACAGCTACTTAATAATGTTCATATAAAAATACCATCAATTTGATTTTCCTCCTTTGGCCCACTGGTAACACTTCTCTGACAGCAATGCTTGTTTGACATTCATCAAATATACATATCGCATCTTTAGAATAATAGAGACCTAATGCGAAATTAGCCGCAACCAAAATTGGTCTCTATAATTCTAATAATTCTAAATAATTTTGCTTGCGGCTAATTTCGCATTAGGTCTTTATTATTCTAAAGATGCGATATGTGCACTAATGGAGATTTATTAAAACCCACTGCAAAATTCTAAGGGGTATAATCATAAGCGTTGATTAAAGTTAAGAGATGTTTAAACGTCAAAAATGTATGGTTTATTAGTTGCTAATCATTACTTAACTTTAAGCAACTTTTACAAATTGATTAAAAATATGATTACAGTAAGTATTAGAAAATATATGCTGGTGGAACTGTCCCACAAGCACAAACCAGTTTTAAAGTTTCATAGTCAACAAGGAACCCTTGTAATTTCATCGTATGTCCGCAACTTAGCTCAGAAACTCTTACTAAAAGCTGTTGTTTGGCATGGATATTCATATTAGTCACGCCGCGGCGTGACTAATATGAATATCCATGCCAAACAGTGCCATCTAAGTTGTAAAATAAAATGTAGACAAAAATATTTTTAGGGTACCTCTTCTACACGTAAAGTGGGGACGTTTTTTTTTCTCATGTACCCCATGGGGTACATGGTCGGTCTTTTAAAATATTGCGGGTTTATAAAGGTAATTTATCAATTAAGGGATCCGAACTCTTAAGCTTATCATACGTTTAGTTTATATGTTTTTGTATAGACACATAAGTTTAGCTTGTACTGGTATGAATTTTATTTACACTTCAGTACAAAATTGCTCTATATACAACGAGTAACATAATTAACACAAGACCTCATACACCCCAATTAGAGTATTGAGTTAAAAGCATAATACGATGAGCAAAACTATTTTTTTTAAATGCTAACTGATATTATTAAGAAAAACGTGTCGACCCAAACATTACTTGATGCATTTAAAATTTAGTCTTATTTCTTCTGGAATAAGATTGAATTTTCTTTGGCTCAATCAGTGGTAGGAATGGCGAAATATATAATTTAAAAAATATATACTTATATTAAAAGTTACTGAAATCAATTCAGTAGTCAATTAGGAACAAACAAATTACACAACAAACATTTACAACAATTACAACATTTATTTCAACAATTACAGAAACAACAAATTACTTTCAGGTCTTGCGTCTATTCTGATACACCTTGTATATATACTTGCGTCTATTCTGATACACCTTGTATATATACAGGGTGATTGGAAGATGGGTGCAAAGCTTTAAGGTGAAGATAGTATAGACAATTTAGAACCATTTAAGCCATGGTTGTCTTAGACGAAGTCTTACCAATTTTTTTTTTTTAATAAGGTTTAAAAGACGTATTGTACAAATTTTTTATTTTTTCTGAGCTTTAAATGTCTGTAAAAAAAATGTCTAATGACACAGAAGCCTAAAACATGTTTTGCTTGATTGCTTACACATTACTTTAATTAAATAAATAAAAAATGAATTCATTTATCATTCAATTTGGCCATAATTATGCAGTTTACATTAAATTTTGAGAATTTCCGAAAAAAAACTTAAAAATTTGGTTAAAAATATTTGGTAAGACTTCGTCTGAGACAACCATGGCTTAAATGGTTCTAAATTGTCTGTACTATCTTCGCCTTAAAGCTTTGCACCCATCTTCCAATCACCCTGTATATATTTTTTTAATGAAACTATAGTTTTCAGTATCTTGAATAGCTTGAACGTCGTTATGTAAACTACAACCTATTGTTGATTTAGTTAAGTTTCTCTTTAAGTGAACTGTAATTTGTTATTTGAGAAATAAATGTCTTTAAACCGAAAGCTTTATATTTCACAAACGGAAATTTTCTCCTTTTCTTAAATATCAAGCCTAAAAGCGCTAATGTGTATTTTGGAGTCAAAAA
Organism: Antitype chi; assembly: GCA_947359405.1. NCBI lineage: Eukaryota > Metazoa > Arthropoda > Insecta > Lepidoptera > Noctuidae > Antitype > Antitype chi. The sequence goes on from OX375837.1 coordinate 2,490,228, forward strand.
GTACAAGCAGCCGACATACCTGTACATTAAACTGAACTGGATCTCTGGCAGAAGCGAATGCAGATAGTGCTCACAGCAACTCTCCCGGCAATCGCACGAGACAGTTGCTTTCAGGGGAGTTCTAGACACGCCGCATTTGAATGCTAAAACAATATTTCCCTGTCGTTAGGAATCTTAACAAAATATGGTTGGACCTCAGTGAGCGCAGGCAGGCTAAGGAAGCACTTCCTGCTCAGTGCCCGCCCCACGAAACCGGTTCTCCGTCTAACTAAACCACAGCTGCATACAGTTACAGCAGCTGTAACTGGCTATAGGTCATTTTTTAACAAACATCTCCTTGTCATAGGAGTAACAGACAGTCCTCTGTGCAGGGCCTGCATGGGGAACGACGAGAAAGCGGCTCATGTGCTGTTAAACTGCCCGGTGGTCGCTAATTCCAGGGCAAAATACTTCGGTAACACAGGTACCCTACCTGAGATTGTCAGCAACACCAAGGCGTTGCTGGCCTTTCTCGAGGAGCTGGGGTGAATCGAAAATTCTCCCACCCGTATGCAAAATATGCGCTTTGACATGGAGTTGCGGACAACAGCCCGTTTTACCTATTAGCTAAGGTGCTCCCTCACCCTACTCACTTTTAGCCTTATATTTAGGTGTTCTATATAATACTAGCTGACCCGACAAAGGTTGTCCTGTCTTAACTATGAATATTGAATTCACATTGGTATAATATTAGAAAACTTAATATGGTCATAAGTTGTTTTTAAATTTTCTAATGTTATGCGCAACTTTCTTATGTTTTTCTTTCATAAGAACCTTCTCCTGAAAATAACAACCAACAAAAAAAAATTGCAAAATTGGTCCAGCCGTTCACGTGTGATGCCGTGACCAAGGGAAACAAGGATTCATTTTTAGATATATAGATAACGATTTGCGTAAAAGACTTTTTTTTTATTACATTTTTCTCAGTCTTTGGTTCTCAGTCCCTCCAACGCTACACTCCAATCCAAGATTCGATTTTGAGTGACACTTTATTATCATGACCTAAGTTTTCCTCACTCACTGATGTAATGCGCGAATGTGCAAAAGCCGGTCAGTGGGTCGTCTTATGTGAGGATGGATGTATATTCTTTACTCTTTGACGCAAAAACTACTGAACGGATTTGGATGAATTTTCGACCTCTATGCGGGCGAAGGCACTGGCAAATTCTAGCTGTATTACATTACAGGGAAATGCTCCTGGTGAGAACAGTAAACGCTTCTTTTTTAAACACGGTACTTTGGCAGCAGCCGGAGAGAGCTAAACGTATTATATATCTCGCAGGCATTCCCGACAGTCCACGTAATTCAAGTCATTAGTTAAATAGTCCTAATAACACCATCTTCTTTAAATACATACCGACATTTCACGTTTATTTACATCACAGAAAGCAAATCTCCCACTATTATTAAACTCTTTGACATAAATAATCGGACGATGTGAATTATTGATTTTTCGGTAACTTGACAGTTGGACCACTGTTGCCAACCCTACCAAACTAAAAACCACAGAGTACTTTGCTAAAAACATAGCTTCGCATGGACATAATATACAAACTAATAAGTCCATGTAGCCTTGTGTGGCACAGATGAAGGCGACTTAGATCACATTTTTTTCTCCTGTCCCTTATATGACCGTTCTTCCTTTCTCAGTAACCTCTTATCTCTCCATATTCCTTTTCCTACCTCAATACTTTCTTTGCTTTGTACAAATAGCTTTCCTGTATATAAATGTATAGTCTCATTCATTACTTTAAATAATATTAAATTGTAATTTTTTGTCATTGTAATTTACTCATTATTTATTATGTTACTCTTGATATAATTATACTGATCCTATCCATTTAGCCGTCCTATTCCAAATCCTGTTAAAATGAATTTATTAATTTTGTTTCCCTACCTTTTAACTTGAATAAAAATAAACCAAACGTGACATTGGCTAAATGCACAAACCGTGCGAAGCCACAACCCAAAAAAAAAAAAAGTCCATGTAGCTTCGTAACTTGACAGTTGGAGCAGTGTTGCCAGCCCCACCAAACTAAAAACAGCAAACAAGATAATATTATCTTCAGACGATAATATTTTCCGCCGTGGTCATGAGCCACCTTTATGCCACCTACCCTAACAAAAAGTAACATTCTATAATACGAATAGTAAGCGATCACAAGTTTTTGAGCAAAGTCTACAATATACTTTAAAAAAAACTAAAAAACACGCTTTAAAATACAAACTAAAAAAGGAGAAAATAATTTAATTCAATTAAAAAGCGTGGGGTGCTTGACATTAATTGATTATAAAAATACCTCAAAAAGCACCCCACGCTTTTTAATTGAATTAAATTATTTTCTCCTTTTTTAGTTTGGTTTTTAAAGCGTGTTTTTTAGTTTTTTAAACTATTATTTATTTTCTATTTTTTAGTTCTGCTAACTACAAAAACGTGTTTTTTTTTCTCAATTTTTTTTAAATTATTGAATTGTCATCGGTCCTCGACAAGTTTACAAAGTTTCAATGAAATCTGACCGTTTAAAATGGGTCAAAATCGCGCTCAAAGGAGTCGGTTACATACAAACATACAAACAAACAAACATACAAGTGAAGCTAATATAAAGCGTGTAAAAACCATATGTTTTTAACCGGTGTACATTAAGAACTATTACTAAATTATTTTGATTTAATACAGAGTGGTAGCTAGGGACGACGCATAACCTGTAACCATAAATTCAGCACATGATTCTAGACCCCCTATCGCAGACATTTTACGTTGGTTATCAAAAACAAAACCTGCTGTTTCTTAAAAAGGGCCAATACTTCCACGGTTCGTGTGGTTCCGGACTACAAGAATAGCACCATTCCATTTCGTCCCGTGGGTGTCGTAAAAGACGACTAAGGCTAATTTACTAGAGAATGGGGAGCAGCGTTCTATATGCATTTTTAACATACTGCGATCGCCTATCCGCCAGCCAAGCGTGGAGATTATTACAAACCACCCCCCAATATTGGGGGAGGCCCTTGTCCGATGGACGTTTTTCGGCTAAAATTACTTACGCGGTCAAAGTATTTGGACCAGCTTTTTAAATAACAGAAAAATATTGCAATGCCTGTGGTTCAGAATAATGTACATAGTAACAGATTACGTGTCGATGTTCCGGCTACCATAATATATGTAGTTATGAATTTAAGTTATTAATTGGCATTTAAATGGAACAATTTACATCAAAACAACTTAAGATATAACTATCACACACCCCAGAGGTTCTACAGCTAAGTTGTGAGTACCTCTGATATATTATTATATCTGTGCTCTGATATCAAAATCAAAATGAATAAGTAAGTTATACCAGGCCAACCAGAAAGTATTGCGAAAAAAAGTTTTTTTTTCATGTATGAGAGACTGGCCAGATAAAATCTATTTTGAAAGTATGACTAATACTGGACGTAAAAATAGGTACGTTCCAATTTCAAAATTTCCCTCCACATTGTTTGCGAGCTAATTTAAATTATCGTGTCTCATTAAAAAATGGATCTGCGCCGGTAATATTTTCGATTTCAAGTGTCGCCTGAAACCGGACGAATCATACGATAGACTTCAAATGGTATTCATGGATGAAGCCCCTTCAAAGGCAATCGTGTATCGTTGGTATAACGAATTCAAGCGCGGTCGACTAACTTTGGGGGATGAAGAAAGCAGTGGTCGCCCTTTGACGCCTATTACGGAAGAAAACGTGCTAGCAGTGAACATTTTTAATCCATGATAATAGGCGAGTTACGTATCAAGAGATTCAGCACATAATGCCGGTTGGACCGGCAACCGTTCACGAAATTCTACACGTGCATCTTCGCGTGAGGAGGATAGTTTCACGCTGGGTGCCGCACAACCTCACCGATGCTCAAAAGCAGGCCCGGGTAGTATATGCCGTGCTTTGATTGTATAGTGTCATTGATATAGTCATTGTCATGACATTAAATGATCAAAGGTGCCGTGATAGTATAAACAAATTTGAAGCAGGCTCGTCTCGGCGTGTTTACGACATCATTACAGGTGATGATTCATCAATGCGATCCAGAAACGAAACGCCAGTCAACGGTTTGGATGTTTCAAAACGAATCAACGCCTACCAAAGTGAAGCCATCTAGAAGCAGGGGGAAGATTTTGATCGTGAGCTTCTTCAATTTGACTGGATACTGGTGTCAATTCCTTTACGGAACCAAATAAGCATCAACGCTGAATGGTATACTACCAAATGCTTGGCAGAAGTTTTCTCTGTTGTGAGCAACAAGCGACCAAACACAGGGCTCCGCGGGCTACTGCTCCACCACCACAACGCGCCTTCGCACACCGCGCTCAAAACGAGAGACTTCCTGGACAGTACGCCATCGCCAATCAACCTAGCACCGTGTGACTTCTTTCTATTCCCGAAAAAAAAAAACAGCTCAAAGGGATACAATTTTTGTCGCAGGAAGATGCGCAGTCAGCGTTCAAGCAGGCTGTAAACGAGGTGTCTGCGAATGACTCGAAAAAGTATTTCGAAAACTGGTTCAGTCACCTGAAACTTTGTAAAGAGGCTAGTGGAGAGTACTTTGAAAAGATGTAATAAAAAAAAAAACCTATTGAACATTTATTTTCGCAAAACTTTCTGAGTGTCGCACGTACAACCACGGACGGTAATATATAGGAACCCTGGCGAAACATGAAATACTAAATCTGTAGCATTTTTTCATCACCCATTTTTTAACGTGGTTCAATCGCATGACAAATTACAAAATTGCAAATACCACTAAAGAAGAAATAAAGCTTTGTAGGCAAAATTATGTTTAAAAGAAAGCAGTCCAATTAATATTTTTACAAGCCTTTTGTAAAATAAACTACCCCGTATTGAAAGGATAATCTTACGAAATAAACAACAAACTAAAAAAAAATAGAAAGCTACATACATAAATGAACTACATAACGGAAAAATTTGTTCCACCCACCTTTCGCTCGGGCAATGCAATCGGCAATGCTCGACGGCTGGGCGTCCGGCGACTCCAGGACATCGGCTATTCAGGCCAACCGATCGATAACAAGGGCACTAGTGCGCATGACAAATTAGCTAGCTTTATCTAGGACTAAAAACCTACGCCCTGCACCCAGTCACACCCAGTGCGCAGCTGCAAACCGTATCGATTAGCTATTTAAGGCCTTTCAGGACTCAAACTAGGCAGCTGACCTCGCTCGGAATTTCCTTTGTCTTCAAAACTATGATTTTTAACATGTATTGGGCCAAAATTAAAGCGATGAAGTCCCTATTAAATGCCTAGGATGTAATGAGAGCTAAAAGTTTCAGACTGGAATGCAGTATTGAAAATTTATCATCATTTTCCTGCCCTTATCCCAATTTATTTGGGATTGGCGCAACGGGTCTTCTCTCTATGAGAAGGAGAGAGCCATAATGACGAGGAGAATATGAAGCTTCGTAAATAAATACTATTGTTTCGCTGTTAACGCTCTGTATATGGTGCCATTCGATAGCGCGCACCTGTAAACTAGTTAGTAGTAGAAACAAAAGTACGAATATTGCCCCTCAGATTTGGATTATTCCGTAGTCGAATAATGTGCGCTACTTACCAACTTGAGTTAACGCTATTATAAGATATAATATATTAATAGATAACGCGATATAGATATTATATTCCCTTCTGGCGAAACTCTGTTACTCCCTTTTGTTTCCATTTAAGGCATACGTTAGATTATTTTACTTCATCCTATATATTATAACATAAACTTTGTTTAACTTTTTATATCTGATAAAGTCATTTAAAAACTTTTTTAAATTATTTCTAAAGAAAAGAAGTGATTGTTGGGAGAAACAAAACCTTTGAAACGACCTGGCCCTACCAAAATGAAAAAAACTTTTTACACTTGAATTAGGAAGTGAAATGTGTTTTTTAATTTCACCAAACTCACTGTATTGTGTATTTAATAATTTATTTTGAATGTCATTGCGATTTTCAGCGGGAATGTATCAGCGCGTTTTCTGTCACCAACACGCATACGTAGACGTATCTCTATGTAGTCTGTGCCAACCATTGTGATGGGAAAAACGTATTTTTATTATGTCTATGGTGCCAACACACTAAATAGTACGTTTGAATTTAAAAATGTTACCAGACACGAATAAGTGTCACTACAAGTATTTTCTAGATATCTGAACCATGCACTTTTGTCTTGTATATTTTATTGTTACACGTATAACATTTAAACCACTGACGTATAAATCATGATTATTATGATTATACGTCAGTGATTTAAACTCAGAAGAACGTTTCGTTTTAACTTTGAAACGAACTTTGAAGAATTAGATAAAGACTGCTATTTAGATCGTAATTTTATGGTTCAACAATATTTTATAATCCAGAATGATGAATTTTATTAATATTTTACATAGGACTTATTTATGAAATCCATTTTTATTAAAGAAGCTTTGTTTTTATTTTTCGTCAGTTAGTCATTTAGCCCTATTTAAAAAAATGGTAATTTAGCCCTTTTTTAAACTTGACTTAGCCCCAAAACCTGACACCCAGTTTGCAATACTGCATTCGTGTCAACAAACAAGCAAGATTCTGCCGGGTCGTTTTTGTTTGAAATTGTTTGTAAAATGAACGCAAGGCGAAAGCCACAGACTACAATATAGTATGTGGCGAAAGCGGTGAGTAAATCTTAAACAGAATTATTGAGAAATAAATTTAGATTTCAAATTAAGTGATAGTTTATCGATGAAAAACGTAACGAATATTTTGTAACGAACAAATTCTGACCATGGTGGATGCCGCATTGAGTCAATTTGAGTCATGTTGTTTTATGATAAATATTGTTGTTTAATGTTTGAAATACGCATAAGTGGCTAGCTTATTAATCTGCGAACATAATTTGGTTAATAGCTTACTAATATTATTGAAACGTATTTCTAAGAGTAAAATTCGGCAATATTGCCGGTACCATGAGAAAATGAGATAGCGGTCATGGACTCATGTACAACCCGCTTGTGGTATTTATGTATGTTCCTTGGGTACAACTGGTACAATACAAGGGACATTCGTCAGTGCAAAGCACCAAACAGCAAAAAATAAATTACTGATTGTGTTTAATATATTTTTGTGATTGCATTTTTATTATGTCATGTAGCTTTCTTATCAGTCATGTTCACGAATAACACTAGTTTACAAGATTTAACTTTTTTCTGTTGCCGCGAAACTGCGGTTGATAACCTCCAACTTTTTTTGAGCAACCCGAGTCACTTTGTTTTAGATTATTATTATTTAAGCGTATATATTAATCGTTAACAGGCGTATTTTCCTGTGTTAAGATTAGTATCTGAAGGTTTGCGTCATGAGTAGTTCAAGGAGATTTTTTTTATATATGCAGAGAATATAACTATTGTAGAAAAGTTATATCAGAGTTGGTGAAAAATACCTATTTGGAGTATTTTGGGATACAAAAATGAGAAGTCTTGGGCTCCCAATTGTGTTTGTAAATCGTGTGTGGAATATTTAAGTTTATGGAAAACTGGTAAAAGAAGTGCCTTTAAATTTGGAACACTGACTATTTGGCGGGAACCACAAAATCATCTCCAAAACTTATTTTTGTAGTGTGAATGTAAACGGTTTAAACGCTGTAACATGAAAAGAATGTAAAGGTAGCTTGTCCAATGTAATGTAAAATGTGTAAAGATTGTGTGTTTTTATTATGTCTTCAATAAAACACCAAGTATCGTAATTTGTGTATTGAGCTAAGTAGCCTAGAAATACAAGTGGATAAATCATAATAGTAAGGTAGGAACAACAATGTGATCGAGGGTAGACTCAAAACCCCATAAACATAAACTTATAAACTAGGAAGTATGTAGGTACCTATATACAACAGTTCTCCTATTAAAAAAATACAAATAAAAAAATAAAAGAATATTGGGCACCTTCGAGATGCACACTGTATGTTTTAATTAAACAAAACTTGCCAGATAGAACACTTAGGAGATACAGACTTTTAATCTGCTGTAGACAGGTAGCTGAAAAGTAAGATAATAAAACAATGGAAATACCCTTGCTAATACCTCGTTTATTAGCCAGTAGCTTAAGATTAATAATTGTAAACTATTTTCAGGATTATCGTTACTATTACTATAAAAAAGTTAAATTATTATTATTAACTCAAAACATTTATTTCAATTAAACCATTTACAGACACTTTTGAATTGTCTTAAAGTCGTTCAGTTGGAAAGTTGAAGCTAGTTGCCCATTCCAAAACAGATCTCTATGGAGAAGAACGGGCAAGAAACTCCAAGGACACTCTTTTAAATCATGTTAGGTATTACAAAATCTTGGGAACATTATTCTTGTTGCTTCTATATGTGAGAACGATGAAAAAATAAAAATTGAGAGGTGTCAAGGGACACCCGGATGGAACGAAGTTCCAGTACTTGCCGCCAGTAGTTCCTGCCAGGACTTGCCTCTAGCACTTGCCGCCAGTGCTTGCCGCCAGTACTTGCCGCCAGTGCTTGCCGCCAGTACTTGCCGCCAGTAGTTCCTGCCAGGACTTGCCTCTAGCACTTGCCGCCAGTGCTTGCCGCCAGTACTTGCCGCCAGTACTTGCCGCCAGTACTTACCGCCAGTACTTGCCGCCAGTACTTGCCGCCAGTACTTGCCGCCAGTACTTGCCGCCAGTAGTTACTGCCAGTACTTACCGCCAGTACTTGCCGCTAGTACTCGCCGCCAGTACTCGCCGCCAGTACTCGCCGCCAGTACTCGCCGCCAGTACTCGCCGCCAGTACTCGCCGCCAGTACTCGCCGCCAGTACTCGCCGCCAGTACTCGCCGCCAGTACTCGCCGCCAGTACTCGCCGCCAGTACTCGCCGCCAGTACTCGCCGCCAGTACTCGCCGCCAGTACTCGCCGCCAGTACTCGCCGCCAGTACTCGCCGCCAGTACTCGCCGCCAGTACTCGCCGCCAGTACTCGCCGCCAGTACTCGCCGCCAGTACTCGCCGCCAGTACTCGCCGCCAGTACTCGCCGCCAGTACTCGCCGCCAGTACTCGCCGCCAGTACTCGCCGCCAGTACTCGCCGCCAGTACTCGCCGCAAGTACTCGCTCGTTACATTCGTGGACTGACACGAATTCAGACGAGATAATGCTTCTTTTCGCGGTGTTCATGTATATGGCCCATCTTGAACATCGGGGGCATTGTGTAGTGATGGACAATTTTTACAATTGTCCATCATTAGCACGATATCTCAAGAGTTTGGGCTTTGATTGCTTAGGAACCCTTCGTGTATGCCGTCGAAACGTACCTAGTGACATTGCTAAAGTATCGAAGAAAGTGAGTAAGGGGACAATAATATCTCGTCATTGTGGAGACGTATCCATCATTGCATGGATGGACTCCAAAATGGTGAATATTATATCTACCTATCACAGACCCGATACTTACATTGGGACGGAGGCCGGTAAATCACTTGTGAAACCTGTGTGTGCAAGGAATTATAACTTATTAATGGGGGGAGTTGATCTTAAAGATCAAAAACTCTCCATGTATCTGTTAGAGCGAAAGAGAGGCGTGAAATTGTACATGAAGATGTATAAAAGGTTACTAAATGTAAGCATTCACAATGCTTTTGTGATGTATGCGAGTTCGATGAAACGGCTCGATAAACTGCCAATGACGCATCGTGAGTTCCGTTACGAGCTTGCTGAAGCTCTGCTTAGACGGCATCGTCCCTGTCTACCAGAGATCAGCCAGCCAGTAGTGGAACTCATGAGGCTGAGGCGAGATATCATGCACGAGCCAGAACATTTGAAAGGGCAACAGTTTAGAAGATGTGTGATTTGCTATCGAAAGAAGGAAACCAAAATGATTCACACTAAATGCGCCCAGTGTGACGTATATCTTTGCTTTGGGGATTGCTGGCGAATTTGGCATTCTGCAAAAGAGCTCCCAGGCGACGATACACGTGGGCGAAAAAGGAGGCGTACGTAATGAGTGAATCATTTTGCGGTGTGAATGTGGAGTATGAACATGGGTGAATGCGTTTGAATGTGATAGTGAATGTGGACTATGAACGGAATCCGGGCCCTCCCATGAGGGCTGCGTTTCGACGGTATATGACGCCTACCGATTTCCTGCATGTGTTGTTGTAACTCTTCGCCATGTCTCGCTGATGATGGCACGTGTGTTGTATCATTTAGCTCCCTTCAAAATGGTTGAGTTAAATGGTGCGGATCCATGCGTCATGTTCGTGAACGGGCGCCGTCAGTTGGGACTGTTCATCTCTTAGCTGCCAAGGCTTATTTTAATCTTGTTTCTTTTTCTGTACTCTGGACCAGTGGCGTAACTATACCGTTCGAGGCCCGTGGCAAATTCATCAGATGCCCCCCCTAATATAAAAAGCAGAACCAACAATAAGAGTATTTTTTATTTTATAAAACTTATTTATACACTTTTACTTGAAAGAGTTTAATAATAAATGTTGGGAGTTGGGATTCTCCTCTGGCCGGGGGCCCCTTCTGGCTGGGGGCCCGTGGCATTTTGCCGACTTGCCACCCTGTAGTTACGCCACTGCTTTGGACGCTTTTAACGCGTACGTCTGTTTTTAAATGGTTCTCACATATAATTATAAATTAAATGTTAATGATGTAACTAATATTTTTGTAACAATATAATTTAAAAGTGTCCATCGAGTTTCTCGCCCGTTCTTCTCCCTAAGTACCATCTTTATCTTTCTGAAATTCGACTGACTGACGCCTTGACAATTCAAGTGTCTGTAATAGGTTTATTTGAAACTAGTTTGAAATAAACTGTTCGAGTTTCGTGTTTTAACAGACAGCTGTGCTGCTGCTGGCGTAGCATGAAGTTTTCTATTTCTACTCTACCGTAGAATAGAAATCGCTTGTCTATATTTCTCGTTACAAAACTGTCAACTGTCTACACGGAAACGTAATTTTTGTCTAGTCTTCCGTCGAAATAAAGGCTTCTCTACGATTCTCGTGCTAAGGCTGCTGGGGAGTTTGTTGCGCCACTTCTTCCCAGCTAAAGCACTAGGAAGTGGTGAAGGGAGGTCGTTTTGGGGGGACTGTCTTATGTAATTTTGACGTTCAAAAAGAGCTGACTCTCAGCCTAGTTTGAATAAATGACTTTTGATTTTGTACAAACTTTGTTTAGCTTGAAAGGTGCCAATAATTTTTATATGTTTGTACATTTTTAAATAAGCATCGGATTTTCCGATAATGATATTTTTGTGTTTTTAAAGTGTAAGTCATGTCATTACTAACATTAGTTTCTCATAAGCATTTCTATGTTGCTAACAAATATATTTTTTTATTCACACTATTTTTGTTATAAGTAAATATAACACATTTCTTGAAAAAAAAAATTATTTTATTTCAATCTTTTCCAAGCTCTCTCTTACATGGAATCGGAATACCTATCCGTAAGTATATGGGGTCATTTATAGCACCGCAGGAGGATTGAAGGCAGTATCAGTTACCACATGAATGGTATAAACCATACTAAAACTCCTACTACTATTGATACATGGCGAAGTATAAATTCAGGCAAACTTTATCATGATGAATAACCACAGCAGTTACCTTCACATACATAGTTTTTGTTACTTGGCGTAAACGGACTATTATGTTCCCAATGCTGGGACACTGGCCTTCTGTCTCAGAATGGGTGGGTTGGTAGATAGATTTAGGTATAAGGAAAGATAGAATAATAAATTATGTAATGTATTTAATTGTCCACCATAGTATTTGTTACACAGCTGTTAGTAAATAAAGGGTTCCCACACACATGCCGGCGGGTTTTGTTGCTGGGTAGGTATGCTCTATGCTGTGCAGACGTTTTCATGCTTTTGGCACTTGCCGCAGATGCCGAGAATGCCCGCCGGCGTAGTGTGTAGGAGCCTTATGTGTACAAAATAATGATAACTTATTATTTTCAAAGAATAATATCGAAATTATAATCTGAGATCGAAATAATTATTGGGATATCTCAAAACAAAAAGTCTGACGTTTCATTGAACAGGTCACTATTAAAATCTAAAAGTAACATTATTAATATATTTATAACAAAGTCGGGTTAGTGACAACACTTAGGAATAAGTTATAACTCAAGAACGGCTTGACCAATTTTTATGATCTTTGATTCGTTGGATTTGTTTCTGCCCCGTACAGTAGGATAACTATTAAAATATAGGAAAAAAACACCGGAAAAAAATACAGATTATTACTAACAACTATTATTACTTTTATTTGCAAATAAATTCTATTCTATTCTACTTTTTAATTTTTTACTCTTTAATTTTTATTATTTAATCTGTTTGGAATTTCCGTTATTGACAGCTCACGTCACGTACTCATATTTTTTTTTATTTTGATGTCCAATGCAAATGACACATTAAAAAATATAAATTAAACGGAAAAAATGTTGGAAATATCTTTTAAATAGAGCTAGTTTAGTAAAACTCGGAAATAGATGGTTGACTTTTATTTTATCTTTTTACAGAGTGACATACATAAAACAACAAGTTACCTAGCAACCAAAGTTATAATAGACTAAAATGTTTCTAGCATACAACCTCTTTCAACACCCCCACTGTATGCCTATACATTTTTTAAAGTAGTCCTGCTTAACTCTAGTAAGTCCTTTTGTGAAGATATCGGCCGGCATCTCATCAGTCTTACAATATTTGATACAAATTTCATTTGCCTCGGCCAATTCTCTCACATAATGGTATCTAATATTTATGTGCTTAGACCTCCTGCCGATTGTTGGCACGTACACTAATTTTATAGCGCTTTGGCTGTCGCTGAACAGATCAATCGTATTATTTTGACCTGTCAGTTCATGGTAGAGACCTTTGGCACAAACTACCTCTTTCGCTGCTTCACAGATAGCGACATACTCTGCTTCAGCCGTACTGAGTGCGACGCAACGTTGCTTGTGGGTCTGCCAGGAAACCGCAGCACCGCCAAGGGCAAGCATATACCCTGTGAACGAATGTCCATCAGCGTTGGTACCCCAGTCCGCATCGGCATATGCAACCAGAGGATTGCCAGTCCTCTTGTAGACCAATTTGTGATCTACTGTACCCTTTAGGTACTTCAGCACTCTCTTGAGTGCAGCCATGTGAGTCGAATTCCAACAAGAATTAAACTGACTCAGGTAGCTCACTATGAATGTAATGTCAGGTCGTGTGCCACAGGAAAGGTACATGAGTGAACCTACAATCTCCTGGTAGCTCATATCTCCAGTCGGATCACCTTTCTCCAATCTGAGATTAGTCTCTGTGGGAGTCGCGACAACTTTGCAATCTTCCATTTTATACTTTCGAAGGACCTTCTTTATGAAGTTTCTTTGGTTGAGCTCCACTTCTCCTCTCCTTTGCTTGAGCTCCATGCCCAGGCAATCCTTTGCTAATCCCAAGTCTTTAATTTTGAAGGCGTCCCCAATCTTCGCTTTCACGGCCTGAATATCGTCAATGTCATGTCCAAAAATGTAGAAATCGTCTACGTACAAGGCAATTACAAGAAACTTGCTTTTTACCTTCTTCAGGTATACGCATGGGTCATATTTTGACCTCGTAAACCCGATTTCAATTATGTGAGCGTGTACCTTCACGTTCCAACATCGTGCTGCCTGCTTCAGACCATATATGGCCTTCTTCAGCTTGCAAACCTTGCCTTCTTTCCCCCTCGTGATGAAGGCCTCTGGCTGTTCCATATACAGGTCTTCAGCAAGGTCGCCATTAAGGAAAGCGGTCGTTACATCGATATGATGCACTGTCAATCCAATTTCTGCCGATAGCGCCAACAGTAGTCGGACCGACGATAGTTTAACCACCGGTGCAAAGGTTTCGGAGTAATCCTCCCCCCACTTCTGGGAATACCCTTTAGCCACCAGTCTTGCTTTGTGGCGCTGGACTGTCTCATCAGCGCCAATCTTCAGCTTAAATAACCACTTGCATTTGACTACGTTCGCTCCTCTTGGGCGATCTACCAGCTCCCAGGTTCCGTTCTCGATGAGCGAGTCATACTCTTGCTTCATCGCATCCAACCACAAGTCCTTATCTCCCCGGTCCATTGCATCCTGTACTGACACAGGATCGTGCACGCTGAGAAAATTATATACAAAATCTTCCTGTCTATTTGGAACTCTAGTCCTTTGAGGGTATCGAGGCCCCTCTACAGCTGGTTCAGCTTCTCGTTCTTCGCTTTTGTCAGAATCCAAAATGGAATCCATTGAATCATGGAACTCCTCAGATTCGACTACAACGTTTTCGGGTGTGGTAGACCCGGTTGCTGGAGCAGGTACGCTCTGGCTTGGAACTTTCTCCTGAGTTTCCATAGCTCCGGTAGTCCCTCCTGTGATGGGGACTATGAAAAATTCTTCAGTAACATCCACCACCGACATTTTAGTTGGCGATTTGTTTGGAGGTCCGAGAAAATCCATATTGTCCTTAGACAGATTTGGCAACCTCTCATCAAACACGGCATCCCGAGCAACAATAATCCGCCTTGGATTATTCTTAACATCAGCAAACTTGAACCCCTTTTGATTCTCACTATAGCCAAGAAATATAAGTTCTCGTGTCTTGGGATCAAACTTTTTGAGGCTTCCATCCTTAATAAGAACCTGTGCTTTTGAACCAAACACTTTTAAGTGCGAAAGGTCCACCGCCTTTCCGGTCCACACGTGTTCAGGGACTTGCTGCGATAAAGCCATAGTGGGCGAGCGGTTTTTCAGATAAATCGCCGTTAGAACTGCTTCACCCCAATATCTCTTATTGAGATTGCTTTCTGCCAGCATGCATCTCGCCTTTTCGACAATTGTCCGAATGGTTCTCTCCGCAACTCCATTTTGCTGTGGAGTGTGCGCTACAGTTGTCTGATGTTGAATTCCACGATTTTTCAGGTGATCCTGGAATTCCTTACTGGTGTACTCGCCACCATTGTCGCTCCTTAATTTTTTAATCTTTTCGCCCGTTTGGTTTTCAACAAATGCCTGAAACTCACGAAACTTCCCGAAAACTTCTGATTTGCGTTTCAGCAAATAGCCATAAACTTTCCTGCTATAGTCGTCAACGAATAGCAGTATGTATCTTTTGCCGCCCCATGACTCCACCTCAATGGGACCTGCAACGTCACTATGGACCAGCTCCAAAATCTGTGAAGCTCTATTAAATTTCCTTTTTGGAAACTTCTTCTCGCCTTGCTTGCCTTGACTGCATGGTACGCAGGGGTTTTTGCAGTTCCCAAGGCTATAACTAAGGCCCTTGACAATGTTCTTAAGTTTGCACATTTCAGATTGGGATAAGTGGCCCAATCTCCTATGCCACAACTCAAAGTCATCCTGACTTTCTCCTATGAGAACAGTCGCCTTGTTACTCCCCGAACCTAAAACATAGAGTCCGTTTTGCTTGCGTGGCGCTGTAAACAGTACGTTCCCATCCACAGATACATTGCCATCTAAAACTCTGCAACTATTTTTGTCAAACACTACAATCTTGCCATTATCAGTGCACTTGCCAACAGACATCAAGTTGGTGACTAGTTCTGGAATCAGCAACACATTATTCATTGTCAGTCCTAAAGGACGTCCCTTGTGACGTACGTCCAACTTGACAGTACCTTGCGAGGTCGATACTATTTTGTCATTATTCGCACAAGTAACAGCTTTCGAACTGCTTGCTATAGGCGTTAAAATAGACTTACTTGAAGTCATGTGTGATGTCGCGCCACTGTCTATCACCCAGCAATTATCCCCACTAGCGGCAAGTAAAGTAAGAAAATCGGTAGAATCATCATCATTAATCCTGCCTGCAGCCGCTAAATTGCTCTCAGTCTTACCTTGGCTTACTTTGGCTTTGAAGAACTTACATTGCCATTTAAAGTGACCCTTCTTTTTACAAAAATGGCAAACTATTTTCTTACGAGCGCTACCACAGCTACTACCACCTGCAACGTTAGCTAACACCGTATCGTCCTTATTATCATTCACTTGCTGTCGGTGACTTTCACGCAGAAGAGCCGCTATTACGTTCTCCGATGATAATTCCTTGCCAGAATATTCCATGGCCATCACCAAAGGGTCGTAAGAATCCGTCAAACCAGCCAAGAGAATAATCGCGATGAATTCATCATTCAGTGCAGCTTTGATTGCCTCCAGTGCTTGATGCGTAGCTTGCACTTCATTGACGTAGGCATCCATATTTAGGAAATTATCCAGTTTCAATGAAAATAGCTTCCGCAGCAGACCTAATCTTCTAATTAGACCACAGTCAGCATAGGCCTTTTTGAGCGCATTCCATGCTTGCCATGAGGTTTTGGCATTCTTGACAATGGTGATGCACTGTTCTGCGATTGACAGGCAAATCTTTGCCCTTGCCCTTTCGTCGCGTTTCCGGTCTTCAGGTTTGGTAGTAACGAAATTTTCGCTCACACAGTCCCAGAGCCCCGCATCTATTAATAGCATTTCGATGCTGAAGGCCCAACTGCCATAATTATTTCGGCCTGTGAGCTTTTTGATCGCACTCGTCGAACTTTCCATCTTTATACCTAGTCGAATTTACTATATATAACTACCCTACTAATTTCGCATTAACGAGTCACGGTCTGGGCCCATAACCTGTTGGAAATATCTTTTAAATAGAGCTAGTTTAGTAAAACTCGGAAATAGATGGTTGACTTTTATTTTATCTTTTTACAGAGTGACATACATAAAACAACAAGTTACCTAGCAACCAAAGTTATAATAGACTAAAATGTTTCTAGCATACAACCTCTTTCAACAAAAAAGTGGTTACCTAACGAAATCTTATTGAGCGAGTCTCAAATTATAAGACAAAGGCAATAGTCCGCGCGGAACACCAAGAGTGAGGCCAAAAAACCAAATACTAAAGCGCATTGTATGTAACACCGATGCGATGCTTCGTGGAAACGTACAGTGGAAGTGCTTTGCTCCACGTTTTGAAATGGCACATTTAGGAAGCTTTTAGTTGGTGGAGCATGCGTTCTACCGTGCCATTTGCGCACGGGTGGTAACTGCACCCTAATTGCGTAACTCACGATGAATCATAATCTGTTTCATTTTGAAACAGATGGCTAAACCATTGCTTCATATGTTGGAAAAATGTTTCTGCTCAACAACGTAAATAACGCAATGAATATTGTTGAACTGTCAAAATTAAACTGATTACAAATAATCGCGTGTTACGCAATTAGGGTGCCGGTTGTGCGAATCCGATTGGTTACGCACACGTTAAGAAGCCGCCGAAACGAGGCGGATTCAAACTGAGTTACTCAATACTCAAGCATTACTTAAAAGTAGTTTCGACCAATCAAATGGCTCTAAACTAGAGTAATGCTTGAGTCCTGAGTGAGGTTCTGTAATACGGGCCTTATGAACGAAAAAAATATTTTACAACACGCATCAGTCTGTGGTTTTGGAAGCGAGACGCCATCATGCCATCATACACTCATAGGCTGGGGCCAAACTCCGGTCAACGTCAATGCATAACATCGCTATTAACAACGTAGTAAAGCGTAGACAGGGAAGTAAAGATTCCGATAGCTACAGCGATAAATTTCAGTGGCCACACTTGAACTGTCAAGTGTCAACGTCAATGCCCTTGCCCACCGACTCACCGAGTCGAGTTATCGCCTAACGTCAAATGGCAATATGAATCCCCACTCTTTGATTAGAATGCCGTTGTAAAATTATCGCGATAAATTGTGGCTACACCTACGGTTAACGTCAATCATCGCGATAATCAACGGCGCGGCGTTTCCAGTTGGTGTAGCCCCGGCATTATAGGTGAGCAAGTAAGTAAACGACCCGCGACGCCATTGTCAATTGTCAGTAGTGTTGCCAACCCGTACGACAATTATGGAGGCGTGCGATAATTTGGCCAATGTTAATGTACGAGTAATTGTCTAATGTACGATAATTCTATAGAAAAAACGTATTTGTCATGCAAAATAAAAAGCAAACAGTCAACAAAATGTCAACGTCAACATGTACAGATGCCAAGCACATCAAGCTATCTCAAACTGTCAAACCAATTGAACATGAAACTTATTCTTTTGTAATAAAGTTGAAAAAATATCAAAGAAATTTGACAGATTGGGGAAGCTTGATGTGCTGGCGTCTGTACATGTCCCTCTCTCTCCCCCTCTTTCCCTCACATTTCTATCACATGAAAATAATAACGCTTGTTTCCATCCGACCGCGACTCCGCGTTTTACACTGTATTCTTGTGGTTTTATCAGACAACGTTATATTTGCTTCTACTTAGCTTTATGTGTCGTGGGCACGCGTAAACACAGATAATAAAAAGACTTGTGACCTATGCTTATGATCAGAGATTGGATATTCGGATGCATATTTACCTAAAGATATTTTTTGGCTGTGAAAGTATGGAAGCGGCTTTATAAATTATTTGTAATGATTGTAAAGATGTGTATTAATTTAAAATTAATGTTTAACCCGATACAAATATGTGAATATACTGGAGGCGGGTTGGTTTGTATTAGATATAACAAAAAAAAACAAATTACTTACCTAAATTAAGACGTTTTCGATATAAAAGCGCATTCCATGTTACAACGTCTCAACTTTAGGTGAATATGCATCCGAATATCCGATCTCTGCGCTACTAGTGGTGAAACTTAGCATATACTCGTCCTTTGACTAGTCATTGTCGCTTGTTATCAATGTTTAATTAATGGTTTAGGTCTTTATTTTCGTGATTTTTTTTTGTACTATAATTTTGCCCACAATACGATAATTTCGACGGGGGAACTCGATAATTTGAACTTTTGGAGTTGGCAACAGTGGCAACACTGATTGTGACGCCAACGCCATTCGTGTCAAACCGTCAGTGTGTCAAACGAGATTCTGCCGTGTTGTTTTTGTTTGTTTATAAAATGAATGCAAGACGAAAGCGGTGAGTAAATCATAAACAGAATTACTGAGAAATAAGTTTAGATTTCGAATTGAGTGATAGTTTATCGAAAAGTGATAAATATTTCAGTGAAAACGAATGTTTTGTAACGCACAATTGCACAAATGACCATGATGGATGCTGTATTGTATTGAGTCAATTTTACTATTTTTTTATACGTAAATATTGTTGCATATTGTTTGAAATACACACATGTTGCTAGCTTATTAATCTACGAACATAATTTGGTTAATAGCTACTAATATTACTGCGTATTGACATTGGAAACATATTTCAACGTATTCGGCGATATTGCCGGTACCATGAGTAGGGACTGAATCGATACGAGTAAATACAAGTACATACTCGATGCTTTTCTCCGATACCAAGTACTTTTAGGATCGATACTTTGAAATTAAGTATCAAGTAGGTATCGGTCAAAGTACTCATATCAGTATGCCAATGTCACTATTTCATTTTAACATTGATAAAAAAATTAAATTGTAGTTTTTGAACGCATCTTAGTCTTAGTTTTGTGTAGGGTCTGAAGATGAAACCGCCAACGAAGATTTTTATTTTTGATCACATCGTAAACAACTCGCTCTCGGCCAGAAGCAGAGGCGCACTTCCTCAAAAGCCGATGAAGTGTCAATTTATTTGGCTAATCCAGTCTGCGTTTTAAAAGCCAACCCATTAGAGAAATGGGAGCCCGTATTCCCAGCTAAACAAGCACACATTATTTGAACGTAGTACCCTGTACCTTGCGAAAGGCTGTCCAAAGCAGGCACATTTGGAAAAATTTATATTTTTGGGAGCACTACAAAAACAGGCTTTTTTCATATATTATTATAATTTTGTAATTATCAATAAAAAATACCAATATTTGTTATGGTTTTTACTCCAAATTTTCCAAAAACTATTTGATACAATTAGCTATACTTTTCAATTGATACCCAGTAAGTATCTATACTTGACGACCGATACAGTATCAATACCTCAATGGTATCGTTTCATCCCTAACCATGCGATAACGAGGTAGCGGTCATCACATGGTACACAAGGCTACACATCAAGCTATACATTTCCAGTTTACGCTGATCTTGCACTGTATGGAAATCCTGTACAATGCAAGATCAGCTTATACTGGAAATGTATAGCATTTCATGTAGTTTTCTTATCAGTCATGTCTTAGAATAATATAATATGTCGATTTTTTTTTTACTGACTTCAAAAAAATGTAAATGACCTCAAATAGACTGAATTTTAGGCCATTACTTAATTAAACGATTCGTTTTATGATATTTTTAGCATGGCGAGGCAGGCCTCGAGGTCAACATCGCGGAGTGTGACTCCTACTCCGTCTGAAAAGGGGCCGCCCAGAGAGAGCGCCGCGGGACGCGCTCTAATAATGGGATTAATTAACTCGCGCCACGACCCTAGCCCGTCTCCATCCCCGCCGCCGCGGTAAGTATTTCTGTATAGTTTGCTCTCCTGCGCAGAGTAAGTTCTTGTTACACACAGCTCCATTAAGTGGTTACCCCTACAAAAGACATGTGCGTTCAAATCCGTGTTAGGCCCAAGTTAGTTTTTGTATTTTACAAAAACATGTTATTATAATTTCTGTATTGTTTTAGTGAATATGGTTAACATTTACGAAGAATCATTCAACGTCTAATTAGGCCGGAGGTTACAAGACCGCTTGCCGTGAATAAGATTGGAGGTTCGAATCCTGAGCACGGAATGTGCTTTATGCAATGCAATTTTTTGCAATTTTAAAAGAGTAACGGTGGAGTTTCTTGCCCATTCTTCTCCATACGAAACTACATTTTGGAAGGGGCGACTAGAATCAATTCTATTTTAATGTAAATGTTGACGTTCAAAAGTGCCTTTTAAGTGCCTATTTGAAATAAATGCTTTGACTTTGACTTTGCAATTTTTTCTTTTTTAATATAAAGTATTTTTCTGTTTTGTTTCAGTAATATTTATAATGAATTTAAAAATCAAGAAAATGAAATACTTTCAAAATAATTTCATAATATTAATTATTGCTATTATTTAACAGAACTTTGATCTTATTTTACACTTTTATTTGCTAGTTTACAGATAACTTGTAATATATATTTTACCAACTGACACAAAACGGGTCACTTGACAAGTCTTATTCTTTTAACGGGGGGTAAGGGGGGCACATTCACCATCTCAGTGCCCCAAGTCAACCTCACCTGCTCGTGGTGCACCCTGCTGAATAACAAACGAGGCTCTGACACCCGACAAATCGTGGCATAACCATTCGTAATACTTCGCAGCTAAATGATGCAGACTAGCGACGGGCAGCAGCGTCACTAGTGCGAAAAGCTGGGATCTGCGATCGCCAACCCGAATGCCCAGCGTGGCGATTATGGGCAAACCCTTCAATGGCAAGCCAAATCCAACCACGGCCCCCAGTTCCCGGTCGCCTTGCTATTCCTGATTATGGCGGCGGTCACGGTAACGGCAAGGTAGCGGGTGCGAAGAATCCCCGGGTTACGAATGGCTGCCAAACCCAACTGACCATGGCGACGTATAACGGACGCACGTTACGGCTCGACGAACACCTAGTGCAGCTAGAAGAAGAGCTCGGAAAAATAAGGTGGCACATTCTTGGGTTGAGTAAAGTCCGAAGACAGGGGGAGGATACAAAAACGCTTGAATCGGGCCACCTTTTATATTTTCGAGAGGGAGACTAGCTGTCCCAAGGCGGAGTCGGGTTCTTGGTCCACCATCATTCATTGGTCCATCCCTTTGTGTCTCGAGCAGGGTAGCGTACCTCGTAATTAAACTAACCAAAAGGTATAGCCTCAAGGTGATTCAGGTTTACGCACCGACCTCGGCACACTCGGATGACGAAGTGGAGGAAATGTTCGAGGATATTTCCAAGGCCTTGCATTCCACCACTAGGGCCCACTACAACTTTCTCATGGGGGATTTTAACGCTAAAGTGCGAGTACAGAATTGCAACGAATCGGTAGTAGGATCCTACGGGTTTGGAAGCAGAAATCATAGGGGACAAATGCTCATCAACTTCCTTGAGAAAGAGGGGCTTTTCTTAATGAATTCCTTATTTAAGAAACAGCCCCAAAGGAAGTGGACGTGGCGAAGCCCCGACACTATGACGAAAAATGAGATAGACTTCATCATAACTGATAGGAAGCATATATTCAGAGATGTCTCGGTGATCAACAGGTTCAATACCTGCAGTGATCACAGACTTGTTCGCGGCTCTCTGAATATCAATTTCAATCTCGAGCGAACTCGTTTCATGAAGTCTAGGCTCCGTCCAAATATGCTCCAAACTATGCTAGGATCTGAAGCGTTTCACTCAGACCT
Source organism: Antitype chi (assembly GCA_947359405.1). Lineage (NCBI taxonomy): Eukaryota > Metazoa > Arthropoda > Insecta > Lepidoptera > Noctuidae > Antitype > Antitype chi. Next base: position 2,512,603 of record OX375837.1, read on the forward strand.
GGAGAACCGATTTGCTGCCGTGGAAACCACAAGTGACGTCGACCAGGCATTCGAACAAATGGTGGAAATCCTCAGGGAGGAAGGTATGCGATTCTGCATAATGCGGCGTACGGGCAAGAAGTCCAAACTTTCGGAAGAGACTGGAGCTTATGACGGAACGACGTGAAAACCTACCTGTCACTTTGTCAGAACAACGGGCACTCAACAATATTAGGGCATTGGTACGACGCGACCTCCGACGCTCTAATACACGCTTTATAAAGGAAGCGATTGAGCAAAATCATGGGTCGAAAGGGTTCGTCCAATCATTTGAGAGGAGCCACCTGACGAAGTTGACCAAATCTAGTGGGGATATCGTAGTTTCGAAGCCGGAGATCCTTTCGGAAGTTGAAAACTTCTACAGCCAACTGTACGCATCGCATGCATCTCGATCTGATCCCGAAACTGAGGATTCCAGAGCCATCTTAACCCGCCACTTCACGGAAGACCTGCCAGAAGTCAGCCAGGACGAAAACGAGGCGGCTCTTAAACAGCTTAAAAATGGAAAAGCCCCAAGCGAGGACGGGATGACGACCGAGCTCCGGAAAGCGGGAGGAAGTCCTGTACTGAAAGAGCTTCAGGAGCTCTTCAACTCTGTCCTGTTCTCTGGGAGAACTCCGGAAGCGTGGCGAAGGAGCGTGGTCGTACTTTTCTTTAAAAAGGACGATAAAACCCTTTTAAAGAATTACAGACCCATTTCGCTCCTAAGCCACGTATATAAGCTGTTTTCAATAGTCGTCACGAATCGTCTAACGCGGAGACTCGACGAGTTTCAGCCAACGGAGCAGGCCGGGTTTCGAGGAGGATATAGCACCATGGACCACATCCACACAGTGCGGCAAATTATACAGAAGTCCGAAGAGTATAATCGGCCGCTGTGTCTTGCGTTTGTGGACTATGAGAAGGCTTTTGACTCTATCGAGACCTGGTCTGTTTTGGAGTCTCTGCAGCGATGCCAAGTCGACTGGAGATACATCTAAGTGCTGAGATGTCTTTATGAAAACGCGTCAATGACCGTCCAAACTCAGGACCAGCGAACTGAACATATCCCCCTGCGTCGAGGAGTGAGGCAAGGGGACGTTATTTCCCCAAAATTGTTCTCCAACGCATTGGAGGATGTGTTCAAGACGCTAAACTTGGAAGGACGCGGTATTAATATCTAGCTACTTCGTCAGACTGCCGGTATGAGAATGACGCTGTTCGGTGATGCGATGGTTCGAATCCAAGTCGAAACGATAAACTCTTTTTGAAGTATTCTGTCGTTTATTCGTAACGAATTCAATATTGTAGCAGTGTAACATTTTAAAACTTGAGGGGTTAGCACATACTGACGCTGTGTATACGTGTTCATATTTAGGTTATATTTTTACAATATTGTACTTGCTTGCAGCTTCGACGTAGTCGAGCGGGTGGCGGCACTGGACATGTCGGAGGAAGAACCCGAGGAGATGATGCAGGAGGCCCCCTGGCATGTCAGCCGGTGGGTGCAGGTTGTGCTGGGGCCGAGTACCGACAATTTTACTGACGCCAACTCCGAAGTTGAAGTTCGTCCATCAACTTCGGGGTTGAGGACAGCGGCAACTATGCATACGGAGGTGGACGGCAGCGACTTCGACAGCGACGAGTTTGACGTCGAGGCCATGCCAGGTGCTTCTAGAAAAGACATTCCCGACACTGAGGAGTTGGAAGAACCCATGCGGGAAATTATAAACATGATTGATACGGGGATGGACGACGCAGCTGATAGCCTACTGGGTACGTCACCTAATTTCACGTGGCTGTCGGACTTTGAGTCGTTCAGGGGTGTTCGTGAGGAGTTCTCAGGACCTGCCCCTGGGCCACTCAAAGACTACGATTCGCCTTATGATGCCTTTGTCGACATATGGGATAAAGGTATCATAGACTTGATCGTCCGTGAAACAAACCGCTACGCCCAGCAGACGATCGAGGCTAAGCGTGATAGAGGGATTTTGACAATATCATCTCGTTTACATTCGTGGACTGACACGAATTCAGACGAGATAATGCTTCTTTTCGCGGTGTTCATGTATATGGCCCTCGACCCGCGGATGTCGTTATCCGATTATTGGACAAAAGATGCGGTTCTCCAACTACCGGGATTCAGGCGTCTTATGCCCTATAATCGGTACATTTTGCTGAGTAAATTTCTTCATTTTGTAGACAATACCGCTGTCGCGAGTCAGCAATTGCCTCAATCTGAAGATGCTTCCTCAGTAAAATTGTCGGCTAAGCTGGGTAAGCTGGAACCTATTATTGAACATCTCGGAAAGAAGTTCAAATCCCTGTATAACCTAAAGCCTGATGTGTCCATCGACGAGTCTTTGTCCTTGTTCAAGGGCCGCTTATCTTGGGTCCAAACAATAAGGTCAAAGTCTGCCCGATTTGGAATAAAGTCGTATGAACTGTGTGAGTCTAGCACAGGTTATATGGCTGGATTCCAAATTTACACGGGCATGTTTGACGGAGCCGGCGGAGACAATTCCCTTGGTGTCAATTTGGGGGGAAAAAGCATGAAAGCGGTTCTTGAGCTTTTGCAGGGTCTTGAACATCGGGGGCATTGTGTAGTGATGGACAATTTTTACAATTGTCCATCATTAGCACGATATCTTAAGAGTTTGGGCTTTGATTGCTTAGGAACCCTTCGTGTATGCCGTCGAAACGTACCTAGTGACATTGCTAAAGTACCGAAGAAATTGAGTAAGGGGACAATAATATCTCGTCATTGTGGAGACGTATCTATCATTGCATGGATGGACTCCAAAATGGTGAATATTATATCTACCTATCACAGACCTGATACTTACATTGGAACTGAGGCCGGTAAAACACTTGTGAAACCTGTGTGTTTAAGGGATTACAACGTATTAATGGGGGGAGTTGATCTCAAAGATCAAAAACTCTCCATGTATCTGTTAGAGCGAAAGAGAGGCGTGAAATTGTACATGAAGATGTATAAAAGGTTGCTAAATGTCAGCATTCACAATGCTTTTGTGATGTATGCGAGTTCGCTGAAACGGCGCGATAAACTGCCAGTGACGCATCGTGAGTTCCGTTATGAGCTTGCTGAAGCTCTGGTTAGACGGCATCGTCGCTGTCTACAAGAGATCAGCCTGCCATTAGGGGAACTCATGAGGCTGAGGCGAGATATCCTGCACGAGCCAGAATATTTGAAAGGGCGGAATGCAAGAAAAAGGTGTACGATTTGCTTTCGAATGAAGAAAGCCAAAATGGTTCACAGTAAATGCACCCAGTGTGACGTATTTCTTTGTTTTGGGGATTGCTGGAGAGTTTGGCATTCTGCAGCACAGGTCCCAGGCGAAGAAATGCGTGGGCGAAAACGGAGGCGCACTAATGACTGAAACATTTTGTGGTGTGGATGTGGACTTTTGAACGGAATCCGGCCCTCGCATGAAGGCTGCGTTTCGACGGTATATGACGCCTACCGTTTATTAATTTCCTGCATGGGTTGTTTAACTCTTCCTCATGGCTCGCTGATGGTGGCACGTGTGTTGTATCATTTAGCTCCCTTCAAAATGTTAGAGCAGTAGTTTCTCATAAGCATTTCTATGTTGCTAACAACTATAACACATTATTTTTGTTGTAAATATAACACATTTCTTGAAAACAAAATGTATTTTATTTCAATCTTTTCCAAGCTCTCTCTTACATGGAATTGGAATAACTATCCGTAAGTAAATGGGGTCATTTATAGCACCGCAGGAGGATTGAAGACAGTATCAACTACCACTTGAATGCTATAATACAAATGTCTGCTAATGTCGGACGCTTGCGCCGGTGTTTCGCAATATTTTGTTTATTTTTGTGATCTTTCTGTTATATATAATATATATGCTCTACGCAGTAATCCAAACGGGTAATTTTGCAGAATTCTGGTCTATATTAAACCTTTACTTAAGTTGTGTCATAGGATAATTATTTAGTTTCATAGTAATAAAAACATGATTCGCTAAATTGTATTTATCAATCCTTGAAATTAACAAGTAAACACTTATTACATAATAAACTTATAAATCCCTACATATCTACATTTTTATAGTTGTATGTGGTGGTGTGGTGTGGTGGTGTCTGTGTGGTTGTGTGGTGTATCCTAAGGTAGTTCTAACTATGAATAGGAGATGGCGCTAGTTTCTTAACAAACACAAATGACTCCATGGAACAAGATTGGTCTCTATTTCAGTATGGTATAAAGTACTTTAGGAGTACATCCATGCCCCCAATGGAATATTAAATTATTAAAATCAAACCATGCAGAATGCACAAAACATGATGAAAAATAAAATAAAATGTTGGTTCTGTTAAAGCATTTAATTCCAAAATTACCACTTATTGTGCTTAGAGAAACACTGTTTCTTTTTTTGGGTGGGATATCATCAAATAACTTCTCCCGCTCTGGCAGGAGGGCGTGTCAGAATTTTACTGACTAAAACCCACCGGTGTTCCATCAGTTGCCTGTGTGCCAGAGGGGCCGCGGTATCTCTTTCGAACAACCCGCACCTCTGGCAGCGAGAAACACCGTAGTATTTACATAAGTTGTAGGTATCCATGGAGAGTTTAAGAAAAAGAAAACAAATAAATTACAGCTTTCTGCTGTCGCACTATTGAATAAACACAACACACACTTTACGTTTCGAGTTTCTCTGGAACGCAATCGGTTTACGTTTGACGTTTGTAGACAGTGATGACAGGAGACATGTGACAGGCTCTGTCGCGTTTCGCGCGCTAACTGTGAAGTTTCCAAAGAGTTTCCGCACAAGAAAAAATGGCGCTGCAATCGCGGAACTAGATTATTTTCTTGTTTCAGGTCGATATAGTACAGACGCCAGTACATCAAGCTACCCCAAACTGTATTTTTTTTTCAATTGAACCTTAAGTTTACGCCATAAAGTTAAACATCTATCAAAGAAATTTCACAGATTGGGGTAGCTTGATGTGCGTTTGTACAAATACGTTGTAATTTTGTACAGAAAATATGCACAGCCAAACACTATTAGCATTGGTCAATTAACTATTTGCTCGAAATTGCAAATATTTTTCGATTTTTGTGGGTAATCTTGGAAAATGGCGACAAGTAGGTATCGACATCGGACTTTTTCACGAAGAAAACCGCTGCCTGGGATGATATGTTCTTCTAAGGTCGGCGTCACCAATTTAGGCGCGTTATGCGTCCGGCTTACATAAAAGAAACTATGTTCAGTAGTTTAGTAGATTGTATTTCTTTCACCACACAGTAAACATACGACAGCGAAGGATATACAGGGCAGTGGCGAAAGCACCATATAACACGATTCCTACCGGCTTCCCTTCGGTGATTCGCATCTCTATCTTTTACCTTTCTCTTTGAAAAATGGCACGTCAATAGTGTCTACTATTGCCACAAAATATAGTTAAACTACGGATATTTAATTCGCCTGAACATTCAAACAACGAAATCGCTTATTCTTAGCTTTGTATTACTACAATTAAAAAAAAAATTATAAATTAACTCGGCGCCAAAACGTCATAATCGGGAACTAAAAATTCATACAACAGTGATCCCGTAATGATATCACTTTAGGTCACGTGGCACCGCTAGATATGCACGAGAGCAAGCCGCTGTACAACGGGTTACGATAGAGACGGATATAGAAAAAATGCGACAGCGAGTACGAGATGCAGGAATATTGCACATTTTATTTGGTTTTCCGCTGTTCAATTTTATTGTGTAATTTTAAAAGTATTTTTTTTTTGATAAGTCAGTAAGTTAAAGCAAGTTTCGCGCCCGCTTCTCTCTTAAAAAATAATAGTTTAAAAAACTAAAAAACACGCTTTAAAAACCAAACTAAAAAAGGAGAAAATAATTTAATTCAATTAAAAAGCGTGGGGTGCTTGACATTAATTGATTATAAAAAATACCTCAAAAAGCACCCCACGCTTTTTAATTGAATTAAATTATTTTCTCCTTTTTTAGTTTGGTTTTTAAAGCGTGTTTTTTAGTTTTTTAAACTATTATTTATTTTCTATTTTTTAGTTCTGCTAACTACAAAACGTGTTATTTTTTTCTCAATTTTTTTTTTAATTTTTAAATTGTCATCGGTCCTCGACAAGTTTACAAAGTTTCAATGAAATCTGACTGTTTAAAGTGGGTCAAAATCGCGCTCCAAGATTCCGTTACATACATACATACATACATACAACCCGAGCTAATAAAAGCGTCTTAAAATAAAATAATTATTTATACTTAAATATTATAAATACGGGGAATCAGAGTTCGATTTCGGAGAGGGAGCCTGAGAAACGGCTAGCAGAACCAAGGAAGGCCGCAAAAATCAAAATCAAAAGTCATTTATTCAAACTAGGCTGAGAGTCAGCTCTTTTTGAACGTCAAAATAAAATTACATAAGACACTCCCCCCAAAAACGCCCGCCCTTCACCACTTCCTAGTGCTTTAGCTGGGAAGAAGAAGTAGCGGAACAAACTCCCCAGCAGCACAGCTGTCTGTTAAGTTAGAAGAACTTGTTTCTATACAATAATACGTAATAAAAATTACGAAACAAAAAAAAAACATAAAATTTGCCATATGTCAGCTAGCACACGCCAATATACCATCAAAAATTGAAAACTAAAAATAATAGAAAATTAAAATAAAACGTAAACAGAACTTCCAATCTAAATAAAAGCCTCTAGGCATAAAGGGCGCGCAAATTACCCACGGAGAGTTACATACTGACATACAAGTGAAGCTAATATAAAGCGTGTAAAAAAATTACACTTCGCCGCTGATACAGGGAGGCCGGAACATTGACGTCCAAAAATAAAATTTAAGTCCCTCTTATCGTGGGGTATCCGAATAACCCCCATGTATGTTCTGCGACTTTTCATAGTTTTCAAGTTATGTTTTTTTTTTCTGATTTTTTGAGAATTTTCGACCTAACCAATTAAAGCAAAATTCTAAAAAAAGTAGATTATTTTCACGAGATTTTTTTTTTGCAACTGAATCTTCATGCGTAGTACTTTTATACTTATAATAATCGGCTTGGTAACTGTGCTGAAAGTTATGAAAATGTTGGTCTAAAGATGTCTTTGGTGTAAAGTGAAAAATTAACGTTCAGTAAATTTTGATTTAAATTTCAACTTTAAATTTAAAATCTAAACAGGTGACTTCATGGTTCCTAAGCAGGCTTCAAGTATGCGCCAGACTTTCAGCTTTCATAATCATTAAAAAAAAGTAGTACTTAATGGGACTACTTTGTCTAAAATCGGCCTTCAAAGACAGCGAGGTGGAAAATTCTTAAAATTAGCCATCTGATTAATACAAATTTTTGCCCATTTTCGCGGTCCTAAAGTTAATTAATGATAAGAATACTGAAAACTAACCAACACATAGTTTCAGAGGTTGGGTAAGAAAAGTTTTAAGTAAGAAGTGGTTTTGTTAATAAAATACAGATGACTATGTGAAAAAAAGTTATTTATTTTTAACATTTACAAAAGGTTTTCAAAGTGGCCACCTTCAGCAGCAATACACATTCTATATCTACGTCAGAAATTGTCTAGCAATCGTCTAAAAACTTCTCTGTTCTCTCTCACAACACGTTCAGCTTCCATACATTTGGACCGCGTAGTTATTGCACCTTTCTATGAAACAGCAGATTTTTTTTTGTATAACCGACGAAAAATTTGTGTCTGAATTTATGGTTGTTACAGTTTGCGCACTGGATAAAAACTTATCCTGTGTAATGCCGTAGCAAAATTAGGCGACGTCGCGTCGTAGCAGTGTGTGCTACGCTGCAGCAATGCATTAAGCTACGCCGTAGCAAAGCCATGAGGCCGTAGCGTCACACTACGGCCTCATCGCGCGTCGCGCGTCGTCGTAGCCTTTAGCGTAGCAACATAAGGCTACGACGTAGCACTGCGAGTTACGCCGTAGTCGGCAGAGCAGAAGTCGGCGAGATGAGATTGCGACTAGACTTTGACGCTTTTAATTACGAGAATTGGCCTTCAGATGTCGTAAAAATTAGTGCAGCGGCATCTTAATTAACACACCACCTTAATTTTATAAATAACGTTCGAGTGACATCATTCACCGGTAACTTGCAGACGCTATGTAGCGGCCGCCTTTCTAGGAAACCATAGCTTACCAAAATTTTAATTTCGCGGGCTGTCATTATTTAAGGAAGAGAACGAACGTGAACGACTCATTCAAATAATATTTTTAACAGCAACACTGGCCGAAGGTTCAATTAAGCTTCGTAGGTTCATTCAAATATCGATCGGTTTACCGCGCAGACTCCGAGCGTATTCTAACATTACATTAGTGAACCCGTCAAGTCGGAAACGGAACATTTTGTACAGAAATAATAATTAAATAAATTATAAATCTACGGTGCAAACCGACCGCCATATATAAGCATCGTTCCTTTTTTAAATCAAAAGTCGAAAATGTCGCGCGTTCATCCGTAATTCTTTTTACAAAAATAAAACATCGGGATTTGTCTTTTTCTAAAAACATTTTGGATTTGAATTTAGAAGTTTTGCAAATTAGTTACGACGGCGTCTTTAAGGAGTATTGGTAATTTTAAACAAATGTATATTACGGCTCATGCCGTTGAAAAAAGTACGTTTAAGCTAGAGTGCACGGAATCCGAAGACCATTTTCACTGCATATCGCTGCCACCAGATATAAAAACACGAGAATGTCTCTGCCCCGAGAGTTCCACTTCAGCCAAGTAAGTTTTATAATTATTTCCATAATTATTTTTCAAATAAATAATTTACCATTAACATTATTTTTCTTAAAAAACAACAAAAAATAACCCGGTCATTATCAGGAACCAAAGTAACGGAATTAAAATTATAATGCCAGTTATGTCAACAAGTATTCGGCGCATTTTCGATCAGCATTGTTTTTTTTGTGTCAATCATTTGTTTTTGAAGTGATAGCAAAGTGCAAAGGCAATCCTACAGACTTCCTATTAGATATGTCAAATGCATTGTCTGCGTCATTCGTTGGTGCATTATAGTAGGTACGTGATGACCTAATTCTTAGGCCATTGCTCCCTGCGCTGTGGACTACCTGAAAGCTTTTGATCTATCAACGAAGTAAAACGTTTTAAATAGACAAATGTTCTATCTTGCAGAAAATAACGGCATACTTTTAATGTTAGAATCCCTTTGCTATTTCAAAATATTTTTTGTTATTGACTGGTTCTCACTGAAATTAGGTCATGCTTAGATATAGTCGTGTCTAATGCTAGAAACTTGTCGGCTACTATATCGCGTATGTTACGGAAATGGAGTACTTAGGTATTTTAGCATTTAGTTTCTTCCACTTTAAAAGTGCAATTGAATTGCCCGTGATAAAGAGGTTTGAATTTCTTATATTTTTTATAATTCATTTGTTAACTTAAGTAAGTACAATAAATAGTTGTTATAAGAAATTACAAGCGCGCTCTATGTTATACCAGAAGGCGTCAAAATTGTCATGGATGTCATTGATACTAAAGTTTATAACATAATTACATTAATCGAACGCATAATTGATTTTAAGAAACAAACAAAAAAAAAGAAAATAAAAATGACAAAAAGAGAGAAAAAATTAAAATAATACAAAAATGTCACATGCAATGTAAAATGGACTTTAACTTTAATAACATATTATTATCAGATCAATGAGTTCAAACTAAGATCAAAAACAGTTATTACATTTTGTCTGTCAAAACATTTTAGTTAAATAAATTAAAGAAAAAAAAAACATTGAGCAAAAACATTTTAAACATGTGTAAATTCTAGTTGTCACCCAGCGGTCGAAATTCGACCGTAATTCATTAAAATTTTTAGTTTGTTTTTGTAGTGCATTAAATAAAAATATTGGCTTTCTGTATTCCTTCTCCATATAAGCCTTAAGGTGAACTTAGTCCACATTTTTTGCATACAAACTTCGGGAGTGTTTTACTCCACTGTCTGACATGGCACATCCAAAGTAAAATATGATATCGTTTTGTCTCATTATTAATATTGTCGGTATGGAAACAGAATACTAAAATAAAAACCCATTAAAAAGTTAGGAGCCAACAAAGATTAATTTTTCTTGCTAATTTTACTTAACTTTGGGCGCGTTTAAGTAATAAAAGTAGTGTAAAATCTCTAAAACCAAGTCGGTACCGTCAAAGTGCAACTATCGAAAAGTTCAATAAACTTTATTGGTCATTGATTTATGCATTGGCTTTTTCATAAAACCCGATCTTCCAAAGGACTTTTACAGTTATGCTTTCTAAACGAATCATGATTTTGTAGATAATCGTATAATACTTTGTGGACGTCGAGTAGAAAGTTTGTTGTCAGTGTGATTTTGACAGTTTGGGAAGAAATATTCTTCTGAAATAGTCTGCATTTATAAGGACCTAGACAAAGATCGATAGAAACGAAAGATAAAATGACAGATTGTAGTAGGATATCTACGGTGTGATGTCGAAAATGGAGCTAACACACAGTTAGTTAGTTAGTTACACACACACACACACAGTTAGTTTTCTTGTCGTAATTTAAAAACGAGATAACTGGCAATGTAATGTCCACCGTTCCCGGCGGCTTGTACCGCTTTGTGAGTGAGTGCATCGTGCACAAATCAATGTATGTATAATCGCTCGGAACAGGTTTTAGTACTGTTGTGGTTTACGTTTTATTTTGCTTTTGTAAGTTTATATATTTACTTCTTTATTTATAAGTATAAAATTATGTATTAGGTACCTATGTTAAAACTGTTTTGTACTCCTTGTCACTTTTCCCTAAAGGTTCATTAGAAAACCAGCGTCAGACAGCATCAGTCTGTCTGTCATTAATGCTGAAATAAACCTTTTTGGCGCAGCCGTGAGGCACACACTTGTAGTTATTTATTTATTGTCACTTTTTTATTTATTATTGTATTTTGTGTTTCACGGAGTGTGTCCAAATAAACGGTATTCTTTCTTTCTTTTCTTTCACTTTGTATTGAAAAAGTACTGCCTATTCTTCGTATAAATAAATAGGGAAATACAGAAAGTAAAGTGCCTGCCTAGGTTCAAACTCACGACCTACAACACGTGAGTCGAGGCCAATACCTCTGGGCCATCACTGCTACTCAAAAATACATAATAAAAAATAAAAGTACAAAATCGAATGCGTGATGTTTTTTTTTAAGTCAGAGCGAACGTGATGTCATTGTGCTGCAAACAATGGTGCAAGCTGAGTCACTTTATATCTGCGCCTTTGTATTTATAATGCAAAAATTGCATAACACTATTATGATGCTGGGGAGCTTGTTGTAGATGCAGAAGAAGTGGCTTCATCTTCTCAGTTGAAGCACTGTAGGAAGTGGTGAATTAATGGTTTTAATTTTGAAAAACACGTTTTAAAATCTTTGGGAAATCACTTAGGCAATTTATACAGGATATTGGTTTTAACCAGTGCGTAAACTGTAGCCATGAATTCAGCATATCATTCTAGACCCGCTAGCATATAAATTTTTCGGTGGTTATACAAAATTCATGCTAAATTCATGGTTACAGTTTGCGCACTGGTTTATCCTGCATGTTGTCAACACCAACAGTTTGCCGATGACGTAATACGCTTGTCTGACACTTTTGGGCATTTTTCCAATACGATTTAAGAGGAAAGGCGAACCCAAACAATATACAAAGTGAAGACGACACTACATTTGATTTCTATACAACGTGTAACATAGTTAACGCAAAACCCACGGAAGAGAAAAACCTCATACACCCCAATTAGAGTATTAAGTTAAAAGCATAATACAATTACCAAAACGTATTTTTTTAATGCTAGTTGTTATTATTAAGATCATCGTGTTGACCCTAGCATTACTTTATGCATTTAAAATTGAGTCTTGTTGCCTTGAAACAAGATTGAATATTCTTTGGGTTAGCCTGCGATAGGTATAGCAAAAACCATTTTTTTTTTTGATTTGTCATCTTGTTTTTGACCTCGAGAAGCCGTGATTACTTAACCGGACTATCCTGTGGTTGCCTTAAGAAAAATTTGCCTCCAGCCAGGGGCGTAAAATGACTTACGCTAGGCGACTGCACGCTGAGGGCATCCCCTGTGGGGTACGGGCCTCGGCTCAGGGCGTCACTGGTAGGGGGATAGTAAGTGGGGACAGGCTGGATCAAAACATTTTCATTATTATTAACGATCGGGGAATTTAACTCTACTGGCTCAGCTGCGGCGCGGGCTGGCACTTCAACGAGCAAGGGACGGTCGGGGGTCTGATCGTTGACTCGGGGTCTTCGCGGGGCGCGAGGACCTCGGCGGCGAGGTCGGAATGACGGTTGTTTTTGTGTGCGAGCTGTACTGGTGGGCCTGTTGCTTTCTTGGAGGAGAGTAATGGGGTCGTCTGGGTCGGAGAGAATATGTCTCGGTCGGCAAATACTACCAATCCTACTGGGGACATAACTAGCGGATCCATATTCAATTAGGAACAAGCTACTTTAAGGGTTGCGTTTATTCTGTAACACCATGTTATATTTTATGACGTTTCCAGACTGCATACGAAAATTCAATCAAATATATCCTAAAGTCAATAGGGTATTTTACTCTATACGAGAAAAAACCTAAAAATATATTATTGCGATAGCATAGGCAAAATGCAGTCGGAAAATGTTAGTTTTAGTTAATGAAACAACAAAATACATTTTAAAATACAATTTAAAGATTTCAGTTTTTTTAAAATCTGTGTTTGAACAACATGAAATAGTAGTCGCCATATTATTTCGTCATACGGCATGTCAACTGAGCAACTTTGTACTTTTATTATTTTCGTAACCAAAGTAATTTTTATTTAAATAATATTTTGCGTTCAGGAACAGCAAACCAACGATAAGTAGTAAAATAACTCATTTTTTTTCATTGTAAACAATTGTCATACAAAATATCAGCGCATTTGTTTTTAGCAAACTGACGTCATACCCACAGAGCAATATGGCGTCTACTGCGTCCAGCGTTTTTATCAAATTACGCGCGAAATTTGAAAATGTAAAATTTAAATGCATTTTTAAGGCACTAGTCGATTAAATAAAAATGTTGTGTTTTTTTTAGTTGTTTATTAGCACTCTAGAATCTAATTAAGACACTTTTCAAAAATGAGTTAATATCCTATTTAGCTAGTCTGACTGACAAAATCTATGGATGCCCATCCAGTTGAGCTCCTTAAGTTCTGAGTTGAGCTGCACGAATTGCACGATTTCTGACAAATGCGTGCACTGACTGGACGGGTCCACTCAATCTGTGTGGTTCTTTACTCAAAAGCCACCAACCATTTCAGACACAATCTACATGGCCTTCACATGATCTGACCAAGATTATAAAAGAGACTGTGACCTCTGAGTTTGTTTCGGCCTTTCTTCTCAGAGTAGTCATAAAGGAAACGCCGACCTCATAAAATATGAAAAATAATAATTTATTTGACAAATAAATCAAGCACACCAAGCTACTCTAATCTGTCAAATTTCGTTGGTAGATTTTCAACTTTATAACTTGAGAATTAAGATTCATGTTCAATTGGGAAAATTTGACAGTTTAGGGTAGCTTTATGTGCTGGCGTCTGTACATAAATCATACATTTAAAAAAAACTGCCCAATTAAATGCAGATCTACTTATGCTGTGTGCGAGCGCGCTTAGGGCCTGCATTCACTGATGGCATGGCACGACACGGTATCCTTCGGCATCACTACATACAAGGGCATATTGACGGCAACTGTGACGTACGTAAAAATATCACGGCGCGATTTAATCGCTCAATGGATTTTCACTTCTCGGTGTTGAGCCAAGGATTGAGAATTGAACAGCGTGCATCCCAAAAAAAAACACTGTTGGGTTTTCCACCAAAACCAAAAGTCATTTATTCAAATTAGGCTGAGAATCAGCACTTTTCGAACGTCAAAATACATAAGACAGTCCCCCTAAAAACGCCCACCCGTCACCACTTCCTAGTGCTTTAGCTGGGAAGAAGAAGTAGCGGAACAAACTGTCCAGCAGCACAGCTGTCTATTTAGTCGGATAGACTTGATTCTATACATACATAGACAAAGTAATATAAACATTACGAGACACAGAACATTAATTAAATAATTAGTCATACATATGTCAGTAACCCTCACCGTTAAGCAGTGCGTTGAAGATCTAGTGCATTAAAAAATCCTGCTGCGAAATTGTTATGTCCGAGTAAACGTGGTCAAGCGTGCCGCTGCTTTGTTTATGTACCTACGAAGATTATCATTGTAATTTCAATTCTATTGCCATCTTCAGGGGCGTACCAATAGAAAATGGCGCCTAGGGCACGCATCATATTTGCGCCCCCTTCGTTAATTATTTTCTCGGTCTACACTCCGCAAAGCTTGGTCGCATAACCTTTTTTTACCAAAATATAGCCTTAAATACCAGAGATGGGCCGAATGTGTTGATGTGAATGTTTAGTTTTTTGAACCAAAAACGTGTTTTTTTTTTTCAATTTACGAATTGTATTCAGATGCTTGTTAGAAGAATACTAAGCTTATTTAATTTTTGTAATAGAATGTCTAATTAATTAGGCAGAGATTTTCAAGAATAATAAGAAGAACTGATTTAAATTAAGGTTTACATTTACAATGTTCCTAACTAAAATAAATGACCATGAGTGAGTAAAAGACAATTTTATTTTACAGTAATGCTAAACTCTAATTCTATTAAATTTCAGTCAAAATAATGCAAATAGGTATTATTTTTCTTGTGCCGAATGTTCGGTATCTGAACCGAATTTCGGCCGATTGCCGAAGTTCGGTTCAAGCTGCCGAAATTTGGTTGAACCGAATATGAACCGAATTTCGGCCCATCCCTATTAAATACACAATAAATTCAAGTAGTTCTTCAGATAATAACCGTATGAAATGGTTTATTGAAGTATTTTTATTTTATTCAATAATGGGCGTAATTTCACGATAGGCCCTTCGATAGGCGCGCAGGGTTCGTGTCCTGTCTGCCCAACCCTAGTTCCGCCTCTGGCCATACTGTAAAGTTATATTTCCATTCATAGCGTTGCGTTTTTATTTCGTTGTGTTTCACGAACTGTGTCCAAATAAACGGTATTCTTTCTTTCTTTCTTTATTAAAATCCTGTGTCCTGCCGTGCTGCCACTATTTCCGACACCGACAAAAAGCGATGGCTAAATCATACATAATCCTTGGCGGAAATCTCGCCATAAGACCATGCCCTACGGTAACACGGTGTAAAGTAGGTCAGCAATGCTTGATAACAACATGCACTGACCGCATTTATGCTCACGGTCATAAGTTCAATTACCGTATAAATATAACGACCTTGAGCTTTTGCTCAGTCTGAAGAAACGCGGAGAAATAGAGAAGTCACATGAAATAATAATGGACACTCTCCTTACATGCTACTAAACCTACTGCAGAACAGCACCATAATTACGTAACACGCGATTAATCATAATCGGTTTCATTTTGACAGTTCAACAATATTCATTGCGTTATTTACGTTGTTGAGCAGACACATTTTTCGAACATATGGAGCAATGGTTTAGCCATCTGTTTCGAAACAAAACAGATTAATATTAATCGTGAGTTACGCAAAGCGTCAAGTGGCGTCAACTATCGTTTCAAGGTCACGCGCACTGACACCGATTGAGTGAGAATGTTAAGATCCGTATCCGTATCTGCGGACCTACCTACATTTTTAAATTTTACTAATCATAATATAAAACGTAGCTACGTACGTACGTTACGCTGTTGTTACGTTTTGGGGTGGGCAATTAATTTCAACTTTCTGATTAAGTCCTGTTTGGCAATCTTATTCAGCCTGTAGTGTTTCACTGCTCGGACACAGGCCTGCTCTGAGAAGGAGTGGGCTGTGATCTACCACGCGGGTCCAGCAGGCTTAGCACAACGCTTTCTATTACTACTCTATCGTAGAATAGAAATCGTTTGTCTACATTTCTCGGTTCAAAAATGTCAACTGTCTACACGGAAGCGTAATTTTTGTCTATTCTTCTGTTGACAAAACACTTCTCTATGGTTCTCGTGCTAAGCCGGTGTTGGTGGATGACACACGTCTTCGAATTTTTGGTTCTAGGATATGCCGGTTTCCACACGATGTTTTCTTTTACCGTTTTGAGAGCAGTGGTGATGAAAATAAATTATGCGAAATAAAACGCCTGCCTGAATTCGAACGCACGAACTTCAACTCGTATGTCGTTACCAGTGGGCCAAATAAACTATTAAAAAAAAAACTGATTATTCAGCTGTAATCCAGTTAGACCAGAGGCCAACCCCAACACAGTTGGGAAACAAGGCAGAAAAACCATGATGGTGTAGATAGAAAGTAAGCTATGACTCAAACACTGTGGTGACGCGGTCTTTATTATTTCTTTGAATTCTAAAACATTTTATGGTATCTGACAATGCCATATTGTGAATATTTCACAGAGAGCATGACTAATACCCGCTGTAAAGCTTTTTTTGTTTCTTTATTTATTGGGCTTTGTCGCTGAGGGTTCACGTCGCCCTGTAATGTAACATCAGCAGAATCAACTAAACCTAAAAACAGTTAACACAGTTACTTTAAAATAAAAAATGCCAGTTTGTACATAAAGGGCATGCAAGGATAGCATTACACTCTCCCACAAACTGAATCATTTTAAAGGATATTCCTAATCCATCGCATCATAATTACGTTCGAAAAAATTGTCTGCTCAACAACGTAAATAAAGCAATGAATATTGTTGAACTATCCAAATGAAAACCATTCCTAATGTCCGTGTATTACGCAATATTTACCCCGAAGGGTGCAGAGGGCATTCGCGCAGAGGTTCAATTGTAAGTGAACCATTGCTGTATCACGGTGGAGGTTTGCCCGGCTTGGGCGGAGCACCGTCGTGTCGAGACGATCGGCGGCGGCGATCTCTCGCGTCCGGCCCTGGGCCAGGCCATGGTACGGAGCAAGAGGGCATGAGTAGCATTCACCTCCTTCTGCGAAGCAGTAATATTCGCAAAGAGGAAGGCGGCGCACGTGAGGGAGAGGCAGTATTTGCGCCCTCACGGCCTTAGTCGCCGCAGGAGACGCCCTGGGCGTCGGGAATCCCAGGCTGATTCCCGGCCACCGTAGGCGCGGGCTTGCGGATGGCGATTAATGGGTAGCTCGCTGTCCGGTAAGGACCAAGCCCGGGTCGACGGCGGCGACGGCGCGTTGTGTTGCACGCGCGCCTCAAAGAGATGTCCCACCCAGAGCGGGAGAAATTATTTGATGTTTTCCCAACCAAAAAATATAAGCACCACGTGGTGGGGTCCGAAAAGGCCTGCCAGGGGTGCGGGTTGTTCGAAAGAGATACTGCGGCCCCTGGCACACAGGCCACTGAAGGAACACGGGTGTTTTACTCAGTAAAAGTCTGACACGCCCTCCCACTCCACCCAGAGCGGGAGAAGTTATTTGATGATTTTCCACCCTCAAAAATAAAAAAAAAACCATTGCTGTATGGTTCACCGTTCACGTATTTTTCTCTATCTATGACTAAAACCGTTCGGAATCAACAATAATTTAATGTTTCCGGCGACCTTGCTCAAGTCACGGCATGACATTACGGGGTGGGTAGGTTGTTAGGTCTTTTACTGGTATCATTTAAAATTGCTTCGTGAAGCGAACTTCCTACAGTTACATTAGAGAATTGTTTTATAGATCATTTTATTGGTTCCGCATTGTTCGATAATGCGCGTATTCAATTTGCTGGTTCAACTTTATTGATGTGATGGGTATCCTTATCTAAAGACTATAAAACAAAAAACGCACGACCAGAGCACACCGAGCTTCTGGCGCTTATTGAAATGTCTGAAAACAGCTTTGGCTGCCCTCACGGCCGTAGTTGCCGCGGGAGACGCTCTGGGCGTCGGGAATCCAAGGCTGATTCCCGGCCACCGTAGGCGCGGGCTTGCGGACGGCGAGTAATGGGTAGCTCGCTGTCTGGTAAAGACCAAGCCCGGGTCTACAGCGCGTTGTATTCCACGCGCGCCTCAAAGAGATGTCAGCACCAACTGGTGGGGTCCGCAAGGGCCGATGCCTGCCAGGGGTGTGGGTTGTTCGAAAGAGATACCGCAGCCCCCGGCACACAGGCAACTGAGGGAACACGGGTGGGTTTTAGTCAGTAAAAGTCTGACACGCCCTCCTGCTCCACCCAGAGCGGGAGAAGGTATTTGATGATTTCCCACCCAAAAAAAAAAACGGCTCTGGCTAGAATAGGTGATTTGCGCGCTAATTTAAGTAGGTATTTCCTTCGTAGATCTACATTGCACCAGCTCTACATTGCATGTAATGTACTAACAGTTCGGCAATTATTCATTCGAAGCATAGTACTACACCAGCACACTGCACTTCCTTTTAACCCAGTACCTTCCGACAAGAGAAGGAAGGATTTAGTTTGCATAAAACCACAAACTAGACATGCGTTTGCTAATCGATTTTATGTGTTTTTAGGTCCTTTTCTGTATAATAGACTTAACAAATTAACGAGCATCTATATTTTAAGCTATAAAAAATGTAGTACTAAGTTATCAGAATACCTAGCGTTGCTCAGTTACACAGACACAGAAAAACTTCTAGAAATTATGTCATGACGATAATTTATTCCCTCGTAAGTATTTACTTTAGTAGTATTTACATTGGCTTAGTTGTACTAGGTATTAATGTTTAATTACCAATATGCTATAACTCATAGTTGTTAATCGATTATTTTTATATCAATTTAATTTTTAAATGTTAATGTCCCAATTTAATTGAAATGTAAAGTGATGGCCCGAAACACAGGTTTGAATGAACCTAGATCGGGTGGGTCGCTATCTATCAGTCTAATTCCGAAACATTACCACTTGCACTTTTAGTAAAAATATTTTAGAAATAGTTTATTTTTAGGCACTATAATTGTATGGGAAATTTCCTACTGTTAGCTAAATGTACTCTTTTTGTATACGTTTTTATTATTAAATTAAAAAAAAATATATAAAAATTATAAATTATAAAAAATTACTTATTGATAAAACGAATGCACATTTTGAAAATGTTAAAAGCACATACGTTATAAGAAAACATGTCGTTTTGTTTTTTAACCGACTTCTAAAAGAAGAAGGTTATACATTTTTATGGATGTTCGGGCATAACTCCGTCATTTATAGACGGATTTGCAAAAAAAATATCTTGTTCGAAAGGAGTTTATACCGAAATGGCCCCATTCTAATTTCATATAGATCTGATGATGCGTTTCGGAGACAGACAACGGACCTCTTCAAAAAATTACAGCAAATCAACCGTGATTGCTGCAATCGCATAAATATGCATTGTTTTGACCTTGGGTGATGAAATTTCGAATTGGCGTCGGGTAGGTACTCTAAAACTAAAAAGTGTAAAATAAAAACTAAAAATAAATAACAACCGACTTCCGGAAAAACACTACAAAGTGAAAAATAACTTTAATTTTTGGAAGGCGGTGGCAAAAAATTTAAATACATATTCAAAGTCACCGACTTCCGAAATTAAAGTTATTTTTCACTTTGTAGTGTTTTTCTGGAAGTCGGTTCTTTTTTTGGAAAAAGTTTTTATTTTTCACTTTTTAGTACCTACCCCACACCAATTTAAAATTTAATCATCCTTTGGGTCAAAACAATGCATATATTTATAAGCGATAGCAGCAATCGCGGTTGATATTTGCTGTCATTTTTTGAAGAGGTCCGTTGTCTGTCTCCGAAACGCATGATCAGATCGATATGAAATTTAAATGAGACCATTTCGGAATAAACCTCTTTCGAACAAAAAAAGAACTTTGCAAATCCGTCTATATATATAAGACGGAGTTACGCCCAAACATACATATTAAAAAAAAATATATAAACGTGTCGAATTGATAACCTCCTTCTTTTTGGAGTCGATTAAAAATAATAAATGATACAGTTAATTTAGCAACCAGTCTGGTTTCGTCTAGAAATAAACATCTGACTGGCGGTTTGTTTTCCATTCTTCCTCGTAGCAGTCTGCTAGTCTGTCGGATCGATCTCGAGGTCATCGGTCCCAGCCGTAGTCTGTACGTGTCTGGGAAGCTTTTAACAAAGCTTATAAGTCATGGCGGATGTTTTATAATGAAACAACTTTTATAATAATACAGTTCCTTTACAGACAAGATAGGTTACATTAGCCATATCGCACCTTTAGATTTATAGAGACCTAATGCGAAATTAGCCGGAAGCAAAATAGATCTCTATATTTCTAATAATTCTAAATAATTTTGCTTGCGGCTAATTTCGCACTAGGTCTCTATAATTCTAAAGGTACGATATGAGGGCACACGCTCGCATCCTATAATTGTAGAAAACTAAAAAAAAACTGTCACCGTAGCCGAAATCGGCAAGGGATTGATTTATTGATAACTAGCAGCGCTCCGCGGTTTCACCCGCGTAGTTCCCGTTCCCGTGGGAATACGGGGATAAAATATAGCCTATGTTACCCGGGGATAGTGTAGCTTCCCAACAGTGAAATCAATTTTCAAATCGGTTCTGTAGTTTCGGAGCCTATCCGCTCGACCGACCACCTAATATATATCCGAAACCTGAATAACTATACCTAGTTTGTTCAGAATAAGTAACTGAATCGATCCCAATAATTTTTACACCATGTTATATTTTTTCCCAAAAAGTTTTGTTATTGTGATGGAAAATGTTATCATCAGTTAATTACAATACAATGGCCGTACGGTTATGTACCTACTGCCTATTATTATCAATGAGCACAATACGACGCTGGACGCGCGGGCGGAGCTGGGTCCGCGTGGTGATCATGTTTGTGTAGACAACCCTAGTTGTCTATAACATAACAAGCTATATCCGATCTCTGCTTATAGCTTTGTGATGTTTCATGATACAGTTTTGAAATTTTATACATAGATTCTTTACATAAAAATACTAAGACACGTGTTTCGGGTTTCGCATATACCTACTAAAACTAGGGTTGTATCTATACCTATGTAGGTATAACGTCCCGACATCAACCGTCAGGCAACTGCCCACCAGACACAACACCCGTCTGGTCGGAGGATCCTCCCTTTTCTATAGAGTATGAGTGAACTTTACACCCTGTTCCTCATACCTCAATATCTCTATTTGCAAAATAAATGTGTCTTCTACACTATTGTATACAAAACGTTTGATTTAATTTGTCATAGACACTTTTACGCGGGATTTAGTAGGTACTATAAGATCCGAAGATCCCGGGCACCTGGGATTGACGATTGAATAATAAACGTTCGTAAAAATATTAATGATAGTATATCTATGTTTATTATACGCTTATGATTACAACAGCAACGCGTCTGTTAATTAATTTATTTTCTTCGAAACAAAAACTATCCTAATCTCTTTGAAAGATACAATCTAGAACCATCTTTTTTTTTTGGGTTTTGGCTTCGCACGCGTTGTGCATTTAGCCAGTGTCAAGTAATTTTTCTTTTCGATTAAGTAAATGGCCCGATATCGGGCACGAAGTTACGAAATACCTAGTCATAGTCGACTTTAGTTAGTCAAATCAAAGTTGTTGTAAAGCGGTAGTAACTTTACAACAACCTAATAGGAGTTTTTGGGGGGAACACGAAAGGTCCACGTTAGTCACTTATTTTCACCTTCACTACACTTGTGCACGCACACGTAATTAAATTGAATAATTCACTACCAAAATTATACTTGTTCAATTTAATTCGCTATTTCACTAAATTTCATGAAAATGAAAATTCATGCGACATGTTCCAACGCGATCCCGCCAAAAAGTAGATCCATCTTCTTGACAGTTCAAATGTGACAAAGCCATTTCATTACCTACCTGTATTTACATAAAGGTTGCATTTGATAGGTAAGCAACAAACCTTTTCAGTACTACGGTAAGGAAAATCTAACAATTTATAATGCTAAAACAAAAAATGGATCGTTTCGCTTATCAATGGTAGCATTTTTTATTGCCAAACTAGGAATATAAATTGATTCCTAAGCTAATTTTGAGTACTTGTGATAGTTACTTTTATATGAAATAGTCTAATAGGCAAAGCTATGGGGTATTTGCTTCATTAATGGTAAAGATACATAGAGTCTTAATTTTAACCAATAATGGTACGTAAATTATAGGAATCGGCCATTAATCTTTAGTTAGTTGCTATTTGCAACCTTAGGGTTGCAAATAGCAACTAACGGTAACTAGCGGTTAGCGGTTAGCCGCTACCCTCGGAAATATAATCGATAGTTTTCATTGCACGCTATCGTGACAAGTTGATGGAACGTAAAATGGGTAAAGACGTTCAAATATTGACATTTTAAATGTCAAAGGTTTTCATTTTTGCTGCATTGCATCTATGGTTTTAAGTCCATAATGTATTTGAAGTCATAATTCACTGTATTCGTAATTCTTAGGCTTGTGTTTCAAACAGTAAATCGAAATGCCGTCGAAATACTTAGGTTCGTGGCGTAATTCATTACATTATATTAAATTAAACCTTAAAATTGATAAGTAATTATACATATTATGTTCACAAAACCTACTGAACAAAACTGCAGGAACTCCTTGATCACATTGAACAAGTATTCAAGGACAGTAAGATAAACGCCTGATGAAATACTTATAGTTAATGTCCAACTGTTTACAAATTGCGCCGAGTTAACTTGAGCCAACGGTAGTGAAACTGATGCCGTCAGCCGTCCTTGTGGAGGCGATCGGCGGTGGCAATCACTCGCGTCCGGCCCTGGTCCAGGCCATGGTACGGAGCGAGAGTGCATGGTTAGTCGTCACCTCCTTCTGCGAAGCAGTAATGGGATAGGCAGTATATGCGCCCTCACGGCCCTAGTCACCGCAGGAGACACCCTGGGTGTCAGGAATCCCAGGCTGATTCCCGGCCACCTTAGGCGCGGGCTTGTGGTCGGCGAGTAATGGGTAGCTCGCTGTTCGGTCGTCGACCCGGGCTTGGTCCTTCCAAGCCCGGGTCGACGACGCGTTGCATTCCACGCGGGCCTCAAAGAGATGTCAGCACCAACTGGTGGGGTCTGCAAAGGCCGATGCCTGCCAAGGGTGCGGGTTGTTCGAAACAGATACCGTAGCCCCTGGCACACAGGCAAGAGAAGGAACACGGGTGGGTTTTAGTCAGTAAAAGTTTGACACGCCCTTCCGCTCCACCCAGAGCGGGAGAAGTTATTTGATGAACTCCCATCTTCAAAACACCAAAAAAAACACCCACTATACAACGTGTAACGGAAAGGGTATATACATACCAAGGGCACGGCTTCTTTGGGTGATATCAAACGATATTGGAAGGGTTATTTAATTCTGTCTCTACATGTTCGGAAGTTATGTGAATTTTTCATACATTGATACCAGAAACCGAACTTTTCAAATTGTAATAAACACATCACTCGGAAGAGATTTATCGTGATATTGGCAAGTAACGTGGAAAGTTATTGACCTACGTAGTGCGGTGACACGTTTGTTATGATTTGAATTTAAGAAACATATGAAACCGAAAATTCGGTATCAATTCTTAGAGTATTTTATTTTGAGCTGAAACTATGTATAGTGATTCTATACCAGCTGTTATGTTTAGAGCTTAAGGATAGAAATAGGGTTTCTGTAACACCCTGTATAGTATTATAAATATAATCCTACTTATATTATGAATGTGAAAGTTTGTATGTTTGTTACTCAATTACGCAAAAGCGTCCGGACGGATTTTGATGAAATTTGGCATACAGGAAGTTGATAACCTGGATTAACACACGGTGCACATGTCATCCAAATCTGATCGAACATAAAATAAAATACACAAAAATTAATAATATCCCTACTACTACTATGTCTGGCTGAACCGACTGTCATTAAATTTGGCAGAAATATAGCCTGGGACATGGAGTAGTACATAGGCTACTTCTTTACGCGATAACTGACATCCACGCGGGTAAAAGCTAGTACTTATAATATAAAACAAATATATTATATTATACATGGCGAATTTGTGAGATGCGGCAGTAAGGAAACCCGTTGTAGCTACAGGAAAACGGTGTTAGGGCACTATCCTAAACATAAAAAACAGTGGCACCCCGGGAGTGCTGACAAAAGTGAAAACTTGAACAATTAGGTACGTGTGTATTTTTTGAATCGTCAGGAAATATGTTTTTAATTGTCAGACTAAACAACATTCAACGTACGTTCAACGTTGTTCGTTCGTACGTTCGTGTTGTCAGGTGTCGGTATAATATAGGGTCGCGAGTTCAATTGTTTTTTTCCCATCTCAAAAAATGCCCTAAAGAAGTTTTCACCTGAAAAAAAAACTACATTGACAGATTGTACTAATAATTTTCAATAATAATATGATTGATTTATTATTACTACATGGTAATGTTATTGCAGCATCCATTTTGATCGGACAGGGTATTTGACATCATCATTAATTCAAGAAATCAAGAATATTACACCAACGCGCCTGGCATAGGAATCAATAATCTGCCGGAACAAAACCTATGTCAAAATATTTCTAAATTCTAAATCTAAACTGCCTGACTGTTCGAACATAGACAGCAGAGAGAGGTGTAAAGGTCAATGTATCTTCTCTCGTTTGGAAATAAACGGAGTATTAGGTACTGTAGAGGTTTTTCACTAACTCAAGAACCTCACGTAACTGGCAGCCAATGATTGCATTGGCTGCCAGTTACGTGAGGTTCTTGAGTTAGTGAACAACCTCTACAGTACCTAATACTCCGTTTATTTCCAAACGAGAGAAGATACATTGACCTTTACACCTCTCTCTGCTTCCAAACGCGTGGGTGTGACAACAACCCACGCGTTTTCGTTTTAAGTAGGATCGGTTTATTTAAAAACCTCTGCGTGAAAACGTGGGTGAATTGATCTTGAAGTGTGCTGTCCAGTGGCGAAAGCACCATATAACACGATTCCTACCGGCTTCCCTTCAGGGATTCGCATCAACAACTCGCTATTAAAAAATGGTACGTCAATAGTGGCTAATATCGTCAAAAAATATAGTTACACTACCTACCTTACCACTACCACTACCTTTTTGGCGCAGCCGTGAGGCACACGTTGTAGTCATTTATTTATTGTACACTTTTTTAATTTGTTATTATATTTTGTGTTTTACGGACTGTGACCAAATAAACGGTATTCTTTCTTATTTCTTTCTTTCTTTCTTTACATTCCTATATTAATTTTAGAATGATAGTAAGTATTAAGTATTTATTCTTTAATTATAAGTCAGTCAGTTAAAACCGACTTAGCTTCGGCTTCTCTCTTAGAAAAATTGACACCTCGCCGCTGATGCTGTCATTCTCAATGTCATGATGATTTGAAGTTGGTCAGCAACTATCATCATCTGCCTAGCATTTTTCAACTATTTTGGGGGCGGCTTCCAGACTAACCGCATGCAGCTGAATACCAGTATTTTACACGGAGCGATCTGACCTCCACAACCCAGTTACTTGGTAATTTGAAACCTCTTAGTGAGATTGGTTGTCAGACTTTCGGGTTTTTGACGATCTGTAACGACTGTCAAAGATTCACGAATGACAGGCGGGACCAACGGCTTAGCGTGCTTTCCGAGGCAAACACACCTCCATGCCTCGGTATGTAAAAATTGGCTCCCATCCACGAATCAACTGCGGCAAGCAGATCGGTCTACACGTACGTTATAACCAGAGATCGGATATTCGGATGCATATTTACCTAAAGATAATTTTTAGCTATGAAAGTATGGATGCGGCTTTATAAGTTTTTTGTAAATTGTAATATTTATTAAAAACCCCGGGATTCTTGGATTGCATAATTATTCAGATGTGTATTCATTTTAAATTCATGTTTAACCCGATACAAATATGTGTAGGTATGTACTGGACGAGGGGTGGTTTGTATTAGTTAAAACAAAAAATATACAAATTACTTACTTATATTAAGACTTTTTAGCTACAAAAGCGCATTCCATGTTAGCCAACATCTCAACTTTAGGTTAATATGCATCCGAATATCCGATCTCTGGTTATAACTTAGCCACAAGGTTTTCAGTATGTAAAAATAAAGATATATATAGATACTTAATGCTTAGTAATAGTGCCCTTCCTTCTGTATCGATTAGTTAGTTAGTACCTACCTACATACATCGGCGGTATTCTTAGAAAACTAATCTTTTATTGATTGTGGGCGCAATGGAGGGGTGAATGAATTGAGTGAGAATGGTTGGTTGACAATCATTCTCACTCAATTTTTCAAAAGTTTGATTATAACGCGGATTAAGTTCTTTTAAAATCGTTTAGGTCATATTAACGTAAAAAATAATTAGGTATAAAATGAAGTGTAAAATAAAACAAGTAAAAACAAAAAACTTGAGAGGTGTCAAGGGACACCCGGATGGAACGAAGTTAAAATATATATATATAAAAGACGAAATGAAAATATCTGGCTTGCTTTCTATAAGAGAGAGAGAGAGACAGACAGAGAAACATGCGCACGCCGCACGGCTTACAATAGCTTACTATAGCAAAAAGTGTCGTTACAACTTTTCGTAAGAATTTTTTCCGTCTAGCCCCCTTTCACAACGCGCGATAAGGAACTTCGTTCCAATAAAAAAAACCCAATTGTGTATGAAGTGGAATTTAAAAAAGATGGGAACATGAAAATTTTCTTTTAAGAGTTACTATGATTTATTTGTATAGAAATATGCATAATTTAAAAACTACCGGTCTTAAAATAAAAATATGTATACAAGATGTAACTTAAATAGCGCACAACCTGATAGGGGGTTATTGTGCTCATCATTATCAACAACTTTTACTATGGGACCAAACCTGAAATCGTGAAACAAAATCAGCTGTTCCATACACTTGTATTCGCATAAATCGTCAAAATGTAGGGACAGCTGATTTTTTTTTTACGATTTCAGGTTTGGTCCCATAGTAAAAGTTGTTGATAATGATGAGTACAATGACCCCTTAAGAGGTTGTGCGTTATTTAAGTTACACCTTGTATATTGGCTACACATCAAGCTATACATTCCAGTATAAGCTGATCTCACATTGTATAGGATTTCCGTACAATACGAGATCAGCGTAAACTGGAAATATATAGCTTGATGTATAGCCGTGTGTACAAGTATATGTATTTAAAAAAACTTAAAAATATAACAAACAATCGATTTCCGGAAAAACACTACTAAGTGAAAAATAACTTTAATTTCGGAAGTCGGTGACTTTGGATATGTTTTTAAAATTTTTGCCACCGCCTTCCAAAATAAAAGTTATTTTTCACTTTGTAGTGTTTTCCGGAAGTTGGTTGTTTTTTTTTTAAGTTTTTATTTTACACTACTACCCCGAGCTAATTCGAAATTTCACCACCCTTGGTCAAAACAATGCATATTTATGCGATAGCAGCAATCGCGGTTGATTTGCTGTCAGTTTTTGAAAAGTTCCGTTGCCTGTCTCCGAAACTCATCATCAGATCGATATGAAATTTTAGAATGGGACCATTTCGGAATTAACCCCTTTCAAACATTAAAATATTAAAATGTTTGTACCCCTGTGGGAACCTGGGCTGGCGAACCTTAATACAGGTTACTATGTAACCTAGCTAGGACGCCTGATTCAATTATGTTACTTTATTTCTATTCTACTTAACCCTAAATTTTAAAAATTATTTTATTGTAACAGACTGTACCACACTTTTTTGAAATAAATAAATTATTATTATAAATAAAAAAAAAAAAACAAAAAAAAATATTTTGTAAATCCGTCATACAAAAAATACGTCAATATACAAAAAATATATACATATAAACATGTCGAATTGATAACCTCCATCTTTTTGAAGTCGGTTAAAAATGGGACCTTTTCATTTTCAATTTTCTCGGTTGCCAAGATCTCGAAAAGGAACTAACTCATTAGAGCAAACGAATGACTCATTTCATTCATTCATTCACGCCATTTTTATGAGAAATAGAATGCTTATTTGTGACCTGTGTTTGTGAAGGCTTGTGACCTTTTCAACTTGAATTCTTCTTTCATTGCACAACTAAGAAAATGGCGTACGCTATGAAAGAAAGAAAGAAAAATACATTATTAGGGACACGCACATGACATCATCATCTGCCCAACCTTTTCCCAACTCAAACTCAAACTCAAAGCATTTATTTCAATTAAACCATTTACAGGCACTTTTGAATTGTCAAAACGTCGACCAGTTGGAAAGTTGAAGCTATTTGCCCATTCCAAAACATAGATCTCTATGGAGAACAACGGGCAAGAAACTCCATGGACACTCTTTTAAATCATGTTAGGTATTACAAAATCTTGGGAACATTATTCTTGTTGCTTCTATATGTGAGAACAATGTAAAAAAAAACAATTCTAAATATAACATTTAAAATACGCCATGGAAGTTAGGAGATGACCAGTCTCAACCGACGACGGCGCCCGTTCACGAACTTGCGCGACCCAAACTACGTTGGGGTTCGGCTTTCAATCTAACCGGATGCAGCTGAATACCATTATTTTACATGGAGCGACTGCCTATCTGACCTCCACAACCCTGTTACTGGGTAATACGATACCCCTTGGTGTAGTGTATGCGCCTGGGCGGCGCGCGGGTAGTCTGTGGCTAACCGTGAGCGAGAGCGGACGTGCGCTAGACGCATATACTACTTCACCTGCGTGATCTGTCAAAGTGTGTTTTATTAACTCAAGAGTACATTACAAGTGGCGACGAGGATAAAAGTAAGTACTGAAAACATTTACCAAAAAAAAAGGGGGAAGAATGCACGCTAAAAAATAATGCACTTTGAAAGTGGTTTACGATCAATTAAGCGACTATATTTCGATAAGGATCGTTAGTAGTTTGGATACTAAAGTGAAAACAGAACGTAGTCAAGCTGAACCTACCTACCTACACGTAAATAAATCGTTACCAAGGTAGATGGTTACATCTAATGACTGCTTTGTTGCCTCAGTTTCGTATGACAAAAAATAAGTTCTGCTTCGATTGAGGTAAACAACTGATAAGCGTAAATGTTACAAAGGCCATGCAGTTAATGTTGTTTACAACAAAACAAAGGGCCATGCCTGAATAATAGTACGCAATTATTTTAAATGTGTTGTAATGCAAACAGTAAATTATTGATAATTATTATTATTGAGTAAGTGCTTTCATTTAAATATCAAGATGATTGAGTTATTTGCACGCTACTTATTTTAAATAAAAATAATAACTAATTATTATCATAAATGGACATAATTGGTTACTTGGACATACTTAACTTTTCTGCTGTAATTATCCTACATACCCACTTATTGTAAATATAAAACAAAATCAGTAGATAGTATTTTAATCAGGTAACTGGTTTTGCTATTGCATTTCGACACAAAAATATCAAGGTCACGCAAACACTATTCGCACATACGACCATGCTTAAATAATAAATGTGAGAAAAGACCGGAAAACGTTAGTGTAAGCATCAATAATGGCTTAATTACTAGCATACCTATTTATTGCTAACCAGTTAGTAAACCTAATTTGTTAATAGGTAAAGGTTATTATCAGTCAATTTCCATAATAATAGTAAAGTAACGTTATTGAATAAAGTTATTTAGTATATTTAGTTAGTCATACTTACGCTTACGTCAAAGGTCATGCTGAATCCGAAATGCTCTAATGGGCACGCAAATACTAACAAGTATCCTAAGGCTATGCAGTAGTGTTAATGTTATCTTTATAAAAGATAAAAGGCCACGCATACGAGTCTCAAAATCCTGTTACAGGTCGCCCCAAAAAATGGCTCACGCAACTTCAATGTTGACAACTTTAGATCACTTTGATTGTGAGGGTGACACGACATCGGTTTGTACCCGATGGGAGAAATGGAAACGGGCCCTCGAAATTTATCTTTTAGCTGCTAATATTGATTCCCCTAATAAAAAGCGAGCTACTCTTCTCCATGTTGGTGGATTAGCACTACAGGAGATTTACTACAATTTGCCCGGGGCCCATGCAGAGGAAGGTAAAGATGATGATGGCAAAGACTTAGATGTGTATAAAATTGCACTGGGAAAACTTAACGATTATTTTTCCCCAAAGCAAAGCCATATTTATGAAAGATACCTTTTCCGGCTCATGCAGCAGGAAGAAGGTGAAAAATTCGAAAAGTTTCTATTGAGGTTAAGGAATCAGGCTGGAAAATGTAACTTCACAAATAAAGATGAACATTTGATAGACCAAATCACAGAAAAATGTAGACATGTTGATTTGAGGAAAAATATTTTAGAAGTTGGAGATTCAATTACATTAGATAAAATCATTTCTAAGGCAAATGCCTTAGAAGTTGTTACTAGACAACTTGAGCAGTTCGGTAACTCCAACAACCAAACTGACAGCAAAAAAATTGAAATAAATAAAATTGATTCCAAGAAACCCTTCAATAAAAACCTTAAACTAAATAAAGATCTCGGATGTAGCCGTTGTGGTAGCGTTAATCACCAATCAAATGATGCTAAGTGCCCAGCGAAAGACAAAAGATGTTTAAAATGCGACTTTGTTGGTCACTTCCGAGAATGTTGCCGGACTAGGCGGAAAAGACGGTTTACAAATAATAAGACCACGGATCCAGCAAATAAAAAACAAAGATTAGACTCGACGCGAAACCAAAAATCTGAAATTGACTACATTTTCCATTTAGATGAAGACAGCGTAATTAATTGCAATATAGGCGGAGTAGACTTAGACATGTTGATAGACTCCGGGAGTAAATGCAACGTAATCACAGATAAGACCTGGCAGTTTTTAAAAGAAAGTAAGATTTATGTCACTAACCAAATCCGGAAACCAAACAAAATTTTAGTTCCTTATGGCAACAAGAAGCCTTTAGACGTCATAGGCTCATTCAACGCGATTATATCAGTGGGTGAAAGAAATAAAGAATCCACTATCTACGTCATCAGAAATGGTTCGCGCAATCTGTTGGGTAAAGCTACCGCGATCGAATTGGGAGTGCTCCAGATAGGCCTCCACATTAACACAGTTGAAAACAAGACTCCAGCAGTCTTTCCCAAGTTCAAAGGGGTAACTGTCCAAATCCCAATCGACAAAACGATAAAGGCCGTAGTTCAACCGTATAGAAGGGTGCCTATTCCTTTAGAAGAAAAGGTTGCCAAGAAGTTAAACGAACTCAAGGAAGCCGACATCATAGAAGAAGTGGACGAGTCATCACCGTGGGTTTCACCCATGGTACCTGTACTAAAAGAAGATGATGAGGTACGTATCTGTATAGACATGCGGAGAGCCAACGAAGCTATTATAAGGGAAAATCACCCACTTCCAACGATGAACCAGATGCTTCCAAATTTTCGACAGGCTAAATGGTTCTCTAGGCTCGATATTAAACAAGCATTCCATCAGCTTGAAATTAATGAGGATTGTAGATACATAACTACTTTTAGTACTAGCAAGGGACTATTCCGTTATAAAAGATTAATGTTTGGTATATCTTGTGCTCCGGAAATGTTCCAAAAAATTCTTGAAAAAATGTTGTTGGGATGTGAAGGTACATTCAATTTTATTGATGATATTATTGTGTATGGGGCAACAGAGAAAGAACACGATGAGCGGTTGAGTAAGGTGCAAAGGGTTTTAAAAGAAAATGATGTTCTTTTAAACGGAAGGAAATGTATATATAAAACAAACAAAATCGAATTTCTTGGTCACGAACTTACAGAAGATGGAATAAAACCCCTTGCAAAATACTTAACCTCTATTAAAACTAGTAGACGCCCAAACACGATTGAAGAAGTACAAAGTTTTCTCGGTTTAGTAAATTTTGTGGGGAAATGGATTCCAAATTTGGCAACACTTACCGACCCCCTTAGACAGATGTTGAGATTAGGGCTTGGGAAATCGGCAACTGTCGACAAATTTTGGACTTCCAAACAAAATAAAGCTTTTGAAGCTCTAAAGCTTAGCTTAACCAATATAAAATGTCTTGGTTACTACAATCCCAGCGACCAAACGCAGGTTATTGCTGACGCATCACCGGTGGGACTGGGTGCTGTCCTTGTCCAAATAGATACGGAAGGTCCTAGAGTTATCGCTTATGGACACAAAGCTCTGACTGATTGTGAAAAAAGGTATTGCCAAACTGAAAAGGAAGCATTGGCATTAGTTTGGGCTGTTGAGCATTTTAAAATATACCTTTTTGGCAAGGACTTTGAGCTCATAAGCGATCACAAACCGTTAGAAACGATTTTCGGACGACATTCCAAACCTTGCGCGAGAATTGAACGGTGGGTACTCAGGCTTCAAGCATACAGATTCAAAGTTATCTACCGCCCTGGTAAGTCAAATATTGCCGACCCCATTTCTAGACTATGTCAAATAGTTCCAACGAAGCCATTTGATAGCGAAAATTATATAAACCAAATTGTGACATATTCTCGACCTGTCGCTGTGTCCCTAAATGAAATAGAGGCATCATCATCAAAAGATGACGAAGTCTCAAAGGTAAAAAGGGGTATTTTCAGTGAAGATTGGCACGAATCCGTAAATTGTTTCAAAATCATAAGAAGCGAGCTTTGTTTTTGCGGAGATATTTTGCTGCGGGGTACTAGGATAGTCATACCAAAAGATCTACGCCAGAGGGTGTTAGAAGCTGCTCACGAAGGGCACCCTGGTATAGTCGCGATGAAAGGTCGCCTAAGGACAAAAGTGTGGTGGCCTAGGATCGATGGGGATGCTGAGCGTGTAGTGAAAGGTTGTCGCGGATGCACTCTTGTATCGGCTCCTAATCCACCACACCCGATGAAAAGACGATCATTACCTAAAGAGCCATGGGTAGATGTGGCCGTTGACTTTCTAGGGCCACTTCCGAGTCGAGACTACATACTAATTCTTGTTGACTATTATAGCCGGTATAAAGAAATTAAGGTTATGAGAACTATCACTGCACTTGACACTATTAAAGTCCTAAAAGAAATGTTTTCAAGGCTAGGTTATCCCGCAACTATAACATGTGACAACGGGAATCAATTTACGAGCGATGTGTTCCGCAACTTTTGCAAAGAATGCGGTATCGTTGTCAATAATACTATTCCCTATTGGCCACAAATGAATGGGGAAGTCGAAAGACAAAATCGAGATGTACTAAAGAGACTTAAAATTAGCCAAGCTGAAAATAAGGACTGGAAAGAGGATATTTTAAATTATTTAATGATGTATAATAGTACACCCCACTCTGTTACAGGTACATCGCCATCTGAGTTATTTTTTAAAAGACGCTTCCGAGATAAAGTTCCTTTCGCTCCAGATGTAGAACATAAACTCATAGATTCCGATGTGAGAGATAGGGATATGCTAATGAAAGAAAAAGGGAAAGAATATGGGGATAGAAAAAGAAGAGCTACTGATTCTAGTTTAGGAATAGGGGAAAAGGTAATGTTAAAAAATATAACTAAGGATAACAAATTGACACCTAACTATAACCCTACCTCTCACACAGTGACGGGAGTCACCGATGGTGACATTCATGTGCGGAACGACGAAACAGGTAAAGAGTATCGTCGGAATATAGTACATTTAAAGAAAATTAATGATTCTTGGCAAGTTGTGGACAATGATAATAAGGACACAGGGTCATTGAACAATGAGGACTAAATTATTGCAATATACCTATAAGCAATTAAAATGATTATCTGTCTGTCACTTTGTTGACGTTAATCGTATAATGTTGTATGCCTGATTCACTAGTTTATATATTACTAAATCTATTCTGTTCTTTCATTGTTAATATTGTTGTTCAAGCTATTGTAACTTAATTATTTATAAAATAAAGAAGGGATGTAGTGTATGCGCCTGGGCGGCGCGCGGGTAGTCTGTGGCTAACCGTGAGCGAGAGCGGACGTGCGCTAGACGCATATACTACTTCACCTGCGTGATCTGTCAAAGTGTGTTTTATTAACTCAAGAGTACATTACACTTGGTAAGACTGGGAATGCACAGCACAGTGGCACATACAAACAAAATAAAAATATTCTAGGAAAATCGTATACTTACTTTTACAATGTTTGTAAATATGTGAGCACCATTATCTATCATAAAATTAATTTATCTGCATTGCTTTTCATTCCTTTTACCTATTTTGGTCTGGGTGCATCGTTTATCACACATAATTATATGGTAAATGTACTATGTTAAATATTGTATTTAAAACCTTTTAAAAGAGTCACGGCGCAGTTTCTTGCCCATTCTTCTCCATGCGAAACTACATTTTGGAAGGGGCGACTAGAATCAATTCTATTTTAATGTAAATGTTATTTAATCAACATAATATGGAATTTTAATTTAGTCCTTAAGGTGAATGCGCAGTGGTAGACCGCGAAATTCAAATTTTCTTACGTTTTTGCAATTTTCAGGTCAGTATCAGGTTGTATCCTGATCAAAATGTGATTTGCGAATATAACAGGTACGTGTTTACAGAATTATAGTCATTAGAATGTCTAATATATCTCTTATAAGTTAGATTTCTTCCACAAGCACTTTTCCATAAGAAATTTGTTCTTAAGGAACAAATCTAACTTAGAAAGATGTATTATTGATTCTAATGATTATAAACCTGTAAATACGTACATGTTATAGTCGCAAATCATATTTTGATCAAGTAACAAGCTGACACTCACCTGAAAATTGCAAAAAACGTAACAAAATTTGAATTTCGCGCTCTACCACTGCGCATTCACCTTAAGTTAAACACAAAACTAAGCTAATAATATGTACAGGTATATAAAAAAATAAAATAATCATAATGCATCAAAAAATAAGTCCGCATCGTTGTCAACGGGAAGAGTGCCCAAAAGGCTGGCAGCATTGCCACGTTGTATGGCAATGCTGATTCTTTGGCCGAAATATAGGCCAGCCCTTTGGTCACGTGAAGAGCCAACCGCTTGGAAATATCTCGGAAAACTAAGTGGGCACTCGGACCCCATGGCCCTAGAGTTTCAACCCCAAACGGCTCGAATATATAGCTTCCAATAAGATTGGAATATTTGCGCCGTTTGAGGTTTTCCGCACCTGCAGCAGCCGCCCCAGCACAATTCGCCGTACTAGAAAGATGGGATGGCGCAAGGGTGTCGACACATGTTGCATCCCACACCAAAGGCCGACCTAACTTCCAAGGCAATATGGACATTCCGTCTGGTCTCTTCCCATCGTCGCGTGCCAAGCCATAGGGTTCTAAAACTGCTGGCACCCCGGCGGTGACAAGAGCACGACGGATGTAAATGTTGACGTTCAAAAGTGCCTATTTGAAATAAATGCTTTGACTTTGACCACGCAACAAGTCATTTTCTTCAGACTTCTCTATCAGTCGCCATCTCCGTAGTCACACCCTTTCTAACCATATCATCATTCACACAGTCCATCCATCGTTTATTCGGCTTATTGGTACGGGCATGTGATACGGAGGAATGAGGAAAATGTCGTTAGGAAAGTTTTGAGTATGAATTTCGATCGCAATAAGAGTATACTCTTATGTAATAATATATTACCTTTAAACGAGCAATTCTTGTATATATAATCTGAATCTCGGAAACGGCTCCAACGATTTTCATGAAATTAAATATCCTGGGGATTTCGGGGAAGGCTTCATTTTTAGAAAACGTCGATCCAAAAAAAAAGAACCGAGCTATGTATGGTCGGTAACACCAGATATTAGCCATTGTATCTAAACGAAAAAAAACCGACCAAATCTCGGTCATCCAGATATTGGTGATTAAATATGATTTGCGGCGAAAAACAAAAATTATTTAAAGAATGCTACTTCATAATAATATTATAAAAATGTGAAAGTTTGTATGTTTAGATTTTTGCTCCTCAATAACGCAAAAACGGCTAAACAGATTTAGATGAAATTTGCTACATAGCTAGATTAGAACCAGGATTAACACATAGGATATTTTCATCTCGGTCTTACGTTCCCGTGTGGTAATTATACACCGTCATGCGGGCGAAGACGTTGGCAACAGCCGTTTATACCATGAATATCATCAATACTTCTCTCTTAGTTCAATATTTCAATAGTTGAATGACTATTTCATAAAATCATGAGATTTGAGGCCAATTTTAAACGAGACAGTTTTTTTGCTGATTCAAATCTATCTTAATTAATCACCATACTAACACTGGACTTACAAATTGCAAAAACGTAAGTCATTTGGAATGTCGCGGGCTAGTTTAGCGCGTCCCCTTAAACATACCTACAGATTAAAAAAAAAAAACAAACTAAAAAAGGAGAAAATATTTAATTCAATTAAAAAGCGTGGGGTGCTTTTTGAGGTATTTTTATAATCAATTTATGTCAAGCACCCCACGCTTTTTAATTGAATTAAATTATTTTCTCCTTTTTTAGTTTGTTTTTTTAAGGCGTGTTTTGTAGTTTTTTAAACTATTATTTATTTTCTATTTTTTAGTTCTGCTAACTACAAAAACGTTTTTTTTTCTCATTTTTTTTTTAATTATTAAATTGTCATCGGTCCTCGATAATTTTACAAAGTTTCAATGAAATCTGACCGTATAAAGTGGGTCAAAATCGCGCTCTAAGGAGTCGGTTACATACAAACAACCATACAAGTGAAGCTAATATAAAGCGTGTAAAAACCCTTATAATTACCAATATCGTGACGTGACAGTTACTATGATGGATGATACCCTAACATGTAATTTCTTTAAAACCCTGGCATTATGGTCAAACTCTCGGTGCCTAATATTGCTTTTTACTTCATCGATTTTTCAATTAATGCTAATGCATTATTTTACTGTATTGCGGGGCTTGTGAATAAGTGATAGCAGCCGCTCGGCGGTTTAGCTATGCTTGCCGTTGTTGGTCTTTGGATGGGTGACCGTCTTTACATACCAAGACCCCTCTGTGCCTCGGAAAGCCGTTAGTCCCGTCTGTAATTCGTGGATCTTTGACAGAAGTAACGGGTAGTCAAAAGCGCGAAAGTCTGACAAACCAGTCTTACCAAAACGTATCGTACTACCCATTTTTTTTATTATTTAATACTTCACGCACAGAAATGTACAGAGGCGGACTTAATGCCAAAGGCATTTTCTACCAGTCGACCTTTGGGTGATGCAGAGACAAACAGTGGTAGGTGTAATTACGTAAGTCGTGTTTAAAAAAATTATTCAAATATAAGTAAATATAGGTACTAATATTATTATACATATACATATGATATAAATACTTAATTAAATATAACCAAAAATAAACATACTTAAATACACATAAATTTAATAAAACAAATAAGACAAACAATGGGAAAACATTATCGTTGTGAAGATACTGCCAGCTTCTTTTGAATGTGCTCGCGAACTTTCACTTTAAAGGACAACCGGTTGGTTGCCATCCTGATTTCCAAGGGGAGCGCATTCCACAGAGAGATAGACTGAACGAAGAAGGAAGAGTGAGTAAAGTCTGTACGGTGAGTGGGACATTGAAGAAGGCGATTGTAGAAGAACGAAGATTTTTGTTGTGGTTGACACAAATGTACTGAAAGTGAGGGGCTAGATAGCTAGGGGAAGTTGGAGAGTCAAGAAAAGAAAACAAGGTGGTCAACGCCCTTTGCTCTCAGTTACTGGGTTGTGTAGGTCAGATAGGTAGTCTGACTGAGACTGGAAGCTGACCCCAATATAGTCGAGATAAGGCTAGGCATTGATTTTACTCTGCAAGCTATGTCGGTAACTGCGGTCGTTTTCCAGATGATTTCATTTTATTTTAACCGACTGCAAAAAGGAGGAGGTTATCAATTCGTCGGAACCTTTTTTTTTTTTTTTATGTATGTTCCCCGATTACTCGAAGATGGCTGGACCGATTTGGATTTTGTTTTTTGTTTGAAAGGGTATACTTCCCAGGTGGTCCCATGATCATCAAGTCAGGATCTGATGATGGGAACCTGGAGAAATAGAGAGAACTCTTCAAATTTTATCGGCACGCGAAGCGATTTAGGTATTTTTTGGAAGAGTACTTTCTCAGAGTGGTCTCATTTCAATTTGGTGAAGATCTGATGAAGAACTTTGGAGATAGGTAACGGAACTCCTCAATAAATGATAGCAAATGGACTGGGATTGCCGAAATCTCATGTCTGTCTATTGCTTATACCAGTTCATAACATAACAACACGCCGGTATGCTTAAAAAGTGAAAAATAAAAACCTTTTCCAAAAAAAAAAACAACCGACTTCCAAAAAAACACTACAAAGTGAAAAATAACTTTAATTTCGGAAGGCGGTGACAAAAAATTCAAATACAGCTGCCAAAGACACCGACTTCCGAAATTAAAGTTATTTTTCACTTTGTAGTGTTTTTTACCATTCAAGATTTACCGAGCATAGCCCGCTCCATAGCGCGCTGAATGACCTTGAATTCATTCATTTACTCGCAATAGAAATATAGTACTTAATACTTATTTGTTGAGCTTCGAACACAGCGGTTCCTGATCGATATGGCGGCATTGTCTGATGGTACATAATTATCTTTCGTTTATTGTACGTACAATATACAAACAGTACCTATAATCTATCATTGGCTCGTGGCTAATGGCTAAGTAATAGACACACGGGTCAATCACAATACGCTTGTAAACACAGAAAAAACGTATCTACTGTAGCACAAAGTGATGGGCTGCACAAACGTAGGATACCGTAAAACGCTCAGTTCACAGATCGCTCAGGAGACAGTTTTTTACACGCTTTATACATATTAGCTTCACTTGTATGTTTGTATGTAACCGACTCCTTAGAGCGCGATTTTGACCCACTTTAAAAGGGCAGATTTCATTGAAACTTTGTAAACTTATCGAGGACAAATGACAATTCAAAAAAAAAATTTTTTTTGAGAAAAATGTATAAAAAAAGGAAAAAATAATTTAAAAATATCACGTTTTTGTAGAACTTAGCAGAACTAAAAAATAGAAAATAAATAATAGTTTAAAAAACACGCTTTAAAACCAAACTGAAAAAGGAGATAAGTTGGTTTATAAAGCGTGTTTTTTAAACTATTATTTTTTATGTTTCTGTGTTGCAGTACAAGCGTATACTAACGCACATTAAAATACCAGGAAAAATTAAATGTAGTGCCAAATGTTCAAAGAAAATACTTCAGTGTTAGAAATAATATTTATTTTTTATAAAAGTAAATATAAAATAGTTACCTACGTAGATATGATTTTCAATTAGGTATAACGATCGTGCGATAATAAGGAATTTTGTCCCAAATATTTTCAATAATACATATACTCGTGTCGTGGTATATACAGTTTATACTAGCTGTCTGCGGTTTCACCCGCGTGGATGTCATAAATCGCGTAGATGTCGTGTGCCGGTAACTTAGCACGTTACCGTGGGATACCACGGGATGGTGCTAAATGTAGCTTATCTTACTCCGTGTAACATCAGCTATCTGCCAGTGACAGTCCTGTTAAATTCGGTCCAGCCGTTTCGGAGATAAGTCGGAACAAACGGAAGACAAAATTTAAAAAAAATCTCTTGTTAAAATATATACGGTACTTACAGTACGATTCACGAAAGATGACCACAAATGGCGGCCGTCTGCGCACGTACACGTACGTAGACGAATAGCGACTGAGCAGCCTATCACGAGACGCGCACGCACCAATGGCGTCGCTCCGGTCTTGACGCATTCCGCCCGCGCTTCACCTCGCACCTCCAAAGGGACCTAAAATATGCCTTCTGCGCCGTGGTCATCTTTCGTGAATCTTACTGTACTTATAAAAGTACCGTATATATTTTCATATGCATTTATTACAAAGCTGATAAATTGCCATCACAAACATACACTTCAATTTTATGTATAGATACTTAATGTCTAGTGACAGTGCCCTTTCATTCTGTATCGATTAGTTAAATATTACCTACATACATACATCGGCGGTATTCTTAGAAAACTAATATTTTATTGATTGTGGGCGCAGAGAAGCGGTGGATGCAATTTTAATAACTTATCATAGCTAATTCTAATGTTGCGGGCCCTTTTACCCGAATGGCGATGTCGAAATTAGATAGATATGGCGAAAAAAAGACGACATTGGTATTGTTTTTACACGCTTTATATTAGCTTCACTTGTATGTTTGTTTGTTTGTTTGTTTGTTTGTATGTAACCGACTCCTTTGAGCGCGATTTTGACCCACTTTAAACGGTCAGATTTCATTGAAACTTTGTAAACTTGTCGAGGACCGATGACAATTCAATAATTTAAAAAAAAAATGAGAAAAAAAATACACGTTTTTGTAGTTAGCAGAACTAAAAAATAGAAAATAAATAATAGTTTAAAAAAACTAAAAAACACGCTTTAAAAACCAAACTAAAAAAGGAGAATATAATTTAATTCAATTAAAAAGCGTGGGGTGCTTGACATTAATTGATTATAAAAATACCTCAAAAAGCACCCCACGCTTTTTAATTGAATTAAATTATTTTCTCCTTTTTTAGTTTGGTTTTTAAAGCGTGTTTTTTAGTTTTTTAAACTATTTTTTTTTTACAAGTATCCATGCAGCAGTCACCGTAGGTCAACCCTATTTTTTGAACCTGTTACAAGACCCTACCAAATCTGCAGGATATTTCCGTAGGCCAAATAGAAAATACCTACTCAAAACCACCAGACAGTTACCTTAACCGGTCAACTACCGGCTAATGAGACACAATGGGCTTGCGGACGGCGAGTAATGGGTAGCTCGCTGTCCGGTAAGGACCAAGCCCGGGTCGACGGCGCGTTGTGTTCCACGCGCGCCTCAAAGAGATGTCAGCACCAACTGGTGGGGTCCGCAAGGGCCGATGCCTGCCAGAGGTGCGGGTTGTTCGCAAGAGATACCGCGGCCCCTGGCACACAGGCAACTGAGGGAACACGGGTGGGTTTTAGTCAGTAAAAGTCTGACACGCCCTGAGCTCCACCCAAAGCGGGAGAAGTTATTTGATGATTTGCCACCAAAAAAAAAAGAAAAAGACACAATTATCTATTGTAATGGCCCATAAAGCGGGCCACGCCGTACTGTATCGGTCCGTCAACTGTAGCATCTTGACTTTCCATGAGCAACTTTACCAATGAGAACTGCAGTATTCAAATATCTCGCGACAGATTACTAAAAATTTGTTACAAATAGTAGATCTTTTTCTTTAAAAAAAAAACTTTGCCCCACACTAGGAATTTCTCCTGTATTGTGGGTGCGTTTACAAACATTTAAACTCACATGCACAAACACCCGGAACAACTACTTGTAGGTCATACAAATATTTGTTCCGTGCGGGAATCGAACCCGCGACACGCAGCGCAGCAGTCAATCGCTTAACCACAGCGCCGACCGTGCTGTCAAAGATTATTCTACTTCTGTATCGCTTGGATATTAAATGGCGGCAACAGATTTTTAGTTATTGAGAGAAACTTAAGGGCCTACGTCCCGTTTGGTAGCGTAACACAGTAACACTTTATGAACCGTACTGCTCATTAACGGCTTGTCTCGAAGATTTGAAAAATATATGATTTTGCTATAGATTCATATAGATCATTTTGCCGGAAGTACTATTTTTTTATGGTTAATACTTTTGCTGTAAAAAAATATTTTGCAACACGCAATATTTTGGCTTCTATTCCATACTTCTACTAAACGGCTTCGTTATTTGGAAAAAAAATACACTGAAAAATAGATGGTTAGAGGTACCACAGAATCGCCGAAGCACAATTGTAAATTAATCAAAGGAATATCCCCATTTTGAGATAAAGGCTCAGAGGTGCCCTGCGCGGGCGCGGGCGGCAGTCGTGCTTTAGCATACAAACGGGAGATGAGGATACTATGGGCCTTAAGTACAGTACTCATGGTCAAAGGTGCTATGTAAAGGTAAAGATGCCACAGTTGACCGTACCGTTTGAATTGTTGAAGCAACGAAATGCACGCCTAATGTCTGAAACCAACCTCTGAAGTCTAAAATACTTAGCCAATACTCAATTCAGAGGCATGTAATATTCACTAGCGCTAGGGTTTCCTAGAAGTGGTAGTCGCCTACATAGCGTCCGTAATTTATGAACGAATGACGTCACTACATAGGCTTGTTACTCGGCCGGTGCATATTTTTAGAATAAGTTTAGATTTTTATTATTTTATACAGGATAAGTTTTTATCCAGTGCGCATACTGTAACCATGAATTCAGCATATCTTTCTAGACCCCAACGCAGAAATTTTTCGTCAGTTATACAAAAAAAAATTAGCATTTCCATTTTGACCACGTAGGTATTGCACTTTTCTATAAAACAGCTGATTTTTTAAGTCAGAGAGTATGTGTAGTCTAGAATCTAGATCAGTTCATTCTACAAAAAAAAAAACATTTTAAACTATTATTAAACCGCTAACTGTGATTTTATATCATTTTAAACCAAAAATACGGTTTAATATCAAACGGTTCAATTTGCATCTATACGTACGCAAATGATTGTGGTTTGTTTAGTATGTGATCTACCTGTGCCAGTCACAATACATAGTTTTATTTCTTTCCTTGTTGATCTAAAAGCTGTATTTTGTTTGCAGGAGCTGTCGAAGCTGGATACCCAGGTGCTCGGCTCTTCAGCGCCACCAACATCAACTGCTTTGTCATGTTCTATCGACTTGCCAACGGACGTCATCTCAGAGGTAAGAGCTTGTCTGTTAATGCCAGCACAAACTTTGCGTGTTGTCGTTGTGTCTTCAACAAGCAGAGGTTTGAGGACCAGGGTATAGAGTTCACTCATACTCTGCAACGTGTAACGGAAAGGGTATATACATACCAAGGGCACGGCTTCTTTGGATGATATCAAACGATATTGAAAGGGTTTTTTAATCCTATCTCTACATGTTCGGAAGTTATGAGAATTGTTAATACATTGAATACCAGAAACCGAACTTTACAAATTGAGATAAATACATCACTCGGAAGAGATTTATCGTGGTATTGGCAAGTAACGTGGAAAGTTATTGACCTACGTAGTGCGGTGACACGTTTGATAGGATTTGAATTTATAAAACATATGAAACCGAAAATTTGGTATCAATTCTTAGAGTATTTTATTTTAAGCTGAAACTATGTATACTGATTCTATATCAGCTGTTAGCTTAAGTGCTTCAGAATAGCAATAGGGTTTCTGTTACACCTGTATACCAGTCGCGCGGTAAACTCTGATTGCGCGATGCAGGATTTGTGTGACGTCAAGTCTTTAGTGCGTAGTTCGCATGTGGTGTTGTAGATGTAACTAGCTGTAATTAGAGTTGTTACTTGCGTCTGTTACTAATCATTACGATATACGATGTGCAGGAAGTGATAATTTTCTTTGACAAAGGCCATGCTTGTGCAGACTTTGATTTTCCCTATCATCGACTACGGTGACGTGTGCTACTTCGATTTGAATGCGGTTTTGCTGGATAAGCTCGACAGACTGCTCAATAACTGTATCCGGTTCGTTTTCAACCTCAGGAAATATGACCATGTGTCGAGCTATAGATCGGAGCTCAAATGGATGCCCATTCGCCAAAGAAGAGGTTTGCGTGCTTTGACTACGCTTTTCTCCCTTCTCAATTCTCCTACTCCTCCTTCTTACCTTGTGTCTCATTTCCAATATCTATGTTCTTCTCACACTAAGAATCTGCGTTCTTCTAACAATCTGCTTCTACTCTGTCCTTCTCATACTTCTGACTTTGTTCATTCTTCCTTTCATATTCAGTCCATTCTCCTTTGGAATGCGCTTCCTCTCGATATCAGGACGGCCACCAGTCGGTATGCATTTAAGCGGAAATTGCAGAGGTATTTTCTTAACAAATAGCGTAGAGTCGTCTCAACACCTCTGTCCCTTGAATTTGTACATATATATATATTAAGTATATATTATAGTACATATGTATGCATGTATGTGTATTATTAGTTAATAACCTATTTATGTAATATTATTATAATTCATTATGATATATTTTATAGGTTTTTTCATCATTCCTCTCATCCAAAGCACCTGCCATCTAATCTCTGCACCACCCTTGGTTGACTGGTAGAGAATGCCTAAGGCATTAAGTCCGCCTTTGTACCTTTTTTGTGTGCGAGAAGTTTAAATAAATAAATAAATAATTTTCTTTGCGTGTTAGAGAGAGACGGTCGTGTGGACCTGTCGCATGTAACTACCGTCGGATGTGCGTGTGCACCGTGCGTCTAGAGGTCGTCTTACTAGTCTTGAAGAGTCCCACCGCTGTTGATACTTGTTGGAGCGATGCCCTCCAATAAGTAACGAGAGTTTGCGATTCCTCTAGTCAGTGGTTGCGAATATGCAAGTTGACGCCAAGTGTGCGGAGCTTTGAACAAAATATATTAAAATTGTCGGCTGCAGCCTGTCGTTTCGTCTCGTCGCCAAGCTCGCGAGTCGCATGCCGCATAATGTG
Organism: Antitype chi; assembly: GCA_947359405.1. Lineage (NCBI taxonomy): Eukaryota > Metazoa > Arthropoda > Insecta > Lepidoptera > Noctuidae > Antitype > Antitype chi. The sequence continues at coordinate 2,557,202 of OX375837.1, forward strand.
CATGGTCTTAGTGTCTATATTTCAAAACACTCGGGCACTTGGTCGAAAAGGGGGTTAGATCATACTGAAAAGGACGCTTAATCAAAACAACGGTATATTTAGAATGCACCCTGCATTCTGAATTTTGGCAAACAGCTGTCATTATACCGCTGTTTTGATTATTTTGAGCAAATTGTCACCCTTCGCCAATTTGCTGTGTTATAGCTATTTAATACACAGAAGCTTCTGTGTTTTAATAAGACTGTCCAGAATGACAGTTGTGATTTGAATATCGGACTAAAGAGGTTTTAAATAAGGGATGAAACTCCGTAATTTTTGCCAATAAGTATAGTCCCATTGGGCACACAGCTTTTTTTGAGGAGACGTCTGACCTTCGTTGCAGGCCGTGCTGTCCCCGGAAAAGGCTGGCTCCCTACTGTCGGTGCAGTCTGCGCCCACAGAGCAGCGCGAGCGACCCGCCAGCCTGTTACTCGAGCTGCCACTAGCTACGGTAAGCGTCGTCTTTATTAACCGACTTCAAAAAGGAGGAGGTTCTCAATTCGTCGGAACCTTTTTGTATTTTTTTTTTATGTACTTATGTTCCCCGATTATTCGAAGATGGCTGGACAGATTTGGTTTTTTTTTTGTTTGAAAGGGTATACTTCCCAGGTGGTCCCATGATCATCAAGTCAGGATCTGATGATGGGATCCTGGAGAAATAGAGAGAACTCCTCAAATTTTATAGAGTAGTTTCTTGGAGTGGTCCCATTTAAATTTGGTGAAGATCTGATGAAGAACTTCGGAGATAGGCAACGGAACTCCTCAATAAATGGTAGCAAATGGACTGAGATTGCTGAAATCTCATGTCTGTCTATTGTTTACACCAATTCATAACATAACATCACGCCGGTACGCTGTGAAGGGATAAGCACATGTGAACCACTAAAAAGTGAAAAATAAAAACTTTTTCCAAAAAAAAAACAACTGACTTCCAAAAAAACACTACAAAGTGAAAAATAACTTTAATCAACCATTCTACGATACAAAATTCATAACAGAATCTTCTTATCGTCAACTGACCTTACTGTGTTACAGCAAGTAGGGGCTTATCTATCCGCCATGTCCCCGACGGAGCAGGAGGAGGACTCCCTGCTGACGCTGTCATCAGTGACGGCGCGGCCTCTGCTGGCGGCCTCCAGGAAACTGCGGCCCGCACCTGACTCCTCGGCAGAGTAAGTAGAAGCGACACTCGAGCATGACCACTGCTATTTCTAGGAGGACTCTTTGCTGACGCTCTCGTTGTAGGCCCAGGCAATCGGGCTGCTCGGCAGAGTAAGTAGAAGCAATGCCGTGAGTTACCGCTACGTGTATGGCCGACCGATGGTTTAGCGCGTACTACTCGCGCGATAGAAACAGTTGACGAGCGATTTGGCGCGCGAGTGATTCAAATGTATTATAGCTAATAGCACGTTGGCCACGACTTCAGCCCCGACCATTGCTCGTACCAGCCCGCGCCGCTGACCATGTAGCTTTAAAGTCGGACCTAAATAATAATCACTCCGATCCGGTCCGTCACTTGCTGCCTTCTTCCAGGGACGCCCCGCCCCTAAGCCGAGGTCCGTATCCCACAGGGGGTGCCCTTAGCGTGTAGTCGCTTAGTTTTAAGTGTTATATGCCCCGGCTGGAGGCCTTTATTTATTGAGGCAGCCACAGGCAAGTCCGGTTAAGCTGCAGTCAACTGCCTAGGTTGACATGCGACATGTCATTGCCAAAAAAAAACATGACTTCATAGCGGGAGCGACCGGCGAGCGCGGTCTGACAAGCCACCGTCACCACTGACGGGTCGAGGGAAGAAGTCACACGCCCGTTATACTTGACGCAAATCGCGTTGTGATGATAACCTTGTATGTATGTGTGTCCACAGGAGCACCGCCCCCCCGGACGGTGGCTACGGCTGGGTGGTGGTGTTCGGCGCCTTCATGGTGCAATTTTGGGTTGCTGGCCTGTTCAAGTCGTACGGAGTGCTGTATGTGGAGATTATGGAAACATTCCCGGACTCCTCCGAGTCCGTGGCTTCTTGGATACCGGCTGCGCTTTCCACGCTGTGTCTAGCTCTCGGTAAGTGAAATATACAAGGTGTAACAAAATAAACGCAAGACCTCAAAGTAGTTTATTCTTAATTGACTACTGAATCAATTTTTCTGATTGAGCCAAAGAAAATTCAATCTTATTTCAAGGCGATGAGACTCAATTTTGAATGCATAAAGACACACGACACGACACGTTTTTCATAACGATAATAAGTTTGCTTTATTAAACCCATACGTGACATCTATACAGATGGCGTAGGCTTAGATCGGCCCTCCGCCACTACCGACCGGTTGAATTCCCGTGAAGGAATGGTCTTTGAAAAAAAAAGTTTTGGTAGACTTCACTTTAATTTCGGAAGTCGGTGACTTTGGATCCTATGTATTTAAATTTTTTGTCACCGCCTTCCGATATTAAAAGTTCCCAAACTTTTTTTTCTCGCAGACCACTTTCAAAATTTTACTAGTTTCGGTGGACGCTCTGCTGCTATATATCTTTCTACCATATTCCCAAAACTCGTAAAAAAATGTGATGATTAGATCTAACGATGGAAACCCCCCTTATGTTTTTCACGCTGACGTAGACCCCCGTCGAGTCTCCTGTGGACCCCAGGGAACCACTTGGAATACTTTGGGAATCACTCCTCCTAGGGCTTAGTTACGCGACCACCTTTTATTTTTCTTGCTATTTGTTGATCGTCAAAGTCGCGTCATACACACACATTTGTTCAACACACGTTAGAAAGAGATAAACATTTATATTTAGTTACGTCGCCGCGTCACTGGATGGTACGTGACTAATGACACGACAGGCAATTACCTGGCATTTATCTTGCCAATATTGAGCGCCGGTAACGTATCTAAAGGCATCATTGGTCATAGATTGTTTCTAATTCATTTCTTTATCCTCATTACGAGTTAAAAATCTTTTTAAAACGTATATTTAAGAAGCTATTTTTTAAGTAAGTGCTGTGTACACCTGTAAGTGACAAATTCACCATAACTCTGTCCAAATGTGATTTTCCTTATGTTATTGTCTAGTGAATAAGTCGTTGGTGTACCTTTTAAATAAATAAATAGACAGATTTGTAACCAACATGTGTTTTTTCCAGCGCCACTCTCATCAGCGCTGTGTGAGAAGTACTCATGTCGCCTCGTAGTCTTCATCGGAGGCCTGTTCTGCGCCACCGGCCTCGCTCTCTCGTTCTTCAGCAAAGGATTGTTACATCTGCTTCTGAGCTTTGGAGTTATGACTGGTGAGTCTTCTTAAGAGGGGACGGGGCCTGTGAGGAATTTGAAAAATAGGTATTTGAAGAAACTATTGCCGTCGCGCTGTCAGTAAGTCTGCCCCCGTAGTGTGTGATAGGGACAGCTGCAGCTCAGACCGAAATTATTATCACTAAATTTTTGACGAGATCGACGTTTCCCAATCAACGAATTGTCAAAAGTGTGTACTTCATATTCTGTCAAAAGTCTCTTTTCACTGTATTTTTTACATAACATTTTTCAACAAGTCCTTTACACAATTTTTTCATTGATAGATTGGATCCAACGTAGAGGTCAATTTAATGTAAGGGACGGGACTACAAGATACTTGGTCAGTAAGGGACATTACTAACAAAATACGTTGTTGTAAGGGACATCTATTTTCTTAAATAGCTAACTTATTTAAATAAATGTTACACATGTAGATAGAGCACTAAAATACAAGATAATGTCTGAAATCAGACCCGAAAAAGGTAAATAACAAAAAAAGTTATGGGCGATTTAGTCCGAAAAAAAACTTTGTTGGCCTCTCCTGAAAAATCGTATTTTTTCCCTTACCTCAATTGAACCTACAGTCGACGATATTATAAAACTAAGTCGCTTTTCGTGTCTGTACGCTTGGATTTTTAAAACTACGCAACGGATTTTATTGCAATTTTCGTCAATAGACAGAGTGATTCAAGGGGAACCTAGTCGCGGGCTCGAACTCACTGGTAGGCCTGGCTAAAAATCACGTTGTCTCACCAGGCTTCGTGTCCGACAGAGATAGTATCAGTGATGAGCAGTTAGACGCTAGTCTACACGCACAACGTTATTGAGTGAGATGCAGGATCAGGTATAGTAAAACAATCGCGAAAAAATTAAGAAAAGTGCTTTGGAAGATCGGGTTTTATGAAAAAGCCAATGCATAAATCAATGACCAATAAAGTATAATTATGTATTGAACTTTTAGATAATTGAACTTTATTGATTTTACACTTTTTTTATTACTTAAACTCGCCCAAAGTTAAGTAAAATGAGAAAGAAAAACCAATCTTTGTTGGCTCCTAACTTTTTAATTGGTTTTCATTTTAGTATTCTGTTTCCGTACAGACAATATTAATAATGAGACAAAACGATATCATATTTTACTTTGGATGTGCCATGTCAGACAGTGGAGTAAAACACTTCCGAAGTTTGTATGGAAAAAATGTGGACTAAGTTCACCTTAAGTGTACATGTACTGACCTCCACGCAGGCGAAGCAGCATAATCTAGTTTTTCAATAAAAACATGTGCCAAATTGTTTCTGTAGTTGTACGAACGTTTTTCCTTTCTTTTCATTTATAGGTGTTTGTTTCCAGGTATTGGCGGCGGTCTCTCCACAACTCCTGGCATTGTGATCGTCTCTCAGTACTTTGATAAACACAGGTGATTATTGTTACGAGCTTCAGGTTCGTGACAATTAAAAACTGCCAATATAAATTACCAAAAATGACACTTTAATTTAGAACACACAAATTACAAAACACAATTGCACTACTGATCACTCTAAGTCGCACTTGAAGATCGCTTCAGATGTTCTCGCCTGTATCGCTTGATCAATACTACCGGGTCTTTTTTTTTTTTATTGTCGGGCATCTCGCAGTTGGCCTTGAGAGGCCGTGACTGCTCAACCGGGATTTCCTGGGGCTGCCATTAAGAATTAACTTAACGCCTCCAGCCAGGGCTTACAAACTAAAAGATTACAAACTAAGCGACTGCACGCTGAGGGCACCCCCTGCGGGGTACGGGCCTCGGCTGAGGGCGTCACTGATAGGGGGACAGTTGTTATTGGGGACAGGCTGGATCAAAATATTGGCATTATTATTATTGATCGGGGAATTTAAAGCTACTGATTCAGCTGCGGCGCGGGCTGGCGCTTCAACGAGCAAGGGTCGGTCGGGGGCTGCCGGGTCTTGATCCGTTCCTGCCTTTTATCGGGCCCTAGGAAGATTCGTGAAACTTCTACTGTAGAAACATGTAGAATGTTCGAGTACATACCGGCCCCGACTGAACAGAGGTTGAGAATTCTAGAAGAGTCTGATATCGAAATTTCTAGAGAGTATTGACTCAATTAATTCTGCTACTCGATACTAGATGGCGCTAGTGGTAACTAATTACTTTAGCTTTAGCGCGTAACATTATTATAAAACCCGGCCAAGTCAGACCACACAAGCATTGTGCAGCTGTCAGTATAGTGTCGATAACTTTTTAGTGAGATTTTTACAGAATAGACTGCCGCAGAATAGATAGAATCAAACGAGTTTAATACTTCGACTTAGAATCTGGGGGCCTACTCCCTAAGTAATCACGAAGTCCGTCGCTTCGGACGAAAAAACGGGGATTTCCAACTCCGTATCACTTGCGAACAGTTTGAAGCCCAAACTAAGAATGAATGACAACACGATTTGACAGCCGTCCCTTCTCCCGATATGTTTTTGCCCGTCCAAAAAGTTAGTTAATTATTGGTTGTGGGATTCACTAAGGGGGCGTCCATTTATTACGTGAGGCAATTTTGGCGACTTTTCAACCCCCACCCCCACTCTGGCGAGATGTCGTGATATTTGGCTCGACCCTCTCCCCCTCCCCATAATCTCACGTGAGATATTTTAAATATGTTGCTTTAGTGTAAAAACGTTAATCTGTGCTTATATGCGTTGGATTTATGCGTTGCATTTGGCTGGCTTGGCTGGCCGGTGGCAGTTTAACCATCGAGGAGCTACTGTGCTACTTTGTGGCGTTCGCGTAACCACGATAAATATTATTTATATTGGCGGAAAAACATGTTCGACATCATTTAGCCCGGTTTTCTCGTACTGTTACATTGTTTCTTTGCGGAAAAAAATATAAATTACGTGATATTTGCCGAGAACATCACTCCCCCCACGTGAGATTGGGTGAGATTCGACTCGACCCCCTCTCCCCCCCCCTAAACGCCTCACGTAGTTAATGGACGCCCCCTAAGAAGTTTCGAGCTACTTTCGGACGGGCCCGTATCTTCGTTGACGGAGTTAGAGATTAGGCCCCCTGACACAAATATTTTAATTTCAATTCTGTGACCCTTAAAATAATTTTTACCTACTCATTCGTTTATTTTTGCATTTGATATTTAATTTTTAATTTTATGACCTTAGATATTTTATTCTGTTCGATTGTGTATTGTGAAATTTTATTTCATTTGATGTAATGTGAGTTCTGACTGTTTTTTTTATTATTAAATTGAAAGTACATTTTTATGTTGGAAGTCATTCTAAATATTTGCCATCTCTTTCTAGGGCGTTGGCTAATGGAATATGTGTGAGCGGGACGGCAGCTGGTAGCTTCGTATTTCCGATGCTTATTGAGAAACTTGTGGATATGTACGGACTGCACGGAACTGTATTATTATTGGGTAAGTTTACATTACAGCCTATATCGTTCCCACTGCTGGGACACAGGCGTCCTCTCTGTGAGAGGGAGTGGGCCCACGACGCGGGCCCAGTACGGGTTGGTAGATGACACAAATTTTTCGTCAGTTATACAAATAAAAAATCAGTTGTTCCATACATTTTGACCGCGTAGGTATTGAACTTTTCTATGAAACAACTGTTTTTTTTTGTAAACCGACGAAAATTTCCAGTGCTGGGTGTCTGAATGATATGCTGAATTCGTGATTACAGTTTGCGCACTGGATAAAAACTTTTCCTGTATATAGCTAGTACAGTTAATACAGCCAGTCAGTAGTAAGTGATAATACAGTATTTTAACTTTAAAATCATGTGGATAAATCAGTAAAATCAGAAAAAAACATACAAAACCTCTTTAAGGTGGAAGCGCCAGGGTAGCCCGCGAAATTCAAGTTTTGTTACGTTTTTTGCAATTTGCAGGTCAGTATCAGGTTTTATGGTGATCTAAATATGATTCGCGACCGTATCAAATAAGGCTTTTCAGAATCATAATCATTAGAATCAGCAATGCAACTCCATAAGTTAGAATTGCCCTCAAATGTCATAATTTCATGAAATAGTCATTCTTTAGAGTAATATGAACTTATAGAGATGTATTGCTGATTCTAATGATTATGATTCTATAAAGCCATATTTGATACGGTCGCGAATCATATTTAGATCACCATACAACCTGACGGTGACCTGGAAATTGCAAAAAACGTAACAAAATTTGAATTTCGCGGGCTACCTTGGCGCTTCCACCTTAAACATAACTGGCAAAATATTGATGTGGTGGGAGTAATCCCCGCAAGGTTAGGCAGAGGTGTTTTTTTTTAGGGTGGGAAATCATCAAATAACTTCTTCCGCTATGGGTGGACCAGGAGGGCGTGTCAGACTTTTACTGACTAAAACCCACCCGTGTTCCCTTAGTTGCCTGTGTGCCAGGGGCTGCGGTATCTCTTGCGAACAACCCGCACCCTTGGCACCTGCCAGGGGAAACTACCTAGGCAGAGGTGTAGGCCTGTAATGGTGTCATGTCCCAGGCTGATTCCCGGCCACCGTAGGCACGGGCTTGCGGACGGCAAGTAATGGGTAGCTCGCTGTCCGGTAAGGACCAAGCCCGGGTCTACAGCGCGTTGTGTTCCACGCGCGCCTCAAGAGATGCCAGCACCAACTGGTGGGGCCCGCAAGGGCCGATGCCTGCCAGGGGTGCAGGCTGTTCGAAAGAAATACCGTGGCCCCTGGCACACAGGCAACTGAAGGAACACGGGTGGGTTTTAGTCAGTAAAAGTCTGACACGCCCTTCTGCTCCTCCCAGAGCGGGAGAAGTTATTTGATGATTACCCAACGTCAAAAAAAGGTATCATGTTATTTGTGTTCTATTATGTAATATTATGTGTGTTGTGTGCAGGAGGCGGCATGCTGCACGTGTGCGTGTCAGCGACGCTGTACCGCGCGGCGCCCGCCAGCTTCAACACGTCCGCGCTCGCCGACAGGACGCCCGCCACCACCACCACCACGGAGCACACCACGCTGCTGCACGATATACAAGAAGGTACACAGACAGAAACAGCTTCATTTGATCCCGGTCAGGGCACATAATCCGCTTGTGGTATATAAGTTCCTTGCAGATAATACAGGACACAAAAAACAGTGGCACTCCGGGAGTGCCGACAGAAGTGAAAACTTGAACAATTACGTGTGTATTTTTTTAATCCTCAATACAGGATTTCACATTGGGTCCTTGGGTCCTGATTGTTCTCGGTAAAAAATTATAAACGAGCGATCGACTTCAGCCATTAAAGGTAACAGCACAGATTTTTACGATAAAAATACAGAGGGAAAGAAAGGGATAAAAGAATTAGAATTTCCTAATGAAAGAAAGGAACTTTTCCAAAAGACATCAACGAGCGGCTCATCCATGTGCTCAAGCGCTCGGTGACGATGACACGAGTTCCATGATTTTTGTTCACCCAAAAACGACGAGGTGTTATACGTACGTTTGACGTGTCTGTGTGTGTCTGTGGCATCGTAGCTCCCGAACGGATGAACCGATTATAATTTTGTTTTTTTTTGTTTGAAAGATGAATTAGTCGGGACTGTTCTTAGACACGTTTAATCAAAATCGGTACAGCCGTTTGAAAATTATCAGCTCTTTTCTGGTTGATGAAGGGATTTGAGCATCTTCCACGTGTCTGATCAAGTCGAAAATTGGTATTCTATTACTTCAATGATATTAGACAAACAAAGTAACCTTGAACTGATGCTGGAGCAACACCTGGAATGTCCAGGATACCCAAGTCACTCACCAATAAACAGCAGAAGTATCGTGTTTGGGCTCATTGAAAAGATCTCAATGATGGTAATATTATATTTATATTTTGATCAAGGCATTGTTAAGTCGGGGGACGGTCAATGAAAACGCCAAACAAAGGAGGCCTAACATTTTCATTAGCCGTCCCCCGAATTGACAATGTAATGCCTTGATCTAAATATTACCTATAACATATAAGGCCAATAATTTATATAATATTTTTTACTTTTTAGAGTTTTTGTGTGGGTCGGGGGCTTATTTTTTTTTTCATACTATTTTGATAATATCACACTTAAAATTGCATACAAGACCGAAAAATAACATTCACGGTTTGCGCTATTGACGCCATATTTGTTTTGGTGACTACTAGCGCCGCGGTGGAAAAAAATACAACTAAATTTGAATCACTTGGCTGAGTCTTGGTCAGTCATCTTCAAAGGGCTGAATTTCATACGCCAAGTTTTTTAACGTTGAATGATTCTAGTTCAATTAACTATCGGCCTAGGCATCCAATTGGATGGTTAATTTATCTAATGACTACTAATCATGTAATAAAATATCACGGTGTATACTTCTGCCTTACCGTTCAAGACAAAAAACCTGTTGTTTATGATATGTGTCGTCTCTCCCACAGACCAAGGCATTATGTTCAAGTCTGACTCTTCCAAAGACAACCGTCTGCAGAGCCTATTCCAGCCGGAAAACGAGCTGACCCTAAACCAGAAGAACCTCCTTCTCAACGAGGATGCCAAGAGGAGCACCTTTATCACTGAGATCATGCATCCTAGTTTGATTGAGGTATTTATTACTATGATATATATGTATACTTAATATTGAAGTCACTTTTTGTGTCAGTCTATGTAGCTAAATTTTATTACGCAACGCATTTTGATGCAGCTTTCAACATCGTTTTGAGAATTTATTCAGGAATGATTTTCCGTGCACATTTAAATATCTAATTTTGAAGGCTTCGTGGCTAAGTTATAATAGGCCGCACGGATCCTTGCCTCAGGTTAAGCTACGCTTGCCTGTGTTGGTCCGTGGATAGGTAGCCAACTTTACATACCGAGACGTAACAGCACTCTCCATTATAGAAACAGTTATCTTAAGTCCATGCAAGTTTACAACCATATTTCAAAACGAATACGAGAACTACCATTTTTTTTTTCGTGGGAAATATTCAAATAACTTCTCCCGCTCTGGGTCCTGTCCGCTGTCCGCTGTGCCGCGATTTCTCGCGGCAGCGGAGTAACGCCCCGGCGTTTGGCCTCCTCGCACCACTCCCAGATGTGCGCGAGGACCTTTGCCTCCAGATCCCATGGCGGTAATCCGGCAAGGAGGCCCGCCGCCTCACCTGAGATCGTGCGGTATCCCCGGATCATCCTGATCGCCATGACCCTATGGGACGCCTTCAGCTTCGCGCCCACACCGGCGCCCCGTATAGGGCCATGGACCGCACGACCCCCGCGTGAACGAGAACTATCATTACATTTCTTCAAATAACAACAACAAAATAATTTTTATACTTACATTAAATATTTTTTTGAATTTATGTAGGTACTAGCTGTGCCCGCGACTTCGTCCGCGTGGAATGGTGACTTTTTGGGCAGCATATTTTGAATTACATAATAATATACCGTCGTTTGGGTAGCAAAAAATTTACTTTACAGTAATGCTTCTCTGTATACGATATTTGACGTATGGCCATCGGGGATGAATGATTAACAAATGTTCGCCGTGATTCTTTAAATTGACATAACTTTTTTATTTATGAACCGATTGACATGAAATAAACACTAAATGTTAAGTGAAGCTTACTACAATATATTAGTGAAAACCGCATCTAAATCGAATAAGCCGTTTCTGATATTAGCGTGCACAAACACACAGACAAACAGACAAACCGACAAACAGACAAAAAAAAATTTAATTACAATCTCGGGTTCAGCATCGATATAATAACAACCCCTGCTACTTTTTTTTTATATATTTCGATTGTACAGACACCACTTTTCTACAATTTTATTATATGTATAGATATAGATTATACATAGATATTAGATTTGATATATTAATACGAAGGTTGATAATGTTATGTTTTATTTTATTTTATCCTTACTTAATATTATAAATGCGAAAGTAACTCTGTCTGTCTGTCTGTCGCGCTTTCACGCCAAAACTACTGAACCGATTTAAATGAAATTTGGTACACAGATAGCCTAGAGCCTGATAAAGGACATAGATTACTTTTTAATGCGAAAAAAGGGTTGTAAGGGGTTGAAAGGGGGGATGAAAAGTTGTATGGAAGTATCGTCATTTTTAGAGCTGGAAGCTGGAAACTTATTTTCTAGGCTGTTGATTCGATATAAATAAATATGACATTCAAATTTTGTAAAAGTTTTACCCTCAAGGGTGTAAAATAACAATAGGGAATAGGGGATGAAAGTTTGTATGGAAATAAGTAAGGTTTAGGTGAATATTTTATAAGTTTGCGACAAGAGACAAAAACCCAAAGACACTATTTCACGCGGACGAAGTCGCGGGCACAGCTAGTATTATTTTTTTGTCGGGCATCTTGCAGTTGACCTTGAAAGGCCGTGACTGCTTAACCGGGCTTTCCTGGGGCTACCATTAAGAATTAACTTAACGCCTCCAGCCAGGGCTTACAAACTAAAAAATTACAAACTAAGCGACTGCACGCTGAGGGCACCCCCTGTGGGGTACGGGCCTCGGCTCAGGGCGTCACTGATAGGGGGACAGCTATTAGGGACAGGCTGGATAAAAATATTGGCATTATTATTATTAGTCGGGGAATTTAAAGCTACTGGCTCAGCTGCGGCGCGGGCTGGCGCTTCAACAAGCAAGGGTCGGTTGGGGACAGCTAGTATTGTATAAATGTGTCTTTATATACGCAGCCTCAAATGTTTGTATTGTGTATAGTTTCAAAGTTAGGTTTTACACTTATGTGTAAGTAATTACTAATATACTGGTCCAACTTTGTACCTACCATATAACCGACGAATAAATAGATATCTTTGTCTTTGACTTACACAGTAAGAGAGGTCTAATTATTTCACATGTTAGTGTTTTAGTTAATGTTATGATGAAGTTGTTTTATCCCAAATTATGTTGGTTTACAGGTCGCTCGTCAACAAATGCAGACACAGCATTCAGATTCTGAAGACTCTGAGGGTCTCGATGTCTTGGGAGTTGTCGGTAAGTGAAATGAAATGAAATAGTTATTCTGTAAATAGGATAACTGAACCACTTTTACATGATTAAAAAAAAAACAACTGACTACCGGAAAAACAAGTGAAAAATAACTTAATTTCGGAAGGACTCTATGGATTAAGTTATCTGAAATACTTAAACGTTTTTTTTTTAATTAAAACTTAATGCACAAGTAAAAAATACTGTACAAAGGCTGACTTAATGCCTGAGGCATTTTCTACCAGTCAACCTTGGGGTGATGCAGAGAGAAAACATGGCAGGTGCAACATAGGGGATAGGTTACTCGAAAAATTATATATTATATACTAATACATAGATACATACATACATTTATATAACGAAAACAAACTATAATTTATTTTTATTTTTATAGACCTACACATTCACAATAATTAAAGTTTGTCACACAATAATAAGTGAGTAAATAATCATATTTTTCAAAGAAAATATTCTTTAGATTCTGTACAATAATTATGATATTCATAAATATCAAGCTGATTTTTTTTTTGTAAAACTGACGAAAAATTTTCTGCGCTGAGGGGTCTAGAATGATATGCTGAATTCATGGTTACAGTTTGCGCACTGGATAAAAACTTTTCCTGTATAGTGAATTTAATTACCAGGTTTGCCCAAGGAGGTGGCTCGTCTACGCCTGCGTCCGACGCGTTCGTCTTCCATCCTACATTCTGTTGAAGACCTGTCCACTGACAGCACCTGCGTCTACAAGGCGAGACGAAACCTTAGCAGGTAGAAAACTCTGTTTGTCTCTTATTTGCAAGGGGCTTAACAAATCATAAACACATAGGGTAAAACCAGGATAGTTGCCCCAGGGGTATAATTGCCCCGATTGTAATTACCCTAGTTTTGTGGCCAGCGGCTCGGCTCGGAGGTCGAAAATTATTCCACAGGAATATACGACCGGAATAAAAAAACCTATCCTACGTGTTATTCTAGGTTATAAATTTTAGTGCCAAATTTCATCGAAATCTGTTCAGCTGTTTTAGCGTGATTAAACATCTAAATAAACTTCTAAACATACAAGCTTTCGCATTTATAATATTAGGTACCTACTAACTTAAACCCGCGGCTTCGCCCGCTCGAAAGTCGGAAATTATCCCGCGGGAACGTAACTACCGGGTTAAAAAGTATCTATGTGTTAATCTAGGTTATAATCTATCTGTGTGCCAAATTTCATCCAAATCCATTCAGCCGATTTTGCGTGATTGAAGTAACAAACATCGAGACATCTAAATATCCAAACTTTCACATTTATATGTAAGATTGAAAGTAGGACTAAGTTGACCGTGTCGCATGTCTCTGTGCGATTGCATGGGAAAGCAAAATGCGATCAAAGTTTTTGCTGGATAGATGTCTTGTTTATATTTTTGCATCAATCCTAAACGTAATATTTATATACAGGGTGTAACAGAATGGACGCAAGACCTGAAAGTAGTTTGTTCCTAATTGATTACTGAATCGATTATTGAAACTTTTAATATACATATTTTTTTAATTATGTATTTTACCATACCTACCACTGATGCAATGCATAAAGAATGCTTGGGTCGACAAATTTTTATTAAGGTGAACTTATTATTAATAATGTCTGTACGGAAACAGAATACTAAAATAAAAACCCATTAAAAAGTTAGGAGCCAACAAAGATTCATTTTTCTTGCTAATTTTACTTAACTTTGGGCGTATAAAAGAAGTATAAAATCCAAAACCAAGTCGGTACCGACAAAGTTCAATTATCTAAAAGTTCAATAAATTTTATTGATTTATGCATTGGCTTGTTCATAAAACCCGATCTTCTAAAGGATTTTTCTTAATTTTTTCGCGAATTTTTTACTATAAATGATCCTGAATGTCACTCAATAACGTTGTGCGTGTAGACTAGCGTCTAACTGCTCATCACTGATACTATCTCTGTCGGACACGAAGCCTGGTGAGACAGCGTGATTTTTAGCCAGGCCCACCAGTGAATATCAGTTAGCTTTAAAAAAAATAGTTTTGGTCATCGTATTAGGTATGCTTTTAACTCAATACTCTAATTGGTTCGTATGAGGTCTTGCGTTAATTATGTTACTCGTTGTATTAAATATTTAAAAATATAATTTATGTGTATATTTCAATGTTATAAAGGAGAATAATAAATCTCCGCAGTAAATCGCTGTACATCCGCCCGCCGCCCAGCCGGCTGATCCCGAGCAAGCTGGCCGAGCCCATCGTCATCAAGCAGGAAGAAATCCAGAAAGAAGAGGTGCTGGTTCAGAAGAAGAGGTCGGGATGTGTTGAGGTCATCTCCAGGTAAGTCTTCATCATCATCATCATCATTACAGCCGAAAGACGTCCACTGCTAGACATCCCCCAGGCTTGTGCTTCCCACATCCAGCAGATTCCCGCGGCCTTCACAAGATCATCGGTCTACCTTGTGGGAGGCCTTCCCACTCTACGTCTTCCAGTACGCGGTCGCCACTCCAGAACCTTTCGGCACCATCGGCCATCTGTTCCGCGAGCAATGTGTCCTGCCCACTGCCATTTAAGTTTGGCAATTCTTCGGGCTATGTCGGTTGCCTTAGTTCTCGTACGGATCTCGAAGTTTTCAACTTAAGTAACTAATTATTGCTTGCAGCGCTCAGCGGTTATAGTTACGCTTGATATCAGATGTGGTCATTGTGTGCACGGGATTTTGTTTTCAAATTGGTCAGATGTAAGTTTCCTCGATATTACGTTGTACGTATTTTTCAGTTCCTTCCTTTTTGTCTGTTTAAATGTGTGTGTATCCGTGTGGTGCCGGACGTAAAAGAATAGCACCATCCCATTTCTTCCCGTGGGTGTCGTAGAAGGCGACTGAGGGATACTAGAGGTTACTGGGGGTTACTAGAGAATAGGCAGCAGCGTTCTCTATGCATTTGACCGCCATACTGCGATCGCCAACTCGCCTACCAAGCGTGGCGATTATAGCAAATCCCCCCCTTTTGGGGAAGGCCTATGTCCAGCAGTGGACGTCTTTCGACTGATATGATGATTATGATAATATGTGTGTGCATAAATGGTTAAATAAATAACGCAAAAGTAAAAATCATGGTTCTAATTTAGCCTCTCGTCTCCAGGTACCTAGACGTGTCCCTGCTGAAGTCCTGGCGCTTCGGTCTGCTGTGCGCGTCGGTCGCGCTCATGTCCTGCGGCTCACCATACGCGCTGTACTACCTCCCAGCGTACACTGTCGCCGCTGGGCACAGTAAATCTGCTGCCGGTATGTCAGCATCAGAGATCGGATATTCGGATGCATATTTACCTAAAGATAATTTTTAGCTATGAAAGTATGGAAGCGGCTTTATAAATTATTTGTAACATTTATTAAAAACCCCGGGATTCTTGGATTACATAACTATTCAGATGTTTATTAATTTAAAATTAATGTTTAACCCGATACAAATATGTGTATGTACTGGAGGAGGGGTGGTTTGTATTAGTTAAAACAAAAAATAAACAAACTACTTCCCTATATTAAGATTTTTTCGATACAAAAACGCATTCCATGTTAGCCAACATCTCAACTTTAGGTGAATATGCATCCGAATATCCGATCTCTGGTCATCATCACCTTACTCCTTTATTTTGGGAATGCCATCTTGCATAACAATTTACGAGATTGGGGGCTGTTTAGCCGGACTTGCCTGTGACTACCTTAATAAATTAAGGCCTCGAGCCAAGGCTTAAAAAAACTTAAAACTAACGCGGCGTTCTACGTGGGCGGTTCAACACGAATGCGATTGCGAAACGATCCGATGTGGTTTACGCGAATTCAACGCGACGCGACGTGGCGGCTCTGTTCTACGTGTGCGCGAAGTGGCCACGAAGTAGCCACACCGCAAGAGTTCGCCCGAAAATACCATATTCATATCTTTATTTGCATTCCTTAATGATGAAAGATCTTAAAATTGGCTTAAAGCTAATTTTAAGACCCTGTAGGACACAGCAAAAAGTAGGTTTATAAAAATAGAATAGTGAAAAAACAGAATAGAACTAGCTTCCGCCCGCGGCTTCGCCTGCGAGGATGTCGGAAATTATTCCGCGGGAACATACTACCGGGATAAAAAATAAAAAGTATCCTATGTGTTAATCTAGGTTATAATCTATCTGTCTGCTAAACATCTAAATCCATTCACTAGTTTATGCGTGAAAGAGTAACAAATATCCATACATCCATGCATACAAACTTTCGCGTTTATAATATTAGAAAGGAAGTAAAAGTGGATTAATTTGAGGATCGATTAAATACCTACATGATTATGATTCCAGGTCACTTGGTAGCCATCAGCGCAGTGCTAGACCTGTGCGGGCGCCTGGGCCTAGGCTGGCTCTGCGACCTGCATCTGTTCTGCAGGAGAAAGGCTTACATCGTCAGGTAAGGTGTCTCTATTTATTATGCAACGTGTAACGGAAAGGGTATATACATACCAAGGGCACGGCTTCTTTGGATGATATCAAACGATATTGGAAGGGTTTTTTAATCCTATGTCTACTTACATGTTCGGAAGTTATGAGGATTTTGAATACATTGATACCAGGAAACCGAACTTTTCAAATTGAAATAAACACATCACTCGGAAGAGATTTATCGTGATATTGGCAAGTAACGTGGAAAGTTATTGACCTACGTATTGCGGTGACACGTTTGTTATGATTTGAATTTAAGAAACATATGAAACCGACGTATCAATTCTTAGAGTATTTTATTTTGAGCTGTAACTATGTATAGTGATTCTATACCAGCTGTTATATTTAGTGCTTCAGGATAGCAATAGGGTTTCTGTTACACCCTGTATACCCTGTGTACTATCTGAAATTACAAAGTTAAAATTGACGGTTCCGTGGCCTGGACGGGGCCGCCACCGTTTGATGGGGAACGCGGTGGGGCCGCAGGGGAAGAGGAATGTCGGTATAGCGTTGGCCGCTCTCCCTATCCTCTGCGGCCGAGAAGTGGTAGGCGGCGGGGCCACTGCGCTGACCCGTCGCAGGGGGACCAAGGGTCACACGGGGACACACGGGGTCGTCTGGGGCCCTTATGCTACTTGGTTCCTGGGGTGGTCACGACGTGCCATGTATCCTGGTGCGCCAAACTGGTGGGGTCCGCAAGGGCCGATGCCTGCCATAGGTGCGAGTTGTTCGAAAGAGATATCGTGGCCCCTGGCACACAGGAAACTGAGGGAACACGGGTGGGTTTTAGTTAGTAAAAGTCTGACACGCCCTCCTGATCCAACCAGAGCGGGAGAAGTTATTTGATGATTTCCCAACCTCAAAAAAAAAACGGTCCCGACGTACAATCCCCTAAATGGTAGATACGTGATTTGCATGTTTTGTTTTCGTGACCTTTAGGCCAGCCTATACTATCGTTTAGTTTAACAAAAATAAGTCTAAGATAGCATAATGCACTTCATATCCACACCTGACTTTTCATTAAGTAGAACATGATTTATACACGTGTTTGAAACTTTGAAGTACTCTCCTGTAAAATTTGTCATTTGTAGTTAGGGGATTAAACGTTGGATCCTTCGAAATCATTATTGTCTCTCAAAAATCTACTTAAATTTGGAATTACTACGCAATCAGTAGGAATGGATGTCATTTTGACAGACGATACGTTGTTGAGACTGGTATTTTTTTTTTGAGTTTTGGCTCCGCACGATTTATGCATTTAGCCAGTGTCAAGTAATTTTTTTTTTCGATCATGTATGGCCCGATATCGGGCACGAAGTTACGAAACAGTCATAGTCGACTTTAGTTAGTCAAATTAAAGTTATTGTAAAGCGGTAGTAACTTTACAACAACCTAGTAGGAGTTTTTGGGGGGAACACGAAAAGTCCACGTTAGTCACTTATTTTCACCTTCACTACACTTGTGCACTCACATGTAACTAAATTGAATAATTCACTACCAAAATTATACAATTTAATTCGCTATTTCACTAAATTTCATGAAAATGAAAATTCGTGCGACATGTTCCAACGCGATCCCGCCAAAAACTCCCCTGGTAAGATTATAAATTGAACTATTTTTTTTTTATTGTTTTCAGTATCCTGGTGGCTGGCATTGCTGTGCTGACTCTACCCAGCCTGAAGTCTTGGTGGGCATTAGCCATCGCTTCTGGTGAGTTTTGTCATTAAAAAACAACCGACTTCCGGAAAAACACTACCTACAAAATGAAAAATAACTATAATTTCGGAAGTCGGTGACTTTGTATAATTATGTATTTTAATTTTTTTGACACCTTTTCCAAAATTAAAGTTAATTTTCACTTTGTAGTGTTTTTCCGGAAATCGGTTGTTTGTTTTTTTTTAGTTTTTTTTTTCACTTTTTAGTTCTAGTACCTACCCCACACCAATTCGAAATTTCATCACCCTTGAGGTAAAAACAATGCATATTTATGCGATAGCAGCAATCACGGTTGATTTCCTGTAATTTTTTGAAGAGTTCAGTTGTCTGTGATGTCTGTCTCCGAAACGCATCATCAGATTTATATGGGACCATTTCGGAATATAAACCCCTTTCGAATAAAAAAGAATTTCGCAAATCCGTCTATTTATGACGGCTTTATGCCAGAACATACATAAAAAAATTTATATATGGAAACATGTCGAATTGATAACCTCCTTCTTTTTGAAGTCGGTCAACAAAAATATATCTTTGGGTTTACCTCGATGCCTATGTGAAAACAAAATATTTTGTTTTAAATCGCAGTCTACGGCAAGCATCGATGTGATCTGGCTCGTGATTAGTCAAATCAGTTCGTCTCAACTGATTTATCGTATCTGAGGGTCTACTCGCAAACCACGTGATCCGTAGCTTCGGCCGCAGTTGCGGGCGGTCCCTACTCCGTAGTATCATATTCGGACATAAGATTAGTTTGTGGCCCGAACTACGAATGACAACACGATTTGACTGTTGTCTCGATCTGTTTTTGCCTGGCCGAAAAAGTGAGAAAATCGGTGGTGACACCTGGACAGACAGACGGACAAGAGAGTGATCTTATAAGGGTTCCTTTTTTACCTTTTGAGGTACGGAACTCTAATAAATAAAAAAGAAACCTTCATCTTTTTATAGGCGAAGGTCAATGCCCGCAATCAATCAGCTGTTTTTGTAATTTTTCGTGGATATTTCTTACGCATTTGCAAAAACCAAAACATAACAGCCGTTGGTTGCCTGTCAGTGTCATTTAAAAAGTTGGAAAGAAGAAAAAAAATGTTTCTGTTAAAAAAAAAAACATACCGACGGTCACTACGCATCCCCTAAGTACAAAATCTGATAAATTTTACAGGAGGGCGCTTCAAAGTTTCAAACACACGTATATCATGATCTAGTTAATGTAATGTCATGATGGATTTAAAGTGCATTTTGCCATCTTAGACTTATTTTCATTAAACTAAACGATAGTATAGGCTAGCCTGAAGGTCACGAAAACAAAACATGCAAATCACGTATCTACCACTTCGGGGATTGTACGTGGGGACCGTCGATACATACAGCATAAACACAGGACTGAGCAACTGAACTTTCAGGGGCGACTGAAGCGACGTGTTCGCACCGTCATGCAAGCACTATTCCCGCGCATGAGTTCCTGCACCCTAATTGCGTAACTCACGATTAATCATAATTTGTTTCGTTTTGAAACAGATGGCTAAACCATTGCTTCATATGTTCGAAATGTGTCTGCTCTACAACGTAAATAACGCAATGAATATTGTTGATCTGACAAAATGAAACCGATTATGATTAATCGCGTGTTACGCAATTAGGGTGCTTATTTCGGTACCCAGATCGGGCAAAGTCTTATAGGTATTTTCCATCTAGAAATTCTGAGTTGATTTGCAGTCCTAGGAAGCACTAGGAAGTGCTGACAGGTGGGCGTTTTGGGGGACTGTCTTATGTATTTTGACGTTCGAAAAGTGCTGATTCTCAGCCTAATTTGAATAAATGAATTTTGACTTTAAGTCCGGTGTCTGGATCTGTGCCAGTTTGATAGGAATAGGCTCGCCCACCATTTCATGGCACTGAAATATAACTGACGAAATGTGAGTTTGTACGAATGTCGAATCTTTGACGAATGTATCTACTATAACTACACCTTTGCCCAACTCTTTGGGGAAACAAGCCGTGGTGTTATGTAATCTGTTGTTACTTCCAGGTGCCTACGGCCTCTGCCTGGGTTGCTGGTTCCTCCTGGTGCCCGTGCTGCTCGCCGACGCCTTCGGCACAGCTCGCATCGCCTCGTCTTACGGACTCGTCAGAATGTTCCAGAGTCTTGCCGCTGTCTCCGTACCGCCAACTGCTGGTGAGTAGAGACTGTTTTTCACATCAATCACACATACACACACTCCATAAAATCACACACAACATACATTAACAACATATATAACATACTAGGCTATTCTCTTTTTTATTCTTTTTTTTTATATTCCATCTTATTTATTCAAAAGATGCTAAAACTTATAATAAAATTAGAATTATGAAGAAGTATATAAAGTAAAAAGGGAAAAGCTCACTGGGCATCAAAGAATTCGTCCGCATCGCTGTCAGTGGGAAAAGTGCCCAAAAGGCTGGCAGCGTTGCCACGTTAGATGGCAACGCTGATTCTTTGAGCTAAGAATTGGCCAGCCCTTTGGTCACGTCCCTTTCTTTTATTATTTTGTTTTAAGTTTTATTGTATACTAGCTTTTGCCAGCGGTTTCGTCCGCGCGGAACTTTCATCCCCTTAGGGGTTGAATTGCGAAAAATCTTTCCTTATTCCTTGTCTACATTATAAAGGGAACCTCTGTGCAAAATTTAATCTTTCTTGGTCCAAGGGTTTGAGCTGGGCGTTGATGAGTCAGTAAGGACTTTTCTTTTTATTTATATTAGATTCTTTTCTAGTAGATTACCAGCAGACTTAGCACGAGAACCGTAGAGAAGCGTTTTTTTGACGGAAGAGTAGACAAAAATGACGTTTCCGTGTAGACAATTGACAGTTTTGTACCGAGAAATGTAGACAATCGATTTCTATTTTACGGTAGAGTAGTAATAGAAAGCGATAGATATGTAGAAATTGCGAAGAGATATGTAGAAATTAAGAAATTGATTGTAGCGTACCTATTACATGGTATAGCAATAAATGTAAACGGAATGACACAGACACGACACAGAGAATCCTAGTGTGAATTCCAGGAAGCAACGCATTTGAATGTAACTTTCATAGCAATAAATTATTCTTATTCTTATTTTCAGGTCTCCTCCGTGACGTAACAGGTGGTTACTCCTGGTGTTTCTACGGCATGGGCTCGTGCATGGTCCTAGGTTCAATACCGGTTCTAGCATTCCATCTTAGCACCAAAAACGAAGACGATTCTTCCGTCGATTGAAGAATCCAGCAATTCTTACTATACAGCAAAAAAACAGCGGCAAAACGCTGTTTAAAATGGTGTTAAAACAATTTGGGGTCTTGTAAAAACAAATTGGTTAAAAGAATTGGTTTTGAGGGTCATAAATGTTGATGTAAGTAATTTTCGGGGTCAAAATCTTGTTGGTAATTCTCGATCTAATTGGTGATAGTGTGTCTGTAATCATTTATCTGTGTATCTTTAATATGTGTATACAATTTTCAGCCAAAAAAAACAAATGACGTTTAAAAGAGTTCGTTTTGTAGAACATTGCGTCGGTCTTTTGTTCTGTTTGACAGTCGGTTTCTCGATGTGTCGACTAGACGTCAGATGGATTAATGACAAATGGCTTTAATTTTGACAATTCGACCACTTCCATTGCGTTTTTTACGTTGTCCAGCAGAAAAACTTTTCGAACTTAATAAATGAAGCAATGGTTTAGGAACTTCTGTCAAAATTCTTCGGATTGAAAAAAAAAACTGTGTTAAGCTACTGGGGCGATAGTGTATTTTAAATGCCAAGTTAAATGCAATTGTAGATAGAAATACAAAAAAGGTAGGAGAATAGGAATGTTGTATGAATTGCCGTTAATTTGAAAGTTAAAAAAATACTGTTTTGTTGTTGTTTTTGTTACCAAGGAACTAGATTTTAAACATACGTTTGTAGTACAGTTGTCGCGTTTAACCATGGGATTACGTGATTGCCTTTTTCCCTAATATCTCTCCGTAGGAACCCAAATCATAAACTATTTAAGGTGTTTCGTTATTAGAACATTTTGACGATCACGATAGTAGTTAATTCAAAGGGGAAATTACGTAAAATATTACAGTAAGAACGTCTTTCAGTTTGACAGTTCCACAACATTCATTGCGGTCTTCACGTTGTTGAGTAGACATTAAACGTCAAATTAAATGTCAAAAAAATCTAAAGTCTGTTTGCCGAGAGTTGATAAAGTCAGGGTTTCTTAACTGTACCTTTTCGGGATTCGAACTGGGTGAGTGAACTCTCGTAAACACTTGAAACGCATTCCAGAACGGAATGACAATATGGCCGCCGCGTCCGCTCGCCTTTTGGGCCGCAGTTTACAACATATGCGTGCCTCGTACCACGAAAACAGCAAAGCGGGAGATAAGCGACAGCCGCCATACAGTTTGCGATAATTAAGCGACAGTCGCTATTCGGAGACGTATCGTAATATTTATCAACTCTCAGCGATCAGACTTTAGTTAAAATAGAATTCGCGTTCAAGAGCTGTTTGTTCAACATACAACCTGACTGACCTGCAAATTGTAAAAAAAAAAACTTAACAAAAATTTAATTTCTCTGGCGCTTTCGTTCGAATTTATGAATCAGAACAAAATATTTTATTTCACATAAACCTGCATGGGCATTTATTACACTAGGCGTTTCCACTACGCCTTAGGAGAACAATAGTGACCGTATTCCGACTGGGATAGAGTTCATAATACAAAATTGTCAACTTTGATTAAAATCAGTTTTCCTATTTAGAATTTTAATCTTGTCAGAAAAAGTACGAAATTCAAAAATCGCTCGATGGTTTGAACGTGGATCGGCAAAGACCGAAAGCCGAAATAAGGCCGAAAGAGTTATTTTATGAAAAGGTAAGGCGAGTTACGAACTTGCAAAAAAAACCATAAAATTAAACAGAATGAGTTTTTATTTCTACTAGGGATCACTTTGGTAGGTACCGTATGCTTTCCGTAAAAGATATAAATAATTGATGTTACAAATAAAATCGAGGAATAAAATCAAAAATCAAAGGCACTTATGAAACGTTAGAATCTAGGTGAACGGTTCCAATTTGTTGCTTCCTATGGAGAATCAATAGATTAGCAATACCTATAGGTATCCTTCAAAACGCTTCAGATTCTGGTCGATATTAGTCCGTTACGCAATTAGGGAGCTGGACGTTAATGGACTTTATTTCAGTTTTTGAATTTAGAAAATGTTCGATATTTGATCGGGTCAATGACCGGTTTTGCCATTGTAAAACGTGACAACTTTTAGGCTAAACTAGCCAGTTAGGACTAATTAACAAGTTCAGCGTAGGACGAAAGAGATGATGTTCTAGTTTAGGAAATCCTAGTTATTTTTTTTCTAGAATTTAGCCTTCTCTTCCATCAGAACTCGGAACGAACTTTAAGAGAATATGTCATGTCCTGGTACGAATATTAGTCAGTCAGCAAGCTGTGCTGCCTGTCCAGGGTGCACCCCACTAAAGCTTAGGTTTTCCTAGGAAAGTGGTTCTGTCATAATAAAATGGTCGACTTGAAAATCTGTCATATTCACTAGTTTTTGACATTAAGATGTCAAAAAACGGTCTGTATTTGGACAGCCGTTTATAGCTTCGGCTTACTAGAAGAGCACTCGTGTAGATATGATCGTGAAATAGAAACGAGCTGATCCATACACTCTATCGAGTTATCCTACTATAAATTAATTTAAATGTGAAAGTTTGTACGTTTGAATGTTTGTTACTCAATCACGCAAAAACGGCTGAACGGGTTTGGATGATTTTTGCCATACAAATAGTTTATAACCTGGATTAACACATATAGAATACTTTTTTTCCCGGTACTACGTTGCCGTGGGATGATTTCCGACTTCCAACACTGCGAAGCCGCTGGCAAATGCTAGTGCGAATATAACTGAATTGATCAGCTCATTATTATTTCACGATTTCAGGGTTAATTTCACTGTAAAAGTTGTTCATAATGATGAGTACAATGATCCTTTTAAAGGATTAAAACGATCGCAAAAACCTTGCACCCTTTTTTACGAAAATTACGCGGATGGAGAAGTTTGAAATGTGCCACAGTTAAAGTTTGGAGAAGGATTACAGAAAACTAATATTTTTATATACAGGGTGGGTAAAAAATCGTGGATCAAACGAAACATGGGGATGGATGAGGTAATTTGCAGTTAAAAATATCTACGTGGCTGAGCTCTCACTTGATCACCTTAAAAGTTATGACTATTTGAGTGTTTTTTGAAGAAAATACCAAAATTTGTAATCAATAGGCAATAGAGTAAAATTGGTACCCATTTTAAAACAATAAATTATGTATAGTTGCTTCTAGGAAATGTATTATCACTTTAGAACTTTACTGTAAAAAAATGTATTACTTTTTTTTTTACTTCAAATAAACTCAACTATCGCCCTGTTTCGTTTGATCCACGATTTTTTACCCATCCTGTATAAGTAATTCACAAAAGTTTAAATGAATTATGATCGAATTTCGATTACTTATTTGTGAGCTTACCCTTCTCAGTAAAAACTATTTTTCGCCTGACTAAGTAGGAAGAACGACGGCAAAACTAGCGATTAAAATCTTTGGGCAGCGGGGTTTGACTATACGGTGTCAAAAACATCCTTTAGCAAAACAGACCAACTCACTGCGACCGTTCACCGCCTTTGTATGAAACCAAAGTATTACATTTTAATTTAGTATTGCCACTCAACAAGGCTATTTAAATAACTTTAGATATTTGAATAAACTGATATCATCAATACATCATACATAAGTAATCATCATCCTAGCTAGATTTAATAATTATTGTGTTATAATATCATAGTTATTTGCCTCAAAAATGTAAAATGTAGAAGGCATTTAAAAAATACTGCTATTATTTGTACGAAACGATTAGGGCCATACGCTTAAAAAGGACTTATAAAGTAAAAAAAAAGAATTATCAAAATCGGACTACTCTGTAAAAAGTTATGCGTGGTCATATATAAAAAAATTATTCGCGTCGACTTCCTCCGTGTTTTCGCCGGTTAAAAAATAACTAGATGCAACCTTATATATAAGGATTACCTAAGTACTTTTAATTAATTTCCCGCCATATTTTGACGTTTTACCTGTCAAACCAATTTCAATACGCTATGGAATTAGTAACTGCTATATTGCCTATGGGCGTACCTAAGGATTATAAAAATGACATGGTTACGTTTGATTTTACCTGAGTCATTGTCTGAGAGAGTATCTTATTCTTATTTTGACCGCATCTTTTATTTTCAGGATTTTTTATTCCGATATAACAGTTATTCTTCCAGCACTAGAAATATAAATAATCCATAACTTTGAACAGTGAGTAGTTAGAAAGTTTTCCAATTCAATTTAAGTGTTGTACACGATCTCATAAACGTATAAAGGTAGATTTTTAATTATCATAGTTGTTGTAACATTGAATGAAGATGGTTTGATTTTGTTGACGAGGTGTGCGAGTGGTGCAAAAATAAATTGAAGATTAAATAAAAGAGGGTTTTTTGAAGTGAAAACTTCATTAGGCGTTGATCTGTTTTTGGTAGTGGAAAATCTTCAAACGGTTCGCGTCGACGACATGCTAATGTCGAAAGTAGGATCTGTAGTTGTAAGACGTTATATTGTGTGCCGATGTGCTCGCAGTGCCGACAGATGTTTATTTTTTTAAATTTTTCGTGCAAATTAAATTTTTGCTTCTGCAATTAATTTAAATAAAATACTAGATACTTTTTTCATAGATTTAAGTTTTCATTTCTATAGGCAGTTCCCGTAACTGCCTTTGTTTTTTTTTAATGACTGCTTAGGGAGAGACAGAATTAAGATATAATCTATTGCCAAGAAATCTAGAAATACACATAAAATTTACTTGCACAGAAATATGCAAGTATTTGGCTGACATAAAATCTTCTGTTTCTCGTTTAATTGGAAATAATCTCTAACCTTAAAACTAATGTCACTTATCTATTTATGTATTATGGTATTTGGTGTTCCTAGGTGCCTACTTATTAATTTCACTATAAAAACAAGCAACGACAAACCCAGTAAGTAGAAGCCCGTAGCCCGGAGTACATGGGACTTATACATGACCAGAGATCGGATATTCCGATGCATATAAATTATTTGTAATATTTATTAAAAACCCCGGGATTCTTGATTGCACAACTATTCAGATGTGTATTAATTTAAAATTAATGTTTAACCCGATACAAATAATTATGTGTATGTACTGGAGGAGGGGTGGTTAGTATTAGTTAAAACAAAAAAACAAATTACTTACCTAAATTAAGACTTTTTCGATACAAAAGCGCATTCCATGTTAGCCAACATCTCAACTTTAGGTGAATATGCATCCGAATATCCGATCTCTGTACATAACTGACAGACTGTGAGTGTACCTACCTCTGCCTAACTGTGTGGAGATTATGGGCATGATGTTTTATGTTTTGTCATGGGTTAAAATAAAACATGAGTATGTCGCATTGACATGCAAGTTACTTGCATACTTTCGTGCAAGTAACTGACATATGCATTTAGCTGCTTATTGTAAAAATATTGCTTTTAAGTTTAGTCTTCTTAAGTCCGGTCAGCAGCAAACGTAACTGATTTTAGGACTTTTGTCATATACCAAGGCACCGAGAGATGTCGATATGTAATGAATGGTCTTCAATTCACGAACTGATCATGGAAAGTGTAGGGCCATTCGGCTGTTATCTTATAGCCATGAGCCCCTTGAATTAGATAATCATTCGTCATAACGGCAAAAAATTATTTTGTTTCTGCTGCTGACTGTACGTGTAGATATGTTAAAATGTGGAAATAACAAGATGTACTGTTTAATATCATTGGAAAGGTACAATGGCCAACACATCAAGGTACCCCAATCTGTCAAATTTCTTTGATAGTTTTTCAACTTTATTACAAAAGCTTCATGTTCAACTTGACAGTTTGGGATAGCTCGATGTGCTGGCGTCTGTACATGTGAAGGCCAATTCTCGTAATTAAAAACGATCAAAATCTAGTCGCAGTCTCATCTCGGCGACATTCAAATGTCAAAAGCTTGTCAAAATGTATGGAAACTAAAGGTATTTTTGACAGATTGAGACTGAGATCAGACTGTGAACGTTCTTAAAATTACGAGAATTGCGCCTCTGTTAATCGCTGTTGCTTTGTATATTGTAAAGGTTTAGAAAAACAAGGTAAGTATATTATTATGTACAGTAGGCCACGTAGCCATCGATAATTTTAAGTCGAAAAATTGCAAAAAGTTTTTCTCGTAATATTACATCATGCCACCCGGCTGTGCCGGATAAGGCCAAGCCAAACATGTGTAACACCTAAAACATTAGTAAAATTCGGGAAATATTTAACTGATCCTCTAAAAAACTTGCTGACCATCTCATGATGAAAACTTTTATAAATCAATAAACTTATAAAAAAATTGCGCTTCTACTGATGCATATTTTTTTAATAATCGCGCCTCTTTATAACGTTCTCACAGCTGAGCCTCCGAGCACTACATCCAGCGAGGTGGTAGGTTCGTAATCCTTTCCTATCCTAAGGGCACGTCTACCTGACCATTACCGCGCCCCCCGGTCTACTTCTTGATATGCAATGGCCTCTGTAACACCATGAAGCATGAGGCTCCAGGGGCTAGTGCGAATCTTGGGGTTCAATCGATTAATCGAGTCTGGTCAAGCCACGCTGGGATCGGTGCATTTCATTCATTCATTCGTTTATAGCAGACAATGTATTAGCTATCTCGTTCAAAATTATTCAGCTTCTGATGCAGAGGGGTAATTGCATTAAGGTGCGCACGAGCAACTAAAATTGCTCCATCTTGGTCAATTCTCGTTAACTATGACGTCAAAACTACATCCAGCAATTTAGGGCAATGGCAACATGAAGCCACCTGTTGCCCGAGATACGGCCACACAATATGGAGCAACTTAAAAAAAACTAGGCAATGCGCCTCCTCCGCCGCCGGCCGGTTCCTCTCGCAAAAACGAGATAGAAAGAAAATTGACTAAAATTTCCAAACCGACTGGATATTCGGCAACTCATGGAGCAATCAGAAGCAATATTGCCGAAACACATCGGAAATTTATTGTAATTGCTCCAGATTGCTCCACTTAATTGATCCAGCACCCTTATTGCGTAACTCACGATTAATTATAATCTGTTTCGTTTTGAAACAGAGTGCTAAACCAATACTTCATATGTTCGAAAAATGTGTCTGCTCAACTACGTTAATAACGCAATGAATATTGTTGAACTGTCAAAATGAAACAGATGATTAATCGTATGTTACGCAATTAGGGTGCGGATTGATCCATTAGTGTTGCCGAGCAATAATTGCTCAGAGAAATTGGCCGTGTAAGAGCACCTTTATACAGTATCAGTAGGAATCGCTTCCATTTTGACAGTTCAACGTACAGTCAAGTTCATTAATATATTGCCCCTTTCAGGCTCCAAAAATATATAAATGTCAAAAAAGTTTTAGCATCATTAAATTGCGGTCAAGATTTAGATTCATTATTATATGACTGCTTTTTGTCATATTTTTTAAAATTATTGATTATTGCACAGCTTAAGAACCGTTCACATGAGGACATATTTTTGATCTATAGGTTCTATAGAATTTACTGAGGTCTCCGGCCCTCACAATATTTTGAATCCTTGACAGTGTCAATATATTAATGAACTCGACTATATGTACAGTCAGCGTCAATAATATCGGGACGAACAGACTGTTCACAATGATCTAAACAACTATGAAAATTAAATATTAACTCAATGCCACAATGAATGTTTCAGAATGAAGACAGTAAACGACAACTGTCTTTCTAATGAGAACTTTATTCAATTGAGATAAAGTTAAATTTTTTTAGTTGTTGAGATCATTTTGAACAGTCTGTTCGTCCCGATATTTTTGACGCTGACACAGCGTACATTGCGTTAATTACGTTATTGAGCAGACCATTTCTCGGAGCAATGTATTAGCAATATTCTTCAAAATTATTCAGATTCTGATTGATATTGTATTACGCAATAAGGAAGCAGTTAGTCTCAGTTTATTGACTATTTAGTCTTTTTAGGAACCCAAAATAGTAGATAATTATTTTGAGGCAGACTTTTTCACTCTACACTCAACTACCTATTGTTAACAAGGCCTACTGTAAAACAAATGTATTTTTAAAAAGTCTGTGATTTAGAGAAAAAGGAAGTTTGCCAACCTCCTTTTTCTCCGTGAGTTGAAATGATTGTCACTAAGTGATAAGAATAGATAAGCCGGTTTATTCTGTAAAAATTACACCGTTTAAACTAAGGTGAAGTTAGCTGTCATCCACCTGTAGCGCTATTCTGTAAAAATCTCCCGTGATAACTTGGGTGAAGTGAGCTGTCATTAGTGTACCTACATCCCTAGTGTCAGATGTAATGATAGTTCACTTCAAGGTCACTTCACCTAAGTTCCCACGGTGAAATGATTACAGAAAAGGGCTACTGATCCTGGCGATTAACACTATTGCTATAATTGACAGCTCAATTCAAGTTTACTGCACCTAAGTTTCACAGTGAGATTTTTACTGAACAGCTTGGCAGATTGTGTGAGAGAAATGATTTAAAGGTACTGCAATAGAACGCGATCAATATAGTCCGCAAGGCGTGCAGGGTGGCGCTTACGCCCGGTTTCTAAAACTAAAATTAGCTAACAAATTGTCAAGCGTGCGTGTGTTTTGTTGAACAAAAACCGGGTGTTCGTTTTTAATTCTGTATTTGTAAGTTGTTGACTGCCGTGATCACGCGACGAATATTGACACACCATCGCTAGCGCACCTTGATCGCCTTGACTTGGTCGTAAAATATTAATTTATTTTAAAACGCGGTAGAGATAGAGTGAGTCTTTATTTTTTATTAAGTACATAGTATGATTACACCGTAATTTAGTTTTGAGCATGAAACTTGTTTAAAGTATTTATACAGCGAGAAATGTTTATGGTTGTTTTCCCGCGGCAGAACAACTTGCCATAAGGAGTACTTTCGAAGCATAGAGTAAAAGTAAAAAAATAAAGATGTTTTTGTTTTAAAATAATAAAAAAATATTCATCAACTCGAAAACGTGAGAATCCGTAGTAGCTAGAAGTAAGTTGTAGGTAGTTAGGTACTACTCGAATCGCACGCGCCGCCGACAAAGGGAACAGCGATGCATAAATGTTCAAAGCAAAATAAACTCTCGCACGTGGTGATTTTTCACAATGGTTATTAATCTGCCATTTTTTGTTTCTAACATTTTATTAGTTTATAAAACGATTGTATTACGAAGACAAAACCATTTCGCTGCGGGAAAACAACCATTACAATTTCTCGGTGTATAAAAAGGTTTATTCATGAAATTAGGTGACTATGAAATTATTGCAATTTCATACAGTAGTCAAATATTCGAAGAGAGTAATTTCTTTCGTATTCTATTCAGGCAACGAATTGAAAACCATGGATGAATTTATTATGCCACTATGCAGGCGACACACGTAACACTATAAATGCGCAAAGAACTTGCACAAGTATGTGCAGAGGCCAGCACATCAAGCTACCCCAATCTGTCAAATTTCTTTGATAAGTTTCCAACTTTATTACAAAAGAATAAGGTTCATGTTCAATTGGGAAAATTTGACAGTTGGGAATAGCTTGATGTTCTGGCGTCCGTACTTATTGACGTGTGCGATGATGAAGCCTTGTGCTTTATATAAATTTAACTTCGTTTATCTGATGACGTTCCCATAATATTTACAAAAAATCAATAAAAAATTAAATAATATTTAATAATAATAACACTGTTAGGGTGGATGCGCCATTCAATTTTGAATGAAAAATTCATTTATTCATTCATTGATGAATAATTTTAATCATTTCATTGATGAAGGTTTTTATTTTAGTATTCTGTTTCCGTACAGACAATATTAATAATGAGACAAAACGATATCATATTTTACTTTGGATGTGCCATGTCAGACAGTGGAGTAAAACACTCCCGAAGTTTGCATGCAAAAAATGTGGACTAGGTTCACCTTAAGCATTATTATTGCCAGTATTGTCATATAAGGTTGTATTATTGCCTCCACAATATTTCGACGTCAAGCAGACTTGCGCAAGTATTGCAAGTAAGTAGGTACTTATATCATTGCGTGTGTGGCCTACATTAGGTTACTTTCTACATCGTTCTTTTATTTAACGTAGAGTTAAAAGAAAAGTATATTTTTGTTATTGAAAAACGATAGTTATTTGGAATGATTGAAGTAGGTAGGTACTTACTTAAATGTTTTTAATTAGCACTCAATGTATTTTCTAAATCTGTATTAATAAAAATGAAATGTTGTTCATTGGTAAGCGCATCATTTAAGAAGCCGATTTGGCTAAAATGTTCGAAATACAAATTAGGTGTTTGTGAAAAAAAAAATGGAAAATTTCTTTAAAAACCTGTAGAAGTTTTGACAGGACAACGTCTGTCGTGTCAGCTAATTTAAAAATAAAGTAGAGCAGCTACTCGACGCCCAATATTCCTTATTTTAAAAATAGTTTCAAACTAATTAATATTTTTGGTGGATATAAGTAGTTTGTATAACAATGGTGAAAAAAATACCAGTGTAAGTACCTTCAAAATTGCACAAAATTAATGTTAACACTTATGTGAAATCACAATCCAAACCAAACCGTACTTTTTTAATCAGATTTTTATCAGACCGTACACTTTCACAAAATTAAACAAGCTTGCAATAATAACTTCTGATTCGTGAACATTACAACAAGCGTACAATATACTTACATACTTTTGTGCAAGTTACAGTTATGCATGTTTTGGCCGGAGGGTATATTGTTTCCTAATTCTTTTGACTAAAATGATTAGGTACTTTGTTAGATATTTTTTTCAAATAAGTCCACTTAAATTCTTGTTTTAATATCGTAAGGTGTGCATTCAATTCAATACCTTCTAAAAAAGTTGTTACTTACTCATATGTAGCTAGATGTCACAACCAATTAATTAAAATTAATGTTTATTAAAAATTAGATGTATAAAGAAAAGTGTGTAACAAAGACATTTGAAATTACTTTTTATTACATTTTGTAGCTGTGCAAGTACCATTGAAATTGTTATAATAAATGTGGTGCTTACATGTAAAGTAACCTACTTACGCAAGTAAATGCTGTAATAATCTTCCTTGCATTGTACCTAGTCAATATATCAAAGCACTTAATAAATTTCCTGAAACATTGTATAGTAATTTTTACTATATTTCGTAACATATTTTTCAGAGGGGTTAGTTACCATGCACGCCAATAGGAATTTTTCATTAGATTGTCAACTTTATCAAGTTTTATAACTGTAATGATTTGCTTGTCTTCTCTGAATTAAATGTTCGAAATATAAAACTATGAATTGGATAAAACAAAACAATATCTGTAGTGTAACGTGGTAAACAATAATGTCATCATTCTAGATTTAAGTGGTGTCGACAGTGGTTGTTTTATTTCTATAATAGGCACGTGTTGACTACATGTCTGCAAGGACTGTATTCATATTGATCTAACCCTTCAGGGAATACGGGCGTGATATTATATTATTTTTTCTGCATTAAAAAAGTAACCAGCAATTTTCAAAATCACCAACGCCACCTAGTACCGCATAACTACAACTTGTTTCCTGATACCGCCAAAAGGTGGCGCCACAAAGTCCATACTATCATAGGTCATCCGATCAAAATATACATATTAAATGAGTTTTTGATCTATTTTAATAAAAATAAATAAATGTAACCTATTCTAATTGATGTGTTCAGCCACTTACAGGTAATTCCTCTTCATGTGGGGCAGAGAAGTAAAAAAATGGTTCTTAAAACTAAACGAGATGAATATGATGGCAGAAAGCCAAGTTGTTGACATCGGCCATTTGAATATGATCGAAGTTTGAAAGAACATTTGTGCAATGAAAACAAGAAGCCTAATAAAGATGATAAAAGTGTTGAGTTGACATCTATGGCGAAAAGTCTATGGAAGCACCTTTCATTGATAATGGCGCCAATATTTGTTGACTAGATACTTCTTTGTCAGAGTTTTTAAATTTTATCTGCTTTCAATTACATTATACACTCGCTTGAAATTATTGGCAAAATGAATGTCGGTAATTAATGATTGAAGAATGATCCTGTGTGACAGCTCGTTGGGTTTATCCCTGAGTTGTGTAATTAAGAAAATATTTTTTTTTACTTCTCTGTCCAAGCTCAAAGACATAGATTGTAAACTTTTACAAAGAGAATTGATTGAAGGGGTGTTTGTGAAGAGTTTTTAACCGTGATTAAATCTATATTCTTTCTATTCCTGGAATTTAATGGTATTATATTGCCTGATTTTTATTTTTTCGTTGTAATATGGAAAAGTTCTAAATTTTTAAGATTTGTTTTACTTTTGTAAAGTAGGTAAGTGTCTTTTGAGAATCTAAACGTTAGGTACTTATTACTATCGATAAAGATAATTATGTTACTGCATATAAAAGTGACGCTGGTCGTTTCTTTTTATCCTACTTAATTATATTTTATTATGACGAAATTACAAGCTTCTTATGAGAGGTGACTATGACGACGGTGTCACGGTGTATTGTCATTGATGTGTGTTTGTTAAATTACCATTATGTGTAAAATTGATGTAGGTATGTTAAAATAAAATGCACAAAAGGTCTCTTACTTAATTGTACGTTGCATCAAATAAATTGTAATAATTATCTACGTCTCAAAAGTTATGGATTTGAGGATTATCGATTTGATCACGGATTTAAAAACAAAATTGTAATGACGTGTAATAATAATGCTTCAACAAACAGCTTTGTGTAAATTATTACTGTATAAAAGCAATGTGACTATGGCAGTGATTTTATATTCTAAAATAGCCTTTAGTTTCTTCACCAAAAATGTATACCTAACAAAAAAAACAACCGACTTCCAAAAAAACACTACAAAGTGAAAAATAACTTTAATTTCGGAAGTCGGTGTCTTTGGAGCTGTATTTGAATTTTTTGTCACCGCCTTCCGAAATTAAAGTTATTTTTCACTTTGTAGTGTTTTTTTGGAAGTCGGTTGTTTTTTTTTTGGAAAAAGTTTTTATTTTTCACTTTTTAGTGGTTCACATGTGCTTACACCTTCACAGCATACTGGCGTGATGTTATGTTATGAACTGGTGTAAGCAATAGACAGAGATGAGATTTCAGCAATCCCAGTCCATTTGCTATCATTTATTGAGGAGTTCCGTTGCCTATCTCCGAAGTTCTTCATCAGATCTTCACCAAATTGAAATGGAACCACTCTGAGAAAGTACTCTTCCAAAAAATACCTAAATCGCTTTGTGTGCCTATAAAATTTGAAGAGTTCTCTCCATTTCTCCAGGATCCCATCATCAGATCCTGACTTGATGATCATGGGACCACCTGGGAAGTATACCCTTTCAAACAAAAAAAACAAAATTCAAATCGGTCCAGCCATCTTCGAGTAATCGGGGAACATACATAAAAAAAAAGAAAAAAAAAAAAAAAAAAAAAAAAAAAAAAGGTTCCGACGAATTGATAACCTCCTCCTTTTTGAAGTCGGTTAAAAAAGGGGAAATAATTAATTATCCTAGCACAGTGCTGCCATAGTGACTTAGCGGCGTTTCACGGAACTAACATAACGACTGCAGTGTGTAGCTTGTAAGAAAAACGTATTAATGTCTATGGTCACTTTTAAAAACATTTTTCAATAAATGTCTTACACTTTTGTGTTCATATCTAAAACATTATGTAGGTGTTATTCGATAATAAAATTCATTTAATTGTGGTGGATTAACATTTGTCTAGATATACTAAGATGACATAATTATTATTATCTATATTCAAAGTACGTAACCTTTTTGAAATACGCAATGGAAAATGTCTTTAAAAGTGATGCAAATAAAACTATCATTCTAATGAAAAATGAAATAAACTGATAGTTATTAAGTGTACTTAATTAGTGTTTTATTTATAATCTTACAAAAATCATTTCATTATTTTTTTTCCAAGTATGTTGGGATCGGTGTCCGGTCTAACCGGATGCAGATGAATCAATTCAATCAATTCAGCCTATCGCAGTCCACTGCTGGACATAGGCCACTCCCAGGCTGCGCCACAACACTCTATCCTCCGCTTTCCGCATCCAGTCTGTCACAGCCACCTTTTTAAGGTCGTCAGTCCATCTAGCTGGGGGGCGTCCCACACTACGTTTGCCGATACGCGGTCTCCACTCCAGGACTCGTCTGCTCCACCGTCCATCGGTCCTTCGACAAACATGGCCAGCCCACTGCCACTTCAGCTTTCTCACTCAACAAGCTATGTCGGTGACTCCGGTTCTTTTCCGGATAATTTCATTCCTGATTTTATCCTTCAAAGAAACCCCGAGCATAGCCCGCTCCATAGCGCGCTGAGCGACCTTAAATTTGTGGACCAGCCCAACTGTCAGTGTCCACGTTTCGGCACCGTATGTCATTACGGGTAGGACGCACTGGTTGAAGACCTTAGTTTTCAAGCAGATGAATACCAGAGTATTTCACATGGAACCACTTTATGATCTCCACAACCCATGGTTCAGGGATTTAACCCAGCACGCACCCTAATTGCGTAACATATGATTAATCTTAATCGGTTTCATTTTGACAGTTCAACAATATTCATTGCGTTATTTACGTTGCTGAGCAGACACATTTTTCGAACATATGAAGCAATAGTTTAGCCATCTGTTTCAAAACGAAACAGATTATGATTAATCGTGAGTTACGCAATTAGGGTGCAGGTATCGCAAGAATGCTTTTCAGACTTAAGGGGGCGTCCATTAATCACTCAATTTTGGCGATTTTTCCTGCCCCTATTTAAAAATTTCACGTGATATTTTCAAAATGCGTATTTTTTTTTTCAATATTTGGATACGTTGCGTTTGGCTGGCTTGGCTGGCCGGTGGCGACTTAACAATCAAGGGGCTACTGTGCTACTTTGTGGCGTGAGCTATTTTGTAACGCAATTTCTTTTCGAAAAAAAAAACATCAGTCATTTGATTTTTGCTGAAACTCGCTGTCTCCACCACGTGAGATTGGGTGATATTCGACTGGACAGATCCCTCCGTGCCTCAACAAATAAAACACATTGTTAACTCAGTGACATCATGTTTAGGTTACAACTCCATAATTTTAACACAATCTTAATCTTTAAGAAACAAAATTTCCCATTGATGGGAACTACATTTTCAGGGGTGTGTTTTGAAGAGCAGCGGGAATGAGTAGCGGATGATGAAACATTATAATTATACCTCTAATGACCCAGCTATACGCTGTACGCATAAGAATTTGCATTGCATAAGCTGTAGATAATTTATAAACGTCAAAACGACTGTAAACCGATTGCTTTCGTTTAGATGGTGCAAAAGTTGGTTGTGCATACAAGAGGCTGCGTGTATCTGGGCCTTTACAGCTGTGCTAGTGTCCCGCTGACAGTGGCTGCGGACTCTCCATCCGGTATCTTCTAGGAGAAATTTTTCGCGCTGTCCTAAAACTGGGCGATGGGCAAAAACTAGGCGAGAGTGAAGCAATCGTTTTTGGTTTTATATCTATGTGCATTATCTTTGATTGTGACAGCTGTCTCGAGTTAGTTTTTTCTTTGTTTCGTATCAGGAACACGGGCGGGAATCGTGAGGTACCTGGAACAAAAGAAAACCGGTTCTGTTTTGCATTAAAAATTCCTATTAAGTACGATTTAGTTCCCCAGTTGTTTGAATTATTTTTTGCCCACTGACGGAATTTATGATTAAATAAATACAGGAAAAGTTTTTATTCAATGCGCAAACTGTAACCATGAATTCAGCATATCATTCTAGACCCCTCAGCGCAGAAATTTTTCGTCGGTTTTACAAAAAAAATTAGCTAAATCCATACATTTTGATTGCGTGAGTATTGCATATTTCTATGTAACAGCTGATTTCTTTTTGTATAACCGACCAAATATTTGTGCGCTGGGGCTAGAATGATATGCTGAATTCATGGTTACAGTTTGCGCACTGAATACAAACTTTTCCTGTATTTGAATAAATATTGAACATTTAATTTGCGATTCAATCTTTTTCAGTAGGTTAGTTTACAGTCAGAAAAATATCATATGCAATTGTGTATGGTTGTGAGCTATAAATATCCAAAACCATTTTAATTTTGTTAATGATTTATGGGTTGGATCGAGGTGGCCCTGGAAAAAGATGCCTGGAAGGATTTGGGCGAGGGATTTGGTCAGCAGTGCGACAGTGCAGACTAATATCCTCTAGGACAAACCTGAACAAGTTTGCCCCCTTGTCACGAGCCACAAGATTGATCAATATTATTTCTATGGAGGTTGATAAATTTCAGTGCAGCCTGAAGAGGTTCACAGAAGTAGCACTGAAGTGCATTGAAAATATTTAGAGCCAAAGTTTATGTTAATTTCTTGTTAATTTTGTTAATAAATTAACGTAAGTATGATGACTTTTGAAAGTTTTGTTTACCTATAGTAGTAACATCGCATTGACACATAGCTGTTAGGGTGTTATGTACGAAAATTTTAAATAAATAAATAATAAAAATAAACTTTTTCCTTAGAGAACAACCGACTTCCGAAAAAACACTTCAAAGCGAAAATTACTTTAATTTCGGAAGTCGGTGTGTTTTGATTTATGTATTTTAGTTTTTTGTCATTTTTCACTTTGTAGTGTTTTTTCGGAAGTCGGTTGTTTTTTTTTGGAAAAAGTTCTTATTTTTCACTTTTTAGTTACAGGTAAGTAGCCATTGTCAGAACTGGACCAAATTGAAATGGTACCACACGGGAAGCACCAGCTTTCAAATAAAAAAAGAACCATCAAAATCGGTTCACCCAGTCGAAAGTTCTAAGCTAACAAACAAAAAAAAATACAATAGAATTGAGAACCTCCTCCTTTTTTTGAAGTCGGTTAAAATGATTTTAGATAAACTAATATTTTTGACAGGGGGATGTTATCTTTCACTTAGTTGATAATCACAACATAATTATTATAAAGCCAAGTCGCCCGCCGCGTCTGTTTGTTTGTCTGTCTGTTCGCGATTAATTAAAAAAATACTGAACGGCTTTTCATGCAGTTTTCACCAATAGACAGAGTGATTCATGAGGAAGGTTTACTTGTAATAATTTGTTAAGGTTTTGTGTATTCGTTGAAATATGACGATAATTGTTGAATATGTCGGCAAAATCATGCCGACTGGGATCTTTACTGGCGTGCCCCGCGTAAACCAATTCAGTTATGTGAACACAATATATTACGGATTTTTTGATAAACATATAGGGTACTGTTTATCCCGGTAGTACGTTCCCGCGGGATGATTTCCGTTCAGTAATACTTAAATAAGAAGATAGAGAAAATGAAGAGATCCGCATAAAGACCAAGGCAACCGACATAGCCCGAAGAATTATTGTCAAACTTAAGTGGCAGTGGGCAGGGCACATTGCTCGCAGAACAGATGGCAGATGGGGCCGGAAGGTTCTGGAGTGGCGACCGCGTACCGGAAGACGTAGAGTTGGAAGGCCTCCCACAAGGTGGACCGATGACCTTGTGAGGGCTGCAGGAATCCGCTGGATGCGGGAACCACGAGACCGGCCGAAGTGGCGGAGCTTGGGGGAGGCCTATGTCCAGCAGTGGACGTCTTTTAACTGAAATGATGATGATGATGATGATGATGAAATAAAATAACATGAATCCTGTGATACCGGCCGTTGCAGTTGCTTTGCGCTTGACTGATTGCTTCTCGCCGCCGACGACGCCACCACCAGTAAGTCTGCGCGGTAGAGGCCGATCACCGGCCTGCTTAAGACTCCGAGCCCCACCGGCCACTGATCGAGTCTCCGCTTCCGGTGGAAGTGTGCAGTGCATGAGGTGGACACAAACTGTCAAGGGGGAACTTCACTGTGTACTGGGAGATGGAATCAAGCCCTTGGTCCGGCTCCAAGATTTCGATTCAGAAAGCAATGCTTTAGGACACGGCGCGTATCGTTAGGAGGTTCCTCTCTCAGGAGCTCTGACCACCAGTAGCTTTGGATCCTGTTCCCGATACTGGTGAGCTACAATTTTTTTTTATATTTTAAAAAGTTTTGTTTGATTTTTTTTTGAAATTAAATGGCAACTAGCTTTATCTTTCTGGCTGACCAACAATTCATATGTGCCTGTAATTGTTTTTTTTTTGTTGGGTGGTAAATCATCAAATAACTTTTCCCACTCTGGGTGAAGCAGGAGGGCGTATCAGACTTTTACTGACTAAAACCCACCCGTGTTCCCTCAGTAGCCTGTGTGCCTGGGGCCGCGGTATTTCTTTCGAACAACCCGCACCCCTGGCACGCATCGGCCCTTACGGGCCCCATCATGCCTGTAATTGTCAAGTTTGAGTTTACAGAAAAAATGAAAAGATAGGTAGGTAAGTACTTACTTTTTTTCCTTTCTGGTTTCTTTTGAACAGGTGTTGATTTTCTTTTGCTTAAAAGATATTGCGGCACCTTGAAGACGTGTTCAGGTTTACGATTCGGTTTGATTTCTTTTTCTGGCGGTGGTATTCTCTTTGGTAGTAACGGTCTGTCAAAACAAGATAAAAAAATTCAAGGTATTGTTTGAGAGCAATGGTGGCACAGTGGTAACGACCGTGACATACGAGTTGTAGGTTGTAAGTTCAAACCCAGAGAGGCGCTTTACAATGTGTAAGTTATTTTCTCTCAAAACGGTGAAGGAAAACATCAAATCTAATCAAATCATTTATTTGCTTGAAATATGGGTAGTTACATGAGGTGATACATACAATAATAAAAGTTCTTATGACCATATCCTACCTTAATAGGTGTGCAAATATCTATTGTACTAAAATATACACATTATCATAGGTTAATTAAATTAAAATGCACGCCTTCCTCCTATGGATGTAGGCAGAAAACTACAGAGCGCCACCAGTTCCGATCCTTACATACCAATTTTGCCTCGTTTACTACAACTATTATGATTTCGTGACATCTACCAACCCGCACTGGGCCCGCGTGGTGGATTACGGCCCACTCCCTCTCGCCGAGAGGACGCCTGTGTCCCAGCAGTGGGAACGATATGTGCTGATTATAAGAGACTTCGAACGTGATTAAGCAAGCAAATATTATCTGAGAAAGCACACTACACAATAAACGAATATACAGGTTGAAATTGAAAACATGCGACAAACCGAAATGGGAGATTGTACTCATCATTATGAACAACTTTTACTAAGGGACCAATGATGCAATCGCGAAAAAAAAACATCTGTTCCCTACATTTATGTTCGCATAACTCGTCAAAATGTAGGGAACAGCTGTTTTTTTTTTGCGATTGCATCTTTGGTCCCTCAGTAAAAGTTGTTCATAATGATGAGTACAATCTCCCATTACGGTTTGTCGCATGTTTTCAATTTCACCCTGTATACATGACAAAAATTTGATTTGACACAAACAGACACCATACCTCACAGATAAATACATTGTTATATGCATAGTTAAATATTATAATACGATATAATAGTATGTTGACCTAAATAATTATTTATGATGTACCACAACATATGACTGATCTCAATAAAATAAATAATTAATGTTAATGATATGATTATTTAAAAATTGTTGATTGTAATTTGTTTCTTATTATTTATTTGTTTTAGAATTTATTTAGAATTTACTTTTTGCTGTGCCCTACAGGGTCCGTAAATGTACCTACCTTAGCTTTAAGCCAATTGTAAGACCTTTCAACATTATGGAATGCAAATAAAGATATGAATATGATTAACAATATAGGAATAACTTAAGACCCATAGTATCCTCAAATCCTCATCTCCCGTCTGTATGCTAAAGCACGACAGTAGTGTAGAATTGGGGCATCTGGATCACTTCGCTTCGCTCAGATCGTGATCCAGATCGCCCCAATTATACTTACATCATCAGTAACTGGCTGCTCACCGTCTATTTAGAAAATAATATGGTCTCATAGTAAACGAATACTTATTTGATACATGCGGGAATCAAACCCACGACACTTGACACATTTATAAGTAGCAGCATCTGTTTAACCCATTCGCCAAACGTATGGTCAAATTTGTTTTAAAATATTGAACTACTTTATGAGCTTTACTCACTTTACCAGCGAGTTAATTCCTCATTATAATAATAGAGGTTGTGACTTGGTGAATTGCGTGATTACGATAAATAAAGCTTGATTATAAAACGATCCCACCTTCTCAATACAGTTGCAGGAATTGAATGGTGCATGATGTCATAGTAAACAATTTATAATACTCGGCGCTCCGTTGATACCCATAATTAGGATTGGTTTGCGCTAGCAAAAACAAAAGTTGAAGTTAAGATGAAACCTATGGTTGTGTTTGTGATTGTATGTTTATGTTGTGTAGATGTGCTCGAATCTTTCCAAATGAATTTAAATGAAAAGGAATTTAAATAAAAACCAATTTAAAAGTTTCAAATAAGTATGCATTTATTATTTCATTACGTTTGTGGGAATACAACACAATTACATAGTTTCTATACATTCTAGCAAAAAATACAATTTAACAAGTCCATGTATTTTATGAGACTACAACATTATTTCAATTACTTACTTACAATAAAAAAGAAAGGGTAGTATTAAGTATACTATTCCCTATTCCCAGTATACACATAACACCATTTTTATTACAGCATTTGATGGGCATATAAACTAACCACAATAAAACATATTAAACTGTACTTACTAAATAGTCTTAAACAGATAACCACATAACATCACCGTTTTTTATATGAGTAGGGATAGCATTTGATAGGCTTACGTACTAAACACATTAAAATATATTTACTTAGCTATATAACTAGGAGTTCTCCATGTTTTCCTGAATTTTATTGATTAATTCCTTGGTGCTAGACAATATGTCATCCATTAAAATGCTTTTAACGACGTGTTGAGCACAAACTTCTGCTTCACAATGATGATTACAGAATGAACCATCCTTCTGATCGAAATTTTCTGCATCAATAATTTGTATTCTTATGATTTTCGAAGGCCTCGTAACGGGTTTTTTTTATGTAGGAATATGCCATTCGTTTATTCTTTGATATTTTGCGAGATGCTTCAGCAAGACCCAGATATTTTTGATTTACTGCGTGTGTTTGAGCAGGAACCTTTTCTAAAGGTATGAAGTTAAACAGCTCCTCCGAATCCTGAAATGATAAAATATTGTGATTAAAATAATATATAAGAATGCTTTGCGACTTATGTAACAAAATTCATTTAAAAAAAAAAAACATAACTTACCGACATTGTAGAGCACACGATTGGGTACGTACGGAACACGACAGTTTTAAAAAACTAATGTTGTTTCGAATAAATGTGAGCAATTTATATAAAAATTGTGTAAAAAAAATAGTGTTCATAAGGTTGAAAATAATAGCTTTGTTGTGGAGATTTCTTCTGCTATCCAAAAATGGTTAGATGAAATCTAACCCTTGCTATGATCTGACACCTACAGTTGCATTGTTGACGTTACATTTCTAATAATACTTTAAGTTGGAATGTCTGTTTGTTCTACTGATTACACTTAGGTACCCGATGATAAAAATTCGAATAAAAATAAGGCATATAAAGTTGGGGTATGCAGTTTATCATACGGATAGAGTTATTTGCTAGCTTAAGCAATTTAACAGAGCAACAAATACTTGACACTACTATAAAATTTCAGATTTTAGTTCGTTGTTAAAATACTTATCTATTTTAATAGCTGTACTCAATAGTAGTCTTTGCTTATATTATATATTTTTATATAAATTACCATAGTTTTTGTACAATTCGTAAAACTTAATTAATATGTAGGTATGAAAGTAATAAAATAATGAGGTAACGCCGGGTCATTCGGTTAGTATATCAATTTGGTTTATCTTTGCAATATTTTGCTCTCGTGTTTGCGTTTACCATTTTTGGGCATGCATCAATACATCATGGAAAGGTATTTAAATCATCGATAGAAATTGTGGAGCACTATTGCGCCCTCATCCTTCGAAGGAAGATCAACGCTGGTTCTAAACTGTGAGGAATCATCGGATTTATCAAAATGTAAGTATTTTTTTCCTGGTTTATTTTACAGTACCTGTATGCCATTAAGGGCAGGCAGAAGCGTGTTTTTGCACGCCATAGATCGCAGTTGTCACAAAGATCGTAGTTGTCGCAGTTTTTTGTATCAAGCCTGACTCCATTGTATATTATTTATCTTATTATCTACCAATATGTAAATGTATGTTATGTAAATTATTTTTAATCGAATATTTCTATGATTTCAGGTCCAAGACATCCCAGCTAGCGGACGACCTGTTCCTGTCAGAGGACGACGCTCCAAGCGTGGGGGTTCCTGAAACGCTTACTGAGGCCGTTTCGGTTGAGGTACCAACTAAGAAAAAGCGAAGCAGGATGCCTACTGCGACTCCTGCGACTCCATCAACATCCAGGCACTCAAAATACAAGAAACTAAGAATAAACCCTGCTAAGTTGCCGGACCTGCCCACAGCTGCTGAATTATTCGGGAGCGACGACAGCGAGGATGAAGACCAGCCTAGCACTTCATCAGCACCGAGGGGTAAAAAAACGCCAATATATTCATATATTAGCAGTAGGATTGCCAACGGCTATAGTAGGCAAGCGCACACTGCTAAAACTGGTTCGCACTATGTCGAAGTAAAAGTATATAAATGTGATGATATAGATAAAGTATTGCCTATTAATAGATGGCAGCATTCTGTTATTACAGTTAAAAACCAAACTGATGTAAGCACAGAAGCATGGGCGCACTTAACTAAATTCATTAGCGCTACACGTAAGGAATTCAATGGGATTCCAAAAACATTTATTAGTAATTATTATTAATGAAATTGTTCCTGATATTTTACAAAGTTACTTAAGCATTTATTTTTAACCATTGTAATCATATTTTTAATATAAATAATAGTACCTAAAGTTATTAATCATTTACTGTACTCAAATAGGTTTTAAGATTTCTTCTAAAGTAATAAAATGTCAACAATATTGTTTCTTGTTTTCTTTCAGTTGAACCATCGAACATT
This sequence comes from Antitype chi, assembly GCA_947359405.1. Taxonomy (NCBI): domain Eukaryota; kingdom Metazoa; phylum Arthropoda; class Insecta; order Lepidoptera; family Noctuidae; genus Antitype; species Antitype chi. The sequence continues at coordinate 2,601,923 of OX375837.1, forward strand.
GCATCAGCTTATGAAATAATAATGAGATGTGATAAATGCCTTCTTGAAATACCGAAACATAAATTTAAATATCATATGAGAACTAACTTACACAAGTCAAACTGTTTATTGAGAACTGAATTTGATAATATTAAAATAATAGCGACTGCTTTTAAAAACAGAATTGTTACTTACCGTTTAAGTCCCGCTCAGGAAATAGATTATCTTACACCTGAAGCGTTCTTGAATGACTCACAAAGTGATATTAGAAAAGTTATTGAAATATCGTTGGAAAAACATAATTGTATTAAAATCAATTTGGAATTATTTGCTTACTTCTTATTAGCAAAAACAAATGAGCAGTTATTGAAATCTTTTAATACAAAATTGATAGTAATTTATAAAAACTCTGATCTAAATGATTTTCACAAGAATTCTTTAGAAGTGCTAAAAAGGAAACTAACCGAGTTTGAACAGCGTGACTCGGGTTGGTCATTTTTTACACTTAGCCATTTAGAAATTAATATAAATAAATACAATCCAATGAGAGGAGGTACCTTTATAGAATTACCACCAGTAATAAAAAATAAAAAATGCTGTTTAAATATTCAGAATAATGATGATCACTGTTTTTTGTGGAGCATTATTGCTGCTTTATACCCTGTTAAACATAATTCATGTAGAATTTCTTCCTACCCACACTATTCAACAGTTCTGAATACACAGGGTATGTCATTTCCACCATCGATGAATGATATAAAGTTATTTGAGAAATACAATCCCAGTATTAGTATTAATATATATGGTTTAGATAGTAAATGTACCATAACTGGACCTCTATATTTAACTAATACTAAAAAAAAACATCACATTAACTTACTGTACATTGAGCGTGATAATAAAGGACATTATTGCCTGATTAAACATCTTTTGCGACTAGTCCGAAATCAAATAAGTTATCATAAAGGTAAAATTCACTTTTGTGATTCCTGTTTGCAATTTTTCTCGAGTGAATTGAAATATAGTACCCATCATTGTACTGATGTACTCACAATACTACCTGAAATAAATAGCATGATACAATTTAAAAATTATGAGCGTCAACAAAAAATAAATTTTATAATCTATGCTGACTTTGAAAGTATGTTGCAAAACTATTCTGAACAAAACACTGAGAACCATAACACCCAAAAGTTTAAATTACATGTTCCAGCATGTTTTGCTTATTATATATGTTGCTCATACGATCCAAGTTTAAACAAATACGTTACTTATAGAGGTCCTGGGGGCCGATTCTACTAATTTGCACCGTTACACGTTAAACTGTGTTTCCACAACAGTTCGATTTCGATCGCCGTTCGATAGTTACATAAAAAGTCATTCTACTATTTTATAAGCAAAATGGAAACTAAACTTAAAACGAATTGCAACTGAACTGTAGCGGGAACACAGCGGGTAACCCGCGTTACCAACATGCCAAAATAATATGTTTTATTAATACCAAAAAGAAAAAAGTTGAATCTAAAAATGTTACTAAACACGAATATGTGGCACTAAAAGTATTTTCTATAATTAAAAGACATAATGATCATAATTTTATCATTAACTTTGTCCTATAGTAAACGTCACGCTCATGTTCGATTTTGTTAGTAGAATAGGTTTTGACATTGTTTGAATCGATCGTTGGCGTAACTAAAACGTAACTGCAGCTGTGTCGCAGCTGGACCGTTGTTCATTTTAGTAGAATGCGAAAACGCTTAAAAGTGGTGATTCGGTTGCGGTTCTATTGCGTTTTTTTAACAAATTTGTTAGTAGAATCGGCCCCCTGATTGCGTTGAAACTTTTATCAGTTGGCTGGTTAAAGATGTAACTTGGATAAATACTATATTATCCGAAGTTAAACCTATGAAACCATTAACTCATGAACAAAAAACTAGTTTTGAAAATGCTACCGAATGTATTATATGCAAAGAATTATTATTTGGAGATAAAGTTCGAGACCATGATCATGTTACTTCCGAATACAGAGGTGCAGCACATTCCCTGTGTAATTTGAAATACAAAATGTGTCAATTTGTACCCATTGTTTTTCATAATTTATCAGGTTATGATAGCCATTTATTCATTAAAGAATTAGCAAAATATAAAGGTCGTATTAAGATAATTGCAAAATCGAAAGAAAAATACACATCTATAACTAAATTTATTCAGTCAACAAACACAGCACGCCCTATTCAAATGAAGTTTATTGATTCATACCAGTTCCTAAGTTCAAGTCTAGATGAATTAAGTAAAAGCTTGGATGTTAATGATTTTATCAATCTATCAAGTATAATAACTGATAAGGAGGCTTTGTATTTATTGAAACATAAAGGTGTTTATCCATATGACTATATGGATTCATGGTCAAAGTATGAGGATGAGCAACTGCCTCCTAAGGAATATTTTTATAATTCAATTAAATTAGAGCATATTTCCGATGATGATTACAGACATGCACAAGCTGTTTGGCAAGCATTTAATATACATACGCTTGGGGAATACACAGATTTGTACTTAAAATGCGATGTGTTATTATTGTGCGATATTTTTGAAAATTTTAGAAATACAAGTTTACAACATTACTCTCTTGATCCAGCCTATTATATATCTGCTCCTAGCTTAAGCTGGGATGCCATGCTATTATATACTGGTGTACGACTAGAGTTAATAAGTGATTTGGAAATATATCAATTGTTAGAGAAGGGTATACGCGGTGGATTAGCCCAATGTTCTGTTCGACATGCTAAAGCTAATAACAAGTATGTTCCACATTTTGATGATACAAAACCATCTAGCTACATCATTTATTTAGACTGTAATAATTTATATGGTTACGCAATGACAAGAAAACTGCCAATATCAGAATTTATTTTCTTAAGCCAGAGTGATCTTTTAAATTTTGATGTAATGAAAATTCCAAATGATGGTGAATATGGATACATTTTAGAAGTAGACTTAGAGTATCCAGATTATCTGCATAACATTCATAAGGATTTGCCTTTCGCATGTGAAAAGTTTATTCCTCCAAACGGAAAATCTGTGAAATTAATAGCTAATTTATATGACAAATACAAGTATGTCATTCATTTTGTTAATTTAAAAGAATGTTTACATCATGGTCTAATTTTAAATAAAATTCATCGTATACTTAGATTTAGACAAGAATCATTTCTTCGAAAATACATTGATTTAAATACTTGTCTACGACAGGCTTCTAAGTCACCCTTTGAGAGAGACTTTTTTAAACTTCTAAACAATTCCGTATTTGGTAAAACTATAGAAAATAAACGAAAGCAAGTAGACGTGAAATTATTAACAAAATGGAAAGATTTTAGTAATACAACAAACAAGTGCATTGGTGCGGAAAAAATAATTTCGAAACCTAATCTGAAAAGTATTTCTATATTTTCCGAGAATTTTGTTGCTGCCCAATTAAGTCCTGAAAAACTTATATTAGATAAACCAATTTACATAGGATTCACAGTGCTTGAATTCGCTAAACAACATTTGTATAATTTTCATTATAGTTATATTAAAAATAAATATGGCAACGATGTAAATCTCTGTTACACAGACACTGATAGTCTTTTGTACCTGATAAATACAGATGACTTTTACAAAGATCTAAAGAATGATATTTCTCGGTTTGATACGAGTAACTTCAGACAAAATAATCCGTTCGGAATACCGAAAATAAATGCCAGTATTCCAGGGTTGTTTAAAGATGAACTAAACTTAAGGAAACTTAACTTAAGGCTAAAACTATACCTAATTCAAAAATGTTTCTACTCAGTGAAAGAATTTCTAGAATTTAGCTTAAAATAACGTTTTTCTCTAATGTACAAAAGTGGCGATCTGTCCTATACAAACCATAAGATTTAGTCTATCCTATCCTATTTAACTTCATAACTATGATACTTTAATTATAATTTATACTACCTGAAAAGAATGACTTGAATATTGCTGAATAATTGTATTAAATTCATTATTATTGACATTAATCTGGTCTTAGCTATAATCTATAATTTGTAAGAAAATAATAATATAATAATAATCTTTAATGCATGCTAATTTAGGATGAATTGCAATGCTTGTAAAAGGCTGCTAAGTCATAAGCACTAACACCCGATAACACCAACACTGTACACTTAGTTCGCAATAAACTTTGACTTTGACTTTGACTTTGAACTTGGCGGATCAATTATTACCGAGTTTGTTGGTTTAAGAGCAAAGCTATACTGTCTAAAAAGCGTAAAAACTACAATAAAAAAAGCGAAAGGTGTAACAAAGCCCATAACCAAACGCCTTAAAATGTTAGACTACTATGAAACATTAGTTAATAATAAAGTTATCAAACACAAAATGAACATGATAAAATCAATTAAACATCTCTTATATTCACAACAAGTTAATAAAGTAGTTTTAAATAGTAATGATGATAAAAGAGAAATACTTTCTAATCAGATCGAAACACTGCCTTGGGGGCATTGTGATAGACTGTACTAATAGGTACTATGTGTCTGAAACAAATGATTGATTCCTGTACAATTTTTATTTTATAAGTTTATTTTTTGTAAGAAATTCTATATAAGGTTTTATTAAGATTGTTAATTAAAAAAAAATATCTCAGAAACTTAATTAAGTTTTTGATTTATTTATAACCCTTTATGATATTATACATTATCTCATCGTTAAATAATATACCCATTATAACATAATTTGAGTTATTTGTATAGTTATTAAATCATAATATTACAATGTGATTATTCAGATAATTATCTTTAATTCAGGAGACACCGTGGCCAACATTATAAATACAAGTACATTTAATTTTTCTAGCAGATGCAATCATGAAGTGGATTGTGTGAGGATGTGGAGTGAAAAATATTGAAGTAACGGAAAATAAGCCACATACTAAGCATAGTGTACTTCTACCGAATAATATAAGATGTATAATATGTGGTCCTTCAAATTGTGGAAAAACTAACGTTATGATTAGTTTGTTACTCCATGAAAACGGTTTAAAGTTTAAAAATGTTTACTTGTATTCCAAGACTAGCTTTCAACCAAAGTATAGATATCTTAAACTGATCTTGGAAAGAGTCCCGGAAGTAAAACTTTTTATATTAAATTCTGACGATGAGGTCATTCATCCTAACGATGCATTACAAAATTCTGTTATTATTTTTGATGATGTGGTTTGTGAAAAGCAAATTAATATACGAAATTATTATACAATGGGTAGACATAGAGATATAGATTGTTTTTATTTATCTTCCCCCCCTTTTGCCTTCCCCCCGGATCTCTGTGCGGTACAGACGTGTTTTGGGTTGGCTATGTTGTGAATTTTTAATTTAAATAATTAAAATCAAATACCAAAATTTCGTGAAAGTACCAGGCGCGCATAAGCAGTACGAAGCCAAGTGTAACCAGTGTGCGACGAGCATCACTATATGAGCTATCTCTACGTATCAACTGCGTGAGTAATTAACTAATTAGCCAATAAGGTCAAAACCACGCCTCTCGTCCCTAATCACCGGCACTACTTGCGCGCACTAGACGCGATTGTCACCGCCCACCAACGTACCGGTGCGCCCGTACTGGGAGCGTAGCTATCGCATAGTACCAGGAGTACTAGACGAATCTAAATGAATATGCCGCTTCGACGTACTCCGCCGCAACTAGCAACCTCCTCGGAAGCTTTGATCTCCCCATACCACGGCGGCTCTGAACCGAGTATTCCCACTTGTGGTCTTGATGAAGTTAGTCTTAGTGACTTCTCAACCAATGTTACTACCCGAGGACCTAAACGGAAACACGACCAAGAATATATAGAGGAGTGGCAGTCCTTCAAAATAGAGATTATGAGTACATTGAAAACTTGGTCGGATTCTCAAAATAACAAGATCGACCAAATACTTACTAGCGTGAACGAGATCCGAGAGGAATATCGCGAACTGCGCAAATCTGTTGAGTTTAACTCAGACAAGTTCGACGACATAATTGCAAATGTAGCGAAGTTGGAGAATGAACGGCGCGATAACCAAAAGTATATAAAATCACTCGAATATAAATTAGAATCTATGGAGAGAAACTTAAAGAGTTCAACTATTGAGATACGGAACATCCCAGTGAACGATACGAAGGAGACAACAGAAGATCTGATCAAAGTAATTAAAAACGTGGGAAAAACCGTCAGTGTAGACGTCGAAACGACAGGTATCCGTGATGTTTTCCGTGTGAACACCAAAACAGACGGTTATAAACCTATAATCGTTGAGTTTACCAGTAAACTAACGAAAGAAAGTATGTTAGTAGCCGTCAAAAAGTTCAATCAGGTCAATAAGGACAGCAAACTAAGCACTTCCCACCTACAAATAAAAGGGCCGCAGACACCGATTTACGTAGCGGAAACTCTAACTGCAAACGCAAAGAAGCTTTTCTATTTGTGCAGACAATTTGCCAAAGAAAACAAATTCACTTTTTGCTGGGTAACACACGGACGGATATTCTTACGTAAAGCTGAAGGGCAGAAACAAATTCGAATTGATAGCGAATCTGATCTCACTAATCTAAGAGGGCAACAATGACTATCCAAGGCAATTATCAAACTTGTCAAAAACAATTTGTTGCCGTTTTTAGTTATTATAACTTTTAAAATTAATTGTTTACTTTTTATGTTATTTTTTACAACTTATATGCATGTTAACTTTTCATTGATTTTTGTCTGTATCTACACAAACTTTAGTAAACACATCAACAAACTCTACACTCATATATCTTTTAGAACACACAATTCTACATTCAAGGCTCATGTTAATTCATTCTCGCACAGCTTGTATACCCATTTAGCAACTGTACCCATTAAAACTTTATATTTACACCAGAGATTTATAAAAGTAACATTTATGCATTTACGTAAAATTCGATCATAATTCCCAATTATCAATAAATAATGAATTAGATGAGTTAACGGTCGCTGACTCTAGCACTTGCCTTATTGATTACTGCTCCAGTTTAATTTATACCGAGAATTCCCCTTTAAACATTATTGTTCAAAATATAAGAAGTGTAAACTGCAATTTTTCAGGATTGCAAACCCTCATCAAACGGTCAGAAATTGACTGGGATGTGATCATTCTAACGGAATGTTGGATACCCCGGACACCGTTTATTCCACTCATGGTTGGTTATCAGTCCGCAAACACAAACACCAACAGGACACAAAATGAGGGTGTTATTGTTTATTATAAATCTACCCTTACCTATAAAATATTGGAACCATCGCTCGTGGATGGCAACTGTCTTATTATCATTATCAATTCACAAACTGTGGTTCTCTGTATTTATCGTCCCCCGGGGGAAAGAAATATCTCAAAATTTCTGGAATCATTAAACAATATTTTACTTACTTTATCGACATACAATAATATTTTACTTACTGGCGATATTAATATAGACATAGCGCCATCCTCTTCAGATGCAAGAGCGGAAATTTACCTTAATCTATTAGCCTCTCATGGTATGTTGCCTGCGTACTACATTCCCACCCATTCTCAAACATGCCTTGACCACGTAATTGTCAAGACAAAACTTTCAGTGAAATGTTTAGTTGCCCATACAACCTTGACCGACCACTATAGCGTCATTATAAGCCTTTCGCATATGAGCTCCTCACACCATCGTTCAAAAACCATAAGACGTATTCATTATCCATCCCTTGACGAAAACATTAAAACTGTTGATTTCGACGGTATCTACTCTTTGGGTAGAGCTGATGAAGCTGTATCTTTCTTCCTTAGGACCCTAACCACTTTGATGATGACTTGTACTCAAAAGATCACTGTTCCAAGACGTAAGCGATTAATTAAACCATGGATTACTCCTGGACTACTACGGTGCATGCGAAATCGAGACAACCTTCATCTTAAGTCCAAAAAGCATCCTAATGATGAAGTTGCAAAAATAACCTATACCCGCTATCGTAATTTTTGTAATAACATTCTAAAAAAAGTTAGACAAGAGTATGATAAGGATGCACTCTCTAAATGTCAAGGCAACACTAAGAAATTGTGGGACACCATCAAAACAATCACCTACACCACTAAACAGAAAAGTTCACCCATGGATCTCATTGATTCAAATCAGCCCATTAACTCTGTCAATGAGATAAATCAATACTTTGTAGGAATCGGTAAGTTTTTAGCGGGTTCTATCACAGGGTTCCACCCTGCCACATACCAGACTTCTTCTATGCCGCCCTGTCTCTTTTCTTTTGTCCTTCTGCCCACTGATGTGGATGAGATCAAAATCATCATAGCATCTCTTAAAACCACTCGTGCCATCAAGTGTGACGACGTTCCTAGTGAATTAATTAAAAGATACTGTAACATATTATCTAATCCTATTGCGTTCATTTGCAACATCTGCCTATCCACTGGTGAATTTCCCTCGGATCTCAAGAAATCCCTAGTTCACCCAATCCACAAGTCTGGTAGCAGGGACTGTGTCAATAACTACCGTCCAATATCCATTTTGCCTACACTTTCCAAAATTCTCGAAAAAGTTATTAACAAGCAATTAATCAAATATCTAGAAACAAACAAACTTTTATCGGATAATCAATATGGTTTTCGTCAAAGCAGGTCAACTAGCGATGCTGTACATCAACTTACCGATACCATAGTTTCTAGGTTGGATGAAAAGAAAAAGGTCCTTACGATTTTCCTCGACTTGGCTAAGGCTTTTGACACCGTCTCTGCGCCACTCTTGCTGAAGAAGCTTGAACACCTTGGAATTCGTGGCGAACAGCTAAAACTGTTCGAAAGTTACTTAAAGGGGAGAGCTCAACGTGTTGTGGTCAATGAGTGGTTGAGTGATAGCTGCGAGATCAATATCGGTATCCCACAGGGGAGTATTTTAGGGCCTACCCTCTTTTTAATCTTTATTAATGACCTCTGCCAGTTAAACCTTATTAATGGCAAAATTATTACTTTCGCGGACGACACGGCTCTTCTTTTCTATGGAGATACTTGGGAGGAAGTGTACCACTTTGCTCAGATGGGTTTCTCGCTGGTCATGGCCTGGCTAAACAACAACCTACTCTCACTTAATACAGACAAGACTAAATACATAACATTTACACTAACAAACACTCGCCTCGCTCAAATCCCCTTACTAAATATCACGGCCCACTCGTGTAACAACAAATCTTCTAACTCATGCTCATGCCCAAAACTCGAAAAAGTGGACTCCCTCAAGTACCTAGGTGTAACTATTGACAAAAACCTAAACTTTAATTCCCACATCGATCTGTTGTCCAAAAGAATTAGGAAGCTCATCTTCATTTTCAAAAGCCTACGACGTGTTGCAGATTCGAAAGTTCTTAAAACAGTTTACTTTTCACTCGGACAATCTGTACTCAACTACTGCATCTCTGTTTGGGGTGGTGCCCCTAAATCTTCTATGATTAAAATCGAGCGAGCTCAAAGGGCAGTGCTCAAGGTGGCCCATGCTTTACCGTTTTTTTTACCCTACCTCTGAACTGTACGCTATGTGCAAGGTCCTTACTGTTCGGCAACTGTTTATCCTTCAAACAATCTTGCGTAAACATTCCTCATTATGCTACAACTCATCCTTGCACGCTCATAAACGCATTAAGACAAATGTCTGTTCTACTCAACTGTGTAAAAGTAGTCTTTCACACCGCAATTTTTGTTTCCTTGGCAGTCATTTATACAACAAAATAAACTCGACTTTAAAAATATACGCCCTTACTAAATCAAAGTGCAAGCAAGTTCTCACAACGTATCTACTGAACCTTGATTACGCTAGCACTGAAACCCTCCTAATTGTTTTAAGATAAATGTGTTTTTAGCCTGTCCATCACAACACCACACTGCAACCCACAACACCAAACCGCACCACACTACACTGCACCACACCACCACACCACACCACGACACACCACACCACGCTACACTACATTACACTATACTAGACCACACCACATATTACCACACAAACACACTAATAACAATTTTTTATTATTTTTTTGTATCTTTTTTTTTGGTTCTTTATTTTAGTTTCGCAAATGTTTCCGACCAAAGGTTAAAATTATTGTTACTCTAAGATTTAAGTTGTACTCATACATTGTTTTTGGGGGGGGCCTGGTAATCTGTGTGACAGGTTTTCCTAGTGCAGATACCAGTCTCCCACAAAGGTTTTTACTCACATATGTAATCTTCATATATTTAAGGTGCCTTTGTGGAAGAGAAAATAAATGTTTATTATTATTATCTCCTTTATTCCTTTCAATATACATATAAATTACATTTTTAAATATTAGTATAAAATTATATAAAAACATTTAAAAATATAAAAAATAGTGGCCCACCGGTATCGGGAACAAGGTCCAAGCTACCGGCGGTCAGGGCTCCAGAGAGAGGAACCTCCTGACAATGCGAGCCGTGTCCAGGAGTACTGCTTTCTGGATCAAGCCCTTGACCCAGCTGCCCAACGAGAGCCTCCTCAGATGTTGGTCGAGGCTCTTGGCTATCAAGCCATTGGCTGTAACAACTATCGGTACAATGATCGCTGAGTCCACATCCCACATGTCGACAACCTCGCGAGCCAAGTCAAGATACTTTATTTGTTTATCTTTCTCGGCTTTCACGAGGTTCCCGTCATGCGGGACCGTTATATCAACGATCATTGCACGCCGTTCTAGTCGATCCACCACCACTATATCAGGTTTATTGGCAACAATGGTCCTGTCAGTGATGATGGATCGATCCCAGTACAGTGTGACATGTCCATTTTCGAGAACTGGGTCGGGCACATATCTGTAGTACGGCACTTCTGATTCCACAAGGCTGTATTTCAGAGCAAGTTGCTGGTGGATAATCCTGGCTACTAGGTTGTGTCTATGCAAGTACTCCTCGTTAGCTAGACGAGAACACCCGGAGATTATGTGTCTGATTGATTCTCCTGGACGGTGGCATGCCCGACAGATGTCAACCGTGCCATCTTTCACAATAAATCTCCGGTAATTGTTCGTCATCATAACTTCGTCCATAATTGCACAGACAAAACCTTCGGTTTCCCCAAATAGGTCACCGAAACGTAGCCAGGCTACGGACGCTAGAAAGTCTACATCGGGTCCATATAGGGCCCGGAAAAAGCGTCCGTGAAGCTCCTTACTCTGCCATACCTCCATGCGATCTTTAGTGTCAAGTACTACAGGCTTGCGCCAGTTCTCTTTACCCAAGGAGAGCGGGGTGAGGCCCTTGTCCACCGCAACCACATCTCGATGCATCCCCACGTCGGTTTCTAGGAAATAATCCCTGAGACTGCATATCTCGCGATTGTGGAGAGTCTTAGCATTTAAAAAGCCTCGACCTCCACATTTTCGCGGGATATACAGTCTCATTACCGATGACCGTGGGTGATGCATTCGATATGCAGTCAGCAGCGTACGGACCCTCCTATCTATGGCGTCGAGTTCGGTCTGAGTCCATTTGAGTATGCCGAAAGAGTACATCAAGACCGGCATGACCCAACCGTTGAAGGCACGCACCTTGTTTCCGCCTGATAAAAGACTATTAAATACTTTTTTCAGGCGGCCAAAGAAGCGTTCCTTCAACGATTGTTTCATGTCAGTAACATTGATGCCCAAAGCTTCCGACATACCCAAATACTTATAGGTTTCGGCTGCGGAGAGGGCTCGAAGTTTTATGGAATCCGAGAGTTGGGTTCCCACGGATTCCACAATCTCCCCTCGCTTTACATGCATGACCGCACATTTGTCCACACCAAAATCCATCCTAATGGCGCTACTGAAAGTTTCAGTTACTTTCAGTAGCTCCATCAGTTGCAAATTGTTGGGGGCAAAGAGTTTTAGGTCATCCATGTAGAGGAGGTGAGATATAACCTGACCACCTCTCCTCAGTCGATAGCCTATACCTGAATCCTCCAGCAGTGTGCTTAGAGGATTCAGGGCTAGGCAGAACCAAAGCGGACTCAAACTGTCGCCCTGAAATATGCCTCGCTCGATCCTTATCGGTTCGCTATTCCTCTGAATATTTCGACATCCTGGATATCGAAGGACCGTCCTCCATTGCCCCATACATGACATCAGGAAGGTGCGCAGAGTTGTATCTACTTTATACAATTCCAGCACCCTCATGAGCCATGTATGTGGCACCGAGTCATAGGCCTTCTTGTAGTCTATCCAACATGTCGAAAGATCCTTTCGGGAACGACGAACCTGTTGGCTAATGGCCATATCAATGAGGAGCAGCTCCTTAGTACCGCGGGATCCGTTCCGACATCCATTTTGAGAGACAGACATGATTGAATTAGTGTCTACATGATTGTAAATCTTAGCTCTCAAAATGGATGTAAGAACCTTATAGACCGTCGGTAAACATGTGATCGGTCTATAATTTTTGGGTTCCGCGGTACTACCTGATTTATGGAGCAGGTGGGTAACTCCTGTCGTTAGGAACTGGGGTAGCGAACCAGACTCCAAAGCAGTCTGGTACTGAGCCGCCAAGCGAGCGTGCGACCTTTGCAACCATTTAATCCAGAAGTTGTGCAGCCCGTCCGGCCCTGGAGACTTCCAATTGGGTAACGGACGGACTGCACGAGCTACATCTTGGGGGCAGATGGTAATAGCCCCCATTTCTGGTATTAGATCGCAGGCTCGCTCGACTTCCCGAGCCCAATCACCTTCGGTGTGACTGACAGGCACCGACCAGATACTACGCCAAAAAGAACACATAGCATCATCATCTGGTAGGCGCGTGTCAGCCACACTTTGGTCCGGTCGCTCCCAAGCCCTATATACCCACCTTTCATCACTTTGAAAAGTGCGGTTCTGGGTGTATCGATCCACTCGCCGCTTATACCTACGAATACGGTTTGCCCATGCATACACTTTCTGCTTCAGGAAGTCGATGCGCTCCGTGACACAAGACGTATAGTCTTGAGGACTGATATCAGTCCCCGAGAACGCCCGTCTCACAAAGCGCATCACTCTAGGGCGAGTATTGCCCTCCCTGAAGCAGATTAGTTTTCCGATGAGGGCTCTGGCCCCACCAATACGGCGTTCAATTCTGCACTGCCAAGCTGGTACGGCTGGTTTCGGTCGTGTAGCTCTTGAGTCATTGGCAAATTTGACGTGAGCTACACGACATGCCGCTACAGCCGCGCAGTACAAAATCGAATGAGTATCGGCGAGGTCTTCGCAGTCATCAAAAAAGTTTGACAACTGCGAATCCAGAGCTGCCACCAGCGCCCTATTTTTATTATGCATGGGCAAACGAGGTAAGCGTGGTCTAAGTTCGGGCGACATGAATCGATATTCCCGAATCGCACCGTCCAAAGCACTCCTCAATTCCTCATTGCACTGGGTACTTACGTTAGTAACCCTATCATCAGTCCCTTCGTCAGCTTGAGGCGCGTGGCTGGTGGTGAACCGTGGTGGAACCACAACTGTCTGCGACGGCGGCGGGGGGACGATGACATGGCTACTCTGCATTTCAATTCGCAAGCGATCAAGTACAGTGTCATCCAACATATGGTTACGCTGGATGACCCGCACCTGATCCGATAGTCGTTGTGTCGAAACGTTGACAGTTGGTTCAAGCACCTGAAAAAGAGAGAGCATCCGAACACGGTACGCGGTCAGATTGTTTCCTCCCTCTGTAGCCCCATAGTATGAGCGCATGACGTTTTCGTTGATGGATCGTGTCCATCTCATGCGCTGCACACTTCCGCCGGGAGCTGGGACCCTATCAGAGGCCGGTGGGCCTCGAGGTCCTAAACCGTCCGGCGGCCGGCGTCCTCTTCGTCGACGAGCAGGTGGTGGCGTCGTGGGCGGAGAGAAATACTCGTCGCTCGAGCTCGACGCAACTACCGCGGCCGGTGTCATCACAGCGCCCGCAGTGGGGCTGGGTACCGGCGGCGGCGAGGCGGAGCTCAGCGACGAGTCCGGAGGTGGTGGGCGTGCATTTCGGGCGGCAGATCTTGTCAACATTTTACCATATTTTCTTAATCTTCTTCATAGTTGTTCGGAGGTGACATCTGTCATGTCACCTCCGATTCGGTATTTTTGATTATGCTTATTACATTTTTATATTTTACGGTCTTGTTTTTGGTTTTTCGATGTAATTTAGGTTTCTGGTTTGATTTGGAATTAAAAAACTCTTGTGAAATTGAGTAAAAATAATTTTAACTATTAAAATTGCAGAAAATTAAAAATCATGAGGTTTTGTTGACACGGTGTTGCCATTATTATTATTATTATTATCTCAAACGTATTCAAAAATACCAAAGCAGTTATTACGTGATAACGTCAACTTTTTAATAATTTTCAAGCAAGATGAAGTTAACCTGAAGCATATATACGATGAACATGTTAGTTCTGATATGGAGTGGTCCAAGTTCAAAGATTTGTGTTCTAAGATCTGGTTGCACACCTATGATTTTTTGATTGTTAATAAGGATTGTGAATTAAACAAAGGCAGATACAGACAATATTTTGACAACTTTATATATTTTGAGTGACGATTATATAAATAATGAATATTTAAAAAAAAATCATTTGCACGTAAATAGCGCTAAGTATAAGTCGTATAATGGATCACAAAATTACAGATCAATTAATAAAGTCTGCGGACGCTATAAAGAATAAAATAAAACAAATGAAAGATGAGGAGTTTAATACCAACACTCATCTAAAGTATTTTTTTAAGCCTCTCGCAGACCCTCTCAATGTGATAATAGCTAACAAACAAACTGACCAAACTCAAAAGACTAATATAGATTCAAAAATATTTTCACAAGATCAATCTTATGATGCGTACAAACATGAATCTTCTGGTGAATCAAACTCTTTAGATAAATTTTATTCAGAAGACGAAGAAGGCGACACATCTGATTTAGAAAATTTTAATAATGTGTCGTTGAAAAAAGAAGATGTCTATGAAATTTATGATAATATAAATATACCATTTGGAGTACGTAGCGAGAATAATAAGCATATGATCGGAAATACAGAAGTAAATTTTTCTACCACTTATGAGAACTCTGATAAAGTATACAATATTTGCATAGCCAATAAACGGTATAAAATAACACCAGGTCTTAAAGAATTGTTACTGCGCAAAAAGCCTGATCTAACGGTGGTTAATTTAAAAGATAAACTCATGTACAAGGAAATACTCGTCACAACTAATGCTCATAAAAGAGATTTCGACTCTGCAGGTCAAATTAGAGGAGATAAAGGATTAAAATATTCTCAAGTAATCAAACCATTATTTTCGGAGTTTAGTAAACGCTTACAAGAATCTACAGACACTAAATCTGAGCAAAAGCAAGGTGCTGGTCTACCATACCTTAAAAAATATAAAACAAATACTGAACTTGTTTATTGGGATGATCCGAATGAATTAGTAGAGAGGCTTAAACTTTTGATTGCATCTAAAACTGCAGGTAATACTAATGTAGACAACGAAATCTTATCAATTATTGAAGAATTAAAAGAAGCTGACATAATAAAAGGATAAAAGGAGTCATCGTGTGAATTGTTATTTACTATACTTTTGTAATTCAGAAGTGACTGTTTAAGAATGAGCAAAGTAAAAAAAGATATTATTAACGAAATTCATAGAAGTGCGAGAATCAATTTTCCTCGTAGGCGTGTGATATTAAAAGACATTGATGATCTTTGGCAAGCCGACTTAATGGATATGCAAAGTATATCCAAATACAACACCAACTGCAAATATATTTTAGTGGTTATCGATGGATTCTCTAAGTATGCTTGGGCTATTCCACTTAAACGAAAAAATCAAGAATCTGTTTCGAAAGCTTTCAATACGATATTGAGTACTGAAAAACGCATCCCAAAAAACTTACAAACAGATCTAGGAACAGAATTTTACAATAAAAGTTTTCAAAATATTGTAAAAAATAATTCTATCAATCACTACAGCACTTATTCAACCAAAAAGGCCTCCATTGTAGAACGACTTATAAGGACGATAAAAAGTAACCTTTACAAGGTTTTTAGTATGAAAGGGAATTATAAATGGACTGACGGAACACTTGCTAAAGTAATTAATAGATATAATCAAACAGCACATACAACAACTGGTTTACCACCAGCTCAAGTCAATCATAGTAATAAAACTAAACTACTAAATACATATTTTAATCGAGAACAAAATAAAACAAAAAGTCGTAAATTCAGGACAGGTGATTTTGTTCGAATAAGTAAACACAAAGGTTGTTTCGAAAAAGGCTATACTCCTAATTGGTCAACAGAGATATTCAAGATTAGTAAAGTTCAAAATACAATTCCTGTTACATATTTGTTGCAAGACATTAAACAGCAACCTATTTTAGGAGCATTTTATGATCAAGAATTACAAATTACAATACACCCTGATATTTACCTTGTCGAAAAGGTTTTGAAACGAAAAGGCCGAAAAGTTTTCGTGAAATGGTTGGGGTTACCACCATCAGAAAATAGTTGGATTGATGATACAAATGTTTTATAAGAGCTTTATGAATATAATGTTATGATCGACGATATAGGTTCTATTCTGTTTGCATACATGAAGGGAGAAGGACTTGTGAACAACTTAATTAATAATTTACCATTGGAGCTCCATTTACCGGGATATAATTACTGTGGTCCAGGTACTAAATTACATGAAAGATTGGCTCGTGGTGATAAAGGTGTGAATAAATTAGATGAATGTTGTAAACATCACGATATCGCGTATAATAATTCCAAAAGTTTGAAAGATCGTCACAAAGCAGATATAATTTTACTTAGGATGGCAAAGAAGCGCGCTCAGTCTTCAGATGCAAGCACAGGAGAAAAATTTGCTGCTAATTTGGTTAACAACGTAATGCTATCGAAAGTGAGTTCTGGATATGGCCTGAAAAAAGACTTTAAAAATATAGTCTCCCATACAAGAAAATGCATTAAAAAATTAAAGCCAATGTGTAAGAAAAAAATGATAAAATTGGCATACGCTGCTGCTAGGGAGTTAACTCGTGATTCATCTGCGAAGCTCCCCCGCATCATACCTATTCCTAAAACGGGCGGTGTTTTACCTTTAATTCCAATATTTGCTGGCTTATCTGCTGCTGGAAGTATAGCAAGCGGAATTGCTGGAATTGTCAAAACTATCAACGAATTTAAGGTTGCAAAAAAGCGTTTGGAAGAGATGGAACGACATAATAAGAAAGTGGAAGGTGTATGTATTGGAAACGGATTGCGGTTAAACCGTTACAAAAATGGACTTCGATTATATCTAAATTTAAAGAAAAAAAACTAAATTGCAGGCTACCTAACCGTGCTCTTACTAATATAGATATCATTCATTTTACGGAAAAAATCCCATATTTTCGTGGAGTGTTTATGAGAGATACCTTGCCGAAATCGCCATTTTCCCGAGAGTGTGGAATTATTAATTTAGATATTTCGAAAAATGCCGGTACACATTGGGTAGCCTACGTAATTTTAAATCAATATGTTGAATATTTCGATAGTTACGGTAACTTAAAACCGCCAATAGAATTTATTCGTTATGTGGGTTCTAACGACATCCATTATAATTATAATAACTTTCAAAATAGTAACTTATTTAATTGTGGACATCTATGTATAAAATTTCTTAAAGAGTTTTGGAAAAAGCAGTCTTTTTAAATCATTACTTTAAAAAAAGATGTCTTCCTCGTAAGTCAACACTTTAACATTGTCGGTTACAAGAGACGAATGTCAATCAAATTATAGTAAAAAAATGATAGTGTATAATATAAAATCAAGCGGAAAAGTGAAAAACTTTACTCGTTCACGTATCGTCAGAAGACGCAGACATACACAAAGTATAAAAAAAATCACTAAAGAGAATAAATTATTTCTTCAAGCCTTGGGATTTAAATTATGAGTATTCTTGAGATAAACGATTCACCACAATTCGATAACTCTATAGTGAGTTACGAATATCATACTTATAATCCATACAGCAACAGTTTTAAAGAAAATGATGAAATACGAATACCCATAAATCAGCAAGATATGTACATATTACCTTCAGCCAGCTTCATTTACGTTGAAGGTCGAGCCACTGTGTCTTCTAAAGATGCTTCAGGAAAACTTACTCGAAAGAGTGTTAATTTCACTAATAATCCTGTATCATTTCTATTTCAAGACATTCGATATGAAATCAATGGTGTTGAGATAGATCGAATAAAAAATGCAGGAATTACTATAACTCTAAAATCATATGTGTCTATGAGTGAGGGGGAAAGCAAAGCTGCTGGTGTTTGGGGGTGGAATTTACATGGGCATAAAGATAATGATGGTATATTTAGCTTTCTTATACCCCTGAATAAAGTTTTGGGATTTGCGGAAGATTACGATAAAATTATCATTAACTGTAAACATGAACTTATACTTAACAGAAGTAGTTCCAAGCTTAATAGTGTTGCCCTTGATAATAACGACTCGATTGAAATAAATATAGAGAGATTGCAATGGCGAGTGCCTCATATAAAAGTTTCAGATCGAGAAAGATTAACTTTACTGAAACATTTAGAAAAAGATCGTTCTATTCAAATAGCTTTTAGAAATTGGGACTTGTACGAATACCCTTTATTACCCAAAACTACAAAACATTCATGGGTTGTTAAGACTGCTTCACAACTCGAGAAACCGAGGTATGTGATCTTTGGGTTACAAACAAATAGAAAAAACACGAAATCAAGAGACAGTTCAATATTTGACCATGGTAAATTGACTAATGTTACTCTTTTTTTGAATTCTCACTATTATCCATACGAATCCGTTAATTCAAGATTTTCTGAAGATAAGTATTGTATATTATATGAAATGTATACAAAATTTCGTCAGTGAATGAGTATCGCGTATTGCCAAGGACGCTTTTGAAGTTTCCTACTCAGGTAAACAGGCTAAAAGATGGTAAATTGAAGAGGTCAGGTACTCACGGGATGCTGGGAGCCAGGAGATCACCACACTGTATCACTAGCAGTCGTATTTCGCGATATTTTGGTGTTTTTTCAACGCACGCGTTGTCGCCGGCCGGCAATCTTCGTTTCGTTTTTCGAACTCCTATTTTCTCTCCACGCCGGCAGATGGCGGGAGCGATGCGTTGTCCTTCTCGCACTCACAGTGATAGGCGAGTGCGAGTGGCGGTGAATTTAAACAGGGAGGAAAAGGAAAGGATTGGGAATAGCATCCCGAAGCCTGTTCATATCCCCCCACTTGAAATCAACCAGGGATTTCACAAGATAAGATAGATGAAGTTCGAGACTTAAGGCCTATGCGGATTCATTTGTCATCAAGCTGATAAGATTAAAATAAGTTTAAATGTAATATACAATTTTGATATATAATAGATACTTGAAAATGTTTAAGTGTTATAAGTGCGTTAAATTATAAGTATGGAAATATAAGTAGATAGATTAATTAGTTTGTTCAATTGGAAGAGGACAAATTTTGACAGCAGGTCTTACAAGTAAGCCTTTAGATGTTTTGACTGTCACAACCCGAGTAATGTCATCCTTACCCGGATGCAGCTGTACAACGCGACCCAACCTCCATTCGTTAGCAGGTAAGTTGGGTTCATAAATGGTTACAAGATCGTTCAGTTTTGGCTGACGGTTGCCGTGTTTTAACCATTTCATTCGCTGTTGTAAGGTATGCAAATAGTCCCTTTGCCAAGTGCGCCAAAAGCTCTGTGATAGGCGCTGTAATAGCTGCCAACGAGTACGTAATGTCTCGTTTTCGGCATACATCGGTTCAGGCAGCGATACTAAAGGTCGACCGATGAGGAAGTGACCAGCTGTAAGAGCGTCAACCTCGCCGGGATCGGAAGATAGTTCTACTAAGGGTCTAGAGTTTAACATGGCTTCCACCTTCGTTAAGATAGTATAAAATTCTTCAAAGGTAAGAATCTGGGATCCGATAATACGTTTGAGATGGTATTTTGTCGATTTTATACCGCTCTCGAAAATGCCTCCGAAGTGAGGACCGGAAGGAGGATTGAGCTTCCACGTGATTTCACGAGAAGCGAGGTGACTGGAAATACTATCGCTTTCGCGGTTGAGCATTTCGCTAACTTCCGACAAGTAACGCCTGGCACCCACGAAGTTAGTACCACCATCTGTGACTATGGAGTGACAAAGTCCTCTCCGCGATACAAAACGATCCAAGGCCGCTATGAATGCTTCAGATGTGAGCTCAGTAACCAGCTCGAGATGAACAGCCTTGGTCGCGTGGCAGACTATGAGGCAAAGATATGCTTTGTAAGTTTTAGCGTTACGACGTCTACTTTCTTTTATCATAAAAGGACCTCCGAAGTCGATCCCGATTGTTTTAAAACAATGACCCGGTTGTAATCGAGAAGATGGAAGGTCACCTTGTAAAGGTTGAAGTGGAATAGGTTTGATTTTAAAACAGGTCACGCATTTAGATAACCGCGATCTGATAAGATTTCTAATGCCGAGTATCCAAAATCGACGCATAATTAAAGATTGGAGTAGGCGAGGCCCACAATGAAGATAAGTTGTATGATAGTGGTCAATAAGAAGAGTACTCAATTGAGAAATCTTAGGTAAGAGGTATGGATGTTTGACGCGACCTGGTAATGACGCGTGCTTGAGACGTCCCCCCACTCGCAAGATTCCGCGAGTGTCAAGAAAAGGAGAGAGTTTAGATAAATGTTTGGGTAAAGGTTTCTTGGATGCTATTAAAGATATGACATCATTAAAACTTTGATGTTGAACATGTTTTGTTAAATGATCTAAAGATTGGATTAATTCAGTGGCTGTCAGATAAGATAATAAGTTACGGTCAGAACGTTTAGTTTTCGCGTTGTTGATGAAACGGTAGATCCATGCAACTACTCTTTCCACTCGGGAAAGAGAGGAGTGGCGTTCCAGGATGGAATCAAGCAAGTCAGCGTCACGTGTCACACCCGTATGACCCGCGCGTGATGCGGGCTTAAGTTCTGGCACGTTATCGGACACTTCAACTGCTGAAACAGGCCAGTTGAATGGTTCGTTGGACAGCCACTGAGGACCAGACCACCAGATTTGAGAAGGTATAATCCTACGAGGGATTTCTATTAATTTTAAATTATGAAGATCCGCTATAAAACCTTGCCATTCTAGAGCTATGTCTCTGGGCACAGGTTCGTCCCATGAAAGATTAAGACGCCACAAATCTTGAAGGAGCAATTTGGCTTTTAAAATAAAAGGTGTGAGCCACCCAAGAGGATCGTAAATACGCGCGATGCTAGATAAGATGGAACGCTTGGTACATTTATTGTCCTCGATTGGGGACTGTGAGTAACTGAAATTGTCACTCACAGGATCATATTGGACTCCTAAGATTTTTAACGTTGATTTATCACTTTCTTCAGAGAAAAGTTTAGGTGATTGACAATGATCTAGAGGCAAAGTTTTAAGAAAGGATTGTGAATTGCTACTCCATTTTCGGAGCTCAAGTTGAGCACAACCTAATAAATTGATAAGTTGATCTTTTAGTTCTATGGCTTCGCGTACAGATGGCGCGCCGGTCGTAATATCATCGACATATGTCTCGTGAAGAAGAGCTTCAGCTGCACGGGGATACGCGGCGCCATGATCGGCTGCTAATTGATGGAGGGTGCGGATGGCCAGATAAGGTGAACTTCTAACTCCGTAGGTGACAGTCGCAAGTTCGTACTCTTTAACTGGATCACTAGGAGATTCTCGCCATAGTATGTGTTGAAAGTTCCGATCCTCCGGTCTAAGCAAGATTCCTCTATACATCTTTGAGATGTCACAAGTTAAAACTACTGTGTGTAATCTGAAACCGGTTATGATGTCTACAATATCCACTTGAAGCTTAGGGCCAGTGAATACAATATCATTTAAAGATAGACCGTTAGTAGTTCTAGAACTAGCATCGAAAACTACTCTCAATTTAGTGGTCGTGCTCTCTGGGCGAACGACGCAACTATGAGGGATAAGATAACGATTGAGAGTAGGTACCTCAGGGTTAGGTACGGGATACATATGATTTAGATTCTCGTACTCGCGCATAAAATTAACATAATCGGATTTAAGTTCAGTCTGACGATTAAGTTTCTTTTCAAGATGAGTTAAACGCGACAAGGTACTATTGTAAGATTCACCCAAAGAACGATCGCCATCCTTTAAGAGGATAGGTACGACGTATCGTCCGTTAGGTTCGCGATAGGTTAAATCAGTGTACATGCGTTCACAGGTATTATTCTCGGGTACGGTGATAACAGCGCGCGGTGGTTCCTCCACTTCCCAAAATTTTTGAATTTGCTCATCTAATTTAAATGTGGTGGCCACTAAAGAGCACGCGGTGTTTAAAGGTGCAGAATTGGAGTTTACTGCCCCTGACAGAATCCACCCGAAAACGCTATGCAGAGCGGTAGGTAAACCGGACCCCAGATTGATTCGTTGACCGTCATAGATTTCGTGGAATAGCTCCGCCCCAATTAATAAATCGATTTTGGCGGGAACATCATAGTCGCGATCGGCTAACACTAGATGTTTGCAACGTTCTCGAACGACTGATGGTACTTTAACGCTAGGTATTAGAGCAGTATTGTTATCTAATACGACTGGCTTGATATTAAAGTGTGGAGCATCACCATGTACAGGTCGTATAGTACATTCCGTCACCCCCTTTACTTGTGTGACTGAGTTTTGTCCTAGTCCGGCTATGCTAAGATTACAGCGGCGGAGTTTTAACCCGAGTGTTCGCGCGCACGCAGCGGTGATAAAA
Organism: Antitype chi; assembly: GCA_947359405.1. NCBI lineage: Eukaryota > Metazoa > Arthropoda > Insecta > Lepidoptera > Noctuidae > Antitype > Antitype chi. The sequence continues at coordinate 2,624,793 of OX375837.1, forward strand.
CAATCCTGCGCCCCACTGTCCACGAGTGCACGCACGGTACATTGAGTGCCGGCGGCGGTGTTGAACACGCGCGCCTGACATGTCCCTAGTAAAACCATATCGCGGTTGGGAACGGCGGCGTGAGAATGAGCTGTAACGTTCGCTCCAGTAGTTGCGCCGGCGCTGGATGGCGCTGGGTCAATATGCAATAAGGTATGATGACGTAATCCACACACCGTACAAGACATTTTAGATATGCATTTTTCTATGACGTGATTTGTACGTAAACAATTTGTACACATATTGTTTTTACCTTGTACTAACGCGAGTCTAGCACGAGAATCTAAGGATTGAAAGGTAGGGCACCGATAAATCAAGTGCGCATCACTGCAATGAGCACAAGTCACATTTGCAGGTGAGATAGATTTTGCGAGATAAGATGAGCGTTTGGATCCGCTGCTATTTTGCCTACTAGTAGCGGGCGAAGGTTTTTTCCCTTCAAGGTTACGAGAGTTAGGATTGTTATTGAGATGAGATTTAGAAGATAAATGACTAGTTTCTAAGATTTTAACATAATCTTGAAGAAACTTTAACAATTCACAAAAAGTAGGTAATTGTGAAATGTTTCTCTGAGATTCGAAACGATTACGCGAGTCCGAGTCCAAGGCGCGCGAAGTTAAACAAAATAAGATAAAATCACCCAAATTTTCAATTTTTAAAGCTTGGAGTGCATGGTATGCCTCATAAATTACGTTTGTTAAAGTTTGTAGATCTTGGAAGTTACCCGATTTTAAAACTGGCTGGTTAAAGAATTTGTCTAGATATGTTAAAGCTATAATACGCTTGTTTTGATAACGCTCGATCAAACTATTAAAAACTACTTCGTAATTATCGGCGGTCATCGGAACTCCTTTGATAATGGACAAAGCCGGGCCTTGTAAACAAGACGCTAAATAATGAAATTTTTCTATTTGCGAAATCGAATTATTATCGTGAATTAAAGTTTTGTAAATATCATAAAATGTTTGCCAGTTTTCTATGTTACTATCGAATTTAGGTAACTCAAGTTTCGGTAGCCGCGCGTTACGTCCCGTTTGCATGGAGTCGGACGCCTCCGCACACGCGGGCGGCGCCGTCGCCTGTGACGTCCCGTCGACGTTTCCGCTCTTATCAGCGATCTGCAAGTCAGCCGCTGCACTGATTACGGCATAGTACAAATCATCAAACGAACTCAAAGACTTTTGACACACTTGTGCATCAGGTTTCATGGCTAACTCCACAGTTTGTATTTTACTACATAACGCAACAAATTCTTCGCGAATTGAATGTATTCGAGTATATCTCGCCTTGAACGACGATACCTTTGAACGATCTTGAATCATAGATTTTGATAAGTCGTAAAGGATTTGGATATCACGATAAACATATTCGCGTTGAGATTGAAGAAGTTTAAGTTTACCCTCCTCCATTATGTTTCGTATGTAAAATAATGATTATGAAAATACGAACCTAAGTTGAGATTTATTAGGTTAGGTTAAATTGTAATAATGTTTGTTAGTGTATAAATATCGTGAATAGTTATAGATAATAAGATTACCAGCAATTAGTCACGTAAATTACGTGAATTATTGTGATATAACCCGACTAAAATTAAGACGACCTCTGAATCCGCATAGTCGCATACTGCGAGTGTGACAACACAATTTTGTAGGATAATACTTTTTAAAATGCGAAAATCTAGCAATTCTCAGAGTTTTTTATTGAAATTGAACCTGAGAATGCCTGAAAAAACTGTAATCTACAGGTATTCGCGCTCGAAATGGACCACAAATATGAATGAGTATCGCGTATTGCCAAGGACGCTTTTGAAGTTTCCTACTCAGGTAAACAGGCTAAAAGATGGTAAATTGAAGAGGTCAGGTACTCACGGGATGCTGGGAGCCAGGAGATCACCACACTGTATCACTAGCAGTCGTATTTCGCGATATTTTGGTGTTTTTTCAACGCACGCGTTGTCGCCGGCCGGCAATCTTCGTTTCGTTTTTCGAACTCCTATTTTCTCTCCACGCCGGCAGATGGCGGGAGCGATGCGTTGTCCTTCTCGCACTCACAGTGATAGGCGAGTGCGAGTGGCGGTGAATTTAAACAGGGAGGAAAAGGAAAGGATTGGGAATAGCATCCCGAAGCCTGTTCAGTCAGTCTTATTATAACACTCGATGTGAACCGATGCTTGATCTGCTTGAATTTAAAGAAAAGGCTCCTTTATTTGTAATTGATTGCTCAAGACAGAACGAGGCTTTGAAGACTGGAGCTATAGATGTGAGACTAGAAATAGAAAGTTCTGAAGATATTCCAGAAAATACATCTGCTTATTGTCTAATTATCAACGATCGCTTGATTGAATATAAGCCTCTGAGTAGTATTGTAAAGAAATTATCATGAACGCTATAGTCGATGTGCAAGGGTTTAAGATGGAAAATAACGAGTTTATTGTCAAAGAAATAGCAATCGCATGCAACAATCGAATTGTTGTGTTGTTGATCAAACCACCATACCCATTTTACAATCTTACAAAAAAAGAAAGATTACAAGTAAGCTGGATAGAGAGAAACAGAAACATTTTCTGGAAAGAGGGTTATATACCGTACTTAAACTTACACCAATACATTGTACCTTATTTGAAAGATAAAAACATTTATGTAAAGGGATGTGAAAAAGTTTTGTGGTTAAGAAACATAGTAAAACATGACAAGATATATAATTTAGAAAATAAAAACTGTCCTAGTTTAACCTTTTGACCGCCACCGTCGGGTATAGCCGACAAATGAAAACGTGCCCAACACGCCACCGTCGGCAAATGCCGACAAGAAAACAATATTTTAGGGTCAAATTAAATAACAGAATAATGTTACGAGTAATATTTTATTTAAAAAATTGGCGACGAAAAGCAATGATAAATTGGTTATCGATAAAATTTTGGAATCCGTATTCTTTTTTGTAGGAAATACATACAAAAAAGAATAGCGCCGAATTTGCGGCTTGGCGTGAGAGGGACGCCGATGCGTTTACGCTCTGGCGGTCAAAAGGTTAAAAAAAATATTTGATGATTATGGAACGTCTAGTAATATATTAAGCTGTGTGTTTCATTCTAATGTATGTGCTTTAAAAAATGTTACATGTTTAAAGCAATGGATTGAGAATAAAGGTATTTTTAACTAGATTGAGGCTTTTTTTTACTATTCACCAAGACACAACCTCTATTATTATAATGAGGAATTAACTCACTGGTAAAGTGAGTAAAGCTCATAAAGTAGTTCAATATTTTAAAACACCTTTGACGACACGTTCGGCGAATTGGCTAAGAGGTCATTTTGTTATATCACAAAGTAGGTTAAACAGATGCTCCTACTTATAAATGTGTCAAGTGTCGTGGGTTTGATTCCCGCATGTAACAAATAAGTATCAGTTACATTATTAATTTAAATACTCTAGACCAGATTACATTCTAAATAGACGGTGAGCAGCCAGTTACTGATCTAAGTATAATTGGGGCGATCTGGATCACGATCTGAGCGAAGCGAAGTGATCCAGATGCCCCAATTCTACACTACTCACGACTGCCGCCCGCGCCCGCGCAGGACACCTCTGAGCCTTTATCTCAAAATGGGCATATTCCTTGGCAAATGTTGATTAATTTACAATTGTGCTCTAGCGATTCTGTGGTACCTCTAATTATCTATTTTTCAGTGTATTTTTTTTTCCAAATAACGAAGCCGTTTAGTAAGATTATAGAATAGAAGCCAAAATATTGCGTGTTGGAAAATATTTTTTTACAGCAAAAGTATTAACCATACAAAAAAAGTACTTCGGGCAAAATGATCTATATGAATCTATAGCAAAATCACATATTTTTCAAATCTTCAAGACAAGCCGTTAATGAGCAGTACGGTTCATAAAGTGACCGTGTTACGCTACCAAACGGGACGTAGGCCCTTAACGGTTCGCTGGATCTTCAACAAACTGCAAGAGAGTTGAAAATTCAACCATGTGTTTTATCGAGGCGCTGAGATCCTCATCATCATCATCATTTCAGCCGAAAGACGTCCACTGCTGGACATAGGCCTCCCCCAAAAGGCGGGGTTTTGCCATAATCGCCACGCTTGGCAGACGGGTCGGCGATCGCAGTATGGTGGTAAAATGCATAGAGAACGCTGCTGCCCATTCTCTAGTAAGTCCCTTAGTCGCCATCTACGACACCCACGGGAAGAAATGGGATGGTGCTATTCTTTTACGTCCGGCACCGCACGGAACACGGCGCTGAGATGCACTTATAATACCTACATTATATTCTCAATGCTCGGTTCAACAACGCCAGTTGAAAATATAGTTTGAGATAAAATCTTGTTGCGACATATTTACGTCTGTACGAACGTGATTTTAAGCGGATATCACATCTCCGCCGCGAAACCATACTAAGCGAACTAGATAAGGAACTAGCAATAGTTTCGCAACGACTTATCCGTTGCACGACAAGCGAAACAAGCGAAACTGCCTGTTCTAATCTAACGTACAGATTTGATCTTTCCCGCGTGATTCCGCCGATCTGCTCGGAAGCCAGCACCCTAATTGCGTAACAGAGAGGGACTGGTACATTGCCCACCACGCGGGCCCAGTACGGCACCCTAATTACGTAACACGCGATTAATCATAATCGGTTTCATTTTGACAGTTCAACAATATTCTAGCATTATTGACGTTGTTGAGCAGACACATTTTTCGAACATATGAAGCAATGGTTTAGCAATCTGTTTTAAAATGAAACAGATTATGATTAATCGTAAGTTACGCAATTAGGGTGCAGGTTGGTAGATGTCACGTCTTCGATTTTTTTACAATAGTGTCAGAATGGTCTATCATTGATTTCATTATTGTTGATTTTGACAATTTTGGTAATCTACTAATATAATGGCGTCATTATGACTTTCCAATGGTCAGCCACTGACACTCCATTGAAAGAAATGGCATTTATTGGTAATCTCGTACATAATGACAAATGAATGACTAGGCGGTGATCTGTTAAAATTTTGACAGTTCCTTTGATCAGTGACCTACCATTAGAACATCATTGTGCAGTCATTGCTTTTAATTCGTGACGATTATACGATACTCAAACGATAATGCCATTATAACACAATTCTATTACGACACCATTGACCGACCAATGATCGACCATTATGAATTTAGCAGATTACGAACTTTTTGCAAAATGACAATGGGATCGTGTTGGAATGACGAATTTATAAAAATAGCAGACTTAGGCCTCAGTGGTGATGAAATTAAATATACACAAAGTAAAGTTCCTGCTTAGATTCAAAATCAATTTACAACTCGAAGTCGGAGCTGATACCACTGGCCCACCACTGCTGCAGGGGGATCGTTATAGTCTGGTTATGGTATGCTATGTTGCTACTCAAGGGTGGTAAGTGTAGGCAGTATATGCGCCCTCACGGCCCTAGTCGCCGCAGGAGACGCTCTGGGCATCGGGAATCCCAGGCTGATTCCCGCCACAGCAGACGCGGGCTTGTGGCGTAGCTCGCTGTCCGGTGAGGACCAAGCCCGGGTCGACGGCGCGTTGTGTTCCACGCGCGCCTTAAAGAGATATCAGCATCAACTGGTGGGGTCCGTAAGGGCCGATGCCTACCAGAGGTGCGGGTTGTTCGAAAGAGATACTGTAGCCCCTGGCACACAAGCAACTGAAGGAACACGGGTGGGTTTTAGTCAGTAAAAGTCTGACACGCCCTCCTGCTCCACCCAGAGCGGGAGAAGTTATTTGATGATTTCCCACCCACAAAAAAAGGCTGGTAAGTGTTACTAACCCTCGTCGATTGCGGAAGACACCATACTTGAGGTGTGGTGCCGTCGAGTCGGGCCTGTCAGGAAACTGCTGGCTCCACGCTCGAGAGGACTGCAATGCTCTTCTAGATCTGTAGAAGGGACTGAACGAGATCTTATGAGTACTTTGACTGCGGCTTCTAACCAGACTGATCAAGCCCAAAAGGAGGGGTATATTTTATATTTCTTTGTTTTGTAATATTAATTATTTTGCATATTTTGTATTTAATTATGTTATTACTAGCTTCTGCCTCCGGTTCCGCCCGCGTCAATGTTGTTTTTTTTTTCATACATACATCCACCCCCTATTACACCCCTTTACGGGAGTAGTTTCCTAAAATCCTTCGACACTGACGTCTCCGACTCATAATCTACCTTTGTGCCAAATTTTATCTTCGTAGATCCAGTATTTTATCGGTACGTACAGATGATCACCCATCCACGTGTTAAGGCTCGCCTGTTGACCATGTATTAGCAGCATGTGCTACATAAATAAATTGCCTACACCTTTCAATAAGGCGCAATGATCGTGGCTGTCAAGACGCTTATAGATAAAAGTGGTAGCAACACTCTGACTACCGAAGTTAAGACGACTGTGGTCGGACGCTCTCTTTCTGAATACATACATTAGAGAGAGAAAAAACATATCACAATCTCGTTCTTATGAGTGTATTTAGAAACAGAGCGTTTGGTATACAAAGATGCTCACCCATCCACGTGTTTAGGGTCGCTTGCTGACCGTCTATTAGCAACGAGTTCTACATAAATACATTGCACACAGCTTTCAGTGAGGCGCAATGATCGTGGCGGTCGACGGTCAAGAAGCTAATTAGATAAAAGAGAAGGCAACTCTCTAAGTAAATACCGAAGTGAAGACGACTGTGGACGGACGCAGTGGCGTAACTACAGGGTGGCAAGTCGGTAAAATGCCACGGGCCCCCAGCCGGAAGGGGCCCCCGGTCAGAGGAAAATCCCAACTCCCAACATTTATTATTAAACTTTCAAGTAAAAGTGTATAGATAAGTCTTTTAAAATAAAAATTCTTCTTATTGTTCGTTCTGCTTCTTTATATTGGAGGGGGGGGGGGGGGGGCATCCGATGAATTTGCCACGGGCCTCGAACGGTATAGTTACGCCACTGGACGGACGCTCTCTTTCTGAATACATACATAAGAGAGAGAAAACACATTCACTGTCTCGTTCTGATCTGGCCCTTTTGCGCGGGACCCGGAGCATTTCTTGATACTTACGTGGTTAATCCGGCACTGCTAATCCTGCCAGCTTAATTGCGTTACACAGTTCTAAGTACCTACAGTCCGAAAACCCATAGCACTTTGCCCAGGATCTACAGGACCTCATGCTCTGCATTAGCGCTTGCGACCTAGTGGTCAATAGTGGTACTGCCCCAATGAGGCAGTTCGGCCTATCCGTTCGATCAATACAGGCGAGATGCTATGGTATTCACTAACCTAGAGGCCCGGCCGATGTTGTTCTTCATCAATACTGGTAAAACATCGGGATTCCAAGACTGAGAGTAGGGAGCAGGGTATGTTATCTGTCTGAGATTGATAAACAGGAAATTAGTATAAAAACATTGATATATAAAAACCCAAGCTGCACAGTCTCGAACAAACTTTTGTAACACTAAAAATTGTCCCCAATAGGGTATTTTCCAATTTAATAAGGACTATTTTAATTTGGAGATTGGGACGATATAATTAACAGAAAAATAAAAATAAATTTATTTATTCCAGTTTCTCAATCAACAACGATTAAAATAAAATTGATTTTTCGTTGTTTTGAATTTAAGTACCGTTGATTGAATTTACCGTTGGTTGTTTTTTCTTTGATTGATTGATTGATTATATTTTAAAAACTAGATGAGGCCTCTGAGTACTCGAGAAGAAAGGTCGACACAAACTCAGAGGTCATAGTCTACAAAGTTACAAAGTTTAAATGAAATCTGAACGTTTGAAGTGAGCCAAAATCAAGTCCAAAGGTGACGGTTCCTTCTGCGAAGCAGTAATGCTCGCGAAGAGGGAGGGACCAAGCCCGGGTCTACAGCGCGTTGTGTTCCACGCGCGCCTCACAGAGATGTCAGCACGAACTAGTGGGGTCCGCGAGGGCCGATGCCTGCCAGGGCTGCGGGTTGTTCGAAAGAGATACCACGGCCCCTGGCACACAGGCAACTGAGGGAACACGGGTGGGTTTTAGTTAGTAAAAGTCTGACACGCCCTCCCGCTCCACCCAGAGCGGGAGAAGTTATTTGATGATTTCCCACCCAAAGAAAAAAAAAAGTATACAAGTTATGTCCATAATATATAATCTTAGCTGTAATTCAGTATCTATGCTTGTAGTAGTTAAATAAATAGTGCGTGATTTAATAAAGTGAAAGTGTAATTAACAAAGGTGTTTTCATTACGAAACCCCTACACACCCCACGCTTTTTAATAGAATTAAATTATTTTCTACTTTTTTAGTTTGGTTTTTAAAAGGGGACGGGGCCTACGAGGAATTTTAAAAATAGGTATTTGAAGAAACTATTGCCGTCGCGCTGTCAGTTAGTCTGCCCCCTTAGTATGTGATAGGGACAGCTGCAGCTCAGACCGAAATTATCACAAAAATTTTGACGAGATCGATGTTTCGTATTCCTCTTTTTTCTCCTCGAAAACTGAGCCTATTAAATTTTTTTTTACATTAACATTTTAAGAAAGAGTATGTTTAGGTTCCTCTCATTTTGTTTTTATGTTAAAATCTTTTCTAATTTGTCTGGTAGTCCTCTAATCACGCCGGTAAAAATAGGGCATTTTTTGTAATTTTTAGAGGGTCATCTTTTCTTTACTAATTAGTTGCTGAAAAAAAGACAATGATAGGGACATGCTTGATTTTATGAAAAAAAAAAAATCTCTAGAAGCATTATTCACGAAGAAAAAAGGGGAATACATTTGTATGGAGAATCGCACGCCCTGTTCCCTGTTAAAGCGTGTTTTTTAGTTTTTAAAACTATTATTTTTTCTCCCACACTTCTCTATTAGTCGTCATCTCCGTATTCAAACCCTTTCTAACCATATCATCATTCACACAGTCCATCCATCGTTTCTTTGGTCTTTACTCTCTTAGCCATCGACATCTATACTCAAAACTTACAACTTACCTATAGGTACAATTATTAATACGACCATAATTTAATAAGACCGTTCATATTTCTGATAAGCAAAGCCAAGATTATCTTTCTTTGGACAGAAACTCCTACATAACAACGTCGCGTTTGTGGTTTTTGCAACCACCTATGGAAGCCTAGATCAAGAAGAAGACTTTTAACTATGTAATTGCATTTAAAATGTCCCTAAGCACAGAAATCATTTAATTTAAAGTCAAATGACAATGACTACGTATAAAAAAATCGAATAGTATATAATTTACTCACAAAGTTTTCTTCTTCGGACGTTTCTTTTCTGTTTTTTCCATTTTTGTCCGTATTTTAATTGTTTTGTATTAATTTCATCTCAGAATTTAACCCCCATTTACCAAAATAATTTATTTCGTCATTCAAGACCGACAAGATGTCGCGGAAGTTTGAAAGTCACATTGTCTTGCAAATATGTTTTTTTTAAATTTACCGCGCTTTGACACTTCTGTGTTTCGTTTTGAAATCATTAGTTTTCTAATATAATTTCAATTGGTCATGCTGAAGAAAACAAATTGAACCATTTTATTTTTATTCTTCCTTCTTGCATTCGTTTTTATCTACAGTTTCGAGTAAAACTAAATTAACACTAAACGCGATCGTGTTAAATGTTACAGTATTTCTGAACGTTGAATAAATAAAGACAGCTATACACGGTTTTCCTGGAAATGCCACTGAAAGTTGCCACATTATAAAACTTACCCATATTAATGACATGACACGACCGACCAGTCTCACTTGTTAAGCGGATGATTTGTAAATAAGCATGAAATTATATTGATTAACTGTCATCAGATATTTGACTGCTAGTTGATTCTTTGATTTTGATACTTGTCCAACCAAATTGTAGAGAGAAATTGAATTAATCATAACCCCATTAAATATCGAGCTAATTAAAAAAAATAAAGTGATACCATGTTTTTTTTTTACTTTCTTATATACTTAATATATTTTTACTAAATTCATACAAAAACATTTATAAAATTGTGGCCCATCGGCATTAGAGCAGGGTCCAAGATTCCGGTGGTCAGGGCTCTAGAGAAAGGAACCTCCTGACTATGCGTGCCGTGTCTAGGAGTACTGCTTTTTGAAGCAATCCCTTGATCCAGCCGCGCAATGAGAGCCTCCTGAGTCAAATAGGTTGTGAACTCATTCTTAAATATATTGTACCGTGTTTCTGCTAAATACATAATTTTGACTTTATATCCGACTCCTGAATACTTCAAAATTACAATTTAGCTCTAGTTATTAAACAGCTACTGCCTGTTTAATTTTAGCCACCAGCTAACTCTAATGTATTGCGATAATTAAGCTTGATACGTAATTTTAATTGAGTATCCTATTGCATTTAAAAAACCAAAATAATCACAAGTGACGTCTTCAAATGAATATATCTACAAATAATATAGGAGTTTTAAATACTAATCATGGTATCACTAGAACTGTCAACCAACCCTGCGCGGGTGGTGGGGCAGTATGTTTTTGCATGAGTTTCCTTGAAGTTCATTTTTTTGTCATCAGTTTTTTGTCTCGTTCTGTTGTCGGTGTTCAATTTTACTTATAAATAATGTTATACAACCACTAATGCTTGATGTGACCACAAAAGCAGCACAAAGTGATTTTTTCACGAGATATTTTAATACGGAATACGTAAGTAAATACGTGTACCTAAAATTAAAATTGTATGGAAGTGTGCGCCGCGTTGTGTATTCGTATTCGTGTTGAGTGTGTGTGTCAAAATTTCTTGGAATTAGCTCAGGGCGTTCAATACAGGTAAACTGTCGGGTCAACTCACCCCTGGAATTGCATAGTTATGAAAAAGTTGTTAGTGCCACTGGCATTTTGGAAAGGTGTCCTTTGCCTAGTTTTTGCTAAACCGTTTTAAAAGTGCAAGTTGTCAATTTGCGCAGTTAAAGTGGGGAAAAAGTTTTCAAACTAGCATTGTGTGATAAAATGTGCTTGTAGAAGGTGATTTTTGAGTAAGTGTGGATTTATTCTGTTTTTTTTTCAAGTGTTATAGTTATTCAGGGCATTAAGTACAATATGCTGACAGTGTAATTTATTTTTATATTTAATACTGAACAATATGTTTTGCTAAAACATTTCTTCTAAATTCTTGATAAATCCTTACCTCTTAGTTAAGGTCTTCAAAACTCAACTTTTAGTCATATATTAAATGAAATGTGAAACTGACAGATTTAATTTATCCTGCAACTAGTTTTTCCAGCAGTAAACAAGGCCAGTTCAACTTGGTTTGCCTGGAAAACAGTATTAGGTACCCAGTCTTTATGTTTAACAATCAAGCTGTGTCTAGTAATAAAAATCATTTCCTATTTGACCGTTCTTCAAACAGAACAGATAGCTGTGATGCTGGGGAGTTTGTTGTGCTACTTCTTCCCAGCTAAAGCACTAGGAATTGGGGAAGGGTGGGTGTTCAGGGGGACTGTCTTATGTAATTTTGATGTTTAAAAGCGCTGATTCTCAGCCTAGTTTGAATAAAAGACTTGATTTTTCTCTGGCCTGTGTCTAGGAGGATCTTCTCTTGCAGGGAGTTTATAACATAAGGGGAACCTAGTTGCGGGCTTGAACTCACTGGTGGGCCTGGCTAAAAATCACTCTGCCTCTCCAGGCTTCGTGTCCAACAGAGATAGTATCAGTGATGAGCAGTTAGACGCTAGTCTACATGCACAAAGTTATTGAGTGAGATGCAGGATCATTTATAGTAAAACATTCGCAAAAAAATTAAGAAAAGTCCTTTGGAAGATCGGGTTTTATGAAAAAGTCAATGCATAAAATAAAGTTTATTGAACTTTTCGATAATTGATCTTTGTCGGTACCGACTTGGTTTTGGAGATTTTACACTCCTTTTATTACTTAAACACGCCCAAAGTTAAGTAAAATGATCAAGAAAAACGAATCTTTGTTGGCTTCTAACTTTTTAATGACGAGACAAAACGATATCATATTTTACTTTGGATGTGCCATGTCAGACAGTGGAGTAAAACACTCACGGACAACGTCTGTCGGGGCAGCTAGTCTATTATATAAAAATGAATCCCTATTTCCCTTGGTCACGGCATCACACGTGAACGGCTGGACCAATTTGGCTAATTCTTTTTTTGTTGTGATTGTTATTGTCAGGAGAAGGTTCTTATGAAAGCAAAAATGAAGAAAGTTGTTCAAAATTCATTATTCATAGTTAAGACAGGACAACGTCTGTCGGGTCAGCTAGTTATTAATATTTTAGTGATACATATTTATTTTAGAAGTCTGGATATATGCATGTATCATTGTTTGTTTATATGTATGTATTCTCATATCATTTGTTTAATTTTATTTATTGAATTGTTTTTTATTACATGCATTTGATTTTCTATTTTACTCTTACACACGCTGTCTACATCTCTTTATATTCTCTCCTATTGCAGGTATGCTGGAAGAGATTTCTTTAGAATTAAGCATAACCTCTGTACCTATTGTTCTCTTCTGTTCTTTTTGTCTGTTTATATATCTGCGTGCATAACTGGTTAAATAAACAAATGTAGAAATTTTATATACAACAAAAGTTTTTATTCAGTGCGCAAACTTTAACCATGAATTTATTCAACATACCATTCTAGGCCTCCCAGTGAAGAAATTTTTCGTCGGTTTCACAAAAAAAAGGTCAGCTGTTTCATAGAAAAGTGCAATACCTACACGTTCAAAATGTATGATGGAACAGCTGTTTTTATTTTTTATAACCTACGAATTTTTTTTTGCTGGAATGATATGCTGAATTTATGGTTACAGTTATTATTTATTTATTTCCAAAACACTTCAAGTATTACATACGTGATTTAAGCCACACAGCGAACCTATCAGGGTTTATCTGTTGATGGCGAGCCACTCATTTCAATAAAAACAAAAAAAAAAATCATTAACAATTGTACACAAGAGTTGCGCACTGGATAAAAACATTTCTTGCATAGTGACACAATGGGTGACCTTATTGCTAAAGGGGATCTTTTAACACCATATCTCATTATTTTCTTATCTACCAACCCACACTCAGTGGTTACATAGTTAATTACAGCCCACTCACTCTTATGAATAGAGGCCTGTGTTGCAGCAGTAGAAACATTATTGACTGATTATGCCATGATTATGGTTGATCTTTGTCATGGCCGCGAAGAAGGAGGCGGGGCACGTGAGGGAGAGGCAGTATATGCGCCCTCACGGTCTTAGTCGCCGCGGGAGACGCCCTCGGCTTCGGGAATCCCAGGCTGATTTTCCGGCCACCGTAGGCGCGGGCTTGCGGTCGGCGAGTAATGGGTAGCTCGCTGTCCGGTAAGGACCAAGCCCGGGTGACGGCACGTTGTTCCCACGCGCGCCTCAAAGAGATGTTAGCACCAACTGGTGGGGTCCGCAAGGACCGATGCCTGCCAGGGGTGCGGGTTGTTCGAAAGAGATACTGCGGCCCCTGGCACACAGGCAACTGAGGGAACACGGGTGGGTTTTAGTCAGTAAAAGTCTGACACGTCCTCCTGCTCCACCCAGATGATGATGATGATGATAGAACTCCCTTTTCCGCACGTAGACTCCCATTCGGTCCGTTGTGCGTGGGAATTCTGGCTAACAAAGCCAGCCTAGCTCCGCCCAAAAGCACAGAAGCTTCCTGGGAGCTTCACAGGCTTCGCGGAGCGACCTCACTGTTCCGAGGATTTCTTCACGTTGAGAAGCCACGGCCTCGCATTCCAGGATGACGTGGGTCTGCTCCACCCAGAGCGGGAGAAGATATTTGATGATTTACCAAAAAACAAAAAGCCTTTGTCATGGCAGATGTAGTGTCTTATTATTTTTTAGCATAATTGTGCTTTTACCATATTTTTTGCACAATTTTATTTAAATTACTAGCTTCCGCCCGCAGCTTCGCTCGCTTGTAAGTCTTAAATTATCCCGCGGGAACGTACTACCGGGATAAAAAGTATCCTATGTGTTAATCTAGGTTATAATCTATCTGTGTGCCAAATTTCATTCAAATACATTCAGTAGTTTTTGCGTGAAAGAGTAACAAACATCCATGCATCCATAAATACAAAGTTTTGCGTTTATAATATTATATAATATATAAATATAGTAAGGATTAGATAAAGTATGGATTTATTTTGTATGATTAATTAACTTAAGGTGAACCTAGTCCACATTATTTGCATACATACTTCGGGAGTGTTTTACTCCACTGTCTGACATGGCACATCCAAAGTAAAATATGATATCGTTTTGTCTCATTATTAATATTGTCGGTACGGAAACAGAATACTAAAATAAAACCTATTAAAAAGTTAGGAGCCAACAAAGATTAGTTTTTCTTGCTAATTTTACTTAACTTTGAGCGTGTTAAGTAATAAAATAAGTGTAAAAATCTCCCAAACTAAGTCGGTAGCGACAAAGTTCAATTATCGAAAGGTTCTATAAACTTTATGGGCCATTGATTTATGGATTGGCTTTTTTATAAAACCCGATCTTCCAAAGGACTTTTCTTAATTTTTTCGCCAAATTTTTACTATAATTGATCCTGCATCTCACTCAATAACGTTGTGCGTGTAGACTAGCGTCTAACTGCTCATCACTGATACTATCTCTGTCGGACACGAAGCCTGGTGAGACAGCGTCATTTTTAGCCAGGCCCACCAGTGAGTCCGAGCCCGCGACTAGGTTCCCCTTAAGCTTAATCAGCCTATATCTTTCCCACTGCTGGGACACAGGCCTCCTCTTGGCGAGAGGAAGTGGGCCGTAATCCACCACGTGGATTACTAGTTAACTTACACATCTATCCAGTATATTGGTAATGAAAATGCTTATGTACGTAGAGACATAAAAGTAAAACAATTTTTACAAATTGTGTTCATGCTGTCTGTCCGTTTGTACCGGCTAATCTCTGACACGGCTGTACCCATTTTGCCAGGACTTTTACTGGCAGATAGATAGCAGATGTTACAAGGAGGAACTTTACTACATACTTACTTTTATTTAAAAACCGCGGGCACAGGAAGTTATGCACATAATAAAGAAATCTTGATGTTTGGCAAGTCGTAAAAACTGTGCCAAGTAGGGGCAGGTTGTTAGGCAAATAAAAGACAATTTAATGTCCGGTTTGTCTTACATTTATTTGCATAAGGAGTAAAGAACAGGTTTTTTATTCATCAATTCTAAAGTGCAGTATTTCCTGTACAATATGCTTTAAAAAAAAAACATTAACAAGAATTCATTTAATTGTGTACACACGGTGACATACAACATTATTTAATGTATATGCGAAACCTGAATATAGTTTTTTTTTTTTTGGCTGTGAAATCATCAAATAACTTCTCCCGCTCTGGGTGGAGCAGGAGGGCGTGTCAGACTTTTACTGACTAAAACCCACCCGTGTTCCCACAATTGCCTGTGTGCCACGGGCCACGGTATCTCTTTTGAACAACCCGGAGCCCTAGCAGGCATCGGCCCTTGCGGACCCCACCAGTTGGTGCTGACATCTCTTTGAGGCGCGCGTGGAACACAACGCGCCGTCGACGCGGGCTTGGTCCTTACCGGACAGCGAGCTACCCATTACTCGCCGTCCGCAAGCCCGCGCCTACGTTGGCCGGGAATCAGTCTGAATATAGTTGTTTCAGAATAAGTAACTAAATCGATTTCAATCATTGTTACACCATGTTATATTTTTTCCCAAAAAGTTTTGCAAGTGTTATGGAAAATGTTATCACCAGTTAATTACAACACAATCGCCGTACGGTTAGGTACCTACTGCCTAATTATTATCAATGAGCACAATACGAAGCTGGACGCGCGGGCGGCGCGGGGGTCGCGTGGTGACCATGTTTGTGTAGACAACTAGGTACCATAACAAACAAGCTTATAACTTTGTGATATTTCATGATACAGTTTTGAAATTTTGTACATAGATTCTTTATATAAAAATTTCATCATCCTGGGGGTCAAAACAATGCATATTTATGCGATCGCAGCAATCGCGGTTGATTTGCTGTAATTTTTTGAAGAGTTCAGCTGTCTGTCTCCGAAACGCATCATCAGATCTATGCGAAATTTAAATGGGACCACACGGAAAGCACCAGCTTTCAAATAAAACAAAGAATTATCATAATCGGAACAACCAGTCGAAAGTTCTGAGTACTTCTGAGTTAACAAACATAAAAAAACAGTCCAATTGAGAACCTCCTCCTTTTTTGAAATCGGTTAAAAATACTAGACACGTGTTTCAGGTTTCGCATATACTAAAACTAGGGTTGTATAATCTAGCGATACTTTTCCAGTTTTAGCTGATCTCGCAGTGTAAGTATAAACTTTTCGTATAATGAAAAGTCAGCTACTGGAAATGTATTATAGCTTGATATGTCGCCAGACATGAGAAGCTGCTTTGTTTTATCACTATCACTATAATTATATAAATAATAGTTTAAAAAACTAAAAAATACGCTTTAAAAACCGAACTAAAAAAGGAGAAAATAATTTAATTCAATTAAAAAGCGTGGGGTGCTTTTTGAGGTATTTTTATAATCAATTAATGTCAAGCACCCCACGCTTTTTAATTGAATTAAATTATTTTGTCCTTTTTTAGTTTGGTTTTTAAAGCGTGTTTTTTAGTTTTTTAAACTGTTATTTATTTTCAATTTTTTAGTTCTGCTAACTACAAAAACGTGTTTTTTTTTGTTTTTTTTTTTCTTATTTTTTTTTTTTAATTATTGAATTGTCATCGGTCCTCGACAAGTTTACAAAGTTTCAATGAAATTTGACCGTTTAAAGTGGGTCAAAATCGCGCTCAAAGGAGTCGGTTACATACAAACAAACAAACCAACAAACAAACATACAAGTGAAGCTAATATAAAGCGTGTAAAAACAAAGTCCTCCGCCGCGTCTGTCTATCTGTTCGCGATAAAGTCAAAAACTACTGAACGGATTTTCATGCAGTTTTCACCAATAGATCAGCAGGCTTAGCACGAGCACCGATTTGTCAACGGAAGAATAGACATGACTATTAAGTAAATGATGTACAATAGGAGAAGATAGCTATGTTTTTCTATTAATTTTCACAGTTAGATAATCGTAATACTTTGTGGCCGTCGAGTAGAAAGTTTGTTGTCAGTGTGATTTTGACAGTTTGGGAAGAAATATTCTTCTGAAATAGTCTACATTTATAAGGACCTAGACAAAAATCGTTAGAAACGAAAGACAAAATGACAGATTGTAGAAGGATATCTACGGTGCGATGTCAAAAATGGAGAAACGAAATGTGACTTTGTATTGAACAAGCACTGTCTATTCTTCGTAGAAATAGAAAACGTCATGCTAAGCCTGCAGAGTGATTCATGACGAACGTTTAGGTGTATAAAAACGCGGGCACAGCCGCTGGCAGTAGTAATACAATATAGAATATTGATCATTTTAATTGAGTGGTCAAATGTATGCACTCAAATGTCAAGTCTGTATAAATTAGGCATTTGCTTGTTAGTCACGCTTGAATGGACATAACTCAGCAAAAAACTGAATTCATTGGTCGGCTGCATAAAAGTCTAAAAACAGACTTTTTTCAAAAAAAAACCTACCTACTTTTTTTTAAGTTTTTGAAACGAAGTTCCTTATCGCGCGTTGCGAAAGGGGGCTAGACGGAAAAAATCATACGAAAAGTTGTAACGACACTTTTTGCTATAGTAAGCTATTGTAAGCCGTGCGGCGTGCGCATGTTTCTCTGTCTGTCTCTCTCTCTCTCTCTTATAGAAAGCAAGCCAGATATTTTCATTTCGTCTTTTATATTATTTATGATTTTAGTATTTCGATTTTTTTTTATTATTATTTAGATTATTATTTTATTATTTTGATTGTTTTTTTTTTTACTTTTATTAAACTTTTATTTATTATTTTGTTTTTTTTTTAACTTTTATTAAACTTTTATTTATTATTTTATTATTTTGTTTTTTTTTTAAATTTATTTTTTTAACTTCGTTCCACCCGGGTGTCCCTTGACACCTCTCAAGTTTTTTATTTTTCACTTTTTAGTGATTCACATGTGCTCACCCCTTCACAGCGTACCGGCGTGATGTTATGTTATGAACTGGTGTAAACAATAGACAAACATGAAACATGAGATTTCAGCAATCCCAGTCCATTTGCTATCATTTATTGAGGAGTTCCGTTGCCTATCTCCGAAGTTCTTCATCAGATCTTCACCAAAATGAAATGGACCACTCCGAGAAAGTACTCTTTCAAAAACTACCCAAATCGGTTCAAATTTGCCTATAAAATTTGAAGAGTTCTCTCTATTTCTCCAGGATACCATCATCAGATCCTGACCTAATGATCATAGGACCATGTACACTTTTAAACAAAAAAATAATAGTCCAAATCGGTCGAGCCATCTTCGAGTACCTAATAAAGGTGCCGACGAATTGAGAACCTCCTCCTTTTTGAAGTCGGTTAAAATCGCGGCGGGATGTTTTCGAGCACAAGATTTTGAACTCACGGTGTTGGACCGAGCATTGAGAATCCAACAGAGCGCAACGCGAGTGAGTCTCAGCGCGTCGTAAAAATAAAAACATAGTCATCTAATTTTCAACTATCTGAACGTATGGATGTGCTCCACACAGACCCCGAACCTGGGCCTCAAGTCTGCTATTACAATAGTGTCAGAATGGTCTATCATTGATTTCATAATTGTTGATTTTGATAAGTTTGGTAATCTACTAACAAAATGGCGTCATTATGACTTTCCAATGGTCAGCCACTGACACTCCATTGAAAGAAATGGCATTTATTGGTAATCTCGTACATCATGACAAATGAATGACTTGACTTAATTTACGAACTTCCTACTACTTTAGATTGCTTATAACACTAATAAATAAATAATACTTATGTAAAAATATATATAAATGAAATCTGGCATGAATAAATGTTCAAATTTAGTAGTAGGTAGTTTTTCGAAAATCATTTCTACTAACGAGTTTTATAATAATGGCAATACGAAAATGCCATTATGACACAATTCTATTACGAGACCATTGACCGACCAATGATCGACCATTATGAATTTAGAGGATTACGAACTTTTAGCATAATGACAAATGAATGACAATGGGATCGTGTTGGAATGACGAATTTATAAAAATAGCAGACTTGGGCCCCTGTGAACAAGTCACTCAGTTACTGAACCCATGAACGAATTGACCCTTTAGATAATGTTTTGTATTTTGGTTATTTTTACAGATAACGAAGCACCAGGAGACGATTGTTATCAACACTTGGGAAATAATACTGGTGAGTTTAATTTTACTCTTTTTTAGTAGATTTGCCGGGTAAATGTGACACACATAAAATGGCAATCGACTGCAATGCCTTTCATTTAGACATCCATTGCTTCATAGATTCTTCATAAAATAAAATAAGAATTAACAAAAAAAATTCGCTTTTCAGTTTTTTCGGCGGTTTAATTTTTTTGTTAAAAAGTTTTTATTTTATAGTTTTTTGTGGCTATTATCTACTAATTATTACATGCTTAATTTTTGATTACTTTTTGTAATAGACCACTTAGCATTAAAATCTGTGAGTGAACAATAAATCACCCCTATTTTCCCACCCTTAAGGTAGGATTTTTGTTCCAAATTTATATGGGGCCAACTTCGGGGTATTATACCCTTTCCAATAAAAAAAGAATAATCAAAATCGAAGTACTCTGTAAAAAGTTATGCGTGATCAAGATCATACATTAAAAAAAAAAAAAAAAAACACGCTTTAAAAACCAAACTAAAACAGGAGAAAATAATTAAATTCAATTAAAAAGCGTGGGGTACTTGACATTAAGTGATTATAAAAATACCTCAAAAAGCACCCCACGCTTTTTAATAGAATTAATTATTTTCTCCTTTTTTAGTTTGGTTTTTAAAGCGTGTTTTTTAGTTTTTTAAACTATTATTTATTTTCAATTTTTTAGTTCTGCTAACTACAAAAACGTGATTTTTTTTTTTCATTTTTCTGAATATTTTTTTAAATTATTGAATTGTCACCAGTTCTCGATAAGTTTACAACGTTGCAATGAAATCTGACCGTTTAAAGTGGGTCAAAATCGCGCTCTAAGGAGTCGGTTACTTCTTCTTCTTCTTCGACCCTTGGCCACCCAATGCTGATTGTAGGTCTCTTCCAAATCTCTCCACTTTTGGCGGTTACTTACAAACATACAAACAAACATACAAGTGAATCTAATATAAAGTGTCTAAAAATAAAAAAAATATACGCGTCGACTTGAGTAACCTCCGGTTTTTCGTCGGTTAAAAAACAACTTGTAATTATAAATAAAAAAGTACTTTAATTTCAAAAGTCTTTGGCAAAAAAGCTTTAATACAGATTTAAAGACACCGGCTTCCGAAATCTTAACGTAGAACGTAAACATACCTGGTGAAATGTGGGTGAACTGCTGGTACACCTCTAGACAACCCTTCGGGTGACGAGGTGTGATGTTATGTTTATTTTTGAACTACGTTTAGTAATGTTATTTTCTTTTGTTTTTTTTTTTCATGTAGTTTGCATGCCGAAAGGTAAAATATGATGATACCAAGGCTGTGATTTTGAATTTTTAAATAAATATTTTTTTATCTTTGTTGCAGATTCAAGATGTCTCTCTGGGCTAGAGCTCAGCAGCTCCCACCCGAGAGTCTTCAGAAGGTGAGCTTCCTCTAGTCATACTAGTACTGGATGTTAGTACTAGGCCTAGGGGGCCATTCAAGTATTACGTAAGCATTACAGGAGGGCGGGGAGGTCTTTGCTTTGCTTATTTTTGATGACATGGGGGATGGGGTGTCTGGATGGTGATTATGTCAGCAGAATTTATTTATTAACTTTTAAGTACATTTTCTAAAAAATTTAGTCGATTTTGGTTTGAACACATATGGCAACCCTAATTGTCTATGAATGGCTCGAAGAAAACGATGACAATATACCAAAATCACAAGAAAGTGAGCAGACACGTTGGGTGTCTGCTACCAATGTTTACGTGAGCATTGGAGGGGGGGGGGGGGGGGGGGGTAAGAGCTTTGCTTACTTTAGCTGACGAGGGGGAGGGGGGGTCAATAATTGCTAAAAAACTGATTACGTAATACTTGATGGCCCGTAGTTGCAGGGTTGCCACCTTTCTCTAGAAGAAGTAGACAATTTCCGATTTCAGAGAGAGTAAATAAAGAGTACAAACTAATAAAATATAGTACCATTTATTAATTTGTTTCTTCATGTATTTTCTATCACTTTTTGCGGTACACAACATTTTTTATTGATTTTAAAGACTCCAAAACAACCTAATTCTACGTTAATATAAGAAGCTCATTTTAATCAATATTTATAAAGCCCTGTTCGCCTCCTATTCTTCCTACAAATAGTCAAGTCTCGCAATGGAAAATATATAAAACCGCCGAAAACGAAATCACTTGCCTCAAAAAAGTCATTTTATGAAAAATATGTATTTTGGCGTACTCTATTAGTGTTATAGAGTACACTTATAAGAAAAAGAGTACGGTTGGCAACCCTACCTATACTCCCTTTGAAATAAGATTAGACATTTTAAACAAACCATTTTTACAGTCCGATCTACCGATTCTGACTTCTATACCGTAGGCATAAGGATGGCATTAAAAACATAAAAGTAGTTACAATACCAACTGTTTACTGCAGCTGCCATTTGTCATGCCCCCAACGCAATAGATGTCAAAATCGGTTGATCGGACTGTAAGAAAGGTTTATTAAATGTCTAATCTTATTTCAAACTAGCTTTTGCGCGCGACTTCATACGCGTGGACTTTAGAATCAAGTAGATAATAATTTTTTTTTGATAATATATAGCCTATTTTTTAAGTTAGACCTCTCGGAATACATCATTGAGAACTGCATTCAATTCCATGCAGTGGTTTTTGCGTGATGCGGTAACAAACATACAGACAGACAAAAATTCTAAAAACAGTTGTTTTGGCTTCTGTTGCTCTAATAAAGACCCCCATACTATTTTTTCTTCAATATCTTTAATGTACAGACATCGGCCTGTTACAATTTTATTATATGTATATAGATGTATTTCAAATGGAGGATAGATGCCAGTAAATCTGCTTCTTCATGGTGTCGATGATTCCAATTGTTGGTTTTAAACAAGCTTCGATCAGAATTCAGCCACTTCGACAGCGTTATTGGCCTCGCAAAGATCTTCCATTGGGCATGCCACGATTGCGGCGGTAAGTCCCCTCTTAGGCGAGTGGCTTGAGAGGCGGCATGGCGTCCTCACCTTCCGCCTGACGCAGGTCCTCACCAAATATGGCTATTTCGAGAGGTTCCTGTTTGGAATAAGGCGGGAGGAAACGCCCAGGTGTTTCCACTGCGAAGATCGCCACGAGGATACGCTGGCGCATACGATGGTCGTTTGCCCGGCTTTGGCGGAGCATCGCCGTGTCCTTGTGGAGGCGATCAGCGGCGGCGACCTCTCGCGTCCGGCCCTGGTCCAAGCCATGGTACGGAGCGAGAGTGCATGGGAAGCCGTCACCTCCTTCTGCGAAGCAGTAATGCTCGCGAAGGGAGGCGGTGCACGTGAGGGAGAGGCAGTATATGCGCCCTCACGGCCCTAGTTACTGCAGGAGACGCCCTGGGCGTCGGGAATCCCAGGCTGATTCCCGGCCACCGTAGACGCGGGTTTGCGGACGACGAGTAATTGGTAACTCGCTGTCCGGTAAGGACCAAGCCCGGGTCGACGGCGTGTTGTATTCCACGCGCGCCTCTAAGAGATGTCAGCACCAACTGATGGGGCCCGCAAAATGCGGATTGTTCGAAAGAGATACCGCGGCTCCTGGCACACAGGCAATTGAGGAAACCCACCCGGGGTTTTAGTCAGTAAAAGTCTGACACGCCCTCCTACACCACCCAAAGCGGGAGAAGTTATTTGATGATTTCCCACGCAAAAACAAGGTCTTCCATAGAGCAGGTGTTATTGCAAAGAGAGCACGACAAGATGTGGGGCTTAGTTTACGATGTGGCTCCACAGTCACACTGCTTCTCATCGGAGCACCCCCATCTCACCAAGTTGTGTCGGCAGCGGCTTACCCGGCTTCTTAGTCGATTAAGAGATTTCCAGGTGAACCCTATGGTTCATCCAACTGCTATCAGTTGGATGCTCGCTAGAAGCCTTTCTGCAGGCTTAGAGAAGCAAGAGAAGAGAGCAAGAGAGAGTGCAATAGTGTTTGCTGTATGGCCCCTAAATTTTTTAATAAACTCGCAAATAGTTGGAAGGAACTTAATGTCCGTCAATTAAAAAATAAATTAAAGATACTGCTAGAAGGGAAAGCATACTACAGTATTCTAGAATTTCTTAATGACAACATCTAATACCGTGTAATAACCAATATTATCAATACATCTTTGACATAATCCGTACATGCAGCAACATATTATTGCTATGATGATAATTTTAATTGAAATTTAATAATTGTTACGTAATTACGATGACGAAATTCAAATATTTGTACGCCACTAAGGCCAAACATGACTGATCTTAATTAAACTATAATGTAATTTAATAACTTGCATGCTCTGTATTTGTATTCATGTTTCCACAAATAAAGCATCTTGAATCTTAACTTAGTCAGCTGGAGGGTGTTTGAGAAGCCACAGCTTCAATCGCGCCGCACTGGAGTCACCGTCAAATAACATGTCAAGATTGAGCATTTATATTACAATGGTGTAAACAGGAAACAAATTTAAAATAGATAATAATATGAGCTCATATCTATAACTGTAGTTCTTCTTACTCGAAATAAAACCCGACCGTCCCTTGCTCGTTGAAGCGCCAGCCCGCGCCGCAGCTGAGCCAGTAGAGTTAAATGTCCCTATTAATAATAATAATGCCAATATTTTGATCCAGCCTGTCCCCACTTGCTGTCCCCCTATCAGTGACGCCCTGAGCCGATGCCCGTACCCCGCAGGGTGTGCCCACAGCGTGCAGTCGCCCTAGTATTTAAGTAGTTTTTAACCCCTGGCTGGAGGCGTTAAGTTAATTCTTAATGGCAGCCTCAGGAAAGACCGGTTAAGCAGTCACGGCCTCTCAAGGCCAACTGCGAGATGCCCGATAAAATAATAAAAAACTAAATAAAATGAAGTAGAAAGTCAAATTAAATTAGCTAGCGGCTAGCGAGCTCCGCAGAGATGATGAGTATCTATCGATCTATATAGATCGAAACATGATTTAATAAAAAACAATTGTTTTTTTTTCTTTAAGTTTTTTTTTACCAACTTTGAACTTTATTTTAATCAATTAATATTAATAGTAGGTACATATGTACTACATTTTCCTTTAGAATGAAGATTATAATTTTTATTTATTCAAAAGATGCTAAAACTTATAGTAAAATTAGAATTATGAACAAGTATATAAAGTAAAAAGGGAAAAGCTCACTGGGCATCAAAGAATTCGTCCGCATCGCTGTCAGTGGGAAAAGTGCCCAAAAGGCTGGCAGCGTTGCCACGTTGGATGGCAACGCTGATTCATTCACGCCAAGCGGTTGGTCGAATCTTCACGTGACCAAAGGGCTGGCCAATTCTTAGCACAAAGAATCAGTGTACTACATTAGGTACTAAATTAAACAGAAAAATTAGGTACACAACTAAATTATTCGCGCGAAGTAAGCGCTATGTATAGGAATGGGACAGTAGATAAGAAGTTACAAGCCAACTTTATCTATTAATTATTTTGGTGCCATTCGTGTCGACATAAAAAAGAAAATAACTGACAATACTTTAATTCTAATCGAATCAGCGCAATCAAAAATCACTTAATGTTTTTTTTTGTGGGATCATTGACAGCACGTCTCTTGGAATATCAGTTTATTTTATTTTATCTTTTTCTAAAGATATCGGTACTAGTCACGTCTGGGAAGATAACACGAAAAATTCAAATCAGTTTTTTTTTTGTTTACATCTCATTTTGCAGACGTGATGTTTAGAGAGATTCGCTCGCACCAAAATATGTCACCAATTAATAAAATTAATATAATATTATCTTCAGATGTACAAAAACACTTATCTAAACACTACGCAGCGTTACAACTAAGGGAAAGAGTGTTTTCGATTAACTCTGGCACCCAATGTAAGATTTAACTTGTTTAAGGTGAAATGGTTGGGCACGCCACGATAACGGCGGTAAGTCCCCTCTTTGAGGAGTGGTTTGAGAGGCGGCATGGCGTCCTCACCTTCCGCCTGACGCAGGTCCTCACCGGACACGGTTGTTTCGGGAGGTTCCTGTTTCGGATAAGGCGGGAGGAAACGCTCGGGTGTTTCCACTGCGAGGATTGCCTTGAGGACACGGTGGAGGTCTGCCCGGCTTGGGCGGAGCACCGCCGTGTCCTTGTGGAGGCGATCAGCGGCGGCGATCTGTCGCGTCCGGCCCTGGTCCAGGCCATGGTACGGAGCGAGAGTGCATGGGTAGCCGTCACCTCCTTCTGCGAAGCAGTAATGCTCGCGAAGAGGGAGGCGGCGCACGTGAGGGAGAGGCAGTATATGCGCCCTCACAGCCGTAGTCGCCGCGGGAGACGCCCTGGGCGTCGGGAATCCCAGGCTGATTCCCGGCCACCGTACGCGCGGGCTTGCGGAGGGCGAGTAAAGGGTAGCTCGCTGTCCGATAAGAACCAAGCCCGGGTCGACGGCGCGTTGTATTCCACGCGCGCTTCAAAGAGATGTCAGCACCAACTGGTGGGGTCCGCAAGGGCCGATGCCTGCCAGGGGTGCGGGTTGTACGAAAGAGATACCGCGGCCCCTGGCACACATGGCAACTGAGGGAACACGGGTGGGTTTTAGTCAGTAAAAGTCTGACACGCCCTTCTGCTCCACCCAGAGCGGGAGAAGTTATTTGATGATTTCTCACCAAAATAATGAAAACAGTGAAATATTTGACAGCTATTTGCGACGTTTCCCATTTTCAGAATAAACGCTCGTAACCTATTAGAGATGATCTCAATTCAATTTTTTTATGTTCCTCAAATTTGATTTCCAATTGAAAACTGGGCTTAACATATTGATTGTTTTTCAACAGGTACGGACGATCTACGGGGATCATTTTCCAATTGAGGTGCGCCATTGCTTGGCGCCGTGGATCGAAAGTCGGATATGGTAAGTAGCTACGTGATCTGCGTACGTAGAGCCGAATTATTTGATGAGTCAATCGCTTTTCTTATAACTCCGGGAGGAAAATGTCAGAATAATTTATTTATGTTTTAGTAGCTTTTGTTCGGTCGGAAATGATTCCACGGGCAATTTAAAGTTTCATATATGTGTCAATATGCAGCTGAATACCATTTTTTTACATGGGGCCACTGCCTATCTGCCCTTTACAAGCTAATAACTGGGTAATACGATGCCCCAAATCTTTAATCTTCTGTTTAATACATAGATTGACAAAAAAATACACTGCCAATGAAAAATGAATCTCCAATATCTGTAATTTTTTTATATTTTATCTCTCAAATTAATCAAATAGTCAATCAGGTCGAATATACTACAGGATTACTGGAAACTCGACGTATTCCTTGCAGGGCGTGATAAAGTAGTTAAAATGCAACAAACTTAACTCCTCTTGTACAGTCAGAAAGTCTGGCTTTCGAGAAATTTAAAATAAAAAATTCATTGCAAAAAAAGAACTATTTTAATGATCTTTTTTTTCATTGTGGATAGTGATGGGCCGAATGCGGGATTTACCGAATACGAATAATAGGCCGAATATTCGTTTAAAAATTTGTCGAACCGAATATTAGACGCCGCGCCGCCGCCGCCGCCGCCCCGCTACCCCCGCGGTTTTACGATTCGGTAGAATGTTTTTCATTTTTGCCGAACAATTAATTGGTCCAATACGAATTTTCGGTAAACCTGCCAATTAAAACGAATATTCGGCCCACACCTAATTGTCAACCGACTAACTAGCTTGAAAAATCTTTAATTTAAGATTTCTCGATAGCTGCTGATTTTCTGACCGAACATGGGAAGTTAAGTTTGTTGCATTTTAGCTGCTTAATCACGACCTGCAAGGAATACGTCGAGTTACCAGTAATTGTATAATTGTCGCGTTCTACCATGGTAATAGCGGTCATAGACTATAGACAATTGACTGTAGCATCGGAGCATAGGTTTTTATTTATTTTGTATTATGTTTTTGTTTTTATTTATTTTTATTCCTCTAGGGGGATTTATTTATGTCCATAGGTGTGTACGTGGCATCACAGCGGGCCCTATCAGAATACCAGCGCTGCGGTATTTATTTTTTAAATATCGCAGCATCATGCTTTAGCCTTGCTGGTCTTGTTTATTTTTCATTAATTTTTTTACTTTCAATGTTTTTATTTTAAATTTTCAAGATTTTGTTAGTTTTAATGTCCATTATTAGGGCTGGTATTTCTTGTGCGTGTCCCAAATAAAATATGTTGCTTTCTTTGATTACGATTAATCATGCAATCATGGAAATAAAAATCAGCTGCTTTATACATTTTATTCTTCTTCTTCTGCGTGTCGCTTGCACGACAGTTATTAAATCTTGTTGGCCGAAAACTTGGCCACTTCCACGACGTTATCGGTGACAGCTCAGAGGTGATCTTGACTGTATGTTTTGGGCCACAGAGGGCAGGATAGGAGGTGGAGCATAAGTCATTTATTCATTTATTTAACATAGGTACAATAATGATGATATATAAAGATAATAAAGACTGCGCTACCGTTATACCAGAGGAAGTACAATTGTTTATAAGTAATTAAGCCAGCCAAGTCTTAATTATAAATAAATAAAATACAATAAGCCTTGACAATAAATTATAAAATGTAAATAATCACAAATTCCAAAATACAAAATAATGAATAATAAATAGCAATAGACTGATGGCCGAAAGCCTTGATCTACATCTCTTGAGGCTCTCGGTAGACCGTTGGATCAAAGGCCTGATTCAGAAGGCAGTAACTCCTTGATACGGCTTGCATCGTGAGGAGGTTATTGTCTCTGGAGCCCTAACTAACGGTAGCTTGGACCCTGCTCCCACTACCGGCGTGCGGCGGACCACTATTATTAATATCTTTAAACGTTTTTTTTTAATTATTACTGTAAAAATATTTTAAAATATACTGACATAAAGAAAATTAATAAACGAAATAGCAATAGAAATTAATGTCAATTAAATTAAAACATGTCAAAACCTTGCATGTCAACACACAGACTGAAAACTAATACTAATGTCAATATGCCATAGTTTGTGACAGAGCTCCACATCTACACCCTGCTGCAATTCCGTCGAGGTAGCCCCACTTAATAAATTTCTATGAAGTAAGTGAATATAAATGTACAAACCAGCTGACTTTTCGGGATTTTAGGTCTTCATGTAATTGCGTAAAACACTGTCAATCACAATCCGATGGATTTTCAAAAGAAATTAATAATCTAATTATTTCACCTGTTTTTGAAAAAAAATAAAGTTTTTCTGCGCAAAACGTGTCGCGTAAAGAAAAATATAAAAAAGCACATAAAGACACAAAGAGCAGTTTGAAAAATTGATGCGCTGTAAAATTTTGAAAATTAATGTCATTGTACAGTGCAACAAGGATCTTTTGGCGGTTGAACGAAAATGACAGGGAGGTGTAACAACACAACATTGTGAATTGGGAAGGTCGGGCAAAGTTAATTATAGATGGCGTGATCATAGCTTGGTCCCTACGGCCAACGCTACGGCTACGGTAATAACCTCTAGGAATAGCTTTACATCAGGATTTTAGATAATGATGGACTCAAATTTCGAAAAGCATGTCATTTTTGCAAAGATTTATTAAAACGACAGCGCCATTTTGACAGTTGACTTCTGCATTATTTTGAAAAAACAAAATGGTGGCGTTAATTATGATTATGGCCACGCCCCAAAAGATCCTTGTATGTGTGTTACGCAACTATCTCGCGAATATCCAAGTATCCGGCCGCACTACTATCCGTTCCCTCACTCAACTCCAGGACAACTGCCTCCAACAGGACAGCAGAGCCGGACGAGCAGCAGCGGTTCTTCGTGGATGAGCTGGTTCAAGAAATACAGGCTCACGCTGATCTCATGCTGTCTCCCGATATGTTTGTGACAAAGATGAAGCTGCTGGATGCGGCGAAGAACTTCCACATGCAGTATAGGTGAGCGTGGTGATGTGGTGATGGAGGCTAGTGCTGTTGACGGCTATGTTCTATGTGTTCTATGTTATGGGTTTGGTTTCCGCACTTAGTCCTACAAGTGGACCATTGTGCGTGGCTGTTGGCGGCTAGTGCTGGCGGCTAGTGCTGCTGGCACTGGCGTGTACACAGTAGTTAAAGTCTCCAAGCCGGCGACATGTGATCGTAGCCGAAAATATGCTGCGACGCGCGATCTGCTCCGTTCGCCTGTCGTCGTATCCGATCGGATCCTTTCGGCTACTCACATAGTCAGTAGTCGCATGCGCTCAAAGCTGTGGACGGGCGGCACCACTCATTTTTGAAAGTGCCGCACTGCAGACGTCACTCAATCATTGATTTGTTTGGTGCAAAATCATACGTGTCTTTATGACATAAAAAATTAGGACACGTCAGCACGGTAGGAATGAAACATTTGACTAGGCGCAGAAACGGATACGTTCGCAAGCGACGGTACAGAACCGATCGTAATGCCTCGACATCCTGCCGGACGCGATCGGCTGTCGCCGCATCCGTTCGTATCCTTTCAGATCCGATGCGATGCGAGCCGTTTGGTGGTCCTTTAGGGTCGCCGTAGTCAGAGCAGCAAAATGGTTTTTTTTTGTCGGGCATCTCGCAGTTCGCCTCGAGAGGCCGTGACTGCTTATCCGGTCTTTCCTGGGGCTGCCATTAAGAATTAACTTAACGCCTCCAGCCAAGGCTTAAAAACTACTTAAATAAAGGCGACTGCACGGTAAGGGCACCCCCTGCGGGGTACGGGCCTCGGCTCAGGGCGTCACTGTTAGGGGGACAGCAAGTGGGGACAGGCTGGATCAAAATATTGGCATTATTATTATTATTAATCGGGGAATTTAACTCTACTGGTTCAGCTGCGGCGCGGGCTGGCGCTTCAACGAGCAAGGGTCGGTCGGGAGCAGCAAAATTGTATTGTTGTATTGTCTGTTATAGCCACGCTCCTCATGAACTGTACGGCTACATGCGTCGCTCGCTGGCGCTCGAGATGGATGTCATCCAAAATGCTATGGGCACTCCCTACGTGGCCCAGCCGCAGACTGAGAGGAAGTATAGTGAGGTAAATATCTTTATTTTAAACTAGTTTTTCCCAGTGGCTTCTTCCGGGTGTGATGGGAAATTTTCCCACAGGAACGTAATTCCGGGATAAAAAGTATCCTATGTGTTAATCTATCTGTATTAGACATGGGCGAAATCGCTCTAAACACCTTGATGGCTTATTAAGCTAATAGCTATAAAAGAGCTAGTGAGCTAGAAAAGTGATATAGGTCTTTAGAAAGAGCTATATCACTTTTCTAGCTCACTAGCTCTTCTATAGCTCAGTGACTCAGACGCCGACTGTTGTTAGCTCATTTGACTCACGCCGCACGCGCGTCGAAGGAGACGGCTCGGCTCGCTCAATAGTGAGTAGTTCTTTGAAAGTTTAGACTCTCTATTACTCACTAGCTCTTTTATAGCTCAGTGATTCAGACGCTGACTGTTAGCTCATTTGTCTCACGCTGCATACGTGTCGAAGGAATCGGCTCGGCTCGCTCAATAGTCATTGTCAATAGCTCTTTGGAAGTTTGGAGTTAAGTTAAATATTTTTTTTCTGTTTGTTTAAATAATGTTATGAATTTACGTAAACAACACGCAAAAAATAAACAATGCAGAAAATACTTTAGCACATTATTAAAAGGAACCTTTTATAATGTGCCAAAGTATTTTCTACTTTAAAGCAATGGTCATAAAGATAGATTAACAGTGATTTATGTCGTATGATAGTCTACCATGACGTATTTGTACCGGAGAGCTATTGTTGGAAGAACGATGCCATCCGAAGTATTCCGAAGCGAACCGAATGAGCCGTTCGGCCGATGACTTCAGTCACACACGACACAAAATTGACGACTCGTGTGGTCACGTGATAAAAAGTCATCGTAAGGAGCGTTTTAGCGGTAAATTCAACGCAACGAAAAGTAAACTTGGTTTAAAACGTTTTTGATTAAAAAAATGGATATAAATCAACTTATTTTTATTATTCTGTTACATATTGCGTACCAATCTTCAAAATAAAATAGCTTTTAATGAATTGGAAAATACCCTATTACTAACAAATTACTTTTAGAACTGCGCTTATTCTGTTACATCTCGTATAGAACAATTTGGGTACCATCTACCTCCTTCGCGCAATTTCAACAAAATCAATGATTTTTGCGCTCTGTGGCGTGTGACGCGTTTATTCTTATATTCCCCTATAATCGTTATGTAGCAAACAGTAGTTCATAGTATTTTTATCAGCGAATTATCAGTTACCGCGTTATCAAAATACGCTTGACATCAAAACACGCCTAAATTTAAAATTAGCGCTTGCGACTGCTAGACGAGGCATTTCCCTTATCTATAATACTATATATAAACAAAGATTTTATTTATTTATTTAACCATTTATGCACACGTCAAGTTCGTAAACGGGCGCCGTCGGTTGAGACTGGTCATCTCTAACTTCCATGGCTTATTTTAAATCTTATATTTAGAATTGTTTTTTTTTTTCATTGTTCTCACATATACAACGAGTAACATAATTAACGCAAGACCTCCTACACCCCAATTAGAGTACTGAGTTAAAAGCATAATACGATGACCAAAACTATTTTTTTTAAACCTAACTGATATTATTAAGAAAAACGTGTCGACCCAAGCATTACTTTGTGCATTTAAAATTGAGTCTTATATCTTCAATGATAAGATTGGCATTTCTTTGGCTCAATCAGTGGTAGGTATGGCAAAATACATTATAAAAAAAAACTTATATTAAAAGTTACTGAAATCGATTCAGTAGTCAATTAGGAACAAACTACTTTCAGGTCTTGTGCCATTCTGTTACACCTTGTAGAAGCAACAAGAATAATGTTCCAAAGATTTTGTAATACCTAACAATCATGATTAAAAAGAGTGTCCATGGAGTTTCTTGCCCGTTCTTCTCCATAGAGATCTACGTTTTGGAATGGGCAACTAAGTGGCTGTGCAGCGGTGTAATAGGTGGTGGTTGCTGATAGGTGCTGGTAGCGTTGGTGCCGAGGAAAATAAATGAAAAGGCGGACCGATTCTTTTTCACATGTGTATTGGACCAGTGTCACAGTTGGAAGGGAAGTGTTGCCACAGATCACATATTAATTTACCTGTTAATTTTGGTGTTGCAATCTAATTACTTAAAATACCCAACATGCTGCGGGCTCACAGAAGTAGCAACAAACTTAGTTTATTGTGATAAGGTACATAAAATTAAATAACAATAACTGAATGCTTAAATTTGTTTAGAACTAAGTATGAAAAACAAAGAAATTAAATGGTTTTACTAACCTAAGACTTAATATTTACTCACAAGAAAAACAATATTTATATCTAGGTACTTATTTTAAGAGTTACAGAAATATCTAAGGACTTTCATCGTATTCTATTGGTAGTAGGCAGATTTTATTGATGGCCCGGGAATGAGTTTTTCCATTTGGGGTCTTAACCTCCACTGCCCTAATTTTGCCATCGTGTCCTGGAAACAATTTAACAATTCGTGCCATGGGCCACGACATAGGAGGAGTATTATCCTCTTTTAAAATGACTAAGTTGCCTAATTTGACATTACCTATGTTATCACGCCACTTAGGTCTATTTTGTAACAAATTTAAATAATATTGATACCACACTTTCCAAAAGGACTGTTTTAGAGAATTACACAATTGCCAAAACTTAAGCCTATTTTGTGGAATGTTACATACATTATTTTCAGGATACATTGACATTGCACTACCTATAATAAAGTGACCAGGTGTTAGATAACAATAATCATCAGTGTTTGAAGATAGAGGTAAGAGCGGTCGAGAATTAAGCACTGCTTCGATTTCAATTAATACTGTATTCAGTTGTTCGTATGTTAAAACAGTTTTTTGCAATATTCTTTTTAAGTGAAACTTCGTGCTCTTTACTGCTGCTTCCCAGAGCCCCCCAAATGTAGGCGAGTAACATGGTATGAAGTGAAATTGTATCCCACGCTCGGCGGTAAATCTTTGTACCTGCATTTGGTGATTCTGAGAAGCTTGCAGCTTGTAGAGGTCGACTAATTGACTCCTTGCACACTTAAAGGTACTTGCATTGTCGCAGTGAATTTCGGTGGGCAACCCTCGTCTAGAGATGAATCTCCTTAAACAAGCTAGAAAACTTTCCGTGGTCAAGTCTGACGCGAGTTCCAAGTGAACGGCTTTTGTCGCGAAACATACGTATACGCAGATATAACCTTTACCTATTAAGGATCGTCTTACGCGAGAGAGTTTTACATTTATTGGCCCAGCGAAATCCACGCCGACCTTCTCAAATGGGCGGCTGGTAGCGGTTACACGTGCAGCCGGCAAGGAGCCCATTAGCTGCTTGGCCACTGAGGCCTTTTGTCTGAAACACACAATACATTTGTGAGTTATTTTCTTAACTTCTAATAAGCCATTAACAATCCAGAACCTTTGGTTTAGATGCGACAGTAAAAGCTTAGGCCCTGCGTGCAGTAACCTTTCATGTTCACACCTTATAAGCAAACCAGTAATCAACGAGCCTCTGGGCAGTATGATAGGATGTTTTTGTGAATAAGCAATATCAGCATAATGCAGCCTACCCCCGACGCGCAAAAGACCTTGTTTGTCGAGAAAGGGATGCAATTCAGATAGATTTCCTTTCAAATTGTTATTATTGCTTAAAGCTGTGATTTCAGATTTAAAATATATTTCTTGTTCATGTTTAATTAATAACATTAAAGACTGATCTAACTCAGAACTTTGCAAGAAGTTAGTATTTATTTTGACTTTATGTTTATTTATATTGTTTAAAAATCTCAATATGTATGATAATAGCCTTATTATTTTATTTATATTGGAGCAATTATACAAGCGCTCGAACACATAATCAAGCGGATTTGGATTTTGGCATGCCAAGTTGCTGGAAGGAGCCAAACAGGATTCCACTTTGAACGAATCAGTGGGCGCGTTGTAAGCAGGGAAGTTGTACTCACTGTTTTGCAGAAACTTTGGGCCATTCCACCAAATATCGCAGCTACTCAGCTCATTCGGATTGACACCTCGGCTAATGAGATCAGCAGGATTGTCGTTTGTATTGACATAATGCCAACTACATCCAGCTGTATTTTGACGAATTACATTTACTCTGTTTGATATGTAAGCTTGAAGTTTTGCTAGCTCAGTATTAAGCCATGCAAGGACAATTTGCGAGTCGCTGAATAAACGAACATGCCTTATATTAATTTTAAGTCTGAGCGTAGTATGAGTCCTTGAAATTAATTTCGATAGCAACAGTGCTGCATTCAACTCAAGCCTAGGCACTGTCATGCCTTTCTTTTGGATAGGGTTGATTCGCGATTTGGAACAGAGTAGATGCAATATTGTTGTACCTGATGGGTTTGTGAGTCGCAGGTACACACAGCATCCGTAGGCTGTCTTACTCGAAGCATCTGCAAAGCCGATTAAATCTGCCGAGTCTGCATCTGAAATTCTAATGTTCCTATCTAATAGGATTGGCTGCATTGCAGCTAAATTTTTGGTAAATTGATACCATTCTTGCTGAACATTTGCGGGCGGACTTTCATTCCAGCCTGTGTTCAGTAGCCATAATTTTTGCATTATAGCCTTTGCTGTGACTACAATTGGGCTCACGAATCCCATTGGGTCATAGAATCTACCTATATAACTAAGAATGCTCCTTTTTGTAACCTTATTCATACTAAACGGTTCTGGAGTAGAGATAATGAAATGATCATCCTTTACATTAATTTGAAGTCCTAAAGCTTTCATGTTATAGTTATCCTTTTGTAAATCTAAACTATCAAAGTGCCTTTCGTTTGTTGGTATATTGTTCAACACATTTTCATCATTTGATGACCATTTGTGAGTGTTGAAACTACCCAATTTAAGCAAATCACGCAATTGGTCTCTGGCAGCAATAGTAGTTTCTAAATTATTGTTACAATAGATAATATCATCAACATAAAGATAATTTTTGATAATAGATGACGCTAGTGGGTATGAATTTTCATACCTATTTGCCAACTCATCTATGCAGCGAGTTGCTAAATAGCTTGAACTTTTCAAGCCATACGTAACCGTATCTAACCTAATACACTTGACTGGCTCTTCAGGATTGTCCCTCCATAAAATATTTTGAAGGGTAGTGTATTCAGGATTTATTTTAATATTTCTGAACATACGCTTAATATCTGCAGTAAATGTATATTTACCTAAGCGGAATAATAAAATTATATCAAATAATTCTTTTTGAACCACAGGTCCATTGAGTTGCAAATCATTTAGAGAAACTTTCTTGTTTGTTTTCATTGAACCATCAAAAACTGTTCGTAGCCTTGTGGTTTTGCTGTTATTATTAATAACTGCATGATGTGGCAGAAAATACACAGCATGTTTATTCAAATCATACAATTCTATATCAATATAATGACCATGACCAAGAGCTAGGTATTCATGAATAATTTTTTTATATTGCATGAATAAATCAGGATCAGCGTGCAATCTCTTTTCCAAATTTAAAAACCTTTTTAAAGCTAAGTGAAATGACGCACCAAGAGTATCGTTCACATGTACTAAAGGTAATTTTAAAGGCAGAGGAACCTCAAACTGATTATTAATTAATTTAACTGAACTTTGAAAAATATGTTCACAAAGCTCTTGCTCAGATGTTTGCTCAGTAAGTATTTCTGGGACCTTTTCGTTGGTCCAAAACTGGGCAAGTGTCTCATTGAGACTTAATTCACATTTTAATACTACTCTATTACAAGTCTGTTGTGATACCTTGGGTGGCAGATTTCCTCCTACAATGTGCCCGAAGTATGTGTTAAAGATGTATAGCTGTGTGTTACTAGGTTGCTGCAATGGATGCGCAGCATTCTGGGGCAGCACTGATGACTGCTTGCCTTGCCTTGGCAGGTCGATGCTCATGCACTGCTCGTTCGGTATCAGCGTCTGGAAAAACACATCAGCCCCTAATAGCATATGTATGTCACTAGGTACATTAAATTGGTCATCTGCCAATATAATGTTGGGCGGTATTATGACCCTAGAGACGTCAAATTTATTCTGAGGCAATTTGCATGTTATATCTTTCACTACATGACAAGTTACCATTGTCTTAAATGGTGATTTTAATGAATGGATTTCAATGGGAATGTTATATTTTACGTTACTTTTTTCATTAGCGATTCCAATAATACAAGTGTTACTTTGCAAGGGTGTTGAACCTAATAGCTGAACAACTTTGGAAGTTATAAAGGAAACCTGAGATCCGCTGTCCAGTAACGCCTTGATAACGTATTCGGTGCCATTCCTTGCTACGACCTTGATTCTAGCTGTGGGTAGAAGTACATTGTTATCAACATTGCCTGACAAGGTAACGGCTGGTGTGGTTTCACCTGAATTGCAGTGCAGCAGCGTGTTATGAGGCTTCTTGCACTCTGAGCACCGGAAGTGGAACCTACATTTTGCACCATGTGTACCTAAACAAATCACACACAGTTTTTGTTCTTTGGCAAACATCAGTCTATTATTTGCTGGCAATAGTTGATATTTTTTACAATTATATAATTTATGGTCATTACACTTACAGAAGATGCATGTTGCTCCTGCGGTGGCGACTGCTGTTACCTTCGTCGACTGTTGCTGCAAGTGAGAACCCTGTCCGGCATTTTCCAGTGCCAGAGCTCGCTTCTCAATATATTGCAGGAAATTTTCGAGGTTAGGTTGTACCCCTGGATCTCGGTCTAGCTGATAAGCTCTTGCAGTGATTCCATCTAATTTCCGAGAAAGAACACATAAAAGAATTGCATCCCAGTATTTAACATTTGAGTCAAGGTTTTTAATTGCAGCTAATTGTTGCCTAATAAATGATACAAAATCCCTCAAAGCACTAGCTGTTGACTTAATAATGTTACTTAAATCTAAAATGTTACTTATATGGTCATTTATAATCTTATATTTATTATTGTAGCGATCGTTCAGTAGTTTGCGAGCTTCACTATAACTTTCTGACGTTAAACTTAGATTTTTTATTAGATTATATGGTTCATCTTTTAAAAACGATCTCAAATAATAAAACTTTTGAACATGGTCAAGATTAACGTCATTGTGAATCAATGAGTCGAACAAATTAATGAATGGTACGTAATCAGTAAACTTACCATCAAATGTTTTTATGCAAATTGGTGGTAACTTTGTTTTATGGATTGCATCAAAATGCTTGGAGTGGCCAGTTGGGCCTATGTTATTATCGCGGGACCTTATTTGCTCGCTCAATGATGCCAAAATACTATAATAATTATTTTCTATTTGCTCGACATTTTCCTTGTCGGCAGCATCGAGATAAAGAATATCTTTACATAGCGACTCGTATTCTTGAAAAGCAGATATGAGTCGATCACGTTTGTTGCCCAGTTCATCACAACTTATTTTGCTTAAATCAGAAACTTCTACGAAATTAAGTAATCTTGTGATCGTACCTTTCAAGTAGCCGCGTGAGGCGATTTTACGTTTTAATTCGTCATCCATTTCTAACAACTAGCGCACAACACTTGTTAATAATCACTACTTAGTAACTAATTATTAATTAAAGTCTCAACTAAACGCTAATGATTAGATTCGATGCGCGTGGACAGATCTTGAGGACGAATCGATCGAAGCCGCAAAATGGCGGATCCGGAAACTTCCTTTTCAACGACTTGGCGTCACTTGCTATCCCTTTTTCTCTCGTTCCGTCGTGCGTAATTCGCACTCTGCTCCACTGCGTGCAAGGATCGCGCGTTCCAGGCGCTTTTATGTAATATTTGTTGAATATTGCGATGCGTGTCGTCTCGCTCCTTCTTGCGGAATACCTTTATGTGTGCTGCTGCTGTGCTCTTCACACCTGCAGAGGTCACTCCGGCGATGACGATGAAATTGATCGTTAGGATGAGGACGTGATGGCTGCTTCTCTTTTCTCAAGATTGCTGCTGGGGTTGTCGAATCGATGGTATTGCGATTGTGTTGCGACAACCAAGCAGAAAGTGATGCAGACTGCGCCCGCTTGCGTTGCCAACCAAAATGGCTGCGACACGGTCGATGAAAAATTTTGCCAAACCTCTAACTCGCTTCTTCCGCAGCACCGCTGTTCTCCGCGAAGGACCAATGTGCAGCGGTGTAATAGGTGGTGGTTGCTGATAGGTGCTGGTAGCGTTGGTGCCGAGGAAAATAAATGAAAAGGCGGACCGATTCTTTTTCACATGTGTATTGGACCAGTGTCACAGTTGGAAGGGAAGTGTTGCCACAGATCACATATTAATTTACCTGTTAATTTTGGTGTTGCAATCTAATTACTTAAAATACCCAACAGTGGCTAATAAGATTAGTTTAGGGCCCGAAATTAAAATGAATCATCATCTGCCTAGCCTTCTCCCAGCTATGTTGGGGTCAGCTTCCAGTCTAACCGGATGCAGTTGAACACCAGTATTTTACATGGAGCGACTGCCTATCTCACCTCCACAACCCATGTACTGGGTGACACGATACCCCTTGGTAAGACTGGTTGTCAGATTTTCTGGCTTCTGACGACCCGTAACGACTGTCAAAGATCCGCGAATGACAGCCGCGAACAACGGCTTAAGGTGAATGCGCAGTGATAGAGCGCGAAATTCGAATTTTGTTACGTTTTTTGCAATTTTCAGGTGAGTGTCAGGTCAAAATAATTTAATTCAATTAAAAAGCGTGGGGTGCTTGACATTTATTGATTATAAAAATACCTCAAAAAGCACGCTTTTTAACTGAATTAAATTATTTTCTTCTTTTTTAGTTTGGTTTTTAAAGCGTGTTTTTTAGTTTTTTAAACTATTATTTATCACCCAAATGTCCGGCTAAACAGACTGGTCTGTTTGGCTTTTCGGTTTTAAGACCTGGCAACTCTACTCCGAGTAACTACATCTTCAAGTTTGTGCATCTGTATTATCTTTCTCATCTGTATTATCATTTGTTACTATCTTCTCTTGCAGCTGATAACTGGCCTGCAGACCGTCCGTCAGAAGGTGAACATCGTGGGCGAAGAGATCCGAACGCTGCAAGCTAACATCGAGTCATTCTCTCTTCAGTACCACGAATGCTTGAAGAACAAAGGTAACTACGTAGAAAATTTACTCAGGTGGAGATTTACAGATAGTAAAAGTAAATAAATCATAGTTTAAAAAACTAAAAAACACGCTTTAAAAACCAAACTAAAAAAGGAGAAAATAATTTAATTCAATCAAAAAGCGTGGGGTGCTTGATATTAAGTGATTATAAAAATACCTCAAAAAACACCCCACGCTTTTTAATTGAATTAAATTATTTTCTACTTTTTTACTTTGGTTTTTAAAGCGTGTTTTTTAGTTTTTTGAACTATTATTTATTTTCTATTTTTTAGTTCTGCTAACTACAAAAACGTGATTTTTTTTTCTCATTTTTTTTTTTAATTATTGAATTGTCATCGGTCCTCGACAAGTTTACAAAGTTTAAATGAAATCTGACCGTTTAAAGTGGGTCAAAATCGCGCCCTAAGGAGTCTGTTACAAACATACAAGTGAAGCGTGTAAAAAAAAGGAACACCGGCTAAGTGCGAGTCGGACTCGCGCATGAAGGTTTTCCGTACCATTATCTATAAAAACGGCAAAAATATCACGTTTGTTGTATGCGAGCCCCCTTAAATATTTATTTTATTCTGTTTTTTAGTATTTGTTGTTATAGCAGCAACAGAAATACATCATCTGTGAAAACTTCAACTGTCTAACTATCACGGTTCATGAGATACGACCTGGTGACAGACGGACAGCAGAGTGTTAGTAATAGGGTCCCGTTTTACCCTTTGGGTACGGAACCCTAAAAATCGTTAAGTTCAACATTGAGGTAGCGTTGATCCCAAACCGCACAGCTTGTATCTTGGGCACCATTATACATATAAGAACATTTTGGTTATCTATTATATAAAAATGAATTGCCGTTCGTTAGTCTCGCTAAAACTCGAGAACGGCTGGACCGATTTGGCTAATTTTGATTTTGAAATACTCGTGGCAGTCCAGGGAAGGTTCAAATGGTGAGAAATTATGAAAAAATTGCATGGAAAATCGAAATAGCAACAATTTTATTTTCCCATACAAACTGTTCCTACCTGTAAAACATTTTATGCGTGCATTCAAAAAATTATTTTTCTGTGTGTTCAGAAATCCAGGGAAAGTTTAAACTTATTTTTTAAGTAATATTTAATAACAGGCAACTTTTATTGGCGGTACGAAGTTCGCCAGGTCAGCTAGTTTTTAAATAAAAGTGAAATTGGCGACAATAAACTAGTAGTCAACTTCTTCGAGACTGCAAAACTAAAATTACAAAAATAAACCAATTCAGAAACAAAAAAAATAAAGTTAAAAGTTTATTTAATAATAAAAAAAAACAACCAACTTCCAAAAAAAAACACTTTAAAGTGACAAATAACTTTAATTTCGGAAGTCGGTGGATCAAAAACGAAAATACAAGACCAAAGTCACCCAGATGCTAATTTTTCATTTAATTTTTATCTACCAGGTCACATGAACTATCTTCAGCAGTCCATGACGAATGAACGCCGCGACTTGGTGGCGTGTTTGCGCGTGCAGATCGAAGAGACAGAGAGGAAGCTTAATGCTTTGGTGAGTTCACTACATACAGGAAAAGTTTTTATTCAGTGCGCAAACTTTAACCATGAAGTCAGCATACCATTCTAGACTGCCCAGCGAAGAAATTTTTCGTCGTTTTTAAAAAAAAAAACAGCTGTTTCATAGAAAAGTGCAATACCTACGCGGTCAAAATGTATGGAACAGCTGTTTTTTTTTGTATAACCGACGAAATATTTCTTCGCTGGGGGGTCTAGAATGATATGCTGAATTCATGGTTAGTTTGCGCACTGAATAAAAACTTTTCCTGTATAAGGTATATGTATTCATACACGAAATATCTGAAGGGGTCATTGTACTCATCATTATGAACAACTTTTACTATGGGTCCAGACTTGAAATTGCGAAAAAAAAATCAACTGTTCCCTACATTTTAACGAGTTATGCGAACTTAAATGTAGGGAACAGCTGATATTTTTTGAATTGATAGACCTTATATATCTATTAGTGATGTACCGACTAGCCGGGAATGTCGACTAGTCGGTCATATTTGTAGTCGGCGACTAGTCGGCCATATTTGTAGTCGGCGACTAGTCGGCCATATTTGTAGTCGGCGACTAGTCGGCCATATTTGTAGTCGGCGACTAGTCGGCCATATTTGTAGTCGGCGACTAGTCGGCCATATTTGTAGTCGGCGACTAGTCGGTCATATTTGTAGTCGGCGACTAGTCGGCCATATTTGTAGTCGGCGACTAGTCGGCCATATTTGTAGTCGGCGACTAGTCGGCCATATTTGTAGTCGGCGACTAGTCGGTCATATTTGTAGTCGGCGACTAGTCGGCCATATTTGTAGTCGGCGACTAGTCGGCTAAAACCGCCGACTAGTCGGCCCATTTTTTACTCATATTAAACAGACAGACATTACATATTTATTGATTTGAATTTATGACATTGTTTAAGGTATTATTTAGAGTTAATTAAATTGTATAACGTATTCATGTGAATTTTTGAAACGGTATAATTTTAATAATAATTTTGCATGCCTGAATTGGTGCAACACAGTGGACTCTTTTCACTAGTAGTTTCTTTTCACTAAACACAATGGATTTTGATGCGGGTTCGGCGGCGCACCATCATTGAAAGAATATATTAGGCGTTTGATTTCCCACATTTATTATTTTTACTTTTTCTCCAGGTGGCCCAAATAAGCCAGTCTCAGATGGAGCTGGTGGATCACATGAAGGAGAACATCGCCAATCTGCGCCAGCTGCAGAGCCAGGTGTTGGACGAGGAGCTCATCAAGTGAGTACAGACCTGTTGGTGAAGTTGGCCAGCACTGGCGACCGACATTGTTGAATATGGCCAATGTTGGTGAAGTTGGCCAATGTTGATTTGAACTGTGAAATTTTCACGGTGATATTGTCTACAGGATACGTACGCCAATTGCGAGTACTACCCTACAATACTCTTATTCCGTCCCCAGATGGAAACGTGAACAGCAACTGAGCGGCAATGGTGTCCCGATGCAGTCCAATCTGAACACCATCCAGGAGTGGTGCGAGTTGCTGGCCGACCTCATCTGGCTGACGCGCCAGCAAGTCAACAACGTGGCGCGCATCAACACCAAGACCATCGTGGAGCTGCGCCAGCCGCACCTGGCCGAGATGCTGGACGAGATGAGCAAGCAGGTACTGCTTTATGACGTGAATACGTCTTAAAAATTTCTATCATACGTGGGCAATCAGAAAAACCTATACTCCATTTATTATAGCTTTAGAAAAAAGAGGCTCGTAGAAGCAGGAGTGCAAAACATTTTATTTCAAAGTTAAGTTCTAACTTTTTAGGTAGATTTAAGACAGTACTAAATACTGAGATAAACGAAGTAAAAATAATTTTTATTTTAAATAATGTTCTATTTATAATAACATCTTCATCACATATTACAAACCTACAACAAAACGAATGAATTAAACAAACAATCACATTATGATTTAAATCTAAATAAGATTATAAAGAAAAAAAATTACAATACTTTATTTTAAATAACAACTTACGACCCACAATACTTTGGTAAAACTTCGTCGTCATCAGCTAATTTAGTTACTCGGTGTTGTTCACTCCTGCTTCTTTTAGGTTTTTAGCATTGACACTTTAATTTGTTTGCCATTAATCGTAACTGCAACACGTTTAATGTAATTTTGTTACGAAGTGTACATTAAAAATAACCTCTTTTAACTTCTGTCTAATGCTATTGCAAATGGAGTATAATGATAACAAAATCGGGGGATACAGTTTGTCGTTGTAGTATCGAATATATCCT
The DNA here is from genome assembly GCA_947359405.1 of Antitype chi. Lineage (NCBI taxonomy): Eukaryota > Metazoa > Arthropoda > Insecta > Lepidoptera > Noctuidae > Antitype > Antitype chi. The sequence continues at coordinate 2,668,107 of OX375837.1, forward strand.
CTACATCCAAAATTAAATTATACCACTGGATAGCTAAAGGATCAGTGACGCATCGCGCGTGGTGGAGAAGGAAGCGCCGCCATTTTGAGATTATTTTGCTGCGTATCGAGATTTGCAATTAGTATAACTTTTAAGTCGGAGAAGCTACGAATCAATTTCGAACAACCCGCACCAAACCCTATCGGACCCGTTACGGTGGCGCTGTACGGGCTGGACAGTGTCTGGCAGATGCGTTAGTATTTATGGGCGCTATGCTGCGGGGATTCTTCAATGCAAACGCAGTAGCTTCACACAATTTGTTTAATTTATATTTATAAGCGCGAACACAAGCTTAGAATGAGTATGGATATAATGCAAAGTTAATCAATGAATTTAGGCGAGACAGAAAGACCGAGAGGTAAGAATTTAAGCACTCGAATATAGTAAAATGCGTAGGTATGAGCAGAGCGTAAAGCGACGTGGGTGTGCGCAGGGAAGGTTGGTTGCGCACTGGCGCGGGCGCTCGGCGACTGGGAGCAGGCCCTTCGCCCCTGTCGTCGTGGATCCACCCGTAGGTCCTTCGCCTCTGTCCCCGCGCGTCGTGGATCCACCCGTAGGTCCTTCGCCTCTGTCCCCGCGCGTCGTGGATCCACCCGTAGGTCCTTCGCCCCTGTGCCCGCGCGTCGTGGATCCACCCGTAGGTCCTTCGCCTCTGTCCCCGCGCGTCGTGGATCCACCCGTAGGTCCTTCGCCCCTGTGCCCGCGCGTCGTGGATCCACCCGTAGGTCCTTCGCCCCTGTGCCCGCGCGTCGTGGATCCACCCGTAGGTCCTTCGCCCCTGTGCCCGCGCGTCGTGGATCCACCCGTAGGTCCTTCGCCCCTGTGCCCGCGCGTCGTGGATCCACCCGTAGGTCCTTCGCCCCTGTGCCCGCGCGTCGTGGATCCACCCGTAGGTCCTTCGCCCCTGTGCCCGCGCGTCGTGGATCCACCCGTAGGTCCTTCGCCCCTGTGCCCGCGCGTCGTGGATCCACCCGTAGGTCCTTCGCCCCTGTGCCCGCGCGTCGTGGATCCACCCGTAGGTCCTTCGCCCCTGTGCCCGCGCGTCGTGGATCCACCCGTAGGTCCTTCGCCCCTGTGCCCGCGCGTCGTGGATCCACCCGTAGGTCCTTCGCCCCTGTGCCCGCGCGTCGTGGATCCACCCGCTGGCGCCTGGACCGGTTCAGCGTAGGGATGTTTGTGTTGTGCTGGCGACGGGAGTCCGTCCGCCACATATTCAATATATTTTGGTTTGTTTTCAGGTGACCGGGTTGCTGTCGACCCTGGTGACTTCTACCTTCGTGATCGAGAAGCAACCGCCCCAGGTCATGAAGACCAACACACGGTAAGATCATCCTTACTAATATTATAAACGCGAAAGTTTGTAAGTATGGATGGATGGATGTTTGTTACTCTTTCACGCAAAAACGGCTGAACGGATTTGGATGAAATTTGGCACACAGATAGATTATAATCTAGATTTAACACATAGGATACTTTTTACACGCTTTATATTAGCTTCATTTGTATGTTTGTTTGTTTGTATGTAACCGACTCCTTAGAGCGCGATTTTGACCCACTTTAAACGGTCAGATTTCATTGAAACTTTGTAAACTTATCGAGGACCGATGACAATACAATATTTTTTTTTTTTAATTGAGAAAAAAAACACGTTTTTGTAGTTAGCAGAACTAAAAAATAGAAAATAAGTAAATAATAGTTTAAAAAACTAAAAAACATGCTTTAAAAACCAAACTAAAAAAGGAGAAAATAATTTAATTCAATTAAAAAGCGTGGGGTGATTTTTGAGGTATTTTTATAATCAATTAATGTCAAGCACCCCACGCTTTTTAATTGAATTAAATTATTTTCTCCTTTTTTAGTTTGGTTTTTAAAGCGTGGTTTTTAGTTTTTTTTATACTATTATTTATTTTCTATTTTAGTTCTGCTAACTACAAAAACGTGTTTTTGTTTTCCTTTTTTAAAAAAATTATTGATTTGTCATCGGTCCTCGATAAGTTTACAAAGTTTCGATGAAATCTGACCGTTTAAAGTGGGTCAAAATCGCGCTCTAAGGAGTCGGTTACATACAAACAAACATACAAGTGAAGCTAATATAAAGCGTATAAAAACTACTGGGCTACCTATTTATTCAAAATAAAGTTAGTTCTTCCCGCGGGTATCGTAGAAGGCGATTAAGGGACTTACTAGAGAATGGGCAGCAGCGTTCTCTATTTATTTTACCACCATACTGCTATCGCCAACCCGCCTACCAAGGCGTGGCGATTATGGCAAAACCCCCCTTTTGGGGGAGGCCTATGTCCAGCAGTGGACGTCTTTCGGCTGAAATGATGATGATGATGAAAGTTATTTGTATTCTTGAAAAAATCCCTGTATTTGCCATTTTATTACTGCGGCAGTAATTTATTTACGCCCAAATATAAAAGTACTTCGTGTGTGTATTTTTTTTAAAATTCTGCTTCCGTGTTCTGTTCTTTCCGTCAGGTAGACTTAATTTTTAACCGAATTCAAAAAAGTAGGATCTTCTATTTTTGACTTTATGTATCTTAAAAAAATAATTAAGTATGCTTATTGTTATGTACAAGCTAATGTATAGCGATGCGCGGTCATATGCGATCGGCCTGCGCACACGGCGCCAGCGCCGCGCAGCGCCCCGTACCCCGCGCCCCACCCATGTGCCCGCGCTAGCATGTTTTAAATAAAGCGTCAGTGCGTTCACGGCCGTCATACCAATTCGATCCAGCCTGTCCCCAATAGCGATAGCTGTCCCCCTATCAGTGACGCCCTGAGCCGAGGTCCGTACCCCACAGGGGGTGCCCTCAGCGTGCAGTCGCTTAGTTTATAAATTTAGTTTGTAAGCCCTGGCTGGAGGCGTTAAGAGTAACTTCTTAATGGCAGCCCCAGGAAAGCCCGGTTGAGCAGTCACGGCCTCTCAAGGCCAACTGCGAGATGCCCAACAAAAAAAAAATAAAAAAAAAGGGGTTTCCGAAGCACCCCCATGTATGTTCCGCGACTTTTCATAGTTTTCAAGTTATGTTTTTTTTCTGATTTTTTGAGAATTTTCGACCTAACCAATTAAAGCAAAATTCTAAAAAAAGTAGATTATTTTCACGAGATTTTTTTTTTGCAACTGAATCTTCATGCGTAGTACTTTTATACTTATAATAATCGGCTTGGTAACTGTGCTGAAAGTTATGAAAATGTTGGTCTAAAGATGTCTTTGGTGTAAAGTGAAAAATTAACGTTCAGTAAATTTTGATTTAAATTTCAACTTTAAATTTAAAATCTAAACACTGTTGTTTACATTACAAGTAGTAGTATACGAATTGGTGTGGGATAGAGGTACTTAACTAAAACGTGAAAAAAAAAAATTTAACAACCGACTTCCAACTACAAAGAAAGAAAGAAAAAACGTTTATTTGCGGCAAACATGACGCAAAAAGAAAAGGAACACAACAAAATAAATAATAATAATAATAATCGTTTATTAGGAACAAAAAAAACAAACATACGAAGACAAACAATGTTAAACGATGATAGCTGCAAAAGTTAAAACTGAGGCGCAGCTACCAACGCCCGACTCCTAGTGAGAGGGTAGGTTGTTCCAAGACTAATACATAACAAAGGTATTTAAACAATATATAAGAAAAATTCAAAAATTAAAATTAAAAAACTATACATATTAAAATACATTTTGAGATAAGTGCCGTGTGTATGAGTACCTAATGTAGAGTAAGGGAGGGTGGTGGTGAGATGTGTGATGTGTGTATGTGGGGGTGGGTGTGTGTGTGTTTTCCAAGGTGTTAAATTTCCACAAGATTTTCTGTTGCATCATAAGTTAGTGATTTTAGAAAATTCGCAAGTTTTTTCTTACATACATTTCTGGTAACTGAATATATGTAGATATTTTTATTGATCCTATTATAGATTTTTGAGCTCATGTAAGTAAAATGGCGACGTGCTGCAATAGTTGAACGAGGCTTTACCTCACAAACTCGATCGGAACGGCGTCTATTGCAAGATCTACCTGGTTCATAAATCAGCTGGGCATGCTTACGGAGCACTGCTTGAGAAATGAACAACTGTCTGACCGTTAGTACCTGGCAAAGAGAGTAAACTGATGTCGTAGGAAACCGGATTGGTTTTCTCGAAAGAACCTGCAAAACTGCTCTCTGTGCTCTTTCAATCCGCAACATTGTTGTTTTGTGCGCGCTACCCCAGACCGTCAGGCAATAACCCAACACTGACTGAGCTAGTTGAAATAAGAAAAGGTTGAGGGAAACATGCGTCACATCCACGCAAAACGGCTATCACTCAGCATTATGCTGCGACCCTATGCAAGACAGCCCAAGCGCTGGTTTTCAGTGACAGCCGGCTTTGACGTAATGACGTCACCCGGTCCATTAAACAATTATTAGGAACAAACGCCGTTAGTATGGAAGAATAACTGACTAGTGTTACTTTAATAATCGCACGCGTGTATATTCCAGCTTCACGGCCACCGTCCGGTTACTGGTGGGCGGTCAACTGAACGTGTACATGACGCCGCCCAGAGTTAGCGTGAGTATGATTTTTGTACTTTCCACCAGGGGCGCAGCCTCCATACAACCCGATTGCTATCGGCTTCCCTTTAGAACAAACACTCTTCTTAGTGTCTACTATCACATACTACTTCTTAGTGTATCAAATCACATTACAGATATTTTTCATACTAGCTTAAAACATCCTATAAGATTACAAAACATTACAAAAATTCCAGTTTTTTGTGTCTAAATCAAGAATTTCGACCATAGCTGCCGTTAAATTTACTTATAAAAAGTAAAGGAATTACTGAACTTTAATGTTATCTAGAGTTTATGAGAACTGAACAATTTTTCTTCAGCTTCCCTCTAATAAAAATTGTAGCTTCGCCACTACTTTCCACATTTTCCCCCTTATTTATAATCGTTGCTTAAATTTAAGTAATGATTAGCTACTGTTTAACCATACATTTTTGACGTTTAAACATCTCTTAGCTTTAAGGGGAATCTAGTCGCGGGCTCGAACTCACTGGTGGGCCTGGCTAAAAAGTACGCTGTCTCAACAGGCTTCGTGTCCGACAGAGATAGTATCAGTGATGAGCAATTAGACGCTAGTCTATACGCACAACGTTATTGAGTGAAATGCAGGATCATTTATAGTAAAACAGGCGCGTAAAAAATTAAGAAAAGTCTGTCGGAAGATCGGGTTTTATGAAAAAACCACTGCATAAATCAATGACCAATAAAGTTTATTAAACTTTTCGATATTTGAGCTTTGTCGGTACCGACTTGGTTTTGGAGATTTTACACCTCTTTTATTATTTAAACACGCCCAACGTTAGGTTAAATTAGCAAGAAAAAACGAATATTTGTTGGCTCCTAAGTTTTAAATGGGTTTTTATTTTAGTATTCTGTTTCCGTACAGACAATATTAATAACTAGCTTTTGCCCGCGATTTCATACGCGTGGACTTTAGAATCAAGTAGATAATCATTTTTTTTGATAATATATAGCCTATTTTTTAAGTTAGACCTCTCGGAATACATCATTGAAAACTGCATTCAATTCCAGTGGTTTTTGCGTGATGCGGTAACAAACATAAAGACAGACAAAAAATTTAAAAACAGTTGTTTTGGCTTCTGTTGCTCTAATAAAGACCCCCAAACTATTTTTTCTTCAATATCTTTAATGTACAGACATCGGCCTGTTACAATTTTATTATATGTATAGATGAGACAAAACCATACCATGTTTAATTTTTGATGAACATTGTCAACAGTGGAGTAATACACTCCCGAAGTTTGTATGGAAAAATGTCGACTTGATTCAGCTTAAGCAACGTTTATAAAAAAGGGGAATTATTTTTAGATTGACCATAAATGTCAAACCTCTAAAATGTAACTTTAGAGGTTTCTGTAACAGCATTTTGAGAGCCGTCCCGGGCGAGCCCTAACTTAGCAAGCCCTATATTTGTACACTGGATTTCTGTTCAACTAAGCGATGCCTGCCAGGGGTGCGGGTTGTTCGAAAGAGATACCGCGGCCCCTGGCACACAGGCAATTGAGGGAACACGGGTGGGTTTTATTCAGTAAAAGTCTGACACGAAGAGCGGGAGAAGTTATTTGATGATTTCCCACCCAAAAAAAAAAAAGCGGGGACAAAAAATTACGACAGAATTAATGTATTGTTGATAACTATGTGTAGGTACACACGGCAACACATCAAGCTATACATTTCCAGTATAAGCTGATCTCTCATTATATGGGATTTCCGTACAGTGCGAGATCAGCGTAAACTGGAAATGTATAGCTTGATGTGTAGCCGTGCGCACCTTTTCATACGGGTGCTTTGCCTGCAATATAACACTATTATTTTTTTTTATTTTATGTTTGTGTCGGGGTTTAAAAAAATACATATTTTTTAATAAAAATATAAATACAATTTTCAGGTCGTAATAATATCAGAGCAACAAGCGCAGTTGCTCCTCAAAAGCGAGACCCAAGCCGGTAAAGGCAAGCAGCCGGTGGAGTGTGGAGACATTCTGAACAACACCGGCACCATGGAGTACCAGCCCACCAGTCGCCAGCTCAGCGTCAGCTTCCGGTGAGTTTATATCACCATATGATTGTGAACACCGTTAGTTTATAATCTATCTCTCGAGATTATAAACTGTCGATAAATTGTGAACTGCACCATACTGCTTACCGACCGAATAGGTTGGGTTAGGTTAGAATTGCGACCAACCGCGCGCGAGCCGAGCGAGCGGAGCAAGCGGTGCCGCGGTAGCGGCCGGCGAGTGCTACTTCGAAGTTAGTGGCAGTTACTTGACTATTTAGTAATAGCGCAAGGTACTATCCGTCTTGATACCAGTTCACAATTTGACGGTTTCACTTTGATAGATATGATAAACAGAGATCGGATATTCGCATGCATATTTACCTAAAGTTGAGATGTTGGCTAACATGGTACGCGCTTTTGTATCGAAAAAGACTTAATTTAGGTAAGTAATTTGTTAATTTTTTGTTTTAACTAATACAAACCACCCCTCCTCCAGTACATACACATATTTGTATCGGGTTAAACATTAATTTTAAATGAATACACATCTGAATAGTTATGCAATCAAGAATCCCGGGGTTTTTAATAAATATTACAAATAATTTATAAAGCCGCTTCCATACTTTCATAGCTAAAAATTATCTTTAGGTAAATATGCATCCGAATATCCGATCTCTGATTATAATCTACCGAAAAATAATGCGTTAAATTGTACGCAGTATGTTACGGTTCACAATCTTTCGACAGTTCACAATCCCGCGAGATAGATTATAATCTAACGGTATTTACAATTTTACTGTGAAATATGCAATGTAAACTCTATACAGGTTCAAATTAAATCCCACCAAAAACATTTTCATGAAAAAAAAACAACCTACTTCCAAAAAAACACTACAAAGTTAAAAATAATTTTTATTTCGGAAGTCAGTGACTTTGGATAAGTATTTTATTAATTTTTTTGTCACCGCCTTCCGAAATTAATGTTATTTTTCACTTTGTAGTTTTTTTTTGGAAGTCGGTTGTTTTTTTTTGGAAATTGTTTTGATTTTTCACTTTTTCGTTATAGTACCTATCTCACGCAATTCGAAATTTCATCATCCTTGGGGTCAAAATAATGCATATTTATGCGATAGCAGCAATCGCGGTTGATTTGCTGTCATTTTTTAAAGAGTTCCGCTGACTGTCTCCGAAACTCAACATCAAATCTATATGTTTAAATGGGACCATTTCGGAATAAACCCCTTTCGAACAAAAAAATAATTTAACAAATCCGTCTATACAGGATAAGTTTTTAACCAGTACGTAAACTAACCATGAATCAGCATATGGTTGTAGACCCCAGCGCAGAAAAAAATACATATCCAAAGTCACATTCTTCCGAAATTAAAGTTATTTTCGACTTCCGTAAAAACACTACGTCGTTTTTTTTTAAACTTGTCTAATTGTCTTTTAATAAATTATTATTTGCCTTCAGGAACATGCAACTGCGCAAGATCAAACGCGCCGAGAAGAAGGGCACCGAGAGCGTCATGGACGAGAAACTAACCCTACTATTCCAGTCTCAGTTCAACGTGGGAGGAGGCGAGCTGGTGTTCCAAGTAAGATATCATCTGCCTAGCTCAGGGATGGCGAACCTCTTAACCTCTACGAGCCATTTTTGCACGCTTTATATTAACTTCACTTGTATGTTTGTTTGTTTGTTTGTTTGTATGTAACCGACTCCTTTGAGCGCGATTTTGACCCACTTTAAACGGTCAGATTTCATTGAAACTTTGTAAACTTGTCGAGGACCGATGACAATTCAATAATTTAAAAAAAAATTGAGAAAAAAAAACATGTTTTTGTAGTTAGCAGAACTAAAAAATAGAAAATAAATAATAGTTTAAAAAACTAAAAAACACGCTTTAAAAACTAAACTAAATAAATAATAGTTTAAAAAACTAAAAAACACGCTTTAAAAACCAAACTAAAAAAGGAGAAAATAATTTAATTTAATTAAAAAGCGTGGGGTGCTTTTTGTGGTATTTTTATAATCAATTAATGTCAAGCACCCCACGCTTTTTAATTGAATTACTAAAATTATTTTCTCCTTTTTTAGTTTGGTTTTTAAAGCGTGTTTTTTAGTTTTTTAAACTATTATTTATTTTCCAAAAAAATCCTTACTAATATTATAAACGCGAAAGTTTGTAAGTATGGATGGATGTTTGTTACTCTTTCACGCAAAAACGGCTGAACGGATTTGGATGAAATTTGGCACACAGATAGATTATAACCTAGATTAACACATAGGATACTTTTTATCCCGGTAGTACGTTCCCGCGGGATAATTTCCGACCTCGACGCGGATGAAGCCGTGGGCAGAAGCTTGTATTTAATATGGCATTGACGTGCCAACAATAGTTATTTTCACCTCACAGGCTCAGAACGATTCTGTTTGTCATTCGAAATCTGCGTGCAAAAGTTAATTTTACCCGAATAATCTTTATTGGTCATTAATTTATCAATCAATCAATCATTTATTTTGTTAGACATAGGTATGGTTACAGTTAGTATTTTTTTTTTTTTGCAAATGTGTGTGTGTGTGTGTGCATTGGCTTTTTCATAAAACCCGATCTTCCAAAGGACTTTTCTTAATTTTTTCGCGATTTTTTTTACTATAAATGATCCTGCATCTCACTCAATAACGTTGTGCGTGTAGTCTAGCGTCTAACTGCTCATCACTGATACTATCTCTGTCGGACACGAAGCCTGGTGAGACAACGTGATTTTTAGCCAGGCCCACCAGTGAGTTCGAGCCCGCGACTAGGTTCCCCTTAAGGTCATATGACATAGAATAGAATCATGTGAAGGTACGGTTTCTGAAAGTAACGACTCAGGCTTAAGGTGGAAGCGCCAGGGTAGCCCGCGAAATTCAAATTTTGTTACGTTTTTTGCAATTTGCAGGTCAGTATCAGGTTGTATGGTGATCTAAATATGATTCGCGACCGTATCAAATAAGGCTTTTCAGAATCATAATCATTAGAATCAGCAATACAACTCCATAAGTTAGAATTGCCCTCAAATGTCATAATTTCATGAAATAGTCGTTCTTTAGAGTAATATGAACTTATAGAGATGTATTGCTGATTCTAATGATTATGATTCTGTAAAGCCATATTTGATACGGTCGCGAATCATATTTAGATCACCATACAACCTGACAGTGACCTGGAAATTGCAAAAAACGTAACAAAATTTGAATTTCGCGGGCTACCTTGGCACTTCCACCTTAAGAAGGTGAACTTACCATACTTCTATCATACTGAACCTACCATATTGTGACTTAGACTGTCGTGCCCAAATTATTTTGTTACATGCCACCAAAGGCACGTTTGCCATTGGTTCGGCATCCCTGGCTAAACTTTTTCCAACGAAATTGGGGTCAGCTTCCAGTCAAACCGCATGCAGCTAAATACCAGTATTTTACACGGCGCGACTGCCTAACTGACCTCCATAACCCAGTTACTGGGTAACACGATGCCCTTGGTAAGACTGGTTGTGAGAGTTTCGGGCATCTGACGACCCGTAACGACTGTCAAAGATCCACGAATGATAGCCGTGACCAACGTGCTTTGCGAGGCACGGAAGGGACTTAGTATGTATGGTGGTCACCCATCCACGGACCAACCTCGGCAAGCGTAGCTTAAAAGCCCTTCTTATATGAAATATTCACGTATAATAATTAATTCGCAGGTATGGACCCTCTCTCTGCCCGTGGTGGTGATAGTCCACGGGAACCAGGAGCCCCACGGCTGGGCTACCGTGACCTGGGACAACGCATTCAGCCCTGCGGGGCGGGTGCCCTTCGCTGTGCCCGACAAGGTAAGTCCAATATATCGTGCGGGACGGTAACTGTATACATCAGTGGCGAGGTGTGGAATTATGGCCAGGGTAAGCCGTTCCAACAAAAAAAACACCGCGTGATGCTTAGCTTCCTCAGAGGATAATTCCCCACTTTCACTCATTGAGCTGGAATCACAGAATTTTGTACAGAAGATTTGGTTTTCTTTGCGCGCAGGCGTTTTTTCGGTAATACACATAAACATTAATTGTGCTTTGAAATATTTAATGGTGGATCGGTGGGATTTCAAGGTAAGCCGATGGGAATCGCTTTGTATTGACCCTTCGCCACTGCTACACATCAAGCTATACATTTCCAGTGTAAGCTGATCTCACATTGTATAGGATTTCCGTACAGTGCGAGATCAGCGTAAACTGGAAATGTATAGCTTGATGTGTAGCCGTGTGTACCTTCTTAAAGAAATAAACAACTAAAAATATTTTATTTGAGACACGTACAGGTAATACAAAAGTAAGGAAGATAATAATGGTGAAATACAAACAATAAAATAACAAAATCCTACTAATATTATAAATGTGTAAGTTTGTCTGTTTAGATATTTAGACATTTGGATGTTTGTTACTCAAACACGCAACAACGGCTAAACGGATTTGGATGAAATTTGGCACACAGATAGATTATAACCAGGATTAATACATAGAATACTTTTCATCTCGGTAAAACCGTCACGTGGGATAATTTTCGACTTCCACACGGGCGAAGCCGCAGGCGGTAGCTAGTACAAATACCAAATTATCCTATTTAATTATGTAGTCCACTTATTTATTTACTTACCACCCCATCGAATAATTATTTTCAACACTAAACCGTACAGTTAGCGTCAATAATATCTGGACGAGCCGACTGTTCAAAATGATCTAAACAACTATGAAAATTAAAAATTAACTCAATGACACAAGGTGTGCGGGATTGATCCAGGTAAAATTAGGGGAATAATGAAAAAAAAACGTTGCTTGATGTGAATGTGCAGATTTTATACTGATTAAAATTACAGATGTAGGTAGACGGTCGACAAACGTTAAACAATAAAAACGATTAGCAAGAATCACGTAGCCTCAACATTGGTATGCGAATTTCTGTAGGCGCTTGCGGGAACATACCCCCGGGCGTTGAAAGCCTGCCTTTCAACCACTAAGAATCTTCAAACTCCGGATAGATAGGCAGCGGACAAATCTTGCTGAATGATCTGCGTAACAGACCAGTAGAAGTCTTAACGTCTGCGACTCTGACCACGCCGTCTGTCCCTGGATAAGTAGCAACGATCCGACCCATTTTCCATTTGAGTGGGGGGAGGTTGTCTTCCTTTAACAGGACCAAAGAATTAAGCTTCAAGGAGCCCTTACATGCTCGCCATTTCATGCGAAGTTGGAGCTCCGAGATGTATTCTCTACTCCATCTGCTCCAAAAATGCTGTCGGAGAAGCTCAATACGTTCAAATCGAGTCAGAGAATTGATGGACTGGTCTCGATAATCAGGTGACGGCAGCGACGTCATAGGACGACCAATCAAAAAATGTCCGGGTGTGAGCGGCGTTAGATCCTCGGGGTTCGATGACAACGGCGTCAGTGGTCTGGAGTTCAAAATGGCTTCAACCTGATGTATAGTGTATCATCATGGTGTATAGCTCTTCGTAGGTAAGGTTACAAAGGCCCAGCACTCTAACTAAGTGATGCTTGGTTGATTTAACACCAGCTTCCGCAAGGCCAGCAAAATGAGGAGAATATGCAGGAATGAAGTGAAACGTAATTCCTTCCTTAGCCATCTCCTCGGACAGCAAATCGCAATTCGCCTTAAGAAACCTAGAAAGGTCATTATATGCACCAACAAATGAGGTGCCATTATCCGAGTAGATATTTCTCGGCTTTCCTCTACGTGAGATGAACCTCTTTAACGCCAGAATGAAAGTATTGCTTGTTAAATCACCGACTAGTTCAAGATGAATTGATTTCGTAGAAAAACAAACGAAAATAGCGATATAAACTTTTACTAATTTACAGCCACGACCTTGACGAACAGCTGACTGGATAGGACCTGCATAATCCAAGCCGATATTTTCAAAAGGAAAACCTGCCAGAAGTCGCTGCTGTGGTAAATCTCCCATAATAGGACTTACAGTTTCACCTCTAAATCGGCAACAACGAACACATTGTTTACAGCACATCCTAGCTAAATTGCGACCTCGAATGGGCCAGTACGTATCTCGTATAGATGCTAACAATAACTGCGGTCCAGCGTGAAACAATCTTTTATGCTCATAATTGAAAAGTAACTTAGAAAAATGATGACTAGATTGAATAAGAATCGGGTGTTTTTTATTGTAAGGAAAATCTGAATGTTGTAATCTACCTCGAATCCGCATTATCTTATTATCATCTAGAAAAACGTTAAACTTATTTAGTTCACTTTTCTTGGGTAATGATTTATTATTAAGTAGTAATTTATAGTCTTTGAAAGATTGACTTTGAGATAAACATATAACAGAGTTTAAAGCTCTTTCTAGTTCATGCACAGAAAGAGGACCGCGAATAGGTTGTTTTCTACATGCGTCAATAAAACGTAAAACATAGGCGACTGTTCGCTGAAGTCTTAAAAGGCTTGAAAACCGTGTAAAATTAATCAACTCATCAAATTTATTGTTATTGGATAAAACATGCAAGGTGACATCTAATTTAATTTCAGGCAAAATTTCGTTATTAAAGTTCATTAATTTAGAGGGCCAATCAGACATTTCATTCATTAAAAAACTAGGACCGGACCACCAATCATTTAAACTAGGTAATAAATTAATGTCCAACCCACGAGACAAATGATCAGCAGGGTTATGATCAGTTGGAACATGTCTCCACTCGCAGCCACCAGTCTTATCTAAAATCTCGGCAACCCTATTCCGAACGAACGGCTGTAATTTATTCGGTAGCATTTTTAGCCACCCTAAAACAATAGTGGAGTCAGTCCAAAAGAAAGTGCGCTGCGCGCTGACTCGTAAAGCTGCCACAACCTTTTCAAAGATGCGAACACCTACAAGAGCACCGCATAGCTCAAGTCTTGGTATGGTGGTCGGCTTGAGTGGCGCAACTCTGCCTTTGGCTAACAATAAACGCACTAAAACCTGTCCCTGCTTATCAACGCTTCGTACGTACAGACAAGCGCCGTAGGCGCGTTCAGACGCATCAGTAAAAATGTGAAATTCTAAAAACTCATAGCAATCAATTAAAACTCGACGTGGAATATGAATTTCATTTAATTTAGGTAAATTAATAATCAGTTCATTCCAAAGCTTACTAATGTCCGGTGATAGCTGTTCATCCCAAGACAGTTTTTGTAACCATAACTTCTGAAGTAACATTTTCATAACAATTACACATGGAGCCAATAATCCAAGCGGGTCAAAAACTTGTGAAACAATTGAAAGCATATCACGTTTTGTGTTATTAAAATTAACTAGCTGATTAATTGGAAAACAAAGGTAATCTGACAATGGCTGCCAACCTAGGCCTAAAGTTTTGGTTGACTCAAATCCACCAACATTTAAATCCAGTGAAGACTGGGGAAATTCAGAACCACTTACCAATTGCATATCATTCGACTTCCACTTTCTTAGATTCATCTGCGCTGAAGCAAGAGTTGAAGTAACTTTATGACGCAACTCTTTGACCTCATTGATGTCATCTCCTCCGGTGAGCAAGTCATCCACATAAAAGTCGTGGAGGATGACGTCACCAATCTCCTTATCAACACACTCTAGCCCTAACTGCCGAAGACACCGGGTTGCTAGGTAAGGAGCGCTGGCCGTGCCGTAGGTCACGGTATTAAGTTGATAAGCGTGTAATGGAGTTGACGGATTATCACGCCAAATAATTTGTTGAAGATATCTATCATTTGGATGAACAACTATCTGCCGGTACATTTTCTCAACATCAGCAGCTAGGATGTACTTATGTTGTCTAAAACGCAACAGGATAGACAAAAGGTCGTCCTGTACCACGGGTCCAATCATCTGGATATTATTAATAGAAATACCAGTACTAGTTAAACTACTTGCATTAAAAACCACCCTTAACTTAGTGGTGGCGCTGTTTTCGCGCAGAACTCCGTGATGCGGAATGTAAAACGCTTGTTCATCAATAGTTTTACATTTAGACATATGACCTAAAGTTTCATATTCCATCAAGAATTCTTTGTACATAGTACAAAATTGAGTTTTAGTTTTAAATCTACGTTCCAGAGAAGTAAAACAATGTTTGGCTCTTGACAAAGATTCGCCTAAATTGTCCGGGGAACATTTTAAAGGAATCCTAACACAAAATTGACCATTTTCTAAACGAGTAGTGTTTTTCATAAAATGCTCCTCACATAGCTTTTCCTCTGAGGAATACGGAGACGAAGTACATACTTCCTCAAGTTGCCAAAACTTTGTGAGTTGTTGATCAACATTAAAATTTAATTCATCATCAGAGTCTGAACGCACCTTTATAAAATTACATATTAAACCTTTAGAAGAAATACTACTGTTAATTGGGCCGGAAACCAACCAACCCAATTTAGTCTCACAAAGAATTGGTTGCCCATCACCTAACTTAATTCGTTGAGATTCCAATAAATCCCAAAAAATGTCAGCACCCAGCAACATGTCGACAGGCGCTGGTGAGCCAAAATTGGGATCTGCGAGACAAATATCGGAAGGAATTTTAATTTTTAACAAGTTGACATGTTTACTTGGAATTTTATCTGTGACGGATGGAAGAATAAAACAATTGATATCCATACCAAAATTATTATTTAAAGATTTTATTGATACCGAACACATTTTATTAATAAACGATGACGAGTTGTTGATACCTATAATAGAATTGTTTACAGTCTTGGCAGTCAAACCTAGCTGGTGGTATAATCTCTCAGTCATGAGACATGACGTGCTGCCACTGTCAAGCACAGCACGAGCAACATACTGCTGACCATTAATACTCATGACCTTGACGAGAGCAGTGGACAATAACACGTCACCGTGTTCAACAGTCGCGGACAGCGACACACCGGTACCTATACCTATAGTAGTGGGCTGAGTGGAGACAGTCGCACTGCCATTCGTGTCAACAACAACACTGCTAACAGAAGCCCCACTTGCGTCCGACTTCAAGGATTTATCAACGTGAACAATGGTGTTGTGTTTACGACGGCATATTTTACAACCTGGCTTTTTGCAGTTGTTTGCATAATGTCCCAAATTAAAACAGTTGTAACAAACTTTGTACTTAGGTAATAACTGCAAACGAGCTTCATTGCTCAACGATAAAAACTTAGGACAACTACTTAGATTATGATCACCGTTACACATAACACAATTCTTAGGCTTATTTGAAACACCATTATCCTGTTTACTTGAACTTTCACCTGAATCATTTTTATTAGAATCCTGTATCAACATTGACCTAACCTTGTTTGAATTTTTACTTGTGTGCGAGTGTTTATTATGCGTAGAAGCTTCCAGTTCGAACGTTTCTAATATCTCAGCACGGTTTTTAATAAAAGTAATAAATAATTCAAACGTAACTTTAGAATTCTTGTCCAGGCGGCCTTTATACTCACCCCATTCACGATAAGTTTTGCTATCTAATTTGTGTGTGACAATATAAATGAGTAAAGTATCCCAATGATTAACGGGTTCATCTAAGGAGTCTAGGGCACGTATGTTTTTGTTAACAACATCAAGTAAACCTTTTAAATTAACTGACGACTCCTTTTGAAGGGTGTCGATTTGAAATAACGCAGTAACATGATGTTGGATAAGCAGGTGTTTGTTATCAAACCGCTCGCAGAGAAGATTCCACGCTACCGAATAATTTGCAGAAGAAAACTGAATTGAGTTGATCACCACAGCAGCAGACCCTTCTAGGGATGACCTCAAATAGTGAAATTTATTTATTTGGTCCATATCATCGTTTGAATGGATGAGACTAACAAATGTGTCGTGAAACTCTAACCAGTTTGTATAACAACCACTGAATTTCGGCAACTGAATAGTCGGTAATTTAACAAACTTATGATTGCTAGAACGCGACATTACGTCACAGGTATCATTAGAATCTCCTTTCCTATGATCATGTAACATTTGTTGAGCTTTAGATAGGGTTTTGTAATATAGAGATTCAAACTCTGCGCGTTCCGACATCTGATCATCCAAGTCATCAGTATAACACTCCAGCAATAATTGCACCTCATCATATTGGGCATACAATGCCTCGAGTCTAGTAAAACGTAATTGCAACTCGCTTACCTCAGTAGGGCTCAAAGAAGAGGGATTTAAAGAATTTAAATGGTTTGAGAATATTGTCACCTTTCCTTTGCAACTCGCTCGTTTCCTAACGAGATCTTTATTGTCCTTACTTAATTCCTTATCCTCTGGCATTGCGTAAGCTGGTGTGATCAACCTGGAATGTATATAAATAAAGTTATAGCAACGTTTAAATGACAATTACAAATGATGCAGCCTGAAATACGTACAAGATTAAAATGCACTAACTTTAAAGTGAATTTACATTAATAATAAGAATTTATTATAAACTATACGTATTGACGGTTATATTGTACTAAACATTAATAATATCACTGCAACTACAATGATTTCTATTGTTTAACTGTGCTAACTAATGTGATTACGTAACTGTCTCAATAACTGTAAAATTATTACACCGTAAAGCAAAATAATGCAGTTACTACAAATAACTACTCTTTAACAATGTGTAAATAACAAAATGTACAATGACTACTGATCAGTTAATAATTATATTATAATTTGTAACCACTCACAGAACAAAGATTACAAATGACAATAGTTATTTCGTACTAACCTGGCTATTAACGGCTGACTTACACTAATTTTACCTGTTAAATAGAGTGTTGGGTACACAAATTTAATAATAAATACGACTTTTCTCAGCTATTAAGTATCCAGACCACGTAAATTCCAATAATTTTCTGAATGACGTAGCAGAATTCACCGGCCACGCCGGGCGTCGACTATGAGTTTTGATATCCAACAATTCTCTTCAATTCCTTTATAACAATTGGCTGATCGGAGTAAATATTCTTCAAATCTCCAAATCCGGCTCGAAGGACCATGTGCGGGATTGATCCAGGTAAAATTAGGGGAATAATGAAAAAAAAACGTTGCTTGATGTGAATGTGCAGATTTTATACTGATTAAAATTACAGATGTAGGTAGACGGTCGACAAACGTTAAACAATAAAAACGATTAGCAAGAATCACGTAGCCTCAACATTGGTATGCGAATTTCTGTAGGCGCTTGCGGGAACACAAGGTATGTTTCAGAATGAAGACAGTATACGACAACTGTCATTCTGATAAGAAATTTATCCAATTGAGATAAAGTTGAATTTTCTTAGTTGTTGAGATAATTTTGAACAGTCTGTCCGTCCCGATATTTTTGACGCTGACTGTACAACTCACAAATACACCTATAGCTCAACAAAACACTTCAGCTCAACAACACACTTCAGCTCAACAACACACACAGAGCATCTATCGTCTGTTGGGAAAAAGCTAGAAAAATGATGATTGAACAAAACGTGCCTACATTTTGTCATGACTTCAGTTTCCGCTCTAAAGTCTTGTATCAAGTATTCAATCACACGTTCCATTGTCCCAAGGTGACTTGGGGTCAACTAGCTGAGACGCTCCGCATCAAGTTCTGTTCGGCCACCGGCGGTGATCTGTCTGAAGATAACTTGAGATTCCTGGCTGAAAAGATCTTCAGGTATGTTGCTCTAGTTATAAGTGGATTCAGGGTTTCAGGACGGTGGAAACCCTGGCAGGATTATGAAAAGTTTTGGGTGAAAAGTACAGCGATTTGCGTCAAGTGACTGTTTTGGAGCCGTTTATAGAGGTATGAGGAACAGGGTGTAAAGTTAGTTCGCTCATACTCTATAGAAAAGGGAGGATCCTCCGACCAGACGACTGTTGTGTCTGGTGGGCAACTGCCCGACGGTTGATGTCGGGATGTTGTACCTATGCAAATCGCGCGGTAAACTTTAACTGCGCGATCTAGGATTTCTATGACGTGCATCTTGCTTAGTTCGCCTGTGATATTGTAGATGGCGCCACTTCTCTTTTTGTAATTTTAGATATTGTTGCGAAGTATTTTTCTGTAGTGCCGCTACATCTATAGATGTATTTTATTAAAACCAATTTAATATTAATTAAAGACGTAATAGATATGCACATAAAAGACAAAATACAACATAATTATACAACGTGTAACGGAAAGGGTACATACATACCAAGGGCACGGCTTCTTTGGATGATATCAAACGATATTGGAAGGGTTTTTTAATCCTATCTCTACATGTTCCGAAGTTATGAGAATTTTTAATACATTGATGCCAGAAACCGAACTTTTCAAATTGAAGTAAACACATCACTCGGAAGAGATTTATTGTGATATTGGCAAGTAACGTGGAAAGTTATTAACCTACGTAGTGTACTGTACACGTTTGTAGGTAATGATTTAAATTAAAGAAACATATGAAACCAAAATTTGGTATCAATTCTTAGAGTATTTTATTTTGAGCTGAAACTATGTATAGTAATTCTATACCAGCTGTTATATTTAGGGCTTAAGGATAGCAATAGGGTTTCTATTACACCCTGGATAGATATCGAAGAACTAACGTAAATACTTATTAAGCTGTGCTGCTGGAGAGTTTGTTCCGCTACTTCTTCTTCCCAGTTAAAGCACTAGGAAGTGGTGAAGGGCGGGCGTGCCGGGGGACTGTCTCATGTCATTTTGACGTTCAAAAAGTGCTGACTCTTAGCCTAGTTTGAATAAATTACTTTTGATTTTGAATACAATACGATACAGGGTCGCAGGGACATAGGTTGCGCAATGGATTTGGAAGATAATTCTGAAACCCTTTTCCGTTTTGTCGGTTATTAAAACAAAAATTAGCTGTACTCTTTATTTTGACCATTTTTGGGTATTGCACTTTTCTATGAAACAACAGATTTTTAAATAAATTACCAACCGAAGAAAATATTCTACTAAGTATCTTAATGTTCAGCATTTGCGCGTCGATGTCACAAAATAATCTTATTTAATAACTTTTTCCACTTACTTATTTATTTACCACCCAATTAGATTTGTTTTTTACAACTATATGTGTAGGTGTATTTGTGACCTTGCAGCTCACAAATACACCTATAGCTCACCTATAGCTCAACAACACACTTCAGCTCAACAACTCACACAGAGCTCCTATCGGCTTTTGGACGTATGCTATATGTAATATGAAGTATATGCGCTGTCCCCAGGACCTGCCTGCCTCTCAACACTATGGAGCTCAACGCTATGCCTGTGTCCTGGACACAGTTCTGTAAGGATGCTCTCCCGGAGAGGAACTTCACGTTCTGGGAGTGGTTCTACATGGTTGTTAAAGTGACCAGGGACTATTTGAGGACGCTGTGGTGCGATCAGTAAGTATTTTTTATTTCTTTTACATTTATGTACTCACACATATGGAGAAGGAGAGAGAGAGAAAGAGAGAGAGAGAGAACAGTGATGGCCGCAACCTACGAGTTGTTGTAGGTGCTTTACTTTCTAACCGACGAAAAAACGAAGTAGGTTCTCAAACCGACGCGTATATTTTTATGGTATGACTACGCATAGGTAACTTTGTACAGAGTAGTCCGATTTTGGTAATTCTTTTTTTTTAAGTTGGTCCCATATTAATTTGGAAAAAAAAATCCAACCCTAAGGGTACGAAAACAGGGGATGATTGATTGTTCACTCACAGGTTTTAATGCTGAGTTGTGTGTTACAAAAAGTAATCAAAAATTAAGCATGTAGTAATTAGTAGATTATAGCCACAAAACATATTAAAATAAAAACGTTTTAACAAAAACAAATTACCGCCGAAAAAACTGAAAAGCAAAAAGTAATAAACCTTTTTTGTTTAACTAACTTCGGAAGTCGGTGACTTTGGATAATGTATTTTAATTTTATGTCACCGCCTCCGAACTTATACTCCATTTACAATAGCATTAGACAGAAGTTAAAAAAGGTTATTTTTAATGTACACTTCGTAACAAAATTACATTAAACGTGTTGCAGTTACGATTTATGCCAAAAAAATTAAAGTGTCAATGCTAAAAACTTAAAAGAAGCAGGAGTGAACAACTTGTAAAAAATATATATTTTGTTTCCTTTATTAGATTTAAATCATCGCGTGATTGTTTGTTTCATTCATTCGTTTTGTTGTAGGTTTGTAATGTATGATGAAGATGTTATCATAAATAGAACATTATTTAAAATAAACATTACTTTGACTTCGTTTATCTCAGTATTTAGTACGGTCTTAAATCTACCTAAAAAAGTTAGAACTTAACTTTGAAATAAAATGTTTTGCACTCCTGCTTCTATGAGCCTCTTTTTTCTAAAGCTATAATAAATGGGGTATAGTTATTAAGGTTAAACAAAAAAGGTTTATTATTTTTTGCTTTTAAGTTTTTTAGGCGATTTAATTTTGTTGTTAAAAAGTTTTTATGTAAATAATTTCATCACCACTGCTCTCAAAACGGTGAAGGAAAACATCGTGAGGAAACCGGCATGTCCTAGAACTAAAAATTCGAAGACATGTGACATTTACCAACCCGCAGTGGGCCCGCGTGGTGGATTACGGCCCACTCTCTCTCGCTGAGAGGAAGCTTGTGTCCCAGCAGTGGGATTGATATAGGCTGATTATGCTTCTGGCTGACCCCTAGCATATTATTAATAGCGTAATGTTATGTATATTTATGTGAGTGTTGTATATTCCAGTTTGATCATGGGCTTCATACAAAAGAAGCAGGCGGAAGAGATGTTATCCAAGTGTCCCTCGGGAACTTTTTTGCTGCGTTTCTCTGATTCTGAGCTCGGCGGCATCACCATTGCTTGGGTTGGCGGTAAGTGATGATTTTCGAGTAACTGATTTTTAGAGTGAGTGATTTTAAAGGGTATGTGTTTAATCATTCATACAACATAGGTAAAATCCTTGCGAACGAGATAACTGCCAGCACCACCACAGGCTATGGCCAAATTTATAGTGACTCACCTAATATCCCTCTATCATCTTTTGTACTTTTAAACACAGACCAGGATGAAGTTCACCGCGTTTTAATGTCTCTGAAATCAGATAGTGCCCCGGGCTGGGATGGCATTACTGTCAACTTCCTAAAAATTGCTCATGCTCTTGTCGTGCCAATTATAACCCACTTAGCGAACCAGTGCTTTGAACGCGCTGTTTTCCCTAATGCCTTAAAACTAGCTTTTATAACACCTGTGCACAAGAGTGGAGACAGGGCTAATCCGTCGAACTATAGGCCTATATCTGTACTGCCATCAATATCTAAAATAATTGAAAGATTAATAAATTCACGTCTCTTATCCTATCTTAATAAAAACAACCTTCTGTCGCCCTCGCAGTATGGTTTCCGACAAAAAATGTCTACGGAAGACGCAGTTCTAGCGCTTGCCTCCGCTGTAACCAGTCAAGTTGACAGCGGCGGCAAGTGCCTTGCTGTCTTCCTGGATCTTAAAAAGGCTTTCGACACAGTCTCTGTCTCCACTCTGCTGGATAGGCTGGAATCAATGGGAGTAAGGGGTATTCCCCACGCTTTGCTCAAAGACTATCTAAGCGAACGCAAACAAAAGGTTAAAATAGGCAATACCATTAGCTCTGAAGAAACCGTCCAGTTCGGAGTTGGCCAAGGCAGTGTGCTCGGACCGACATTGTTCCTTATATATATAAACACCCTATGTAGCATGAAGATCGTAGATGGACACATTTTTTCATACGCAGATGATACTGCTATTGTGTTCAGTGCCGCTACCTGGGACAATGTCCGGATAACTGCCGAACGTGGGCTGGCAAGGATTGCAGCTTGGCTTGACCTTAATCTTTTAACCTTAAATACTTCCAAAACTAACTTCATCTGCTTCACAAAGTACAACATCTCTCAACCCCCCCCAGAATTCAAAATTAAAATCCATAAATGCCATTATCCTGTAAACCTAAATTGTTCTTGCACAGAAATAGAAAGAGTAGTATTCACCAAATACCTTGGTATTATGGTTGATCAGCGATTATCCTGGCACAATCACACGGAATTAATAATGAAGCGTATACGGAAATTAATCTGGACTTTCAAGACATTGCGTCATGTAACCTCAAAAAAACTCCTGCTACAGATCTACATCTCACTTGCTCAATCTGTCCTGACATATTGCCTACCTGTCTGGGGAGGTGCCACTAAAATTAAATTTTTAGATCTCGAGAGGGCCCAGAGGTCCCTTCTGAAAGTAATGTTTTTTAAACCCTTCAGATTTTCCACTGAGAACCTTTATCGGACATCAGATCTTCTGACCGTTAGAAAGCTTTACGTACTTCATATAATTCTAACTAAGCATAAAACTCTATCTTTCAACCCACAGAAGATAAAAGGCAGAAGGAAAGACACGGTTGCTCCCACTGTCTCAGTTAAGTCTACATTCGCGAAAAGACAATATCCTAGGCAATCATCCCATTTATACAATCTTCTTAATAAAGTACTTGACATATACCTACTCACTTATCGCGAATGCAAAAAGGCTTTGTCGAAATGGCTTAAGTCAAAGACCTATGACGAAGTAGAAAATATGGTGCAATCAATGATACTATAATTAAATAAATATATATACTACACCATGATATTTCTGCTGCTAATGGAAGATAATGTCCTAGGAACATTATCTTCCGATCCCAAGACCAGTTCGTAGGGTTAGTCAGCAATTACAAAAATCAAATAATTCTGCAGTTTAACTCCAATTTAGTAGATTATATTAAATCCTCACGAGTAGACCCAAACCTCACTCCTACACTTACACCCACTACTCACATGCACACATTCACCACCACTACCTCCACACCATCTCCACACATAATCACACACGTTCCAGCGCGCTTTTTGATGTTTTTTTCTTTCTTATCTTTTCATTCTTTTGTTATTGGTTTAAGTAATACGTATAATTTATTTTGTACTGGCTCAAAAACTAAATAGAAAATAAATAACCAGGGGAAGGGCGGAGTATCCTAACACAAGCAAACTATTTGCTTAACAGGATTCTCCCCATTGGAACTAGATTATGTTATTTGAGTTGATGCAATAAACATTTTTATATTTATATTTTATTTTATATTATTCATTCCCATTTTGCACTCCTAAAAATATCATTGAGCACTCTTATACTATGACCAGAGATCGGATATACGGATGCATATTTACCTAAAGTTGAGATGTTGGCTAACATAGAATGCGCTTTTGTATCGAAAAAATCTTAATTTAGGTAAGTAATTTGTTTATTTTTTGTTTTAACTAATACAAACCACCCCTCCTCCAGTACATACACATATTTGTATCGGGTTAAACATTCATTTTAAATGAATACACATCTGAATAGTTATGCAATCCAATAATCCCGGGGTTTTTATAAATATTACAAATAATTTACAAAGCCGCTTCCATACTTTCATAGCTAAAAATTATCTTTAGGTAAATATGCATCCGAATATCCGATCTCTGATTATGACCATAACTAAAAAGTGAAAAATAAAAATCTTTTGCTTATAAAACGACGGACTTCCATAACATTTTCTTCAGAAAAAAAATTATCTTTAATTTCGGAAATCAGTGGCATAAATCGAAAATACAGACCCTAGGATTTTTTTCAAGTCTGTTGTATTTGTTTTTTCTTTTAAAAATACTAAAATTCTGGGTCCTTGAAAATACTAAATAGTCAAGTAACGGCGACTAACTTGGGTGTAGCATATTGCTCACAGTTCTAATGTTACCTAATCTTTGAACCTTTGCCCTAGATTAATTAGTATGATCAACTGTTAAAAGCCAGAAACTTAACGAGGGTCTATTATTTTAAAAGTGTGCATAATTTATGTAACGATTGGTCACCGATGGTCGACGTCTCGCGGTATGTAGATATTATTTATTTTATACCCGAAGTAATTTTATTTTTCGTTTGTTTGTAGGCTAACTACCTACTTAAGTGGTTTTAAGTAATATTATGTAGTCGATGACCTTGGTGCACGGTAAAACTCTAATGAGTTTATGTTGGCACCAAACTAAAGTAAAATAATGTATGTGTACTATTAATTAAATAAATAAATAAAAATAAATGAAATGCACAGTTTTTATAAGATTTTATTCGACTTAAAAAAAGATAAGATAGTTTATTTGCTTAAGATATGGTGTACATAGAAAATGAGACCATATATGTTGTGCTTAAAATGAAAGCATACAAATTTGAATTTAAAAAGCATTTTATTTTATGTTTAAAAAAAATATTTATATTTTAGAAATTATTTTCATTCAACCATTCATATAATTTAATTTTGTATAACCTAAAAAGGTAGAAGGTTCTCAATTCGTTCGTATTATTTTAATTAATGCGAACATTAAAAAAAACATAGTCAAATCGGTCCAGCCATTGTTAAGGGCTCACCAACAAACAGCATTTCATTTTTTTTTTCACTTGTTAATATTCTAGGAAAATCGTATACTTACTTTTACAATGTTTGTAAATATGTGAGCACCATGTATCTATCACAGAATTAATTTATCTTTATTGCTTCAATTTGATTCTGTTTACCTATTTTGGTATGGTAATTTTATTCTGGGTGCATCGTTTTCACACATAATCATATAATGAATGTACTATGTTAAATATTGTACATAAAACATTTTAAAAGAGTAACGGTGGAGTTTCTTGCCCATTCTTCTCCATACGAAACTACATTTTGGAAGGGGCGACTAGAATCAATTATATTTTAATGTAAATGTTGACGTTCAAAAGTGCCTTTTAAGTGCCTATTTGAAATAAATGCTTTGACTTGACTTTGATTTTTATTCCGCTTCTCTTCCAGAGGGTAACGAGGTGTTCAGCCTGCAGCCGTTCACGTCCCGCGACCTGATGCTGCGCTCTTTAGCGGACCGCGTGCTGGACCTCACCCAGCTGCAGTTCTTGTACCCTAACATTGCTAAAGATGACGTGTTCTCTAAGTACTACACTAAACCCGGTGAGTATTTATTTATTGGTTTGTCTATAACCGTTTACATTCACGACCAGAGTACTACGCATTGAGGGAGAGGCAGTATATGCGCCTTCACGGCCTTAGTCGCCGCGGGAGACGCCCTGGGCGTCGGGAATCCCAGGCTGATTCCCGGCCACCGTAGGCGCGGGCTTGCGGACGGCGAGTAAAGGGTAACTCGCTGTCCGGTAAGGACCAACCCCGGGTCGACGGCGCGTTGTGTTCCACGCGCGCCTCAAAGAGATGTCAGCACCAACTGGTGGGGTCCGCAAGGGCCGATGCCTGCCAGGGGTGCGGGTTGTTCGAATGAGATACCGTGGCCCCTGGCACACAGGCAACTTAAAGAACACGGGTGGATTTTAGTCAGTAAAAGTTTGACACGGTGTCCTGCTCCACCCAGAGCGGGAGAAGTTATTTGATGATTTCCTACCCAAAAAAAAACCATAAGATCACGCCTTCTTTCCATAGAGGGTAGGCAGACAATATACGGGCTGATTTTTTAGTCACCGTCCAAATTTTTCAGGGTGATAGTACCCGTTAAATTGAACAACTTTCTCCAAGGAACATGGGCCGAAATATGAAAAAAAAAATCGGACCTCCCATACAAAATCGACCAGCTAACTATTGATTTTGCATGGGAGGTCGATTTTTTTTTTTTCATATTTCGACCCATGTTCCTTGGAGAAAGTTGTTCAATTTCACGGGTACTATCACCCTGAAAAATTTGGACGGTGACTAAAAAATCAGCCCGTAGAACGCCACTTCCTACGAAACTTACAAAAGGCGTTAAGAGGCTAGCAAGGCAGATGTGAGAGGAAACGCCGGGTGGGGGTGCCCTAGGAGGACACACAGGCTGGCAGGGACATAAGAGCAAACCGAAACATTTTTATATAGAAAAGTTGCAATACATACGCGGTCAAAATGTATGGAACATCTAATCATTTTCTTTAACGTACAAAAAATCAATCCCCGCAGGCTTCAGAATCATATGGCAGGCACATCGTCCCGGGCTATCTACAATCGTCACACTTCTCAACCAATTAATAGAAATCAAGTGCAGAATATTAAGGTGAATGCGCAGTGGTAGACCGCGAAATTCAAATTTTCTTACGTTTTTGCAATTTTCAGGTCAGTATCAGGTTGTATCCTGATCAAAATGTGATTTGCGAATATAACAGCTACGTGTTTACAGAATTTAGTCATTAGAATATCTAATATATCTCTTATAAGTTAGATTTCTTCCACAAGCACTTTTCCATAAGAAATTTGTTCTTATGGAACAAATCTAACTTAGGAAGATGTATTATTGATTCTAATGATTATAAATCTGTAAATACGTACATGTTATAGTCGCAAATCACATTTTGATCAAGTAACAAGCTGACACTCACCTGAAAATTGCAAAAAACGTAACAAAATTTGAATTTCGCGCTCTACCACTGCGCATTCACCTTAAGCGGCAGATAAGCCTGCCTAACTCTTCGGGATTTACCGGCGTGATGTTATGTTAAATCCTCAATTTCTGTGAACAGAGAACGAGATGCTAAAGAACGGCTACGTGAAGCCGGTGCTGGTGACGACTCTTCCGCCCTACATGTCGTCGTCACCGGCCTACGCGCACTCTCCCGACTCGCACCGCAACACGCCCAGCGTTCAGAGCAGGTTAGTCACGTTTTAGACTCAAAAAATCATTCACTCTAAAATTTAGAGTCGAAAATCGCTCACTCTAAAATTTCGAGTTTGTGATTTTTTGTTGCAGTGTTGGTTAGGGCCCCGTTTGGGTTTTAAACAAAAACTCGTCAATGCTATTAACAACTATTCGCTAGGCTCCCTTCTGCTATCTATCAATACTGTTCACAAATCTAAAACCCAAAAATATTAACAGATTAATCTAAACCGCTATTCTTCCGACTGCTATTTGCGGTCGGTGAATAGGCAAGTCAGGTAATCAAAATGTGTCATTTATGACATGGAAGCTTGTCGAATAGTTGTAAATACCTACGCGGATCTATAAACGTTAATTAAAACATCTCTATCTTAGAAAGATTGACAGTTTTGATAAGGATAACGCATTGCACGTGCCTAGCAACGTTTCTAGATCTCAACCTATGTAGCAAAAATATACAAGATGTAACAGAATATACGCAAGACCTGAAAGTTCATAATTGACTACTGAATCGATTTCAGTAACTTTTTAAATTTGTATAAAAAATACAAATTTAAAAAGTTACTGAAATCGATTCTTCATAAGTTATTTATTTTGCCATACCTACCGCTGATTGAGCCAAAGAAAATTCAATCTTATTTCAAGGCGATAAGACTCAATTTTAAATGCATGAAGTAATTCTACTATCAATAATAACTAGTGATGTACCGATTAGTCGGGAAAGCCGACTAGTCGGCCATATTTGTAGTCAGCGACTAGTCGGCTAAAATCACCGATAGTCCGCCCTTTTTTTACTTGTAGTAAGATGCTTAAAAACTTAAAAAAAGACAGTGATTGAAATGAAATTGAAATCTTATCTGTTATATTTTTTTTATTATAGAATCAAGTTTTACAGTTTACTTTCAGTGCAATCAGGAAATTAGGATAATAAGGAATAGGAACCCTTAGTTATGTCCATTAATTAGTTAGACTTATACTCCATTTGAAGTAAGATTAGACATTTAACTAAACCTTTTTTACAGTTCAATCAACCGATTTTGACTTCTATTGCGTTAGTGGCATAACAAATGGCAGCTGCAGTAAACAGTTGGTATTGTAACTACTTTTTTGCTTTTAATACCATCCTTATGCCTACGGTATAGAAGTCAGAATCTGTTAAACTGACTGTAAAAAAGGTTTGTTTAAATGTCTAATCTTATTTCAAATGGGATATAGATCCAGAAATTAAATACCGAAAGTAAAATTAATTAATACTTCTAACAAAAAAGAAGAAAGTCTATAGCAAACAATAGGGTATTACACTAATTTTTGAAAAGTGTCTTAATTAGATTCTAGAGTGCTAATAAACAACTAAAAAAAGCACAATATTATTATTTAATCGAATAGTGCCATAAAAATGCATTTTGCATTTTCAAATTTCGCGCGTAATTTGACGAAAACGCTGGACGCAGTAGACGCCATATTGCTCTGTGGGTATGACGTCAATTTGCTAAAAACAAATGCGCTGATATTTTGTATGACAATTGTTTATAATTTAAAAAAAAATGTTTCTTGAACTAAAACTAACATTTTCAAGTTCGTGAACGGGTGCCGTCGGTTGAGACTGGTCATCTCCTAACTTCCATGGCTAATTTTAAATTTTATATTTAGAATTGTTTTTTTTTTTACATTGT
Organism: Antitype chi; assembly: GCA_947359405.1. Taxonomy (NCBI): domain Eukaryota; kingdom Metazoa; phylum Arthropoda; class Insecta; order Lepidoptera; family Noctuidae; genus Antitype; species Antitype chi. The sequence continues at coordinate 2,697,093 of OX375837.1, forward strand.
CTCACATATAGAAGCAACAAGAATAATGTTCCCAAGTTTTTGTAATACATAACATGATTAAAAAGAGTGTCCATGGAGTTTCTTGCCCGTTCTTCTCCATAGAGATCTACGTTTTGGAATGGGCAACTAGCTTCAACTTTCCAACTGGTCGACTTTTTGACAATTCAAAAGTGCCTGTAAATGGTTTAATTGAAATAAATGCTTTGAGTTTGAGTTTGAGTTTGAGTCCGACTCGATTTTTCCTAAGCTATCTCAATAATATATTTTTCGATTTTTTCTCGTATAGAGTAAAATACCATATTGGTAATAAGTAGGTTTGCCATTTTGAACATAGCCGATGTCACCCGAACTCAGCCGAAATCAATGATCGGTTTGGCCGACTAGTCGGCTAGTCGGCCAAAGTCATAGTCGGCCCATCTCTATTAATAACAGTTAGCTTTCAAAATATAAGTGTTGGTCATTGTATTAAGCTTTAAATTAATTTAATACTCTAATTGAGTTGTATGAGGTCTTGCGTTAATTATGTTACATGTTGTAATTATACAATAATAATATTTGGCAGTTTTATATTTTCGTTCCTTCCTTTTGGTTTTTTTTTTAAGTTATTTATAATTTATTTTTTTCTTCCCATAGGTACATGATTGATTTTTGAAAGTTATTTTTAATTATTTTTTTTGGAAGCCGAACTGAAGTGAAATATAATTAGTATTAATAATTTTAGTTTATTCGTTTTAATTTTAATAGTCACATCCTGTTTTTATATATATAATTCTTTTTATATTTTTAAGTTTTTACTGCAATTTTCTTTTTGTAACGAAAATTATAAGGTCAACTATATTTTTTTTTAAATATTAGTAATTATTTTTGATGTAGTCTAAAAATAATTTTATTTTTAAGTGCACGCTAAATGTTTTATACGTTTTCTGGCTAGAAGGTAGGTTGGCCTGTGTTTAGAAATTCATTAGACATTTTTAAAACGTAAAAAAAAAAAACTAAAATATATTTGGTGCTAAAAGTTTTTCGTTTGACAATTTGCAAAACAGGCCAGGCCTTCTGTTGGTCATTCTTTACAAAGGCCTTTTTAAAATGAGGCTAAAATTTCGTAATTTAATTATTCATATGCCAGGCTTACTGCTCTGGTCATACTAAGGGGCCATTCAAGTATTACGTAAGCAGATATTTGCATTTATTGACCCCCCCCCCACCCCTCGTCAGCAAAAGTAAGCAAAGCTCTTACCCCCCCCCCCTCCCATGCTCACGTAAACATTGGTAGCAGACACACAACTTGTCTGCTCACTTTCGTGTGATTTTAGAATATTGTCATCGTTTTCTTCGAGCCATTCATAGACAAGTAGGGTTGCCATATGTGTTCAAACCAAAATCGACTAAATTTTGTAGGAAATCTAAAAGTTAATAAATAAATTCTGCTGACGTAATCACCATCCAGACACCCCGTCCCCCATGTCATCAAAAATAAGCAAAGCAAAGACCCCCCCCCCCCCGCCCCCCTGTAGTGCTTGCGTAATATTTGAATGGCCCCTTATACAAAAAAAAATCAGCTGTTTCATAGAAAAGTGCAATACCTACGCGGTCAAAATGTATGGAACAGCTGATTTTTTTTTGTATAACCTACGAAAAATTGTTGCGCTGAAGGTCTACAATGATATGCTGAATTCATGGTTACAGTTTGCGCACTGAATAAACACTTTTCCTGTATAATACGTTTTCTTTTTTTAGCTGCGGCACAACAATTCTCCAACTGTAATCGGACTAATTTTGTACTAGTTTATTTAAAAACCATGACTCGGAAGTTTTTCATTTATTCTTAAGTTAGGTGCATTATCAAAATTAAATTAAATAAAAAATCGATTTTTTTTTTGTTTTGGATCTCAATTTTAGTCAAGGGTGGTGTTGGTTTTTTTTTTTAATATTTTTTGGTGTTTGAAAGATTTCTAAAAGTGATGCTGTTGTGAAAAAAAAGAACAAAATCAAGGTTTATTTATACGTCGTGGCAAAAAATTACACTTCACTTACTTAAACATAAAATCACGCCAGTTTTAACGTAAAGGAAACAAAACGGGTAAGTATGTAAGTACATATCTTAGCGTAGTAGGTGACGTTCTATCTACCTGCATGTTAAAAAGGCGTGTTTATATAAGTGATTAATTTAAAAAAATACGTGTACATGTCACATAATTTTGACTTAAATTGTGATTAGTGATGTACCGTCTAGTCGGCCATATTTGCTCTCGGCGACTAGTCGGCCTATTTTTTACTCGTATTAATATGCTTAAAAAATTAAAAAACGATGATTGATATATTTTTTTCGTTTATATTTATTATAGAATCAGTTTTACAGATTACTTTCAGTATAATCTAGAATAGTATAGGAAGAACACCGGCTCGCACGTAACAATGAGAGTTTAAATGCAAAGTGAACAAAAACATGTCCCGACAATTCCGCTTGGGCGCCGAAAGCGTAGTCACGAACATTACCGATGTCACCCGAACTCAACCGAAAGTCATGATCGGTTTGGCCGACTAGTCGGCCATTTTGCAGTCTTTAATTGTGATCCAAAATAAAAACATTAAAGGTGTATTCAGACACGCACCAGAATGTCCAATACAAATTCGCACAGAAAAATCAGTATTATAAATTTGATATAGCTTATAGTTTCTACGGTATTCGCATTTATTTTAATTAATATTAATATAAGTGTCTCGTCTATAGCAGTATTCTTTTTAACAGACTTCGAAAAATGAAAGTTCTTTTATTGATAAGTTTGACTGGCGACATCTGTAGTAATATATTTATATCGGACTATTGCTTAAAAATTAGACTAAACTGTATAGTATAGTAATATTATTTTCGGAAAAAAATTGGAACTAACCGCTTTTCATATTATTTTGCGACCTAAATGCATACGTTAAATAAGGTGTTAAAAAATTAATGTTCCGAATTTCGTGTACTTGCTCGGTATCAAAAAACTTATATAATGCATTAAAAAAAAATTGAGCGATTTTAATTTTCCACATACAAAAACAATTTAGTAAAATATTTTTACGTACACTGTACACAGAGCTGCGCACACGGCTCTGCGCGATCTTGCGCCACCGCAGCGCGAATCCCGTTACGCCTTCGCGTCTGCTTCAGTCGCCCGTAAACTGTCGCGCGGTAATGGTGTGTCACCCTGTGACGATGCCTGCGACTTACGTGCACTCGCGCTGCTTCGTAAATTACGTACCTTTACGTATACAAATCGCGAGTATTTAGATAATTATGATTGTGTGCTACATCATATCCGCTGAAAGTTTAGGTGCAACACTTAACCGGTACCGTGAACTGTATGGTGACCAAAGACGAGTGCCTGCTATCCACACCATCCTGGGGGTCTACCAGCGTTTATTGGACCATGGCCAGTTTCGCTCTCGTCAAACAGATGCTGGCAGGCCACGGTTCTCCGGTAACGTTGAAGCACAAGTGTTGGATTACTTCAATGACAATCTACACGCGAGCACACGTGACGTAGGTCGGGATTTCAGAATAAGTCACGTTATCGCGTGGAGAGTGCTACACGAAGAAAGCCAGCACCCATACCATTTTTTAAGAGTACATGAACTCATCCCCACTGGTTACGAACCGCGGCATAGATTCTGTAGTTGGTTAGTGGAGGTCGTAAAATTCTATGGACAGACGAGTCCACGGGTGAACCTAGTCCACATTTTTTGCATACAAACTTCGGGAGTGTTTTACTCCACTGTCTGACATGGCACATCCAAAGTAAAATATGATATCGTTTTGTCGCATTATTAATATTGTCTGTACGGAAACAGAATACTAAAGCAAAAAGTTAGGAGCCAACAAAGATTCGTTTTTCTTGCTAATTTTACTTAACTTTGGGCGTGTTTAAGTAATAAAAGAAGAGTAAAATCTCCAAAACCAAGTCGGTACCGACAAAGTTCAATAAACTTTATTGGTCATTAATTTATGCATTGGCTTTTTCATAAAACCCGATCTTCCAAAGGACTTTTCTTAATTTTTTCGCGAATTTTTTGCTATAATAACTGATCCTGCATCTCACTCAATAACGTTGTGCGTGTAGACTAGCGTCTATCTGCTCATCACTGATACTATCTCTGTCGGACACGAAGCCTGGTGAGACAGCGTGATTTTTAGCCAGGCCCACCAGTGAGTTCGAGCCCGCGACTAGATTCCCCTTAAGGTGGAAGCGCCAAGGTAGCCCGCGAAATTCAAATTTTGTTACGTTTTTTGCAATTTCCAGGTCACTGTCAGGTTGTATGGTGATCTAAATATGATTCGCGACCGTATCAAATATGGCTTTACAGAATCATAATCATTAGAATCAGCAATACATCTCTATAAGTTCATATTACTCTAAAGAATGACTATTTCGTGAAATTATGACATTTGAGGGCAATTCTAACTTATGGAGTTGTATTGCTGATTCTAATGATTATGATTCTAAAAAGCCTTATTTGATACGGTCGCGAATCATATTTAGATCACCATACAACCTGATACTGACCTGCAAATTGCAAAAAATGTAACAAAATTTGAATTTCGCGGGCTACCCTGGCGCTTCCACCTTAATATCCACAACGCACACTGGTGGTCGTACTAAAACCCACGAGCTGTGGTCCCTGACCATTTTCAGCACCGGTTCTCAGTTAATGTGTATTACTCAATATTCGAAAAGTGGACTAATAACAAAAACCGTGTAATTAGTGCATTCGATGTGATTAAAAGCGACAGGGACACATTCATTCGAGTGAAAAACAATGGGATACGTCGGGCTAACTTATGCATTGAACAAGATGGTGGACATTTTCAACATCTTTTGTAAATAAGTTAACAAAGATTCTTTTGTAAATTAGTTGATACAAATATTTTAAGCATATCAGCTTATTGAGCTTACTTTATTTAAAAACGGTAGTTAAATAAGCTATTTGTAGGCAAGTTCGATAAATTGCCAGTCCAAGTCCAAGTCTAAGATGAGTGATGAGAAAATTAAAATCAGCTATTTACGTAGGCCTTGACCTCGCGCGGCTGTCTGTGCCTACACGGTGTAGGTACGGTGCGCAAGTGCATACTTAATAATTAGCGCGTGGGGAAAATATTGCATATTTTTTAAACGGATTGTAGTGTATAATTAATGTTTTCGTGATTATTTTTTTATTGTCATTTTAAACAACTCCTTAAATTTATAAACGTTAATATTTTAACACCTTTTATATATAACAATTGAAATAAGGATTTCTTTAAAAATGTATTGCGCAATTTAATAAAAAATATATTAAATTGTGCATTGGTAGGGGTGGCAGGCAAAATGATGTTTAAAAATCAATATGATTAAAATAATCATCATTTTGTCTGTATCATCTTCAAACGGTTGAAAGAAACAGAAAGATGTTTAATTTTATCCGAATATTACATTCGATATTTAAAAAAAAACGTTCGGTATTCTTAATAAAACATATCACATGTTTTCGACCAATTTGTAAAATTAGGATTCAGGGTTCTTTAATCGAATTTACAAAAAATCAAAAGCTCTTCTCACAAAAAAAAAACTCATATCAAGTCAATAAAAAAAACACGTTTCAATTTTAAATTTATTCATAATCATAATAGTTTATTTGCTTAAAAAGTAGGTAACAAAATAAACAAAACTTGATTTGGGAATGGAAATATTGAAAATAACTTTTTACAGAAGTACAGCATGTGTTTAGAAGGTAATCAGATGATCTATTCTGTATAAATGAGAAGAGTACCTACTGTCATTCCACCTGATTGTTACTAAGGATTGACAGCTCAATTCAAAGTGAAGTGAGCTGTCAGTGTCCATTTTTTATAGAATAGGTCGGTTGAATTCAAATAAATAATAATCGCCAACAATGTCAGTAAAATATTGTATTTGGAAAAAAAATGGAATGTTATAGGTACTTATATATAACTTAAATGTAGCGTTTCTTTTTTAAATATTTGAACATACAAAATGGTGCGCACACGCTGTATGTGAACATACCCTGCACTATCGTAAGCCGGCACCGCCTCAGTGGGTCTACTCTCTAAGTCTGTACGGCCCCGTCCGAAAGTAGTTGATCCGTCAAAACAAATGACAATTTCAATTTTTCGGACGGGCAATAACTTCGGGATTAGGGACAACTGTCAAATCGTGTTGTCATTCATTTTAAGTTTGAGCCTCGAATAAATCTTATGTCCGTAACCGATACAGAGTAGGAAACGCCCGTAACTACGGCAGAAACTACGGGCTGAAGGAGTAGACCCCAGAAACGGTACGCCTTTACTGAAATATTGATTTTATAAATATTTATTATATTATAATGTTGGGAGTAAATTTTATCGTTAAATATTAATGAATTACCCATATATATATTTAATAACTAAGTAAATCAAATGTACTTACCCTATTGGCAATTACTAAATTATATTTAAATATTATATAATTGAATATTGGCATATTATTATTACTGTTACATGGAGTGCAATTAAAAATTGTCTAATAAATTATATAAAGGCAGAATAAAGAATACGTGGAGAGTTGTCCTGGGACACTGGGTTCGAGGTTCCTTTTATTGTATATTATGTATTGAATGACAGGCATAATGAAACAAATTAATAAGAACAAAAAAAATATTTTAGTAAAAGTATCGTAATGGTCAAAATGTTGCACTTTTTTTTGGGTAACTCTCCTTCGTCAAGCTTGTAGAGTATAACGTGCTTAAGGAACCTCGTTCTAAAAACTAGCAACAAGATTACTTGCCCTACAAAAGAAAAATAAAGGTAAAACTGGAATTAAAATTACCATAAAACTTAATATCGCCAACTGTTTCTGAAAAAAAAAACAACTTCACTTCAGATAAAAATCATATCTAAATAAAAAAATAATATTAAGTACTTAGTTACGAGTAATTTAAAATATGTCTTTACCACAGAAAAAAAAAACACATCTTTTAATGCTATGCCGTCCTTCTCTATGTATTGTTTTGAAAATTCTATTTCTATATTTGAAAATATATTCTCATAAAGCGACTGATATTTCCTAATAATAAAAAAAAAACTATCATTCTTCTATTTTTGATCTTGGAGATTGATCAACATTTTTTTCGTTTGAACAGAAAAATACAGCGTGTATTAGTAAAGTGTTATACAGACCACCAAACTGAACAACTCTCTCCATGGGACCAACTTTGTAATCGCTAAAAAAAACTGTCTCATACAAAAATTAGGCCAGACAACACATTTTTATAAATTACTAGGTTTTTCCAGCATCTTTGCCCGCGTGAGTATCGAAAATGATCACATAGGAACGTACTACCTGGCTAAAATGTATCCTATGTGTTAATCCAAGCTATAATCTAGCTGTGTGCCAAATTTCATACAAATCCGTTAAGCCATTTTTGCGTGATTGAATAACAAACATCCAAACTTTCATATCTAAAACGTGTAACGGAACGGGTATATTACACACCAAGGGCATGTCTTCTTTGGATGATATCAAACGTTATTGGTTTTTTTAATCCTATCTCTACATGTTCGGAAGTTATGAGAATTTTTAATACATTGATACCAGAAACCGAACTTTTCAAATTGAAATAAACACATCACTCGGAAGAGATTTATCGTGATATTGGCAAGTCACATGGACCTATGTAGTGCGGTGACACGTTAGTTATGATTTGAATTTAAAAGAAACAGCGAAACCGAATGGTATCAATTCTTAAAGTATTTTATTTTAAGCTGAAACTATGTATAGTGATTCTATACCAGCTGTTATCTTTAGTGCTTAAGGATAGCAATAGGGTTTCTATTACACCTTCTATAATAGTAGTAAGCGTTTCCATCGCCACTGCTCTCAAAACGGTGAAGGAAAACATTGTGAGGAAACCGGCATGTTCTAGAACCAACAATTCGAAGACATGTGATATCCGTCGACCCGCACGGTCCACTCACAGAGAGCAGGCCAGTGTCCCAACACTGAAAACATTATAGGCCTACTAGCTTTGGCCCGCGGCTCCGCCCGCGTGTATGTCGGTTATCGCGTCAAAAAGTAGCCTATGTCCTTCCCCATATCCCAGGCTATATCTCTGCCAAATTTCATGACGATCGGTTCAGCGGTTTAGGCGTGAAAGCGTAACATGCAGACAGACAGAATTACTTTCGCATTTATAATATTAATATACAGGGTGATTGGAAGATGGGTGCAAAGCTTTAAGGCGAAGATAGTACAGACAATTTAGAACCATTTAAGCCATGGTTGTCTCAGACGAAGTCTTACCAAATATTTTTAACCAAATTTTTAAGTTTTTTTTCGGAAATTCTCAAAATTTAATGTAAACTGCATAATTATGGCCAAATTGAATGATAAATGAATTCATTTTTTATTTATTTAATTAAAGTAATGTGTAAGCAATCAAGCAAAACATGTTTTAGGCTTCTGTGTCATTAGACATTTTTTTTACAGACATTTAAAGCTCAGAAAAAATAAAAAAATTGTACAATACGTCTTTTAAACCTTATTAAAAAAACAAAAATTTGGTAAGACTTCGTCTAATACAACCATGGCTTAAATGGTTCTAAATTGTCTATACTATCTTCACCTTAAAGCTTTGCACCCATCTTCCAATCACCCTGTATGATAGGGATTATGCGTACAAAAAATTGACACCGACTCGACCTAAATGTGGGAGGGCTGATATTTTTTTTCGTGATTACGATGTTGGTACCACTCTCTTAAATATGATTGATTGAGTTGATCTTTGATACACGTTCTATAGTAAGAATTGTTTTTTTTTTTTCATAGTTTAAATATAAATCCGTTGATCAGTCATCGAGGTCGATTATTTAGTACTTATATTAAACATATTTATTTAAAAAAACTTGTTAACTAACATGGGTCCATGAAATTGCATTTTAAATAATTTTCCTCTTTTTATTTAATAAATAATTTCTTTTGAAATTTAGTTGTAAGTTTAGGTTAATATTGTTTCAGTTAAGTAGGTATTTTTTTGTGGGAAGTGGTAAATATATTTATATTTTTTGTTACATTTTACCACATTTGCCCCAATTAAATAATAAGTTAATATTAAGTCTCGATAATTTTACTTAATCATTCTTATTTTGATCGACTCAAAATACTGCTCATGATAAAGTTAAAAACAAAAAATAAATAAAACAAAAAAACTTTGTGATTTATTTTTATTAGTATTTTTCTTTGTATAAATTCGGTGCTAATTTTATTAAATTAATTTTATATTTTATTCTTATTTTAAGTACAGTTTTATAAAACATGACAATTTTAATTTAAGTTTTAAAATAAGTGCTTTTTTGTTTAAACACGATGCACCCGTGTTTTTCTTCAGTTATGAATAGCTTAAAAAATAGTCTAATACTACATACTCTGTCTGTCACTAACAATATCGATAAATAGCAAGGTTATTGGAATCGAAAAACTAAATAAAATCAATGCATCTCAATTCGAGAATATTGGATGATCATTGATCAACCAATATTGAATATCTGATCTCCTGTGTCTGCCACACAATTGTGCACTTTAGGGACAGGAATATTATATCTGATTAGAATAAGAGAATGCTTAACAGTCACTTTCTTAAAGATACAACGATGATTTTAATTAAATAAAGATGGCGGGCTTTTTCAAACTGACAGCTGTCACGTCAAGCAACCAAATAAACGAATAGGCTAGATATATATTGAATGTGCTAATTATAAGTATTAAATCGGTCAATTATTCATACAAATTGGAAATGTCCGCCGACGCGCCGAAGGAATTTTTGACAAAAAAAAAATCCAATTTTTCATACTTATTAAGTTTTGACCAAAATTACTAGAAAAGTGTTTTTTTTTTAGTTCTTCGGAAAGTCCTTCGGCTAAACGCGTTGGCATGTAAATTTTCTGATCGATTGGTTAAATAGTTAATAAAATTAACGAATTTATGTGAAAAATATCTTACATGGATGTGACTATTATCTCTAGTTAGGTGTAATTTGATAGAAAAAAAAATCAATAAAATTGTCGGCTCCACACATTTCTTAATAAATAAGCGATCGCTCATATAACTACTAAATCCTCTATACTTATCGACTCCTATAATTTTCTCAATTTGACATTACAACGTCGTATTCGACTTGGACCACGTACCTAAGATTTAATCAAATCAAAAGTCATTTATTCAAACTAGGCTGAGAGTCAACTGTTTTTGAACGTCAAAATTACAAAAGACAATCCCCCCAAAACGCCCGCCCTTCACCACTTCCTAGTGCTTTACCTGGGAAGAAGAAGTAGCGGAACAAACTCCCCAGCAGCACAACTGTCTGAAGGTAATTAAAATTACGAAACACAAAAAAACATTAAATTTGCCATAATCGCACCTTTAGAAGTATCTAGAGACCTAATGCGAAATTAGCCGCAACCAAAATAGGTCTCTATAATTCTAATAATTCTAAATAATTTTGCTTGTGGCTAATTTCGCATTAGGTCTCTATACTTCTAAAGGTGCGAATGTCAGCTAGCAAACGCCAATATACCATCAAAACATTGAAACTATAGGTACCCAAGTAGAAATAAATAGTAAAAAATTAAAATAAAACGTAAACAGAACTTACAATCTAAATATAAGTAAATCTAATGGTCGCTTGTCTGTTTTATTTTGACTGTGGCTGTGTCATATAAAGTTGGATGCTTCTATTAAACGCCATGTGGGACGTGAGAGTTCACTTTCCTCAGTATAGACACTTAATGCGACTGACAGTACGGTGAGGGCAAATCTCTGAAAATATCTTCATTTGTGCCCTTTCACTTTCTATCTTGATATAGTGGAACTACGTCATAAAATCAAATGAAAAGTCATTTCAATTAGGCATCAGCACTTTTTAAACGTCAAAATTACATAAGACAGAGGTCTAAAACGCCCGCCGTTTACCACTTCCTAGTGCTTTAGTTGAGAAGAAGAAGTGGCGCATCAAAGTCTCCACGCAGCACAGTTGTCTGTTCATTTAGTTATCTCAAAATCCTATCTCTCTGTATTCAGGGTGTCCGGTAATTAATGGATAACCTTGAAATTGTTCATGGTAGAACTAATGGCCATTCAGAAAAAAAAATCGTAATTAGTATTTTTTCTGTAAAAAAAAATCCAAAAAAAAAACAACACACTTCCTAAAAACATTACGAAGTGAAAAATAACTTTAATTTAGGAAGTCGGTGTCTTTGGATAATGTATTTACATTTTTTTGTCACCGCCTTCTGAAAATAAAGTTATTTTTCACGTTGTAGTGATTTTTGGGAGGCGGTTGTTTTTTTTTTTAATTTGAACTCATTAAAAACAAATAAAAATGTTTTTTTCTGAATGGCGATTATTTCTACCATGAACCATTTCAAGGTTATCCATTAATTACCGGACATCCTGTATACAGGGTACATTTTTAACCAGTGCTGTATAGAATGTCGATTTGTTATTAAACAAACAAAAAACTAAAGATAAAACCCGGAATACTCTAAATATGTGTGGGGCTAGGCATCACAGCTTTGGTTAGTCAAAACTTCAATTCCCAAAAGATTTGGGCTAAAACTAGCTTCTACACTGTGTGTAGGAAAACTGTGGTCATTTAAGGGTATGGATTATCCAACTGACCAACATTTTTTTTTTCGTGATTGCGATATTGTTCCCATGACGAAAGTTGTTCGGTTTGATGTACCCCTTAAATATGACCACACATTCCTGATACACGCAGTATATTATTTTATTTACTCTTTTTTTTTTAATTTTAATCAGTATTTTTAGTAAGCTGTTTATTTAAGTATGCTTAATTGTTTCGACAGTTTAGAGAAAAAGGTTTTATTGCAGTGCTTGCAACAAAAAAAAAAATTGAAGCGAAGTTTTGACGTACCAAAGTAATTTTTATCTTTACATGGCGATGTTACGATGTTGGACGCATGTATGTATGTTTTGAATTGATGTATTTGTAATATTATATGTGACAAAAAATAATACGAGATTTTTATTTTTTTTATTGAGAAAAAATGTCTGATTACTTATAGTTTTTTTTTTAGTCAATTTTTTATCGCTCGCTGTTTATAAAAAAGATTTTAAAGACATTTTTTCTTAATAGCGAACCCATTGCGAAAATGCAACACAGACGGTCGTTTTTCTTTTGTTAATTTACTTTTTTAAATAATTAAAGCATTTTATTTTACCGTACCATAGACTACAACTGCGTCTATCTTGTCTGTGCTGCCTTTTTGGCGACGGTTGTAGGTTTTATTTATTTTTATTTTTTTAACGACCGTCTTCCTCTTAATAACGTGTTGCATTTTCTCTTTCTTTCCCGATTACCTGATTGGTGGATGCTGAACAACAAACACAACAAAATACACTTAAAAAACATACATTTACAATCACAAAAAAAAACTAAATCAAAACTCGAATCACCATTGAAAAATAATCACCACTCGAAAATCCCCGGTCTACAATAACCACCACAGCTACTTCAGCGCGGCCACGCCCGCACAAACTGACAGTTTCATGGATAGTGAGCTGTTCGAGCAGATTCGAGCCTTCGAACCGGATGGAATGGACGAGTTTGACATCTATAGTAACATGAGCATGAAGTAAGGTGAGTTGTGCGTTAATCACCAGTTGACAATGGTGATTAAGAACACCCAGAATCAACTGTCATTTATTCAAATTAGGCTGAAAATCAACACTTTTTGAACGTCATAATTTATTTATTTATTAATAACCAACTTATACTAACAGTTTGCACCACACATACAAGTTATCGGTCGGTAAGACAGTCTCCCAAATGCCCGCTTTACGGCGCTTCACTTTAGCTGGGGAACAAAGTCGCACAACAAATTCCCCAGCAGCACAGCTAAAAGAATAGTCAGTTAAAAGAACTTGATTCTATACAATAGTAAGTAAAAAAGTAATTAATAAGAAGCCTGTCGGAATCTTCTTTAATCGTAGACAGTATAAGCAGTAGACAAGTCACTAAATAATAAGAATATTCAGAGCAGAGTAGGATTAATAGAACCAGTAGTAAGAGTAAATGAGACAAACATATTTTTGTCTCCGTCTCTTTCGCTCCTGCAAACTATTTGTCTAACCCCAGATCATAGCGAAAAACTGAGGCCCAACAAAACGCCAGTCACAGTACGATTTCTTTAAAAAGTGTTAGCCCATGGGCGATTTTTTTCGCTCACTCGTTTTTCAAAGCTCTGCTCAGCGCTGAGAATTTAAAATCCAGTGTATTTTCTTGCTGCTGTGATGCGATCTATTAGATCCTCAATGCTCCTACACCATACTTAATTTACGACTTAAGAGGGAAGTGCCAAGGTAGCTCGCGAAATTCATTAAAAAAAATTACACATTTTTTATGGTTTCTTGACCCCCCCGTCACATGTGGCCACACTTGTGTGACGCCCCTACCCCCTTGTGTGACGTCACATAGTTTTTAAAATTGTGTTTAGAAGTACGTAACTAAATGAAAACAGCAGTTTATCCATTTTTTTTATTTTAATTTAAAATAATCTAACTATAATCTACATAATTATAAAAATGAATTGCTGCTCGTTAGTCTAGCTAAAACTCGAGAACGGCTGGACCGATTTGGCTCATTTTGGTTTTAAAATATTTGTAAAAGTCCAAGGAAGGTTTAAAAGGTGGGAAAATATAAATTTAGTGGCGGTACGAAGTTAGCCGGGTCAGCTAGTCTTTAATAAAATTAACATAAAGTCAAATAATTTAGACACTTAATGGTGATTTTAACATGTGACGTCACAAAGCTTTTGATCCCCTTGGCCCTGCCCTTGTCACACAATGTCACATTTCGTTGGTTCGTCCCACCCCCTCAACGGATTTCATTTTTAGATGGGAAATCAAATAACTTCTTCCGCTCTGGGTGGAGCAGGAGGGCGTGTCAGACTTTTACTGGCTAAAACCCACCCGTGTTCCCTCAGTTCCCTGTGTGCCGGGGGCCGCGGTATCTCTTTCGAACAACCCGCACCTCTGCCAGACCCCCTCAACGTGTGACGTAATTTTTGGATGGCCCCTTATTTTGCTATTTGCAGGTCACTGTCAGATTGTGTGTCGAACATAATGATTGGCGACTGTAATAACTATGTATTTACAGAATTGTAATCATTAATACAAATTTTTACCTAAGCCATCCCTATTGAATGATTTTTCATCTGACACTGACCTCCAAATTGCAAAAAATAGAGTCAATTTGAATTTCCCGGGCTAACCTTAGCGTTTCCCTCTTGAGGCAAATTTCACCGGTGAAACTAAACGCGTTTAGCACATTAAGCCGCGTTCAAAAGCTGTCAGTGTCAAAATAGTTGCCAAATGTTTGACACTGACAGTTCTCGAACGCGGTTAATCATTTTAACGTTATGTTTTTTGTTTATTTTTTTTTACAGATGACGAAATTAAAAACGAAAATTTTACCTTTTTTTGAGTTAGTAAGAATAGCTATACACGAGTCAAATTTTTTTAAATTTATTATTGTAATTGGTACTCCTTGCGATTTCAGTTCAGATATGTGCCATAGGGATATTGTTATGGGATAATTATCATATTATATCTATTATATAAACATACGACGCTGTTTTTAATTAGTTGGTTAATTTTCATAGACGCGAATACAAATCATTTTTTTTTTAAACATATTTCAATTTAAATCACACGTTTTTCCCATGACAGAAGGCGGAAACTGCAGAACGCCACATGGTACGAACCTACATATTCTATTTGCTTCGTTAACTGTGTATAGATACTACACAGTGTGTATAAATTAGAGATGATGAATATAACCATCAACCATTAAATTTAACTAATATTTAAAATTAACCATGATATTCAATAAATAAAATTAACATTAACGAATAAAAATATCATATCAACTTCTTCGGCGCAAAATTGGCAAGGACGAATATTTCTCTGTCTCGCTCGAACAACGCGCTGTCTCTCGCTCGCTCGGGTTGACCTTCGGAGCGGCAACGCAGTGTCATCAGTGTCGTAGAAATATTTATTCCGTTACGTGCATTCAATTGTATGTTCTATCTTTGTTACGTTAAAACACATTTACTGTTGGGGATATTTTATTCTAAAGAAAGTTGTTGATATTTTTAACCAATATTTCGGTCGGTTAATGGTTGATTTTTGATATAAGTTTATTTTATTAGTTAGTTTTGATATTTTACTCAAATAACAAAGTCGCGTCGTTGCGTTGTTGTTGTTTTTTTTTGTTTTACAAAATGCCGAGACGAAATAATATTCGATTATCTAATCGAGATAAATGCTAGTCAATCCTAAGCCTGTTAAAGTATGAAGGGAAGTTTAACTTAACAATTTCAACATGCATTAGTTAATAGAATATTCAACTTTTCAACATGTTGCAGATACTTGAATAAAAATATTAACTAATATTTTCAACCAATAAAAATATCGATATTTTTATTTAACCATTAACCATTAACCAATAAACAATTTCAACCAATATTCTCATCTCTAGTATAAATACCATATAGTGTGTATAGGTACCACACAGTGTGTATAGATACCATATAGTGTGTATAGATACCACACAGTGTGTATGATATCACACAGTGTGTATAGATACCATATAGTGTGTATAGATACCATACAGTGTGTATAGATATCACACACATCTGTGAAATTTAGCCAACTAATTAAAAACGAACGTTGCATATCTTTTAATAGTTCGTACCTTTTTTATTAAATACATTGTAGAAGCTTTTAAAATGCAACGTTTTAAATAAATACTTACCAATAGTTTTTAATTTTAATGTTTTATTTTATTGAAACATTATTATGTTCTATTAAAATAGATTATTTTTTATTGAAATCAATGTCTTCGATTTTTTTAAGTAAGTTTTTTTTTTGTTTTGTATAAGAAGTATGCATTTGTACACATTTTTAGATTCTGTTTAGATTTGGTTTCCTATAAAAGCGGTCTGTATGAAAACAGATTTTCACCAGTTTTGTTTTTTACTAGCCTACGCTATTCCTGGGCCTATACTCCTCCATATTTTGCGAGCCCGCCCGTCCTCATTGACGGAACCTATCTAGCTTGTCCCGCCACCTCCAATGTGGTCTGCCGCGACCCCGCCTCACTGTCTCAAAGCACCAATTCTGTGCTCAATCACAATGGTGCAGGAAAACATCGTGACGAAACCGGCATGTTCTAGAATCAAAAATTCGTAGATATGGACGTCCACCAACCCAACCTGGGCCCGCGTGGTGGATTACGGCCTACTCCCTCTCACAGAGAGGAGGCCTGTGTCCCAGCAGTGAAAATATTATAGGCCGATAATGGATACTAGTCTTGACCATAGCCACGGTGCGTCGGCCAAAGTCTACGGGCGCTAGCCAAGTACCTACGCACGATTATATCATAGTCAGAGATCGGATATTCGGATGCATATTTACCTAAAGACAATTTTTAGCTATGACAGTACGGAAGCGGCTTTATAAACGATTTGTAATATTTATTAAAAACCCCGGGATTCTTGGATTGCATAACTATTCAGATGTGTATTAATTTAAAATTAATGTTTAACCCGATATAAATATGTGTATGTACTGGAGGAGGGATGGTTTGTATTAGTTAAAACAAAAAATAAACAAATTACTTCCCTAAATTAAGATTTTTTCGATACAAAAGCGCATTCCATGTTAGCCAACATCTCAACTTTAGGTGAATATGCATCCGAATATCCGATCTCTGATCATAGTGCACAAGTGTACCTAAGCGCAAACACAGGAACACTCCTTCCCCATTTCTAGTTTAACGGGTCTATGGGACGGCAATCTGACACGATCGGGTACTCGGAAAAAGAGTAGGAGCAGGCTTAGTATGACGCTTTCTATTTCTACGAAGAATAGACAGTGCTTTTTCTATTCAAAGTCACGTTTCGTTTCTCCATTTTTGACATCGCACCGTAGATAACCTTCTACAATCTGAACCAATCCCTCACACAGAGGAGGCTGGGGTCCCAGCTGTGGGAACAAACACTATAGGTTGATTATTATTGTGTGACTTAACCGCTTTCATAAGAAACCAAAACTGTACGGATATAAAATCGCTTTTACTATATTATGTAGAGAATATACACGAAGAATAATGTTTATTATGTAATAAACATTTATTTTTAATATTATAAGTAGAGAACGGATATTCGGATGCATATTCACTTGAAGTTGATATGTTGGCTAATATGGAATGCGCTTTTGCATCGAAAATATCCGTAAGTACACATATTTGCGTCGGGGTTTAAAAAATATTTTAAAATAACCATGCATTTAGATAGTAGTTATGCTATCCCGGGGTAAGATTTTTTTTCAAAAAAAAAAATCCTAACTATACACCCGACTGGTTATGCACTCTCGGTGTTCCTAACATCCTGGATTTTTTATTTAATTATTTTTGAACCCGGCTTCCACACTTTCATAGCTAAAAAATAAGTTTAGGTAACTATGCATCCGAATATACGATCTCTGATATTAAGGCCTTAAATGCAATTTAAATTCTTTTACTTGTTTATAGCTTAAGAAAGGTGTCATGAATACAAAGTGCCATTTACTCATACACATTAGAAGCAAATTACGTTTTTTTTTTTTTACACGATATTTTTAAAATAATCTAGCGAAACTTTGCAAATTAAGAGCGTTTATCCCGCGCGGGTTGGCAACGTCGCATTTACTGTGGTTTTTCTTGATTATTTAATTAAATATGAATCAAAGTACAATTTTTTTTAAGCCTAGCACTTGAGTATTGGTATTTATAATTATTTTTAACGTTTCTTCTTAAATAAAAACATTTACCAAAATAAATGTTAAAAAATTGCATATAAACTTATAAGTACGAGCGATATAGTGCTTAGCTGAAAAATATAGTACTTTGATTTAAGCTCAATAAGATAATCACGAAAAAAGTGTAAACGTCAAAAAAAATAAGATAAATAGAGTTGACATTTCATTTCCCATCCAACTACCCCTGAGAAGAAATGGCGAAGCTAAGTCAGGGGTTTTAAAGTCCAGACATAATCTTGATCTGATCATGTGAGTATAACTAGTTTCTTAATGTCCCTCGGCAAACTTCGTGTTTCGTCAGTCGTCGGATTTTTATCAGTTGCCCTTTGCACTTGGTACAGACCGGACGCTCGCAATCGACTTGGAAGTATATAGAGTTATTAATACTCTTTTAACTTAATGTAATTTATTTTAAAAATGGGGGGAAGGCTCTTTTGTATTCGGAAATGCGATAATTCCCGAGGGACATTAAGAAAATAGTTGTACTGTGGATTAGTGTCCGAAATTGTCTTTTGAGGGAAGAACCACATAGAATGAGGGTGTTCTGAAATGACGTTCAATAGGTGGCAGCACTGAGACGTCAGGTCCGGGAACCTGTCAAAAGTGTCAAAGCGCCTACGAACGGAATGGTGAACGAAAGAATGAAACGAATGACATCAAATATTTTAAGTTCATTGTCGAACTGGAAGACCTCTTGTCAAAGTGGCGCCAACTGGTGGCTTGAATATTCATGAACACCCTCATTGAGGACCAGTTCAGTCAGAGCGAGCATTTGTCAGCCATCGTATAACTCACCTCACAACGACTGTTTACTTAATTTTTCTTTTACGGTGTGGATACCTATAACGTTTCGCTAGTGAATTTAAAAAGTCTTTGTATAATAAAAAACGAATGATGTATTGAATTATGTTTACAATAGTTTACGTATACACACACACACACACACATACCACAACACATTTACACATTTATCACAAAAATTATGAAAAAAAGTATGTCGTTATCAATAGGGATGATGACATTTTTTATTATTTTAAACTGTATAAAATATTTGCAAACAAATATTATAAAAAGTGTACTTAAAGCTTAAATCATTGCCAAGTTATTATAAATGTTTTAAAATAACTGCTAGACAAAGACGGCACTATCACAGAAGTGACGTCACGGCTTTGTGTTCGAACAATTCTAATTTAAGTCATCATTCCGTGATCTGGGAAACGTAAAAATCGCACCATAGTATAGAATGTTAACGGAAACGTCTGAAGGCGACTGCAGTGGCAATAACCGCAAGCGACAGTGCCGCAGTGACGCGACGTCACATCCACGACGGTAGCGGAGCTAAGATCTTTCTCTTCTTCAATTTCAAGTCATTTGTCAAACAAAAATCACGTCTGGTTGTTATATTAGGGACAGCCAGTTGCGGCACTACTGGTATATGCATAGTAATACGCTTTCGTGCCGCATCGAGAAAGAAGTTTTTAAACACATAAGCTTACATTGGTCCCCGAAATTGATTTTAATTTGTAATCCCGTATTTGAGGGGGAAGTTAATCCGCGAAATTAATTTTTTTGACGTTTTTTTTTTTGCAATTTGTATGTCACTGTCAAACTGTATTTTGAACAAAATTTTAATCGTATTCAGTAACTTGACAGTTGAAGGGTTACCAGATTTTGACAAAAAAAAAGCTAGTGAGGTGGTGTAAGAATGAACGAAATTGAATGAACTTAAAAATATGTACTTAGATGTATTTTTTTATATTTAATAACTTGTCTTTAAAACATGATGAGCACTAATAAAAATTGTAGAATTTGTCATATATTTTGCTTTTCAGTAGTAAGGTAATTTATTTCGTTTCTTTATCTTAGAAAAAATAAAAAAATCTTTTATTAATATATTAATAATTTTAAAGTTTTATGACGAATGATAAAAATGGTTTAATTTAAAACGATACCATTTTTATCATTCGCTCTTTACGCAAAATCGTTTATTACCTCAACACTATTAGTTTTTAACATTATTTTTCTTTGAACTGTCAAGTTACTGAATACAATTAAAAGTCGAACTATAGTATATATTTCTTAAAAAGTCCTTCAATAAGATTAAATGAACTTGGAGGGTTGTATTGATGTATCTAAAGATTACAATTCTGCAAAGCTATAGTTGTTACAGTTTCGAATCATATTTTTAATCAACATACGACGTGTCACTGACCTGCAAATTGCAAAAAACGTTAGAAAATTTGAAATTCGCGGCCTTACTTCACCGCATCCACTTTAACTTGATTGTTTTAAGTATAAGTAATTAGAATTAACGGAGTGATAATTAAATTTATTGGAGCAATTATGTAATTAATACACAAAACCACGCCTGTAATCCCTGAAGGGTTTTTTTTTGAGGGTGGGAAATATAAAATAATTTCTCCCGTTCTGGGTGGACTTTTAACAACTAAAACCCACACGTGTTCCTTCAGTTGCCAGCGTGCCAGGGTATCTCTTTCGAGCAACCCGCAGCCCTGGCAGGCATCGGCCCTTACGGACCTCACCAGTTGGTGCTGACATCTGATTGAGGCGCGCGTGGAACACAACGCGCCGTCGCCCCGGGCTTGGTCCTTACCAGACAGCGAGCTACCCATTACTCGCCGTCCGCAAGCCCGCGCCTACGGTGGCCGGGAATCAGCCTGGGATTCCCGATGCCCAGGGCGTCTCCTGTGGCGATTAGGGCCGTGACGGCGCATATACTGGCTTACCCTCACGTGCGCCGCCTCTTCGCGAGCATTACTGCTTCGCAGGAGGTGACGGCTACCCATGCACTCTCGCTCCGTACCATGGCCTAGATCAGGGCCGGAGGCGAGAGATTGCCGCCGCATTCCTGAAGGGTTAGGCAGAAGCAGAGACTGCCTCAATTAGTCTAGGGGTAGCAAGAGTTACTACCAAGCATAAGCTCTTGGTTTCTATGCGTAGATCGGCCAAAGTGCTATGGGATTTCCAGTACCAGCCCGGAGTCTAGACTTGTGCTCGATTGATGGCGATCGACTCGCCCCCTACCACATGGGTCTTAAACATAACTGGCGAAATGTGGCGGACCCCAGCCAAAACCTTCCGGGATTACAGGCATCGTGATGTTTTGCTATAATAATAAATCAAAGTTGTTATATCGACCCTTAAGTGTGCAATTTTCATGTAAGACTCGTCCTTTTGTCATTTAAATTCGACTTTAATGTTGTTTAATGTTTGTTGATGTTGTGAATTATTGTGATAAGTGTGGCCTTATCGTTCGAGAATTTAGAATAAATGGATTTTAAAGCACGTTAGCAGACATATTGGTTTTATCTTCAAAAGCAACACTCACATTCTTACTCAGTAACTCGATTGGGCTTTTCATGGATACATTCAGCAAATTCACCCTTATGTGTACAACTTATCGCGCTCCTATCAGCGCTGATCGCTCGCAGATGCCTTTGATTTTTGATATTCATCTTGATATTCATATTTGCATGAACTCTATGCTTAGGGCTGTGACTCAAAATCACAAATGATAAACTAGGACCATCGAATTGAAATCAATTAACTGATTCAAACTGACTGAGGGGCTTGTCGCTAAGTAATATTAGCCGCACGGGTCAATCGATCAGGTTAAGCTACGCTTGTCGCGGTTAGTCCGTGGATGAGTGAGCATCTTTACATACCAAGACCCCTCCGATCCTCTGGAAGCAAGTTAAGCCGTTGGTCCCGGCTGTCATTTGTGGATCTTTGACAGTCGTTACGGGTCGTCAGAAGCCCGAAAGTGTGACAACCAATCTTACCAAGGGGTATCGTATTACCCAGTAACTGGGTTGTGGAGGTCCGATAGGCAATCGCTTCATGTAAAATACTGATATTCAGCTGCATCTGGTTAGACTGGAAGCCGACCCAACATAGTTGGGATCCCCTAGGCAGATGATGTTTCATATACCTATATAAGCTTTGCGTTGTAGAGATGCTGGTGAATTTGCTATGGTATCTTCCAGATTGACGCTTCGACTCTAGGCTAGCATAAATCGACCCTAAAATCGAAGACACAGCTATAAGCTTCGTTTGGGCCACGCTTGGTGAGTAGCGTAGCTCTAACAAGTGACAAATAGCCATGCAGTGTCACCTTGCAAGGAAATGTCACCTAGCACGCAGTAAGTACTAGAGATGCCGCGAATACTCGCCATTAACAGAGTGTAGACTTAACTATGATCGATGCTAAGTGTTACCGAGTAATTGAGTTGTGGAGATCAGAGGCCCTAGTGTTTTTTCAGCGCTCCGATTGGCCCTGGGGCCTTAGTCTGCTATTTTTTAAAATTCGTCATTCCAACACGATCCCATTGTCATTCATTTGTCATTTTGCTAAAAGTTCGTAATCTGCTAAATTCATAATGGTCGATCATTGGTCGGTCAATGGTCTCGTAATAGAATTGTGTCATAATGGCATTTTCGTATTGCCATTATTATAAAACTCGTTAGTAGAAATGATTTTCGAAAAAGTACTACTAAGTTTGAACATTTATTAATGCCAGATTTCATTTATATATATTTTTACATATTATTTATTCGTGTTATAAGCAATCTAAAGTAGTAGGAATTCGTAAATTAAGTCAGTCATTCATTTGTCATGATGTACGAGATTACCAATAAATGCCATTTCTTTCAATGGAGTGTCAGTAGCTAACCATTGGAAAGTCATAATGACGCCATTTTATTAGTAGATTACCAAACTTGTCAAAATCAACAATTATGAAATCAATGATAGACCATTCTGACACTCTTGTAATAGCAGACTTGAGGCCCTAAATTGGTGTAGGACCAATCGGGGCGCCGAACGAGATCGATGCGTTAGATTGCGATGGTTAGAAGAAACTTACACTAGGTCACAGATAGACAGTCGCTCCATGTAAACTTCTGGTATGTAGCTGCATCTGGTTCGAGAGGAAGCCGCCAACTTAGTTGGGAATAGGCTGGGCAGATGATGATTTGAGCATCGTTTTTAACTACTGATAGAGATCAACCAATATAAAACTGCACGCCCCTCCACTGCTTGTTGCATACACATTTCAAGTAGTTGTACAGAGGCCAGCACATCAAGCTACCCCAAACTATCAAATGTGTGCGGAGCGACATCTCTCTTTGTAGCTTTGTGTTTCGGGTGCTGTGCGGTTGGCTGCACCAACCTGAACTACTGGCAGAGCTAGGGCTACGCGACGCCAACGCTACTGGAGCCATCCTCTAGCACAAATCTGAACAAGTTTACCCCTTTGTCACAAGCCATAAGATTGGTCAATATTGTTTCTATGCAGTGCCGGATTAACCATGAAGCAAGAGCAGCAATTGCTGCGGGCCCCGCGCAAAAGGCGGCCCGCGTATTTAACCTCCGCCTGACTGTATTTTTTTTAGTAAAATGTATGAAATGGAAATTTCGAATCGTGGCTTCTTAATATAATTTTTTTTGCCACTTTATACTTGAGAACCCACAGCAGATTAAGGGCCCCTTAACAGAATTTGCTACGAGCCCCGCGCATGCTTAATCCTGCACTATTTCTGTGGAGGTTGATAAATTTCAGTGCAGCCTGAAGAGGTTCACAGAAGTAGCACTGAAGTGCATTGAAAATATTTAGAGCCAAAGTTCATGTTAATTTTGTTAATCAACGTAAGATAACTTTTGATACTGTTTTGTTTATAGTAGTAACATCGCATTGGCGCATAGCTGTTAGGGTGTTATGTACGATTTTTTTTAATATGTAGTAATAAATAAATTTTCCCAATTGAACCTGAACCTTATGCTTATGTTATAAAGTTGAAAATCTATCAAAGAAATTTGACACATTGGGGTAGCTTCATGTGCTGGTGTCTGTACCTACCTATAGAAATTTTAGTGGAGGGGCGTGCAGTCTTAAACTAGTTGATCTCTACCGTAAGATAGCAATTTTCTCTTTGTAATAGGAATATCTTAGATTTCTAAATACATAGGATGACTCGGCCTAAATATTTGACTAGAAACTTTGACTTGGCTTAATATAAGCATTTAATCCTAGTTATAAATACTGTAATGGATGTGGACTGTGGTGCTTTAGATAAATATTTGTCGAACAACTCATTTAAAACATCGCGTATTCGCGTGACGATATCTTCATATCGACAACATAGACCCTGCGACTAGTTTACGCCCAATTCGCTACCCAAAGCAGCAAGCCGATCTAGCCTGCTTACGTGGTAGCGTGGGTGAGCAAAAATGATAATTTTCATAGACTGGGCTTACTGTACCTGCATTATTAGCTACAATTACCTTTAGATGCGTTACCGGCGCTCAATATTCAAAAAATAATTGATAGGTCAGTCGTGTTATTAGTCACGTACCAATCCAGTGACGCGGCGACACTCTAGGGACATAACTAAATATATATGTTTATCTCTTTCTAACAACACGAATCGGTATGGGTCTTTCCTGTTCTTCGCGCACTGTATGATTGTATGTACTAGTAGGTAGCTACACTTATGGTTTACGCTGTTTTTGAGTGCTCTAATGTTCATGTATGACGCGTCTATTTATAACACGTCACTGGCAATAACGCAAAATCTAGCCTATGATGTGTCATCTCTAGAACTAATACGTATGCTTATGTCTTTTTCAAGTTATATTCTATAATACCGATATTACCATTGGTATTATCATTCATAAAAAAAATTACCAATGAAGTGAAGTAAATATCGAATGTAAAGAAATGATTATTGGAGTGATAATGTACCGGAAATTGTGTTTTATCGGTGCTATAGTTTAATTAAAACTTAATCATAAGCTTTATTGTGGTTATAATGTCACTGTAGAATCTATGTTTAGAAACAAATATAATGATTGTTGATTATTTTGGTTGTTTTATTTCGATTTTTCTATTTACTTGACGGCGCAGTCAGTGGCGCCATCTGGTTTTCATAATTCATTTAATCATTTTTTTTGTTACTGGAATCACCAAAAAGGTCGGATAAGAATAGAACGGCCAACTTTTTATATCAAATATATCAGTTTCGAAGCCATTGCATGTAAAAATAAAGAAATAGGTATGTTCAAACATTACATTTTTTTAATGCATATTTTTTACGTACTTTGAGCCATGTCTCATTCATAACTGAAGATTCACCGGCGTCTCTTTTCTTGTGAGCCTTGTGAAAATCCCCATGCTTATGTGCCAGCCTCATCCAGGTTAATCTCGCAATCGCAACAATTTTGTAGAAAGCATTACTGACTACAACTATTAGCTATACAACAAATAAAGCAAATTCAAAGTATTTTGTTCTTTGAGTTTTTTCACACCAGTATTTTTTGCCAAAAAGGTGTGAATTTATGTGTGTACCTATAAACGGGGTGAATCGGGACAAAACTTTAAAATGAATTTTAACGTTGAAATAAAATAGTTTGTTGCCAACAAGCGAATAATCGCAAATTGTAATAACAGTTATCACTTCTTTTTTTTTGGATCGGAAATCCTCAAATAACTTCTCCCGCTCTGGGTGGAGCGGTGTCAGACTTTTGCTGACTAAAACCCACCCGTATTCCCCCAGTTGCCTGTGTGCCAGGGGCCGCAGTATCTCTTTCAAACAACCCGGACCCCTGGCAGGCATCGGCCCTTGCGGACCCCACCAGTTGGTGCTGACATCTCTTTGAGGCGCGCGTGAAACACAACGCGCCGTCGACCCGGACTTGGTCCTTACCGGACAGCGAGCTACGCATTACTCGCCGTCCACAAGCTCGCGCCTACGGTGGCCGGGAATCGGCCTGGGATTCCCGACGATATTTTAGATAGGTAGGTAGGTACCTATAATAAAGTGACAGTCACACAGACTGCCCGCAGTACTATACATTTATCGCAAAGTGACATTCCCAAAAAATGTCCGCATTGCATGTTATAGCACTAGTCAAATACGTGAGAACAATTTTCGTCAAGCGTCAATCTAAACTAATATTATAAAGAGGAAACATTTGTGTTTTTGTATGTATGTTTGTAATGTTTTCACACAAAAACTACTGGACCGATTTCAAAAATTCTTTCACCATTTGGAAGCTCCATCTTTACTGAGTAACATAGGCTATATTACATTTTCAAAAAAAATTGGGATCCTTAATAAAAATGCAAAAAAAATGTTCTACAGTATTATAGAACGTATCAATATCTACAAAAAAGTCTGCGACACCAACTACTGTAGTTATGCCACTATAACTACTTTTTTACATTTTAAAAGTTGATAAAAGTGCCGACAATAATCAAACCATATTATTCATACCTCTGTTTTTTTTCTCTCTTTTTCTGTTTAAATGATTAAAATCGGACATTACATTCAAAAGATATAACGAATTAAAAAATGTCAATCTAAAGAAAATAATGCAATAATAAAATAATGCGGTGTGAGTGGTGGCCCCCCGCGTAACCTAGCGGGTGACGCTGCGGGGGTGGGGGGGAAAGGGGCATCGATATCTGTGATATGGGTCCGTCTCTTTTGAGCAACAATCCACAATAGACATGGGCGAAGTAGCTCACTGAAAAGAAAAAGAGCGATTAGCTCTTTCACTCTAAAGAGCTATATCACTCTTCTAGCTGACTAGCTCTTCTATAGCTCAGTGACACAGACGCCCAGACGCCGACTGTTAGCTCAATTGACTCACGCCGCACGCGCGTCGAAGGCGACGGGTCGGCTCGCTCAATAGTGAGTAGCTCTTTGGAAGTTTGGACTCTTTATTACTCACTAGCTCTTCTATAGCTCAGTGATTCAGACGCCGACTGTTAGCTCAATTGACTCACGCCACACGCGCGTCGAAGGCGACGCGACGGGTCGGCTCGCTCAATAGTGTAGCTCTTTGGAAGTTTGCGACTCTTTATTACTCACTAGCTCTTCTATAGCTCAGTGATTCAGACGCCGACTGTTAGTTCATTTGACTCACGCTGGACGCGTGTGGAAGGAAACGGCTCGGCTCGCTCAATAGTCATTGTCAATAGCTCTTTGGAAGTTTGGAGTTCAGTTAAATAAGTTTTTGTTTTTTTTATATAATGTTATGACTTTACGTAAATAACACGCAAAAAAATTAACAATGCAGAAAATACTTTGGCACATTAGGTATAAAAAGGTACCTTTTATAATGTGCCAAAGTATTTTCTACTTTAAAGCTATCGACATAAAGATAGATTTACAGTAATTTATGTCGTATGATAGTCTACAATGACGTATTGTATCGAAGAGCTATTGTTGGAAGAACGATCGGCCGCTGAGTTCGGTCAGTTATCGGTGTACTGAGAGTCTGAGAGCTAACTGAGCTAGTGAGCTGCTTAGCGAACGAGTGAGTGAGCGAGAGCGACGTCCATCAAAAAGAGCTTGCTCTTTTCTATCACTCGCTTACGAGCTACCCATGTCTAATCCACAAGAACGCCCGCAAGAATCCGCGAGAATGGACCTCTTGGCAAATTATTACAAGACGCGTCATTAATAATTTGGGACGAATGCACTATGAGCCATAGAGCTCATGTGGAGGCTGTGGACCGAACTTTAAAAGACCTTAGAAACTCTGCAGCCTTTTATGGGTGGTATAACTTTTGTGTTTGCCGGAGATTTCAGACAGACCCTTCCAGTAGTAAACGGGGCACGCAGGCAGATATTATCAAAGCTTGCTTGAAGTTATCTCCCCTTTGGGCATCGATTCAACATTTTAATTTGCGGACTAACATGAGAGCTCACCTCCGTAGAAACACCCAAAGCAATTTTCCACAACAATTGTTAAAACTTGGTGAAGGCATTTTTCCGTCTCCAAATTTAACCACTTACGAAGTTCTTTTAGATGAGTCTCTGGGCCAAATAGTTTATAGTTTAGAAAATTTGATAGATGCAGTATAGTGCGTTGGGGTAAGAACGGCGCTGGGGAAAGAACGTAGAAATCAAATATCCCACTTATTTGGCTATATTTTTTAATGCTAGCCACATTTCAGCTTGTAATTATTTATTAAATTTTTAAGACTATTTTAGCTCTTTTTGCCTGAAATACAGGATTACCTAGTTCAGGCACGTAATTCTTAGAAATATTATTTGTTATATTTAAGCAAAACTGTACATATTTTTAAGCCTTGTAATTTTGGAATAAATTTTATTATTATTATTTCCTTTATTCAATTAAATATACATATAAATTATATTTTTAAATATTAGTATACAAATATAAAAACATTTAAAAATATAAAAAATAGTAGCCCACCGGTATCGGGAACAAGGTCCAAGCTACCGGCGGTCAGGGCTACAGAGAGAGGAACCTCCTAACAATGCGAGCCGTGTCCAGGAGTACCGCTTTCTGAATCAAGCCCTTGACCCAGCTGCCCAACGAGAGCCTCCTCAGATGTTGGTCGAGGCTCTTGGCTATCAAGCCATTGGCTGTAACAACTATCGGTACAATGATCGCTGAGTCCACATCCCACATGTCGACAACCTCGTGAGCCAAGTCAAGATACTTGATTTGTTTATCTTTCTCGGCTTTCACGAGGTTCCCGTCATGCGGGACCGTTATATCAACGATCATTGCACGCCGCTCTAGTCGATCCACCACCACTATATCAGGTTTATTGGCGACAATAGTCCTGTCAGTGATGATGGATCGATCCCAGTACAGTGTGACATGTCCATTTTCGAGAACTGGGTCGGGCACATACCTGTAGTACGGCACTTCTGATTCCACAAGATTGTATTTCAGAGCAAGTTGCTGGTGGATAATCCTGGCTACTAGGTTATGTCTATGCAAGTATTCTTCGTTAGCTAGACGAGAACACCCGGAGATTATGTGTCTGATTGATTCTCCCGGACGGTGACATGCCCGACATATGTCAACCGTGCCATCTTTCACAATAAATCTCCGGTAATTGTTCGTCATCATAACTTCGTCCATAATTGCACAGACAAAACCTTCGGTTTCCCCAAATAGGTCACCGAAACGTAGCCAGGCTACGGACGCTAGAAGGTCTACATCGGGTCCATGTAGGGCCCGGAAAAAGCGTCCGTGAAGCTCCTTACTCTGCCATACCTCCATGCGATCTTTAGTGTCAAGCACTACAGGCTTGCGCCAGTTCTCTTTACCTAAGGAGAGCGGGGTGAGGCCCTTGTCCACCGCAACCACATCTCGATGCATCCCCACGTTGGTTTCTTGGAAATAATCCCTGAGACTGCATATCTCGCGATTGTGGAGAGTCTTAGCATTTAAAAAGCCTCGACCTCCACATTTTCGCGGGATATACAGTCTCATTACCGATGACCGTGGGTGATGCATGCGATATGCAGTCAGCAGCGTACGGACCCTCCTATCTATGGCGTCGAGTTCGGTCTGAGTCCATTTGAGTATGCCGAAAGAGTACATCAAGACCGGCATGACCCAACCGTTGAAGGCACGCACCTTGTTTCCGCCTGATAAAAGACTATTAAATACTTTTTTCAGGCGGCCAAAGAAGCGTTCCCTCAACGATTGTTTCATGTCAATAACATTGATGCCCAAAGCTTCTGACATACCCAAATACTATTATTATTATTATTGTTGATGTCATGTAAAAGAGCAAGAAAGATCGGATGCATTATTTTTATACACCTTGTGCTCCTAGCAATAGAAATAGTATTATATTGGTGTCCGAACTTGCCCCTTTGCGGCCATATAGGCATTATACTCACAAAAATTGTGTCTTGATTTTACAGGCTCACAAAACAAAAAGTATCGAGTGTTTGTAGATAAATTAAATTTTAAATTATATTGTGTTTAATTATTAACAATTTCCACCATTTATCAGGAATGTGGTGTATACCAAACTTGAGCAAAAAAAGTTTTTGCAACATCCTTGCAACTATTCGAAAATCCGTCCGGTATTACCCCAACGCACCTTATACCCTGACATTGAAAATTTACTTGAAAAAGTCTTTCATTGGCTGTGTTCTAGAGCAATAGTGTCGCCTCGGAATGCGACGGTCGACGAAATAAATAACATCATCACACAAAAA
Organism: Antitype chi; assembly: GCA_947359405.1. Lineage (NCBI taxonomy): Eukaryota > Metazoa > Arthropoda > Insecta > Lepidoptera > Noctuidae > Antitype > Antitype chi. Next base: position 2,727,011 of record OX375837.1, read on the forward strand.
GTTCCCGGCCAGGTTAAACATTACAAATCGATAGATACAGTTTTTAATACAGAAGATGCAGTTCATTTTTTCTTTTTTAGCTTCTAACGTCCCACTGCTGGGCAAAGGCCTCCATGTTCATTACCCACAGGAATTATTAAATTCACTTAACCCTGCAGGACTACCACCTCACAATTTATCACTAAAAATTGGGACGCCAATCATGCTCTTGAGAAATTTAAGCCCTCCAAACATGTGTAACGGGACGAGACTACTCATAAAAGAACTGAAAGACAACTTATTTGTAGCGACCTACAACTGGTGAGTTAGCTCATATTCCAAGGATACCAATGACACCCACGGATAAACCTTTACCTTTTTAGAATTCAATTTCCGGTAAAAACTTCCTTCCACTACCACGAGATCGGTATCTACGCTAGTGAAACCGTGGGGCATTGCTAGTAAGTGATAAATTGATAATAATACCTCAGGTTCACCGCAATATTATATTTTCGAACATGTGGGTAGTTCAAAAATTTTACCTTTGCGTAGGCGCCCGGGCAGCGGCGGCGCCGACGTGCAGCACCGTGGTAATCTTGACCTTGAACGTGAGCGTGACGAACCTGACAAAGAATGCGAAGATGGCTCCGATGATGATGTGGATGATAACCGCCTCCCTGCTGATCTATGTAGGTCACTGCGTCGTGCGTGCATATTTTCCGATCTAACTTCTTAAATTGACTGGCAAAACTTCTTAATTCCCTTTCACTGGTCGTGCACGTTTATGCCTGTAGCACACCTCCGCTGCGAAACTCAAAGGGCGAAACCGCCATAGTTTCGCTATGAGTTGTGAGTTGTTGGGCGGCGAAACAATAGCGAAATTCCCTGCTCTAACGTACAAAACAGACTATGATGTTGTCTCTTTCTAACATGATTTCGCTCATTTGCTTAGGCGCCGTCTACATCTCCGCCCGTTGTCCGCCATTTTGGAGCGGTTCCGCGTGTATCTCGGACGCGTCTGTAGCAATCGACAATTTTTATGAGCGAAATAGGAACAATGGATTTGGAATTTACTGAAAAACTTATACAAGCAGTGAGAAATAGACCTGTTTTGTACTTACTAAATCACCCTGACTACAAAAATTTATCTCCCAACTTCTTTCTTTTTTTATTGATATCATGCACCCAGGTACGACGCCTTTTTAAAGTAGTTGACCACAGTAAGATTAGTTCCTCCTCTGACTCCGAAAGCGACGACATTTTCTTTCGAGTCTTATTTCTCAACTGTTCTAGTTTTATTTTTTATTAGGTTTCGCTCTGTTTCGCTATTATAGTTTCGCGTAAGTGAAGTACTGTTGCACAGCGAAACTCACGCAGCGGTTTCGCAGCGGAGGTGTGAAATAGGCATTACACATAGGTAGTCAGAGCGAACCGATGCACAGCACAACATTTTGAAATTTAATAGAAAGTGTGCATAATGGCGAAGCACTGAATGTATGTATAACGAACAAAAAGTTCGCTGGGGTTGTCAGACGAAAGCGGGAATGAAAAAAAGCTCTCAAACACAGTGTAGATGGCAACACCGTATGTCTACTACCTGTAATCTCTATGCTAATCTCGAGGACAAAGCTGAGTATAATTTTGGTTTTTGGAAACAAATGAAAACTTATTCCCGAATCTCCGTAAGTACTACATTGAGGAACGCAACAATATTTCGTATTTCTGCTTTTATTAGCAACAGGTTTCTGTTAGTCCACTAGCGGGCGCGCGGATAACCTTTGCATCGCCAATACGACAGTCATTGTTTTTGCTGGCTCATAGTGTTTTTTTTTTTTGTTTTGGCATCTCGCAGTTAACCTTGAGAGGGCGTGACTGCTTAACCAGACTTTCTTGGGGCTGCCGTTAAGAGAACATAACGCCTCCAGCCAGGGGCTTAAAACTAATAAAATTAATAAGCGACTGCACGCTAAGGGTACCCCCCATGGGGTGCGGGCCTCGGCTCAGGGCGTCACTGGTAGGGGGACAGCAAGTGAGGACAGGCTGGATCAAAATATTGGCATTATTATTATTAGTCGGGGAATTTAACCCTACTGGCTCGTCTGCGGCGCGGGCTGGCGCTTCAACGAGCAAGGGACGGTCGGGGGTCTGGACGTTATGCGTCGTTACTCAGGGACTTCGCGGGGCGCAGGGACCTCGGCGGGCGGCGAGGTCGGAATCTCATAATGTTTCTACATTCTCTACTATATGTAGTCTGTGCCTACGGATTAGTTAGTTTTTTAGTCTCATCAATGTTCATTTCGCAGAGCATCATCTCTACTATAAGTTCATAGATAATAGATATTACTTTTACTTTCCTCTATGGTTCATTAATGCATTGTTTATTTTTATTCACCGCTAGGAATAATAAACAGGGACAGGGATCATCAAACTATTGGAGTATTGTTCTGTTCTGTGTATATAATCCCAAAGACCAAGGAATAAAACTAATAGTGGGTTTCTACAAAAGACTAGCACTCCACGCTGCTCCGCTAGTCTGTCTTACTGAGGTGCACACGACAATTCACGATATCAGCAGTAGAAACAATTAAAGAAGTAATTTCTAAAACTGCTCACTGTATTCAATGTTTAGAAGATTTACACACAGTAATCCTATTCATATTTTTTTGCCAGTAATTTAAACTCAGCAGCGATTTAAATATGACACGGGAAAAGCTGAAAAAGTGTAGAATATGTTTAGCAGAGAATTTTCGGATGGTTTTCGTTGCCAGTAAGAACCTGCAGGAGTTATATGAGAAGCTGACTGGTGTCCCAGTAAGTACATTACATCTTTAATAAATACGTGAAGCAAAAAGGTTGTTTACCTTTTTACGAAAATTACTCTGACGGAGGAGTATGACATTTGGCACAGTTATAGTTTACATGGAAAAGGAGTACAGAAAGCTATTATTTTATAAATTAAAATGCTTTGTTCAAACTATTAAAAAAAAAAATAACTACAGTTGAATTGGCACTATATTCCGTTTGAAATAAGAACAAAACTTTTTGAACAGTACGTTCAACCGATTTTTACTTCTATTCCGTAGGCACAAGGATGGCATTAAAAGCAAAAAAGTGGTTACAATATCAACTGTTTGCTGCAGATGTCATATCATGCTACCAATGCAATAGAAATCAAAATCGGTTGACCGGACTGTAAAAAAGGTTTGTTTAAATGTCTAATCTTATTTCAAATGGAGTATAGAATGTACAAATTTATGACCGAATAGTTGACAGCATTCATCTAAGTCAATAGACGTCCATTACGGGTCATAAGCCTCGCTCAAGACCAAGAGTCACCATATCAACCGGTCGTTCTCGGATCCAGCAAGTTCCTACCAAGTCACCTGTCAGAGCCTCGTGAGAGACCTACGCACTATGTCCTTGTCTTTCCAAAACATAGCTATTCACAACGATTTGATAAGCTTCTGTACCAAATCGAACATCAATTAATGTTAATGTAGAAATCCTATAAATGCAGTTCACAAATCCGAAACCCAAATATTTTGTCAGTTTAAATCAAATAGAAGACTGTTATTCTTCCGACAGCTGTTTGCTGTTGGGGCAAGGCAAGTCAGGTTATCGGATTATAATTTTAAATACGATAGCCTGTCAAATGCATGTGTATAGCTATGTTGAACCTTTTGACTTCTATTCTATTTTTAAAGGTTCTGGCTCCATCGGTAACATTCGATGATTTTGCCAATGTCAAGGTATGAGAAAGTAATGATCGTAAACTGTTCCACAACTATTGATCAGTGTTTGTAGCAGTGGCATCCATGGATCCCCATGCTAAAAAAGGACAAAACATTTTTGGTTAGTAAATGTAAAACGTCGCAAAATAAGTGTGAATAGCCATGTTGAACCTTTTGACTTGTATAACAATTAATGAATTAACAGTATTTCAAATAAACAAATATTAAAAGAACTCTTTTGTTGCAGTTTGTAACTGAAGATAGAAAACCTATACTTGCTTGTTTTATCTGCTTCTCTAAACTGAAGCAATGCTACCAATTGCAGAGAAAATGTCTGGAAGCTGAGGAGCTGCTTGTTCCCATGTTGAATGATGACTATGAGGTGAGGCTCGACTATGATTTTGAAAAACTTTTAAATGCGATGTAATGTATTTTTACTCTCGGGATTGGAGAACTGAAGCACTGTCGGGACACCAGCCCGATTACCTGATTGATAATGACCTGAAAAGTTCAAACAACCGAACAAAAATTGAATTTTGCGGGCTTCTTTACCGCACCCACCTTTGTGCTCATAGAGATCTTAGCATAATTGACACTAACACTGCAAAAATCTTTTTACAGACAAAACCTCCATTGAACCATGGCCTGTTAGAATTTTCAAGTGGGTTTAATATAACGCCAACAATGCACATCAGCATAGTTGATGAATACAAAACAGAAACCAATGCTATTGGAGCATTTACACCTGTCTCTGTTGGACTACCTGATATTATTGAACCAAAGACGGAACAACAAAGTGACAGTATGTTTTAAACAATTAAAATGATTTATTTTATCCTAGCTTTCGCCAATGGCTGCGCCCGCTTGGAGGTCGGAAATCATCCCAGGGCACCGTATTACCGGGATAAAAAGTATTTCAAAATCAAATTATTTTATTTCACATAAACCTGCATGGGCACATAGGAAATCTCAGAAGCTAGGTGCACGGTTCCAATTTGTCGCTTCCTATGGAGAAGAGCCGGCAAGAAACTCCATGGTTGCTCTTTAAAAAAAGCTGTTTTCAAATTACAGTGATAATAGGTATGGGAGGATGGTGCAGGCCAGTCAATAAGTACCAGGTACTTAGAGGAATAAAAATACAGAATAGAAAATCGTCTACAAATCTAGTCTGTAAGGCCTACAACATTCATTCACAATATGTATAAGGTTCTATTATTATGTTAATCTAGGTTTTGCAAGCATCTAAAGTTCTAAACATTCACATTTGTAATACATATTAGTAGGAATAGAATAGTAAGATTGATCAGAAATAGACCAGCAGGCTTAGTACGAGAACCGTAGAGAAGAGTTTTGTCGTCGGAAGAGTAGACAAAAATGACGTTTCCGTGTAGACAGTTGACAGTTTTGAACCGAGAAATGTAGACAAGCGATTTATTTTACGGTAGATTAGAAATCCAAGCCTGCAGTGGTGAAACAGTGGTAACGGCCGTGACTTATGAGTGGTAGCCGACCAAGTTTTTTTGAAGTGAAACTTCTTTACGCACGCTTGACTTGGGGAGTAAGCTGGCGAACGCGTGACGTAAGCGTTACGAAAAGTGTGATCGGGCATGGCGAACGGAAGCTGAGTGGGGGATATAAGCAAGAGACAGCAGTGCGCGCGCCCATTTTCTTTCTCTCTTCCTCTCATATCCAAATACGTTCCATAGGTATATCTAAGCACACTGCAGGCCTATTGTCTGTATCACAGTGTAGGAGCAAGAGAGAGCAGTGCGCGCGCACATTTTCTTTCTGTCTTTCTCTTATAGCTAGTAAATGAAATATGTATATATTTCAGTCAGTAGTTCGTTTGCGAGTTTACTAGCGTTACGCGTCTCATACCATAAGCCTATTGTCTCGGTTTTACAATCAACCACAGTAATTACTGATGTATCCAATAATGAAAATAATGAATAAAAATAAAAGATCTATGCAAAAATATTAATTTACCAATGAAAACCTGAAATAAATTTAAATATTTGTAGAAAATTAATACATGTACATACATGTAGGGGGGGGCTGTGGATGACCGAAATAAACACTGACTTCTTAATAACTTCTTTTATTAATTTAATTTAACTTACAAATTATAACGTCTTAACATCTTATTAGCTCGCTCGCTTCTCCCCTCCACACACACTCTCTCATTCCCTCATCGCTGCGTTCGCATTCTTCATATTATATTTATTTTCTTGAAATTATGATGCGTTCTGAATTAACATCCTACAACTCGGCCATTCTGCTCTCAGTCTGCCCTCAGACTGACTCTAGTACAATAAAACAAACTAAGCTACTTTAACAATCTTGAACTAAAATTACAACAGATGTTTCTAAATAAAAAATAAAAAATAAAAAAAAAACATTAAATCCCTTCTTACTAATATTATAATATACACTCACACACATTCATTCTTTAACAATACTCCAACCTGTAAGTATTATCTAGGTACAGTCTTACTTACTACTTAAATGTTTAGGTACATTTGTTATACAGACTTATTACTATAATGGTAAGTTACAAGGTAAGTATTTTATTTCTTAATCACTAAATAGGCAATTACTGAACTCTTCAACTTTTATACAGAATTACAGACATAAGGCAATTTATAAGTACTCAATTACATCTTACAATGAGATAAAATGAATGATACAATTTCATTAGTTTGCTAATTATGGTACAACACCTGTCAACATTACTCACTTTATTAGATAAAATAGAATGGTAAGTTAGCTGCGTTCAACAGTAAGTATGGACTCTTAATTATTATTTTCTTTTCTAAAATAAACTGAAATGTTAACAAGACATCATTGAATTAAGGCCATCTTTTCATAAAATCTACTCCTGTAGTGGTATTTTTAGGTCCCTCTTTACTGTTATCTAATTTTCTAACTTCATACCTGTCTTTTCCTAAATCTTTTACTACTTTATAAGGTCCAAAGAATTTTTGTTTTAATTTTAATGCATTTCCATATTGAGTTCTTTGTATTGCTATTATATCCCCTATTTTATATTTCTGCCCTTCCTTCCTTTTACTATTAAAGTTCCTTCTGTTTTCTTCTTGAATTCTTGATATCTGAGCTTTTGCTTCTTTCCTTAATTCATCTCTTTTGTCCGTGAATTCTCTTCTATTCTGTTCTTCTAAAAATTCTAAAATCTTTAAGTCTTCTTTAAGTCTAATTTTAGTCCCTGTTAATAATTCAAAAGGTGATGTTTGGATGGATCTCTGATATGAACTATTTATTACCCTCTGAACTTTACTGGCATATTTGTACCACAGTGCAGGTTCTTCAATGCACATTTTGGTTAATACAGAGATAATGATTTGATTCATTCTTTCAGCTTGACCATTTCCACGGGGTATGCCTGTTGCTATTGTAATATGCTCTATTTCCTCTTCTCGGCAATATTCTTCAAACTCTTTCCCTGTGAATGCTGTGCCTCTATCAGTCACTATGCGTCTTGGGTTTCCGTAATCCTTTTGATGTAATTTTAACTTATCAACTGTTTCCTTTGTTGTAACAGTTTTAACTGGGTATATCCAAACAAACTTTGTGTATCCATCTATGACAGTTAAAATGTAATTGTACATTTTCTTGGTAGCATCCAAAGGTCCTAAATGATCAATATGAAGTGTATCTAATGGCACTTCTCCTTTTGGTATCGGGTTTAACAATCCTTCTTTCTTGCCTGCCTTTCTACTAGCTAGTAGACAGGGCACACATGCAGAAATTACTTTTTCAATTTTATTATCCAACTTGGAAATGTAATAATCTTGTTCTATTATGTCTCTGATTTTCTTTTTCCCGAAATGTCCAATACCGTGAGCTCTTCTTATAATCTCAAGATCCATTAATTCAGGAACAACCAATTTCTTATCTTCTCCTTTATAGATGACATCATTTTCAAGAACGTAGTCTTCATACTCATTGTCCTTGAGAACCTCTTTTATTGCCTTCAAGCCTTCATCTTCTTCTTGAGCCTTCTGTATACGGAAATGGAGTTCACTTTGAATAACACAAATACTTCGACTTAGAGCGTCGACATGTTGCATCTTTTCACCAGGTCTGTGTACAATTGAGTAGTTAAAATCTTGCAGGTACATGATCCATCGGGCTACTTTAGCTGAGACATCTTTTTTCGTTAAAGTCTTCTGGAAAGCTTCACAATCAGTGACTATGGTAAATGGAATTCCAATCAGGTACCTACGAAACTTCTTCACGCCTTCTATCACTGCCAGTGCTTCCAGTTCATAGCTGCACCACTTTTGCTGAGTCTCACCAGTCTTTCTGCTCATGTAATGAACTGGGTGCATGCTATCATCCGCAGGATCCTTTTGCATCAGCACTGCAGCATATCCGTACTTGCAGGCATCTGTATGTAGTTCAGTCTTTAATTGTGGATCAAATATTTTTAAGACAGGTTCACAACATAAGATTTCTTTCAATTTGACAAACGCACTTCTTTGATCTCCTTCAAAATAAAATTCTTTCTTCTTCAATAATTCACTCAAAGGTCGTGCTACTATAGCATAATTCGGAATAAATTTTCGAAAGTATGAGGTCAATCCGATGAAACTTTGAACTTCTTTAAGATTTTTAGGCACAGGGAATTTATGCACTGCTTCGGTTTTCTCCTTTGATGGCTGCACGGTTCCATTGCAGACCACATGACCTAAGTATTCCACTGATCTTTGTAGTAACTGTGTCTTCTTCCAGTTTATCTCGAGACCATATTCTGCAGCTACCTTCAGTACCTCTTGCAGTCTTTCAATTGCCTGCTGTTCGTGTTCGGCCAGGATAATCAGGTCATCGATGAAAATGAGTAGAACTCCTCTTCTTACGAAGTCGGTGAAAATAATGTTGATATATCTGGTAAAGAATTTGGGACAGATGGATAAACCAAACGGTGCCCGCAGGAATTCATACTGACCTTCTGGATTGCTGGTCACAAACGCAGTATACTTTATAGAATCCTCGTCTACTGGTAAATGGAAAAATCCATTCTTTAAATCTAAAGTGCTAAACACCCTAGCTGTACACAATTTATCTATGTGATCATTGATTACCGGCAGGGGATATTCATCCTTCACCATCCTCTGATTTATCTTCCTGTAGTCCACACAGATTCTCGTACTTCCATCTTTCTTCTTCACCAAAACGAGGGGACTGGCGTATTCTGAATAGCTAGGACGTATGATGCCATTAGCCAACCAATCATCTATTTGATGTTTCACAATTCCTTCTTCTTGCAAAGCTAGACGCCGTGGACGCTGTGCTATTGGAATGTCATCTTTCAATATTATTTTTAATTTAATTGGAGCTTCTTTTATCTTTATAGGTTTGTAATTATCTATTATAGTTTTAACTTGAATTGGTATATCACTTTCATTGGTAAAGCTGGAAAGTAAACACTGTAAATACGAACTATCATAACTCTGAGGCCTTATTTCAATGATACCTTTGTTAATCATAGTAATAGTATTAACAAGGAAAGTTTGCCCGAGAATTACAGCATACGGAATTACACCTTTAGGCACTACATGGAAACAAACCTCATAACAATGACAATCTATTATCAAATTAATGTTAAACTTACCCATTGAATACACCTTACTCGAACCAAGGCCGGTTAACAACATTGTTTCGGATTCACACTTGACTGACAACATCGTAAATACATCGTAAGATATTAGATTTAGATCACTACCCGTATCTATTAAACAATTTACTGTGATACCGCCTACATTAACACTTTTAACAGATTTATTTACTACATTATTATTGTTTACATTAAGTACGCTACTATTGTGGTTATGATTTTGACAACTATGACACTGATGGGTTATTTTCCCGTTTGACGTCAGCATGCTATCTTGTTCACTCTCCGTTCTGTCATCTGGTGATTGATAATGAGCGAACATCGAACGTGCAGTCGAGTTAGCTCCGCCTCCGCTGCTTCCGCCAACGTTTCGCGTACTGCCAACATTCCGACTTGTGGATGGTTCACCTTTCCCGTTCCCGCTTCCGCCAGCTTGACACTCGGTACCAATATGGCCGTATTGGTTGCATTTGAAGCACTTGGTACCTTTTTTGCATGAACTCGCTATATGACCTCTTTCCCCGCACTTGAAACAACGATGAACTTTCTCACTAGCATTTTCCTTGACGTTAGTGTCGTCGGTTTTTGCTTGCTTTGTGGATTCGCGACACTCACGCTGCTGCTTGCCTACACCGCTTGAATTTCCTCTTTGTTTCAACATCTTTTGCTTCATAGCTTCGTACTGTAACAACTTTTCCTTAAGAACCGCATATGTAGTAATCCCATACAGACCAATTTTATTCTGCTCGTAATCGGTAATCCCGTCAATTATGTATTGGATTGAAACGTAATCGGCAAACTTTGCTCTTTTGCCAAGCTCCTTCATGGTGAGCATGTATTGGTAATAGCTCTCATTGTTACGCTTTTTACGAGCCGCCATTATTTCATGCATTTGCTTAGTATTTACCGAATCTGGGAATTCCTTTAATAATGCATTCCTCAATTCTTCGTACGATTTGAATGGTTTTTCCGTACGTAACCATAACTCAGCAGTTCCGGTAAGCGATCTTCTGGCAATTATGAGTTTTTGTTGAGCCGTCCAACCGAAGATTTCGGCATTGTCTTCGATGTCTTGTGACCACTTCACAGACGAGTACGTCATGTCTTCACCATCGAATTTAATAATGGTGTCCGCCATACCATATTGCAAGGGTTGAATTTTTGATTCCATGGTATCGACTTTGTCCATGATGTCTTCGTACAACTTTATTTTCCACCGGCACGAGCACGCGCTTTTTCGTAATGGCCGTTGCCGTTGCACCGGTGACTTTTTTTTTTTTTTTTTTTCTTCGTCTACTTTCTTCTTAAATACGCCTTTATTTTTACGGTCTATCCCGGACGAGGCTGTAGGGGGGGGCTGTGGATGACCGAAATAAACACTGACTTCTTAATAACTTCTTTTATTAATTTAATTTAACTTACAAATTATAACGTCTTAACATCTTATTAGCTCGCTCGCTTCTCCCCTCCACACACACTCTCTCATTCCCTCATCGCTGCGTTCGCATTCTTCATATTATATTTATTTTCTTGAAATTATGATGCGTTCTGAATTAACATCCTACATACATGTATATATTGTACACACACATATATATATATATATACATACAGAGGGAGCGAAAGAAGTTTCACTTCAGTCGTGTGGTCATAAGCACACTCGTTTTTTTTTTTTTTGTCGGGCATCTCGCAGTTGACCTTGAGAGGCCGTGACTGCTCAACCGGGCTTTCCTGGGGCTGCCATTAAGAATTAATCTTAACGCCTCCAGCCAGGGCTTACAAACTAAAAAATTACAAACTAAGCGACTGCACGCTGAGGGCACCCCCTGTGGGGTATGGGCTTCGGTTCAGGGCGTCACTGATAGGGAGACAGCTGTTATTGGGGACAGGCTGGATCAAAATATTGGCATTATTATTATTGATCGCGAAATTTAAAGCTACTGGCTCAGCTGCGGCGCGGGCTGGCGCTTCAACGAGCAAGGGTCGGTCGGGGAGACGACCCAGGCGGGCGCTTTACTATATATAAATTATTTCTTCCCTACTGCTCTCAAACGGTGAAAGATAACATCGTGGTGAAATCGGCATGTCCTAGAAATAAAATATAATAAAATAAATAGACATGTGGCATCTACTAACCCGCAGTGGGCCCACTCTCTGTCTTACCGACATGAGGCCTGTGTTCCAACAGTGGGAACTGAAAATGGGATTGTGATCAGTTTTGGTAAAGTTTAGTTGTATTCAACTTAACGGTAACCACATTATATTGTGAAATCTAAAGAAATATTAATTATAAACAAGCAATATCCAAGTTATTACAGTCTTAAAATAAATAATTAGACAGTATGTACAAGTATATAAAGTAAAGCTCACTGGGCATCAAAGAATTCGTCCGCATCGCTGTCAGCGGGAATAGTGCCCAAAAGGCTGGCAGCGTTGCCACGTTGGATGGCAATGCTGATTCTTTGACCTAAGAATAGGCCAGCCCTTTGGTCACGTGAAGAGTCGACCAAATCAACAAGCAATCATCTTGACTGTTTTTATTTACTTACAGAGCTAGAACCGGAGTATGTTGACGATGATGTACCTTTAATGGAGTTGAAAATTGAAATGGAAGAAGAACAAGACTTATTTAAGACTAAACAGAGAGCCAGGGAGACAACAAGTAAGTACTAGTTAGTTAATGTCTAGCTAAGTCACTAGTGCGTGTTGCCAGTGATGACATAAAGCACTGAAACATTGTCGCTCACAAGAAGGCTGAAAGTCACCCATAGCAAAAAGGAGAGGGTTTGAGTTTATTTTGAGTTTCCTACGCAATTGAATCAGAGATGAAGAGATGTGCAAGAGAACCAAAGTAATAATTGCCAAACTTAAAGTGAACCTAGTCCACATTTTTTGCATCGAAACTTCGGGAGTGTTTTACTCCACTGTCTGACATGGCACATCCAAAGTAAAATATGATATCGTTTTGTCTCATTATTAATATTGTCTGTACGGAAACAGAATACTTAAATAAACACCCATTAAAAAGTTAGGAGCCAACAAAGATTAGTTTTTCTTGAAATTTTACTTAACTTTGGGCGTGTTTAAGTAATAAAAGAAGTGTAAAATCTCCATAATCAAGTCGGTACCGACAAGGTTCAATTATCGAAAAGTTCAATAAACTTTATTGGTCATTGATTTATGCATTGGCTTCTTCATAAAACCCGATCTTCCAAAGGACTTTTCTTAATTTTTTCGCCTTTTTACTATAAATGATCCTGCATCTCACTCAATAACGTTGTGCGTGTAGACTAGCGTCTAACTGCTCATCAAGACGTACAGTTGGAAGGCCTCCCACAAGGTGGACCGATGTCCAGCAGTGGACGTCTTTCGGCTGAAATGATGATGAATCTATAAGTAAGCAAACAAACTAACGGTTCTCCCGATACGAAATGAATACGAATTACCAAAATGGCATAGCTTGTTACTATAGGATATATAAAATAACAATAGGGAATAGGGGATGAAAGTTTGTATGGAAATATGTAAGGTTTATGTGAATGTCTTATAAGTTTGCGACAAGAGACAAAGACCCAAAGACACTGTTCCACGCGGACTAAGTCGCGGGCACACCTAGTAATCTATAAAAATTTAAGCGCCGGTCTGAGTTCACACCTTCGACCCACAACTTGTAAATCCCAGCCGTTGTCATTTGGCCAGCAATGCTCTCAACCTTCCTATACAGGGTGATTGCATCTTTGGTCCCTCAGTAAAACTTGTTCATAATGATGAGTACAATCTCCCATTTCGGTTTGTCGCATGTTTTCAATTTCACCCTGTATATACCCACAGCAAATTCTTCACGGGAATGATATGAAGATTCCAATGACGTTATTGCGACGCACGTTATTTCGAAAAACTTTCGAGTTGTACGCCAGTTCGAAAACACATTGAGTCGAAAACCGCTATATCGAATGACGTTTTCGCGAACACGCCGATTCGAAAAACTCGCTTCCATACTATACACCTGTATAGTTATGCAGTCCCGGTGGTCCTGGCATACAGAGATTTTATTTTTACACGCTTTATATTAGCTTCACTTGTATGTTTGTTGGTTTGTTTGTTTGTTTGTTTGTTTGTATGTAACCGACTCCTTTGAGCGCGATTTTGACCCACTTTAAACGGTCAGATTTCATTGAAACTTTGTAAACTTGTCGAGGACCGATGACAATTCAATAATATAAAAAAAAATTGAGAAGAAAAAAAAACACGTTTTTGTAGTTAGCAGAACTAAAAAATAGAAAATAAATAATAGTTTAAAAAACACGCTTTAAAAACCAAACTAAAAAAGGAGAAAATAATTTAATTCAATTAAAAGGCGTGGGGTGCTTTTTGAGGTATTTTTATAATCAATTAATGTCAAGCACCCCACGCTTTTTAATTGAATTAAATTATTTTCTCCTTTTTTAGTTTGGTTTTTAAAGCGTGTTTTTTTAGTTTTTTAAACTATTATTTTTTATAAGTCGCTTCCATACTTTTTATAACAAAAAAATTACTTTAGATGCATCTGATAATCCGATCTCTAGCCATTAAATAATTTATTAATTTGTTTGACATATAGGTACAATGATGAGAGACAAGGACGGTGCTTCTGGGAGACTAGATGAACTTATTCAGCCAAAGGAGGAACGTCTTAGTGATGGTATGTTTTTATTAACTAAAATAAATGTTCGGGCATTACTCCGTCATATACAGGAACAGTTTTTATTCAGTGCGCAAACTATAACCATGAATTCAGCTTATCATTCTAGATCCCCCAGCGCAGAATTTTTTCGTCGGTTTTACAAAAACGAAATCAGCTGTTCCATACATTTTGACCGCGTAGGTATTGCACTTTTCTATGAAACGGCTGATTATTTTTACACGCTTTATATTAGCTTCACTTGTATGTTTGTATGTAACCGACTCCTTTGAGCGCGATTTTGACCCACTTTAAACGGTCAGATTTCATTGAAACTTTGTAAACTTGTCGAGGACCGACGACAATTCAATAATTTAAAAAAAATTAGAAAAAAAAATCACGTTTTTGTAGTTAGCAGAACTAAACAATAGAAAAAAAAATAGTTTAAAAAACTAAAAAACACGCTTTAAAACCCAAACTATAAAAGGAGCAAATAATTTAATTCAATTAAAAAGCGTGGGGTGCTTGACATTAATTGATTATAAAAATACCTCAAAAAACACCCCACGCTTTTTAATTAAATTAAATTATTTTCTCCTTTTTTAGTTTGGTTTTTAAAGCGTGTTTTTTAGTTTTTTAAACTATTACTTATTTGTTTAACCAACGACAAATTTCTGCGCTGGGGGGTCTAGAATGATATGCTGAATTCATGATTATAGTTTGCGCACTGAATAAAAACTTTTCCTGTGTAGACGTATTTGCAAAATTCTTTTTTTGTTCGAAAGGGGTTTATTCCGAAATGGTCCTATTTAAATTTCATATACATAGATCTAATGATGAGTTTCGGAGACAGACAACGGAACTCTTCAAAAAATGACAGCAAATCAACCGCGATTGCTGCTATCTTGGTGTCTGAAATGGTCTTTTGAGGAAAGAACCACACAGATTGAGTGGACCTGTCCCATTAGTGCACGCATTTATCATTAATCATGGAGCTCAACTCAGAACTTGAGGAGCTCAAAGATTTGACGAACAATACCAAAGAAAGGACATTTGGGTAGGCCGCATAAATTACTCAAACTGCCAGATTAACATTAAAACTAACTGAGAAAGAGATGAAACGCAAAACAAAAATAAAAAACGGTCGTCCACGGTCTCTTTTCCCCTCTTCTATAAATAAATAAATACTAAGCTACATCTAAGTTTTAGTAATGTTTTGTTGAATGAAACTGAACAGTAAAAAGTAGTATGCCTTGCCTCTTTCCCGACTATGTTGGAGTCAGCTGCCAGTCTAACCGGATGTAGCTGAATACCAGTACTTTACATCCCTATGTAAAGTACCCCCCCCCATCCATCCCCCCCCCATGCCCCCTGGCCACTTTGCTTTGCTTATTTTTGATGACATGGGTGATGGGGGGTCTGGATGGTGATTAGGTCAGCAGAATTTATTTATTAACTTTTGGATTTTCTACAAAATTTAGTCGATTTTGGTTTAACACATATGGCAACCCTACTTGTCTATGAATGGCTCGAAGAAAACGATGACAATATACCAAAATCACAAGAAAGTGAGCAGACACTTTAGTTGTCTGCTACCAATGTTTACGTGAGCATGGGAGGGGGGAGTAAAAGCTTTGCTTACTTTTGCTGTCAAGGGGGAGGGGGCGTCAATAATTGCTAAAAAACTGCTTACGTAATACTTGAACGGCCCCCGACCGACCCTTGCTCGTTGAAGCGCCAGCCCGCGCCGCAGCTGAGCCAGTAGCTTTAAATACCCCTTATAATGATAATGATGCCAATTCGATCCAGCCTGTCCCCAATAGCGATAGCTGTCCCCCTATCAGTGACGCCCTGAGCCGAGGCCCGTACCCCACAGGGGGTGCCCTCAGCGTGCAGTCGCTTAGTTTTTAAATTTTAGTTTGTAAGCCCTGGCTGGAGGCGTTAAGATTAATTTCTTAATGGCAGCCCCAGGAAAGCCCGGTTGAGCAGTCACGGCCTCTCAAGGTCAACTGCGAGATGCCCAACAAAAAAAAAAAAAAAAAACTTGAACGGCCCCTAGGGCGACTGCTTACCTGACCTTCACAACTCAGTTACTGGTTAATACGCTTCGTAAGACGGTTGTCAGACTTTCGGGCTTTGGGCGACCTGCAGGCTTAGCACGAGCACCGATTTGTCGACGGAAGAATAGACATGACTATTAACTAAATGATGTACAATAGGAGAAGATAGCTATGTTCTTCTATGAGTTATCACAGTCATGCGTTCGAAACGAATCATGATTTTGTAGATAATCGTATATACTTTGTGGCCGTCGAGTAGAAAGTTTGTTGTCAGTGTGATTGTGACAGTTTGGGAAGAAATTTTCTTCTGAAAAAGTCTACATTTATAAGCACCTAGATAAAGATCGTTAGAAATGAAAGACAAATTGACAGATGGTAGAAGGATATCAACGGTGCGATGTCAAAAATGGGGAAACGAAATGTCACTTTGTATTTAAGAAGCATTGTCTATTCTTCGTAGAAATAGAAAACGTCATGCTAAGCCTGCTATAACCACAGTCAAATATCTATGACAGCCGCGACCAACATCTTAACGTGCTTTCTGAGCCACGGGGGGGTCTTGGTATGTAAAGATGGTCACCCATCCACGGACCAACTGCGGCAAGCGAAATTTAACTTTATCGATCGACCCGTGAGGCTATTATTACTGAGCCACAAACCTTGTGTTAGCACAATAGTGAAATATAACAAATATCTATATAAATAAAAAGAAAAGTCCTGACTAACTGACTGACTCATCAACGCCCAGTACAAACCCTTTTACCAAGAAAGATGAAATTTTGCACAGAGGTTCCCTTTATAATGTAAACAAGGAATAAGGAAGGATTTTTCGAAATTCAACTCCAGGGATTTAAATAGGGGATGAAAGTTCCGCGCGGACGAAGCCGCTTGCAAATGCTAGTTCATTAAAAGCTAGTAATAGTTTTTACTGTTTTTGTTAACTTACAGAGGGAGAACCGGAAAATGTTGACGATGATCTACCTTTATTAGAGTTGAAAATTGAAATGGAAGAAGAACAAGAAGTATCTAAAAATAAACGAAGCGCCAGAGAGACGACAAGTAAGTTTCAGTTAGTTAATGTACAGGTATATATACGTGATCGAATCAGGAATTAAGAGATCCGCAGGAGAATCAAGGCAACCGACATAGCCCGAAGAATTGCCAAACTTAGTGGCAGTGGGCAGGGCACATTGCTTGCAGAACAGATGGCCGATGGGCCGAAAGGTTCTGGAGTGGCGACCGCGTACCGGAAGACGTAGAGTGGGAAGGCCCCCCCACAAGGTGGGCCGATGACCTTGTGAAGGCCGCGGGAATCCGATGGACGTGGGAAGCACAAGACCGGTCGAAGTGGAGGAGCTGGGGGGAGGCCTATGTCCAGCAGTGGACGTCTTTCGGCTGAAATGATGCTGATGAATGTATAGGTAAGCAAATAGGCCAATGGTTCATCTAGTAGGGAGCTCTATTCGTAGAGCTGTGACACAAAATACTGTTGCACATAATGTTCCAATAATAATTATTGCTTGAATAACATTATTAAATGGATATAAAGTTGAAACCTTCTAAATACAGATGAATGTGTTACTGATTCCTTTGAACAGGGTTTGTTTATACTTTGAGAAGATACTTTTAGAACAGACCATTTGTCGATGACAATTTTGTATGTCATGTCTTTAGTAATAAAGTCCAATGTACAATGGCACCACACATACCTCCTTTTCGGTTCTACTGTCAATCACGCAACCCGCTCTTATTTTCATTCACGTGCATGTGAATCTGCTTCCAACATTGTACTTACGAGATTTATAATAACAGGTGTGAACGTTCCGAAGAAACCCAAACTAGAAGACACACCCGAGATCACAGCCGAGCTAACGAAGAATGAAAAATCAAAATCGAAAGTTATCCGGACAATTCAAAAACGTACGTCCAAACTTGACACTTATATCAAAGAGCCCTACAAATGTGATCAGCCTAATTTTCATCCAGTAAAAAATAATATACAACATACTCGTATGCAAATTGCTGAAACACCTTACAAGTGTGATTTATGCCAGCGATATTTTAGTAAACAGAATGGTTTAACAAAACATAAGCGAATACACACAGGTGAAAAACCCTTTAAATGTCACTTATGCCAGAGTAGTTTTATTGAAAAGAGCGCTTTAACTAATCATATTCGTGTACATACTGGTGAAAAACCTTTCAAGTGTCACATTTGTCAGTGTAGTTTTCGACAAACTGGTACTTTAAAAACTCATATTCGTCAACACACTGGTGTAAAAGCCTATAAATGTGACATATGTCAAAGAAGTTTTGGTGAAAAGAATACTTTAACAAACCACATTCGCGTACACACTGGTGAAAAACCTTTCAAGTGTCACATTTGTCAGAGTAGTTTTCGTCAAAGTAGTCATTTAACAATTCATATTCGTCAACACACTGGTGAAAAACCTTATAAGTGTAATGTATGCCAGCGTAGGTTTAATCAAAAGTGTGATTTAACAAAACATAGTCGTATACACACTGGTGAAAAACCATATAAATGTGATGGATGTGAGCGTAGTTTTATTCAAAAGAGTGCTCTAACAAAACATAGACGTATACACACTGGTGAAAAACCTTATGAGTGTGACGTATGTAAACGTTGTTTTCGTGACAAGCGTAATTTAACAAAACATATTTGCTAGCACGGGGAACAATAAAAAAGAGGACTGTATTTTTTTTTCGTTTATACAAAAAAAAATCAGCTTTTTCATAGAAAAGTGCAAATACCTACGCAGTCAAAATGTATGGAGCAGCAGATTTTTTTTTTTGTATAACTGACGAAAAATTTGTGCGCTGGAGGGTCTAGAATGATTTGCTGAATTCATGGTTACAGTTTGCGCACTGAATAAAAACAGTAGCACTCCGGGAGTGCCGACAGAAGTGAAAACTTGAACAATTACGAGTGAGTGTTTTTTTTAAAATCGTCAATACAGTATTTCACATTGGGTCCTTGGGTCCTGTTGGCTCTCGGTAAAAAATGATAAACGAGGGATCGACTTCAGCCATTAAAGGTAACAGGACAGATGCTTACGATAAAAATACAAAGGGAAAGAAAGGGATAAAATAATTAGAATTTCGTAATGAATGAAAGGGACTTTTCCAAAAGACATCAACGCGCGACACATCCATGTGTTCGTCCACCAAACCACCATTCTATATAGACCCCTGCGGTGGCTCATAATCTTATTAAATAAATAAAAACTATGTACCTAAACTTGTGAATTGTATCGTCGAGTTATTAGATTATTATTTTTGACGCTTTGACATTCCTATATCTATTTACATATATACACAGTATACATATAGCTCATGGAAAGCGTTCGGTGACCATGACGCGAGTTCCATGATTTTTGTTCACCCAAAAAGTACACATATACAACGAGTAACATAATTAACGCAAGACCTCATACACCCCAATTAGAGTATTGAGTTAAAAGCATAATACGATGACCAAAACAATTTTTTTAAAGCTAACTGAAGGCCAATTCTCATAATTTAAAACGTTCAAAATCTAGTCGCAGTCTCATCTCAGCGACAAGAAAATGTCAAAAATGTATGAAAAATCGAAGCATTTTTGACAGATTGAGACTGAGATCAGACTGTCCCTCTGATATTTTTAAGAAAAATGTGTCGACCCAACCATTGCTTTATGCATTTAAAATTGAGTCTTATTTCTTCGAGCATAAGATTTAATTTTCTTTGGCTCAATCAGTGGTAGGTATGGCAAAATACATAATTTTAAAAAAATACTCATATTAAAAGTTACTGAAATCGATTCAGTAGTCAATTAGGAACAAACTACTTTCAGGTCTTGCGTCCATTCTGTTACACCTTGTATATTAATTACTTCAACAAATAAAAGAGACTGGACCTCACGACACTCTAGGATTGTGTGATCCAGGGCATTTGTAAAAATCTAGCACCTAAGGCTTCTATGTCGATCTGTTACTAGTTTTTTCTTTTATTACAAGAAAATAGAGAGGCATGTTTCCTCCTATATTTTTGAGCCTTGTTGTACAAAGGTACAACCAATTTATGTTTGTTCCTAGTATTAATGTAATGGATATCACTGTATTTATTGAACAATTTTATACTGTCATCGTCTTAGACTTAATATATTTTCATAAACGTACTTAGAAGGCACAGTCATAGTGTCAGTGTTCTTAAATTGTTCTCTGCGTTTATAAATTGGCGGTGTTATATGATCTGTTTTTGCAAATAATGTAACTTCAAATAAAAGATACCTATATTTCTCTGTGTTCTTGTTTTATTTCATATTATCTTTTTATTACGTAACCTACAACCCAACTTATTCTTTGCATCAGAAAGGAGATCAGCCATATTGGACGCAAAATCCAATGTGCTGCCCAGCGATAAGAAAAGTGTTACTTACCTAATTTTTTTTACTATTACGCCGGTCCTCTGCGACCATACCTTCATCGTGAACAAGTAGGGCTGTTAGGTCGTATATCAAATGTTAGTCTATTGCAGGAGTAATAGTGTTCTGTGGTCTATGGTATTGATGTGTCAGGAAGTCACGCATTCGTAAAATAAATGTTTTAGAGAAATATTCTATATTTTGGATAAATAATCTTGTGTTATGAGCTTATTAGTAATATATTATTTTGTCAAAGTATTTTAATTGATATAATAATTCTTGTTAATCACTAATTTTGAGCTAGTATGACAACAAACCTTTGCGAGTGTTCTTAAAGCTATTTTGTTACATACCTAAGAGCTCACCTGTATCAGCTAGAAAATGCTTTATGCCTTCGAAGTACCAGGTGATCATAACTCGATAAGAGCTCACTTAACATGGGTGTGTCAGCTAAAAAGCGCTCTAAATGCCTTCGTAGTATGCTCACCTAACAAAGGTGTCAACTAGAATACGGTTTATGCCTTCGAACCACCAGGATGTCATCGGTAGGAGCACACCTAACATACGTGTTATACAGGGTGATTGGAAGATGGGTGCAAAGCTTTAAGGTGAAGATAGTATAGACAATTTAGAACCATTTAAGCCATGGTTGTCTTAGACGAAGTCTTACCAATTTTTTTTTTTAATAAGGTTTAAAAGACGTATTGTACAATTTTTTTATTTTTTCTGAGCTTTAAATGTCTGTAAAAAAAATGTCTAATGACACAGAAGCCTAAAACATGTTTTGCTTGATTGCTTACACATTACTTTAATTAAATAAATAAAAAATGAATTCATTTATCATTCAATTTGGGCATAATTATGCAGTTTACATTAAATTTTGAGAATTTCCGAAAAAAAAAACTTAAAAATTTGGTTAAAAATATTTGGTAAGACTTCGTCTAAGACAACCATGGCTTAAATGGTTCTAAATTGTCTGTACTATCTTCGCCTTAAAGCTTTGCACCCATCTTCCAATCACCCTGTATACAGGTTGAAATTGAAAACATGCGACAAACCGTAATGGGAGATTGTACTTATCATTATGAACAACTTTTACTAAGGGACCACCAATGATGCAATCGCAAAAAAAAAACATCTGTTCCCTACATTTTGACGAGTTATGCGAACATAAATGTAGGGAACAGATGTTTTTTTTTTTCGCGATTGCATCATTGGTCCCTTAGTAAAAGTTGTTCATAATGATAAGTACAATCTCCCATTACGGTTTGTCGCATGTTTTCAATTTCAACCTGTATACAGGGTGATTGGAAGATGGGTGCAAAGCTGGTAAGTGCAAAAATGGTGCAATCGCGAAAAAAAAAACATCTGTTCCCTACATTTATGTTCGCATAACTCGTCAAAATGTAGGGAACAGATGTTTTTTTTTCGCGATTGCATCATTGGTCCCTTAGTAAAAGTTGTTCATAATGATGAGTACAATCTCCCATTTCGGTTTGTCGCATGTTTTCAATTTCACCCTGTATATTCGAGCCGTTAGGGTTTGAAACAGTTGGCCTTGGGGTCCGAGTGCTCGCTTGGTTTTTCGAGTCATTGCCAAGCGGTTAATCGACTCTTCACCTGACCGTCAGATGAAGAGTCGACTAACCGCTGTCCTGGACCAGAGGGCTGGCCTATTCTTTGACCAAAGAACCAGCATCGACATACAACGTGGCAATGCTGCCAGCCTTTTGGTCACTTTTCCCATTGACAGTGATGCGGACGAATTTTTTGATGCCCTGTGATTCTTTTCTCTGTTTTTAATAAACAAGATGTAACTTAAATAGCGCACAACCTCTTAAGGGGTCATTGTACTCATCATTATCAACAAGTTTTACTATGGGACCAAACCTGAAATCGGAAAAAAAAAATCAGCTGTTCCATACACTTGTATTCGCATAAATCGACAAAATGTAGGGAACAGCTGATTTTTTTTTAATAATTAATTTTTTGGTATAATTAGTTAAATTCGGTGGGCGGTCGAGCAGATATTACACATTATGGTAAAGCAATAAAGATATTGAGTATTAGTCTATGGTCCACTGCGTCCAGCGTTTTTGTCAAAATAGGCGCGAAATTTGAAAATGTAAAATTCAAATGCAGTTTTATGGCACTAATCGATTAAATTAAAATGTTTTGTTTTGTTTAGTTCTTTAGTAGCACTCTAGAATCTAAATAAGACACTTTTCAAAAATGAGTGTAATACCTTATTCAAGTTTTTACTTCTGTCGGCACTCCACTCATAGTAAAAGTAAACCTTAAAAAAACGATAAATATTTATGTCAAATGTAAGTAAGTATGTGTGTTGATCAAAATATAATTTCATTTTACGTAGTTTGCCCACTAGGCTGAAAGGCGAAATCAGACATTACCATAAAAAAAGTCACAGAAAAAAAAACTAAGTTGAATTTTAAAATTCATGGTTCTTGCATTAGATTTGACGAATAATTATTTAGAAAATGTCTTTTAACTTACGCAAGCGGACCCGTCTTAGTTATTATGAACCTGAAGAGCCTAGTTTTGACGAATATCTTTGTAAGTATCTTTAACTTATTTGTAAATCAAAATCATCATCAACTGCATATCCTTTTCCCAGCAAAATATTATTATGCCAAGTATGAAGAGTATTAAAAGTGCAGCAAACATTGTACCAGTGGTTTCAATAGTGACTTATTCAGTTCGTCAGTTAATCACTAAGGGGTGTCATTAGATTAGCATTTTTGTTCACCAACTGTAGAATTGTCGCTAGCGATATTACAATCTGTGTGTGGACTCGCCTAAAGTCCAGGCGTGTATAACTAGCATTACAGCGTAAAACAGCGCCACAATTTGCGAAAACCATAACAAATCTTGTACTTCTCGCTACATTGAAAGAATCCTGTTAGCTTGATAGTAAAGAACATAGTCTAGCTAAGGATATTTACTACATAATATCAGGCATTTTACGAAATTTTACCACGCTGCAGATGCATTCTGTGTCACCAATATGTCTTTGGCGCCATCGCTATACATCTCTGTTTGGCGTTTGGCGCCAACTCTTTTTTCGAATTCAACTAGATATTTTTCGCAGACTGCGAGCGATGTGCAGACTTCGTTTACGACTATTGCGCCATTCATGGGCCTCTACTTGTGGTACCTGACAATAAGGTAATTTCATATGAGTCAAAATTAGTTTACAACTTCTCAAATCTCAAAGACAAATCCCCGAGCAAATAACTGGTACTCTGTTTACGTCAGGGTACCTGTAGCTGTTTTGGCGAGTGGCCAAGATCGGAACCAACGCCGCTATCTTTATTTTTTTCATTTCACAAAACCTTGTACAAAATGAAATGTTTACCAATAACGTCATTCGAGTGCCAAAAAATCCTACTAGCAGTGTACCCGGTGGCGGCGAGATGGTAAATTTTTAGATGTTACAAACTTACAACAAGACAACATGTCAACTCAGTTTTACAAGTAAAGAATATTCCAAATGGATAATTAAAATAATGGAATGCGAAAAATGCATTGTCTATGACACTACATTGCACTGACTTCTGGGTGTTATCTTGATGTTACGCTACGCCATAATCTGTCAGTACAAACTTATATTCTCGAACGATGTTACATAAATATTTCCCGACCGACCCTTGCTCGTTGAAGCGCCAGCCCGCGCCGCAGCTGAGCCAGTAGCTTTAAATTCCTCGACTAATAATAATAATGCCAATCTTTTGATCTAGCCTGTCCCCAGTACTAGCTGTCCCCCTATCAGTGATGCTCTGAGCCGAGGCCCGTACCCCATAGGGGGTGCCCTCAGCGTGCAGTCGCTTAGTTTGTAATTTATTTTAGTTTGTAAGCCGTGGCTGGAGGCGTTAAGTTAACTCTTAATGGTAGCCCCAGGAAAGCCCGGTTAAGCAGTCACGGCCTCTCAAGGCCAACTGCGAGATGCACGACAAAAAAAAAAACATTAATATTTATATGTAAACTAACTTTTGCCAGCGGCTTCACCCGCGCGGAGGTCGGAAATCCCACGGGAACGTATTACCGGGACAAAAAGTATCCTATGTGTTAATCCAGGTTATAATCTATATGTGTGCCAAATTTCATTCGAATCCGTTCAGCCGTTGTAGCGTGACTGAGTAACAAACATCCAAACATCTTCACAAACTTTCTCATTTATAATTATTATTAGTAGGTTAAACAACGCGCGAGTTGCGAAGAGTGCATATATTATGCTTGGTAGACACGGCCACACATCAAGCTATACAGTTCCAGTTTACGCTGATCTCGCTTTGTACGGAAATATTATACAATGCGAGATCAACTTATACTGGAAATGTGTAACCGTACGTACAGGTCATTTGTCGCTGGGGTTATCAATATCTCGCACATCGGCATCGAGAGTGTCACAACACAATAATAGTAGTTTTTGGGAATTCGCTATTCATACAATTCCATTTTTTTTTCTGAGAGAGCATATCGGAGAACTTTTCCGGCTTTTTGTCAAAAAAAATAAAATTTCGAAAAGTCGCTAGCTATAAGGCTTGTTTTTGCTAACTCCTCCTTCAACCCAGGTCCCTGTGAAGTCAAACATCTCATCGAGCGTACCCCGCGCCGCTCTTACGATGCCTGACGTTTTCCTGCACCTTGCGCCCTCCATAATACCTGGTAAGTAATATATCTCATCCTGAGTGTTCCGTGACTTTTTAATTCACATGTGCTTTCTAAGTTTATCTTATCCATCACTGCCATTGGTGAGGGAGCTTTCCCTCGTCATTGGGAACAGGGACTTAAAATGAGTACAGTGGGAGAATGATCTTTACATACAAAGGCCCCTCCGTGCCTCGGAAGCACGTTAAGCCGTTGGTCCCGGCTGTCACTCTTAGATCTTTGACAGTCGTAACGGGTCGTCAGGAGCCCAAAAGTCTTATCAAGGGATATCTTCCAGTAACTGGGATGTGGAGGTCAGAAAGGCAGTCGCTCCATGTAAAATACTGGTACTCATCGCATCTGGTTAGACTGGGAGCCAACCCTAACATAGTTGGGAAAAGGCTAGACAGATCATAATTATGTTGGATACAGATGATTAACCTTGTTGGTAATGATATTTTAGGTGCAGGTTTGGGTGTGTTCAGCACACTCACGCTGCCCCGCGGGGTTCGCTTCGGTCCGTATTGCGGACGACAGACTCAACACGTTGACTCCATGTATTGCTGGCAGGTAATTCGTAGTTCAACTTTTAGAACAGAAGGCAAATTCTTCTAATTAAAACGTTCAAAATCTAGTCGCAGTGTCATCTCGACGATACTAAAATGTCAAAAACATATATAAAAATATGTATGGAAACTTGCGTAACACATTATTGACGAACTGCTTCGTTTCTATCGCAGTTTGCTTAATTTTACGAATTTTGTATTGCGTAACTCCAATAACGTGTGAAACCGATTACACTAAGCAGCCGACAACCTCCTAGGTTGACATGCGAGATAATAGGTCTTTACCTATGAAATTGCCGTTTTGTATGAAAAAATTTAAACGAATTTTTTTCATGTATTTTTTATTTTTATTAATCGAAGTAATCACCCATGCAATCAATGCATCTTTGCCATCGCAGTGGCAGTTTATTGATGCCCTTCTTAAAGAAATCAGCTGGACGGGAGGCAACAAATTCTTCAAAGGCATTTTGTACTGCCTCTCGGGTATTGAATTTTTTTCCCGCCAAGAAGTTATCCAAATTCTGGAAAAAGTAGTAGTCTGTAGGCGCAAGGTCTGGTGAGTAGGGCGGATGACGGAGAGCTTCCAACCCCAGTTCTTGCAACTTGGAGACCGTCTGCTGTGCAGTATGAGGTCGCGCGTTGTCGTGCAGGAGCAGCGGAGACGAGCGATTGACCAATGCTGGTTGGAGATGTGCCAGCTTCTCCATCATTGTGTTCAGTTCTTCACAGTACACATCTGCAGTAATGCTCACCCCGTTTGGTAAGAAGCTGTGATGAATCACACCGGCGCTAGACCACCAAACAGTGACCATCACTTTTCTAGGGGTAAGTTTTCGTTTAGGGCATTGTTTAGGTGCTGAACCAGGATCCAACCAACTTGCTGAGCGCTCGCGGTTATCAAACAGAATCCATTTTTCATCGCAGGTAACAATGCGGTTCAAAATTCCTTCATTTGTGTGTCTGTTGAGCAGTGCAAGGCACGTCTCGACGCGTACTTCGCGCTGACGATCATTGAGTTCGTGGGGCACCCATTTGTCAAGCTTTTTTACCTTGCCAATTTGACGCAAATGGACCAATATTGTTTTGACGCTAACGTCGAAAGCTGCTGCTAATTCAGCCGTAGATTGTGTATCATCAGCTTCCACAATCGCCTTTAATTCGTCATTGTCGACCAAAGTCTTCGGACGACCGCGAGGTTCATTTTTCAGGTCGAAATTTCCAGAACGGAAGCGAGCAAACCAATAACAGGTGGTGCGTTGGTTTGTAGTGTTAGCTCCGTAAACGTCGTTGATGTTGCGTGCCGCTTGTGCCGCGTTGCTGCCACGATGGTACTCATATTCCATAATTACTCGAATTTTTAACGTATCCATGATGACGAAAAAGATTGAAATGCGATGAAAATGTAACACTAATCAATAAACAAATGACTACTTTTGGAAAAAAAAATCCATGTTTTTAAAATAAAATTAATTTGAAATTAGAATTCTTACCCAAACAAAAATTATTTTGATTTGTAATGGCCAGTACTGCAAAACGGCAATTTCATAGGTAAAGACCTAATATAACTCCCAAAATCCCAACAAACAAAGAAGTATCGTTGCTTGGCGGCAAAAAAATTGGGATGGTAGTAGGAGGTAGTTACGCGGACGAGCTCCTGAATCCTTTTTGTATTATCGTGTTAAGATATCGATTCCTATTAAGTCTGTGATCTTTTACACAAAAGCAACTGATTTTTCAAGTGGACCTACAAAAAATATATTAAGTAGGTACATAATTTTTGTTGCATGCTTTTTCTTTCTTTTTTTTTTATTTTTGGTGGGAAATCATTAAATAGCTTCTGCCGCTCTGGGTGGAGCAGGAGGGCGTGTCTGACTTTTACGACTAAAACCCACCTGTGTTCCCTCAGTTGCCTTTGTGCTAGGGGCCACGATATCTCTTTCGAACAACCCGTACCCCTGGCAGGCATCGGCCCTTGCTGGCCCCACCAGTTGAGGATGTTTAGGATCGAGTTGAGTGGAAAAATAAAACCCCTAGCCGGAGGCCTTACAGTGGAATAGCACCTTCCTATTCTTCCCGTGGTATCTTAAAAGGTGACTAAAAAGACAAGTTTACTAGAGAGTGAGCAGCGGCGATCTCTAGGCATTTTATCATCATACTTTTTAAACTTAA
This sequence comes from Antitype chi, assembly GCA_947359405.1. Taxonomy (NCBI): domain Eukaryota; kingdom Metazoa; phylum Arthropoda; class Insecta; order Lepidoptera; family Noctuidae; genus Antitype; species Antitype chi. The sequence goes on from OX375837.1 coordinate 2,754,902, forward strand.
GTCCAATTACGTCCTTTTATAGTCTAAGTCATTTAAAATTGAAATTGTCATGTATTTGATTTATTATACGTTTTTACACCTAATTCACCACGGAAGAGCACTGATTTCCAAGATACAGTACCCTAAAAAATTGCGTAACAAGTGATTAATCATAATCGGTTTGATTTTGACAGTTCAACAATATTCATTGCGTTTTTTACGTTGTTCAACAGACACATTTTTCGAACATAATGAAGCAGTGCTTTAGCAATCTGTTTCAAAACGAAACAAATTATGATTCATTGTGAGTTACGCAATTAGGGTGCAGGTTCTTACCTAGTTTGGAAGTCAGGGGTTCATATAGTTTTAGCCGTCTACTCACCTACATTATTTGTATCCTAGTTCCTAGGAATAGGTATTATTGTATTAGGCTATAATATTTTTATTGAGTCCAAATAAACGTAAATATTATTATACTGCGATCGCCAACCCGCTTTTATTATGATAAACCCTCCCCTTTAGGGGAGGCCCATGTCTAGCAGTGGACGTCTTTCGGTTGACCTATCGTATCTGTCGAGTTTCGCGATCCAATTTAAAGCGACCCTATTTAATGATTATTTTTAGATTTACGATAGTAATAACAAACGATCGCACGTGCTGGATGGCCTGGACAGCGACCGCTCCAACTGGATGCGCTACGTCAACTGCGCGCGTCACTGGAAGGAACAGAATCTACTCGCCTACCAGTATAAAGGACAACTCTATTATAGGTACACTACAAGAAGCTTATAGATAAAAGTAGAGGCAACACTCTAAATGCCTAAGTGAAGACGACCGTGGGCTAACGGCCAGCTAACGTTCTCTTTCTAAATACACACATAAGAACGAGACAGTGATATGTGTTTTCTATCTCTTATGTGTGTATTCAGAAAGAGAGCGTTAGCCCACATGCTTCGTCACTTAGGTATCTAAATAGAGTGTTGCCTCCACTTATATCTATAAGCTTCTTGGTAGACCAGGAATGAAGTAGTAAATGTACGGTGTGCCTAAAATGGTGCTTAGTTAGCCCGCGAAGTTAAAATTTTCTTACGTTTTCTGAATTTGCAGGCCAGTGTCGGCTGTATATTTATTAAAATATGATTAAAGATCGTAAAACGTATGTATTTCCAGAATTATTATTCTTAAAATCATCAGCAATTTTTTATGAAATAGTCGAAAACAGAAATAGCTGATGTGACTCAAAAAGCTGCCCAACTTATATGGGACTGGGCAGGACATGTCTGCCTCATGCCAGTAAAACTGTTGGTTCTAATAGCACAGAACTGGTGCCCCTGACACAGGAGATTCCGTCAAAACTGGAAGGAGGACGCGCGGGCTCGCGAAAGATGGAAGGAGAGAAGAGAGGCCTTCTGAAAAAGCAAATTGTACAGCCATATTTGTCGCGAATAATATTTCAATCAACATATAACCTGACATTGAGCTGCAAATGAAAAAAACGTGAGAAAATTTGAACTTCGCGGGCTACCTCCTCCTGCCAAATTTCCTGTTTCTTAATCACTACCTACACCTTATAGAACAAAGTCCGCGCCGCATCCGTGTGTCTATTCGCGATAAACTCAAAAACTACTGAACGGATTTTCATGCGGTTTTCAAACCCCACCCTTTCACCCTTTTTAACGTTTCCATCCTCATGAATCACTCAGTAAGTATAGACAGAGTGATTCGTGAGTAGATGTATCACTACGCGGGTGAAGCCACTGGAAAAAGCTACCCAATAATAAAAGATAGTTATTTCAATCCTAATACAACGATAAAAAAGATCGTTAATCTTTATTAACTTAATTGACAGTAATAAACGTATTTTTGTTTAATTTTACTCTCATACCACTGTTACAGAACCATAAAAATAATTCCTCGCTACACGGAGCTGATGGTGTTCTATGGGAGCGAGTTCGCGAACGCGTTACAAATCAACCTTAGTAGATACAACACGGCCAAGTACTACAAGGAAATTATAAGTAAGTGTTTCTTCATCCAGTGGTAACGGCCGTGACTTACTAGTTGTAACAAGTTGTGTTGTGCTTGTGAATTATTTTATCACCATTGCTCTCAAATCGGTGAAGGAAAACGTCATGAGGAAACCGGCATGTCCTAGAACCAATAATTTGAAGACATGTGACATCTACCAACCCGCACTGGGCTCTTTGGTGGCCTACGGCTCACTCCCTCTCACAGAGAGGAAGCCTGTGTCCCAGCAGTGGAAACTTTATAGGCTGATTATGGCTTCTTCACTATCATCATCCATAGCCCAACTTCACCCACTACTAACCACAGCCCCGGATCTACGATTTTTTCGAACCGGGGCAGAAACTTGATAGTGGCGCTCCTCTCTCCACCGTTTGAGATAAACTAATTAGGTGTGGGCCTGTGTGGCGCCTTTTTCTAACAAGTCGACGACGGTGAGCCAACCAGGCTTCCGTATGCTAAGCTCTTTATGGAGCATGTTTTTTTATTTTTAATCGTACTATAGATATTATGATTTTGGCGCCCCCTGAAACTGCTGCCCTGGGCGACTGCCCCGGTTTGCCCCTAGATCCAGGGCTGACTGACCATAGGCCTCTCTTTTCTTTTGCCAAGCCCCACGCTCTTGTGCCAGCCTTATCCAAATTTTGCCCACGATGGCAATAATGACGTCCCTCTGTCTCGCCGCTGAATGACCAACAGCTCGTGTTCCAGTCCAAGGACGCCACTCAGTCACAGTCTTATTTCACCTGTCATCATTTGCTCCCCCAAAGCAACCCAAGCTGGTTAGGAAGTGGGCCTCCGGGAGTGCCGACACAAGTGAAAACTTGAACAATTAGGGAAAGAAAGGGACTTTTCCAAAATACATTAACGCCCGACTCATCCGTGTGCTCGTTCACCCAACCACCATTTTAAATAGACACCTGCGGTGGCTCAAAATCTGATATGACGCGAGTTTCACGCTTTTTGGTCACCCAAAAAGTGCTCAACGCGCCTAAAGAAGTTTTCACTTCAAAACCCAATCATATATTTTTTTACCGGATAGATACCTTATGCACCTACTAAACGATATGCCCCCTTATTTATAAACGTTGGTTGCTTAAAGATAAGTCGTGATTACCGTCTGTATAACCATAAAATTTTGATTCTATAAGCAACGTTTATAAATAAGAGGGCAAATGTTTAATTACATTGATGTTCTAAGGTACTCCCACTAATTCTCTACAAGTAAACAACGATGATGGCGTGCAAGAAGAATATTTAACTGCCGACCAGTTCCATTTTATTGACGAGAATTTGGATGTGGACGACAATAATAAAAACTCCACTGGAATTTGCATATACAATAATATTCGAAATACCAAAACTGACGATAGTTCTTTAAAAGAAATAGTGCGAATTGACAACGAAGCCAAAGAAGATTTTAAGGAGAACACAGGAATACGATACAAATGCGAAACATGCCAGAAAACGTTTGCAAGCAAAAAAGTCTTAAAAGAACATGGCTTAGCACATTTGAACACATGGAAATTTAATTGCGAATATTGTCAATTCAAAAGTAACAAAAATTATAATTTCAAACAACATGTTTGGAAACATACAAATACTTTTAAATTCTTTTGCGAAACATGTCTATTTAAAACGAATTATGAGAGGAGTTTCAAAAAGCATTGCTTTCGTCACAAAAGCGAAAAATTATTGGAAGATAACAGTCCTACAGGAAAAATATGTGAGATATGTAATTTCAAAACAAATTCGCGTCATGTTTTTTCGACACATATGTCTAAACATAAAGGCAATGTGTACAAATGTGATCACTGTACTTATAGTAACCACTCTAAATATAATCTGGTCAGGCATTTAAGAAGATTAAAACATTAAGTCAAATATTTATTTAAGTGCGGACGCCAGCACATCAAGCTAGTCCAAACTGTCAAATTTTCCCAATTGAATATGTACCGTATCTTTTAGTTTTAAAGTTGAAATTCTATCAAAGAGATTTGACAGATTGAGGTGGCTTGATGTGCTGGCGTCTGTACATGAAACTGCAAAGGCTTTTGAAAATGTTGTAATTTTTTCCTCGTTTAAAACACTGAAAAGTACTTTCAAAGTTGATTATGATTTCATTAAATAAAGATTAGAAGAAAAGAAAGAATATTGATTTTTATTGGGTTTCAATTGGATAATAGAAGTGTTAATTGCTGTGTATGTAAAATTGTGATTTTGAATGAAAGTATGTTGATTTATTCATTATATTAATAAACAATTTAATATGAACTATAGGAACATTTTTATTTCGAAATTCCTATAAGTAAATGCATACACAACTTATCAATCCTAATCCAGTCGGTCTATTCTGCAAAAATGTCACCGTGATAACTTGGGTGAAGACACTCTTGACAGCTCATTTCACATAAGTTTAAACGGTGAGATTTCTATTGCATAGTTCGGCAGCTATTCGTCACTCATGAATAAAGGCTGCTTGCAGGTTGGCTGTGTGTCTTCCCCGTACCTCGGAAAGCACATAAAGCCGTTCTTCAGGCTTAGCACGAGCACCGATTTATCGACGGCAGACGAATAGACATGACTAACTAAATGACGTACAATAGGAGTAGATAGCTATGTTCTATTGATTATCACAGTTATGCGTTCTAAACGATTCGTGATTTTGTAGATAATCGTATATACCTACTTTGTGACCGTCGAGTAGAAAGTATTTTTCACTGTGATTTTGACAGTTTGGGAAGAAATCATCTGAAATACTCTACATAGGTATTTATGGACCTAGACAAAGATCGTTAAAAACGAAAGACAAAATGACACATTGTAGAAGAATATCTACGGTGCGATGTCAAAAATGGAGAAACGAAATGTGACTTTGAATAGAAAAAGCACTGTATATTCTTCGTAGAAATAGAAAGCGGCATACTAAGCTTGCTGAGCCTGTTCCTACTCTTATTCCGAGTACCCGATCGTGTCAGATTGCCGTCCCATAGACCCGTTAAACTAGAAATGGGGAAGGAGTGTTCCTGTGTTGGCGCTTAGGTACACTTGTGCACTATGATCAGAGATCGGATATTCGGATGCATATTCACCTAAAGTTAAGATGTTGGCTAACATGGAATGCGCTTTTGTATCGAAAAAGTCTTAATTTAGGTAAGTAATTTGTTTATTTTTTGTTTTAATTAATACAAACCATCCCTCCTCCAGTACATACACATATTTGTATCGGGTTAAAAAATAATTTTATGCAATCCAAGAATCCCGGGGATTTAAATAAATATTACAAATAATTTATAAAGCCGCTTCCATACTTTCATAGCTAAAAATTCTCTTTAGGTAAATATGCATCCGAATATCCGATCTCTGACTATGATATATTATCGTGCGTAGGTAGTTGGCTATTGCCCGTAGAATTTGGCCGACTCACCGTGGCCACGGACAAGACTAGTATCCATAATCAGCCTATAATGTTTTCACTGCTGGGACACAGGCCTCCTCTCGGTGAGACGGAGTAGGCCTTAATGCACCACGCGGGCCCAGTGCGGGTTGGCAGATGTCACATGTCTTCGAATTATCGGTTCTAGGACATGCTGGTTTCCTCACGATGTTTTCCTTCACCGATTTGAGAGCAATGGTGATGAAATAATTTGCACCAAGTAAAGCGCCTGTCTGGGTTAATACCTACGACCTACAACTTGTCAAGTCACGGCCACTGTGCCACCACTGCTCTCTAAGACTAGTATAGATGGGTCTAATAAGCTGGTAAACTACAGTGATATTTTTTTTAGTGTCAACACCTGTCAAATAAATCCTGGGATAGTTGTTAAGAGCGTTTATTCTGAAAATGGGCAACGTCGCAAATAGCTGTCAAATATTTCACTGTTTTGATTAATTTGTCGATGTTACTTTATGGAAATATGAAATATCGCTAACTATTGACCTAAAATATTGATTATGAAATGCAATAATTACAAAAAAAAAATAATGTTGTGGAGTAACGTTACATCAAGATGTCTAATAAAAACATGTTTTCGAACGAATTCTTTGACTTTGACTCGATATTTGACTTATGTCTGTTTGACACAAGATTGACATTATCATGAGATTTGAAAGCTTAGCTTGAGCTAGCTAACCTAACTTTTGTCGTGCATCGAGTACATTTTTATAAACAGACACACGTGAATATTCACGTAATTTAAAGATAAATATGCCTCAATTCCATATAGACGAGGTATGTCCAAAAGATACCGTGTATCCCATGGTAGTTGGTTTCCAAAATGGTTACATAACGCAAAAATTCAACACAAATGAATGTTTACTACTTGAAGACGAGAATACTGGCAAAAAGACCGTCGCTACGGAGTTATGTGACTTAATATACAGTGGCGAAGAAGAGTCAGAAGATCTCGGGAAGACGATGATACTGGCTCGTAATACGAAAACAGGAAAAGTCCGCTTGCTAGAAGCCGAAAACATAGAATTGAAGCCGATATTGAAATCCAACTTAGACACGACAGAAGTCACTGACACAAGCTACCTGGAGCTCAGCAGAAAGTTCGGATCAAAAAAACACAAGCAAATAATGGAACACCGTGAAAAACTGAAGATAAACGTACAAACTGTGACAGAACAAATGCAGAATGTAACTGACAGCATTACAGAAGACCAGTTAGACTTGTCGTCATACAACAAATCTGATTCCGACGAGTTCTACATACCAACTATCAACAGAGAAGCATCCAAAGTAGAAGAAGTTTATGATATTGATGCGATATTGACAGCAGAGCAACGTGAAAAGATATATTCTGAAATTGAAGGAACGAAGTACATGTCAGAACTGAATCCTTTCTTAAAATCATTAGCCACAAAGGAATTGTCACAGCAGCATACTGTTCTCCTAGTTTACGCACAATCGTTATTACAGTTATATTTGACGTTGATGAAAGATATTAGTAAAAAGACTTTCACAGCCTGTCCATACTCGGCCACTCTGAACGAGATTGTTTTAAACAATTTCTTGAGTAATATCAATGGGAAGAGAGGGCGTTCCCCGCAGTATAAAGACAAGTCTTTATGTCATGCGTTGGTTTTCATTCTTCTTATTAATAATTATAAGTTTAATTTTAATGACTTGTGCCAGGAGTTGAAGTTGACGCAGAGGACGGTGACGTCTAAGGTTGCATTGACAGGTGCCACTCTTGTTGCTGTGGGAACCAAGAAGTTTGCGCAGTTAAAGCTGCCTCTAAACCGACCTGCTTTGAGGCGGAAAAGTTCTAAGTTTTAAATAAATATATTAGATTATGTTATATTGCTTGTGTTTTATTTTATAAATTTTATAATGTAAGGCAAAATTTAGGAGTAAGGGATGTAAGGAAAAGTATGCTTCAATGGTTTGGTTGTGTTGAAAGGATTAAAGGACGGATAGCAAAAGATGTTTACAAGGCAGATGTGAGTGGAAACCCTGCACCCTAATTGCGTAACACGCGATTAATCATAATCGGCTTCATTTTGACAGTTCAACAATATACATTGCGTTATTTACGTTGTTGAGCAGACACATTTTTCGAACCTATGAATCAATGGTTTAGCACTCTGTTTCAAAACGAAACAGATTATGATTAATCGTGAGTTACGCAATTAGGGTGCTGGAGGCCCTAGGAGGACATTTAGTAGTTAACCTTTTTCAAATCATTTTTTATTTGTGTAACATAGGTAGTGAATGAGCCTCATAAGAAGGCTTAAAGTCACCCAAAGGGCAATGGAGAGGGCTATGCTTGAAGTTTCCCTGCGTGATCGAATCAGGAATGAAGAGATCCGCAGGAGAACCGACATTGTCCGAAGAATTGCCAACTTAAGTGGCAGTGGGCAGGACAAATTGCTCGCAGAACAGATGGCCGATGGGGCCGAAAAGTTCTGGAGTGGCGACCGCGCACCGGAAGACGTAAAGTTGGAAAGCCTCCCACAAGGTGGACCGATGACCTTGTGAGGGCCGCAGGAGTCCGCTGAATGCGGGAAGCACAGAACCGGTCAATTATCACAGTTATATGCGTTCTAAACTAATCATGATTTTGTAGATAATTGTGTATACTTTGTGGTAGACATGGGTAGCTCGTGAGCGAGTGATAGAAAAGAGCTAGCTCTTTTTGATGGACGTCGCTCTCGCTCACTCACTCGTTCGCTAAGTAGCTCACTAGCTCAGTTAGCTCTTAGATTCTCAGTACCTACTTCAGCGAGACACCGATGACCGACCGAAGTCAGCGGCCGAACGGCTCATTCGGTTCGCTTTGGAATATTTCGGATCGCATAGTTCGTTAAATAAATAAATAAATACGTCATACACACGACTATCATACGACATAAATCACTGTAAATCTATCTTTATTACCATAGCTTTAAAGTAGAAAATACTTTGGCATTGCATTGTTTATTTTTTTGCGTATTATTTACGTAAAGTCATAACATTATATAAACAAACAGAAAAGCTTATTTAACTTAACTCCAAACTTCCAAAGAGCTATTGACAATGACTACTGAGCGGGCCGATCCGTTTTCAACGACACGCGTGCACCGTGAGTCAAATGAACTAACAGTCGGCGTCTGAATCACTGAGCTATAGAAGAGCTAGTGAGTAATAAAGAGTCCAAACTTCCAAAGAGCTACTCACTATTGAGCGAGCCGATCTGTCTCCTTCGACGCGCGTGCGGCGTGAGTCAATTGAGCTATCAGTCGGCGTCTCGGCGTCTGTGTCACTGAGCTATAGAAGAGCTAGTGAGCTAGAAGAGTGATATAGCTCTTTAGAGTGAAAGAGCTAATCGCTCTTTTTCTTTTCAGTGAGCTACTTCGCCCATGTCTACTTTGTGGCCGTCGAGTAGGTTTGTTGTCAGTGTGATTTTGACCACAGAACACATATACTCCTAACGGAGAAGTATGCCAAGTCTCCATACAATACAATATTTAGTAGAACGGTTGTGTGAGCGCCATCTATATTCGCCCCTAGGAAAAAAACTCGTATGGCGGTAAATTCAAACATTTGCTTAGCATCCCCAGCCTATTGAACATGGTTTTTGGTAGATACATTCTCTTGTAAGAAACTCAAATTTGAGTTTCTTACAAGAGAATGTACCTACCAAAAAACCTACAGAGTGGATATGGCAAAATAAAACAATAGTGTGTAAATAAATAGTTTCATATTTATTTCAACAATTTCATTACAATTTATTATTATTGCGTTCATATTATTACATTAAAATAGTTTCATTACAATCTGTTTGCAGTAGCCTCATAGTATAGACTAAACCATAAGTTTGTTTTAACTACATTTACATAGATCATACAACAAGGTTAGACAAAACCCAATTTTCAAAATGTACTCAAACAGAAACGACAGTAGATTTTATTTATTTATAAGGTACTTACTAATATTATAAGGTACACCAACAACTTATTCACTAGAAACATTAACACAATAAAAATAACATGTGCATTGAGTTATGGTGAATTTCTCACTTACAGTAGAGGTGGGCAAAGTGTATCATTTTTGCGATTGGAACATTTGCATCTCGATCACTGAAATGATCCGAATCACGGAAATTTTTCATTTGGCTCATTTGGATCATCGGCTCAAAGGATATAAAATACAGAATGTTACGTATTACATTACGTTGCGGCCGCGGGCGCGATTTCACTAAAATGATTCCACAATGGACTTCTCTTGCTTATTGGAGGCATTTTAATAATAGAATAAGAAAATAAATGTCTTAGGGCAAGTATGTTAGTACCTAGGTACACCTTAGATAGTCATTTACTACGAAGTACGAACACGTAGAATTATTATTTACACGGGTACATTAGTCACAGAAAGAAAGTCTCACAAATACTTAAAATTAGCTATACTATCACTAAGATAATACTAGCACTGAGAGTCTGAGACAAGTTACTAATCTAGTAAACTAAACCATTTACGTCAATGTCTATTTACTTACACAAAATTCTCACGTTAAGTCTCTTAACTCTAACTTTATGAATAAAAAGGAAGAAAGTAAGTCACGATAATCACTACGCAAAGAAATCGAAAACAGAACTATAATATTTTCGAAAATTGGTGCGAACGAACATAAACAATCTGCCGCGTTTAGTGCAAACATTATATGCAAAAAACGACCGTATAGTATTTGATACGTATACGTAAGCGCCTTAGTGGTCATTTTTACGTGCATAAATAACGACAACGAAAATCTGTGAGAGTTGAGTGAGACACATCTCATTTGGTATCTCTTTCTGACTTGTATAAATTGTAATTGTGTCGCCCGCTCACTCGCGACTCGTGTCTCAGTCTACCTCTCTCGCTTAGTCTTGTGCCTGCTCGTTCATTTTTAAGATCGCTCCGTACTAGTTCATTTCGGTCAGTAAGTAAACTAGTTCCTTCTATTAGTTCTATTGGCTGTATTCGGTCTTCGCTCTCAGTCAGTACTTCCATAGATCACCGAGCAAAAAAGTCTCATTGAAATCGTATCAGTCAAATCAGTCGCTGTCTCTCTCGTTCGGACTTAAGGTAGGGCTCTTTGTAAATGTACGAGGAGCTATTAGAACGAATAGGCCGATTACAAGTCGGCGTTCGGAAACGTTTCTTTTAGTACAGTGCAAAGAAACGGTTCCTATTCGTTCATCGTTCACGAACTACACAAGACTACTCTCGCTCGCTCACTGCTCCGTCGCCTCGCGAGCGACGCGTCAAAGAAATGATTCAGATCCAAATGATGCGTTTGAAACGTTGTTACTGAACCAATCTTTTGAATCACTTCAATGATCCGGATCAGTGAGTTGGTTCCGTAAAGAGTTACACACCTCTAACTTACAGGCGTACACAGCACTTCACAATACACAGATCAGTAGAAGTGACAAAGTTATTTAGTTAATTACGGTACGTCAGTACAAAAGTAGGTTTATTATACATATAACGAGTCCTGAAGATACATGGTAGAGTAGATTTTATTAAGAATGTAACAGTAGCTTACAACAATTTCAAAGTCATTTATCATCTGACTGACATTACATTGAGTTGCCACTATGAATTATCAAAAATAACTATTATGTTTTCGGTTTCATTTAATTTAGGACAATATTACTATGATATTACGTAGTTTGGACTAACAAAAAATTTGCATTACTTCAAACAGTCATTCACTTTTTTATTAACTAATAAATATTTATATTTTGTTGGGAAATTGGATCGAACCGGAATAAAAATAATGTGATATGTGTTAATCCAGGATAATAAACTATCTGTGTATAAAAATTCATCCAAATCCGTTCAGCCGTTACTGCGTGATTGAGTAACAAACATACATAATAAATATAGGATTTGTGGTGCAAGCAAGCCCGAAATACGTATTAAAAATGACTTGATTTTATGATTAGTGAGTATTTTCTATTTCTAATACTATCAGTCAAACTTAAATTTAAGCGAGGAATCAATAAACATGATATAATAGCATAAGATGATACGTACAGTAAAAGCTCTTTATTCGCGGGGTATATGTTCCGTAAGTATGCCGCGAACATAGAATCCGTGAATAAGGAATGGTAATTTATATGGGATTCTACGGGATACGTTCCTAGGTGACAAAATAAAAAACAAATATATAAAAAAAGTACTGCTGGCCCAGTTAAGGGGCCATTACAATAGATAGTTAATTGTATCTCATTAGCCGGTGGTTGACCAGTTAATTGTTTTTTAACACGCTTTTATTAGCTCGGGTTGTATGTATGTATGTATATGTATGTAACGGAATCTTTGAGCGCGATTTTGACCCACTTTAAACGGTCAGATTTCATTGAAACTTTGTAAACTTGTCGAGGACCGATGACAATTTAATAATTTAAAAAAAAATTGAGAAAAAAAACACGTTTTGTAGTTAGCAGAACTAAAAAATAGAAAATAAATAATCGTTTAAAAAACTAAAAAACACGCTTTAAAAACCAAACTAAAGAAGGAGAAAATAATTTAATTCAATTAAAAAGCGTGGGGTGCTTGACATTAATTGATTATAAAAATACCTCAAAAAGCACCCCACGCTTTTTAATTGAATTAAATTATTTTCTCCTTTTTTAGTTTGGTTTTTAAAAGCGTGTTTTTTAGTTTTTTAAACTATTTTTTTTTTATCAAATTCATTACATACATACCTACATTTTTGTAACAAATGGAAAGATGAAACAATAAAACACGCAAAGCGGCTCTTACCAAAGGATGGAACGTCTAATATGTGGCACCTTTTACAAATATACTTTTTGCATTGAGTAACAAGGTTGCTTTCATTCTGTTTGTTCACATACTCAAAAACACCGACCGCGGCGAAGGCGGCTTATGTCAAAGGCCGAATTAATACAGCGGCGATACCATTTAACAACATACTTTAGGCATAGTTGTTATAAGGTCTGTTTAACTTTTTTATTAGTCCATTTGACGACGCGTTTACAAAGGATATTGGGTTTGATACCTATTGGAATCCATTTGATTAAGGTGGAAGCGCCAGGGTAGCCCGCGAAATTCAAATTTTGTTACGTTTTTTGCAATTTGCAGGTCAGTATCTGGTTGTATGGTGATCTAAATATGATTCGCGACCGTATCAAATATGGCTTTTCAGAATCATAATCATTAGAATCAGCAATACAACTCCATAAGTTAGAATTGCCCTCAAATGTCATAATTTCATGAAATAGTCATTCTTTAGAGTAATATAAATATATAAGTAATAATAATATAAAAGGTGACTGGGACAGACTGGATGCGGAAGGCGGATGGTAGTGTTGTGGCGCAGCCTGGGTGAAGCCTATGTCCAGCAGTAGACTACGATAGGCAGAGTTGATTGATTCTTTTGATAGTAGTAAATACCCTATTACGGCCACGGCGGCTCCGTCTTGATTATAGTCTCAAAATACTCAACAGGTTCTAATTTTATTTGCAAATTGCCAGTAGTACTCTCTGGCAGCATATCGTGCAGAGCTCCGAAGTTAGAGAAGTCATTCTCTTCTTCACTCATCTCCGCGGTGCACAGTTCACTTAAAATCATTTTGCTTTTGCTCGCATCGGCGTTAGACACCTTATACCTTTGTATCGCGAACTCCAAAGAATTGTAGGACTCAAAGCACGTCCCACACTTAAATATTTCAGAGTCTCTCAAATGCTTTAGCTTATTGTAGACGTTCAAATGAAAATCATCGTTGAAACTTTTTATACACTCTTCACAATCCACTGTAAAAGTTCTACGTCTCGAACCAAAAGTAGCCAATTCATCCACATCAAATTCTTCATGGAATTTCTTTATATGCCGCTTTAAAGTTTTCCTTGTGCTAAAATCTTTCATGCAAATAATGCATCTAGGAAGAACCTTCTGCTTGATCGTAGGGACTAAATTGACGTGACAAACATCGTTGTGGGCATCAAACTTTTCCTGCCCTTTGAATACTAAGTTGCATTCTTCGCATTTGTAAATTTGATCCTCGGCTAAATGTTTTGTCTTTAGATGTATAGTTAGCGCTTCATTGGAACTGAACGATACGGAACAGAGGTGGCAGGGGTAAGTGTTCATATTGAATGAATGCAATAGTTTAAGATGTATCTTACAAGATTTTGCAGACTCAAATCGTTTGTGACAAATGTGGCATTGCGGAAAAGCCGCTGAATTAGGATGCTTCGTCCGCACATGCTTCCTCAGACTCCGTTTTTCTTTGAACAAGGTCTCGCATTCGATACATTTGTACCGTTGCATGCCCAAATGAGTGTATTCAATATGCCTTCTGATATTCCTTTTCGATTTAAACTGTTTATCACAGTATTCGCATCTCGACCAAGAGTCGTTGTTATGGACGATTTTTATATGCGAAGCCAAATAATACTTGTTGCTGCATATTTTTCCACAAGATTCGCATTCTACTTCTTCGTCCGTCGAGTGTTTTAGCTTCATATGATGTTTGAGGGATCTTTCGCTGTAGTAAATGCGATTGCAATGCTCACATTTGAACGACAGAGCTTCTTCATCGAAATTAGTAGATGAGATATTAGAATCAGCGGCTTGAGCTTGAGGGTGAAAAATTCTCGTATGAAATTCTAAGCTCAAAATATCAGTGAAGAGTTTGTCGCAGTGACTGCACGTGTTCACGTTAGGCGGTGGGAGACACACATTCCTATGCGCAGACCTACTTTCTTTACTAAAAAACTTATTAAAACAGACGTTGCAAGTCGATAGAGAGTACTCAGTATCGTGGATCACGCGCATATGGTCCTTAAGCTCGTAGACAGTTAAAAAATAATTGTCACAGTATTCGCAATTGTATATCTGTTGCGTGTCCATACCGTATTGTTTGACCAACGATTTTCTGCAAAAATTGTAGAAGGTTTTAAAAGAATGTTCAGATTTTATGTGTTGTCGTAAACATAACTCTTCTTCAAAGCTTTGGGCACACGAACCGCACTCAAATTCGTTTTTGACAACTATTTCGGCGTCTTGTTGGTGAGATTGTATATGGCTATCGAAGTTATCCCTCCCAATGATAACTTTCATGCAGTAGTTGCATGTCAAATGTTCCTGACTGTCGGTACTGTGGCTTGTTCTTGCATGTCGTCTCAGACTCTGATTCGTCGTGTACACTTTTGGGCATATATCGCATCTGAATTCCCCCTTGATGCCATGAAACAATTCTATGTGTCGTTTCAAGTTCCTGCTATGCGTGTAAACTTTTGCGCACAGATGACATTTGACAGCGTCTCTTTCGGTCCCTTTGTGGACTGCCTGTATATGTGCAATAAGCGAATGCTTTCCCCTAAACACCTTGTGACAATCGTTACACGTGGGATACTCCACATTAGGATTATGCAACTGATTGACATGCCTTTTTAAATTCCGTTCTGTAGTGAACGTTTTTTGACACAACCTACACCGAGCCTCGTAGCCGAGTCCTTGTAAATGTACAGTTATCATATGAGAAGTTATGTTCTGTTTTCTTGTAAAAATTCGTCCGCACAGGTCACATTCTGGGAAGGCCTGGCCATAGTTGTTATGGCCTCTGGATAAGTGTTGTATTAATCCGGCCGGACTGCCGAAATCCTGGCCACAGATGTTACAGTGGCATGAAGAATTGATATGACAGTTTTTTATATGAGTCTGTAAGTTACATTTCCGTGTAAAAGGTCGAGAGCAATAGTCACAAACGAAATCTAATTTATTTTCATACATCTTTGTGCGTCAGTTAATTCTGACAACTGGTCTTTCGGAGTGCTATAGTGTGACGTGAGTTATAGAAGTAGTCGCCCCATCTAAAGTACTGGTAGTCAGCTGCATCTGGTTAGACTAAAAGCCGACCCAAACATGGTCGGGAGAAGACTTGGCAGATGATGATTTGATTCAGTTAGGTGCTATGGTTGGTTGTGGTTTAGACCTGGAACAAAAAAAAAACATTAAGCAGATATCAAGTTGTTCATTCTTATTATTTTCGGCCTGTCAGACCAAAAAAAAAAAAAAAAAAAGAGTGGGTGGAGAGCGGAGATTTTTTGCCCTTTTTGACTTTGAATTATAAATCATATTTTCTAACTTTTTCTGAGATCTACAAAACAAGAGTGAAAGAACACTATCTTTCCACTTCTTCATAATTGCTTATGTAATTATTATTTAAATTACATTATAATTATATATATTTTAGTAGTATTTATGTATGTATATACTCATGTTATATGTGTATTTTTAAATTCAAACAACCCACGTATAAACATCCTTTGTTTTTTATGACTTTGCGATAAGAGCGGACCACCCACGGCGAAATGGGGCGGTGACGTAATCGAGAGGTCGGTCAACGGTATAATTAATTAAATTAGGTGGTCGGTCGAGCAGATATCACGCGTTGTCTACATCTTTGTTATCTTGTCTCCTATCGCAGTTGTGTGAAGAGATTTCTGTAGAAATAGGCATTACCTTTGTACGTATTTTTCTGTTATTTTCTACTTGTCTGTTTGTATGTGTGTGCATAAATAGTTAAATAAATAAATAACGTAAATTAATGGGGAACTTCAAAAAGAGCAAAGACAGATAGCAAACAGCTGTGAGACGAACAGCGGTTGTCTAATTGATTTAAACTGATTTTTTTCGGGTTTTGGATTTGCTTACAGCGTTTATAGGACATCTACATTATCATTGATTGATGTTCGGTACGGAAGCGTATCGAATGGTTGTCAATACCAATGCTGAAATAGATTTTAACACATGTAAATTGCAAACCAGCGCAGATTGATGCACCAGCATTGGGGCCTAAATTCTCTTTATCACTTTCGTATATTTTCTATGAACCAATGCAAACCACGGGAGGGCCGCAACGCACTTTTGTATAGAATTAGTTGCGTTGCGGCCCGTTGCGGCTATGTTACTTTTGCTAGCCTAATTGTGAAATTATTCACTTAAGGTGGAAGCTCCAGGATAGTTGGAGAAATTCATATATTGTGACGTTTTTTTAAATTTCTTAGAATAACTTTTTCAATAGTTAAAATAAATGAACTTAAGAGAGTTGTATTGATCATCGTTATGATCTTCTTCTTTTCGTGTCGATGGTACTTGTACACTTTCTTTGAGCCCAGTAGCCCCATTTTTTGCGTCATCAGTGGCATTATTGCATTATGCTTGGAGTTTCCTTGCGTGATCGAATCAAGAATGGAGAGATCCGCAGGAGAACCAAGGTTACCGACATAGCCCGAAGAATTGCCAAACTTAAGTGATAGTAAACAAAACAATAAAGACCGATAAAAAGCAAAAACCTGCATTTTTATTTGAGTTATATTATTGATGACCCACTGTGAACTTTCCTGATTCACTGTAAACTGAGAGCCGATTCACTGTATCCCACCCCCAGTACACAGTGGCTCAAATGGTTTTTTTTTAATACTATTTATTTTCTAAAATATTATCTTGTTGAGCTAAATCGATTGGAATAATCAATATACATTAGTTACACTATAATACTAATCCTTTTATATCTTTTCAACACACACCCAAATCAAGTAAAAGCATTGGAAAAAAAAGTGACTGTTGCCGCCTTGACAATAGATATTTGTTACAGTCACGAATGATATTTTATTCAACAAACAGTCTAACAGGCTAACTCTGCAGCAGGCTTAGCATGATGCTATGTATTTCTACCTAGAATAGAAAAGTGCTTTTTCAATACTTACAAAGTGACATTTTGTTTCTCCATTTTTGATATTGCACCGTAGATATTCTTCTACAATCTGTCGTGTTGTCTTTCGTTTCTAACGATCTTTGTCTAGGTTCTTTTATATGTAGACTATTTCAGAAGAATATTTCTTCCCAAACTGTCAAAATCACACTGACAACAAACTTTCTACTCAACGGCCACAAAGTTTAGATGATTTTCTACAAAATCATGATTGGTTTCGAACGCATAACTGTGTTAATAGAGAAACGTAGCTATCTTCTCCTATTGTACATAATTTAGTACTATTCTTCCGTCGACAAATCGGTGCTCGTGCTAAGCTTGCAGGTTAGGTTAGGCTGTGAAATAAACATAAGGAAATTTGAATTTCGTGGTATACCACGGAGCTTTCACCTTGAACCAACTAAAGTTTGTGTTTTAATCCCAGAGACTAATCGCTGACAGGTCTCAAGTCAAACACCTTCATTTAAAAACAAACACATACGACTTCTGCCAGGGCTGCAGGGGTGCGAGTTGTTCGGAAGAGATACCGTGGCCCCCGGCACACAGGCAACTGAAGGAATACGGGTGGGTTTTAGTCAGTAAAAGTCTGAAACGCCCTCCCACTCCATGCAGAGCGGGAGAAGTTATTTGATTTCCCACCCGTAAAAAAAACATACCACTGAAAATGTCAATTTAGTCTCTGGGATTAAAAAAACTAACTACAGAGAAACTAAGAGGCATCTATTCACATTAAAAAATCCATCACATTTACTGCCGTTAACATGAAAATATGTCAGCTTATATCTGTTAAATGATGAAGTTGGTAAATGATATGAATTACTGTATATGAAAATTGGTAAAAAATAAACATTTAGACGTTTTTTTTTAAAATGGGACAAATCATCAAATAATTTCTCCCTCTCTGGGTGGAGCGGGAGGGCGTGTCAGAGTTTTACTGACTAAAACCCACCCGTGTTCCCTCAGTTGCCTGTGTGCCAGGGGCCGCGGTATCTCTTTCGAACAACCCGCACCCCTGGCAGAACATTTAGACGTCAGAATTAAATTATTATGTTTCAAAGAGGTAGTGCCAAGCGCCAATTATAATAATTGGCGAAATGTGGGTGCGTGTACAGTATCAGCATCAAAAATATTGGGATGTACAGACTGTTCAAAATTAAACTTTATCTCAAATGGTTATGGTTCTTGTCAGAATGACAGTTGTTGTGTACTGTATTCATTCTGAAACATTTTTTGCGTTATTAAGCCTTTCAGGGAATACAGGCATGATTTTATGAGAAAAAAAAACAATTCTAAGCAGGGTTTATGTGTATGGTAAACAGTGTTCAATATCTGTAAAAACCAAAGTAAAAAATAATTTAATTCTATTAAAAAGCGTGGGGTGCTTTTTGACGTATTTTTATAATCAATTAATATCAAGCACCCCACGCTTTTTAATAGAATTAAATTATTTTTTACTTTTTTAGTTTGGTTTTTAAAGCGTGTTTTTTTATACTAAGTATTATTTATTTTCAAATTTTTAGTTCTACAAAATACAAAAGATTTTTTTTAAAATGAAATTATTGAATTGTCATCGGTCCTTGATAAGTATCCAAAATTTCGATTTAGCATACTTATCCGACGTTTTGAAGGAGGTCAAAATCATGTTCAAAGTTTCCGTTACATAGGCACATACGAACATAGGTATGAAGCTAATAAAAGCGTGTTAAAAACACTTATAAGCTGGGTTTATGTGTATTGTAAACACTGATTAATATTTACCTCTCCAGCACCATGAGCCTCTCTCTCCAAATCATTGACTCTCGCCTTCAGTGCTTGAATTATTGTCTGAAAAGAGTAAATATTACAATTAAAATTGCCCAGTTTGGTTAGGAGCAAACTGAATACCAGTATTTCACAAGGAGCACTTGCTCATCTGACCTGCAAAAATCAGTTACTGGAGAACACAATATTCTTTAAGACTGTAACTTTGCAAAATACCTGCCAATAACAATAAATGATAAAAATATATTTCTGTAAGTAAGTATGTAGAAACACTTTTACACCTAATATTTCACGCACAACACACATCGATCATATTTTTTAAACTAGATGAGGTCAGCGATTCCTATCTGACTACTCTGACAAGAAAGGCAGAAACAAACTCAGACTCAACTCTCTTTTAAAGTCCAGATATAATCTTGGTCAGAGCATATGAAGACCATGTCTGAAATGGTCTTTTAAGGAAAGACCCATACAGATTGAGTGGACCTGTCCAGTCAGTGCACGCAGATAGTGTTGCCAGGAGTCCGGATAAAGCTAGCTACAGTCAGGCTTCTAGGTTACGTGTACGGCCAAATTATATGGGGTCCGGCCTGTCCGGCTTTTGTTAGTTTTTAATTTTTTCTTTTTTTTTACATTTGCCATTTATTGATTTCCACTCCGCCTAACCCTGGAATGCTAGCGCAAGCGATCGGTGTTGTACGGTCCATAATAAACAAGACTGATTCATTAAATTTTGTTGTTATTTCATTAGAATTTAAGGTTTTATGATAAATGATAAAAAAAGCCTTGTTTTTTTAATTTTTTATTGTAGTGTTATACTAAGACTAAAAATGAAGGGTGTCTGGCCCTAATGTCAGGCTAAACAGACTGGTCTGTCCCGCATTTCGATTTTAAGACCTGACAATCCTACACGCATATAAAATTTATAGGTAGACAGAGTGAAGAAAACGAATATTTTTATATACATTAGAAATACATTGGAGTTCAAAATGAATTATGGTCGAATTTTGAAAAATAGGTGATCTCTAGTAAAAATGAAATGCTATTCTTTTGTAATAGTGTTACATCACTAATATATATTATTGGCAATAATTAATATTTACAGTACATATCACCTGTTTTTTGATAATAAGCACTAAAACTATAATTATTTATGTTTTGTAATGTATGATCTGTAGGTATTGTTAACTAGATTGCCCTAAAAATAAAGCATATAGGTATATAGATCGCTGGAGTTCTAATTTTTCGTTATTAAAACTTTTGACTAAAGTTTTTTTTTTTTTTTTATTAATTATTGTACTGTGTCAGAACAAAACAATACTTACATAGAAATCCTTTTGTATGGCAATTTTGATCGTATATTTACAGTCCTCTCATGTTACCCCGTAGCTTTATTCGGTAAATATGAACACTTATGCACTTTTTTCGGAAAACAAATAGGCATCCTTTACTGTGCATTTGCATCAAAAAACATTCATAGTTTCATATTCTTGCTTTGTTGCACTATGGTATAGTTAATTTTGACACAATACAGTGGTACCACGGAAACACGAAACCATAGAGGAGAGTAAATATCACGAAACACTCGAACTCCATCATTTATTTGTGAGAAAATCTACAAATGATACCAACAAAAAACAGAAATGTGCTACGTTTCTTATTCCAAAACAATAATAGTATCCTTTAAAATGTGGGAATTCCACACAGAGTACTTTTTGATATGAATTCCACTCCACTGATCTATCTTTTTATTCTTTTTTTTTAGGGACAATTCGTTTTCGTAGTTACACTTTAAATGACAGTGACAGTCTGTTCGAAGTTAGTGGTTTGTGTGCGTTCAAGGTTTAAATTCTCAAAAACTGGTTCAGCCTAGTTCAGTTATTTTTCAAAGGGCATCAAAAATTGCATTGCTTGAAAGCAAAGAAATGTTACATTATTGTTCCATTCCATTTTATTTCCGTAATAAAAAAGTAATTACATAATTAAATATTATTTAATTATTCGTGGTACAAACTAGTTTTATGAATGCATTATTTTATGAAATGTCAAAATTGTTTGGTTGCGCTCTTTGGTTCGCGTTTGGCTGGGTGTTGGATTATTTACTTTACGGTGAATTTACAACAGAAATAAATAAATACATATTTTGAATACAGTAAAATACTTATGAGGAACACCCCCAACGTGCATAAATTTTAATTAAAGTGAATCAAATGCCAGCCTTTTTATTCATGAAAATACTGGAATTCTTTGAACGGTTCTGTTTTTAATTATTAGGGCCTAATTAGATAAATTTATTTCGAGCAAGTGCTTTAGTGCAAGCTGTGGCAGTTATTTGGTCAGTGAGTCGTCTTCAAGGGAGCGTTTTTAAGTTATATAATTAATCAAAATAAAATGGAAAGACTGTCAATGTGTAGGATATGTTTGGTGAAAAACGTGCGCTTCACTGTTGTTACTAACAAGAACCTACAGGAAACTTATGAGAAAATTACTGATATTCCAGTAAGTAGATAATCTATATATTCATATGCTCCATATGACAATCTAGAGTCTAGACAAAATCAAACTGGTTGCTAATTGAATTGTATAATTAATTATATTTATGACATTGATTTACACTCAGTGATTACTTTAACTCACACACTGACTCATTACTTGTTAATATTGTAGGAAAATCGTCCCTATACTTACTTTTACAATGTTTGTAAATGTGTGAACACCATGTATCTATCACAGAATTAATTTATCTGTATTGCTTCAATTTGATTCTGTTTACCTATTTTGGTATGGTAATTTTATTCTGGGTGCATCGTATCACACATAATCATATAATGAATGTACTATCTTAAATATTGTACTAGAAACATTTAAAAAGAGTAACGGTGGAGTTTTGTGCCCATTCTTCTCCATAGGAAACTACATTTTGGAAGGGGCGACTAGAATCAATTCTATTTTAATGTAAATGTTGACGTTCAAAAGTGCCTTTTAAGTGCCTATCTATACATATAATAAAATTGTAACAGGCCCATGTCTGTACATTAAAGATATTGAAGAAAAAATAGTATGGGGGGTCTTTATTAGAGCAACAGAAGCCAAAACAACGGTTTTTAGAATTTTTGTCTGTCTGTATGTTTGTTACCGCATCAAGCAAAAACCACTGCATGGAATTGAATGCAGTTTTCAATAATGTATTCCGAGAGGTCTAACTTAAAAAATAGGCTATATATTATCAAAAAAAAATTTATTATCTACTTGATTCTAAAGTCCACGCGTATGAAGTCGCGGGCAGAAGCTAGTTTAAAATATGTAGCGACACTACAGAAAAACACTTCGCAACAATATGTAGAAATACAAAAAGAGAAGTGGCGCCATCTACAACGCCACAGACGAACTACGCAAAGACGCACGTCATAGAAAGCCTAGATCGCGCAGTTAAAGTTTACCGCGCGATTTGGATAGGTACAACATCCCTAATCCAACGTCGGGCAGTTGCCCACCAGACACAACACCCGTCTGGTCGGAGGATCCTTCCTTTACCAATAGGTATGAGCGAACTTTACACCCTGTTCCTCATACCTCTATAAATAAATGCTTTGACTTTGACTTTATGTGAAGCAGAAACATTGTAACGATAATGTGTTAAAAATACTTTAAAGTTTTAAATGAATAAATGGTCGAAGTTCAACCACCTGGCGATCACTAGTATTTCTAAAGATACAAGGTGTGTGTAAAATTATCTTAAAAAAGAAAATAAAAACAAAAAATAAATTACTTAAAATTATTTTTGCAGTTTGTGACGGAAGACTATAGACCGATTGTAGCGTGTTTCTTCTGCTACGCTAAATTGAGGCAAACCTATGAATTGTGGAAAAAATGTTTGGAAGCCGAGGAGCTCTTGGTACAGATGTTGCCAGAAGACTTTGAGGTGAGGTATGCTGTATTCAGGCTCTTTAGACAGCTGTCTAATGGGTGGGACTTCAGTAATAGGTAATTTAGAGACCACTGGGCAATTTAACAGCACATAAGCCGCTTGCTCGTCGTCCTCCATGCACGCCCTGCACAGCGGACTGTCTGTTACCCCTATGACAAAGAGATGTTTGTTAAATGACCCGTGGCCAGTTACAGCTGCTGTAACTGTACGCAGCTCTGGTTTAGTTAAACGGAGAACCTGTTTTGTGAGGCGGGCATCGAACGTAGGAAGTGCATCCTTAGCTTGCCTGCACTCACTTAGGTCCAACCATATTTATCCCTGGTTCGTGTCCTTACCAGAGAGTATAGATACCTGAAGGGGAGTGGCGCAATGGATTCTGGTCCCACTGGCTCCCAATATTTAAAGGATATGAGATCTGCAAAGCCGTGTGTGCCCTCGGAAAGGCTCCCTCCAACCCCCTTCTAATTCTCCCTGTTCCTTGTCTGTCCAGTCCATGTCTTTCTAGTTATCCTCACAAATTCGTCCACCCATCTTATTCATATGGCATTTTTTTTTTGAGGTTGGGTAATCATCAAATAACTTATCCCGCTCTAGGTAGAGCGGGAGGGCGTGTCAGTTCCGGATATCCGTATCCGCGGGAGAATGATGACCGTATCCGTATCCCTATCCGTTACATTTTGACGGATCTTTTACCTTATTAATAATTCCAAATTGACTACTAAACTTCTTTGTAGTTTTTTTTTTAACTCGTACAACAAACACAAACGTTATCTATGCTGCCTAGTGTCACACTAAATTATAAACAAAACAAAAGAAAGACCCGCGCAACAGAAGTCGAAACATGTTCTGTCACGCAAAGCGTTAAGGTGGAAGCGCTAAGGTAGCCCGCGAAATTCAAATTTTGTTACGTTTTTTGCAATTTCCAGGTCACTGTCAGGTTGTATGGTGATCTAAATATGATTCGCGACCGTATCAAATATGGCTTTACAGAATCATAATCATTAGAATCAGCAATACATCTCTATAAGTTCATATTACTCTAAAGAATGACTATTTCATGAAATTATGACATTTGAGGGCAATTCTAACTTATGGAGTTGTATTGCTGATTCTAATGATTATGATTCTGAAAAGCCTTATTTGATACGGTCGCGAATCATATTTAGATCACCATACAACCTGATACTGACCTGAAAATTGCAAAAAACGTAACAAAATTTGAATTTCGCGGGCTACCCTGGCGCTTCCAAGTGGCGTCAACTATCGTTTCAAGGTCACGCGCACCGACACCTATTGAGTAAGAAAGTTAAAATCCGTATCCGCAGATCTTGATGCCAATTATCCGTATCCGAATCCGAATCCGAATCTGCGGATCTAGATTTTTAATGATCCGGCACATCATTAGTCACTATTATGTCCTTCTAGGGCGTTCTCTCCCGGCGTTTCTAATCACATCTGCTTTACACCTTTGATTTATAAAAAAAAAAATATTATTACAGATAAAGCCATTACAAACAAAAGAAGAAGAAGAGTATTTTGCTGGGTTTATAAAAACAGCAATTCAACATTTGAGTATAATTGATGGTTGTGTGATAGAGAACAGTGATATCAAAGAAGAACTATCAGCTGTTTGTGAGGAGCAACATGATGCTATTGATCTGAAGGTGGAGCATCATAGTCATGGTATGTACTTGCCTTTATTTATTTTCTATACGTATTAAATACATTATTAATAGGGATGGGCCGAAATTCGGTTCACATTCGGTTCAACCGAATGTCGGCAGCTTGAACCGAACTTCGGCATTCGGCCGAAATTCTTTTCAGATGCCGAACATTCGGCACAAGAAAAATAATACCTACTTACACTATTTTGATTGAAATTTAATAGAATTAGAGTAGGTATAGCATTACTGTAAAATAAAATTATGTCTTTTACTCATTCATGGTCATTTATTTTAGTTAGGAACATTGTAAATGTAAACCTTAAATTAAATCAGTTCTTCTTACTATTCTTGAAAATCTCTGCCTAATTAATTAGACATACTATTACAAAAATTAAATAAGCTTAGTATTCTTCTAACAAACATATGAATACAACTCGTAAATTGAAAAACAAAACACGTTTTTGGTTCACAAAATATACATTCACATCAAGCATTTTTTATTACAATTAAAGGGTTATTGAACCGAAGGTCGGCCGAACTTTTCATTTTAACCGTATGTTCTACGTTGTTAGAACATTCGATGTTCTATGTTCTAGAGATCTACGTTTTGGAATGGGCAACTAGCTTCAACTTTCTGACAATTCAAAAGTGCCTGAAAATGGTTTAATTGAAATAAATGCTTTGAGTTTTGAGTTTTGAGTTCGGCCGAAGTTCGGATTCGGGTCAAACCACATTCGGCCCATCTCTGATTATTAAATATTTTTACCAAAGTCATCATCTGCCTAGCCGTTTCCCAACTATGTTGGGGTTGGCCTCCAGTCTAACTGGATGCAGCTGAATACCAGTATTTTACATGGAGCGACTGCCATCTGACCTCCATAACCCAGTTACTGGGTAACACAATACCCCTTGATAAGACTGGTTGTCAGACTTTCGGGCTTCTGACGACCCGTAACGACTGTCAAAGATCTACAAATGACATCCGGGACCAACTGCTTAAAGTGCATTCCGAGGCACGGAGGGGTCTTGGTATGTAAAGATGGTCACCCATCCACGGACCAACCGCGGCAAGCGTAGCTTAACCTGATCGATCGAGCCGTGCAACTGTTGTTACTTAGCCGCCTAAAAATTCACAATTCAAAGAAAAAAAATCACGTTTTTGTAGTTAGCAGAACTAAAAAATTGAAAATAAATAATAGTTTAAAAAACTAAAAAACACGCTTTAAAAACCAAACTAAAAAAGGAGAAAATAATTTAATTCAATTAAAAAGCGTGGGGTGCTTTTTGAGGTATTTTTAATTATAAAACATTAATTGATTACAATTAATGTCAAGCACACCCACGCTTTTTAATTGAATTAAATTATTTTCTCCTTTTTTAGTTTGGTTTTTAAAGCGTGTTTTTTAGTTTTTTAAACTATTATTTATTTTATAAAAGTAACATTAAAAAAAACATTTAAAATATGAAAGGAGCCCTTGCGACCCTTTGCAAGGGTACACATGGGCTTGTAGATGTCATATATTATTACCTTCGAATTTTTGGTTCCAAGACATGTAGGTTTTCTCACGATTTTTTCCTCCATCGCTTTGATAGTACTGGTGATGATTTTTTTTACAGTAAAGCGCCAGTCTGGGTTCCCACGACCATTGTGTAGCTCAACTCAGAACTTAAAAAGCTCAACAACTCCACGACCATTACAAAGAAAAGACATTTGGGTAGGCCGCATAAAGTACTCAAAGCGATACAAAAAGTGTCAAACCATTATTAAAACAGAGAAAAAAAACAAACTATCTGGAATTTAAAATAAACTATCTGGAATTTAAAATAAACTATCTGGAATTTAAAATAAACTATCTGGAATTTAAAATAAACTATCTAGAATTTAAAATAAACTATCTGGAATTTAAAATAAACTATCTGGAATTTATTTATGCTTATTTAGCTATTTTTTTATTATTTATGCTTTTTTTGGAAGCTAAACATGTATGCTCTATAATGTACTTAAACCAACTTTATATACCATGTTTTATGCAAATAAATATTATTTCTATTTCTATAATAAACTACATATCTGGAATTTAAAATAAACTATCTGGAATTAAAATAAACTATCTGGAATTTAAAATAAACTATCTGGAATTTAAAATAAACTATCTGGAATTTAAAATGAACTATCTGGAATTAAAAATAATATATCTATCTAGAATTTCTCAGTAGCTGCCCGGAGTCTGGATTTGTGCCCGGTTGATTGAAATAGGCTCGCCCTCTATTACATGAGACTTAAACATAACTGGCGAAATGTGGGTCTACTTATATAAGTACGCTTGGAAACAAAGCATGATGTTAAGTTAAAGAAAACATAAAATAAATACCTTGTAAAATTGTAAGCTGAATCACCTACATGTCGGCGGCGGCGATCTCTCGCGTCCGGCCCTGGCGCAGGCCATGGTACGGAGCGAGAGTGAATGGTTAGCCGTCACCTTCTGCGAAGCAGTAATGCTCGCGAAGAGGGAGGCGGCGCACGTGAGGGAGAGGCAGTATATGCGCCCTCACGGCCGGTCGCCGCGGGAGACGCCCGGGGCGTCGGGAATCCCAGGCTGATTCCCGGCCACCGTAGACGCGGGCTTGCGGACGGCGAGTAATGGGTAGCTCGCTGTCCGGTTAGGACCAAGCCCGGGTCGACGGCGCGTTGTGTTCCACGCGCGCCTCAAAGAAATGTCAGCACCAACTGGTGGGGTCCGCAAGGGCCGATGCCTGCCAGGGCTGCGGGTTGTTCAAAATAGATACCGCGGCTCCTGGCACCGAGGCAACTGATGGAACACGGGTGGGTTTTAGTTAGTAAAAGTCTGACACGGCCTCCCGCTCCACCCAGAGCGGGAGAAGTAATTTGATGATTTCCCATCCAAAAAAAAAAATCACCTACATGTGTCTTGTTCCAAGCGATTTAAAAAATGAAATAACTGATGAAAATTAATGAAAATGCTACCATTTTAAAGGCTACTTGAAATTCATGTCACTTGCATTTAAATTAAACCCATATTTCAGAGGCTTCCTACTTTTAATGGAGGAATAAGAAAAAAAGCATGTTTCAATTTCTCGATACCAGCCAGCCAGTAGAGCCAGCAGAGTTAAATTCCCCGTTTAATAATAATACTGAAAATGTTTTCATTATTATTATTATATTGCTGTCCCTCATGACGAGAATCTCGTGAAAGCTGAGCAAGATAAGAAAATCAAGTATCTTGACTTAGCTCATGAGGTTGCCGACATGTGGGACGGAATCAGCAATCATTGTACCGATAATCGTTACAGTAAATGGCCTAATACCGAAGAGCCTCGACCAACACCTCAGGAGGCTCTCATTGCGCGGCTGGATCAAGGGCTTGATTCAGAAAGCAGTACTCCTAGACACGGCACGCATAGTCAGGAGGTTCCTTTCTCTAGAGCTCTGACCACCGGCATCTTGGACCCTGCTCCTGATGCCGATGGGCCACTATTTTTTATATTTTCAAATGTTTTTATAATGATTTTTATAAAAATATTTAAAAATATACTTAATATGTATGAAAGAAAATAAACAAAAAAAATAATATGAAAATGTTTTGATCCAGCCTGTCCATACTTGCTGTCCCCCTGTCAGTGATGCTCTGAGCCGAGGCCTATACCCCGCAGAGGGTGCCCTCAGCGTGCAGTCGCTTAGTTTAAGTAGTTTTAAGCCCCTGGCTGGAGGCTTTCAGTTTTCCTAAGGCAGCCCCAGGAAAGTCCAGTTAAGCATTCACAGCCTCTCAAGGTCAACTGCGAGATGGCCAACAAAAAAAAAATGTCAGTCGGCTGTCACACGTTGATCGGTGTACATCACCGCAACTTCGCATCTTTCCTTGTTCTCTCATTTTCCTTACTTCTTCTCTTAATCCGGGATAGCTCTTGAAACATGGGTTTAATTTAAATGCATGTGGCACGAATTTCAAGTTTACAGTATAGCCTTTAAGAAACCTTTTCCAAAAAAAAACACAACAAAGTAAAAAATAACTTTAATTTCGAAAGGCGGTGACAATTTTTTTTTTTCTCTTTTTAGTGGTTCACATGTGCTTACCCCTTCATAGCATACCGGCGTGATGTTATGTTATGAACTGGTGTAAGCAATAGACAGACATGAGATTTCAACAATCCCAGTCCATTTGCTATCATTTATTGAGGAGTTCCGTTGCCTATCTCCAAAGTTCTTCATCAGATCTTCACCAAATTGAAATGATACCACTCCGAGAAAGTACTCTTCCAAAAAATACCTAAATCGCTTCGTGTGCCTATAAAATTTGAAGAATTCTCTCTATTTCTCCAGGATCCCATCATCAGATCCTGACTTGATGATGATGGGACCGCCTGGGAAGTATACCTTGTCAAACAAAAAAAAAATCCAAATCGGTCCAGCCATCTTCGAGTAATCGGGGAACATACATAAAAAAAGGTTCCGACGAATTGAGAACCTCCTCCTTTTTTAAGTCGGTTAAAAATGTGTAACTAACTGGAGGTACTTCTTAGGAATTTTGGGAATTAAAAAACTCAGGATGTAGCACGCAGAGAAAGACTTGTACGTATATTTTTATTAACCTCTCATTGACATTGAGCAAGCACTCAAGGACAGTAAGTTAAACGCCTGACAAAATACTTATACTTAACGTCTTACTATCTACAAATTGCTCCGAGTTAACTAGATCCAACAGTAGTGGAGCTGATGCTTTAACAAAATAGTAGCATTTTCATTAATTTTCATCAGTTATTTCGTTTTTTAAATCGCTTGGAATAAGTAACATGTAGGTGTAATTCTAAACTTTTGCTCGCGAGTGTATTGCGAGTCAATTTTAGGAGCAGTGATAGCCCAGTAACGGTCGCAAATTACGAGTTATAGTTCGTGAGTTCGAACTCAGACAGGCGCTTTACATTTTCTAAATTATTCAAACACCACAGCTCTCAAAAACGGTGAAGGAAAACATCGTGAGGAAACCGGCATGTCCTAGAACCAAAAAATTCGAAGACATGTGACATCTACCAACCCGCACTGGGCCCGCGTGGTTGATTCAGTATACAGGGTGATTGGAAGATGGGTGCAAAGCTTTAAGGCGAAGATAGTACATACAATTTAGAACCATATAAGCCATGGTTGTCTTAGACGAAGTCTTACCAAATATTTTTAACCAAATTTTTAAGTTTTTTTTCGGAAATTCTCAAAATTTAATGTAAACTGCATAATTATGGCCAAATTGAATGATAAATGAATTCATTTTTTATTTATTTAATTAAAGTAATGTGTAAGCAATCAAGCAAAACATGTTTTAGGCTTCTGTGTCATTAGACATTTTTTTTACAGACATTTAAAGCTCAGAAAAAATAAAAAATTTGTACAATACGTCTTTTAAACCTTATTAAAAAAAAATTTGGTAAGACTTCGTCTAAAACAACCATGGCTTAAATGGTTCTAAATTGTCTATACTATCTTCACCATAAAAAAGCTTTGCACCCATCTTCCAATCACCCAGTATAATAATAATTTATTTAATAAAAACGTATACAAAAAGAGTACATTTAGCCAACAGTAGTAAATTTCCCATACAATTATAGTGCCTAAAAATAAACTATTGCACAAGCGCAAGCGCGCGCGCGCTTGTAGCGCTATTGCTACAAGTGCTAGTGATAATGTTTCGGAATTAGAATGATAGGTAGCGACCCACCCGATCTAGGTTTATTTAAACCTGTGTTTCGGGATTACGGCCCACTCCCTCTCACAGAGAGGAGGCCTGTGTCTACTGGGACACAGACCTCTCTGTTAGAGGGAGCGGTGACGTTAT
The DNA here is from genome assembly GCA_947359405.1 of Antitype chi. NCBI lineage: Eukaryota > Metazoa > Arthropoda > Insecta > Lepidoptera > Noctuidae > Antitype > Antitype chi. The sequence continues at coordinate 2,785,318 of OX375837.1, forward strand.
AGACTGATTCTATGTTATGCTATTTCTATTTTCAGAGCTAGAATCGGAAAATGTAGGCAATAGATACACAGACATAGAAGATATACCAGCACTATATTCTGAATCAGATTCAGAAGACGACATCCCTTTAATGGAGTTTAAAGTTGAAGTAGAAGAACAAGAAGTATCCAAGAAAAAAACCGGGGTTTGCAAGAAAAGTAAGTATTAGTTCACATTAGCACAGACGCAAAAATATTGCGGCGGAATTTTTCGCGCATAATATTTTACTCTATACGAGAAAAAATCTAAAAATATATTATTGAGATAGCTTAGGCAAAATGCAGTCGGAAAATGTTAGTTTTAGTTCATGAAACAACAAAATAAGTTTTAAAATACAATTTAAAGATTTCAGTTTTTTTAATCTGTGTTTGAACACCATGAAATAGTAGCCGCCATGTTATTTCGTCATACGGCATGTCAACTGAGCAACTTTATACTTTTATTATTTTCGTAACCAAAGTAATTTTTATTTAAATAATATTTGCATTCAGGAACAGCAAACCAACGATAAGTTTAAAATAACACATTTTTTAAATTATAACATTTTTCATACAAAATATCAGCGCATTTGTTTTTAGCAAACTGACGTCATACCCACAGAGCAATATGGCGTCTACTGCATGCAGCGTTTTTGACAAATTACGCGCGAAATTTGGAAATGTAAAATTTAAATGCATTTTTATGGCACTAATCGATTAAATAAAAATGTTGTGTTAATTTTAGTGGTTTATTAGCACTCTAGAATCTAATTAAGACACTTTAAAAAAAATGAGTGTAATACCCTATTGATCTTCTACACACTGATTAGCGCGTCGGACTGGTAGTCAGACTTTTACGCTTCTGACTACTTGTAACGACTGTCAAAGATTACGAATGACAGTCGGTACCAACAGCTTAACATGCTTTCCGAGGCAGGGAGGGATATCGATGGTTCATCAATGAACCGACTGTGGCCAGCGTTTGTTATCCTTCGATAAACCCGGACTTTTCTCACTTAGCCGCGAGCCCCTCGTGCCTTTTATAAGCCTATCCCACTATCTTATTAGTATTATTGTTCGCGTCAATACTACGCGACCAGAATTTCTCCTGTGCCGCGCTTCCCGTCACTATAGCGCACCCCGCGCCTGACCTCACGCCCCGCAATGCGTCTGCGTTGAGCGAGCCGTGCCGCGATTTTGCAATTTTGCTCCGTTACCGCCAACGACTACACACGCTCCCTACCTAACTATGTATACCTAACTATTCTTTATTTGAAGTGATTAAAAGTTAGTTGTTCAACTGACTGTTTTACTTCGAAAGAACTACTTGTGTTTAGTCGTGGAAATCCACGCGTTTACAATTATAAATGTGAAAGTTTGTATGTTTAGATGTTGGGATGTTTGGTACACAATCACGTAAAAACGGCAGAACGGATTTGTACATATAAAATTTGGCACGCAATTAAGGTAAAGACAAACTGAGCCCACGTATGCAACGTCTGGGAGTTGGTGTGCACACTTGTCCCGCGTACACAACGCATATTGACATCACACATCAGATTCAGATGTAATTTCTTCAGGTGCTCTAGTGTAGAATGTTTTCCGATTCTGAGAGTGAATTTGAGGACGATTGATTATGTTTGTTTTTTTTTTTTTGGGCTTTGGCTTCGCACGGTTTGTGCATTTAGCCAGTGTCAAGTAATTTTTCTTTTCGATCAAGTAAATGGCCCGATATCGGGCACGAAGTTACAAAAAGTCATAGTCGTGTTTAGTCAGTCAAGTCCAGTCAAGTCAAAGTTATTGTAAAGCGGTAGCAACTTTACAACAACCTAACATGAGTTTTTGGGGGAACACGAAAAGTCCACGTTAGTCACTTATTTTCACCTTCACTACACTTGTGCACACACATAATATGTAACTAAATTGAATAATTCACTACCAAAATTATACAATTTAATTCGCTATTTCACGATACTCAATACATTTAATATAAATAGCTTAATTTCTCCTAACCAAATCAATAAGTTGTTCGTCTCTCATTTTCGAATGGAACCCTTTCCAACGTCTATTCGTGACTGCGCTGCGAACGTAAGTTCTAGAATCGCACTTGTCTTACGCTTGGGATAGCGTATGACATCCCCTCCACCTTCCCACGCCGATCTGGATCGACAGATCTAACGTTGCGTATGATAAGTATATTTCTGAGTAAACTGTTTACATACGAATTCAAGAGTCTAGATGTCATAGTGCATTGCATACGTGGGCTCAGTTTGTCTTCACCTTTAGTTTATAACCTGAATTAACACATAGGATACTTTTGAATACGGTAACAGTACGTTCCCTTGGGATAATTTCAGACCTCTACGCGAACATCAATTTTTTCATTTTGACATTGACATTTCTTTTTTCTTTTTCAGTCCGTAAACCAGATTGTAGCGAGATAATTTTAAGTAAGAAGGAACAACAAGACAACTTGTTGGCTAGATCGAATTCGTCTAACTACATACATTCTCCTTTCAAATGTAATCTATGTTATAAGGGGTTCGTCGATGCACGAGCTTATGATAATCATAAGATCAAACATGAATCGGTGAGTTATCTTTTGTTATCGTACTGATGTAACTTTACATAATATCACGCTTGTATTTTTTGATGGGTCAGCAGTGGTGAACCTATACAGGATGGCGGGGTTATCGGCGGAACTGTATACAGTTACCATGGATTTAGTACATTAGGTAGAATAGGGTATTTTACTCTATATGAGAAAAGATAAAAAAAATATATTATTGAGATAGCTTAGGCAAAATGCGGTCGGAAAATGTTAGTTTTAGTTCATGAAATAACAAAATAAATTTGAAAATTCTATTCAAAGATGTCAGTTTTTTAAATCTGTTTTTGAACACCATGAAATAAAAGCCATGTTATTACGTCATACGGCGTGTCAATTGAACAACTTTGTACTTTTATTATTTTCGTTTCATTTTTAATGGTTTAAAAAAATTGAGTAATATTTTGCATTCAGGAAGAGCAAACCAACGATAAGTAGAATAATAATAATAACAAGTAGCATAAAAAATATCAGCGCATTTGTCTATAAATTAAACTGACGTCATACCCACAGAGCAATATGGCGTCCACTGCGTACAGCGTTTTCGTCAAATTACGCGCGAAATTTGAAAATGTAAAATTTTAATGCATTTTTACGGTACTAATCGATTAAATAAAAATGTTGTGTTTTTTGTTGTGGTTTATTAGCACTTTAGAATCAAATTAGGACACTTTTCAAAAATGGGTGTAATACCCTATTAAACATAACCTGCGAAATGGCCAGTTCTCTTTATTTCCTACCAGGCTTAGCACGAGCATCGATTTGTCGACGGAAGAATAGACATGACTATTAACTGAATGATGTACAATAGGAGAAGATAGCTATGTTTTTCTATTAATTATCACAGTTATGCGTTCTAAACTAATCATGATTTTGTAGATAATCGTATTATACTTTGTGGCCGTCGAGTAGAAAGTTTGATGTCAGTGTTATTTTGATAGTGTGTGAAGAAATATTCTTCGGAAATAGTCTACATTTTTATGGACCTAGACAAAGATCCTTAGAAACGACAGACAAAATGACAGATTGTAGAAGGATATCTACTGTGTGATGTCAAAAATGGAGCTTAACGAAATGTCGCTTTGTATTGAAAAAGCATTTATTTATTGTTTATTACAGGTAGAAGGCAGTTCTTATAATTAGTTATTATTGTATCACTGTAACATACCCATTTTTTTTTGGATGGGAAATCATCAAATAACTTCTCCCGCTCTGTGTGGAGCGGGAGGGCGTGTCAGACTTTTACTGACTAAAACCCACCCGTGTTCCCTCAGTTGCCTCGGTGCCAGGGGCCGCGGTATCTCTTTCGAACAACCCGCACCCCTGGCAGGTAACATACCCATAGGGTGTACAATATGTGTAGTATGTCACTATTGTTGGCTAAGTTAAAAATAATTAATAATCATACAAATTACACTCTTGTTAGTGGTTACAGTCCATTGCATTGGTTGTTTTTAGTCAACCTTAATTTACATTACAGTATCTAACTATTGGCGATCGCAGTATGGTGGTCAAATGCATAGAAAACGCTGCTGCCCATTCTCTAGTAAGGCCCTTAGTCGCTTTCTACGACACCCACGGGAAGAAATGGGATGGTGCTATTCTTATACGTCCGGCTTGCTTTTGCGTCCCGCTTGCCAAGCGTGGCGATTATGGAAAATCCCCCCCTTTTGGGGGAGGCATATGTCCAGCAGTGGACGTCTTTCGGCTGATATGATGATCTAACTATTACAGTCATACAGGTTATATTTAAATTACATTAGTCAAAAAATTATACAAATAAGTTTAACATGTCAATTTTAGTCGACCTCTTACACGCACTGATAGTCATAATTACTACGGGCATGCAGTTACTTATAATAAATTTAAAAAAAAAAAAACAAATAAGAAGAAAAAAATAGTAAGATAAGACATTTATTTGTAGAAACATGAGTATATATACAAGGCATGTAGGTTGTTCATAAAAACAAAATAGATCCGTCATGTTCGGCCTTTGTGGCATACAAATACATAATAGGTAAGAAATTTAAGGTATTTAAACAAAGCTAAAAACATAATTAAATTTGCACACAAACTAAAAATGTAATTTAAACAATAAATTGTAGATTTTAATTAAATTGTCCTATAATCTAATTATAAATCGTCAAAATAATAAAATGCAAGTAATACGGTGGGTGGACCATGGAAGGCCACGCTCCTTTGAAGGCCAACTATTGAAAGTCGTAGTTATTGGCATGTAAAGACATATTCCTTCTGCTACACATTGAGATCTATCAAACCTCATCATGGTATTCTTGTTCAATTTGGCAAATGGTTCAACCAACTGTGCTGAATTGATGAGCAAAATTGGGCTGCGTGTTCCATCTTTCACCTTAAGGAATCATCAACCTCTGTTTGTTCCCTCTGTGCGGTGCATATATCGACAAAACTCTTATATGATAAGAGCCAGCAGGGCATACAACTCGATGTGTCAGAGTGTTGATGATCTTGACTTATTCTCCACCAGTGTTCCTAAACTTAAAAAATACTGTGTAACAAATTCCTTGAAGATCACTAAAACCTGTTCAGTCTTTTCTTAATTTTATTGTCTTCGAGTGTTAACTTATTCTTACTTTTGCTTGCCTGTCTGCTGTTTCTTGTGCTTACCCTAATTTTGTCAGTGAAAACTTTTAATTGGCCTTCTTTCGCTAACGGTCAACTATCTGTATCCTAGCTGTAAGTTTTCTTAAGATATAAAAATAAAAAATAAAAATAAATAAACTCAAGGCCACAGATGCGGCGGCGAGTTGCTCACGCCCGGCGTGAGCAACTCGCCGCGTGAGATCGCACTGCCACAATAGCGGCGTGATGGCAGTGCGATCTCACGCTTCGTAGTCTTTGGTTGTCGACGTTATAATAGGGTATTTTACTCTATACGAGAAAAAATCTAAAAATATATTATTGAGATAGCTTAGGCAAAATGCGGTCGGAAAATGTTAGTTTTAGTTCATGAAAAAACAAAATAAATTTTAAAATACAATTTAAAGATTTCACTTTTTTTAATCTGTTTTTGAACACCATGAAATAGTAGCCGCCATGTTATTTCGTCATACGGCATGTCAACTGAGCAACTTTGTACTTTTATTATTTTCGTAACCAAAGTAATTTTTATTTAAATAATATTTATCATTCAGGAACAGCAAACCAACGATAAGTAGAAAAATAACTAATTTTTTAAATTATAAACAATTGTCGTACAAAATATCAGCGCATTTGTTTTTAGCAAACTGACGTCATACCCACAGAGCAATATGGCGTCTACTGCGTCCAGCGTTTTCGTCAAGATACGCGCGTAATTTGAAAATTTAAAATTTAAATGCATTTTTAAGGCACTAATCGATTAAATAAAAATGTTTTTTGTGGTTTATTAGCACTCTAGAATCTAATTAAGACACTTTTCAAAAATGTGTGTAATATCCTATTGTTATTCGCGCGCACAGCAAAACGTAAGTTTTTAGTTAAATAACCCATTATTATCTCATATTTTTTTACTGTGAATTGTCGTATAAGAATATGTTTATTGTACTAAAGGAAAAAAATATCGTTTTGCCTCGATTTAAGTTAAAATATTGGTAGTGTTCCTAGGAAAGCCGGTGGTTCCTTACAAGGCCAATAAAAAATTTGGCCTTGCTAGGGTACATGGGCCTTACAAGGAACATCTACAAACCATGGACATATGAACGGTTACTTTATAGTTATAAATCCACACTGTTACAGTTAAAACAAAGTTGTATATTTATAATATTTTTATTTATAAGGGTTATTAACAGTGGCGTGCCTAGGGGTCAAAATTAGGGCAAGCCGACAGATTTTATACGATTAAAAAACAGCCAACTGAGGGATTAGCTGATTTTCCTATGTTGCTCCTGTATGTTAGTAGGTAGTACTAAAACCACAGACTTATATTGGCTAGATTACGCAAGTGTCATCGTCTGTATGAAAACCAAGCGTGCCATTATTTTTCTGCCTACTGTGACGTCACGAGCGATTTAGTGATGAGACCTCCTCGTCCGCGAGTAAACGATTCAAAACGATTCAAAGGCCCCGTCGCGTTTCGCCTCGTCCGCCAGTACGCCATTAGTCTTTGGAGCGAGAGGTCGCTCGCGCATCCCGTAGCAGAGTGGACTAGTAACAAATATGAAATTTTGTTAAGTGGCCGCAAGTAGCTACTTGTTTCACACTGCTTGCGGCTGTGCCTAGGTACCCTGAAAGAGTAGAGGGAGTGTTACGTCAGTAAATATATATAGATAGGTATTAAAATTTTGTTATGTGTTGGTTATTTGAGTAAAAATAAATAAAAAATATGATATCGATTTTGCAATCGATTATTCGAGTTCATCGACAGAGGAATGATAAAACGACAGAGGAATGATAAAACGACAGAGGAATGATAAATCTATTTTTTTTGTGAAACTTTAGACATTTTCATTTATGTCATTATACAACGAGTAACATAATTAACGTAAGACCTCATACACCCCAATTAGAGTATTGAGTTAAAAGCATAATACGATGACAAAACTATTTTTTTTTAAAGCTAACCGATGTTATTAAGAAAAACGTGTCGACCCAAGCATTACTTTATGCATTTAAAATTGAGTCTTATTGCTTCTAAAATAAGATTGAATTTTCTTTGGCTCAATCAGAGGTAGGTATGGCAAAATACATAATTTATAAAAAAAAAACTTATATCAAAAGTTACTGAAATCGATTCAGTAGTCAATTAGGAACAAACTACTTTCAGGTCTTGCGTCCATTCTGTTACACCTTGTATAACTTGTTCTTATAGATTGGTTGAACCTAGTTAGTCTTATTATGTACTTTGTTGTAGGAAAGTTACAACATGAATAAAAAAACTCTAGAAGAAATTTTATTTACAAAAAGACAAGCCAGTAGAAAGCGCTATGATGAAATAAAATCCGATCCGAAACTAAATCGGCTTAGAAAAGAAAAAGACAAAGAAAATTACATGAAGAAAAAGAGAAATAAGCAAGTTTTGGGTATACAGCAGAAAAGCGAAATCGAACAGCAAAAACAGCGAGAGAAGTGGCGTCAGAATTCCAGAGCATACTACTTACGTAAAAATAAGCAAAAAAAAGTACAGCATGTAAGTGTTGGCGAAAATGTTGATGGTGACGAGCCTCTGATGTATGTTGTAGCGGATAAAAAGGATCCTTTAGAGCAGCGGTCGGCAACCTTTTGGCAGGCAAGGGCCACAAGTTGGCAAAATAAACTAAAGGCGGGCCGCACTTGTGATATTAACCCCAGAAGCCCAATATACCTATGTATAATTGGTCATACCCTACAGAAAAAATAAAAATGCTATTGAAAATTGTTAAAACAAACTTAATTTTATTCGTACACGTAATACCTTCTTACATTATGTTTATACGTTTGGGCTTTATAGTTTATAGCTAGAAAAATAACCACCGTAAATCATTCAGAAATGAAAACTACAAAGTACCTACTAAATAGGTAACTGCATTTATATAAAGTTCAGTGTGATGTCTGAGGTTGTATTTGGGAGGCTATTTCTTCTATGTTAGCAGTCATATTTGTAGTTGCAATTCGTAGAATGGCTCTCAAATGCTCATCTGTGAGACGAGAAGCATATTTATTTTTTCTATAAAATTGACAACTGAAAAAGTTTGTTCGCATAAATAAGTGCTACCAAAAATTGTTATGAACTGCTGAGCAAACCTTTTCAATTCGTCAAAATCAGATGGCAAACTGCCATAAAATTTAACAAGATCATTGATGTCATAAAAAGAGCTTTTGAGAGCATCATTTAATTGGAGATCAATCACGTTCATTTGTAAATGACTCGGTACATCTTCAATATCACACGAAAAAGGGTTTGCAAAAATCTTCAGTTTGCTCGAAACTTTCTCAAAATCATCCAATCACGCAGACTGACAGCGCCGTTAGTGCAGCTTCGACTCCCCCGCCGCCTGAAATATCAATTGCCGACGCCACCACTCGGGAATTATCGCCTGTACCTGGAACCCACTTGCAGGTGATTATTGAAGAACTGAGGATGGTGCGTGCGGAGATCCAGGTGTTTAGAAAGGAGATGGAGGTGGAAATGGCGGAGCTCAAAACCACCTTAAATACCTGCAGCACGCGCATCGACACTCTGGAGGCCAGGGTGGACGCACTGGAGCAACGTGCTGCCTCGGGGCCCACGAACTCAGCCAACGTGGATAAGATTGTGGAGGAATTGAAGCGAGAGCTCAATGACAGAGACCAGGACCTTCTTGCTAACGACATAGAGGTGTCAAATTTGCCGGAGGGAAAGGCGGAAAACCCAGCTCACATAGTTAAGGTCATTGGCCACAAGCTAGGGGTCAGCCTTGACGATCGCGATATCGTTAGTGTAGAACGTGTTGGTGGAAGGCAGCTTAACGCGACAAGCTCAGCAGGTCCGACGGAATCTCGTCCGCGGCCGATCGTCGTGCGCCTTGCTCGTCGGGACCTGCGCGACCAGCTTTTGGCGAGCGCGCGAGTGCGACGTGGAGCAACCACTGCCGACCTCGACATGTCCGGACCAGCGCAGCGGTTCTTCCTCAACGAGCGGCTGACGAAAGCAAACCGTCTGTTATTTCGTAGGGCACGGGATGCAGCCAGTCTCCACGACTGGAAGTTTGTTTGGACCAAGCAGGGCCGCATCCTCGCCAGGAAGATGCCAGGAGACAAAGCACAGAGGATCCGCACTGAAGAGGATTTATCCCGTGTCTTCGGAACTGAAAATAATACGGCTTGATTATTTTTGTGTCTGTTTATATTTAGATGGTCTTATTGTTCTTCCTTGGGGAAATTTGCGTCGCAACCGTTTTCATAGTGTGCTCAGCCATGGATCAGAGGTGTATGGAGCTTATGTACCCACGTTACACTATTTTACTCTTATAGTATATTATTTACTTTTATTGTTTGTGCAAAGTCTATTTTCACCAAATCTATTTCATCCACATTATGTACAAGAAGTATTTTTCTCAATCATAGCTATATGCTCTTACTATAGTGCCCAACTGAACCACCACACAACACCTTCATACTTTCATTCGTATCATTTCATCACACTTCCATATCTAATACCCACAACTATTAGTACTGATGGCTCCCAGTAAATATATTAAGTTTGGTCTATTTAATGCGGGCTCTCTAGGGACAAATCAGGATGAGTTCTTAATTGCCATGGACAACCACTCTGTGGACATCATGGCTATCAATGAGACATGGTTACGAAAGGGGGAAGAGGACCGCGCTCCTAGTATACCTGGGTACAAATTTAGGCACGTACCGCGACCTGTGACTACCCGCGGTGGGCGTGGCGGGGGAGTTGCTTTTTATATAAAGAATGGCATTAACGCGCGTGTAAGAGCTCATCCTGAACACCCTGATGTGGAGCAACTTTGGCTGGGCCTGACCATAAACAAAAAAAAGGTTCTTATTGGGACTGCGTACCGGCCCCCTTGGCAGGATTTGGAGCTTTTCCTTGACGCCATAACTGCCAGTGTTAGTGCATTGGCCCCTTATGACAACCTGGTACTGTTGGGTGACCTGAATGTTAATCTGTTGGATGCAAACAGCTCAAAATCAAAGCAGCTTACGGACTTTTTTAATTACTTGAACCTTACTCAACTAGTTCAATCAGCGACACACTTCGTGGGTGACAGTAGTTCGCTCATCGACATCGTAGGCACTGATGCTACAACACGAAATGTTCAGGTGAACCATATCAGTGAGCTCGGCCACCACTCCTTCATTACATGCGAATCTGTCTTTAAGAAGCCCAAGGTTAAACCTAGGGTGGTGGAGTTCCGCTCTCTTTCTCACATCATGCCGGAACACTTCCATAATGATTTGAACATGATACCATGGTCTACTATAGGAGATATGTGTGATGTCGATACTATGGTGCACACTTTCAACTCTTTCTTGCTCCAGCTTTTTGATCTTCACGCTCCTATCAAGAAAAGGACCTTCTATAAGCGGCCTACGCCTTGGATCACTGACAACATCCACCTGATGTTCAAGCTACGGGATGAGGCTAGGGCCAGATGTCGTAAAACCAAAGAGCCGCATCATAAGCAGTACTACCTGGATCTTAAGCATGAAGCCGCCGCCGCATTGGTGAGGGAAAAGACAGCGTATTTTACAAAAAACATCAACGATCAGAGTAAGGACCCCAAACTACTGTGGCGTAACTTGAAGTCAGATGTATTTCCGGACCATAAAGAAAGGCTACTGCCAACACATTTTGACAATCCAGATGTTATCAATGCGGCTTTTTTGGATGTTCCAGGAAACTGTAATGATAATGTCTCACAAATATCCTGTTTCAATTCTCGCAGGCACAGTTCAGCCGAGTTTTCGCTCACTGCGACCAACAATGAGACAATTCTGAAAATAGTCAGGAGTCTACGATCAAATGCTCAGGGGGTTGATGGTATCAGTTTGGAAATGTTAACACTCACATTGCCTGCCACCCTGGAAGTCATCACTGATATCATCAACAGGTCAATAGAATCGCGCACTTTCCCTAGCCTCTGGCGTCGCGCAGTTGTTCGCCCTATCCCTAAAATCAGTGATCCAGTCAATTTGAAAGATCTCAGGCCAATTAGTATACTGCCCTGCCTGTCAAAGATTCTGGAGCGTGTGGTTTATCTACAGGTAACTGAATACTTGGAGGCAAACAACATTCTCCCCGAACTTCAGTCAGGATTCCGTAAAGGAAGAGGCACTGCAACAGCTCTGATGGATGTAGTGGGCAATATCCTGGAGGCACGTGACAGGGGGGAGGGGTCGATCTTCGTCCTGCTGGATTTCTCACGGGCTTTTGACGCTATTAATACCAATCTGCTGCTGTCCAAGCTAAAATACTATGGCTTTGATTGTGACGCTGTCGATTGGTTTAGTAGCTATTTGACTGGTAGGTCGCAGTACGTGCAGGTCCACAGGGGGGATGGATCGACTGTGTCTTCCCCCCCACTACAGGTGTCTAGGGGAGTCCCCCAGGGATCGATTTTAGGCCCTTTGCTGTACATCCTCTACAGTGCTGATGTTACCGGATCCTTTGTAAACTGCAAGTATCACATGTATGCTGATGATATCCAGTTGTACACATCATTCAAGGGGGGTGATACAGCATTGGCAGTGCAAAGGGTGAATGAGGACCTGCATAGAGTGGTGACCTGGTCTGAGGAGAACTCTTTGGTTCTGAACCCACTGAAGTCCAAGTTCATGGTGCTGGGGACAAAAAAACAAATCTCTGCAATATTGTCGGCCAAACCAGAAATTCTTATCAAAGGGGAGATAATTGAGCGAGTAGAACAGGCATGTAGTCTGGGTCTAATCCTAGATCCTGAACTGCGTTTTGAGGCTCATTTAAAAAACGTACTAAGAAATTGTTTCTATAGGCTTAAGGTTTTATATGGCATACGTAATTTTCTTACTGTATCACTTAGAAAACAACTGGTTGACAGTCTGATCCTATCTAAGCTCAATTACTGTGACACTGTATATGGGCCCTGCCTGCTTGGTAGGACAGATAGGCTAGTTCAGCGAATTCAGAATGCCTGTGTTCGTTTCTGCGTTCATGTCCCTCGCCAGCATCATGTGACGCCATACATAAACCAGATGGAGACTCTAAAAATGGCTGCCAGGCGGAAACTTCATTTAGCGAGTTTAATGTTTGGCATTGTAACAACCCATAAGCCGCACTATTTATATGAAAAGCTCACCTGGCGACAAGCACGTTACAAATATGGTCTTCGTTCTGTAGTTGGCCCGCTAAACATGCAGCGACATAAAACTGCAGCTTTCAGAGGTAGCTTTAGGTTTGCGGCCACGCGCTGCTGGAATGACCTTCCACCACCAATGCGAGGCCTAAAAACAATACAGTCTTTTAAATTTCAACTTAAGAAGTTATTGTTGCATAAACAGCTCTCTGAACAATAAGTTTGTATTTTCTCTTTAAGTTTTTATCTTCTTTGCTTACCTCATGGGTCATGGCCTGCAGTACTTGGTTTTGGATCCCCAGCAGCGCTGCAATAGGTCCCCTGTCTGCCGGGACTGCTGGCAGCGTTTCCCCTGTCCGTCACTCATTCTATGTTGATAGCCTTTAATTGAAATTTGATCATATTTACTTATCCATGTTTATTGCTAAATATTTATATACATAATCGCCTATTTACAATCTAATTTCAAATCAAATCAAATTCCATTAATCTTATATTTCTATTCATGACTCTTGACTTCCATTTCATTTTCACTTTTTACATACTTTCCTGTTTTTGCTGTTGAAAGTAGCGACGCCCCATTTAGGAGGCGTGGCGGGCCGCGGCGGGGTTTCGCCCCCGTCAATGGTGGCTTCCTGTTTTTGGAGCTCCAAAACTCTTTGATGGTGTTTGGTATGTCGGGTCACCCTCCAGATTCCAAGGTTTTGTTTTGTCTTGGGTCCATCTCATCTGTCATATTCACTCATAAATACTTAAAACACTGACCTACGACACTGACACACAACTATTGCATAATTTTTACACATTACATCATTCATTGGCCATTTTGTAATTTCTTACATCAATTTTTATGACGCACACGCACATTTTATCTATGGATGACGCTTCGAAATGTTGCCACTACATAAAGAGAAAAATGTTTATTGAGGATGATATTCTCGTAGCATGTATGTCTATTTCCATTTTCTTTTTATATTCCTTATTCTATCACATTAACATAAAATTTATATAATTTTTCTATTAGTTCGCTGTACCAGTAGTTTCATAATTATTGTTTAATGCACCGGGTGACGTCATTACGTCAAAGCCGGCTATCCCTGAAAACCAGCGTTGGGGCTCTGTCTTGCATAGGGTCGCAGCATAATGCTGAGTGATAGCCGTTTTGCGTGGATGTGACGCATGTTTCCCTCAACCTTTTCTTATATTTTTTTGTGTTCCTTATCTTTTTGCGTCATGTTTACCGCAAATAAACGTTTTTTCTTTCTTCTTTCTTTTCTTTCAATCTGTCGCTGAATTGAGTTTGCAGTTGTATCAAAATATCTCTCATTTTATCATTTTTCCAATGAAATTTAATTCCAGCTTCCTCGACAGCCTTTTTACTATTCGGAAAATGATCTAACTTTTTGTCATCAATATGTTTTATAAAGAGTTTGTTTTTCATTTGGAATGCCTTTACGTCTGTGTGCATATCAGAGATTAGTTTGTTTTTACCTTGAAGCCTTACATTCAGCGTATTTAATTCATGAGTTACATCCGTCAAAAATCCAAGGTCTATTAAGTAATGCAATCATTTTGACATTTATTACTTTTTTACAAAACATACACGGGCCGCAAGTAAGACGTTCGCGGGCCGCATGCGGCCCGCGGGCCGCGTGTTGCCGACCGCTGCTTTAGAGCCATCGTGTAGCAAGGAACCACAGAGTGCCAAATGAAAGAAAACAGAAAGTTGCAATACTCTCTGATGTAAAGGTTAATTACGATTTGAAGAAGCTGTTCGGATCCGGTACCACCAAAAGAAATTGGGAATATAATTGCTCTTCATTGAACATCTCGAAAGATTTTAAAGAACTTGGAAATTAATAATTATGAGAAAAAAAAATGCACTATCGGTGTATTTGGAAAACATCCGAATTGCACTGTAAAATTATCTAGTTGATTATTGAAAAGACTAAGAAGAAACTTAAGTTCCTGATTTTAAGGCAAGCTGTACCATAAATATTTTTTTAATTTTTTTTTGGCCGAAAGGTGTCGTATATCGACGTTTCCGAGGACGGTTACGTGACATCTCGCGGCAAAACACGATGCCGACGACTTTACGTGTTTAGTTGTAGTTTTAAGCTGTTTATTATATGTATTAGTTTGTTGTTATTGTTTAAGATAAATTTTGTGTATTTTATCTATGGGCCTTAGTTGCCTGATAATAAAATGATTATTATTATTATTATAAATGACTCCATTTTTGCGTCAGCCGTCCGTTAACTAGTTTTATTAAATATTAAGTTCCTACTTGGCAAGAACCAAATAAATAGATTTTTTAGTTTTGTTAATTAATGAAAGAATAGTATTTATTTTGTATTTTTTTAATTATAGTTGATTAGGTATTTGTTCCAAACTCAAATCTGAAAATGTTTATAGTAAAAAGGCATTGTTCCACATTATTCTCTTCTCATTACCAATTGAAAACCATGAAAGTTCTTATACTCTAAAAATATTAAAACAACATCATTAGAACACTTATTGAAATCAATATGTAGGTATAATCACTATTACCTAAGCAAATAAGTATGATTTATCCAATAAACAATTAAAATAAAAAATACTGTTTCATTACATTACGTTCGATAGTACTTATTGCCCCTGGAATAAGATGAGCTTGTTATATAATTGTCTTTTTGTAACTGCAGGTTTCATGTGCTTAGTTAAATAATGAAAACGCACATCAATATTATGTATTTGCCACTGCCTTAATTAATTGTACTAAATGGTTCTCTGTTGGTGATTGATCAAATTGATGAATAGCTATGCTACTAAAAATGTTACTATTTTCAAAACTAGGTACCTATTCATGTCCATAAACAAATTTTGTCTTTTCATGACACCAGCGAGGTATTTAGGTACCTAAGTTTGTTATGGGTAATCAATGTAATCATACACATACTAAACAATCGAATGAATAGGTATCTATTTAATCTGGTCACAAACACACCAGTGACAAAAACGTTGCTTCAGAGTGCTTAATAGTGTTGCCGAGGAATACCTAATAATTAGAGGTTGGTTGCGGTGAAGTAAAGACGCTCATTTTCAAAAAACTCAATGTGTTTACATACCTTTTCGACGACAGTTTCCGAAATCATATGATAAAAAACAACACTATAATCACTTACAAAATCATAGCGAATGACATCGCCGCAATAATTATCACTTCATCACATCATTTATAACAAAACTAATTCTTAACCTCAACACCTGTTCTCGAAATATTGAACATTTTACAACAATAACAAATTGAATTGCGTGCGATCGCTTTCGCAACTCACTTCATGCGAGTTATCGCGGAGACTCGCATTTGCGCGAACTTCAACGAATGCCTCGCAAAAGCCGGCTAATAAAAAAAAAATGAGAAAAAAAAACGTTTTTGTAGTTAGCAGAACTAAAAAATAGAAAATAAATAATAGTTTAAAAAACTAAAAAACACGCTTTAAAAACCAAACTAAAAAAGGAGAAAATAATTTAATTCAATTAAAAAGCGTGGGGTGCTTATTGAGGTATTTTTATAATCAATTAATGTCAAGCACCCCACGCTTTTTAATTGAATTAAATTATTTTCTCCTTTTTTAGTTTGGTTTTTAAAGCGTGTTTTTTAGTTTTTTAAACTATTTTTATTTTATAAGACTTATTTATACACTTTTACTTGAAAGAGTTTAATAATAAATGTTGGGAGTTGGGATTCTCCTCTGACCGGGGGCCCCTTCCGGCTGGGGGCCCGTGGCATTTTGCCGACTTGCCACCCTGTAATTACGCCACTGCTGCCCACTGCCACTTAAGTTTGGCAATTAAACTAGTAAAATGTCTTAATTCCAGCTTAGCGGGGCGCATGTATGTGACATATGTCACATGCGCTACCGGTCTGCGCAGCTGTTGCGCACGCACGCTAACAACGCACACGTCCGCATTTTTAAATGTAATAAATGTGGCTATGTATCTCATACAAGGTAAGTAAAACCAGATATTTATGCTGAAATTTTAAAAGCAAACTTTAACGTTATTCAAGTTAAGTACAGTCACGAGCCACTGATTATAACGGCACCGCTCCGACACAGTAAATAACTTGTCATTCAAATTAGGATTTTTAATCACCTGTTTTAGGCGATTCGCACACTGCACCCCACCACGCAGCGTAGCTTCTTACGTTGTTTGCAAGTATCTGTGTTTGTATGGTAAACACGCGTAGTGTAACACACAGAAAACGCAATCACGCGCAGTGCGCGCAACTAACAAACACGCTTTAAAAACCAAACTAAAAAAGGAGAAAATAATTTAATTCAATTAAAAAGCGTGGGGTGCTTGACATTAATTGATTATAAAAATACCTCAAAAAGCACCCCACGCTTTTTAATTGAATTAAATTATTTTCTCCTTTTTTAGTTTGGTTTTTATAGCGTGTTTTTTAGTTATTTTTTACTATTTTTTTTTTCACAATGGGTAATGTGCCATTTTTTGTTTCTAATATTTTATTTCTTTATAACACGATTGTATTACCAAGACAAAACCAAATTCCCCGATCAATAATAATGCCAATATTTTGATCCAGCCTGTCCCCAATGCTAGCTGTCCCCCTATCAGTGACGCCCTCAGCCGAGGCCCGTACCCCACAGGGGGTGCCCTCAGCGTGCAGTCGCTTAGTTTATAAATTTTATTTTGTAAGCCCTGGCTGGAGGCGTTAAGTTAATTCTTAATGGCAGCCCCAGGAAAGCCCGGTTGAGCAGTCACGGCCTCTCAAGGCGAACTGCGACATGCCCAACAAAAAAAAAAAGACAAAACCATTTCGCTGCGGGAAAACAACCATAAAAATTTATCGGTATATCTCTATTAATTTGTACTCTTTTATTTACTCTTTCTGAAATCAGAAGTACTCTATTTATTCTAGAAAAAGTTAGCAACCCTAGACGTATTTCTGGCGGCGCGTGGGAGACAAGCGGATGGAATTTTTCGAGGTGGTGCGCCGGGTGGTTATTCCGGTGGAGCGGTGCGGTTATAATGAGAGATGGACCTTAGCAGTTACGCAAGATACCTTGCAGCTTTAGCTTTTTGTGAGATTGAAATTGGCAGACAATGTAGATATTTATACTGCCAGTACTGGCATGGCATATTTGTACACGCTTTATATTAGCTTCACTTGTATGTGTTTGTAACTGACTCCTTTAGACGCGATTTTGACCCACTTTAAACGGTCAGATTTTATTGAAACTTTGTAAACTTATCGAGGACCGATGACAATTCAATCATTTTAAAAAAAATTGAGAAAAAAAAACACGTTTTTGTAGTTAGCAGAACTAAAAAATAGAAAATAAATAATAGTTTAAAAAACTAAAAAACACGCTTTAAAAACCAAACTAAAAAAGGAGAAAATAATTTAATTCAATTAAAAAGCGTGGTGTGCTTGACATTAATTGATTATAAAAATACCTCAAAAAGCACCCCACGCTTTTTAATTGAATTAAATTATTTTCTCCTTTTTTAGTTTGGTTTTTAAATTTTTTCCAACATGAGCTGCACTGATTTCAATATACAATGTATCTGGAAATGGACTAGCGATATTCTAAATATTTAAATATAAAATATTTTAAAGTAAACTATTTTCTATTTCAGTAATCAAGCAAGGATTCACGAGAAATGGCACAACGGGCACACTTATGAATGTAAGCTGTGCAGTCACACGTTCAGGTATTATTTAATACATAAGCTTAACGTAACATCACGAAAGTCTAACAACCAGTCTTACCAAGGGGTATCGTACTACCCAGTAACTGGGTTGTGAAGGTCAGATAGGCATTCGCTCCATGTAAAATACTGCTACTCAGCTGCATCTTAAACTCACATACTGACTTATTACTTGTTAATATTATTGGAGAATCGTATAATATATGTATACTGGTACACTGTATTATGTAAATACATATGTGAGCACCATGTATCTATCATAGAATTAATTGATCTGTCATTGCTTCATTATTGATCTGTCATTGCTTCTTTATTGATGTGTCATTGCTTCATTATTGATGTGTCATTGCTTCATTATTGATCTGTCATTGCTTCATTATTCATCTGTCATTGCTTCATTTTAAATTCTTTTTTACCTATTGTAGTATGGTAAGTTTACTCTCGGTGCATCGTTTTCACATAAAATTATATAATTAATGTATGTAAAATATTGTAAAACATTTTAAAAGAGTAACGGTGGAGTTTCTTGCCCATTCTTGTTAATACGAAACTACCTTTTGGAAGGGGCAAATATACCTTGACTCTTAATCGTATTCAGTAACTTGACTGTTCGAAGAAAAATAATGTTGCCATACTAAAACTAACAGTGTTGGGGTAGTAAACGATTTTGCGTAAAGAACGAATGATAAAAATGGTTTAATTTGAATTTCGTTATTAAACTTTAAACATTCGTTTGTAACATGTGAACAGTAAGAATATACACGGTGAAATTTTAAGAGAAACGTTTTTGTCTTGGTAATACAATCGTTTTATAAACAAATAAAATATTTAAAACAAAAAATGCCAGATTAACAATTGTAAAAAATCACCACGTGCGACAGTTTATTTTGCTTTGAACATTTATGGATCGCTGTTTCCTTTGTCGGCGGCGCGTGCGATTTGAGTAGTACCTACAAGTAACCTCTAGTGTTATTATTGATTCTCACGTTTTCGATTTTATGAATATTTTTTAGTAAAAACATCTTATTTTTTTTTACTTTTAATCTATGCTTCGAAAGTACTCCTTATGGTAAGTTATCCTGCCGCGGGAAAACGACCATTTAAATGTCACGGTGTACACCAAATTCTACTATTTTTAATAGTGCATATCATGTTTTTAAGACAAGTTATTCAAAATATTTTTCTTGCATGCATTTTTTTTTACACTTGTCACACTATCTTTTTTTTGTCATAATCTGGTAACCCTCTGTCAAGTTTCTTAGTACGATTATGAGTCCATGTTTAGAATCAATTCTATTTTAATGTAAATGTTGAAAATGTGCCTATTTGAAATAAATGCTTTGACTTTGCACCCAGTTAGACCGGAAGCTGACCCCAACATAGTTGAGAAAAGACTAAGTAGATGATCATTGAATTTAGAGTATTTTGTGATGCTAAAAACTCCTCATTTCTATAGAAAACCTACCTCATATTTATCTCACATGCGGAAGACACATCCCACAGAGCATGTGTGTAATATTTGTGGAGAAACATTTGTTGGGAAGCATGGACTGCAAATGCATAAGAGAAAGACACATATTAACGGCGAAACGGTATGTATATGCACCATTTTTTGTTGTATTTCCAAGTTAACTTTAAAAAAAAAATAGTTTAAAAAACTAAAAAAAAAACACATTTTAATAGAAAAACAAAATAAAAAGGTAAAAAAAAATAGTTTATAATTAAAAAAAAACAAATTTTAATAGAAAACCAAACTAAATAGTAAAAATAAAATAGTTTAAATTAAAAAAAAAAAACACATTTTAATAGAAAACCAAACTAAAAAGTAAAAATAAAATATGTAGTTTAAATAAAAAAAAAAAACACATTTTAATAGAAAACCAAACTAAAAAGTTGAAAATAATCCTACTAATATAATAAATGTGACCGTTTATGGGGTTGGATTACGTACGGATAGGTCGATCGATCAGGTTAAGCTACGCTTGCCTCAGTTGGTCCGTGGATGGGTGACCATCTTTACATACTAAGACCCTTCCGTGCCTCGGAAAGCAAGTTAAGCCGTTGGTCCCGGCTGTCATTCGTTGATCTTTGACAGTCGTTACGGGTAGTCAGAAGCCCCAGTCTTACAGCCAGTCATACCAAGGGGTATCGTATTACCCAGTAACTGGGTTGTGGAGGTCATATAGACAGTCGCTCCATGTAAAATACTGGTATTCAGCTGCATCCAGTTAGCCTGGAAGCCGACCCCAACATAGTTGGGAAAATGCTAGGCAGATGAGTTTAGTTCTAGTTTGTGAGGATGGATGGATGTTTGTTTGTTACTCTTTCACGCAAAAACAGCTGAACGGATTAGGATGAAATTTGGCACACGGATAGCTTATAAACTGGGTTAACCTCTCAAGTGTCGCATGATACCGCATAGGTTCATAAATACTAGCTGACCCGTGCCCACTTCGTTGGGCGGTAAACATTTTTATATCACTCAATAGATTACGACACGGTCGCGGTTCCATACCTAACTATGTCGTATTATCTCTTTAACCATTCGTCCAAATAGATGCAGTAAAAGAGAAAAGTCTTTTGTTTTAAACACTTGAGAGATTAAGACATAGGATACTTTTTATCCCGGTAGTATAATTTCCGGCCTCTACGCGGGTGAAGCCGCTGGACAAAAATAGTCTTCAATAAGTTAATAAGATAGAGTAAAGTTGTGCAGCCTTTTGAGCCGCGTCAGGTTTCATATAATTAAATAGCTTATTATTTTCCGAGTGACTAATAACTTAAAAGTCGACTAAATGTTTGCAACAAATAAAATAACTTGCCAGCGATTAAATAGTTTCGCGACTATTATATTATGTAAGGTTCAAAATTAAAGGTGTTATGAAAACTAAAAACTAGCAGCTGCGTTTAGGTAGCAAATAAACTATACCAGTCAAATAAAATATTAGGCGAGGAGCTATAAATAATGACTTGGCGACTAATAATGTTAGTAGGGTGGCAAAGATAATATATTACCAGTCTAGTTAGAGTAGGTTATTTTTTTTTAATGGTTCAAAATCAAAATCAAAATATTTTATTTCACATAAGACTGCATGGGCACTTATGAAACGTCAGAAGCTAGGTGCACGGTTCCAATTTGTCGTTTTCGTCGGTTAGGTTAGGTTAGGTTAAAACTGTGACTTCATACGCACGAGCCGAGCGAGCGAAGCGAGCGGTGCCACGGTAGCGGCCGGCGAGTGCCAGAAACGACTAGATTATATAGAAAATCTAAACCTGCCCTAATAATACAATAATAATATATTATTTATGAATGCCCATTTTCTATTTTATTTTCGCCATTAAGTTTCCGCTTAGATATTAATTCTGTTCCCAAATGAAAAACTTGATGCTAGTTTAAATTAAAACGGAGCTTATTACTGATATATTAATATGCTACCTATTACTTATTACGAAACTCCTTATTAGCTGCCAACCCATTATATATGGTACCCACTCTATTTTTTTTTTAACCCTATATTCATTTTACTTAGTTGCCGCATTAAATACATGCCTAATTAAATTAATTTATATTGTCATGTTTCAGATGGTCGACGCCAACGACGCGGATGACCCAGCTTCAAAGAGATTCTGCGCAGAATGCAATATACAGTTTTATAATTCTGAAGCGTGGAAGCGGCACATACTGTGCTCCGTCAAACACACGCTCAAGACTGAAGAAAGGTAAGACGTACACTTTGTCATCATTATCTAGGGATAATAATAGCGCCGGGAGCAGAAAACACTGCGTTACCGTGGTTTGGGCATCTTTTTAATCTTTACATAGTATAATACAAAGTCCGTGTGATGTACTTCATAGCACGACTATGAACGCATTCATTATAAGTTTAGATGGTAATAAAATCCTTTTAATTTGTACTATTTTAAGCCACTAATTAGAAATTTTATACCTCTCAATTATCGTAGATATACACAAAAATAAATAATAGTTTAAAAAACTAAAAAACACGCTCTAAAAACCAAACAAAAAAATAATTTAATTCAATTAAAAAGCGTGGGGTGCTTGACATTAATTGATTTTCAAAATACCTCAAAAAGCACCCCACGCTTTTTAATTGAATTAAATTATTTTCTCCTTTTTTAGTTTGGTTTTTAAAGGGTGTTTTTTGGTTTTTAAACTATTATTTATTTTCTATTTTTTAGTTCTGCTAACTACAAAAACGTGTTTTTTTTTTTAAATGATTGAATTGTCATCGGTCCTCGACAAGTTTACAAAGTTTCAATGAAATCTGACCGTTTAAAGTGGGTCAAAATCACGCTCTAAGGAGTCGGTTACATACAAACAAACATACAAGTGAAGCTAATATAAAGCGTGTAAAAAGAACATTTTCTGCCTATTAAGTATGTGATATCACAGACTTATAGACAGTAAATGTATTTTTTTTTGCTTCTAACAATTTTCGACAATTTACCAGTAATGAAATAGGAGTACATAATGAGTACAAATTTTTAAGCATGCTCCCGTTACATCAACTTGTATGCCAGCTTTTTTATCGCGGTATTCATCAATAGATAGAATGATTCAAAAGGAAAGTTTATATATACAGGGTGTCCCAAAAGGTTACGTAGCTGGGAAGGGGGGTGATAGGGGTGGTCACAAGGGTCACCAGAAAAATAAAACAATAAATCCCCTCTGGGTATTTAAAAAAATAAATGTTTTTTTTTTAACTAACAAGAACTTAATTTTCTTTAAAATCTTGGTTAGATATGTATTGTTTTTTTTTATTTCAATTTGATAAAGGGTTATTGACGATTACATAACAGCATTTTTTTTAAATACAGCAATATTTGTAGGTACAGTTAGCAAAATAGCCCCACAAGGTGTAACATTTTTAGTTTTTAAGAAAATGCCATTTATTTTTTTAAATACCCAGAGGGGATTTTTTTTTTCTGGTGATCCTTGTGACCACCCCTTATCACCCCCCTTCCCAGCTACGTAACCTTTTGGGACACCCTGTATATACATATAATACACCGACCTTCACGCGGGCGAAGCCCTGGCAAAAGATAGCAAAAAAGACCTTTAAGGAAAGTAACCAAATATGGAATAGTATCTTTAAAATGGAATACCGCCATTTCTCGGAAACGAATACACCTATACTCAATTTGCAATAAGATTAGACATTTAACTAAACCTTTTTTACAGTCCAATCAACCGATTTTGACTTCTATTGCGTTAGTGGCATAACAAATGGCAGCTGCAGTAAACAGTTGGTATTGTAACTACTTTTTTGCTTTTAATGCCATCCTTATGCCTACGGTATAGAAGTCAGAATCGGTTGAACTGACTGTAAAAAAGGTTTGTTTAAATGTCTAATCTTATTTCAAATGGAGTATAGTTGCAAAAGACAGTGATCTTCTGTCTCTTTCCATCATTATACTCGCGTATATGTTTCGACTTGTCAGTCGGGCGTCGGTTTTGGCCGCGGTTAGAGTGTTTTGTATTGGCGCTGTAAGTTTTTTTTTTAAGGTACGTAAAAACTAAGTATTTCTCAAATTATGATTAAAAATAATATTGTATGTTATAAACTAGCTTTTGCCCGCGACTTCATACGCGTGGACTTTAGAATCAGGTAGATAATCATTTTTTTTTTTGATAATATATAGCCTATTTTTTAAGTTAGACCTGTCGGAATACATCATTGAAAACTGCATTCAATTCCATGCAGTGGTTTTTGCGTGATGCGGTAACAAACATACGGACAGACAAAAATTCTAAAAACCGTTGTTTTGGCTTCTGTTGCTCTAATAAAGACCCCCCATACTATTTTTTCTTCAATATCTTTAATGTACAGACATCGGCCTGCTACAATTTTATTATATGTATAGATATGCATTGAGTACATGTTTGTTTGATTGTTTTAGAGATTTTTTCTTGTTTGATTGTCTTTAGTAAAATATCTGATATACGTTAACTAGCTTGAAATTTCCGAATATGGACAGTCCGTGGGGTCTAAATATGAATTAGTAGCTTTCGCCGGCGGCTTCGCTCGCGTTAATTTAGAATTTGACAATAATTCGGGTTGTACTCTGCTCGTAATCATATAATGCAATAATGATTAGAAAGACACGTGGCGCCATCTATTATGATAAGAACGTTATTGTTGTTTTCCTCGGAAATAGTACTTTTTTTCGGGATGAAAGGTACCCTATCTATATCCATTTCTGTACACCCGACTACGTATATACAAATTTTCGAGATGATCAGCTCAGTGGTTTAGGCGTGAAAAGGTAACAAACAAACTTACTTTCGCATTTATAATATTAGTTGGGATTCCATATTTGGATACCAAAAATATCTGACTAAATTTCAAATTTAATATTTTGGTTTTAGAATGGCGTCTTCGAGTTTAAAAGGAAAACGGAAAAAATGGAACACAGATCACATGACAGAAGCTATAAGAATGGTTAGAGAGAAAAAAATGTGTTATTTTAAAGCAGCAAAACACTTTGATGTACCAAGAACCACTTTGCTTCGGTTGTGTCAGAAAAATGAGCTATCTCCAGAAGAAGCTGCAGCCACTAAGTTAGGAAGGAAATCTGATTTAGGTGACCAGCTCGAAAATCTTCTAGTAGAATATGTTTTAGAGATGGAAATCAAGTTCCCTGGTTTGACGAGGAACGATGTACGTAGAATGGCGTACATGTTGGCTAAACGTAATCATTTGGAGAATACGTTTGGTAAGCCTGGAATGGCTGGAAAGAAGTGGCTAAAGCTATTTTTAAAACGTCATAAGCAAAAACTTTCATTGAGAACACCCATTGGCAATTCTTTTTCAAGAGCATTTGGCTTCAAGAAAGAAAAAGTCGAGTTATCGTACTATAATATTATAAATATGAAACTTTGTATGTTTGTTACTCAATCACGCCAAAACGGCTGTACGGATTTGGATGAAATTTGGCACACATGTAGATTATAACCTGGATTAACACTTAGAATACTCTTTATCCTGGTAGTAATATCCCGGGGGATAAATTTCGAGCTACACGCGGGCAAAGCCGCTGGCAAATGCTAGTTACTCATAAATTTATAGTAGTCCATATTTGGATACTCATCCCATAATTGGGTGCCTTTATGTTAATTTTGTTTTTGATAAAATTATATATTTTAAATTAATATAAGTAAAACAAGACTGTCAATAAGTTAAGCATAACTGTATAAACTGTGTGAACACTAACTCAGACTGTGTGTTAAACTGTGTGTGTAGAATAAAAGTTTTTGATTTACAAAATCTTTTTTTTTTGGTATTCCATATTTGGTTACTTTCCTCATTGCCTCATTAGATTGCATAAAGTATTCAGTTTAATAGTCAACCTCTTAAAACAAAAGATTTTTGTATCCATCTTTTTTAAAGTTCACTTTTTACGCAGTCGGGATTTTTTATTTCGAAAATATATTTTTTATTTTACACTTTTTAGTTAATATAATAGGGTATTACACTCATTTTTGAAAAGTGTCTTAATTCGATTCTAGAGTACTAATAAACCACTAAAAAATACACAACATTTTTATTTAATCGATTAGTGCCATAAAAATGCATTTAAATTTTAAATTTTCAAATTTCGCGCGTAATTTGTCAAAAACGCTGGACGCAGTAGACGCCATATTGCTCTGTGGGTATGACGTCAGTTTGCTAAAAACAAATGCGCTGATATTTTGTATGACAATTGTTTATAATTAAAAAATTGAGTTATTTTACTACTTAGCGTTGGTTTGCTGTTCGTGAATGCAAAATATTATTTAAATAAAAATTACTTTGGTTACGAAAATAATAAAAGTACAAAGTTGCTCAGTTGACATGCAGTATGACGAAATAACATGGCGACTACTATTTCATGGTGTTCAAACACAGATTAAAAAAACTGAAATCTTTAAATTGTATTTTAAAATTTATTTTGTTGTTTCATGAACTAAAGCTAACATTGTCCGACTGCATTTTGCCTAAACTATCTCAATAATATATTTTTTGATTTTTCTCGTATAGAGTAAAATACCCTATTAATTATGTTTCACGTTAATAAGACCTATTTATGAAACCCTATATTTTTATATGCTATTCGCT
Organism: Antitype chi; assembly: GCA_947359405.1. Lineage (NCBI taxonomy): Eukaryota > Metazoa > Arthropoda > Insecta > Lepidoptera > Noctuidae > Antitype > Antitype chi. The sequence goes on from OX375837.1 coordinate 2,811,563, forward strand.
AGGTCATCATCTGCCAACTATGTTGAGGTTTCCAGTCTTACCGAATGCAGCTGGATACCAGTATTTTACGTGGAGCGACTACCTATCTGACCTCCACAAACCCAGTTACTGGGTAATACGATATCCCATGATGAGACTGGTTGTCAGGTTTTCGGGCTTCTGACGACCCGTAACGACTGTCAAAGATTCACGAATGATAGCCGGGACCAATGGCTTAACGTGTTTTCCGAGGCACGGAGGGGTCTTGGTATGTAAAGATGGTCACCCATCCACGCACCAACCGCGGCCAGCGTAGCTTAAGCTGTTCGATCGACCCGTGCGTCTGTCATTACTTAGCCACAAGTTGAGAAAAAAAATAGTTGCACTCTGGGAGTGCCGACAGAAGTGAAAACTTGAACAATTACGTGTGTATTTTTTTAACCGTCAATACAGGATTTCACATTGGGTTCTTGGGTCCTGATTGCTCTCGGTAACAAAATGATAAACGAGCGGTCGACTTCAGCCATTAAAGGTAACAGCACAGATTTTTACGATACAAAATACAAAGGGAAAGAAAGGGATAAAAGATTTAGAATTTCCTAATGAAAGAAAGGGACTTTGCCAAAAGACATCAACGCGCGACTCATCCGTGTGCTTTCACCCAACCACCATTTTAAATAGACCCCTGCGGTGGCTCATAATCTGATATGACGCGAGTTTCACGCTTTTTATTCAACCAAAAAGTACACAATATATACACAGTATACATATAGCTCATGGAAAGCGTTCGGTGACGATGATGCGAGTTCCATGGTTTTGTTCACCCAAAAAGTGCTCAACGCGCGTAAAGAAGTTCTCACATATTTTTTTTTTATATGGTTTCATAATTTTAGTAAATCCCGTGTCACTCTCACAATTGAGACAAATCTAACGATGCCTCTCAAGGTCCCATCCATCAAGCCGCTTAGGCAACAGAGAGTGCCAAAGAAATCCATATACTTACATACATACACTCGCAAAACATAACCGTTCTCCTGGCGCAGTCGGGTAAAAATAAAATAAAAAATATCAGATTGTATAGGTAAAAAGATATCTACGGCTCGATGTCTTTCAAGCCATTACTTCGTGCGGGAGTCGGAAGCCACAGTCAGACGTGTCGTGCTTAACTTTATCGATCGACCTGTGCAGCTGTTATATATTAGCCACAAGTAACACGCAAGCAACACTCTAAACACCGAAGTAAAGACGACTCTGGGCTGACGCTCTCTTTCTGATGTTTCGATTAAGGCGGGACGAAACGCCCGGGTGTTTCCACTGCGAAGATCGCCCTGAGGACACGGTGGAGCATACGGTGGAGGTCTGCCCGGCTTGGGCGGAGCAAAGCCGTGGCCTCGTGGAAGTGATCGGCGGCGGCGATCTCTCGCGTACGGAGCTAGAGCGTCACCTCCTTCTGCGACGCAGTAATGGTCGCGAAGAGGGAGGCGGCGCACTTGAGTGAGAGGCAGTATATAATAATAATAATAATCATTTTATTATCAGGCAACTAAGGCCCATAGATAAAATACACAAAAATAATCTTAAACAATAATAACAAACTAATACATATAATAAACAGCTTAAAACTACAACTAAACACGTAAAATTGTCGGCATCGTGGCTTGCTGCGAGGTGTCACGTAACCGTCCTCGGAAACGTCGATATACGATACCTTTCGGCCAAAAGTCCGCTTTCAAGCAGTGCTGTAGATAGTGCGTTGGAACTCGTACCCTAACGGCCTTAGTCGCCGCAGGAGACGTCCTGGGCGTCGGGAATCCCAGGCTGATTCTCGGCCACTGCAGGCGCGGGCTTGCGGACGGCGAGTAATGGGTAGCTCGCTGTCCGGTTAAGACCAAGCCCGGATCGACGGTGCGTTGTGTTCCACGCGCGCCTCAGAGAGATGTCAGCACCAACTGGTGGGGTCCGCAAGGGCCGATGCCTGCCAGGGGTGCGGGTTGTTCGAAAGAGATACGGCGGCCCCTGGCACACAGGCAACTGAGGGAACACGGGTGGGTTTTAGTCAGTAAAAGTCTGACACGCTCTCCTGCTCCACCCAGAGCGGGAAAAGTTATTTGAAGATTTCCCAACCAAGAAAAAAAAACGACTTTTAACATTTTTTTCAGTAGGAATTACTGGTTTTTTAAGCGGTTTGTTAGTATTGGGATGTGTATTTCAACAATGAGAAGCGAAAAAAAAAACATTTTCCTGGTCAATAACGGCTTTTCACTCCTCAATTATACTATATATTATTAGATACTATGTTGCCGTACCCTAACCGGGTTTCATGTTAGAACTTATATTGTAAAACAACTAAATATACACGAAAATGCAATAAAGATATTTGATTATGTTATGTGTATCTTCATTGTCTGCAGCAAGAGCTGCTCAATTTGCCCGTGGAAGTACGTCGGCAACGTGTCGCTACAGACGCACATGAGTGAGCACGCCAAAGCGTTACGACGCTCTCGGAAACCACCTGCCACGGCTAAGGAACGCATTTTTAGATGCAATCAGGTGAGTTTATTGTCTGACTGAATAATTAGTTTAGGCCCACTTGCACGTTTAGTTCGGTTAAGAGCGTTCATCCGGCGCGGGCTGGCAACGTCGCATTTCAAGGTGGTTTTTCGTGATTATCTTATTAAGTTTATATTGAAGTATATAAGTACAGTGGCGTAACTACAGGGTGGCAAGTCGGCAAAATGCCACGGGCCCCCAGCCGGAAGGGGCCCCCGGTCAGAGGAGAATCCCAACTCCCAACATTTATTATTAAACTCTTTCAAGTAAAAGTGTATAAATAAGTCATATACTTAAAATAAAAAATACTCTTATTGTTGGTTCTGCCTCTTTATATTGGAAGGGGGGGGGGGCATCCGATGAATTTGCCACGGGCCTCGAACGGTATAGTTATGCCACTGGGTAAGTACATTTTTTTTTCAGCTAAGCATTCGATTTTTTTTGTGTTTTTTTAATTTTAATGCAATTTTTTACATTTATTTTGGTATTTACATATAAAAATCTACATTTTGTCAATTATTTTCTATTTGCAGTACTGAATACGATTAAATGTTTTTAAGAGTAAATTTCAAAAAATAATTATAAACACCAACGATCACGAGCTTGGCTGAAAAAAAAATAACTTTGATTAACCTACTAATATTATAAAATGTGAAAGTTTGTGAAGATGTTTGTTACTCAATCACGCAAAAACGGCTGAACGGATTTGGGTGAAATTTGGCACACAGATAGATTATAACCTAGATTAACACATAGGATACTTTTTATCACGTTAGTACGTTCCCGCAGAATAATTTCCGACCTCCACGCGGGCAATTCCGTGGGCGGAAGCTAGTATTTAATAAAATAAACATAAAAAACCACTAGAAATGTGACGTTGCCTGCCCGCGCGGGATTAACGCTCTTAACCTGTCAACTACCTGCTAATGAGACAATTAATTTTCTATTGTTATGGCCCCTTAACTGGGCCAGTGGTACTGTACCGGTTAAATGAATAAATGTAGCATTTGTAACCTCGGAGTTAAGTAATTTGTAACTCATAATATATACGGCGTTGCGGCAGTAACAAGTAACGTCGTGTTAGTTAACCAAACATTAGTCTTTATTGGTGAGAGCAGTGGTGGGGTGGCACAGTGCTAACGGCCGTGGGTTCGAACCCAAAGCGGGCGCTTTAAATTTCAATACAATTTTCAAATTACAATAATAAAAAATAAATACCTTTGCCTTGAAATGTAATGCAACAGAAAATTAATGAACGAACAATCTGTGATGTATTGTTTGACGACGTCACGGCGCTGGCATCTCGTTCTCGGTGACAGCTGCGAGGGAACAAACCAAGAAGCTTATAGATAAAAAAATTACAGCACTATAAATACTTAACTGAAGATGACTGTGGGCTAGTGCTCTCTTTCTAAATACAGACATAACGAGAACAGTGATGTGTGTTGTTCTCTCTCTCTCTTATGTATGTAATCAGAAAGAGAGCGTTTTTTTTTTGGTTGGGAAATCATCAAATAACTTCTCCCGCTCTGGGTGGAGCAGGAGGGCATTTCAGACTTTTACTGACTAAAACCCACCCGCGTTCCCTCAGTTGCCTGTGTGCCAGGGGCCGCGGTATCTCTTTCGAACAACCCGCATCCCTGGCAGGCATTGGCCCTTGCGGACCCCACCAGTTGGTGCTGACATCTCTTTGAGGCGCGCGTGGAACACAACGCACCGTCGACCCGGGCTTGGTCCTTACCGGACAGCGAGCTACCCATTAGGTACTCGCCGTCCGCAAGCCTGGGAGTCCCGACGCCCAGGGCGTCTTCTGCGACGTCTAACGCCGTGAGAGCGCATATACTGCCTCTCACTCAAGTGCGTCGCCTCCCTCTTCGCGAGCATTACTGCTTTGCAGAAGGAGGTGACGGCTACCCATGCACTGTCGCTCCGTACCATGGCCTGGACCAGGGCCGGACGGGAGAGATCGCCGCCGCCGATCGCCTCCACGAGGACTCGGCGGTGCTCCGCCTAAGCGGGGCAGACCTCCACCGTGTCCTCAGGGCGATCTTCGCAGTGGAAACACCCGGTCGTTTCCTGTCGCCTTATATCCGAAACATCAGAAAGAGACCGTCAGCCCACAGTCGTCTTTACTTCGATATTTAGAGTGTTGGCTCCACTTTTATCAATAAGCTTCTTGGTACAAACGCACTTTGTCCGTCGGGGTGACAGGCTATGTTATGCAGCTCTTAATTTAGTTTTCTTGTTCTAGTGTGGCTCAAACTTCATGACACGGTCGAAGCTGCAGACACACATCAACAGAACTCACTTAGGACTGAAGTATAACAAGAACATCGTTTGTGAAGTGTGCGGGAAGAAATGTACGGTGAGTATCTTATAGTAACCTGAATTTTTACCGCGCATGGCAGATGATGATGATGATGATGATGGGACTCCCTTTTCCGCACGTAGACTCCCATTCGGTCCGTTGTGCGTGGGGATTCTGGCTAACAAAGCCAGCCTAGCTCCGCCCAAAAGCACAGAAGCTTCCTGGGAGCTTCACAGGCTTCGCGGAGCGACCTCACTGTTCCGAGGATTTCTTCACGTTGAGATGCCACGGCCCCGCATTCCAGGATGACGTGGGCGGCTGATTCCTCGGCGTCAAGGCAGCCTCTGCAAAGCGGGCTGTCTGTGGCGCCTATATTATGAAGATGTTTGTTAAGGGGGTTATGGCCCGTAATTGTTCCTATGATTATTCTAAGGTTATTTCTATTCAGGCTGAGAAGCTTTTTGGTTAATCGCGGGTGTACAGTCGGTAAAGCCAATTTTGACTGTCTACAGTCTGTAGCCCGTGACCATCGGTTGTTATGAAGTTCGGTTGATCTTTGGCGAATCCACGCACGAAATTGTGAGAAAGGCAGGGGGAGAAGTGGGTACGGGCCCAGCACGTTCGTATCTGAACCTCTCTTCGCAAGTTCATCTGCGGCGTCATTACCCAAGGATCCACTGTGCCCTTTGATCCACTGGAGGGTAATACGATTGGACGTCGATATACTCTCCAGAGCTAGATGGCACTCAAAAATTAGTTTGTTGTTGGTTTGTTTGTTTGCTAAGGTTTTGAGCAGAGATAGGCTGTCGGATACGAATTTAATTCCGTAATTCTGGATCCGCGCATGGCAGTTAGAAGAACTTTTATGCAATAGTATACAAAGTAATAGGGTATTTTACTATAATGAGAAAAAAAACGAAAATTATATTATTAAGATAGCTTAGGCAAAAACCAGTCGGAAATTTTTTGGTTTTAGTTCATGAAATAACATTTTAAAATTCGATTCAAAGATTTCCGTTTTTTTAATCTCTCTTTGACCACCAGGAAATAGTAGCCGCCATGTTATTACGTCATACCGCTGTTTTAACTAATCAATTGAACAACTTTGTACTTTTATTATTTTCGTAACCAAAGTAATGTCTATTGAAATAATATCTTACAGTCAGGAATAGCAAACCAACGATAAGTTGAATAATAACTCATTTGTTTAATTATAAACATTTATCATACAGAATATCAACGTATGTGTTTAAACAGCAAACTGACGTCATACCCACAGAGCAATATGCGTCCACTGCGTCCAGCGTTTTCGTCATATTACGAACGAAATATGAAAATTTAAAATTTAAATGCATTTTTATGGCACTAATCGATTCAATAACAATTTAGTTTTTTTGTGGTTTATTAGCATTTTAGAATCTAATTAAGACACTTTTCAAAAATGAGTGTAATACCCTATTAACATTACGAAACACAAAACATTAAATTTAATTATTTGCCATATCATCATCTGCCTGTCCTTTTCCCAGCTATGTTACGGTCAGCCTCCAGTCTAACCGAATGCAGCTGAATACCAGTAATTTACATGTAAAGTACTGGTATTTAGCTGCATCTGGTAACAGGAAAAGTTTTTATTCAGTGCGCAAACTTTAACCATGAATTCAACACACCATTCTAGATCGCCCAGCGAAGAAATGTTTCGTCGGTTTTCCAAAAAAAAAATCAGCTGTTTCATAGAAAACTGCAATACCCACGCGGTCAAAATACATGGAACAGCTGTTTTTTTTTTTGTATAACCGGCGAAAAATGTCTGCGCTGGGGGGTCTAGAATGATATGATGAATTAATGGTTACAGTTTGCGCACTGGATAAAAACTTTTCTTGTATAATAATAATTTGGTAATCGTACTTTTTTCAGTCAAATGCAACTCTGAAATACCACCAGCGCACGCACACAGGAGAGAAACCATACTCCTGTGAAAGTTGTTCGAAACACTTCGTTGACAGCAATCAACTTCGCATACACACTCGCACGCACACGGGCGAGAAGCCTTATGTCTGTGCGGCGTGCGGGAAGAGGTTCACGCAGAAACCGGCGCTGAACAGACATTATAGAGTGAGTAGTTCTTTTTAAAGTGAAACTTTTATTACATCGTCTCAAACTTTTTCGTCTGTGTGTTGCATGTCGCGTGACGTGTCGCGTGACGGTCGGCCGCGGAGTAGGGATAAAGTGAAAGGCGCTCGTCAGAGCAGCCGAGGCCAATATGGCGGCGCCTATAGTTCGCATCAGCTGACCGTGTAGTTTTTAGTTAAATGTCTATAATGTGAAAAAAAGTTTCACTTTTACGGTGGTTTCATAAAACCACACAAGTTTTTTGTTTTTTTTTTTATGGGCATCTCGCAGTTGACCTTGAGAGGCCGTGACTGCTCAACCGGGCTTTCCTGGGGCTGCCATTAAGAATTAATCTTAACGCCTCCAGCCAGGGCTTAAAAACTAAAATTTATAAACTAAGCGACTGCAGGCTGAGGGCACCCCCTGTGTGGTACGGGCCTCGGCTCAGGGCGTCACTGATAGGGGGACAGCTAGTATTGGGGACAGGTTGGATCAAAAGGTTGGCATTATTATTATTAGTCGGGGAATTTAAAGCTACTGGCTCAGCTGCGGCGCGGGCTGGCGCTTCAACGAGCAAGGGTCGGTCGGGAGAGTGAGTAGTGGTGACCTTTAGTATAATAAAGGGTCAAACATTAGCTAGCAATACTTTACCCACGTGTTGGACACATATCGAAAACTATTGAAATAGAAAAAAAAAAAGTTATTTTAGTTCATCATTGTAACTTTGTTCAAGTCTTTAAATGACACTGGCATGTACTATCGGCCCAAGTTAAGCATGCTCACTTAAGAAAATATTCCTGCGAGAGCGCAGCTAGTGACAAACCACACCCCTTCCTTTTTTTTTTTTTTTTTTTTTTTAGCTTATAACGTCCCACTGCTGGGCAAAGGCCTCCCTACTCTCTTTCCACCTCTCTCTATCCAAAGCTGACAAGGACCAATCTTTATTAAAAGAGTCCAGCTCATCCCGCCATCTCCGTCTGGGCCTTCACACACCCCTTCCTAGTTTCCCCCAATTAGAGACAATATGCATTTGTGTGAGTAATGAGCGAGTAACATAAAATAACAAACATTAGCTAGAGCGCGGCAGTGCCAATTTGCTCTCGCTAATTTTTGACGCTTCCCTTAAATTCCTATCGCCATTTCATTTTACGACCTGTTTATTTCTATCGGACTGATTGCCTGCCTAACTGTGACCTCTGCTTGTATACCGGACTGTGATCGAAAGCCTCTTCTTGACCCTAGCTTGTATCCTGGACTGTGTGTGTATTGTGTGTGGGCTGTGACTAACGTGGTGCAACCATGACGACCCGAAACCTGATTCAGGAAGAAAGGAATCAAATTATTGTTTTGCATAGACAAGGGTTAAATATATCCCAAATAGCAGTGGAGTTGAACATGCAAGTAAGTTATGTTTTTGTATTCAGATAGAGGGAGAGATATAGAAATAAATAAAGTGATAGTAATATTATTATTTCATAGTTTGCATTTTTCCTTATATTGCAATTTAAAAACAAATTCCATGAAAAATATTGGTATTCAGCTGCATCCGGTTAGACTGGAAGCCGGCCCCAACATAGTTGGGAAAAGGCTAGGCAGATTTATATATAAAAATAATAACATTATTATAACTTTCAGATGGTATCTTTTTAAATTCTCATAAGATATTACCTACTTATAGTAATGCATTCAAATAAGATTGTTCTTTTTATTTATTTTTGCTTTCAAAGACGTTGTTGGAGCCTTTTATGACCCGATAATAAATCCTAAACCAAAACAACCTAAACAATGGTGCCTTATCTCACAGCGTCGTTGCCGCATTTTAATTAGAAAAACCAGAGCGCATTCGTCGCATTTCTAGAGGCTTGATCATTATATTTCAAATTACAATTTTTTTTCGCCCAAGCACAAGATAATTGTTTTTTATAATTATTTTTAACATTTATTTTATCATAATACTGCAGATGGAAAGTAATTGACAATAATGTAAATTTTTGTTAGTAGTGCTCGTAAATACTTACCAAAAAAACTTAAAAAACATTGCACACATAGTTTTAAATACTAACGATTTAGTGCTTGGCTGGCCGATAAAATAGCAAGTACTTACTATTTTTTCGGCCAAGCACTAGATCGTTGGTATTTAACCACGAAAAACCTTTAGAAATGCCACGTTGCCAGCCCGCACGGGATAAACACTTTTAAATAGTAGAGATAAAGCACAAATTTGCTTGGGACAGTTTCATACAATGTTGGAATTTACGCTATGGCATTTTTCTTACTCATAGGTATACGAGGTGTAAATTGCAATATCTGAAAACCTCTTAAGGGGTCATTGTACTAATCATTATGAACAACTTTTACTACGGGACCAAACCTGAAATCGCGAAAAAAAAACAGCTGTTCCCTACATTTATGTTCGCGTAACTCGTCAAAATGTATGGACCAGCTGCTTTTTTATCGCGATTTCAGGTTTGGTTCTCATAGTAAAAGTTGTTTATAATGATGAGTAATGACCCCTTAAGAGATTTTCAGTTATTGTATTTACAACTTGTATTTTAAAATATAGTTATGAATGTTATAACTACTTAAATTAGTTATAGAAAAGTTAAGAGTTTATTTATCATGAAGTCAACCAAAATGCACACCTTAAGTATTTCAATACTTATAATTTTTATTTATAGTGTACTAGTTGTGCCCTTTGAATAAGACTTTTGTAGTGTACTCGTATTATTATACTTAGTTCCTATATTATGTAAAAAATCGATGCTGATTGTTTTTTTTTTTTTTTTTTCGTTAGAGAACAACGGTGCGCCGCTGGGTGCGAAGATATGAAGAAGGAGAAATTACAGAACGCGTTCGTGCACCTCGACCCCGGGCTATAAACGAAAACGAGTTAAATAATATGATAGCCACGTATGAAGAGAACCCGTTCACACCCACTCGCAGTTTCGCACAAGAATACGAAGTTTCGATGCAAACTATTAGAAACGAGTTGCATCAAGCTGGAGTCCATCACAGACGTCCCGCAAAAAAAAATATTTTGACGCAGGAGCAGAAAGCTGCTCGCGTGCGATTCGCTCGTGACTACAGGGACTTCGATTTCTCTTACGCCATATTTTCTGATGAAAAGTGCTTTAGGTCTAGCCAACAAGGTCGTCGGAATTTATGGCGTGTAGATAACACAAGATACGAACCTCGAAATGTGAACCCAAATGCAGAATCGGGAAGAATTGTAGTGAACATGTGGGGCTGGATGAGTGCTGCTGGACCAGGCGAGCTCGCTTTTATACCAGGGAGGGCAAACGGCCAAACGTATTTAGAGGTGCTAAAAACCATCATGGTACCCACAGTGCGCACGGTGTATCCACAACTGGACGTGCCAGAATTTTATTTTTTCCAGGACAATTGCCCGATACACCGTGCGCGGGTTGTTCAAGAGTGGTTGCGAGGGCAACCACAAATTAAAACAGTGCCATGGCCCTCCCGATCGCCAGACTTAAACCCCATTGAAAATTTGTGGGGTTTAAGGTGAATGCGCAGTGGTAGAGCGCGAAATTCAAATTTTGTTACGTTTTTTGCAATTTTCTGGTGAGTGTCAGCTTGTTTCTTGATCAAAATATGATTTGCGACTATAACATGTACGTATTTACAGAATTATAGTCATTAGAATGTCAATATATCTCTTATAAGTTAGATTTGTTCCACAAGCACTTTTCCATAAGAAATTTGTTCTTATGGAACAAATCTAACTTAGAAAGATGTATTATTGATTCTAATGATTATAAATCTGTAAATACGTACATGTTATAGTCGCAAATCATATTTTGATCAAGAAACAAGCTGACACTCACCAGAAAATTGCAAAAAACGTAACAAAATTTGAATTTCGCGCTCTACCACTGCGCATTCACCTTAATGGTCCAGAGATGGGATAGTAGAGCAGAAAGAACGAAGGAAGCACTTGTCACACATTGCGAACAAGTTTGGGACACATTCAGAGGTTCGAATTTGTGCGAAGTCCTGGCTAGGTCCATGCGTAGCCGTTGCGATGCTGTGATAGATGCGGGAGGAGCAGCGACGAAATATTAAGTTAATATAATTTTTAACATGCACTATGTTAATTAACGAAAGGCGTTCCCGTTAACCCGCAATAGTCCAAACATGCTACAATTAATATTACCATTTAAAAATTCGCGAAAAAAAATCAGCTGCTCCCTACATTTTGTTAAGCTAGGTATGCGAACATAAATGTAATGAACAGCAGATTTTTTTTCGTGAATTTTCGAATGGTCATATTTTGGTAGCATGTGGACGCTATACTATTGCGGGTTAACGGGAACGCCTTTCGTTATTTAACATACTGTATAATTACATTATACAGGGTTATTTTTCTAACACCTGGTAGGACTATATTAGTACAACCACTTTTGATCTATGACTTTTTAGAATACCAAAAGTAAACTTTCAAGTTTTTGTTGTAATATTTGTAATAACACTTTTTAGATCTGTATTTTGTAGTAAGTACCGCTGCGACCCTGCATTCGCAACGCACTGTTTGTTTATTTAACTACTTACATATTTTGGTACCGCGTAGAGTTGTTCAAATTTAGAGCGATCAAAATAAATATTTTTAATTGTATTATGAAATTATTTTTTTATGAATTATTAAAAGTCATACAACAAAAGTTGTTATTTATGATGTTAGTATTATAGTCCTACGAGCTTATTAGTGTTTTATCATCAAATGACTTCTCCCGCTCTGGGCGGAGCGGAAGGTCGTGTCATACTTTTACTGACTAAAACCCACCCGTGTTCCTTCAGTTGCCTGTGCCAGGGCCATGGTATCTCTTTCGAACAACCCGCGACTCCGGCGGCTTGCAAATAACCCTGTATAGCTATTTTTATTAGGTTTATTTTTATTATTCCAATTTGTATTATATTACTTCGTTGATTAATGTCACAGGGTAGACTGTAGACCGTAATCATAGTTTAAAATATTGCCAACGATTTTGAAGTCTTCTTGTAAAATTATTGATGTCAATTTAGTGTCATGTTGCCTTTATTGGTGGATTTGTTGTTTTATTTACAATCAATGTTGTCGTAAGCCCCGATCTCGTTAGTTTGTTATTTTACATATTCAGTAGTGTCATCATATCCGTCCACCTCATAAATAATTGATCTCATTTGCTTGATAAACCTAGTCTGTAGTGTAATGTAATTATTGCAAATTATAAAAATTATTAAGATTCTTAAATTTTACTAATCTTAAAACTTTTCAATTTCATTAGAACTGCACGAGCAATATTCTCCTAATCTTATTTACTGACAGGCTTTTTGCCTGTTGTTGTTGTGTTGTCTGTTTGTCATTGTTGTGTTGATTTCATATTTTGAACTTTACGATATAAGTGTAGATAAATACAGTTTATAAATGATATTATGAGTAAGAATCTTTTCACTTATAATATTTTGCATTTTGATGATAATTTCTGTGTAATTTTTTGTTATAATATGTTAATTTCTGGATGAATCTTTAATGTTTTGAAAAAGTCTATTAAAAATAAATTAAGTTACTTATATTGTTTTTTTTTCTACAACAGCAAATCCTTAAAATTGTTCTCAAGTAGATTTTAACTAACTGTTTATTTTTTCACACTGAGATTACAGCCGATAGTTTCATACAAAAAGCACTTACTATACATCTTTTATTATACAGATAAGATTTAAATATCAACCTAAATAAATCTTTAATCCTGCATAATGTTAAATGAACACAAACTAAAAATATATATTTCACTAGTACCCAACATTTTATTTCAATCCTTTCACTCTCACTGCTGCCAAGGCACAAATTATAGTTTAGTTTAATTACTTGATAAGCTTCTGAATTTTAAAGTGGCATAGGAACTGAATCATTGTTAGATTTGTCAAAAAAAAACTTAACATGCAATGCCGGTAACGCGCCTGTAGCGTTGATTTCGCTTAAAATCATGAATTGTCAAACTTTGACTAGAGCATGAATTATAAAAGAGTAAAGTGTTGGTTTGATTATAATCCAGTCTTAAAGTGCTCATCCTGCACGGCATGCCTGGGCATTTTAATTGCAACGATACCTTGTTCGTTATACAGGCTGAAATTTAATTCATGGGTATCCTCTTAAGGGGTCATTGTACTAGTCATTATGAACAACTTTGACAATGGGAACAAATGAAATCGAGAAAAAAAAATTGCTGTTCCCTACATTTTGTCGAGTTATGCAAACATAAATGTAGGGAACAGCTGATTTTTTTTTCGCGATTTCAGGTATGGTCTCATAGTTGAAGTTGTTCATAATGATGAGTACAATGACCCCTTAAAAGGATGCCCATGAATTCAATTTCACCCTGTATTATTTTAATGAATAAAAGGTAATATTACAATTACCTACTGTTAAAAGTATTAAACCAAATACAAGGAACAACTGCAAAACATTTGAGATAATCCTAAGGTAATAAAAAAACGTATGGCCCTTGTATTAAGCCGTCCTCTATTGTTTAACCGAATTTCCAGACATTCCCACTAAATAACAATGGGTCTTAGATAATGAACTTATTTTTATTTCAGTTGCAAGAGTTGTGCGGCTTGCGGCCTTGCGTTAGCTACAAACAAAAAGCTCTGATAACATTGTATGAACTGCGCAGAGTATTGGTTCAAATATTACTGTAATTTTCAAGTATTCCCAAATTGCCCAAGTATAAACAAACACATAGAAATTTAGATAGTTATTTACTTTTAATAAAGTCGATTAAACACAAAAAATTTCAATATAAACATTTGATACCTTCATGCAGTGCCGGTCAACGCACCTATACCTAACGTATTCAGGGAGCCGTGAGATAAAAGGTAAACAAACCATAAATGTCCGTTCAATCGATTTTGAATGCTATTGTGTTGGTGGCATGACAAATGGCAGCTGCAGTAAACAGTTGGTATTGTAACCACTTTTTTGCCTTTAATGCCATCCATAAGCCTACGGAATAGAAGTCAAAATCGGTGGAACGGACTGTAATAAAACGGTTCGTTTCAATGTCTCATCTTATTGTGAAGGGAATATGGTGCGGTTGCTGCGGCATGCGGCATCACATAGGATATGGTGAAAATTGGAGAGGCAGTGAAAGTGTTCATAAATAACCTATATCTATAGACCCGATAGAGAGAGGAAAATATTAAAGTGGATTAATACATATAAATTGTAGTTTATTAGTTATTACAAATTATTTTTGTAAATACTGCAATATCAATAATACATTTTCTAAACCAAACAAACAGAAGATATGAGTACTAAAATTAATTCTTGTCCATAATAAAAAAACAATTCAATTCAATAACAAAGAGCTCACGCCGCCGCCGCGCCGCGCTGGCCGTGCCCATTAAAAACTCGTCTCTTAGCAGAAACAAGTGAGCATAGTACTCTCCTAGTGTGAGTGTCACACATTCTATACATGATTATACTAATACGAACACCACTAAAATACGCTTTGTGCATCCTATTGGTCAAAACTCGTGCATTGTGCGATCGAGTCGTGAGCCGTGCTATGAGATTATCGCCTTAGAGGTGAGCATGCAGAACTTTGGCCGATAGTACGCACGGCTACACATCAAGCTATACATTTCCAGTATAAGCTGATCTCGCATTGTTTAAGATTTCCGTACAGTGCGAGATCAGCGTAAACTGGAAATGTATAGCTTGATGTGTAGCCGTGTGTACACTAAGACAATCAAAGGAATATTATGTTTTAGTTTTTGGAAATTGGTAAAAAATGTCTATGTTTCTCGAAAGATTGCAAAAACAGCTGTTCGATTACGGGCATTATTGCCCTTCGCCCATCGAATGATATTTTTTTTTGTTCTATAAAGTATTCCCAGCTAATTTTTTTTTTTGTTCTACAAAGTATTCCCAGCTAATTTTTATTTTGCTCTACAAAGTATTCCCAGCTAATTATTTTTTTTGCTCTATAAAGTATTGCCAGTTAATTATTTTTTTGTTCTAAGTATTCCCAGCTAATTATTTTTTTTGTTCTATACTTAATGTATTCCCAGCTAATATTTTTTTTTGTTCTATATAGTATTCCCAGCTAATTATTTTTTTGTTCTATAAAGTATTCCCAGCTAATTATTTTTTTTGTTCTATAAAGTATTTCCAGCTAATTTTTTTTAAATAAATTCTTAGATTAACGCAGTGGGCCTTATTTGATAATTTTTAATGCAGTTCTGTGCTACTTCGGCATGAACTCAGCATATCATTCTAGACCCCCAGCACATAAATTATTTATTCGTTAGTTATACAAATAAATAGTGTAATAAATAGTTATACAAAAAAAATCTGATGTTTCATAGAAAAGAGCAATACCTACGCGGTCAAAATGTATGGAACAGCTGATTTTTTTTTTTGTTGTTGAAATCTGACCGTTTAAATATAAAGTGGGTCAAAATCGCGGTCTAAGGAGTCGGTTACATACAAACACAAACAAACATACAAGTGAAGCTAAGATAAAGCGTATAAAAAATCGAAGACATGTGTCATACTGCACTGGAACCAAGCGGTAAATAACAGTCCACTGCCTGGCGTCAAGACGAGGCTCGTGTCCCAGCAGTGTGAACATTATACGGTGATAATGCTAAACTCACAATTTGTTCCAGGTACACACAGGATTGAAGCCATACACTTGTCAATACTGTTCAAGAACATTCAGCCAATCGAATTCCTTGAAATTGCACGTGAAGACTGTTCACCTGAAGCAGCCAGCCAACAGTCGGAAGGCTAAAACGAGCGAAAGAACTAAAATAGAGAAAAAATGTGAACAATTTGAAGTTGGAACATCACTAGAAGGTGTTAGTGTCTTCGTAAAATGAACCTTTTTACTCGACTATGGTGAAGCCAAAAGGAGTTTTTATGTATTTATGAATAAACTTATCTATACTCTTGCTGGCTAGACGCGCAAAATTTAACCATAAATTCAACACATTATTCTAGACCTCCTATCATAGATGTTTTTCGTCGGTTAAAAAAAAATCTACTGATTCATAGAAAAGGCAATATCTATGCGATTTTACATACATTTTGACCGCGTAGGTATTGCATTGTTTTGACCCCAGGGATGATTGGGCACGCCACGATAGCGGCGGTAAGTCCCCTCTTTGAGGAGTGGCTTGAGAGGCGGCATGGCGTCCTCACCTTCCGCCTGACGCAGGTCCTCACCGGACACGGTTGTTTCGGGAGGTTCCTGTTTCGTATAAGGCGGGAGGAAACGCCCGGGTGCTTCCATTGCGAAGATCGCCCTGAGGACACGGTGGAGCATACGGTGGCGGTCTGCCCGGCTTGGGCGGAGCACCGCCGTGTCCTCGTGGAGGCGATCGGCGGCGGCGATCTCTCGCGTCCGGCCCTGGTGCAGGCCATGGTACGGAGCGAGAGTGAATGGTTAGCCGTCACCTCCTTCTGCAAAGCAGTAATGCTCGTGAAGAGGGAGGCGGCGCACGTGAGGGAGAGGCAGTATATGCGCCCTCACGGCCGGTCGCCGCGGGAGACGCTCGGGGCGTCGGGAATCCCAGGCTGATTCCCGGCCACCGTAGGCGCGGGCTTGCGGACGGCGAGTAATGGGTAGCTCGCTGTCCGGTAAGGACCAAGCCCGGGTCGACGGTGCGTTGTGTTCCACGCGCGCCTCAAAGAAATGCCAGCACCAACTGGTGGGGTCCGCAAGGGCCGATGCCTGCCAGGGGTGCGGGTTGTTCGAAAGAGAAACCGCGGCCCCTGGCACACAGGCAACTGAGGGAACACGGGTGGGTTTTAGTCAGTAAAAGTCTGACACGCCCTCCCGCTCCACCCAGAGTGGGAGAAGTTATTTGATGATTTCCCACCCAAAAAAAAAAACCCCAGGGATGATGAAATTTCGAATTGTACTAAAACGAAAAAGTGAAAAATAAAGACATTTATTTTTTTTAAAGCAACCGACTCCCAAAAAAACACTACAAAGTGAAAAACAACTTTAATTTCGGAAGGCGGTGACAAAAAATTAAAATAAGTACATATCCAAAGTCACCGACTTCCGAAATTAAAGTTAACCGCTGACGTACTCAAATACTTTTGATTTATGTTTTGGCAGTGCAGTTAGCGCCCGCGGCGTTTTGACAAAAGATTTTTTTGCGACGTAGTTCAGAAAAATTACCATTAAGTATATTATTATCACATTAGAGTCCTTTTTGGTTTCAATGTTATATATAATCTCTTTCAAAGTTTCTTCCTGATCCCTCTGCATCCCTATAATCATTTTATATAGTAACTCGTTGTAATCAAAACTATTTGACATCACCATTGCTAAATAAAAAACCCAAGCACAATCAGCGTCTCAAAAAAGTCCGCATAAATGTGGCGCAATGTATGTAGGTGTCAAGAAGTATCGTCAGTAATTTTTCAGTCAGTCTTTTTGGACATTGCTTTGTAAAAACCACTTTAAGTCATACGTGTAAGGTTGAATTCCAAAAAAAATGTGCCTTATCATAACCAACCACTGACGTATTTTTGAGTGTAACTTTTTTTATAGACTGCATCTTGGGTTTTTTGTATATCAATGGACATCACTTTGGCATCATTAAAACCTGACAGTATGTTCTGTTCGAGTTTTCTTCTGCAATGTTTAAATTCAGGATGAGGCTGGTTTTTAAGGGAAATAAAAATCAGCAGATTTTTTAGTTCCCTGTTTAGTCACGAAAAACAAATACTGGTCTCTCTGTACTGTATAAGGATGGCCCATTTGATAATATCAAACTAAAAAATATATTTCTCTAGTCGATTTCTTAAAATGAAAAAAAATAAATTAAAATGTATGTAATTAAAGCGTATGTAGATTTTATAAAATATAAATTAAATTGAAATCACTGTATGAGTACTAAAATCGTGTTATGTATTATTGATATTATATTTTTAAAGAATAAAATACGAATAAATCTGTAGTTTTTGTTTCAATTATAACCTGCATAACTGCATAACTATTAACAACCATTTGGTGTTTTTTTTTTGTTTTGAGGATGGGAAGTCGTCAAATAACTTCTCCCGCTCTAGGCAGAGTGGGAAGGCGTGGCAGACTTTTAGTTGCCTGTGAGCCAGGAGCCACGGTATCTTTTTCGAACAACCTGCACCCCTGGAAGGTTCCTTGTTGAGTCGAACATCAATCAATGTTATATAAGGAGTCCTCCCAATTAACGCTACTCACAATCCGAAACACTAACATAATCAAATCGACGACCACTATTTTTCCGATGGCTATTTGAGGTTGGGGAATAGGTATCAGATAACCGAAAATGTGTCTATTCTATTATATTTTTATTATGGCAAGCAAATCCGATGTCGACTATTCTACCAATGACTAAACTGAACTGGAAAAGCATTTGTCCGTTATCTAAAAATTAATAAAGAAGACCGATAATAATCTTCGATGATACAGTTGGGCTTAGTGTTGATCTTGTGGGGTTAGTACTGGACTGAAACAAACAAACAAAAAAAAAATACATTCTATAATACAATTGTTAGAACATAAAAAATACATATACCACATAAACACAGATTGAGGGAGTAAATCATAATTTAATATTATTGTGACGGATGAAAATCATCAGTGCCACAACCAGTTCAGGGGAGGAATGAGTTAGAAGAAAGGGGAAATTTATTGGAAAAAGAGGGACATCTCGAGGTGGGACGTCATTGGAACATCGAAAATGTGTAATTTAGGACTCTGAGGCCTGTCATGTGGTCACCACTACAGCTATACTGATTTCACTTTGACCACTGCAGTAGGACAATAATTGTGTGTTCCCAAATAGATAAACAGCAAAAGCAACCTGTTCATCGAAGTAGCAAGTGCCTGCTGTTGTACGCATGCTCATCGTAGAAAACTTTTTGTGAAAAAGAACCATGAGTTGCTTGCCAAAGAGACGGTGGGGTGAGATCATAGATTACTGTATTTACTAAAGGTTGAGATAACGTTCGGAAGAAGTAAAACTGTGTGTGGAAGGTATATTGTAAGAGAATGTCCAAGTCAAATAATTAATTTCAAATAGGCACATAAAAGGCACTTTTGAACATTCAAAAGTGCCTTGTGCCAAAACTAGAATGAATTAATTTTTATTTAAATTTTGACATCAAAATTTAAATAAAAATTAATTCATTCTAGTTGCCCCTTCCGAAAGGTAGTTTCGTATGGAGAAG
This sequence comes from Antitype chi, assembly GCA_947359405.1. NCBI lineage: Eukaryota > Metazoa > Arthropoda > Insecta > Lepidoptera > Noctuidae > Antitype > Antitype chi. Next base: position 2,830,744 of record OX375837.1, read on the forward strand.
AATGTCCAAGAAACTATAACATTACTCTTTTAAAATGTTTCTCAATATTTTGTTAATAAATTTATGTGAAGACTATGCACCTAGAATAAAAACACAATACCACAATAGGTAAATGTTTTTAAAAATAAATCAATTACAGGTAAATTAATTATGTGATAGGTAGATTACGATGCTCACATATTTACAAATATTGTATAAGTAGATGATTTTCCGAATATGTTAACAAGTAATTAAGTAGTGTGTGAGTAAAGGTAAATGTGAGCGTCCACCAATGGCTGGCGATAGGCTGAGTTCTAATTTTTTAAAGTTTAATTTCGTACGTTATAATGAACATTTTACAATGTAATAAGTAAGCGGTTAACAATTTTTGTAAAATGTTTTTATTTATCCTTTTTTTAACAAAGTTCCGTAATTCGTTTAGGGGTGAGAGTTGACTGGGAGAATAATCGTCATGGAAGGAAAAAGGGTTATTTCTTTTTAGTTACTAAACTTTATGGGTTAATGCCACTCCTAGCGACTTCCTGTCTCTAATTCTATTATGTACGAGTGTGTGTGTGTTCGTGCGAGTATCGCATAAGGAACTTCCTTCCTGACGAGGGTCCCCTTATGGCAAAATGTTTTTTTTTTTTTTCAAAAAATCGTCAGTTTTAATTTTAAATATTAATTAACTGTTAATTTCCAGCATTGTTTAAAAAAAAGTTAAAACACATCGTCAAAAGCAGAACTTAACAGAAATAATAACTTATCAAGAAAATAAACTGAAAATAGTTTCTTAGATTAATAGTATTTGAAAAATCGACTAAAGCCGTTAGTAGCGCTGTCCCAACCCAAGCGATAGAGAAATGTCACTCAAATACCAATCAAACCAATTAAAAAAAAGTTGTGTAAACGATCTTATTATTATTGTTTTGCTTCAAATTATTTGTTTTATTACGATAATTACCGCGAATATGTCTGTAAGATAAGTTGTGTAAGCACGACCCAACTTCCATTATTGTTTATAAACTCTCAAAACACAATTTAATTGTGTAATTAATGTGATGTTTACAGATTTATAATCAGTGTACTCCAACAACAAATTTTTTAATCGGTTGAAATGTTACCGATTTTGATGTATAATAATATGGAAGGAGGTTCTAATTCGTTAAATAATACGCCTAATACTAGTTATAATCAGTACGATGATAGTATTATATTAAATTGTGTGAGAAATCGTAAAAAAGTGACCGAATTGCCTAGTTGCCCGGTCTGTAGTTGTACAATACGTCACGGGGAACTGGACTCGCATTTAGCTTTAGAAGTGGACAGATTGCAGAAGTTGTCTGGTAGTGGGTCTAAAAGAAAGTTAAGTGCAAATAGTAGTGCTAATTTGGCGGTGCCGGGCTCGAGTTCAAGTGTAGATGTACCTGAAGAAGAAGTTGATGTATCGGGCTGTCTGGGTAGTGATGTTTACCAAGTAAGTTGAGTTTTAAATTATGAACAACAGTTGTGTTCACCAAAGAGTTAGGCAGAAGCAGTATGCATCAGTTGTTAACTATGGTTTCAAACGCCTGCTGTTTTTTTTTACTGTAGGTTTTATATGTCTAACATCCAGTATCTGAAGAAAGCAAGGTTTTTCTTTCTAATTATAATAATTGAACAGAAACTAGCACTTAAATAGTGACAATGAATTCTACTGCTTTTTATAAAACCTATTTCATTTAAACTTTTTTCAAGTAGTCTTACTTAAAATGTGTATCACAAGCTATGAAGATCTAAACTTATCTATTTGTTTTCCCCGCGTAGTTCCCGTTCCCGTGGGACTATGGGGATAAAATATAGCTGATGTCACCAGGGGATAGTGTAGCTTCCCAACAGTGAAAGAATTTTTCAAATCGGTTCAGTAATTTCGGAGCTTAGTCAATGCAAACAAACAGTCAAATCTTTCCTCTAAAATATTAGTATAGATACATACATTAACTCACATCATCCTATGGAGGTATTTGTAAACTACAGAATGCCACCTGCAATTACCCTTACATACTCCTTTTGTTTTGTTTAGATTCTTACATTTGGTCATAAAAGTAAAACTCTATTTTTTTTCATTGTGAAAGAACATCACAAAAATATCTAATATGTTGGCTAGGAAAACCTCGGACTAAGATTATTAAATCCTTACTTAATATTATAAACGTGAATGTTTGTGTGTCTGGATGTTTGTTACTCTTTCACTCAAAAACTTGAATGGATTTGGATTATATTTGGCACACAGATAAATTAACACAGGATACTCTTATCCCAGTAGTACGCGGGTGAAGCTGCGGACGGATGCTCGTCCAAAATAAACAAATCATAGAACAAATTAAATCCATACCACTCTGCAATCTATCCATACAAATTAATAAAGATGTTTGAAGTGCTGTTTGTAATGTCAAAATAACAGCTTTTTTGTAAATGCTTATGTCGTCATTCTCTTGCACTTAAATACCAATTTACTTGTGGTCGGCGCAACATGTAATTTTCTCCCACACTTCTCTATTAGTCGTCATCTCCATAGTCAAACCCTTTCTAACCATATCATCATTCACACAGTCCATCCATCGTTTCTACTTTCCTCACGACATTTTCCTCATCCCTCCGTATCACATGCGCATACCATGACAACCGATTTCCACACAACTTTTCAGTTATCGGTGCCACTTTCAGACATCCTCTTATGTAGTCATTCCTTATTCTAGCCATTCGCATAACACCACACATCCCTCTTAACATCCTCATACCAGTTGCATTCAATTGCTTTTCATTCATCCCTTTTGTGGCCCAACATTCTGACCCAATGAAAGTACAGTGTAAACTCCATGTAACGTCACTCGATTTAACGAAAAACTCCCTAAAGACAACAATTCAATAGCTGTGTATGTTCTTTTGTCGCTTTATTATCCTAGCCTGTAATAAACTCTACTATCGGCATCACACATACAAACTTTCTAAGAAATCCGTTCTTTTGTTTACAAATTGGGATTGCTTGCACGTTTAGACTGTTGTTGGTAGGAGTCATGGATTATCTATACGTTATCCTTATCATATTCTTAATTGCTCACAGACTTTTTATGTAATTACTAACACTAGTCTGAATTAAACTTTTTCTTTTTCTAATACAGATTTTACTTCTGTCCAATTAACGACAACTCTCAATAACGCCATAAAATGCACAGTCCCTTCAGTGTCGTTATACAGAGTTTATACTGTATATAATTGTACGGTAACAAAAAGCAATTTTTATATTTTTCATCTGTCTGTTTGTTCTGGCTGATCACCAAAACGGCTGAATCTTTTTAACAGCTGATGTTATATGGAGTTATGTTACTCATCTGCCAACATACTTTTAGTTTTGTTAACAAGGTCCTGAGAGGTAATTTCCAACAACCACACAGATGAAACCGCAGACACAGCCGGTAGCTTTATTAAACTACTTGTGTTTAAGTTACGTAATATTTTAAGTCAGTTATCTTTGAAGATACTTTATGTAAAACAGATAAAAACATTCATCAATCCCTGATAAGAAAAGAACTGTCATATCAGGTTATTTTTTTATATTAAAAAAAACCGGCCAAGTGCGAGTCGGCCTCGCGCACGCAGGGTTCCGTACCATATTTGAGTTGACTGAATGAAAGGTAAATTGCGGTTTAGGATTTATGACGTATTAAAAAAAAAACTACTTACTAGATCTCGTTCAAACCAATTTTCGGTGGAAGTTTACATGGTAATGTACATCATATATTTTTTAGTTTATCATTCTCTTATTTTAGAAGTTACAGAAATACACATTTTACCACTTTGGAAGTGTCTCTCGCGCAAATGATATTAGAAACCTCAATATCATTTTTGAAGACCTATCCATAGCCCCACACGTATGGGTTTGATGAAAAAAAAAAAATGAGTTTCAGTTCTAAGTATGGGGAACTCCCAAAATTTATTGTTTTTTTTCTATTTTCGTGTGAAAATCTTAATGCGGTTCACAGAATACATCTAATGACCAAGTTTCAACAGCATAGTTCTTATAGTTTCGGAAAAAAGTGGCTGTGACATACGGACGGACAGACAGACATGACGAATTCATAAGGGTTCCGTTTTTTGCCATTTGGCTACGGAACCCTAAAAACTGCCCTGTTGGTATAGTGATTGCGAGCGGTACTGCTGAGTATGAGGTCCTAGGCTCGATTCCCAGGTTCAGGCAAAGTGTTATTGGGTTATTCAAGAATTAATGAGCAGCAGTCAGGATTTCTGTCCGTTTGATTTGATGGCCATTGGCTCACCTCCACACAAGGACGTAAACATTATTGGCGAAATGACGGTATACTATAGATACAGCTCTGCCTAACTGTTGGGGGAATATTGTGTGGTGCCTCTGGTATTGCAGATGTACAAACGCTAAGATTAATGAAACTTCTGAAAGAAAGCTTTAAGTATTTATTTGAATTAATCCAAATACAGGCACTTATGAGTTATCAACGGATCAGTCAGTCACTCAGATGAAGCTATGATGATGGGGACTCCTTTTTCCGCACTTAGACTCCCATTCGGTCCGTTGTGCGTGTCAGGGAGGCTACTCTCTAACTCCGTCAACGAAAATACGGGCCCCTTCGAAAATAGTTCGAAACTTCGAAGTGACTCCTACAGCTAGGGTTGCCAGCAAAGACTACAATAGTATACTGGCGTTGCCAGGCGTCCGGATAAAGCCGGACACAGTCAGGCTTTTTAGTTGCGTGTACGGCCTAATTACATGGTGTCCGGCCTGTCCGGCTTTTGTTAGGCTTTATAAATTTCACATTTCGCCTTTTCGCATTAAAAGTGTACAATTTCCAAAAATATTCAAAATGGGGTTAATATGCGGAAACGTTTGGTATCACCAGTATTTTTCTCTTTAAAACGCTCTCCTGTAAAATTAGTAAGTTTTGAGTTTATACAGTTTTAATGTGAGAAGACGATTTGCCATGTGTTGGTTTCCGCTCCACCCGCCTAACCTTGTATCTCTAGCGCAAGCGAGCGGAGTAGCACTGTCCATCATAGACAAGACTGATTCATTCAATTTTGTTGTTGTTTCATTCGAATTTAAGGTTTCATGGTAAATGAAAAAGCCTTGTTTTACTTTTTTTATTGTAGTGTTATACTAAGACTAAAAAATTAAGGGTGTCCGGCCTTTTTACCCAAATGTCCGGCTAAACAGACTGGTCTGACCGGCTTTTCGGTTTTAAGACCTGGTTACCCTATCTACAGCTGATTAATTAACTTTTTTCGACGGGTAAAACTATATAGGGAGTAAGGATAACTGTAAAATCGTGTTGTGATTCATTCTTAGTTTGGGCCCCGAACTAATCATAGGTCCGTAGATTACGGATTTCGTGCTTAAAGAGTAGGCCCCCTGATGAAGCTAGTTGCCTATTCTTTTTTCTCAGTTACGTTTAATCATGGTCTGGTAGGAGTAATTTATGCGGCCGACCTAAATATCCTTTATTTGGTACTGTTTGTCGAATCATTGAACTCCTTAAGTTCTGAGTTGAGCTGCATGATAGCTGACAAATGTGTGCACTGAATGAACAGTTCTATTCAATCGTGGGTGGTCCTTAAAATACCATTTCAGACAACAATATACATGGTCTTTACATAATCTGAGTTTATTTCGGCATGTCTTCTCAGAGTAGTCAGAAAGACAAAGCCAACGTCATCTAGTTTTTACACGCTTTATATTAGCTTCACTTGTATGTTTGTTTGTAACCGACTCCTTAGAGCGCGATTTTGACCCACTTTAAACGGTCAGATTTCATTGAAACTTTGTAAACTTATCGAGGACCGATGACAATTGAATAATTAAAAAAAAAAAAATGAGAAAAATGAAAAAAAAAGGAAAAAAGAAATCATAAAAAAAATATCACGTTTTTGTAGTTAGCAGAACTAAAAAATAGAAAATAAATAATAGTTTAAAAAACTAAAAAACACGCTTTAAAAACCAAACTAAAAAAGTAGAAAATAATTTAATTCAATTAAAAAGCGTGGGGTGCTTCACATTAAGTGATTATAAAAATACCTCAAAAAGCACCCCACGCTTTTTAATTGAATTAAATTATTTCCTCCCTTTTTAGTTTGGTTTTTAAAGCGTGTTTTTTAATTTTTTAAACTATTATTTATTAAAATATGATTGACGTGTAAAAGTATTTGTACAAACCTACGTTTACAAAATCATTTATGATTTCAAAATTTCTAAAGAGTGGTAGTTTTCCATGAAGAACAACGGGCAAGATTATAAAATCATTATTGTTATTATTTTAGCGAGTACACTCGAACCGTCTGTGTCGCCTGCGAGCCCGTCGCCGGAGCACGCCACCGCCTCAGCACGGGGAGTGTCCTGTTTGCAACACAACGCTGCCCGTGTCACGGCTACAGAGACATGCTCTCCGCTGCCTGAAGAGAACTGGAGCTGAGCTAGACGAAGATGTGCCGGACACCAGCTCAGAAGATGGCAGCATTGATGTGGAGGTTTGTGTGACTAACTTCATAGCTATTTACAAACCAATGTTGACGCAATCGACCACAACAGTTGACAATTACAACATGTATTATGACCAGAGATCGGATATGCGGATGCATATTTACCTAAAGATAATTTTTAGTTATGAAAGTATGGAAGCGGCTTTATAAATTATTTGTAATATTTATTAAAAACCCCAGGATTCTTGGATTGCATAACTATTCAGGTGTGTATTAATTTAAAATTAATGTTTAACTCGATACAAATATGTGTATGTACTGGAGGAGGGGTGGTTTGTATTAGTTAAAACAAAAAATAAACAAATTACTTACCTAAATTAAGACGTTTTCGATACAAAAGCGCATTCCATGTTAGCCAACATCTCAACTTTAGGTGAATATGCATCCGAATATCCGATCTCTGATTATGACAAATATAATGGCAATATTATGTTTGTCATCTATTTCTCGGAAAACACGTTAAGCCGTTGGTCCCGGCAGTCATTCGTGGATCTTTGACAGTCGTTACGGGTCATCAGAAGCCTGAACTCCTTCATACTCCTTGCTTTAACATATGTGTCTACACTAGCTTTCGCCAACGTCTTTGCCCGCGTTAACCAATTTACACACAACCTTAACAAATTATACACCTAAAACTTCCTCATGTATCAATCTGTCTATTGATGAAAACCGCATGAAAATCCGTTCAGCAGTGTTTGAGTTTATCGCGAACAGACAGACAGACGCGGCGGTAGACTTTGTTCTACAATATGTAGTGATAAAAATTAGCATCCAACATTTTCTTCTCAGTGATGACCTATGGTACAGAAACGTGGTTGCTCACAATGGTCCTTATCAGAAGGCTTAAAGTCACCCAAAGGGCAATGGAGAGGGCTATACTCGGAGTTTCCCTACGCGATCGAATCAGGAATGAAGAGATCCGCAGGAGAACCAAGGCAACCGACATAGCAGTGGCAGTGGGCAGGGCACATTGCTCGCAGAACAGATGGCCGATGGGGCCGGAAGGTTCTGGAGTGGCGACCGCGTACAGGAAGACGTAGAGTGGGAAGATTTCCCACAAGGTGGACCGATGAACTAGTGAAGGTCGCGGGAATCCGCTGGATGTGGGAGTCACAGAACCGGACGAAGTGGAGGAGCTTGGGGGAGGCCTATTTCCAGCAGTGGACGTCTTTCGGCTGAAATAATGATTTTCTTCTCAAACTGTATCTTCTAACTAAAGTAATTATGTTCACTCCAGAACGACGAGCCAGCTGCTGGTGGCTTCGGCGCTGAGTACCAATGGTGCGGCGAATGGCGGGTCAGGGCCACGGCGCTGCAGGACTCGGAGGCACGGGACGCTACCTGTGTGCGGAGAGCGTCCAACGATCAGGCCCTGGTGAGTCACATCATCGTCTTCCTGCCCAAACTCTCTGACACTTTGCTCGACCTAGGAATGTTGGGCCACAAAAGGGATGAATAAAGAAAATAGGGTATTTTACTCTATATGAGAAAAATATATATATTATTGAGATAGCTTAAGCAAAATGCAGTGAAAATGTTAGTTTTAGTTCATGAAAGAACAAAATAAATTTTAAAATTAAATTCAAAGATTTCAGTTTATTTAAACTGTTTTTGAAGACCATGAAATACTAGCCGCCATGTTATTACGTCATACGGCATGTCAGTTGAACAACTTTGTACTTTATTATTTTTGCCGCGATCTGTATTTTATTTCCAAACTTCAATAAACGTAAAGGTGCTTACACGAGCAACTAAAATTGCTCCAACGTAGTCAATTCTCGTCTACTATGACGTCACGATTACATCCAGCAATTAAGGGGAATGGCAACATGTAGCATTGACACGGCCACACAATATCATGCAATATGGAGCAACTTAAAAAAACTATGCAAAATGCACCCGCCGCCGCCTCCGCCACCGGCCGGTTCCTCTCGCAAAAACGAGACGTAGTTATACGTACAAACGAGATAGAAAGAAAATTTACTAAAAATTTCCAAACTGATTGGATATTCGGCAACTCATGAAATATATGGAGCAATCAGAAGAAATATTCCCGAAACATATCCGCAATTTATTGTTGTTTCTCCAGATTGATCCATTCATTAGTGTTCATTCATTCATCAGGCATTGTTCAGGCATTCATTTGACGGCACGGTTGGCGCAGTGGTTAAGCGATTGACCGCTTCGCTGCGTGTCGCGGGTTCAATTCCCGCACGGAACAAATATTTGTATGACCTGCAAGTAGTTGATCCGGGTCTGGCTGTTAGTGTATGTGAGTTTTAAATGTTTGTAAACGCCCCACAATACAGGAGCAATTCCTAGTGTGTGGGGCAACGTTTAAAAAAAAAAAAAAGTGTTGCCGAGCAATGATTGCTCAAAAAATTGCCCGTGTAAGAGCACCTATACATGAATGACTATGCTAGATGGTGACGTCATTCTTTTTCCGTGCAAGGCAACGAGTGCACGCTCTCCTACTTTCGCTTGTTTGTTCTGATGTTGGTCCAACTTACGTGCCGCAATGTGTACTTATTTGTTGTCATTGTGTGCTTCAGGTGGTGGATGGTGACGAGGACGCTGAGTTGTACGGCCCGCCACAGTACTCGCCGTCTAGGATAGCTCATGATGTAAGTATTTACTTCAATTATTAAATAAATTGTGTTATAAACAGAGATCGGATATTCGGATGCATATTTAAAATTAATGTTTAACCCGATACAAATATGTGTATGTACTGGAGGAGGGGTGGTTTGTATTAGTTAAAACAAAAAATAAACAAATTACTTACCTAAATTAAGCCTTTTTTGATACAAAAGCGCATTCCATGTTAGCCAACATCTCAACTTTAGGTGAATATGCATCCGAATATCCAATCTCTGGTTATAAATCATGGTTCGCTTATATCGGCCCTGGTCCAGGCTATGATACGGAGCGAGAGTGCATGACAAGCCGTTACCTCCTTCTGCCAAGCAGTAATGCTCGGTAAGGAGAGGCAATGACTGCGCCCCTGCGCCCCTAGTCGTCGCAGGAGACGCCCTGGGCGTCGGGAATCCCAGGCTGATTCCCGGCCACCGTAGGCGCGGCTTGCGGACGGCGAGTAATGGGTAGCTCGCTGTCCGGTAAGGACCAAGCCCGGGTCGACGGCGCGTTGTGTTCCACGCGCGCCTCAAAGAGATGTCAGCACCAACTGGTGGGGTCCGCAAGGGCCGATGCCTGCCAGGGGTGCGGGTTGTTCGAAAGAGATACCGCGGCCCCTGGCACACGGGCAACTGAGGGAACACGGGTGGGTTTTAGTCAGTAAAAGTCGGACACGCCCTCCTGCTCCACACAGAGCGGGAGAAGTTATTTGATGATTTCCCATCCAAAAAAAGGGGTTTGCTGAAATTCAAGGTGTAACAGAATATACGCAAGACCTGAAAGTAGTTTTTTCATAATTGACTATTGAATCGATTTCAGTCACTTTTAATATAGGTTTTCTTTTTCAAAAATGTTGTTACGTATTTTCAGTATTTTGCTATACCTAACGCTGATATAGACAAAGAAAATTCAATCTTATTTCAAGGCAGTAATGCTTGGATTGACAAGGTGACAAGGTTGCTCGGTTGACAAGCCCCATTGTTCATTCATACAATGAGTAACTTTATCGACTTGTGCAAGAGATCTTCCAACCACAAAGACTAACAAGGCAATCGAGTTTTTTTGGCGGGATCGGGTTGGAACATGTCGCAAGAATTTTCATTTTCATGAAATTTAGTGAAATAGCGAAATTGTATAATTTTGGTAGTGAATTATTCAATTTAGTTACATGTGAGTGCACAAGTGTAGTGAAGGTGAAAATAAGTGACTAACGTGGACTTTTCGTGTTCCCCCAAAAACTTCTACTAGGTTGTTGTAAAGTTACTACCGCTTTACAATAACTTTGACTTGACTGACTAAAGACGACTATGACTGTTTCGTAACTTCGTGCCCGATATCGGGCCATTTACTTGATCGAAAATAATAATTATTTGACACTGGCTAAATGCACAAACCGTGCGAAGCCAAAACACGAAAAAAAAACACTGCAATCAACGCTCCATGTGTTGCGAGACCGGTGAGCCTGCTGTGTAGGGATGTGTCTAGTTTCTTTATTTTTACTTTTTTAAATTACTTATATTAGATACTAGCTCGCGGAATTTTCATCCCCTATTTATTAACTCCCTTAGGGGTTGAATTTGGAAAAATCCTTCCTTATTCCTTGTCTACATTATAAAGGGAACCTCTGTGCAAAATTTCAGCTTTCTAGGTCCAAGGGTTTGGCCTGGGCATTGATGAGTCAGTGAGTCAGTCAGGACTTTTCTTTTTATTTATATAGATAAGCAAAATTCTTGTTACTAACGACCTTGCCTTGCCTATGGACTTTTTTGTCTGAAATAAATGTTTTATTTAATTTATTTAATATATATGTTTTATGTAATTTTCAGGCAGTAATAACCCCAGCAGACAGTCAGACAGACGCACAGACAGACAGTCAAGAAGCACATGAACAGAAGAGTGAGAATGATACGATACCACCTGCACCTAGTACCAAATGTAACGGATTAGTGGAAGCTAGCGCAGAAGTAAGTACAACATACATACATCAGTATCAGAGATCGGATATTAATAATTAATATCCTTGTAGTACGTTCCCGTAGGATAAAGTTCGGCTTTCACGCGGGTAAAGGCAAAAGGTAGTATAAAGCTAGCTAACTAAGGTTTCTGATGCACTTAGTAAAATCGATGTTTTTGCCATAACTTAACATACATTTAAAAAACTAATTATTAAGTGTCTTGCTCAAAATTGTTGATTGTTATGTAGAATTTAAGTATGTTTTAACTTTTTGCTATTTGGATTTAAGATTACTAACGAAATGTAAGTTGTTGTTATAGGTATATTGATTGTATTTAATTTTAGCAATTAGATTCGTATTTAAGCTAGTAACACGTGGAAACGTAGTGGATTGTACATTTACCTATAGCATACTGTGTATCTAGTTATAATATACAATGTACGATTGTTTGTTTTCCCAAATAAAATAAAATAAAAAAAATAGTAAAAAGCTGCCAGGGGTGCGGGTTGTTCGAAAGAGATATCGCGGCCCCTGGCACACAGGCAACTGAGGGAACACGGGTGGGTTTTAATCAGTAAAAGTCTGACACGCCCTCCCGCTCCACCCAGAGCGGGAGAAGTTATTTGATAATTTCCCACCCTCAAAAAACTACTACGTAATTTTAAAACATTGTTTTTTACTATTTTACAGACTAGAATTCAAGCACTGAAGGCGAGACTCAAAGATTTGGAGAGAAAGACTCATGGTGCTGGAGAGGTAAATATTGAACATTGTTTAAATGTGGGAAACGCCAGGGTAAACTGGAAAATTCTGATTTTCTTAGTTTTTTTTTTTTTTCAATTTGTGCGTCAGTGTCAGACTGTACAAAAAATTAATCAGTGTAGGGTAGGTACCGTACCTAAAAAGTTTAAACTTTTACTAAATAAAACAACCGACTTCCAAAAAACACTACAAAGTGAAAAATTACTTTAATTATACTCCATTTATTATAGCTTTACAAAAAAGAGGCTCGTAGAAGCAGGAGTGCAAAACATTTTATTTCAAAGTTAAGTTATAATTTCTTTAGGTAGTTTTAAGACGGTAGTAAATACTGTGATAAACGAAGTAAAAGTAATTTTATTTTAAATAATGTTCTATTTATAATAACATCTTCATCACACATTACAAACCTACAACAAAACGAATGAATTAAACAAACAATCACATGATTATTTAAATCTAATAAAGATTTAGGGAAAAAATAAAAACATGTCACTCGGTATGGTTCACTCCTGCTTCTTTTAGGTTTTTAGCATTGACACTTTAATTTTAAATTGAAATTAAATAATTATACAAATGAAAGCCACATAATTTCATAAGATAAATAGTTACACATGATTACAATAAAGTGTGACAGCTAATATTTAAATAAATTATAATAAATTTGGCATTAATCGTAACTGCAACACGTTTAATGTAATTTTGTTACGAAGTGTACATTAAGGTGAATGCGCAGTAGTAGAGCGCGAAATTCAAATTTTGTTACGTTTTTTGCAATTTTCAGGTGAGTGTCAGCTTGTTACTTGATCAAAATATGATTTGCGACTATAACATGTACGTATTTACAGATTTATAATCATTAGAATCAATAATACATCTTTCTAAGTTAGATTTGTTCCATAAGAACAAATTTCTTATGGAAAAGTGCTTGTGGAAGAAATCTAACTTATAAGAGATATATTAGACATTCTAATGACTATAATTCTGTAAACACGTACCTGTTATATTCGCAAATCACATTTTGATCAGGATACAACCTGATACTGACCTGAAAATTGCAAAAACGTAAGAAAATTTGAATTTCGCGGTCTATCACTGCGCATTCACCTTAAAAAGAACCTTTTTTAACTTCTGTCTAATGCTATTGTAAATGGAGTATAGTTACGAAAGTCAGTTGCAAAAAACTAAAATACAGCAAGAAGCTCAATACTTTGACAACCAGTCTTACCAAAGGGTATCGTTTTACCCAGCATAGTTGGGAAACGGATGTGGCGGTGCCGTTCAACCAATCAGCGAGCGAGGTGCGTTCCGTCGCATGCCATTTCACAATTTGACGGTTTCACTTCGATAGATTATAATCAGAGATCGGATAGTCGGATGCATATTTACCTAAAGGTAATTTTTAGCTATGAAAGTATGGAAGCGGCTTTATAAATTATTTGTAATATTTATTAAAAACCCCGGGATTCTTGGATTGCATAACTATTCAGATGTGTATTAATTTAAAATTAATGTTTAACACGATACAAATATGTGTATGTACTGGAGGAGGGGTGGTTTGTATTAGTTAAAACAAAAAATTAACAAATTACTTACCTAAATTAGGACTTTTTCGATACAAAAGCGCATTCCATGTTAGCCAACATCTCAACTTTAGGTGAATATGCATCCGAATATCCGATCTCTGATTATAATCTACCGAAAAATAATGCGTTAAATTTTAAGCATTATGTTACGGTCTTACGGTTCACAATCTTTCGACAGTTCACAATCTCGCGAGATAGATTTATAATCTAACGGTATTTACAATTTGATGGTGACATATGCAAGCAATCGCTAACTTGTCTTTTGAAATATGCTGATTAAGCCCTACCAATTTTGATTTCGTTTATGACTTTATGTCTTCTAGTAGAGGGCGCCATTTTCAATTTAGTGCCGATTTTTAGTGCAGATAAAAGTACCAATATATACTTGAAGAATAAAGTTATTAGACTCTTTATTCGTCGGATAAGTGGTTGTCAATTTTTCAAATAATATTTATCCTAGGAATAACTATCCTACCGAATATCTGCTGATTTTTTTTTTTTGTAAAACCTACGAAAGATTTCTGAGCTCCCCGGGGTCTAGAATGGTATGCTGAATAATTTATGGTTAAAGTTTCTGCACTGAATAAAAACTTTTCCTGTATACCTAAACTTCTTCCCAAGAAAGAATAATATGGACATTCCTTTCTGAATAAATAACTTAAATAAGTAATCCCGGGTTTCCAGAATTTAACAATTTTGTAAAAAAATCATCAAAATCAATCAAAATCAAAATATTTTATTTCACATAAGCCTGCATGGGCACTTATGAAACGTCAGAAGCTAGGTGCACGGTTCCAATTTGTCGTTTCCTATGGAGAAGAGCCGGCAAGAAACTCCACGGTTACTCTTTTAAAAATAATTGGCTTTTACAATGTTTTCAAATTACAGTGATAATAGGTATGGGAGGACAGTGCAGGCCAGTCAATAAGTACCAGGTACTTAGAGGAATGAAAATACAGAATAGAAAAACGTCTACAAATCTAGTCTCTAAGGCCTACAACGTTCTCTCATTCACAATATGTAAAAGAATCTACCTATATAAAATGAATCTATTTGAACCAAGTGACATGATTTCGATGACAATCACTGAAAATAAATAGTAGGTAGTAAAATTGATGTATAATGTCAAATAATGACGAGAATATGTCAGACATTGTAAAAAAAATAATAATAATAAAAAGAATAAAAATTAACATTGCAATTTGGGAGCAGTTAATAGACTTTCACACGGTTTTGCTGTTAATGAGGTACCAGGGAAGCCACATGTGCAGAAGGAATTAATGCCAAACTTCCCTGTCTTCAACGTAGTCTTTTATCTTATAATATGCTTTTTTGATAAGGACACGTTTGATGTGAGTTTTAAACTTTCCATCGCTAAGTTCTGTAACCGACTTTGGCAACTTGCTATAGAAGCGGATACTGTTTATTAGAAATGACTTGCTAGTTTTAGTTAATCTAAATTTTGGAATCACAATTTCATCTTTACTACGTGTATTTAGATTATGGAAATCGCATCTTTTTTTGAAAAGACCTAAGTTTTTGCGAACATACAAGATATTTTCTAGAATATAAAGAGAAGGCAGAGTAAGTATATCAATTTCGTTGAATTTGTTTCTAAGAGACTCGCGAGGCCCCATTTTATAGATTGCGCGGATTGCCCTCTTTTGTAAAATAAAAATTGAATCTACGTCCGCTGCCGATCCCCACAGCAGAACGCCATAAGACATAATACTGTGAAAATAAGCAAAGTATACTAACCTAGCTGTGGCTACATCAGTCAACTGCCTTATTTTTCTTACTGCGTAAGCAGCTGAGCTTAATCTGCTTGAAAGCGCTCTAATGTGGGCACCCCATTGCAATTTTGAATCTAAAGTAATTCCCAAAAATACAGTTTCCGAAATAGCATCTAGTTTCTTGCCATCAAGTTTTAAATTAAGACCTACTTGGGGTACATTTGGTAGCGAGAACTTAAGACATTTAGTTTTGTTCGCATTGAGTAAAAGATTATTAGCAGCAAACCATTTCGATAGAACAGCTAGGCTTTCGTTGACATGTAAGACATCCGTATCTTTTCTATCTATTCCAAAAATAAGAGAAGTGTCATCAGCGAATAAAATTATATCCGAGAAGTTAGCCATCAGATAGGGAAGGTCATTAATATAAACTAGAAATAAAAAAGGACCAAGAATTGAACCTTGAGGCACGCCCATCCTAACTAGAGACCCCGAGGATGTCGCCCCGTTAACGTTTACTTTTTGCTGCCTGTTTGATAAGTAGGAAAGTACAAGATCAGCAGCTTGTCCACGAATTCCGTAGTGGTGTAATTTACAGATCAGTGTATTGTGGTCAACGCAGTCAAACGCTTTTGAGAGGTCACAGAAAATGCCAATCGCATCCTGAGAACTCTCCCAGGATTCCAAAATGTGACTGATGAGTTTTACTCCCGCGTCAGTCGTCGACCTACCTTTCGTGAAACCAAACTGTCGACTATGTAAAATCCCATTTGAGTTAAAATGTGACAACATCTGGTCCAGCATGATTTTTTCATAAATTTTGCTCAATGCTGGAAGCACAGATATAGGTCTATAATTAGAGGGATCACTCTTACTACCCGATTTGAAAATTGGTACTACTTTACTATGTTTCATTAAGTCAGGAAACGTACCGCTGTCTAAACATTGATTAAATAAGCCTGTTAGGACAGGGGCAATTGTGTCAATGATATTTTCAATAACCTTAACGGAAATCCCCCATAAGTCTTCAGTGTTTTTTATGTTAAGACTTTTAAATGCTGTTTTAATTGTGGCAATAGAGATGGGTTTGAATTCAAAACTTGGAATGTCCTTACTGAAGTTTTCTTTAAGAAGAGATTCAGCTAATACAGATGATGAGGGGAGACATTTCGTAACCTCTATTGGGATGTTGAAAACAACTATAACAAGCTTAATGAAATTAAAGCAGTGGTTATTTTGATTTAGTATCTTTATTTTATTCAAAACAAATGGAATATCAATAAAAAAAAATATTATGTGGTCCAGTACTGGAAATAAATTTATCTATCTAACAGATTAGTGACCGAATCGACTCATTTATTGTATTTTAAACGAACAGAAAAGATTCTGAAAGGCATGATAGTACGTGTTATTCTTTCGTGGGAATAATAGTATATTTTATATCGAGGGACTAAACGAAGCCATAATATACCAGAGAGTCAATGAAGCCGAGGGTATATTAAGTTGGCGTTTAGTCTCGAGGTGCAAACTGTACTTTTCACTTTGAGTGCGAGAAAAATAGTCAATTTAGTACAAACACATTTAATAAATATAACTTAATAAAATAAAAATCACAAAATCTTAATAGGTCTTTTGCTCTTTGCTCGACGTCAAACTCTTCAATGTCACTGGACATTTTTAATAAATTTTTTTAAAACCGAACAAATTAACACGACAAAATATCTGAAATTTTCGCGGTCAGTTTTTCTTCTAAATCAGTCACAGATTAACAATTTAAAACACATGGCGCCACATTTTTTTGCGAAAAAACCATGGAACTAAAACACTCAACATTTTCGCAATGAAGATGGTCCACACTCCACAGATAATAGTATATTTACTGGCTGTTTGAGTTTGTCTATGTCACATGAAGGAAATTAAAAAATTAATTACTTTTCACTCCCTAGAGACTAAAGTGGTCACTTCAGTCCCGCTTCGTAGGGCTATATTGGCGTAATTTTAGAGCATGAGAAGTGAAAAAGTGAATTTAAGTTATATTAGCGCCCGATCACCCGATCACTGATAATAACAAATGCAGGAATTTGGTTGTTTCAGATAAAATGCCTGATATGTCTAGAACAATACACGTCACCGACGGTGTCTATACAATGCTGGCACGTGTACTGTGAGGTGAGTGCTATGTTTGTATTATTGAAACGACACGTGTGACTGTGGGTTCGGTTCCTGCACGAAGTAATGCCGTGAGAGACTGAGCCGTAGACATTTTTCCACAATCAGAGGCCCTACAGGCTTAGCACGAGCACCGATTTCTCGACGGAAGAATAGACATGACTATTAACTAAACGATGTACAACAGGGTATTTTCCAATTTATTAAAAACTATTCTAATTTGAAGATTGGGACAAAATATGTAACAGAAAAATAAAAGTAAATTGATTTATATCCATTTTCGCAATTGAAAACGATTTAAATCAAATTTATTATTCGTTGTTTTGAATTTACCGCTAAAACGCTCCATATGATGACTTTTTTATCACTTGACCACACGTGACGTCAACTTTGTGTAAACTAAAGTAGTTCGTAAATAAACAAGCGAATTTCGAGTTTATTAATAACAAGATTTTTAATGGATAGAAAGTGATATTACTGGTGTGCGGTGCCTCTGTGCACAAACACTTCTAAAACTGAACCAAACTATGTATTTGTACCGGTGCCGTTTACACAAAGTTGGCGTCACGATGACACCTGATAAAAAAGTCATCGTAAGGAGCGTTTTGGCGGTAAATTCAAAACAACGAAAAATACATTTGATTTTAATCGTTTTTAATTGAGAAAATAGACATAAAAAAAATTATTTTAATTTTTCTGTTAAATACATCGTCCCAATCTTCCAAATGAAATAGTTTTGATTAAATTGGAAATTACCCTATCGGAGAAGATAGGTATGTTTTTCTATTAATTATCACAGTTATGCGTTCGAAACGAATCATGATTTTGTAGATAATCGTATTATACTTTGTGGCCGTCGAGTAGAAAGTTTGTTGTCAGTGTGATTTTGACAGTTTGGGAAGAAATATTCTTCTGAAAGAGTCTACATTTTCTCGGACCTAGACAAAGATCGTTAGAAATGAAAGACAAAATGACAGATTGTAGAAGGATATATACGGTG
This sequence comes from Antitype chi, assembly GCA_947359405.1. Classification (NCBI taxonomy): domain Eukaryota; kingdom Metazoa; phylum Arthropoda; class Insecta; order Lepidoptera; family Noctuidae; genus Antitype; species Antitype chi. The sequence goes on from OX375837.1 coordinate 2,849,105, forward strand.
CGATTTCAAAAATGGAGAAACGAAATGTCACTTTGTATTGGAAAAGCTCTGTCTATTCTTCGTAGAAATAGAAAGCGTCATGCTAAGACTGCTGGTGTACGTTTTTTTTTAACCATCTCGACCGAAGGGCCAATCGTAACGCCGAACGCGGTCGATGCGTTAAGAGCGTTCATCCCACGCGGGCTGACAACGGCGCATTCATTGTGTTTTTTCGTGATTATTTAATTAAATACAAACAAAAGTATAATTTTCTTTTCAGCCTTGCACCACTAGATTGTTAGTATTTATAATTATTTTTTACATTTACTCTTAAATAAAAACATTTAACCGTAATAAGTAATACAAAATTGCAACTTTTATAAAGTACCTCACTATAAACTAGTTTTGACATTTATGACCAGAGATCGGATATTGGGATGCATATTTACCTAAAGATAATTTTTAGCTATGACAGTATGGAAGCGGCTTTATAAATTATTTGTAATATTTATTAAAAACCCCGGGATTCTTGGATTGCATAACTATTCAGATGTGTATTAATTTAAAATTAATGTTTTACCCGATACAAATATGTGTATGTACTGGAGGAGGGGTGGTTAGTATTAGTTAAAACAAAAAATAAACAAATTACTTACCTAAATTAAGACTTTTTCGATACAAAAGCGCAAAAGTCAAAGCATTTATTTCAAATAGGCACTTAAAAGGCACTTTTGAACGTCAACGTTTACATTAAAATAGAATTGATTCTAGTCGCCCCTTCCAAAATGTAGTTTCGTATGGAGAAGAATGGGCAAGAAACTCCACCGTTACTCTTTTAAAATGTTTCAAGTACAATATTTAACATAGTACATTCAAATTATGATTATGTGTGAAAACGATGCACCCAGAATAAAATTACCATACCAAAATAGGTAAACAGAATCAAATTGAAGCAATACAGATAAATTAATTCTGTGATAGATACATGGTGTTCACACATTTACAAACATTGTAAAAGTAAGTATAGGTACGATTTTCCTACAATATTAACACGTAATGAGTCAGTGTGTGAGTTAAAGTAATTACTGAGTGTAAATCAATGCCATAAATATAATTAATTATACAATTCAATTAGCAACCAGTTTGATTTTGTCTAGACTCTAGATTGTCCTATGGAGCAGGACCAGCATGTTTCCAAGCATTCTTATCTTGGATATAATCCTCTAATTTGTAATACGCTAGTTTACAAAGTTTACTTTTAATGAGAGCTTTAAATTTCCTTTCATTTAATTGCAATATATTACAAGGTATTTTGTTGTAACATTTAACACAGTACCCCATAAAAGAAGTATGTACTTTAGCTAATCTGAAAAATGGTTGATCTATTTTGTCTTTGTTTCTAGTATTAAAATTTTGTCTATCACTTATTTTATTAAAAAGATGTAGATTTTTTCTTACATACATAATATTTTCATAAATGAATTGGCAAGGTACCGTCATAATATTAATCCTTTTAAACAGTCCGCATTCCATGTTAGCCATCATTTTAGTTGAATATGCATCCGAATATCTGATCTCTGTTTATGACTCTAAAATCACGAAATGCAAGTAGATAATGTATTTTTACTAGATTTTTCCGGCGGCTACGCCCGCGTGGATATCGGTTATCGTGTAAAGAACTAGCATAAGTCCTTCTCTATATCCCAAACTATATCTCTGCCAAATTTCATGACTTTCGGTTCAGCAGTTTAGGCGTGAAAACGAAACAGATAGACATAGGTACTTTCGCATTTATAATAATGATTATAGTAGGGATAAGTATAGGAAAAAAACGATAAAATAAATATTGGTCCGCTGGTATCGGGAGTAGCACCCTAATTGCGTAACTCACAACTAATCATAATCTGTTTCGTTTTGAAACAGATAGCTAAACCATTGCTTCATATGTTCGAAAAATGTGTCTGGTAAACAACGTATCTAAATAACGCAATGAATATTGTTGAACTGTCAAAATGAAACCGATTATGATTAATCGCGTCTTACGCAATCAGGGTGCTTTGTCCAAGCTACCGGTGGTTAGGGCTCCAGAGACAGGAACCTCCTCACGATGTGACCCGTATCGAGGAGTACTGCCATCTTGATTCAACCGCCTTATTTAATATTTTATCGTATTTTTCAGGTATGCTGGCTCCAATCACTGCGCGCTAAGAAGATCTGTCCTCAGTGCAACGCCATCACCACAGCGCAGCATCTAAGACGAATTTACATGTGAACGAATATACTATAAGGTTAGGTAGAGTTCGTACAATAAATGTATACACGTAGGATGTTACAACACCCAGCAACGAAGCCGACATCTAAGCGTCCCGGCTTTTATTTTAATCGACTTTAAAAAGGATGATTATTCCCTTTTTTTTAAATGGATTTTGTACTATTATGATTCTGCCAAAGCGGCCTTTTTAGACCCCCTTATAAAATGAAACAGTTCCACCGGCTGTCGAGGACGAGTCTCAGGTACTTCATCGCCGACTCGACGCCGATGTGAACCCCTCCTGCCGTTATCTGGGAACCCATCGGTGGCGCATTCCGAGGACCATGAAAACACATGGCCTCGGACTTGTGCAAGGCCACCTCGAGTCCCAGTTGCGGAAACATATCCACGGTTGTCAAAAACCCCGTGTGTCAGTAAGTCGGCCGCCGCCTGGTACGACCTCCCTTGCGCAAGGACTAGTGTGTTGTCAGCGTAGCCAATGTTTGCGGGCAACAATGTTGCGCTACTTTAGTGCAGACGTCATAGTCTACTCTATAGAGCAGTGTTCCGTAAAGTGTGTGCCGCAGCACACTGGTGTATCGTGGTCATCGGTTGTGGTGCCTCGGAAAAGTAAGGTTAAATACACCGTGATATTTTAGTCGTCTTACAATGGTGGTTCACTCAATGTCATCATCATCATCATCATTTCAGCCGAAAGACGTCCACTGCAGGACATAGGCCTCACCCAAAAGGGGGGTTTTGCCATAATCGCCACGCTTGGCAGGCGGGTTGGCGATCGCATTATGGTGGTAAAATGCATAGAGAACGCTGCTGCCCATTCTCTAGTAAGTCCCTTAGTCGCCTTCTACGACACCCACGGGAACAAATGGGATGGTGCTATTCTTTTACGTCCGGCACCATACGGAACGGCTTGAGAGAAGTCAGTTCTCGTCAAGCTGATCAGAGTTGACGGTCATTTAGATGTATTCAATCAGGGTAGTAAGTCACTCAGACAAAGACTAATCCCCGACAGTCTGCTGAGTCGACAGACCGATTCCCTTCAATGTATCGGTCATAAAATACCTCTAGGCGCGATTTAAACATTGTTACAATTAATTAAGATAATAGGTACAAAGTAAAATAAATAATGCTTTAGAATTATGACCAGAGATCGGATATTCGGATGCATATTCACCTAAAGTTGAGATGTTGGCTAACATGGAATGCGGTTTTGTATCGAAAAAGTCTTAATTTAGGCAAGTAATTTGTTTATTTTTTGTTTTAACTAATACAAACCACCCCTCCTCCAGTACATACACATATTTATATCGGGTTAAACATTAATTTAAAATTAATACACATCTGAATAGTTATGCAATCCAAGAATCCCGGGGTTTTTTAATAAATATTACAAATAATTTATAAAGCCGCTTCCATATTTTCATAGCTGAAAATTATCTTTAGGTAAATATGCATCCGAATATCCGATCTCTGTTTATGAAACACCCTCCCTGTTAATAATGTTTACGTATCAAACGTTAGAAGATATCTATCTACCTACCATTACATTCCATCATTAATTCCATCTCCATAACAGGGTGTTTCAAACTACGTCATGCGTCTTAGTGAAATTATGCAAATGTTCAATAATATCATTTTTTTAAATAAATCATTTGTAGTCATTGGATACATAAAGTGGGCTGCCGTTGTAAGGCGACTAATATCTAACTTATTTACAAAACGAAAAGGTATAATTTCACTACGAGCGCGAAAGCGTGTCGAAGAACGCTGATTTGCACCGTGTTGTGCAGCCCGTATACCTTATTGTGAAGTAAATAAGATCTATTTTGTATCGTGATCTTAAAAAGTGCGCGCAGCGTCGCGTCTCGGTGTGAACTGACCCTTAAATGTCTCGGTGTAGACAGACTAAGGAAAAATACCTACTTAAATTGCCGCAAAACACTAGAGCGTGCGAGCGATTATTATTAAATATTGTTTTGCTGCTGATGAATAATAATTAATAATATTATGTAAAATTTGATTATTCATGTATGGTGTAAGTACAGTCACCAAAAGAGATAGTAACTAGGGTCGTAGGATTTAGTTGAAAGTTTAGAAGAAATCGATGGAAATCAGCGAAATTGGAAAAAAAATATCGTATACGGCCTCTTTATATCTTCTCGTCCCACATACCGCAGTGTCTCAAGACGAAAATCTTTGAACAGTGTGTGTTGCCAGTGATTACATATTGAACCGAAACATGGTCGCTTATATTGGGCCTCATAAGAAGGCTTAATTAAGGTCACCCAAAGGGTAATGGAGAGCGCTATGCTTGGAGTTTCCCTGCGTGATCGATTCAGGAATGAAGAGCAGGAGAACCAAGGTAACCGACATCGCCCGAAGTATTGCCAAACTTAAGTGGCAGTGGGCAGGGCACATTGCTCGCAGAACAGATGGCCGATGGGGCCGAAAGGTTCTGGAGTGGCGACCGCGTACCGAAAGACGTAGAGTTGGAAGGCCTCCCACAAGGTGGACCGATGACCTTGTGAAGGCCGCGGGAATCCGCTGGATGCTTGAAGCACAGAACTGGTCGAAGTGGAGGAGCTTGGTGGAGGCCTATGTCCAGCAGTGGACGTCTTTCGGCTGAAAATGTCCTGTTTCGTCATTTATTAAATTATATTTCATAAGAAACTGACTTTCTTAGAAAAATTCAACTAATCCGGCGACCCTGCACCCTAATTGCGTAACTCACGACTAATCATAATTTGTTTCGTTTTGAAACAGAGTGCTAAACCATTGCTTCATATGTTCGAAAAACGTAACTCACAACTAATCCTAATTTGTTTTGTCGTTTTGAAACAGAGTGCTAAACCATTGCTTCATATGTTCGAAAAATGTGTCTGCTCAACAACGTTAATAACGCAATCAATATTGTTGAACTGACAAAATGAAACAGATTATGATTGATCGTGAGTTGCGCAACTAGGGCGCTGGTTACTTATCTTTTTTGGTGACTGTACATTACGATAAGCTCACAATGAATATCATCCCAATGCTGGGCTTCGGAAAAAGATGTTTTGCTCAAAATATTTGAGTTGAGAAAAGTAAGTCTGATTAAAATTTCGGTTTGTAATAATAATATTGTTTTGTATATTTTGTTTCGTTTGAGAAAACAAACGTATACCCAGTTGTAGAAACGAACTTTAACTTTTAAAGCCGTTATTTAAATAGTAATCTTCCATTAAATTGTTACTGAAGTGAACGTTAGACTCGATTTTAATGGTTCTTTAATTTTAAATAATTAAGTGTCAAACGTGGCAATCTGTCACAGTTTTTGTTGCTCAAAGCAAGCACCATTAACGCCTTAACTTTTGACCGCCACCGTCGGGTATAGCCAACAAGAAAACAACATTGTAGGGTTAAATTAAATAAAAGAATGATGTTACGAGCAAGGGACCATTCAAGTATTACGTAAGCAGTTTTTTTTAGCAATTATTGACCCCCCTCCCCCTCGTCAGCAAAAGTAAGCAAAGCTCTTACTCCCCCCTCCCATGCTCACTTAAACATTGGTAGCAGACACCTACCGTGTCTGCTCACTTTCTTGTGATTTTGGTATATTGTCATCGTTTTCTTCGAGCCATTTCTAGACAAGTAGGGTTGCCATATGTGTTCAAACCAAAATCGACTAAATTTTGTAGAAAATCCAAAAGTTAATAAATAAATTCTGCTGACGTAATCACCATCCAGACCCCCATACCCCATGTCATTAAAAATAAGCAAAGCAAAGACCCCCCCGCCCCCTGTAGTGCTTACGTAATACTTGAATGGCCCCTAATATTTAATTTAAAAAAATAGCGGACGAAAAGCAATGATTAATTGGTTATCGATATAATTCTGGAATACCTATTCTTTATTGTAGGTATTTGTGGCTTGGCGTGGGACGGACGCCGATGCGTTTGCGCTTTGGCGATCAAAAGGTTGAAGTTGTTTTGTGCAACTCAAACTCGAAACTCAAAGCATTTATTTCAATTAAACCATTTACAGGCACTTTTGAATTGTCAAAAAGTCAACCAGTTGGAAAGTTGAAGCTAGTTCATGTAGTAGCAACATCATTAAATTTTTTTTTTATTTTATTCTCTTCTTACATCTACCATTACAGGGTAACCCAATGCGATAAATGCGCTAAATTAATAAAATCATTAGCGTTAATGACCCATTATGTAATGTGGCATTAATGTTTGTCTTTATGCAACTGGGTGATAGGGTTATTTATTTTATTTTTGGACCCCGGTGTATCATGAGCAGAGATCGGATATTCGGATGCATATTCACCTAAACTTGAGATGTTGGCTAACATGGAATGCGCTTTTGTATCGAAAAAGTCTTAATTGAGGTAAGTAATTTGTTTATTTTTTGTTTTAACTAATACAAACCACCCCTCCTCTAGTACATACACATATTTGTATCGGGTTAAACATTAATTTAAAATTAATACACATCTGAATAGTTACCCGGGGTTTTAATAAATATTACAAATAATTTATAACGCCGCTTTCATAATTTCATAGCTAAAAATGATCTTTAGGTAAATATGCATCCGAATATCCGATCTCTGATCATGAGAAATGAAGAAACACTGTCACGTGTTCGTTGGATTTCATTCCATATTTCGTATTTCTGCACGTATTACGCACGTATTTTCTACCTGCAGTCTTAGCATGACGCTTTCTATTTCTACTCTACTGTAGAAAAGAAATCGCTTGTCTACATTTCTCCGTGAAAAACTGTCAACTGTCTATACGGAAACGTAATTTTTGTCTACTCTTCCGACGACAAAACGCTTGTCTACGATTCTTGTGCTAAGCCTGCAGAGAGGGATACTAGTCAAATATTTGTTTACCATGTATTGTATATCTGACACTGCCATGTCCCTACGATTGGTTTTATGGTGACCTTATCTGCTGACCATTTTCCCAACTATATTGGGGTCAGCTTCCAGTCTAACCAAATGCAGCTGAATACCAGTATTTTACATGGAGCGACTGGCTATCTGACCTCCACAACCCAGTTACTGGGTAACACGATACTTCTTGGTAAGATTAGTTGGCAGACTTTCTTTCGTGGTTCTGACGGCCCGTAACGACTGTCAACGATCCGAAAACGTAAGCCGGGACCAACAGACAATTCCCCATCTCTCATCCTCAAAGTCAAAGTATTTATTCCAAATAGGAACTTAAAAGGCACTTTTGAACGTCAACATTTACATTAAAATAGAATTGATTCTAGTCGCCCCTTCCAAAATGTAGTTTCGTATGGAGAAGAATGGGCAAGAAACTCCACCGTTACTCTTTTAAAATGTTTCAAGTACAATATTTAACATAGTACATTCACTATATGATTATGTGTGAAAACGATGCACCCAGAATAAAATTACCATACCAAAATGGGTAAAAAGAATCAAATTGAAGCAATACAGATAAATTAATTCTGTGATAGATACATGGTGTTCACACATTTACAAACATTGTAAAAGTAAGTATAGGTATGATTTTCCTACAATATTAACAAGTAATGAGTCAGTGTGTGAGTTAAAATAATTACTGAGTGTAAATCAATGTCATAAATATAATTAATTATATGTACAATTCAATTAGCAACCAGTTTGATTTTGTCTAGACTCTAGATTGTCCTGTGGAGCAGGACCAGCATGTTTCCAAGCATTCTTATCTTGGATATAATCCTCTAATTTGTAATACGCTAGTTTACAAAGTTCACTTTTAATGTGAGCTTTAAATTTCCTTTCATTCTGCGCCGCATGCCCTGTTACTTGTTCATTTGACGATCTTTTGACTGCGTCAGTGAGCGGAGTTCGCATAGCTGAATTTTAGGCCAAAGATGTTTGAATTTTTTGCCTGAAAGTCTGACAACCAGTCTTACCAAGGGGCATCGTGTTACCCAGTAACTGGGTTGTGGAGGTCAGATAGGCAGTCGCTCCATGTAAAATACTGGTATTCAGCTGCATCTGGTTAGACTGGAAGCCGACCACAATATAGTTGGGAAATGGGAGATGATGATGATGTTTGATTTTTTTTTGGCCATCGATACGCTAAGAAAGAATTTAGCAGTTAACGCTCGCTTGACAATTTTTCGATCATTTTCGTTCGAGCAACCGTAGCTTTAAGGATGATTTCCAGCAGAAGGCTCGGATTGGAACGGATACGGCGACAGCACATTCGCGTCCTTTAGGATGTCGACGCATAAGATCGGCTCTGTACCGTCGCTTGCGAACGTATCCGTTTCTGCGCCTAGTCAAAAAGTTTTATTCCTACCGTGTTCTAATTTTTGAAAATGGCTGACGAACGAATGATTACAGCCGAAAGGATCCGATCGGACACGACGACAGGCGCATGGAGCCGATCGCACGTCGCAGCATACTTTAGGCTAAGATCGCGTGTCGCGGAAGGCGCCCGCAGTCAAGCTGCTGTGCGCGGCTTGGTAATATAGATTTGACAAAGATTTTAAAATCCGTTCGATGCGAGCCGTTGGTGGAAATCATGCTTTAGAGGCGTCATGTATACGCACTTTTGCAGACAACCCCCGATTATTTTCACACTTCACAATAAATAATAGTAATTGATAATTGTATAATAATTATGCCTTCTATGAAGATGTACAATAATAGCGTATAATATTAGCTTTAAGAGCAATTACTATGTAAATAAAATTATCTTTTTCCATGAATTTTGTATTGTTTTATTTTCGTAGCGATTGAGATTAGAAGTGTGTATCAAGATCTACTTACATTGAACATTTCATTTCAATACTAATGCATTAATTTAGTATTTTGTAACTATCAAATAATTCCTAATATCGAAATTAATGATAAATGATTTTATTTCTGTAAGTACGTTTGTACAAACACTTACACGTCAATCATATTTTTTTAAACTAGATGAGGTCGGCGTTTCCTATCTGACTACTCTGAGAAGAAAGGCAGATCATGTGAAGACCATGTGGATTGGTGTCTGAGATGGTCTTTTGAGGAAAGAACCACACAGATTGAGTGGACCTGTCCAATCAGTGCACGCATTCATCAGTAATCATGCACTTCAACTCAGAACTTGAGGAGCTCAAAGATGAGACGTACAATACCAAAGAAAGGACATTTGGGTAGGTCGCATAAATTAATCAAACTGCCAGATTAACATAAAATCACCGTGTGCGTAGTCCCAGCGGAAAAGTGTCGAATTTCATCATTTCAGTTTAGCAGATATTTAGTGTATGAGATCGTGTAATTGTGTATGGTAAATACAAATTTGTGCATCCAACCATTGAGGAGCTATTCAACAAAAACTGTTTCCGCTGGGACTACGTCATCCCAGCGGCACTTTTAAAAAAAAATGGACGTACAAGAAAAAAAAATCATTCAATAATTAGTGTGTAACGAGAGGTAAATCTGTATGTTTAAATGACATTTGTGTGTCAATAGACTGCGGAGATAATCAAGTTGCCGCTGCGCTGACGTTTGGCTATTTGATGAAAACCATATAAAACAGTTTAGTGCACAGTTGTAATTTTTTACACACGTTGCTTTGAATTTGTGTATTAAGTGTGTGAAAACAGAATTTGGAAAAAATATACCGTTCAGAAGATATACACGTAAAAGTAAAATAAGGTTATTAGGTCCAAGTACTTAAAATAGGAAGTCTAGAGCCTAACTTAGTTATTGTATCTTGTAAGGGTCTACAATGCCTTGCCAAGTTTCATTTATGTGCCTTTGTAATTAATGAGCAATGGCATAATTTACTACGGCTGGACCACTATATTGTATGACATCCGATTGTAGGAATTTTTAATGGAAAAGAAGAAAAAAAAGTATGCAGATATTTAGTGTATTAATGCAACTATTCACGCGTAAGATTTCAGCTCATTACACTAAATAATTAAAGAGATATAATCAAAATACCAGAACAACCGCAATACGTGGATAAACCGACCAAGTTTGAGAGGCTACAAAAAAGCGGGCGTGCAGTATATAGAGGTAACGTTCTAAAATTTCCAGTATAGTATCGTTATTATATTTAATAGTTTCGTACAGGTGCGTACACAATAGTTTAGCAGAAAATAAAACAGTGTATTAACTTTGTACTATTAAACATATTTATTAGTTAGTTATTGACTAATTAAAATAAAACAACATTAGAGAAAGTAATAATAACATTGATACAAAGAATCAGTTCTTTTATGAAATATAAATAACAAATATATGCCTGCTGTAAAAGCCATAGGTACCTTTGTAGGTAAGTAAATCTTAGGTTTTACTAGTAAATTTTCGGGAGTTGAACTCAAACTCAAACTAAAAGCATTTATTTCAAATAAACCATTTACAGGCACTTTAGAATTGTCAAAAAGTCGACCAGTTGGAAAGTTGAAGCTAGTTGGTCGTGTCGTTCGAGCTTTTATAGCAACAAATATATCATACAATTGCAGATCATTAATAATTGACTCAATTTTGAAGGTAGATTTATACCATTTGACGTTTAAAAAGACTACTGGTGTTAATGTTTTTTTTGATCCGTCATAGACCTCGTCAATCGCTTTCCAACAGGTGTGATCGAGGTCAAGAGCAGGCCCATTTAGTAATAAAAAATAATGTTTTTTTACTAATTATTATTAGTATTTCTATTTAACAAAATTTTATTTAATCAAATTAAGGACATAATGATTACCTACTGTTACAATTTTTTGCAATATTCTGACAAATAAATGCATTTGTTAATACAGATGTAATTATTATTGTAACCATTTCGTAAGTTTAGGAAAAAAACAAGTGACTTACTAGTTTAAGGTGAATGCGCAGTTGTAGAGCGCGAAATTCAAATTTTGTTAAGTTTTTTGCAATTTTCAGGTGAGTGTCAGCTTGTTACTTGATCAAAATATGATTTGCGACTATAACATGTACGTATTTACAGATTTATAAACATTAGAATCAATAATACATCTTTCTAAGTTAGATTTGTTCCATAAGAACTTTCTTATGGAAAAGTACTTGTGGAAGAAATCTAACTTATAAGAGATATATTAGACATTCTAAAGACTAAATTCTGTAAACACGTACCTGTTATATTCGCAAATCACATTTTGATCAGGATACAACCTGATACTGACCTGAAAATTGCAAAAACGTAAGAAAATTTGAATTTCGCGGTCTACCACTGCGCATTCACCTTAATCACGAAAGTTATTAGTTACTTGTTCAAGAATTGTGTGCCCACCTGTACCGATTCAATAATGGTCACATGGTCACATAACACTGGAAAATGTAGAACGTTAGCTCTATATACTGCACGCCCGCTTTTTCGTAGCCTCTCAAACTTGGTCGGTTTATCCACTTATTGCGGTTGTTCTAGCATTTTGATTATATCTATTTAATTATTTAGTGTAATGAGCTGAAATTTTACGCGTGAATAGTTGCATTAATACACTAAATATCTGCATACTTTTTATTCTTCTTTTCCATGAAAAAATCCTACAATCGGATGTCATACAATATAGTGGTCCAGTCGTAGTAAATTATGCCATTGCTCATTAATTACAAAGAGCACATAAATGAAACTTGGCAAGACATTGTAGGCCCCTACAAGATACAAATAAACGTTATAAGTTAGGCTCTAGACTTCCTATTTTAAGAACTTGGACCTAATAACCTCATTTTACTTTTACGTAAATATCTTAAGAACGTGTGCGTAGTACCAGCGGAAAAGTGTCGAATTTCGTAATTTCAGTTTAGCAGATATTTAATGTATTACGTCGCACTGGTTAAAAATGTACCCTGTACCAAAATATCCGTTGCTGAAATCAAATTAGGACAAAAGAAAGAAAAATGTTTTATTTTATACACGCACAGGAAATACAAACTAATAGGAAGAACATAATGGAAACATACAAACAATAATTTAACAAAATAAAGAAAACGATAACTATAAATAAAATAAATGAATAAAATTTTGATTCGACGACCAGGATGCTCTTTTTAATATTTTATTTTGCTAAAAGTAGGGTTTACAATTGCCTGTTCTTCTCGCTCTTGATGGAGCGACCTGAAGGTGTAGTTCGGTGACTGCTACTGGGTCTCCTCGACGAGTAGAACCAGGTGAGACAAGTTTGGGCTTGTTCTGTTAGTTATGATGAGACCTCAAAAATGAGCTGGCTGAGCTACACATACTACATATGGACTTAGCCAAGCAGCACAGTCAACTACAACATCAAGTGTCACCATTTCAAGAGTGTAGTGACACCCAAGAACTGGCTTTGAACCAAATTTCAAACATATCATTGACACCAGCGATCACGCACCTATCGCGATTCTTCCGTATAGGCTCACTCCGGCAAAAAAAGAGATTATGCAAGTGGTAATAGACAATATGTTGCCTGACGACATCATAGAAGAGTGCTAATCGGCATGGGGCTCTCCAGCCTTGTTAGTGCCTAAAAAGAACGGTCAAATTCGTTTCTGTGTAGATTATCGAAAACTTAACGCGGTAAAAAAAACCGATGTATACCCGATGCCGCTAATAGACGAGTTAGTGCAGTCTACCAAACGCAATTGCATCATGAGTACCTTAGATATTAGAAGTGGATTTTGGAATATGTCAGTCAGGGAGTGCGACAGAGATAAAACGGTCTTTTTGACTTCTTGTGGTACACACCGATTTAAAAGGTTGCCGTTTGGATTGAAAAACGCTCCGTCTACCTTCCAACGGCTTCGGCAATCTTAATATTCAGTTCACTTAAAAGGTTTTTCAGCAGTGTGCATTCGAATATGCCTTAATAAGCTACTCCTTACTCTAAAACTATGCTGACAATAATCACACTTATAAGGTTTTTCACCAGTGTGTATTCGAATATGATTTGTTAAAGAACACTTTTCAGTAAAACTACGTTGACATACATCGCATTTGTAACATATTTTTTCACCTGTGTGTTTACGAATATGTTTGGTTAATTTACGCTTTTGTCGAAAACCACGTTGAAATACATTACACTTATAAGGTTTTTCACCAGTGTGTATTCGAATATGTTTTGTTAAAGAACACTTTTCAGTAAAACTACGTTGACATACATCACACTTGTAAGATCTTTTTCCACCAGTGTGTATACGAGTATGTTGGGTTAAAGAACCCTTTTCACGAAAACTACGTTGACATACATCGCACTTATAAGGTTTTTCACCAGTATGAGTACGAATATGCATAGTTAAATTACCTTTAACAAGAAAACTACGCTGACATACATCGCACTTATATGGTTTTTCACCAGTGTGTGTACGAATATGTTGTCTTAAATTACACTTTACCGTAAAACAAAGCTGACATAAATCACACTTAAAAGGTTTTTCACCAGTGTGACTTCGAATATGTTGTGATAATGTACTCTTATCTCTAAAACTACGCTGACATACATCACACTTAAAAGGTGTTATTCCACTGTGCATACGGAGATGCATTACTAAACTACTCTTCGCGCCAAAACTACGCTGACATACATCGCACTTATAAGGTTTTTCATCAGTGTGTGTATGAATATGTCTAATTAAATTACCCTTTTGTCGAAAACTATTTTGACATACATTACACTTATAAGGTTTTTCTCCACTGTGTATTAGAATATGTCTAGTTAAATTACCCTTTTGTCGAAAACCTTTTTGACATACATTACACTTATAAGGTTTTTCTTCAGTGTGTGTACAAATATGTTTAATTAAAGTACCCTTTTGTCGAAAACCATTTTGACACACATTACACTTATAAGGTTTTTTACCATTGTGTATTCGAATATGTCTTGTTAAAGAACGCTTTTCAGTAAAACTACGGTGACATATATCACACTTGTAAGATCTTTTTCCAGCAGTGTGTATACGAGTATGTTGGGTTAAATTACCCTTTAAACTAAAACTACGCTGAAATACATCACACTTATAAGGTTTTTCACCATCAAGTGCAGGAGTAGGACGTAAGGTTTCTTTTACTGGATCAAAACTACGCTGATCATATTTGTAAGGCTCTTTGAAATAAGTGACAGGTTTATATGTACGTTTTCGAGTTGTCCGGATAATTTTAGAGTCTGAGAGGTCGTTTTTCGTTTGCTCGGCTATTATTGCATCTTTTTGTAGTTGTCTTTGTGCGTCTAGTTTCGGTTTCTTCGCAACGGTCACCCCTGTGAATAAAAATGTGGTAAGTGTAATGTTGGAAGAAGATTGACATGCTCACGAATCATAATGAATAATTAACTCTAGGACCGAAAAGGAGGAAATTCTGGTGACACTTTATCACCGTGAAGCAGAAAATTGTACTAACGTCGAAATATCGTCTGTTCCAAAACTATGTAACCAAAGTTTGAACAAACCTCGTTTAGAGGATTTATTTAAAACAGAAAAATGCTTTTAACTTTTTTATTGAGAAGACTTTGACTTATTTCTCACCAGCGTTCATTATTATTGCGTAAATTTATATAAACATACATAATAGAAAATAATATATCAGCGACGAAAACGTATGATATAAAATAACACTATGCTATTCTATAATAACCACAAGTATCTATTTAAAAACATGTTTTAAGTGTATTTGTATTCAAATAATAAAATCAAAGCAGTCACGAACTCTTAAGTTGCACCGCAAATTAGCATCCACAGGTACGTCTTCTAATCCATTTATTTATAACTTAGGGAATTTGTCAACTGAGATGGCAGGGATATTGCGTTGGGTAGAGGTTATCGTCGCAAGTAATCAATTATTGTACGTGGTGTGGTGTTTTCTGTTGTTATGTCGGGTCACGAGTGCCCACCGGGTGAGAATTCATCTAAGCGTAACTCGCGTCACCACCAATTATGAGTCGCATAATCGTCGTGATGTTCGTAAGAGGCGTCGAGACCGGTAAAATCGATCCGTGTTTTTATATCCAGCTTTGATCCGTCCTTGCATAGTTTCAATGTGTGGTGTAATGTGAGGTAGAATAAGAATAAAAAGAAAAGGAAAGGAAAAGAAAAGAATAAGAAATAAAAAATAAGAATACGAAAATTTTATACAGTGTCCCAAAAAATAGTGTCAAGTGGAAGTCCAGAGATAGAGCACCCCTTGGGATACTTGCATCACCCCCATGTATGTTCCGCGATTTTTCATAATTTTCGTGTAATGATTGTTTTTCTGAATTTTTGAGAATTTTCGACCTAAAAATCTTTTTTTTATGTAGAAGACAATTTTTTTCTGTCTCCAACTGAATCATCTGAAATTGTACTTTTATGCATAAAATAAGCAGCTTCAGAACTTCGACCAACATTATCAAAATATTGGTGTAAAACAAAATATTAATGGTTGATGAATAATCAATGACTTAAATTTTCAACTTTAAATTAAAAATCTAAACAGGTGACTTAATGGTTTCTAAGTAGATCTCAATAATTCTCTAGACTCTCAGCTTTCATAATCATTAAAAAAAGAAATAATTAATGGGCTACTTTGGCTAAAATCAGCCTTCATAGACAGCGTGGTGGAAAATTCTTAAAATTAGCCAAATTGTAATCAGATGATTACAATTTTTTTCTGGCCATTTTATAATTTCTAAGGTTCATTAGTTTGTTAACTAACCAAAAATAACTTCAGGAAAGTTGATTAAACTTTTTCTCGCGGATCATCGGTTATAGAGTTGGGCGCAACGCAATACTTTTACCTGCAAAACAATGGGCCGAGAGGATAAGAGACCGAATTATTGTTATCTCTCTCACTCTCATTAGCAAGAAGGGCAACCGAAAATACATTTCTAAGATACATTTTTATGCATTGGCTTTTTCATAAAACCCGATCTTCCAAAGGACTTTTCTTAATTTTTTCGCGATTTTTTTACTATATACGATCCTGCATCTCACTCAATAACGTTGTGCGTGTAGACTAGCGTCTAACTGCTCATCACTGATACTATCTCTGTCGGACACGAAGCCTGGTGAGACAGCGTGATTTTTAGCCAGCCCACCAGTGAGTTCGAGCCTGCGACTAGGTTCCCCTTAAAGCCAAATAATAGTAGCGAAGAGATGAAGAGTATGCAAAAAAAAAATATAACATCCAATTGCATATCACCAACGAGGCAATTGTCATGTCTTGATCAGTTTGCAAGCAACATCGAGCAAGAGATGCTTCCTATCAGGTGACCCATTGGCATGTTTGCTAACCTATAGATTAACTTATACTTACTTTTCGTCTCCCTGGATCTTCGTCTCTTCTTAGGTACTTCTTGTTCTTCTTCAGTTTTAAACTCCATTAAAGGTATTTCGACAAAATCTGATTCTATGAGAGTATGGTGTGGTTGTGTATCTGATTCATCTAAACAACTATTGTCTAAATTTTTCAGTTCTAGCTCTGTAAGTAAACATACACATCTTTTATTATTTTTTCATAATTATGTTTTCGCAATTTCACAACTTTGGGGTATATTAATAAACGTTGATTAAAGTTAACAGATGTTTAAACTTCAAAAATGTATGAGTAAAAAGTCGCTATTCATTACTTAACTTTAAGCAACGTTTATGAATAAAGGGGTTAATGTGGTTACCGTTAAATTGAATTAAAGTCAAAACAGAAAAAATCTTTGTAGGTAGTAGGTACTAACTTCAAAAAAAATATTATCTTTTTTCGTCCATTTAAATAAAATAAAAAATTACAAAAAAGAAACACTCAAATGAATTAAAACTTTAATTTCAGAAGTCGTTTTCTGTCGGTATTTTTTTTGCCAGTAAATTCCGAAATTAAACTTATTTTTCGTATAATAGTGTTTATTGTTTTGGAAGTTATTTTTTTAGTGTACTTAATATTGTTTTTTTTTTTCGCTTTTTAGCTGTGTCACCTATCTCACCCAAATTCGTATAAGTACCACTACTTACTTACTATGTAAAAAACAGTGACATCTTTTATGACAATTATCACCATAAATGAAGTCAATAAATATAGTAGTAGTAATAGTCAAGACATTACCTACGTATCATTGAAGCTTACTCAAAAACAACCAAGCAAAGTTAACTAAAGTTATAAGGGAACACGGCGCAAGCTTCCTTTACCAAATAAGAAAAGAATGTCAAAATCGGTCCACAATTTATGAAAATATTGATAAACATGTTTTAAAAAAATACATAATTATTATTTGTATTATTTTATGTACAGTCCCGGACTTTAATTGATGAGCCACTTTTAAACTTTCCAATTTTGCAGTTTTATACATTCACGAGATTACACGATTAAACACGAACTTAAATCGCATGCTCATTGTCAATGATAAATCAATACACTGTTGCATAAGTTTATCCAATCTATTTGATACTGACCTCCTTTGAATTAGATCTCATTAAATACTCTTTATTTCTGAAAACCTATCCGAAGACAGTGACAGTTGAAATGTCAGAGACGATAATTTCGAATTTTGGTGAATCGTAGCCGTAGCCGCCTATTTATGTTTATGTTATTATAATAGTCATGAACGGTATCTTGGACGCTACGCGTTCGGATAAAATCGTGGGTGGGAGTTTTTCCGATGTCGAAATGACTAATCATAACGTTACTATCGCTACGCTAAAACAATTGTCGCTAGGTTACGGTTGCTAGCCCTGCAATTGGTTGACTTTGGGTTGTCACTCTGGACTATGTACGAGTATAACCAACTAAACCCGATTTGCATTACACGGCTAAAATAGGAACTGTACTTGTCTAGCAAGTGGCTATCAATTAATGTCCGTGACTGTAACTATTCATCAACATGTTTCTATTCTCAGAACCAACCCATTTTTTTTTTTACTAAAAATATTGTTATTATTTTGATTTCTATAAACATATTTAATTTCTTATCTATCTACTTTTTTTGGAGGCAGTTCAATAGCTTGTATCTTGGTTTTATTATAAAGTATTAAAAATCATATTTCTGTTCTTATAAACATACCTTCACTTTGATGTTCCTCCATTGTCTCAATAATTGCATCCACTCTCTCACAATTAGCTGGTGACTCTTTTTTCATAGGAATGCTTTCTGTATGAGTATCACAATCTATGCTTACAAGCACTATTGGACATTTAATAAGCCCATTGTAAAAGTCTTGGCTTATTAAAGGACTAGGCTGTAAAAAGATAATTATAGTATTAGGAAAATATGAACAGTCCGACAAACACAAACTTTTCATAATAAGTAAATAGGTTCAGTGGTTTTCTTAGGGGTCACTCCAAAGTCTACAACTGAGGATACTTAAGTACGTCCAATGTACCCTGGAGAGTCAGCCGTGCTACCAACCTCACTGACCATTGCTCAAGCTATTGTCGCATAGCTCGTGCTGACATGACAAAGGACCATTATCAAACTGCCACACGAACGTTTCATACAGACGTTGTAACAGTATTATGTGGAGTATTTACATGTAATAATTATATTATGTTTATAAATATCAACATTAAACATTTCATGGTATGGTTGGTGTGAGATCCAAACACAATAGGTATGAGCTTGCGAGGAATAACTTTTACATTGTACTGAAATTAGAAAACAATGAATCTGCATAGCATTTACCCAACTATGTTGGGGTCGGCTTCCAGTCTAACCAGACGCAGCTCAATACCAGTATTTTACATGGAGCGACTGCCATCTGACCTACACAACCCAGTTACTGGGTAACAAAGTAATCCTTTGGTAAGACTCAATGTCAGACTTTCGGGCTTCTGACAACCCGTAACGACTGTCTAAGGTGCACAAATGGCAGACGTCTCGGCTAAAGCAGTCTCGGTATGTAAAGATCCATCCACAGACCAACCTCGGCAACTGTAGCTTAACCTGATGGATGAACCCGTATAGCTGTTGTTACTTAGCCACATAGAAATTAGAAATCATGAGAACAAATGGCTGTTGAACAATACCTCACCTCATAATTCGCAGTCATCATCTGAGTGAGCAGCTCTTCGGCTTCCACACATTTTCTCAGCAACTGGTAGCATTGCTTTAGTTTAGTGCAGCAGATGAAACATGCAAGCATCGGTCTTCTGTCTTCAGTTACAAACTGCAACAAAACTTGTCTTACACTATTTTCAAACCCCGATGCAAAAAGAGGGGTGTTATGTAAGTTTGGTTGTTAAGTTTAAATTTTTTGTGTCTGTCTAACAGTGGCACAGTAGCTCTAAAACGTGTGAACCGATTTGGGTGCTGTTTTTTAATTCAAAACTAGGTTTCCTAGTGGTGGTTCATACACAAGTTTCATCAATCGGATCCCAGCACCGTCACATCAGGGGATGGTCAAACAGATGAGGCTCAGCAATAATGAATTAATTAATGTAACATTGCTATTGTAGAAAGGATAATATTTTCACTAGCCGTCCCTTGACGTGTCAATGCTTTGATCCAATTGATAAAACATTTTTAAGAGCCACCCCTAGAAAACATACTTTTAAATAAAAAAAACCTAATAGAATAAACAAACTGCAACAAACCTTGTTTTAAACTATTTTGTATTGGCATGTGCCAGCTGACATAATAATAAGTATGGCAAATTTAATGTTTTTTTTTTTGTGTTTCGTAATTTTCATTACCTATTATTGTATTGAATCAAGTTCTTCTAACTTAACAGACAGCTGTGCTGCTGGGGAGTTTGTTCCGCTACTTCTTCTTCCCAGCTAAAGCACTAGGAAGTGGTGAAGGGCGGGCGTTTCGGGGGGACTGTCTTATGTAATTTTATTTTGACGTTCAAAAAGAGCTGACTCTCAGCCTAGTTTGAATAAATGACTTTTGATTTTGTTTATTCAAAAATCTTACAATAATTTGTAATATTTGAGTTAGTAATCAGTAAAGCCCCTATGACGACCCACTGACCAAGATGTCAATACGCCACATGCAGAGAAGGCGTTAATTACCATGCTTTTAAATAGATAATCACTAAATTAAAAATATTACCACTCCCAGTACCTAATTTAATCTTTTTGATATTTCTATAAATTCGGTCAGACTTCTATAATTGAATAAATAACAATTTGAATGTAATCTTAATTCATTTAATTCAATGTTTTATCTAAGAAACTAATGCTTGCTCAGTGACATAGATAGATATAACTATTATAGTTTCCTCACAATGGTGTTCTTTCACTGATGTTAGGGAATTTCATTTTCGAATACATATGAATTTATAGTCTCATTTTGTGATTCGCATTTAAAACCTATGTTAATATTATTTATCAACTTACTGGTTTATCAGTCAGCTTCTCGTAGAGTTTATGCAAGTTCCTATTCACCACTGCATACATTCGAACATTCTGCGCTAAACATATCCGACACAAATGTAGTTTTTCCATCTTAGAACACGAAACTTATCGCTTTAAAGAAAAGCTGTTTTTATAACGTACTCAGTGTGTTTACAAAATAATACAAACGTCAAAGACTACAATATAGTTTATGGTAACTAACGTCTGACTTGATACCACAGTACCACTTCTACTTCAAGTAACCATAGAGCATTTTTTTTTTTTTTTTTCCTTTCTTTGACAACTGAGCCGATGCCGACTATATTCTGATAAAAAGTAGTCTATGATTCTGTTCTGCCATTGGCTTTAACGTCAAGTGGTGACGGCACCACAGTTATGTCGAAAACAAAATATACTTAGGCTACGTTCCGAGTTATAACAATATCGATTTGAGCGTGCTCATTCACACGCGTTCCGACTTGGCGTGAGCGCGATGTCCTTTGAATCGTTATAGATGACGTCATAACAGTCAAGCGCCATCTTGCGATAAGGCCGACCATCTTGTCTACTCTGTACAAATATCACCGTGGGCGTACCTGGACTACAAATACGTAGTATCTCTATGTAGTCTGTGGCGTACATACAATCTGGCTAGGCATAGCGATACGAGATCCATGTAGCGAGAATCATTTATTGAACAAAAGAAAACATTTTTTTAAATTGATTTAACAATCAATTTTAAAAAATGTTTTCTTTTGTTCAATAAATGACTAACTACCTACCTACCTATGAACTAACGTTCTGAATGAATTAACCCGTTCTGAATGAATTAACCGGTCAACTACGGCCTTTTGATTCTAGATAGGTGGAAAAATACTCTAAATTACTTTCTGGTTTTTGTGGGGTAGTATAAGGCCACTTTCCGAATTAGAAAAATAGCGCGATGCGGTGAGGGCTCACATTATGTCGGCCGGTGGCGCTCACAATGATAATGTCCTAACTCCTGTCGATCTATTCTGTACACAATGTCACCTTGAAAACTTAGGTGAAGTGAGCTATCAATAGTGTCAATCCCCGGAATCAAGTAGAATGAAAAGTCACGTCACAATCAAAATCAAAAGTCATTTATTCAAACTAGGCTGAGAGTCAGCTCTTTTTGAACGTCAAAATAAAATTACATAAGACAGTCCCCCCAAAAACGCCCGCCCTTCACCACTTCCTAGTGCTTTAGCTGGGAAGAAGAAGTAGCGGAACAAACTCCCCAGCAGCACAGCTGTCTGTTAAGTTAGAAGAACTTGATTCTATACAATAATAGGTAATAAAAATTACGAAACACAAAAAAAAAAACATAAAATTTGCCATATGTCAGCTAGCACACGCCAATATACCATCAAAAATTGAAAACTAAAAATAATAGAAAATTAAAATAAAACGTAAACAGAACTTCCAATCTAAATAAAAGCCTCTAGGAATAAAGGGCATGCCCGCTTACATATGCAATTCTGCATTATGCAAATATAGCATATATATCTATATATCTATTCTATTCTTTAACGTTTAAAAAAAAAAAAAAACTATTCAAAAGTTAAACTAGGACCTCTGGACTAAAATTAATAAAAACTTAATACATTTAATACAATTAACAATAACAAAACCATGGTCAGCAAGACGACCAGTCACCACGAGCAGCACCCGTTCACGAGCTTAACGCAAAGATCAGCCATTACCCCCCTCCCCATATTTGAGGGAAGGAGGCAACCCGACCCCCGACGCTACCGCAAGCAGTGACATCTAAGGGAGCATGACGAACTTGCTGCCGGTTGCACTGGCAAGAATAATCATGAATTGTCGAGGTCGCTAGCTAACTACATATTGCAATACTACTCATTAAAAAAAAAAAAAAAAAAACATTGTAATGAGTAGAATAAGTCAACAAATAAATGAAAAAAAAGGAAAGCTGAATTATACAGTCAGATAAAATAAGCAATTATATGAAATAACATAATGATGTAACCTGTCAGTGGGTAAGCTAATTCTGGTGAAACACAGCGACCAACAATTCTTATCATTTAAGTAGTCGTTGATAGAATAGTATGCCTTTGAACAAAGGGTGGACTTTACTTTAGCTTTGAACGCACTAAAATGCAAATCTAGCAAGGAAGAGGGTAACTTGATATAGAAGGTTATACCCAGACCTACAAATGAGTTATGAACCTTATGTAGCCGGTGAAAGGGAACACGTAGTTTGTCCTTATTTCTAGTATTTATATTATGAATATCACTGTTTTTAGTGTACAAGTGTATATTTTGCCTAATATATAAGATAAGATATATATATATAAGATGTTGGCGAAGATGAATTGCGATGCCACCGTGAGAATCCCAACATATTTTAAAAAATCTCGCAGAGAAACTCTAGAACCTAGTTGGTAAATTGCTCGAACAGCTCGTTTTTGAAGAACAAAAATATTTTGAATGTCAGCGGCTTTGCCCCACAGCAGAATGCCGTAGGACATAACGCTATGAAAATAACTAAAATAAACTAACCGAGCTGTATCAACGTCAGTGTATTGTCTTACTTTCCTGACGGCGTAGGCGGCCGAACTGAGCCTTCCCGCTAGGCTTGATATATGTAATCCCCACTGAAGTTTGGCATCTAAGGTTAAGCCTAGAAAAACTGCCGAGTCTACAGTTTCAAGCACCTCATTATCTAAGACGATGTTGGGTCCTAAATTCCTAACATTCGGTAAGGCGAACTTGATACATTTCGTTTTCTTGGCATTGAGAACTAGGTTATTTACGGTAAACCAATCCGTAACCATTGCGAGTGCACTGTTTACGTCGTCAAAATCTTGTCTGTTCCTGTCTACTTTAAAGATAAGAGAGGTATCATCAGCAAACAGTACAACGTTACAGATATCCTTTAAATAAAATGGTAAGTCATTAATATACACTAAGAATAAGAATGGACCTAGTATTGAGCCTTGAGGTACACCTAACTGAACTGGTCGCCCGGATGATTTCACACCATTAAAATCTACACATTGGTGCCTATTTTGCAAATAAGAGCTTATTACGTTAAGAGCTTCGTTTTGAACACCGTAATGACGTAGTACGACGTCAACTTTCATAATTCTAAATAACTACCACTAAGAAAAAGTTTTAAGTAACTGTGTTTCCGTCACCACTTGACGTCACAAATTACATACTACGTACTTGACGTTGACAAGACAATGGCAGAATCATAGACATGGATATTAGAATTTGGCCACATTCCGAATTAGAAAAATAGGGCTGTGAGCGGTCACATCAATAAGTTGCGTTCCGAGTTAAATACCACGATTATGATAGCTAAGAACTGTCATTTATGGCCACATTCCGAATAAGAAAAATATCGCTGTGAGCGCTCACATCAATAATTTGCGTTCCGAGATAGATATCACGATTATGGCAGCTAAGAACTGTCATTTTTGTTAACAATACGGAACGCTCGTGAACGCGCTAACAGTGCTCTCTCTCTCTCTCTTCTTCAACCTTTGGCCACCCAATGCTGAGTGTAGGTCTCTTCCAAATCCCTCCACTTTTGGCGGTTTTGTGTCGTGGCTATCCAGTTTCTTCTAACAGTGCTCACTCAATGTTAAAACCAATTTACACCATATAAAACTTGTGTACACCAGAAATTTCGTCTTCTTATTTGATTAGGTGGCGACTCTAGCCAGAAGCACTATATCTAAGTTAGTTATAGATATGATATGATTCAAATAAAAACAGCACAACTGTCATTTTTGACAGCGCTCACGGTGATATTAGTAATAAGCATGGCCGGCGTTATCGCAAGATGGCGCATGTCATGACGTCATCTATGACGATTCACGCGATTCACGGGACATCGTTGTCGCGCTCACGCCAATTCAGAACGGGTGTGAGCACGCTCAAATCGATATTATCGTATCTCGGAACGTAGACTATGTAAACAATACGGAACGATCGTGAACGCGCTAACAGTGCTCACTCAATATTAAAACATATTTAAACCATATGAAACTTGTATACAACACAAATTTCGTCTTCTTATTTGGTTAGGTGGCGACTCTAGCTATGGTCGGCGTTATCGCAAGATGGCGCATGTCATGACGTCATCCATGACCATTGACTACATCGTTATCGCGCTCACGCCAATTCGGAACGAGTGTGAGCACGCTCAATTCGACATTATCATAACTCGGAACGTAGCCTTAGTAATCTCTGAGTGCCTGAGTGGTCAACATCAGTGATGCCAATTTAGTCCCTTCGGGGCTAGATCTAGCCCTTTTTCTTCTTGTTCATCCCCGAATATAATGATTTAGCCCCTAGCCCGTAATCTAGCCCCAAATATTATCGCCTGTCAAAAGCATATAAACATAAATTACGACGAAACAGGATGAACTTTGAGTCCCTGAATTCCACAAAATCCATACCATAAATACGAACTGGCCTTAGCAAGCTAAACCAGACTTACAGCACATAGGTAATCCTATTGGATCTAATTATGAAAATTGTATCCAATTTAAATTTATACTGAACAAGGCTTCGCGCAATGAGGCCCAAGCCCAACCAAAAATTCGAGATAAATTAGATGAAGACTGCTAAGCAGATCGTAATTTTATGATTAAAAAAATGCTAATCTAGCCCTTTTTTAAACTCGATTTAGCCCCAAAACCTGACACGCAGTTGGCAACACTGGTCAATATTAATCACAAACATTTCACAATTTTCACATTTAATAATATTATTTTGTAAACAAACGACTAACTATAACTAATATTACTTTACTCTTTGCAAACGACTGCTGAGCATCTTTTCAAAAAAGCTTTACTATTATAGCGACAAGTTTCGTGTTCTAAGATGGAAAAACTACAATTGTGTCGGATATGTTTAGCGCAGAATGTTCGAATGTATGCAGTGGTGAATAGGAACTTGCATAAACTCTACGAGAAGCTGACTGATGAACCAGTAAGTTAATACATAATATTAACATAGGTTTTAAATGCGAATCATAAATGAGACAATAAATTCATAAGTATTCGAAAATGAAATTCCCTAACATCAGTGAAAGAACACCATTGTGAGGAAACTACAATAGTTATATCTATCTATGTCACTGAGCAAGCATTCGTTTCTTAGATAAAACATTGAATTAAATGAATTAAGATTACATTCAAATTGTTATTTAGTCAATTATAGAAGTCTGACCGAATTTATAGAAATATCAAAAAGATTAAATTAGGTACTGGGAGTGGTAATATTTTTAATTTAGTGATTATCTATTTAAAGGCATGGTAATTAACGCCTTCTGTGCATGTGGCGTATTGACATCTTGGTCAGTGGGTCGTCATAGGGGCTTTACTGATTACTAACTCAAATATTACAAATTATTGTAACATTTTTGAATAAACAAAATAGTGTAAAACAAGGTTTGTTGCAGTTTGTTCAAGTTGATTTTTTAAATTTAAAAGTTGGTTTTCTAGGGGTGGCTCTTAAAATGTTTCATCAATTGTATCAAAGCACTGACACGTCAAGGGAGGGCTAGTGAAAATATGATCTTTTCTACAATAGCAATGTTACATTAATTAATTCATTATTGCTGAGCCTCGTCAGTTTGACCGCCCCCTGATGTGAGAATGCTGGAATCCGATTGATGAAACTTGTGTAAGAACCACCGCTAGGAAACCTAGTTTTGAATTAAAAAACAGCACCCAAATCGGTTCACACGTTTTAGAGCTACTGTGCCACTGTTAGACAGACACAAGAAACTTAAACTCAACCACCAAACTTATATAACACCCCTCTTTTTGCATCGGGGTTAAAAATAGGGTTGGAGTGTAGCCTAGGGGCACTATGGAGCGAGGACTTAGAAAAATTTGGTTTTTTGGTCAGATCGTTGTACCTTACTCAGGGAGTGCTTGCTCTGCAGTCACTAATTATATCACTTGGTTTTTTGTTTTTATTAAATAAAGCGTCTTCTTAAATTTTATTTATAGCGGTGTGTACCTGCAAAGATATCCATAGGTTAGGTTAAAACTGTGACCAACTACGCGCGAGCCGAGCGGGCGAAGCGAGCGGTGCCGCGGAAGCGGCCGGCGAGCGCTACCTCGAAAATGGTCGCGAAATTTTTCAAAGTATTTTTTTCATAGTGCCCCCAGGACACTCTGACCAAAAATAGTGTAAGACAAGTTTTGTTGCAGTTTGTAACTGAAGACAGAAGACCGATGCTTGCATGTTTCATCTGCTGCACTAAACTAAAGCAATGCTACCAGTTGCTGAGAAAATGTGTGGAAGCCGAAGAGCTGCTCACTCAGATGATGACTGAGGATTATGAGGTGAGGTATTGTTCAACAGCCATTTGTTCTCATGATTTCTAATTTCTATGTGGCTAAGTAACAACAGCTACACGGGTTCATCCATCAGGTTAAGCTACAGTTGCCGAGGTTGGTCTGTGGATGGATCTTTACATACCGAGACTGCTTCATGCCTTGGAAAGCACGTTAAGCCAATGGGTCCGGCTGCCATTTGTGCACCTTAGACAGTCGTTACGGGTTGTCAGAAGCCCGAAAGTCTGACAATGAGTCTTACCAAGGGATTATTTTGTTACCCAGTAACTGGGTTGTGGAGGTCAGATGGCAGTCGCTTCATGTAAAATACTGGTATTGAGCTGCATCTGGTTAGACTGGATGCCGACCCCAACATAGTTGGGTAAAGGCAGGCAGATTCATTGTTTTCTAATTTCAGTACAATGTAAAAGTGATTCCTCGCAAGCTCATACCCATTGTGTTTGGATCTCACACCAACCATACCATGAAATGTTTAATGTTGATATTTATAAACATAATATAATTATTACATGTAAATACTCCACATAATACTGTTACAATGTCTGTATGAAACGTTCGTGTGGCAGTTTGATACTGGTCCTTTGTCATGTCAGCGCGAGCTATGCGACAATAGCTTGAGCAATGGTCAGTGAGGTTGGTAGCACGGTTGACTCTCCAGGGTACATTGGACGTAGTTAAGTATCCTCAGTTGTAGACTTTGGAGTGACCCCTAAGAAAACCACTGACTGACTTTGCTTATTATGAAAAGTTTGTGTTTGTCGGACTGTTCATATTTTCCTAATACTATAATAATTTTTTTACAGCCTAGTCCTGTAATAAACCAAGACTTTTACAGTGGGCTTATTAAATGTCCAATAGTGCTTGTAAGCATAGATTGTGATACTCATACAGAAAGTATTCCTATGAAAAAAGAGTCATCAGCTGATTGTGAGAGAGTGGATGAAATTATTGAGACATTGGAGGAACATCAAAGTGACGGTATGTTTGTAAGATCAGAAATAAAATGATTTTTAATACTTTATAATAAATCCAAGATACAAGCTATTGAACTGCCTCCAAAAAAAGGAGATAGATAGGAAATTAAATATGTTTATAGAAATCAAAATAATAACAATAGTTTTTTTTTTTTTAAATGGGTTGGTTCTGAGAATAGAAACATGTTGATGAATAAGTTAATAATTAATAACATAAAATAATAGGTACAAATAATAATTATGTATTTTTTAAACATGTTTATCAATATTTTCATCAATTGTGGACCGATTTTGAAATTCTTTTCTTATTTGGTAAAGGAAGCTTGCGCCGTGTTCCCTTATAACTTTAGTTAACTTTGCGTGGTTGTTTTTGAGTAAGCTTCAATGATACGTAGGTAATGTCTTGACTATTACTAGGTACTACTATATTTATTGACTTCATTTATGGTGATAATAATTGTCATCAAAGTTGTCACTGTTTTTTACATAGGTAAGTAAGTAGTGGTATACGAATTTGGGTGAGATAGGTGCCACAGCTCAAAAGCGAAAAATAAAAACATTATTAAGTAGGTACACTAAAAAACAACTTCCAAAACAATAAACACTATTATACGAAAAATAAGTTTAATTTCGGAAGTTAGTGGCAAAAAAAAAATACAGACAGAAAACGACTTCTGAAATTAAAGTTTTAATTCATTTGAGTTTTTCTTTTTTGTAATTTTTTTTTTTTATTGAAATGGACGAAAAAAGATTTAAAAAAAATTGAAGTTAGTACCTAGTTACCTACTACCTACAAAGTTTTTTTCTGTTTTAACTTTAATTCAATTTAACGGTAACCACATTAACCCCTTTATTCATAAACGTTGCTTAAAGTTAAGTAATGAATAGCGACTATTTACTCGTACATTTTTGACGTTTAAACATCTGTTAACTTTAATCAACGTTTATTAATATACCCCAAAGTTGTGAAATTGCGAAAACATAATTATGAAAAAATAATAAAAGATGTGTATGTTTACTTACAGAGCTAGAACTGAAAAATTTAGACAATAGTTGTTTAGATGAATCAGATACACAACCACACCATACTCTCATAGAATCAGATTTTGTCGATGTACCTTTAATGGAGTTTAAAACTGAAGAAGAACAAGAAGTACCTAAGAAGAGACGAAGATCCAGGGAGACGAAAAGTAAGTATAAGTTAATCTATAGGTTAGCAAACATGCCAATGGGTCACCTGATAGGAAGCATCTCTTGCTCGATGTTGCTTGCAAACTGATCAAGACATGACAATTGCCTCGTTGATGATATGCAATAGGATGTTATATTTTTTTTTGCATACTCTTCATCTCTTCGGTACTATTGTTTGGCTTTAAGGGGAACCTAGTCGCAGGCTCGAACTCACTGGTGGGCTGGCTAAAAATCACGCTGTCTCACCAGGCTTCGTGTCCGACAGAGATAGTATCAGTGATGACCAGTTAGACGCTAGTCTACACGCACAACGTTATTGAGTGGGATGCAGGATCATATATAGTAAAAAATTCGCAAAAAAATTAAGAAAAGTCCTTTGGAAGATCGGGTTTTATGAAAAAGCCAATGCATAAAAATGTATCTTAGAAATGTATTTTCGGTTGCCCTTCTTGCTAATGAGAGTGAGAGAGATAACAATAATTCGGTCTTATCCTCTCGGCCCATTGTTTTGCAGGTAAAAGTATTGCGTTGCGCCCAACTCTATAACCGATGATCCGCGAGAAAAAGTTTAATCAACTTTCCTGAAGTTATTTTTGGTTAGTTAACGAACTAATGAACCTTAGAAATTATAAAATGGCCAGAAAAAAATTGTAATCATCTGGTTACGATTTGGCTAATTTAAAAAAAATCCACCACGCTGTCTATGAAGGCTGATTTTAGCCAAAGTAGCCCATTAAATATTTCTTTTTTTAATGATTATGAAAGCTGATAGTCTAGAGAATTATTGAGCCCTACTTAGAAACCATTAAGTCACCTGTTTAGATTTTTAATTTAAAGTTGAAAATTTAAGTCATTGAAATCATTACAGGAAAATTATGAAAAATCGCGGAACATACATGGGGGTGATGCAAGTATCCCAAGGGGTGCTCTATCTCTGGACTTCCACTTGACATTATTTTTTGGGACACTGTACATTTTTCGTATTCTTATTTTGTATTTCTTATTCTTTTCTTTTCCTTTTTATTCTTATTCTACCTCACATTACACCACACATCGAAACTATGCAAGGACGGATCAAAGCTGGATATAAAAACACGGATAATTTTTACCGGTCTCGACGCCTCTTACGAACATCACGACGGTTATGCGACTCATAATTGGTGGTCACGCGAGTTACGCTTAGATGAATTCTCACCCGGTGGGCACTCGTGAACCGACATAACAACCGAAAACACCACACCACGTACAATAATTGATTACTTGCGACGATAACCTCTACCCAACGCAATATCCATGCCATCTCAGTTGACAAATTCCCTAAGTTATAAATAAATGGATTAGAAGACGTACCTGTAGATGCTTATTTGCGGTGCAACTTAAGAGTTCGTGACTGCTTTGATTTTATTATTTGAATACAAATACACTTAAAACATGTTTTTAAATAGATCATTGTGGTTATTATAGAATAGCATAGTGTTATTGTATATCATACGTTTTCGTCGCTGGTATTTTAATTTCAATTATGTTTGTTTATATAAATTTACGCAATAATAATGAACGCTGGTAAGAAATAAGTCAAAGCCATCTCAATAAAAAAGTTAAAAGCATTTTTCTGTTTTGAATAAATCCACAAAACGAGGTTTGTTCAAACTTTGGTTACATAGTTTTGGCACAGACGATATTTCGACGTTAGTACAATTTTCTGCTTCACGGTGATAAAGTGTCACCAGAATTTCCTCCTTTTCGGTCCTAGAGTTAATTATTCATTATGATTCGTGAGCATGTCAATCTTCTTCCAACATTGCACTTACTACATTTTTATTCACAGGGGTGACTGTTGCGAAGAAACCGAAACTAGACGCACAAAGACAACTACAAAAAGATGCAATAATAGCCGAGCAAACGAAAAACGACCTCTCAGTCTCTAGAATTATCTGGACAACTCGAAAACGTACATATAAACCTGTCACTTATTTCAAAGAGCCTTACAAATATGATCAGCGTAGTTTTGATCCAGTAAAAGAAACCTTACGTCCTACTCCTGCACTTGATGGTGAAAAACCTTATAAGTGTGATGTATTTCAGCGTAGTTTTGATCCAGTAAAAGAAACCTTACGTCCTACTCCTGCACTTGATGGTGAAAAACCTTATAAGTGTGATGTATTTCAGCGTAGTTTTAGTTTAAAGGGTAATTTAACCCAACATACTCGTATACACACTGCTGGAAAAAGATCTTACAAGTGTGATATATGTCAACGTAGTTTTACTGAAAAGCGTTCTTTAACAAATCATATTCGAATACACACTGGTGAAAAACCTTATAAGTGTGATTATTGTCAGCGTAGTTTAAGAGTAAGGAGTAGCTTATTAAAGCATATTCTTACACACACTGGTGAAAAACCTTATAAGTGTAATGTGTGTCAAAATAGTTTTCGACAAAAGGGTACTTTAATTAGACATATTCGTACACACACTGGAGAAAAACCTTATAAGTGTAAAATATGTCAAAAAGGTTTTCGAGAAAAGGGTAATTTAACTAGACATATTCGAATACACACTGGTGCAAAACCTTATAAGTGCGATGTATGTCAGTGTAGTTTTGGCGCGAAGAGTAGTTTAGTAATGCATCTCCGTATGCACAGTGGAATAAAACCTTTTAAGTGTGATGTATGTCAAAGTAGTTTTAGACATAAGAGTAGTTTAGTAATTCATCTCCGTATGCACAGTGGCATAAAACCTTTTAAGTGTGATGTATGTCAAAGTAGTTTTAGAGATAAGAGTAGTTTAGTAATTCATCTCCGTATGCACAATGGTAAAAAACCTTTTAAGTGTAATGTGTGTCAAAATGGTTTTCGAGAAAAGGGTACTTTAATTAAACATATTCGTACACACACTGGTGAAAAACCTTATAAGTGTAATGTATGTCAAAAAGGTTTTCGACAACAGGGTAATTTAAGTAGACATATTCGAATACACACTAGTGCAAAACCTTATAAGTGTAATGTATGCCAAAATGGTTTTCGACACAAGAGTAATTTAATTAGACATATTCGTACACACACTGATGAAAAACCTTATAAGTGCGATGTATGTCAGTGTAGTTTTGGCGCGAAGAGTAGTTTAGTAATGCATCTCCGTATGCACAGTGGAATAAAACCTTTTAAGTGTGATGTATGTCAAAGTAGTTTTAGAGATAAGAGTAGTTTAGTAATTCATCTCCGTATGCACAGTGGCATAAAACCTTTTAAGTGTGATGTATGTCAAGGTAGTTTTAGAGATAAGAGTACTGTTAGAGTTTGCATGCATCACAGAGCATAATCTCTTTGAATGACATGTAACGTTGCTATGGAGTTTTTTTCCAAACAGAGCTGTCATTCCTTCTGTCGATCGCATCGTTATCAGTTATACTATTGTAAATGAATATATTAAATAATTACAATGTTCAGCGTGAGCGTTTAATCTGTAGTCTCATTATCACCGCATACTGTACCTAACTAGGTACCAACTATCAATTGGTAGCAGAGCGTGGTTCGGTCGAGGAACGATGGCGTCATCGTATCGTATAGAACCACTTACTAAAACTAACTATGATACCTGGTGCGTACAGGCTGAGGCCATCCTCATAAAAAATGAGCTATGGGAATACGCGAGCGGAGCTGCAAAACTATCCGTGAACGCGACTGCGGAAGAGACTGAGAGGTTCATAAAAAGAGACACGATGGCTCGGGCGGAGATCATGCTATTGATGTCTCCACCTCAGCTCAAGCAGGTAACTGGCTGTAAAACATCTAAAAACGTTTGGGACAAGCTAAAGTCTATTCATCAAAGTTCGGGACCCGCGCGAAAAGCAACTTTGCTTAAACAGCTCGTTCTGAAGAAAATGGCTGAAAAAGATGATGTGCAGGATCACTTAAGCAATTTCATAGATGTAGTTTACAAACTAGCAACAATGGGTGTGGAAATCCATTCAGAACTACTAAGTATTATGATGCTGTATAGCCTGCCACAAAGTTTTGAAAATTTTAGGATTGCCATCGAAACTAGAGACAGTTTGCCAAGTCCAGATAATTTAAAAATTAAAATAATTGAGGAAAGCGAAGCCAGAAAGAACAGCAGCAATAGAGATGATGCGGAAGATGCTTTTTATAGCAGAAATAAGAGACAAGGAAGTAACAATAACAGAACTTTCAAGTTCAGATGCAACAAATGCAAACGAAAGGGGCATAAGGCTTCTGAATGCCAAGCGAGAGCTGGATATAGAGATAATAACTCAAATCGTGGAAGTTTTTGTGTGCAACCACTGTGCCTAACGTCTGTGAACCATTTAAAGAAAAATATTTGGTGCCTTGACAGCGGATGTACATCTCATATGTGTGGAGATGAGGAGAAATTTGACACCATAAACAGTGAGTCTGGAATATTAAAACTAGCTTCCGATCAGCATGTCACTGAAGTAAAAGGCAGAGGAAAAATTACGATAAGAGTAAAGAATGGACAATACGACATAAATAATGCTCTATATGTACCTGAATTGTCCATGAATCTAATTTCTGTTGGAAAGATCACTGATAATGGATACACTGTAGTATTCCAGAAAAATCAGGCATTCATAAAGGATAGTGGCGGCAAGATTATTCTCAAGGCAAATAGAGAGAATGATTTGTACTACATGAGATTTGACGAAGTAGAAAAGGCCAATGCAGTAGAAGAAGACACAAACATTATGAAGTGGCACAAGAAACTCGGACATCTAAATGAATCTGATCTGAAAGCAGCATCCAAGAAAGAACTAATTAAAGGATTAGACATTAAAGAAAAGGAAAGATTGGGAGACTGTGAAACATGTTTGAAAGGAAAGATGACGAGCTTACCATTTAATACCTCAGACGGTATAAAGACAAGAGAACCACTCGAAATTATTCATACTGACGTGTGTGGACCTATGCAAGTTGAAACTCATGCTAGATCAAGATACTTTGTGACTTTTACTGATGATTTCACAAGATATTGTTGCGTATACTTTATGAAAAATAAAAGTGAAGTATTCCAGATATTCACAGAATACAAAAACATGGTGGAAAATGCATTAAAGCATAAAATTAAGTATCTACAATCGGACAATGGTACCGAGTACATTAACAGAAATTTCAATGATTATTTAATGCAACATGGAATACAGCGCAGACTAGCGTCACCCTATACACCTCAAAGTAATGGACTTGCAGAGCGTAAAAATCGGACATTAGTCGAGAAGGCGAGATGCCTTATGCTTGAATCAAGAGTTCCAGAGGAGCTGTGGGCAAATGCCATTCATACAGCAAATTATGTAACGAATAGATGCCCAACTAAAGCCCTGAATGGACAGACCCCCTTCCAAAAATGGATTGGTCGTGAACCATCTGCAAGACACCTACATATATTCGGTCAGAAAGCGGTTGTCCTAAGGAAAGGACCTAAAAGAGGATGGAAATTTGCTCCTCGATCTACCGAAGGCGTATTTGTTGGATACGCAAAATGTGTCAGAGGGTACCGAATCTTCATTCCTGATTCAAAGGAATTCATAATAAGCAGAGACGTAAAATTTGTAAATGCCATGTTTTACGGAAAGAACTGTACAAATTTTGAAGAAACAAGGGAAAATAGAAGAGATATGAATTCAAATATAAAACCTAAAAGGAAACAAGAAGAAGAAACAACCGAGAATATAGAAATCGATGTAAATATTAAACATAAATCGCCAAAATCTGATGCAATACCTAGTTCTTCGACGCAGTATGAAACCCCATCATTGTCACAGCTTGATACTCCACCATACGATGTGTTCGGAGACACGTTCAATGATGCACTTGATGAATTTAATGAAAATGTTGATGAAGTAGTCGAACATCATGAAGAATATGAAGCAACCGAAAGTGAACAAGTTCATGATCATGCCAATAGCAGAAGACAATCTCAAAGAAAAAGACAATTGCCAGTATGGGCTAAAGATTATGAGATGAAAGGCAGAAACGACAAGGAAACGACTACTAATAACATGTATCTATGCGAAGAAGAAGAAGAGGAAGATGAAAGGTACTGGCATGATGCCATTAAAGCAGAAATCAGAGCACACGTAAAGAACGGTACGTGGAATATCGCAAAACGAGAGAAACAAATGAATCTTGTAGATTTCAAAATGATTTTGAAAAAGAAAATTTGTCCTAAAAACACAGAGTTAAAGAAAGCGAGACTAGTTGCAAGAGGATTTAGGCAAAGACCTGGAATTGATTATAGTGAGACATATTCTCCCGTTGCAAAACTAAGTTCAGTTAGAAGCGTCATCGCTGTAGCTGTGGAAGAGGAATTGAAACTTAACCAAATGGATGTCACGACGGCTTACCTAAATGGCGTGTTAGATACGAAAATAGCAATGGAGATGCCAGATTACTTGGAAGAATATGTGGCAGAAATAATGGTGGAAGAAAGTAGTAACAATGATTTAACAATGTTCCATAAAGCTAAGAAAATGTTAGAGGATTTGAAAAACATAAAAGGAGAAAAAGTATGTCATCTCGAAAAAGCACTCTACGGCTTGAAGCAGTCAGGTCGACAATGGTACCTGAAACTGAGTAGCGAACTAGAAAAAATGGGATTTGTCCCATCAGAAGCTGATCCTTGCGTATATATATTAAAGAAAGGAGGAGCTAAAATGTTGATAGCAATCTATGTGGATGATCTGTTAATAGCTTACTCCTGTGAAACCAAATTAAAAGAAATAAAAAAGATGCTCAATGAAAAATTCGAAATGAAGGATCTAGGAGAGCCTGAACAACTTCTAGGAATGCAAATTAAAAGGCTAGGAGGAGACCAAATCAAATTATTTCAAGAACAATATATTGAAAAGGTGTTAAAGAAATTTAACATGGAAGACTGCAAGCCAACGGTTACACCTATGGAATTAAACCTAAAATTACAGAAAAATGAAAAGTGTGATGCAAGATTACCATATCAGCAATTGATTGGCACACTGATGTATTTAGCCGTGGCCACCAGGCCTGATATAATGTTCAGTGTGAGTTATTTGTCACAGTTCAACAGTTGTTTTGGAGAAGAACATTTTAAGAGCGCGAAACGTGTACTTCGTTACTTAAAAGGGTCAAAAGGCATGGGCCCTTGTTACAAGAAAACGGAAATGGATTTGTATGGACAAGCTGACGCAGATTTTGCATCTTGTGCGATAGATCGACGATCGTACAGTGGCTACTGTTTTAAACTCGCTGGTGCTCCCATTAGCTGGGAAAGTAGAAAACAAAAGTGTGTAGCCTTATCAACGGCCGAAGCAGAATACACGTGTGTGGCTGAAGCTGCTAAGGAAGCCATTCATCTAAGACGTTTGATAAATGACATATCAGAATGGAGTCAACCCATAGTAAAAATATACAATGATAATCAGGCTGCCATACAATTGACAATAAATCCTATGGTAGGCTCTAAGACAAAACACATTGATACGAAACTACATTTCATACGACAGTTAAAGGAAGTTAAAATAGAATACCGTCCAAGTGCCCACATGGAGGCAGATATGTTAACAAAGAGTTTACCTGGACCAAGGCTTAATGGATTGAGATCCTCACTCGGTTTAACATAGCGATTATGCTAGTGATGAGGAGGAGTGTTAGAGTTTGCATGCATCACAGAGCATAATCTCTTTGGATGACATGTAACGTTGCTATGGAGTTTTTTCCAAACAGAGCTGTCATTCCTTCTGTCGATCGCATCGTTATCAGTTATACTATTGTAAATGAATATATTAAATAATTACAATGTTCAGCGTGAGCGTTTAATCTGTAGTCTCATTATCACCGCATACTGTACCTAACTAGGTACCAACTATCAAGTACATTATCACAACATATTCGAAGTCACACTGGTGAAAAACCTTTTAAGTGTGATTTATGACAGCTTTGTTTTACGGTAAAGTGTAATTTAACACAACATATTCGTACACACACTGGTGAAAAACCATATAAGTGCGATGTATGTCAGCGTAGTTTTCTTGTTAAAAGTAATTTAACGATGCATATTCGTACTCATACTGGTGAAAAACCTTATAAGTGCGATGTATGTCAACGTAGTTTTCGTGAAAAGGGTTCTTTAACCCAACATACTCGTAAACACAGGTGAAAAAATATGTTACAAATTTGATGTATGTCAACGTAGTTCTACTGCAAAGTGTTCTTTAACAAATCATATTCGAATACACATTGGTGAAAAACCTTATAAGTGTGATGATTGTCAGCGTAGTTTTAGAGTAAGGAGTAGCTTATTAAGGCATATTCGAATGCACACTGCTGAAAAACCTTTTAAGTGAACTGAATATTAAGATTGCCGAAGCCGTTGGAAGGTAGACGGAGCTTTTCTCAATCCAAACGGCAACCTTTTAAATCGGTATGTACCACAAGGAGTCAAAAAGGCCGTTTTATCTCTGTCGCACTCCGTGACTGACATATTCCAAAATCCACTTCTAATATCTAAGGTACTCATGATGCAAATGCGCGTGGTAGACTGCACTAACTCGTCTATTAGCGGCATCGGGTATACATCGGTTTTTGTTACCGCGTTAAGTTTTCGATAATCTACACAGAAACGAATTTGACCGTTCTTTTTAGGCACTATTTTTTTATTTTTTTTTATTTATTCGTAGATATATTGTCTTAACAAGTTCGTTTATTTGTATCATTAAACCAGAGATGGTTTGTATTGATACTCACATTCACTAGTTCGATAACATTGCTTAATCACTAATGTGTTGATTCACTATTATGTAAACAATGTAGGTACATTCAAAATAATTTGTACGTAAAAACTACGATAGCCGTAAACATCTATTAGTAAGTACCCTACCTACGTGAGTCACATGCAATGTTTATGAAGAACGATTCCAGTCAATCTCAAAATTCCTATACAGGTTGCTTTTAATTTTTGTTTAGGATTTTTTTATTTTTATTTATTAGACTAAGTTATGTGTTAGTTATAAATGTTATAATAATATTTTTTGTATTTTTGCTTATAATTTTTCAGGTTTATTTCGGTTTGAATAGACTTTGGTATTTCATTCATTATGGTGGGAATTAAAAATTTTACTGTTCGCCTGCCATAATAATTTCTAACTTGAGGTACTGTTAATTTATTTTGGGTTATACTTCTTGTGATTATTTTATGTGTAACAGGTATTTGAGTGCTTTTGTTATTAAATTGCTCAATTAGTAGGGCCATTTTGAGTCTGGTCTGTACTGGCAAAATTTTACAATATTTAAATAGTTCGATAACGTTATCTTTATATTTATGTTTTATTTTTCTGGGTACGATGAGTTTTAGTAGTCTTACTTGTAGATTGGAAATTACTACTAACTTACGAACTAACAATGCTGGAGAGCTCCATGCCGATTCGCACTCTTCTATGATGTCGTCAGGCAACATATTTTCTATTACCACCTGCGTAATCTCTTTTTTTGCCGGAGTGAGCCTATACAGAAGAACCGCGATAGGTGCGTGATCGCCGGTGTCAGTGGTATGTTTGAAATTTGGTTCAAATCCAGTTCTTGGGTGTCACTACACTCTTGAAATGGTGACACTTGATGTAGTTGACTGTGCTGCTTGGCTAAGTCCATATGTAGTATGTGTAGCTCAGCCAGCTCATTTTTGAGGTCTCATCATAACTAACAGAACAAGCCCAAACTTGTCTCACCTGGTTCTACTCGTCGAGGACACCCAGTAGCAGTCACCGAACTACACCTTCAGGTCGCTCCATCAAGAGCGAGAAGAGTAGGCAATTGTAAACACTACTTTTAGCAAAATAAAATATTAAAAAGAGCATCTTACCGGGTCGTCAATCAAATTTTTTTTAAATTTCTTTTATTTATAGTTATTGTTTTCTTTATTTTGTTAAATTATTGTTTGTATGTTTCCATTATGTTCTTCCTGTTAGTTTGTATTTCCTGTGCGTGTATAAAATAAAACATTTTTCTTTATTTTGTCCTAATTTGATTTCAGCATCGGATATTTTTGTACAGGGTAAATTTTTAACCAGTCCGAATTTCTTCGAAAAATACTGAATTCATGGTTACAGTGACATGAATTCAATATTTTTCGGAGAAATTCAGGATATCATTCTAGACCCCCATCTGGAATGATATGCTGAATTTCTACGCAAACTATGCTCAGGGTAGTTTAGAAATTTTTCGTCAGTAAAAAAAAAATCAGTTGTTTCTTAGAAAAGTGCAATACCTACGCGGTCAATATTCAAGGTCGATATTTGTTTTAATTGCTTAAAATTTAATCATTTAAAAAAATGTAATCATAAAATGTAAGATTTATTAATTTAATTTCGTACTAACAAAGTATTCGGTGGGAGAGGCTGTAGACGATTATAATTAATAGATTTAAATAAAAGAGTAATACAAAATAGAAATAAACAAACAATAACCATCTGCGTAAATATGACGGCGGCCGACGAATATCGCAGCTCATTGGACACAACACTGTACATCTACATCGTATAAAAACAACAAACTCACTAAAAATGAATTGCCCAGCTTGCAGTCAACCAATACAATATACTGGAGAGACTCTGAAATGCACTGGATGCTCAGCTAAGTACCATTATGCCTGCCTTAACATGACATCTGCCTATTATTTAGAAAACAAGCACGAACTCATGAAATGCTGGCGCTGCCCAGACTGTGCTAATATCACTCGTCGCTTTAGGAATGATAATACCCCTGTCCAAAAACTAAACCTATCACCACTAAACGACACCACAATGTCAATTGACGATGCACAAGATGATGAATCTATCACAAACATTACACCAAATGTCGAATGCAAAACCCCAAACCAAAATATTCAAACCACCACCACCCACAACACAGGAAAGTACAACCGAAGGCCTTTCGATAACCTTAGGTTTAGACAGTCTCAGTAAACTACTAGATTCTAAACTAGAACAGAACAATCAATCCCTACTCATTGTACTAAAGAACACGATTCAAAACGAAATACAAAAAAACTATCACAGAGTTAAGGACGACATTTTAAAAGATACCCACAAACTAACATGTGAGCAGGAAATTGTAAAAAATGACATAAACACACTAAATGAGAAAATAGAAAAACTACAAGAAGAAAACGAAGAACTTAAACAACAAATAAAAGAAATGAAATTAAATATGACAATAATAGAAAATCAACAACAGGACACTAATTTCAAAAAAAATGTATTATTTGGACTTGCGGAATATGACCAAGAATCCGAGAATCAATTACACTATCGCATATTTGAAGCATTCAAAGATATTTTAAATGTTGACCTGACCGGATATATTGAGGGACTTTTACGTATAGGAAGATACAACAACTCTCGTAGACCTATTATTATTGAGCTCATAAGCAAACGAATGACGAAATATTTAATTGACAACGCAGCGTACTTCAAACATACAGGGCTTTTTATTTCTGAATACCTTAATGAGACTGCACTTCGACAAAAAAAAACCTTACGAGAAAACTTACGCTCAGCAAGACAACAAGGACACCACGCAATCATTAAAAATAATAAACTAATAATTGACGGACGGCAACAAGAACTCACTGCAATGAACAAACAAAACTACTCAACAAAAAAACCTGACTTCAACCAACCTATTATTTCTAACTTTTTTAGTTAATATTTCACAAATAATCAAAGAGCATTAAAATTATGATTTCTTTAAAAATATATATTGTTTACGCGGATGTCCCACGTTAGGTTTATATTATATGGTTAGCGCACATGAACGATTTATAGGTAACATTCTATTGTGCCGGCACATTTCAATTTTGACATAATTATAACCTCATCACTGAATGAATTTATTCAAAAAAATAGTCCAACATTATATTATTAATTGTAATAATTATTAGGTTTATTTTAGAGGTCGGTAGTAGGTTTTGAAAAACGGACATTTAATGTTAATATTTTTTTTGAAAGTTACATGTCATTGTGACATTTATCAATCAGATTTTTTTTTTTTTTTTTGTGTTGGGCATCTCGCAGTTGGCCTTGAGAGGCCGTGACTGCTCAACCGGGCTTTCCTGGGGCTGCCATTAAGATTTTACACTTAATGCCTCCAGCCAGGGCTTACAAACTAAAATTTAAAAACTAAGCGACTGCACGCTGAGGGCACCCCCTGTGGGGTACGGACCTCGGCTCAGGGCGTCACTGATAGGGGGACAGCTATCACTATTGGGGACAGGCTGGATCGAAATTGGCATATTATTATTATAGGGGGAATTTAAAGCTACTGGCTCAGCTGCGGCGCGGGCTGGCGCTTCAACGAGCAAGGGTCGGTCGGGGGTCTCGACGTTAGGCGCCGATACTACTAGGGGTCTTCGCGGGGCGCGAGGACCTCGGCGGCGAGGTCGGAAGGACGATTTTGTGCGGTGTGTGCGAACTGTACTGGTGGCCCTATTGCTTTCCTGGAGGAGAGTAATGTGGTCGTCTGGGTCGGTGAGGACATGTCTTGGCCGTCGGACAGAGCTAATCCTACTGGGGACATAAGTGGCGGCCTTCACAATCAAGGGATTGCGGTGAATTTCGGCTTTATCGAAGAAACGCTTCGCGGTGCGTTTCATGAATTGACTGACCGTGGGGATTTTCAGATCGAGATGGAGGATCTCGTTCCGAACGAACCAAGGGGCGCCTGTGGCTTGCCGGAGGAATCGGTTCTGCAGGGTCTGCATCCTATGGATGAATCGGGGGTTCGCGTGCGCAAAGATTGCACACGCATACGTCATGATGGGCCTTATACACGCCGTGTAAATCCGCAACTTGCACTTTAGTGACAACTTGCTACGTGCATTTAGAACAGAATGTAACCTGCCGAGAGCGAAGGCGGCGCGTGAGCGCGCCTTCTTTATGTGCTCTGCGAAGGAGAGATGCTGATCCATGGTCACACCAAGGTATTTGGCTTGCTTCTCCCAAGGGATAGGCTTGCCGAACAAGGAGATGGGACGGGGGGGCTCAGGTCTAATGCGTCGCGGTCTCGTAAAGAGGACTGCTTGGCTTTTATCCGGATTTATGTCGATCCGCCACTTTCGAAACCACGCGCCAAGGACGTTGACGGTGGTTTGGAGAGTGGCGGCTATCGCGTCCTGACTTTTCCCAGTGTAGTAGATGGCTGTGTCGTCTGCGAACAGTGCCAACTGTGCCTTTCTACTTTTTGGGATATCGCTCGTGAATAGAGTGAATATGAGCGGGGACAACACCGCGCCCTGAGGGACGCCGGCGCGAATGGGATGGGGAGACGAGATCGCCCCTTCGATGCGATAGCGAAAGGTGCGGTTCGACAGAAAATCTCGTAAGATGAGCACGAGACGGTCTGGCACACCGAGACGGTACAGCTTGTAAATCAAGCCATTGTGCCAGACCTTGTCGAAGGCTT
Organism: Antitype chi; assembly: GCA_947359405.1. Classification (NCBI taxonomy): domain Eukaryota; kingdom Metazoa; phylum Arthropoda; class Insecta; order Lepidoptera; family Noctuidae; genus Antitype; species Antitype chi. Next base: position 2,891,585 of record OX375837.1, read on the forward strand.
TCGCTATGTCGAAAAATACTGCACCGGTTATCGTACCGCGCTGGAAGCCAGCGCTTATATGTTCTACGATACGGTGGACCTGTTGCACACAACAATGTTGGTTACGGAAACCGAACTGTTCGTTGGGTATGAGGCCTTTTGTCTCGGCGTAATTTCTGAGTCGCTTATAAATAAGTCTCTCATAGATCTTGCCGAGACTACTCAGTAAACTGATGGGGCGGTAGCTCGTGGGCTCGGATTTGGGCTTGCCCGGCTTCGGGATACCGATAACCGTGGCCTGCTTCCATGCATCGGGGAATATATTATTACTCAAGGCACCATTGAAGATGGTGGTCAAGAGCATGATCAGGTGGGCGGGCAGCATCTGGAGCACCTTATTGGTGATTCCGTCAGCGCCGGGGGCCTTGCGGGGTTTCAGACCTTTGATGACCTCGTGAACTTCGTCCGGGGTGACGAGAGGTAATGGGTCATCAGGGTCTTCGACGGGCGGGAGGGAGGTTCTACGTTCGACTTCAGCGTCCACCTCATTGAGATGAGCTTGGTCTACTGGTTGAGAACTGGGAGTGCATTGAGCCTCTAGACTGGCGGCTAGACATTCGGCCTTGTCAATGTCGTCGAAGGCAACGGTGCCATCGGGACGGGTCAGGGGGGGCATGGAAGCTACTTCTTTGGATTTGAGTTTCCTCTGAAGTTGCCAGAAAGCTAGGTGGGTCGGCTCGAGGTCGCTCAGCATCTTGTCCCAGCCCGCGTCCCGCAGCTCCGACATGCGTGTCTTTACAGCTCGCTGTAAATAGCGCATGTGGGCTTTGTTGGCGGCGCAGGGAAAGTTGCTGTAGGCACGAACAGACGCGTTCTTCTCATTCAGCAGTTCGCGTACATCGTCCGGCAGCTTCCAGCGGGGGTCTTCCCCCACCGTTCGTGCCGGGCGTAGCTACGGTATCATAAAATAAGGGTGGCCGCCACATAACGTCCGCCGTGACGGTGTCAAAACATAATTTCAGCTAAAAAACGTCCACTGTTGCACTTAGGCCTCCCGCAAGCACCGCCTCTTGGACCGGTTCTGTGGTTCTCGCATGCCGCTGATTTCAGGTCATCGGTCCACCTTGTGGGAGGCCTTCTAACTCTTTATGTCCTCTGGTATGCGGTCGCCACTCCAGAACCTTTCGGCTCTATCGGCTATCTGTTGCTGTTGCTACCATACTTTCTATTAATTTATCAATCATTTTCTGAAGGGGTATTCCCAGACGCGCTAAAACAATCGGTAATTAAACCAATTCACAAAAGAAACTCGAGGTCAAATCCAAATAATTATCGTCCTATTGCACTATTACCTACATCATCTAAAATTTTCGAAAAAGCAATGTGCAAACGCGTATATAACTTTTGCGAAAAGTTCAATGTTTTCGATGAATGTCAAAATGGTTTTCGAAAAAAAAGATCCACGATATTAGCAACATATAAGTTTACTCAACAAATACTTAACGTTTTAAATCATAACAAATACGCTATCGGAATCTTACTTGACATGACCAAGGCATATGATAAGGTGCTGTATAACATATTGCTAGACAAACTACACGGTATCGGCGTCAGAGGAATAACTCACGAGTGGTTCACATCCTACCTACAAAACCGAGAACAATTTGTAGAAATTGAACATTGGGATCATGACACTGGGGAATTAAAAAAAATACGTTCAATTACGCTTTGTATTAATCATTCGATACCGCAAGGTAGTGTTGTCGGGTGTTTGTTATTCTTAATTTACATCAACGACCTCCCTAAAATACTGACGGAGTCGTGCGTATTATTCGCCGATGATATTTCATTACTAACTTCCTGTAACGACTCTCAAAACCTACATGATAATCTGAATAATATAATGTTAAATATTAAAAATTGGATGAAAGACCATAATTTAGAAATTAATTTCTCGAAAACCAAAATTATGCAATTTAGGCCTTACCAAAAAAAACCCTTGACTATAAATTTTACGTTTGACGGTATCAAATTGGACTGCGTAGACACGTTTACTTTGTTAGGTCTCGACTTAGATATCCACATGAACTGGAAAGCGCACATCCAAAAACTTAAATCAAAATTATCTAGTTTTATATATGCACTACGTGAGCTCAAAAAAACTACAGATTTAAAAACTGCCCTATCCACTTACTAAGCATATGCATATGCCTGGCTTAAGTATGGAATAATACTTTGGGGAAATAGCGTAGATAGCAACGACTTGTTCATCCTACAGAAAAAATGCATTAGGATAATGGTTTATATCGACAATGACGTAAGTTGTAAGCCGCATTTTAGGAAACTAGACATTCTAACTTTGACATCAATTTATATTCTAGAAATCTGTAAATTCGTTAGACAATATCCAAACTTCTACCTTAAAATTATAGACCAACCTCGCCGATATGCACCGCGTTCACGTTTTGAAAACACGCTCGTAATACCACAATCAAGACTAAAATTACACAGCACAAGTCCTCATGTAACATCAATCAAAATATATAATAAAATACCTAACGAACTAAAAATGGAACAAAATGATAAAATATTTATTAACCGGCTCAGAAAACTACTGGTCGATAAATGCTATTATTCACTGAACGATTTTTTTAATGACGACATCAAAATGGGATGACTTTCACCCTTATTTTATTCATATTTAGACATTTTAATAATAATTATTTTTTTGCCTTATGTTTTTATGTGATTTTTATTACGTTATATTATTTGACTTACTTTTTTATTATTTTGTATTTTAGTATAATTTTTTTTATAATCCGTGACATAATTATAATAATAGGTCTTTACCTATGAAATTGCCGTTTTGTATGAAAAAATTTAAACGAATTTTTTTCATGTATTTTTTATTTGTATTAATCGAAGTAATCACCCATGCAATCAATGCATCTTTGCCATCGCAGTGGCAGTTTATTGATGCCCTTCTTAAAGAAATCAGCTGGACGGGAGGCAACAAATTCTTCAAAGGCATTTTGTACTGCCTCTCGGGTATTGAATTTTTTTCCCGCCAAGAAGTTATCCAAATTCTGGAAAAAGTAGTAGTCTGTAGGCGCAAGGTCTGGTGAGTAGGGCGGATGACGGAGAGCTTCCAACCCCAGTTCTTGCAACTTGGAGACCGTCTGCTGTGCAGTATGAGGTCGCGCGTTGTCATGCAGGAGCAGCGGAGACGAGCGATTGACCAATGCTGGTTGGAGATGTGCCAGCTTCTCCATCATTGTGTTCAGTTCTTCACAGTACACATCTGCAGTAATGCTCACCCCGTTTGGTAAGAAGCTGTGATGAATCACACCGGCGCTAGACCACCAAACAGTGACCATCACTTTTCTAGGGGTAAGTTTTCGTTTAGGGCATTGTTTAGGTGCTGAACCAGGATCCAACCAACTTGCTGAGCGCTTGCGGTTATCAAACAGAATCCATTTTTCATCGCAGGTAACAATGCGGTTCAAAATTCCTTCATTTGTGTGTCTGTTGAGCAGTGCAAGGCACGTCTCGACGCGTACTTCGCGCTGACGATCATTGAGTTCGTGGGGCACCCATTTGTCAAGCTTTTTTACCTTGCCAATTTGACGCAAATGGACCAATATTGTTTTGACGCTAACGTCGAAAGCTGCTGCTAATTCAGCCGTAGATTGTGTATCATCAGCTTCCACAATCGCCTTTAATACGTCATTGTCGACCAAAGTCTTCGGACGACCGCGAGGTTCATTTTTCAGGTCGAAATTTCCAGAACGGAAGCGAGCAAACCAATAACAGGTGGTGCGTTGGTTTGTAGTGTTAGCTCCGTAAACGTCGTTGATGTTGCGTGCCGCTTGTGCCGCGTTGCTGCCACGACGGTACTCATATTCCATAATTACTCGAATTTTTAACGTATCCATGATGACGAAAAAGATTGAAATGCGATGAAAATGTAACACTAATCAATAAACAAATGACTACTTTTGGAAAAAAAAATCCATGTTTTTAAAATAAAATTAATTTGAAATTAGAATTCTTACCCAAACAAAAATTATTTTGATTTGAAATGGCCAGTACTGCAAAACGGCAATTTCATAGGTAAAGACCTAATATTTAATTCCTTCATAATTGATTTATTCAATGGATTTGTATTCTACAAATATACCGTGTTATTGTTATGTTATGTATTTACTTCAAATGACTAACTTGAATTTTAATGGTAGGTACCTTAATGTAATATTATTTTATTTTAAATTGATTAGTTTTTTTCGTAAATTATGACGCATGCTACTACTTTACTCAATTGTTGTGCCCGACAGGGTCCATGTGAACTTTTAATAATGTTAAGATCTTGTACACACATGAGATATGCAATAAAGATTTGAATTTGAATGTTCCTAGGGCCCTATAAAGGGCCGGAACGGATCAAGAACCGGCTCCCGTCCGACCCTTGCTCGTTGAAGCGCCAGCCCGCGCCGCAGCTGAGCCAGTAGCTTTAAATTCCCCGATCAATAATAATGCCAATATTTTGATCCAGCCTGTCCCCAATAGAGATAGCCGTCCCCCTATCAGTGACGCCCTGAGCCGAGGTCCGTACCCCACAGGGGGTGCCCTCAGCGTGCAGTCGCTTAGTATGTAATATTTAGTTTGTAAGCCCTGGCTGGAGGCGTTAAGTGTAAAATCTTAATGGCAGCCCCAGGAATGACCGGTTGAGCAGTCACGGCCTCTAAAGGCCAACTGCGAGATGCCCTACAAAAAAAAAAAGAACCGGCAGTATTGAACAAGCGATTAAGGCGAGAACATCTGAAGCGATCTCCAAGTGCGACTTGTGATCAGTAGTGCAATTTGTGTTTAATTAAAGTGCCATTTTTGGTAATTTATATTATATTGGCAGTTTTTAGTTGTCACGAACCCCAAGCTTGTAACAATACAATTCCCTTCAAAATGGCCGAACTGAATGGTGTTGATGCAGTGATGTAGTGTGAATAGGGACTGATTTCTATCTCTCGCTTTTGATTGCAGTACGAGGTCTGGGTTCTCCTACATCAAGTAATAATTGTTGTAGGAGAACCCAGACCCGATAAGGAAGTGCAATACGGGTGCAACAATTAAAACAACACAAAAGATTTTCACATTACCATTATATTTAATTTCACTAAACATTTTTATTTGTATTTTATCTGTATTGTGATAACGTAAATATCTAGCATCAATCTATAACATGCATACACTATGTTAAAATTTACAATAAATTTACAGATCAACTATTATTATTATTAATCGTGCTTTTATTATTTCGGGAGGCTTCCTCACCGACTTACAAAGCCCGGCCGTCACACACATTAAAGAAAGAGACAGGTATAGTATTGTTATCTCACGAAGCGACACCCGCTTTACTTCTCGTTACAAAGTGTACAAACGCGCTGTGAAATGTGTAAGAGCAGGAGCTCTCGATACGTGCGTAGTCGAAAGTGTGATTCACAGACAGCGTACACTTGGTAACCACAAGTAAAACGCGCGTCGCTTTTTGAGTTAAAAAATACTGCATGAGCGACAGATGACGCTATACACAGCTGAACTTTTACTTAGTCTTATGTGGCATATTTTCGGCCGCCGGGCAAAAAACACTGCACGATATAATTTTGTTGACTATACATTTTTAAGCAACTATGTTTACGTTGGGGTCAGCTTCCAGTCTATCCGGTATGCAGCTGAATACCATATTATACATGGGAGCGACTGCCTATCTGACCTGCACAACCCAGTTACTGGTAAGAATGGTTATCCGACTTTTGGGCACCTGTAACGACTGTCAAAGATCTACGAATGACGAGCCGGGCTAACTGACTATACACAATAGCCTGTCGGAAATATCGAGGCACTTCGAAGGAATGCGCTTCTCCCGCCCCGTGTCTCGAGTCAACCCGTTATTCGAGTTAGTACCGCCGTCAGCCCACGTTCGAAATAAAATCGGGACGGTTTTTTTTTCCGGGCACTGGATTTTTAACGCAATGCTTTACGCCTAGAGTTCAAAATCGAACACTGTATTTTTACGATTCGCTGGGACTTGCTTCACTTGCGCTGCACTCTGTTAGATTCTCAATGCTCGGTACAACACTGAGGGTTGGAAATGCGGTGCGCGAAAAAATCCCACCACGATTCTATAACGTCCGTTTGAATTTCGACTTTTTCCGCATTCTTTCGAATCGCCCGAATGTTTCCGACAGGTATACGACGAAGTTTGTCATTGAAATAGACACCTTCGATCATTGACATGTGAATTGAAAGCTATACAATAATTTTCTCTTTAAAACAACACGATTAATAATAAAACTAGTACTTAAGATAGATTATGCTATAATTGTTTTTTTTTTTAATCTTTAAATGGAGCTTGACAATACCTTTTTGTTTTTAGGCACTTACGGATTCATGCACAAAGCGGCTTTCTATATCGCTACCGAAAAACAGGGGCTTCGGCAGTGATAGGAAACTCGTTTTATTCACACTTGGTAAGTTTGTGCAGACGAGCGAAGTTGCTTTGTGACATCAATATTGCTTGAAAAGACTGCGCCTTTCGTATAATTTATAACGTGACGATATTATCGACGATAACATAGGTAGGTCAAATATTTGGAACTATATGGAGACTCTTTTTAAGGAGAACAGTCACAATTTCATACAAAGTCGGGCCCAAAACTTATAGTGTATGTGAAGAGAAAAAAATGTATTACCCTGGTCCAGGAAGTCTTTCTTATCATTTTTTACTATTGCGCCGAATCTCTACGACCATTCATTCAACTGTTTTTTTTTTAAGTTAATAAATCTAGCTTTATACATTTTGATAAAATTTATAACTACCGATTGGTAAGAAAGTGACCTTAATATAGGAACACTTGCAAAGGTTTGTTGTCATAGTAGGTAATACTTGTTCAAGATGAAGGAATTTGTCGCTGAGATTCCCCGGCCAGAGAAAAACCTTTTTTTGCTGGATTTTGGGCCCAATATGGCTAATCTCCTTTCCGCCCACGATAATGTTATAACGTGCACGTATTTCCATACATTTTGCTGACGCGGACGTCCAGGATAATATCGTCACATTAGATATACAGGGTCAAATTAAATTAGCTGGCAATTCTTAACCCACGTGGGTAAAGTATTGCCAGCTAATTTAATTTGACCTTGTGTAAGACACTTTTTGTGTGTAACAGGGCTCTTTTAAATTCTTTTTATACAAATAAATGAAGCCAGGCCCTGTTTGAGAGATTCAAATTCCTCTGCAAAGAAACAAAAATGTGTTTCAACAGCAGAATTGCTATCGATAAATTAAAATATGCAATATCGCCCGTCTGCCGTTCACAATAACATTTATTTCTACACACCAACCCGAGACGGATAAAAAAGAATTTAAAACTAGGAAAATTTCGTCTCAAAACTGCTTTATCAAATTTTTATAAGATTTAATTCTAACTATTACATAATTTCTCATTGCTTCCGTCGGGGTTTTTTTCTTATATCATTACACTATAATAATAAAGGGAACGAGTAGAACAAGTCAAGGGGAGCTACAGATTTGAAAAACGCTAATATCTACCAAAACAATTAACTTTCACTTGGAAAAATGGTCCAGAATTGAATTTCCAAAACTGTAGCTGAACAAATTGACACTATATATAATATAAACATGTATACTAATTTTATATTAATTTTATTATTTTTTTACAATTTATTTTATGGCCTTTTTACTCCAATAATAATAATTAATTTTTACGTGTCGATAGTAGATTTTGTTATTTAATTTAATTATTTCTCTGGATTTATTTACCTTCACAAATTTGAATTTAAAATCTATGAAAAATCATCTCGTTGGATGCTATTATTATTTATGTAAGTTTTCCAAGACTTACTTTGTAACCCAACATCTATCTAGATTTCTCAAAAACCTCGGACGTAATAAAATCTCATCAGGACATAATCGCGCAATTTCAACCCTCGGTGTTCAACCGAGCATTGAGAATCCAACAGAGTGAAGCACAAAGAAAAAACACAGTGTTCGATATTTAAGTCTCGGCGCTAAGCTGTATATTGAAGATATAGAGTGTGCCGAAAAACCCCGCGGCAATTTATTACGTCCGTTGGGAACGTGGGGGGTTAAAGCTACGGTTTCTTAAATGGCCGCCACATAGTCTCAATTTACGAGTTTTTTTTTTTTTATGACGTTAATGAAAGTAGGTTGGTGTGATTTCTTAGAGAACAAGTTTTGACACAATAGACCTCATTAGAAATCACCCAAAGAGCAATGAAGAGGGCTAAGCTTGTAGTTTCCCTACGCAATCGAATCAGGAATGTAGAGATCTGTAGGAGGACCAAGGTAACCGACATAGCCCGAAGAATTGCCAAACTTAAGTGGCAGTGGGCAGGGCACATTGCTCGCGGAACAGATGGCCGATAGGGCCGAAAGGTTCTTGAGTGGCGAACGCATACCAGAGGACATAAGAGTTGGAAGGCCTCCCACAAGGTGGACCGGTGATCTGGAATCAGCTGCATACGAGAAAACTCAGAACCGGTCCATGAGGCGGTGCTTGCGGGAGGCCTAAGTGCAACAGTGGACGTTTTTTGGCTGAAATTATGTTTTGACACCGTCACGGAGGACGTTATGTGGCGGCCACCGTTATTTTATGATACCGTAGCTACGCCCGGCACGAAATTAACCAAGTAGGTTGCATGCCATTGTTGCATGACTACTTCTGATTGATAAATGTCACAATGACATGTAACTTTCAAAAAAATTATTAACGTTAAATGTCCGTTTTTCAAAACCTACTACCGACCTCTAAAATAAACCTAATAATTATTACAATTAATAATATAATGTTGGACTATTTTTTTTGAATAAATTCATTCAGTGATGAGGTTATAATTATGTCAAAATTAAAATGTGCCGGCACAATAGAATATTACCTACAAATCGTTCATGTGCGCTAACCATATAATATAAACCTAACATGGGACATCCGCGTACACAATATTTTTTTTTAAAGAAATCATAATTTTAATGCTCTTTGATTATTTGTGAAATATTAACTAAAAAAGTTAGAAATCTCATTAATAATCAAAGTCCATAATTAACCCTGTAAGTATATTGATTACAATTCTATTATTTTTACGTTTCTCAACCTACTTTGGAAATTTACAATCAAATAGCCATATACAAGATGTGACAGAATTAACGCAAGTCGAGAATGCAGTTTGTTCATTACTGAATCGATTTCAGTAACTTTTAATATTGGTAATATTTTGAAATGCCTTTGAGCTAAAGAAAATTAAATCTCATTTCAAGGCAGTAAAACTCAATTTTGAATGCGTAAAGTAATGCTAGGCTCAACACGATTTTGTTAATAATAACAGTAACTCAATTGTATAATTGGGGTGTATGAGGTCTTGCGTCAATTATGTTACATGTTGTATATACGAAAATTCGCGCAATTTTTCAAGTTAACGGAAAAAATAAATTGTATTTTGCTTAATCGAGCTCTGCATTTTTTGTATATAAATCTATAACTTTTTAAATGGTCAGAAACAGGTTTAGATACAGAAATGGGGCGCATTTTGGTGGGGGTGTTCTTTTTAGACCAAAAGGTCTACAAAATGCGTCACCCTAAAGGTTGCGCACCCGCTTGGGCAGCGCCGAACTACGACACTTAAGGCAGCCACCCATCTCTTCAAAAACCGTAGTTTAATAACACCAAAAATTCGTCAATTAATGTTAAAATTGAAAGTAGAATCAGTAAGTAATAAGGTTTAAAATACTTCAAAATTTAATGTATGACTATTAAAAAGGTTTTTTATACTACACCCAACATACAAACATTATGTAAATTTCTTCAATTACTCGTGAATTTCATTAAACACTAGAAATTTACAACGCGTTTATAGAATTATTAAAATAACTTTGCCAGAAATGTAAACATAATCTTGAAAAAAAATAAATGTTAATTATTACTTTTTTACATTTCTAGCAGACATTTAAAAGTTATAAAAAAATTCGCGCGTTTTTAGGCTATTATTTTTTTCCCCAATAAAACAAACAAAAAAGAAAAGATTCTTAAAAACCATTTTCGTCTATGCTAAGTTTATCCTAAAGATACCCATAAGACAATATAATGTGCATTTTTTTTTCATATACATGTTTTTTTTTTAATATTAAATATACAAGACGAATTTATCATCAACTACTTAGATAGTTAAATGGACAAGCCTTATCTAGGCTCTAGTTTCTTTTTCTATAATTTGAGACCGTATTTTTTTCCTGGTCTGTCAAACCAAAAAAAAAGTTTAAACCATAGATTTAAAAAAAAACAGTTTTTGACACTTATGTTTCACGTTCGGAATTGATCAGGAATTCTGGTTACGGATTTTCAGATCCGAATTCAGATTAATGTAAGCTAATCGGATTTTTTTTTCAGGTATTCCGGGACCGGAATTCCTGATTTTGGATAAATGTCTTCAGTCGTCAATTTCTGCCTTTAAATATATATTTTTTTAAACTATGGCAACGACATCAAGTCTCAAATTGAAAAAAAAAAAGATTAAAACTATACTAATATATTTTTTATGAACTAATTATTCACAAAATACATTATTTTTATACACTATCATATTTTTTTTATTTATTAATTTTTATTATTTCCAAAAAATGCAAATTTACTTCAAAATGGAAATATCACAAACTATTTTCAAACTTTCAAACTATACACAAGTCTGTACAAGGCTGTATGGAAATACGTTCGCCTGGTGTTGCCTCCTGTTAATTTGTACACGGGCAATATATATTTTTTTTATTACCAAAAAGGTTTTTATTGAGCCAAAAACACCTAATTCAACCTACTTTGTCGAGTTCTTCCTTTGAATGGTGGTCTTTTTGTTGTCAATTTTTTCTGTGAGTTTCTTTTCTATTTTCGGCTGTGTCTGTGGTTTGTCTATGGTGGTCGCTGGTTTCTTGGGCTTGTTGGCTTTCGCTGCGGCTGCGTAGTTTATGGGCTTGAAGCCGGAGGTCGGTTGTGTCTCTTCAACAGGCGTTGGTAATGGCTACAGAAGAAAAAATATATTATTTAGGGCTGATGATATTCATCCAAGTATTGACTACCTATATTTACACAATATACAATGTTTAACAGGATTAATTATTATTATTTATTTATTTATTTCCATAAAAATTATTACATACGTGATTTAAGCCACACAATGAAAACCACTCAAAGTTTATCTGTGTGATGGCGAGCCTAGTGCCTTAAATGCATTTAAATTTTACATTTTCATATTTCACGCGTAATTTGACGAAAACGCTGGACGCCATATTTCTCTGTGGGTATGACGTCAGTTTTATGTATAAACAAATGCGTTGATATTTTGTATGATAATTGTTATAATAAAAAAAAAAAACGAGTTATTAACTTTTATTCTACTTATCGTTGGTTTGCTGTTCCTGAATGTAAGATATTATTTCAATAAACATTACTTTGGTTACGAAAATAATAAAAGTACAAAGTTATTCAGCTGATTAGTTACAACAGCGGTATGACGTAATAACATGGCGGTTACTATTTCATGGTGTTCAAAAACAGATTAAAAAAACTGAAATCTTTGAATTAAATTTAAAAGTTTATTTTTTTATTTCATGAACTAAAATCACCATTTTCCGACTGTTTTTTTTTTTTTTTTCCTAAGATATCTCAATAATATATTTTTAGATTTTTTTCTCATATACAGGAAAAGTTTTTATTCAGTGAGCAAACTGTAACCATGAATTCAGCATATCAAAATCAAAAATATTCAAACTAGGCTGAGAGTCAGCTGACTCTCAGCCTAGTTTGAATAAAAGACTTGATTTGAAAAAGAGCTCTTTTTGAACGTCAAAATAAAATTACATAAGACAGTCCCCCCAAAAACGCCCGCCCTTCACCACTTCCACATATCATTCTAGACCCCCGCGCAGAAACTTTTCGTCGGTTATTCAAAAAAAGCAGCTGTTTCATAGAAAAGTGCAATACCTACGCGGTCAAAATGTATGGAACAGCTGATATATTTTTTTTGTATAACCAACGAAAAGTTTCTGCGCTGGGGGGTCTAGAATGATATGCAGAATTCATGGTTACAGTTTGCGCACTGAATAAAAACTTTTCCTGTATAGTAAAATACCCTATTGCGCAACACAGTGGTGCCGATTCTGTTGTACACCGAACTAAACTAACTAAACTATCACTAAAATTCCTTACTTTTGGCTATGAGAATCTTAAAGCTATTCTGCTAAATAAAATCTCTAAACTTAAAAATAATTTTGACATAACTAAAATCGAATTGGACAGTCGCGACTCTTGCAGGCTTAGCATGACGCTTTCTATTTCTACTCTTCTGTAGAATAGAAATCGCTTGTCTTCATTTCTCGGTGAAAAACTGTCAACTGTCTACACGGAAACGTCATTTTTGTCTAGTCTTCCGTCGACAAAACGCTTCTCACACAATGATTTTTTCACAATTGTATAGAAAAAAAAAAAAAAAATTACCTACATGTTGAGATTATGGGGCTTACGAGTTTATTAAAGGGGGGTCGAAATTATCATCATTTTTGCGATAGGACACACCATTTTCGAGATATAAGCAAACGAAAAAAAAAAAGATACAATACTGTTTTTGCATCTGAAGTCGAAGTGTTGGTGTGAATTTTAGTTCATGACCACTAGTTTTATTCCACACCTTTTTAATCGCGATTAAAAATAGTCAGATTTAGTTAGAAAAATGAATATAGTCAAAATTTTTGGTGAAAAACGGCAAACTCAGAATAGCAAAATTACCATCTTCACTAAATTAATAATGCAGTGCAATCTTAGTGCTGTCAAACTAAAATATAGTTAAGTTGTGTCACCTATGTCAATTTCAGAATGGGAAATCGTCGTTTGACAGGATTAAACAAAATTTTGGTGATTTTTAGTTTAGTTTAGAGAATTTTGTGACAACAGAATCGGCACCAATGGGAATAGGCTTCCATTTTGACAGTTCAATAAAATTCATTGCAATAATGAGCAGACGATTTTTTGGAACATATGAAGCAATGAATTAACAATATCCATATAAATCATTCAGCAGTGGTGATGAAATTATTTGTTTGTTAGCATGTTTTTTTTTGGGTGGGAAATCATCAAATAACTTCTCCCGGTCTGGGTGGAGCGGGAGGGCGTGTCAGACTTTTACTGACTAAAACCCACCCGTGTTCCCTCAGTTGCCTGTGTGCCAGGAGCCGCGGTATCTCTTTCGAACAACCCGCACCCCTGGCAGGCATCGGCCCTTGCGGACCCCACCAGTTGGTGCTGACATCTCTTTGAGGCGCGCGTGGAACACAACGCGCCGTCGACCCGGGCTTGGTCCTTACCGGACAGCGAGCTACCCATTACTCGCCGTCCGCAAGCCCGCGCCTACGGTGGCCGGGAATCAGCCTGGGATTCCCGACGCCCAGGGCGTCTCCCGCGGCGACTACGGCCGTGAGGGCGCATATACTGCCTCTCCCTCACGTGCGCCGCCTCCCTCTTCGCGAGCATTGTAATTTTTATTGAAATAATATCTTACATTCAGGCACAGCAAATCACCGATAAGTAATAAAAAAATAAATAAAATAAAATAAAAACTTTTTATTTCGGACTGAAAAATAATCCATAGATGTTAGTAGAGTACAACTTATGAAACTAGTGTTAGTATATTATATAATTATTTAAATTCTAATGTGGGTATTAACCCAGTGCTGGACGTACCGCGTGTCCAGCCTATCCGCAATAACAGCCAGGATGCTGTTGGTGCTGGCGCGCAACCTGCCGAGCGCCGCAGCGCATCGCTTGCGGAGCACGGCGTGGAAGCCGTCAACGTGTGCGTCCGCGAACATGCCCGACGCACTGCACCAGCGCGGCAGCCCCAACAACGCCCTAAATGCATTGTTATATTGAACGCGTAGGGCGCTGAATGATTTTTGCGTATATTTAGCCCACAAGCAGCACGTGTATAACGATGTACAATGCGCTCTGAACAGTGTAATTTTAACTTGAGCATTACAACGTTTAAACCTGTGGGCTATCATGTTCGCTCTGATCGACAGCGCCCTACGCTCCCTGTCCATGTCCTCATCGTCACGTAGGAGATCGGTGACTATGTGCCCAAGATATTTAAAACAGGTGACCACATTCATGGGTGTTCCATTCAAAGTCACTGGAGGAATCTGATCTGGCGACTTGGTACCTGCTTTAAATACCATGAGCTCACTTTTTGACACATTATATTTGAGGCCATGACTAGCCGCGTACGTCTCACACACACTAACTAGTTTCCTAAGTCCGCCGATCGTTGGGCTCAGCAGCACCATGTCATCTGCATAACTCAGATTATTTATACAAATATTATCTATGTGACAGCCGACATGCATGCTGCTGAGCTCACCGATCAGCGCATTTATATACAGATTAAACAAAACTGGGGATGACAATCCACCCTGTCTTACTCCACATTTTAGTCCATAAGGATCCGATAAGATGCCCGCCCACTTTACATAATTGACCTGACTTTGATACCAAAACTTTAGGATATCAATTGTCTCACCAGGTAAATCGGTTTCTTTAAGCTTATCCCAGAGTTTATCATAATTAACAAGGTCAAAAGCTTTAGAAAGGTCTAAATAACAAGCATAAATGGGCGTTTTCCTACTCGTGTAATACTCAACAGTGTGCTTTAGGCTCAGTATAGCGCTCTCTGTAGAAAGTCCAGCGCGAAAACCAAACTGAGCATCGTGTAGGTGTACAAACTCTGTCAACTGAGCCTCAAGCACACTGTCCAGAACCTTTGCAATAACGGTGGCCAGTGAGATTGGCCTATAATTAGATTTGGCCGAGCTATCTCCCGTCTTGTTTTTTATTATGGGAGTAATTATTGTTTTCGTTAGTTCACTGGGTAGGTAAGAGTGTCTAATGCACAGATTATAAAGCATCGATAAAAGTCTAGAGATATGCGGCCCTGCATTTTGCAGATGTTCGACGCTGAGCCCGTCATGTCCTGGTGATTTCCCACCTTTCATATTACTCAAAATCTTTCGTATGTCCATAGCACTCACTTTCAGTCTAATATTTTCACACACGGGTTCAGCGTCCAGCATCCACTCGGAAGCGCCCAAAGGGGATTCCACTGTGAAGTGCTCTTTAAACATGTTAGCAATCATCTTCGCATCGGTGGCACCCTCGATACTCAAAGGAACGCCAGACCTGATGTTCAGCTTATTGGTGTGTTTCCAAAATTCCCGAAACTTATTATTGGAATGCAGAGTCGCAAGCCGATCCATCTTTATCTGCTCCTGGTGTTGTTGACACCATTTAAGCTTGGCTTTGAAAATCTTTCTGCTATTACACATTGCTTCTCGAATGAAACCTGCTTTAGGTTTACCAAACAGTAGCCAGTTCTGAAAGTCAAGTCTGGCCACCCTATGAGCTTCACCAACATACTTATTCCACCCCATAACTTGTTTTTTCCTAACACTCGTAGCCACCCTATAGCTAGACTCTGAGGCCTCACTAAGTGCTGAGACAATATTAGTATACAAATTATCTATGATTTGTCTATGCTCCATATTCATACATCGTTTATCACAGCATTCTCCTAATTCCATTGGAAAGTCAATTTGTCTTAACAGTTTATTGCAAAGGTTTGTATACATACCGATTTGTTCTGGTTTCCTTTCCCCCCAGGTCACTTTACTTTTATTTACTACTGGAATCACATTTTTAGATTGAGACATACTAAAATTACACTTAACGGACACAGGATAGTGGTCAGACCAGTACACATTATAATCAACCCAGATATCTGTAACAGAGGGCCACGCTGCACTAGTAACAATTATGTGGTCTAACCAACGCGTACAACCATGCGCTTCACTCACAAAAGTGTGCGTATCAGAGTCCACCCCACATTTAACAATATCGGCACATACCCAGTCCAGATCATCACAAAAACTGAGTAGTTCATTATAGAAGTTTTCATTTGGATGTGCATTGAAGTCCCCAAGAATATAAACATAACCTATACCACATTCTTCAATTATAGCATGTATAGCGCCCATGCACTGCGTTAACTCCGTCATATTTTCCGCACAGTCTGTAGGCATGTATACCGATACAAACAGTATGGGGCGATCACTGGTCACTATTTTTATTGCACAAATCCTAGGGTTATTACATTCAATTATCGTTACTGACGGGAACGAACTTTTACGCCACAATATTGCCGTTCCTCCATGAGGTCTGCCACGCAGCATTCCAGCAGATGTGTCCACTGCTGAAGTTCCAGTGTAGCCAAAGTCAGGATTGATACTGCTGAGCCATGGTAATTCACAAGGAAGTAGCCAAGTTTCTTGAAGAGCAATTATGTCTGACACCAGCGTTAGTTGCCTAACATCTTCAATCGATCGCTTTACATTTTTACAGTTAAATGTAGTGAAAGTACAGCTGGTGTTGTTATTATCCATTTATGATTGGTTGCAAAACATTTTCCACGCATGTATTATTTTCCACGCATGTATTATTGGATACCGTCCCAGCGTTGCCACGACTAAATTCCACAAAACGTCGATACAGGATGCCATCAGGCCAAAAATTTTCATCCATAAACAAGCTCAAACGGTGCCTCGGTACGGAAATCTTAAAAGCATTGTAGTTTCTTTGAGACTTCATATTAATTTTCTGTAGGTGTACAAGCAACTTTGTCTTACTGAATATATGGTCAGAGATATCACTTTCAGTAGTACTCATATCTACATTATAAATAAACAACGGTACCTTAATATCAGCCGCCTTGAATTTTCCTTCAGATTCAACGACTGCCGTTCCTTTTTGACCGACAAACTTATTTTTTGACCGATTTTTCTGAACAAGTGTCCATTCTTCTGAAGGTTCCACCTTTTTCCACTGATTGGGTTTGTTGACTATATCAGCAAAAGTCGATGGTTTCGGTAAAGAATCCATATTTTGTGTCATAACGGTACTTTCTTGTACCATACATGATTCGGTTACGTTGTTTACAAGCGGGCACATCGTCGTTTTTAAATGCGCATCGACATCAGTGTTATTGAGTGCACATAATGACGCGCACATAGGATTTTCTACTAGCGCACGAGCATCGACATTGGCTGTTTTAGGCGCGCACTCGTTATCTACAAAATCTACCGGGCTGGACGCGGCTGAACTAGTTTTCTCGTACCCACGCAAATTAACATTTTTGTTGTTTGATTTGTTTACGTTAGCAATATGAGATCTCTTTTCTAGTGGCAATTGATTTATTCCAGATTTCATGGATACATATTCCAGTCCCATTGGCCCACTGTCATAGGAATGACTATTAATAACGTGCGCACCTCTTTTCATGTTCACATTACTTTCGAAATAATTAACAATCGATGCCTGTTTCAAGTTTTCCACTTCACTTTTTAACGAGTTGAAAGTCTCCATTGACACATACCCCTCTTGCAATTTCTTAACATCACTACGTAATAGCAGTAGATCTTTTAAAAGCCGCGTTACATCTACGTGATCAAACGAAATGGGAGGTAGTTTATGCAGATCGCGGGCCACGAATATGGGTATAATTTCCGGATCGGTGTTTTTCAGCAATGTTAACACGTCTTCCAGGTCCCGATGACACTTCCCCACACGTTTGCGAGTTTTCATACGCAGTGATGTTGGCAATGATTCGAAAAGAAGTTTCTTAGCCTCTAGTATTTCTTTTGCAGAGAAAGCACTTACACAGATTCTCACTAAACTTTCTTCGTCCATAACATCTATTTTATTGCTCACAAAAGCTAAAACTTCGTTTATAACGATGTTACACTTGTCACATTTTACAATATCTGATTCCATAGTTCTAGTACACAGAATCACATCCGTACGCTACGGCGCGAGTCGCGGGAAGTAAGTAAGTAGACCAATAACTCAATTTTTAAATTATAAACAATTATCATAGAAAATATCAGCGCATTTGTTTACACGGCAAACTGACGTCATACCCACAGAGCAATATGGCGTCCACTGCGTCCAGCGTTTTCGTCAAATAACGCGCGAAATATGAAAATGTAAAATTTAAATGCATTTTTATGGCACTAATCGATTCAATAGAAATGTTGTGTTTCTTTTATTGGTTTATTAGCATAATTATTAGAATCTAGTTAAGACACTTTTCAAAAATGAGTGTAATACCCTATTAGAAAATTCCTCTAATGATAGTGATGATGAGTTAATAAATAAATAAATATTTACATTAAGTAAAGTGCCTGTCTGAGTTCAAATCCACGAAAGCTGTAAGTCCAGGCCGATACCCACACAGCATTTTTTTTTTAAATAGGGGGTCATTCAAGTATTACGTCAACACTACAGGGGGGCGGGGGGTCTTTGCTTTGCTTATTTTTGATGACATGGGGGATGGGGGGTCTGGATGGTGATTACGTCAGCAGAATTTATTTATCAAGTTTTGGATTTTCTACAAAATTTGGTCGATTTTGATTTGAACACATATGGCAACCCTACTTGTCTATGAATGGCTCGAAGAAAACTATGACAATATACAAAAATAACAAGAAAGTGAGCAGACACGTTAGGTGTCTGCTACCAATGTTTACGTGAGCATGGGAGGGGGGAGTAAGAGCTTTGCTTACTTTTGCTGACGAGGGGGAGGGGGGGGGGGCAATAATTGCAAAAAAAAAACTGCTTACGTAATACTTGAATGGCCCCTAGGTTATTTTTTTTTTATAAAATTCGCTCACCTTCTGTTCAGGAACAACCACAATATCTTCTGCCTTCTCTTCTGTCTTAGTTTCACTCTTGGCACTCTTCACACCAACATCTTTCTTCTTCGGCGTGACCTTCGTATCTGACTTCACCGTCTGTGGTTTAGCCTTGCTTTTTATTTCTTGTTTCACTGGTTTCTTTGCTTCTATTTTGGTTTTTGTATCCCGTTTGTCTTTGGGCCTCTTGTCTTGTCTGTCTATGATGTCTGCTGCGCTTACTTCTGGTGGGTCCGTATGTGGTGAAACTGGTTCTGGAATAAAAGATACTAATTAGGAATTTTTGGTCAAGGAAGATGTTATTTGAGTCAATGTGACTTAACAGTGCGGTGTTGGGTTCAATTCTTAAATAAGGCATATTCATTGGTGTTAGAGATGCCGCAAATAGTTGTTACAGCGTATAGTCGAATACCGATTAATCGCCATTCCTTACGGCGAATAGGCGAATAACTCGCAATTATTATTCTCCCAATATTATACAAGGTGTAACAGAATGGACGCAAGACATGAAACTAGTTTGTTTCTAATTGACTACTGAATCGATTTCAGTAACTTTTAATATAAATATTTTTTATTATTATTATGTATTTTGCCCTACCTACCACTGGTTGAGCCAAAGATAATTCAATCTTATGCCTGAAAAAATAAGACTCAATTTTAAATGCATAAAGTAATGCTTGGGTCGACACGTTTTTCTTAATAATATCAGTTAGCTTTAAAAAAAATCGTTTTGGTCATCGTATTATGCTTTTAACTCAATACTCTAATTGGGGTGTATGAGGTCTTGCGTTAATTATGTTACTCGTTGTATAAATGTGAAAGTTGGTACGTTTAGATATTTGTAACTTATTCACGCAAAATCAGCCCAACGGATTTGTATAAAATTTGGCACACAGATAGATTATAACCTGGATTAAGACATAGCACATTTTTATGTCAGTTGTACGTTCCCTTGAGATAATTATCGAGCCACATGCGGGCGAAGCTAGTTATCCATTTTATTAATTAAAAATTATAACTTCTCAAACAATTTTCCGCATAATTTCTTTTGCCAAATTAGGTATCTTCTACCGTTTCAAACATAAACATTATTTTATTTTTCTTTGCACCTATTATTTTAATTAATGGTAACAATTTTTTAATCGTGCCTAAAGGTATTTTATATCGGATACATTGAGTAGACCACCTTTGTAAGACAAATAATATGTCACGGTGTTTAAAAATGCTCTTACGCAGTATCCTGCGTTTTCTATTCATAGATTTATATTTTTTTAATGTAGGTAATATGCAGATATTATTAATATTTATTTTAGATTACATTAAACACAACACACACTCGCACACACATGTATACCACAATTTTTTTTTTTATTTGTTTACTTTCTTAATTAATTATTACAGACACACCTGTGTTTATTATTCTAGCATAATAATATGGTACTCATGGGTTACAGCTGTAAATCACTGTCAGATGGTGCAGCAACACTTTGTGTTGTCATCTGACATTATGTTGAGCTGAGGCCCCTATGGCAATAGTATCATTGTTTTCTGTCTTATTAAGGCCCCTATTGACCGGCCCCGATGTTTTTTTTTTTTTAATCCAAATTAAATCCTTAAAAATAAAGGATAAGTTTTTAACCAGTGCGCAAACTGTAACCATGAATTCAGCATATCATTCTACACCCCCAAGCGCAGATTTTTTTTGTCGGTTATACAAAAAACAAATCAGCTGTTGCATACGTTTCGACCGCGTAGGTATTGCACTTTTCTATGAAACAGCTGATTTTCTTTTGTTTAACCGACGAAAAATTTCTGCGCTGGAGAGTCTAGAATATGCATAGTTAACAGTTTGCGCACTGGATAAAAACTTATCCTCTACAAGCGCATGTTTTTTTCTTTGATTTCTTTCTTACCTTCTGTTTTGTCCTCAGTGTGGTCGGGCTCGCGCGTCAGTTCTGTGGGCGCAGGCTCGGGGGCGGGCGCGGGTAACGGCGGGAGCTCTTGTCTTTCGTCTGCAATACAACATTAGCAATTTTTAAACAACATCAATGTGGGGAATAATCTAGTCGTTGGTTCGAACACACTGATAGACCTGGCTAAAAATCACGCTGTCTCACCAGGCATCGTGTCCGACAGAGGTAGTGATGAGCAGTTGGATGATGGATCGAGCGTGCCCAGAAAATGTCTGTTCACTCTTGTTCAAGGCACGGGTACTCCCACACATCGAAGAAACACAGCAAGCTGCTTGACTCCGGTCAAAGTCAAAGCATTTATTTCAAATAGGCACTTAAAAGGCACTTTTGAACGTCAACATTTACATTAAAATAGAATTGATTCAAGTCGCCCCTTCCAAAATGTAGTTTCGTATGGAGAAGAATGGGCAAGAAACTCCACCGTTACTCTTTTAAGTTTCAGGTACAATATTTAACATAGTACATTCACTATATGGTTATGTGTGAAAAAGATGCACCCAGAATAAAATTACCATACCAAAATAGGTAAACAGAATCAAATTGAAGCAATACAGATAAATTAATTCTGTGATAGATACATGGTGTTCACACATTTACAAACATTGTAAAAGTAAGTATAGGTACGATTTTCCTACAATATTAACAACCGGTGGGAGGGTGGTCGCGAACCAGGCGGGCGTTAACCCTACCACCGCAAGGGAAGAATTGGCCAGTCATCAAGGTAGTGGGTGGGACTGTCCAGGGCCTCAAGTCTGCTATTACAATAGTGTCAGAATGGTCTATCATTGATTTCATAATTGTTGATTTTGACAAGTTTGGTAATCTACTAATAAAATGGCGTCATTAAGACTTTCCAATGGTCAGCCACTGACACTCCATTGAAAGAAATGGCATTTATTGGTAATCTCGTACATCATGACAAATGAATGACTGACTTAATTTACGAACTTCCTACTACTTTAGATTGCTTATAACACTAATAAATAATATGTAAAAATATATTAAAATGAAATCTGGCATGAATAAATGTTCAAATTTAGTAGTGGTTTTTCGAAAATCAATTCTACTAACGAGTTTTATAATAATGGCAATACGAAAGTGCCATTATGACACAATTCTTTTACGAGACGATTACGAACTTTTAGTAAAATGACAAATGAATGACAATGGGATAGTGTTGGAATGACGAATTTATAAAAATAGCAGACTTGGGCCCCAGGATGCGCCGAGCGCTCGGTTCATTCGAGTTACTGGTGGAACAAATTGCGCTACACGAGGAGGCTTCTTCATGCATCCCAAAACTAGGGATATTTAGCTTACCTGTGGCGACGGGCGCAGGTTTCGTGGGCACGAACTCTGCAGCCAGCGGGTTGAGTGTGGAGCGCGACACGGTCTCCTCTAGCGACAGGGAAGGGCCGCCATTGCTTGTGCTGCATATAAAAAAATACATTATATTAGTAAATTTAAAATAATAGTTTAAAAAAGTAGAAAATAATTAAATTAAAAAGCGTTGGGTGTTTGACATTAATGATTATAAAAAAACCTCAAAAAGCACCCCACACTTTTTAATTAAATCAAATTATTTTCTACTTTTTTAGTTTGGTTTTTAAAGCGTGTTTTTTAGTTTTTAAACTATTACTTATTTTCTGCTAACTACAAGTGTTTTTTTTTCTATTTTTCTCTATTTTTTTTAAATTATTGAATAGTCATCGGTCCTCGATAAGTTTACAAAGTTTAAATGAAATCTGACCGTTTAAAGTGGGTCAAAATCGCGCCCTAAGGAGTCGGTTACAAACATACAAGTGAAGCTAATATAAAGCGTGTAAAAAAGTTTGGTTCGTGGATGGGTGACCGTCTTAACATACCAAGGCCCCTCCGTGCCTCGGAAAGCACGTTAAGGAACTACTCACACAAGGGTTTCAGTAAGGGTTTTGGTCATTGTATTACGCGATTAACTCGATACTTTAATTGAGGTCTTGCGTTAATTATGTTATATATTGTATAATTAAGACAAGCAAGCTGGGCCCTAATTCACTATGACCACTTAACGATTCCTTACTTTGAAACCACGTCAATTCCTTAGATCACACATGATATCTGCTAATATCGTATTAATAATATCGAAAAAAAATCTTGGAACATACAGAATATGACATTTCGATTCCTTACCGTTTACATTGGTTTCTACAAGACACGATTTTGACGTGGTTTAACGTAGTAAGATTCCGCGGGGAATCATTATAACCAACAGGGCTCTTATTCAGTATGTCCACTTAACGATTACTTACTTCGAAACCACGTCAATTCCTTAGATCACACACGACATTTGCTAATAAACATCGACAAATTGTCTTGGAACATACAGAATGACATTTACACATCCACATCACACATCCTTACCGTTACATTGGTTACGATATTGACGTAGTTTGAACGTAGTAAGATTCCGGGGTGAATCATTATAATGATACAGAATTGGGGCCAAGCAGGCTTAGCACGAGCACCGATTTGTCGACGGGAGAATAGACATGACTATTTGTCGACGGGAGAATAGACATGACTATTTGTCGACGGGAGAATAGACATGACTATTTGTCGACGGGAGAATAGACATGACTATTTGTCGACGGGAGAATAGACATGACTATTTGTCGACGGGAGAATAGACATGACTATTTGTCGACGGGAGAATAGACATGACTATTAACTAAATTATTTACAATAGGAGAACATAGCTATGTTTTTCTATAGTGTGGCCATTAGTGCTGTGCACTCCCTGAGGTATGCGCGGCGAGGTGGGAGGCGAAGAAAAAAGTGCATGAGTTCACATGAGATCGATACATGTCGGACAGATCTTACGATATCAGTTTGCATTTCTAAGGCAAGACTTGTGGCGGGACGATAGTCGGAGGCTATCTATCTGTAATATATTATACTTACTTAGTTGATTAAAATGTAACCTAAATATACTCATATTTTATTAAAAATATGCGGGTGATAAATAAGAACTAAACTTATCATTTAAAGCAGGACTTGTTTTATTGAACATTTTTTATATTTACAAACAATTATATATTCTAACGAAAGTTATTCTGACATAGATTCTGATTCAACTTCATCTTCGATTTCGTCATCATCTTCATCTTCCACTTCGCCACCGGAACTTGAATCAGAGTCTTGCAAATTTATTATGAATGAATCGATAACATTAATTGGCAATATTCACATCATTTTAAAATTCAAAGCTTTCTTTGTCTGCTTTTCTTTTCTTAAAATATTCAGCCACCTTAAAAATGACAGTCTTCATATCACGAGATAATGCACGACCCATCTTTGAATATTTATCCCATGTGCGTCTGACATAGACAGTCCGATACAGATAACACTACCTGCCGCCACGAGCGTTGACGGCGCACTGACAGAGCGCAGCAACCGATTCTCCCCGCCGTCTCGCCGCGCGCATACCTCAGGGAGTGCACAGCACTAATGGTCACACTATATTAATTATCACAGTTATACATTCTAAACAAAACATGATTTTGTAGATAATCATTTATACTTTGTGGCCTTCGAGTAGAAAGTTTGTTGTCAGTGTGATTTTGACAGTTTGGGAAGAAATATTCTTCTGAAATAGTCTACACTTATAAGGACCTAGACAAAGATCGTTAGAAACGAAAGACAAAATGACAGATTGTAGAAGTATATCTACGGTGCAATGTAAAAAATGGAGAAACGAAATGTCACTTTGTATTGAAAAAGCACGGTCTATTCTTCGTAGAAATAGTAAGCGTCATGCTAAGCCATAAAAAGATGATAGACTCACGTGGGATAGTGGTGGTGATTGTGTCCGTTGTGCGTGGGCCGGTTGTTTCTGTGTCTCTCGCGCTGCTCGTCCTCCAGCATCGCTTCTATGCACTGTTCCATTAGGGCTTCCTCCTCTAGCTGCTGCATCACCTGGAAATGTACATGTTTAACATTAATTACTATCATATGGTTATTCCTGTCAACTGGGTTTACGGAGTTTGAGGGAACGGCAGCAGACTAGATATAAGTAATCAAGCTGGTTGCCAACTTAATAGAGTATTTTCCAATTTATTAAAAACCTTTTCAATTTGAAGATTGGGACGAAATATGTGACAGAAAAATAAAAATAAATTGATTTATATCAATTTTCTCAATTAAAAACGGTTAAAATCAAATTAATGTTTCGTTGTTTTGAATTTACCGCCCCTTAAGATGACTTTTTTATCACGTGACCACACGGGACGTCAACTTTGCGTAAACTAGAGTAGATGTAAGTGAATGTCGAGTTTATAATTAACAAGATTTTTAATGGATAGAAAGTGATATCACTGGTGTGCGGTGCCTCTGTGTACAAATACTTCTAAAACTGCGCCACACAAAGTATTTCTACCGGTGCCGTTTACACAAAGCTTACTTCATGTGTGGTCACGTCATAAAAAGTCATCGTAAGTAGCGTTTTGGCGGTAATTCGAAACAACAAAAAAGAAATTTGATTTTAATCGTTTTTAATCAAAGAAAATGGATATATTTCAATTTATTTTTATTTTCCTGTTAAATATTTCGTCCCAATCTTCAAATTAAAAAGTTTTTAAGTAATTGGAAAATACCCTAATATTATCATACGGTTAACCTCAACTGGGGTTACCTTGAGGGAACGGCAGCAGACTAGACATAAACTGGTTGCCAGCTTAATTGTACTAGTGATAGCATAATTCATTTAAAAATTAATGTATTTCTAATGTATTATTACATAAAATATTAGTTTCCTGCATCTCTTCTCTGTATAAACTTCAATTGCCAAACTTCAAACTACTCCGTCAGCATAGTTTTCATAAAAGCGGTTTTTACTTCATTATAATAGATAAATTAATCACAATCAATCTTTACAAATAAATAAAATTGAAGTGTTTGCTTGTAATATATAAATAACAGCTTTTTAATAAATGCAAAGAAAAGTATATAGGGTGACTGGTAATTAGTGACCGATACTTAAACACATGATTGTATTCATCATAACAAACAACTTTCCCAAAGAAACGATATTTTTTTTAATCTATTTTCTTGACCCCAATAGGGTATTACACTCATTTTTGAAAAGTGTCATAATTAGATTCTAGTGCAAATAAACAACTAAAAAAAACACAACATTTTTATTTAATCGATTAGTGCCATAAAAATGCATTTCAATTTTACATTTTCAAATATCGCGCGTAATTTGACAAAAACGCTGGACGCAATAGACGCCATATTGCTCTGTGGGTATGACGTCAGTTTGCTAAAAACAAATACGCTGATATTTTGTACAATGAAAAAAAAAATGAGTTATTTTAGTACTTATCGTTGGTTTGCTGTTCCTGAATGCAAAATATTATTTTAAATAAAAATTACTTTGGTTACGAAAATAATAAAAGTACAAAGTTGCTCAGTTGACATGCCGTATGACGAAATAACATGGCGACTACTATTTCATAGTGTTCAAACACAGATTAAAAAAAACTGAAATCTTTAAATTGTATTTTAAAATTTATTTTGTTGTTTCATGAACTAAAACTAACATTTTGACTGCATTTTGCCTAAGCTATCGCAATAATATATTTTTAGATTTTTTCTCGTATAGAGTAAAATACCCTATTTTATTACCCCAATAGAATATTAAGTACCTAACAAGAATAATACACCATCAGCTGCAATTTATTTAATTACCTACAAACAAAAAACACTTTTACCATGCATTTCTTTTTTCATTAATTGAACAACGGATCGCGCGCGCGCATCAGCTGATCCCGGGGTCAAGCAACTCACAGCTGATGCGCGCGAGCGATCCGTACGTTGCTTAAATGAATGACAAAGCAATAACGCATGGTAAATGTGGATCTGTTTGTAGGTAACTAAATTAAATTACAGCTGATGGTGATTCTTGTTATGTTTGGTACTCAATATTCTATTGGAGTGATAAAATTGGGGTCAATAAGATAGATTAAAAAAAATAGTTTCTTTGATACAGTTGTTTGTTATGAGTAAAATCATGTGTTTAAATAACGGTCATTAATTACCAGTCACCCTATATACGGTACTTATAACATGTAGGAATTTCTCCTGTATTGTGGGTGTGTTACAAACATTTAAACTCACATACACAAACAGCCAGACCCGGAACAACTACTTGTAGGTCATACAAATATTTGTTCCGTACGGGAAACGAACCCGCGACACGCAGCGCAGCAGTCAATCGTTTAACCACTGCGCCAACCAATAAAAAAAAATTGTCTGTCTGTTTGTTTGTTCCGGCTAATCTCCACTGCTGGGCCGATTTTGGCGGGACTTTCACTGACAGATAGGGGCCATTCAAGTATTACGTAAGCACTACAGAGGGGGGGAGGTCTTTGCTTTGCTTATTTTTGATGACATGGGGGATGGGGGGTCTGGATGATGATTACGTCAGCAGAATTTATTTTTTAACTTTTGGATTTTCTACAAAATTTAGTAGATTTTGGTTTGAACACATATGGCAACCCTACTTGTCTATGAATGACTCGATGAAAAGTATGACAATATTGCAAAATCACACGAAAGTGAGCAGACACGTTGTGTGTCTGCTACCAATGTTTACGTGAGCATGGGACGGGGTGTAAGAGCTTTGCTTACTTTTGCTGACGAGGGGTGGGGGGGGGGGTTAATAATTGCAAAAAAAATCTGCTTACGTAATACTTGAATGGCCCCAGAGCTGATGTTATAAGGAGTAATATAGACAAAATTTTCCGAAGCCATTTTTTTTTTATCCTCTGGCAAAAGCAAGTTTATAATATTAGTAGAATAGTAGGATTAGTAACATAAAGATAACTGACTGTATCTCAACCATACCTCGGGGTGTCTCACCTGCTTATCAAATTCCTCTTCGTTCTCCATCCACATGTAGTCTGCAAAGTCGTCGGGCTGCGGTTGTGTGGGCACGGGCGGGTAGCCGGCGGGAGGATAGTATGCGCCCGCCATCACATAGCCTGTAACGTAGATGTAAAAAATAAATAAGACAGATTGTTTCGTCTGTAAGTCAAAAATCTAAATCAAAAGTAATTTATTTGAACTAGGCTGACAGTCAGTACTATTTGAACAGCAAAATGACATCGGACAGTCCCTCGGCACACCCGCCCTTCACCACTTCTTAGTGCTTTAGTTGAGAAGAAGTGGCGGAACAAACTCCCCAGCAGGTAAATTTGTACGAACACTTTTACACGTCAATCATATTTTATAAACAGATGAGGTCGGCGTTTCCTATCAGACTACTCTGAGAAGAAAGGGCGAAACAATCTCATAGGTCTATTTTAAAGTCCAGAAATAATCTTGGCCATATCATGTGAAGACCATGTAGATTGGTGTCAGAAATGGTCTTTTGAGGTGTAGAACCACACAGATTGAGTGGACCTGTCCAATCAGTGCACGCAAAGTTAATTATATTACTAATGACAATAACAAAAGCATGGGGTGTTTTTGTGTGTGTGTAGTGTGCGTTTCTGTGTGTGTGTGTGTGTGGGTGGTGTGTGTTTCTGTGTGTGGATAGAGATATTTCTGTGTCTGGGTGGGGGATGTGCTTACTTGCGGGATGTTAAGGAGGTCTTCTGTGTTGTGTGGAGGGGTGTGGGTGTGTGTGTGGAGGGGTGTGGGTGTGTGTGTGGAGGGGTATGGGTGTGTGTGTGTGTGTGTGTGTGTGTGTGTGTGGAGGGGTGTGGGTGTGTGTGTGTGTGTGTGTGGAGGGGTGTGGGTGTGTGTGTGTGTGGAGGGGTGTGGGTGTGTGTGGAGGGATGTGTGAGTGTGTATATATTACCTGGCGTGTGAGTGTGTATATATTAATTGGCGTGTGAGTGTGTATATATTACCTGGCATGTGCGCATGTGTATTACCGGGCATGTGCGCGCGCGGGATGTGCACGGGGTAGACGGGGGGCCGGTGTATGCCGGCGTCGCCGCTGCCGACCACGCCGCCGCCGACGCCGCTGTCTATGATCACGCCGTTCGGCTGGAAAAACACAATCTTTATCAAAATCATCAACTTAGTTAAGTTCATAACAATTTGAGGCATAAACAGCCTGTCGTTGGTGTAAATAGGGTTCGAATTTTTGGATCTAGTTTCTAGTACATGCCAATTTCCTCAAGATATTTTCCTTTAGTTTTGAGAGCAGTGGTGATGATGTCATTGCCCACGACCTACAACAGGAAGTACATTTAACACTGGGCCGACACTGCTCAGCTTTCTAACAAGAATATAACTATTTAAATGAAAATTTATAAGCCTCAGAATTTTGGTTCGAATACATCCCAGAAAAGTTCTAGAGTGGCGACCGCGCGCCGGAAGAGGTAAAGTTGGAAGGCCTCCCACAAGGTAGACCGATGACCTTGTGAGGGCCGCAGGAGTCCGCTGGATGCGGGAAGCACAGAACCGGTCAAAGTAGCGGAGCTTGGGGGAGGCCTATGTCCAGCAGTGGACGTCTTTCGGCTGAAACGATGATGATGATGACATGACAGTATTCCCACGATGTTTTGCTTCACCGTTTTAAGTGTAGTGGTGATGAAATAAATTTACACAGAGCAAAGCGCCTGTTAGGGTGCATACCTATGACTCTAAAGTTGTGGCTGTTACCAATAGACCACCACTGCTCGCTAGTCAATCTGACTAGCCGTTTCCCAACTATATCGGGGTCAGTTTCCAGTCTAACCGGATGCAGCTGAATTTTATTTTTATTTTATTTTATTCATTTTAGGAAAGCTTACAGCTAATACATTTCGATATCAAGTACAGTGTGTAAGCGATGGCCAATTACAAGCTTCCACTTACTATTAATCTCAGTAATATTAACAAAAAAAATGAAAACAGGGACGAGAATTACGCAAATGAATCATCGTACACTCAAAACAAAAAAAGAATAATAAAGATAAAAAATAAGGTTATACATCGAAGAAACAATTATTTAAACTCTTCTTTACTTCCTTAACACACCTAGTAAATAAATAAATAAGAATACTAGTATTCTACATGGAGCGACTGCCTATCT
Source organism: Antitype chi (assembly GCA_947359405.1). NCBI lineage: Eukaryota > Metazoa > Arthropoda > Insecta > Lepidoptera > Noctuidae > Antitype > Antitype chi. The sequence continues at coordinate 2,921,475 of OX375837.1, forward strand.
GACCTTCACAACCCGTGTTCATCATCATCATTTCAGCCGAAAGACGTCCACTTCTTGACATAGGCCACCCCAAGCTCTACCACTTTGACCACTTCTGTGCTTCCCGCATCCAGTGGATTCTTGCGGTCTTCAAAAGGTCATAGATCGGTCCACAAACCAGTAACTGGGTAATACGATTCCCTTAGTAAGACCACTGCTAGTATAATCCCTGCTAATAATATTATAAGGATGGTATTTAAAAGTACTTCAATTTATTCCCATTTCATTTACCTAATTTTGCCTGTGTTCCACCAAATATACTGAATGTGCACCAAAATATGTTAATTAAAATATGTCATAACGAGCATCTATTTAACAACTGTTGCAAATTTGTAAAAATAGTAATACACCTAATTTTAAAAACAAGCATTTATTTTTTTAGTTTTACTAACCTAACCTAATATTTGGTGCACAATCAGTATTTTTCGGGGAAGAATAAAATAGTTATTGTTACAATAGAATATTTGCAGCGCACTACAATAAAAAAGTGTTATATCTTGGTGTTAATTTGGAATTTGTTTGATGTAACATATTTTGTTGGCCGAGTAGTTTAATTATAGTAAAACAATTAAACGGGTTTAAGATCAATATTTTAGAAATGCATACATAGATGTACCTTAAGATTTTTGGTGAACACAAAAATATTATCCATATTATAAATGCGAAAGAAACTGTCTGTCAGATACGCTTCCACGCCTAAACCGCTGAACCGATCGTCATGATATTTGGCAGAGATATAGCCTGGGATATGGAGAAGGACATAAGCTACTTTTCTACGCGATAACCGACATCCACGCGGGTGCCTGCCAGGGGTGCGGGTTGTTCGAAAGAGATACCGTGGCCCCTGGCACACAGGCAACTGAAGGAACACGGGTGGGTTTTAGTCAATAAAAGTCTGACACGCCCTCCTGCTCCACCCAGAGCGGGAGAAGTTATTTGATGACATCACACCCACAAAAAAAAAAAAAACACGGGCGGAGCCGCGTGCATAAGTTAGGGGCCATTCAAGTATTACGTAAGCACTACAGGGGGGCGGGGGGGTCTTTGCTTTGCTTATTTTTGATGACATGGGGGGATGGGGTGTCTGGATGGTGATTACGTCAGCAGAATTTATTTATTAACTTTTGGAGTTTCTACAAAATTTAGTAGATTTTGGTTTGAACACATAATTATGGCAACCCTACTTGTCTATGAATGGGTCGAAGAAAACGATGAAAATATTCCTAAATCACACGAAAGTGAGCAGACACGTTGTGTGTCTGCTACCAATGTTTACGTGAGCATGAAAGGGGGTGGTAAGAGCTTTGCTTACTTTTGCTGACGAGAGGGAGGGGTTGGTCAATAATTGCAAAAAATTTGCTTACGTAATACTTGAATGGCCCCTTCAAAATAAACATTCCACAAACCTGCCATTGTCCGTTCTCTTCATTGCCGTAATAAGCCCCAACATTCGGTGACGTCTCCGGTATCTTCATATTAAACTAAAAATATTCCTCTATCCTCTTAGAAACTAATAAAAAAAAAACTTAATGTTGTAGTCTATGCTTATTAGCGAGTAAAACTTAGGCGGGTAGGTAGGTCAGTGTTTGAGCAACGAGTAGCGAAGAGTTGAGAGAGAAAATAGTACTGTTTCAATATGTTTCGTGTGTTGTGTGGTAACTATCTTCATTTCTGGTGTTCTCGGCAACTGGAATCAACGGAAAAAGTTTTTATTAAGATTAGGTTTAAGGGCCTACGTCCCGTTTGGTAGCGTACCACGGTCACTTTATGAACCGTACTGCTCATAAACGGCTTGTCTTGAAGATTTGAAAAATATATGATTTTGCTATAGATTCATATAGATCATTTTGCCCGAAGCACTTTTTTTGTATGGTTAATACTTTTTCTGTAAAAAAATATTTTCCAACACGCAATATTTTGGCTTCTATTCCATACTCCTACTAAACGGCTTCGTTATTTGGAAAAAAAAATACACTGAAAAATAGATAGTTAGAGGTACCACAGAATCGCCGAAGCACAATTGTAAATTAATCAAAGGAATATCCCCATTTTGAGATAAAGGCTCAGAGGTGCCCTGCGCGGGCGCGGGCGGCAGTCGTGCTTTAGCATACAAACGGGAGATGAGGATACTATGGGCCTTAAGAACAACTTTATTTCTCATATAGAATTGCATACATAATTCACTTACTGAGAAACAATATCTAGAACTAAGATTAATAATTAGAGCGCACAGATGTACGTATATAAAATAACAAAACGCCGCGAGGGTTACGACCTAGGAGGTCATATGGTGACCTTATTGGTGATGTTCATCAGAAGGGTCAGGCGGTTAATACTCGCAACCGGCGAGCGTGTATGACCGAATGTATGAACATAAACGAGGCAAAAGGAGTATATCTAAGGATCATAGTATAACTCCATTTGCAATAGCATTAGACAGAAGTTAAAAAAGGTTCTTTTTAATGTACACTTCGTAACAAAATTACATTAAACGTGTTGCAGTTACGATTTATGCCAAAAAAATTAAAGTGTCAATGCTAAAAACCTAAAAGAAGCAGGAGTGAACAACACCGAGTAACTAAATTAGCTGATGACGACGAAGTTTTACCAACGAATTGTGGGTCGTAAGTTGTTATTTAAAATAAAGTATTGTAAAAAAAAATATTTTACTTCCTTAGAATCTTAATTAGATTTAAATCGTCATGTGATTGTTTGTTTCATTCATTCGTTTTGTTGTAGGTTTGTAATGTGTGATGAAGATGTACTGTAATTAGAACATTATTAAAATAAACATTACTTTTACTTCGTAAATCTCAGTATTTAGTACTGTCTTAAATCTAGCTAAATAAGTTAGAACTTAACTTTGAAATAAAATGTTGTGCACTCCTGATTCTACGAGCCTCTTTTTTCTAAAGCTCTAATAAATGGGGTATAGGTGTCGTTCCGTAGTTTCTAACAAAATATATTTAAAAAAATATATATGTGGGTAAGTAGACAACTTATGCTCGATCGTAGGTTAAACCAAGCACAACATGGATGTATGTATTTGATTTTTACTAGATGTGGCATTAAGAGCGTACCGAGGGTAATACGTAAATTTTACAAATCCTACTATACAATATTATATAATTATTATACCTATTATAAATGTGAAAGTGAAGATGTTTGGACGTTTGTTACTCAATCACGCTAAAACGGCTGAACGGATTTGGATGAAATTTGGCACACAGATAGTTTATAACCTGGATTAACACATAGGATAGTTTTCATCCCGGTAGTAAGTTCCCACGGGATAATTTTTGACATCCACGCGGGCAAAGCCATTGACAAAAGTTTGTAAATAATATACAACGAGTAACATAATTAACGCAAGACTTCATACACCCCAATTAGAGTATCGAGTTAAAAGCATAATACGATAACCAAAACTATTTATTTTTAAAGCTAACTGATATTATTAAAAAAAACGTGTCGACCCAAGCATTACTTTATGCATTTAAAATTGAGTCTTATTTCTTCCCGCATAAGATTGAATTTTCTTTGGCTCAATCAGTGGTAGGTATGGCAAAATACATAATTTAATTTAAAAAAACTTGTATTAAAAGTTACTGAAATCGATTCAGTAGTCAATTAGGAACAAACTACTTTCAGGTCTTGCGTCTATTCTGTTACACCTTGTATAAGTGTCCGTTTGAAATGTCATAATGTCAGTTTATTACAAATTACTTAATTGTAATCACGTGGTTATAAATCTCGTAAATCGCGGGATTTCTTCAAACACTGAATTTTTAACAGCAGGCTTAGGGGCCATTCAAGTATTACGTAAGTAGATTGTTTTTCAATTATTAACCCCCCCCCCCATCCTCCTCGTCAGCAAAAGTCAGCAAAGCTATTACCCCCCCCCCCCCCCGCCATGCTCACGTTAACATTGGTAGCAGACACGCAAGGAGTTTGCTCACTTTCGTGTTATTTTTGGAATATTGTCATGGTTTTTTTTTTCAAGCCATGGGAATAATCTAAAATTTTAAAAATTAATTCTGCTGACGTAGTCACAATCCAGAACCCCCATCTCCCATGTCATAAAAAATAAACAAAGCATAGACACCCCGCCTCCCTGTAGTGCTTACGTAATACTTGAATGGCCCCTTAGCATGACGTTTTCTATTTCTACGAAGAATAGACAGTGCTATTTCAATACAAAGTGACATTTCGTTTCTCCATTTTTTACATAGCACCGTAGATATTCTTCTACAATCTGTCATTTTGTCTTTCGTTTCTAACGATCTTTTTCTAGGTCCTCATAAGTGTAGACTATTTCAGAAGAATATTTCTTCCCAAACTGTCAAAATCACACTGACAACAAACTTTCTACTCGATGGCCACAAAGTATAAACGATTATCTACAAAATCATGATTCGTTTAGAACGCATAACTGTGATAATTAATAGAAAAACATAGCTATCTTCTCCTATTGCACATCATATAATTAATAGTCATGTCTATTCTTCCGTCGACAAATCGCTGCTCGTGCTAAGCCTGCAGATCCAAAAGTAAAAAAAAAAGCTAAAAGCTATACATACGGGCAGCCATAATAATTTTTAAACCAAGGTCCTATCTTTATATAAACAATAACTATGATAACGATACAAAAATAGTTGCTGCTAAGACTTTTAAAATGCAATTCTTATCTTTTTACAAATGAACACAACATGACATCTGACCTTATTTACCGAAGGGTTAGGCAGAGATGTATCTACAGGATCATTTTTTAACCAGTGCGCAAACTGTAACCATGGTTACAGTTTGCGCACTGGTTAAAAATTTATCTTGTGTATAGTATACCCACATTTCACCTGTTATGTTTGAGTCCCTAATAGGGAGCAGCCTATTGCCCTCAACCGGGCACAAATTCAGACCCCGGGCTGCTGCTGACAGATACCAGATGAAGAGTTTGCCTGACCGGTGAACAACCCAGGACCATGTCATGCTCAACAGTAGCACTTCCTACCACTAGAGCAACGATGCAGTCCGGATGAGGTTAGACTCTTCATATATTAATATGAAGAGTCAGAGTTGTTTGCTTGTCATTCAATCGTTGTGCACTTTAATCTTAACTATTAAGTTCAGATAGAGGTGCGGGTTGGTAAGAGATACCATGGCCCCTGGCACACAGGCAACTGAAGGAATACGGGCGCGTTTTAATCAGTAAAAGTCTGACACGCTCTCCCGCTCCTGATTAAAGTGCATATTGATTAACCACAGACATCAGAATACAGTCCCCAGTAACATTTTGACAGTAGTACCAACTCTTTTTACAACTTTCATACTTACATTCCTACTAACGAAATGAAATGTTTATTTATGTAAGTAGATCTTGTTGGTCAATATTTTAAAAACTAGATCTAGATTGCACCGGCATTTCCTAGCTGACTGTTCCCTGAGAAGAAATGTCGAAGCAAACTCAGAGGTCATGGTCTCTTTTTAAAGTCCAAACTTTTTATTATTTCAATTTTATGCGAGTCTTACAACGCAGAGCCTTTTGAAGAAAGAGCCCTGAAATGCCCTGCATTGAGCTGACCTGTCGCAACAGACGCCATGTATCACTCACCATGTAGCTCAACCATCAATTAGTAATGATGTACATAGAGCTATGTTACCTACCCAATAAACAATCTTCAAAAATGGCCATTTGCCATACTATTAGATGACATGTGTAATTAGTACAGTAAGGCTAAGAAAACATGGCTATAGCAAAGTTTTGGGAGTTCACTTGTAGAGTACATATAACGTAATTCCTTTTTACTTATAATTTCATTGCCTACCTATGTTATTCTCCATTCAAAAGTCACATTCAAGAATATGTTGAAGACAAGGAAGTTTGCCAATAATTTGGTGTGCACATGTGGCTGTCCTGGTACCTCATTAACAGTATAACTATGTGAATGTATATAAACTGCTTCCAAATTACAATGTGTATTTAATTTTTTACATACTTCTTTGACATGATCTTCTCTTTATTTCACATTATATACCTCCAATTCCAATTTCAACTCTTAATTAGTGGTTGTAATGGCAATGGTTTAAATAGGTTTTTATATTTTATATATCATTGAGAGAATTATAGCGAAAATGTTCTAGGCTGTAGATTGTAGATTCGTACACCATTTTATATTTTAATAGGTACATAGTACTTGTTGGCAGGCCTGCACTGTCCTGTCATACCTGTACCCTAATTGCGTAACACGTGATTAATCATAATCGGTTTAATTTTGACAGTTCAACAATATTCATTGCGTTATTTACGTTGTTGAGCAGACACATTTTTCGAACATATGAAGCAATGGTTTAGCCATCTGTTTCAAAACGAAACAGATTATGATTAATTGTGAGTTACGCAATTAGGGTGCTGTTAAAACTGTAATTCAAATACCTACATTGTACCTACAAGTCAGTTATTTTGAACATTGGCCATGGAGTTTCTTGCTGGCTCTACTCCATAGGAAATAACCAATTGAAACAGTGCACCTAGCTTCTGACGTTTCATAAGTGTCCACGTAGGTTTATGTGAAATAAAATATTTTGTTTTGATTTGTGTCTTTCACAGAAATAAGTTAATGGTGCCGATTCTGTTGTCACAAAATTCTCTAAACTAAACTAAAAATCACCAAAATTTAAACCCGTAAGCCCCATACTCTCAACATGTAGGTAATATTTTTTTTTTATTTTCCAAACAAAAAGTTAAAAATTCCATATAAAAAACGTCGAGGCTGCCCCCCTGCGCACGCTTCATTCAGCTCTTAAAAAAAATAATTGCGTAGGGCACACAAGTACCACGTTGCGAAGCCAAAAGAAAAACACCACCTGCAGGCTTGACACGACAACCGTAGAGATGCGTTTTGTCGACGGAAGACTAGACAAAAATGACGTTTCCGTGTAGACAGTTGTCAATTTTTCACCGAGAAATGTAGACAAGCGATTTCTATTCTACAGTTGAGTAGAAATAGAAAGCGTCATGCTAAGCCTGCAGGAATCGGGATTGTCAAATTCGATTTTAGTTGTGTCAAAATTATTTTTTAGTTTAGAGATTATTTTTTGCAGAATAGCTTTAAGATTCTCATAGTCAAAAGTAAGGAATTTTAGTGATAATTTAGTTAGTTTAGTTCGGTGTACTACAGAATCGGCACCACTGCATTATAAGGCCTCACTAAAAATAATTGCTAACTTTCATTGACAAGCAAATCTTAGATCTTTTCAATAAGAACATTTTGAATCTGTCATATTTACTCTCTTGCCTTTCAATTTATTTCTATAACATCATGTTGGGGTTGGTTCCAGTCTAACCATATATACCTACCTAAATAACAATATGTTACATGGAGCGACTGCCTATCCCTCCACAATCCAGTTACTAGGTAACAAAAAAAAACTTTTTTTTTACTACATACATGTCAATTAAAATTGAGGAAAAACTTGTTAGTTTTAAGTAAGTAACGACTTGTGAGTTAGATTAGTTTTATTAAAGTAGTAATGGTAGTTTCCTCTTAGATAAGCCAGCCAGCGTCAACGTTTTGGGGAAGTCCTAGTCCTATATTTAAAATCAAAACCTATTTATTTTTCAGAGAAATAATAATTAGATAATAATGTTAGAAAAATTTAACCGGTTCAAAAGTCAATGGCAAGTGATACATTCCCGCCTAAATACGCAATTCGAAATTTAAAATAAGTAGAGTACCTCTCTAATGAGTTAAGTATATGATAGAGAGGTTTGAAATGAATACAAAAAAACAAATAAGACGAATTATGATAAACTCACTTAGTTTATAAAGCATATTATTATTCATTTCATCTCATTATCTTTCACAATCATGCTTGAGTGATAATGCAAGTTGAAGAAAGAAGGGGACATGGACTGGTTGAACAAAAATACAACCTTTGCAGAGTCCAATACAATTAAAAAGTTATAAAAACAATATGTCGTATCTTTGTTTAGAACTTAATAAGATTTTGTAGACGCAAACCCGCGATAATATTATGAAATCGAATGTCAACAAATGAAAGGTGTCCTGATTATTTAAATATTCAACTTTCTAGTTTAAGCGGAAGTTTCCACGTAAGCTATTTACAACACAGATGCCGCGCAGATGTAAATAAAAATTAAACTAGGAACAAAAGTGCATTCGACAGGCCAAAAATAGATCAACCTAGAAACTAAAATAATTAATTGACCGACTTTTATTATAATCGACTTGATATCGGAATCGCTTACCAATACATTCGTGAACAAATACAATTACAAATCTAACGTCGACACCGTGTAAATGCAATTTAAATCGGAAAATATTGAGACTGATTGCACGTGTGCGTTCGAATAGCTACGTAATCTAGATCTAAGATACTCACTCATTTATCGCACATAAAGTGCTTCGACCTCGGCTATGTGTTTAACGTCCTCAAAATTGTTTTTGGCAAAACAGATGCACAAATAACTATAAAATAAGCACTATAACCTCCAATTTCACTATTCCACACACAAGATCACCAGCCAGTATTCGTGGCGGAAATGGCGACCGCTGTGAAGTCTGCGCGCTCCAACGTGTATGATCTACGTCCAACTTCGTTGTAAAATATTAACCGGCGTTTTTTTTATGAATTCGCTTGGATTATTTTGTCTGAAATAAATGGAAATATGGATATTATTACCTTTCTACTAGACAATCATACTCTTGTAAATTTAGCTGAGCCAAAAGAGTTGTCAAAATGACGAGTGAGTTCTTCGTTCAAATGATTTATGACGAAATTTTATGACATGTCTGCGGTCAATGTTTTTTTTATTATATCAAAGTGAAAAAGATATGCGAACTCAAAAACCAACGAAAATAACAGCAAAGCACAAAGCCGTTTTCTTTTCGCAATCCTTTTTTATTCGTATTTAATTTACTTCTTATTTTTGAACGCAACTCTACCTAAATGTTACTCTACGTTCCATTCCGTGAATGTTTCTGACGCCGACGTTTAATTTCCTTATTGTAATTTGATCAAGATATTTATTAAAATCAATTCCTTTTGTATTTTATTATAAAAAAAACAACATCCCCATTTAAAAAAAAACGTGTAGACGGCGACACTACAAGAAACCTTCCGTAATAAAAAACAGTAGGGTCGGGGTAATTTCTACAAGTACGTCTGTGTGTAAAACCGAACGGAGTTCAGTCTTATCAATAATGAAGTGTCAAACGCGGTTCGAACTTCGATAGCGGCGTTGTTTATATTGTGTGGAAACTTAAAAATTGATAAAAATGTCTGCTCCTTTTACTAAACTAGTAACTCCAATCAGTCGACTATCCGCTGTATGTCGCGGCTGTTTAGCGGAATCTGGCGAAATGAAAAACATGTATGAATGGGGACTTCATGGAGATTACTATAGAGTTACTGCAATTGAGGTGGGTTTTTATTCAATACTACCTTTAGCCCGCGACTCCGCCCGCGTGGATGTCGGTTATCGCGTAAAAAGTAACCCATGTCCTCCATATCCCAGGCTATATCTCTGCCAAATTTCATGATGATCAGTTCAGCGGTTTAGGCGTGAAAGCGTAACAGACAGACAGACAGAATTACTTTCGCATTTATAATATTAAGTAGGGGTTGTCAGTATAGGCTAAACAAAACTAACAAAAAAAAAGGTTATCATACCATATTCACACTTTTGTTCTATTCATTATATCCCCCTGTTACACAAGATATAAATGGCGCACTCGCGCTCAAAGGGTCCCCGATACGATCAATTGCAATAGTCAATAATTATGTGATGAATGCACAAATTGATTGTCCAACCAATGAATTGCAAAAGCGATTGGCTCAGTCGGTCGTCTTAGGATGCCAATATTATATTGCAATAGCAATTGATCAATTATTGCAGGCCTTGGTATACCTGTGTGCATATTATTAATCTATCTGTGACTCTGTGTGTATATTATTTATGTTTTGGATGTGACATCTTGTAGGCCAACCTTGAAGGTTGTCAGCTGCTTAACCTTTTAACCGCTTGCGTCGGATGAATCCACCAAATATTTTCGGGTCCATTTCGCCAGCGTCGTATATTTACGACCAAAATACCACAGCTTGTTTAATCTGCTTTTTTATTTAATTACGTTGTATTCTGTCAAAAAGATGTTTATAGGTATAAGGGAAATAGTTAAATAAGTAACCATTTACAATTTCATACACTTTAGTCTCTTAATTAGAAGTCTAGTAAGTATTGAAAGAAAATAAAAGAAAGAAAGAAAACATGTTTATTCTACACAAACAAAACGCACATTACAAAAAATATAATAAAACAGATACACATATAAAGTAGTTAAAAGCCCCGTATTCAGGTAGAAAAAGTTTTACTATATTGTCCATTGATCCCTCTTTGTTGTAGGTATATATTTTTCGATTCACTGTCCCGGGCGCTGGGGGCATGACAACTGATATGAAGCCGGGCTAAAGGGTTAACCGGCTTGCCTGTGGCTGCCTTAATAAATGAAGGGCTTCAAAACTTTAAAACTAAGCGACTACACGCTAAGGGCACTCCCTGTGGGGTACGGACCTCAACTTAGGGCGCTGCTGGTAGAGGGATCAACCCGTGCGGCTGTTACCATTTAGCCACAAGTTTCTTCTCTAGAATCATCATCATCATCATCATTTCAGCCGAAAGACGTCCACTGCTGGACATAGGCCTCCCCCAAGCTCCGCCACTTCGACCGGTTCTGTGCTTCCCGCATCCAGCGGACTCCTGCGGCCCTCACAAGGTCATTGTTCCTACTCATGGGAGGCCTTCCTACTTTACGTCTTCCGGTGCGCGGTCGCCACTCAAGAACTTTTCGGTCCCATCGGCCATCTGTTCTGGCAATTCTTCGGGCTAAGTTGGTTACGTAGAATAATAAATAATAATTCAAACATTTCTTTTTCAGACAACAAGAATACAGGGTATATCAGAACTGCTATGCAAGACCTGTGAAGCCACTATGATCAGCTTCAAACAGTTTCGAGACCGCTGCCAGCTGTCAGACAAAATACTCAAGACATCACTGACAGTTCGGGTATGAATCAAAAGTTTTGTAGCATGCTAGATGGAATAGGGTATTATCCAATTTATTAAAAACTATTCTAATTTGAAGATTGGGACGAAATATGTAACAGAAAAATAAAGACAAATTGGTTTTATCCATATTCTCAATTAAAAACGATTTAAATCAAATTTATTTTTCGTTGTTTTGAATTTACCGCCAAAACGCTCCTTCCTATGACTTTTTATCACGTGACCACACGTGACGTCAACTTTGTGTAAACAAGTGAATGTCGAGTTTATAATTAACAAGAGTTTTAATGTATAGAAAGTAATATTAGTGGTGTGCGGTGCATCTGCACAAATACTTCTAAAACTGCGCCAAATTAAGTATTTGTACCAGTGCCGTTTACAAAAAGTTGACGTCACGATGTCACGTGATAAAAAAGTGTTCGTAAGAAGAGTTTTGGCGGTAAATTCAAAAAAACGAAATATGCATTTGATTTTAATAGTTTTTAATTGAGAAAATGGATATAAATAAATTTATTTTTATTTTTCTATTAAATATATCGTCCCAATCTTCAAATTAAAATAGTTTTTATTACATTAGAAAATACCCTATAAAAAAACCTTGAATTTGTATTTTCATCTTCTGCATCTGCTTTTTTAACGCATGTTTACTCTACTTCAAAAATAAGGAGGAGGTCCCCAGTTCGATTGTATATACAGGAAAAGTTTGTATTCAGTGCACAAACTTTAACCATGAATTCAGCAATAATTATTATAAACCCCCAACGAAAGAAATTTTTCGTCGGTTTTCCAAAAAAAATCAGCTGTTTCATAAAAAAAAAAACAGCTGTTCCATACATTTTGACCGCGCAGATATTGTAATCTGCGCGTTCAAAATATATGGAACTGCTTTTTTTGTATAACCTGCGAAAAATTTCTGCGCTGGGTGTCTAGAATGATATGCTGAATTCATGATTACAGTTTGCGCACTGGATAAAAACTTTTCCTGGATATTTTTAATTATTTAACCATTTATGCACACACATATAAACAGACAAGAAGAAAGGAACAGAAAAATACGTACATAGGTAATGCTTATTTCTACAGAAATCTTTTCCAGCTCACCTGCGATAGGAGAGAAGATAACAGAGATGTAGACAACGCGTGTAATAACAGTAGAAGGAAAATCATAAAATTACAAATTAAACTCTAATTTAAAAATATACACACATAATATGCGAATATACATACATACTTCTAAAACAAATATCACTAAAATATATATAATTATAATGTAATTTAATTAATAAATACATAAGCAATTAAGACAAAGTGGAGAGATAGTGTTGTGTTGTGTTGTGTGTGTGTTGTTATCTCAAATTCCATCATTCTTATTCTTCGTCGTGTCTATAATTCCAATAGGGTATTTTCCAATTTATTAAAAACTATTCTAATTTGAAGATTAGTACGAAATATGTAACAGAAAAATAAAAGTAAATTGATTTATATCCATTTTCTCAATAAAAAACGATTTAAATCAAATTTATTTTTCGTTGTTTTGAATTTACCGCCAAAACGCTCCTTACGATGACTTTTTTATCACGTGACCCCACGTGACGTCAACTTTGTGTAAATTAAAGTAGTTAGTAAGTAAACAAGTGAATGTCGAGTTCATAATTAAGAAGATTTTGAATGGATAGAAAGTGATATTACTAATGTGCGGTGCCTCTGTGCACAAATACTTCTAAAACTGCGCCAAACTAAGTATTTGTACCGGTGCTGTTTACACAAAGCTGACGTCACGATGTCACGTGATAAAAAGTCATCATAAGGAGCGTTTTGGCGGTAAATTCAAAACAACGAAAAATAAATTTGATTTTAATGGAGAAAATGGCTATAAATAAATTTATTTTAATTTTTCTGTTAAATATATCGTCCCAATCTTCAAATTAAAATAGTTTTTATAAAATTGGAAAATACCCTATTGTTGGTTTTAAACAAGCTTCGACCAGAATTCAGCCACTTCGACAGCGTTATTGTTGGCCTCGCAATGGTCTTCCATAGTGCAGATGTTATTGCAAAGAGTGCACGACAAGAGGTGGGGCATAGTTAGCGATGGGGCTCCACAGTCGCATTGCGTCTCATGCGAGATTCAAAGACGGGAAAAATTCTTCTTTTTGAAAGGGAGACAGAGAGGTTCCATATAAATTTGCTCAAGTTTGATTATAGTCAGCGCGTTATCAACTGAGTCGTGTGGCCATAAATGTCAATAGAGATAGGAATGTGCAGCGCGCCGCCGCCGCCGGGACCGTTATCGGTAAACGGCTACCTGCTCACGTGGTGTCGATGAGTCACTAGTGATCGCTATTTACGGTTTATACTGGTATTTAATTTAGTATCTTGTTGTCACTAATATCATACTAAATTAAACGCACATAAAACCCGCACCCTAATTGCGTAACTCACGATCCATCATAATTTGTTTCGTTTTGAAACAGATGGCTAAACCATTGCTTCATATGTTCTAAAAATGTGTCTGCTCAACAACGTAAATAACGCAATGAATATTGTTGAACTGTCAAAATGAAACCCGATTATGATTAATCGCGTATTACGCAATTGGGGTGCCGTATAGTTTAATATCAAAACTTTGTTAACTCGTAAGTTCATGAACAAGATACGATAATATACGTTACTTATCGATATATTTCTTTTATTGTTACGCCTTTCACTAAGCGGCTCCATAAGGCCCGTAAGTGCAAGCGAAACATAGGGAAATGATTTATGGCCCGACGACTCAGGAGAACGTGCTTACTATAGTGGTTTTTGAGTTAGCTTCAATGTATTTTTCCACTATAATTATTTTACGAGGAATAATTTCTTTTTTGCAGGCAAAGAAAAAACCTCAAAAATTTCGAAGAAACCAAGTCACCTGCATACTACACGAGCAAAAGCTCGCTGTAATGATAACCGCGCCAAAAACAGAAGCTCGAATCGGGCTCCCCTGCCCTTACCACTGCAAAGACAATTTCTACAAAAAAAGTGACTTACAAAACCATCTAAAAAAAACCCACAATGTTTCGGAAAAATTCGAAATCTCGCTACAATATTACTGCGCAGAAACTACATGCGCGTACCACGTAACGTCGGACAAAAATAAATACTTTACCGGTAGGAAGTTTTTAAACCAACACATGAATAAAGTACATACAACCAAGACCTATTTCTGTAACGACTGTAGCCAATACTTCGCGACGGAAATAGAACTCAACCGACACTTAAAAACCTGTAACTTCATTTACTTTTGTCAAATGTGTGAAACTAAGTTTAATACGAATGAGAAATTGATGGTTCATTTAAAGAGAAAACACCCTAAAGTCCATCAGATGTATAAGAATGAGAAAGCAGAAAGGCGGAGAAGCGAGAATGGGAGCCAAGCGAAGAAGAAAAAGAGAGAACCCGAAGTGACTCAACAAGAAACAGTTACCACAGAACAAGTAGCCGCTGGTACGGTCACAGAAACTTGGATCTTCAATCAATCAGACAACAAAGAAGACAAAGCCAGTAAGACAGAAGCTATCTGCGACAGTCCAAAGAAATCTTTCGCGACGCAAATACCGGAAGATATACGCAATGACGTGACATTACCTTCTTGGCAGTCGAAAAGCGAATTTGAAACCAAAACCGATGAGACTAGTACTCAAGTTGCGTTTGAGGATCTCTTGTCTTTGAAATCACAAAACAGCGAAGACGAGATATTCTTCTCTGATCCAGTTTCGCTATCAGATATTCAAACTCAGACTTTCCCATTAGAATTTGGCTTAAGCCGTTCGAATAAGGAGACACAATCTTGCATAAACTCGCAGACACAATCCCCGGATTTGAGCATTAAAGAGACACAGACTTGCTTCTGTCATTACGATTCTCCTAAGCCCAACTTCCGGCTTTTTGACAGCCTATCCTCAAGTCCCGCTAGCATTAACCATACTTCTGCGGAGACTCAGACTGCCGAACATAGGCACTCGGTAAGGTCCGATGTACTGTTGAGTTTCAATTCTGCTGAAACTCAAACATGCTTTGATGAGTCTAGTGATGACAGTATGTGACAGTACTTTTAAGGACGCTACGGTTCACTAAAAGCGGTGGCCGTTGTATAACGTCCGTCTTGAAAATCATAGGACATCATTCAGGTGTCATAAACAATGATTATTTTAAGACTTATATACACTCCTATCTCATTAAAAAGGCTCCCAAACTCAGCATGATGCTGCGATGTTTAAATAAATAAATATTGCAGCGCTGGTATTCTGATAGGGCCGGCTGTGGTGCCACAAACTTACCAGCAGGCTGAGCATGACGCTTTCTATTTCAACGAAGAATAGACACAGCTCTTTCTATACAAAGTGACATTTTGTTTCTCCATTTTTGACATCGCACCGTAAAAAATCCTTCTACAATCTGTCATTTTGTCTTTCGTTTCTAACGATCTTTGTCTAGGTGTTTTTCTATGTAGAGACTATTTCTGAAGAAAGTTTTTCATCGCAAACTGTCAAAATCACACTAACAAATGACAACTGACAGTTAGGTGACACACCTATTATAATAGGTAGTTAATTACAATATATTATAGGTACATCACACTAGGGGGTTAATAGTATATTTTGTATCGAGGGACTAAACGAAGCCATAATATACCAGAGGTGGTTTGACTCCCGAGCGTGCGAGGGAGTCAATGAAACCGAGGGTATGTTAAGCTGGCGTTTAGTCTCGAGGTGCAAGCTGTACTTTTCACTTTGAGTACGAGAAAAATAGTCAATTTAGTACAAAAACATTTAACCAATATTACTTAATAAAATCAAAATCACAAAAGATTTTTTTACAGCTAAATATACAATTCGAATTATTTGAAAAACCATGGAACTAAAACTCTCAACATTTTTGCAATGACGATGGTCCACACTCCACAGATAATAGTATATTTACTGGCTGTTTGAGTTTGTCTATGTCACATGAAGGAAATTAATAAATAAACGAATTACTTTTCACTCCCTAGAGACTAAAGTGGTCACTTTAGTCCCGCTTCGTAGGGCTATATTGGCGTACTTTTAGAGCATAAGAAGTGAAATAGTACATTAAGATACAAGTTGTGCGTCGATGTATCTACCACCGAGTAATCTATATGTGTATTAGTCATTAGCATTAAGAGCTTTGATTTGAAGTTTATCTTTCATTGTATTATGATTGAATCGGCCAAACACACGTCTACGAGACAAAGCATGGCGAGAATTTTATCAGAATCGGTTCCCAGGTCGAGCAGTGATATTGGGTTTTCCCACCAGGAAATTGTCAGTAGCAGCCCGGAATCTAAATTTGTGCTCGAGTGATGGCATTAGGCTTGTTCTTTTGCATACGCAAAGGAGATAGAGAAGATATATTTCTGTCTCGTTTACTCTTACTACTGTATTCAATAAGTGAGTCATTGTCTCATTATTATTATCGTCATATTCCATTCGTCGTAGATATTTATTTGTCGATTTATGAGGGAGGGGGGGGGGTGCTAGTCGCACGGCAATTTATATATAATCAAACGGTCTATAGGTTAAACTAGTAATTTATAGCTTGATATAATATATTCGTCATGATTTGATAGATAGATAAGTTTTATTTGCCTTAAACTTTTGGCCGCCACACCAAAAAAGCAAAAACGTGCCCTCGGCGCCAAGCGGCTTTACTTACGTAAATGTCTGTCATGTAGTCGGGACCGTGGCGTGCTGGGCACATTTTGGTTTGTCATCTATACATGA
This sequence comes from Antitype chi, assembly GCA_947359405.1. Taxonomy (NCBI): domain Eukaryota; kingdom Metazoa; phylum Arthropoda; class Insecta; order Lepidoptera; family Noctuidae; genus Antitype; species Antitype chi. The sequence goes on from OX375837.1 coordinate 2,938,374, forward strand.
CTGTGGCTGTCAAAAGGTTAAACATGGTATAAAAGTGTTACAGTCTGGTTTTACAGACGTCGTCTCGTCGTACCAACCAAGAACGTAACCAAGCATCAGAGGAAATAATTTGTCATTGACAGCGCCTCTATATCGTAGCTGTAAGGGTGATTTTCGCAGTGTACCGGTCTGATGTGTGATTAACTGTATAAAAGGGTAGTTGCGTAACTCAGAATGGAAATGTCATTCATTTTGATAGTTCAACAACATTTAGGCTACGTTCCGAGATACGATAATATCGATTTGAGCGTGCTCACACCCGTTCCGAATTGGCGTGAGCGCGATAACGATGTCCCGTGAATATCACCGTTTGCGCTGTCAAAAATGACAGTTATGCTGTTTTGTTTTGAATCGTATCATATCTTTAGTTAACTTAGATAGTGCTTCTGGCTAGAGAGAGTCGCCACCTAACCAAATAAGAAGACGAAATTTGTGGTGTATACAAGTTTTGTATGGTGTAAATTGGTTTTAACATTGAGTGAGCCGTTCACGAGCGTTCCGTATTGTTAACAAAAATGACAGTTCTTAGCTGCCATAATCGTGATATACAAGGTGTAACTTAAATAATAGCTGATTTTGTTTCGCGATTTCAGGTTTGGTCCCATAGTAAAAGTTGTTGATAATGGTGAGCACAATAACCCCTTAACAGGTTGTGCGCTATTTAAGTTACATCTTGTATATCTCGGAACGCAAATTATTGATGTGAGCGCTCACAGCGCTATTTTTCTAATCCGGAATGTGGCCTTATTGTGGTACTAGCTTTTGTCAGCAGCTTCGCCCGCGTAGAGGTCGGGAATAATCCCTAAGGAACGTACTACCGGGATGAAAAGTATCCTATAAAATATGTTAATCAAGGTTATAAACTATCTGTGTGCCAAATTTCATTCAAATCCATTAACTCGGTTTTGCGTTGTAGCGATAGCGACACTACAGAAAAATACTTCGCAACAATATGTAGAAATACAAAAAGAGAAGTGTCGCCATCTACAACGCCACAGGCGAACTACGCAAAGACACACGTCATAGAAAGCCTAGATCGCGCAGTTAAAGTTTACCGCGCGATTTGGATAGGTACAACATCCCGACAATCAACCGTTGGGCAGTTGCCCACCAGACACAACACCCGTCTGGTCGGAGGATCCCTTTACCAATAAGTATGAGTGAACTTTACACCCTGTTCCTCATACCTCTATAGCGTTATTGAGTAACAAATATATAAACATACAAACTTTCACATACTAACTAATATTATAAATGCGAAAGTAAGTTTCTTTGTTTGTTAGTTATCTTTTCACGCCTAAACCACTGAACCGATCATCCTAAAATTCTGTTTATACGTTGTCAGGTGTACCTTTCATCCCGAAAAAAGTACTGTTTCCGAGGGAAAACAGTAGTAACGTTCTTATGATAATAGATGGCGCCACTTGTCTTTTGAATCGTCAATCAATTGATTATTAATTAACGCGAGCGAAGCTGCGGGCAAAAGGTAGTTTATAATATTTGTAGGATTTCAGTGCTCATAAACACGAGCGGCAAGCTTTCCTTAGGAATTTTCTTCGGATTGTTACCGATAATGTGTGTTAGGTACGCAACAAGGGTGCTAGCCTGTATACGTATAGCGAATCGCAGCAACTTTATGTCAAAATTTACTGACAAAAAAATGTAATCAACTATATCTAAGGAACTAATTTAAGAATATACTCAAATAAATTATTTTCTATCTGGTAAATTGTGTTATTTATGAGTTGCCATACCTAGAACAGTAAAACGCTTGAAGAGTTTTAATTAATAAATTGTTAAACTTTCGCTCTGACGTAATAAAAGTTGAATTAAAAAACCTCAAAAAGAGTATTTTTTGGCGGGATCGGGTTGGAACATGTCGCACGAATTTTCATTTTCATGAAATTTAATGAATTGGCGAATTAAATTGTATAATTTTGGTAGTGAATTATTCAATTTAGTTACATGTGAGTGCACAAGTGTAGTGAAGGTGAAAATAAGTGACTAACGTGAACTTTTCGTGTTCCCCCAAAATCTCATATTAGGTTGTTGTAAAGTTACTACCGCTTTACAATAACTTTGAATTGACTGACTAAAGACGATTATGACTGTTTTGTAACTTCGTGCCCGATATCGGGCCAATTACTTGATCGAAAAGAAAAATTACTTGACACTGGCTAAATGCACAAACCGTGCGAAGCCAAAAGCCCAAAAAAAAACCTTAATAAAGTAAATAAAAATATATTTATTGGCCTTTTATGTTGTAGGTAATATTTTGATCAAAGCATTGTCACATCGGGGGACGGCTAATAAAAATGTTATCCTTTCTACAATTGCATACCTAGTTACTTTTATTACCTATTGCTGGCTATCGTCTCTTTGGCGTTTTCATTGACCGTCCCCCGACGTGACAATGTTTTGATCAATATAATAACTACAACTTAAAAGGCCAATAAATATTTTTTTTTTACTTTTTAGAGGTTTTTGTTTTTGTCGAGGGTTTTTTAAATTTATTTTTTATTTCCTGCTTTTTAAACAATATACCTAGTAATAGTAAACACGCTACGATCGACACATCTTACGCTTCAAATCTGCGCAGCTTTGCGTATGTTTCCCACAGTGAAGTTTGTTTCTAATTTATCCTCATTTCTCGTCCTGATCACCATTTATCTATAACCTATTCATTGAGACCTTTTCAATGAGCCTAAACACGAAACTTCTGCTGTTTGTTGGTGAGTAACTTGGGTATCTTAGAATTTCCAGGTGATGCTCTAGCATAAGTTCAAGGTTACTTTGTTCGTCTAATAGATATCATTGAAGTAATAGGGATACCAAATTTCGAGTCGGTCAGACCCGTGGGAAATGCTCAAATCCCTTCATCAGCCAGAAAAGACCTGATAATCTTCATACAGCTGAACCGATTTTAATGAAACATTTCTAAGAACCACCGCTAGAAAAACAAATTTTAACCCTTCGTGTGTTTCAGACGTGGATGCATGTTCGAAAAAACTTTACCCTTGTGTGCCTAAACGTGGATCTACATCCCAACGTAACAAACTTTTTAACCTTTCGTATGCTCGAACCACGCTCGTAATAATTACCGTCGTATGCCCGGATAAAAAAGACCCGCACCCAAATCGGTTCACCCATTTGATGATGATGATGATGGGACTCCCTTTTCCGCACGTAGACTCCCATTCGGTCCGTTGTGCGTGGAGATTCTGGCTAACAAAGCCAGCCTAGCTCCGCCCAAAAGCACAGAAGCTTCCTGGGAGCTTCACAGGCTTCGCGGAGCGACCTCACTGTTCCGAGGATTTCTTCACGTTGAGAAGCCGCGGCCTCGCATTCCAGGATGACGTGGGCGGCTGATTCCTCGGCGTCAAGGCATCCTCTGCAAAGCGGGCTCTCTGTGGCGCCTATAATATGATTATGAAGATGTTTGTTAAGGGGGTTATGGCCCGTAATTGTTCCTATGATTATTCTAAGGTCCGAGGGTTTAAAATACAATAGTGTTTTTTCGACGCGCTGGAATGTGCTCAGAGTATTTTGTAATATAGATGTACCTACTCTATTGGATTCTCAACACCGAGAGTTAAAAATCAATGCGCGATAACATCCCGTTGTAATATTTTTACGTCAAAACGTAGGCTTCCGAGTCCCTCTAGTAGCAGTAGTTCGGTTGTTAGTCCGGTTGACCGAACTACTGAAACTTTCAGTTGCGATAGTTCGGTTCTAACTGTTAGAATATTAGTGTGTTATACACTGGTATACATTTCTATTTTTCGTTGTTGGCAACATCACCCCTTTTTTTTGTTCTGTTCCTGTCATGGCTTGCACCGAGTAAGAGTTACATATTGCTGTAATTTATAAAATTAAAGTATTATGTTTAAGTGGAAATAAGTGTTTATTTAAATACGAATAACAAAATACTAACAAAGCACCGAACTACTGAAACTTAAATATGTACTCCTTTATTTCGGCAAATACTAGGCATTTAATGTAAACAAACTATATCTTAATTTTATTTTTTACACGTAAAAAGAGCGTCTTTGTGTATCAATACCTGTACCTATAGCAACAATTCGGCAAATAAACTATATAATACTCGTATGTACAAACTATTTATTTGTACATACGAGTATTATTTACACAAAGTCGCTCCTATCAAATTTAAGGATATCGTGTTACCCAAGATTTGTGTTGTTGCGTTCAAATGAGTAGTCACTCCGTGTAAAATACTGGTCAGCCAGCTGCATCTGGTTTGAATGGAAGCCGGCCTCAACAGAGTTGGGAAAAGGACATTATTTATTAGCTGCATACTTTTCTTCCTCCGCGCCATTTTGAAAAAGTATTTTCTTTCTTTTTTACACGCTTTAAATTAGCTTCACTTGTATGTTTCTATGTAACCGACTCCTTAGAGCGCGATTTTGACCCACTTTAAACGGTCAGATTTCATTGAAACTTTGTAAACTTATCGAGGACCGATTACAATTCAATAATTAAAAAAAAAAAATTAAAAAAAAGGAAAAAGAACACGTTTTTGTAGTTAACAGAACTAAAAAATAGAAAATAAATATTAGTTAAGAAACTAAAAAACACGCTTTAAAAACCAAACTAAAAAAGGAGAAAATAATTTAATTCAATTAAAAAGCGTGGGGCTTTTTGAGGTATTTTTATAATTACTTAATGTCAAGCACCGCCGCCCCACGCTTTTTAATTGAATTAAATTATTTTCTCCTTTTTAGTTTGGTTTTTAAAGCGTGTTTTTTAGTTTTTTTAACTATTATTTTTCCTTTTATCTTTCACACGATCCCATCTGTTTAGTATGACATTCGTAACGAAATAAAACAAAGGAATAAATTATAAAAACAAAGTTTTATTAATTAAATAAAAGTGCAAAAACAAAACCTAAAATGGTTTCCCCATTCTTACATTATCTAAATTAATATGTTCCTATATTTTAAGTTGGGTCCATTTTGACACCTTGAAATTAAACATTTTTCTAAGGGTCGATTTTTCAATCTTCAGAAAACTTTAATTGGAAGAAAAAACTTTTTTCAAAAAAAAAAAACGACTTCCGGAAAAACACTACAAAGTGAAAAATAACTGTAATTTCGGAAGTCGGTGACTTTGGATAATGTATTTTAATTTTTTGTCACCGCCTTCCGAAATTAAAGTGTTTTTCCGGAAGTCGGTAGTTTTTTTTTAAGTTTTTATTTGTCACATTTTAGTTATAATACCTAAACCACATCAATTCGAAATCTCATCATCCTTGGGGTCAAGAAAATGCATATTTAAGAGATAACAGAAATCGCGGTTGATTTGCTGTAATTTTTTAAGAGTTCCGTTGTCTGTCTCCGAAACTCATCATCAAACCAATATGAAATTTAAATGGGACCATTTCGGAATAAACCCCTTTCGAACAAAAAAAGAAGTTTGCAAATCCGTCTTTAAATGACGGAGTTAAGCCCGATAATATTTTTTTTTTAAACATGTCGAATTGATAACCTCCTTTTTGAAGTCGGTTAATAAAAATTGCAATTCACTATAAAGCTGTATGTTGAACAAAATATGATTCACGGTCGTTACATGTATGTTTAGACAGAATTATAATAATTTAAATCATAAATACAATCCTCTAAATTAATTTAATTCCATTGAATGACTATTTGATGAAAAAAAGTCAACGAAATTGCTTCCACCTTAAAGTTAAATGACGATTGAAAAATCGGCCCTAAAAAAAGCTATAAGTTTAGAATAAAAATAATTCATAAATATAACATTTCCTGGTACAGACGCCAGCACATCAAGCATCCCAAACTGTCAAATCTTCCCAATTGAACATGAACCTTATGCTATTGTATTAAAGTTGAAAATCTATCAAAGAATTTTGACAGATTGGGGTAGCTTTATGTGCTGGCCTCTGTACAGTCAGCGTCAATAATATCGGGACGAACAGACTGTTCAAAATGATCTAAATAACTATGAAAATTAAATATTAACTCAATGACACAAGGAATGTTTCAGAATGAAGACTGTAAAGGGCAACTGTCATTCTGACGAGAACTTTATCGAATTGAGATAAAGTTTAATTTTCTTATTTGTTGAGATCATTTTGAACAGTCTGTTCTTCCCGATATTTTTGACGCTGACTATACATAAATATTATTTACAATTAAGAAAGGAAGATAACTTTTAACCTAATTAAAAATACACAACATGGAATAAATAAACAAAAAATGTTTGTACCACTTGTGAATCTTTTATATAATAAAAATGTTAAATTCATTCACTCACTCACTCACAGACAATGCACATCAGAAACCGCTGGGTCTAGAACAAGAAGCTTATAGATAAACGTGGAGGCAACACTCTAAATACCTATACTCCATTTGAAATAAGATTAGACATTTAACTAAACCTTTTTTACAGTCCTATCAACCGATTTTGACTTCTATTGCGTTGGTGCCATAACAAATGGCAGCTGCAGTAAACAGTTGGTATTGTAACTACTTTTTTGCTTTTAATGTCATCCTTATGCCTACGTTTGAGAAGTCAGAATCGGTTGAACTGACTGTAAAAAAGGTTTGTTTAAATGTCTAATCTCATTTCAAATGGAGAGTATAAGTGAAGACGACTGTGGTCTAACGCTCTCTAAATACTCACATAAGAAAGAGAAAACACATATCACTGTCTCGTTCTTATGTATGTATTTAGAAAGAGAGTGTTAGCCCACAGGTTGTCTTCACTTTTTTATTTGGAGTGTGGCCTCCACTTTAACTACATGCTTCTTGGTCTAGAAGCATGAATGAACATCATTCATAGAGGAAAATTCTCGTCATTTTAAGAAAGTTCAGAGTTTTTTGGCGGGATCGCGTTGGAACATGTCGCACGAATTTTCATTTTCATTAAATTTAGTGAAATAGCGAATTAAATTGTATAATTTTGGTAGCGAATTATTCAATTTAGTTACGCGTGAGTGCACAAGTGTAGTGAAGGTGAAAATAAGTGACTAACGTGGACTTTTCGAGTTCCCCCCAAAAACTCCTACTAGGTTTTTGCAAAGTTACTACCGCCTTACAAAAACTTTGATTTGACTAACTAAAGACGACTATGACTGTTTCGTAACTTCGTGCCCGATATCGGGCCATTTACTTGATCGAAAAGAAAAATTACTTGACACTGGCTAAATGCACAAACCGTGCGAAGCGTCTCAATGTGTCAAAAATACTTCGAGTTTCCACACATTTTTGACATTTGATGGTCGCCGACATAAGACTGCGACTAGATTTTGATTAGAATAGATATTTAGAAAGAATTTCCTCAGGTTTTGAACATTTTGTACACAAAAAATTATATAAGTACGGTTTTCTTATAGGAAAAGACATGTTGGACAAGAAGTGTAAAATTTACTGACTGTTATTTACTAATTTTTTTTAAATAAACAGGGTATAATTAAATTCGCTGGCAATACTTGACCCACGCGTTGGGCATCGATATAGAAAAGTAATGGAAAAAAAACAACAAGAAAAAAAATCGATCAGCTGTTTTTGTAATTTTTCGGGGAACAGATATTTTTTTTTCATTCGTTTCTCAACCAAAGTCCAAGGTAAGCCCAAAGAATTGTCAAACTTAAGGTGAATGCGCAGTAGTAGAGCGCGAAATTCAAATTTTGTTACGTTTTTTGCAATTTTCAGGTGAGTGTCAGCTTGTTTCTTGATCAAAATATGATTTGCGACTATAACATGTACGTATTTACAGATTTATAATCACTAGAATCAATAATACATCTTTCTAAGTTAGATTTGTTCCATAAGAACAAATTTCTTATGGAAAAGTGCTTGTGGAACAAATCTAACTTATAGGAGATATATTGACATTCTAATGACTATAATTCTGTAAACACGTACCTGTTATATTCGCAAATCACATTTTGATCAGGATACAACCTGACACTGACCTGAAAATTGCAAAAACGTAAGAAAATTTGAATTTCGCGCTCTACCACTGCGCATTCACCTTAAGTGGCAGTGGGCAGGGCACATTGCTCGCAGAACAGATGGCCGATGACCGCGTACTGGAAGACGTAGAGTTGAGCAGCACAGAACCGGTCTAAGTGGCGGTGTTTGGAGGCCTTTAGTCTTTAGCCTTATGTCCAGCAGTGGACAACTTTCGACTGAAATGATGATCATAATGATGATGAATGTTAAATATGGGATGTAAATTATGTTCCCCGATTACTCGAAGATGGCTGGACCGATTTGGATTTTGTTTTTTTTTTTTGAAAGGGTATACTTCCCAGATGGTCCCATGATCATCAAGTCAGGATCTGATGATGGAATCCTGGAGAAATAGAGAGAACTCTTCAAATTTTATAGGCACACGAAGCGATTTAGGTATTTTTTGGAAGAGTACTTTCTCGTAGTGGTCTCATTTCAATTTGGTGAAGATCTGATGAAGAACTTTGGAGATAGGCAACGGAACTCCTCAATAAATGATAGCAAATGGACTGGGATTGCTGAAATCTCATCTCTGTCTATTGCTTACACCAGTTCATAACATAACATCACGCCGGTATGCTGTGAAGGGGTAAGCACATGTGAACCACTAAAAAGTGAAAAATAAAAACTTTTTCCAAAAAAAAACAACCGACTTCCAAAAAAACACTACAAAGTGAAAAATAACTTTAATTTCGGAAGGCGGTGACAAAAAATTCAAATACAGCTCCAAAGACACCGACTTCCGAAATTAAAGTTATTTTTCACTTTGTAGTGTTTTTTTGGAAGTCGGTTGTTTTTTTTTTTTTGCCGATAAGAATCCATATAACGGCTTGTGTGCGTATAAAAATAAATAATACTTCGCAATGCGCGAAACATACGCCCCTAAAAGCTATATTCACAAGAGGTACATAACATTTTTGATAACACTAAATACTAAGCTACGACCATTCAAAAATGCACCGTAAATACACGCAGCGAAAGTTTCATTTACAACTCTTAATTGTTGTAAAATTGGAGTTAAAAGTTAAATCGGCTTTGCCAACGTAAAATCAGGATAATCTATTTTCTTAAATTGGATACGATAACTTACAAGTTCAGGTTCGAACTCAGACAGACGCTATACTTTATGTAAATAATTTCATCACCACAGCTCTCAAAACGGTGAACGAAAACATCGTGAGGAAACCGGCATGTCCTAGAACCAAAAATTCGAAGACATGTGACATCTACCAACCCGCACTGGGCCCGCGTGGTGGTTGGCCCACTCACACAGAGACGAGGCCTGTGTCCCAGCAATGGGGACGTTATAGGCAGATTATGTTGTATGTATGAAAGTTTTGTATGGCTGACGATAAGGTGCAGACGACAGACTTTCCGTAACGCACTTTTTAGTCTGTGAAAAAAGAACCTAAGTAATTATATGCAGTAACGCATACGACGCACAAAAAATCCGGTGCACAAAAAATCCGTGGCATTCTGGTAGACCGCATAAAAAATGCGCGAACGTTTCAACGCGCGCTAACGCAGACGGCGCACACTTTTAGTATGCAATCTGCACTCATTAGTGGGGGACGTAACGTACGCGGTATAATACCATGGCGCCAGAGATCGATGTATGATGTTAATACAAGAAATACAAAACAGACCAGCAATTTATTATACTTCTCAAGGCAGAATATCACGATAGACATTTAAAAAGAAAATTGTGGGAAGAAATGTGTTGTAATATTTATTCCACTCCTTATTGGACATCTCTCACGTCTACGTATTTTTACACGCTTTATATTAGCGTCACTTGTATGTTTGTTTGTATGTAACCGACTCCTTAGAGCGCGATTTTGATCCACTTTAAACGGTCAGATTTCATTGAAACTTTGTAAACTTATCGAGGACCGATGACAATTCAATAATTAAAAAAAATTGAGAAAAATGAAAAAAAAAGGAAAAAAAACACGTTTTAAAAACCAAACTAAAAAAATAGAAAATAATTTAGTTCAATTAAAAAGCGTGGGGTGCTTGACATTAATTGATTATAAAAATACCTCAAAAAGCACCCCACGCTTTAAAATTGAATTGAATTATTTTCTCTTTTTTTAGTTTGGTTTTTAAAGCGTGTTTTTTTTAGTTTTTTAAACTATTATTTCTTTTGTCTACATCCCTACAGTTCTGCCGACAGAATTATCGAAGATGAGCGTCGTGTGCGTTGAGTCTGCGTAAAATCCGCGACGGATTTTTTGCATGCCATGCAAACATTTTGTGCGCCCCAGACTCGATCGCACATAAAGTGTGTCGTCTGCGCTGCACCTAAGAGATCCCAACGGACACGCAGCTTGTCTACTAAACTCTGCAGCAAGGCTTCACGTGTTCCGTATGATCTTTCTGGCAGCATCTCTTCTCAGGCTTGTCCTCGAGTCTCCTTCCTTTTCCCGCTAGAGGGCGGTCCTTCTCATCCCAAACGACTACACCGTCGCACGCGCAGATTCGTTTGGGATTTTGAAATATGCCCGCTGAGCGCGCTATTATGCCACACGCTATTCTGTAACAAAGAATCGGTTGTAATATTTAAGATCGTTCTTACAATGTGGGCTGGCAACATCGCAGTTTTAGTGGTTTTGCGTGATTATCTATACATTTAATACGTGAAGCAGAAACTTTGTACCTGTTTTTACGAAAATTACTCGGACGCAGGAGTATGAAATTTGGCACAGTTTAAGTTAATATGGAATATTACTTGGTTAATATTTTTACATAATAATGTATTGGAAATACATTAGTGGCCATTCAAGTATTACGTAAGCACTACAGGGGGGCGGGGGGGTCTTTGCTTTGCTTATTTTTGATGACAAGGAGGATGGGGCGTCTGGATGGTGATTACGTCAGCAGAATTTATTTATTTACTTTTGGATTTTCTACAAAATTTAGTCGATTATGGTTTGAACACATATGGCAACCCTGCTTGTCTATAAATGGCTTAAAGAAAACGATGACAATATTCCAAAATGACACGACAGTGAGCAGACACGTTGGGTGTCTGCTACCAAAGTTTACGTGAGCATGGGGGGGGGGTAAGGGCTTTGCTTACTTTTGCTGACGAGGGGTAGGGGGGTCATTAATTGCAAAAAATCTGCTTACGTAATACTTGAATGGCCCCTTAAACTAATTTTAAAAATCATGGTCGAATTTCGATCACTGGGCGACTAGGTACTAGTTTTATTCTATTTAAAACAAAAAAACAGATTCTACTGTACAATTATTTTTTTCAGCCAAGTACTAGTACCGAGGGTATTGTCTCGTTATCCATAAAATAATTTGTACTATTATTGTTTTCCATAGTCCTCCCCATAATATTTACTTGCACTATTATCATTTATTTACAGTAATAACCAGAGATCGGATATTCGGATGCATATTTTCCTAAAGATAATTAATTTTGGGTATGAAAGTATGGAAGCGGCTGTATAAATGATTTGTAATATTTATTAAAAACCCCGGGATTCTCGGATTGCATAACTATTCAGATGTGTATTAATTTAAAATTAATGTTTAACCCGATACAAATATGTGTATGTACTGGTTTGTATTAGTTAAAACTAAAAATAAACAAATTACTTACCTAAATTAAGACTTTTTCGATACAAAAGCGCATTCCATGTTAGCCAACATCTCAACTTTAGGTGAATATGCATCCGAATATCCGATCTCTGCTTATGACCAATGGAATTAGTGAAAATTATTTTATGTAATTTTACAATTATGGCAACTGAAGCGTTATTTCTAATGAAATTATGGCAAATAAAAGTATGGTATATATTTTTTTTGCATTTTAAATGATGGCAAACATTAGCGAACCAGAACCGAGTATACGAAATTCAGCGTCACCGACTCGAACGTGACGAGAGTGAAAGGAAAAGCAAGCAAAAAAGTTTTAACTAAAAAAACGTATGAAAATGAGATTAGATCGAATATTCCGGGGGTTTATTTATTATTTATTTATTTAAACTTCTCGCACACAAAAAGGTACAAAGGCGGACTTAATGCCTTAGGCATTCTCTACCAGTCAACCAAGGGTGGTGAAGAGATTAGATGGCAGGTGCTTAGGTTGAAAGGAACAATGATTGAAAAAAAACTATACAAATTGTATCATAATGAATAATAAATAAGATTGGTGATTGGTAGGATTGGTGGTGGTTGGTAGGATTGGTGGTGGTTTTGCCTTAATTTTAGAATGGCAATACTTACGGGGTCCCACTGTCGCCATCTACTTTCGAAGTGGGTGAACTACCCCTCCCGAGGTCGTCTCGTCCCTCCGTCACAGCCACTGACCGACCAATTATGTCCCAAACCTGAAACACAACGTAACATCGACGATATATAAATTACTACCTTTTGCCAGCGGTTTCGCCCGCGCACAACTTTCATCCCCTATTTAACTCCCGTAGGGGTGGAATTTTGAAAACTCCTTCCTTATTCCTTGTCTACATTATAAAGGGAGCCTCTGTGCAAAATTTCAGCTTCCTAGGTCTAAGGGGGGCTGGGCGTTGATGAGTCAGTCAGGACTTTTCTTTTTATTTATATAGATTACTAGTGGTCCCCCAGTGGTGAGCGACTTGTAGCTAAGAAATTACAGCCGCGTGAGGGTTGATCGATCAGGTTGAGCTACGCTTGACGCGGTTGTCCGTGGATGGGTGACTGGGTCTTTACTTATACAGACCCCTCCGTGCCTCGGAAAGGGGCAAACCATAAATTACGTCACACGTTAAGGGGATTGGGAGGGGGTCAACGAAATGTGACATTGTGTGACAAGGGACAAGGGGGGTCAAAAGCTTTGTGACGTCACATGTTAAAATCTAAAATACTAAAACTCTAAATTAATCCTAAACCAAAATCTTAAAATATTTCTTATTCGATCTATATTTAAAAGGCTTCTTCAATCTATCTAAAATATTTGACTTTATGATAATTTAATTAAAGATTATTTTTTAATGATTTTTTTTGGTGCAAAATCTGCTGTTTTAATTTAATTACTTCTAAATAAAAAAATGAAAAATATGTGACGTCACACAAGGGGGAGGGGGTTTCACAAGTGTGACAAGGACGTGGGGGTGGTCCAAAAACCATAAAATTTGTGTGACTTAATTGATGAATGGCCCCTAAGACGGAATGTATTTCTAATGCATTATTATATAAACATTTTAGGTTTTTGCTCTCCTTCTCCATATTAACTTTATCTGTGCAATATTTCATAGTCCTCCGACCGCGTAATTTTCGTAAAAAGGGATAGAATGTTTTGGCTTCACGTATTAATATACAAGATAAAATTTTAACCAGCGCGGAAACTGTAACCATGAATTCAGCATAATCATTCTAGACCACCAATCATATAAATTTTTCGTCGGTTATACAAAAATAAAATCAGCTGTTCCATACATTTTGACCGCGTAGGTATTGCACTTTTTATGAAAAACTAGGGGGTCTAGAATGATATACTGAATTCATGGTTACAGTTTGCGCACTGGTTAAAAAATGATCCTGTATGGATAGCTATCATATACATTTCTGAGAACAGTGCTGGCTGTTTTTAGTCCCTCTCACAGGGCGTAGGCCTTTTTCCCAGCAGTGGGAACGTTATAGGCTAAATATGCAAGCGGGGGCAGCCGCGGGAAAATGCTAGTGTATAATAAAAAGTACCTTCAACACATCGTCAACTATCCTGAAGGTGGCGCGTCCATTCTCGTCTGCCACGATGTTGCCCAGGTCGCCGGCGTGTCGACTGTCCCGGGGGTCGTTTGGACCCCCGTGCGGCGTCCTGCAAGGGTTGTAGTGGTCCCCTATTGAGCTGCACCCCTGGATATACAATAAAAGGAAATTATTTATATAATAATAGCAATAAAACGACGGCAGCTTAACTGGACTTGTCTGGGAGCCTTATTTTATTGAGGTTGTCGCTCAAAAACTGAAAACTAAGCGACTACACGCTAAGGGCACCCCCTGTGGGGTACGGACCTCGGCTTAGGGCATCGCTGGAAGAGAGCACCAAGGAATGGGCTGGATCGGAGAGATTATTATTTAGAGAGACGAATTTAAAGCTACCACTGTGGCTACAGGCTTAACAGGCACGCGTTAGCTCGAGCAAGGGTCGAAGTGGACCCGGGGACATGGATTGGGACGTCGCGGTAACCTTCTGCTGTTTATATGTTGTTACGAGCCCCTTAGGTTCCTCTCACCTGACTCAAATCGCCACTATCATGCACATGCACCCCATGAGCCCCTGCTGGTAGCCCATCGATGCTCCCGTCAGCCACCAGCGGCCCTTCAGCCGTCTGCTGGAACCTTATCACTCCGAGCACGTGGCTCTTGCAGCATGATTGACTGGAGATCATTGCTACGGCTGATTGAGTTTCTGTAGAAGATGAGTTGGTTTTTACAATTCAGACCTTATTGGCAACTATAGAGATTTAAGAAAAAAAATTTGAATAAATAAAAAATCGGAATAAAAATATTTCGGATCCAAAAGAAAATTTCCTCTGACTGAGATGAGGTCTGTGTGAGAATGGGAATGTTATAGGTTGATTATGCTAGACAGGGAATCAGCCCACATTTTGCACTTTCTAGTGTACGACCAAAAATGGATTTTCAGGCGACAACGAAAAAGAAGCCTCGGCTTTAGTCTTATTTTGAACCGAAAACAAAGCCGAAAATCATTTAGACATCAAAAAATCAATTCAATCAATTTATATTTCCGCTTTACGCGTCTATACATTCACGCGCCAAGAAAAAACACATTAAATTACTACAGAAACAAAAAACAAACTACTTAAATTCATTGTTATTAATACATTATTTGTATTTTTATCTTCTAAATAAAATCGCGTCTGTTTTCCACGAGAGGACTTCATTAACCCCGAAGTTAGCTAAACGTCACCTGATATTGCCGAGCTTTACGAAGAAGGCTGAAATTTTCGACTTGGCCGAAGCAACGGCAGGTTTATGGTCCAAAACGAAAATTATGAACATGATTTATTTTTTGGGCAAAAACGTAGCTTCGGTCAATCACTCACCTCCAAATCCCTGCAGCACCGCCCTCTTCCCGGAAGTCTTGGTTACCATTTCAAGCACCTGACTGCTAGGCAAAGTGGTCTCCACTAAGATGGCTCCATCTTTGTATGCGGCCTCCTTCACACCGTCCTGGGACTTTAGCTCAGCCAGAGTCTTTGCTAAGACTTCTGCGTCTACTTTTGACCCGAAATCCACTAGAACTTCTAGCTGTAAAAATGATGTGGAAAATGAATTTTATTAAGGCCCTGGTAACCTTAAATATTATCGTTATGAGCGATAATAGTTCTTATTGCAATCCGATTCGGATTAAAATCTGTTGTAATAAATTCGAATAATAAATGAGCAAGCATTGTCGTAAAAATGCAAATAAAATCGTATAAATTAGATATTACTACTTATACAGGTTGAAATTGAAAACATGCGACAAACCGAAATGGGAGATTGTACTCATCATTATGAACAACTTTTACTAAAGGACCAATGATGCAATCGCGAAAAAGAAAACATCTGTTCCCTACATTTATGTTCGCATGACTCGTCAAAATGTAGGGAACAGCTGTTTTTTTTTTTTGCGATTGCATCATTGGTCCTTTAGTAAAAGTTGTTCATAATGATGAGTACAAACTCCCATTTCGGTTTGTCGCATGTTTTCAATTTCACCCTGTATAATAATTCATCACTGGATGCAGTTTGGCATTTGAAATTTTATGGTAAATTTTTAATTAAAATTATAATTGTTATTGAAGGGATAAACTGGTTTTAAAAATAATTAAGAGGTGACTTTGATGATTTTTTTGATGCATTAATGTATATTTAATCATGTTTTGAGTTCCATCACTATGCAAAAAACACTTGAAAATATCATAATTGTTTTGCTTTCAAAATTACTGACGCAGGTCTTCACCGGACACGGTTGTTTCGGGAGGTTCCTATTTTGCACAAGGCGGGACGAAACGCCCGGGTGTTTTCATTGCGAAGATCGCCCTGAAGACACGGTGGAGGTCTGCCCGGCTTGGGCGGATCACCGCCGTGTCCTTGTGGAGGCGATCGGCGGCGGCGATCTTTCGGATCCGGCCCTGGTCCAGGCCATGGTACGGAGCGAGAATGCATGGTTAGCCGTCACCTCCTTCTGCGAAGCAGTAATGCTCGCGAAGAGGGACGCGGCCACGTGAGGGAGAGGCAGTATATGCGCCTTCACGGCCGTAACCGCCGCGGGAGACGCCCTGGGCGTCAGGAATCCCAGGCTGATTCCCGGCCACCGTAGGCGCGGGCTTGCGGACGGCAAGTAATGGATAGCTCGCTGTCCGGTAAGGACCATGCCCGGGTCGACGGCGCGTTGTGTTCCACGCGCGCCTCAAAGAGATGTCAGCACCAACTGGTGGGGTCCGCAAGGCCCGATGCCTGCCAGGGGTGCGGGTTGTTCGAAAGAGATACCGCGGCCCCTGGCACACAGGCAACTGAGGGAACACGGGTGTACACATCTTTTTTTATGTTTATTACTTAATGGGCCCGCTCTTGACCTCGATCACGCCTGATGGAAAGCGATTGATGAGGTCTATGATGGATCGAGCGTGCCCAGAAAATGTCTGTTCACTCTTGTTCAAGGCACTGGTACTCCCACGCATCGACGAAACACAGCAAGATGCTTGACGCCGGACTCCGGTGTGAGGGTGGTCGCGAAACAGACGGGCGTTAGCCCTACCACCGTAAGGGAAGAATTGGCCAGTCATCAAGGTAGTGGGTGTGACTGTCCAGGATGCGCCGAGCGCTCGGTTTATTTCAAGTTACTGATGGAACAAATTGCACTACACGAGGAGGCTTCTTCATGCCTCTCTATGCATGCATCTTTCGGGCATGCCACCGTCCGGGAAAATCCATCAGACACATTATCTCCAGTTTACATAGGCACAACACAACCTTGTAGCCAGGTTTATCCACCAGTAACTTGCTCTAAATACAGTCTTGTGGAATCGGAACTGCCTTACTATAGGTATGTGCCTGACCCAGTACTCGAAAATGGTCATAGCACACTGTACTGGGATCAATCCATCATCACTGGCAGGACTATTGTACCCAACAAGCCCGGTATAGTGGTGGTTGTTCGATTAAAGCGGTGCGCATTGATCGTTGACATAACGGTCGCGCATGACGGGAACCTCGTGAAAGCCGAGAAAGAAAAACAAATCTAGTATCTTGACTTGGCTCACGAGGTTGTCGACATGTGGGATGTAGACTCAGCGATCATTGTACAGATAGTCGTAACCGCCAATGGCTTGATAGCCAAGAGCCTAGACTAACACCCGAGGAGGCCAAAGTCAAAGCATTTAAAAGGCACTTTTGAATGTCAACATTTACATTAAAATAGAATTGATTCAAGTCGCCCATTCCCAAATGTTGTTTCGTATGGAGAAGAATGGGCAAGAAACTCTACCATTATTATTTTAAAATGTTTTAATTACAATTTAAGTAAGGCAACTGGGTCAAGGACCTGATTCAGAAAGCAGTACTTCTTAACACGGCTCACATTGTTAGGGGGTTCCTGTCTGGACCCCTGACTGCCGGTAACTTGGGCCCCATTCCAGATACCGGTGGGCTATTATTTTTAATATGTACTAATATTTAAAAATGGAATTAATATGTGTATTTAATGAAATAAAGGAGTATACCAGCTAAAGTTACATCCACTCATCAACTCAAATAAGGTAGCCTTGTAAATACATTTACTATAAAGCCATGACCTTTGCCTCCTTTGAATGAATAAATATGTAAATAAAAAAGTAAAATCAAATATTTTTGACCTACCTATGTAATTTTGCAGTTTTTATGTCTTTAAATGAGATTAATGTTGTTTCGAATGAATACAGATAACAACCAAGGTTATTATTAGTATTTAAATTGCGAAGTCATGATTATTACGTACATTTTTGCAGTGAAAAATGCATTTACAACAATACGGCTTTTTCAGACTTTAATTCGCTATTTACCAACTATGTACGCTTAAAAACTTACCTTGGAGGTCAGCATTTTGGATTTCCAAAGCACAAATCACGAGAAAACGCTATTCTTCTAGAAAATTCACAGGATATGCGACTTCTTTCGGTATTTTTCTCGAATAAAAACAAAACGACATGCGTACTTTACGAAACGCGAATGACATTCACGTTCCATAGCTTTACTTTTTTTAATTAGGAACATGCTTTTGTAATTGTTGCCATTTCTGTCTAACTTGCGCTCATCTTAGTTTTCATCTCTTTTGCACAGAGACATGTTTAAAATATTTAATGCATGCTTGTTCTTTAGTATCATTGCGCTATATTTTCTCTTTCGGGTTGGACAGGTAACTACTAAAGTGCGGAAAAGGGAGACCCCGTCATCATCATCAACGACTCTAATGTGTTTATAAATTCTATACTTCTATACTATACTAATATTAAAAAGAGGTAGTTTGTGAGGTTGTAGGGGGTAATCTCTGGACATACTGAACCGATTTTGAAAATTATTTTACTAATAGAAAGCCACGTTATTTGTGAGTGGCATAGGCTATAAATAAACCGAAAAATGAAAAGACTTTTTCGTGGTAGTCGGATTTGCAAAGTCAAGTCGGAGGAAAATCGGTCGAACGAAAACGTTTCTTACGAACGATAGATATATGATTGAGTTCTAGAGAAAAGTTGTAGAGCTTGATAATGCCTACAAAAAAGTCAGCGACAGCATTTATGTCTAACTTTTAAATTTCAGCCACAAAAAGTAGTTTTTTTTATATTAAAATAATAATTTAATCTTTTCAACGCCACGGACTTCATTAGAAGTTCAAGATTTTCGTGCCACCAGCGCCACGACTTCATTAAAGTTCTTCATTTTAACTATCTTATAAAAATAAATTTACTGTATTTAAAAGCTTTCGTTTCATTTTATTAATTAATATAGCTCTGTCTTCCATTTCGAAAAAACACAACGAAAAACACTTGAAAAATTCTGCCATTTACATACCTACGGTAAAAAACGTTGACTAACGTAGTTAAAAAAACACGGGACTAGACAAAATATAGAAGAAAGAAAGACCATAGACCACATCCCTAATCAGAATTGAATTTACCGTGCTCTGAGCGCCATGAAGTCAAAGATAACGTCATTCTAACTCAAACTCAAACCATTTATTTCAAATAAACCAATTACAGGCACTTTTGAATTGTCAAGGTCGGTGAGGTAGAAAGATGAAGCTAGTTGCCCATTCCAAAGCGTAGGTGATGAAGGTTGGTCATGAAACAAATAGAGATGTACCTCATTTCCTACACCTCTAATTGAGTTATGTATTTGTTTCTTTGATACTTATAATTTATACTGGTTTTTCTTACTAGGGATACTATGAAATAAAAACAATGATGGAAATATTTAATCAGTTTTTATTTATATTTGTAAAATTATAAATAAAACTTAACTTGACGCGTATAAATCGATAGATGATTCCGACATCACTACTCTTTGCGAACTGGCGAGGCATCGGGTTCTGTGTACTAGCGATGGGCCGAGTCAACTTTTTGGTAACTCGAGTAACTCGAGTTGACCCGCTTACCAACTCGGGTTGCAACTCGAGTTGACTCGCTTCAGTCTGCCTTAAGGTCCGACGTCCGTCGCGTCGCCGCGTCGTCCGTCCGAGTCAGTAAATGCTCAACTCGGTGCATCGTTCCGCGGGTTACTAGTTTGCTACGTTCACGGTTCGCCGGGTTGGGTCCGGCGGGCTGCGTGGCGCCGAGTCAATGGTAGTCAAATAAAGTTGAGCCCGTTCAAAAATCAGATGTTTATTATTATTAAAAGTGTTTACAAACATCAAATCACAAAACGAATACTACTACGCTACGCTACTTTATAGCGCAAAAGAATGGTAACATTTTTACCTAGAAAATAATAAGAAACTAAAATAAATGTAATGGTACTTTATTCCTTAAATTAAACATCGTACCATTTGGTATTTGGTCATGTATCTATCAACTAACACCTATAAAAAAAGCTAATCAACATCTAAGTAATAACACAAATTTTTGAATGAATACCAGTCTTAAGCTTCTATGTCAAAACTCTCTCATCAGTTCTGTCTGCATAACCGTCTGATAAGAAACCAACAAACCAACAACGAGAACTATCTCTTTCACTCGCGGCTCGGACATTCGGTCGTTGGGCTGATTCGGGCTCGCTCGGAGTCGTTCGGGCCTCGCGACTTGTGGGCTAGGTAGGCGGCTAGCCGCGGGCCGCCAACCCACCGCACCGCCCGCCGCGCGCGCTCTCCGGTTCAACTCGGTTTGAAGATATTTTGACTCGGGTTGACTCGCTTACGGTCTGACCCGAGTTACTCGAGTTAGATAACTCGAGTCGCCCATCGCTACTGTGTACGTCGGCGCCGCCGGTCCAAAGGTTAAATCTTTGGTCATATTAAGCACAATTATGAATTCTTATCAAAATAGGTAAATGTATCGTCTCAAGTGTTTAAAACAAAAGACTTTTCCCTTTTAATGCATATAATTTGGACGAATGGTTAAAGAGATAATACGACATAGGTATGGAACCGCGACCGTGTCGTAATCTTTGAGTGATATAAAATGTTTACCTACCGCCCAACGAAGTAGGCACGGGTCAGCTAGTGTATTATAAGTATTTTATTTAACGAATCAAGGTTTAAATCCATCTTGAAGTTTTGTCTCGGTTGACCCCCGCATCCCTTTTCACCCCCGTTTGTCGATACATATTAGAACTGCATTACGGTGTAGTTATCAAATAAAAATTGTAAACTACACCCCAGTGGTATTGTTGACAATACATGCTTTTTTTTTTTGGGCATTTCGCAGTTGGCCTCGAGAGGCCGTGACTGCTCAACCGGGCTTTCCTGGGGCTGCCTTTAAGAAGTTAATCTTAACGCCTCCAGCCAGGGCTTACAAACGAAAATAAATTACAAACTAAGCGACTGCACGCTGAGGGCACCCCCTGTGGGGTACGGGCCTCGGCTCAGGGCGTCACTGATAGGGGGACAGCTATCATTGGGGACAGGCTGGATCAAAATATTGGCATTATTATTGATCGGGGAATTTAAAGCTACTGGCTCAGCTGCGGCGCGGGCTGGCGCTTCAACGAGCAAGGGTCGGTCGGGGACAATACATGCATGCAATTTCCTACTTTACCTTATAGTTATACGGTCCTATTTTTAATGTAGCAAGTTAATAGCTCCGGCATTTTGCCGGTCCCTATGTACAAAAACACAGGGATAAATGAAAAACAAAATATCTTAAAAATTCATTTATTGAAATCAGTTTTCGAGTTAGGTATCTTAAATAAATAATATAAAATTAGAGGAAGTATCATTAATTCATTACATTATAATAAATGTAGGTACCTTATTTAATAAAATAGGCTATTTATATGACTAATTAACTATATGAAAAATACATACATCTGTACATACATAACAACAGGCCTTGTTACCTCGAAGGGTTGGGCAGAGTTGTGCACCCACATTTCATCAGTTACGTTTAAGCAATCATAGACATAGAGAATGGACTGAGCGTTGTCCTCACAAAAGTGACCACTCTCTAGAACGAGACAAAGCGACTGTGCGGCCAATACCTGTTTCTTTTCTGCAAGCATGTAATAATATAATAGAAAGAGACAACTACTGGCCGCACATTCGCTTTGTCTCTCTCGTACTTTTCGGTCTGGATTCCCTGCACAACTGAATATGGAACATGGAGTCCATTCTTTATGTCTATGATTGCCATCAACCGGACACATAGATAAAAAATCCAATAACACTTTGCCCGACCTGGGCATCAAACCCAGGACCTCAATCTTGCAACCACTATAACAACGAGGCAGTCAGTTTTTTCATTTTGCTTTTTTATCACAAGTTAAATATACGTCCTAAGCCGAGGCCCGTACCCCACAGGGTGTCGTCTCTTAGTTTTAAGATTATCTAACCCTGGCCGGAGGCCTTAATTTATTGAGGCAAGTTTGGCTAAGCAGCCGACAACATCCTTGGTATCATAATGTGTCATCCCTGGATGTCAGGCAGACCAGACGTCTGGTACGCCTGGACAGGAAAGGCCAGCGTCTGGTGACACAAACACTTTCACACAATAGGCATACCAGACAGTCCTCTATGCAGGGCTTGCATGGAGGCTGAGGAAACCGTTGCGCATGTGCTCTTTGCATGAACAGGCGTCGTCCAGATTAGAACAGAAACCCTCGGGGAACCCAGATCTTACACGGACGTTCTCACCAGACCAGGAGATATAGCCAATTTCTGGAACGAGGTGGGCTGGTTGGAATAACTACCAACAGCCGTCATGGCCTACGCACAATTGTCCACTTGAAGGATCTAAGTGCGGAAACCAAACCCATTGAGAAGATAGAAGGCCACTTATCACAATACACTGTCAAGTCCCACATATCACTGTTAGCTGTCATCACTGATGGCTACACACCACTCACTATCCACTTCAGCTTCCACCTGCACTGTTGCCTCCTGCTCCAGAACTTCACTGTTCATCATCCCAATGAGCTCCGCATACTTGGCCCGTTGCTGCTCCGACATCACTGCTGGATTATGGTTTTTGAGATGATAATTCAAATGACTGCTTTGTTTGAACCGCTTGTCACAGATCCCACATTGGAATGGTGCAACGTTGGTATGTGTTCTCATATGTTGTTTTAAGTGCACGGATTGGCAGAATGTCTTGTTACAGACAACGCAGCGGTACGGCTTGACCTTGGTGTGGATGCGGAGGTGCTGGTCAAGACCTGATTTCTGGGTGAAGGCTTTTGGGCAGAAGGTGCAGGGGAACGGTCGGTCGCCGGTGTGCATCCGCATGTGTTGTAGGACTCCGCCCTGGGGGGAAGAAAATAGGAATGAAGTATGTTATTGGGGAACAAGGAGGTTTTAACCACTTCTGTGGTCTAGTGGTAAGACCACCTGTCTCCGATCTAGAGGTCCGTTTTGCATGTCATGTCAGGCTCGGTTGGCGCAGTGGTAAAGCGATTGACTGCTGCGCTGCGTGTCGCGGGTTCGATTCCCGCACGGAACAAATATTTGTATGACCTACAAGTAATTGTTCCGGGTCTGGCTGTTTGTGTACGTGAGTTTAAATGTTTGTAAACGCACCCACAATACAGGAGAAATTCCTAGTGTGGGGCAACGTTTTAAAAAAAAAAAGGTCAAATTAAATTAGCTGGCAATACTTTACCCACGTGTTAGGTATCGATATAAAAAACTACAGATTTTTTATTATTTATGTAACGTGTGCATTAAGTTCGGCATTTTCCGGCAAAGGGACGTGTCGCGCCGAGCCGCCGCCGTTGCGCATCACGCTTTACGTAATTCCGTGCGTTCACGAAGTTAATGTCAACGAGACAGCAACCCGAACGGGCACGTGAGTCCTCACGTCGGCGTTGTTGCGAGTGGTCGTACGATGAACGAATTTTTTGGAATGTTAATGTATATCGCAGGAGATTTCACGTTGCATTGTTAATTTGAAATGGTTATTTCTTTAAATTTAAAGTTCGGAGTTCACCACCAGGTAGGAGACATCATCAGTCACCAGGGTCTCCATGAGCTCTTTCAAATGAGTCCAAACACGACGGATCTACGTAGTGCCGTCAATGAGATCCTACACCCACCTTCGGAGTCCACCATCAGTGAACTGTGTTCATTGATTGTTTGGCGCCGACTCAAATTAAACAAAAAAGAATACTTCATTATTTTTGTGTTTTCAGTTTTTAAATCCAATTTTGAACCAAATGACATGATTGGCTGTCATTCATGGACATTTGACAGTCGTTACGGGTCGTGAGAAGACTGAAAGTCTGACAATCGGCATTGTGGTTTTGTTTTGATTGATTAAATAATAATTTGCCAGTTTCATAACGTCTATATATTGTCTTTGGTCACTAGCCCTGACATCAACAAGTAATGGACAAAACTGTAAACTTTTTCTTCGTGAATACGGGGCTTTTGGCTACTTTGTATGGGTGCATTTTATGTAAAAAAAAAAAAAAAAATATGTGCGTTTTTTTTGTGCAGAATAAACAATTTTTCTTTCTTTACCAAGGGTATTACCCAGTAACAGGGTTGTGGAGGTCAGATAGGCAGTCGTTCCATGTAAAATACTTGTATTACTTGTTAACTGGATGCCGATCCCGGAAAAAGGCTTGGCATATAATGTCGATAATCGCATGGTTGCCAAGACAATTTACTTACATGTTGTGTGAACCGCTTGTGGCAGACGCTACACTCAAACGGTTTTAGTTTGACGTGAGCGATGGCGTTGTGTTCGGACAACTCCTTGTTAGTCTGGTAGCCCATACCGCAAACCTGGAAACAGACATTGTATTATCAAAATGTAATCATTTTTTAGCTTCACTTGTATGTTTGTTTGTATGTAACCAACTCCTTAGATCGCGATTTTGACCCACTTTAAACGGTCAGATTTCATTGAAACTTTGTAAACTTGTCGAGGACCGATGACAATTCAAAAATTAAAAGATAAATGAAGTACGTGAGATACGACTGCTAGTGATACAGTGTGGTGATCTCCTGGCTCCCAGCATCCCGTGAGTACCTGAACTCTTTCAATTTACCATCCTTTAGGGGCCATTCAAGTATTACGTCAGCACTGCAGGGGGCGGGGGGGTCTTTGCTTTGCTTATTTTTGATGACATGGGGGATGGGGTGTCTGGATGGTGATTACGTCAGCAGAATTTATTTATTACAAAATTTAGTCGATTTTGGTTTGAACACATATGGCAACCCTACTTGTCTATGAATGGCTCGAAGAAAACGATGACAATATACCAAAATCACAAGAAAGTGAGCAGACACGTTAGGTGTCTGCTACCAATGTTTACGTGAGCATGGGAGGGGGGAGTAAGAGCTTTGCATACTTTTGCTGACGACGGGGAGGGGGGTCAATAATTGCTAAAAAAACTGCTTACGTAATACTTGAATGGCCCCTTAGCCTGTTTCTGGGTAGGAAACTTCAAAAGCGTCCTTGGCTATGCGCGATACTTAATTACTCACTATAACCTTTCTAACCGCGATAAGACTGATATTCACGCGGACGAAGTCGCGGGCAACAGCTAGCATTTAAATATGTTTACTTGTGTGCGCTCGTCTCGACAGTGACTCACCTCACACGCGAATGGCGCCGGTATCTCCTCCCCGCTGCACGCGAGCGGTTTCTCGCAAACTTGACACCGCAGCCCCTTCCTCCTGCGGGTGTGCTCGTCCCGATAGTGGATGGAGTATTCGCAACACGAGAAGAATATCTGGTGGCAGGTCCCGTCCGCCACCAGCGTCGAGGGTTGCAGGCATTCGAAGGGTCCACTGGAAATTGTGAAACGTAAAGTCGAGTTCATTAACACATTTGCACTGTCAAGGTTTCAAAATATTGTGAGCGTTGGGTACCGAGGATACCTCAGTAAATTGTATAGAACCTATGTATCAAAAATATGTCCTCATGTGAACGGTTCAATAATATATGCTGTGCATTAGGCAATAATATGAAAAATTATGAGAAAAAGCAGTCACATAATGAATGAATTGAAATCTTGACCACAATTTAATCATGCATATAGTTGTGATAATATTATAAAGTTGACGTTCATTTATTTTTGAAGCTTGAAAGGGCCAATATATTAATGAACTCGACTGAACATACAGGAAAAGTTTTTATCCAGTGCGCAAACTGTAACCATGAATTCATCATATCATTCTAGACCTCCCAGCGCAGAAATTTTTCGTCGGTTATACAAAAAAAAACAGCTGTTCCATACATTTTGACCGCGTAGGTATTGCACTTTTCTATGAAACAGCTGTTTTTTTTTGTTGTAAAACTGACAAAAAATTTCTTCGCTGGGGGGTCTAGAATGATATGCTAAATTCATGGTTAAAGTTTGCGCACTGAATAAAAACTTTTCCTGTATACATGTTTATTTTAATTTTAAATTTTACCCTTTTTAGTTCATAAGACGTATTTATGAAATCCTTTATTTTACCGGGCCATTTTAATTTTCTTTATTTTAAGATACCCAGTGTCACTGTCACAATTGAGACGAATCTAATGACGGCTCTGAAGCTAAAATCTATCGAGTCGTTTAGGCTACAGAGCGCGACAAAGAAGTATACATACATACACTTGAGAAGCTTAACCCTCCTGGCGCAGTTGGGTAAAAAATAAAATAAAATTCTTTTAAAAATTCTACACTAGGGTGTTTAGAATGGTATGCTAAATTCATGGTCCTACACCCTAATTGCGTAACACGCGATTACTCATAATCGGTTTCATTTTGACAGTTCAACCATATTCATTGCGTTATTTACGTTGTTGAGCAGACACATTTTTCGAACATATGAAGCAATGGTTTAGCCATCTGTTTCAAAACGAAACAAATTATGATTAATCGTGAGTTACGCAATTAGGGTGCTGGCACAGTGGGTAAAAAATAAAAATAAATCCTTTAAAAAATTCTACACTAGGGTGTTTAGAATAATATGCTAAATTCATGGTCCTGCAATATTGTTGAACTGTCGAAATGAGTTTGTTGCGCTACTTCTTCTTCCCAGCTAAAGCACTAGGAAGTGGTGAAGGGCGGGCGTTTTGGGGGGACTGTCTCATGTAATTTTATTTTGACGTTCAAAAAGAGCTGACTCTCAGCCTAGTTTGAATAAATGACTTTTGATTTTGAAACCGATTATGATTAATCGTGTGTTACGCAATTAGGGTGCTGGTCAGGTCAGGGTAGGGTAGGTACTCACGTAATTGGCTCAGACTCCTTCTCTTTCTTCTGTACCAGCTTCTCCTCCTTTTCCTTCTTAATGACTTTGTCCATTCTCTTTCTCTTAACATCATGGCCATCATCAGCCTTGATGATAATATAGCTGACGTCATTCGAAGCCAGCGCCATGACACTGGTCGGTTCCATCTCAGAAAGTATTTGTTCCGTCTTTATTTTTATTATGTTGTCTTCTGTGTGCACTTTTGTTTTTCCCTGAAAGAAAGTAAAAGAGGTTGTTCATTTATTTCTTTTTTTATGGCATGGGGCCATTCAAGTATTACGTAAGCAGATTTTTTGCAATGATTAACCCCCCCCCTCCCCCTCGTCAGTAAAAGTAAAAAAAAACTTGAAGAGCTTTGAGCATAATTAAGAATGTTGATTTAGATCTGAGTGAGGAGCAAATACTAGGAGATATTGTGTGTCCCAGTCCAGGGGAACTTGTCTCTCTGAAACGAGAGCATTTAAGCCCCCCCCCCCCCTCCCATGCTCACGTAAACATTGGTACACGCATTTTTCAATGTGTTCTGGTTTATTTATAGATTCATGAACAGCTTATAAGTCTAGCAATAAGGAATAGGCTTGGAATAGAGGACTTTACGCATATAATATTTATTTTATTACCCGACTGCGCCAGAAGGAAGGTTATGTTTTTCGAGTGTATGTATGTATGTAATTTTTTTTAGCCTAAACGGCTTGATCGATTTCAGCTTGAGATGTGCCGTTAGATTTGTCTTAATTGTAAGTGACACTAGGTATTTCAAAATGGAAAAAAAAATGTCTTCAAAAAATTCTGCTGACGTTATCACCATCCAGACTCCCCCATCCCTCATGTCATCAAATATAAGCAAAGCAAAGACCCTCCCGCCCCCCGGTAGTGCTTACGTAATACTTGAATGGCCCCCATCTCGTAGTTGACCTAGAGAGGCCGTGACTGCTTTTAACTGGATTATCCTGTGGTTGCCTTAAGATAACTTAAGGCAGGGGCGTAAAACTACTTAAATTTCTAAGCGACTGCACGCTGAGGGCACCCCCTGTGGGGTCCGGGCCTCGGCTCAGGGCGTCACTGTTAGGGGGACAGCAAGTTGGGACAGGCTGGATCAAATCATCATCATTATTATTATTTCTCGGGGAGTTTAACTCTACAGGCTCAGCTGCGGCGCGGGCTGGCACTTCAACGAGCAAGGGTCGGTGGGGGCATCGTTAATTCGGGGACTTCGCGGGGCGCGAGGACCTCGGCGGCGAGGTCGGAATGAGGGTTGTTTTTGTGTGCGAACTGTACTGGTGGCCCTGCTTTATAGAAGGAGAGTAATGGGGTCATCGGGATCGGAGAGAGGTTGTCGAACTATGGACTACTTGGTTTTTATCAACCGACTAACTAAAAAATACTTCATATGCATATTTATTAGTGTACTTGTGAGTAAATCACGAAAGTTTGGCATATTTTCTATTCAAAAGCTGTCAAAGCGACTATTTATTCCTTAGACTAGCTGACCCGTGCCCACTTCGTTGGGCGGTAAATATTTTTTCACTTCTCATGCTCTAAAAGTACGCCAATATAACCCTACGAAGCAGGACTAAAGTGACCACTTTAGTCTCTAGGGAGTGAAAAGTAATTAGTTTTTTAATTTCCTTCATGTGACATAGACAAACTCAAACAGCCGGTAAATATACTGTTATCTGTGGAGTGTGGACCATCGTCATTGCGAAAATGTTGAGAGTTTTAGTTCCACGGTTTTTCAAATAATTCGAATTGTACATTTAGCTTCACGTAAAAAAATCTTTTGTTATTTTTATTTTAATAAATGCTTTTGTATAAATTGACTATTTTTCTCGCACTCAAAGTGAAAAGTACAGTTTGCACCTCGAGACTAAACGCCAACTTAATATACCCTCGGTTTCATTGACTCCTCGCACGCTCGGGAGTCAAACCACCTCTGGTATATTATGGCTTCGTTTAGTCCCTCGATATAAAATACATTATACCACTCAAAGATTACGACACGGACGCGATTCCATACCTATTTCGTATTTTGTCTTTAACCATTCGTCCAAATTATATGCAGTATAAGGGGAAAAGTCTTTTGTTTTAATCAATTGAGA
Source organism: Antitype chi (assembly GCA_947359405.1). Lineage (NCBI taxonomy): Eukaryota > Metazoa > Arthropoda > Insecta > Lepidoptera > Noctuidae > Antitype > Antitype chi. The sequence continues at coordinate 2,967,386 of OX375837.1, forward strand.
CGCTAAACTTACTTATTTAGATAAAAATTCATAATTGTTGATAACATGTTTAACCAATAAACATGACCTAACGATTTTTTTTTTTATATATAAAATACAGTACTTTTTCTGACTCAATTAAAATAGTTAGACATATGCTGTCGTTGACTTTTTTGTAGGCATTATCAAGCTCTACAACTTTTCTGTAGAATTTAATCATGATATCTCTCATCGTTAAGGCAGCGTTTGTAAGAAACGTTTTCGTTCGACCGTTTTTTCTACAAATCCGACTACCACTATTTTTTTTTCACTTTTCGGGTTAATATGTAGCCTATGACACTCACAAATAACGCGGCTTTCTATTGGTAGAAGAATTTTTAAAATCAGTTCTGTTGATCCAGAGATTACCCCCTACAACCTCACAAACTTTACCTCTTTCTTTATAATATTACTAGCTTCCGCACGCGGCTTCGCCCGCGTGCAGGTCGGAAATTATCCCGCGGGAACGTACTACCGGGATAAAAAGTATCCTATGTGTTAATCTAGGATATAATCTATCTGTGTGCCAAATTTCATCCAAATCCGTTCAGCCGTTTTTGCGTGATAGAGTAACAAACATCCATCCATCCATACTTACAAACTATCGCGTTTATAATATTAGTAAGGATTAAAGATAAAAGTTATCTGACTATTGAGAAATCAGGCCTAAATTAAATAAATACATAAGATTTGTAACTGACCTGTTGATTCTCATTGAACTGGGTCCACACCGCAGGGTCTCCGCTAGCATATGCATCAATATGCTCCATACGAGCATGGTTCCGGAGAGCAACCTCACTTGCGAACCCTTTCCAGCAGAGCCGGCAGTGGATCGCATCGTCATCATCCTGATTTAATTCTTTCTGCAATGTTTTATACATAGCTATTTTTTGATCATTTTAATTCTTTAAAAGCGTCATTGTACTCATGATTATGAACAACTTTTAGTATGGGATCAACCCTGAAATCATGAAATAAAAATGAGCTGATCCATAAATTGCAAATTCAAATGTTTATTGCTCAACACAGTACTTAATCATACATTTCTAGATGTCAAGTGAATGCGCAGTCCACTGTGTTGCATCAATTCAGGCATGCAAAATTATTATTAAAATTACACCATTTCATAAATTCAAATTAATACTTTATAAGTTAATACAATTTCATTAACTCAAATAATACCATAAACAATGTCATAAATTTAAATCAATAAATATGCAATGTCAAAAGCAAAGTTATGCGATCATAAATGTATGGCTCAGCTGATATTTATTTCATGATTTCAGGGTTGATCCCATACTAAAACTTATTCATAATGATGAGTACAATGACGCTTTTACAGGATTTAAACAATAAAAAAATAGTGTTGTAGAATTACGGGCAAAATCCTTCACCTTGACAAATCATGAAGATTTCTTTATAATAGGTACATTTAAGTATTACCTTTAAAAAGCAAAATACGACAATTAAACTTAGATTTACTCTGCCTACAATCGTTAATCAATATTAAAAGACTGCGTGACATGTTTTGTAAACTCACAAAATGCACAAATGTTCTTTGTACCTAATCTGCTTAGAATATTCTCAATTATGTTGGGGTCAGCTTCCAGTCTAACCGGACGCAGCTGAATACCAGTATTTTACATGGAGCGACTGCCTATCTGACCTCCACAACCCAGTTACTGGGTAACACATTACCCCTTGGTAAGACTGGTTGAAACTTTCAGGCTTCTGACGACCCGTAACGACTGTCAAAGATCCATGAATGACAGCCGGAACCAACAGCTTAACATGCTATCTGAGGCACGGAGGGGTACCTGGTATGTAAAGATGGTTACCCATCCACGGACCAACCGCGGCAAGCATAGCTTAACCTGATTGATCGACCCGTACGGCTGTTATTACATAGCCACAAGTAGGTACAGGTTTGCAACCTTATTGGTTGAAGTGAGAGTACATAGACAACAAAAACTCATAATTTTTCGTACCTATAGTGCTGGTTGACTGAATGGAAAATACACTTTTGGTATTGTCTAATGACTAATTCTGATGTCAATAGCATTGAAATGAGTTTGGATTATTTTGGGGAATATGTTAGAGTTAGTAAGTGTTTAATATACCTTTATCTTTAAGCGGGAAGTAGGCACGACGTTCACGTATCTCTCAGGCTGTTCTGACATCGTGATTATTGTACAATCTGTAAATGCAAACATAGATTTTTTTACAAACATACAATGCAAGATATTGTTGACCATTTTTACGTTTTAGGATGCTCTAGCATACGTTTTAATTACGTAATAACCTAATGCTATAAACGGGTCTAAACAAACCTGAGTTATAAGCCGTAAAACTCATGTTTACATGTATTATTTATTGAATGTACTTCGCAAACACGATTTGAGAGAATTTACTGTAAAACTACTATATGATATGTTATTTACAGCGAAATCACTCATGCAAGATGTGCTATTTCAGGATTCCACATGAATACGAAAGTAAATATGAAAAATACAATAAAATAAACAAATTACATTCAAATAAGTAGTGAAAAAGCGGGAATCCAAAATTGTCAAAAATAACTTTTTATAAAAAGAAAACCTTACACTATGGCGTCGGAAACACAGCAAAAAAGGTAAAGATATTAATGGTTACTCTTGACACGAGGAAAGAAAAGCCATTGTAAATCTAAAAACTGTTCAGGCACATAAAAAGAAGAATTTTAAACGAATTTAATTCAAAATAACTACACATTTACAATCGAAAACTCAATTTTGCACCCGTCCGAGAATAGATTGGCGTTTGTTTTTTTTTAATTAAAAAAAAGAAACCGAAAAAGAAAAATTAAAAAAAAGAATGGCGTTTTATGAAATGTCAAATAAACTGACACTTACCGAAAAAGATTTTCGAAAAATAATGAGGAAACAAGTAAAGTTAACACGAATTATACACACAAAGCTAGCAAAAATTTAACAAGGCGTGGTTTCACCAATATGAAACGACGCCATTTCATGACATCACAATAAAAACCAATCCTGCGACTTGCGTTTTTGGATATTTTTTTTGTATGGCAACACTAGGCTACAAACTAAAATAAAAAATATATTGCAAGTAAGACTGTGCGTAAATATAAGAGCAAAAAATGTTACTTTTATTAACAACAAATCGATTAAAAAAAGTATGATATCCTGATAGAAATTCTGTCTTGCTAGTTTATGAGACGTAGCCTTATTTTATCGATATCAAAGTATCCATGGGAAACTCAAACAAATAGCGTAAAATATAAATTTCCTGAAATGGCCAAAGCTACGACTATAAAAGAAGCTATAAAGAGATGGGAGGACAAATCTGGTGAACAAGCAGCAACGGCCACCGAAGTCAGCCTCATGTTTCAATGGCCATCTATAGAGAAAATGGATAATACTCTTGCCACCTTGACGAATTGCGAGTAAGTAGCTACATATTATAAGAATTACTATAATTTGTATGATGATTGCTTTGTTTATTGAAATATTTTGAATCTGAGATCGGTCTTTATTTTCTTGTGTAAAGACCGGGTTGGTGGCAGATTAATATAATTGTTCTTCTAAAAGAAGGCACAAGACCTAAGTATTGTAGCTATAGCCTCAGAAAAGAAAAACTGACATCTTTCAATTCCGGTAGTTTTATTATTTCTGAGATTTTAAATTCGTGTGCTAAAATAAAATGTCGGCAAGTGGCGAAATGTGGAACTAAATTGCCAAGTGAAAAGTCTTGGAACAAAACTTTATTTTATTTTCTGGCAACATATCGTCAAGTGTCACTGGTCACTGCTGTTTCTGATCAGTGATCCGCGTTGAGCGCGGTTTCGTTCGGGTGGCGGGCGGCCCATGTTATTCAATTTACTTTTTTTTAGAATGTACAGATGCCAGCCTTCCCCAATCTGTCAAATTTATTTGATAGGTTTTCAACTTTATAACGTAAACAGTTCAATTGGGAAAAGACAGTTTGGGGTAGCTTGAAGTGCTGGCGTCTGTACATACTTGGAGTTCTATGATATCAAGCGAAAAATAAGTTATTTTCTCGCGATAAATAAATTTATTGTTTCCTTTTTATACTCACCTTTGCTTACCACTGAGATAAATGTTTTTCTTCACAGGAAATTGAGTTTATCGACAAACATGATTGAAAAAGTTACAGGATTGAACACTTTTAAGAAACTTCGAGTGTTGTCACTAGGCAGAAATTATATCAAATCCTTTACTGGCATGGTAAGACTCTCAATCAATACTGTCCAGGATGCAGTAGGTTTCCATAGGTATAGCAGTGGCGAGGCTTCAATTTTTTTTATGAGAGTAGCCGAAGCGAAACTTCGCGAGTGTTTCGGAGGGTACTCGCTCACCTTGCGAGCTGCTTTAATATGCTGATACCAGGTCATGCGAACCCTCGGACTTTGTGAGGGTCACAATGACACTACCTGATGGGCTCCCTAAGTTTCTCGGGCTGACTTCAAAAATAAAACATCGGGAAATATATTATCCAATGTTTATTCTACCCATATACGTTAGCCCGGCCGGTCACATTATTAATATGTACAAACGCCAGCAGGTCAAGCTATCCCAAACTGTTAAATTTTCCCAATAGAACATGAACCTTATCACATTGCAATAAAGTTAAAAATCTATCAAAGAAATTTGACACTAGTGCTTTATGTAATCGGCGGAGAATCTTAACACCGCGATATCTACATTTTGGACTCAAACAAAAAGTGCCATCTATTGGTCCCGATGAAAACTAACTTATCAGACAGAAATCTACATTGCTTTGCGGGTGTTGTTGTGACTGGCCGATAGATGGCTGCACAGTCGGATTTAACTTGCTGAGTTATCAATAGAATACTTATCATTCTAAAATAAATAAAGAATCGTAAATAATTAAAATAAAATTGTACAGCTCCAAACCAAATATAATCAGCAATATTCCTCCATCTCGTTCTCGTTGACGCATTTTACTATATTTGTCTCAACTTTTGACTTTTCCAGGTCGGGTGTTATTACATTTTTCGAAAAATTCTCAGTACCAGCCCGTCTAGGTTTATGCCGGATATATGGCAATCGGCAATAAGCATGCCCCTTAATTCTTCTCGTCTACTATGACGTGAAAAAGGCCAATATTCTATTTTCATAGTGATGTTCCGGATATCCGTATCCGCGGATATCCGCAGGAGAAAAAAGATCCGTATCCGTATCCCTATCCGTTACTTTTTTGACGGATCTTTTACCTTATGAATAACTCCAAATTGCACTACTAAACTTCTTTGTCGACATTTTTTTTACTCATACGCACGGCTTCACATCAAGCTATACATTTCCAGTTTACGTTGATCTCGCACTGTACTGAAATCCTATACAATGCGAGATCAGTTTAAACTGGAAATTTTTAGCTTGATGTGTAGCCGTGTGTACAACAAACACAAACGTTATCTATGCTGCCCAGTGTCACACTAAACTATAGACAAAACAAAAGAAAGACCCACGCACCGCAAGTCCAAACATGTTCTGTCACGCAAAGCGTCAAGTGGCGTCAACTATCGTTTCAAGGTCACGCGCACACCGATTGAGAAGAAAATTAAGATTCGTATCCGTAACCGCGGATCTTGGCGTCAATTATCCGTATCCGCGGATCTACATTTTTAATGATCCGGCACATCACTATTACGTACATATATACATACTACATATATATAAACTCAGGCCATTTTTCCATGGGGGTAGGCAGAAACCACAGAGGGCCACCTGCTACGATACTTACATACTCCCTTTGCCTCGTTTACGTTCATTCACCAGCACCCGTTTAATTTTGACAGTTCAACAATATTCATTGCGTAATTTACGTTGCTTAGCAGAAATATTTTTCGAACATATGAAGCAATGGTTTAGCCATTTGTTTCAAAACGAAACGAATTATGATGAATCGTGAATTACGCAATTAGGGTGCTGGTCACTCGCATGCCGGTTGCGAGTACTACGCACCTGACATTTCTGAAGAACATCGCTAATACCTTCGGCAATAGCAATAAGGTCACTATAATTATGTCTTCCTAGGGCGTCCTCTCTGTTAAATAATATTGAATAAGTAGAAAACCTAAACTAAAAAAACATTCTACTCGATATGATTCTGTTTTACAATGATTGTAACGATCTGTTGTTTTTTTAGACTGTGGTAAAAGATTTTAAAATAAAAATGAAATCAAGACATCGTCCACAGAACACTATTACTCCTAGATCGTCTCTCTGGTGTCAAGCAAGGCATGAATAATAGATTTATTAAAATTAATCTCCTCTGCCAATAAAACCCCTAAAACCTATAAAAAACCTAACACTCTCCTGCCAGGGTCGCGGATTTGTTCGAAAAAGTTACCGTGACCCTGCCACAGGCCACTGAAGGCACACAGTTGGGTTTTAGTCAGTAAAAGTCTGACACGGCCTCCCGCTTTGAGGGGGAAGTCATTTTATGATTTCCCCCCCAAAAAAATATAAAAAAATGGCATCCCGTCATGGCATACTTATCCATTTACATCGGCCTTGCATATGCATTCACATATTAATTCTTTTTACAGAATAAACAATTTCATTCTTCCAGGAGCCTCTAGGAGACAGTTTAGAGGAGCTGTGGATATCTTACAACTTAATAGAAAAACTGAAAGGTATACACGTGTTGAGGAGTTTGAAGGTGCTGTACATGAGCAACAATCTCGTGAAGGAGTGGAGCGAATTTAATAAGCTGCAGGTAGGCCTATTCAATCAGCCTTGCCTTTTCTTAACTATGTTGGGGTCAGCTTCCAGTCTAACCGGATTCAGCTGAAAACCAGTATGTTACATGGAGCCACTGGTCTCACCTTGTAATGTCGGACAGCGATGATTCAGCCCCGTTCGATTTGTCCTTAACTGTCAGGCGAGCTGAATAAGCCCCGTTGCGACTGTGGTTCGCTTTCGGATTTTTTTTGTAATATAATCCGTGTTTCAAGATGTTTACACACGGACGAGTGTATAGCCTGTGGACCAAAGTTGAAATAAAAAATCGACTACCTGCTTCCCTACGACGAATTGAACGTCTAAAGACCCTTTGTTATCGTTCGCCTCACGGTCGACGATGAGTCATCGATAATGTAAACACATGTTGTATGAAAAAAATGTTTGGGAGGTGTGTTGTTTTTATTTTTTTATGTGAAATGATGTATGTATGCATACAAACACAGTAAAAACTTTTTGAAGTAGTGGTTGATTTATAAAAAAAAAAAAAATCTTTTTTTTTTATTTGTTTATTTAATTACTTTAATTACATTTAAATTACTAAAATATTTTAAGGTAAAACTGAACTAATCCATATATAATCCGTTAGGTAATTTCATAACGATTCTAACGACGTAACTTCTAAAATGCTCCTTTAATTAACTTAGAAGATATAGTCGTTGTAATCTCACGCTGCCGACTATGCGCAGGCGCACCCAAAATGACTGACAGAGAGGGCGCAAATGTCAAATTGTTCTACGACAGAGGAGTCGTTACTGGTTACGACACACTTTGGTGGTTTGGTTGTCAGAGTTTTGGGCACGGATCTGTCAGTGTCAAATGCCATAACAATAATGTCAGTGACAGCTCCTGGAACGTGGTTTTGATGTGCCGATCGCGTTTAGTTTCATTGGTGGAATTCTCCCATGGTCGTGGTAGTCAGTAGGTCATTTCGATCCAACCAGTCTTTGCTGCACTTTTCGATCGACGCCCTAAGCCGAGGTCCGTAGGTGCCCTTAGCATGTAGTCGCTTAGTTATTAAGCCCTAGCTGGATGCCTTAATTTATTACAGGCAAGTCCGGTTAGGCAGACGACAACCTCCTATGTTGACTTCCGACATGTCATTCCAAAAAAAAAGTAGGTAGTAAAAGAGTTTTTGTAGGGATACTGTTATCACTTTGCATAGCTGCATATCATTTACAACAATTAGTGTTATTGTAGGAGTCCTTTACAGGCTGGTGACAAATCCAAAACCCGAAGGGTCGCCAGCGAATTTCTTAGGTTTTTTTTGCAATTCGCAGGTCAGATCAGGTTGTATATTGATTATAATATGATTCGCGACCGACCGACAAAATGTGAATTTCCCGGGCTACATTAGCGCATCCACCTTAATTCAAATAGACGACAGCAATAGGGTATTTTACTCTATGTGAGAAGAAATCTAAAAATATATCATTGAGATAGCGTAAGGAAAAAACAGTCGGGAAATGTTCGTTTTATTTAGTGCGTGAAATAACAAACTAAATTTTTAAAATTCAATTCAACGATTTCGGTTTTTATAATCTGTTTTTGAACACCTTGAAATAGTAGCCGCCATGTTATTACGTCACACAGCATGTCAATTGTCAACTGAGCAACTTTGTACTTTTATTATTTTCGTAACCAAAGTCATTTTTATATAAATAATATTTTGCATTCAGGAACAGCAAACCAATAGTAGAAAAATAAATCATTTTTTTTTAATTTTAAACAATTATCATATTATCATATAAAATATAAAAAAAACCAAACTGACGTCATACCTACAAAGCAGCGTTTTCGTCAAAATACGCGCGAAATATGAAAATGTAACATTTAGATGCATTTTATGGCACTAATCGATTCAATAAAAATGCTGCGTTTTTTTTAGTGGTTTATTAACATTTTAGAATTGAATTAAGATAATTTCAAAAATGGGTGTAATACCCTATTCTTCCGACAGCTGTTTGCTGTCGGGGAAATGCAAAATTAGGTTACTTTTCGAAATGTGCCACTTTATATACGATAGCCTGTCGAATGCTTGTGAATTATTGACCGTTCAGCCAACGGAACACATGCGTGATGTTACGTTACAGGAACTACCGCATCTCGAAGACTTGCTCTTCGTCGGCAATCCTCTGTACGATGCGTGCGAGCTGGACGTTTGGAGATCCGAAGCTGCCCGAAGGTTGCCGAACCTGAAGAAGCTGGATGGAGAGACGGTACTGCGTGAAGATGACCCACCTTTGACGGTGGCTGATATGCAAGTAAGTATTGCTGTACAAGGATCTTTTGATGCGTGACCAGTATGGGAACTAATGCCACAATCTTCTTTTTTTTTTTTAAACATTTCACTTAACTGTCTCGCATATTGTCTATGTAATGTCTACGCGTTACTGTGCATTATTTCGAACCTTATTACAATAAGTATGTCAAATTAGTCTCTGGGATTAAGAAATGAACTATTGGGCCATGTTGGTCTCCTCACAATGTTTTCCTTCATCATTTCGAAGGATATTGCAAATCCATTGCATCATCAAAAGTTCAAAAAGTTTGTCTGCTCAACAATGTAAAACACAACGTTATTGATCTCTAAAAATGAACGCCCCTCCACTGCTTGTTGCATGTATATTTCAAATGTTTGTATAAAAATTTTAATGGATGGGATGGGGGTTATCTCTACGTAACTATCCCGCTGCCTGTGTTTGATCTTAATAAATTGAATGGATAACTCTTTTTTTCAGCCTGACGGTGGTGATGGAGTAGAAACCTTAGTTGGTGCAGAAACCGATTGAAGATACTGCTTTGACGACAGACATTACCTAAATATATTTACTCTCTCTTTGTTGAGCACATCTACGAGTCAGAAAAGTTAGTTAAAAAAAGAAATCAACTTTGGTATCCAGATGCACGATGCTTTTATTACGTCGTTGATAATACTTAAATAATGTAGAATATCTATTTATATGCTTCTTTCCTGAAATTATAAGGATAGTTTGCCAAATAGGAGTAGGAAAAACATGGCGCCACCATCGCTAGTGCAGCAATGAGGAATCTCGGTCAGAGTTAATTTTGTAGATGTAGTGACGATAGACAGCGATCTACAATAAATTTGACATTTCTTCCATTCCTAGGTAGCCTCGTCAGTCCGATCCAGACAGTCCCTTGCTGCCCTAAGCCGAGGTCCGTACCCCGCAGGGGGTCCCCTGTAATTGGTAGCTCGCTGTCCGGTAAGGACCAAGCCCGGGTCGACGGCGCGTTGTGTTCCATGCGCGCCTCAAAGAGATATCAGCACCAACTGGTGGGGTCCGCAAGGGCCGATGCCTGCCGGTGCGGGTTGTTCGAAAGAGATACCGTGGCCCCTGGCACACAGGCAACTGAGGGAACACGGGTGGGTTTAAGTCAGTAAAAGTCTGACACGCCCTTCTGCTCCACCCAGAGCGGGAGAAGTTATTTAATGCAATCTATAAAATGGGGCCTCGCGAGTCTCTTAGAAACAAATTCAACGAAATTGATATACTTACTCTGCCTTCTCTTTATATTCTAGAAAATATCTTGTATGTTCGCAAAAACTTAGGTCTTTTCAAAAAAAGATGCGAATTCCATAATCTAAATACACGTAGTAAAGATGAAATTGTGATTCCAAAATTTAGATTAACTAAAACTAGCAAGTCATTTCTTATAAACAGTATCCGCTTCTATAACAAGTTGCCAAAGTCGGTTACAGAACTTAGCGATGGAAAGTTTAAAACTCACATCAAACGTGTCCTTATCAAAAAAGCATGTTATAAGATAAAAGACTACGTTGAAGACAGGGAAGTTTGGCATTAATTCCTTCTGCACATGTGGCTTCCCTGGTACCTCATTAACAGCAAAACCGTGTGAAAGTCTATTAACTGCTCCCAAATTGCAATGTTAATTTTTATTCTTTTTATTATTATTATTTTTACAATGTCTGACATATTCTCGTCATTATTTGACATTATACATCAATTTTACTACCTACTATTTATTTTCAGTGATTGTCATCGAAATCATGTCACTTGGTTCAAATAGATTCATTTTATATAGGTAGATTCTTTTACATATTGTGAATGAGAGAACGTTGTAGGCCTTAGAGACTACATTTTGTAGACGTTTTTCTATTCTGTATTTTCATTCCTCTAAGTACCTGGTACTTATTGACTGGCCTGCACTGTCCTCCCATACCTATTATCACTGTAATTTGAAAACATTGTAAAAGCCAATTATTTTTAAAAGAGTAACCGTGGAGTTTCTTGCCGGCTCTTCTCTATAGGAAACGACAAATTGGAACCGTGCACCTAGCTTCTGACGTTTCATAAGTGCCCATGCAGGCTTATGTGAAATAAAATATTTTGATTTAGATTTTTTGATTTTGAATGATATCCCACCCAAAAAAAAAACAGTGGTTGCCCTAAGCGAGCAGTTGCTCTAGTTTTAAGTGTTCTGGTAATCTTCATTTATCATAGATTATCACAGGGAAGTCCGGTTAAACAGACGACAACCTCATAGGTTCGACTGCGAGATGACATTCACAAAAAAAAACACCCGCGAATTCAATTTTTTCTTTTGCAATTTGCAGGTCAGTGTCTGAATTGTCATGAATTAATTTAGAGGGTCGTGTTGATGACTTTAATTAATATAATTCTGTGAATACATACTTACAGCCTGACACCGCGAGCTAGCCTGGCGGTTCCCCCTTTAACCAATCTTTAAATATGTTGGGGTCAACAGGATAGTATAAAATGAAACTTGTGATATTGTATTGAAGGGAATATCATCTTTTATTGGTAAAGGATCCTTCCTTATATTTTTGAACATACGCTTCGTAGCTAGGCTAATATTTAACTTACCAATGGGAGAATATTGATTTCCAAAGCTTAAAACAATCTGTGACCATAATCTACAATGAACGGGCACCCATCTCGCTCTGTCGCGTGCTAAGGATCTTTCGGATAATGGTAAACTCAAATTCCAGAGTATAAAGAAACACAACAAAGCAAAAATAAAATCACCTAACGCCTATAAAGAGGTATAAGGAACAGGGTGTAAAGTTCGCTCATACCTATTGGTAAAGGGAGGATCCTCCGACCAGACGGGTGTTGTGTCTGGTGGGCAACTGCCCGACGGTTGATGTCGGGATGTTGTACCTATGCGAGTCGCGCGGTAAACTGTGATTGCGCGATGCAGGATTTTGTATGTCGTGAGTCTTGCGTAGTTCGCCTGTGGCATTGTAGATGGCGCCACTTCTCTTTTTGTGTTTTTAGATATTAGTTGCAAAGTATTTTTCTGTAGTGCCGCTACACCTTGTTTGAATGAATGTAATGACGTACGTGTGACGAGTTAGTTGTGTTTACGTTGTAAGCTTTCCTTTTTCAACATTGCGAGTAAAACTGTAAAATTTACGATTATAGTAGACAAAGACAAAATATGTTAAAATAAAACACATGGATGACGTTCCGAAAAACGAATAAATTGTATTAACTTAAGGCATACAACCATCGATATACAAAAAAAGAAACACAATAAGCGTCTCAAAAACGTCCGCATAACTAAGCGCAATGTGCGCAGGTGTCAAATAGTATCGTCAGTCATCTTTCACTCAGTCTTTTTGGACATTGCTTTGTAAAAACCACTTTAAGTCATGCGTGTAAGGTTAAATTTGCAAAAAAAAAAAAGTGTGTTTTATAATAACTATAACCCCTGACGTATAATAGGGGACAGTATTGAGTGTTACTTTTGTTCGAGACTGTACATCTTGGGTTTTTTGTATAACAATGCATACAACCCATACACAATCAGTAGATAGATATAAGTCTACATTTACTCGAGTGTGTAAAATCGCGGTGTGATTATTTCGTGCACTGGATGATCAAACGCACTGCTTAGGGCCGAGAGTTGAAAGTCTCTGTGTTTTTTCAACGCCCTGAGGGCATTCGATGTATGTACTATGGGATCGGGGGGACCTAACTATAAATAAAATATTTGGATGCGTTTAAACTCGTGACTCCACGTATATTTAAAGAAAATAGCACATACAGGACCGCGCCTAATATAATAAAAATGGGAATCATCTGCCGGAACAAAAACCTATGTCAAACTTAAACTTTCTGGCTGTTCGATCATAGATAGCCCAATTATTGACTGCCAGTAAACGTAAGGTTCTATGATGAGCATACAACCTTTACAGTACCTTCAATTTGAGTTATACATTTTCATCCCCTCTTCTGTTAGGCAGACTCATTGAGTCTGATGACAATATAGAAAAAAGTAATTGTGTTAATTACTTGGCAGTTTATATAACTGCATGAAATCACAAGTTATTTTTTTGTAACATTTAACAAAGCGTTTAATTTAAAACTGCACGCGTCTCCACTAAAAAATCTATAAGTAGGAACAGTATGTATGTAACAAGCAGTGGACTGGACAGGCATGCAGTTTTAAATTAAACAATATCTATCCCATAAAAGATGTATGTACCGTACTGTAGATAACCTAAAAAATGGTTATTTTCAAATAATGCGTCGTAACTAATTTTATTAAAACACGTAGGTACAGACGTCAGCACATCAAGCTACCCCAAAATGTAAAATTTTCCCAATTGAACATGAACCTTATTAATTTGTATTAAAGTTGAAAATCTATCAAAGAAATTTGACGGATTGAAGTAGCTTGATGTGCTGGCCTCTACCTAGATTTTTTCTTACATAGTTACTCAATATTTTCATTAATAAATTTGAAATACCTAATGGATATACATAAATAGATTAATAATTGGTACCGTAATCCTATTAAAATCTTATCATATATTTATGTTTTCTTATTCTTCGTGTGTACCCGACGGTGAACGTTTAAAGAACTTGTTTGTGAAAAACTCTTTTCACACAATTCACATTTGAAAGGTTTTTCACCCGTGTGAATTAGATAATGCCTTTTTAAATCACTGGAATTAACAAAACAACGCTGACAAATTTCACATTTGTGAGGTTTTTTACCAGCATGCGAGCGAATATGTCTATTTAAACTACTCTTTACACAAAAACTATCATTACATAAATTACATTTAAAAGGTTTTTCACCAGTGTGTTGTCGCATATGATTTAATAATTTATTTTTTTCATTGAAAGCACGCTGGCATATCTCACATATGTGGGATAATTCACCAGTGTGTATTCGGGCATGTCTGTTAAAATTCATCTTTTCGGCAAATCGTCGCTCACATATTTCACATTTGTAAGGTTTTTCACCAGTGTGTCTTTGAATATGTCTTTTTAATTGCTGCTTAGTAGTAGTAGCACGCGGGCATATGTTACATTTGTAAAGGTTTTCACCCGTGTGTAAACGAACATGTCTTGTTAAACTACCGTTTGTAGTAAATTTACGCTTACATATTTCGCATTTAAAAGGTTTTTCACCAGTGTGTGTTCGAATATGGTGTCTTAAACAACCTGTTTGCGTAAATCTCTTCCCACATATATCACACTGGAAAGGTTTTTCACCATTATGTACTCGAATGTGATAAATTAAACTATTTTTATAAGGAAAACTTATCTGACATATATCACACTGAAAAACTTTTTTACCTTTGTGAACTTGAATATGATATATTAAAGTTTGTTTGTGAGTAAAACTACTCCCGCAAATGTCACACTGGAAAGGTTTTACACCACTGTGTGTGCGAATATGTTCTTTTAAATGAGCCTTCATACGAAAACCACGCTGACAAATGTCAGATATAAAAGGTTTTTCATGTTTATTTATACTACTATTGTTAGTACTTTTTTGGTTTCCTATTCTACTTGTGTAATCTTTTAAACTGTAATTACGGGTTTTGGAATCCGTAGATTTACTATTCTTTATATTATTTACTACAGATTTAGTATTACTGAAAGGCTTTTTTAATTGAGTACCAGGTTTGGACGTTACATTCTGCGCGTTGCGACTAAATTGCGAACCAAGTTGATGTGTTTTTTTTAGTTCAGTTTTATCTTCCAGATTCGTTCTTCGATTGCTTAGTTTTAGTTTCTTCGCGGCGGGAGCACCTGTGGTAATGAAAAGGAAATATTTAACACATAATAAAACATCACGGCATGTTTCCCCGAAGGGAAGTGTAACTATCACGCCCTTTATACCAGGAGGCTTTTATTTTGGTATAGGGTGGGAAATCATCTAATAACTTCTCCCGCTCTGGGTGGAGCAGGAGGGCGTTACAGACTTTTACTGACTAAAACCCACCCGTGTTCCCTCAGTTGCCTGTGTGCCAGGGGCGACGGTATCTCTTTCGAACAACCCGCACTCCTGGCAGGCATCGGCCCTTGCGGACCCCACCAGTCCGGCGCACCAGGACACATGGCACGCCGTGACCACCCCAGGAACCAAGTAGCACAAGGGCCCCAGACTACCCTGGCACCCTGGTCCCCCTGCAACGGGTCAGCGCAGTGGCCCCGCCGCCTACCACTTCTCGGCCGCAGGGGATAGGGAGAGCGGCCAACGCTATACCGACACTCCTCTTCCCCTGCGGCCCCACCGCGTCCGCCATCAAACGGTGGCGGCCCCGTCCAGGCCACGGAAGGGAAGAGCGCTACTCAGAAGTACCGGCACTCCTCCTCCGCCGCAGCCTGTAACACTCAGCCGCGATGCCTCCCATTCGTCATCGCGGCCCGCCTCAGTTGCGGTACACCTCGCCGCAACCTACTTTTTAAACAGCAAACCAACGATAGGTAGAATAATAACCTTTTTCCAATTATAATACAAAATATCAGCGCATTTGCTTACACAGCAAACTGACGTCATACCCACAGAGCAATATGGCGTCCACTGCGTCCAGCGCTTTCGTCAAATTACGCGCGAAATATGAAAATGTCAAAAAATGCATTTTGATGGCACTAATCGATCAAATAAAAACGTTGTGTTTTTTTAATGGTTTCTTAGCATTTTAGAATCTAATTAAGACACTTTTCAAAAATTGGTGTAATACCCTATTTCATCCCTCGCCACTGACTAATACTTACTTTTCGTATCATTGCCTGTTCGTCTCTTCTTGGATACTTCTTCTTCTTCTTCCACTTCAATTTTAAACTCCGTTAAAGGTAGATCATCTTCTGGATCTGATTCGGAATAGTGCGCCGGTATATCTTCTGATTCAGAATAGTGTGGTTGTTTACATAAATATTCTATTTCTAGCTCTGTAAAAACACAAAAACAGTCAAAATCAACCACCCAAAGGTTGACTGGTAGAAAATGCCTATGCCATTAAGTCCGCCTCTGTACAGACGCCAGCACATCAAGTTATCTCAAACTGTCAGTTTGCCCAAATGAATATGAACCTTATACTTCTGTTGTAAAATTGAAAAACTATCAAAGAAATTTGACAGATTGGGGTAGCTTGATGTGCTGGCCTCTGTACATTTGTGTGATTAAATATGTCAGTTTGACAGCTTTGGTAAAGAAAATATGCCAAACTGACAGATTTATTCTTCATTTAAAAGTTATCTGACTATTGAAAATTCAGTCCTAAAATAAATAAATCAATTAATAATTAAATCAATACTCTTTTCTTTTGTCTTCTCTTAGTTAATGTTTACCCTCTCTAAATCATGGTTAAAACCGCATTGAAATCCGTTTTGTAGCTCAGATGTAAAATGCAGTAACACAGACAGTCACACAGCAACTTACATTTATAATTATGTTTAATTGTATAAATTAAGTTACAAAATGTTATCATATTTTTATCAATAATTAATCATCATCACCTGTCTGCCTATACCCAACGATGTTTTTTTTTTTGGGTGAGAAATCATCAAATAACTTCTCCCGCTCTGGGTGGAGCAGGAGGGCGTGCCAGACTTTTACTGTCTAAAACCCACCCGTGTTCCCTCAGTTGCCTGTGTGCCAGGGGCCGCGGTATCTCTTTCGAACAACCCGCACCCCTGGCAGGCTACCTAACCATGTTAAAGTCAGCGTCACATCTAATCGGATGCAGCTGAATACCACTATTTTATACATAGAGTGACTGCCTATCTGACTTCCCACAACCCAGTTAAGGGGTAATAAAACACCTCTTCGATCAATAACAAGTCTTTTTGTAATATCAAATTAACAGCTTCTTAATTTAATGCATATGAAAGTATGTACGGTATTTATAACAAAAAAAAAACATGTTTTTTTTGTTTACTGTCTGTTTGTTTTGGCTAATCTCAGAAACGGCTGAACCGGTTTTGACGGGACTATCACTGGTAGATAGCTAATGTTAAGGCGCGGTAATAAGCAAATCTTTAGGTATTTCATGAGGTGAAGCAGGGGAAGCGGAGACGTAGCTCCGCCCACTATTCCTTCGCCCGCGTTCACAGCAGCGCGCGGCCTTATTCTAGCGTGGCGCCGCGCCGCCGCGCGTAAGATAAAAATAAAGAACATACCACTTTGGTCTTCCTTTGTCTCGGTAATATATTGCTGCTCACAAACATCTGGCAATTCTTCTTTGATATCATCGATTTCTGCTTGACATTCATCTAATATATTTGTGTGCACTATTGGAGTAATAACGAGCCCATTGTAAAACTCTAACCGGCCTTGGTTTGTAAGGAATTTTGTCTGTAATGAAAATTCAGTTGGCGGAAAATTAATCACCCCTTATTTTATACACTTCGGGTGGATTTTATATACAGGATGTCCCGAAACTCGACGTCAAGCGGGTACGGGGCAATAAGCTAGGTTGTACCAGTTCTAGCAAAAATAAAAAATAAAATCCATGTTACTTGGTTAAGTGATAATAGGTATTCTTTTGAAAATGTTGAAAATCAGCACCCTAGATTTAGGTACTGTGATCACAAATTTCTAAATTGTTCAGTGTTTTTTTTTTATGTAATCCTAAATAACTATGCTATTGATTGCAGTCACAAAACCAATAATTAATATTGTGAGTCTAGTACAAAAAAAATAAAGTTTAATTAAGTAATGGTTAATAACGTTTTGTCAGGAAACTTTGACGCCTTGTCTTAAAAAAAATGTACTATTTTTTTTATTTTAGCTAGAACTGGTACAACCTAGCTTATTGCCCCGTACCCGCTTGACGTGAGTTTCGGGACACCCTGTATATATATATTTTTTCTAAATATTAGAAGCCACTCCCTCATCACTTCGAAGTTTCCTTTCCCATAAAAAAAGAATGATCACAATAAAACCATTCTGTATTAAGTAATGCGTAGACATACATTAAAAGATAATGCATCGACTTGAGAAGCTCATCCTTTTTCCGTTGGATAAATAGTTGACGGTGTTAGGTCAAGCATGCTGATGAAAATGATCGCTATGACCACTAGCTTTTATTTCAACGTGAAAAAGTGAATAAGAGCCCTTTAAAACAAAGAACGAATATTGTCTTGGTTTTACAAAGGGGCCATTCAAGTATTACGTAAGCACTGCAGGGGGGCGGGGGGGTCTTTGCTTTGCTTATTTTTGATGACATGGGGAATGAGGGGGGGTCTGGATGGTGATTACGTCAGCAGAATTTAATTTTTAATTATTGGATTTTCTACAAAATTTATTCGATTTCTGTTTGAACACATTGCAACCCTGCTTGTCTATGAATGGCTCGAAGAAAACGATGACAATATTCCAAAATCACACGAATGTGAGCAGACACGTTGTGTGTCTTCTACCAATGTTTACGTGGGCATGGGTCAGGGGGTATGAGCTTTGCATACTTTTGCTGACGAGGGGCGGGGGGGGGGGTTAACAATTGCAAAAAATCTGCTTACGTAATACTTGAATGGCCCCAAAGCAGATGTCAGTGGAAACGCATGGAGTTTCTTGCCCGTTCTTCTCCATAGGTACCTACGCTTTGGAATGGGCAACTAGCTTCATCTTTCTATCTCACCGACCTTGACAATTCAAAAGTGCCAGTAATTGGTTTATTTGAAATAAATGGTTTGAGTTTGAGTTTGAGACGCGAGGAAGCAGCGGCGAGGCGTCAATTTTTCTAAGAGGGAAGCCGAAGCGAAGTCGGGTTTAACTTACTTACTTTTAGAATGATAGTAAGTATTCTTTATTGATAAGTCAGTACTTATCAATAAAGAATACTTACTATCATTCTAAAATGAATATATAGGAATGTAAAGAATCAAATACAATAAAATTGAACAGCTGAAAACCAATTAAAATGTGCAATATTCCTCCATCTCGTTATCGCTGACGTATTTTTCTATATCTGTCTCTGTCATAACCTGTTGTACAGCGGCTTGCTCTCGTCCATATCAAGCGGTGCCACGTAACCTAAAGTGACATCATTACGGGATCGCTGTTGTATGTATTTTTAGTTCCCGATTATGACGTTTTGGCGCCGGTTTAATTGAGAACATTTTTTTGTTGTTGTAATACAAAGCTAAAAATAACAGTTTTTGTTGTTTGAATGTTATGGTGATAAATAATACGAATATACGAATAATACGAAATATACGAGTATTTAATTCACTATAACATTCAAACAACAAAAACGGTTATTGTGTAGTGTAACTATTTTTTGACAATAGTAGACACTATTGACGTGCCATTTTTTAATATGCGATAGAGTTACCAATGCGAATCCCCGAAAGGAAGCCGGTAGGGATCGTGTTATATGGTACTTTCGCTACTGCGCTATAGGAGGACATCTAGTTACTTTAATCAAATGGTGACGTTCTTCAGAAAGGTCAGCTGCGCGACTGGCGTGCATGTATGACAAGATATATGAACGTAAACAATGCTAAATGAGTAATTATAAGGATCCTAGCACGTGGCGTTCTATACTTTCAGCTAACCTTCATCTCCATGGGACGAAGGCGTGAGTTATTATATTGACAGTAGTCACACACACATTTTACCAAAATTATAAGTTCCTCAAAGTCGAATCTCACCTCATAGTCCTCATTCAGCATCTGAGAGACGAGCTCCTCAGTTTCCCAACATTTTCTCTGCAATTGGTAGCATTGCTTCAGTTTGGCGTAGCAGAAGAAACAGGCGCGCATTGGTCTACTGTATTCAGTTACAAACTGCAACAAAATTACTGTTGTACTATTTGTTTAAGGCCCATTGTGGTCACTCACAAGGCTTCTTTTTTTTTTGGTTCCAAATCATCAAATAACTTCTCCCGCTCTGGGTAGAGCAGGAGGGCGTGTCACACTTTTACTGACTAAAACCCACCCGTGTTCCCTCAGTTGCCTTTGTGCCAGAGCCGCGGTATCTCTTTCGAACAACCCACACCCCTGGCATGCATCGGCCCTTGCGGGCCCCATCAGTTAATGCTGACATCTCTTTGAGGCGCGCGTGGAACACAACGCGCCGTTGACCCGGGCTTGGTCCTTACCGGACAGCGAGTTACCCATTACTCGCCGTCCGCAAGCCCGCGCCTACGGTGGCAGGGAATCAGCCTGGGATTCCCGACGCCCAGGGCGTCTCCTGCGGAGGCTAGGGCCGTGAGGGCGCATATACTGCCTCTCCCTCACGTGGGCCGCCTCCCTCTTCGTGAGCATTACTGCATCGCAGAAGGAGGTGACGGTTACCCATGCACTCTCGCTCCGTACCATGGCCTGGACCAAGGCCGGAAGCAGGAGATCGCCGCCACGATCGCCTCCACGAGGACACGGCGGTGCTCCGCCCAAGCCGGGCAGACCTCCACCGTATGCTCCATCGTGTCCTCAGGGCGATCTTCGCAGTGGAAACACCCGGGCGTTTCCTCCCGCCTTATGCGAAACAGAAACCTCCCGAAATAGCCATGTCCGGCATGTCCTGTGAGGACCTGCATCAGGCGGAAGGTGAGGGCGCAGTGCCGTCTCTCAAGCCACTCCTCAAAGAGGGGACTTACCGCCACAGTCGTGGCGTGCACACACAGGGCTTAAAGTCACCCAAAGGGCAATAGAAAGGGCTATACATGGAGTTTCCCTGCGTGATCGAATCAGGAATGAAGAGATCCGCAGGAGAACCAAGGTAACCAGCATACGCATATACATTCACATCCCACAAGGTGGACCGAAGCCGTTGTGAATGGCGGAACTTGGTGGAGGCCTATGTCCAGCAGTGGATGTCTTTCAGCTGAAATTATGACTATTTGTTTAATTATGCTTTCCTTCAACAGGAATATATTGAAGGAAAGCTTTTCAACACCAGCATATTTTCTATTTTAATTTGTTGATGCCATACATGAGCCTTGACCAAAACCCAACAGACAAAACTTCAAATGTATAAACAAAGCATAGAATGGAGTATAATGACAAAAACATATATAGAAGGAACCAATCACTGTGTAATCAGGAAGGCAAAACTGAGAAAATTCATATGGAGATGGACCGGCTACACTGTCACGGGGTAATAGAAATGATCCTGCCTTTAGTATAGTGGTATGAGGAACAGGGTGTAAAGTTCACTCATACTCTATAGAAAAGGGAGGATCGTCTGGCCAGACGGGTGTTGTGTCTGGTGGGCAACTGCCCGACGGTTGATGTCGGGATGTTGTACCTATGCGAGCGCGGTAAACTCTGATTGCGTAATGCAGGATAGCGTGACGTGAGTCATGCGTAGTTCGCCTGTGGCATTGTAGATGGCGCCACTTCTCTTTTTGTGTTTTTAGATATTGGTTGCGAAGTATTTTTCTGTAGTGCCACTACAAGTGACCGTATGGTACTGCAGGGAGGTGAAGAGAGAGAAAGGAAAACCCCTGAATAGATGGTAGGATGACCTGATAGGAACAGCTGGAAAAACATTTACACAGACAAGGATCAGGGAATTGGATAGGGTTAGAGCAGGCTAGGGACAACTATCACTCTGAAAAACTGCAATTAATCAAATAAAAAGATAAAAGGACCAAAGTAAGTCATTATTGGCTTAAGTACACAGCAGCCCTTGAATTTGTGAACACTACATTAACCTTTTTTGCACAGTTACTTTTGAAAGATTGTTGACAAACTCACATCCTTTTAGGACAAAAAAATATCATACATTTTCAATAAATTGACATTACAATCACATTTCATACAAAAATGTACTGTGGACCTTTGAGCACCAGACCACAGAAATATACAGTCCTATTAGTTGGGTATAAAGGTGTAGGCCTCTCACAAGCTGAACAGGTGACTAGGTAGCAACTAGCTGAATTCGACAAGCACAGGAACGCATGATGTGGCGGCTCTTAATCTTACATGAGAGACATGTTCTGTGTCTCGTAATGTGTATATTACTTTGTCTATGTATGTATAGAATCAAGTCTATCCGACTAAACAGACAGCCGTGCTGCTGGGGAGTTTGTTGCACCACTTCTTTTTCCCAGCTAAAGCACTAGGATGTGGTGACAGGTGGGCGTTTTTGGGGGACTGTCTTATGTATTTTGATGTTCGAAAAGTGCTAATTCTCAGCCTAATTTGAATATGGGACTTTTGATTTTGAACAGAAAAATCCTGGAGCAATTTACTGGCTCCATTGAAAATAGGACCATATTACCAAAGACTAAATTAGAAAATTAAGTGTATGAATATCGACACAGTCGGCTTGTGTATGCTCGCGACTCCATTGCCCTCGGTTTGAATAATGGCCGGAGAAGGCTCGAGCCTGCTCAATGTTTTCATCCATTCCGTTTGAACTGACCTTATCTAGCACTGGACGTGTTCTGACTGAGATTGATACTGTCAACTAAGTATAACATCTTTAATAGTAACATCGGTAATGTACTTACTGGAATATCAGTCAGCTTCTCATATATCTTCTGCAGGTTTTTGTCGGCAACCAGAAACATTCGGACGTTCTCCGCTAAACATATCCTACAGTTTTTCAGTATTTCCATCTTCATTTTTAAAATACTGAGGATTTTAAATTACTGGCAAAAAAATATGAACACGACTTTTTAGAATCTTCTAAACATTGTTGAATCCTGTGTGCAGTTTTTAGAATGTAAGTACTAATATAATATTGTTACTGTCGTGTGGACCTCAGTAGGACAAGCCAGCAGTTAGGCAGGGGTGGAATGCTAGATTGATAATATCTCTCAAATATTTATCAAATAAAACTTTTTGTTTTATTTTTAGAACGTGAACAACACACCCAGCACTGGCGTTTTTTTTTACAGTTTGACTTGACAATGACATTGACAGTCCATCCTGTCTGTCACACTGTCACTGTTATCACCATATCACCGGTTATCACGCTTGATTGCGTTCCGTAGGACAAACCGATGCTATTGAGTATTACAACAATTTAAAATGATCGCTCTGTTACACGTTCCCACGCATAATGTCACCTTATCACCTTCATCTGTGCCTTCATCCAAAGACCGAGTACACCGACTGCTGAGCATAGACCTCTCCAACGCATGGATAACTTAGTACAGACGCCAGCACATCAAGCTACCCCAAACTATAAAATTTTCCCAATTAATTATACATAATTATGTCATAAAGTTGAAAATTTAACAAAGAAATTTGACCACGTGGCTGAATGCGGAACTAACAGAAACAAATCGAAAAGAACAAAACGCTGCAAAACGGCCTGTTATCTCACATTATGTTAAATAGCTGACCCCCAACCGTAGCCGTGTCGTTCCTAACTCCTGCGCCAATAACTGCTCTGTCTAAAGTAAAGCTCTTGAAACAAATGTCTGGCTGGACCGAACTTGGGTACAAATGGCCAATTTATCTTCTCATTTTTCCACTTGGTGGCGCTCGTTCCAAAGGCTTAGAATAGGAAATGCAAAATAAAAAAATAAAAATGAGGTGCGCTGGTACAGTATTACATAAGAACAACAAATAATAAAACTATCTCAGTTTAGATAAATGTATATGTTGAGTACCCTCTAAGCGTGCAATTCAATCAGCAACTGAATCATTTTGAAGGAAATTGCTAATCCATTGCTTCATATGATCGAAAAATGTATCTGCTCAACAACGTTAATAACGCAAGAAATGTTGTTGGACTGACAAAATGAAAGCCAGACTCCTACTCTTCGTGTCTTACGCAATTACCCTGATACTAGCTGAAAATAGCAAAGAAAACGAAAACATAATTGACTTAATCATTATGACCTCACCATAGGGTTTAGCACCCCCGAAAACCGCGAGAACGACGCCCACGATAGAAATTCGAAAATTTTCAGAGCCGTCATCTTGGACGATATTTAAAATTTTGAAAAAAATCCGAAGAGGATTTCGCGTGCTTACTCACCGCATCCCAAACTGCCACCTAACTTCGTAACATACTTTATTTTGATTTCCAAAATTCCATCTGATTAATTTTGAAAGATATTATTATTCCACCGCAGCCTTAGGAATCCCTAGCTCGATTGCTTTACCAGGCTGTTGCGGCATCTACATCGCCATATTATGCGATTTACGCAACACATTGACTTCACACAAGTAGAGTTACGAGAGTTCACCACTAGCGTTTAGGTAGACGCCAGCACGCTAATCAAGCTACCACAATCTGTCAAATTTCTTTGATAGATGATCAACTTTATAATGTTAGTATAAGGTTCATGTTCAATTGGGAAAATTTGACAGTTTGTGGTAGTCATGGTAGTGATGTTTTGGCGTCTGTACCTCTATGACGTCCCGGCATCAATCGTCGGGCCGTTGCCCACCAGACACAACACCCACTGGTCGGTCCCCTATTCCTCATACCTCTACAATTTATAAACAAAAATCAGACTGCAAAACAAGCAATTTTATTTCTATGAGTAGGATTGTACAAACACTTCTAAACGTCTTCATATTTTTTAAACTCGATTAGGTCAGCGTTTCCTATCTGACAACTCAGAAAAGAAAGCCTGAAACAAACTTTCCAAGTCCGGACAATCTTGGTCAGACCATGCTGACCATGTAGATTGGTGTCTGAAATGGTCTTTTGAGGAAAGAACCACAGATTGATTGGACCAGTCCAAGCATGGTACGCATTTGTCACTACTCGTGCAGCTCAACTCAGAACTTCAGGAGCTCAATGATTCGACGGCCAATACCAAACAAAGGACATTTTGAGCAGGCCGCATAAATTACTCAAACTGCCAGATTATGATTAGGTACAGACGCCAGCACACATCAAGCTGTCCCAAACTGTCAAATTTTCCGAATTGAACATGAACCTTAGTCATTTGTAATAAAGTTGAATTACATAAGCATAAAGTTCATGTTCAATTGGGAAAATTTGACAGATTGGGGTAGCTTGATGTGCTGGCGTCTGTACAAATAACTGATAAAGAAAGACACCAAAGACTGAAAAAGAATGACCCACATAGTCTTCATTTATGTAAAGACTAGCTTCCGCCCACGTGAAGTCGAAACTTATCCCGCGGGAACGTACTACCGGGATAAAAAGTATCCTATGTGTTAATCTAGGTTATAATCTATCTATGCGCCAAATTTCATCCAAATCCATTCAGTCGTTTTTGCGTGAAAGACTAACAAACATCCATACATACAAACTTTCGCGTTTATAATATTAGTAAGGATTAGGTACATGATGGGTAATAAAAAAAAGCATCTCATTTTTCTCACAATATTTTATATAACTGAAAATTACAGCACATGTCGTTCTTTTATACAAATTACAATAACACGATTTTTTATTTTATTTATTAACCATTTATGTACACATAATATATAGACAGTCAAGAAGATTAGAACAGAAAAATAGGTACAGAGTTGTTGCTTATTTATAAAGAAATCTCTTCCACAATGTTTGGATTAGAAAATAAAATCCTCAATCAGAAAAGAGCATCGTATCGTATTCATATCAGGCGATAGGTATCTAGACCTACATATTAATATGATATTAATTGGTCTTGTATTAATACAAAATTATTATTTACATGTAAGTACTAGCTTAAGCAATTAAGTGGCAGTGGGCAGGGCAGATTACTCGCAGAACAGATTGCCGATGGGGTCGGAAGATTCTGGAGTGGCGAACGCGTACTGGAAGACTTAGCGCTGGAAAGCCTCCCACAAGATGGACCGATGACCTGGGGCCCAAGTCTGCTATTTTTATAAATTCGTCATTCCAACACGATCCCATTGTCATTCATTTGTAATTTTGCTAAAAGTTTCGTAATCTGCTAAATTCATAATGGTCGATCATTGGTCGGTCAATGGTCTCGTAATAGAATTGTGTCATAATGGCATTTTCGTATTGCCATTATTATAAAACTCGTTAGTAGAAATGTTTTTCGAAAAACTACTACTAAATTTGAACATTTATTCATGCCAGATTTCATTTATATATATTTTTACATATTATTTATTAGTGTTATAAGCAATCTAAAGTAGTAGGAAGTTCGTAAATTAAGTCAGTCATTCATTTGTCATGATGTAAGATTACCAATAAATGCCATTTCGTTCAATGGAGTGTCAGTGGCTGACCATTGGAAAGTCTTAATGACGCCATTTTATTAGTAGATTACCAAACTTGTCAAAATCAACAATTATGAAATCAATGATAGACCATTCTGACAGTATTGTAATAGCAGACTGAGGCCCTGGTGAAGGCCGCAGGAATCCACTGGATGCAAGAAGCACAGAACCGGTCGAAGTGGCTTGGGGGAGGCCTATGTCCAGCAGTGGACGTCTTTCGACTGAAATAATGATGATGGTGATGAAATACTAGCTGACTTGACAGACGATGTCCTGTCGAACAGCGCCACCTAACGGGCCCACCAATTGTGAATCTAAATTATCCAGGGACCCATTTAAACACACACAAGAATAATCATCAAAGCGGTCCAGCCGTTTAAGAGTTCAGTGACATACACATACAGAAGACTTATAAAATAGATATACAAGGTATAACAGTATAAACGCAAGTCCCGAATGCAGTTTGTTCATAATTGACTACTGAATCGATTTCAGTAACTTTTGTATATTTATTTTTATTTTTCGAATAATATTTATTTTGCCATATCTACCGCCGATTGCGCCAGAGAAAATTAAAACTTATTTCAAGAGAATAAGACTCAACACGATTTTCTTTATAGCATACAAAATAAAAAGTTTTGGTCATTGTAGGCATTAGGTTTTTAACTCAATACTCTAATTGGTATGTATGAGGTCTTGCGTTAATTATGTCACACATTGTATATGTCGCCGCGATCGCGCCCTCTTGTAAAGATTATAATATAATCTTATGCGTAACTATTTATTATAATTGTAATAACACCATTAAGCCCGGTGCTCCTGCCCTTTGAAATATTATTATAACCATTTGCATGCATCAGTCTGTCCATTGGTTTTCTTAAGATCAACGCCATCTATTGGCCACGCTGTAATATAAAACTCGCAGAGTACTGCTGGTTTGATTATTAGATGAATAACTATAAAACTAATTATGATGCCTTAGTTAAAACAATAGTCACAATTAAAAAGGAATAATTGTTTTATTGTCTTTGGGCTTTCAGTCATTTGACACAGTACATTTGTTTATGATACATTGCTACCTACTGTGCCGAAAATGGCGCGGATTGCGAGTTTAATGATCAATAACTGATTGTTAAAATTTAATATGAGAACTAAATCAGTTTCAATCAAAATTTACAATTGATAAAGTAACAAGATTATTTTACACACACATTTATTTGTGAATTCCTGTTGTTTGATTAAATTCCTTGAAAAACCGGATATGTTGTAAAGTAGTGATATTTACGTAATAAAAGTAATGACATTACTAATTAAACTTTCATCTTAAAACGCCATTGCATTTGTGATAACTAGCATTGTTTAATTATTAAAGAATTAACTCATAGCATTTGACTATTGTTAGTAAACTTTATAACACTTACTAAGTAATAAGATTCGGTACTCCTGTCTGTGCGATACGCAGTACTTCCGCCCACTTGAGGAGATGGAAAATAATGGCGGCCGGACGGTAACGCGATGAAAGTGTGTAAAAATGACTAAGATTATAATTGTGCAATATGAAACCTCTGTAACATAATGTTTTGATTTAAAAGAGTGTCCGTGGAGTTTCTTGCCCGTTCTTCTCCATATGAGACCTACTTTAGTTTTGGAATGGGCGCCTAGATTCCCTTCGCAACTCAAACTATCTGATTCACTGATAAATGAAAATCCTAAGTGTCTGTAAAAGATTTAAGTGAAAATAAATGGTTTGAGTTAAGTGTTGTGTGTGATTGAAAACCAACTACCTATATACCAACGAAGAATTACACCAGAGACATCAGAGACGGCGTGCATTGGGTTTCCCGCCGTCTTATATATATTTTAATAATAAAATTCTTTATTTTTTTAAAGGTACAATTACAACGTTGTTACACGCATTAAATTTACAATTTACAGATTTTATTTTTATTATGCACGTTTATCTTTATTTTAGATAATCAGCGGGGTAATTGCAAAAGGCACTAACAGTAGCAATCGCTTTCATTTTGACAGTTCAACAACATTCATTGCGTTATTAAGGTTCTTGAGAGGAAATTTTTTTCGAACATACGAAGCAAGATATGAGCAATAACCATCAAAATGATGCAGATTCTGATTAATAAAGTGTTACGCAATTAGGGTGCTGTACTGTACCCATGAAATATAGTCTGTTCGCTGAGAGTTGATAAATATTATGATACGTCTCCGAATAGCGACTGTCGCTTAATTATCGCAAACTGTATGGCGGCTGTCGCTTATCTACCGCTTTCGCCGTTCCCGTGGTACGAGGCATGCATAATATGTTGTGAATTGCGGCCCGAACGGCGAGCGGACGCGGCGGCCATATTGCCATTCCGTACTGGAATATGTTTCGAGTGAGTCGTTTGTGTGTACGCAGTGTTTTTAGACAGGGTAGGCAGAATTTAAATACAGGCAAAAAGAATAGAATAACTGATTGTTGTACCTACTTACATAGCATGCAACCTGTGAGGCAATTAAATGAATCATATTTTTAACCGACTTCAAAAAGGAGGAGGTTATCAATTCGTCGGAACCTTTTTTTTTTTTTATTTTTTTTTATGTATGTTCCCCGATTACTCGAAGATGGCTGGACCGATTTGGATTTTGTTTTTTTTGTTTGAAAGGGTATACTTCCCAGGTGGTCCCATGATCATCAAGTCAGGATCTGATGATGGGATCCTGGAGAAATAGAGAGAACTCTTCAAATTTTATAGGCACACGAAGCGATTTAGGTATTTTTTGGAAGAATACTTTCTCGTAGTGGTCTCATTTCAATTTGGTGAAGATCTGATGAAGAACTTTGGAGATAGGCAACGGAACTCCTCAATAAATGATAGCAAATGGACTGGGATTGCTGAAATCTCATGTCTGTTTATTGCTTACACCAGTTCATAACATAACATCACGCCGGTATGCTGTGAAGGGGTAAGCACATGTGAACCACTAAAAAGTGAAAAATAAAAACTTTTTCCAAAAAAAAAACAACCGACTTCCAAAAAACCACTACAAAGTGAAAAATAACTTTAATTTCGGAAGGCGGTGACAAAAAATTCAAATACAGCTCCAAAGACACCGACTTCCGAAATTAAAGTTATTTTTCACTTTGTAGTGGTTTTTTGGAAGTCGGTTGTTTTTTTTTTGTATTGAATTTGCGATTGACGTAACCATTAGTTTGTACCTATTACTTGTCGGGTGTCTCCATCGACTAATGCTTCAGGTAGGTATATTAGCTACCAAAGATTATTATTTAACGGGATTAAATATAATGACCACCATAAAATGCTTTGATACCCTTAGTTCTTTTACCAAAAATATAAACTTGACACCAGAAAAATAATGTCTAAAATTACAATAGTACTAGCTATTTTAGTCACGACTGCACTTTAAATTGTATTCGAGCAAATTAATGCACTATTTCTATCTAAATAAACCACTGTCATTGTTAGGTTAGGTTAGTTTATTTGGAGTCATTTTGCCTAAACAGGATAGCGAGATGTTAAAACTTTGGTTATAATTTTACATTAAGATGCGGGTTTAATTTTGGTGATCATTTACTATTTTTGTCTGTTATATGTTACTATATCTGGTGGTAAGTTAAACATAAGCTTTATTTAACCAGCAGCCAGCGTTGGATTTCATAGTAGAATTATAATATTACAGTTCTTGTTTAGAAAATATGTAAATGCATTATATTATTCAGATAAAAGAATCATGATATTTAAAAACAGACCCTTATCGCTAGCGCCTTAGAAGCTATTGTGACTTAAACTATTGTATTTTGGCTCTTTAAAAAATACTGATACAATATGTCACATTATTGGTCAGGTTTATCACCAGCGTGAGTACGAAGATGTTGTTTCAAATGAGAACCTTGAGTAAAACATCTTTGACAATGTTCACATTTGTAAGGTTTTTCACCAGTGTGTTTGCGAAAGTGCATGTCTAACGACTGTTTATGAGGGTAACTACGCTGACATACAAAGCATTTATAAGGTTTTTCACCAGTATGTTTACGAAGATGTTTGGTTAAAGAAGTTTTTTGAGCAAAAGTTCGCGGACATATAAGACAACTGTGAGGTTTTTCACCAGTATGTGTCCGATAATGTTGCTTGAAATTATATAATCGATTAAAACCTTGCTGACAAATTTCACATTTGTAAGGTTTTTCACCAGTGTGTAAAAGACTATGTGATGTCAATTGACATTTTTGATTAAAACTACGCTCGCACACTTCACACTTGTAAGGTTTATCACCAGTGTGCCTACGAATATGTTTAATTAAATTACTCTTTTCACTAAAAGAACGCTGACACTCATCACACTTGTAAGGTTTTTCACCAGTGTGTATGCGAACATGTTTATCCAAATGACATTTCGCGTCAAAACCACGCTGACAAAAATGACATTTGAAAGGTTTTTCACCGTGTTCAAGGAAATGTTTTCGTAAACTACCCTTTTCACTAAAACATTGTTGACATATTTCACATTTGTAAACCTTTCCTTTAGTAAATAATTTTGGTTGTCTACTTGACTCTTCAATGTCAATACGTATATCATTCAATATTTTACTTTTTAAATCACTTTTATTACAAAAACTAGTATCTATAGCGGAATGAATATAATCTATTAAATTAGTTTTCACTTCTGTTATATGTTCATTACTTTTATATTTATCACTATTTTGAACTGTTGGTTTTGTAGCAGTGGTAGGCTTTTTGAGTTTAGTAACAGATTTGGGCGTACGAATTTTAGTTGGCTCGACAGTTTTCGAGTCCGCTGGTCCAGTTTTCTTTTGCTTGGCTGTAGATGTTACGTCCATTAGTTTTAATTTCTTCGCGACGGGAGCCGCTGAAATTATAAAAATAGGAACGTTAAGATAAATCAAAATACGAATGTTTAAACTTTAAACATTCGTATTTTGATTTATCTTACTTTAAACTTTAAAGTAAGATTGGACATCACTGACATCGGAAAAGGAAAAACAATTGACTGGAGAGATTGGTAATAGGGTATTACACACATTTTTGAAAAGTGTCTTAGTTAAATTATATAGTGCTAACAAACCACAAACAAAAACTGCAGAAATTGCGAAACAAACTTAAGGGTCAAAGTCTAGTCGCCGCGGGAGACGCTGCGGGCGTCGGGAATCCCAGGCTGATTCCCGGCCACCGCAGGCGCGGGCTTGCGGATGGCGAGTAATGGGTAGCTCGCTGTGCGGTAAGGACCAAGCCCGGGACTACGGCGCGTTGTGTTCCACGCGCGCCTCAAAGAGCTGTCAGCACCAACTTGTGGGGTCCGCAAGGGCCGATGCCTGCCAGGGGTGCGGGTTGTTCGCAAGAGATACCGTCACCCCTGGCACACAGGCAACTGAGGGAACACGGGTGGGTTTTAGTCAGTGAAAGTCTGACACGCCCTCCTGCTCCACCCAGAGCGAGAGAAATTATTTGATGATTTCCCACCCTCAAAAAAAAAAACCCCTACATAATTGGAAAGAGGCTCTGCAGATTGATTTCAAATTGTATTTCAATTTCACGCACTACAATGAAATCTAGTCCCTTTCACTTGGTTCCTATAAACAAAAACGAGTCGTTTTGGCTTATCAATGGTACCATTTTTACACGCTTTATATTAGCTTCACTTGTATGTCAGTATGTAACTCTCCGTGGGTAATTTGCGCGCCTGCGGCCTTCCTTGGTTCTGGTAGCCGTTTCTCAGGCTCCCTCTCCGAAATCGAACTCTGATTCCCCGTATTAAATAATTTACACGCTTTATATTAGCTCGGGTTGTATGTTTGTATGTATATATGTAACGGAATCTTTGAGCGCGATTTTGACCCACTTTAAACGGTCAGATTTCATTGAAACTTTGTAACTTGTCGAGGACCGATGACAATTTACTAATTTAAAAAAAAAATGGGAAAAAAAACACGTTTTGTAGTTAGCAGAACTAAAAAATAGAAAATAAATAATAGTTTAAAAAACTAAAAAACACGCTTTAAAAACCTAACTAAAAAAGGAGAAAATAATTTAATTCAATTAAAAAGCGTGGGGTGCTTGACATTAATTGATTATAAAAATACCTCAAAAAGCACCCCACGCTTTTTAATTGAATTAAATTATTTTCTCCTTTTTTAGTTTGGTTTTTAAAGCGTGTTTTTTAGTTTTTTAAACTATTTTTATTGCGAAACTGGGCATGTAAATAGATTCGTAAGCTAATTTTACCTGTAACAGCTACTTCCTTAAGGGACGGTCTACTATGCAAAGCTATGACGTTTATGCTTCATTATTGGTGAAGATACAATAGTCTTAATTTTAACCAATAACAATCTGTAAATTATAGCAATCGGCCATTAATTATTTAAGTACAGACGCCAGCAGGTCAAGCTATCACAAACTGTCAAATTTTCCCAATTGAACATGAACTTTATCATATTGTAATAAAATTGAAAATCTATCAAAGAAATTTGACAGATTGTGGTAGCTTGATGTGCTGGTGTTTGTAAAATTATACCTACTTACTTTTCGTGAGCTTGCCTTTTTGTTTCTTAGATACTTCTGGTACTTCCGTTTCTTCTTTCACTGCTACCACTTCAGTTTTGAAATCCATTAGAGGAACATCATCTTCGGAATCTGATTCAGAATGGTGTGCCTGAACATCTGGCACATCTGAATAAGTATTTCCTAGATTTTCCGGTTCTAGCTCTATAAAGAAAGATAAACAGTCATGTAGTCACGACCTAATTTAGATAGACTTAATAAATATAAATTCGAAGAGCTCCAATCATTACAGCTCCAATAAATGGTCGATCTTTCCTAACATAAGCAGCCAATGAAAACCCTTCCTCATTGCCATTTAATTAAATACAAAGAAACTCGACACTAACATTCCTACGGGGCATATTTTTTGTTTAATCCCCTGGAATGACTACTTCATGAAATGGGATTTAATGATGTTACGACTTAGCTATTGATATGATGATTTTAATTTTGTAAGCCCATAAATCGTAGCCGCTACGGTTGCGAATCCTATTTTAATGATTTATTAATTAATTTTATATTAATTTCTCTCAAGTTTGGTACATGGTATCTAGGTTTCAGGCAGATTCAAACCTTTGTGAGAGCTGGAGTCTATACTGTGTTCGGGACCTGTATTACAGATCTCCAGGGTCACAACCTTAAATATATAATAAACATTCACCTGTAAATTGCAAGAATTTTGAAATTTGCATTCCACAGACTAGCTTAGCGCATACTTCGGAAAAAAAAAACACAATGCAATGAAAAATAAAATAAAATTAAGAACATACCATCACTTTGACGTTCCACCTTTATCTCAACAATATCACATCGGTCCTCAGGTACAGCTGGTAGTTCTATTTCTATAGTTCCGCTGTCAGTTTTACCATCATCAACTATACTCATGATCTGTACAGGGGTTTTGACAAAACCACCAACAAATTCTGAGATTCCTCGGTTTGATAATGGTGTTAGCTGTAACAAAGTTAATCAATTTGACATCTTGTTTCTCCGAAGGGCTGGGCAGGTACCTATAGTACTAAACATATTTTACCAGTAATGTTCAAGGCGGGTATTACATCTCCTCCGCAAAACCTGCGCAGTGGCCAACCGCAAACCCAAAGCAGTAACCAAAACTCTACAAAGTGAAAAGTTACATTGATTTCGGAAGTTGGTGGCAAAAAACTAAAATACAGAACCAACCGATGCCTGCCAGGGGTGCGGGTTGTTCGAAAGAGATACCGTCGCCCCTGGCACACAGGCAACTGAGGGAACACGGGTGGGTTTTAGTCAGTAAAAGTCTGACACGCCCTCCTGCTCCACCCAGAGCGGAAGAAGATATTTGATGATTTCCCATCCTCAAAAAAAAAAATAAAGACACCGACTTCCGAAATTAAAGTTATTTTTCACTTTGTAGTGTTTTCTTTTGGAAGTTCATTGTTTTTTTTTTGTTTAAACCAAAATTCACTTTCACATTATAGTTACACTAAGCTTCTAATTCATGAAGAATACCTCACCTCATTTTCACTCATCAACTGAGCAAACAGCACCGCCGCGTCCAGACATTTCTTCTGGAAATCGTAGCATTGCTTCAGCTTAGTGAAGCAGAAGAAGCAAGCAAGTGATGGTCTACAGTCTTCGGTCACAAACTACAACACAATAAATTTAAAAGTAGGTATTTTGTTTATCTAATCTTAGTTTTATTTAACCATTTAACCTTTTAACTGCCACAGTCATGTATAAATGACAAACCAAAATGTGCCCAGCACGCCCCGGTCACGACTATGTGACAGAATTATACGTAAATAAAGCCGTTTAGCGCCGAAGGCACATTTTTGCTTTTTTGACGTGGCTGTCAAAAGGTTCACGGCCCCAGTCCAATTAATACGACAAACATCTCATTTGTATGACTGAGAACCTATGTGCGTTCTTAGTTTTATTTCAATGCACAACCCTGTTTGTCGTGGATATTTTTTTTATGAGTAGGGGGCTGGGGCACACCAATCAATATAAAACTAAGCAGTCAATAGGTTAAATACACCGCCGGACTCTTAAATTGAGCCACCATGTTTTTTTTTAAATCAATTCTATGACTTTTTCAATGATTGTAAAATTTGGAACAATGATGACACCAAAACAGTATGTCGGGTCAAAAACTGTAACAAACTTTTCTTTGCCTTTACACTATCTTGGTATTGTAGGCCTTTAAACATAACATGGAAGTGTTTGGAGGCTGGGTTCGGTCAGTGGGCCGTCTTAAGGGTGGAGTTCAAAGAGTGTGGTAGAAAATAAAGTTGTTTTCAATGTTATTGAGTTTGGTACCGTTTTCACCTTCATTTAAAGCATTTATTCTGGAAGGTTGTATATGCTGAGCTGAAACTCTGGTCAGTGGGTCCTCTTCTTTTTTTAATTATATTATGATTTCACATATCACTTTTGACAAAGGAGGCGGGTCGCCGGTCGTCA
Source organism: Antitype chi (assembly GCA_947359405.1). Taxonomy (NCBI): domain Eukaryota; kingdom Metazoa; phylum Arthropoda; class Insecta; order Lepidoptera; family Noctuidae; genus Antitype; species Antitype chi. The sequence continues at coordinate 3,002,585 of OX375837.1, forward strand.
GTTTATGAATTAAATACCAACTTCAATTGAGCACTAGTCAGTATTGTATTTGCATCTTTCTTTTAAAATAACTTACCGAAAAGAATCTGATGAAATTGGTAGTAAGCTACTTACTTGAATAGCAGTCAGCTTCTCATAAATCTCCTGAAGGTTCTTGTCGGTAACCATAAACATTCTAACATTATCTATCAAACAAATCCTGCACATTAGTAGTTTTGCCATCTTTAGATTTTAAAAAACACTGCAGATTAGAAAAACTGGCGCTCAAAATATTATTGTGTCAACTTCTTCATGTAATCTTATTTTTAGAAACATGGGAATAAATAAAAGTCCCTTCGGCTATCTCCGGAGAAAACCATTGGCATTTTGTTGCGACGTTTGACATTGACGTGATACTTGATAGTGACTGATTTGGAGGATTTCATTGCTTACAGACCACAGAACATAAATCACAGAACATAATAAATACACCACACACAAATACTCCTAACGTCCGAAGCCAAAAAAAAAACAAAAATACTCTTTTTCTGTTAAATATTTCGTCCCAATCGTCAGATGAAAATAGCTTTTTAATAAATTGGAAATAATACGGCAGTTTCATAAACTTCAAGCTCTTTAGTTCGCTGATGATTGGACTAAAATGTTCATGTCAAGATTGACTGCTTAGCTCCTTGTAAGAATAGCGTCATGATATACATTTCGGATCCCTGTGTGTAAATCCACATTTTATTTGCAACATTAGAACATTTTTCACGTCTAAGTAGTACATACAACCTCTCGGTAAACTGCTGAATAATAAAGACCTTGCAATATTCTTATGCTAGCAAATAACGTGTTATTACTAGGGATGGGCCGAAATTCGGTTCACATTCGGTTCAACCGAATTTCGACAGCTTGAACCGAACTTCGGATTCGGCCGAAATTCGGTTCAGATGCCGAACATACGGCTCGAGAAAAATAATACCTACTTGCACTATTTTGACTGAAAAATAAGACCGTTTGAGTATAGCATTACTGTAAAATAAAATTCTGTCTTTTACTCACCCATGGTCATTTATTTTAGTCGGGAACATTGTAAATGTAAACTTTAAATAAATAGTGCACGCCACGATAGCGGCGGTAAGTCCCCTCTTTGAGGAGTGGCTAGAGAGGCGGCATGGCGTCCTCACCTTCCGCCTGACGCAGGTCCTCACCGGACACGGTTGTTTCGGGAGGTTCCTGTTTCGCATAAAGCGGGAGGAAACGCCCGGGTGTTTCCATTGCGAAGATCGCCCTGAGGACACGGTGGAGCATACGGTGGCGGTCTGCCGGCTTGGGCGGAGCACCGTCGTGTCCTCGTGGAGGCGATCGGCGGCGGCAATCTCTCGCGTCCGGCCCTGGTGCAGGCCATGGTACGGAGCGAGAGTGAATGGTTAGCCGTCACCTCCTTCTGCGAAGCAGTAATGCTCGCGAAGAGGGAGGTGGCGCACGTGAGGGAGAGGCAGTATATGCGCCCTCACGGCCGTAGTCGCCGCGGGAGACGCCCTGGGCGTCGGAAATCCCAGGCTGATTCCCGGCCACCGTAGGCGCGGGCTTGCGGACGGCGAGTAATGGGTAGCTCGCTGTCCGGTAAGGACCAAGCCCGCGTCGACGGCGCGTTGTGTTCCACGCGCGCCTCAAAGAGATGTCAGCACCAACAGGTGGGGTCAGCAAAGGGCCGATGCCTACCAGGGGTGCGGGTTGTTCGAAAGAGATACCGCGGCCCCTAGCACACAGGCAACTGAGGGAACACGGGTGAGTTTTAGTCTGTAAAAGTCTGACACGCCCTCCCGCTCCACCCAGAGCGGGAGAAGTTATTTGATGATTTCCCACCCAAAAAAAAAACCTTAAATAAATCGGTTCTTCTTATTATTCTTAAAAATCTCTGCCTAACTAATTAGACATACTATTATAAAAATTAAATAAGCTTAGTATTCTTCTAACAAACATTTGAATTCAATTCGTAAATTTTTGGTTCACAAACTAAACATTCATTTACATTAGGTAAGTATTTTTATTACAAATAAAGGGTATTGTACCTAAGTTCGGCCGAAGTTCGGATTCGGTTCAAATCACATTCGGCCCATCTCTGGTTATTACATGGTTCAGGTCTACTTATTTTACATTGGATATTCAGTTAGTTTTATCGGCAAACCGGAATAGAGAAACTATATTTTCGGCATCAGTCTCGTTCCCACATTTCGTAGCAATTACTATATATTTTTTAAGTATTCAATGTAGGTACAGCGTTTATTTCGCTACTATTTTATTATAAAAATTAATGGATTGGGAACGAGAAATTTTGAACAAGTGTTCCTTTTATTAATGTAGGCGAGCACTTTAGCCGCGGTCCCACGACCTACCACCGGAGCCCTCATCAGATGACCTGACATGGCGTGATTTAGTTTGTGAGAAGTGGACCGTGGGACCACAGCATAAGAAGGGATGAAAATCGACCTATATGGCATTTCTTTGATGTCGTATCCAGGTACAGACGCCAGCACATCAAGCTACCCCAAACTGTCAGATTTTCCCAATTGGACATGAACCTTATGATTATGTCATAAAGTTGAAATCTATCAAATAAATTTGACAGATTGGGGTAGCTTGATCTGCTGGCGTCTGTACATAGGATTCTGATCAAACCTACTTATTGACATACATCATTTCAGAATATACACTCGTGGGCGCAGAATTGGGATACGGGTAAACGAGAGAAATAGCTCCTGTAACTTCTGCACAGATTATTGTTACAGAGTCATCCAGACGAAAAACACAACTCACCAGCTAAATAAATAAAACAGAGGAAATTATAACTGTCTTTCATCGGTTCTCAAGACCCAACAGCACCCTAATTGCGTAACTCACGATTAATCATAATCTGTTTCGTTTTGAAACAGATGCCTTAACCAGTGCTTCATATGTTCGAAAAATATGTCTGGTCAGCAACGTAAATAACGCAATGAATATTGTTGAACTGTCAAAATGAAACCAATTATGATTAATCGCGTGTTACGCAATTAGGGTGCAGGTTATGAGATGTAGGTACTCCTGTTAAAGCAATAGTTTGGTGAAAGGGAGGCGTTTTTTGGAAATTTTGACGTTTGAAATTGTGCTGCACCAGCCTAGTATGAATAAATTTTTGATTTTGATTTTTCAGAGTCAAACTTGATACGATTAATAGTTTTGTCATTTACTGCCATCTAAGGGAACTTGAAATTCGGTATTCATAACAGAAATAAAGTTAAACGTTATAATGGCGGGAACAACTCTCTTGTAGTTGAAAAATTCTACCACATTATGCTTGGTACTCATTTCGTACTATTTTTATTCGGGTAGGCGAAGCAGGAAAATTATTATTATACGTTTTTAACGTATATTTTTATAAAGGTTTAGGTAGGTAAGTATTTATGTTGCATACTGACCCTCACGTAAATAGGTATACATATTTTAAAAAGTAGGATGTACTTACAGATTATTAATAGTAATGCCTTTATAAAAAAAACGTTAAAGACTTTATTAATATTTTTTCTGCTGGGCCTAACCGATATTATTTAATCATCATCATTATTTCAGTCGAAAGACATCCACTACTGGACATAGGCCTCCGTCAGTGCAGAAAGGTTCTGGAGTGGCAACCGCGTACCGGAAGACGTACAGTGGGAAGGCCTCCCACAAGGTAGACCGATAATCTTGTGAAGGCCGCGAAAATCCGCTGGATATGGGAAACACAAGACCAGTCGATATTATTTATGTAATGTTACCATAATAATATAGGTAAGTAATTTAATTAATAATAAAGCGCCTGCACGAAATGTAGCTGCAACTTTTTACTAGAAGTAATTTTTGCTCGTTAAATTATTCAGATGTAAAAACATGTCAAAAATGCAAAAATCATTTTGTAAAGAAACTACTAAGATCGATCACCGTCACCCATTGTTGATTTTCGGAGGTACAAAATCAGGTACTAAATACTGGTATCATCAGAATGATGTAATTCGTTGTTGTTTTGGAGTACATACAGCATGCTTAGCACGAGAACCGTAGAGAAGCGTTTAGTCGATGGAAGAGTAGACAAAAATTACTTTTCCGTGTAAACAGTTTTGTACCGAGAAATGTAGAAAAGCGATTTCTATTCTACGGTAGAGTAGAAATAGAAAGCGTCATGCTAAGCCTGCTGGCATGGTCTTGCCATTATAAAGCATCATAATGGCGGGACCAGTGTTATCGTGAATTTCCGTTTATGCCGTGTGAGGTACAAATGTTTCAGGAATATACTTATGTGGTAGAATCTTTCAATTACAAGAGTTGGTCCCGCCATTATAACGTTTATAAATAAAGACTGTCATATATCATAATTATGATGAGTCTTTATATCTGCTAGGGAGCGGGACGATACAATTTTAGAGGGGAGGAATTTATTTCGTCGTTTGAATACCCGAAAATGGGAGTGGAAGAAATATCTTCAAAATTAGTAAAACACATTTTATACCACTATAAATAAATTTTTATTTCAAGTTCCACAAAACAACTACTAAGAATCATTTGTGCTTATTAAAACTAGGGTATACAGCCAACAAAGGAAAAGGTAATTAAAGCCACATTGGCTTATGTGACATTTATAAGGTTTTACACCAGTTAAAGAAAGTAAATATAGTTATTTAAACTTTAGCTTGAAATCAGATCTGCAAAATATCTGAAGTCATAGAAACATACAAAATTATCACAGATAATAAAAACGTTACGCCTTGATTTGGTACATGACGGAAAATGTCATTTTAAATGTGCGCACTAATTATTGCGTTTTTGACATACATAGTTGACATTTGTTCGATATTCCACCAGGGTTTATGCGAATTATGACGAGATACGGAACTCTTAGAATAAAAAGTACGCTGTTACATATAAATCACACTTGTAAGATTTTTCACCATTATGTTTACGCTTATGGCTGTTCAAAGTATAAAGGTGATCCAAATGTGCTCCTTGATCAAAACGTTTTTGAAATAAATGGCAAAAAAAAACAGCAGTGGCGCTCCGAGAGTGCCGACAGAAGTGAAAACTTGAGCAATTACGTGTGTATTTTTTTTATCGTCACTATAGGATTTCACATTGGGTCCTGATTGCTCTCGGTACAAAATGATAAACGAGCGATCGACTTCAACCATTAAAGGTAACAGCACAGATTTTTAGGATAAAAATACAAAGTGAAAGAAAGGGATAAAAGAATTAGAATGTCCTAATGAAAGACGGACTTTTCCAAAAGATATCAACGCGTGACTCTTCTGTGTGCTCAAGCGTTCAGTGTGGACGCGGGTTCCATGATTTTTCTTCACCCAAAAAGTGCTCAACGCGCCTAAAGAAGTTTTCACTTAAAAAAAAAACTTCGCGTGTTTCTATTCTATTCTAATTTTAAAGGTTCTGGCTCCATCGGTAACGTTCGATGATTTTGCCAATGTCAAGGTATGAGAAAGTAATGATCGTAAACTGTTCCACAACTATTGATTAGTGTTTGTAGCAGTGGCATCCATGGATCCCCATGCTAAAAAAGGACAAAACATTTTTCCCGGGCGCTTCCCATAAATGTCAAACAATGACGCTGATTTGACATTGACAGACTGCACTAAATGTTGCTATCATTGAAAAATTGGATGTTGCTGCCATTGTACATAAATTACAAAGATTTATTTATGTTTGGGAATCTTCAGTGTCGTTAAAAAAATTGAAATTGAAGCCCAATAAATACAAGTTTCCACGGATTAAAAAAAAAACAAAAAAGTTAGGTAAAAAATACCTACCATAACATTTAAATAAGAAAATAAATAAAACGTGATCAATTATTTTCAATTGTCAAGCACCGCACGCTTTTTTAAACGACTTCAAAAAGGAGGAGGTTATCAATTCGTCGGAACCTTTTATTTTTTTTTAATGTATGTTCCCCGATTACTCGAAGATGGCTGGACCGATTTGGATTTTGTTTTTTTTGTTTGAAAGGGTATACTTCCCAGGTGGTCCCATGATCATCAAGTCAGGATCTGATGATGGGATCCTGGAGAAATAGAGAGAACGCTTCAAATTTTATAGGCACACGAAGCGATTTAGCAATTTTTTGGAAGAGTACTTTCTCGTAGTGGTCTCATTTCAATTTGGTGAAGATCTGATGAAGAACTTTGGAGATAGGCAACGGAACTCCTCAATAAATGATAGCAAATGGACTGGGATTGCTGAAATCTCATGCCTGTCTATTGCTTACACCAGTTCATAACATTACATCACGCCGGTATGCTGTGAAGGGTAAGCACATGTGAACCACTAAAAAGTGAAAAATAAAAACTTTTTGGAGCTGTATTTGAATTTTTTGTCACCGCCTTCCGAAATTAAAGTTATTTTTCACTTTGTAGTGTTTTTTTGGAAGTCGGTTGTTTTTTTTTGGAAAAAGTTTTTATAATTGAATTAAATTATTTTCTCCTTTTTTAGTTTGGTTTTTAAAGCGTGTTTTTTAGTTTTTAAAACTATTATTTTTGTTTATAGGAACCAGCCATTAAACTGACAAAGTTATCGGGTTTGAATTTGTGAACATTGTTTATACGACGATACGACAACATTGTTTCATGTTTGATTCGGTACGGAAGCGTATCGAATGGGCCTGACAGGCAACTGAGGGAACACGGGTGGGTTTTGGTCAGTAAAAGTCTGACACGCCCTCCCGCTCCACCCAGAGCGGGAGAAGTTATTTGATGATTTCCCACCCAAAAAAAAAAATGGTTGTGAATAGCTAAAAAAAAAAAGAAAAGCTAAAAAAGCTAATAAATATTATTTCTATTTCTATGCTGATAGTTTAGTTTCGTTTGCTTGGCTGTTATTACATCTTCTAGGTATTTTCTTCGTATGTCTTCAGTTGCTTTCTTCGCGTCGGTCGCCGCTGTAATAATAAACAGGTAAGTAAGTACAATAATATATAGTATGTAGATACGATGGTACATTACGGTTCTTATGTACAGAGGCCTCAAGCTACCCGAATCTGTCAAATTCCTGTGATAGATTTTCAACTTTATTACAAAACTATAAGGTTTATTGTTCAATTGGGAAAATTTGACAGTCTGGGATAGCTTGATGTGCTGGCGTCTGTACATTGAGCCAACCCACCGTATGGGCCGGCGCACACTTGGCAAGACGCAGCGCTAAAATAATGCTTACTTCACGAGGAGATCCATGTTATCAATAAGTTTTTATTATATTTATTTTATTTATTTAATTATTTATGTACACACAGTAAAATACATACAAATACAGCATAAAAAAACAATTGAGTACAAAGGTACTGCTTATTTCTATAGAAATTTCTTCCAGCAGACCTGCGAAAGGAGAAATGAAAAAGAAATGTAGACAATAGTGTGCGAGAACAAGAAGAGAAAATATGAACATGTGACGTCTTAAACTAAAATATAATATACTAACACATATTATAATGCAGGAAATTAACATATACTTAAATAAATACATACTGATAAAATATATAAACAATTATTATAATACATAAACAATCAAGAGGAAAGGTAATGCTCTGCTCTGCTCTATTTCTGTGTGTATGTATAATTAATTATATTTATGACATTGATTTACACTCAGTGATTACTTGAACTCACACACTGACTCATTACTTGTTAATATTCTAGGAAAATCGTACCTATACTTACTTTTACAATGTTTGTAAATGTGTGAACACCATGTATCTATCACAGAATTAATTTATCTGTATTGCTTCAATTTGATTCTGTTTACCTATTTTGGTATGGTAATTTTATTCTGGGTGCAACGTTTTCACACATAATCATAATAGTGAATGTACTATGTTAAATATTGTACTTGAAACATTTTAAAAGAGTAACGGTGGAGTTTCTTGCCCATTCTTCTCCATACGAAACTACATTTTGGAAGGGGCGACTAGAATCAATTCTATTTTAATGTAAATGTTGACGTTCAAAAGTGCCTTTTAAGTGCCTATTTGAAATAAATGCTTTGACTTTGACTTTGTGGCTTTATTGGTAAGGAAATTAATTAAACAAATACTACTGTCAACTGTGGGATTTTTACTTTCCATGAGTAACTTTACCAGTGAGAACTGTATTAAAATATAGCTCGATTACTAAACATTTGTAACAAACAGTAGATAAATCTACTTCTGTATCGCTTCGATATTAAATGGCGGCAACAGATTTAAACAGAAAATTTAAGTACCTAGGTAATAGTTCTCATTTCTAAAGTTGCTCATGGAAGGTAAAGATGCCACAGTTGCCTGTACCTAAAAAAAAACGAAAACTACCATTGTGGAATCAAGATTATGTGTTACCTATATTTAGGGTTGCCAGTTCTTAAAACCGAAAAGCCGGGCAGATCTGTCTGTTTAGCCGGACATTTGGGTAAAAAGGCCGGACACCCTTAATTTTTTAGTCTTAATATAACACTACAATTTAAAAAAAAAGTAAAACAAGGTTTTTTATCATTTACCATAAAACCTTAAATTCTAATGAAACAACAACAACATTTAATGGAATCAGTCTTGTTTATTATGGACCGTGCTAACTCCGCTCGCTTGCGCTAGCGATACAAGGTAAGGCGGGCGGAGCCGAAACCAACACATAATGTAAAAAGAATGTCAAATTTAAAAAGCCTAACATAAGCCGGACAGGCCGGACACCATATAATTTGGCCGCACACGCAACCAAAAAGCCTGACTGTGTCCGGCTTTATCCGGACGCCTGGCAACGCTACCTATATTGATATTTCATTTAAATAACGAATAGATAGCTCTAAAAAGTTTTGGTAGGCAACGCGCTTAATGCACTCTACCTAATTTGTTCACAACTTTATTTCTACTATTACAAGGCCGATATTTCTTTGAATAAATCTGATGTTTTTTCTTTTATATTGTCTTCCTATGGTAAGATAGCTCTTATTTATTTTATGATTGCAACAAAAAAATAAGTTTAGTTTATTTTAAATCACTTTCAAATAGGTCTCATAATGTGTGTACTTTTTTTGATTAATGTTTAAGCTGTGTACTTGTTTAAGTGACAAGTTCACCATACTAATAGATATATAAGTTATTTTATGTAATATGTTATTTTAATGAGTAAGTCGTTGGAGTACCTTATACAGGATAAAATTTTAACCAGAGCGCAAACTGTAACCATGAATTCAGCATACCATTCTAGACCCCCCAGCACAGAATTTGAAAGAAAAAGTTAAAGTTGAAGTTTGCGCACTGAATAAAAACTTTTCCTGTATAGTAGGACAACTGCTTATTAAAAAATTAAAGGGCCAATTTTTGTTTTTTAATTTTTTATCTTTACTTTTAACATCTCTTGCATGTGCATGCTGACAATTTGTGTTCTAAGTATTGTACTCATGTTTGAGCAAATAAATGATTATCTTATTTTTCTAATCTTATAGTAAGCAACAACAAATTGAGTTGCAACCAGCATTCGGTAGATGAGGAGGTGGTCCGTGCGTATACCAATTAAATCAACAGTCGATGGTATGGGGCCATTCAAGTATTACGTAAGCACTACAGGGGGGCGGTGCGAGTTGTTCGAAAGAGATACCGCGGCCTCTGGCACACAGGCAACTGAGGGAACACGGGTGGGTTTTAGTCAGTAAAAGTCTGACATGCCCTCCTGCTCCACCCAGAGCGGGAGAAGTTATTTGATGATTTCCCACCCAAACAAAAAAACACTACAGGGGGGCGGGGGGTGTCTGCTTTGCTTATTTTTGATGACATGGGGGATGGGGGGGGGTCTGGTGATTACGTCAGCAGAATTTATTTTTTAATTATTGGATTTTCTACAAAATTTAGTAGATTTTGGTTTGAACACATATGGCAACCCTGCTTGTCTATGAATGGCTCGAAGAAAACGATGACAATATTCCAAAATCACACGAAAGTAAGCAGTAGACACGTTGTGTGTCTTCTACCAATGTTTACGTGAGCATGGGAGGGGGGGTAAGAGCTTTGCTTACTTTTGCTGACGAGGGGGAGGGGGGGGGTTAATAATTGCAAAAAATCTGCTTACGTAATACTTGAATGGCCCCTATGGCGTGGTGGCCTAGTGGTAACCCGCCGCGTCATATGAGTTGTCGGTCGTAAGACTCGAAGCCAGCCAGGCGCTTTACTTTGCCTAAATTATTTAATCCTCAGTTAGGATTAAACTTAAAGTTTTAATTGTATAATTTCTGTTTTTTTTGTATCGTTTTACATTAAATTTTTTCTTTCTTAAACTTTGTCATATTCTATGGGAAAGTTCCCATTTTGTAATTTCTGTGTAGGTAATCCTGTAGGCATTATATTTTTTAAAGTAAGTGTTTTACAAAATAATAAGCATGCAAGATTCACATCTAGTAGATGTCAATCAAAAATATTGTTTTGTAGCTGATTTTATTGCATTTGTGATTGTACATCAGTTTTGTGAATTACATACATGCGATGACATGTGACATCTACAAACACACACTGGGCCCGCGTGGTGGAGTCCGGCACACTCCCTCCCGCCGATAGGAGGCCTGTGTCCCAGCAGTGGAAACACTATAGGCTGATTATGCTAATAAGTAATAGTTTAAAAACCACGCTTAAAAAACCAAACTAAAAAAGGAGAAAATAATTTAATTCAATTAAAAAGCGTGGGGTGCTTGACATTAATTGATTATAAAAATACCTCAAAAAGCACCCACGCTTTTTAATTGAATTAAATTATTTTGTCCTTTTTTAGTTTGGTTTTTAAAGCGTGTTTTTTAGTTTTTTAAACTATTATTTATTTTCTATTTTTTAGTTCTGCTAACTACAAAAACGTGTTTTTTTTTCCTTTTTTTTTCATTTTTCTCATTTTTTTTTATTTATTACTGAATTGTCATCGGTCCTCAATAAGTTTACAAAGTTCCAATAAAATCTGACCGTTTAAAGTGGGTCAAAATCGCGCTCTAAGGAGTCGGTTACATACATACAAACAAACATACAAGTGAAGGTAATATAAAGCGTGTAAAAACGGTTAAAAGTTGTCGAAGAATCCTTCACCTCATAATTATTCAAGGTCTGTGGGATGAGCTGGTTGCCTTCCAGACATTTCCTCTGCAATTTGGTAGCATTCTTGCAGATCAGCGTAGCAGTAGAAGCAAGTTGTATGCGGCCTACTATCTTCTGTGAGGAACTGAAACAAAACAAATTTATTACAAATTATTTACACCCAACTGCGGAAGATAATATTGTGTCTGTCTGCCTGTATGTATGTATGTTTGTTCCTGTGTGGCACGTTAGAGACTAAATGCATGTGCCGATTTTGATGATTCTTACGCATGTTAATGTGTCTTAATCTTGTGAGTGTCACGTGACAGTAATGAAAATTTGTTATGGCGAGAGCAAGGCGCCATATTGTGAAAAAGAAAAAAAACATTGAATAGGTCTTTAAAAACAAGATTTCTAATTTAACTTTTATTTTCTGCTTTTGAAACTCAATAAAGTAATAGTAAACTCGCAACGATCGACACATATGACCCACACTGATCATCATATTTATATAAATCGGTTCACCAATTTAAGAGCTACGGTGCCACAGACAGACACACATAGCGGTCAAACTTTTAACACACCTCTTTTTGCGTCAGGGATTAAAATCAAAGTTTGTCTAAACATTTTTGTTTTCACATCAAACGTGCAAAGTACGGTAAGTCGTTAGTTTAAAAATAAAGACCTTCTCATGATTCTCCTGCCGATCCTGCCCTTATGCCAATTTATTTGGGGTCAGGACAACATGTCTTTGTCTTTCATACTTTTCTATTAGTCGTCATGTCTAAAGTCATCCCTTTCTAACCATATCTATCTCTATTATGTTTTTTATTTTTTTATAAAATTTCCATATATTCTTGTTTAAATACCTTTGTTATGTATTAGTCTTGGAACAACCTACCCTCTCACTAGGAGTCGAGCGTTGGTAGCTGCGCCTCAGTTTTAACTTTTGCAGCTATCGTTGTTTAACATTGTTTCTCTTTGTATGTTTATGTTTTTTGTTCCCAATAAACGATTATTATTATATCATCATTCACACAATACATCCATTGTTTCTTTGGTTTTCTCTAACTCACTTACAATAAAAATAAAAGTCTTCAAAACGAATAAATATTTTGAACACTGGGTTGGAGCGTCTCTGAATATTTTTCTAAGTTCTCTGCTCCTAAATATACTCACTGTTAGATCAACCAAAACTTTAAGGAGAATTTTCAATATTTGTTTTATAAAAATAAAAAAATTCACAAAAGCTCCTAATTCAGAAAGGGTGCGTCGTAGGGCTATGCATCTCAGAACCTAAATGTTTTCTATGGTCAAGGTCAACCCGACTGTGCAATGAAATTTGAAAATTAAGTGTTCTATTTTTTTTTGTTTTTTTTTTTTTTGCTGCCTATAGTACCCATAATCGTATACCCTAACTACTACAACTCCGCCCCTAAAGAGACCCACTGGCCGAGTGCTGTCCAAGCCAACAGTTGGTGATTACCTACTGAGTGGTCAGTCAGTACAGCTTTCCGCAAATCCGCATCTCAAAATTTACCTATCCCATCCAAATCTGTCATGGCGAACGCCGATAGAAGGGAAAACCGGAAAACTATGAAATAACTTTTCACAGGTACACTGTTAAAATTAGCATGTCGGTGTCGCGAACCCATAAGACTTCCGTCTACCAGCCAACGCGAATAAAAGAAGGTTTTTTCTTCAAAAACCTGATTACTGTTGAACAGCGCTGATTATGTTTATGTAAATTGTTTTTATTTTTTTAAATGATATAGGTACTTAGTACTTACTGGAATTCCAGTCAGCTTCTTATATAGGTCGTGTAGGTTCTTGTCGTCAATCATAATCAATGGAACATTGTCATCTAAACATATTCTACACATACGAAGTTTCTCCATTTTTTTATTCAAAACAAACACTGTAGAGTAGAAATAACTGGTAAAATATTATTACGTCGTCTTTTTATTGTAATCTACGACCGTTAAAGTTCACAGATTAGAATTCAGACTGACGTTATTAGTACGTTAATTATATATTTTCACAGACCACTATGAAATAAATAAACTAAATCGATTTCCTTTCATCAGTTTCATCTGTTTACGATTAAAAATAAAACATAAATAATAGTGACGTTTGGACTTTTTTTAATTTATCACAGGTAACTCGTAGTGTTACGAAACTGAGTCTTTTGGCCAGGCTCAGAATAGTTTAAAAAATTGCCTTACCACTAGACACTATAACAAAAAAACTCCCATTGAGTCTCATTCAATATTCTTTAATGAGTTACCTGACTGTGAAAAAGAGGGTATTTGTATTAAACTAAAGAGTAAAACTATAGACAACGCATTCGATTTGTGTATGCATTAGGACAACTTCATATTTTGTAAGGCTAGGTAAACACGGCTCGCATAGCTTAAAGGCAGGGACATCGACACGAAAACTATAACCATGAATTTAGCTACAGATTTCAGAATCATGTGTACAGACGCCGGCACATCGAGCTACCCCAAACTGTAATATTTTCCCAATTAAACATGAACCTTATGCTTATGTCATAAAGTTGAAAACCTATCAAAGAAGTTTCTCACATTATGGAGGAAACTGACGAGGATATTGTAATCATTAGTTGTTTATTTTCAGCAGAGGAGAAGAAAAACAAAAGGAAACGAAAGATGTGGGTTCATAAAATAAAAATTTTCGGAGAATTTCATATATTAGATAGCTATATTTTGATTTATTAGAAGATGAAAAAAGATTTTTTGGATATATTCATATGTATCGAACCAAATTCTTTGAACTTAATTAGATCCTCGAACCGCACCTAAATAAGCAAGACACAAAGTTCACTGCGGATGACGTCATCGGCAGAAATACCGATGTACCATACAAATCAATACAAAGCAACGAATCCGTTCGCTCCATACGAGCCGATTCCGACGCAGTGGACGCTTAGCTTTAGAAGTGGATAGCATAATTATGAATTTAATTCTTTTGTCTCAATTTTTTTTAAAATATAGGAAAGCACACAATATTAATTTACACAACTCAGTTACACCATCAGTGATTTATTTAACCATTTATGAACACACTTAAATAAACAGACAAGAAGAAAAGAACAGAAAAATAGCTTCTGGTAATGTTAAATGTTCCTGTTACTGATGGCATAATGCGTTTGTATGTTGATTCTTTTATAATTTTTTTGGGTGGGAAATCATCAAATAACTTCTCCCGCTCTGGGTGAAACAGGAGGGCGTGTCAGACTTTTATTGACTAAGACCCACCCGTGTGTCCCTCAGTTGCCTGTGTGCCAGGTGCCGCGGTATCTCTTTCGAACAACCCGCACCCATGGCAGGCATCGGCCCTAGCGGACCTCACCAGTTGATGCTGACATCTCTTTGAGGCGCGTGTGGAACACAACGCGCCGTCGACCCGGGCTTGGTCCTTACCGGACAGCGAGCTACCCATTATTCGCCGTCCGCAAGCCCGCGCCTACGGTGGCCGGGAATCAGCCTGGGATTTCCGACGCTTAGAGCGTCTCTTGCGACGACTAAGGCCGTGAGGGCGCATATACTGCGTCTCTCTCAAGTGCGCCGCCTCCCTCGATGATGATGATGATGATGATGGGACTCCCTTTTCCGCACGTAGACTCCCATTCGGTCCGTTGTGCGTGGGGATTCTGGCTAACAAAGCCAGCCTAGCTCCGCCCAAAAGCACAGAAGCTTCCTGGGAGCTTCACAGGCTTCGCGGAGCGACCTCACTGTTCCGAGGATTTCTTCACGTTGAGAAGCCACGGCCTCGCATTCCAGGATGACGTGGGCGGCTGATTCCTCGGCGTCAAGGCAGCCTCTGCAAAGCGGGCTGTCTGTGGCGCCTATATTATGAAGATGTTTGTTAAGGGGGTTATGGCCCGTAATTGTTCCTATGATTATTCTAAGGTTATTTCTACTCAGGCTGAGAAGCTTTTTGGTTAATCGCGGGTTTAGAGTCGGCAAAGCCAATTTTGACTGTCTACAGTCTGTAGCCCGTGACCATCGGTTATTATGAAGTTCGGTTGATCTTTGGCGAATCCACGCAGGAAATTGTGATAAAGGCAGGGGGAGAAGTGGGTACGGGCCTAGCACGTTCGTATCTGAACCTCTCTTCGCAAGTTCATCTGCGGCATCATTACCCAAGGATCCACTGTGCCCTTTGATCCACTGGAGGGTAATACGATTGGACGTCGATATACTCTCCAGAGCTAGATAGCACTCAAAAATTAGTTTGTTGTTGGTTTGTTTGTTTGCTAGGGCTTTAAGCACAGATAGGCTGTCGGATACGAATTTAATTCCGTAATTCTGGATGCCTAAGCCCTTTACTGCCGTTGCGGCTTGTGTTAAGGCAACACATTCACATTGAAAGATTGAACTGTTTGCCTAGCGGTATGTGAAAGTTAAAGTTGAGGTCAAGGGAGTGTGCGCCAGCACCTGAACCGTTTTGTGTTTTTGAGCCGTCTGTGTAGATGCGCACTTCATTGGCTCCTGACTGATCCCTTTCTTCCTCTACTGTTCGTATAACATAGTTTTTGTTCAGCATAGGTTGGTTTGGTGTTCTATCACACGGGGCAGCGATGAGCGGCTGGTACTCAATTGCCCGGTCCAGGATTTTAGCGTGTGGACTGGTTAAGTTCTTGCCCCATATGCTCAGATGCATTAGCCTGATGGCAGCTAGTGCCGCCTCCTGCTGTATGTACAGGTCAAGGGGAGTTAATTGAAGGGCTATCTCCATGGCTGCTGTTGGGGTGGTTCTCATGCAGCCAGTGGTAGCTGAACAGGCCATTCGTTGGAATCGCTGTAGTCTAGTAATGGTGGTCGAGAGCTCGGTCCTTGTCCACCAAACCAGAGCGCCATAAGCCAACATTGGCCTGATCACCGCTTTATATAGCCACAGAGTAATCTTCGGAGAGAGCCCCCATGTTTTCCCTAACATTCTTTTACATTGGTAAAGTGCAATTGTGCTTTTATTCAGTTTGTAGTCAAGATGCTTGTTCCAGAGCAGTTTGCTGTCAAGGATCACCCCCAAGTACTTGACTTCGTCTTTAAGTGTTAATTCTGTGTTGAAGAGTTTTGGAAGCCTGTGGGGTCCCAAGGTTCTCTTGTTAGTGAAAATTATTAGTTCTGTTTTCGCGGGGTTAACCGATAGTTCGTGTTTCGTGCACCAACTCTCGATTATTTTGAAGGCCCTTCTCATGAGATCGCACAAGGTGCCCTCAAATTTCCCCGATATTAGAATTGCTATGTCATCCGCGTATCCCACCGAGTACAGACTACTAGCGTTGAGCTCTGCGATGAGCTCATTTGCGACTAAATTCCACAGTAGTGGTGACAGCACCCCACCCTGTGGGCTCTACTCACGATACCTCGTGTGGTGGTGTTCACGGTAAATTGAATAGCACGGTATTTTAACATGTTATTAATCCATTCTATGAGTGTTCGCGCAACACCGTGCGTGGCAAGTGCCTGTTCGATGCTGGCGAATTTAGTTTTGTCGAAAGCGCCCTCTATATCAATGAAGGCGCCTAGGGTTGGGTTTTTGGCTTTGAGACCATTTCCTATGCGTGAAACTACGCTATGGAGTGCTGATTCAGTTGATTTGCCTGCACAGTAGGCATGTTGATTGGGATGTAAAGGTCTTTGTACCGAAATTTGGGATCTGATCTTCCTGTCTCCCAGCCTCTCCAGTGTCTTTAAAAAGAATGAGGAGAGGCTTATGGGTCTGAAAGATTTGGGCTGGGTGTAGTCGCCCCTACCTGGTTTCGGTATAAAGATTATTTTTACCTCTCGCCATTTCAAGGGGATGTAGCGGTGGGCCAGGCAGGCTCGAAACACCTTGACGAGGTATTCAGCCAGTAAGTCTTGGCTCCACCTGAGCAGAGCTGGGAATATACCGTCCAGTCCCGCTGCCTTGAAAGGTAAGAAGGTGTTGATTGCCCATGTTATTTTGTCTTTATCGATTACCTCTAACGCCACTTCCCAATCTGATCTGCTCGTTTCCGTCTCACTATGTGGTTCCCAGCTTTGCTGGGTGGCAATCTGGCATCCTGGGAAGTGGGTGGTTAGGAGTAGTTCGCTTGTCTCAGCGTCGTTTGTGGTGTACGTGTTGTCTGGTTTTTTCAGGCATCCTATTGAGTGGTCTGTCTCTTGAGCAAGACAGGTTTTGACCCTCATTGCCTGGTTGTTGCTTTCAATGTTAGTGCAGAAACGCCTCCAACTATTCTTTCCTCTGAGGCGTATCAGTTTTTTATAAGTTTTACGAGCTGTTGTATAGCGGTCCCAGTCTACCGGCGACCGTGTGTTCCTAGCTCTGTTGAACAGTCTTCTCAGCTTGCGTCGATGTCTTTCCAGTTCAGGACTCCACCAGGAATGGCGGGCACCCTGCCTTGGTACTGTGAGGGGACACGACTGTTCATAGCTGGATAGAAGGATAGATGTGATGTTGTTTACATGTTCGTCTAAATTGGTTACTGGTATTTCAGCCGGAAGGGCGGGTAATCTGCCTAGTTCAGCCTCGACTAGTTTTATAAACTTGGCTTGGTCTGTGTTGCGAGGAACCCGTCTTGGCTGTGGTTTGGTTAGGTTGAAGTTAATGGTATAGCGGATCCATCTGTGGTCCGAGCATGATATCTCGTTGGACACATGCCAGTCCTGTATGCAGTTGGAGATACCTATGGTTGCTATAGTTAAGTCAATTATTGTTTGCGATCTCGCGTTTATAAACGTAGGTTCAGAGCCCTTGTTAAGTAAAACAAGGTTATTGCTAAGAATAAAATCAAGCATTACCTCACCTCGGTTGTTGGTTTTGACATTACCCCAGAGCGTGTGATGCGCATTGGAGTCTGTCGCGATGATTAGTTCCAGTTTCTCCTTTTCACAGTACTCAACCAGTAAGGCGAGCTCTGGCAGAGGCACCTCCTCGTCGCCTGGCAGGTATGCCGAGGCTAGTACGATGTCCGGGAGTTCCTGTTCAGTTCTGAAAAGCCTGATTGCTGTCAGGTCCCTTGAACAGAATTCGTTAATTAAAAGGTTAGGTACATGTTTTGGGACAAAAATGCAGGTGCGCGGATTACTTACGGAGGTGTCTAGCAGCAACTTACCTCCGATGTTACCAAGACCACATATTTTGCCACCCCTGATCCACGGCTCTTGGATGAGGGCGATGGTGTTCCCTTGTTGTTGTTGTTTATTCTCCAGCACTCTGCGCAAGGTGGCCGACGCAGATTGGCTGTGCTGGAGGTTGGTCTGTAGGATGTTAGTCCCGCAGAGGAGAGGAGCAGAGGCTGCTGTCCTCGCCCTCACTTCTCTCCCCTGTCGGAAAGCAGTCCTCGTCCGAGGTAAGACCGGACGAGGGCGGATCCCTCGTTGACCCCGCTGTTGAGGCAACCTCTAATGCTGCCATGGAAGTTGCCAGCCCCACCGCCTCCCCAACGGTCCCCATCGCAGGATGCGACGGGGAACGTCCAGGCGGCGGCGGAACCAGCTCTCCCCTTGGCGCACTCGAGGTTGCTGCTGATGTCGATGCCACGGCAGCCTCACTGGTTCCACCCTCCTCCAGGAACCGGATGTATAGACTACCCATGAGGTAGTATACCCGCCGCTGCTGGTCTTTTATGGTTTTGACCATGGACTCCGGCACACGAAGGAAGAGACAGGTACCCGGGGGCTCCTGCCTAACCCTTTCGTGTGTCAGAGTCCAGGTGTTCATTTTTAGGTTTGGGTTCTGCCTCGCCAGCATCCTGAGCAGTCCTGTTGTGTCCTCGGTGGTCTCCGAGACATAAAGCATGCACAGTGCCTTCTCAGGGGTATCAGCTTGGGGCCGAACGGTGAGCTTGGTCCCCGGGAGCGGGGACGATATGTTGTTGACAACCCCCTTGAGCGAAGCCAGTGTGAAATCGTCCTCACACCAAGTTTTGAGGACGCCTTCAGCGAAGTGGGCCCGGCCTCTAAAGTGGATCGCGGTGTTTGTTTCTGTTTGTTCAGGAGCTGCCATCAGTAGAGCCCGGAGCTGGTTCTCGATCGTCTGACGGATCCCCTCCGCTTGCTCCTGCGTCATGTCCGAGAAAGGCTCGGTCATGACGGCGACACACAGCTCGTTATTTTTGAACGACGCGGCCGCTTCGGCGTAGCTCACCAAAGTTCCGTCGACCATACGGGAGCGGGCAGGCTTGCTCTTCTTGCTAATCCCCGTTGGTGTGACAGAATCTTCGGGACGCGTACGCTTCTGCGCCCGGGCCGGTGTTTCCGTGTTGGTCTTTTTCTGTTTTTTACGTCCTCTTGGCCTCGCGCTCCGCTTGCGCTGAATGCAGGTGGCAGCAGTAGTATATAATTGGGGTATCTGGATCAAAGAAGATCCAGACACCCCAATTATTAGTATTCAAATAGATAAAAAGTATCTATTCAAATAGAAGAAATCTTGTTTGTTGAATTGATGGTCTATTAGAATATACTGTTTAATTCATTGGAACATATCTATTCAAATAGATTAAATTTTATTTATTGAATAGATTGTCTTATCAAATAGACTATTCAAATGACATTAACATTTCTATTCAAATAGTTATTTTTTTATTTATTGAATAGTTCTTCTTGAGTTGAAATGATGGAGGGTAGTAAAGTGACTAAGATTTAATAATCATCAGCTATAACTAAATTACAATTAACTATTAAATTGGTGGAACCTTTAATCTACATATTTATTATTTGTTGGCAAATTTGAACACACAAACTCGATCAGACAAGAAACGACTTGACTTAGTAACGTCATCGGTTATGAGAAACTATTTAATTCAATACCATATCAGTCAAGCTATCTGACACCGACGACTGCATGGCGCCTAACTTTCATTGTTTGTTATTATTTTATAACTGACCCATGATGAAGTTGACAGCAAAATACAAGTGGAAATGCTAAACATGAGGTTCTGGGTTCGATTCCATCCCGGTGAGGCAAAGTTATTAATTCTTACAATTCGTAAATTTTCCATATTTGAATTAAAAGCAAAATATTAGTTAGGTACCAGGTGTAAATAAAACGAATCGTTATTTAATATAGCTTTTTTTTATTATCTCATAGGCACCTACTTAAAACTAATTTGACAAACAAGTTATATTCTTCATCGTATTTACAGTTAACTACTTATATTTTAAAAGTACCTTAACCATAACACAATTTTTGTCAGTTACATGAATAGAGCAGATTTCTATGATTTATTTTCTATTTCATCCTGAATTTTACTAATAATGTCTTTAGCATTGCTGTATATGTCATCAAATAACACAGTTTTAACCACATGTTGAGCGCACACCTCAGCTTCACAGTTACAAATAGAACTTTCGGATTTTGGCATATTATCAGCGTCGTAAATTTCAATTTTAATTATTTTTGTACCCCGTGTCACTGGTTTCTTTATGTATGAATATATTGTTGGTTCTGTTCTTGCTCTCTTTCGGGAAGGTGGGACAAGACCCAGGGATTTTTGTCCTGGTTTTAGAATAGTGGCTGGCTGCTCCATTGGCACAAAATTGAATAGTTCATCCGTATCCTGAAAAAAGAAAACAAACCTTTAAAATGTATGAAAATAGGTTCTCGTTAAGGGTCTATTATAGAAGATGTGATTTGAAATATAGTGCTAATATACCTATTACAATAACTAATATATTGCTATAAGTAGTTACATTAAAATAATTTAAATATTTATTGTGAGTACTTACCGACATACTGGAACAATCGCGCCAAGCGTTCCCGTTCAGCCTTCAAAATGGAAATGAATTCCGGTGATATTTTCAGCTATTTATATTCATGAATTATTCTTTTTATTTATTTTTTTGTTAATAGAGTTCAATATAGATGGTTTATTAATGTTAGCATTCCTGGACATAAAAGGTAAGATGAAATTCAAAACCAAGCATCAAACTAGAGCAGGGATGCTGAACCTTTGGCTCAACGGTAAAACTTTAAACACACAATCGTTCCAGCCTAATTGCCTAACTCACGATTAATCATAATCTGTTTCGTTTTGAAACAGATTGTTAAACCATAGCTTCATATGTTCGAAAAATGTGTCTGCTCAACAACATAAATAACGCAATGAATATTGTTGAACTGTCAAAATGAAACCGATTATGATGAATCGTGTTTTATGCAATTAGGGTGCTGGCCACGTAAAATCTTAAAGTCAACAACACGCAGATATAAAAACATAACCCTTCCTTGGCAGTCGGGTAAAAAGGTTCACCATCCCTGAACAGTTTACTTACCTCTAGTATATCTTTAATAAATAACAATGTCTGTTTGTTCATAGATTATTGTCTTTTAGTATGTCAATGTCAGTGTATAAAGGGATACTTAGAGTAAAGAGAGTACCCAATCGAATTCGAGAGAGCAAGCAATACTAGTATATTTAAAAAATACATTAAGTATGAAGTCCGCTTCTTTGTTATTAATTTTAAAAAAATACAAGCAAACCCGCGATATTATTATAGTATGTGCAATTGCATCTGTTGTTAGGAAGATTAGCCGAATAAGCAGTTTTAAAATCGTGTGCTCTCTCCATATTTGGGGTTGTGACGTATTATCATCAAAGGTATTTAAGTCGTTGGGCAGCAACCTGGATCAACATTAGCTCTCCTGAAGTTGGTGACCTCACATTTTCTAATTAATTGTCTACCTAATCTAAAGTGAAAAGTGAAATTTCAACGGCTAATCATGTAAGTACCTATCTATTTAATAAGTATCATCAATTCTTTAATGTTTTGTGAGGCTATTCAGTTATGAATAGAACAAGCAAGTGTGCCTGCTGAGCGTTAGACCCCAGGTTCGATTCCCTAGGTCAGTCAAAAGTTTTTATGTCATATTGTCTATTCGATATATTTTGGTGTATATATTAAGGAAAGAAATTGGACAAACTTCTATTAGATAATGTGTCTGCTCACAGATAGTTTCTAGACAGTTATAAATGAATAGAATAGCAAGTGCTGAACGTTTAACCCTGGGTTCGATTCCCTAGGTCACTCAACAGTTTTTTTCTTTTATTCTACACAATGTCTATTAGATAGTTGGTGTGTATTTTAGGGAAAGGAATTGAGCAAGTATCTGATATTTATCTGCTTGCGTATTGTTTTTTATCACAGTTATTGTGAATAGAATTAAAATTAAATATGCTATGAATAGAATAATTAGTTAACAAGTGCGACTGCTGAGCGTTAGACCCTGGGTTCGATTTCCTAGGTAATTTAACAGTTTTTATGACATATTGTCTATTCGATATTTGGTGTATAAAGTAGAAATAAATTGGAAAGTTCTCTGATATGTATGTGCTCACAAATAGTTTCTAATCACAGTTATTTATATTATTACAGGTCCAGTTTTGCTGACGACCTCTTTCTGTCGGATGACGATAAAAGTTCCCTGCAAGATGTGGCGATAAGCGAAAAAAAGAAAAAACGATCGAAGCCGTCAAGTGCGGACTCGAGATCACACCATCAACCACCGAAAACCACTCCATGTACGTCGTCAGCTCCATCTTCGAAGAAGATGAGAATTAATCCGGTCAGTAAGCATCATCTCACCGCAACAGATTTATTCGGCACCGACAGCGATGAAGAAGACAAGGACACGCAGATAACCGGTAAAAAACCCTGTACTGTTATTAATTCGACGATAACTCGAAGGCTGGCAACAGGCCACGCTCGCCAAACCTTGCCTACCAAAACGGGTACGCATTATATCGAACTAAAGGTTTATCGGTGCGATGAAATTGAAAATGTAGCACCGATGAATCGATGGCGTCAGGCTGTTGTAGCTCTCAAAAACCGGACGGATGAGGGGACTGAGGCTTGGGGCCATCTGACTAAATTTATATGCGCAACCCGCAAAGAATTTAAATCTAGCCCTCAGACCTTTATGAGTTCTTATTTTTAGATACAGAATTTAAAAGTAGGAACTCATAAATATTTAGGCACATACTGATCATATACGTCACGATGTGTCCTATGTAGTACCTACGTAGTTATTAATCTAAACGTTTATTAAAATTTAGTATTAGTGAATACTGTATACATGTTAATCATATATGTATTACTTACAGGTTCTATCTACATTTATAATCCTAGTAGATAGTTATTAGTTAAGCTAATCTTGTAATTAAGTTTGTTTTTCATTTATACGAGTAATTAGACGTTTATGTAATCAATTTTGTTTTCTTTCCAGTTGCACCAACTACCAACTCAATTCAAAAAGATATTTTAATAGAATGTGATAAATGTAAAATCGAATTACCAAAACAGAAATATAAATATCATGTGAGAACTAATATGCATAAATCAAATTGTTTACTTAAAACGAAATTGAAAAATGTTGAAATAATTGCAACTGCATTTCGAAATAGAATAAACACGTATCGCTTAAACCCAGCACCAGATGCCGAGTATTTAACTCCAGAGGCTTTTCTGATTGGGAATCAAAGCGATGTTTTGAAACTAATTGAAATATTTTTAATGAAACATAATTGTATTAAAGTAAATTTCGAGCTGTTTGCTTACTTCGTATTACCAAAAACAGGTGAGCAGCAACTGAAATCTTTCAATACAAAGTATGCCAATGTTTATCTAAATACTGATTTAAATGAATTATACATGAATACTAAAGAGACTTTTCAGAGAAAAATGTCTGAATTTAACCAACGTGATTCCGGTTGGTCGTTTATCTCTATAAGTCACTTAGAAATTAATATAAACAAATACTGTCCGATGAGAGGTGGCACGTATATTGAGCTTCCTCCAGCTATAAGGAATACGAAAAGTTGTTTAAATATACAGAACAATGACAACCATTGTTTTTTATGGAGTATTGTTGCTTCCCTATTTCCATCAAAGAATAATGTTTGTAGAATAAAATCATATCCACACTATACAGATGTTTTAAATATTGAAGGAATGTCTTTTCCACCAAGTTTGGTTGACATAAAATTGTTTGAGAAAAATAACTCAGATATCAGTGTTAATATTTATGGTTTAGATAAAACGTGTCGTGTTACTGGACCTCTATACATGACCAGCTCAAGGAAAAACAAACATGTTAATTTGTTGTACTTCGAGCGGAATAGTTCAGGACACTACTGTCTAATTAAAGACCTGGCGAAAGTTATCCGTCGTCAAGTTACTCATCACAAAGGTAACTTTTTACTTTGCGATGCTTGTTTGCAATTTTTTTCTAGTGATTTAAAATATGGCTCGCACAATTGTTCTAAAGTGTTAACTATATTACCGGAAAAAAATAGTATTATACAATTTAAAAATTATGAGAGACAACAAAGAATAAACTTTATTATCTACGCTGATTTTGAAAGTATTTTACTAAACTGTTCTGAAAATAGATCTAAAAATACTCAGAACTTAAAAGTGCATGAACCATCCTGTTTCGCATATTACATATGTTGTTCACACGATCCGGATTTGAATAAATATGTTACGCATAGAGGTCTGGATTGTGTAGAAGTGTTTATAAAGCGTTTAATTGAAGATGTCACTCACATAAATTCCATACTGTCTAAAAATATACCCATGAAAGCTTTGTCTGTCACACAACAAATAGAGTACGAAGAGGCTACTCGATGCCATATTTGTAAACATTTGTTATTGGGTGACAAAGTTCGAGATCACGATCATGTCACATCTGAATACAGAGGAGCAGCGCACTCTCGTTGCAATTTAACGTTTAAAATATGTCCGTTTATACCTGTTGTTTTCCATAATTTGTCTGGTTATGATTCTCATATATTTATTAAAGAACTGGTCAAGTACGATGGTCCTATTAAAATAATACCTAAATCAAAAGAAAAATACATTTGTATAATGAAAAGCCTCACATCTAAGAACAAGCCTAGTTCTGTTCAAATAAAGTTTATAGATTCTTATCAGTTCTTAAGTTCGAGTTTAGATGAATTATCTAAGAATTTACATGTACAAGATTTCATAAATCTGACAAGAGAATTTGACGATAAAGCCGATTTATGCTTATTGAGACAAAAGGGTATTTATCCATACGAATATGTTGATGAATGGTCTAAGTATGATGAAAAATGTTTGCCACCTAGAGAGTATTTTTATAATACAATGAAGCTGGAACATATTTCTAAAGATGAATATACACATGCACAAAGAGTTTGGTATTCTTTTAAAATGAATTCTCTTGGTGAATACACTGATCTTTACCTAAAATGTGATGTTTTATTATTATGTGACATATTTGAACATTTTAGAAACACATGTTTAGAATATTACAATCTCGATCCAGCATATTATGTATCCGCACCAAGTTTAAGCTGGGACGCAATGCTTTTGTGTACTGGCGTTAAATTGGAGCTTATGCATGACTTGGAAATGTATAACCTACTTGAAAAGGGAATACGTGGGGGATTAGCACAGTGTTCCCTACGACATGCAAAAGCGAATAATAAATTTCTTCCCTATTTCAATGATACTAAGCCATCAACTTTTTTAGTATATCTTGATTGCAACAATCTTTACGGATATGCGATGAGAAAAAGAATGCCTGTATCGGAATTTCAATTTTTATCAGAAAATGAAAGTGCTAATTTTAATGTTTTGAATATATCTGATGATTCTGAATATGGATACATTCTGGAAGTCGATCTCACCTACCCAGAAATATTGCATAATTCGCATAGTGACTTACCATTCGCACCAGAAAGATTTGTGCCTCCTGGCGGGAAAACCACAAAATTAATTGCGAATCTATATGACAAATACAATTACGTAATTCATTACATACATTTAAAACAATGCTTGAACAAGGGGTTGATTTTAAGCCGAATACATCGCATTCTCAGATTTAGACAAGACCATTTTTTGCAAAAGTACATAGATTTAAATACTCGTTTGCGTCAAGCTTCTACGTCAGCTTTCGAAAAAGATTTTTTCAAACTTTTGAACAATGCTGTATTTGGAAAAACAATAGAAAACAAACGCAAGCAAGTAAACGTAAAGTTAGTAACAAAGTGGGAAGATTCTGATAATAAAACAAACAAATATATTGGTGCTGAAAAACTTATTGTACAACCCAACCTGAAGAGTATTTCAATCTTTTCTGAAAACTTTGTGGCTGTTCAGTTAAGCCCTGAAAAATTAATATTGGATAGACCGATTTACATTGGTTTCACTGTATTGGAGTATGCCAAACAACACTTATACCAATTCCACTACGATTTCATCCAAAACAAATATGGCAAGAAAGCTAAGCTATGTTACACTGACACGGATAGCCTTCTTTACTTAGTAGAAACGGATAATTTTTATAAGGATATGGTTGATAATATATCGGTATTTGATACCAGTAATTTTGCTGAGGATAATCCATATGGAATACCTAAAATTAATGAAAAAGTACCAGGCTTGTTTAAAGATGAACTCGGGGGCTCGGTAATTTGTGAATTCATTGGCTTAAGGGCTAAACTTTATTGCTTGAAAAGTGTAAAGACAACATTAAAGAAGGCAAAAGGTATAACAAAACCTGTAACAAATCAATTAAAGCTTTCTGATTATAATGCTGCTCTATACAATAACAAAATTGTCAAACGTAAAATGAATGTAATTAAATCAATTAAACACGTTCTCTATTCACAACAAGTGAATAAAATTGCATTAAATAGAAGTGACGACAAAAGACAAATACTTCCAAATCAAATTGAAACCTTACCATGGGGTCATTGCGATACAATTTCATGAATTGTACTTAGTATTTTATATTTATAAATGTACCTACTTATATAATAAAGTGTAAAATTAAAAGCTGAAATATGATTATGTTCTAATAGACACAATTGTGACTATCTCTTAACAAATGTGTATGATGTATTACATAGATATAATTTGATTTAATAAAAAAGTTAAACGAATTTTTGTTTTATTTATTTTATTTACCAATTTATGCTGTCCACGCATTTAGTTGAGTAGTAAAAAATTGTTTATGTAATCTTCAACTCAAATATTGGTTCGATTAATAACTCTGATAAGAATTATAAATACTAGAGCCTGAATTGTTTTCATAACAGATACAAACATGAAGTGGGTCAAGCAACAAGTATCATTAGATGTTAAAAATATTGTTGTAAAGGAAAATTCACTACGCCCGAAACACAGCGTACTTCTCCCAAATAATATTAGATGCATAATATGTGGTCCCTCGAATTGTGGGAAAACGAATGTTATGATTAGTTTATTAATTCATGAAAACGGATTAAAATTTAACAATCTTTATCTGTATTCAAAGACCAGCTTTCAGCCGAAATACAGTTTTCTAAAACAAGTTTTGCAAAAAGTTCCTGACGTAAAACTTTTTGTTTTTAATTTTGATGACGATGTTATTCATCCTAACAACGCATTGTCGAACTCTGTTATCATATTCGATGATGTAGTTTGTGAAAAACAAATAAACATACGAAATTATTTTACAATGGGTAGACATAGAGGCATAGACTGCTTTTATTTATCTCAGACGTATTCTAAAATACCAAAGCAGTTATTACGCGATAATGTTAACTTGTTGATCATTTTCAAGCAAGATGTAGTTAACATGAAACATATATACGATGAACATGTAAGTTCTGATATGGAGTGGCCTAAGTTCAAAGATATGTATTCTAAAATCTGGATGCATCCTTACGATTTTTTAACAATTAATAAGGATTGTGAATTAAACAAAGGCAGATATAGAAAGTCCTTTGACAACTTTATTTATTTTGATTAATGATTATATAAATTATGAATGAAAACAAAAAACTATCATTTGTGCATAAATACTTCTGCGTACAAGTCGTGTAATGGATCATAACATTACAAATCAATTAATAAAGTCTGCGGACGCTATAAAGGAAAAGGTGAAACAAATGAAAGACTATGAATTTAGTAACGACACTCAACTGAAGTATTTTTTTAAACCTCTTGCTGACCCACTTAATGCTATAGCAGCTAATAAGCAAATTTCTATACAAAAAAATGAAGATACTTATGATGATCAAACTAAAAACATTGGTATAGCTTCAAAAATGTTTTTACAGGATAAGTCATATGATATGTATAAACATGAATCATCTGAATCAGAAAAGTTTTATTCAGAAGGCGAAGAAAGTAACACATCTGAATCAGAAAACGTAAATAATATATCCCTGAAAAAAGAAGATATCTTTGAGATATACGATGATATAAATATACCATTTGGCGTACGTCGTGAGAATGATAAGCATATGATTGGAAGTACAATAGTTAATTTCTCTACCACTCGCGAGAACTCCGATAAAGTGTATTATATTCGCGTAGCTAATAAACAGTATAAAATAACACCAGGCCTAAAAGAATTAT
This sequence comes from Antitype chi, assembly GCA_947359405.1. NCBI lineage: Eukaryota > Metazoa > Arthropoda > Insecta > Lepidoptera > Noctuidae > Antitype > Antitype chi. Next base: position 3,031,067 of record OX375837.1, read on the forward strand.
TGCTTCGCAAGAAGCCTGATTTAAATTTGGTTAATTTCAAAGATAAATTAGTTTACAAAGAAATACTCATCACAACTAATGCTCATAAAAGAGACTTTGATCCTGCAGGTCAAGTTAAAGGTGATAAGGGTCTAAAATATTCTCAAGTGATCAAACCGTTATTTCCCGAGTCTAGTAAACGCTTACAAGAACCCACAGAAGCTAAATGTAAACAAAAACGAGGCGCTGGTCTACCGTATCTTAAAAAATATAAAAAAAATACCGAACTTGTTTATTGGGATGATCCTAATGAATTAGTGGACCGGCTTAAACTTTTGATCGCATCCAAAACTGCAGGTAATACTAATCTTGACAACGAAATCTTATCAATTATTGAAGAGTTAAAAGAAGCTGGTGTTATAAAAGAATAAAAACACTAATCATATAAACTGAATATCAGTATAATTTTGTAATTCAGAAGTGACAGTTGAAAGAATGAGCAAAGTGAAAAGAGACATTATAAACGAAATTCATAGAAGTGCAAGAATAAATTTTCCTCGAAGGCATGTAATATTAAAAGATATTGATGATCTTTGGCAAGCTGATTTAATGGATATGCAAAGTTTCTCCAAATTCAACAACAACCATAAATACATTTTAGCTATAATTGATGGATTCTCTAAATACGCTTGGGCTATACCACTTAAACAAAAAAACAAAGAAGCTGTATCTGAAGCTTTTATTACTTTATTGAGTAGAGAAAAACGCATCCCTAAAAACTTACAAACAGATCTTGGAAAAGAATTTTACAATAAAAGTTTTCAAAAAATATTAGTAAACAATTCTATCAACCACTACTGCACTTATTCCACGAAAAAGGCTTCAATTGTAGAACGGTTAATAAGGACGATAAAGAATAAGCTTTTTAAGGAATTTAGTTTCAAGGGGAATTATAAATGGACTGACGGAACACTTGCAAAAACCATTGCTAGATATAATAATACAATACATAGAACAATTGGTTTAGCACCTACCCAAGTTAATCATAGCAATAAAAATAAAGTACTACAGAGATATTTCAATCAAAATCGAATGAAAACAAAATGTCCTAAGTTTAAGACTGGCGATTTTGTTCGAATAAGTAAACATAAAGGCTGTTTCGAAAAAGGTTACACTTCTAATTGGTCGACAGAGATATTTAAGATCAGTAAAGTTCAAAACACAAATCCTGTTACATATTTATTACAAGATGTGAAACAACAACCTATTTTAGGAGCATTTTACAATCAAGAATTACAAAAAACTAAACATCCTGACATTTACCTTGTTGAAAAAGTTGTAAAACGAAAAGGCAGAAAAGTTTTCGTAAAATGGTTGGGGTTATCATCATGCGAAAATAGTTGGATTAACGATACAAATGTTTTATGAGTGATTTATCAATATAACATCATGGTCCACGATAGTGATCTCATTCTGTTTGTATACATGAAAGGAGAAGGACTTATCAATGGTTTAATTAATAATTTACCATTTGAGCTCCATTTGCCCGGTTATAATTATTGTGGTCCAGGAACTAAATTACGTGAAAGATTAGCTCGAGGTGATAAAGGAATAAACAATTTAGACGAATATTGTAAATATCACGATATTTCATATAACAATTCCAAAAGTTTGAAGGATCGTCACAAAGCAGATATAATTTTACTAAAAATGGCAAAAAAGCGTGCATTGTCTTCCGATGCAAGTACAGGAGAAAAACTTGCTGCCAATTTAGTTAGTAATATAATGTTAACAAAAGTAAGTTCTGGAGCAGGGCTAAAAAAAAACTTTAAAAATTTAGTAAACAATACAAAAAAATGCATTAAAAAAGTTAAACCAAAGTGTAGGAAAAAATTAATAGAATTAGCCTATGCTGCTGCTAGAGAATTGAATCGTGATTCATCTCCAAGAATTCCACGTATAATACCAATTCCTAAGTCTGGAGGGGTTTTACCTTTAATTCCAATATTTGCTGGTTTGTCCGCTGCTGGTAGTATTGCAAGTGGAATTGCTGGAATCGTCAAAACCATAAATGAATATAGAGATGCAAAAAAGCGTTTAGAAGAAATGAAAAGACATAGTAAAAATGTGGAAGGTGTATGTATTGGAAACGGACTACAGCTCAACCGTTACAAGGATGGACTTGGAATATATACAAATATAAAGAAAAAAAACTAAATCATAGGCTACCTAATCGTGCTCTTACAAATATAGATATCATACATTTCACAGAAGACGTCCCATATTTTCGCGGAGTGTATATGAGAGATATGTTACCAAAGTCTCCTTTTTCTAAAGAGTGCGGAATCATAAATTTAGATAGTTCTAAAAATTCTGGTACACATTGGGTAGCCTATGTAATTTTAAATAAATATGTTGAGTACTTTGACAGTTACGGCAACTTGAAACCCCCAATAGAATTTGTTCGATATGTAGGTTCTAACAATATTAATTATAACTACAATAATTTGCAAAATAATAACTTATTCAATTGCGGACATTTATGCATTCAATTTCTAAAAGATTTTTGGAAAAAGCTCGGTTTTATAAAATCATCGCTTAAAAAGGTTTAAATGTTAGGTGTCGACAACATAAGACAACACTTTGAAATTATCTGTCGCAAGAGATGAATGTCAATAAAATTTAAAAAAATGATCGCTTACAATATAAAATCAACTGCCAATGTTAATACTTTTACTCGTTCTCGTACCTTCAAAAGACGAAGACCTATACGGAGTATAAAAAGAATAACTAAGGATAATAAATTATTTCTTCGAGCTTTGGGATTTAAATTATGAGCATTCTTCAAGTGAATGATTTACCGCAATTTGACAACTCTATAGTGAGTTATGAAATTCATACATATAATCCATATACCAACAGTTTCAATGAAAATGATGAAATACGTATACCCATAAATCAGCAAGATTTGTACGTCTTACCTTCAGCCAGCTACATTTACGTTGAAGGTCGAGCCACAGTGTCTTCTAAAGATGCATCAGGAAAACTTACTCGAAAGAGTGTTAATTTCACTAATAATCCTATATCATTTCTATTTCAAGACATTCGATATGAAATTAACGGTGTTGAGATAGATCGAATAAAAAATGCAGGTATTTCTACAACTCTTAAATCATATGTGTCAATGAACGAGGGGGAAAGTAAGGCTGCTGCTATTTGGGGTTGGAATTTGAACGGGGTTAAAAATAATGATGGTATTTTTAGTGCGCTTATACCTCTGAATAAAGTTTTAGGATTTGCGGAAGATTATAACAAAATTATCGTTAACTGTAAACATGAACTAATACTTAAAAGAAACAGTTCGAATCTTAATAGCGTTGTACTTGATAATGACGACTCCATTGAAGTAAATATAGAGAGACTGCAATGGCGTATGCCTCATATAAAAGTTTCAGATCGGGAAAGACTAACTTTACTTAAACATTTAGAAAAGGATCGTCCTATTCAAATGGCATTCAGAAATTGGGACTTGTACGAATACCCTTTATTACCTAAAACTACAAAACATTCCTGGGTTGTTAAGACTGCTTCACAACTCGAAAAACCGAGGTATGTGATCTTTGGTTTGCAGACAAATAGAAAAAATATTAAAAGTAAAGACTGCTCAGTATTTGATCATTGTAAATTAACTAATGTCACTCTTTTTTTAAATTCTCAATATTATCCATACGAATCAGTGAATGTGAAATTTTCTGAAGATAAGTATTATATATTATATGAAATGTTCACCAAATTTCGTCAGTCTTATTACAACACCCGGTCTGAACCAATGCTTGGTTTGAGCGAATTTAAAGAAAAGGCCCCTTTATTTGTAATTGACTGCTCAAGACAGAACGAAGCTTTGAAAACGGGAGCTGTAGATGTGAGACTGGAAATAGAAAGTTCTGAAGATATACCAGCAAATACATCTGCCTACTGTCTTATCATCAACGATCGTCTTTTCGAATATAAACCTTTAAGCGGTATTGTAAAGAAATTGTTATGAACGCTATAGTCGATGTGCAAGGGTTTAAGACGGAAAGTAACGAGTTTATCGTAAAAGAAATAGCAATTGCGTGCGGAAATAAAATTGTGGTATTATTGATCAAACCACCATTCCCATTTTACTGTCTTACAAAAAAAGAAAGATTGCAAGTAAGTTGGATAGAGAGAAACAGAAATATTTTCTGGAAAGAGGGTTTTATACCATACTTAAACTTAAATCGATATATTGTACCTTATCTGGAAGATAAAAACATTTATGTTAAAGGATGTGAAAAAGTGTTGTGGTTAAAAAACATTGTTAAACATGACAAAATATATAATTTAGAAGATAAGAACTGTCCTCGTTTACAAAAATTGTTTGATGATTATAGAATGTCTAGTAATATATTTAGTTGTGTGTATCATTCGAATGTATGTGCTTTAAAAACTGTAACGTGTTTAAGAAAATGGTGTACAGATGAAAATACATTTTTTAATTGATGTTTCCTTGTTTCATTTAATAACAAAACAAAAACACATAAACACAACATATACAATACATAGAACCACGCCGAACTATGCTATAATTTTAAAGATACTGGAAAAAAAAAACTAAACTTCTGTCCTGTGCGTTATGACTACGACAACATCACATCTTTATAAATTAACAACACCAGATATAAGACTTCATTATTCTTATATACATACCCGTATCACGACCTTAATAAAATGATTCAAAATTATTTTAAGCCTCGATATGAAATATATAATGAACATAAAATTCGATTATGTACATTCAGACATTATTGGGCTACAGTAGATTCAAAACGAAGATTGGTGATGGAAATGGCTGATGCAGGTTTTTTTTACTGTGGAAATGGTTTAAACGATAAAGTTATGTGTTTTTCGTGCGGGGGTGATATCAAAGATTGGGAGTATTACGATGATCCTTGGATGCATCATGCAATATTTTTTCCTGCTTGTTTTTATTTAAATGCTGTAAAAGGAACAGATTATGTTGATAAACTCAAACGTCAATTTTATAAAGAAACAAAAGTGTAAAAAATGGTACTACAGTGAAAGATTGTTTCCGAACACAAATAAATATGTTTAATTAACATTATTTTTTGTTTTATTTATTAAAATACTTGTGACACCTCTAAGACCTATCACTCAGTTCTTTATCTTGGATCATTATCCATTTATAATGTAATACAATTCAGAATCTATTTGAATTAGTGTTCCGTTGTATATTCTAAATTCTAATAGACCATCAATTCAACAAACATGATTCCTTCTATTTGAAACAAAGGTTTTAACTATTTGAAGATAGGATAGATAGTGTTTGGATTTCCTGATGATCCCATTAATTTAAATAGCCAATTATAATTTACTTACAGCTGATGTATCAATAAATCTTCATTAATTTATCACCCTATAACTATACGATAAATACAAACTAATTGAATAGAAATGTTAATGTCATTTCAATAGTCTATTTGACTAGACAATCTAGGTATTCAATAAATAAAATTTAATCTATTTGAATAGATATGTTCCGATGAATTAAACAGTATATTCTAATAGACCATCAATTCAACAAACAAGATTTATTCTATTTGAATAGATACTTTTTATCTATTTGAATACTAATAATTGGGGTGTCTGGATCTTCTTTGATCCAGATACCCCAATTATATACTACTGGCAGCCTCGCCTTTTGGCGTCTCGGCCGTTGCAAACACCGCCTTGTGGGACGTCTTTATGTTTGGCACTGTTTGCCAGTTCGATCCTCCAGCCCCACTGCTTTGGCCAGACTCGTCGGGTCCCTCTCCGAGACCGCAGCCGCTGACGCAACCCGTGTTTTGGGTGCATCCACATTTGCGGTACTCTTCGAGTCGCCACGAGCGAAAACTGTCCTTGGCCTTTCGGGCAGGATTGTGTTATGGGGCGCATCCATGGACGCAGATGAGGTTGGGATTGCTTGGGACGCAGCCTGTTGTGGCGCATCCCTTGCGGTTGCCTTCCTCGTCGCATCCTTGGACGCAGCCGAGCGTTGGAGTGTATTGGGTGCATCTGTGGACGCAGCCTTAGGCGGTTGCCGCTTAGGCGCATCTTGAGACGCAACCCTTGTCATGGTTATAGGAGGCGCATCTGAAGACGCGGCCTTTGGTGCGTTGGTTTTTACAAGCGCATCCGACGAGCGGGACGCAGCTTGTGGGATTGTTTTTTTTGAAGATAGTCTCTTTATCCATGGGTTTGGATGTTAAAGATTCACCGTTGGAGCTCTCCACCCGCCACGGAGCCCTCAGTCGGGGGCGTCGCTTGTTCAACAAGCGAACGCCAGAGCTACTCCTTCGGTATAGGATCAGCCTAGTAAGAAATTGACGAGCCCGCACGCAACGGAAGATCACAGGACTGTATACGACACGAGACTATGCCGCAACTCATCCCGAGACCCCACGCCGCGCCGGCTGCCCCCCCCCCACTAAGCCGACCCTCGCTTGACAACCCGCTTATGGGATGCCTCAGCCGGTTGATCGTGGGTAGCTACCCCACGACCTCCCGTGTAGGGGGAAATCCGGGCCAAAGTAGTGTGTTGTGTGCAACCTGCTCCACTCAACTACCAGGATTCCTTCATCCCTCCGTACGGGTCCCCGCGCACGGCACAAACACGCGGGAGGTCATTGCTGTCCATCATCTGCTCTTGTTCGACGGTGGACACCCAGGGGCATGACCTCGCCACCCCTGAGGTAAATCGCCCGGTGATTTTTGTTACGTCTATTTCATATGGAATTAGACCAAAAACGGGGTGGCAACCTCGAGAAGGAACATCACCAGACTTGCCTTGAGGATCTACACGACCGTTGCGCTCTCCCTCAAGACCACGCCACCTTACCGCCTCTGAGGGAGGAAGCAAGGTAGGTTTGCGTCTACAAAACCAAGCTAACCAAGCAAGCAAGCGAAGCGTGTTGTGGGAAGCCAAAACATAAATTTGCAAGCGCACCACCCTCCCCCGCCGCCTCCCTCTTCGCGAGCAGTACTGCTTCGCAGAAGGAGGTGATGGTTACCCATGCACTCTCGCTTCATACCATGGCTTGAACCAGGGCCGGACGCAGTGGCGTGCCTAGGGGTCAAAATTAGGGCAAGCCGACAGATTTTATACGATTAAAAAACAGCCAACTGAGGGATTAGCTGATTTTTCTAAGCGCCATCTATATTAATGAATGCGCATAACTATACCGCATAACTGGGCGATTTCACCTTTGATCATAATTCCTTACAAAATGCAAAATGTATCAATTAAAATCCACTAGATGGCCTTCCAAATTATCGATTTATTGCTCTAAAGCTATACGAATTTTATTTTGCTGTCGATTGAAAATGTAAAAGTGAACATAAGATATTACCTCTTAACATTTATATAATTAAATTATCATGATAATAGAAAACTGTAATCTACATTTCAAAACACCTATGAAGAACATCTTCGATACGAACATATTGTTATGATACCTATCTCGATGAGATGTGACAAATGGGTTAGTTTTTCAGTAGTTTACCGAAACTAAAAATGCCATCCAAACAACACTAGGTACCTATTCATGTGCTTAAACAAATTTTGTCTTTTCATGGCACCAGCGAGGTATTTATGTACCTAAGTTTGTTAGGGGTACTGGGTAATCAATGTAATCATACATACTAAACAATCGAATTAATAGGTATCTATTTAATCTGGTCACAAACACACCAGTGACGAAGACGTTGCTTCCGAGTGCTTATTAATGTTGCCGAGGAATACATAATAATTTTATTAGAGGTTGGTTGCGGTGAAGTAAAGACGCTCATTTTCAAAAAACTCAATGTGTTTACATACCTTTTCGACGACAGTTTCCGAAATCATATCATGATAAAAAACTACACTATAATCACTTACAAAATCATAGCAAATGACATCGCCGCAATAATTATCACTTCATCACATCATATAAAACAAAACTAATTCTTAACCTCAACACCTGGAAAATACTGTAGGTACAACAATAACAAATTGAATCGCGTGCGATCGCTTTCGCAACTCACTTCATGCGAGTTATCGCGGAGACTCGCATTTGCGCGAACTTCAACTAATGCCTCGCAAAAGCCGGCTTTTTATTTCATAGTAATCTGCGTATTATGTACTTACCAATACATCAACAAATGTAAACGTTTCCATAGCAACCTGTAGGAAAAACTCCCAGACAAGGAAAGGTAAGGCAAGCCCCATAAACACAGAACATATATACTCTAGGGAGCCATAGAAGCCTACCATGTGCGAGCGTGATGGCGCATTTCAACACATTATAAGGCGCGAAAGCGAGATGGGCGCTTAGGTTTGGTAACAGCGCGTAATTTAAATTTTATTCGTAATACGATTATGAATGATTGAGTCCAGGAGTTTTTGGCGGGATCGCGGTGGAACATGTCGCACGAATTTTCATTTTCATTAAATTTAGTGAAATAGCGAATTAAATTGTATAATTTTGGTAGTGTATTATTCAATTTAGTTACGTGTGAGTGCACAAGTGTAGCGAAGGTGAAAATAAGTGACTAACGTGGACTTTTCGTTTTCCCCCCAAAAACTCCTACTAGGTTGTTGTAAAGTTACTACCGCTTTACAATAACTTTGATATGACTAACTAAAGTCGACCATGACTGTTTCGTAACTTCGTGCCCGATGTCGGGGCATTTACTTGATCGAAAAGAAAAATTACTTGACACTGACTAAATGCACAAATCGTGCGAAACCACAACCGAACAAAAAGAAAAGATTGAGTCCAATGAGTGCGTATATCTGACAACGCGGGAAAAGCGGGGATTTGGATTTTTATTATTTAAACATAGGTACGACATGAATGTTTGAGTTCGATGTCATTGACTGATTTTTTTTTTTGTATTTCTTTTTTTGTTGATAGGGTTATTTTTATTGTTATGAATTACAATTTTACTAAGGCAAGCCGGGCTTTTTGGCTTCTATGAAGGTACCGCCACTGGCCGGACGCGAGAGATCGCCGCCGCCGATCGCCTCCACGAGGACATGGCGGTGCTCCGAGCCGGGCAGACCTTCACCGTGTCCTCAGGGCCATCTTCGCAGTGGAAACACCCGGGCATTTCCTCCCGCCTTATCCGAAACAACCGTGTCCGGTGAGGACCTTAGTCAGGCGGAAGGTGACGACGCCGTGCCGCCTCTCTAGCCAGCGACTGATCAAGAGTTCTGACCGCCCTAGCCTAATTATTGAGGACGCGCCCCTGCCAGGTGTGTTACGGACGGCCTAAAAAGTAGTAAGTGAGTAGCCTTATCGTCCACAAGCGCCCAATACCTCCTAGCTGACTCCGGGTCGATTTTACATAGTAGAGGATCCCAAGTAAGAACGACCTTCACCAATTTAATAACCAAGTGTAAATTATATTTTAACAATATTATTTTTTATAATTATAATTAAAATATAATTTTCACCTGGTTATCAAATTGGTAAAGGTCGTTCTTACTTGGGATCTTCTACTATGTAAAATCCACCCGGAGTCAGATAGGAGGTAATGGGCGCTTGTGGACGATAAGGCTTTGCTTGCATCTGCTCGCGCACTCCATCGAGTTTTCGATAGATTTTCTAGTACCGTCGAATTTTCATCCAATTTGGATAACAAAATTTGCCATCTGCTTGTTAGATCCAGAAAAAATTGTATAGTTGTGGTTCCAGTTTAAAAAAAGCAGCTGACTCGTCACTATTTTCCGCGGCAGCCGATCCCACGAGTTGTAGAGAATGAGCTGCAGAAGGAACAAAAGTACCCAATGGATTTACAACTTTAATTCTTGACTGAAGACCTTTGTATTGACCAGACATATTGCTAGCATTATCATAACTTTGGCCACGACAGTCTTTAATATCAAGTTCCAAAGTTTTATCAACTGTCGCAAGAACAGCCTACTCCATGTCTTAAACCTTTATGACCGCAATTGGGTAAAAATGTGACAAAACGTTCGACAGGTTCGCCGCCAGGCAAAATATAACGAATTATAAATGTCAACTGATCGGTGTGTGACATATCTGGAGTAGAATCAATGCTAATCGAATAATATTTTGCTTTTTTTATTTCTCCTATGATCTAAAGTCGAACTTCGTCAGCCAGAAGTAAAATAAATTCGTCGATTATAGGGGATGACAGCGATGGAGTACCTCTGCCTTTTTGTCAAAATCTTACCAAATGTTCAGCCATGAAAGGATCAAATTTAGATATAAGCTCAATACAGCCAAGAAAGCTCGACCACCGACCGATTCGAGTAACAAGTCAGTGTTTGTTTAAGGCGCACTTTTTAAAATTTCAAAATTTATTGTTAAAATCAGGGACTCTCAAGCGCATTTAGTTTTTGTGTTTTGTCCCGGTCTAGTTGAAATATGTAGGGTAGATGCAATGATGCTAGATTAGTGCATGCGAAGACACGATTTCAGCGCGCCCCCCCCGATCCTCGCGCCCTAGGCTGCAGCCTAATTAGCCTAAGGGTTAATCAGGCCCTGTCTCTGGCCACTCGCCAAAGAGCGGACTTACCGCCGCAATCGTGGCGTGCCCAAGTTGGTTGACCCTGGCATACAATAATTTTGAGTAGAAAAAGTCGGGTTGTTACTATTCATACTACTTTATCTTTCATAAATTGGGACATTTGGGACTAAACCTACTGAATAAAAGATCAAAGAGTAAGAAATAGTTTTGTAATGCTATAAAATGACGCGCCCCGCATTGGCGTTCCATTAGAAAAAATAATTGATTGGAAACTCTTTGGTGATTAACTTCTTGGATTTGCGCTGCGTCTATCGTATTGGTAAAAAAAATGTCTTATAAAATTAATTTTAAAATTTTGGTAATTTTTGTGCTTATTATGTCAATAGAATCTCGTTTTGAAGTTTATACTAGATTCGAATTTTACGCTACGAGAGTGGATAAAATAATAAATCACCTCTTTTCCTTTTTGTGTATCCAAAGATGACTATTCAACGTACTTGCTTGCCTGAAACACTTGGCACATATTTCACATTGGTACTGTTTTTCATCACTGTGAGTAAGAATATGGTTTGCCAAACTACCTTTTCTATTAAAAGTACGTTGACATAAATCACATTTGTAAGGTTTTTCACCAGAGTGTGTTATTAAATGATTTTTTAAAACGCTCATAGCACTAAAGCTACGCAAACATGTGTCACACTTGTAGGGTTTTTCACCAGTGTGTTTATTTCGCACATGAATGTTTAAAGCATGTTTTTGAGTAAAACTTAGTTTGCATACATCACATTTGTAAGGTTTTTCACCTGTGTGTATGCGAATATGTTTGTTTAAATTAGACTTTATGTTAAAACCACGCTGGCATGTGTCACATTTGTAAGGTTTTACACTAGAATGTAAAGCAATATGAGTTTTTAACATAGACTGACTAATAAAACAACGGTGACATATTTCACATTTGTAAGGTTTTTCACCAGTGTGTGTACGAATGTGGCTATCTAAATAAGCCTTTGTTCGATAACTACACTGGCATGAGTCACATTTGTACGGTCTCTCCCCAGTGTGAGTAAGAACATGGTGTTTCAAATGTGCAGTTTGACTAAAACGTTTTGGACAAAATTGACAGTTATAAGGTTTTTCACCAGTGTGTATACGAGAATGGATATTTAACAAATACTTTGAACGAAACCCACGTTGACATGTAGCACACTTGTGTGGTTTTTCGCCAGTGTGAGTTTGTAAATGTCGTTTCAAATATGCACCTCGACTAAAAGGTTTCTGGCATACTTGACATTTGTAAGGTTTTTCAGCAGTGTGTGTACGATTTTTTTTTTGTAAATTACAAATTTTAGTAGGTTCTTTGCATTCAGTGTCAGAGTTCGTTGTAGGGTATTGTGCTGTTTGGATTAATCTCGACCCTGAGGGTTCATTTTTCTCTTGCTTCACTGTTGTTGTATCTTCTAGGTTAGGTTTTTGTAAGTCTTGTGTTGATTTCTTTCCGCCGTTTGCCCCTGTAATAATAAACAGGTAAGTACAATTTACAGCTGATCTGATGGTAGATAACGGTATTGTACGATGGGCCATCCCACCGCAAGCTTTGGTATGAGACTACTTCTCACTGATTTTATTTTATAAGTTCTTTAAGTAAGCAACAAGGAGTATTTTATCATTGGATTGCGTGGACATCACCAGCCCCATAGCTAAGGTGCTAAGGGATGCAAGTACATAATGGCACAACCCACCGTCACTTCGGGCCTCCTTGCCGGATTACCGCCATGGGATCTGGAGGCAAAGGTCCTCGCGCATATCTGGGAGTGGCGCGAGGAGGCCAAACGCCGGGGCGTTACTCCGCTGCCGCGAGAAATCCAGGTGCAGCGGACAGAGCTCCGGCGGGATCTCATGGCGACATGGAGAGTGCGATTGTTGCAACCCAGTGCTGGGCACGCCACGATAGCGGCGGTAAGTCCCCTCTTTGAGGAGTGGCTTGAGAGGCGGCATGGCGTCCTCACCTTCCGCCTGACGCAGGTCCTCACCGGACACGGTTGTTTCGGGAGGTTCCTGTTTCGTATAAGGCGGGAGGAAACGCCCGGGTGTTTCCATTGCGAAGATCGCCCTGAGGACACGGTGGAGCATACGGTGGCGGTCTGCCCAGCTTGGGCGGAGCACCGCCGTGTCCTCGTGGAGGCGATCGGCGGCGGCGATCTCTCGCGTCCGGCCCTGGTGCAGGCCATGGTACGGAGCGAGAGTGAATGGTTAGCCGTCACCTCCTCCTGCGAAGCAGTAATGCTCGCGAAGAGGGAGGCGGCGCACGTGAGGGAGAGGCAGTATATGCGCCCTCACGGCCGTAGTCGCCGCGGGAGAAGCCCTGGGCGTCGAGAATCCCAGGCTGATTCCCGGCCACCGTAGGCGCGGGCTTGCGGACGGCGAGTAATGGGTAGCTCGCTGTCCGGCAAGGACCAAGCCCGGGTCAACGGCGCGTTGTGTTCCACGCGCGCCTCAAAGAGATGTCAGCACCAAAGGGTGGGGTCCGCAAGGGCCGATGCCTGCCAGGGGTGCGGGTTGTTCGAAAGAGATACCGTCGCCCCTGGCACACAGGCAACTGAGGGAACACGGGTGGGTTTTAGTCAGTAAAAGTCTGACACGCCCTCCTGCTCCACCCAGAGCGGGAGAAGTTATATGATGATTTCCCATCCTCAAAAAAAAAAAAAAAAACCGTCACTTCGGACGGCGAGTAATGGGTAGCTCGCTGTCCGGTACGGACCAAGCCCGGTTCGACGGCGCGTTGTGTTCCACGCGTGCCTCAAAGAGATATCAGCACTAAATGGTGGGGTCCGCAAGGGCCGATGCCTGCCAGGGGTGCGGGTTCGAAAGAGATACCGCGGCCCCTGGCACACAGGCAACTGAGGGACACACGGGTGGCTTTCAGTCAGTAAGTCTGACACGCCCTCCTGCTCCACCCAGAGCGGGAGAAGTTATTTGACGATTTCCCACCCAAAAAAAACCCACCGGTAGTTAAATATGTTACAAACTATAATTTCTGTCCAACCGAAACAATTTTCAGCCGAAACCGAATCATAAGAAGTTAAGAAAAAGTAACTAACTTTTTCTTAACTTCTTATGATTCGGTACATTAACGTGACGCCGACGTCGCCGAAGGCGACGGCGCTCGACGTAGATGAGTGTCGATGGCGTGGCTGCCGTCAGTAGTTTTTTTTTTGGGAATAAGGTCTCTCTGGTAAACCAATGAGCTTGTCAGCTGCTTAACTGGACTTGCATGTGGCTACCTTAATAAATTAAGGCCTCCAACCAGGGCTTCAAAACTTAAAACTATAGCGACTGATCGCTAAGGGCACCCCCTACGGACCTCGGCTTTGGGCATCGCCGGTAGAGGGCACCAAGGTACAGGCTGGATCGAAAAGATTATTATTAGGGACGTATTTAATGCTACAGGCTCAGCGTGGGGGGCTGGCTCGAGCAAGGGTGCAAGTGAGCTTAGGGGCCATCCATAACACGTATGTGATATAATGACACACATATTATGGTTTTTTGACCTCCCCCCCCACCCCATCCTTGTCACGGGTGATCACACATGTAAAACCCTCTCCCCCCTTGTGTGACGTCGCATATTTTTCAATTTTATATTTAGAAGTAATAGCAGGTAAGTAGTGATTTAGTATTTTAGGGTTTAACATGTGACTTCACAAAGCTTTTGACACCCCCTGACCATTGTCACACAATGTCACATTTCGTTGACCCCCCCCCCCCCCCTAACGTGTGACGGTATTTATGGATGGCCCCTTACTACTCTCCTGGAGGAGGGTTGTAGTGTCATCGGGAATGCTGCCGTTGACAACGTGCCGCTCGTGTATTTGATTACCTACCGTATGACCGGCACTTTGTCGACAGCCGCCAAGGAGGAGGAAGTCGTGGGCAAAACCTAGTCTTGCCTTCCTCATCATCATCATTTCAGCCGAAAGACCCCCCAAAAGGGGGGTTTTGCCATAATAGCCACGCTTGGCAGGCGGGTTGGCGATCGCAGTATGGTGGTAAAATGAATAGAAAACGGTGCTGCCCATTCTCTAGTAAGTCCCTTAGTCGCCTTCTACGACACCTACGGGAAGAAATGGGATTGTGCTATTCTTTTACGTCCGGCACCAGACGGAACTACTATCCTATTCTACTAATATAAATATGAAAGTTAGTACTTTTTGTAATCACTCCTATTTTCCCACCCTTAGGGTAGGATTCTTTTTTTCCAAATTAATGGGACCAATTTCGGGGTATACCTTTTCCAATAAAAAAAAAATAATCAAAACCGAACTACTCTGTAAAAAGTTGTGCGTGGCCATAGATAAAAAAAATATATATACGCGTTCACCTGAGTAACCTCCACCGTTTTTTCGTCGGGTAAAAAATAAAGACCTTTAGTGGCTGTGACTGCATGAGATCCGAAAATAACCTTGCATCTGGCGCAGTCAGGTAATTAAGAACGTACCATCATTTTCACGTTCCTTCTTGATCTCAATATTATCTTGATTATCAGAGCTTTGATGTTCTTCTTTCGGCTGAATAGTTTCACGGCTGGTATTATCATTACTGGGACTATTATCATGGTCTGATACATCTTCATTGGTTACAATAATTTCCATTCGCCACTCATCTAATATACTCATATGCTCTATTGATGTCGTTACAAGTCCGCCATGATACTCTAACTGTGCTGGGTATATTAAAGGTTTGTCTAGCTGTAAGAAAATTGATTACACTGTTAATGAGTATACCGTTTTAAGGTGAACCTAGTTCACCTAGTCCACATTTTTACACGCTTTATATTAGCTTCACTTGTATGTTTGTTTGTATGTTTGTATGTAACCGACTCCTTTGAGCGCGATTTGGACCCACTTTAAACGGGCAGATTTCATTGAAACTTTGTAAACTTGTCGAGGACCGATGACAATTCAATAATTAAAAAAAAAAATGAGAAAAAAACACGTTTTTGTAGTTAGCAGAACTAAAAAATTGAAAATAAATAATAGTTTAAAAAACTAAAAAACACGCTTTAAAAACCAAACTAAAAAAGGAGAAAATAATTTAATTCAATTAAAAAGCGTGGGGTGCTTGACATTAATTGATTATAAAAATACCTCAAAAAGCACCCCACGCTTTTTAATTGAATTAAATTATTTTCTACTTTTTTAGTTTGGTTTTTAAAGCGTGTTTTTTAGTTTTTTAAACTATTGTTTATTTTTTAGAGACATTGTAACTTGTAAGTTTTCCGTGTGCAGAGTTTCACTAACTAATATCATTAGGCTACAAGTATTTATATACAAAAAACCCAAGATGCACAGTCTCAAACAAAAGTAATACTCAAACCTGTCCCCAATTATACTTCAGTAATTATAGTTATGATAAAACACATTTTTTTGCAAATTCAACCTTCCTTGCAAGCCGTAAAGTGGTTTTTACAAAGCAATGTCCAAAAAGACTGACTGAAAGATTACTGAAGATACTACATATTTGACACCTGCACATTGCGCTCTATTTATACGGATTTTTTTGAGATACTGATTGTGTTTCTTGGGTTTTTTTGCATGTCAAGAGATGACAGCACCAACTGGTGGGGTCCGCAAGGCCCGATGCCTGCTAGGGGTGCGAGTTGTTCGAAAGAGATACCGTGGCCCCTGGCACTCAGGCAACTGAAGGAACACGGGTGAGAAGTTATTTGATGATTCCCCAACCACAAAAAAAAGTCTACAAGTTAACAAAACAGAAGAATAGTTGTCTGGTAATCCTCACCTGATAATTATCACATAGCATTTGAATGAACAGCTGCTCAGCTTTCAGACATTTTTTCTGCAATTGGCCGCTTTGTATTAGTTTGGTGTAGCAGAAGGAACAAGCAAGCATCGGTCTTCTGTCTTTAGTCACGAACTGCAACAATAATCACAACAATATACAAACATAGATTCGCACCTTCTTCCCACGCAACTGTTACAACAGCACAGCAGCACTGCAGCTGCTGCAGCAGCATTTGTGTGCACTTTGCTGTATGACACATAAGTTACTCGTAAGTTGTGGGTAAACTTACATAATTTCACTCCGCACATAACACATTGTCTCAACACCAATTTATCTGGTCTACTGTACGTCCGTATGTCACTGCAGGGATCCAGAAGAATATCAGCGTCAGGTATATTTGCCTGACACATGCTGAGCTGGACTCCCATTTGGTGCAACCTTGACACGCACCCCGCACCTTGTAATTTGAATGGAATGATGTGATAGTGTCACTATATTTCAAGCACCTAAGTATGTTTTTCTTTTTGTAGATGGGCATCTTGATTTTTAATTTTTTTATTTTAATTCGTGTTATTTGTTATCATATAATTGTATTTTTGTGTGTAGTGTATGTCTTTTGTGTGCACTAAATAAAGGTTTTATCTATCTATCTATCTATCTTACATATTCTTTTAAAAAAACTATTTAATTTTTTGTTCAATCCTATGCTTCAAATCCTATCATTAAATGACATAACTTAACACCTTGTTTCCCCATAAGGATGGGCAGAGATATACTTATAGTACACTCACATTCCTCCAGGAATGTTTGTTTAAGTATGAATGAAGAAGCCTCCTCGTGTAGCGCAATTAGTTCCACCAGTAACTCAAATGAACCGAGCGCTCGGCGCATCCTGGACAGTCACACCCAATACCTTGATGACTGGCAGTGGCGAAAGCACCATATAACACGATTCCTATCCTACCGGCTTCCCTTCGGGGATTTGCATCGGCAACTCTATCGCTATTAAAAAAAAGGCAACTCAATAGTGGCTACTGTTGTCAAAAAATATAGTTACACTACGGGTATTTAATTCATCATAACATTCAAACAACAAAAACGGTTGTTTTTAGCTTTGTATTCCAAAAAAAAAATGTTCAAAATTAACCCGGCGCGGCGCCAAAACGTCATAATAGGGAACTAAAAATTCATACAACCGATCCCGTAGTGATGTAACTTTAGGTCACGTGGCACCACTTGATATGGACGAGAACAAGCCGCTGCACATCGGGTTATGACTGAGATAGATATAGAACAATGCGTCAGCGAGAACGAGATGGAGGAATATTGCACATTTTATTTGGTTTTCAATTTTATTGTATTTTATTCTTTAATCTTTTTTTATAAGTCAGTAAGTTAAAGCCGACTTCGCTTCGGCTTCTCGCCGCTGATGACTGGCCAATTCTTCCCTTGCGGTGGTAGGGCTAACGCCCGCCTGGCTCGCGACTACCCTCCCACCGGAGTCCGGCGTCAAGCAGCTTGCTGTGTTTCGTTGATGCGTGGGAGTACCAGTGCCTTGAACAAGAGTGACCAGACATTTTCTGGGCACGCTCGATCCATCATAGACCTCATCAATCGCTTTCCATCAGGTGTGATCGAGGTCAAGAGCGGGCCCAGTTAGTAATAAAAAAACGGCCCATATAATATAAGCAGTGAGCCTTACCATCTGGGATGACTGCTTTTGTGAAATTCCAGATAGAAAAACCTGCTTGACCTATGAATCACACCCAGGACCTCATGCTTAGTAGTAACCCTCGCAAACACTAGACCAATGAGGCAGTCATTCAATAATTATATTGCAATACTGTACAAGCCAACAAGTATTCCAAAGCATTTGGGACCTTAAGTGCACCCAAAAATAACAGTTATGTCTTATTTATTTACATAATTTTAAAATGGTGTTCTTGTCAGTAATAAGGTAGACTTATTAAGGTATTAGCAATGTGGCAAAGGATTTTTAATATGAAATGAGTCTGTCCTTATCAAGGTTTTTTTTTTTTTCTATTATGTATCCTGCTCATCACAGCAATCTGTCATGGACATTTAGCTGCTCATTTGTTCGAATTTCTTCTGCATTTGGTCTTTGTAGTAGCGAGAAATTGTCCATTGACCATTCTCACTCATTCTGCTGAGAATCTTTTAATTAAACTTGGAACACTGTTCCTCTTAAGTCTTGTGTAAGTATACAATACTTACGGACCCCGATAAATCAGCAGCCAGTGAGTTGGCGTGTTTGGTGACCTTTTTCTGGTAGTCAGCGATCTCTTGCTTTACAGTTTTGAGGTTTAGATCTTACAGGATATATTTATTGTGTATGCATTTAGGGATGTTGAACATGAATCTCAAAGCTTTAGTCTGAAACCTTTTTAGGATGTCGATATCAGACCGTACTGTATCGACTGCGGACGGAAGCGTCATACACGCGATTGGGAAAGGCACCGTTGAGGTGGAATCAAATGTCAGTGGCAAGAGGGAGCGAATAACACTCAACGATGTGTGATTGTTGTGTTTCACGCGCGCCTCAAAGAGATCAGCCCGTAATACATTTAATTAAAATCACCATTAAATCACCATTAACTGGTGGGGTCCGCAAGGGCCGATGCCTGCCAGGGGTGCGGGTTTTTCGAAAGAGATACCGCGGCCCCTGGCACACAGGCAACTGAGGGGACACGGGTGGGTTTTAGTCAGTAAAAGTCTGACACGCCTTCCCGCTCCACCCAGAGCGGGAGAAGTTATTTGATGATTTCCCACCCGAAAAAAAAAAAGGATGTCGATATTGCTGTTGCTTGCTGTTCCCCAGAGCTCCACTTCATATGTCCAAACTGGCTTCAATATAGTTTTGTATATCAGCATTTTGCTTTCATTGGTTAACTGAGACTTTTACCAATCAGCCAGTACATGCTTCTCAGCTTTGTGTGTAGGGTTTTCTTTTTACTCCAGATATGTTTCTGCCAAGCCCACCTTCTGTCCAGGTGCATGCCAAGGTATTTTGCACTATTTTCGTGTGGGATTTGTTCACCGTTTAGTGTAATTGGGGGACAGTTTCCTTTCCTTAGAGTAAAGGTGACTTGAACAGATTTGTTTTTATTCGCCTCTATACGCCATATCTTTAGCCATTCCTCAATTTCACATATGTGTTTCTGAAGGTTCGCTGAGGCGACATTGGGGTTGCTATGTACTGACAGTATTGCAGACTCGTCAGCATATGTGGCGATGAAGGTGTTGTCATCTGTTGGTATGTCGGCTGTAAATAGGAGATAAAGTACGGGCCCCAAGATGCTCCCCTGTGGAACACCACACTTGATTTCATACAAATCTGATGTGGTGTCGTTAAGTTTTATCTTGAAACAGCGCTTGCCCAGGTAACTTTTCACTATGAAAAAGAAGGAGTGGGGCAGATATTTTTTTAACTTAAACAGGAGTCCGGCCATGCCAGACCCTGTCAAAGGCCTGGCTGATATCCAGGAAGACAGCCGAGCAATATTTTTTGTTTTCCAGTGTGTTGCTAATGGTATTTGTCAACCTATATACCTGCTCAATGGTGCCATGCTGCTGTCTGAATCCGAATTGATGTCCAGGAAGGATGGTATTTAGAAGAGGGCACATTCTATTGAGGATATTTTTTTCAATCAACTTGCCAACCAAAGGCAGGAGGCTAATTGGTCGATAGGGCGAGGCTTCTGACAGTTTACCAGGTTTAGGTGTCATAACAACCTGAGCAAGTTTCCACTGGTCTGGGTAGTGGAAGTCTCAGGCAGGCATTGAAGACCACCACTAAGAACATTATACCTTATTTAGGAAGGTTGTTTAGCAGTACGGAGTCTCATAGATCATACGCCAGTACTTTGTTTAATGGAAGAGCTTTAATCTCACGGATTAATTCAGTAGGACTTACCGCCTTTAGGGGGAAGCATAATTGGTTTGGCGACTGGAAGTAGTATCAAGGTTTATTGACAGGTAAATCATTATAGGTTCATGTATCTCATAACATAGATTAAATTAGCGTAAACAGTAGTCACTATATTCTCTATTAAAAACATTTGCATCTGCTGAATGCCCTGATTGCTCTGAGGCCAGATGTTGATATATTTGTGTATAGCAGTAGATCTATGGTCAATGTTTGTGTGAAGTTTTTTAGTTAAATTTATTATGTTGTTGGCTTGTTGCGCGCTTTTGTGCTTACTGTAAGTGCAGCAAGCAATTGTTATAAATAAATAAATAATTTGCTTCCTGTAACCTTTTTAAAAAATAATTAGCAAACATAGGCTTCTTACAACCAGGCATAATAAAGCCACGAAAAAAAGGAAGGTAATGGAATGAACGAAAAATTTCAAAGATTGGAATGGAATTTGTTGAACCATGAAGTTTATAATGCACTATGTTCTAGGAGTAGAGTCTGCTTAGGTTGTTGCCTAGCAACTGTTATGTTCTGTTCTGTCATCTTATATTTTCAGATGAGTTTAATTTTATATTCATAAAATGTAAATTACTTGATTAAACCACTGTGTTACAATGATGTTCTATTTTCATTGAAAGCAAGCTCAGCCAACAGGTTATGGGCCCAGACGTGATCTTGTGTAATATCTGAGCAAAATAAAAGTATCTGATTGTAGGGGAGGTGATGAAGAAACCAAAAGTAAAGATTGATTCGAAATGTCCAATATGTCGCGATCGAGGAGGTTGTACGTGCGTGCTGTCTGGATTGTATCGACAACTGCTCGCGGATTGGCTAGCGTTGCGTGCCCGCGCTCCACTGCCCCGCGCCCACATTCTTCAGCCCCCCGCACTCTAACAAACTCCTCGAACGTTCCAAAATGTTTATTTAATAACAAAAGGTACAACATGTTGTTTACACAATAAGATAGGCAGACATAAAGGTTCGCACAGTTAACATCCCCCACCCCAGTGCGTCAGCACTCATCTTCCGTCGGGATTCGAGCGATGCGTGCGGCTGACCGACGCAACATACCATTCTTGGTTTTTATATCAAGGACTCTTATGCGTCCATCTCTGCCTGCCATTACTGCCTGCACGCGACCGCGCGGCCATACATTGCGCGGAGAATCAGGATCGACGATTAACACAAGGTCACCCACTTTCAAGGGTGTTTGTTCCTGATGCCATTTGGTTCTAGGTCGCATATCCGGTAGTACCTCCCTGACCCAACGCTTCCAAAACAAATCTGCGAGTCTTTGGGAGATGCGCCATTGTTTTCGCAGGTATGTATCTGACTCATCGTATGTACCGATCGTAGGTAGATTGGATGAAGAGCCAAGAAGAAAATGATTAGGCGTCAGTGATTCATCGGAATGTGGTTCGACGCTCACGTGGGTCAGCGGTCGGCTGTTCACCATGTGTTCCACCTCTGCCAGCAGGGTATTTAGAACCTCATCACGGGGTGCTCGTTCCTTCAAAACGACCTTCAGTGCATTTTTCACACAACGTATTAGGCGTTCCCACGCCCCACCCCAGTGTGGGCTGGCAGGCGGAGAGAAAGTCCATGTTGTGCCGTAGTTAGCAGCTTCTCCTTTTAGCGTTTCTTGATCAAGTTCGCTTATTGACTTTTTTATTTCATTTAGTCCCCCTCTCAAGTTAGTCCCATTATCCGAATACATATGTTGTGGCCACCCTCTCCTCGCGGCCATGCGACGTAAGGCCATAATAAATGCGTCAGAGGTAAGTTTTGATACAACTTCAATATGTATGGCTCTAACAGTCATGCAAGTGAATAGGACGCCATATCTTTTCTCTCGTCGCCTGTACTGTACTGCCACCTCCATGGGCCCAAAAAGATCCACTCCACAGAACGTGAACGGGCGTTGGTTATAAGCCATTCTGGCCTGAGGTAAGTTCCCCATTCTGGGTGGATGCGGCTGTGCTTTTCTTATTCTACAAAACATGCATTTTGAGGTCACATGTTTAATAGTAGGTCTCAAACGTATAATCCAATAATGTTGTTTCAGATTATTGACGAGAACTTCTTGGTTTCCGTGAGCGGCCTTCCCGTGGTGGTGCTTGACTATCAGCTGAGCGACGTAGTTGCGGCCGTCAAGTATAACAGGATATTTGGTTTCAGGTGGTATTCCAGGTGCCTGGTCGATGCGGCTTCCAACGCGTAAAACTCCGTACTCGTCAATCACAGGAGTCAAGGTAAGTAACTTACTTTTTCGATCTAATGGTTTTTTCTGTTTCAGGTGTTCCAGGTCTTCGGCGAATGACTGCCTCTGAGAATGCATGATCAATAAACGTTCTGCCCTCCTCATCATATCACCATCGATTGCACTGGTTAGTTTTTTGCATTTATCAATAAATAGTAATACCATACAAGTACTTTTCAGGAGGCGTAGCCAAGATGAAAATCTCTCAGGTTCCGGCACAGCAGGTGAGTACTTCTCAGTGACGATGAGAGAGACCCGTTCCAGGACATCGGTGCTGACTTCCGGTTGTACATCTGCTGGCCACGTCTCTTTTCCTTTATACAAAAACTCGGGGCCATATAACCATTCATTTTGTAACATATCTAATTCACAGCTATCCCTTGTGGCGATGTCGGCTATATTCATTTTAGTAGGTATAAAGTGCCATTCCTTTGTTTGTGTCAACTCATCAATTTCGCCGAGCCGGTGCGCCACAAACGCTTTATAATCTCGCGCGTTGTTCCTAATCCAGTATAGAACCGTTGATGAGTCGCACCAGAAAAACCTTTCTTGTGGTAACATATTTCTGTGTTCTTTTGTTATAGTATCTGCAAGCCGAGCAGCAAGGAGCGCCGCCTGCAGTTCTAATCGTGGTACAGACGTATGTTTCAGTGGTGCTACTCTGCACTTACTCGAAATGAACGCTAATCTAGTTTGACCATCATTATCTTGCCAGCGCCAGAATGCCACGGCTGCCATAGCGTAAGTTGAGCTATCGCTGAATATATGTAGCTGTAGGTTTGTATAACTTAATCTCGTAGCGGAGGCAAGCGCGCGTGATTCATTTGTAATAGTAAGCTGCCGCTGCGCCTGTGCCGGCGGCGCGCTATCCAGTGCGTTCGGTGCAACTATCACCGTCTCGCTCCTACGTACGCTCGCATGATAACAACGAGGTAATCGAATACCGCCAACGTTTTTTAGGAGTTTTAGCCAATTTAACCATTTGTCATTTACGCTGTCTGGTATTTCGTCATCCCAGCATAAATTAATCTTCCACATTTGTTGTAATAGTATTTTAGCTTTGATCGTGAATGGTGACAGGAATCCGTGGACGTCAAATATTGACATAATCAGTCGTAACATTTCCCTTTTTGTAGGACGTTTCTGGCCATTTAATATGTTTTCCGGAATACGTTTAAATGAGGTATCGAATCCCAACGTATCTTCTTTCGGGTACCAGATTAATCCAAGAGTTCGTTCTCCAGCTTCCTGCTGGCCGACTTTAAAACGTACTGCAGTAGAACATAAGGTTTCTTTTGGTATGTTTTCCAACACGGGCGCGCTGTTGCTATTCCAGTTCGTTATCTCAAAACCTCCGCATTTATGGATGTATGCAATATCTTTTGTTAATTGAATCGCTGTTGACTCGTCTTCTAAACTGTCTATATAATCATCCATATAGTGCTGATTACAGATTGCATTCACTGCTGCGGGGTGAGTTATTTCAAATCTTTTAGCATTTTTGTTTTTTATAAATTGTGCAATAAACGGCGACGAATTCGAACCAAAGATTAATGACGTCATTGCATATGTTTTTACAGGATCGGCTGGTGAATCTCTCCACAAGAAGCGTAGTGCTTCTTGGTCCTCACTTTGTATTTTAATTCTCAGGAACATATCGCGGATGTCACCGGTCACAGCCACTCTGCTTTCGCGGAATCTCAACATGATTCCGTACAATGATACAAGTAAGTCAGGTCCGGTTAGTATATAATCGTTCAACGAGAAGTTATGACTCTTCGCTGCGGCGTCAAAAACTAACCGCAGTTTCTTTTTATTGGGGTTGTCCACGCCGAAGTGAGGAAGATACCAGGTCTTTGGCGTGGTTTGGACATCGGTTAACTCTCGTGCGTAATCATTGTGTAGTAGATGGTTAATTCTGTCTTTGTATCTCTCCGCGTAATTCTCACATTTCTTAAGTTTTCTTTCAACTCCTTTTAGTCTGTTCAGGGCCGTGGTATATGACTCTGGCATCTTGCAAGTTTCATCTTTCCATGGTAGGCCGATGTACCAGTTACCGTCCTTCAGGGTAGAAGTTTTTTCGAGGTGGGCTATTGCTCGTTCATTTTCTGCGTTTAGACGAGGTTTTCCTGATATGCCCATAGCTTCTATTGAAAACGAGCGGCGGACTTCTTCATGTAAGTCGTCCATTATGCGTTTAGTTTCTATTTGAGATTCATCGGCTTCAGTTAGAAACAAAGTTGAATGCTTGCTTCGACAGTTCACGTTCAAGGACGTGCGGCCATGTAAACACCAACCCAGCGGAGTACGAGTTAGATACGGTTCGGTAGGATTGCCTCGAATAACTTCCAGAGGCAATAACAAACAGTAGTTGTCTTGTCCTATTAGTATTTCCGGTTTGCATTGACCAAAACATAATTTGTGTTTTATATTATTAATTGCATTATTACACCTTAGTTTATCGAGCGATATAAATTGTCTTGGTAAATTAAGTCCTTTAGTAGTACGTGCTTGCAATGTAAACATCGTACCGTCACTGTTTGACACGCGTAAGTCCACTATTTCACTATCACACACAAGTTCGCTAGCGTCCCATGCGCTACGCACCTTTAATGTTTGTTTACGTCCGCGTATACCTAACTTCACCATTAGTTCGTCACTAGCTATCGTCACAGTGGAACCGTCGTCCAGTAAGGCCACCGTGCTCAATGTTCCGTAAGGTCCGTGTATATTTATAGGCACTGTCTTCAGCAACACTTGACTATAACTGTCATCGTTAATGTGAGCGACAGCCTCGCTAGGCTGCGCCGAGGCCGAGGCCGACGACGACGCCGCGGGAGTTGCCGCTTCCGACGGTTGACACTGCTCATTACCGCGCTCATCAGGGAAATGCAGAAGTTGATGGTGCGATTGTCCACAATTGTCCTTATCACACACGGGTGCCGAGCAAGCGTCACGGTTATGACGCATCACTAGACACTTATAGCACAAACCGTTACGTTTTATAAACTGCCATCTGTCCTTACGCAACGCTTTTTTAAACTTTTTACAATCTATTATTTTGTGTTTACTTATTTTACAAAAACGGCACTTATTGTCACCAATATTACTGTCCGAAGCGTTTTGCACTAGCACCGTATGAGTTCTGTTTACGTTATCACTGTGTTTACGTTTATAGTCACTGGGATTGAATATTATATTAACTGATGTTTTCGATATTTTTATAGCTTCTTGGCTCAAAAACTCGGATAATATCACAAGTTTCGGCTTGTCCTCGCTGCTGATGATTGGATAACTGTAGTCTGCCCATTTTGAGATAAGCACTGTAGGTAATTTAGACAGGATAATTGATAAAACGTTTGTTCCTTTCAGGTACTCATCTTGACCAATAGCGAGCACAGCAGCGACATAGTTTTTTACTTTCACAGAAAATGTTACTATTTCTTTGTGATATTCTTGGGCCATTGGTTGAAGCTTGCTGATCTCGTACACAATTGTAGCTATTATAATATCTGGATTTCCAAATTGTAGCTCCAGCGTAGACATCACAACATCCGGTGACGTAGCACTAATTAGCAGTGCTGTTACAGCATTCTTGGCTGCTCCATGTAAACATTTCCGTAGTCTCCATAAGTTTTCCTGATTGCTGAAGTTACACACTTTTGTTGATTCTTCGTATGCTTGCTTAAACTGCAGCCAATCCAACGGGTCACCTCCAAAACCAGGTAAGTCTTTAGGTGTACTCAATCGGCTCAGCATTTGAGCATGCGATCCTGTAGCTGTAGTAGCAGCGGCCAGATCTTTGAGAGCGCTTGCTAACATGTGAACTGTTCCATCAGTGCCACCTCGGGCAGCCGTTTGCTGCGCTAGCGGCGGTAGCGGGAGGTCAAGGTCGCCCAGTTTTTTATCCTGCGGCTGGGTAGCCTCCGCTTCCAGTTCGCGATAACTTCGCTCTAGCCACTTCTCCACTTCAACTTTAGTATGATCTTCTTCTTTTTCTTCCGAATGTGAACTGTATTCTTCGTTTTCTAGCTCGGCCAACTCGGCCGCCAACCTTTTATCGATTATTTCCATTTGTATTTTTGCCTTAGCTTCTGCTGCTTCTAATTCCAGTCTTTTCTTTCTAGCTAACACTGATGACGATGCGGACTTTGACCCAGACTTCGACTTTGATATTTTTTCGGACTTTGAGGGTAAAACTATATTGGAACTATGTTTCACTTTTTCACTTTGTGTGGGTAGAAATATAGGTTTGTCGACTTGTTTTAGGTCCTTTCTCTTCTCATCAAGGTCACTTTTAGTGTTTGGTTGCCTGGAATCATCTTGAACAGCAGTTTCCAAGCCTTCAGCGCCCTTAGACATTTCGCCATAAAGTTCTTTATTTTTCTTCGCTGTGCTCCGTGTGTTCACCATAGCTCGCGATTTCGGTGGAGTATGAAACATCCAGCAAATTCGGCTCGAAGACCAGATTGTAGGGGAGGTGATGAAGAAACCAAAAGTAAAGATTGATTCGAAATGTCCAATATGTCGCGATCGAGGAGGTTGTACGTGCGTGCTGTCTGGATTGTATCGACAACTGCTCGCGGATTGGCTAGCGTTGCGTGCCCGCGCTCCACTGCCCCGCGCCCACATTCTTCAGCCCCCCGCACTCTAACAAACTCCTCGAACGTTCCAAAATGTTTATTTAATAACAAAAGGTACAACATGTTGTTTACACAATAAGATAGGCAGACATAAAGGTTCGCACAGTTAACACTGATCTCAATTTCGAATATGGAACAAGCTGTTGTAAAGAGTATTGAGAGACTGGCAGGCCAAGCCAATTATGGAACGTGGGCTTTTGCCATGGAAATGTTCCTGACCGACCTCGATCTATGGGAGTGTGTGAGCGATGATTTTGTGGCAGACTCTGCAGAGGCTAAAAGAAAGGATGCCAAAGCTCGGAGTAAGATCTGCCTCATGTGCAAGGAAAATATATATCCTATGATCATGCATCTCAAGACAGCGAGAGATACTTGGCAAACGTTGCAAAAATCTTATGCTGACGGCGGCTTACTGCGACGGCTATATCTGTTGCGGAAATTATTCAACGCCAAATTGACAATGTTTTCGTCAATGGAGGAATATCTCAATGACATCCTGTCAACCAGCCAGTCATTACTTAGCATAAATGCAGGTCTGGATGATGAATTTGTTGGGATCATTATGTTGGCCGGTTTAACCGATGCATACAATCCTCTGGTGATGACATTGGAGCATTCAAGCATGAAGATTACAACAGAGTCTGTGCAGGCAGCGTTGCTCAAAGAAAGCTTGAGGAAAAGCAGCTCAATGAACACAGCTGAAGATGACACGGCAACGGCACTGATGTCGAAGTCCAAAAAGGGTGTTATATGCCATTTGTGTAAGATGAAAGGGCATTATAAATGGCAGTGTCAACGTCGTAAAACAGGAAACAAGTCTGAAGACAACAAAGACACATATTTCACTAAGAAGAAAGACAGTAAGGAGACCTCGGGTCTAATGGCCGCTCTATCTATGACGGTTGGTGAGGGCCATTGGGTCGTAGATTCCGGAGCTACATCACATATGACGTCTGACGTGCATATTCTAGAAGATAGACAGTCCATTAGTTCTAAGCTAGTGACGACCGCGAACAATAATAAAATTATATCTAGTGAACAAGGGGATGTGTATGTCATGGGGCGCTCTGTGAGGTTCGAGGATGTACTTATGCTTCCAGGTTTGACGACAAACTTGCTGTCGGTTAGTAAAATGTGTGCTAAGGGTTGCACTGTTGTTTTCGATGAGACTTGTTGTAAGGTTTACCAAAAGGATTACAAGGTAAAAGTAATTGGAAAACCAGTATTGACAGCACCACTGAAACAGGGGTTATATGTTTTAGGTAAAGAAGCAGCAATGGTTCTGACGTGTCCTCCAGAAGAATCTTCTCGTGCTAGTTTTGATTTGTGGCACAGAAGACTAGGTCACCTGAGTGGAGCTCTGATGGTGAAGTTGAAAAGTTTGGCAGATGGTCTGACTTTTAAAGAGGTGAGCACGGAACCTTGTGAAGGTTGCTGTAAAGGGAAGGAGTGCGTCAAAATGTTTCCGAAAGGTAAAAGTAAGAGAGCAAAAGACTTTCTTGAACTTGTGCATTCGGATTTAGCGGGCCCTATGGAGGTGGAATCCTGGGGCGGTAACAGGTATTACCTGATTTTTGTGGATGACTTCAGCCGAAAAACATTTGGCTATTTGTTGAAATCCAAGACCGAAGTTTTCGCTAAATTCATGGAATTTAAGGCACTAGTTGAAAATCAGACGGGAAAGAAAATAAAGAAATTTCGTAGCGATAATGGCACTGAATATACCAATGGAGAATTTCAAGGTTTCCTGAAGAAACATGGAATCCAACACCAGAGATCAGTAGCTTATACTCCTCAACAGAATGGAGTGGCGGAACGAACAATCCGCACAATAACTGAGAAGGCTAGATGTATGGTGCATGAGGCTGGTTTGGACAAGAGATTCTGGGGCGAAGCTGTTGGTTGTGCCGTGTACCTGAAGAACCGATCTCCAACAATGGCACTCAAGGATAAAGTTCCAGAGGAGGTTTTTACAGGAGAGAGAGTCGATCTATCGAATCTGAAAATATTCGGATGTAGAGCTCAGGTTCTGGTAAAGGATCATAGTCGAAAGAAGTTTGATCCAAAAACGATTCAAATGATAATGACTGGGTATTCGACCAATTCGAAGGCGTACCGATTTATAAATTTGAAGGATGATCCAACGAGGATTGTTATCGCTCGAGATGCTACTTTTATGGAAAATGTTCCCATGGTTATTAAAGAAAAACAAGAAACTGCTGTTCCGGTTTCTAAGAAGGATGCTGTGGTCATAGATTTACAGTATGACATTCCAGGAGTTAGTCGTTCCACTACTCAACCAGAGGTGCTAAGGATTGCTGGTCCTGTTGCAGTGGGGGTTCCGGTGGCTAGTTCGAATGAAGAAGAATCTGGAAGTGCATCTAGTACAGCGAGGGCCAGTTCACCGACGAGATCGGATTCTGGAGATAATTTTTACGACTCTGTTGACGTAGAGAATTCTACGACAGAGGATTTGCAAAGTTCAGCTTCTGTCGACTTAGAGCGTCCTGTGGCAGAAGATTTGCAAAGTTCGAGACGTTACCCTGCTCGAAATAGGGTTCCAAAGCGGGAGAAAGACATGGTATATAATTTCCATGTGTCAGAAGATCCTGATCCTATTTCTGTTAAGGATGCTATGGATCGTTCGGATAAGAAGTTTTGGGTGGAAGCGATGAAGGACGAGTTCAATTCCTTGAAGGTGAATGGTACCTGGGAATTAGTTGATCGACCATTAGACGCTAATGTTATTAAAACAAAATGGGTCTTCAAGTTAAAGGTTGGAGCGGATGGCGGCACTCAGCGCCATAAGGCCAGGCTGGTAGCTAAGGGTTATTCGCAAAAACCTGGTGAAGACTATTTTGAAACATTTGCACCGGTAGTCAAGATGTCGTCAATTCGCCTTCTACTAGCACTGGCAGTTGAGAAGAACCTGAGCGTTCATCATATTGATGTTACCACCGCTTTTCTTAATGGAGATCTGCGTGAAGAAATTTATATGGAACAGCCGCAATCTTTTGTTCAAGAGGGGAGTGAAGGCAAGGTTTGCAAATTGAAGAAAGCCATATATGGCCTGAAGCAAGCTGCCAGGTGTTGGAACCAAAAGATTCATGACCATATATTAAAGATGGGTTTCTCTAAGTCTAAATATGACCAGTGTGTCTACACAAAGATTCATAATGAAATTTTCACTGTAATAGCTCTGTACGTGGATGATTTTTATATATTTACAAATAGAGCTGAAGAAGCCAGGACGGTGAAACTTCAGATTGGCAGATCCTTTAAAATAAAGGATTTGGGTGAGGCAAGAGAATGTCTTGGAGTCCGGATTGAGTGGAAGAGTGCTAGTGAAATACACTTGTCTCAAAAGAAATACATTTCAAAAATCTTAGCTAAATATGGAATGTCGGACTGCAAACAAGTTAGTACGCCAGTTGAAGTGAACCTTCGCCTGAAATCTGGTGAAAAGAATGACAATACCCGATATCAGGAAATTATCGGTTCACTAATGTACCTGGCATGTTGTACAAGACCTGATATATCGTATGCAGTTACGATGCTGAGTCAATTTAATAACTGCAACGATTCTACTCACATGGCGGCACTGAAACGTGTGCTTAGGTATTTAAAGGGGACAGCGGAACTAACGCTGTGTTACAAGAAATGTAATAAGCCTTTGGTTGCCTATGCAGATGCAGATTGGGGAAATGGGCCTGATGGGAAATCTTTCTCTGGATATACCCTTATTTTCGGTGGTGCTGCGGTGTCTTGGCAGTCCTTAAAACAGCGTTGTGTTGCGTTAAGTACTGCTGAAGCTGAGTACATCGCAATTTGTGAGGTCGCTAAGGAAGTGATATCAGTTAATGGATTATATTCTGAACTGACTGGCTGTAACACTACTGTTACTATTTTTAGTGATAGTCAAAGTGCCAGTAAGCTAGTTTATACTCCTGCTATTGGAAAACGTTCTAAACATATAAACATAAGATATCATTTCGTTAGAGAGTTAGCAGAGCAAAGGGTTATTTGTGTTGAATATTGTGAGACTACCCTTATGCCTGCTGATATGATGACTAAGGGAGTTGGTAAGCAGAAACATGTGTTCTGCACAAAACATAGTGGATTAAGTGGGGGTGTTGAACCATGAAGTTTATAATGCACTATGTTCTAGGAGTAGAGTCTGCTTAGGTTGTTGCCTAGCAACTGTTATGTTCTGTTCTGTCATCTTATATTTTCAGATGAGTTTAATTTTATATTCATAAAATGTAAATTACTTGATTAAACCACTGTGTTACAATGATGTTCTATTTTCATTGAAAGCAAGCTCAGCCAACAGAATTAATGAAAAATTTAACAAGATCTTGCAATCAAGCAAAATCGTGCAAATTAAGTGTCTATACAACATTTCTGGCTTTTTAAAACCTTTTGTTATTTAAATTTTACACAATCTACTTACTGGTATGTCAGTCAGCTTCTCATATATTTCCTGCAGGCTCTTGTTGGCCACCACATACATAGGAGCATTCACCACTAAACATATTCTACACATTGGTAGTTTTTTCATCTTTTAAACTCAAGAAGAACACCCTACTGGACACTTGCTTGAAAACACTATGTTCGGACTTCGTGTACTTGAATGAAAAGCTGTTCCAAAATATCGTTTTCGCTTCCTATGTGGACATGAGTAAGATAGGGCACCGGCAGTAGCAGGCCTAGACTCCAGGTAGGTCATAGGATTTAATATAAATTAGTCCATTACCATATTATGTATCAACATCTAAACCAAAATATAAACTTCAACTCTTGATCAAAGACTTGTGAACGAAAATATATAGTTTTCTTTAGTTTAGTGTACATGTGTTTCGCTGTGAATTCCTTGCTTGCTAATTTAAATTTAATTCAGATATTAGTTATTACGCTGCGCTAATAAATAAATAAATTATTATGTCTGTGCTTTGTCAGTGTCAGTGTATTGTTAATTTGTTATGTCAATGTCAGCTTGTCAGGTCAGCTGTTACTTAGGCCACAATCCGAATTGAAAAAATAGCGCTGTGAGCGCTCACATCAATAATTTGCGTTCCGAGATTTTTTTTTTTGGGCTTTGGCTTCGCACGGTTTGTGCATTTAGCCAGTGTCAAGTAATTTTTATTTTCGATCAAGTAAATGGCCCGATATCGGGCACGAAGTTACAAAAAAGTCATAGTCGTCTTTAGTCAGTCAAGTCCAGTCAAGTCAAAGTTATTGTAAAGCGGTAGCAACTTTACAACAACCTAACATGAGTTTTTGGGGGAACACGAAAAGTTCACGTTAGTCACTTATTTTCGCCTTCACTACACTTGTGCACACACATGTAACTAAATTGAATAATTCACTACCAAAAGCGTTCCGAGATAGAATACCACGATTATGACAACTAGGAACTGTAATTTTTGTCAACAATACGGAACGCTAGTGAACGCGCTATCCGTGCTCACTCAATGTTAAAACCTATTTACACCATAGAAAACTTGTATACACCACTAATTTCGTGTTCTTATTTAGTTAGGCAGACGACGGAATTTGTGGTGTATACAAGTTTTAAATGGTGTAAATAGGTTTTTAAGATTGAGTGAGCACTGTTAGCGCGTTTAACGGTTAACGAGCGTTCCGTATTCTTAAATCGGAACGTAAATTATTGATCTCACAGCGCTATTTTTCTAATTCGGAAAGTGGCCCAAAGGATTGCTTGGTTGCATCTCTTTCGCACCAAGACATGTACAGACGCCAGCACATCAAGCTACCCCAATCTGTCAAATTTCTTTGATAGATTTTCAACTTTATTTCATATGCATAAGGTTCATGTTCAATTGGGAAAATTTTACAGTTCAGGTTAACTTGATGTGCTGACGTCTGTACCTAGAAATAGGTGACGTTTTAAAGGTCATGAAGGCGTCCCCCCAAGAAACAGAAATAAAAGTGGAGGCAACACTATAAATACCTAAGTGAATACGACTGTGGGCTAACGCCCTCTTTCTAAATACATATATAAGAAAGAGAAAACACGTATCACTGTCTCGTTCTTATTTAAAAAGACAGCGTTAGCCCACAGGTCGCCTTCACTTTTTTATTTGGAGTGTGTCCTTCACTTTTATCTTTATGCTTCTTGCGTCCCCCGTAGACGGAGAATGCTAGAGCATTCTCTATATACTGCGTCCCCATAGACGACGGAGAATTAAAAACTTATTCAACATTCTGGCTGGAACTCTCTATCTACGGGCTGGAATTATTGTTTTTTTTTTTTTTTTTTGAGGATGGGAAATCATCAAATAACTTCTCCCGCTCTGGGTGGAGCAGGAGGGCGTGTCAGACTTTTACTGACTAAAACCCACCCGTGTTCCCTCAGTTACCTGTGTGCCAGGGGCGACGGTATCTCTTTCGAACAACCCGCACCCCTGGCAGGCATCGGCCCTTGCGGACCCCACCAGTTCGGCGCACCAGGACACATGGCACGCCGTGACCACCCCAGGAACCAAGTAATATAAGGGCCCCAGACGAACCCGTGTCTGGCACCCTTGGTACCCCTGCGACGGGTCAGCACAGTGGCCCCGCCGCCTACCACTTTTCGGCCGCAGGGGATAGGGAGAGCGGCCAATGCTATCCCGACACTCCTCTTCCCCTGCGGCCCCACCGCGCCCGCCATCAAACGGTGGCGGCCCCGTCCAGGCCACGGAAGGGAAGAGCGCTATTCAGAAGTACCGGCACTCCTCCTCCGCAGCAGCCTGTAACCCTCAGCCGCGATGCCTCCAATTCGAAATCGCGGCCCGCCTCAGTTGCGGTGCACCTCACCGCAACCTACTTTTTGGCCGCTACGTCGTCGGCTTGGAGACAAAAGCCCTGACGAGCGGCCCCACCTTGGGGTTCCGCTTCGCTTCACCGTGGGAGCGGACCACGGCTACTGAGCCCCCCCCGCAACGACAATGCGGGAACCCACTGGGGGGGCTGGAATTATTGTTAGATGTATATCATGTTGTCAATGCCATAATAAAACGCTCTGTTTCACGGTTGTACGTACAGCATAATGGCATTACTTCACTAGGGCCATTTTCGCCTGTAATGTAACAATCCAAGATTCCACTATAACGGCTAGGATTTGGGAAGTAAACTACTCAGGCTGACCTTTAAAAACCGCAAACCAAAATAAAAAATAATTTACTTGCCTAATGTATCATTAAAACAATCCTCTAAATTCATGTATTGCCATTGAAAGAATAGGTACCTAGAAAAAAAACTAAAATACACGCTTTAAAAACCAAACTAAAAAAGTAGAAAATAATTTAATTCAAATAAGAAGCTAGTGAATGCTTTTTGAGGTATTTTTTTATAATCAATTAATGTCAAGCACTTCACGCTTTTTAATTGAATTAAATTATTTTCTACTTTTTAAGTTTGGTTTTGAAAGCGTGTTTTTTTAGTTTTTTTTTAAACTATTATTTATTTTCTATTTTTTGGTTCTGCTAACTACAAAAGCGTGATTTCTTCAGATTTCTTCCATTTTTTTTAAATGATTGTATTGTCATCGGTCTTCGATAAGTTTACAAAGTGAAATTAAATCTGACCGTTTAAAGTGGGTCAAAATCGCGCCCTAAGGAGTCGGTTACAAACATACAAACAAATAAACATACAAATGAAGCTAATTTAAAGCGTGGAGTCTTCTTGCAAAGCCCTAGCTGTTAGTGCGGAGTCTTGAACTTTTACATTACGCGGCGGACCGTACGTGAATGCTCCTGGAGCGAGAGCTCTGTAAAACCGCGGCCACACCATTGAGAAATGCTATTGATTATCGCGATGTTGGACGTTAACCGCAGGTGTAGCCACAATTTATCGCGATAATTCTCTATATATTCAATGTACTCTGTGGCGATAATTTTATAACGGCATTCACATTGCCATTTGAAGTTAGGCGATAACTCGGGTGGCGGTCAAGTGTGGCCACTGAATTTATCGCTTTAATTATCGGAATGTTTACCGCGTTGTTGGGCATTGATGTTGACCGTAGTGTGGCCGCAGCATAAGGGGGAAGCTAGTGAAGCTACTATTACATGAAAACTGTTTCAATGGGATTAAAATAATGATTGATGATTTTAATTATTATATTGTTTATTCCAAGCATTGATACAAGAACCCATACACAATCAGCGTCTTTTTTTTTTTTTTTGTTGGGCATCTCGCAGTTGGCCTTGAGAGGCCGTGACTGCTCAACCGGGCTTTCCTGGGGCTGCCATTAAGAAGTTACTCTTAACGCCTCCAGCCAGGGCTTACAAACTAAATTTATAAACTAAGCGACTGCACGCTGAGGGCACCCCCTGTGGGGTACGGACCTCGGCTCAGGGCGTCACTGATAGGGGGACAGCTATCGCTATTGGGGACAGGCTGGATCGAATTGGCATCATTATTATTATAGGGGGAATTTAAAGCTACTGGCTCAGCTGCGGCGCGGGCTGGCGCTTCAACGAGCAAGGGTCGGTCGGGGGTCTCGACGTTAGGCGCCGATACTACGAGGGGTCTTAGCGGGGCGCGAGGACCTCGGCGGCGAGGTCGGAAGGACGATTTTGATCGGTGTGTGCGAACTGTACTGGTGGCCCTATTGCTTTCCTGGAGGAGAGTAATGTGGTCGTCTGGGTCGGTGAGGACATGTCTCGGCCGTCGGACAGAGCTAATCCTACTGGGGACATAAGTGGCGGCCTTCACAATCAAGGGATTGCGGTGAATTTCGGCTTTATCGAAGAAACGCTTCGAGGTGCGTTTCATGAATTGACTGACCGTGGGGATATTCAGATCGAGATGGAGGATCTCGTTCCGAACGAACCAAGGGGCGCCTGTGGCTTGCCGGAGGAATCGGTTCTGTAGGGTCTGCATCCTATGGATGAATCGGGGGTTCGCGTGCGCAAAGATTGCACACGCATACGTCATGATGGGCCTTATACACGCCGTGTAAATCCGCAACTTGCACTTTAGTGACAACTTGCTACGTGCATTTAGAACAGAATGTAACCTGCCGAGAGCGAAGGCGGCGCGTGAGCGCCCCTTCTTTATGTGCTCTGCGAAGGAGAGATGCTGATCCATGGTCACACCAAGGTATTTGGCTCGCTTCTCCCAAGGGATAGGCTTGCCGATCAAAGAGATGGGACGGGGGGGCTCAGGTCTAATGCGTCGCGGTCTCGTGAAGAGGACTGCTTGGCTTTTATCCGGATTTATGTCGATCCGCCACTTTCGAAACCACGCGCCAAGGACGTTGACGGTGGTTTGGAGAGTGGCGGCTATCGCGTCCTGACTTTTCCCAGTGTAGTAGATGGCTGTGTCGTCTGCGAACAGTGCCAACTGTGCCTTTCTACTTTTTGGGATATCGCTCGTGAATAGAGTGAATATGAGCGGGGACAACACCGCGCCCTGAGGGACGCCGGCGCGAATGGGATGGGGAGACGAGATCGCCCCTTCGATGCGATAGCGAAAGGTGCGGTTCGACAGAAAATCTCGTAAGATGAGCACGAGACGGTCTGGCACACCGAGACGGTACAGCTTGTAAATCAAGCCATTGTGCCAGACCTTGTCGAAGGCTTTCGCTATGTCGAAAAATACTGCACCGGTTATCGTACCGCGCTGGAAGCCAGCGCTTATATGTTCTACGATAAGGTGGACCTGTTGCACACAACAATGTTGGTTACGGAAACCGAACTGCTCGTTGGGTATGAGGCCTTTCGTCTCGGCGTAATTTCTGAGTCGCTTATAAATAAGTCTCTCATAGATCTTGCCGAGACTACTCAGTAAACTGATGGGGCGGTAGCTCGTGGGCTCGGATTTGGGCTTGCCCGGCTTCGGGATACCGATAACCGTGGCCTGCTTCCATGCATCGGGGAATATATTATTACTCAAGGCACCATTGAAGATGGTGGTCAAGAGCATGATCAGGTGGGCGGGCAGCATCTGGAGCACCTTATTGGTGATTCCGTCAGCGCCTGGGGCCTTGCGGGGTTTCAGACCTTTGATGACCTCGTGAACTTCGTCCGGGGTGACGAGAGGTAATGGGTCATCAGGGTCTTCAACGGGCGGGAGGGAGGGTCTACGTTCGACTTCAGCGTCCACCTCAGCGAGATGAGCTTGGTCTACTGGTTGAGAACTGGGAGTGCATTGAGCCTCTAGACTGGCGGCTAGACATTCGGCCTTGTCAATGTCGTCGAAGGCAACGGTGCCATCGGGACGGGTCAGGGGGGGCATGGAAGCTACTTCTTTGGATTTGAGTTTCCTCTGAAGTTGCCAGAAGGCTAGGTGGGTCGGCTCGAGGTCGCTCAGCATCTTGTCCCAGCCCGCGTCCCGCAGCTCCGACATGCGTGTCTTTACAGCTCGCTGTAAATAGCGCATGTGGGCTTTGTTGGCGGCGCAGGGAAAGTTGCTGTAGGCACGAACAGACGCGTTCTTCTCATTCAGCAGTTCGCGTACATCGTCCGGCAGCTTCCAGCGGGGGTCTTCCCCCACCGGAACCCGCCTCGAACTTTCGTCCAGGACAGATTGTACGTGACCCGTGAATGAGTCGATCGCGGCCGTTGTGTCGGCGAGTGAGTCGAAACGATCGGGTATAGAGTCCAAGTGGGCGGACGTGTTGGCTTTCAGCGAATCGCTTACTTGCCTCCAGTCCGTTACCAGTTTGGTGAGGGGCGGTAGGTCAGGATCTGGGAGACCCGTCCGGGGGACCAGATGCATGACTACGGGGCGATGGTCAGAACTGAGCTCGTTTATTGCTTCTATGGAATTCAACCGGAGGTTGATTCGCTTCAGAATGGCAATGTCGAGTACATCAGGGGTATGATTAACATCGTGGGGATAGTGGGTAGGCGTCATCGGGGCGATGACGTCAAAGTTCAGGCGCGAGCAGAGGTTGAACAATTGTCGCCCTCTGGTCGACACCCGAGAACTGTTCCACGCGGGGTGTTTCGCGTTGAGATCGCCCGCTATGATAACGGACTCACTCATTCCTAATAAGAGCGCGATATCGTTTGCGATTAGGTTGAAGTCCTCCGAGTGGGACTGGGGAGGGAGATAGGCTGAGACTAGGGTGATAGGCTGATGGCCAGTCATGCCTAGTCTGCAGACCGAGACTTCTAATCGGGCCAGGGTTGGCGGGTCCATAGGGATGCAGTATAGGGACTTTTGGTAGTAGATGAGAGTTCCGCCCCGATGGCAACGTGACCTGTCGTTGCGCACTACGCGGTAGTTTGCAATTTTCGGGTCACGGTTGCAGGGTTTAAGGAACGTCTCCTGTACTAATAGTATGTCTAAGTGATGGTCGCGGAGGAAACAATCAGCGTCTCAAAAACGTCCGCATAAATAGGGCGCAATGTGCGCAGGTGTCAAATAGTATCAGTCATCTTTCAGTCAGGCATTGCTTTATAAAAAAAAAACAAAAACTGGTTTAATTTGCAAAATAATGTGTTTTATCATAACCACATCCCATTTCTTCCCGTGGGTGTCGTAGAAGGCGACTAAAGGACTTACTAGAGAATGGGCAGCAGCGTTCTCTATGTATTTTACCACCATACTGCGACCGCCAACCCGCCTGTCAAGCGTGGCGATTATGGCAAAACCCCCCTTTTGGGTGAGGCCTATGTCCTGCAGTGGGCGTCTTTCGGCTGAAATGATGATCATAACCACTGATGTATAATTGGGGACTGTTTTAAGTGTTACTTTTGTTCGAGACTGTGAATCTTGGGTTCTCACACGCTTTATATTAGCTTCACTTGTATGTTTGTTTTTTTGTTTGTGTGTTTGTTTGTTTGTATGTAACCGACTCCTTTGAGCGCGATTTTGACCCTCTTTAAACGGTCAGATTTCATTGAAACTTTGTAAACTTGTCGAGGACCGATGACAATTCAATAATTTAAAAAAAAAAATGAGAAAAAAAATAAAAAGTTTTTGTAGTTAGCAGAACTAAAAAATAGAAAATAAATAATAGTTTAAAAAACTAAAAAAACACGCTTTAAAAACCAAACTAAAAAAGGAGAAAATAATTTAATTCAATTAAAAAGCGTGGGGTGCTTGACATTAATTGATTATAAAAATACCTCAAAAAGCACCCCACGCTTTTTAATTGAATTAAATTATTTTCTCCTTTTTTAGTTTGGTTTTTAAAGCGTGTTTTTTAGTTTTTTTAAACTATTATTTTTGTATATCAATGATTCCAAGGCATAAATAAAAGAGCAAGTTCTTGAGCAATCATTTATGAGTAGTAAAATTGTTGACGGCCGGTATGTACTGCTTCCGCGAGGCGGACAGGTTCAGTTGACAATAATAGCTACACTCCTTGACGCCTGCGATGTGCTCTGGGGACAGCTCCAGCGACGGAGTTGTGAAATTTTCTAGGTATTTACATAACTGAAACAAAATTATAATTTTAATCCCTACTTTAAGGGGAACCTAGTCGCAGGCTCGAACTTACTGGTGGGCCTGACTAAAAATCACGCTGTCTCACCAGGCTTCGTGTACGACAGAGTTAGTATCAGTGATGAGCAGTTAGACGCTAGTTTACACGCACAACGTTATTGAGTGAGATGCAGGATCATTTATTATAGTAAAAAAAATTGCGAAAAAATTAAGAAAAGTCCTTTGGAAGATCGGGTTTTATGAAAAAGCCAATACATAAATCAATGACCAATAAAGTTTATTGAACTTTTCGATAATTGAACTTTGTCGGTACCGACTTGGTTTTGGAGATTTTACACTTCTTTTATTACTTAAACACGCCCAAAGTACAGTACAATTAGCAAGAAAAACTAATCTTTTTTGGCTCCTAACTTTTTAATGGGTTTTTATTTTAGTATTCTGTTTCCGTACAGATAATATTAATAATGAGACAAAACGATATCATATTTTACTTTGGATGTGCCATGTCAGACAGTGGAGCAAAACACTCCCGAAGTTTGTATGCAAAAAATATGGAGTAGGTTCACCAACGCGAAAGTAACTCGGTCTGAAAAATGGGAGGGTGCGTCGTACCTCATCCCTCTCTCACCCGCATTCTGGCGACGCTGCTTTCTAAAGAGATTTTGCTTTGCAGCATCTCCGGTTCTTTCATTACTCCGTGGAAAAAGCCATTTTGTTGCCTGCCGGTACAACAATAAGGTTGTATTCGGCAAACAACCAATCTTTACAGTACTAAATATTGCATGCAATTCTTACTAGCAGAGCTTTCTCGGGTGTTTCGGGAGAGTACACGGCAGTGTCTCGCCGTAATCCCTCGGTGAGGTCCATGCCGAGTAGCAGCGCAACGGTACAATTGTTCTGGGGCAGGGCTT
Source organism: Antitype chi (assembly GCA_947359405.1). Classification (NCBI taxonomy): domain Eukaryota; kingdom Metazoa; phylum Arthropoda; class Insecta; order Lepidoptera; family Noctuidae; genus Antitype; species Antitype chi. The sequence continues at coordinate 3,071,561 of OX375837.1, forward strand.
CGGACACGGCCTGGAGCGCCCCGGGACGCTTCAAGAAGTCCTGGGAGAGGAAATATTAATTGGGTATTTATATTTTTTTTAAATAAACAATATAATAATTAGTTATTTAATATATTTTTTTAATTATACAGGGTGTTTGGCAGAACGTTGAACATACGAAAATGGTGGATAGGTGGGGTCATCTGCTACTTACTCTGCCCTAATTTATTTGGCCCTGGCGCCCTAGATATAAAAAAAAAATGCTTTCTTCTAGTTTCACCACTTTCTTAACTTTAAAGTGTAATTTTTACTAAAAATGGGTAAAACAGGCAATTTTTTTTTTTGTAAATCTTTAATGTTGGCAGATTCTTATAAAATTATTGCTTAATTCAGATATTAGCTAAAAAAAAAGTTATGAGTCCTCAAACTTACAGAAAGATGTAAAAAATACCTAAATCTTAATTTCAACTTGCATTTAAAAAAAATACCCATTTTTAATAAAAATTACACTTTAAAGTTAAGAAAGTGGTGTAACTAGAGGTAAGCAAAAAAAAAACAAATAAGCTGATCGTATCCACCATTTTCGTATGTTCAACGGTCTGCCAAACACCCTGTATATTATTTTTAACAACGTAGCCTTGACCGCTACCGTTGCCAAGGGTGGGCGGGCCACTGGGTACGAGGGGGCTTTTTGCCATAATCTCCAGGCTTGGCTACCGGTATGATGGTAAAATGCATAGAGAACGCTGCTGCCCATTCTCTAGTAAGTCCCTTAGTCGCCTTCTACGACACCCGCGGGAGGAAATGGGATGGTGGTATTCTTTTACGTCCGGCACTACACGGAGAAAAACATTTAAATTTGAATTAACAATAATAAAAATATATGCTTTCTGAACATCTCCGTATTAACGTTAACTGCTTTTCATACTCCTCTGTATAAAAAGGGGTACACAATTTTTGCTTAAGAGGGCTATTACAAATTGAAGTATTTAGTTTTAGGTAAATTTAACGGCGCGTGGTAGCTGATCGTGCGTGCGTGTATAGTGAAGTATGCTACTCAGATATGCTAACCATTATGATTCGGACGCCCAGGAACAAACCAGCGCAGACTTATAGCTAAAGCCCGCGCGTCCCGAGACATATTACTGATTCATAGCATTGCATTCAAATTTGTTTAAAAATATTATTTTACTTTTAAATAGACTTTCTTTTTTTCAAGCAAGTTGACTTAGTAACCTTAGTTATTAAATACTTTTTGTTTGAATTTCGATTAAACATACATAGATAAAAAATATGATTTCAGACGAAAAATTATCATTAATTCTCTGTTTTACGGAATTATTTTTGGGTTATTATTGTATGAAACATAAAAAAATTGATTTGAGCATTCCAAATAAAAAGCTACAGTCCTACCACAGACATTTTTATAAATGACTAAACTATTATATTATGTTCCATGTAACAGAGCATCAAAAGATGCCCGAAAGTAACATTTTACGAAACATCCTTTGCCGAGACAAGGTTTTTACTGACTTATGTAAGCAAATTGAAAAATTTGTTTAGAGCGTTCCCTAGACAAATAATGAAATTTTCCTGTACATATTTTTATTTTTTGCCTATATCTAACCCATAATCACTCATCAAATCTCGAGTCAAATGCTCAAATTCAAGAAAAAATGTGAAATCGCCCTTAACGTAATAATATATGGATTTACCTTGACCAGTATAGGGAAACTAGGAATGAGGACATCGCCGACAATTTTGACATCCTTCTTGAGCAGCTGAGCGGCCGTCAGGTTCGCCACATTCTTCCTTGCGTCTATTAAGCAGTCATTCACGGTTTGCCTGCAGCAAAGCACATTTGAATTCAGAATACATACATAAACACTTGCCTTATTCCCATTTGGTAGAAACTACAAAACGCCAGCATGCACGTGGCGTTTTGTCGACGGAAGAGTAGACAAAAATTACTTTCCGTGTAGACAGTGTATAAAGTTTACTGTCACTGTCACAGCTGTCAGTTGTCAGTGTGAATTTGACAGTTTGGCATAAAATAAACTTTCTTCTGAAATAGTCTATAAAAAATAATAGTTTAAAAAACTAAAAAACACGCTTTAAAAACCAAACTAAAAAAGGAGAAAATAATTTAATTAAACTATTATTTATTTTCTATTTTTTAGTTCTGCTAACTACAAAAACGTGATTTTTTTTTCTTACTTTTTTTTTCTCAATTTTTTTTTTAATTATTGAATTGTCATCGGTCCTCGACAAGTTTACAAAGTTTCAATGAAATCTGACCGTTTAAAGTGGGTCAAAATCGCGCTCAAAGGAGTCGGTTACATACAAACAAACAAACAAACAAACCAACAAACAAACATACAAGTGAAGCTAATATAAAGCGTGTAAAAAAGGACTTAAATAAAGATCATTGGAAACAAAAAAACAAAATGACAGATTGTAGAAGGATTTATACGGTGCGATGTAACGAAATGTCACTTAGTATAGAAAGGTGTGTTTATTCTTCGTAGAAATAGAAAGCGTCTTGCTAAGTCTGCTGCGAATATCCTTACATACGCCTTATTGCTTTGTTTACGCTCATACACCTGGTCATACACGCACGCCAGTTCCAGTACTACGCACTTGAACTTTCTTTCTTGACCAATATGGTAAGGTCACTGTACTGGACAATGAATAAGTTTAAAAACGTGGCATACAGGGTAAATTTTCAACCAGTGTGCAAACTGTAACCATGAATTCAGCATATCATTCTAGAGCTCCCAGAGTAGAAATTTTTCGTCGGTTATACAAAAAATAATCAGCTGTTTCATAGAAAAGTACAATACCTACGCGGTCAAAATGTATGGAACAGCTGATTTTTTGAAGTGAAAACTTCTTTAGGCGCGTTGAGCACTTTTTGGGTGAACAAAAATCATGGAACTCGCGTCACCGACACCGAACTTGAGCACACGGATGAGTAGCGCGTCTTTTGGAAAAGTCCCTTTCTTTAATTAGGAAATTCTAATTCTTTTATCCCTTTCTTTCCCTTTGTATTATTATCGTAAAAATCTGTGCTGTTACCTTTAATGGCTGAAGTCGATCGCTCGTTTATCATTTATTACCGAGTACAATCAGGACCCAAGGACCCAATGTGAAATCGTGTATTGACGATTAAAAAAATACACACGTAATTTGTTCAAGTTTTCACTTCTGTCGGCACTAACGGAGTGCCACTGTTTTTTTTGTATAACCGACGTAAAATTTCTACGCTGGGGGTCTAGAATGATATGCTGAATTCATGGTTAGAGTTTGCGCACTGGTTAAAAATGTATCCTGTATGTCACTTAGTTATTAAGGTTAAACAAAAAAGGTTTATTATTTATTGCTTTTCAGTTTTTTCGGCGGTTTAATTTTTTTGTTAAAAAGTTTTTATTTTATAATTTTTTGTGGCTATAATCTACTAATTACTATATGCTTAATTTTTGATTACTTTTTGTAACACACAACTCGGCATTAAAACCTGTGAGTGAACATAATCATCCCCTGTTTTCCTACCCTTAGGGTTGGATTTTTGTTCCAAATTTATATGGGACCAACTTCGGGGTATACCCTTTCCAATAAAAAAGAATTATCAAAATCAGACTACTCTGTAAAAAGTTATGCGTGGTCATACATAAAAAAAAATACGCATCGACTTGAGAACCTCCTCCGTTTTGTCGTCGGTTATAATCAGAGATCGGATATTCGGATGGATATTTACCTTAAGATAATTTTTAGCTATGAAAGTATGGAAGCGGCTTTATAAATTATATGTAATATTTATTAAAAACCCCGGGATTCTCGGATTGCATAACTATTCAGATGTATATTAATTTAAAATAAATGTTTAACCCGATACAAATATGTGTATGTACTGGAGGAGGGGTGGTTTGTATTAGTTAAAACAAAAAATAAACAAATTACTTACCTAAATTAAGACGTTTTCTATACAAAAGCGCATTCCATGTTAGCCAACATCTCAACTTTAGGTGAATATGCATCCGAATATCCGATCTCTGGTTAAAAAGGTTTGTTTAAATGTCTCAATCTTATTTCGAACTTACAATTTATTTATTTTACTCTCCCGCTCTGGGTGGAGCAGGAGGGCGTGTCAGACTTTTACTGACTAAAACCCACCCGTGTTCCCTCAGTTGCCTGTTTGCCAGGGGCGACGGTGTCTCTTTCGAACAACCCGCACCCCTGGCAGGCATCGGCCCTTGCGGACCCCACCAGTCTAACGTAGTATAGTCTGTGCTAAATAAATGTATTTTTTATTTATAATATTGTAAATAAGTAAACCAACCTGTCAGCCGTATGATCTCCTGGTTTCATCAGACCTTCTAAGAACAGCATGATTTCCTCGTCATGAGGAGTGGCTTTGTTCACTTCCTTTGAGAAATTCACCGTGTCCAGAATTATTGTGGCTGGAATAGACAAAAGAGTAAGATGTATTACACAGACTGTAGAAAAAAAAAAGAATGCCATCGTCATCATAATTTCAGCTGAAACACGTCCACTCCTGGACACAGGCCGTCCCTAAGTACTGCAACTTCAATCGGTTCTGTGTCTTCCTGCATCCAGCGGATTCCTGCGGCCTTCACAAGGCCTATAACTTATACTTAGTATTGATTTTGTTAGTAATTTGTAGTTTTAAGGTTAGTTCTTTATGAGATGTTATTTAAAACGTGGTGTCAGTTCTTCTCAGGACTGCTTGCTTCATTGTTGCTTTATTGGATGTCAAAAACGTGGTTGTGTGCTGTGATGAATGGTGGCTACAAAGCCAAGGCTACTCATGTCCAGGTGGGAGATTTTCAGCTGGTGGACCGAATAGGTTTGGTAAGGAAGCACCATCTCGCCACAGGCTTAGCCTGTCCTTAGACCGTTAGCCAGTGAGTGGAGGGACACACTTTAACAGTTGGACTGGTTGATGTGAAATGACGTTTCACAGTTCACCGCATCACTCCTGAAGAAGCTAAGTACAAGCTGTGCAAGGTGAAGCGCGTGTCGACGGGCCCCAAGAACGTGGCTTTCTCAGTGAAGCCGATGGCCGCACCATACGCTACCCTGATCCACTAATTAAGGTCAATGACTCAGTACAGGTCGACATTGCTTCCTCCAAGATCATGGATTTCATTAAGTTTGAGTCAGGTAACTTGTGCATGATCACCTGAGGCAGGAACTTGGGGAGAGTCGGAACCATTGTGTCCCGCGAGAGGCATCCCGGTTCCTTCGACATCGAGGACACCACGGGCCACACTTTCGCTACTAGGTTAAACAATGTGTTCATCATCGGAAAGGGCACGAAGGCGTTCATCTCTCTCCCGCGCGGCAAGGGAGTGCGTCTCAACATCGCCGAAGAGCGCGAAAAGCGCATCGCGGTCAAGGTCGCCGGCCAGTAGGCGCATAACTCTAATAAATTACATTAAATTACTTACCTCGTAGCATTTCAGTGCAGAGTGGATAAGCGTTAAAGAAATCTACATCTTTGGCGACCAAAGCGCCCAGATCTTTGATCCGCTGACCGACAAGCGTGCAGCAGGAGCCAACAGTCTCCACCGTAGAGCGAACGTCATCGTTGTATATCCAGCCTGACTTGTCTATGGGCCTGAAAAGGATTCAGGTTTATGGTCAAAGATTTGATTCACAGAGTACGGAATCGACGCAACTACAGTCTGTTCGCTAAGAGTTGATAAATATTATGATACGTCTCCGAATAGCGACTGTCGATTAACGATCGCAAACTGTATGGCGGCTGTCGCTTAACTCCCATTTTCGCCGTTTTCGTGGTACGAGGCACGCAGGTATTCTGAACTGCGGCCCGAACGGCGAGCGGATATTGCCTATAAATAATTAGCGGGCCGCAATTGGTAATGAGTTAAGAAACCCTGACTATATCAACTCTCGGTTTTACCACAAGTTTTACTTTGGGACCAAACCTGCTGTTCCATACACTTGTATGCAAAAATCTGCTGTTCCATACACTTGTATTCTCATAAATCGTCAAAATGTAGGGAACAGCTGATTTTTTTTTTACGATTTCAGGTTTGGTCCCATAGTAAAACTTGTTGATAATGATGAGTACAATGACCCCTTAAGAGGTTGTGCGCTATTTAAGTTACATCTTGTATAGCATTAGGATGTAAGTATAGATGTATAAGACGTGTCCGTGTGGTGCCGGACGTATAAGAATAGCACCATCCCATTTCTTCCCGTGGGTGTCGTAGAAGGCGACTAATGCCCGGTTTCTGAAGTTCCCAGTTAAACTCCCAATAACTATTGATTCAATAAAGTTATGTATAAGATAAACGTTGGTTAACTGACACTGGGTTTCTGAATCCGCAACAAGCCATTAAATAACTATGCAACCCATAACTAGTTCCTCAGTTGCCGCCAGATGGGTCTTTTCAGGATTTCGCGTTTAAAATTCGTTTTTGTACGCAGATGTTGCCACAATGCCATGTCGACATCATTGTATTCTTTTTTTTTTTTCAAAGAAGCGTTGCCTTTTTTTATTATTTTAAGTTAAAAGTGTTTGTCTTTCCAATCGTTTGTGCTTTATCCATTCTTTTGTAAAATATAATGACAATGGACATTTGCGATTCATAAGGGAAGCTAGAGCAAGCAGATCCGATCATAGTGTTCTTATCAAATCTATATTATATGAATTTAAATTCTTCATCCGTAAACATTTCGAAAGGATTTCTCCTAAGTAAGTATCAAGTTTCTTGATGCCTAATGATGTATTAAAAATAAATATAATAATAGTCTGATTTGGAGCTCCTTTTATTCATTATACTAAAACTCATTGTTTTAGATTTTAATCATTAGCTTTTACTTGCCATTTAATACACGTTATAAGTATAACCCAAAAATTTTATCTAGATTGACGATGAAATGAAACGTCAAATAGCTATGGAACCGATAAACGGCCAAAATTGGTCAGCTAACTTAACCTGAGTTTAAACGGAGTTTATATTAAATTGCGGTGTTCGGAAACGCACTTTCCCAAGTTATCGAACCAATAGCGCTAATGAACAGATAAACTGCCGATACGAGTACCTCAGAAACCGGGCATAAGGGACTTACTAGAGAATGGGCATCAGCGTCCTCTATGCATTTTACCACCATACTGCGATCGGCAACCCGCCTGCCAAGCGTGGCGATTATGGTAAAGCCCCCCCCTTTTGGGGGACGCCTATGTCCAGCAGTGAACGTCTTTCGGCTGAAATGATGATGATAGATGTATGACTCACCTGTGATCAATGATTTCAGTCACGAACGGAGCTAGGAACTTGTCTCTTCGTGCCAAAACATGATGGTCTACCAACACCACTTTAGACTTAGATTTGGTAAGCAAAGCATTGAAATCATGATCATTTCTGAAACAAAGATTTTAGGTATGTTAATTTCACTAACCAACTTTAACCGGTACAGTACCGCTGGCCCAGTTGAGGGGCCATTACAATAGATAATTAATTGTGTCTCATTAGCCAGTAGTTGATCAGTTAAACTAACAGCTCTAAGTTAACAGTCTTGAGATAATCTATGTATTAGTATGTGAAGCAAAAGCTTTGTACCCCTTTATAAAATTAATCAGAGGAGTATGAAATTTGGCAAGAGTGCAGAAAGCTAATATTTTTATTAGTAATTTTTCGGATATCCGTATCCGTATCCGCGGCTACCCGCGGGAGAAAAAGATCCGTACCCGTATTCCTATCCGTTACATTTTTGAAGGATCTTTTACCTTATTAATAATTCCAAATTACATTACTAAACTTCTTTGTAGACATTTTTGAACTCGTGCAACAACCACAAACGTTATCTATGCTGCCCAGTGTCACACTAAACTATAGACAAAATAAAAGATAGATCCGCGTAACGCAAGTCGAAACGTTTTGTCACGCAAAGCGTCAAGTGGCGTCAACTATCGTTTGAAGGTCACGCGCTCCGACACCGATTGAGTAAGAAGGTTAAGATCCGTATCCGCGGATCTTGACGCCAATTATCCGTATCCGGATCCGTATCATCGGATCTACATTTTTAATGACACTAGTAATAATAACAACCCCACCGTGCGTCGGAAAGCACGTAAAACAGCTGGTCCCATTACGGGTTGTCATCAGCCCGAAAGTCTGACAACCAGCATTACCAAGGGGTATTGTATTACCCAGTAACTGGTAAGCTGATCCCATAATAGTCTGGAAAAGGTTTTTCAGAAGAAGAAAAACTAAAAATACATACCTAAAAATTAGCTGACTATCTTTTATGCCTTTGCTCCTTAAATAGTATACCACTTCAGTCTTCAACTCATAGTCATTTCGATCCACATTCAATATTGGCACAAATATGTTATCCTTCGGTGTAACCTCCTTATCACTATGGGCCTTCGTGCAAACTTTGCATCTAATTTGGTTGTATTGCCAGGTCAAAAAATTTGCAAAGACTATAGCGCTCACTGCCGAGTCTAAGTCGCAACTCTCATTGCCCATTACCAGAGTAAGTTCATTGTAGTTGCTTGTGTTCTAAAAAAAAAATACATCAGGTTGAAAAAAAAAATTACATTAGGTTTCAAAAAAAAAAAACCTCTTCCAAAAAGTTACGTAGAGGTGAACTTGTAGATCCATATGTCGCTATACTCCATTTACAATAGCATTAGACAGAAGTTAAAAAAGGTTGTTTTTAATGTACACTTCGTAACAAAATTACATTAAACGTGTTGCAGTTACGATTCATGTCAAAAAAATTAAAGTGTCAATGCTAAAAACCTAAAAGAAGCAGGAGTGAACAACACCGAGTAACTAACTAAAATTAGCTGATGACAACGAAGTTTTACCAACGTATTGTGGGTCGTAAGTTGTTGTTTAAAATAAAGTATTGTAAAAAATTATATTTTATTTCCTTTTAATCTTAATTAGATTTAAATCACCTGTGATTGTTTGTTTCATTCATTTGTTTTGTTGTAGGTTTGTAAAGTGTGATGAAGATGTTATTATAAATAGAACATTATTTAAAATAAAAATTACTTTTACTTCGTTTATCTCAGTATTTAGTACTGTCTTAAATCTACAAACAAAAGTTAGAACTTAACTTAGAAATAAAATGTTTTGCACTCCTGCTTCTACGAGCCTCTTTTTTCTAAAGCTATAATAAATGGGGTATAGTTATGTTTCAGTCCCATGTAATAAGCAGCCTATTGTCTCAACCAGATTCCTGCCTACTATATTGAGAAATTCTAGATAGAAACGCCCAGTAACATTTTGCCGCACTCGGGGATTGAACCTAGCTTTGCATACACAGCAGTAACACATGCAACCACTTGACTAATGCAGCAATTATTATTAGGTATCTTTTTTTTTCCATTTCGACAACTGAGCTGAACAAAAATATTCTACCCGCTACAAAATAAATGGCCAGTAATTTATACAACCTTTAAATCATCCGATCCTGAGCAAATAGCTAGGAGGTACCCTAATTGAATAAGATTTAAGAAACACATTTATTCAAACTTAGATGTGACCTCTGTCACTCATTATCGGCCTAAGCTGTTACCAACTGTGTTGGGGTCGGTTCCCAGTTTAACCAGATCCGGCTGACCTCTGACACTGTCACAGCTGATAAGAAGGTCTCTCACAAACTAAAATGTAATATACTATTTAAAGATATTCGGTTCAAAACTAAATATTTAGCTAAACCTACCAATTTTGTTAAAGTCGTATCAAAAAACTCTTCCATGATGCTTTATTGGCGTTTATTTGGTTTCGGTTTTATTCATAACTCTTCAATGCCAGTGTATTTTTGGTTTTCAAACAAATTCGTTTTGTTTTGGTCGAGGTCGACTTGTCAATGACATTGACATGACATTGCTTGTCAGTTGTCAAGTCAATGTCATGTTACAATTTCTTTTTATTCATGACCATAGATACCAAGTATTTCAGTCGATCGATCGATGGGTTTTCAATGTCATGTTCATATTTCAGAGTTGTCAGCACTCGAAAGTAAATAACTACTATGTCATCAACTCAATCAACATTCTTGTGCCCGGGTCCAATTTGGGGGTGGCGCAACATGTCTGTTACTTCCTTATTTCATTAATCGTCATCAAATTACTACTAAGTAGCTACTAAAGTATAAATCATTACCATCTGCCAAGCTTTTTCCAAACTGTGTTTTGATCGGCTTAGAGTCTAACCTGAGGCAGCTGAATAGCAGTATTTTATATAGAGTGACTGGCTGACTGGCCATCTGACCTCCACATCCCAGTTATTGGATAATACGATAATTACTTAAGACTGGTTGATAGACTTCCAGGTGTCTGACGACCCGTACCTATGTACGATAATATGATTTGAGTCAATGCAAATAATTAGACAACAAATTTAATATTTGTTCTGATAACATATTAAGTATCAATCTTGTTATGTTATTACATTATTAGAATTTTATAAGAAACTTAGTTCCACCATAATACATAAAAGGCGGAAATGCTCAACGTCTTGTATACGTACATAACAGAAATAATTGCAGAAACGTCAAAACGAAAATCACAATAAATTAGCAACCTTCATTCAGCATCATTGCAAGAAAATCCTACAATAGTAGCAATTTTCTTGAATGACAACTTCATTTATTTAAATGTCTTGTCAGTCTGACTGAACAACAGAAGGCCAATTCTCTTAGTTAAAAACGTTCAAATCTAGTCGCAGTCTCATCGTGATACGGTGATACCTCTATGTAGTCTGTGGTCATCTCAGCGACAAGCAGATATCAAAAATGTATGAAAAATCGAGGTATTTTTGACGGAATGACACTGAGATCAGACTTCTTAAAATTACGAGAATTGCCTTCTGTTGCCTAATTTCAATTTTAGGCAATGGAGTTAACTTTCAACCCCGAACAAATATGAGGCCCGAGAAATTTAAAGTTTCTTTGCTTTGTTTTCCTAGGCAGAGGTGTATCTACAGTTAGTAGGTAGACGCCCACGTTTCGCCAGTTATAAGGGGGTGAGCCTATTGCAATCGACCGGGCACAAAACCAGACTTTGGGCTGGTACTGAGAAAAGACTAATGGAAAAAAACCCAATATCACTTTACCCGACCTGGGAATCAAATCCCAAGACCTCCTGCTCAGCAGTAAGACTTACAACCAGACCAACGTGGGTCGAGGACGATAAGCGTGCTTTGTAGAACCATGTAAAAATAAATCAAACGTACCATAGCTTTCAAGAATGTAGTTTTCTTAATTTCATACCAGACTGACTTTCCTAATAACAATAAAATATAATTATTTCCTTCCAATGTTTTACGTAAGAAATGATTATTTTTGTTGCCCGACTGGAGGGTAATGTGTGACATTTAGAACATCAATATTTAAAATGAAAGTCTGTGTTTTCATTATTCTAATGGGTATGTTATTTTATAAATTTCAAAACATTTGATTTTGACGTGACACAGTTTAAAAAAAAAAACCGAAAAAAACTCGATGCCATTTCGTGAACCGAAAACTTAGCCCTAGGTAGCCCTTTTTATAAAGTTACGCGGACGGCGAGGTTTGAAATTTTACACTGAGGGTGAAGAAGTGCAAAAAGTTAATATAAAATAATAATGCATTACAAAAACTTTCACTAAGTTTTAAATTAATTATGGTCGAATTTCGACTACTGGGCTACCACTAGTTTTTAACCCCCGACGCAAAAACGACGGGTGTCATAAGTTTTAAGTTTGACGTGTCTGTGTGTGTCTGTCTGTGACATCGTCGCCTCCCGAACGGATGAACCGATTTTCATTTTGTTTTTTTTTTTGTTTGTAAGGTGAAATAGTCGGGAGTGTTCTTAGCTATGTTTGATGAAAATCGGTTGAGCCGTTTGAAAATTATCAGCTCTTTCTGGTTGAGGAAGGGATTTGAGCATCTTCCACGGGTCTGATCGTGTCGAAATTTGGTATTCTAGTACTTCAATGATATTAGACGAACAAAAAAACCTTGAACTGATGCTGGAGCATCACCTGGAATTTCCAGGGTACCCAAGTAACTCACCAACAAACAGCAGAAGTATCTTGTGTGGGCTCATTGAAAAGGTCTCAATGAATAGGTTATAGATAATTGGTGATCAGGACGAGGAATGAGGATAAATTAGTAACATACTTCACTGGGGGAAACATACGTAAAGCTCTGATACGTTGCTCTAGAGGTGACCGGAGTAGAATTGAGCGTGGCGGTACGTAGGCTGAATGCCAAGAGTACCGCCCCGGGACCCGACGGCTTGCCTGGAAAAGCCTGGGTCCTGGCCTTGGAGGCTCTCGGGCCTCGACTAAGAGGGCTCCTATGCGCGTGCTTGGAGGAGGGTCGGTTCCCACTTCAATGGAAGATGGGGAAACTGGTCCTCATTAAGAAGCCGGGGCGCCCCACGGACTCTCCGTCCGCTTACCGGCCCATCGTGCTGCTCGACGAGGTGGGCAAGCTCTTTGAAAGAGTAATGACAGACAGCCTCGTCGGGCGGCTGGTGAGGGTGGGATCGGATTTGGTGGAGAGAGCCAGTTCAGATTCCGCAGGGGGCGCTCCACGGTGGACGCCATCATGCGCGTGCGAGCCCTCACGACGGGGGATGCTGTGGCCCAGGGTGGGGTCGTCTCGGCGGTGTCTCTAGACATCGCCAATGCCTTCAACAACCTGCCCTGAAGTTGCATCAGGGAGGCACTACGGTATCATCGGATGCCGACCTACCTCTGTCGTGTGGTCGAGGCCTATTTGACGGACAGGGCCGTCATCTACCGCGGTCACCAAAGAGAATGGAACCGGCGAAAGACGTCGTGCGGTGTCTCACAGGGATCGGTCCTGGGGCCACATCTGTGGGACATCGGTTATGACTGGGTGTTGCGCGCCGACCTCCCTAGCGGCGTCAGTGTAGTTTGCTACGCTGACGACACGCTGGTCCTGGCGCAAGGGAGGTCGAACCAGGCGGCGGCCGACTTACTGACACGCGGAGTTGTGACAATCGTGGATAGAATCCGGCAACTAGGACTCGAGGTGGCCCTGCACAAGTTTGAGGCCATGTGTTTTCATGATCCTCGGAATGCGCCACCGGCGGGTTCCCAGATAACGGCAGGAGGGGTTCACATCAGCGTCGAGTCGACGATGAAGTACTTGGGACTCGTCCTAGACAGCCGGTGGAACTTAGCGGAGCACTTCCGACGCTTAGCTCCCAGACTGGAGCGGGCCGGGGCTGCCTTGAAGCGGCTCCTGCCCAATTTAGAGGGGCCAAACGCCTCCTACCGGAGGCTCTACGCGGGGGTCGTACGTTCCATGGCCCTATACGGGGCACCGGTGTGGGCGCCTACATTGAGGCACCAACCAGCCCGCAAGCTAAAGGCGTCCCATTGTGTCATGGCCATCTAGATGATCCGAGGATACCGCACGATCTCCGGTGAGGCGGCGGGCCTCCTTGCTGGATTGCCACCATGGGATCTGGAGGCAAAGGGCCTCTTGAATCTGCGCAGCTTCTTTTTCTTTGTGTGGATAATCATCAAATAACTTCTCCCGCTCTGGGTGGAGCAGGAGAGCGTGTCAGACTGTTACTGACTAAAACCCACCTGTGTTACCTCAGTTGCCTGTTTGCCAGGGGCCGCGGTATCTCTTTCGAACAACCCGCACCCCTGGCAGGCATCGGCCCTTGCGGACCCCACCAGTTGGTACTGACATCTCTTTGAGGCGCGCGTGGAACGCAACGCGCCGTCAACCCGGGCTTGGTCCTTACCGGACAGCGAGCTACCCATTACTCGCAGTCCGCAAGCCCGCGCCTACGGTGGCCGGGAATCAGCCTAGGATTCCCGACGCCCAGCGCGTCTCCCGCGGTGACTACGGCCGTAAGGGCGCATACACCGCCTCTTCCTCACGTGCGCCGCCTCCCTCTTCGCGAGCATTACTGCTTCGCAGAAGGAGGTAACGGCTAACCATGCACTCTCGCTCCGTACCATGACCTGGACCAAGGCCGGACGCGAGAGATCGCCGCCGCCCATCGCCTCCACGAGGACACGGCTTGCAAGGCAACCAAGCCGGGCAGACCTCAACCATATGCTCCACCGTGTCCTCAGGGCGATCTTCGCAGTGGAAACACCGGGGCGTTTCCTCCCGCCTTATGAGAAACAGGAACCTCCCGAAACAACCGTGTCCGGTGAGGACCTGCGTCAGGCGGAAGGTGAGGACGCTGTGCCGCCTCTCAAGCCACTCCTCAAAGAGGGGACTAACCGCCGCTATCGTGGCGTGCCCGGCACTGGGTTGCGACAGTCGCGCTCTCCATGTCGCCATGAGATGCCGCCGGAGCTCTGTCCGCTGTGCCGCGATTTCTCGCGGCAGCGGAGTAACGCCCGGGCGTTTTGCCTCCTCGCGCCACTCCCAAATGTGCGCGAGGATCTTTGCCTCCAGATTCCATGGCGGTAATCCGGCAAGGAGGGTCGCCATTTCACCGTAAATCATGCGGTATCCCCGGATCATCCGAATGGCCATGACCCTATGGGACACCTTCAGCTTGCGGGCTGATTGGCGCCTCAATGTAAGCGCCCACACCGGCGCCCCGTATAGGGCCATGGACCGTACGACCCCCGCGTAGAGCTTCCGGCAGGAGGCGTTTGGCCCCCCTAGATTGGGCAGGAGCCGCTTCAAGGCAGCCCCGGCCCGCTCCAGTCTGGGAGCCAAACGTCGGAAATGCTCCGCGAAGTTCCACCGGCTGTCGAGGACGAGTCCCAGGTACTTCATCGTCGACTCGACGCCGATGTGAACCCCACCTGCCGTTATCTGGGAACCCGTCGGTGGCACATTCCGAGGACCATGAAAACACATGGCCTCGGACTTGTGCAGGGCCGCCTCGAGTCCCAGTTGCCGGATCCTATCCACGATTGTCGCAACCATTGTCGCTGCGTAACTTCGTAGAAGTTCTTTATTTACAAAATTTATAACTTCTCGTGACGGGGACTTTATGGAGAAGAACGGGCGAGAAACTTCAAGGATACTTTTTTTTCAAAATGCTGCTCCGTTGGTGTAGTGGTCGCAACTGCTATTGCTGAGCATGCAGCCTAGGTTCGCTTCCAAGGTCGGGCAAAGTAGTATTAGATTTGTCCTACTGGAACTTCTAAGTGGTAGCCCGATTTGGATTTGTCCCCGGTTGATGCCAACAGGCTCGCCTCCTATGACATGGGACTTGAACATAACTGGCGAAATGTGGCCGTGTACTATAGATACACCTCTGATTAGCGAGGGAACACTCAACATAATAAATAATAGTTTAAAAAACTAAAAAACACGCTTTAAAAACCAAACTAAACAAGTGGAAAATAATTTAATTCAATTAAAAAGCGTGGGGTGCTTTTTGATATATTTTTATAATCAATTAATGTCAAGCACCCCACGCTATCGCGTATTTAGTGGGGTATCCCACTAAAAACATTTTGAGAAAAATTAAATTAATATTATATTATACCTTAGTTATGCGGACGACATGGTGCTGCTGAGCGCTTCGGTCTGTGGCTTGAGGAAGCTAATGCAAATCTGTGAGGAGTACGCGGTTGGGCACGGCCTTAGATATAATGTGACCAAAAGCCAGTGCATGGTCTTTGGGACGAGTAGTGCTAAATGCCCGCAAAGTATACCACCAGTATTTCTCAATGGTGTTCCCCTATACTGGGTGAAACAATTTAAATACTTAGGGCATTTGGTAACGGCTGACCTCAAGGATCATGCTGACATAGAGCGGGAGCGGAGGGCCTTGTCAAAAAGAGCGAATATGTTGGCGCGCAGGTTTGCACGCTGTTCTGATCAAGTTAAGATCTCACTTTTTAAAGCATACTGCACCTCTTTGTACACGTGTAGCCTGTGGGCTAGCTATACACAGGCGAGTTACAGTGCCCTCCGTGTCCAGTATAACAACGCGTTCAGGGCGGTATTGGGGCTGCCCCGCTTCTGTAGTGCCTCGGGCATGTTTGCGGAAGCGCGCACCGACTGTTTTCACACCACAATGCGCAAGCGGTGCGCGTCCATGGTGCGCAGGGTGCGGGTCAGCTCCAATGCTGTCCTGGTGATGATTGCTGGACGATTGGACTGCCCTTATATTAGGAAGTGTTGTAGTAGGCATATAGCCAGGGCATGTCAACGAGCGTCTTGATATTTGCCGCTGTTTTTATTAATTTATGTTATTATTTTGATCCTGATTTTGCTCTAAACTTTTATTTTTATTTGTATTCCATATTGTTAATTTCCGATTATTTTTAAATTTTTATTTTATTTGACATTTCACTTGATAATTTTTATTTAACATTGTATTTTGATGATATTGTATTTATTTTTATATTGTGATTTGTATTTATTTCGTATTTGTAACTTGTGATTGTGAGAATATGGGAGTACCTACCTGAAATAAATGGATTTTATTTTATTTTTTTATTTATTATATTATAATTAATAAAGGGTTTCATTAATAGGTCTCATAAAAGGTCTCAAAAATAATTATACTAAGTAAGTAAAAACTATGATATAAAAATAAATCAAGAAGTTTTTTTTTTCAGTAATCCAAACAATGACGTGCGAGAAGGCCGTATCAAAATTGCGAAGAAAACTGATGGTTCCAAAAATGAATGAGAAATGTAAAAAGATTAAATGCGCTGCCGTTGACGACCCACAGTGCGTGCGCATGAGACGGCATGACTTGCGTCTTACGTTCCATATCATTGCCGCCAATAAATGCGAATTGAATTACGTGAAATGTCATGACGGTAAGATAGTTAATTTTGTAGACCGTAAGTACCGTGTTTAAGGTTCTGCCGAAGTATTCTGTAAAAAATTCACCGTGGAATCTAAATGTGGGTTTATACTGATCGGCGTTACGAGGCTTAACGTAACATTCGCAGAAGACGCAGGAGATCAATGGTGGGTGGTGACCCAAAGGTATCGGCCCCTGCCAGGGGAGCGGGTTGTTCGAAAGAGATACCGCGGCCCCTGGCACATAGGCAACTGAGGGGGAACACGGGTGGGTTTTAGTCAGTAAAAGTCTGACACGCCCTCCTGCTCCACCCAGAGCGGGATAAGTTATTTCATGATTTCCCACCCAAAAAAAAAAGAAAAAAAGGTATCGGTCCCAACTTCCAAGTTGTGGGTCTCAAACTGTGTAGGAAAACATCATGAGAAAGGGGCATGCCGTAGAACCTAACATTCGAAGACATGTGACATCCACCAAACCGGACCAGGCCCGCGTGATGGATTATGTCCCACTCCCTCTCCTAGAAAGGAAGCTTGTGTGTCCCAGCAGTGGAATCAATATTATGCCTGTCATTACACCGTGTGCTAAAATCCTTGTAGCTCGTTCGCTTTGCAATATGTTACATTTCGTTCCGTAACTCCGGCCATTATCCACCTCTAGGTGACGTGAGTTTGAACTCAGCTGTCATTTCACTTATTGACAGCTCACTTCACGTTCACTTCACCTAAGTTTTCAAGATGAGATTTTTATAGAATAGACAATATTACATAGCAGTATTTTTTTAACATATTACCGGAACACATAAAAGTAAGAACCCATATTCAATCAATTTAACAGAAAGTTAAAAAAATATCTAACACAAAAATGCTTTTACTCGGTCGCAGAATACCTAGGATAAAATATTAGTAAATACGATAGCTAGATAAGTTAATAATTACAGACTACGGAGAACTAGACAAAGACTAGTCTGACATTCCAAGTCTCTATTTTTGGCTTTTTTTATTGAAGGAATTTGACATGAGTTTGACATTACAACTGAAATATAAAATCTGCGTTAAAAGCGAACTTGAAATCTTTCATGGGTAAAAATTATTTTCGAGCTACAATGCAACAAAATTACATGACATACGCAAAATGAAAGGTTGGCTGTTATATAAAATTCCATTATTTGTTCATATCTCATTCTCTCTCTTTCTATGTCTCTCTTATCCTGGCCCTTCTAATTCCGTTTAATTTACATTTTAGATGTGGAAGCTAAAATCGTTCCGATGAAATATTGTAGCCACAACGCTGATCAGACAGCCGGAAAAAAGATAAATAAGACGGGTAAGTTAAGTAGCTAACAGGGATCAACAATTATTAACAGCTGATTTATTCTGTAATAAGTTCACCGTGAAAACGTAGGTGACGTGAGCTGTCATTCCACCTGATACTAGGGATTGACACTATTGACAGCTCACTTCAACCTTAATTCCCAAAGTGTTATGGGTGCTTTCACATTTTTTTTAGAATTTGAGAAATTTGAATTTTTTAGAATCCTGTTGTGTAGCACACTAAAAGTAGGAATGGTTTTTATTTTGACAGTTCAACAATATTCATTGCGTTATTTACATATTTGACCCGACTTTTTTTTTCGAAAATGTGACGCAATGGATTAGCATAATATATGCTTGTAAATGATTGAGATTCGGATTGATGTGTGTTCCGCGTTAGTGTGTGACCGCACGGGTCGATCGATCAGGTTAAACTGCGCTTAGATGGTCTGTGGATGGGTGACAATATTTACATACCGAGACCTCTCCGTGACTCGGAAAGCACGTTAAGCCGTTGGTCCCGGCTGTCATTCGTGGATCTTCGACAGTCGTTACGGGTCGTCAGAAGCTCGAAAGACTGATAACAAGTCTTACCAAGGGGTATCGTATTACCCAGTAACTGGGTTGTGCAGGTCAGATAGGCAGTCGCTCCATATTAATAAACATGTATTCAGTTATAACCGGTTAGATTGGAAGCCAACCCTAACATAGTTGGGAAAAGGCTAGGCAGATAGTGTGTTACGCAATTAGGGTGCTCGAAATTAAAAAAAGTACGAAAAACAGAATTTCGCGGGCTTCTCTGGAGCTTTGATTATTATCTATGAATAGACGGCTGGTATCCATGGAATTAGTATGTACTAGAATAGAAGGCCAATTTTTGTCCTGTACAGTTGCCAGTACATCAAGCTATCCCAAACTGTCAAATTTTCCCAATTGAACTCGAACCTTATTCATTTGCAATAAAGTTGAAAAACTATCAAAGAAAGACAGATTGGGGTAGCTTGATGTGCTGGCCTATGTATCTATTTCGGAACGTTAAACACTTCGTTAAATACTTTGTATATCAATGGTTAAATGTAAAAAAAAAAACGAACTTTAGTCGCAATCTCATCTCAGCAACCTTCATTATCAAACAATTGCCAATAATCTACATTATTGGCAATTCTTTGTCATTGACAGTTGCTGATTCACATAAGTGAATTAGAGGTTTGGGGAAACAAGGCTTGATGTTATGTGAAGTGTTTGTTATATTTATTTAATACGCTGTTGTTTACCAGGTAAACCGCAAATTCGCGTCAAGAGAAGAGTCAAGTCAGACCTTAAGGCCATTCTGCGCCAAGGTGAAAGCAGTAAGTATTGATGTTGTTTCTTCAAGTACTTATACCTAGTTGGGGTGAAAATATAGTATTTATGCACCTTAACAACCGTCTTTTATTTTAGCTAACATAACCAGTTAACCCAATACGTCGACGAGAGCTAAAATCGAACTGAGTGTTTCAACTCTCGGCGTTAAGCTGTGCGTTAAAAATCGAGCGCGCGAAAAATCCCGTCGCGATTTTACTACGTCCTGGTGGACGGCGACTATTATCGTTGGCCAAAGAGGTTTAATACTCTATGTCGTTGGCCTACGTCACCATGGTTCGCACGGACGTTTAAATATTGCGGAAGATTTTGTCGCTCACTGGATTTAAAACCCTCGCTGTTGAGCCGAGCGTTGAGAATCTAACGATGTGCATCCCAACGTGGTGAGAACACACTGTTGTGTATTGATGTGCGCGTCGATAACATTATTTGCATTACGATAGTAAAAAGACAAATTTTTCGAACATAATTATGAAGCAATGAATTAGCAATAACCTTCAAATCGAATCAGATTCTGATTGATCTCATAGTGTGTTACGCGATAAGGGTGCTGGGGATTGGCTAAATCCATGCCTTCATTTGCAGGCACGACTGAACGGCGAAGAAGTAAGTCTTTATTATTTAGTTTATCATTTATGCTTCTATCAGTGAAAAGAAAGAAAGAAAAATGTTCATTCGTCACAAACAAAACGCACATTACAAAAAAAAATAACACTTACTTATTATTTATTTATTAAACAAGGCACACCAACGACATTTAGCACACTTAGACTTAGCGGCAAAAAGCCTCGTATTCAACCAATTAAGGTTTGTCGTTTGTCGCTACGCTCGTATGCGTGGCTGGCAAACAAACAAGCAGTGCAAACTTGCGTATCGAGTCATGGGTCGCAGTTGATGATCCCGGGTACAGACGCAATTGAACATGAACCTTATGCATTAGTGATAAAGTTTAAAATGTATCAAAGAAATTTGACAGGTTGGAGTAGCTTGATGTGGTGGCGTCCGTACATTTTCATTGAAAGATACCCTAAGTACACATGCGCAGGTTCACAGCTCCCACCCGTCAAGCAGCGGCGAAAAAAAAAAGTTGTGGTTCATTTGAATAACATAACAGTGCACAAGCCCGAGACCAGAAGGCCAATTCTCATAATTAAAAACGTTCAAAATGTAATCTAATCGCAGTCTCATCTCGGCTACAACCAAATGTCAAAAACTTAAAAAAAATTATAAGGAAACTCAAGGTATCTTTGACAGATTGAGACTGAGATCAGACTGTGAACGTCATTAAAATTACGAGAATTTCCCCTCTGATAATCAGTTTTCTAAGGTTTATTTTATTGGATTTTGTTTCTCAGAATCAACTCGGACGCCGTTCGGACGCCATAACCATCCCATAGAGGATCCTTGGAGTCGTGATATGTGGGATAAAATTCCCCCTGAACTTTATATTTACCTGGTCATGTAATAAATACTTTTAGGAATCAGTGAAGATAAATAAAAACAAACAATTGTCAAACTCCTTGTAATTTAATAAGCACAAGCAAATCACAAGCAAGCCATCCTTAATTTTAGCACAAATATTTAAAATCAAATAAATAATGGAAAATAGTGCCGATCACCTGACGTCCTCACCGTGCGAGAGCTAACCTACAACCATAGACTACTATTTATACATATACTGACTGATTTACCTACTTACAGTTCGGCTTTCGGCTGGCCCCTTCATAGATAGCGTGGCTGTCAGATGACGACACGTAATGCTACCTGTCATGGCGTCGAACCATAATCACTAGTTAATAAAAAGGACTTTTCAAAACGATTATTCTACAGGGTCAAAACTAAATTTTAACAGATTTGATAGATCGTCATCTTAATCTTTATACAAGGTGTTTTTTTATATCCCATAACTCTAGGGTATAAATGAGACCTTAACAAAGAATAAACTGGCATATGAATTATTTTTCAATTATCTGTTTTTTTCATTTTCATACAAAATTATTCGACAATGATAAGATTATTAATGTAAAACACCCTTACGTGAAATATGACAACGTCGCATTTGCCTAGCTATAAATATTGTTACGCGCTAAAGCTAAAGTAATTCGTTACCACTAGCGCCATCTAGTATCGAGTAGCAGAATTAATCGAGTCAAGATCTATCTAGCAAGTTCGATAAAAGAATCTTCTAGAGTTATCAACATCTGCTCAGTCGGGGCCGGTATGTACCCGAAGATTCTAGATGATTCGATTCCCGAATGTTCTGTGGCTCTATAAAAAGGCGGGAACGGATCGGGATCGGGGTAGTATTGAATAAGCGATACATGCGAAAACATTGAAGTGATCTTGAAGTGCGACTTAAAGCAATCAATAGTGAAATTGTGTCTTGTAATTTGTGTGATTAATTAAAGTGTCGATTTTGGTAATTTTTATTGGCAGTTTTAATTGTCACGAACCCGAAGCTCGTAACAATTGGTGTCAGAAGTGGGATTAAAATCATGCCGATTTTACCTAAAGACGACACGGAGGGTATCCGTACCCGGAGTCAACGCCAGCAGGAGACGGATCAGAGGCGATTTGGTGGAGCACTGCCACAGACGTCGGAGGGTCAGCTACCGACCACGGAGGCCGGCCCGTCCACAGGTGCTCCGGCATCATCAGCGCCAGATTTTGCTGCTCTGATGATGATGCTGCAGGAGCAGGCCCGCCGACAGGAGGAACAGACTCGCCGACAGGAGGAACAGGCTCGTCGACTGGAAGAACAGCTCCAACGGGATAAGGAGGAGCAGGCGCGCCGCCAGGAAGAGCAGATGCTCCTCATGAAGGACCTTCACGCAGCCTTCAGGAAAGATATGAAGGAGGTGAAGGAGAAGGTTGCCCAGCATGAAAACCGCCTGTCAGAAGCTGAAACTCGGATCAGCAAGTTTAGTGACGTCATTGCTGATGTGAAGCAGGAATTGGGTAACCTTAAACTTGGGGAAGGAATCTCAGCGCCCGTAGCTACAACACCTTCGCTACGTGGATTCAAAGTGCCGCCGTACGACGGGACTTCTTCCTGGTCGGCCTACAAAATTCAGTTCGCGGCTGTCATGAAGGCGAACGGGTGGAATAACAGTCAGGCCATGACTGCCCTCACCCTAGGACTGCGCGACCAGGCTTTAAATGTTCTGGAAGCTCTCGGTAAGGAAGTGACTTACGAGCAGCTCCTGGAGGCATTGGAGGCTAGATATGGCGACGCTCACCTGGAACACGTGTTTCGTGCGCAGCTCAAGGATCGTGTGCAACGCAGTAATGAAAACCTGCAGCAGTGGGCCCTTGAAGTGGAGAAGCTGGTTCGTAAAGCGTACCAGTCCGTACCTGCGCTTATTGATGGGAACCTGGTGCAGGCATTCATCGACGGCATCCGCGACCTTGAAGTTCGAGCTGCTGTGAGGCTCGGTCACCACGGGACGCTTAAAGACGCCTTGGCCCATGCACTGGAAGTGGAAGCTGTGCGGCAGGATCATCGTTCCCATCGTGTCAGAGAGGTTGTAGCGGCTACAGTTCGCGACCGTAATAAAGGATACGGCCCTAGGTGCTACGGCTGTGGGGAAAGGGGCCACCTTCGATCCAGTTGCCCTAAGCGAACTGCAGAAAGGGAAGATGGCCGGTCTCCAGAGGGTAGTGCGGCTAACAGCACTGCCCAGCAGCAGCAGGGAAACGAGTAATAGCCAGGACTGCGGGGCGGGTGCTGGCTGATGTTCAAAGAGCCCCAAGGATTTCGATCACACAAACCCATGACGGGAACAGCTTAATCATCAAGGGCGAGGTCAACGGAACGCCTTGTAAGCTAACCATTGATACTGGAGCCTCTCGTACGGTCGTCAGTTCCCAAGTTATAAGTCGGCTCCTTGGGGACTCCGCATACAACCGAGAACGCATTAACTTGGTGACAGCCACCGGTCAGCGCATACCCGTCCATGGAGAAAAGGACATGGAGTTGAAGCTAGGCAACAGGATCTACCTGCATAATGTCATCGTGGCTGATATAACGGACGATTGCATCCTGGGCCTTGACTTTATGAGGAAGAATTGCTGCGAGATTGATGTCAAGCAAGGAGTTATGAAATGTGGGCAAGAGGAACTTTTTATGGAAGGGGCTTTACCAGGGAATGTGTATAGCCTTAAGAAGATTGTTCTTCCTCCGAGATCAGAAACGATTGTGCCGGTTAGTCTTCCTCGGAATTCTGGGCAAATTCATCGTTGTGTACTCGTGGAAAGGGTAGATAATGACCTTCCATGGAAAGTGGCACGAACTTTGGTCAGAGCCACCGACATCTCAGGGGTACGTGTGCTGAACCTTTGTGATCAGGAACAGATTATTGAAAAAGGTTCACTGATTGGTACTTGCGAGGAAGTGGATTGGTTGCGTCGATGCCAATATCTATCGACTGGGACCCCAGGCAAGGATGCACAAACGAGAGTGACCACACTTTTAGAAGACTCTCGCAGCGCTCTGTCGCAAAATGAAATGGCTAAGGCAAAGAAGATGTTACTCAAGTACGCCGAAGTTTTCTCTTCAAACGATGCTGACATTGGGAAAACTGGCTTAGTTCAACACAAAATAAACACAGGAGAGGAGTTGCCTATCCGTCAGCGGCCAAGGAGATTACCGGTAGCGCGTGAAAAGGAAGTGGAAACCATGATTGAGGGAATGGTGAAGGATGGTGTTATTGAACCTTCATCTAGTCCATGGTGTTCACCTGTAGTGCTGGTAAGGAAGAAAGACGGCAGCATGCGGTTTTGTGTTGACTATCGTCGTCTGAATGACGTTACGAAGAAAGACAGCTACCCTTTGCCAAGAATCGATGACACGCTGGACATGCTTACTGGAGTAAAGTGGTTTAGCACGCTGGACCTGAAAAGTGGCTACTGGCAGGTTGAAATTGACCCTAAGGACAAGGAGAAAACAGCATTCTCGACAGGAAAGGGTCTGTGGCAATTTAAAGTTATGCCGTTTGGATTGTGCAACGCTCCGGCAACGTTTGAAAGGCTGATGGAACTTGTACTAACCAAGTTAATTGGCGATGTCTGTTTGGTCTACTTGGATGACATCATCATTGTAGGCCGTACGTTTGAAGAACATCTTCAAAACCTGGAACGAGTGCTCATGAAAATCCAGAGTGCCAACCTCAAGTTAAGTCCGAAGAAATGTTCACTATTCAAACGGCAAGTTAGCTTTTTGGGGTATGTAGTGTCGGAAGAAGGTATCCGCACGGATCCAGAAAAGATCGCCGCTGTCAAGGATTGGCCAGTTCCAAAAGACAAGACGCAGGTCAGAGCATTTTTGGGGTTGTGCTCTTATTATCGGCGATTTGTTAAGAACTTTGCGGATATAGCCAAACCCCTGCATAAGCTAACCGAGGAGAAGCGACATTTCTGCTGGGATGAAAGTTGCGACATCGCATTCCAGGAGTTAAAGGACCGACTGTGTAAAACACCTATTTTGGGGTACCCTGATGCAGGCAAGGAATTTATAGTTGACACAGACGCAAGTGACATAGGACTTGGCGGTGTGTTGTCTCAACGGAATGGTGATCAAGAGGTTGTGATAGCGTACTTCAGCAAGTCGTTGTCTAAGCCGGAAAGGAACTATTGTGTCACAAGACGGGAATTGCTTGCTGTGGTAAAGTCATTGCAGCATTTTAGCAAATATCTTCTGGGACGGAAATTCCACTTACGAACCGACCATGCTGCACTGAAATGGCTATTGCAATTCAAAAATCCAGAAGGACAAGTTGCGAGATGGATTGAGCTACTGCAGGAATACGACTTTGTGGTCGAACATCGCAGCGGGAAATCTCATGGCAACGCAGATGCATTGTCAAGAAGACCTTGTCCTGAAGACTGCAAGCATTGTACTAGGCAAGAGGGTAAGGAAGTGGTACCTGTGAGGATGCTCAGGACAGACCTCAGCAACGAGTGGAAGGAATGCCTACAACGTGCACAGCAGGAAGATTCGGACATCAAGCCGATTGTGGAGTGGATGAAGGCCAGAGCTCCTAAGCCCAGGTGGAGCGACGTCTCAGCAATGAGTTCGATTACAAAGAGCTATTGGGCCCAATGGGACAGCTTGGTGATTCAGGATGGAGTCCTGTGCCGTAAATGGGAAAATGCTCGGGGAAACAGCTGTCATTTGCAAATGGTTGTCCCAAAAGCTCAAGTACCGGATGTTCTACAGCTGTACCATAATGGCTGTTCAGGAGGTCATCTGGGAGTAAAACGAACTCTACTGAAGATACGAGAACGGTTTTACTGGATCCACTGCCGGGACGATGTCGAGGACTGGTGTCGCAAATGTACAAGTTGTGCAGCTGTAAAGGGACCTCAGACTCGTAGTAGAGGTGCATTGAAATTGTACAATGTTGGTGCACCATGGGAGAGGATAGCCCTTGACGTTGCGGGGCCGTTTCCGGAAAGTGAAAGTGGTAACAAGTATTTCATGGTTGTAATGGATTACTTCACTAAGTGGCCGGAAGTCTTCGCCATTCCAAATCAAGAAGCTTCGACAGTTGCAGATAAATTAGTTCATGAAGTCTTCTGTCGTTTTGGAGTACCTTTAGAGATTCACAGTGATCAAGGAAGGAATTTTGAGTCCCAAATATTCCAGGAAACTTGTCGAGTTATGGGTACTCATAAAACAAGAACAACTTCTTACCACCCTCAATCGGATGGAATGGTGGAACGATTTAATCAGACATTAGAGAGGTACCTAGCAAAAGTTGTGGAAAATCGGCAACGGGATTGGGACAAACACATACAGCCGTTTTTGTTGTCATATCGAAGCGCTGTTCACGAAAGTACATCGGTGACACCAGCTTTCGCAAACTTTGGAAGAGAATTACGGCTGCCTGCAGACCTGATCACCGGAATACCACCTGATGCCCCACGCAGTATAACCGATTATGCGAACGACTTGCGGAACAAGATGAACGACATTTATGAGCACGTCAGACAATCAGGCCAGCAAATGTCTGAAAAGATGAAAACCCGTTATGACCGCAAAATGAACAATAAAGGGTTTGACGAAGGTTCACTAGTGTGGTTGCACAATCCAGTCCGCAGCAAAGGGAAATCTCCTAAGCTTCAAGCTAAATGGGACGGACCGTACCGGATTGTGACAAAGATCAATGACGTAACGTACCGGATACAGAAAGGTGCAAGAGGTACTCCTAAGATCGTCCATGTGGATCGACTGGCGCGTTACTATGGGGCCGAAAATGCTCGGGACGAGCATGTCTTAGGAGGGGGCAGTGTTACGCGCTAAAGCTAAAGTAATTCGTTACCACTAGCGCCATCTAGTATCGAGTAGCAGAATTAATCGAGTCAAGATCTATCTAGCAAGTTCGATAAAAGAATCTTCTAGAGTTATCAACATCTGCTCAGTCGGGGCCGGTATGTACCCGAAGATTCTAGATGATTCGATTCCCGAATGTTCTGTGGCTCTATAAAAAGGCGGGAACGGATCGGGATCGGGGTAGTATTGAATAAGCGATACATGCGAAAACATTGAAGTGATCTTGAAGTGCGACTTAAAGCAATCAATAGTGAAATTGTGTCTTGTAATTTGTGTGATTAATTAAAGTGTCGATTTTGGTAATTTTTATTGGCAGTTTTAATTGTCACGAACCCGAAGCTCGTAACAATATGAATGATTGGTTTGAATTAGTATGTGATACGGATCTTATCTATCTTACTCAATCGATGTCGGTGCGCGTGACTTTGAAACTATAGTTGACGCTTTGCGTGACAGAACATGTTTCGACTTGCTTTACGCGGGTCTTTCTTTTGTTTTGTATTTAGTTTAGTGTGACACTGGGCAGCATAGATAACTTTTATTTGTTGTACGAGTTAAAAAAATGTCTACAAAGAAGTTTACTAGTAGACAATTGGAATTAATAATAAGGTAAACGATCCGTCAAAAATGTAACGGATAGGGATACGGAGCTTTTTTCTCACGCTGTTATCCGTGGACACGGATACGGATATCCGGAACATCACTAGTTTGTATTAAGAGCGTTTATTCTGAAAATGGGCAACGTCGCAAATAGCAGTAAAATATTTCACTGTTTTCATAAATTTGGCGATATTACTGTATGGAAATATTAAATATCGCTAACTAGTGACCTAAAATATTGATTATGAAATGCAATAATTAATATCTTACCACCGAATTAGTTTTAGATGTAAAAAAAGAACTTGGAAACTTTCTAAATGCCCTTTTTACACCTAAAACGTTAATACACTAATACACTTTTTATATCATCAAATTTAGTGTTATAACTGCTTATTTTAGGTCACTAGTTAGCGATATTTCATACTTCCATAGAGTACTATTAACAAATTAATAAAAAGATGCAAATATTTGACAGCTATTTGCGACGTTGTCAACTTTCAGAATAAACGCTCTTAAAATAAATTAAGTACTTACTCGTATTTATCAATGAAACTTAGGTACTAACACACATCGAGAGTCTAGTCTTTAGCTCACTACTGCGGAAATTTGGCAACATCTCAAAAGTAAAAATGCGTTTTATAAGGGTGAAAATGTTTGACCTAAATTAATTATAATTGATGATATATTCAAAACTATGAATTTTTGGACCACATTTTTACGGGATTTATGTAAATATTGCTTTGTCTTATAGAATATAACCATAGAGTTATGGAATATAAAAAAAAAAAAACACATTGAGCATACGAGTATGTTGGAGTCGGCTGCCAGGGTAACTAGATGCAGCCGAATTTGACATTTTACATCTGATGATGATAAATCATAGGGTCAACGCCCTCTTGTTTCTGTAGAACGTGAAATTATGAATTTAGGACATAATGTTTCAGAAGTTTTTCGTACATTATGGCCAGCAATATTTCAGATTGTTCTCTTAAAACTTAAACTCCGAGCATAGCCCGCTCCATAGAGCGTTGAGCGACATTAAATTTGTGGACCAGCCCGACTGTCACTGTCCACGTTTCGGCAACGTATGTCATAACGGGCAGGATGCATTGGCTGAAGACCTTAGTCTTCAAACATATTTAATTTGAATGGGCTTAATGGAAACACGGGAAATTAGCATTCAGGGGCTGTATCAAGTACCTACGTGCTAAGTGTACGTAGGTACGTGTTCTGTTGCGCATAGGGGATGGTGCTATTCGTCTTGTATAGCTCCATCTCTTTCCCATACTGAAGTAAGATAATAATAAAAAGAGGTTCCATGTCGTTGCGGCTTAATTGCACAGCCTGGCTCATCGGCGTAATGTTGTCTTCCATAGACTAGGTCTTCCATAGACTAGGTCTTCCATAGACTAGGTCTTCCATAGACTAGGTCTTCCATAGACTAGGTCTAGACTAGGTCTCTTCCACAGGTACCTAGGTCTTTCATAGTGGAGCTCGACAACCTAATCCAACCATGGCTTTTTCACGTCTACTAGACGTACTGCAGGGTTCTGTCCGCACTTGGTTTATATCCCGACAAATCGTACTCAGCTTATCCTCCAAAATTATGCGCACGGTCAAAGTATGAACGTTTCTGCCAGCTTCTGTGTTTCCGTCTGTGTGCCTTCCAGGCAAGAGTAAACAAGCATCTTCTGGGCACGCTCGTTCCATCGTAGACCACATCCATCGCTTTCCACCAGGCGCGATCGTGGTCAAGAGCAGACCCGGTTCCCAGTTAAAAAAAGAAAACGATAAAAAAAAGGCGGGATCAGTACCCTAATTGCCTGTTTCATTATGACAGTTCAACAATATTCATTGCGTTATTTACGTTGCTGAGCAGACACATTTTTCGAACTGAAGCAATTGTTTAGCCATGTTTTTCAAAACGAAACAAATTATGATGAATCGTGAGTTACGCAATTAGGGTGCAGTTCATAAGAAACTTTTTATTAGAAAATAAATGCATGGTAGATTAGAACATATTGTTATGTTTCAAGTAAAGCAAAATTTGTTTTATGTTTCAGCTGGATTTAAAGGCAAGTATTTATTACTTATTTTAGATAACCTAGACATAAATAAAAATTAATGCTGTTTGGGCCGATTGGGCTGTTTTAAAAAAATGTTCGAATTATTTTTTTATAGAATGAAAAATTGGAAAAGTTACCCCATTTTTTTTTTAATTGGGATAAATTTGACGCCTTTTTTGTATGGACTATTATGAATCTATGGATATTTGGACAGGCACGTCCGTTTTGTCAGCTTCTTTTAAAATAAAGAAGTATTTATGTTTGTCGCTAAACAATAGCATAACACATTGGTAGGTCATTCGATTTAGGTTTTTTTTTTGGTTGGCATCTCGCAGTTGGCCTTGAGATGCCGTGACTGCTTAACCGGGCTTTCCTGGGGCTGCCATTAAGAAAAACCTAACGCGTCCAGCCAGGGCTTCAGGGCCTTCAGGGGAATGCTGGGGCTGCCGCGGTGGTGCAGCGCATCTGCCATGTTCGCAGAAGCGCGCACACAGGATTTCTTCGCTGTGATGCGCACGCGCTGCGCTTCATTGTTGAGTCGGATGCGGATCACCTCTAACGTTCTCCTGAAGACCTTGTCTGACCGGTGGGATTCACCAATGCTGCAGGCGTGGATGGGGTGGCACTGTCTATTTATTAGACGGGGAATTTAACTCTACTGGCTCAGCTGCGGCGCGGGCTGGCGCTTCAACGAGCAAGGGTCGGTCGGGTTA
Source organism: Antitype chi (assembly GCA_947359405.1). Lineage (NCBI taxonomy): Eukaryota > Metazoa > Arthropoda > Insecta > Lepidoptera > Noctuidae > Antitype > Antitype chi. The sequence goes on from OX375837.1 coordinate 3,101,701, forward strand.
TTAGGTTATAAATTATATGAAGATTATTAGTACGCTCTAACATCGCAATCACTAAATCAGGGCTCGGTGCACAATGCGACCTACCTCACACATCTGTGATTAGAGTTGCAATGTAGCAAACCAATCACAATCGCGTCCGATGCGAGCAACCCGCGGTCGCATGCTGCCTCTTTCCCTCGCCGGACTGTTTAGTCAAACGCGCATGGCACTACGCACCAGTCCGCTACCCGCACGGCGCAGTAGTTAGTTAAAAGTAGTAAGATTCCGCGGGAAATCATTATAACGATACAGTTACGCGAAAGACATTATTTAGGGTTTTCGTTCCCAATGTATATGTGTGAACTTTTGTGTATACTTCCAATAAACGTTAAAATAGAAAGGTGGTTTCCGTTAGATAACCTTCCTCATAATAATTAATTGCATAGACAAGTTAATTAGACACTTGATAATTAGACCAGCACCCTAATTGCGTAACACGCGATTAATCATAATCGGTTTCATTTTGTCAGTTCAACAATATTCATTGCGTTATTTACGTTGCTGAGCAGACACATTTTTCGAACATATGAAGCAATGGTTTAGCCTTTTGTTTCAAAACGAAACAAATTATGATGAATCGTGAGTTACGCAATTAGGGTACAGGGTCGATAATTTTTGAAACCAAAGAAAATTATAGTATGATGAAACCCATTGGGAAAGGAAGAGAATATAACAAAAATGAAAGCATAAATAATTTACGGGCGATCTGAGGTTGGGAAGTGGATGGGAGTGCGTTTTTAAGGGTAAAAAACGGTTTATCTCAATTTCCGGCAAAACTACAAGTCCTGTGGAAAAAAGTAAGCCAGCCGATACTGCGCACGCGTGGTGGATTATGACCCATTCCGTCTCACAAGCCTCCTCGGCTTGTGTCACAGAAGGTCCCGGCATCACTGGGAACATTATATGCTGAAAATTCATTGAATTTTTACTATTTGCTTATACTATGACATGATCATAATAATTCCTAACGAATTGATTATTTTTAATGATGTATATTAGGTATTATTTTTAATTGATACTTTTTTCTGAAACTGAATATTTACTCATACCTACCTATCCTATTTATAATTATGACAATGGTTATTGTGTATATTGAATTGTTGTGCTCGACGGGTCAGTGTGAACAAGCTGATTATTATGAAAATCTTGTACAACACAATTAATGTAGGTATTAAATATTTTTTACCTAAACCCCACAGATAACAACAACAAAACCAAAGAACCTACATTGAAGAAATCGAGAATGAACAGCAAGAAACTCTCCTTAAAATGGAAAAACGAAGATTCGAATATTATCTCAAAGGACAGGGTTCCAAATGGTAAACCATCGATAATGAAGAGTCACGGCGCTGTACATCACGCTCGACAGTCTATGGCAAAAGTTGTAATAAAACATAGGAATTACCCGTTTAGTTCAGAAACTGATTCTGATCTGGAAAATAATGAAAGGAAAAAAATTAACAAAGGTAAGAATCTGCAGCTACACCAAGATAATTGTTTGGGCGCATAGTCTAAATCGGTAGGTACTCACGCCGCCCTCTTGTTTATTCAATATATTTTAAAAAAACTTCATCATTTGATGGGCGAAGGTCAATGCCCTTAATCGAGTAGGTAGCTGTTTTTATAATTTTTCTCGGAACGGATATTTTTACGAATTTCGAAAAACCATAGCCATCAGTCGTTTGGTTGCCGTATTGCACAGAGGCCAGCACATCAAGCTACCCCAATGTGTCAGATGTCTTTGATAGATTTTCAACTTTATTACCTAAACAGAAGCAGAAGGTGCATGTTCAATTGGAAAAATTTGACAGTTTGGGGTAGCTCGATGTGCTGGCATCTGTACATACAGTCAGTGTCATTAAAAGTTTTGAACAAAGTTGGAATTATGAAAAATTTGTTCTTTTTCTTTGTTTTGTTTTTTTTTTAATTCATTTGTTTTCGATATACCTATCGTTTAATTTTTTTTTTACCCAGCACGTGGGTAAAGTATTACCAGCTAATTTAATTTGATCCTGTACTTCTAAAGAAAAACAGGTATCTGCTGTATTTATTTTTATTTTTGTCTTTTTGGGTCTTCCCCTTCTGCCGGGGCCCGGCGGAGGCGGCATGGCCAGACATTTGTTTCCTACGTAGCTTGCCGGTTTCCGTAACACGTGCCCGTACCAATGTAAGCGACACTCCTACAATTTGTTTGCAATGTCACGCTTATGAAGGCTACTGGGAATGCGTGAGTTCTTAACGCGGTCTCTCCGCGTAACTCCGGACATCCAGCGCAACATTGTCAACTACGTGACACGCAGTTCTTGCTTGTGCCGCTCAAGTACTGGCCGCGCTTCAGTGCCATATAAAGGACAGGCCTAATGATTGATTTATAGACCTGTCCCTTTAGCTTAACCAGCATCTTTGGGTCACAAATGACACAAGACACCTCTCGCCATTAGGCCCATGTTGCAGCAATGCGTACCTTAACGACGCAGTCGATGTCACTAGACGCGTGGAGTACAGATGCCTAGTACTTAAACTGGTCCGTGCACTCGACCTTGTCTTCGCCTATGCGGATGGGTGTGAGATCTGTTGCGTTGCAGGCCATTCTAAGTACTCGGTCTTCGCCACAATGAGCTTGATACCGCCGTTCCCAAGCGTACCCTTCCACGCCTTCACGCGTCTTACCAGACGTCCCCTATCCGCGTCTACCAGCGCAATATCGTCAGCATACATGAGCAGCCACGAGGGCCACTCAAGTGGGTCTCTGATGCTGTCTGAAACAACGTCTAATACTACGCTGAATAGAAACGGACTAAGGACGGATCCGTGGTGTACTCCTACAGTGATGGGAAAGGGTTTGGCGTCGCCAACAGCGGTCCGAACCACGAAATCGGAATTGTGGTACATGTCTCGGATGATGTCAATATAGCCTCTGGTACTCCTTTGGACGGCAGTGCCTACCAGATTACCACACAAGGAACACAGTCAAAAGCCTTTTCCATGTCCAAAAATAGGAAATGCAGGGGCGTATTCTTCGACCTGTACTTCTCCATGTTGATCCTTAGGGCAAAAACAGGGTCCACGGTCCCGTGGTCAGAGCGGAAACCGTATTAGCCATCCGAAACTGTACACTCTTGCCGGATCCGAGAGTCAATTATCCGCTCAAAAAGCTTCATGGTGTGTGCCATGACCTTTATACCGCGGTAGCTGCCGCACTTTTGCAATTATCCCTTACCTTTGAAGACCGGAGTGATAACACTTAAGTCTCCACTGACGAGGAATCTCGCCGGTGAAGAGTATGCGGTTGTAAAGGGTGGTTAAAATGCCCACATCACGAGAGCCCATCGCCTTCCAGGCAGCGATTGGGACTCCATCGACAGCTTGCCGATTTTTCATGTGGCGAAGAGCTTTGTCCACATCTTCAGGCGTTACTGGCAGCACTCGACCCTGATTCGGAGGGAGATCCGGTGGCTGCACCTCTTCATGCTGCTTGTATAGCAGGTCATGAAAGTACGAGCGCCATCTCTCCTTCACCGGTAGGTCCTCGCATAACAGGTTGCCGCGAAGGTCTTTGTCATAGCGGTGCTTGGAAATATCCTGTGTCACTTTGACCTTGGACTGTGCCAACTTGCAGACGAGTTTCTGCCCCTCAGACGATTCCAGCTTATCGTAGAGTGGTTGTAAGTAGTGTCGTCTGGCTCTAGCTACAGCTCTCTTAGCGGCACGTCTTGCAGGCCTGTATGCGTCGCGATATTCAGAAGATTTGAACAGTTGCCACTTTTTAAAGAGAGCTTTCTTCACCCTAATCTCCCTCTGGACTGTGTCATTCCACCACCACGTCTAATTGTCATATTTACGTCCATTCTCAGACGTGCCAAGCACCGCCTTTGCCGCTCCAGTAATAGTTGCTTGAATCCTGTCCCAGTGGTTCTGGACTGGTTCACCATCAATCCTCGCGCATATGTGTCGCTGGTAGCTATTGCGAACTCCTGGGATTTTACTTCAACAAGCAGCCACCACCTGAATTGGCGTCAGCAGTGTTCAAACCGTTTGACTTTAGGCTTTACGCAGAGGTCCATGACAAGTAGACGGTGCTGTGCAGTGAGACTCTCACCGGGTATGACCCTGCAGTTTGCTTCTTTGCCTATATGGTCCCACCAAGTTTGTCCGAGAAAACAGCCTTCTCGGTATCGCCACAACCAGCCTGAGGCGCGTAGGCACTTATCAAGTGGGTCACAACACCTTCAATAAGCACACTTACGATCATTAGCTGGTTGCTGAGGCCACCCTCCGCCTAGAGAGTATATCGGTCAGCTCTCTCGCGCGTCCGGGCAGCGTACCAATGTTCCAGGTCCACGAAGCGGATTTTTTGGGTTGGGGCTCGCGACTTTGGCCGTGTCCACCCTCGACACGGTAGCCCTCGTCCACTAGCCACAGGAGTCGGGCGAAGTTCCTGCGCGCCGTTTTGCAACGGCGCCCTATCCATGGCTTGTTAATAATTTTTAAAGATCTTAACTCATTTTGTTAAATTTGTTAGTTCTTAAATACAATATTGCGAGTATTTGCGAGAAAAAGTGAAATAAAACCGCCAACGAAGAAAAATACTTCAAAATCAAAATATTTTATTTCACATAAGCCTGCATGGGCACTTATGAAACGTCAGAAGCTAGGTGCACGGTTCCAATTTGTCGTTTGCTGGAGAAGAGCCGGCAAGAAACTCCACGGTTACTCTTTTAAAAATAATTGGCTTTTACAATGTTTTTAAATTACAGTGATAATAGGTATGGGAGGACAGTGCAGGCCTGTCAATAAGTACCAGGTACTTAGAGGAATGAAAATACAGAATAGAAAATCGTCTAGACAAACCTGGTCTCTAAGGCCTACAACGTTCTCTCATTCACAATAAATGTAAAATAATCTACCTATATAAAATGAACCTATTTGAACCAAGTGACATGATTTCCATGACAATCACTAATAATAAATAGTCGAAATTAAAATTGATGTAATAATGTCCAATAATGAAGAGAATATGTCAGACATTGTAAAAAATAAAAAGAATAAAAATTAACATTGTAATTTAGGAGCAGTTAATAGACTTTCACACAGTTTTGCTGTTAATGAGGTACCAGGGAAGCCACATGTGCAGAAGGAATTAATGCCAAACTTCCCTGTCTTCAACGTAGTCTTTTATCTCATATTAATATGCTTTTTTGATAAGGACACGTTTGATGTGAGTTTTAAACTTTCCATCGCTAAGTTCTGTAACCGACTTTGGCAACTTATTATAGAATCGGATACTGTTTATTATAAATGACCTGCTAGTTTTAGTTAACCTAAATTTTGGAATCACAATTTCATCTTTACTACGTGTATTAAGATCATGGAAATCGCATCTTTTTTTGAAAACACCTATGTTTTTGCGAACATACAATATATTTTCTAGGATATAAAGAGAAGGCAGAGTTAGTGTATCAATTTCTTTGAATTTGTTTCTAAGAGACTCGCGAGTCCCCATTTTATATATTGCGCGGATTGCCCTCTTTTGTAAAATAAAAATTGAATCTACGTCCGCTGCCGATCCCCACAGCAGAACGCCATAAGACATAATACTGTGAAAATAAGCAAAGTATACTAACCTAGCTGTGGCCACATCAGTCAACTGCATTATTTTTCTTACTGCGTAAGCAGCTGAGCTTAATCTACTTGAAAGAGCTCTAATGTGGGCACCCCACTGCAATTTTGAATCTAAAGTAATTCCTAAAAATACAGTTTCCGAAATAGCATCTAGTTTCTTGCCATCAAGTTTTAAATTTAGACCTACTTGGGGTACATTTGGTAAAGAGAACTTAAGACATTTAGTTTTGTTCGCATTGAGTAAAAGTTTATTAGCAGCAAACCATTTCGATAGAACAGCTAAGGCTTTCGTTGACATGTAAGACATCCGTATCTTTTCTATCTATTCTAAAAATAAGAGAATTTTTGCTTCTTGGAATTCCGTATAGTAATGCACCTATGGATACGAGGACTTTTTTCTGGGAAAGTTGTTGATATTTTCATGTACTTAGTGTAAAAAAATATATTTCGTATTTTTTGTACTTAGTGAGCTTTACCTGTCACCCGACGAGATATTGATTTTTCCAGGAGTCGCTGGCCACCTACTGGGCGTCGAAGAAGAGGACGCGGACTCCACAATGCAGCAGTTGCAGTTACAACCAAAGGCCTTCAAACCACCATCAATGCTAAGTAAGTAAGATAATTTAATGTACGACTATCTTCTAGCGCCGAATATACAGTGCTCAGCTACAAGTAAACATGATCAGCGCCGGATACACGTGATTATCGCCGAGTGTATGCGATTAGCGTCTAGTATACGTGATCAACGACAAGTATACACGATCAGCGCCAAGTATACGCGATCAACGCTAAATATACGCAATCAGCGTCAAGTATACGCGATCAGCACCAAGTATACGCGATCAGCGTCAAGTATACGTGATCAGCGCCAAGTATACGTGATTCAGGGCTCAGTATACGCGATTATCGCCAGGTATACTCGATCAGTGCCAAGTATACACTATCAGCTACAAGTATACGCGATCAGCTCCGAGAATACCTACGCAATTCAGCGTCACCGACCGACTGGGAAGCTTGGCATTCTGCACATGTGGCTTCCCTTGTACCTCATTAACAGTTTATCTATGTGAAAGTTTAGTGCACCCAAATTACAATGTTAATTATTTTTATTTTTTACAATGTCTGACATATTCTCGTCATTATTTTTGATATAATATATTTAGGATGTTAATTCAGAATGCATCATAATTTTAAGAAAATAAGCAGATTATGAACAAAGCGGTGAGTGATTGATGTGTGGGCGGGGGAGGGAGAGAGGCGAGCGAGCTATTAAGTTAAGACGTTTAGCAAATTGTAAGAAGTTTTAAAAATATTAAAAGAAGTTAATAAGAAGTCAAAAGTGTTTATTTCGGTCATCCACACCACCCCACATATCAATTTTAATATCGACTATTTATTAGTGATTGTCATGGAAATCATGTCACTTGGTTCAAATAGGTTAATTTTAAAGGTAGATTATTTTACATATTGTGAATGAGAGAACGTTGTAGGCCTAACAGACTAGATTTGTAGACGATTTTCTATTTTGTATTTTCATTCCTCTAAGTACCTGGTACTTATTGACTGGCCTGCACTGTCCTCCCATACCTATTATCACTGTAATTTGAAAACATTGTAAAAGCCAATTATTATTAAAAGAGTATCTAACCGCGGCTCTTCTCGATAGGAAGCGACAAATTGGAACCGTGCACTTAGCTTCTGACGTTTCATAAGTGCCCATGCAGGTTTATGTGAAATAAAATATTTAGATTTTTTGATTTTGATTGGAGCCGAGATTAACCGATTCAGCATCACTGACCAGTGCATGACAATTCTATTTCGTTCACTGTTTAGAAAGAGCGCAAAGTAGGCCCAAAGACGTTAAATTCTCTTTTCCTTGTCACCAGCTTTAAAGGGAAACAGTCTGTACCCTCTGTCTCATCAAATACAGGCAACACATTTTTGGGGTAGTAAAGAACTCGGCCCAGAATTCCCAATGCTTTCAGAGGAAGCTGCCAACATAAGCAAAGGTATGTGTAGATTTATTTTTAAATTACAGACTTCAATCTTATTGTGTCAGTTTTAAATGTGTTACACAATCACCCCGCTGAACTGTGTGTGTGAATTGGCGCGTGAACTGCAAACAAAGTCAGGAAGTTCAACATCTTGAACAGACACATGAAGCTACCTCAAACTGTCAAATTTTCCCAATTGAACATAAACCTTATGCTTATATAATAAAGATGAAAATCTATAAAAGAAATTTGACAGATTGGGGTAGCTTGATGTGCTGGCGTCTGTACATAAAAAATAAAAAAATAAAAAATAAAAATAGCTTTATTAATTCCTTACATTGTGTGTACATCAATCAATTATTTATATTATTTGTTTTTGGTAATTCAATGAAGTTAATATTATGCCTAATTGACTGTTGATCATTTATATTAATTTATTACATATTTTATTCCATCATGCTATACAGTCAATAGAATTTATTATTATTAACAATTACAATGATTTAAAATAACATAGTACATTTGATTCTTCATGCAGCATTATTTATAAGAGTTTCATCATGCAAATTTTTAATTTAATTTATTATTATATTAAGAATATTAAGAACGTAAAATTATTCGCATAATTCTATTATTATTAATGATTGCCATTATTTTATTTTCTTCATGCAAAATTAATTATTATTATTAACACTTTAACATTATATAGATAGGATTTTATTCGTTCAAAATTATCATTGTTATCATTAATTGCTATTTACTAACATGAATATTAATTTAATATCAATAATTATTTAAATGTAAGGACCGCCTGTAGCGGTAAAAGCCTCCTCCATTATTTTCCATCTCGCTCTGTCTCTGGCCAGCCTGCTCCATATTTTTCCTGCTACTTTGGCTATGTCATCGTTCCACCTCTTGCATGGTCTACCTCGGCGGCGTTTTTTGTTTATCGGGTACCAGTTTGTGGTTATTTTTGTCCATCTCTCGTCATTCATTCTTTGGATGTGTCCTGCCCATTTCCATTTTAGCTTAAGGGCTTGCTTAACTACGTCCTTGGCTTTGGTCTTCTCCCTAATTAGCGTGTTTTTAACTTTATCCCTTAGTTTTATTCCCATGTAGCTCCTTTCTATAGCTCTCTGACAAACTCTTATCTTTTCTAATGATTCTTTTGTTAAAGACCACGTTTGGCACGCATAGGTGAGGCACGGCATTAAGCAGGTTTCCATAGCTTTTGTTTTTATTTTGGCAGGCAGTTCACTTTTAAATATTTCTTTCATGGACCAGTATTTGTTCCAGGTGTTCTTTATTCTGCGTTTTATTTCTTTCTTTGAGCAGTCTTTTATAGAAATTAAGTGTCCCAAATACACGTACTCGTTAACCCATTCTAAGGGTTCCCCGTTCAAGGTTAAAGTTGTTTCTTCTCTATTTGTCATAACTTTTGTTTTGCTTTGGTTCACTTCAAGCCCAACGGTCTTGCTTTGTTCATTTAGTGTTTGTAGCATCCCTTGTAGCTCTTCGGGGTCTTCCGATAATAGTACCAGATCATCTGCAAATCTAAGGTGTGATAAGTACTGTCCATGTAATTTCAGGCCAACTCTATTCCAGTCCAGTGATCTAAATATTTGTTCTAAGACTGCAATGAAGATCTTCGGAGAGAGAGGGTCACCTTGCCGCACACCACGTTGTATGTTAAAGACTGGCCCATAAGATTCAAGTTTGATCCTTGCTTTACTGTTCCTATATATTTCTCTGATTATGTTTAGGTATTTTTCATTCAATCCTTGCGCCGCCAGCGCCTTCCACATCGAGTTGTGCGAAATAGAGTCGAACGCCTTTGAGTAGTCGATAAAACTAATGTAGAGTGGCTTATCGTATTCGTTGTATTTTTCAATAATCATCTTGAGAGTGTGTATGTGGTCCACCGTTGAACGATTTTTCATAAACCCTGCTTGCTCTACCGCTTGATTATCGTCTATTGTTCTGGTTATACGGCGCAGTAGAGTTGAAGAAAATACTTTATAGAGACATGGCATAAGGCTTATGGGCCGGTAGTTCGATATTTGTGTTGGGTCTCCTTTTTTGTAGAGCAGGATAATGTCTGTACATGCCCATTGACTAGGAAGTTTGTTTTCCAGTAGGATCTGATTGAACAATGTCGTGAGCGGCTTGATTAAGTTGTCTTTTCCTGCTTTTATGAATTCGTTCTTTATTCCATCCGACCCGGGGCTTTTTTCTAATTTTAATTTATCTATTGAAAGCTCTATTTCATTTTCATAAAAAAATGGAACAGGATCGTAATTAAATGACTTGTATGTGCTATCTTCGGTGATGTTATTTGAATATAAAGTTGCATAGAATTGAGTAGCTATTTCCAGTAGGTCTTGTCTGTTAGTGACCTTAGTTCCAGAAGTATTTTGTAGTTGAGTCATAAGTTGTCTTGAATTTTTTAGCTTCTTGTAGGCTTTTTTGACTGCTCCAGAGTTTTGTATATATTCTTCTATCGTAGTGAGTCTATAGGTTCGAATATTGAGAGTTATCTTTTTATTTATAATTCGATATAATTTGCTTAAATATTGTTTTTCTGATCTTGTTTTGTTTTCCTTGTTTTTAAGGATATGTCTCTTCTCTATGAGTTGTTCGACCTCTTCTGTTATGATTGATTGTTTTTTTAAGGTTTTTCTTGGCAAAATTGAGTTTTCCGTGCAGTTTGTTATTGACTTTTCTATGATATCATACTGCTCTTGAACTGACATGGTAGAGTCTGGTGTCGGTCTGTTAGATATATGAGATTGGAATTTTCTGTAATCCACCTTTTGAATTTTATTTTTAAATTGTGTTCGCTTAAGTTTTCCTTTTTCTAAGTTTAAGGTTATTCTCACTAGGCGGTGGTCACTTGGATGTTTAAAGTTGCTCAGTACATTGATATTATCTAACGATGAATTTGGAATATTTGTAGTAATGTAATCTATTTCATTTCTAGTTTTGCCATCCGGCGATTTCCACGTCCACCTCAATTTTGAGGATTTTTTGAACATAGTATTTACTATCTTTAGTTTGTACTGAAAGCAAAACTCTACAAACATTTCTCCTCTTTTGTTTCTGTGTCCGTAACCATAATCGCTCATTATAAGCTTTTCGTCTGGCATTGGCTTTCCAATTTTTGCGTTTAAATCACCCATGAGTATTATATTTTTTGTGCTGCTATCCATAGCCTTTTTGAGATAGTCGTAAAATGTTTCCATATCTTTATCATCAGCGGTTTCCGTGGGCGCATACACTTGAATGATTGTATAATCTTTGTTTTGTATTTTTACGTGAATGAGGGCAACTCTTTCCGATAATCCCATGAAGTTCTCCACAACTACATTATTTTGTTTTCTGATAAGAAATCCAATTCCTTTCTCTCCTTTTGTATGTGTAGATTTATTTTTAAATTAATAAAGGTATGTGTAGATTTATTTTTAAATTACAGACTTCAATCTTATTGTGTCAGTTTTAAATGTGTTACACAATCACCCCGCTGAACTGTGTGTGTGAATTGGCGCGTGAACTGCAAACAAAGTCAGGAAGTTCAACATCTTGAACAGACACATGAAGCTACCTCAAACTGTCAAATTTTCCCAATTGAACATAAACCTTATGCTTATATAATAAAGATGAAAATCTATAAAAGAAATTTGACAGATTGGGGTAGCTTGATGTGCTGGCGTCTGTACATAGCTTAATATTTATTATCATTTATTATTTCCTTTATTTTAACATATAGACATATAAATTACATTTTTAAATATTAGAATATAAAACATTTAAAAATATAAAAAATAGTAGCGCACCGGTATCTGGAACAGGGTCCAAGCTACCGGCGGTCAGGGCTCCAGAGAGAGGAACCTCCTAACCTAACAATGCGAGCCGTGTCCAGGAGTACCGCTTTCTGGATCAAGCCCTTGACCCAGCTGCCCAACGAGAGCCTCCTCAGATGTTGGTCGAGGCTCTTGGCTATCAAGCCATTGGCTGTAACGACTATCGGTACAATGATCGCCGAGTCCACATCCCACATGTCGACCACCTCGCGAGCCAAGTCAAGATACTTGATTTGTTTATCTTTCTCGGCTTTCACGAGGTTCTCGTCATGCGGGACCGTTATATCAACGATCATTGTACGCCGTTCTAGTCGATCCACCACCACTATATCAGGCTTATTGGCAACAATAGTCCTGTCAGTGATGATGGATCGATCCCAGTACAGTGTGACATGTACATATTCGAGAACCGGGTCGGGCCCATACCTGTAGTACGGCACTTCAGATTCCACAAGGCTGTATTTCAGAGCAAGTTGCTGGTGGATAATCTTGGCTACAAGGTTGTGTCTATGCAAGTACTCCTCGTTAGTTAGACGAGAACACCCGGAGATAATGTTCCTGATTGATTCTTATCATTTATTATTATTACAGAATCTTTGACGTCTGCAGGTATGTTCTTTTTCAGTTATTAGTTGACTGTTTTTAGGGTTCCGTATCCATGCTTGTGGATGGGTGACCATCCATTAACATACCGAGAGCCCTCCGTGCCGCGGAAAGCACGTTATGCAGTTGGTCCCGACAGGCGGGACCAACTGCATAATGTGCTCTCCACGACTGCTAATCTGACTTCCATAACCCATAATAGTAACTAGGTAACACGATGACCTTTGGCGAGAGTGATCAGACTTTTTTTACACGCTTTATATTAGCTTCACTTGTATGTTTGTATGTAACCGACTCCTTTGAGCACGATTTTGACCCACTTTAAACGGTCAGATTTCATTGAAACTTTGTAAACTTGTCGAGGACCGATGACAATTCAATCATTTTAAAAAAAATTGAGAAAAAAAAACACGTTTTTGTAGTTAGCAGAACTAAAAAATAGAAAATAAATAATAGTTTAAAAAACTAAAAAACACGCTTTAAAAACCAAACTAAAAAAGGAGAAAATAATTTAATTCAATTAAAAAGCGTGGGGTGCTTGACATTAATTGATTATAAAAATACCTCAAAAAGCACGCCACGCTTTTTAATTGAATTAAATTATTTTCTCCTTTTTTAGTTTGGTTTATAAAGCGTGTTTTTTAGTTTTTTAAACTATTATTTCGGTTATGGCCGACCCGTAACGATTATCAAAGATCCAGGAATGTCAGCCGGGACCAACTCAAAAAGGCTTAACGTGCTTTCCGAGGCACGGATGGGTTTTGGTATGTAAAGATAGTCACCCATCCATGAACCAACCGTGGCAAGCGTGACTTAACCTTACTACTTAGCCACAAGCCTCTCATAATAATATAAACAGTCACTTTTGTTAACTCTGAATTATAACAGAGTATCTAGTAATAGTTGAAATACTGAAATGAATTGTTATTCAGGCTCATGGCTTTGTAGAATAAGGATTTTGAAATAATAATCACTTTATCATGTACTCACTTATAATTGTATTTCTCCAACACACAGAACCAAATAGTTAAATTCACACTAGGTATCTTCTAAAAACACAACTCGAGCGATAGTACTCGTACATCGACGTCTTAGCCACGATTGAGCTCGCAGTATTGGCACGACAACCCAAGTGGCGTTTTCCCGCCATTCTCATTCCCGCCATCAACCGGCAGTGCTCTGTGATTAGTTAGTCGTGCCATCTACGAACTTAGTCGGTACTACAATAGTCAAAACAATACTTTTAATATTAAAACTGATTAAATAAGATGCGATATAATTTACTTATTGATAACACTTTTATACGACTGGGACAGTATTGGAATGAAGTTCCTTATCGGACGTTATATTCTGCACACTTGACGAATGAGAGCTAATACGTCCGCACAGACGTAATAAAATCACTTTCAGCTTTCGGTCTTGAACCGAGCATTGAGAATTAAATTAACAAAGTGCGTCTTAGAGCGTTGAAAAAACACGGATTTGTATTTCGACTTTCGGCGCCATGCAGTCCGTTACGCGAAACATCGCCGTTTCTCCGACACGGCATTTTTACCGCAGTATGCTTGATAAACAGTATGTATTACAAGCGTATGTCTATGTATAGGTGTAGTACTGCAGTCTCATCATCATCATCATCAGCCTACAGCAGTCCACTGCTGGACATAGGCCTCTCCAATTTCACGCCATTTAACTCGATTCTCGGCAACTCTCATCCAGTTGCTACCAGTAACCCTGCGAAGATCATCACTCCACCTAGCTTGAGGGCGTCCTACCTTACGTTTTCCGATTCGCGGTCTCCACTCAAGAACACGTCTACCCCACCGGTCATCGATTCTACGACTAATATGGCCGGCCCATTGCCACTTCAGCTTGCTAATTCTGTGAGCTATGTCGACAACTTTGCCTCTTTGCCGGATTACTGCAGTATACACGTGCGGAATGCGCGTCAGCTGTATTCGTATTCTTAGAGGATTTGACAACTGACAGGGCGGGAACATCACGTCGCTGCGATGACGCTGTCAGTGGAGGGGGTGACACACCATGAGTCGTGGGCTCACTCGCCTCGGTCACTTTTGCTGCGGAGCTCGGATGGGACGGACGCGTACTAGTGATCGTATTTTCTTGTAACGATTTCATAATTTAAATAAATAGTTGTAGGCCGTTTCGTATTTTCTTTTAAAAAAATTAATTAAGCTTCTGATCCCTAAGATCAGAAGTGGGATAGCTTAACTTTACACGCGATTTAGATCGTTCGCCATCTTTTTAAACCGGAAATAGTGTTTTTGAGACTTTTAAAATTATTTTTCACCACGTGTTGTTGATTTAGTCCGTGATTTGTTTTTGTGCATTTTAAGGTGATTCGCCACGTGCTTCGTACTCGATTCAATTCTATTTCGTGCGCGTTTTTGAAGTAAACAACCACGTGTTTATTTTTTTTTTTCGCGCTAAATTCGTTGTTCACGTAAGGGTAATTTACGTTGCCTATAGTTAATAAATCATGTCGAGTCGTGAGTGCACACCGCATGAGAATACACCGAGGCGTAATTCGCGGGAAAACGATTCGCATAGCCGCGATTTTCATAAAGGGCGTCGTGACCGTTATCGTCAATCGCGTAGTAGATCTCCTAGGCGTCGTCGTGATAGATCAGAGTACTCTCAAAGTTCGCGTAGGCGCCGGGATAGTTCGTATGGGCGTCGGGATAGCCCACGACGCGACCCTTTAAACGAAATACTGGTTCGATTGAGCGCTTTAGAGGAACGTTTGCCATTAAATACTATGCGTACGTCTATTCCCATGTCGTCACATCCGGGCGGCACTCCGCCGCTGACAACTTCGGTAGTTGCTGAGGCACCTGTTACCGGTAATACGGAAACACGTGCTTCGGATAGAACCGTGTCCACTGAGACATCGCGGGAGGTTGACGCTGCAGACAGGATTGTGGGGGCACTTTCTTCCCTAATTCAAGTAAGATCTAAACATTACTACATTTCTAATTTTGACCCCAATGTCCATGACTTTGACATATGGTGTGCGGAAGTCGATCGTGGGCGCGAGCTATGTCAGTGGGACGATCGGGAATACCTGGGACGCATTGGTGGGTGTTTACGGGGTGATGCTAAGACGTGGCTTAACGATTGGGTGACCAGCGATCGGTCGTGGTCCAATTTTAAAATTAAATTCCGATCATTGTGCCCATGTGAAGTTGATATGGCTACTGTGCTATATGATGTCATGAGTGTGAATTCTGATAAATTCGCTACTTATGCTGAGTATGCGCGGAAGACCTTGTTGCGACTGAACATTGTTAAGGGGCTTTCAGAGGAACTAAGAACCGCTATTGTGATCCGTGGCATCTCCGATCCCCAAGTGAAGGCCGGGACCGCCAATGCTAAACTACAGTCAAAGGAATTAGTAGAATTTTTGTCAGTGTACTTAAAGCCTAAGGGTGCGCCACCTGTTAATAACAATCCTGTTCGCACGTCAAACGCAAATTCCCCTGATCCGCGTAAACGCAAGGTCCAGCAGTATGATCGATTAGTGTGCTTTTCTTGCGGAAACGTAGGTCACAAACAGGCCGTTTGTCCTAAAAAGTTGGCGAAAATCGATGCGGATTCTGATAAATCTTCATCAAAAACCGAATCGACTAACTCAAATTCCCAATCGACGAAGTCGAATTCTAAACCCGTTAAGACTTGCACATTCTGCAAAAAGAATGGGCATTCAGTTGAAACTTGTTTTGTTAAGGAACGCGTCGAATCGAAATCAAATAATAAAAGTACTTCGAGTAACGTAAATTTTTGCTCAGAGTCTCCTCCAGACAAAACAATGTGATGTCCGCGGTTATACAGAACGTACCTGTTGACGTTTTAATTGATTCTGGTTCTGATATTTCGCTGATTTCCGATTCCGTCTTAAAGCATTTTAGTTTAAATAAAATTCCCACGTATCGCCGTATGCGTGGCATAGCAAGTCAAGATATAGAGTCCACTTCGTATGTAAGCACTCTTATCGAATTTCCCGAATTATCTTTAGAAGTAGATTTGTTTGTTATTCCCCCAGACTGTATTCAGGCTCCAATTTTGATTGGCACTGATGTTTTAAATCGTAGCGGAGTTACGTATACTCGAACAAATAACTTTCAACGGTTAGTCAGGGTTTCGCATGTAAACAGCGTGTCGACTGTCGTGTGTCGTGTCGTGTGGCTATGGGCTCGCTAATGCACCCATTATCTATCAAAGAATCATCTCCAAAACCCTGAAGCACCTGCTGGATACCGGTAAGGTGTTGATTTATATCGATGATGTCTTGATAATGTCGAATTCTGTCAATGACGGTCTGGAAACTTTGCGAGAGGTATTAAAAACACTCACTGAGGCGGGATTTTCAGTAAATCTAAAAAAATGCACGTTTTTAGACACCGAGTTAGAATACCTAGGTAGGGTTATTGGTCATGGTCAGGTACGGCCGAGCCCTAGTAAGACTGAAGCTTTGGTGAAGTCTCCTAAGTCATCTAATGTAAGAGGCGTTCGTCAATTTTTGGGTTTGGCGGGCTATTTTCGGAGGTACATTGCTGGGTACGCTTCGAAGACTGCTTGTATTGCCAAACTACTTAGAAAAGGTCAGCCTTTTGTATGGGGCGCGGAGCAAGACCTAGCACGTGATTTTGTTATTAAAAGTCTTACTGAGGAACCCGTTTTAGCAATCTTTAATCCCAATCTGCCCACTGAGCTTCATACGGACGCCAGTGCCATCGGTTATGGTGCAATTCTATTGCAGGAACATGAGGGTAGTCGGAAGCGAGTTGTCGGTTATTTTAGTAAATCCACGCAGGGCGCAGAGTCCCGTTACCACAGTTACGAACTCGAGACGTTGGCAATCGTTCGCGCATTACAACACTTTCGGCATTATTGAATAGACAAAACTACTGAGCTTATATTGCGTCATTTTTGGTTTCCTGGGTTAAGGGCTTTTATTAAGAAATATATTGGTCACTGTATTGTGTGTCTGTCACATAAGAAAGTCCCTCGCGCTCCTAGGCAACCCATAGAATCTTGGACGAAGCCTGAGGTACCCTTTTCAGTGGTTCACACTGACGTCCTTGGTCCCCTAACGGAGTCAAACGGTTTCCGATACATACTCCTCGTAGTAGACGCATTTACTAAGTACTGTCTGTTGTACGCCCTGTACAGACAAGATACCGCCGAGCTAAAACGTGTATTTTCCAATACCATTTCACTATTCGGTACTCCGTCAACAATTGTGTGTGACCGTGACAGAATGTTCGAAAGTGCATCCTTTCAAGGTTGGGTTACTGAGTTAGGCTGTAACATATATTTTATCACGCCTGAAATGCACCGTGAAAACGGCCAGGTCGAGCGTTATTGCAGGACGGTCCTCAACATGTTGCGGATAGAGGTGAACAACAAGGGTGCGCAGTGGTCCGATGCGTTGTGGAAGGTTCAGCTTACCTTGAACATAACGAGGCAAGCCACGACCCGCACCTCACCTCTACAGCTGTTGACTGGCGTTGAAAGGACTACTCCAGTGCTGAGGTCTCTTGTGCGAGACGTCGCGCTAAACGACTCGCATCCTAACCGAGATGCTCTTCTGACGCTGCGAAGACAGAGGGCGTCCGAGTTGCTGGCCGAAAATCAGCAGCGGCAGGATGCGTATGTCAACGAGCGTCGCCGTCAGCCGCGTACATTTGCTGTCGGCAGCTTCGTGTTCGTGAGCAAGGGCTCGCAGAGCACGGGGAAGCTGGACTCCGGGATGCGTGGTCCGTACAAGGTTGTACGAGCGCTCCCACATCGCCGGTACGAGCTCGAGCTGCTTGCTGGCTCATACGGCAAGAAAACCCAGACCGCCGCAGAACATATGGTTCAGTGGCGTGGTGAGTGGACCCCGGATGCTTGCGAAGTATTATTCGATCATCTCGGTGGTGCTGAGTAAAAGCAGCATTGTGGTAGCTTTTTATAAGTAAAAAGCGGCCAAGGGCAGTTGTCACTGGAACCCCGATAGTGGTTGCCAGGTGGTATTGGTCACTGGAACCCCGATAGTGGTTGCCAGGTGATATTGGTCACTGGAACCCCGATAGTGGTTGCCAGGTGATATTGGTCACTGGAACCCCGATAGTGGTTGCCAGGTGATATTGGTCACTGGAACCCCGATAGTGGTTGCCAGGTGATATTGGTCACTGGAACCCCGATAGTGGTTGCCAGGTGATATTGGTCACTGGAACCCCGATAGTGGTTGCCAGGTGATTCTGATTACTGGAACCCCGATAGTGGTTGCCAGGTGATTTTGTTATTGTTTCAGTAATGATTGAGGTCCGGAACTCTTTCATTGGTGTAGCAATAACCTCTCTGCTATCCATTTTGATGTTATTGCTTGAAGTTGTGGTAAAACGCTTGTAGTTTCATCGCAATGGGTAGTTCCAAGTTAAACTTTCAGAATGCTGTGTTGATTTTTCTATGTTGGTATGTTTTAGGTGACGAGTCAAATGATGATGACCAGCCGCAAGGAAGCCAACCATTGGAGAACCCATCCAGTGGTGGCCAGATGGACGAGGAGTTGAGGCCAGGAAGTCAAGCTGACGAGGACGTTCAGCTGTCAGGAGAGGCCGTCTTAGAGGATTTGACAACTGACAGGGCGGGAACATCACGTCGCTGCGATGACGCTGTCAGTGGAGGGGGTGACACACCATGAGTCGTGGGCTCACTCGCCTCGGTCACTTTTGCTGCGGAGCTCGGATGGGACGGACGCGTACTAGTGATCGTATTTTCTTGTAACGATTTCATAATTTAAATAAATAGTTGTAGGCCGTTTCGTATTTTCTTTTAAAAAAATTAATTAAGCTTCTGATCCCTAAGAGTATATAATATGCGGTTTGTGTGACTGTCACAGATCATTGTCTGCCTAGTATTTTCGTAACTATTTTGGGCTCGTGTCACAGATACAAGAAATAAAACATTCATTAATTTTATTATACCAAGATTAATTAATGAATTACTTGTGGGAATGATCGAACGTGTTGAAAGTAAAAACCACCTTAAAACACTTTTAAGGTAACATAACATGTCAATGTGTCCATAGTTGCTGAGGTCCTCGGCGACCTCAGTCGGCTAATGTCGTGGGTACTAAGTTTGCTTAACAAATACTGAGTAATAGGGTGTGGTCTCGTGACTTTCGTTGGCTGATGCCGCTGAGTGTAGTAGCTGTGGTTGTAGAATCTATGGTTGCTGCGTGGGTAACTACTCTGTATTCACATACGGAGTGTTTGCCAACAGAACCATGGTTTTAGTATTAGTTTTAACTTAGATTTCGTTTTTATGTTTAACCAAGCAAAGATCCGTGACAAATCCACGAGAACCTACTGCCGACAAATTGCTTTGCAGTTTGGCAGATGATGTCTAGAAATAAAACTGTAACATATTGGATAAATAAATACTTAAAAAAAAAACTCAAAAACAGTTGAAGGAATTTCGTTCCAACCAGGAGTCCCACGTAACCTCTAACTTTAATTTTGTACAGAAAGACAACAATACGAAGAACTGTGTCCTACTACTTGTCCCTCACGAGACGTCATGGTCTGCGGGAGATGTCATCACGGCATATACAAGACTTTTATCAGCGTATGTCACTTGAGGATGTTTGCATGCAACCATCAAGACGAAAGTAAGTCTAGTTTCAGTTACCTACACACACCTAAATACAATCGAAGACCAACAGATCAATTATACACCGTGAAATTAAAATGGTTGTTTTCTCGCGGCAGAACAACTTGCCATAAGGAGTACTTTCGAAGCATAGATTAAAAGTAAAAAAAATAAGATTTTTTTTTATTTTATATAAAAAATATTCATAAACTCGAAAACGTGAGAATCAATAGTAACACTAAAAGTAACTTGTAGGTACTACTTGAATCGCACGCGCCGCCGACAAAGGAAACAGCGATCCATAAATAAACATAAACTCTCGCACGTGGTGATTTTTCACAATTGTTAATCTGCCATTTTTGTTTTTAATATTTTATTTGTTTATAAAACGATTGTATTACCAAGACAAAACCATTTCGCTGCGGGAAAACAACCATTAAAATTTATCGGTGTATAATCCAGGACCAATAGATCAATTAAATAGTCCAAGCCTGTCCAGGACCAACAGTTCAATTAAATAGTCCAGGACCAACAGGTCAATTAAATTGTCCAGGAACAACGGATCCATTAATTAGTCCAGGACCAATACGTCAATTAAGTAGTCCAGGATCAACAGATCAATGAAATAGTCCAGGACTAATAGGTTAATTAAATAGTCCACGCAAAACAGATCAATTAAATAGTCCAGAATCAACAGATCAATAAAATAGTCCAGGACCAATAGGTTAATTAAATAGTTACTATGCAGGACCAACAGGTTTCCTGATTCGGGTTAGTTAATATATTTTGTTACCTATGGTTATTTACAGGTTGGTGAATTATTCACTTTCCAGGACCAGTAGGTTAACTAAGTAGTACAGTACCTACAGGTCAACTTAATAGATATATGTATCCATGATCAGAGTAGATTGTTTTTGTACAGTTTCTGTTTGTGCACACACTTGTGCACTAATATAACGGCTCCTGCGCACCTGGCTATTCTCCATCGAGATTGGCCACTGTGACTAGGGTTGCCACCTTATTTTCGAAAAAATATAGTATTTTTCCCAAAGAAGATGCAGAAATATAGTAGCTACCTACTTTTGGGAAATTCAGAAAAAGAATACGTGGTTTTTTTTTGCGTGGCGTCAAAAACCATTCTCACTTTCTATGTTCAAAATAAACACAGAGACAAATTGTTGACAGTTGACATATTTTTGCTGCGAATGCGTTTCGTTCTGAAATTCCCGTGCTGCGCTGCGGGTGCGTTAAACTAGGGAAACAAATATACAATTTTTCGTACTATATTAATTTCTATAGTATAGAGTACCTACAATGACTGAATTATAGTACGATAAGTACTATATATTATAGTCATCACCATCATCATCATTTCAGTCGGAAGACGTCCATTGCTGGACATAGGTCTCCCCCAATTTGGGGGGGCTGGCCATAATCGCCACGCTGGGCAGGCGGGTTGGCGATCGCAGTATGGTGGTAAAATACATAGAGAACGCTGCTGCCTATTCTCTAGTAATTCCCTTAGTCGCCTCCTACGACACCCACGTGAAGAGATAGGATGGTGCTATTCTTTACATCCGGCACCACACGGAACTAATATACGGGTGACTAACTTTGACCGGATTCCGGTCGGTTTGAAATTAATGTTGTTTCTATCCTAATTTTGCAGTAATGCAGTTGGTGTCTCGATACCCCTGCGTGATGTCCGACCCTTACATAGCGGAGACCAATCCGCAAAAAGGCAGAATAACAGAGCCTGATGACGATGACAAGGTGCTGAGGTTCATCATGTGCCGTGATCAGGGCAAACTGGGGACAGACGAGAAGCCACCAGGTAACTGTGATAACTGACGATAAAAATTTAAGGAGTTTTTTAAGTCGATGCGTTTATAAATACCGGAAAAGTTTTTATTCAGTGCGCAAACTTTAACTATGAATTCAGCATACCATTCTAGACCCCCCACCGTCCCCAGCGAAGTAATTTTTCCTCGAATTTCCAAAAAAAAAAATCAGCTGTTTCATAGAAAAGTGCAATACCTACGCGGTCAAAATGTATGGAACAGCTGTTTTTTTTTGTATAACTGTTCTGTATTTAAGGATAATCTCAATAAAACACTGTAAATCACATAGACTCGTGTAATGGCTACCAACCAACTGGGCCGACAAGCCTACCCGCATCTAACATTATTATCAGATACACCACATCCCTCCACCACTATTTTAAAGATACTTATTATTATAACTTATAATTTAACTTATTCCTAGTTTTCCTTATCGGATACCGGCGCTCAACTTGAGGTTCCTGATGTTCTTTATTGTTTGTATGAGACGGACTCGAGTCAGGAGAGCCTGCGTCCACAAACTCATCATCCGAGACCGTTACAATTTCCACTTCCCTATCCTCTCGCGCAGGAGACATGGGGGAGGCAGAAACCTGTTCTGGGGATGTCAGAACTGATTTAGATACTAAACCAGCGTCACGCTCATTTGACGGACCGATCATTTTAGGAAAACAATCTCCAAACACACTGACATCATCATCCGGTTCAAATGATGAGTTTCCTTTGTACGCCAGTAACTGATCGACATGTTTCCTTACATTTACATTTTCATCTGGAATATACACTGAAAACATTCGTGATCCTAAACACTCATTTACTATGCCCCTTTTCCAAATGTGTTTAGTACCGTTATTAAAATATTGTTTTAGTAAAACCTTGTCGCCTACTGAGAAAGACACACTTCTTTTCCCACCATACTGTTTACATTGGTTCATTTGAGCTTTCATGACATTCGCTTTGGCCACGGACGACGAGGATGCTGTATTTTCTTGTGAAGGTAATCTTAACAAATCGAGTCTGCACCGCAAGGCACGTCCAAACATCAACTGTGCTGGAGAAAAACCAGTAGTCAAATGAATTGAATTCCTATAATCGAACAAAAATTTATTTAAAACTTTCTCAAATACTTTTTGTGTTACATTATTGTTTAAAATGGCTTTTAAACCATTTTTTACAGTTTTGACACTGTTTTCTGCCTGCCCATTTGACATAGCATGATACGGCGCGCCCGTCAAGTGTTGCATTCCGTTTAGCCGACAAAACGTCTCAAATTCATTTGAGCAAAAATTGGTAGCATTGTCAGTAACCAACGTACTCACTAAACCAAATCTACTGAACATCTCGCAAAGTTTACTAATAATAGATTCACTATCCGTTTTTCGCATTGTAAAACATTCCACCCATTTAGAATGAGCATCCACCGCAATTAAAAACTGTTTACCCCCTAACATAAACATATCTAAGTGAACGCGTTCCCAAGTGCGCTCGGGGTATGGCCAAGGAGCTAACGGCACTCTAGGTGGGTTATTCCGTAGCGTGTTACAAACACTACATGAACCTATTTTTTCTTCAATGTGTTTGTCGATGCCGGGCCACCACATACGCATTCTAGCTTCGGTTTTGGTTTTGACTACTCCAAAATGAGAATTGTGCAGCTCATTTAGAAGTCTTTCACGATAACGTGAGGGAATCACAATTTTATGACCCCGTAATATACATTCATTCTCCACAGCCAAATCCAACCGACACGAGTAAAATGGACGTAACTCGTGGTTCGTCATTTTAGTAGGCCAACCGTTTTTTATATATCCTATCACCTTTTGCAATACCTGATCGCGGTTGGTTTCATTTCGGATATCATTTAAAGTCAAAGGTAGTAAAACAGTTTCACTTATAAAATGAATATACCGTGACTTATCTATTTTGTTACCTAATTCGTGCTCATTTGATTGAGTAGGCACAGACCGCGATAAAAAATCTGCCACGTTTTCCTCACTCTTTACATATTCGATAGTGAAGTTATATGCCGATAAAAACAAAGCATAACGTTGTAATCTGTTCGCTGCTAAGACTGGCACCCCTTTTTCCTTTCCAAATATCGACAACAGTGGTTTATGATCCGTTCGCAATACAAAAGGCACCGTACGGCCATATAAATAATGATTAAATTTCTTAATCCCGAATACAATAGAAGTGGCTTCCTTCTGAATTTGCGCATAATTCAGTTCAGATTTCATCAACGTACGCGAGGCATAGGCTACCACGCGCTCTGTGCCGTCGGGCTGTTTCTGCGCGAGGACCGCGCCTAGGCCGGCCGGGCCGGCGTCGCAAGTAACGACTGTCGGGTACTCCGGGTGGTAGTGGGCCAGCACGCGATCAGAAGACAACTCTTTCTTTATTTTGTCGAACGCTTCAAACTGATATTTTCCCCACTCCCATTCCATGCCTTTTTTCAATAACTTGTTTAGCGGACTAAGTACCGATGATGTATTCGGTACAAAACAACGATAATAATTCACCATCCCTAAAAATGACTTTAATTCATTAACGTTTTTAGGTGGTTGGCACTTAATAATAGCTTCAATTTTCCTGTTGGATTTATGCAGCCCGTTCCTATCTATAACGTAACCAAGATACTCCACTGAGCTCTTGAACAATTCGCATTTATCGTGTTTTACTCTCAACCCTGCGTCTTGCAATCTTTCCATCACGATATCTAACCTTTCTAAATGTACCTGCCTATTGGGAGCAGTGATTAAAATATCATCTAAATATATACATACACCGTCAATGTCACCCAATAACTGTTCCATGGTACGTTGAAATATAAAGGGAGCGTTTGCTAATCCAAATACGAGCCGCGTGTACCTATATAAACCTTTATGCGTGTTTATACAACACCATTTCTTTGAGTCATCGAGTTCTAGTTGAAGATAAGCCAATTTCAAATCTAGCTTGCTAAACTCTACCCCGCCATGAAGCTTAGCAAACAAATCTTCGATCCGAGGAAGTGTATAATTGTCTACATATAAAGCTTTATTTAACGTTACTGAAAAATCTCCGCAAATGCGGACGTTTCCGTCGGAACGCAACACTGGAACGATCGGCGTAGCGACGTCAGAATGATCTACTTTTTCTATAATACCTGCTGCCAATAACCTATCCAATTCCTGTTCAATTTTCGGTTTTAAAGCTAGCGGTACGGGCCGAGGCCTAAAAAACTTCAACTGTGCATCAGGTTTTATTTTTAAGCTTACTTTGTACTTGTTAAACCTGCCCAGCTCATCGGAAAATAATGTTGAATATTTCTTTATTAACATTTCCCCTGTGTTTTCGCGTACTACATTGTTACATTTTAAACTACACAAATGCATACCAAACAACCTCATGAAATCACGGCCCAAGAGAGGCAAA
The DNA here is from genome assembly GCA_947359405.1 of Antitype chi. NCBI lineage: Eukaryota > Metazoa > Arthropoda > Insecta > Lepidoptera > Noctuidae > Antitype > Antitype chi. The sequence goes on from OX375837.1 coordinate 3,126,733, forward strand.
CGTTTCTCATTTGTTTTGATAACAAAAAAACATATTTGTTTAGTGCGGCCTTCGTAGGCTATAGACAATGACAACCTGCCTAACGGTGCAATTTTTACTCCTGTATAAAAGTTGAAAATCTCCTCACACGGCTGTAACCGATAATTGCTGTTATTATCGCCCCCGAACAGCTGATCGTATATAATAGCCGGTAAAACGGAGACAGCACTGCCACAATCAATTTCACATAAGATTTCCTTGTCATCTAACTTGACTTTACAAGAGATGGGCTGATCCTTAATAGTGTTTTTTAAATTAAATAAATTATAAATACCTCCATTAACAACATCATCGTCATCCGTTCCCAGGAAATTGCTATCACTTATCTTAGCCTTACACACTCTTTTTAGATGACCTTTTTTGTTACACTTTTGACAGGTATAATTAACAAAACGGCACTTTTCTTTGGAGTGATTTTTGTACCCGCACACTTCACAACTCTTAGACACTCGCGAATTATTATCGTTAGAAGTAAAACCGCTCGGCCGCTGTAACGCGAACACCGGCTGCGCCTGCACCGCCTCCGCGGCGCTCGCGCCTGCCGTGCTGGCCGCAACGTTGCCAGCTCGCGCGGTTTGCAAAGCGGTGCGCGCACACCGCACGCTCTGCGCCATTTCCAATGCCTTGTTGAATGTGAGGGTTTCAATGCTTTCTGCGAACAATTTCTCTTTTTCCTTGGTATTTTCTAATCCTAAAACGAACTTGTCGCGTAAAGCAGTATCTAACTCGGTCTTGAATCCACAGTACTGTGCCAAATTGCGCACTCGCGCCGCCCATTCGGCTAGATCTTCCCCGGGACGTTGTTCCGCCTTATAAAAACTGTACCTTTCAGCGAACGTACTCTTTTTTGCTTGGAAATGGGCGTTCAATTTTTCTAACAGGTTTTTATACTCGACCTTGTCCAAGTCCTCAGGAAAAACCAAATCTCTTGCGACGCGGTAGGTATCTTCCACCAGCGCAGTGAGCAGAAAAGCTCGTCTTCTCATTCCAGACTTATCGGTGTCGTCTCCAATGTCGTTCGCCGTACAGTACTGGATAAAACGACTTCTAAAAATGCTCCACTCATGCACGCGGTGATCAAATGAGAGGTTGCCGCCATACGCCATATTAAATGATTTTACGTGCTGCTCGGTCATTGAAAACACAATTACTAGTGACACCGACAGTAATAACACACGTGAATAACGCCTCGTCGCCAAATGTTCTGTATTTAAGGATAATCTCAATAAAACACTGTAAATCACATAGACTCGTGTAATGGCTACCAACCAACTGGGCCGACAAGCCTACCCGCATCTAACATTATTATCAGATACACCACAATAACCGACGAAAAATGTATGTCCTAGGGGTTTAGAATGATATGCTGAATTCATGGTTAAAGTTTGCGTACTGAATAAAAACTTTTCCTGTATACACATCGATCAGACAAAATCTTGTCATATCAAATTGATTTACTACAGTCGCGTTGCGCTGTTGCGTTGCACCGTTCTGCGAGACCCTATTAAACCTTGCTGTCTTGTAGCTATGCCTTATAAATTAAGGCTTCCAACTATGATATAAAATTTATAACCCTAGTGTCTACACGGTAGGGGCCTCGGCTTAGGGCCTCGCTGTGGGAGCAAGGGCCAGGCTCTGGATCAGATCATGCGTCTTTTACGCAATTTATAATACCTCTCTACGGCTTCCTAGTGTCTGACAAGTTGCAGTATTAGTCACGTAAATCGATTCGTTCGAACGGCTCATTAATATTTTAACGAACTAAATTCTTTAATTAGCTCGAATTTTAATCATGGTAATCTAATTTTACACGTTGTAATTAATATTGGCCATAGAGTATGCTAACAGTTGTGTCTATTATTTGCTGTGGTCAAAAATTTACAGATCAAAAAGATTTTGACGAGGTGAGAACTTACTTCTTTTTTCGAATAGAATATTTTTATTTTTCATTAAATATGGTACGTAAAAGGTCGTAAATATAAATATCATAATCAGCATATATTGGTCCCACTGCTGAGACATAGACCTCCTCTCTTCGATACGAGTGGGCTTTATAATCTACTGTGGGCCCAGTGCGGACTATTGATGGTAAATATAAATAGGTAGTTCCACATATTTTGCTTACTTACTTTAGCATGCAAAATGTACCTTAAATAAGATAACAAAACTCCTACATTATTTACTTAGATGTAAAAAAAAGTGTGGTTTTGGGGGAACCCCCGTCAGCAACAAAGTTACCTACTTACGCTTTTTCTTCAACTCCGTATTCTATATTTAAAATACTCAAACTTAATTTTCATTTCACTAACGGCTACATCGAAAACCATGAAAACGACACCCATGACGACACATTCGATCATTTTCGCAGCCAAAGTTACACAAAGTTGACGTCACGTGTGGTCACGTGATAAAAAAGTCATCGTAAGGAGCGTTTTGGCGGTAAATTCAAAACAACGAAAAATAAATTTGATTTCAATCGTTTTAAATTGAGAAAATGGATGTAAATCAATTTAATTTTATTTTTCTGTTACATATTTTATCCCAAAATTGAAGTTAAAATAGTTTTTAATCAATTGGAAAATACCCTATTATAATAATTATTACTAGTAAGATCATATTTGCAGCTTTGTTTATAATTTAACAATTCAACAGTTATAAATAATACCTTTATTTTACAGGAGACCCACGGTGTAACTTCCGAGCATCGAAGGACAAACTGAAATATTACGATTTTAAAGGTGTCAACATGCACTTGGAGTCACATCAGATACAACATAAAGAAAGTTCGGAGTATTGAGGGTCAAGTACACCTCGTCGCCACAGACGTCTTGTTTGTGTGTTTGAACGCAGCTTAGATTCGCTGAACGTGTTCAATTTCAATGGTGAAATTCCCCCTTAGTGAAACTTTTTCTCGCAATTTGAAGTTAATCTTTGAAGGCTTACCATTTTTGTTTAGCAAATAAGTGAAATAAAGTAAAATATACGAACAGCAAATGACGTCGTATTAAGTTATTGCTTATTTTTGCCATTATTAAAGATTATTTATCGAAATTTGACTTTTTTTTTGTCTTTCTACAAGAGCAACTAAGCGTTTTATACGAATATGAACCTTATTATTTAGTTAACGTTAATTGTTAAATAAGTATTTATTTTCTTATGAAAAGTTCCGGCTGCGTTTCCACAAGTGGTAATGAACGAGGATGCGTAGCGAAGGATGTGTGTTAAACTAAGGCATCTGTCTCACCGCTGTGCGCCAACGAGAAAACGACCAGGGCCTCAAGTCTGCTATTACAATAGTGTCAGAATGGTCTATCATTGATTTCCTAATTGTTGATTTTGACAAGTTTGGTAATATACTAATAAAATGGCGTCATTATGACTTTCCCATGGTCAGCCACTGACACTCCATTGAAAGAAATGGCATTTATTGGTAATCTCGTACATCATGACAAATTAATGACTGACTTAATTCACGAACTTTCTACTACTTTAGATTGCTTATAACAGTAATAAATAATATATATAAATGAAATCTGGCATGAATAAATGTTCAAATTTATTAGTAGTTTTTCGAGAAACATTTCTACTAACGAGTTTTATAATAATGGCAATACGGAAATGCCATTATGACACAATTCTATTACGAGACCATTGACCAACCAATGATCGACCATTATGAATTTAGCAGATTACGAACTTTTAGCAAAATGACAAATGAATGACAACGGGATCGTGTTGGAATGACGAATTTATAAAAATAGCAGAATAAGGCCCCAGCTTCAACGATTTTCTGACTCAAGAAACGTAGGTACAATTATAATTGGTCCCGGGTAAGTCCACGTGGACGCAAGAAAATCGCGGCGGGATTTTTTTCGCACGCTGCATGGATCTTCAACCATTTGTATGCCGGAACGTAGATCCACGCGAGACACAATGACTTTTTAATTGTTTCTGTAATTACCGGCATTAAATTCATTTACGACGCACTGCGCTGGCATACACTCTATTACATTGTTAACACTTAACACCGAGAGGTGAAAATACAGTACGCAATTAAATACCGCCGCGAATATTTTTTCGTCCGTAGGTACGTGGGTATATAAGTAAAAAGTACAATTATAATTATAAATAACAATATACCATTAAATTCCATGCCAAACTGCATCCATAAATAAATAGTTAATTTTATTTGCATTTTTACAACAATGCATATACAACATATTACAACAGATTTTAACCCGTATCGGATTGCAATAAGAACTATTATCGTACATAACGACAATATTTAAAGTTACCAGGGCCTTAAGGGCCTACGTCCCGTTTGGTAGCGCAACACGGTCACTTTATGAACCGTACTGCTCATTAACGGCTTGTCTTGAAGATTTGAAAAATATATGATTTTGCTATAAGTAGATTCATATAGATCATTTTGCCGAGAGTACTTTTTGTGTATGGTTAATACTTTCGCTGTAAAAAAATATTGTCCAACACGCAATATTTTGGCTTCTATTCCATACTCTTACTAAACGGCTTCGTTATTTGGAAAAAAAATACACTGAAAAATAGATAGTTAGAGGTACCACAGAATCGCTAGAGCACAATTGTAAATTAATCAACATTTGCCAAGGAATATCCGCATTTTGAGATAAAGGCCCTGCGCGGGCGCGGGCGGCAGTCGTGCTTTAGCATACAGACGGGAGATGAGGATACTATGGGCCTTAAAGATCCACGAAAGACAGCCGGGACCAACGGCTTAACGTGCTTTCCGAGGCACGATGGGTCTTGGTATGTAAAAAACTTTTTCCAAAAAAAAAACAACCGACTTCCAAAAAAAACACTACAAAGTGAAAAATAACTTTAATTTCGGAAGTCGGTGTCTTTGGTGCTGTATTTGAATTTTTTGCCACCGCCTTCCGAAATTAAAGTTATTTTTCACTTTGTAGTGTTTTTTTTGGAAGTCGGCGGTTGTTTTTTTTTTGGAAAAAGTTTTTATTTTTCACTTTTTAGTGGTTCACATGTGCTTACCCCTTCACAGCATACCGGCGTGATGTTATGTTATGAACTGGTGTAAGCAATAGACAGAGATGAGATTTCAGCAATCCCAGTCCATTTGCTATCATTTATTGAGGAGTTCCGTTGTCTATCTCCAAATTTCTTCATCAAATCTTCACCAAATTGAAATAAAATCACTACGAGAAAGTACTCTTCCAAAAAATACCTAAATCGCTTTGGGTGCCTATAAAATTTGAAGAGTTCTCTCTATTTCTCCAGGATCCCATCATCAGATCCTGACTTGATGATCATGGGACCACCTGGGAAGTATACCCTTTCAAACAAAAAAAACAAAATCCAAATCGGTCCAGCCATCTTCGAGTAATCGGGGAACATACATAAAAAAAAAAAAAAGGTTCCGACGAATTGATAACCTCCTCCTTTTTGAAGTCGGTTAAAAATGGTCACCCACGGACCTAACACGGCAAACGTAGCTTAACCTAAACCATCAAACCGTGCGCCTATATTATTACTTAGTCATAAATGTACTGAACTACTGACCTACAATTTGCAAAAAACGTGAGAATGTTTAAACTTCGCCAGTTACCGTGACGCTTGCGCTACGTCGCTTCTACATTTTTTGTGTAATCTACGCCATCTTGACTAACTTCCGTCACCAGTTAATTATTTGTTTTCTCTACATTGTAGTTTAGTACGTATTTGTCTCGCACACGAGAATGTGGAAACCTTTTAAATATAACATGAGGCTAGGTAAGATACGTTTCTTTGTTCGCGGCGTGTCTAGAATCTACAGGACCGAACATCCTGTACCCTTTGCGTAACACACGATCAATCATAATCGATTTAATTTTGACAGTTCAACAATATTCATTGCGTTATTTGCGTTGTTGAGCAGACACATTTTTTCGAAAATATGAAGTGGATGTTTTCAAATTATTCAGATTATCATTGATACGCATCGCACGTATCGTTCGTTACGCAATTAGGGTGCAGGGCGGGCTGGCAACGTCGCATTACAAGGGTTTTTTCGTGATTATTTTAAACAGGATAAAATTTTAACCAGTAACTACGTAAACTAGCTTGAATTCAGCATATCATTCTATACCCCCTAGAGCAGATTTTTTTTGTCGGTTATACAAAAAAAAATCAGCTGTTTCATAGAAAATCATTATGCTTAATTCATAGTTACAGTTTGATCACTGCACACACTGGTCAAAAATTAAAAAGAAATCGACATACCTAATTTTCAATTATTTTATATTTGCAGTACCTACTTATTACGATTAAATGATATATTTAAGAGTAAATGTTAATAATAATTATAAATATCAACGCCTAGTGCTTGGCTGAAAAATATTAGTACCTGCTTTGATTAATCTTTGAAATAATCACGAAAGCCACTATAAATGCAACGTTGTATTACGTCCAAGTGAATGTTATACGTAGCGAAACTCTACTAACACGACGGCTATCGATATCTAAACATGATAAAACAAAAAATAAATTAGTTTGACCATTTATTTGTGGGATCTTCGACCGCAGTTAGTGCAGTCACTTGAAATATCAGTTTAAAAATAAAACCTTAGTATTTTTTTTTGTATAAACGTGGCGTGATGTACCGACTAGTCCGGAAAACCGACTAGGTGATACTTGTAGTCGGCGATTAGTCGGCTAAAACCGCCGACTAGTGGGCCCATTTTTTACTCGTATTAATATGCTTAAAATTTTTAAAGACGCTTGATTGGAATGAAATTTAAATCTTTACTGATATTTTTTAATTATAGAATCAGTTTTACAGTTTACTTTCAGTGCAATCTATACTACATTTATTATAGCTTTAGAAAAAAGAGGCTCGTAGAAGCAGGAGTGCAAAACATTTTATTTCAAAGTTGTTCTAACTTTTTGAGGTAGATTTAAGACAGTACTAAATACTGAGATAAACGAAGTAAAAGTAATTTTTATTTTAAATAATGTTCTATTTATAATAACATCTTCATCACATATTACAAACCTACAACAAAACGAATGTGTGAAACAAACAATCACGTGATGTTTTACAATACTTTATTTTAAATAAAAACTTACGACCCACAATACGTTGGTAAAACTTCGTCGTCATCAGCTAATTTAGTAACTCGGTGTTGTTTACTCCTGCTTATTTAAGTTTTTTGCATTGACACTTATTTTTTTTTTGGCATTAATCGTAAAACTGCAACACGTTTAATGTAATTTTGTTACGAAGTGTACATTAAAAAGAACCTTTTTAAACTTCTGTCTAATGCTATTGTAAATGGAGTATAGAATAGGATAGGAAATTAGGATAGGAAGAAACGCCGGCTCGCACGTACAGAATAAATGCAAAGTAGTAAACAAAAACGTGTCCAGAAAATTCCGTCTGGACGCCGGGCGCCGCGCACCACCTACGAGCCGAAAGCGTAGTCATGAACATTAACGATGTCATCAAAACTCAACCGAAAATAATGATCGGCCTGTCCGACTTGTAGCCGACTAGTCTGCTAGTCGGCCAAAGTCATAATCGCTCATCTTTAGTATCTATCTTTTCTTTTTGTTCGGTTGTGGCTTCGCACGGTTTATGCATTTAGCCAGTGTCAAGTAATTTTTCTTTTCGATCAAGAAAATGGCCCGATATCGGGCACAAAGTTACAAAACAGTCATAGTCGCCTTTAGTCAGTCAAGTCAAAGTTATTGTAAAGCGGTAGTAACTTTACAACAACCTAATATGAGTTTTTGGGGGGAACACGAAAAGTCTACGTTAGTCACTTATTTTCACCTTCGCTACACTTGTGCACTCACACGTAACTAAATTGAATAATACACTACCAAAATTATACAATTTAATTCGCTATTTAATGAAAATGAAAATTCGTGCGACATGTTCCAACGCGATCCCGCCAAAAACTCCCTGAATCAGTATCTATCTATTATAGAAAGTTTGAAACACTATAAAACAAATGTTGTCAGCTCAGCTTATATTTCACAAGTAACAACACTCCCAGCGGTCATTGACCCCTAAAAAAACCATCAAATATTTTTAATTTTCACTTCATCGTGTTTAAATATCGAAATGGGTATCGGTATTTAAGCACGATAAAATAAAAGATGAAGATATTTAATATTTTTTAGGGGTCAACGAATGCATCGGTAGATAACGGTCATATTTTTAGAGCTGCACTAGCTAATTTAGCTTGATCCTGACTTGTTATCTTAAAGCCCAATCAGTTCGGCCCAGCTTAAGTTCCTATAACAAAGCTGAAGAGTTTGTTTGAACGCGCTAAGCTCTGCACCCTAATTGCGTAGCACGCGATTAATCATAATCGGTTTCATTTTGACAATTCAACAATATTCACTGCGTTATTTACGTTGCTGAGCAGACACATTTTTCGAACATAGGAAGCAATGGTTTAGCCATCTGTTTCAAAACGAAACAAATTATGATGAATCGTGAGTTACGCCATTAGGGTGCCGGAACGGCCAGTCGTAATAGATTTTTTTTTATTATTTCATAGCCTAATTTTTGAGGAAGGTTATATTTAACATTACGCCATGACCATTAAGACCCAAAAAAAAAGAAAAAAAGCAGAAAGACCGTTAACCGAAATGATTTCGTTAGTTGTATTGTATGTTAAACATTTCCTTATTTTTCAGTCATATTTCTACTACTAATACAAATGGGATACATTATAGCGAAGGCAATAGACAATCCGCATTCATGCAACGATTCTCCCGAAAACGATCCTCGATTGAAGAGAAGCGATGAAAAAGAAATCCTTCTTGATTCAGAAGACACAACGGGAACAGATTTGAATGATGACACTACTAGAAAAACGTTTTCCAAACCAAACAATGAGAATGAACACAATGTCACTGACAATGATAATGTAAATGAATTCGCATCAAATTCTAATACTCTACCACAAAAATTACCTCTTGTCAACAACGTTACGAATTTTCCAGCCAATATTGAGAAAATAGATATTACGACAGATAGATTAACAACAACTAAGGACGCTCTGCTACAACAGCCTGTTTACTACAAAGCTATTGATCCAAAATATCTAATAATATCTGGACTATCATTGCCTAAACCCACAAAAAATATAACAAATTTCAGTAAAATTGAAAGCTCAACTAATTTTGACTTAAAAGAAATAAAAACTACACCACTAAACTACTCGAATTTGACCAAAGGAGCGAGCATGTCAAATATAGAAGAAGCAAATGATACTGTAACAGAAGAAGTAATAGTCAATGATGCAGAGGCAGACGTAGCAAATATTCGCGAACTACGAGAACATCTACTCGACCATCTGTTGGATTATTTCATAAACATCATCAAAGAAGAAAACTACATTCGCAATGATACGAGAAAGAAAAACGGCAAAGATAGAATGAAAGTGGAGGAGAAGTTAAGAAATTATTATGATCCTCACCATATGGACATGTTTTTCGATGATGATGATGACGATGGTTACTATGACACTAACCTGGATCCTTCCGATTACCGTAGAAGTAATGACAGTGAAGAAGATTTAATAGATAACGTTAAACAAAATACAGAACCAAACAAAGAAAACATCACTTATCCTTTTACACTGGCAGATGAAGTAGATAAAAATACGGCTGAAGCAGACACATCTCTTGAAGATTTACAAAAAGGAGCGTTGAATTTAGAACAAAACCTAAATATTAGTAGTCCGGATAGTGAATCTTTTAACGTTAAAGTTAACATATCAGAACCTTCACCTGTTACTTCTAAATACACCAATTTATTAGAAAAAGAAAATGATTTGAGCAACGCCTTGTTCAACACAACTGAAAAACCTGAAGAAGCTTTTGATAACAATGTCAATATAATTACAACTACAGAAAGATATATTTCAGTTGAAGCCTTAAATAATACAGTGGCTGAAATAGACTCAGATCTATTAAATTATTCAGAAGAAGCAGTTACCGATCGAATTGAAGATGTCTACGATAACGGTGCTTTAACAATCGATGAATATACGTCTTTCGAAGACTATATTGATTCAGAAGAATTTGAAGTAGTCAAAAATGTAACTGTTCATGAAAACGACAGAAACCCAATTATTATTACTACAGAAAATGGTAGAAGAAAGAATGGAGTTGACGACGAAAAATATAGTGCAAACGGTACTTTGAATGAGATTTTCAATATGAACAATTCTGAATTAAGAAACAATACGACTATATCTAAAGATATAGCTTCAGAAAGGGAGCACAAATCTAATAAGTTAGCGATTCAAGATCTCCCAAACAAAAACAAAACTGACAAACCACCTTGTAATGACGATGATTTGGCCGAAAATAAAATCAAGAATTCTTCGAAGAATTCGAAACAAGGTTTGAAATTAAGACTCAACAAGTACTGTGGTAAATTAGCTAGCAAAAAATATAACAAATTAAATCATAAAAAATCATACAAACGCAATTGTAGAAAGAGTATTATATTAAATTTAAATATAAATCTTATTTAAGTTTGGTTTTACGTGTTTTATTCAATTTAGACAAGTATTGTCGCAGAACAGATAAAATCATACTACCCATATTTAATACCCATGACACAAAACATTTAAGTGGAACGCGGCAGTGCAACCCGCCTAATTTTCTTACGTTATTTTCAATTTTCAGGTTACAATAGGTGTACATACCTAATTATGTTGAATAAAATTAATTAAATCAACAATATGTTTAACCATCTTAGTTCACTATTATACCATTGAATTGAATGACTATTTCATGAAAAAGTCATTCAATGGGACTATGATGGAAAGTTAGTTATAATCATGTAATTTATACCTAGGTCCACATGGCTACACGTCAAGCTATACATTTCCAGTTTACGCTGATCTCGCACTGTACAGAAATCAAATACAATGCGAGATTAGATAAACTGAAAATGTATAGCCTGATGTGTAGCCGTCGTGTGTACGTGATACGGTCGCGAAACATATTTTAATCAAAGTACAACCTGACTCTGGCCTGCAAATTATTTTAGTCTAAGCCCTCGTCATGTGTAAATAATCTAAATCTAAATCTAAGGGGAATTTATCCTAATAATGAGAACGTTTCTCAGTCGCAAGCTGTCAAAAATACCGCAAACCATAGACTATTCACAAGTTTTTTGACATTTGACTGTCACCGAGATGAGACTGCGACTAGATTCTGACGGTTTTTAATTATTTACGAGAGAATTGGCTTTCTGAAACCTCTTAACTGAGATTATGTCAGATTACTGTTTGAACTGATTTTGTTTGATACACCAATTGCTTCAAAAATGTTTGAAAAATTAAAAAAATCGTCTGCTTTATTTTTTGGCTGGGAAATCATCAAATAACTTCTCCCGCTCTGGGTGTAGCAGGAGGGCGTGTCAGACTTTTACTAACTAAAACCTACCGTGTTCCCTCAGTTGCCTGTGTGCCAGGGGCCACGGTATTTCTTTCGAACAACCCGCACCCCTGGCAGGCATCGGCCATTGCGGACCCCACCAGTTGGTGCTGCCATCTCTTTGAGGTGCGCGATGAACACAACACGCCGTCAACCCGGGCTTGATCCTTACCGGACAGCGAGCTACCCATTACTCGCCGGCCGCAAGCCCGCGCCTACGTTGGCCGGGAATCAGCCTGGGATTCCCGACGCCCAGGGCGTCTCCCGCGGCGACTAGGGCCGTGAGGGCGCATAGATTGCCTCTCCCTCACGTGCGCCGCCTCCTTCTTCGCGAGCATTACTGCTTCACAGAAGGAGGTGACGGCTACCCATGCACTCTTGCTCCGTACTATGGCCTGGACCAAGGCCGGTCGCGAGAGATCGCCGCCGCCGATCGCCTCCACGAGGACACGGCGGTGCTCCGCCCAAGCCGGGCAGACCTCCACTGTATGCTCCATCGTGTACTCAGGGCAATTTTCGCAGTGGAAACACCCGGGCGTTTCCTCCCGCCTTATCCGAAACAAGACCCTTCCAAAACAACCATTTCTAGTGAGGACCTGCGTCAGGTGGCAGGTGAGGATGCCGTGCCACCTCTCAAACCACTCCTCAATCGCATTCTCCATGTCATCTTGAGATCCCGCGAGCTTTGTCCGCAGTGCCGCGATTTCTCGCGGCAAAAATTCGTCTGCTCAAGAACGTAACAAAATTAATGTTGTTGAGCTGTCAAAATGGCAACGGCAATTATGTGTTACGCATTCACCCCGGTCCAGTAGCTCTTCTAAGATTGCATAATGGATATTGCATAATCACTGCTGGGACACAGGCCTCCTCCTCCTCCTCTCTCCTAATACGTCACCACGCGGGCCCAGTGCGGGTTGGTAGACGTCACATGTCTTTGAATTGACATGCCGGTTTCCTCACGATGTTTTTCCTTCACCGTTTTGAGAGCAGTGGTGATGAAATCCATTACTCTGAGTAAAATAACTTCTTGGGCTCGAATACTTCGAACAGTTGATGCTGGTGCCACCGCTTTAAGATTGCAACTTACGAAATCCCTATGAAAAGAGACAAAGTGTGTTAATTTTTGTTCACCAACACCATGCTAGTTCATATAAACGTGAGAGTTCATAATATAAATAGTTAATAGGTATTAAAATGAAAATCCAGCACAACAAATAAACAGTGGCTGAGTGCGAGTGAACACGAAGGGTTCCGTACCACCGATCGTACAATATGTATATTGAACACTACATATTAAAGTTTAACTTATGTATGTGGATGCCTTGATTTTTTTAACGTGTCCCGTTTGCACCACTTTACGAAGACTGAGGACATCATAGGGTAGGTACATACGGTTGAAGACCAACTGGACCTTGAGGGTGCAGAAGTTGGAGGCGCGCCATAACACCAATTTCAAGTCGTTCGTGGTGCGCGTTCCATTTCTTCCTCAAGGAAGTTCACCTTCCTCAAGGAAGAGTTTTGGCCGAAAGGTGTGCTGTATCCGCGTTTCCGCGGACAGCTACGCGTCACCTTGCAGAGTAACACGACGCCGCCACCGCCACTTCGTGTGCAGTAGTTTTTACCCGACTGCGCCAGAAGGAGGGTTATGTTTTTAGAGTGTATGTAATGTATGTATATGTTACCTGCCAAACCCGATTTCAGGCCAAACTGGTTTGTCCTAGGCCAAACTGGTTTATTAAGCCGGGGCACACCGATTAAATGGGTTAGGTTAGGTTAGGTTAGAACTGTGACCAAAAGCGCGCGAGCCGAGCGAGCGAAGCGAGCGGCGCCGCAGCAGCGGCCGGCGAGCGTTACTTCCAAAGGCTGTTAACGAAATGGCTAATTAAGCTAGTTGGCTGCGACATATCACGCGTAGGATGTCTGTTTGGCGTAGGACAAACTAGTTTGGCCTGAAATCGGGTTTGGCCGGTAACATATATATCTTTAACACGCTCTGTAGCCTAAACAGCTTGATGGATTTCAGCTTAAGAACCTATTGAGTGGGGTATCAAAATAAAGGGTTTCATAATTAGGTCTCATTAACGTCAAAAATAATTATATTAACTAAAAACTGTCAAATTAAAAAAAAATATATAAAATCAAAGAACCCCACTGCCTAAATATTTTTTTTTATGTTTGTTATATAAAATATGTATTAGTTTATAGTTATTGCTTCTGTACATAAATATGGATTGTGATTTATGGGCCTTAGTTGCCTGAAATAAAGGATGCATAATAGTAATTACTATTACTTAATTGTTGATATAGCGGTCATAGTAGTAGGTACACACTTCGTGAAAATGTAGTGTCTACCTTCTTACTAGGGTAGACACTTGAAATTTTCACATATAAAAGACAGCCCTTTGACAGACGAACGAACAGCGAAACCTTAGTTACAGGGTTCTCTTCGTATGAACCCTAAAAACCCTGAAAAAAAGAAACAGTTTTATCGACACGTTTTACAACTTGTAACATAACATTGAAGTTAACAGATTTGCAATTTCGCAATAAAAATGGTTTCAATAAAATGGCCAGTCGAACGCTACTTCAATATTATTTAGTAAGTCTTATTTACACACGTTTGTTAATAACACAATACATAGGTACTAAAATCCTCCCGACCGGAAGACCGGAAGACGTTGAGTTGGAAGGCCTCTCACAAGGTGGACCGATGACCTTTGGAAGGCCGCAGGAATCCGCTGGATGCAGGAAGCACAGAACTGCTCGAAATTTCGTGGCTTGGGGGAGGCCTAATGTCCAGCAGTGGCCTTTCAGCTGAAATGATGATGATTATTTTAATATCTCATTAGAGACACCTCATACTCAAACCATAACCATTTTATCATACATTTATACCAATAAGTTAATTCTATAGTTCTACCATTGTTTGTATCTAAGTGTTATCACTATAACACTAGTTCAATATAGCTATTTCCTTTATAATTCGAGACTTTAAGTTTTACCATATAAACCATCTTATCAATACGAGAAAGGTATGTTAGGTTACCATAGCTCCTAGCACTACTTTCTACATGGTCCTTCGAGCCGGATTAATGATCCTTCCAACCAGTCACAGTGCCTTATCTAAACGAAGATGAGCCAGATTTCATATACAGGCTGCCAACTTGAAAATATCATTCTCTTTGTGCATAAATGTAACTGACATTTTTTTTTCTACAGGTTTATTCAATACTTTACAACAATCAAATCGAAACCAGAACCTTCAATAAGACACACAATTTGGAGAAGAACCAAGAATACGATATATTCACCACGCCAGTGAACAAACGCTCTGATGACGCTAATGATACTGACAGAAACAATATCGAAGTAATGAAAAAAATATACTCCAATGATGATCAGCGAATCTATACAAATGCCGAACCTACACGTGATATGCCGTCAAGAAATAAATATAACCGTAAGTGCAAACATGAACATAATGACTCTGACAAATCACAAGAAGAACAACAAAATGACGATGATCATAAATCAAAAACAACAATTAAATCTAACAAGATTGAACTCACTTCCTTAGATAATAGAAAACATTATGCGAATGAAGGTACCTACAGTGAAGGTACTAGCCGAGCGAATTCAATTAACAGAAAACTTGATGCACAAACGATAGCCACCGAAAGAGTCAAACAAGAAAGCAAGACAAAACCAGAACCAAATGAAGAATTATTTTTACAAAATGATGTGAAAAAAGAGGATCACCCAACTGACAAAAAAGATCGACGGCAGAAACAGTTGACTGTTACGCATCGTAAAACAAAGTTTCTTACTACTCAAGCAACGACAGAAAAACAATTGATTCCCAAAATAACGCACAAACGGAATACTGAAGTCGAAAATGAAACGTGTAAAACAAACCACCGTGATTGTAAAAATCACAAATTTTTCGAAAAAATATCACAAAAACACGATGTTTATAACCCAAAACACCGCGATGAATTCAGAACAGTGTTAAAACATGATAAGAAGAGGAAAGCAAACCACAAAAACATGAAATTAGAACATCGTGATAATAAAAGTCATGCAACATTCAAAAAAATATCACAAAAAAACAGTGAATATAAATTTAAACATCGAGATGTTAAGAAACCCGTATTATCAAACACAATATCAATGGGCAATCACCACTATGAACGAAAACACATTGATGATTGTGCTACTATAGAAGAGCCGGTTTCAAAACATAACAACAAGAAGAAAGTAAACAAAAACAACACGAAAATACAACATCGTGATAATAAAAGTCACAAAACATTTAAAAAATCATTACAAGAAAACAGTGATATTAAACTAAAACATCGAGATATTGAGAAACCCGTACACGTTGTGTCAAACACAATATCTGTGGAAAATGATATCTCTGTACGAAAAAACAGTGAAGATTCTGCAACTCTAGAAGAGTCAGTTTCAAAACATAACATCCAAAAGAAAGTCAATAAAAACAAAATGAAATTAAAACATCGTCCTAAAACAAGTCACAGAACATTCAAAACAATATCACAAGAAAAGATGTTAGATAAAAAACATCGAGATATTGGGAAACCAAACACAATATCAATGGAAAATGATGTCTATGTACAAAAACACATTGATGATTTTGCACCTGTAGATGAACCAGATTCCATCTATTATGTAGAAAAATACAATGGTGATTGTACAGCTGTAGAAGAGCCTGTTTCAACACAAGTGAATACGGAATACAAGCCGAAATTTAGTCATAACTTCCAAAGAAAGGGACAACGTGATATAAAGGTTAGAAAAGTTAGGCATACTAACAAAACAAAACCTAAATCAAAAACAAAACATGATTCAAAAAAAGTAACATCGAACCAAAAGAAAAACACACCGACACTTAATGCAAATAGTGCTTCTGTCTCTGAAACAAATACTGATCTCCACAAAGGTGAAAATGAGATAAATGCTAATTCTGGAGATACCTTGAATCCTGATGATACTCCAACATTAGAAAATCAGGATGAGAAAGAAACACAAGAATCATACGAAAATCTATTAAAACAAAATGATCTCGAAAACAAACCAAAACTTCCATTTTACATATCATCAACCACAAAACGGGTTTTAATAGAAATATTTAAAAACCAGCCAAAAAAACTAAGTTTACGAGACGATGAAATGTTAGCGGATATACTATTAAGAGATCTAAATACTATTCTGAAAGGGAAGAGTAATTTGAGAAATCACGACATCGATTTAAATACAACGATTAGCCGATTGACCTCGACAAAGATACTCGATTTCATAACTGACAGAGTGGCTGGCCAAATGCTGAAGAAATTGGAAAAAACCCTGGCAACTAAGAATAATTTGAGAATAACAGAGGTTGATCCGAAGAAGGTCGAACAGATCGACATATTGTTCAAAAAAAACGGCGATATGGTGATGATGGGTCCCGAACAGATAGAGGAAAAAGTCTAAGACAAATATGGTATAACAGAAGCATTTTACTCGTAATATAACACGAACCTTAAATATAATTCCGGTTTCCGTTGTATTTTACCTTTCACCCTTCTTCTTCTTTGTAACACTCTTGTCAGAGCGCTCGTGATCCTCATAAAATGTCTTGTCTAGGGGCTGATGTAATTCGCCTCACGATTTCTCACCTCTACTCCGATTTTTGGAACGTAATGTGCACTTATACAAGGGATCGCCCTCTGCGGATTTTATTTGGTTAGTCCATCACATAGGTGAGCGTCCGCGTGGTCTAGTGCCCTCCACTCTACCCTGTACGACAAGGCGCTCTACAGAGTCACCGTCAAACCTCGAGACTTGGGCGAAGTGCAGACCAGAATTACAGTTTGCGTTCTTGGCGTATTGAGGTGTTGGTGCGAATCTCGTTCCACGATACCCCAAACATTTTCCTCCCACACCACATTTCCACAGCGTCTATCTTTATCTTCTCTAAGTCGCGAAGCGTCCACGTCTCAGCAGCGTACAGGAACATAGGGAAAACCAGTGTTTGAACAAGCCGGATCTTTGGTGTCTTTTGTAATATCTCTCTTCCTACAGACCTTTTTCAGTGGTCCTCTCACCCTAGTCTACGTAAATATGTCTATCAAAATCAAAAGTATTCAAACTAGGCTGAGAATCAGCACTATTAATCGACAACATTACATAAAACAGTTCGCCAAAATTGAATGGTGCTGCTGAGATAAGTTAAGATAAGATAGTTTTTTAATTGACCAAAACAACCCCAACAGTTCCTCAATTGATGGACTCAGACGGATGATTGAGGTATGCGAGAGATACGCCACGTCTCATGGTTTAGTGTACAATGTACGGAAAAGTGAGCTTGTGGTGTTTAGGGTAGGTACTAAAAAGCAAAGGAAAGTTCCTCCCGTGTTTCTGTATGGTGCACCACAGAATTGAGTCGCATTTTAAGTACCTTGGTCACATAATAAATGAGGACCTGAATGATGACAGTGACATTGAAAGGGAGCGAAGAGCGTTTTCGATCCGCTGTAATATGCTGGCCCGTAGGTTTGCGCGAAGTACTAGACAACTGAAACTCACTCTGTTCAAGGCGTTTTGTCAGTCCTTTTACACGTGCAGCCTGTGGGTTAGGCATACGCAGAGGGCCTACATACGTACTTCTCGTACAGTACAATAATGCCTTTAGGGTGCTGATAGGGCTCCCGCGGTTCTGTAGCGCATCGGCATGTTTGCTGAAGCTGATACAGAGCTTTCAAGTTATTATGCGTAAAAGAACAGCATCCCTGATGCGAAGGATTCGCGGGAGCACCAACAGCATTTTAAGGGTGATAGTGAATAAGCCTGATTGCCCGTCCCTGGTGCACTAGACCATTATGCACAGCTGCAGGTCTGGTGCAGCGGGAAACGGACATGGTAATTATAGGTTTATGAATTAATTTTATATATATGTAGGATTGGATGCATGACTTGTTTGAAAGAGCTGAATGCTAATGTGTAAGTGAGTCAGTTGACGCATGTCAAAGGTCTACGCTTGGGATGACGTGGAAGATATTTAAAAAGGTAGAAGGAGGCTGAAATCGGCTTAATGAAGGACGTAAAGACGAGAAGACGTGTTCATATTATAAATTTGCTTTCAGTTTATTTAAAAAATAAAGATATATTTAGTTTTCTGACCTCGGCCCTTTAAAATTCCCACATGTATATTTCATTTATTTACTATTTCACTGACTGATAAATGTTTACTAACATAGTTTTATAAGTGTTAATAACCACTATACCAATCATTTGTGATCGATTGAAATAAATAAAAATAAAAAAGCGCCCGCCGTTCACTACTTCCCTGTGACTAAGCTGGGAAGAAGAACTGGCGCAATAATATCGGCATTCAGCACAGCTGTCTGTTCAGTTAGAAGTCCTTGATTCTACAGGGTGACTTTACTCCATTTACAAGCATTAGACAGAAGTAAAAAAAGGTTATTTTTAATGTACACTTCGTAACAAAATTACATTAAACGTGTTGCAGTTACGATTAATGCCAAAAAAGTTCAAGTGTCTATGCTAAAAGAAGCAGGAATGCACAACACCGAGTAACTAAATTAGCTGATGACGACGAAGTTTTACCAAAGTATTGTGGGTCGTAAGTTGTTATTTAAAATAAAGTATGGTAAAAAAAAACCTCTCTCGCGTGATGTCCGGCCCTGGTGCAGGCCATGGTACGGAGCGAGAGTGAATGGTTAGCCGTCACCTCCTTCTGCGAAGCAGTAATGCTCGCGAAGAGGGAGGCGGCGCACGTGAGGGAGATGCAGTATATGCGCCCTCACGGCCGTAGTCGCATTACACATTACATTACACATTACGCATTACATTACATTAATAAATTACTTAAATTAGACCCTCACGATTCATAATAATTTGTTTCGTTTTGAAACCGATGGCTAAACCATTGCTTCATAATTATGTTCGAATAATGTGTCTGCCCAACAACGAAAATAACGCAGTGAATATTGTTGAACTATCAAAATGAAACCGATTACGATTATTCGCGTGTTACGCAATTAGGGTGCCGGTTTTATCGCAATGTTACATTGTTTATTTGCGGAAATTACGTGATATTTGCCTCGACCCCCTTCTCCACCACATGAGATTGGGTGAGATTCGACTAAACCACTCCCTCCCCCCCCTAAACGCCTTATGTAATTAATGGACGCCTTATAGCAACCCGCACTTGGCCCACGTGGTACATTACAGCCCACTGCCCACACTCTCTCGAAGAGATGAGGCTAGTGTCCAGTGTTGCCAGACGTCTCGATTTTGGTGGGACGTCCCGATTTTTATATCAAAATTAAATGTCCCGCGCGGGACAGGCTCAGTCACGATTTTCGGGGATAACTCCCATAAGTATCCCAACATCAAACTGCTTTTCTGAACGTGTTTTTTCCCAGATGAATTTAAAATGGTCGGATGCCAGAAATAAATGCTCCGTACATTGAATGAAAGCAGCACAATTGCGTAACTCACGATTAATCATAATTGGTTTCGTTTTGAAACAGATGGCTAAACCATTGCTTCATATGTTCGAAAAATGTATCTGCTCAACAACGTGAATAAAGCAATGAATATTGTTGAACTGTAAAAATGAAACCGATTAATTATGATTAATCGCGTGTTACGCAATTAGGGTGCTGCTTCGTTTTGAAACAGATGGCTAAACCATTGCTCAATACGTTCGAAAAATGTGTCTGCTCAGCAACGTAAATAACGCAATGAATATTGTTGAACTGTCTCAAATGATACCGATTATGACTAATCGCGTGTTACGCAATTAGGGTGCTGAATTACCTACTCATCCAGTTTAATCTACAGCTATCCTGTGAAAAGTTCTTTATTAAAGAGAAAAAGGAAACTTGCAAACCAGTTAAATCTTCACAGAAATATCAAGATTAAGTATAATTTTTATCATAGTATTCTTTCTCATATTTTTTTTAACATGCCCACAGCAGTGTTTCCAATCTTGAACTGCTATTGAATTAAAAGCTTATGTGGTTTGTGAAGCATGTTTTTTATTCAGAAGACGAATAAGACTCAACTCTTTAACGATATGGTAAATCTGATTTAAAAACATCATATTTTTATTAAAATACGTTTTCTATGGCTATTTTTGCTATCTATTGTCACGTAAACGTGATTTGAACTTGTTCGCGAGTATACGGCGCAGTGGATATAAGGCAAACGAGAGTTGGGCAGAACACTTTTTATTACTAATAGAGCAATTAATTACAGTAAAAATTACAGGAGATACATAATAGGTTGTTGGTGGTGATGGCAGCAGAAGAAGAGAGTGTTGCCAGGACTTAGTATCTAACGTCACTTTTAATCATAAAAGTGTTGCCAGATATGCATAGGATTGTACCAAATTATTTTAACAGAACTCAAATGAAAAGAATTTGCTCTTGTCACCGCCGGGGTGCCAGCTGTTTTAGAACCCTATGGCTTGGCACACGATGATGGGAAGAGACCAGACGGAATGACCATAATGCCTTGGAAGTTAGTTCAGCCTTTGGTGTGGGATGCAACATGTGTCGACACCCTTGCGCCATCCCATCTTCCTAGTACGGAGAAATTTATGCTGGGGCGGCTGCTGCAGGTGCGGAAAACCTCAAACGGCGCAAATATTCCAATATTATCGGAACCTCAGATTGGAACCTATATATTCGAGCCGTTTGGGGTTGAAACTCTAAGGCCATGGGGCCGAGTGCCCACTTAGTTTTCCGAGACATTTCCAAGCGGTTGGTTGACTCTTCACGTGACCAAAGGGCTGGCCTATATTTCGGTCAAAGAATCAGCACCGCTATACAACGTGGCAATGCTGCCAGCCTTTTGGGCACTCTTCCCGTTGACAACGATGCGGACCTATTCTTTGATTATTTTCTTTTTTATATACCTGTACATAATAGGTCTTTACCTATGAAATTGCCGTTTTGTATGAAAAAATTTAAACGAATTTTTTTCATGTATTTTTTATTTGTATTAATCGAAGTAATCACCCATGCAATCAATGCATCTTTGCCATCGCAGTGGCAGTTTATTGATGCCCTTCTTAAAGAAATCAGCTGGACGGGAGGCAACAAATTCTTCAAAGGCATTTTGTACTGCCTCTCGGGTATTGAATTTTTTTCCCGCCAAGAAGTTATCCAAATTCTGGAAAAAGTAGTAGTCTGTAGGCGCAAGGTCTGGTGAGTAGGGCGGATGACGGAGAGCTTCCAACCCCAGTTCTTGCAACTTGGAGACCGTCTGCTGTGCAGTATGAGGTCGCGCGTTGTCGTGCAGGAGCAGCGGAGACGAGCGATTGACCAATGCTGGTTGGAGATGTGCCAGCTTCTCCATCATTGTGTTCAGTTCTTCACAGTACACATCTGCAGTAATGCTCACCCCGTTTGGTAAGAAGCTGTGATGAATCACACCGGCGCTAGACCACCAAACAGTGACCATCACTTTTCTAGGGGTAAGTTTTCGTTTAGGGCATTGTTTAGGTGCTGAACCAGGATCCAACCAACTTGCTGAGCGCTTGCGGTTATCAAACAGAATCCATTTTCATCGCAGGTAACAATGCGGTTCAAAATTCCTTCATTTGTGTGTCTGTTGAGCAGTGCAAGGCACGTCTCGACGCGTACTTCGCGCTGACGATCATTGAGTTCGTGGGGCACCCATTTGTCAAGCTTTTTTACCTTGCCAATTTGACGCAAATGGACCAATATTGTTTTGACGCTAACGTCGAAAGCTGCTGCTAATTCAGCCGTAGATTGTGTATCATCAGCTTCCACAATCGCATTTAATTCGTCATTGTCGACCAAAGTCTTCGGACGACCGCGAGGTTCATTTTTCAGGTCGAAATTTCCAGAACGGAAGCGAGCAAACCAATAACAGGTGGTGCGTTGGTTTGTAGTGTTAGCTCCGTAAACGTCGTTGATGTTGCGTGCCGCTTGTGCCGCGTTGCTGCCACGACGGTACTCATATTCCATAATTACTCGAATTTTTAACGTATCCATGATGACGAAAAAGATTGAAATGCGATGAAAATGTAACACTAATCAATAAACAAATGACTACTTTTGGAAAAAAAAATCCATGTTTTTAAAATAAAATTAATTTGAAATTAGAATTCTTACCCAAACAAAAATTATTTTGATTTGAAATGGCCAGTACTGCAAAACGGCAATTTCATAGGTAAAGACCTAATATTATTAGCTTTGTTTTGTGTTTAGCAAATAAGTTTAAGTTTGAAATAATAAATTCAAAACTCTACCATTCAGTGATAGATTATTTATTATATCTAATGAAAAGATAAATATTTTTAAACTTCTGATTATTATATTATATGTAGGTACGTTTTTTAACTATGTCCCGCTTTCGACGAAAGAATCCCGGTTTTTTTAATCAAAAAATTCCAAAAGCCCGACTTGGCAACAAAAAAAATCTGGCGACGCTGCCCGTGAGTAGTGGGAACATTATAGAAGAACAAGCAGAATAAACAATTTTTCTTTCTTTCTTCTTTCTATAAGCAGAATATGCTAAGCACCTTATTTATAAAGCCTAGGCAAAAATTCAAGTTATTCGGGAAAACAAAATTCTTATGTTTTTTTTAAATGCTATAAATTCCTGTGCTATCTTGGTAGGTACTAAAACATACTCTGAGTCTGAATTCTCCGTATCAATACTTAATGGTGTCGACGTAGGCAGAGAATGGTACGATAAGGGGAACTACCGGAATACGTGGAACACGTCAACAGTAGGTTTGCAACTTTGCAACGTCATCACATTGAGATGGGAAAAAACATATTTTTATATAATGTCTATGCGTCATCCTCATCATGTAGTCAATGCACCATAGACAATTAGCTCACAAACTGATTAAGTCTATGGGCGGGGAAGTAAACATAAAGTAGTGTTGAGATACGTAGGTACGATAAGTGTCCAAAATATGTCGGTATATTTTCAATGTTTTATTTTTATTCTTCACGTGAGAAAAATAGCTCAGATGACATAAGGCCATTAAAATGTTCACAAAACTTGAAGTTTAGTCAAGCGAGGCGATGTCCCAATCAAAAATCAATGTCTTACTGGCCGTAACCGTACGTAATTCAATGCAGTGCATGCATAAAGTACCATAATTGTGAGAACGGTATGTACTAATTACAACGTAGGTACCAATAATAAGGTGCAAAACTAAAAATTTGTTATAAGTAGTTATAAAGAGACCTTTGCCTAGCAGTGGGACATTAAGGAGTAAGTACCAAGTAAAAACAGAAGTGAAAGCTTGAACAATTACATGTGCATTTTTTGAATCGTCAGGAAATATTTTATTATGCAGGAAATACTTTTAAATCAAGTGTTATTTTATTCATTATTAAAAACTACTACTAAAAAAAATATATTACAATTTTCATTATTGTATAGACGCCAGCACATCAAACTACCCCAATCTGTCAAATTTCTTTGATAGTTTTTCAGCTTTATTACGAAAGAGTAAGGTTCATGTTCAATTGGGAAAATTTAACAGTTTGGGATAGCTTGATGTGCTGCCGTCTGAACATGATTTAAAATAACAATGGCACTCCGGGAGTGCCAACAGAAGTGAAAACTTAGACAATTATTATTCTTTTTTGAATAGTCAAGAAATATTTTTTGAATCGTCAGATTAAACATCGTTCAACGTTCTTCGCGTTCAACGTTCGTGTTGTCAGTGGTGCCGGTAACAGTGTCGCGAGTTCAATTGTTTTTTCTCATCTCACAAAATGCCCAACGCGCCTTAAGAAGTTTCCAGTTCAAAGAAAAAATTGTACTTTGAGTCAATTTTGGCAGCTATTTCACCAAATAGGGAAAATCTTTTATTACATGTAATTTAATCTGATCAAGCTCAACTAAAACTAACTTATAAACAGAGGTGTCGGTAACGGTGCCGCGATTTCAATGGTTTTTTTCCATCTCAAAAAATGCCCAACGTGCATAAAGAAGTTTTCACTTCAAAAACGTGACGTATATATATTTTTGTCAACCAAAACCATGTTTTCAAGTTACGCAATAGTGCCCACGAATATTCTACGCATTATTATGCAAGTTATGATAATATTTTACAAACACGCTGTAAACGCAATCATGCAGTTTTGTAATAAAAACTACAGTATGAAAATTTTAGTACCTAGGTATAAAAATCAGTTTAAAATGACAAATGAAACACTTTCAGTCTAAACAAGAAAATTTCTTGAAGAACATTTCGATTCAAGCGCGAGTCGATATATTTTAAACTTTGTTATTTCACTTCACTAACTTAAACATGGGCTGTCAGTGTCAAATTGATAAGGAACTCGTTAGTCCATTCATTGGAAAAAAGGCTTTTTATGCACTAAGTTTGTAAATTCCAGTAGTGTATCTAACATGCGAAGTACATAACTCGGTAAGTTGTCTTTTCATTATTATTGTGGGTTATTTGTGTAGGTAAACTTACGTACCTGCGTAATGTAGGCTACTTTTATTTCTTTATAATAAATTACTACAACAAAGAGGTTGTACTGTATCTATAACTTATTGTACAATAAAATATGATAGACCGGAAACTACCTACGTTCCTAAATTATTACTAGCGAACGTGTTGTACCTAAATTTAGGAATGTTTATCCAACTTTGTATTATGGCTGAACTTCGATAATCCCATTTTTTCTGTGTGTTTGTTACACTTTCACGCTATAACGGCCGAACGGATTTGAACAAAATTTCGTACATGGGTACACAATTACCTGTGTTAAGACATAGGATACTGTTATCCCGGTACTCCCACGGGATCTAGAGTTATACCTCAAACTCAAAGCATTTATTTCAATTAAACCATTTACAGGCACTTTTGAATTGTCAAAAAGTCGACCAGTTGGAAAGTTGAAGCTAGTTGCCCATTCCAAAACGTAGATCTCTATGGAGAAGAACGGGCAAGAAACTCCATGGACACTCTTTTTAATCATGTTATGTATTACAAAAACTTGGGAACATTATTCTTGTTGCTTCTATATGTGAGACAATGTAAAAAAAAAACAATTCTAAATATAAAATTTAAAATTAGCCATGGAAGTTAGGAGATGACCAGTCTCAACCGACGGCGCCCGTTCACGAACTTGACGCGTGGATCAGCACCATCCAGCTCAACCATTTTGTAGGGAACCGAATGATCCAACACACGCGCCACCATCAGCGAGACATTTAAGTGAGCATGACATACTCTCAACTGCCACGCTTTTTCAAGTCAACGTACATCAAAACAATATAATTATTATACGGATGCATGGTACTCACATTTACAAAGTTTAAACAAAATGCTTCTAAATTATACAAAAAAAAAAGTTTGCAATGTATTTGAGAAATTAATCAAATTTGATTTCCAAAAAGAAAGAAAAATATTTAATATCTTTTGAATTTTTTATAAATAATACTTAATTCAGTCAAAACAAAAACTTATTCGTAATGTCAGAAAATAAAAATAATAGGAACAGAAATGTTCATAATGTCAGAAAACAAAAAAGGGAAGCATCTCTTCCAAATATGAAAATTTTAAATAGCAAGCCCAGGTGCCTGTGGAGTCGGACCAGCATTAAGCCAAGCATTTTTATCAACAATGTAATCATCTAACTTATAATATGCTTGTCTACATAGTGTGCGTTTAATGCATAATTTAAATTTCTTTTCCTTTACCGGAGAAACCGCAGGGTGCAGCTAGTTAATAATAAATAATTTTTGTACCGTCAACTGTGGCATCTATACATGAGCAAATTTACTTATCATTGAAATCAAAAGGTATTTACAAGGCAGACGTGAGTTGTTTGTCTTATTTAATTTGTGACCATTTCTGAGCCAAGTTTGTATGAGACCGTTATCCATCTCATTTAAATGTTGTTTTAGTTTTAAAAAACTGCATTTTTTATGCTTTTGAAGCTTACAATAAAAAAACAAAACACGAAAGCAAAGATCTTAAAATAAATTACAATTTAGAGCAAGGCGATGACCAGAGAAACAATGAATAGACTGTATGGAAGATGAAATTACAATTTAGAGAAGGCGATGACCACAGAAACAATTAATAGACTGTATGGAAGATGAAATTACAATTTAGAGAAGGCGATGACCAGAGAAACAATGAATAGACTGTATGGAAGATGAAATTACAATTTAGAGCAAGGCGATGACCAGAGAAACAATAAATAGACTGTATGGAAGATGAAATTACAAGTTAGAGAAGGCGATGACCACAGAAACAATTAATAGACTGTATGGAAGATGAAAGTACAATTTAGAGAAGGCGATGACCAGAGAAACAATGAATAGACTGTATGGAAGATGAAATGGCTTAATTGGGTTAAGGGTAGAAAAATGAATATTATTACACACAGCAAGCTGACAGTATATAAAGCCATCTTGAAACTAATTTGGGCCTATGGCATACAGCTTTGGGGTACTGCTAGCAATAGTAACATTGAGATACTGGATAGATTTCAAACCAAAACACTGAGGACCATATTTAACATCCCTCAATACATCAGTAATAAGAACATATATCTTGACTTAAATGTACCAACTGTCAAACAGGAGATAGCAAAATGTAGCACCAAATACCAAAAAAGACTCGCAAACCACAAAAATGAGCTTGCCTTTAAGCTCAGTGGAGATCAAGGCCTTCAACATACAAGATTGAAGAGACATAATGTCCCAAATCTAAAAGATAGATTCATCAGGATGGATTGAGACACCTACCCGATAAGTGTCTCGCCAAGCTAAAAAGCCTAAACAGATATACTCGTATCAGACAAAGCAGTGGCTTATTGTTGTGTCCAACAGATTGCCGCGGAGCAGGAAAGAGAGAAAAAAAAAAAAAATTGCACCAAGACCCACCGTGCCTCGTAAAGCACATTAAGCTGTTGGTCCTGGCTGTTATTTGTGGATCTTTGACAGTCATTACGGTTCGTCAAAAGCCTGAAAGTCTGACAACCAGTCTTACCAAGGGGTATAGTGTTACCTCATGTAAAATACTGGTATTCAACTGCATCCGGTCAGGCTGGAAGCTGATCCCAACATAGTTGGGAAAAGGCGAGGCAAATGAAATGGTTAGACACACTAGCAGTTGATTAGCTGCTGCATGATGTATCAAAAAACTTGGGAGTTATTTAGTCTGTCTATTTGAAACTTGAAGCAGTTCAGTGTGGGAGCTGTCATTACGTTTTCCGGGAACATTGTTTTTAATACAAATCTAATAAAATGAAACATCCCAACCATCCACTCATGCACGCTGATGTTAAGTAGTGGTTGCAATATCATTAGTATATTGAAGCCTAAGGTCTGACTTCTGCCAGGGGTGCGGGTTGTTTGAAAGAGATACCGCGGCCCCTGGCACACAGGCAACTGAGGGAACACGGGTGGGTTTTAGTCAGTAAAAGTCTGACACGCCGTCCTGGGACCTGGGACTTGGGACCAGACCTGGGACCTGGGACCTGGGACCAGACCTGGGACCTGGGACCAGACCTGGGACTTGGGACCAGACCTGGGACCTGGGACCAGACCTGGGACCTGGGACCAGACCTGGGACCAGACCTGGGACCTGGGACCAGACCTGGGACTTGGGACCAGACCTGGGACCTCCTGGGATCCAGAGCGGGAGAAGTTATTTGATGATTTCCCACCCAAAAAAAAAGGTCTGACTTGGCTAGTTGGCATATATTCAAATTATATTATAGCCCTTAAAAGTTCTAAAGCTGCAAGTTCTTATTTTATTCTCCCCAAAATTTGAGTTGCTGGTAATAACTAACCATCGAATATAGGGCTCTTCCTTGACTGTTTCCGTTGGTACTTAATAATAATTCGTATATGAGAACTAGCCAAGTCAGACCTTAGGCTTCAATATATTATCCTAAGTTATAAGAAGAAATCATATTTTAAGCTATTATAAAATATTATATTTTGTTATAAATTAATTTCAGGACTGACCATTAAACTTGGCACCCATTTAGATACTTGGCTCTCATTTCACATTTACGTTTTTGATGGGATATATCATAACTTTTTGTACAGAAAATATTACCCTGCCCACCGCCTTCCGCATCCAGTCTGTGCATCCACTTTCTTTAGGTCGTCGTCGGTCCATCTAGCTGGGGGGCTAACCGATACGCGGTTTCCACTCCAGGACGCGTCTGCTCCACCGGCCATCGGACCATCTTTTTTCTACACTTACTTACCTATTTCTTTCTTTTTTTTTTCAGTAAAAAATGGCCACCGCAAACATCGGAGAGTCGTTATACACAATACCTGTAGATAGTTTAGACCTAAACTTCCTTAGTAAGTATATTAGCACACCGGTCGCAGAGACGAGACCGCTTTGGACGAGGAGCCGCCTGGACGGAGAATCTGAGTATTGCTATGTACAAATAGTCACCCAAGATGAGGATGAAGATTGCTACTCTGGTAAGTAGTAAAAAAAAAAGACATACTAATGTCAAGTGGGATATCATCAGGGCAGCCAACTCTAGAAGAAGTAGAGTATTTCTGATTTCAGGGAGAGTAAATAAAGAGTACTGATTAATAAATAGAGTATGATTTATTCATTTATCTTTATGTATTTTCTACGCTACGACCTTGCACATTCAATATAATCAATCAAATAATAATAAAAACAATATAAAACTTAATATTAATAAAATCGAAGAGGCAACCAAGGTTTTTAGGCGTAATAATAGACAAAGATTTTAACTGGAAAAAACATGTAGATAATGTAAGCACTCGAATCAATAAATTTGTATACGCACTGAAGCAAGTTAAAAACGTAACTAACATAAAAACAGCAATTATGTCATACTACGCTTATGTTGAGTCGATACTGCGATATGGTCTCGTAATGTGGGGTAATAATACCAATATGAATAGAGCATTTATCGCACAAAAAAAGTGCATCAGAGCAATAAGTGGTATTAAACCTGATGACTCATGTAGACCAATGTTCAAGAGGTTTGGTCTGCTACCTCTACCATGTCTGTATATATATGAGGTATGTATATTTGTAGTTAACAACAAACATTTATTTAAATCAGCAAATGATGTAAATCCCAGAAACAGACGAGATCCTCATAAACTGGTATTAAGTGATTTGCCAAGACTTGCGAAATACAACAAAAACTGCCTGGCAATGTGCGTACGTATTTATAACAAAATACCAAGTCGCTTTAAAATATTGAACTCGAGAAAGTTTAAGATAGAATTACACAAGTGGCTTATTGAATGTAATTTTTACAGTTTAAAAGATTTTATGGATGTGAGATGTTGATTCCTTTTGTTAAAATATAAATTTTTGCATGCTATGTTATATCTTAGCGAAACATGTTGAGCTACTGTAATAATATTAACATCAATGTATACCAAGTTTTACGCAAATAAATGATTTACTTACTTACTTTACTTGCATGGTGTTAAATAGCATATAAACTTTTGAAAGAATTGGGCTGTCAAATGCAAAAAGACCCTTTTAAATAAATATGAAGCATCCAATAAACCACTTACATTAAAGATAATAAATATTAAATACGTAATAAATAAAAATAATAATAAGTAAATAAAATAACAAATAAATGTGTTTTATTTATAAAATAATATAATAATAATTCTTAAACTTAATTCTGTGTTAACAAAACAACTTACTAACAACTTAACTAGTAATACTTATCACATTAAACACGCAGTGTTGTTCCTCCTGTCGCTGTGCCCGACAGGGTCCATAATTGTGACTAATATTATTTCCCTACCAACTTTATACAATATGGTACGCAATAAAGAATTGAGAATAGCGTATTACCCTCATTTTTGAAAAGTGTCTTTAGTTTCTTGAGCAACTAAAAAAAACACAACATTTTTATTTAAGTAATCGATTAGTGCCATAAAAATGCATTTAAATTTTACATTTTCAAATTTCGCGCGTAATTTGACAAAAACGCTGGACGCAGTAGACGCCATATTGCTCTGTGGGTATGACGTCAGTTTGCTAAAAACAAATGCGCTGATATTTTGTATGACAATTGTTTACAATGAAAAAAAAAGAGTTATTTTACTACTTATCGTTGGTTTGCTGTTCCTGAATGCAAAATATTATTTAAATAAAAATTACTTTGGTTACGAAAATAATAAAAGTACAAAGTTGCTCAGTTGACATGCCGTATGACGAAATAATATGGCGACTACTATTTCATGGTGTTCAAACACAAATTAAAAAAACTGAAATGTTTAAATTGTATTTTAAAATTTATTTTGTTGTTTCATGAACTAAAACTAACATTTTCCGACTGCATTTTGTCTATGCTATCGCAATAATATATTTTTATATTTTTTCTCATATAGAGTAAAATACCATATTGAATTGAATTTTTCAAATCCGACTGGTAGTTCGGGAGATTACTTTCTACAAACAAACTTACAAACTTTACCTCTTCTCCTCCTCTTTCTCACACTTATAGTATATTTACCTATCGTTGTTTTTTTTTTCAGAACCTTCCGACACATATAAGTGCCATATCTGCAACATACACGTGCCCAACATGTGTCACGAAGAACATAATAAGAGTGCAGAACATGAAACTATGAAAAACATATCCCAGACAGCTCTCGAAAGAGTCTCCAATCAAATGAAAATAAGAGAAATTAATAGTAACGACAAAGATATCGACAAGGATGTCTATTACTGCGGCTCTTGCTCCAAGATTATTAAAAAAGAAAACAAACATAGACACGAATCATCAGCCTACCACGACAAATCGAAAAAAAAACATAGTCATGCAATTGAATTTTACAAAATATTTAAAGTGTCTGAAGGTTATGATAATGAAGATGATGATAACGAAGAAACGGATGATGAAAGTGATGTAGAACCTGATCAGGTTAAATATTATATAGCAAATAATAATATCAACACAACCAATAAGAATTTGCCCACTATCCTTGACAACGTTGTTGACTCTGTCGCACAAAAACCGATCACAGAGAATCTGACAGTGAAACCAACAGTCAGCCACACTAAAAAGATCATTCAACCAAAAAAAGAAGAAAAACCAATTGCAACAAAAGCAAAAACGTTTGAAGAACATTTGAAAGAAATGATTAAGAAATACAAGTTACAAGTAATTCCACCTGTCATGAAAGATGAATTTATTTTGATTGTGGCTCCTAATGGAGATACGGTGCAGGTATCTAAAGAACATTTCCATAGTTACCGGTCAGATAAAAACAGTGTGTATTGTCAACTCTGCAAGATATGGATTTCTCAGGACACCAAGCCACACGATGACACTGAAGTTCATGTGAGAAATATCTTGAAGCCAATCAACAAGAACTTTGCTAGAATGGTAAGAATTTACTTGTATACAGGGTGTCCCGAAAATCAACGTCAAGCGGGTACGGGGCAATAAGCTAGGTTGTACCAGTTCTAGCAAAAATAAAAAATAAAATCCATGTTACTAGGTTAAGTGATAATAGGTATTCTTTTGAAAATGTTGAAAATCAACAAATTTCTAAATTGTTCAGTGTTTTTTTTTTAATGTAATCCTAAATAACTATGCTATTGATTGCAGTCACAAAACCAATAATTAATATTGTGAGTCTAGTACAACAAAATAAAGTTTAATTAAGTCATGGTTAAAAACGTTTTATCACGAAACTTTGACGCCTTGTCTTTAAAAAAATTGTACTATATTTTTTTATTTTTGGTAGAACTGGTACAACCTAGCTTATTGCCCCGTACCCGTTTGACTTTGAGTTTCGGGTCACCCTGTATATACAAGTATCTATTATACAGCATATATTTGTATATTTATATCTACGTATCTATTATGTATAGTAAATTGTACCTTTATTATGCACCAATGACAACCCCATAAATATGAGCACATTGAGCGAAAATGTTCTCTAGTCTATTCGATCATTTCGACGCGCGACAGACATTTTTTAAATTGCCGCCAATTTATAAAAAACAAATGACATATGAATTCATTACACATTTACAGATTTCCAAAGAGTTCCTAATTCGAGATTTAAAAAAAAAACTTGAGAGCTGTCAAGGGACACCCAGATGGAACGAAGTTAAAAAAAAATATAAAAAAAATAATAAATAATATAAAAGACGAAATGAAAATATCTGGCTTGCTTTCTATAAGAGAGATAGAGAGAGACAGACAGAGAAACATGCGCACGCCGCACGGCTTACAATAGCTTACTATGGCAAAAAGTGTCGTTACAACTTTTCGTATGAATTTTTTCCGTCTAGCCCCCTTTCACAACGCGCAATAAGGAACTTCGTTCCAAAAACATCGGCTGCTTTTCTTACTGGCCTATTCTAAAAACTTTCAGTGCAACCCCCGTAGGTGCAGAAGAGTACCTGCAGTACGCGCGCGTTTGTCACTGAAAGTAGACATGCCATCGTGGAAGCAGAAACTTATACAACGAGTAACATAATTAACGCAAGACCTCATACACCCCAATTAGAGTATTGAGTTAAAAGCATAATACGATGACCAAAACTATTCTTTTTGGAAGCTAACTGATATTATTAAAAAAAATGTGTCGTCCCAAGCATTACTTTATGCATTTAAAATTGAGTCTTATTTCTACTGGAATACGATAGAATTTTCTTTGGTTGAGCCAGTGGTAGGTATGCAAAATACATAATAATAAAAAACTTATATTAAAAGTTACTGAAATCGATTCAGTAGTCAATTAGGGTTCCTGTAAACCCAAATTGTTCTTGCACAGAAATAGAAAGAGTAGTATTCACCAAATACCTAGGTATTATGGTTGATCAGCGATTATCCTGGCACAATCACACGGAATTAATAATGAAGCGTATACGGAAATTAATCTGGACTTTCAAGACATTACGTCATGTAACCTCAAAAAAACTCCTGCTACAGATCTACATCTCACTTGCTCAATCTGTCCTGACATATTGCCTACCTGTCTGGGGAGGTGCCACCAAAATTA
The DNA here is from genome assembly GCA_947359405.1 of Antitype chi. Lineage (NCBI taxonomy): Eukaryota > Metazoa > Arthropoda > Insecta > Lepidoptera > Noctuidae > Antitype > Antitype chi. The sequence goes on from OX375837.1 coordinate 3,160,261, forward strand.
AATTTTTAGATCTCGAGAGGGCCCAGAGGTCCCTTCTGAAAGTAATGTTTTTAAAACCCTTCAGATTTTCCACTGAGAACCTTTATCACACATCAGATCTTCTGACCGTTAGAAAGCTTTACGTACTTCATATAATTCTAACTAAGCATAAAACTCTATCTTTCAACCCACAGAAGATAAAAGGCAGAAGGAAAAACACGGTTGCTCCCACTGTCTCAGTTAAGTCTACATTCGCGAAAAGACAATATCCTAGGCAATCATCCCATTTATACAATCTTCTTAATAAAGTACTTGGCATATACCTACTCACTTATCGCGAATGCAAAAAGGCTTTGTCGATATGGCTTAAGTCAAAGACCTACGACGAAGTAGAAAATATGGTGCAATCAATGATACTATAATTAAATAAATATAATATACTACACCATGATATTTCTGCTGCTAATGGAAGATAATGTCCTAGGAACATTATCTTCCGATCCCAAGACCAGTTCGTAGGGTACACCCACTACTCACATGCACACAACACCACCACTACCTCCACACCATCTCCACACATAACCACACACGTTCCAGCGCGCTTTTTGATGTTTTTTTTTTTTTCTTTTCATTCTTTTGTTATTGGTTTAAGTTTATATAATACGTATAAATTATTTTGTACTGGCTGAAAAACTTAATAGAAAATAAATAACCAGGGGAAGGGCGGAGTATCCTAACACAAGCAAACTATTTGCTTAACAGGATTCTCCCCATTGTAACTAGAATAAGTTATTTGAGTTGATGCAATATTTTTTTTTTTTTTTTTGGAACAAACTATTTTCAGGTCTTGCGTACATTCTGTTACACCTTGTATATTTGGCAATGTGCATTCCTACTGTTGAGCTGCGCTTCTTCGTCATGGCGGAGCATCTGCATGGCACAACTTACTCGCTCCGCTACACAACTTAGCGTTAGTGAAAATGGTCATATAAAATATAGTTTCGTAGCATAGCTTTCACGTTGCAGCTTAGCTGCTTAGCAAATATCTGGTGGAAAAGCAGCCTTAATGTCATCAGATCGTCAAAAGATCCTGGTCGCACTGTACAACTTAGATAAAGGAATTGTATAATTCATTATTTTTGTAACATTGATTTACACTCTAATTACTTTAACTCACACACTGTCTTATTACTTGTAATATTTTTGAAAAATCGTATAACCACAAATAGGTACAAAGTTTGTAAATATGTGAGCACCATGTATCTTATCATCAGAGATCGGATATTCGGATGCATATTTACCTAAAGATAATTTTTAGCTATGAAAGTATGGAAGCGGCTTTATAAATTATTTGTAATATTTATTAAAAACCCCGGGATTCTTTACTGTATAACTATTCAGATGTGTATTAATTTTAAATTAATGTTTAACCCGATACAAATATGTGTATGTACTGGAGGAGGGGTGGTTTGTATTAGTTAAAACAAAAAATAAACAAATCACTTACCTAAATTAAGACTTTTTCGATACAAAAGCGCATTCCATGTTAGCCAACATCTCAACTTTAGGTGAATATGCATTCGAATATCCGATCTCTGTTTATCATATTATAACTAATTTATCTGTCATTGCTTCATTTTTAATTCTTTTTACATATTTTGGGATGGTAATTTTTAAAATTAACTAGTGTAAATGTTGTTAAACGCTTTAAAAGAGTTTCTTGCCCATTCTTCTCCATACGAAACTACATTTTGGAAGGGGCGACTAGAATCAATTCTATTTTAATGTAAATGTTGACGTTCAAAAGAGCCTTTTATGTACCTATTTGAAGTAAACGCTTTGACTTGGGTACTTTTTTTAAATTAGCCTACACTGCTGAGCAAGGGTATTTAAGTATTTATTTTTAATTTCAGATCGACACAGTGTCAAGTCATTGCGTGCTGTGCAACGAAGTAGTATTGACGAACTCCAACCATCGTTCAATCAATGATGGTTATAAAAAGATTCTAAATGACACGCGCATACCTAAACCAGGTAAAACATTATGTGAAGATTGTAATATATACATCGACACCCACAACTATGACGTCCACATGATATCAAGGAAACATCTATTAGGATTCGGAATCATTAAAAAGAATGGTCCCAACGGTTCAAATGACTTTATATATTTTTGTGAAATTTGTAACTTAACAATACCAAGATACAATTTAAGATGTCACGTAACTTCTAAAACACATCAAGCTAAACAAACGAATGCCGCTACTAAAATTAATGAAAAAAATAATGTTTCCAATAAAATAAATAAGAAAAATAATAAGACTAATGAGAAAAATAATGGTTCTGCTCAAATAATTAATGACATAATTACTGCTGTAGGCATTAAAATTAACAACTCTGATTACTGTGAGGCTTGTAAAGTAAAAGTACCTTGCGGTGGAATGCAAACCCATATTAATGGGAAAGCACACAAGAAGGTTATCAGTGAGTTGTGTTCAGTAACCAAAAATGACAGGAAACATAAAAAAAATAAAGTTCAAATTGGTACGATACCCGATAGAACCACTGAAAATGGTGGTTCTGTTAGTACTACCACAAATAAGGTTAATTTTGCTAGCACCAACTGCACGACCAGCTTAGGTACCAAGGCAACTAAGAAAAAAAAGAAAAAGAAAAACAAATACCACAACTAATATCACTGAGTTTTTGGCGGGATACGGTTGGAACATGTCGCACGAATTTTCATTTTCATGAAATTTAGTGAAATAGCGAATTAAATTGTATAATTTTGGTAGTGAATTATTCAATTTAGTTACATGTGAGTGCACAAGTGTAGTGAAGGTGAAAATAAGTGACTAACGTGGACTTTTCGTGTTCCCCCCAAAAACTCATATTAGGTTGTTGTAAAGTTACTACCGCTTTACAATAACTTTGACTTGACTGACTAAAGACGACTATGACTGTTTTGTAAATTCGTGCCCGGTATCGGGCCATTTACTTGATCGAAAAGAAAAATTACTTGACACTGGCTAAATGCACAAACCGTGCGAAGCCACAACCGAAAAAAAAAAAAAAAAAAACTAATATCACTGAAGACAAAATCAATGCTCACTACAAATTACTGGAATACGTCGATGATACAGAAATCAAAGTTCGATGCAAAATTTGCAATGTTGAAATGTTTTATGTTGATCAAACAATAATTGAACATATGGAAGGTATGACCCGTGTTGAAAACTACAGCAAAATACTGACGGTAGCCTTTAATAAACTGTTCTACACCGATGACGCAAATAATAACATCAAATGTGAGATATGCGACATGACCATACCTGAACGTGATGTTATAGAACATTTGGGTGGCCTAAAGTATAGACTCGGTAAACTTGAATTGTTAAAGTTTCATCCAATAACCAACGAATCTGCATGATATCGCTGTGATTCCTGTTATGAGTACATCACCGAGCATTCGGACTATATCAACAGTAAAGTCCATACTCAAAATGACCTACAGATTATGTAATAGATAAAAATGACATAAGAAAATATGTATATGATTACAAAGCTAATGATTGTGCCGCTCGCCGGCACAGGGAAAGATACGGAAACTTGCTAAAATATAATCTGATTACAAAGATATACTACATAACCAGAGATCGGATATTCGGTTGCATATTCACCTAAAGTTGAGATGTTGGCTAACATGGAATGCGCTTTTCTATCGAAAAAGTCTTAATTTAGGTAAGTCATTTGTTTATTTTTTGTTTTAACTAATACAAACCACCCCTCCTCCAGTACATATACATATTTGTATCGGGTTAAACATTAATTTAAGCAATTAAAAATGAATACACAACTGAATAGTTATGCAATCAAGTATCCCGGGGTTTTTAATAAATATTACAAATAATTTATAAAGCCGCTTCCATACTTTCAAAGCTAAAAATTATCTTTAGGTAAATATGCATCCGAATATTCGATCTCTGTACATAACTTATTATTGTCATATATGGGATATCAAATTTTCAAGAATCAGCGAAATCGATCATGTACTTGGGAATCGACACGCATCGAAATTGGTAGAAATGAAAGGATTTTCGTCCTTTTTGAAAGCCTTGTAGTTTAACCGGTGACCAAAACTTATTTTTTTTAAGTTAACTGTTATTATTGAGAAAAACGTGTTGCATTCGTTTATGCATTTAAAATTGAGCCTTATCGCATTAAGATAAGACTGAACTTTCTTTCTTTCGCGCACGAGTAAATGAAAATGTACTAGCTCACAAAGCGGCAGCCATGACTTTAGAGCGACTGGTCTAGACGTACCGGCTTAGAGATATCTGACAGCGGCCGCGTACGCAACTTTATGCTTACGACCCTTCAGTGGTGACGGCGACCCGACCTGAGGCCCTAGTGTAAGTTTCTTGTATCGAACGTATCGAGCGCGTTCGGCGCTCGGATTGGTGTGCGTAGTCCCAGCGGAAAAGTGTCGAATTTCGTAATTTCAGTTTAGCAGATATTTAGTGTATGACGTCGTGTAATTGTGTATGGTAAATAAAAATTTGTGCATCCAGCCATTGAGGAGCTATTCAACAAAAACTGATTCCGCTGGGACTACGTCATCCCAGCGGCACTTTTTTAAAAAATGGACGTAGAAAAAAAAAATCATTCAATAATTAGTGTGTAACGAGAGGTAAATGTGTATGTTTAAATGAAATTTGTGTGTCAATAGACTGCGGAGATAATCAAGTTGCCGCTGCGCTGACGTTTGGCTATTTGATGAAAACCATATAAAGCAGTTTAGTGTACAGTTGTAATTTTTTACACACGTTGCTTTGAATTTGTGTATAAAGTGTGTGAAAACAGAATTTGGAAAAAATATACCGTTCAGAAGATATACACGTAAAAGTAAAATAAGGTTATTAGGTCCAAGTACTTAAAATAGGAAGTTTAGAGCCTAACTTATAACGTTTATTTGTTTCTTGTAAGGGTCTACAATGTCTTGCCAAGTTTCATTTATGTGCTCTTTGTAATTAATGAGCAATGGCATAATTTATACGACTGGACCACTATATTGTATGACATCCGATTGTAGGATTTTTTTATGGAAAAGGAGAATAAAAAATATGCAGATATTTAGTGTATTAATGCAACTATTCGCACGTAAAATTTCAGCTCATTACACTAAATAATTAAAGAGATATAATAAAAATACCAGAACGACTGCAATACGTGGATAAACCGACCAAGTTTGAGATGCTACGAAAAAGCGGCCGTGCAGTATATAGAGGTAACGTTCTAAATTTTCCAGTGTTGTACCATTATTGAATTGGTACAGGTGGGCACACAATTCTTGTACAAGTAACTAATAGCTTTCGTGATTAAACTAGTTAGTCACTTGTTTTTTTCTAAACTTACAAAATGATTATAATAGTAATTACATCTGTATTAACAAATGCATTTATTTGTCAGAATATTACAAAAAATTGTAACAGTAGATAATTATTATGTCCTTAATATTCTGCTGCTTCCAACGTACAAATATTTTGATGTTACACGGTACAATTTCATTAAACAGAAATACTAATAATAATTAGTAAAAAAAAACATTATTTTTTATTACTAAATGGGCCTGCTCTTGATCTCGATCACACCTGATCGAAAGCGATTGACGAGGTCTATGACGAATCAAAAACAACATTAACTCCAGTAGTCATTTCAAACGTCGAACGGTATAAATCTACTTTCACACTTGAGTCAATTATTACTGATCTGCGATTGTATGATACATTTGTTGCTGTAAAAGCTCGACCGAGAAGACCAACTCCCGAAAATTTACTAGTAAAACCTAAGATTTACTTACCTACTAAGGCACCTATGGCTTTTACAGTAGGCAATATATTTGTTTTTATATTTAATAAAAGAACTGATTCTTCTATCAATGTTATTACTTTCTCTAATGTTGTTTTATTTTAATTTTAATTAGTCATTAACTTGTAAATACTTTTGATAGTGCAAAGTTAATGTAGTTTGTTTTATTTTCTGCTAAACTATTTTGTACACACCTGTACGAAACTATCAAACACAATACCGATAATATACTGGAAATTTTAGAACGTTACCTCTATATACTGCACGGCCGCTTTTTCGTAGCATCTCAAACTTGGTCGGTTTATCCACGTATTGCGGTCGTTCTGGTATTTTTATTATATCTCTTTAATTATTTAGTGTAATGAGCTGAAATTTTACGTGCGAATAGTTGCATTAATACACTAAATATCTGCATATTTTTTATTCTCCTTTTCCATAAAAAAATCCTACAATCGGATGTCATACAATATAGTGGTCCAGTCGTATAAATTATGCCATTGCTCATTAATTACAAAGAGCACATAAATGAAACTTGGCAAGACATTGTAGACCCTTACAAGAAACAAATAAACGTTATAAGTTAGGCTCTAAACTTCCTATTTTAAGTACTTGGACCTAATAACCTTATTTTACTTTTACGTGTATATCTTCTGAACGGTATATTTTTTCCAAATTCTGTTTTCACACACTTTATACACAAATTCAAAGCAACGTGTGTAAAAAATTACAACTGTACACTAAACTGCTTTATATGGTTTTCATCAAATAGCCAAACGTCAGCGCAGCGGCAACTTGATTATCTCCGCAGTCTATTGACACACAAATTTCATTTAAACATACACATTTACCTCTCGTTTCACACTAATTATTGAATGAATTTTTTTTCTTCTACGTCCATTTTTAAAAAAAGTGCCGCTGGGATGACGTAGTCCCAGCGGAATCAGTTTTTGTTGAATAGCTCCTCAATGGCTGGATGCACAAATTTTTATTTACCATACACAATTACACGACGTCATACACGAAATATCTGCTAAACTGAAATTACGAAATTCGACACTTTTCCGCTGGGACTACGCACACTCGGATTGGTGGACGCGCTCGATGCGTTCGATCGAGATGGTACCGGTAGCGCCCCGCTGGTTCGATATCGAACCACTAAGTATTTAAATAAACTCACACTAGGGCACAGATTACTGAATAGTTACTACGTAACAGATACTTCACTCAGTAGAAAATTTCCAATACCTATTACGATAATTGCCTACTCCCTCGCGTCAACAACCACTGTATGCTAAAATGCGCCTAAATGCTCAAGCGTACAGCAGTGATTGCTTCGCACCGCGCGATTCCACAGTAATCGCAGGGCTGCCTCTTCGATAAAATTAAATTAACATAACTTTTTACCTATGTTATTGAGAACTGTGAATATGTTCTGACTTTTATGTGGCAGTTAAAAATTTTATCATTTATAAAATATTTAACCAACTTAAAAAAAGGAGGTGATCAGACATACAGGCCAAACTGAGAAGTTTGACTTGTATGGTTTGTAGGTATGTATGTTTGTGCGCGATAATCTCGCGTTTGGCTAAACCGATATCGATGCGGTTTTCAGAAAAGGATTATTGTTACATTTAGGAGAACGTTTTAAAATAAGTATAATACTTCTTAGTTTGATGATGATCTTCGGAGATGTTCACTAGAAATAAAAAAAAGCCTTAAAAAAAGAGAACCGACTTCAAATAAAGCACTAAGCCGTAAGAAATTTTTTTTTTTTTATGTTAGTGCTAACAGCTGGTAATTACGAATCGAAAAAGCACCGACATCAAAGAAGAAATTATTTCTTACGGTTTAGTGTTTTGAAGTCGGTTCTCTTTTTTAAAGTTTTTTGGAAAAATGTAAGGTGTTTGTTTATCCCTTCTTTTGCTTGATTTACACCCATCTACAGCACATAAGGCACCACACGGCATCGTAATACGCGTACTAACAAACAGCACTATTAAAATTGCACGGCGTGCGCGCGCTTCGCTTGCGAAAACCGCACTGAATTTGATCCGCCGGCGGACCGAGACCGCTCGGCTGGGCGGTAGGCGCTTATAGCGCGCAAGTACATGGAGTGACGGAGGCCTGACTAGGGCCTCAGTTCGCCGTCGCCACTGAAGGGTCGTGGTAAGGCATAAAGTTGCGTACGCATGTGCCTGGCACAAAAGGAATCGCAAAAAAACACGCTTTAAAAACCAAACTAAAAAAGGAGAAAATAATTTAATTCAATTAAAAAGCGTGGAGTGCTTTTTGAGGTATTTTTATAATCAATTAATGTCAAGCACCCCACGCTTTTTAATTGAATTAAATTATTTTCTCCTTTTTTAGTTTGGTTTTTAAAGCGTGTTTTTTAGTTTTTTAAACTATTATTTATTTTCTATTTTTTAGTTCTGCTAACTACAAAAACTTGTTTTTTTTTTCTCAATTTTTTTTTTAAATATTGAATTGTCATCGGTCCTCGACAAGTTTACAAAGTTGCAATGAAATCTGACCGTTTAAAGTGGGTCAAAATCGCGCTCAAAGGAGTCGGTTACATACAAACAAACAAACATACAAGTGAAGCTAATAATATAAAGCGTGTAAAAACCGACCAAGTCGGACTCGCACACAAAGGGTTCCGTACCACAACGCAAAAAACGCCGAAAAAAACGCACTTCTTCTATGCAGACCGCTTTAATTCTTAATTTTGTTTTAATTTTTATTAACGGTAACAGAAAAATACATTTTGTGAAAATTTCAACTGTCTGACTATTACGGATCATGAGATACAGCCCACAGACAGGCGGATCGTGAAGGCTTAGTAATTGGGTCCCGTCGGTTATCCTTCGGGTACGGAACCCTAAAAACGAGCGATCGACGCGATTGTTTTACATACAGTCACAAGTCACTAATGAGGTATTGATATCGAAACTTTATTTGGTTTCCGTACAAACGCGAATTGATTCAGAGCGCGATGGTCCTTTTTAGTTAGGCGTAGCCTAAAAGTATGTCCCTCATTTAACCGAACAACCCGCAGATATACGTAAGTACCTTAGACATTTATGTATATTGTGATATTTTTTTCAATTCAATTCAATTCAATGTCTTTATTGTGGATCATAGGTAGGTACATAATACAGCTCTTAAATAATTAATTGGGAACAGCTACGTCCCGCCCTTACGGCATACAATAGTTACATAAAAAAATGTATTACATTAGGAATTTCAATAAGAATTAAAATATAATATAAAAATAAAACAAAAATAAAATGGAACGCATTATGGTAGGTACACATCAGTGGGTCACAGAACGCATCATGACTGAGGGGGACTATATTGGAGTAGTGATTTGTCTGATAGGAAGTCTTTTATTGAGTAGTAGCACTTGTTGGCTAGTAAATCATGCAGATTCTTTTGAATTTTTTTTATTTCCGTAATTATCCTAATAGGCCCCGGAATATTATTAAAGATGCATGAGTCTTGCTAGCTACTGTGCGCAATTTGTCCTTACGCCGTATACGCGTGTAGTAATTATACATGTCAATATTATTTTTGACATACTCGTATACTGCTGCCTCAAATATATAGACACATGGCAGTGTTAATACGTTCATCTTTTTAAAAAAATGGCTTACAGGAGTCAATTTCACCTAACTTAAATATAGCCCTGATACAGCGTTTTTGAGCAATGAACGCCCGCCCCTTGTCAATTCGTTCATTACTATTAGGTCCCAAAAATAGCACTTTTGAGGATATTAAAACATACTTGTTACAAATGTAGGTATATGATGAAAATGAAAACAAATGGAGCAGAATGCCAATTTTTAGTGCCACCATTGATATACTAGAAACACAAGATACACAATCAGCGTCTCAAAAACGTCGTGCTGTTGCCCCAGAATATTACACCATATCTGAGGAGAGAGCTAACGTAACCGTGGTAAGCTGTTAGTAAAGTAGTCTGATTCGCTATTTTACCCAGTCTGTGAAGAGCATATGAAAATTGTCCCAGCTTTTTGCATACATGGTCAATATATATTTTCCAATTTAGTTTGTTATCAATGTGTAACCCTAAAAATTTTGTTACATCAGTTTCTTCAATGTCGCTATCTAGGTAATGGATTTTTAAAGTACCCGTACGTCGAGTTCGTATTTTTAAATTCATTAATTTCGTTTTGTCAATGTTAATCATTAAATTATTCATTTTAAGCCAGTCCATAATTAATAATATTGTTTGATTAATGTCAGATTCTAGATCAATTATATTATCATTAACGAATAAAACAGTGCTATCATCAGCAAATAGTGTAATGTCATGATTTGTTACCAAATAGAGGTGGGCAAAGTGTATCATTTTTGCGATTGGAACATTTGCATCTCGATCACTGAAATGATCCGAAACACTGATATGTTTCATTTGGCTCATTTGGATCATCGGCTCAAAGGATATAAAATACAGAATGTTACGTATTACATTACGTTGCGGCCGCGGGCGCGATTTCACTAAAATGGTTCCATAATGGACTTCTCTTGCTTATTGGAGGCATTTTAATAATAGAATAAGAAAATAAATGTCTTAGGGTAAGTATATTAGTACCTAGGTATACCTTAGAAAGTCATTTACTACGAAGTACGAACACGTAGAATTATTATTTACACCCACATTAGTCACAGAAAGAAAGTCTCACAAATACTTAAAATTAGCTATACTATCACTAAGATAATACTAGCACTGAGAGTCTGAGACAAGTTACTAATCTAGTAAACTAAACCATTTACGTGATTCAATGTCTATTTACACAAAATTCTCACGTAAAGTCTCTGAACTATAACTTTATGAATAAAAAGGAAGAAAGTAAGTCACGATAATCACTACGCAAAGAAATCGAAAACAGAACTATAATATTTTCGAAAATTAGTGCGAACGAACATAAACAAACAATCTGCCGCGTTTAGTGCAAACATTATATGCAAAAAACGACCGTATAGTATTTGATACGTAAGCGCCTTAGTGGTCATTTTTACGTGCATAAATAACGACAACGAAAATCTGTGAGAGTTGAGTGAGACACATCTCATTTGGTATCTCTTTCTGACTTGTTTAAATTATAATTGTGTCGCCCGCTCACTCGCGACTCGTGTCTCAGTGTCTCAGTGGCTCAGTGTTTCAGTAACTCAGTGGCTCAGTCTCCCTCTCTCGCTAGCTCACTGCTCCGTCGCCTCGCGAGCGACGCGTCAAAGAAATGATTCAGATCCAAATGATGCGTTTGAAACGTTGTTACTGAACCAATCTTTTGAATCACTTCAGTGATCCGGATCAGTGAGTCGGTTCCGTAAAGAGTTACACACCTCTATTACCAAAGGCATGTCATTTATTTTACTAAGTACAAATGTTATTTAGATATATAAATGTATAATTAATAATTAAACAATCTTATAAACTTGGATGGTCGACATCGTAATTGTTTTACTTCCCGTAATAGGGATTGAGCAAGTTTTTTTTTTCAAATTATTCGAAAGTTTTTTTATGGCGATGTACGCCTAAATAAAAATAAGTAAAACAAAATTCAACGCTGAAAAGCAACTGAACGCCCCCCATTTTGGCGCGCTTGGTGTGACGTCATAGTCTATGACATTGACAACTGACTGAACTACATTCTTAATTATCACATTGACAATAATTATTGTTGTCATAGACTTTTACGTCACATTCGCTCTGACCAATGGCGTCGCTTTTCAAATATTTGAATTTCCCACAGTTGTGATTGCACTTTTTAAACATTAATTTGTTGCTCAAATATAAAAATATAAATTGTAGCCAAAAATATTGGTGGAGGCATAATTATAATTCTAACGTAATATTTAAAATTGACATTAAAATGTAAATACAAAAAAATGACTATTTGAATCACATGCCTCTTGTCTATTGTGACAGTTCCAATCCATGGAAATAGTAAGCACTAGGTCGAATTTCACAGTATGGTGTGCACAGACATATAAAACAGTAGCAGACCAAACATTCGCTAAAAAATGCGTACCCATTACGCACACATAGAGAGTGTTGTCGATACAGGGCCGGACTAGGGCCGGTTGCCGGTATTATATAACGATATTGAAACGACCGATAATCTTACTGAAAATCCGCGAAAATTGATATTCTCTGGGTAAATGAAGTCTAGATTACTTATCAATAAAGTCTTAAATGTTTTTAAATCCATGCATTCCGTAAACTTACATCCTTTGGAAACCTGGAAAAATATTAGTAAGCTCAATTATTACCTGCTGAATGAAATGTTAAAATTATGTGAGTAGCCTATACCGATTTATGTCCACCATCGTTCATATTATCCATCACACAGACAGGGTAACATAACCGGCTAATGAGACACAATTGATTTTCTATTGTAACGTATCACATGTGTACGCGCCGGGCCGGAGCGATTCTATAAATTTTATTATCATAGAATGTATGTTTACACTGGCAATCTGCACTCTGCAGTATTTTCAAACTATGTCACCAAAAAAATTTGAAATATCGTAGAGTAAACCGAGTCTCTATTTGATAATTCCATAATAGGTAAATATTTTCCATACAATAAAAAATATCGTCTTTGTTGCCAAATCCAACCCTGACTTCACAGCATAATACAAAAACTTACCGATGAAAGGTCAATTCAGGTGTTTTGTGGTAGCTATCACTGTCACACTGGTACGCACAGCACTTTACCATTTTATTTTTGTGTAATCGTCCCAAACAATTAATTTTTCAAGTAATATTTCGCGGTTGAAACATAGAACGCGATTCAGGATAAATGTTGCATATCCAAATGGCGGCGCGGTACAGACGGGCTACGCGTCAAATTTTGTCTATGTGTGGGTCAGTGTGACAACAGGTGACAGAACGAGATACTGCTTACGACTTGTCGCTTAGCAAAAAAAGGATAGAGAATCAAGTCCATCGACTATGGATTAATGTTTGGTCTGCTACTGTTTTATATGTCTGTGATGGTGTGATATACCGTGTCGTAGTACCGTGCGGTGTCGGACTGTACCGTGTGTTGTCGGACTAAAAGAATAGCACCACCCCCTCTCTTTCCCGTGGGTGTCGTAGGAGGCGACCTAGGGAACTACTAGAGAATGGGCAGCAGCGTTCTCTATACATTTTTTTAAACCATACTGCGATAACCAACCCGCCTGCCAAGCATGGCGATTATGGCAAACCCCTCCTAAACGACAAGCACTAAAAATAAATGGCCCCTAATGCCCTGCGGCCCGCCTACCCTTGGCTACGGTAGCGGTCAAGGCCACGTCGAGGCAAGGGGAGCAAAGAATCCCCGGAAGGGATCCGGCTACCACAATCACCGAAAACTGGACCTGGCAACATACAATATGCGTACACTCCGGACCGATGAGAAGATCGTCGAACTCAACGAAGAATTGAGCAGGTTACGATGATGTATAGTAGGGTTATCTGAAGGTGTGCGTAGTCCCAGCGGAAAAGTGTCGAAATTCGTAATTTTAGTTATCAGATATTTAGTATAATGACGTCGTGTAATTGTCTATGGTAAATGAAAATTTGTGCAAAAACTGTTTCCGCTGGGACTACGTCATCCCAGCGGCATTTTTTTTTTAATGGACGTACAAGAAAAAATAATCATTCAATAATTAGTGTGTAACGAGAGGTAAATGTGTATGTTAAATGACATTTGTGTGTCAATACACTGCGGAGATGATCAAGTTTCCGCTGCGCTGACGTTTGGCTATTTGATGAAAACCATATAAAACCTTTTAGGGCAGAGTTGTAATTTTTTACACACGTTGCTTTGAATTTGTGTATAAAGTATGTGAAAACAGAATTTTGAAAAAATATACCGTTCAGAAGATATACACGTAAAATTAAAATAAGGTTATTAGTTCCAAGTACTTAAAATAGGAAGTCTAGAGCCTAACTTACAACGTTTATTTGTATCTTGTAAGGGTCTACAATGCCTTGCCAAGTTTCATTTATGTGCTCTTTGTAAATTTTAATTGTTTCTGTAATTACCGGCATTCTACCGGTTAATGAGCAATGGCATAACTTACTACGACTGGACTACTATATTGTATGACATCCGATTGTAGGATTTTTTAATGGAAAAGACGAATAAAAAATATGCAGATATTTAGTGTATTAATGCAACTATTCACACGTAAAATTTCAGCTCATTACACTAAATAATTAAAGCGATATAATTAAAATGCTAGAACAACCGCAACCGCAACCGGCGCGCGGCGTATGCTCCTTCTCACTTGCACACAGTCACACACAGCGAAAATGAGTGAGATAGAAGTTTACGGCGCGTCATGTTTGAGAGTCATGTGTCATGCTTAATTTGGTCGAGTCATGTGTAATACTACAGTATGCGGTCGAGTTATATGACGCGCAATGCAACATCGCATTACTTATACCTAGGTACACAAGTCTAGTATTTGGTCCCGTAGCCGCAAGTGCTGAGCGTGAGGTCTTGGGTTCGATTCCCAGGTTTGGCAAAATTATATTGGGATTTTCCATCGGGAATTTTAGCCCGGAGTTTGGAAGTTGGCGGTGTTCCCCCGTGCTTCGGAAAACACGATAAGCCGTTGGATTCTCTCCGGTCGTGTCGGATTGCCGTCTGTTGCAGTCCCATCGGATTATGAGAGTGAGAGAAGAGCGAGTGCACCTGTCTCTGCGCACACACTTTTTCACTGTAAAGTCTCCCGCGCCGAAGGCTAGTCTGCGTAGAGATTGGCCGCCATGGCCGAAATTAACAGATGTGTAGAGTGAGTCTGCAGCTGCACGCGACTGAGGGTGCTACTTCGTAATATGTACTTACTAATATGGTGAAACTGGCGTTCCTCAAGGCGGTATACTTTCTCCTCTTCTGTTTTCTATTTGCATTAACCTTATTACTTCCGAACTTCAGTGTGCGTATCATCTGTATGCTGATGATTTGCAATTGTATTGTCATGGGAGGGTTGAAGAAATGCCGGAAGCTATGACAGACTGAATAGGGACTTGATTGCTGTAAAAGCCTGGTCTGATCGATTTGGGGTAGCAGTTAACCCTTCCAAGTGTCAAGCAATCATCATAGGTAGTTCTCGGAGTATAAGTAAACTTGATAGTACAACCGTACCACCAGTACTCTTCGATGGTACGATTGTTCCATTTAGTACAGATGTGAAGGACCTAGGCTTGCACATTGATAGTACCCTAAACTGGCGTACTCAAGTCGCTAGGGTCAGCCAGAAGGTTACTGGATCGCTGCGTGCTCTGTACCGACTGAAAAATTTATTACCAACGAGTACGAAGACAATGCTTGTGCAGTCCCTAATTTTCCCTATCATCGATTACGGTGATGTGTGCTACTACGATCTGAATGCTGATCTCCTCGACAAACTTGACCGTCTTCTCAATTACTGCATTCGATTCGTGTTCAATCTGCGTAAATATGACCATGTCTCTGCGCAACGGTCGCTTCTAAAGTGGTTGCCCATTCGCCAGCGCAGAGAGCAAAGGGCGTTGATCACCTTGTTTTCTTTTCTTGACTCTCCAACTTCCCCTAGCTATCTAGCCCCTCACTTTCAGTACATTTGTGTAAACCACAACAAAAATCTTCGTTCTTCTAACAATCGCCTTCTTCAATGTCCCACTCACCGTACAGACTTTGTTCACTCTCCCTTCTTCGTTCAGTCTATCTCTATGTGGAATGCGCTCCCCTTGGAAATCAGGATGGCAACTAACCGGTTGTCCTTTAAAGTGAAAGTTCGCGAGCACATTCAAAAGAAGCTGGCAGTATCTTCACAACGATAATGTTTTCCCATTGTTTGTCTTATTTGTTTTATTATATTTATGTGTATTTGTATGTTTATTTTTGGTTATATTTAATTAAGTATTTATAACATATGTATAAGTATAATAATATTAGTACCTATATTTACTTACATTTGAATAAATATTCAAAACTCGAGTTACCTAATTGCACCTAACACTGTTTGTCTCTGCATCACCCAAAGGTCGACTGGTAGAAAATGCCTTTGGCATTAAGTCCGCCTCTACATTTCTCTGCGTGAAGTATTAAATAAATAAATAATATGCGCCGTAAGTAAAAGACCATGATTAGTGCCGATCTTGAAAACGCAGACTTATCTGGCTTGGATTCGACGTAATTTGTAACATATGTAAAAAACAGGCGAAAATCCTCTCAATTTAAAAAGCCACAGATTAATAATATACCACATAACCTCAAAAAATATATTTCTTAATTTACTCGACTCTCCCATCTTTTAAAAATATATTGAAGGCCCTACTTAGTTTCATTTATATAGCATATTGAAACAACGTATGTTTCATCAAGGGACGTTTTGTAAAATTTTACTAGTCCAAGCATGTTACGAGAGTTGCCGTGATTCTTTATGTACAGACATGCCAGCATATCAAGCTACACCAAACTGTCAAATTTTCCCAATTGAACATGAACCTTATCCTTTTGAACTAAAGTTGAAAAATCTATCAAAGTTTGACAGATTGGGATAACTTGATGTGCCGACGTCTGTAGCTACTTCTAATGACTATTCGGTTCCAGTGATTTTTATAACCATTCAAATTTTTTTTTTTTTTTCAAACTTGTCTCTACTGTATTAATCATATAATTTTAGTCCTGATTACGATTAATAATCGTAATCAGCAAAATTTTGATTATGATTAATTTATTTTAATCGTAATTTTTAATCGTTAATCAGAGTAACTTTTTGCCAACACTGCATATTAGGTAGTTAAATTATAGATGTTTTTTTTTGGGGTGGGGAATCATCAAATAACTTCTCCCACTCTGGGTGGAGCAGGAGGGCGTGTCAGACTTTTACTGACTAAAACCCACCCGTGTTCCCTCAGTCGCCTGTGTGCCACGGGCTTCGGTATCTCTTTCGAACAACCCGCACCCCTGGCAGGCATCGGCCCTTGTGGACCCCACTAGTTAGTGCTGACATCTCTATGAGGCGCACGTGGAACACAACTCGCCTTCGACCCGGGCTTGGTCCTCGCTGGACAGCGTGCTAGCCATTACTCGCCGTCCGCAAGTCCGCGCCTACGGAGCCCGGGAGTCAGCCTGGGATTCCCGACGCCCAGGGCGTCTCCTGCGGCGACTAGGGGCGTGCGGGCGCATAGATTGCCTCTCCCTTATGTGCGCCGCCTCCTTTCTTGCGAGCATTACTGCTTCGCAGAAGGAGGTGACGGCTACTCATGCACTCTCGCTCCGTACCATGGCCTGGACCAGGGCTGAACACGACAGATCGCCGCCCCCGATCGCCTCCACGAGGACACGGCAGTACTCCGCTCAATCCGGGCAGACCTCCACCGTATGCTCGCCCTCGCTGCGGTGAGAACGCCGTGGCGCCTCTCAAGCCACTCAAAGAGGGTACTTACCGCCGCAATTGTGGCGTACCCAGCACTGGGCTGCGACAATCGCACACTCCATGTCGCCATGAGATCCCGCCGGAGCTCTGTCCGCTGTGCTGCGATTTCTCGCGGCAGAGGAGTTACGCCCCGGCGTTTTGCCTCCTCGCGCCACTCCCATATGTGCGCGAGGACCTTTGCCTCCAGATCTTATGGCGGCAATCTGGCAAGGAGGCCCGCCGCCTCACCGGAGAAAATTATAGATTGTCACTATTACCGAAAGTCGTCCACTAACATAATGTAAATATTGCTTTGTGTACTTAGGTATTTTAGGCAAAAATCAAAAAAATTGTACCTATAGATACACTTCCATTATTTGAATTGAATGGTATAAGTATTTAAATCTATCTAAAAGTAAGATTGAGCAATTCATCAATGACCAATATAGTTTATTGAACTTTTCGATATATGAGCTTTGTCAGTACCGACTTGGTTTTGGAGATTTTACACTACTTAAACACGTCCAAAGTTATGTTAAATTAGCAAGAAAAACAATTTTTTGTTGGTTCCTTACTTTTTATTGAGATTTTATTTTAGTATTCTGTTTCCGCAGAGAAAATATTAATAATGCAACAAAATCACACCATGTTTGATTTTTGATGTACATTGTCGAACAGTGGAGTAATTGACCCAGCAGTGGGAATTTTATAGGTTAATTATGCTAACGCTGGACTAAACGTATAATATTAGAGATGTGATAAAAATAAAACTTCATTGTGTATTGTGGTCCCTGAACATGTTAACCACTCATTCTGTATAAGTACGATTTAAGTAGGTTCTAAAACAATAATGTACTCTAATTTCAATTACAGCAGCAAGTGGAAGTAGCAGACGCTCTGGTTCGGTGGGGGTAGCTCGCTCCAACACTGGTACGCGCAGCACGAGCGCGGCCCCGACCACACCGCCGGTCGCCAGCGACGCCGTGGCGCCCGCTTCGGCACCAGCTCCCGTTCCTCAGGAACCACTCCCGGAGCCTAAGAAGAAGTCGATCAAGTCTCTGATAGACCTCTCCATCATTAACTTAGATGATGTTGAAATTTTAGCCGAAGTCAAGCAACTGTATACAGCCCAATACCATGCTGCAGTAGTTAATGAAATATTCAATATTGCTGTAGAAAAGTAAGCACTGTATTAGTATACTAAATATTTTTGGGTTTATTTATAAACTTTGATTAAAATTAAGAGATGTTTACACGTCAAAAATGTGTGGTTTAACAGTCGCTAATCATTACTTACCTTAAGGCCCATAGTAACCTCATCTCCCGTCTGAATGCTAAAGCATGACTGCCGCCCGCGCCCGCGCTGGGCACCTCTGAGCCTTTATCTCAACATGGGGATATTCCTTGGCAAATGTTGATTGATTTACAATTGTGCTCTAGCGATTCTGTGGTGCCTCTAACTATCTATTTTTCTGTGTATTTTTTTTTCCAAATAACGAAGCCGTTTAGTAGGAGTATGGAATAGAAGCCAATATATTGCGTGTTGGAAAATATTTTTTTACAGCAAAAGTATTAACCATACAAAAAACGTACCCTCGGCAAAATGATCTACTTATATGAATCTATAGCAAAATCATATATTTTTCAAATCTTCAAGACAAGCCGTTAATGAGCAGTACGGTTCATAAAGTGACCGTGTTACGCTACCAAACGGGACTTAGGCCCTTAAAGCAAAGTTTATTAATAAAGGGGTGTATATTTAGCAGTTTGATATACAAATATAAACATCACAATTTTTTTTAGGTCAGCAAAGGATATTCCATGGATGTCAAAGGCATTGCTCAGTTTAGTCGCATCAAATACCATCTCCCCTGACAATTTTGTAGCTGGTATAAAAGAAACACTAGAATTCGCACCTGATCTTTGCATTGATATTCCTATGTTGTATGATCATTTAGGAAAAATACTTGCACCACAAATCGAAAAGAAGGTAACTAATTTGATATGATTTTTTAAATAGTAAGTTAAATAAATAATAGTTTAAAAAACTAAAAAACACGCTTTAAAAACCAAACTAAAAAAGGAGAAAATAATTTAATTCAATTAAAAAGCGTGGGGTGCTTTTTGAGGTATTTTTATAATCAATTAATGTCAAGCACCCCACGCTTTTTAATTAAATTAAATTATTTTCTCCTTTTTAGTTTCGTTTTTAAAGCGTGTTTTTTAAACTATTATTTATTTTCTATTTTTTAGTTTTTGTTGTTTTTTTTTCATTTTTCTTAATTTTTTTTTTTATTTATTGAATTGTCATCGGTCCTCGATAAGTTTACAAAGTTTCAATGAAATCTGACCGTTTAAAGTGGGTCAAAATTGCGTCTAAAGGAGTCAGTTACAAACATACATACAAGTGAAGCTAATATAAAGCGTGTAAAAATAGTCTTTGTAATAATCATTATAATAATCATTATATTTATTTCCAGCATATCACGTTTATACAGATATTTAGGCTTTCTGCAAGCATCATTTCTGAAAAACATGGCCATCTGTTTTTGAAAGCAGTGATTAGAGACCTAAAAGAAAGTATGGGACCTTCCTTTGTAAAAAGCAAATGGCAAGAGTCTGGTCTTCAAATGAAACAATGGATGGATGAAAAACTTGTAAGCACCTTGTTTTCTACAGATACCTCGTAATTTTTATTTGCTTGCATGTATAATGTTCTATACTAAAATTAATTTTGATTTCAGGTGACAACATGGTTGAAAGACAATAAGTTTGAATTTTTGGAAGGAGACGCTAAGGTAAGCGAAGAAACAAAGAAAATCTTGACGCCTGCTCAAACTCAAAGCAAGCTAATTCAACTTATGGATGCTGATGAGACTTGTGAATGTATTAAGGGCTGGATACAGGTAAGAAACATTGAAGCTTCGAGTGGAATGAGCTTCCAGCACCCTAATTGCGTAACTCACGATTAATCATAATCTGTTTCGTTTTGAAACAGAGTGCTAAACTATTGCTTCATATGTTCGAAAAATGTGTCTGCTCAACAACGTTAATAACGCAATGAATATTGTTGAACTGTCAAAATGGAACAGATTATGATTAATCGTTTGTTACGCAATTAGGGTGCAGGTCTTCAGATATCACAAATCTCTTGACAAGATTGCGGTGGAAGCTTACAAAGATGAACCACAAATATCTTGACTTAGCACGCGAGAACTGTACGATTAGAAATTATTTTCTTTTATAAACCGTGACGTTTTGGAACATTGTTATGAATGTGAATCTATAATCATTTCCCGTTGATGTGTTTCCACAGGATAATATTGGTAACTCTAGGAATGAGGATTGGTTTATGCAAGCACTAATTGAAGCAATATGCGAACACGCGGCATTCGGGCCTGAAGGACACGATGTACCACATTTCAACCAGGGCCGCATGATTAAGTATGCGAGTCTCATACATGACTTTGGCGAGACAATACAGGCGAGAGAGGCGTACTGTTTGTTCGGCATACAACAGCTTAAACGTATGCTGGAACATCCGGAAGGTTAATATAATAATTAATTAAATTAAATTCAAAAGTTTATAAAAGGTGGGGCGCAACGAAGCCAACCGCTTACAACATTTTTTCTTTTAGTTTGTAAGTACACACACATACTTAGAATACTTATAGGATCTTTAGGTGCGTGGCCAAATCGGAACTAACGCAGCCATCTTTTCAATACATTTCACAAAACAATCGTATAAAATGTTTATCTCCAGTGCCACCCGGTTAACGTTTTATGACACGCAAATGACAGTCAACCAAATCGATCTCGTAAAACTGACAAATTACCAACAATAATCGCATCGTATCTGCGTTAATTCCTCATATTTCGTCAAATTTTTTCTTGTGACCTGCTTATGATGTTTCTCTCTACTCGAACTAAATAGCTGTCCTATTGGTCAGATGTAGTAATAAATAGTTAGTTTACATGCTTGTTATTGATACTGGGTTGATAAAGTAATGGATCAAAAATACACATATTATGGTGGAAACTAACTGAATAGGGTATTACACAATTTTTTGAAAAGTGTCTTATTTAGATTCTAGAGCGCTAATAAACCACTAAAAAAAACACAACATTTTTATTTAATCGATTAGTGCCATAAAAATGCATTTAAATTTTCCATTTTCAAATTTCGCGCTTAATTTGACGAAAACGCTGGACGCAGTAGCTCTGTGGGTATGCCGTCAGTTTGCTAAAAACAAATGCGCTGATATTTTGTATGACAATTGTTTATAATTTAAAAAAAAATGAGTTATTTTTCTACATAATGTTGGTTAATACAAAATATTATGTAAATGAAAATTACTTTGGTTACGAAAATAATAAAAGTACAAAGTTGCTCAGTTGACATGCCGTATGACGAAATAATATGGCGGCTACTATTTCATGGTGTTTAAAAACAGATTAAAAAAACTGAAATCTTTAAATTGTATTTTAAAATTTATTTTGTTGTTTCATGAACTAAAACTAAAATTTTCAGACTGCATTTTGCCTAAGCTATCTCAATAACGGGCTTGCGGACGGCGAGTAATGGGTAGCTCGCTGTCCGGTAAGGACCAAGCCCGGGTCGACGGCGCGTTGTGTTCCACGCGCGCCTCAAAGAGATGTCAGCACCAACTGGTGGGGTCCGCAAGGGCCGATGCCTGCCAGGGGTGCGGGTTGTTCGAAAGAGATACCGCGGCCCCTGGCACACAGGCAACTGAGGGAACACGGGTGGGTTTTAGTCAGTAAAAGTCTGACACGCTCTCCCGCTCCACCCAGAGCGGGAGAAGTTATTTGATGAATTCCCACCCAAAAAAAAAAGCTATCTCAATAATACATTTTTAGATTTTTTCTCGTATAAAAGTAAAATACCCTATTCTTTATGTTACAGGCTTATCTTTAGAGATATTCCAATAACTGCATGAACAATACATAATTTCATCAGATTGGTTTATTGCATGGGAGGAGTCTGAGAAGGAGCCAGATGGAAAAGGTATATTTTGATTTCTTTGTTTCCGTACTTTTACTAAATACTAGAAAAAATAAAGACGGTAAACTTAAATGCTGGTGATTTTCTGGTCGCAGGTGTAACGATGAAGGCGTTGGTTTTGTTCTTTACGAACATTAATAAGGAGGCCGACAACGAGGACTCGTGCAGCGAGGACTGACGAGCGTCGCGCCACGCGGTCGCGCTGCCGCCGTTCTTCGCGCCTGACGCAACATCTGCATTCAATGTCTTCTATATTTTAATACATTAGTTTCTTATTTTTGATGACATGGAGGATGGGGGAGTCCGGATGGTGTAACGTCAGCAGTATTTTTTTTTACTTTTTTATTTTGTAAAAAATTTAGTAGATTTTGGCTTGAACACATGGCAACCCTACTTGTCTATGCCCTACTTGTTTAGCCGAAGTTGAGCCACACAACATTGAACAGCAAACATCCAATGTCATTGAAGACTTAAGAGTCATGGATTCGTGTGTCATATACCAAAATTTGAAAAGAAGTTAGTTTGTTAATATATAAAGATTACAATACCTAACTGAATACCATCTCGATAAAAATTGCTTAAATAAATTTTATATTCGTTAAAGTCCTCTATTCCAAGCCTATTCCTTATTTCTAGACTTATAACTGCTGCTGCTTATAACTGCTCATGAATCAATAAATAAATAAAAATAATCTGCTTATGTAATACTTTAATTAATCTCTTTGGGTGACCGTACAAACGCGAATTGATTCAGAGCGCGACGGCCCTTTTATTTAAGACCCGGCCTAAAAGTATGTCCCTCATTTAACTGAACAATGCGTAGATACACTTAACATAAGTACCTAGGGCTATTAAGTTTATTGTGATATTTTTTCTAATAAGTACAAAATAGGTATGTTATCTAAATGTATAATTAAACAATCTTCTAAACTTTGTAAATTGTTTTCCGTAATAGGGATTTAGCATGTTTTTAATTTTTTTCAAATTATTTGACAGATTTTTTAAGGCCATGTACGCCAAAATAAAAATAAGTAAAAAGAAAATCAACGCCAAAAAGCAACTGAACGCCCTCCATTTTGGCGGGCTTGGTGTGACGTCATAGTCTATGACATTGGCAACTGACTGAATCGCAAACATTTCTTTATCTATACCACACCTTGATACCACATACCACATTGACAATCATTATTGTTGTCATAGACTTTTACGTCACATTCGCTCTGACCAATAGCGTCGCTTTTCAAATATTTGAATCTCCCACAGTTTTTTTGCACTTCATACATACATATACCTACATTAATTTGTTAATCAAATAGAAATTGTCTCAGATTATAAAACAAAGGCAGATAGATAGCGCGGAAGACCCAAAATGAGTCCAAAAAAACAAATACAAAAGCGTCGCATTGTATGTTACATTCAATGCGACGCTTTTGTATTTGGTTTTTGGTTTCACTCTTGGTGTTCCACGCGATCTATCGGTCTTAGTTTTATAATCTGAGGAAATAGTAATTAAAAATATTGATGGTGACATAATTCTGATTCTAACGTATTTTTTAAAATTGACATTAAAATTTAAAATAAAATATTTTAAAAAAATTGACCCTGTACTGTTTTTTTACTAATTCCATGTCAATTGTGACAGTTTGTTAGTACCTAGCTATGCACTAAGTTGAATTTCACATAATTGACTGACTGCTCTTGTACGCGTTTTAAATTTTGCAGATTGCTTTCAGTTTCATTGGTGAAATTCATCCTGAAGACTATAAACTTATTTATTTTCAACCTTTGTGAAGTTTAGTTTCAATTGTGCAGAATGTGTGATAATCGCAAATTTATACAAGGTCAACTAGGTATAAAAATGATTTTGTAATTTTTGGCCGAACACTCGAAACACGACCGATTTCTAATTTGGAGCGTTTTTGGGAAAGAAGGGAGGTTCAGTTTCGCGCATTGTCCAATAAGAGCGCATAAACTAGATTTCTTTAAAAAAATTACGGAACTTGTCACTTTCCAAAGTGATATCGATCGTTCCACCGGGACCTGGTCTGTCCGACTCTTACTGACTAAAACCACCCCGGTGTCCCGACCCACACTTGCACCGGGGATCACGGGATCTAATGCGACTTCGGCGATCCCCGGCTAGTCGGCCCGCCTCTGCGGGCCACCTCGAGTTAGGGGGGGGGGGGGGGGGAGTGCGGTGTTAAACTCCCCCCGTACATCATGAGCGCGTGGAACACTACGTCCCGCCATCTCGGGTCCTATGGAATAGGAAGCGACGGATTTCCCCAGATCCATCGCCCCTGGACACATTTGCGGGCTGGAAGAGGGCGTCATCCGCGCTCCACCGACGCCCGGTGCGACTGCTGCGTATCGGGCTAGCGGAAGCAATCTCCCGCTCCCTCTCCGCAGCCTCCTTCTGCGAAATTACTGTTTTGCAGAACGATATCACCGCGTCCCAGGATTCCTTGCTGCCGACCATCGAGTCGACAACGGCCGGCAGCGACAGGTCACTGCCGACTCCTGAGATGAGGGCACGGCGCGGCTCCTCCCAAGCGGCACACTCTACCTGCGTGTGCCGAGCCGACCGGGACAGGGGCTCGGTCGACCAAAAGAGTTTGAAACTTTAAAGTGAATCCATAAATAAGGTCGATGCGCTGCAGTAGCCCGTGTTCTTCGGTTTTTTTTTTGCCGTTTGCGGGTCTGTGTCAGACTGTATGTTAAACAAAATATGATTCGCGATCGTAACACGTAGGTATGTATTTACGGGATTATAAACATTGACGGTCCTTAGTCATAATAATATTTGTATACTCTTAACCTTTATGCATGACGACTCTAAAAATTCTCTGAACAGTGTCAATTTTAAACATTTTTCATTTCAGTAACTTACTCACTTTATTATTATTAAATGTTAAAATTATCGCATTTCGTTAAATATTGACATTACCTGACAATTGTTATTGCGTTTTAATAAATTACATTTAAAATTAAATAAAAGTTGACATTGATACTACTGGATTATTATACTTAAATTAATTTACTTCCTAATATATTTCTACGCCAAATGGTAAAACATAGATAAACTCTAATATAACAATTGTGCCATCTTGCAAACTATAGTAACCTATGTTTACGAATAAAGACTATTGATTAATCAATACAACCGTCGGCGTCGTAAGTTCATTTAATCCCATTGAATGTCTTTTTCATGAAATATTGTCATTCAATAGGATTAAATGAACATGAACAAAGAACCTGGCAGCGACCTGCAAATTGCACAGAACGGAAGAAAATGTGATGAAAACCTTAAATTTTTCGGACGAACCAGAAGTGTTGTTTGACTCATCATTCATCATTTTAGCCGAAAGACGTCTACTGCTGGACATAGGCCTCCCCCAAACTCCTCTACTATGACCAGTTCTATGCTTCCCGCATCCAGCTAATTCCTGCGGCCTTCACAAGTTCATCGGTCCACCCTGTGAGAGGCCTTCCAACTTAACGTCTTCCGGTACGTGGTCGCCACTCCAGAACCTTTCAGCCCCATTGGCCATATGTTCTGCCCATTGCCACTTAAGTTTGGCAATTGTTCGGGCTATGTCGGTTGTCTTGGTTCTCATGCGGATCTCTTCATTCCTGATTCGATCACGTAGGGAAACTTCAAGCATAGCCCTCTCGATTGCCCTTTGGGTGATTTTTAGCCTTTTGTTTGAGTGTTCGGGGGTAAATAAAATATTAAAAGTAAAAACCATGTTACCTCTTAGTGTTATTGAAATATCAATGTTTTTTTATATATTTTTTAGCTTAGTTATTTTTATAAATAATTAATTGGTACCATTGAAAATGTGTATTTTATTTTATTCCCAGTCATAACGGAGAAATCGCGCAACCAACCAGTAAGAGTCCATCACCAATGGTGATGCGATGACGACCATAGAGTTCGAAGCGTCACTTTCAATGGCTTTCAATTCAACTTTCTTTTCTATGTACAGACGCTAGCACATCAAGCTACCCCAATCTGTCAAATGTCTTTGATACTTTTTTCAACTTTATTTCAAAAGGATAAGGTTCATGTTTGCAGCGGCACCACAGAAAAATACTTCGCAACAATATCTAAAAATACAAAAAGAGAAGTGGCGCCATCTACAACGCCACATGCGAACTACGCAAAAGACGCACGTCATAGAAATCCTAGATCGCGCAATTAAAGTTTACCGCGCGATTTGCATAGGAACAACATCCCGAGATCAAACGTCGGGCAGTAGCCCACCAGACACAACACCCGTCTGGTCGGAGGATCCTCCCTTTCCATAGAGTATGAGTGGATTTTACACCCTGTTGTTCCTCAATTTGAAAATTTGCCAGTTTGGAATTGCTTGATGTGCTGGCATCAGTACAATATTTTTGCTTTTGAATGATGTCGAGAATATCTGTCTGGCCATAAAGTGCAATTAACACAGACCTATATAAGACCTTATTTATAATTAACTCGCTTTTGCCAGCGGATTCGCACGCGTGGAAAATTATCCCATGGGAACATACAGCCGAGATAAAAAATATCCTATGTGTAAATCCAGGTTATGAACTACAGCTTGGCAAAAAAGTCTAGAAACGGAACTAATTTTTTGTCTGTTGGCAACATTCCCAAAATAATGACGTTTCATAATAAACAAAGTTCATGACTTTGTAGAGTTTTTATTTCGACCATCAAACAGTGATTAAAGTGAAAAACAATGAATAAAACCATTCCAAGTGCTGGCAGGGAGGTTATTTATAAGGTGTACAGGCGATGTCTGGCGGAACATGAGGCCCAAACTATTCTTTCCGATCTTAACAATGTTTACCAAAGAACCGCTGATATGACAGGTATGTAAGAGTTTGTTTTGTTGTTTTTAGTTAAATTAAGTGTTAATTGATGAACTCAAAGCTGTTTTAATTTGCTTGCATACGGAATCAGTAGAAATTTGAATCAATAAACATCGAGCACATAGGTTATGTTTACATTTTGTTTGCATTACTCTGGTATAGCGCGCCTAGATTAATTGATACTTTGGTGACTTGAACTTTACCTAAATGAAAACTCAATTTCTACTTAACTTATACTTTGAGTTTGATAACAAGGTATGGTAGGTGATGTATTTGTTGTAGCTTTTGCATTAGAAATTTAAAAGAAATTTCCGTGCCATAGACTAAATAACAAAATATATTTATTCAATTCAGGTAAATCTGTTAGCACTATAAGAAGAGTCCTGCTGGAAGGAGATAGAAACAAAGGGGTATTTTCTACACCCGGAAAACAGAAAAGGTCGTCACAAGCCAGAGCCAATTTTTGAAATCGATAAGCTTTTAGGTGCACACGGTCACACTGTGGTAAGACTTCCACCTTACCACTGTGACCTCAATCCAATAGAGCTAATCTGGGGGATAGCAAAACACAAGATTGCTGCCCAAAATGTAGGATCGATCGACATAAAGGTATGGCTTAATAACAGTATGTGATAAAAAATGTTTTACTTTTAATATTGATAGAGGTATATGAATTATTTCATCTTTTCAGGAAGCAGCTGAACGTGCATTCCAAGCTATTACCGAGGAGGATTGGAAGAACTCATGCCAGCACGTAATAAAAATAGAAAAGGAGTACTGTGAAAGAGAACGAACTATGATTAGTCATAAACACTGAAGATGATAGCAGCAGCACCTCTGAATCTGAACAAGACTCAGATGAGTTTGCGGCCAGCTCTAGCCAAGATATGTATGTCGCGGGGGTAGAATATTTAGAGGAAGATATGTTAGAATAAAAAAGAACAATATTATACAATATGTTTTTTTTAATGCCTAAAAAATGTTGTAAAGTCAGGAGTATTTCTCTAAATACTTATTTTTAGGTAATAAGTAATCAGTTGCATTTCGAGACGACATTCTTGTTCAATTTAACAATACTTACTGATTTGAAAAAGTTACATATGAAGTGGGAATAAATTTGTCTAATTAAAAAAAAACACAGCTAAGTATCAAGATTAGGTCGATGCGCTATTCGCTTGCAGCGGGTTGCCATACGAGCAGCACAGTGGCGCCTCCATTATTTTCTACTCTTTTTTGCCAAGCTGTACCTGTGTGCTAAATTACATACAAATCCGATTTGCGTGATTGAATAACAAACATCCATTCCTAACATACAAGCTTTCACATTTATAATATTAGTAGGAAGTAGGTTTCAATTTTCTCGGACGCGGTGTCTGAATCCGACACCGCACCCACACCCATCCGCTCGACCAACACGATCAGCATCTTTGTATTATTTTTTCAATTTCCACTGTCCATTTAAGTCCCACGAGTGTGGGGGATATAAAAAGTCCACCTAACCCCCTGTCCCTAGGTAAGTGTGCATTTGTAACCCAACTAGGGGGTCCACTAATACCTGGCTGGAGGTGCGCTTGGGACTGATGCGCCACCTACAACTAAGAAGCTGCAGATGACACTACTCCTCGGCCTTTCATACCCTCGCCGCATACCAAAACTTGGTATTGGAGGATTTTTTTACACGCTTTATATTAGCTTCACTTGTATGTTTGTTGGTTTGTTTGTTTGTATGTAACCGACTCCTTTGGGCGCGAATTTGACCCACTTTAAACGGTCAGATTTCATTGAAACTTTGTAAACTTGTCGAGGACCGATGACAATTCAATAATTTAAAAAAAAATTGAGAAAAAAAAACACGTTTTTGTAGTTAGCAGAACTGAAAAATAGAAAATAAATAATAGTTTAAAAAACTAAAAAACACGCTTTAAAAACCAAACTAAAAAAGGAGAAAATAATTTAATTCAATTAAAAAGCGTGGGGTGCTTGACATTAATTGATTATAAAAATACCTCAAAAAGCACTCCACGCTTTTTAATTGAATTAAATTATTTTCTCCTTTTTTAGTTTTTTAAACTATTATTTATTATAGAGGTTATCTTCCTCGCGATCCAGGCAATCAAGCCAACATCCTCGCTCCGTTCCTAGTCATAAAACATGACCATGATCTCGTTACGGATTACGATGTCGACGGTTGCAGTCGGGAGAATCAGATCCCCCGCTGCTAGCTCGTTGGCAGGGTGAGTACACAACAAGCGCCACCATGTTTCTCCACCATGTCTTCTGTTTGAAACAGACAGCCATGTGGAGAAACGTCCTACGCCCACTCAATTTGCCTGCTTCTTTGGACGCTGCCAGTTTCAGATATTCGACGATAAGACGATCCGAAGACACTAACGTGTGGGAGTCGGCGGTTGGGAAAGCGAAGTTTATAATATATTCTCTCCGCGCCTCAGCAGCGTTACTCTCACAAAGTCCGTAGCAGTACATTATGTCAGCATATTCAGGATTAGAATAAGCAGCCATAGTCAGCACTTATGAAGGCACAGCACAGCACAAGAGCAAGATACGCGGCAACAGTTAGAGAAATAGCCAGATAACAAAACACGAGCTTGCGCGACGTAGAGTTGAGACTAAGTAACGCTGACGCAGTGTCTCCAACTCTCTTTAGCAAAAACGGTGTTGCTGGTCTAAAAATACGGTAAATGGTAGAAAATTACGGTAACCAAAAAAAAAAAGAACGGTAGAAATACGGTAACCGTTTTTCAATCAAATTGTTCAAGAAAACTGAACTGATTGTATTCTAATTAAGTATACTATTATTTATATCGTAATAATTAATTATCTCACTTAAGTCAAGTTAATTTAAATACGTACTGAGCCGTTTTTTTATACATCGACACATTTTTTTTATCATCTCAACTGGGATGAAAACCAACACACAACACTTTTAAAATTGGTTGTTGCTTGGACGTACTCTTTAGATTAGTTTGGTGTTTCTTATCCGCACTATGATGTTGCAAAACACTAAACTTATGTCATCCTAAATTGTAATATCACAAAAGCGACACATCGCTTTATAGGGGTCTTTTGGGTATTCACGTAACACGAAGAAAAGTCCTTATTTTTCAGCCACTCTGCTCGATATTTTTGTTTGTACGAGGTTTTCTTAGTGGACTTTCTTTTTTTAAGGCCCTCCAATTACACACAAAATCGTACACAAGTCAAATCTTGGGGACTCGCCGTAATAAAATAATAATATTTAGCTAAATTGAGTGTTGCCATTATAGAAATAAGGACAGTGACGAAATTACGGTAGAATGTGGCACCGTAATAACATGTCTACGGCGGGTGGTAGATCTAGAAAAATTACAGTAGGTCTACCGTAATTATGGCGTAATTGGAGACACTGCGCTGACGACAAGATTTTGCAAAGTCGCACCCCCTGTCATGCCGAGAGAACAATGGTGACCAATCACAAAGCTTGCAGTGTTTGGAGTTCAAGCGCAAGTAAAAACTACGAATAATACGAATATGAAACAATAGGTTGACCGTCTCCCAATTTTAACTGCTCCCCATAAAACTCTTCTCTTCCCTGTCACACATGCAGAAGTATTGGCAATCATACCTTTCTGAATAGCTAATAAGACAAAGATATTTTCCTAGTAATTTGTACAGACGCCAGCACATCAAGCTACTCCAAACTGTCAAATTATCCCAATTGAACATAAACCTTAGGCTTATGTTATAAAGTTGAAAATCTATCAAAGTATTTTGACAGATTGGGGTAGTTTGATGAGCTGACATCTGTACATCAGGCGTAGTATATTTTTTTGCACTACACAACATTATTTATGAAGTAATAGCAAAAATTACAAAAAAAATAATGTTTGGTTAGTGATATTTGCCAAGCTTTTAGGTATTCTTGAACTTTTAATTATAAACAAAGATCTGCCACGGCGTTAACTATGATAATAACTTAAATTTCAGTACAGTCGCGCCGTAAATCATTTTTGAATTGGTTTCAAATGATTTAATCTGGGTTTTTTCATTTTAAAAAAAAAAACTAAAAATCTAACTAACTCAAAAACTACCGAACTTCGGTAGAACATTTGGTGGCTTAATTTGTTGCATTTTAACCCTACTATGACGTCCTGTAAGGAATACGTCGGGTTACCAGTAACCCTGTAAATGGTGTAACTAATCCGACTTTGTTTTATTAAAAAAGAAGATAGATATTAGATCAGTACTAGAATGACCGACAATTTATTTATTTATTTCTTTAATTAAAACGGTTTAAAACCAATTACAAAAATTGACCCAATAATCGACACTTTGTTTTTTTGATCCACGAAAATAAGAGTAGGAAGCCGATTTCTTCATATATGGCAACACTGTGCCATAGACAGCACACTTTTGTGTGTTGTCACATACCTCCGATCAATTAGAAAAAGCCATTGAAGCTGTAAAAAATAAGAAGGCTGCGAAACGTTTCGGAGTCCCTAGATTATGCTCCATGATTAAATTTCGGGGAAAACGACAATTGCCTATGGGGCCGAGCACAGTTTTAACAAGAAAAGTGGATATTAGCGTTATCGGAAAAAACATATTCCACTGTTTTCGGTAGATCGCTTGACCAGGTTTACACGAGAAGTGGGTTGCCATACATTTTCCTTAAAAAGCTAGCACACTATACTACTTATTGAAATGAAATTGTTGCCATTACATTATTTAACATGTTTTTGATAATGGTATAGGTATAGCAGGTAATAAAAACAAATTTGGGTAAAATCAAAATAATAATTTTAATTCGTAATCAACTTATATTTAACTTATAATAATTCAAATGCAAGTAGGTAATATGGCAACCTTTTAATTAGGTACAACAAAAAAAAAAACATTTCTTATTATTTATATTATTAACACAACCGCCATTGTGCTAAGCAAAAAAAAACAAAACATTATATTCTCCTTTATTTCATTGAAACAAGGAGAAAATAATTTAGTTACATTTATAGGTAACAATAAAAAACGAAATTAGTTTATTATTAGGTACAGACGCCAGCAGGTCAAGCTATCCGAAACTGTCAAATTATCCCAATTGAACATGACCCTTACCTTCTTGTATTAAAGTTGAAAATCAATCAAAGAAACGCAGTACCTACTTTTAGATAATTAATGTCTGATTTTGAATCGCTGTTAAAATAACCGTGATCTTTATCGTCGTTGCAATAAGGTTGATAAATTGGGAAAATTTGACATTTACTAATGTAGCTCACGAAATTCTACTTTTCTAAACGAATATTGGTACTTTATTTCACGTTAGGTATCTAATGTAATAAGGAGTCATACCAAAACACAACACTACAAAAAAAGAAAAAAAACGATATTCGCACGCACAATCGCACGCACAATCACACACACGTGTATATGAGCTCAATAGAAAGAGAGAGAGAGAGAGAGTCGCATAACGCTTACGTGACCAATTCTATCAGTCAAGTCCTACTGCAAGTCGCGTAAGGAACTTCATTCTGAAAAAACTGACGCGACGGTAACGAATCTGTATTTGAATAATAATAATCATTATCTAAATTCGATCGATTTGAACATAGACGTAAAATCATTTTAAAAAAATGAATTCTGTGGGTTGCGCTAGCGACGCTTTAAAACATTGTTTGTATAGAGCAAGACGCATAAGAACGACGCGTTAGTTATTAAGTGCGTTTTTCCACCACCGAAGTCACCGAGAACGTGATGACGGCGCCTAAGTAGCGATACATACATACATTTACTGTAATAGCTGCGTGACCGCTGCACGCCTGTCACCCGAACGCCGTCATACCGGCCGTTGAAGTTACGAGTAGTTCGGCGCGGCCGCTAAACCTAGATCCTAGATTGTGACGGATCAATGTGTTGTCACTGATAGATAGTAGACTTCGGTCGCGGTGGACACACTATCGCCGTCACCGGGACATGACGTCCAGTGCGAATAATCATGTTGAAGTCCCTGTGACGAAGGCGGTGGAAAAACGCCCTAAAGCCGATCTTTAACATGACTTAAAAACCTTTTTTAGCCACTCCTCATGCGCCACACTAAACATATGGTCAATTTCATTGCCTTTATCACACAATTCAATTTCACAAAATGAACAAAAAAAATTTGAGTTGGGTAACTTGTAAATTTTGTTCGAGTCGAGCATCATTTTGTACAATTCTCTAGACATGATGCCATTATTATTTCTTACTTTGCTTGTATGAACGTAGAGTTTCAGTGTCTTCGAATCTATCTCATATTCTAGTTGAAGCAATGCGGTATGTCGCTCAGTGCCTATATGAGCCCATATATTGGATATAGTACTTGTAATGCAACATTCACAGGAAGAGAGGTTAGAGTTTTCTTTTATTGTGTGAAATTCTAATAATTTTCGTAGCCATAACTTATGGCTTGAGCTTGCTTCATGGTTTTTTATGCTTTGTAGAACATTTGCGATATCTATATCACAGACTTTGCATGTAACTTTATTCTTTGTGTGGTCCGCGTATCTGAATGGAGTTGAAGAGTCTATGTCATTGTTAATGAAATATGCTGTGTTACTTAAAGACGTGCTGGCTATATTATAATTTTTAGCAACATAATTTTGTTTAGTTTCATCATCATTTTTAGGAATATCGTTTTGTTTGGTTACATTATCATTTTTAGGAATATCATTTTGTTTAGTTTCATTATCATTTTTAGGAATATCATTTTGTTCGGTTACATTATCATTTTTAGGAATATCATTTTGTTCGGTTACATTATCATTTTTAGGAATATCATTTTGTTTAGTTACATTATCATTTTTAGGAATATCGTTTTGTTTGGTTACAATATGATTTTTAGGAATATCATTTTGTTTGGTTTCATTATCATTTTTAGGAATATCATTTTGTTTAGTTTCATTATCATTTTTAGGAATATCATTTTGTTCGGTTACATTATCATTTTTAGGAATATCATTTTGTTCGGTTACATTATCATTTTTAGGAATATCATTTTGTTTAGTTACATTATCATTTTTAGGAATATCGTTTTGTTTGGTTACAATATGATTTTTAGGAATATCATTTTGTTTGGTTTCATTATCATTTTTAGGAATATCATTTTGTTCGGTTACATTATCGTTTTTAGGAATATCATTTTGTTCGGTTACATTATCATTTTTAGGAATATCATTTTGTTTGGTTACAATATGATTTTTAGGAATATCATTTTGTTTGGTTTCATTATCATTTTTAGGAATATCATTTTGTTCGGTTACATTATCGTTTTTAGGAATATCGTTTTGTTTGGTTACATTATCATTTTTAGGAATATCATTTTGTTCGGTTACATTATCATTTTTAGGAATATCGTTTTGTTTGGTTACATTATCATTTTTAGTAATATCATTTTGTTTGGCTACATTATCGTTTTTTGGAATCTCATTTTGTTTCGTTACATTTTCATTGTTAGGAATATCAGAAACTGTATCGTTTGGTTTTTCAGACAAATCACTAACCGTTTTTAGATTGTCTTTAGAAAAAAATGCTTGAAACCCTTCCGTTACACCTGTCCATATGTTCTTTAACGCATTAGACCAATGAGGAGTCCCAGCGTTATGGTATTCTATTTGATCTTGAGGCACTCTAACATTGCACAATTTGCAAAATACAATTTTCTTATCAGATGCAGCATCTTTTGTTCTCCCACTTTCATTAAGATGATCACCTGAATCATATTCCTTATCATTAATACATGTATTTATCTTCTTTTCCTCTGGCTTATTCACATGGTGTTCTGAATCTGTTCGTTCAATATTCTCAGTTTTAACGCCGCTGGCTAAATCTTCATTATTTTGACAAATGTCAGTTATTTTTGTGCTGTCGAGTTTGACGTGGTTATTATTGTAGTGTTGGGATAGGCGGCTTGCCACAACTACCTTGTTGCATATGAGGCAATGACTGTATTCATTGATCTGAAAAGAAAAACATAAAAATTATTTGAATATATTTAAAAAAAAATATAAATTTCCTATATCCTAACTTAATTAAAACGAATAAACTAAAATAAATCTTCGAAAAATTCATCCGCCTCGCTGTCGACTGGTAATGTACCCAAGAGACTGGGGGCATTACCACGTTGTATAGCAATTCTCAGCCTCTGGCCAAGGTTAAAACCAGCCCTTGTGTCACAGAAAGTGTCAACCACCCGTTTCGAGATTTCTTTAACAAGAGCACTCGGACCCCACGGCCCGACTGTTTCAACTCCAACCGGCTCGAAAATATAATTACCAATAAGGTTGTTATACTTTCGCCATTTGCAATGCACACCGAGCCAGAAAGATGGGATGGCGCAAGACTATGGACACACGTTACATGCCACACTAAAGGCTTACCCATCTTCCATGGAAATTAAGACATGCCTTCCGGTCTCTTGCTATCGTCGCGTGCCAAGCCATTGGGTTCTAATACAGCTGGAACGCCGAAAGTGATTTTTTTTTAATTCGTTGTTGTGTCTGCACGGATCGGATACAATACATCAATATCATCCTATTTTACTTCTATCTTTATTTTTAAAGTGGAATAAATATCGTATCCATCAGCACCTATTAAGGTAATAAGCAAACCGGCTTGCACATCCTTGTCTTCTTTGTACACTCCTAACGCCTGTAGAAAATCTTAAATGCTTGAGCCACTTTCGCCACGCGTCACAGCTCGGTTTACCAGGCCACCTTCTAAAACTAATTCGGCCGGAGGTTTTGCGTGTTCCATAATACCACGTACTGTTTATCACTAAAACACACTAACACGACTCGATTTTTGTCTAATAATTACTTCCGAAAGAGTCTCATTTTCCGCTGTCACCATGAAGTGAAATGAAACACGATCTTGCTAGATTTTGACTGCTTTATTTCTTAGTAAAGTGCGCGTACAAAACATTATTGTCTATAGGTTTAGGTAGTTATATAAAGGTAAACAAATCGTAAAAAGGGTTTTCTTGTTTAAAAATACGGTGTAACAAAATCAAATTTATTTTCGGTATATACGATCGTTTCCTCTTTTATTAATAAATATTAAACTTTATAATTTATTCTTAAACTACTCTTCCTAGATGTAACTACTTGAGCACAATTTTTTTGTTAGATTAATTTTAATATTATAATATTTTGTAATCTGCCTATTGTAAAGAGCCCAAAATGTCAGGTTCCCTAAACCTTTTAGAAAATACAACGAATTGCTAAAATGAAAAGTACAACTGTGATGATGTAGTATGGCAACTGAAGTGACAAGTATTACGTTTAGTCGGTTACCCAGACTTTGACAACGCTCTCAACAATCGACATTATACGATTTTGCGAGTGCGTTTCAATTTTGTTAAATTGCGTTAGTTATAGCTAGCCTAATAATTGATGATACAACGGAACGATTTATTATTAATGTGACAGATAGTTCATCAGATTCTGATTCAGAATAGAGCCTATTATTATATGACTAGGAATAATAATGATCTTAACATTTGAAAAAAAAAGGTTTCGCAAGGTTCTATGAGTCACGTGGTTTTTTTGTTTACCTTTATTTAACTACCTAAACCTATGGAGTATAGGTATCCTCAATGTATAACAATAATATATAACATTGGTTAGATTAGGTTATTAAACCTAGTGGCCACGTGCTATATGGTCAAGCGACAACCACTACGGACAAAATAAATTTAGTTGTTTAGAGTATGCCACGAGTCACCGTGACGCAACTTGCCGAGTGACGGACCGAAAGTTGACGGCCATCGGACGGACGTAATAAAAACGCGGCGGGGATATTTCGCGCAAAGGATCTTCACAGCACTGAACGCAACGCAATTAAAAAAAATATATATTTTCCGACATACACGCGGGCGACGCCGCGGACCGTGGGCATTATAGACTGATGATACCGTCTCTAGACGATGCCAGCGCGTCAATTCCGTGCACTAAGATATTCATAAAGAAAACAAAAACTGTGAAAATAAACCAGATTATTACTTACAGTTCGAGCGAAATTTTCATTGATGGGTAAAAACACATTTTTTGCATGTTTTTCCGACACCTTATGCTCACTTTCCTCTCCCAATTCGACATGCTCTATACACATTTGACAATATATCCTAATTTCTTCAACTACTGAGCGGTAACTATGAAAATGGTCTTGTGGTATCTTTACTTTGACCCCGCTTGGACTAGCTACATGAATAAATTCACCGTCTATGATAGGCAAATTCACTTCCAAATTGTATTTCTTGACCATGTCTTTGAAATAATTGTCTTCGGTAGCAAGTTCTTCATTATGTTCTTCATTTGCTACCAAATTTTCAACAGTACAGGTTGGTTTCATTGTATGGTGATTAGTGGCACTAACTGTTTTGGCCTCATCGCTGTTAGACATATCCTCATCAGTTACACCTCTTACATTATTGTTTTTGGAGTCATTCTGACTCATTTCTGTACCCAAATTTTTCTTTTCATCTAAAATTTCTTCAGTTTTTACTTCTTTAGCACCAACATGCCCTTGATTTCCTTCAAATATTTTATAAAACTCTTTCACAACAATAATGACTCTTTGCGATTTAACGTGGTATTCTGATGATTCGTGCTTAAGTTTATTTTCTATTTTAATAATCTTACAGCAAGGCTCGCAGTAATACACATTCTTGTCGATATCTTTGTCGTTATTAATTACACTTTTATTCATTTGTTTGGAAACTCTTTCAAGAGCTTTTTGGAATATCGTTTTTAATGTGACATGTTTTTCGCTTACGTTATGTGTCTTGAAACACAACACGGGTACATCAACATTACAAATGTGGCAATTGAATGTGTCAAATGTTTCATCTGAAATTAAAGAAAAATAAAGCTCAATAGAGATTTATTGTGAGAGAGAGCGAGACTTATATCTTTCTTCTCTATCATGTAACGAAATGTGCCTAACCGTGACGAATCCTTGAAACTCTAAAATTTATTAATAACATAATCACCGCCTAATAACAAATAAAGACGGTATTATAAAGGTGACATAATGTGGCAAGGGGGGGAGGATTATGACTCATTCTCACTGGCTGTGGGTTGTAGCAGCTATAATAGCATATCTGTTCCGCCTGTCCCTGTTCCACGTACACATAGTAGGTACTTCTCTTTCTAACTAAGGTGCTACACCCATGCAAGAAAAGGAAAGAGCTTGTGACGATGTAACATGGTGTCACAGTGTAACAGTGACAGTTTTTATCTTAGTCTAACTAAGGTAACTGTTATAAGCATGAATAGAGAAAAGCTTGTGACTGTCGTGTGTAAGGGATTCTATTATTTCGAGAAACAGTAGCTGTTATTTCAGTTTGTTTGTCACAGTTACTGTCGGTTATCATTAGATACCTGCTAGATTTAGCTGTTACGATACATACGCTAAGTACACATATGCATTTTGAATACCTAATTCTCACTTTGTCAGACGATGCTCGATAGCTTCGAACGTCACAAGAGAAATCTAAAGTATTAAAACTCACTTTAACGTAATCTATAAAATATTACCAACTCTACAAAATAATGCTAATTAAACTCAATACTTATAATTGTTTTCCTCAAAATTGGTAAGACAAAAATGAGAACATCTTGAATTTTCTTTCAGCTTAATAAAACGTTCTTACCAGAATAACAATGATCATTATCATATTCACAATACTCAGATTCCCCGTAGAGGCACTTCTTCATCAACATCGGCATCTTCTCTCTTTTTTTATCTCTGATTTCCGTCATTCAGATCTGAAAAATGGTAAGTCTTATAATAGTATGTGTTATATAAATGTCACCGAAAGAGATAAGTAACCAGGCTCTTCGGATATAATTGAAGTTTACTAAGAAAGTGATGGAAGTTTTCGAATGGAATTTAGTATGATAATTGAACTGTTTGTTTTATATTAATTTTATTTTATTTTATTTGAAAATATCTATTGGTTTCTTGCAAAATTTCAACTATATTTGACAACACTGGTTACTTATCTCGTTTGGTGACCATTCTATGTGGGTTTGGTTTCCGCACCTTCAGGTGAACCATTGTGCGTGAAGTTTGGTGACCAATCTTTTTAAAAGGACTATTATTCCTTTTAAAAAGATTGGTCACCAAACTGTATCAACTGAACAAAGGGCATGTTTATGACTTTCCATGAAGCGTGCATTATCACATGAAAAGTCTTGATTGTAATCTAAAAAGAATGTGTGGGTATATAGGTGTGTTGTGATGGTCTAGTAGTTAAGGCTTTGCCTCTTATGCATTATGTGGGTGTGCATGTGTGTGTATGTGCATGTGTGTGAGTCTAAATTTTCTATTGAATCAAATATATATAGTTTTAAAGGAAAAAAACAATCAAAGTATATTAATAACATTTTTCATTATTCAAATTTATAATGGCTAAAAAAAATTTGAAGCAAAACGGATTCTATAAATTAATCTAGTCAAAAGTAGGCAGGTCTCTCTAAAAGGACATTATGTTTTGAAGTACCATGTTTTGAAAAGACTTCAAAATATATATATTTTTGCTTTTAGGAATGCCTTCCGTTGCAATTTTCATCTTTGGTGGTGGCATAACTTGAGTTTTCAAAATGTTATTTCTGATTATGCTCGCAGTGATAGGGTCTTTATTGAATCCAGTTCTGTTTGTCAAATTAAAACTGTCTAAATGACTTCTACTTCAACCATCTCATTAACATATGGAAGCGGTTTAATTCGAGACAGTTTATACTGTGTCGTGTAATCTTCCCAGTCATAAAAATCTTGTAGAGTCATCTCTTTAGGTTTTACGTTTTTTCCTGCCTTACTGAAAAATCTGAAAAATCATAAATTTGGTTTTTCATGCGTTTCATCGACAACTCCACCCCTATGGTGGAAACTGTCAGCCGACATAAAGGTTCGAAATATTTTATCACAACCTTGTTGCCTTGATATCATTTGAATTCGCAATGTAAATTAAGAAAGAAAAAAAAAGGTCAATTTTTCTTCTGTGAAGAACAATTGTCAACCCACAGTACCTATGATAGTTTTTTTTTTATCTCGATGAAAAATAATCTTTTTTTAGTAAGTATGCACTTATGATTTCGACTAGTACCTAGTGATAGCTGTAGTCAGTACCTCACGAGCTATTATTTGCCGCTTATCGGCTTAGAAAACTTGCTGTTCTTTTATATGAGATTTGGCGGTATTCAAATATACGGCTGTTTGCCTACGTAATATTGATATACCTCTAATGATTTAAGGTAAAACTGAGATAGGGAAATTAGAAATACACTAACTTCAATCCTAAATGTGGCCCTGGACGACCGAGCGTGGCAGCAAGCCACACTTCCCATTCGCCTGGGTGGTCTCGGCGTCCGCAAAATTTCAAGTATAAGTTTACCGGCCTTCCTCTCCTCGGTCCACAGTACAGATAAATTAACCAGGAATATTTTATCTTCCTCACTGGTTGATTTTGAAGTACCGTGTTTGACCGATGCTTTGAACGCTTGGAAAATGGCTTGTCCCAATACGGTTTTACCTGACAATCCATCCTCCCAGAGACGGTGGGACGTGCCGCTCTGCAGTATTATACGGAATAACCTGTTAAATACGTCACCTAATACTGTTGAGCGTGCCCGTCTGCTGGCTGTGGGAGAATGGGAGTCAGGCTTGTGGCTTCAGGCGCTCCCGTCATCCACCATAGGCACTATGATGGATGACTCATCGTTTCGGCTCGCTACGTGTCTCCGCTTGGGCGCACCTTGTGTTGCTCCGCATCGGTGTCACTGCGGTGAAGCTGTCGACAGTCTCGGGCACCATGGCCTGTCCTGCTGCAGGAGCGCAGGTCGCATAGCACGCCACGCCAGCATCAACGATATTATTCGTCGAGCCCTTGTCACCGCCGGCGTACCAGCGGTATTAGAACCAAACGGCTTGGTACGTGACGATGGGAAGAGACCAGACGGCATGACGTTATTGCCTTGGAAGGTGAGAAGACCTCTGGTGTGGGACGCAACATGTGTCGACACCCTTGCGCCATCCCATGTTCCTAGCACGGCGGGCTGTGCTGGCGCCGCTGCTGCTGTTGCTGAGACCCTCAAGCGGCGTAAATACTGTAACCTTATGGGTAACTACAGTTTTGAGCCGTTTGGGGTCGAAACGCTCGGGTCATGGGGCCCGAGTGCACGTCTCCTCTTTAAGGAAATTTCTCGCCGGCTGGTCGACACTTCACGTGACCAGAGGGCTGGTTCGTTCTTTGGCCAAAGAATTAGCATTGCCATTCAACGTGGCAATGCTGCCAGTCTTCTGGGCACGTTTCCTGATGACAGCGATGCGGAGGAATACTTCGACGCCTAAGTGTCCTTTTGTTTTTTGTATTTATTTTGTATATCGTAGTTTTAAAGTAATAATTATGCTTAGTATTAGCATTCTATGAATATATTAGATAGGGAAATCTTAAGGTTTTTTTATACGTTTAGAACAAGACAGCGCTAAAAGGCTTAGTTCAGTAGATGCGTATTTTTTAAAGCTATCCGATGGCATAAAAATCTTTTTTTTTTTGAGATACCGCTTTTGCGCTTAGTAGGGCAGAATAGCTATTCATTAATTGAACGTTTAAGGATAATTTAACCCAGCAGGGTGACATTTATGTTAAATCAACCTCGAGATGGGTGAAAATCCATGCGGTAATATTTGAACGAAGTAATAAAGTAACGATAATTTAGTAAACGTCTAATATTTATTACTTACCCCAGTTTTTCACTTTTAAACACTTTCAGTGCTTACACGAGACTGTAGGCCCCTGCAAGAACGAGGTCCGTGTCGCGGTAAGTAATGTGTTGTTTAGCAGTCCGTGGGCTGTTTGTTTTATCCGTTGGCAGAAAATTTGCGACCACTTTTACAAAAAAAGAGCAGAGTGCAGCGCAAACTGCAGTTTCCTCCCTGTTTACTATTCTCTGTGGTTTAGTTAGTGCTGTCATCACCAGTGTGACCATCTTAAAATGATCGATACTGCCTTAGTTTGGTTTGAAACCTGACGAATCCTACCAAAGCATTGAGTAAAAAATGTCAAAAAATTGCCAGTTTGTTTAGCGTTGTAATAGTAGTAGTAAAAAAAATAAAAACACTTTGTTTTACATATCAATATTTTTGTTGTTAATTAGGTCAAATGTAAATTATTTATTATTAGATTTCCCTGGAATTCTCAGCAACCAAGGAGCAGTGCTGCCATAAAAAAAAATGTTAAGTTGACTGACAGATTCGTTTTAAGCAGTACCTACATGATGAAATATTTACAATAACGTAATTTATGATGGCAATACGGTGATATAAGGCAGGTGAACAGTAGGTATGCAACACAGGTATGCAACGCCAATGTAGTTAATACGCCATAGACAATTAGCTCAAAAACGTAATAACCCTATGGTCGGGAAAATGAACGGATAGTAGTGTTGCGATACGTTCGATTAGTGTCAAAAATATATCGGTATTATTTTCTTCGTACTTTTAATTTTTCTCGTGATAGATAAATCAGATGACGATAGGCCTTTAACGTTCAGAAAACTTAAGCCAACCAAACCCGAGACAATAACCCAATTAAATAGAAAATTAAATATAAACAAATGTCTGGCCGTGACCGTATTTTTTTTTTGTTTGATAACGGATATAAAGCATTGCACTATCCCATTTCTTCCTGTGGGTGAATATACACATAGTTCCATGTCTACTAGACAATGGGCAGCAAGCTTTCTCCATGCATTTTACCACTATACAACGATCGCTAGCCCGCCTGCCAAGCGTGGTGATTACAGCCAACGCTCCAAATTGGAGGAGGCCTACGTCTAGCAGTGGACGTTCTTCGGCAGAAAATATTGTGATGATTATGATGCTTTTGCGTCAAGCGGTGTACATTTGCACTATGCGTGTGTAAACGGTATATATTAAATTACAATGTAACCAGAAAAGATGGCAAAACTAAAAATCTGTACAGTAATGAAAAGACTTTTGCCTAGCAGTCGGACATTATGAGCAGTCAAATAAAAGTGAAGTCCTTACGTTAATATTTTTTATTCATTTAAATATATCTCTACCAATTAAGTAAACCAAGTAAAGTTCTACAAATAAATTTGCCCATGAATGTTTTACGCAATATTATCCAGATATGCCAATATTTTACAAACACACTGTAAACGCAGTCATGCAGTTTAAAAAAAAAACTTCAGTATGAAAATTTAAGTACCTAGGTTTAAAATCATTTCAAAATGACAAAGAAAAGTTTCAGTCTTAACAAGACATGATGTCTCCGAATCTTGAAAAACATTGCAAATTTGCGATTCACCGACGAGTCGATATAATTTTACCTTTGTTTTTTACTTCACTACGCTAACGCTCCTGTCACAGTGTCACTGTCAAATTGATAACGAACTCGGTACCTATTCTAATAATTTAAAACTTTTTATGTTTTTTGATATGTTTTGTAACTTTAATTGCAGTGGTGTATCTAACAAGCGAACTGTATGACTCGGTAAGTTCACACTTTATTCTTCTTAGCGTGTCGATAGCCTAAGAACACGAAAAAATTATGCAAATGTAAAATTTTCTAAATTAGTTTTGCCCAAAATTCAGCAACGTACCTACGTAATGTAGCCTAATTTAATTTATTTTTAGTAAATTACTACAACAAAGAGGTTGTACTGTATTTAAACAATAAAATATAATAGACTGATACCTACCTACGTTCTTATATTCACAGGGTATCTATTTGTTTAAGTACTGTTAGAACTACTCACTCTGCCCCCAAGATGATCCACTGACCGTATTTTACATGAAGCGACTGACTAACTGACCTTCACAACCCAGTTACTGTGTAGCACAGTCCCTCGTTGATAGGACTCTTAACTTGAAATATTTAACGAAATACTGTTTAACTTCATTTATATTATAAATCTGTAACTGTAACTACGCGCTCTGGTAAGGAAACGTACCAGGGATCAACATCAAAAAATTTGGTTGGACCTAAGTGAGTGCAGGCAGGCCAAGGAAGCACTTCCTGCGTTCGATGCCCGCCTCACGAAACAGGTTCTCCGATTATCTAAACCACAGCTGCGTACAGTTACAGCAGCCGTAACGGGCCATGGGTCATTTAACAAACACCTCTTTGTCATAGGAGTAACAGATAGCCCTCTGTGCAGGGCCTGCATGGAGGACGACGAGACAGCGGCTCATGTGCTGTTAATCTGCCCGGTGGTCGCTAAGTACAGAGAAAAATACTTCGGTAACCCAGGTACCCTACGTGAGATTGTGAGCAACACCAAGGCGTTGCTGG
The DNA here is from genome assembly GCA_947359405.1 of Antitype chi. NCBI lineage: Eukaryota > Metazoa > Arthropoda > Insecta > Lepidoptera > Noctuidae > Antitype > Antitype chi. The sequence goes on from OX375837.1 coordinate 3,204,771, forward strand.
CCTTTCTCGAGGAGCTGGGGTGGATCGAATAGCTGATTTTCCCACCCGTACGCAAAATACGCGCTTAGACGTGGAGTTGCGGACAACAGCCCGTATTACCTATTACCTATTAAATCTGTAATTTGGATTGCGTATATACAAAGAGTACCTACCCTTTCTACTATTTTCTTTAGTATTGCTAGAAAAAATGTACCTGGAAGTAAATATGTGTGGTCTTCCAGCTCAGATTCAACTAAACATAACAGAACCTCAAATTACAAAGAAATTATAATAACTCTAGACCGGGTGGGATTTGAGTTTTTATTCATTACACGCTTTATATTAGCTTCACTCACTTGTATGTTTGTTTGTATGTAACTGACTCCTCAGAGCGCGATTTTGACCCACTTTAAACGGTCAGATTTCATTGAAACTTTGTAAACTTATCGAGGACCGATGACAATTCAATAATTTTAAAAAAATTGAGAAAAATGAAGAAAAAGGAGAAAAAAACATGTTTTTGTAGTTAGCAGAACTAAAAAATAGAAAATAAATAATAGTTTAAAAAACTAAAAAACATGCTTTAAAAACCAAACCAAAAAGGAGAACATAATTTAATTCAATTAAAAAGCGTGGGGTGCTTGACATTAATTGATTATAAAAATCCCTCAAAAAGCACCCCATGCTTTTTAATTGAATTAAATTATTTTTTATCCTTTTTTAGTTTGGTTTTTAAAGCGTGTTTTTTAGTTTTTTTAACTATTCTTTTGTACAGACATACAGCTCTGAGATATCCTCTGGCACACCATGGCCTTTTCCCAAAGATGTTAAGCATTATAGATCTTTATTGTTAAATTTAAGAAGATGCCTCTGACTGCATGATATTGTTTATAGTATTCAGTCTAGGTAATAGGTAAAACGGGCTGTTGTCCGCAACTCCACGTCAAAGCGCGTATTGTGCGTACGGGTCGGAGAATCGGTTATTCGATCCACCCCAGCTCCTCGAGAAAGGCTAGCAACGCCTTGGTGTTGCTGAAAATCTCACGCAGGGTACCTGCGTTATCGAAGTATTTTGCCCTGTAATTAGCGACCACTGGGCAGTTTAACAGCACATGAGCCGCTGTCTCGTCGTCTTCCATGCAGGCCCTGCACAGCGGACTGTCTGTTACCCCTATGACAAAGAGATGTTTGTTAAATGACCCATGGCCAGTTACAGCTGCTGTAACTGTACGCAGCTGTGGTTTGGTTAAACGGAGAACCTGTTTCGTGAGGCGGGCATCGACCGCAGGAAGTGCTTCCTTGGCCTGCCTGCACTCACTTAGGTCCAACCATATTTTGTGATGTTGATCCCTGGTTCGTTTCCTTACCAGAGTGCGTAGATACCCGAAGGTATTCAGTCTAATAGTCATCCGTTTAAAACAAGTTTCTTGTTTCCATCTTTTTTAATTAAGCTTCACTTTTTAGGCAGTCGGGTTTTTTTTTTGACGGGGTGGCAGCGTTGCCAGATTTTTTTTCAGGCTAAGCGGGATGTTTAAACTTTTCGAGTGAAAAAGCAAGATTCTTTCTTCGAAAGCGGGACCTGATAAAATTACGTAAATAATCAGTCGTGTTTTTATTAACCGACTTTATTATTACTTATCATTTTGAGTTTCAAATTAAGTCTACCATGATGATAGAAAGTCGTAAAAAAATTATTTTAACGAAATACATTACGTTACCATACTCATAACCGCACCGTCGAGCAATCTCGAAAAGCGGGTCCGACCCTGTCCCGCGCGGGACATTCAATTTCGGGCGAAAAATCGGGACGTCCGGCCAAATGGTTAAACAAAATACAAATAGTCTCAAGTTTTACAGAACCTAGCGCGAAAAGTTTCAAGGCGATATTCGATATACTTTCTGTGAAACACTACAAAAATATTTCAATTTTAAATATATATTTTTTTCGATACTTCCGCAACTTAAAATTTTGTGTGCAGCCTTCTAATAATACAACCTATCTGTGAAAAAATATGAACTCTCAAATTGACGTCAGATAAAGAAAAACTTAGCCCGACTGTCAAAGATCCACAATTGACAGCCGGGACCAATGGCTTAACGTGCTTTCCGAAGCACGGAGGAGTACTGGTATGTAAAGATGTTCACCCACCCACGGACCTACCGCAACAAGCGTAGCTTAACCTGATTGATCGACCCGTGCGGCCAATATTACTTACCCACAAGCCCTTAGATAGACAGATTCATTTATTTGCCTGAAATATGGTATTATACAGATTTTATAACACAGATTTTATATTCCGCCTACTAAATTCGGATTTACAAAGTGTGCATTGTTAATTTACATGTGTTATGTGACTATTAATGATAAGCTGAGCAATGATGTGAGAAGACAATGGTACAGGTTATAAGTATGTAGAAGATGTAGTGATAATAATTGAAAAGAGTATGCTTAGATGGTTTGGCCGTGTTGACAGGATCAATGAAAGGTGGCTAACAAAAGGTATTTACAAGGCAGACGTGAATTGTTTATTTCATTTGTGTCCATTTCTGAGCCAACTGAAACCGTTATCCATCTCCTTTAAATGTTGTGTTAGTTTCGAAAAACTGCATTTTTTATGCTTTTGAAGCTTACAATAAAAAACAAAATACAAAAGCAAAAAATTTATAAAAAATTAGAGAAGGCAAGTGCCTCGGGAGAGACACCCAAAAATTCGCGTCTTGATGTTTATATGTGTGCTCTCGTGGGCATGCAGTTTTATTCGGTGTGCGTTCCTATACATACGTGGCACACAATGCAACAAATAACGCACACAACCGTACGGGGTAGGCAGTGGCTTTTTAGGTTTTGTTACTACATGACGAATTACGAAACTTACCGAAGTTTTTCGAACTAAGTTGGTTATGCAACTATTTTAAAAAGTAGCATTGTATCATTGAATTTTTGCTACATGAACAACCCTTACTTTTTAATGTATTATTTTTATATTGCGACGCCATTTTTTGTTTCGATTTATTTGTTTTGGTTGTCATTGTACGCTAGGATAGCATGTATTTAAGATTTTAACGTTGATAATACTGTGAAAAATAGATAATATTCACTGTGAAAGTTGTTCAGGTGGTATGTGAATAGAGAAAAAACTTTTTCCAAAAAAAAAACAACCGACTTCCAAAAAAACACTAAGTACAAAGTGAAAAATAACTTTAATTTCGGAAGTCGGTGTCTTTGGAGCTGTATTTGAATTTTTTGTCACCGACTTCCGAATAAAGTTATTTTTCACTTTGTAGTGTTTTTTTGGAAAAAGTTTTTATTTTTCACTTTTTAGTGGTTCACATGTGCTTAACCCTTCACAGCATACCGGCGTGATATTATGTTATGAAGTGGTGTAAGCAATAGACAGACATGAGATTTCAGCAATCCCAGTCCATTTGCTATCATTTATTGAGGAGTTCCGTCGCCTATCTCCAAAGTTCTTCATCAGATCTTCACCAAATTGAAATGAGACCACTACGAGAAAGTACTCTTCCAAAAAATACCTAAATCGCTTTGTGTGCCTATAAAATTTGAAGAGTTCTCTCTATTTCTCCAGGATCCCGTCATCAGATCCTGACTTGATGATCATGGGACCACCTGGGAAGTATACCCTTTCAAACAAAAAAAACAAAATCCAAATCGATCCAGCCATCTTCGAGTAATCGTGGAAGATGCATAAAAAAAAAATTAAAAAAAAAGGTTCCGACGAATTGATAACCTCCTCCTTTTTGAAGTCAGTTAAAAAGAAAATGATGCGTTTTCAAAACGGTGAAAAAAAACAAGAGATCGTGAAAATTAGTTTTACACCGGGTTTGCACTTAAAACAAACTCAGATAAATCAATCGTAAATTCGATATAAAACAATCATCATCATCATAATTTCAGCCGAAAGACGTCCACTGCTGGACATAGGCTTCCCCCAAGCTCCGCCACTTCGACCGGTTCTGTGCTTCCCGCATCCAGCGGACTCCTGCGGCCCTCACAAGGTCATCGGTCCACCTTGTGGGAGGCCTTCCAACTTTACGTTTTCCGGTGCGCGGTCGCCACTCCAGAACTTTTTGACCCCATCGGCCATCTGTTCTGCGTGCAATGTGCCCTGCCCACTGCCACTTAAGTTTGGCAATTCTTCGGGCTATGTCGGTTACCTTGGTTCTCCTGCGGATCTCTTCATTCCTGATTCGATCACGCAGGGAAACTCCAAGCATAGCCCTCTCCATTGCCCTTTGGGTGACTTTAAACCTTCTTATGAGGCCCATTGTGAGCGACCACCATATAAAACAATATGATTCATGATTCGCATGCATGTTTTTTCTGCCTACGTTGGTGAAAAACTCTGTGCACGCCACTGGTCACAACACCCTGCCTACCGCCAGCCGCATCCAGTCTGTGTATCCACTTTCTTTAGGTCGTCGGTCCATCTAGCTGGGGGGCTAACCGATACGCGGTCTCCACTCCACTCCAGTCTGCTCCACCGGCCATCGGGCCATCTTTTTTCAATACATAAATCTACCTATTCTTTTTCCTTTTTTTTCAGTAAAAAATGGCCAGCGCAAACTTCGGAGGTCCGTTATACACAATACCATTAGATAGTTTAGACCTAAACTTCCTCAGTAAGTATATCAGCAAACCGGTCGCAAAGACGAGACCGCTTTGGACGAGGAGCCGCCTGGACGGAGAATCTGAGTATTGCTATGTACAAATAGTCACCCAAGATGATGATGAAGATTGCTACTCTGGTAAGTTGTAAAAAAAATCGACATACTAATGTCAAGTGGGATATCATTAGGGCAGCCAACTCTAGAAGAAGTAGAGTATTTCTGATTTCAGAGGAGTAAATAAAGAGTACAGATTAATAAAACAGAGTACCATTTATTCATTTCTTGAATACGGAATAAGAGGAAATATCTAATTTAATAGAATTTTATCTCTGTGGTAGGCAACAAATCGAAATAATGTATAAATCTAGCGAGAGAACTGTAAATTATGGAGTACCACAAGGTAGTGTACTCGGGCCGCCCCTATTTATTGTTTATATTAACGACTTTCCGACAGCATCATCGTATCGTATGACTTTTACTTTTTAATAGTGACGAGGTGAGCACATTAGAGGCTGAGATTAATTCTACCTTACTATCAGTTGTGAATTGGCTGCAAAATAAAAATTTGGTTATAAATCTTGAAAAAACAGTATTAATGAAATTTCAACAAAGAGTAAATTATAATCTGGACTTAAATACAAGGACAAAATTATTAATGAAACAAATGTGACTAAATTTCTTGGACTAAACATAGAAGACACTTTAAAATGGAATTCACATATTGACAAAGTATGCAGTTAACTAAATCAACATTCTTATGCTTTGCACAGGTTAAACAAAACGGCCAATTGAGCAAAAGTCTTCGTTAAGACTGTTGCTCGATTGGCCGTTTTGTTTAGACCATGATACGCCGTTGCGTATCATGGTCTAGTAGCCTCAACATTTAGATATGGAATTATATTTTGGGGCAATGCCACGGGTAATGATATGGTATTTACGTGTCAAAAAACGTGCATAAGATCTACTTATTTATAATTTGCAGAAAACAGACCGTTTTTTGCAAACCGTTTTTTTTTAATTCATAAATATTAACTATTGTTGTACACACGGCTACACATCAAGCTATGACATTTCCAGTTTACGATGATCTCGCACTGACGGAAATCCCATACAGTGCGAGATCAGCTTATACTGGAAATGTATAGCTTGATGTGTAGCCGTGTGTACATCTATGAAACATCTATGTTCGTCAAAAATAATTTACATAAATTTGCTCCAATAACTAGTCAGCGCCGTTGTGATCGTTTACAAACGGTCGGATCTTGTACTGCACTGTACAGAAACAGTATTTTTGTAATAGGTCCAAAGGTCTATTAAATTACCGAAATGTATAAGGAGTGAAGATACTGTCCACAAATTCAAAAATATATTGTATTCATTTCTTATAGATAAGACGTATTACTCTATCGTAGAATTTTTAAACGTTAAAATATGACATTACCACCCGTCTAATGTAATTTATCATTGACATGCATGTAAAAAAATAAATTATAATTGATTAATCATTTATTAATACTTTACTACTTCTTAATACATTTAATTACATGACTTTGTATTGTATTCCGACTTATTATCTACTTAAAAAATCTAATATATTTGTACACAATTTCATTGGTACGACATAGAGCTCAACTAAAATGTATACATAAGACCTATAATATAATACCTGTGTTCACAAATAAAGATTGATTGATTGATTTCTCTTTAAGTATTTTCTAGCACTTTTTGCGGTACATAACATTTTTTTATTAAATTTACAAGAATTTTAGGACTCCAAATATCCTAATTCTACTTTAATTGTATATTCGTATTATAGGTCTTATTAACGTGAAAACTAATTGTTACTAATTCATCATCATCATTTTACCCGACAGACGTCCACTGCTGGACATACGCCTCCCCAAAGGTCCTCCACTTCGAACCGTCTTGTGCTTCCCACATCCAGCGGATTCCCGCGGCCTTCACAAGGTCATCGGTCCACCTTGTGGGAAGCCTTCCCAATCTACGTCTTCCGGTACGCGGTCGCCACTCCAGAACCTTTCGGCCCCATCGGCCATCTGTTCTGCGAGCAATGTGCCCTGCCCACTGTCACTTAAGTTTGGCAATTCTTTCGGGGTCTTAATATTAAAGAGTGTAAATTAAAAAGTTAATCTTAAAAAACCTGGCTGTCGGTTGATTTTTTTTTGCAAATACACGCGATCTCGTTCGCGTGAAATTTTGGGCCCCGACCCGTCCCGACTATTAATTCGTAGTTCGTTTAAACTTAGCTTTCTTTCCAAGTTTTTGTTTATTTTGCTCGGCTCTTACAACCTTCTTCAAGAATTAGGCTGTGCAAAGAGATTTTTTCAAATACAACTAGTAGTTCCGGAGATTACTTCATACAAACAAACATATAAACTTTTCCTCTTCCTCTTCTTTTTTTTCTTTCTTCTTCTCTTTTCCTCTTTCTCCCTCTTATAGTATATTTATCTAACATTGTTTATTTATTTTTCCAGAACCTTCCGACACATATAAGTGCCATATCTGCAACGTACACGTGCCCAACATGTGTCACGAAGAACACAACGAGAGTGTAGAACATGAAACTATGAAAAACTTATTCCAGGCAGTTCTCGAAAGAGTCTCCAATCAAATGAATATTAGCGAAATTAGTAACGACAAAGATATCGACAAGCATGTCTATTACTGCGGCTCTTGCTCCAAGATTATTAAAAAAGAAAACAAGCATAGACACGAATTATCAGTCTACCACGTCAAATCGAAAAAAAAACATAGAAGTGTTAGAGAATTTTACAAAATATTTAAAGAACTTGATGATTCTGTTGATGAAAATGATAACGAAGAGACGGATGAGGAAAGTGACGTAGAACCTGATCATTTAAAATCTTATATAGCAAATAATAATATCAACACAACCAATAAGAATTTGCCCACTATCCTTGACAGCGTTGTTGATTCTGTCGCACAAAAACCGATCACAGAGAATCTGACAATGAAACCAACAGTCAGCCACACTAAAAAGATCATTCAACCAAAAAAAGAAGAAAAACCAATTGCAACAAAAGCAAAAACGTTTGAAGAACATTTGAAAGAAATGATTAAGAAATACAAGTTACAAGTAATTCCACCTGTCATGAAAGATGAATTTATTTTGATTGTGGCTCCTAATGGAGATACGGTGCAGGTATCTAAAGAACATTTCCATAGTTACCGGTCAGATAAAAACAGTGTGTATTGTCAACTCTGCAAGTTATGGATTTCTCAGGACACCAAGCCACACGATGACACTGAAGTTCATGTGAGAAATATCTTGAAGCCGATCGACAAGAACTTTGCTAGAATGGTAAGAATTTTTTAAATTGCCGCCAATTTGTAAAAACAAATGACATATGAATTCATTACACGTCTACAGATTCCCGAAGAGTACCTAATTCGAAATTTAAACAAATTTTACATCGGCCGCGTTTCTTACTGGCCTATTCTAAAAACTTTCAGTGCGACCCCCGTAGGTACAGAAGAGTACCTGCAGTACGCGCGCGTTTGTCACTGAAAGTAGACATGCCATCGTGGAAACAGAAACTTATATGATATCTCGCAATGTGCATCCCTACTGTCGATGCATCACATAGCTCGAGCTGCGCATTTTCGTCGTGGCGGAACATCTGCATGGCACTTCTTACTCGCTCCGCTACACAACTTAGCGTTAGATTTCAGCAATCCCAGTCCATTTGCTATCATTTATTGAGGAGTTCCGTTGGCTATCTACGAAGTTCTTCATCAGATCTTCACCAAATTGATATGGAACCACCCCGAGAAAGTACTCTTCCAAAAAATACCCAAATCGCTTCAAGTGTGCCTATAAAATTTGAAGAGTTCTCTCTATTTCTCCAGGATCCCATCATCAGATCCTGACTTGATGATCATGGGACCACCTGAGAAGTACACCACTTCAAACAAAAAAAAAAAATCCAAATCGGTCCAGCCATCTTCGAGTAATCGGGGAACATACATAAGGTTCCGCCGAATTGAGGACCTCCTCCTTTTTGAAATCGGTTAAAAATATAGTTTCGTAGCTTAGCTTTCACGTCGCAGCTTACCTGCTCAGCACAAATCTGGTGGAAAAGAGCCTTAATGTCATCCGATGGTCAAAAGATCCTTGTCGCACTGTAGAACTTAGATATAGGAAATGTATAATTCATTATTTTTGTAACATTGATTTACACTCTAATTACTTTAACTCACACACTGACTTATTACCTGTAATATTTTTGGAAAATCGTATAACCACAAATAGGTACAATGTTTGTAAATATGTGAGCACCATGTATCGTATTAAATAACTAATTTATCTGTCATTGGTGCCGATTCTCTTGTACACCTAACGAAACTAACTAAACTATCACTAAAATTCTTTACATTTGGCTATGAGAATCTTAAAGCAATTCTGCAAAAAAAAATCTGTAAACTTAAAAATAATTTTGACACAACTAAAATCGAATTTGACAATCGCGACTCCTGCTGGCTTAGCATGACGCTTTCTATTTCTACTCAACTGTAGAATAGAATCGCTTGTCTACATTTCTCGGTGAAAAACTGACAACTGTCTACACGGAAACGTCATTTTTGTCTAGCCTTTCGTCGACAAAACGATTCTCTACGGTTGTCGTGCCAAGCCTGCCAGGTGGTACTTTTTTTTCTTTTGGCTTCGCAACGTGATACTTGTGTGCCCTACGCAATGTTTTTTTTAAGAGCTGAATGAAGTGTGCGCAGGAGCCAGCCTCGACGTTTTTTTTAAGGAATTTTTCACTTTTTGTATGGAAAAAAAATATTACCTACATGTTGACATTATGGGGCTCACGTGTTTATTAAAGGGGGTCGAAATTATCATCATTTTTGCGATAGGACACACCATTTTCGAGATATAAGCAAACGAAAAAAAAAAGAAGATCAGTACTGTTTTTGCACCTGAAGTCGAAGTGTTGGTGTGAATTTTAGTTCATGACCACTAATTTTATTCCACACTTTTTTAATCGCGATTAAAAATAGTCAGATTTAGTTAGAAAAATTAATATACTCAAAATTTTTGGTGAAAAACGACAAACTCAGAATAGCAAAATTACCATCTTCACTAAATTAATAATTCAGTACAATCTTAGTGCTGTCAAACTAAAATATAGTTAAGGGCCTACGTCCCGTTTGGTAGCGTAACACGGTCACTTTATGAACCGTACTGCTCATTAACGGCTTGTCTTGAAGATTTGAAAAATATATGATTTTGCTATAGATTCATATAGATCATTTTGCCCGAAGTACTTTTTTTGTATGGTTAATACTTTTGCTGTAAAAAATATTTTCCAACACGCAATATTTTGGCTTCTATTCCATACTCCTACTAAACGGCTTCGTTATTTGGAAAAAAAAATACACTGAAAAATAGATAGTTAGAGGTACCACAGAATCGCCTAAGCACAATAAAATTGTAAATTAATCAAAAGAATATCCCCATTTTGAGATAAAGGCTCAGAGGTGCCCTGCGCGGGCGCGGGCGGCAGTCGTGCTTTAGCATACAAACGGGAGATGAGGATACTATGGGCCTTAAGTTGTGTCACTTTAGTCAATTTCAGAATGGGAAATCGTCGTTTGACAGGATTAAACAAAAATTTGGTGATTTTGAGTTTAGAGAATTTTGTGCCAACAGAATCGGCACCATGCTTAATTTTTAATTATTTTTACCTATTGTGGTATGGTAATTTTTTTTAAATTAATAAATTTAAGATATTGTAAAACGTTTTAAAAGAGTAACGGTGGAGTTTCTTCCCATTCTTCTCCATACGAAACGACCTGTTGGAAGGGGAGACTAAAATCAGTTCAATTTTAATGTAAATGTTGATGTTTGAAAGAGCCTTTTATGTATCTATTTGAAGTAAACGCTTTGACTTGGGTACTTTTTATTTTAAATTAGCCTACACTGCTGAGTACTTAAATATTTATTTTTAATTTCAGATCGACACAGTGTCAAGTCATTGCGTGCTGTGCAACGAAGTAGTATTGACGAACTCCAACCATCGTTCAACCAATGTTGGTCATAAAAAGATTCTAAATGACACGCGCATACCTAAACCAGGTAAAACATTCTGTGAAGATTGTAATATATACATCGACACCCACAACTATGACGTCCACATGATATCAAGGAAACATTTAGTAGGATTCGGACTCATTAAAAAGAATGTTCCCAACGGTTCAAGTGACTTTATATATTTTTGTGAAATTTGTAACTTAACGATACCAAGATACAATTTAAGATGTCACGTAACTTCTAAAACACATCAATCTAAACAAACTAATGCTGCTACTGAAATAGGTGCCAAAAATAATGTTTCCAATGAAATAAATAACAAAAATAATGGCTCTGCTGATTTAAATAACAAAAATAATGACTCTACTGATTTAAATAACAAAAATAATGATTCTGCTCAAACAAATGACATAAGTAATGATTCTACTGCTATAGGAATGAATTACTGTGAGGCTTGTAAAGTACAGGTACCTTGCGGTGGAATGCAAACCCATATCGATGGGAAAGCCCACAAGAAGGTTATCAGTGAGTTGTGTTCAGTAATTAAAAATGACAGGAAACATAAAGAAAATAAAGTTCAAATTGGTACGATACCGGATAGAACCGCTGAAAATGGTGGTTCTGTTAGTACTACCACAAATAAGGTTAATTTTGCTAGCACTAACTGCACAACCAGCTTTGGTACCTCAACCAATATCTCTTATGCGAAATTCTATGATTACTACAAATTACTGGAGTTTGTCGATGACACAGAAATCCAAGTTCGATGCATAATTTGCTACGGTGAGATGTTTTATGTTGATCGAACAATTATTGAACATATGGATAGCATGGAGCATAAAGTTAGTGAACTTCTATTGTTAATGTTTCATTCAATAACCGAAGAACCTGCAGGATATCGCTGTGATGCCTGTGATGAGTACATCACCGAGTATTCGGGCCATATCAACAGTAAAGCCCATACTCAAAATTACTTAGAGATATATGAAATAGATAGAAATGACATGAGAAAATTTGTATATGATTACGAGGAAAATGATTGTGCCGCTCGCCGACACAGGGATAGATACATAAATTTGCTAAAATATAATCAGATTACAAAGATAGACCATGTAACTTATTATTGTCATATATGTGATATCAAATTGTCAAGAATCAGCGAAATCGATCATGTACTTGGGAATCGACACGCATTGAAATTAGCAGATATGAAATGATTTTCGTCCTTTTTGAAAGCCTTGTTTAACCGGTGACCAAAACTTATTTTTTTAAGCTAACTGTTATTATTAAGAAAATTTTGTTGAGCCTAGCATTAGATGCATATAAAATTGAGCCTTATCATACTAAGACTAAATTTTCTTTCTTTTCGCGCGCGAGTGAATGAAAATGTTCACAAAGCGGCAGCCATGACTTTAGAGCGCCCGGTCTAGACAGACCGGTTTAGAGATATCTGACAGTGCCCGCGTACGCAACTCTATGCCTACGACCAGTCAGTGGCGACGACGGCGGCGTGAGGCCCTAGTGTGAGTTTCTTATATCTTGTATCGAATGTATCGAGCACGTTCGGCGCTCGGATTGGTGGACGCGCTCGATGCGTTCGATCGAAATGGTTTAAATAAATTCACACTAGGGGCTCGGGTCGCCGTCGCCACTGAAGGGTCGTGGCAAGCCATAAAGTTGGGTACGCGTGTGCCTGACGCAAATCGAATCGCAAAAACCGACGAAAAAAACACGATGTACCCCAAAATAAAAATAAATAAAGTTATATGGATCGTTCCACCGGGACCTGGTCTGTCAGACTCTTATTGACTAAAACCACCCCGGTGTTCCGTCCCACACTTGCACCGGGGATCACGGGATCTAATGCGACTCCCGCGATCCCCGGCTAGTGCCGGGCCACCTCGAGTTAGGGGGGGGAGTGAGGTGTTAAACTCCCCCCTTACATCATAGAGGCGCGCGTGGAACACTACGCACCGCCATCTCGGGTGCTAAGGAATAGGGGGAGACGAATTTCCCCAGATCCATCGCCCCTGGACACATTTAGGGGGGCTGGAAGAGGGCGTCATCCACCCTCCGCCGACGCCCGGTGCGTCTGCTGCGGATCGGGTTAGCGGAAGCAATCTCCCGCTTACTTTCCGCAGTCTCTTTCTGCGAAATTACTGTTTCGCAGAAGGATACCACCGCGTCCCAGGACCTATCTGCCGGCTATCGAGTTGACAACGGCTTGCAGCGACAGGTCATTGCCAACTCCTGAGATGAGGGTAGGGCGCGGCTCCTCCCAAGAACACACTCACACACTCTGCTAGCGTGTGCCGAGCCGACCGGGACAGGGCCCACTTGAAACTTCAAAGTGAATCCATAATAAAGGTCGATGCGCTGCAGTTACTCACGAAAATCAAATCAAAATCAAAAGACTATTGTTTGATTGATCAATACAACCGTTTTAAGTTCATTTAATCCCATTAAATGTTTATTTGTCATGAAATTGTAATTCAATGGGATTAAATGAACTTAAAACGGTGACCTGCAAATTGCACAGAACGGAAGAAAATATGAAAACCTTAGCTTTTTCGGACGAACCCGAAGTGTTGCTTGAGTCATCATTCTTTCAGCCGAAACACGTCCGCTGCCCCAAGCTCCTCTACTTCGACCACTTCTGTGCTTCCCGCATTCAGCGGATTCCTGCGGCCTTCACAAGGTCATCGGTCCACCTTGTGGGAGGCCTTTCAAATCTACGTGTTCCGGTACGTGGTCGCCACTCCAGAACATTTCGGCCCCATCGGCCATCTGTTCTGCGAAAAATGTGCCCTGCCCACTACCACTTAAGTTTGGCAATTCTTCGGGCTATGTCGGTTGCCTTGGTTCTCCTGCAGATCTCTTCATTCCTGATTCGATCACGTAGGGAAACTCCAAGCATAGCCCACTCCATTGCCCTTCGGGTGACCCTTAGCCTTTTGTTTGAGTGTTCGGGGGTAAATATAATAATTAAAATGAAAAACCATGTTACCTTTTAGTTTAATTGAAATATATCAATGTTTTTTATATATTTTTGAAATGAAAACTTCTTTGGGCGCGTTGAGCTCTTTTTGGGTGAACAAAAATCATGGAGATCGCGTCATCGACACCGAACGCTTCCATACACGGATAAGTAGCGCGTTGATGTCTTTTGGAAAAGTCCCTTTCTTTCATTAGGACATTCTAATTCTTTGATAAAAGACGGGAGGAAGGGATAGCTTTCTTTTCCTTTGGATTTTTGTCGTGTGATACCGAAAGCAATCAGGACCCAAGGACCCAATGTGAAAACCTGTATTGACAATTAAAAAAATAAACACGTAATTGTCAAAGTTTTCACTTCTGTTGGCACTGCCGGAGTGCCACTGTTTTTTTTTATGTTAGTTATTCTTAGTATTAAGTACTTAGTTATTTTTATAAGTAATTAAATGAGTAGCATTGAAGAGATGTATTTTATTTTATTCCTACTCGTAATGGAGAAATCGCGCAACCAGTCCATCACCTATGGTGATGCGATGACGAGCAAAGAGTTCGAAGCATCACTTTTAATGGCTTTCAATTCAAAAAAAAACTCCTATGTACAGACGCCAGCACATCAAGCTACCCAAGTTTTTCAACTTTATTTCAAAAAAATAAGGGTCATGTTCAATTGAGAAAATTTGACAGGTTGGGATAGCTTGATGTGATGGTGTCTGTACAATATTTTTGGTTTTGAATTATGTATTTGTCGAGAATATTTGTCTGGCCATAAAGTGAAAACAACACAGACGATTTAAGACCTTATTTATAATTAACTCACTTTTGCCAGGGGCTTCGCCCGCGTGGAACTCGAAAATTAACCCACGAGAACATACAACTGGGATAAAAAATATCCTATGTGTAAATCTAGGTTATGAACTACCTGAGTGCTAAATTTCATCCAAATCCCATTTGCGTGACTGAATATCTGTTACTCAATCACGCAAATCACACCCACACCCACACACACACACACACACATACATACACACACACACACTCCCACATTTATGATTTTAGTACGAAGTAGGTTTAGAGAGATTGAAACCTCGTAAATCGCCCGTCCCGTTAACAGGTCACCCGGGCTCAACGATCTTCCGCTACTTGCGGCCTGGTAACGGGTCACCCGGACGTAATCGAAGGTAAAATAGACGAGACATCGGTAGTATTATTTGTTGTGTTGCTAAAGGCTAAGATTTGAGTCGACAGTCTTGGAATATTTCTCAGGTGGGAATTCAACAAATAACTTCTGCCGCTCTGGGTGGAGCAGGAGAGAGTGTCAGAGTTTTACTGACTAAAACACACCCGTGTTCCTTCAGTTGCCTGTGTGCCAGGGGCCGCGGTATCTCTCGAACAACCCGCACCCCTGGCAGGCATCGGCCCTTGCGGACCCCACCAGTTGGTGCTGACATCTCTTTGAGGCGCGCGTGGAACACAACGCGCCGTCGACCCGGGCTTGGTCCTAACCGGACAGCGTGCTACCCATTGCTCGCCGTCCGCAAGCCCGCGCCTACGGTGGCCGGGAATCAGCCTGAGATTCCCGACGCCCAGGGCGTCTCCCGCGGCGACTACGGCCGTGAGGGATATACTGCGTCTCCATCACGTGCGCCGCCTCCCTCTTTGCAAGCATCACTGCTTCGCAGAAGGAGGTGACGGCTACCCATGCATTCTCGCTCCGTACCATGGCCTAGACAGGGCCGGACGCGAAAGATCGCCGCCGTCGATCGCCTCCTCGAGGACACGACGGTGCTCCGCCCAAGCCGGGCAGACCTCCACGGTGTCCTCGGCGCGATCTTCGCAATAGAAACACCCGGGCGTTTCCTCCCGCCTTATCCGAAACAGGAACCTCCCGAATCAACCGTGTCCGGTGAGGACCTGTGTCAGGCGGAAGGTGAGGACGCCGTGCCGCCTCTCAAGCCACTCCACAAAGACGACTTACCGCCGCTATCGTGGCGTGCCCAAGTATTTAGTATTGATCAAACTCAAACTCAAAGCATTTATTTCAATTAAACCATTTACAGGCACTTTTGAATTCCCAAAAAGTCGACCAGTTGGAAAATTGTAGCTAGTTGCCCATTCCAAAACGTAGATCTCTATGGAGAAGAACGGGCAAGAAACTCCTAGGACACTCTTTTTAATCATCTTAGGTATTACAAAATCTTGGGAACATTATTCTTGTTGCTTCTATATGTGAGAACAATGTAAAAAAAAAATGCAATTCTAAATATAAGATTTAAAATAAACCATGGAAGTTAGGAGATGACCAATCTCAACCGACGGCGCCCGTTCACGAACTTGACGCGTGGATCAGCACCATCCAGCTCAACCATTGTGGAGGGAACCGAATGATCCAACACACGCGCCACCATCAGCGAGACATTTAAGTGAGCATGACATACTATCAACTGCCACGCTTTTTCAAGGCATGTTTAAGATAGTTTTCGTTCATGAAATAACAAAATAAATTTTAAAATTAAATTCAAAGATTTCAGTTTTATTAATCTATTTTTGAAAACCATGAAATAGTAGCCGCCATGTTATTACGTCATACCGCTATATTAACTAATCAACTGAACAACTTTGTACTTTTATTATTTTCGTAACATAAGTGATTTTTAGTGAAATAATGGTGCCGATTCTGTTGTCACAAAATTCTCTAAACTAAACTAAAAATCACCAAAATTTAGTTTATTCCTGTCAAACGACGATTTCCTATTCTGAAATTGACTAAAGTGACACAACTTAACTATATTTTAGTTTGACAGCACTAAGATTGTACTGAATTATTAATTTAGTGAAGATGGTAATTTTGCTATTCTGAGTTTGCCGTTTTTCACCAAAAATTTTGACTATATTAGTTTTTCTAACTAAATCTGACTATTTTTAATCGCGATTAAAAAAGTGTGGAATAAAACTAGTGGTCATGAACTAAAATTCACACCAACACTTCGACTTCAGTTGCAAAAACACCTTTTTTTTTCTTTTCTTTTGCTTATATCTCGAAAACGGTGTGTCCTATCGCAAAAATGATGATAATTTCGACCCCCTTTAATAAACTCGTAAGCCCCATAATCTCAACATGTATGTAATATTTTTTTTTATTTTCCAAACAAAAAGTGAAAAATTCCATATAAAAAACGTCGAGGCTGCCCCCCTGCGCACGCTTCATTCAACTCTTAAAAAAATCATTGCGTGGGGCACACAAGTACCTACCACGTTGCGAAGCCAAAAGAAAAAAAAATACCACCTGCAGGCTTGGGGCACGACAACCGTAGAGAAGCGTTTTGTCGACGGAAGACTAGACAAAAATTACGTTTCCGTGTAGACAGTTGTCAGTTTTCACCGAGAAATGTAGACAAGCGATTTCTATCTATTCTACAGTAGAGTAGAAATAGAAAGCGTCATGCTAAGCCTGCAGGAGTCACGATTGTCAAATTCGATTTTAGTTGTGTCAAAATAATTTTTATGTTTAGAGATTTTATTTTGCAGAATAGCTTTAAGATTCTCATAGCCAAAAGTAAGGAATTTTAGTGATAGTTTAGTTAGTTTAGTTCGGTGTACAACAGAATCGACACCAATATCTTACGTTTAGGAACAGCAAACCAACGATAAGTAATGTAATGTAATGCACCGATCCCAGCGTGGCTTGACCAGACTCGATTAATCGAATGAACCCCAAGATTCGCACTAGCCCCTGTAGCCTCATGCTTCATGGTGTTACAGAGGCCATTGCATATCAAGAAGTAGACCGGGGGGCGCGGTAATGGTCAGGTAGACGTGCCCTTAGGATAGGAAAGGATTGCGAGCCTACCGGATATGCCTCCTTGAGTAAGCATTGGACTAGTGGAGAGACGGGTGGTATTTATTTATAGGAGGGCATCTTTTCACGACGTCGCCGGCATGTTGATTCAGGTCGAGCTTCTTAGGCAGGTTTAACTGTTTTCTTAGCTCTTTTCTATGCAGTTGCTTCACTATGTTCTGTGTTGTTGTTTTCATATTCGTCTTCTGAATTCTCACTGCTATCAGCTTCTGTTTTTTTGTAGATATCGCTAGCCGCTTTCTTGATCTTGTTTCTGTCTCCAGCCATGTCCTTCCAATACGTGATTCCCATGTTGAAGTGTTTCATGTCCTGGTTTAGGTTGTCGTTCAATGTGTAAATAGGTCGTCCGACCTCCTTAGATTTAGCCTTATACTGCATTGTTGCATGCAATAGGTGTGGTTTATCCCGTCTGAAGACGTGTGCCAAGTAGCACATCCTGTGGTTCTTGATGCGTTTTGTTACGGGTTTTCCATCTAAGATTTAGTGCATCTTCTTAGTTCTTGGTTTATTCCTGGCGTGGTTAATCAAGTCTCTCATGATAACTCGTTCATATTTTCGGTGTCTTGATCTGTTCGCCTTGGTGAGGGTCGATACTTATATCATACAAGGTACGATAACCATTCGGTACATAAGTCTAGCTAACTTCCAGTCCATCTTTGAGTTTAGTATGAATGGTAGTAATGATTTGGCGTTTCTCGTGGCCTGTTGGCATCGTTTTCTAATTGTGCTTTTCCTGCTTAATGCGGATGTTATGTATGCGGCAGTATGCGCCTAGGTATTTGATTACGTCCACTGTTGGTATACTTACTCCGTTGAGGGTCACGTTGGTCGTTTGCTGTGATGTTATGGGGTCCCTAATTAGAATTGGTTTTTGTTTTTGTTTCGTTTATTTGGAGGCCTACGCTATTTAGTAAGGGTTTAATGTGGTATAAGATACGCTCTAGACCTTCTAGATTATCTGTATTATGGATAAGGTCGTCCGCAAATGATAATACCATGGAAAGTGAAATTTCGCGGTCCTGATCTAGTTTGATTAAATGATAGTGTCTTCTAGTGTTCTAAGGACTTCGTCAATGACCAATGTAAAAAGGCGAGGGGACAGGGGGCACCCTTGCTTAACTCCTTTTCCTTTGACAATCCAACTGCTTTGCTGACTACACCATTTGATGCATGTTCTTTCATTCAAGCATGCCCTGATTATCCTGTTGGTCATCGATTTGTTGGTGCGTTCCAGTAATTTATCTCTTAATGCGTTGAAGTCAACGTTGTCAATGCTTTTTCTATGTCGAGGGCGAGTACGTAAATTCGTTTACCTGTACGCCATCCTTCGTCTAGAACCCTTTTGAGCGTAAAAATGTGGTCATCTGTTGATCTATTGTTTAAGAACGCTGCTTGGTAATTTCCCAGCTCCGTTATTGTATCGTCTACTTTTTTTTGTAAGTATGAGGCGTAAATTCTGTAACCCGTGTTACAAATGGTTTATATGCGGCGGAAATCGTCCGCGTCTTTAGGATTTTTTACGGTCTTTTACGGTCTCAAGCCACGTGTCGGGTATAGTGTTCTGTGTCCAGGCTTTATTCATGTGTTTAGTAACAGCTTCCTGTAGTATTTGGGGCATCGCTTTGTACAGTTCGATTACCATTTGGTCCGTTCCAGGGGCTGTCCCGTTTCGCATTTTATTGATGATTCCTGTTATTTCGTCCACCGTTGGTCCTTCGCAGTGTGGTTCGATTATCGGTTTTGTTATATTAACCGTTGGTATCAGAAAGCCCTCGGATTTTTTTAGTTTTCTTCCCATTCAAAATCAAAAGTCATTTATTCAAACTAGGCTGAGAGTCAGCTCTTTTTGAACGTCAAAATAAAATTACATAAGACAGTCCCCCCAAAAACACCCGCCCTTCACCACTTCCTAGTGCCTTTAGCTGGGAAGAAGAAGTAGCGGAACAAACTCCCCAGCAGCACAGCTGTCTGTTAAGTTAGAAGAACTTGATTCTATACAATAATAGGTAATAAAAATTACGAAACACAAAAAAAAACATAAAATTTGCCATTATGTCAGCTAGCACACGCCAATATACCATCAAAAATTGAAAACTAAAAATAATAGAAAATTAAAATAAAACGTAAACAGAAATTCCAATCTAAATAAAAGCCTCTAGGCATAAAGGGCATGCCCGCTTACATATGCAATTGCATATGTAAGCGGGCATGCCCTTATATTTGCATAATGCAGAATTCTGCATTATGCAAATATAGCTATAAGTAACAAAAGTTAAACTAGGACCTCTGGACTAAAATTAATAAAAACTTAATACAATTAACAATAACAAAACCATGGTCAGCAAGACGACCAGTCACCACGAGCAGCACCCGTTCACGAGCATAACGCAAAGATCAGCCATTACCCCCCTCGCCATATTTGAGGGAAGGAGGCAACCCGACCCCCGACGCTACCGCAAGCAGTGACATCTAAGGGAGCATGACGAACTTGCTGCCGGTTGCACTGGCAAGAATAATCATGAATTGTCGAGGTCGCTAGCTAACTACATATTGCAATACTACTCATTAAAAAAAAACATTGTAATGAGTAGATTAAGTCAACAAATAAATGAAAAAAAAAAAGAAAAACTGAATTATACAGTCAGATAAAAAAAAGCAATTATATGAAATAACATAATGATATAACCTGTCAGTGGGTAAGCTAATTCTGGTGAAAGAACACAAACATTGTCTTGAGTTAATCACAGCGACCAACAATTCTTATCATTTAAGTAGTCGTTAATAGAATAGTATGCCTTTGAACAAAGGGTGGATTTTTCTTTAGCTTTAAACGCACTAAAATGCAAATCTAGCAAGGAAGAGGGTAGCTTGTTATAGAAGGTTATACCCAGACCTACAAATGAGTTATGAACCTTATGTAGCCGGTGAAAGGGAACACGTAGTTTGTCCTTATTTCTAGTATTAATATAATGAATATCACTGTTTTTAGTGTACAAGTGTATATTTTGCCTAATATATAAGATGTTGGCGAAGATGAATTGCGATGCCACCGTGAGAATCCCAACATCTTTTAAAAAATCTCTCAGAGAAACTCTAGAACCTAGTTGGTAAATTGCTCGAACAGCTCGTTTTTGAAGAACAAAAATATTTTGAATGTCAGCGGCTTTGCCCCACAGCAGAATGCCGTAGGACATAACGCTATGAAAATAACTAAAATAAACTAACCGAGCTGTATCAACGTCAGTGTATTGTCTTACTTTCCTGACGGCGTAGGCGGCCGAACTGAGCCTTCCCGCTAGGCTTGATATTATGTAATCCCCACTGAAGTTTGGCATCTACTGTTAAGCCTAGAAAAACTGCCGAGTCTACAGTTTCAAGCACCTCATTATCTAAGACTATGTTGGGTCCTAAATTCCTAACATTCGGTAAGGCGAACATTAACATTTCGCCGGTCGCGTGCCATTTGTAGTGTGTGGAGCTGTATGCTCCTGAATTCATCCGTTTCCTGTAGGCTAGCTATATGAATGCCTCTGCGTGAAAGTTCAGCGTCTATTCGATTTTTTCCGGGTTTTGAGGCGTCGCGGACGTTCCAGGTTGCAATGCACAAGCCTGGGCAGGTGTACTTAATTACGATAGAGGTCCGGTGTCTTAGTATTGTGTATCCAGTGTCGTACGCAATTACGTCTGATAACGTGTAAATAGTGTTGCCTGTCAATGTTCGCACGGCGTTAACGAGTTTACCTGTTGGGGGCTGTTCGTTTGAGGCTGGAGTTTCGTGGGTTTTTCATGTTCTTGTATGATGTGGTGTTTTAATGTTGGTTGGAATTTGCATTAGGAGTATCGGGTTGTTGCTGTATTGTTTTTCATTATTCCGGACCCAGCTATCATAGTGGTGATTCTGATAGAGGAGGTGTATGTTGCCGGGTATTGGATCGCCCGTGGGTGAATACACCTGTGTATTTCCGTTGTTTATGTGCACATGCACGTTTACGAGGTAGAATTCAGACGCGGCGATAATTATATCTTCGCCACTCCACAATGTTTCGTTAAATTGCGCGGTTATATAATTTGTTATCCTTTGTTCCTAGGAGAGAATGCTGTTGGGGAGAAATTCCTGTATATTATTTAGAAGTTCTAGGTGAAGTCTAGCATCATGTTGATGTTCCAAAACATAGGTGGCTAGTTCTTGACGGACATTTCTGTGATCAAATGTTAAGCCCATTAAAATGTTTATTTGGTGGGCTAGTGCCCTAAACAAACAATTTCCATCTTTTGAAATGGGCACAATTGTATCCATTGTAAGCGGTTTTGTTTGTAGGGGTAGTCACAAACACATGTATGTAGGGGCTGAAACTTGCTAACCTTAAAAGTGTGTTTTATGGGCTGACCTTTTTTTTTGTTAGTTTTAATTCTTTGTTTATCTGTAAAGCAAAAACGTGCAAAGCCAAACGGAATGGTTCGGGGTACCTATTTAGGCCATCTGTTTCCGATTGAATATTTTTTTGACCGTGGCCCCTTGCAATCCCCTGTGGAATTCGTTACACTGTTACAATAGTAAGATCCTTAAGTACGGTGTCTTGGACGGTACCGTATTTTGTGCTAGAATATTGGCGTGTATCAAGTTCTTTCCTCTATTACAGTGGGTGTAAGCACACTGGTCCACAAAGGAGGTGATTTGATTTTCAGAGATCACGCGCGGCGAATAAAGGCCCGCCGCATGCAGTACTTATAGCAAACGAATCCCTGTAATAATAGGAGCGATCTCACCAAGTCTGCCTCTGGGGTCCGTTGTCCTCCAGCAGCCCGTCTCCACTGCAGGCTGAAGCGCTCTTCAATATCACTTTTGCTTACTTGTTTGTGGTTAAAGTGTAATCAAAACTATACAAGGCCTCTGATTGAGTCAAAGAGAATTGGATCTTATTCCAAGGGGATGAGACTCAATTTTAAATGCATAAGTTAATGCAAGTGTCCACACGATTTTCTATAACACTGTTGGCTTTAACATAATTTTTTATTCATTGTATTATGCTTATAGCTTAATGCTCTAATCGGGGTATTTGAGGTCTTGCGTTAGTTATGTTACACTTTCACCAATTTTACAAAATACACTGTGATAAACACAAAAACACGTGGTTTCATTTCAAATTCGAGGCCGTAGTCAACATCTGGTGCGACCCGTCTGGCGCTCAGAGAAAGCGACCGCTCGCTTCAACGGCTCAACTCCCAACAGCAAACCAACGATAAGTAGAATAATAACTATTTTTTTTTAAGTCTAAACAATTATCATGCAAAATATCAGCGCATTTGTTTACACAGCAAACTGACGTCATACCCACAGACCATATGGCGTCCACTGCGTCCAGCGTTTTCGTCAAATTACGCGCGAAATATGAAAATGTTAAGTTTAAATGCATTTTATGGCTCTAACTGATTAAGTAAAAATGTTGTTTGTTTTAGTGGTTTATTAGCATTTTAGGATCTATTTAAGACACTTTCAGAAATTTTGATTTTTATTTTAAATTAAAAAACATAATTTGAAATAAAGTGCTTTGTTTTGAATGATTTGTAACAGGTTATAATTGGATTGACAAGTGTTACTCCATAGCGGACACGAATAAGTGATGCAAGGTCTTAATAGAGTGGCGTATAACCTAAGCTTTGTGTTAGCGCTGAGTTAACTTTTTTCGGTTATGTATAGGACTGAGAGAACCGAGTGCTTGAGCTCCTTTAACGCGTAATTTATTAACATGCTTTGTCCAGTTGAGCTTTTTGTCTAGAGTAACACCAAGATAGCGAACTTTTGAGCTCCATGGAGTCAGTTGCCCAGCAATTTTTAATTTTCTTTTGGGGGTGGTACGTTGGCGTGTGAAAAGTAACGCCTGTCTTGGACTCGTTCAGCTTCAGTTTCCACTTGTTGAAATAAGATTGAAGTAGTTCAAGCGACAACTGAAGTCTACTTATGTATCATATCGATGTCATTATAGTTTATGTACGATGCTGTATCGTCGGCAAAACAAGCCAGCTGAGGAGTACGGACCTGCATAGGAACGTCGCTCACGAACAAAACGAAAAGGTAGGGACCGAGCACTGAGCCTTGAGGGACTCCTGTTGACACCGTTCGGGATGAAGACCTAACAGTAGCAATATGGACCACAAACTTGCGGTTACTAATCTAAGATGAGATAAGTTTTACTAGCTCCAATGGAATGCCACTAGTTATGAGCTTGTATAACAGGCCCTCGTGCCAAACGGTGTCGAAGGCTTTTCGATGTCCAGAAGGAACATACCGGTTGATTGATTAAGATTATATGAAATGTGTTCAGAGACTCGAGCCAATTGTTGTACCGTGGAGTGAGACAAACGAAAGCCAAATTGCTCGTTCATAATGAGATGGTCGGTGGACCGTAGCAAGCGATTATATATCATGACCTCAAACAGCTGACCTAGGACAGGAAGAAGGCTTATAGGTCTGTAACTAATTGGTAAAGATGTATCTTTGCCAGGCTTTTTAAATGCAATAACCTTAGCAGTTTTCCACGTATTGGGAAAATAACCTTATTTTAAGCAACCGTTGCAAATCTTTGTGATAAATACAACAGGTTTTTGAGCATAATATTGTGTATACCGTCTTCGCCTGGAGCTTTCCTGGTCTTGAGTTTACGTATAATCCCCATCAGGTGATGCTCCCATAATAGGTTAGAATGGATTCAACATAATCCCACTGTTCCCACATTTATTTATCTTCGTATTTTTTCCACCGCCTCAGCTCATGCTATAAAGGGCAGTTGATTTGTCCTACAGTTATACAGACGCCAGCGCATCAAGCTACCCCAATCTGTCAAATTTCTTTGACAGATTTTCATCTTTATTACATGCTGTTCATGTTCAATTGGCAAAATTTGACAGTTTGGGGTAGCTTGATGTGCTGGCATCTGTACATTTGAAAAAGCTCTTCAAATTGTACTCTGGGGAAACCCAAATTGTAAAGCTATTATACAGAAAGACTCATTTAGTTTTATTTTCTTTAATGTAATTGCAAAAAAAAATGCTTAGTAATTATAAATAGTTCATTAATGCAGACTCCAGACTGGTCCTGAGAAACGAAATATAGAAAACCCAAAAACACTTTATTCAACCTGGGAATCATTGCCCAGGACCTCAAGCTCAGCAGTAGCGCTTGATCTAGGGGTGCCCGATCTGAATAGATCTACCTATTTTTTGAATCGATTCAACAAGATGCGACCTTTGCCCAGATCGAGATCGTATAAAAAAATCGTATCAACTAAAACCTAAACGTCAACCGAAACGTACCGTACGCACTACAACAAACTAAGATTACCTACTTATACATTGAATGAGGTTAGTTTCGACTGTTTCGATTTACATTTATCAAAAGCGGTATTTTATGAAATACGAAGGTAGGTGATACCGTGATAATATTTTACAACCAACCAACCGCCAACTAAATCAAATGCATGGACATTTTTTATTAAATGTGACAAGAGTGGACAATGTAAAATGTGTAACCAGATTGTTAAAACGAAAGGAAATAGGTACCTACTACCAATTTAAAAAATCATCTCAAACGTCATAACTTATGACGTTTGAGATGATTTTTTTATAAAATTACGTTACGATCTTTCTCGATCTCGGAAGATCGATTCAATACAATACGATTAAGATCGTGAATCGATTCACGAGGTTACAATCTATTACGATCCAGAAGATCGATTCAAAGCAAAAAAAATCGGGCATCCCTACTTACAACCAATATTTCAAAGAAGCAGTCAAATAAATGGGCAATAAAAATTTTGGTAGACATACCAACCTTTGAGTGTGATACACCCTGCCACAGTGACAATAAAAAAAAAACATGTTTCTAGTAAATTGTACCGTATATGTAGTTGATGAGAGTTAGGGATAGCTTGACGTGCTGGCGTCAGTACTTATACGCGGCTTCGTTCGCGTTAATTTAGGATTTTACAATCAATTCGGGTTGTACTCTACTTACTTGTACCTAATAATATAATTCAATCATGATTCGAAAGACACGTAACGTGGCGATGTCTGTTTCTGTACCTACACCTGACAACGTATATGCAATATTTCAGGATGATCTATTCAATGGTTCAGGCGTAAAAAGGTAACAAACTTACTTTCGCTTTTATAATATTAATTTATTTATTCGTAGATATTGTCTTAATAACTATAAGTTCGTTTATTTGTATCATTCAACCAGAGATGGTTTGTATTGATACTCACATTCAGTAAATCGATACTAACAGTTTCGCAGCGGTATTCGTTTCGAACGGACGCGTGCAGTAAACAATATTCGCACCTCATTAGTTAATGAGCTTGTTATTCTCGGTCATCGTCGTTGACCTTGAAGCGGAATCGCACATTGTGCACTAATAGAATATGATTAGTAAAATAATTGTTTACAATGGCGGATGATAATGAATTTTTTAACGAAAATGTTGAAGAAAGGAGTGTTTTGTGTAGTAGCAACAATTCTGTAGTGGAACAAGACTTGATGGAGCAATGCAATATGGATGTGGCAGCAGGAAAAGATGTGATGAGACCGATAAAACGAGACAGAGAGGAGGACGAGACAGAATGGACGTTAGTACAGAATAAGGAGAAGAAGATCAAAGAAAGCAGTGTTGAGATTTACGTTTCCTCCAAAGAAAAACTTCCAAGGCAATTTGCCCTTGCAAGATTATTCAAAGATAAAGGTATTAAAGCCATAACAAAAGTCAAATATATAAATAATTTCAGGGTTCGTATTGATTGCACAAACGAGATGACCGCAATTAAGCTAGAAACGTGTAAAGATCTCATAGAAATGGGCTGGAGATTTAGTAGACCAGATATCAAAACCTATTCATACGGTGTCATCAAAGACGTGGATCTTGACCTGACTGAAGATGACCTTAAGAATTGTATAACTTGCCCAGATATCTTTGAGTTAGTTTCATTGCAGCGACTAAAGAGGCGTAATATAAATGAGTCGCCAGAAGATTTATGGATTACGAGTGAAGCAGTTCGGCTGTGTTTCAAAGGAGACCTGTTACCAGCATATGTTTATGCGGAGGGTTTGAGGATTAAGGTGGAGCCATTTGTATTTCCTGTGTCGCAATGCTCACGTTGTTGGAAATTCGGGCATACAACAAGAGTGTGCCCATCTAAGAATACACTGTGCCCAAAATGTGGTAGTAATCACCCAAACTGCGATACACAAACATTCAAGTGCTTAAACTGTAGTGGACAACACATGGCGCTGGCCAAAATATGCCCTGCATATTTAAAAGAAAAGAAACTCAAAGAGCTTATGGCAGAGTTTAATTGTACTTATAGGAAGGCCCTATCGATATACGTAGCTCCTTCTCCACACAGAGAAAGGACGGAACCCATTAACGCTGCAAACACGGCTGATTTATTTCCTCCGCTGCATTATAACATCGAGCCCACAGAGAGATCAAGTTCACCTGTATTTGCGGCGGCCGTCAAAACTAAGGTGATTGTTCATAGTCCCCCCACTACAAAAAAGCAAAAAAGTGCTAAAATACACGAACAGGCACGGGTTGCTGAAGAGGATGATTGTACCCACTGGTTACCAGCGGACGAGGAAATGGAGAATTTGAAAGAACCAAGCAAGCGCGATCAACCCAAAGTGTCTCAAAAGAGAGAGGTGCATTTTGATGAGCTAATAGCTAGGTTAAAGGAGATCGTATTTTTGAAGAGACGTTCCGTAGCGGAAAAAATTAAAATGGCGGTTCAATGTTGTGTAGAATGGTTGATTTTAGTGGTGGTTGATAACGTGTCGGATTGGCGAATGATGAAGAATTTATTTGAATTATTTAATGGATAACAACAAAACTAGTATCAAAGTAAACATTCTTCAATGGAATGCTCAAAGCGTTAAACCTAAGCTAATTTTATTGGAACAACTGCTGAACCAAGAACATATACACATTGCAGCAATAAGTGAGACATGACTGGATACAGAAACTTACATGAGGCTGAACAACTACACAATCTATCGTAAAGACAGGTTTGATGGTTACGGAGGAGTTGCTATTCTTACCCACAAATCAATAAAATCTCAAATGTATGAAGTCAAACTCGGTAATCAAGGTATAGAATTAATTTGCGTAAAAGTATTCAACTGTGGCGTCATTCAAAATATTACTTCTGTTTATTGTCCCCCGTCGATCAGAACTTCTCAAAATGATTGGGATGCCATGCTTTCAATTTTTGATAAAAATACGATAATTCTCGGAGATTTTAATGGACACCATTCTAATTGGTCACATAAAACGGACAGTAGGGGCGTTCAAATTTTTGAAGCATTAATGGACAATAATTATGTTACTCTAAATAATGGTAGCCCAACCAGAATAAAAATGGTTAACTTGGAATATCAAAAGTCCGCACCCGACATATCTTTAGTAACATCTGATATAGCCTTGATTTTTGACTGGTCCGTCATGAATGAGACATTGGGTAGTGACCATAGGGCTATTAAAATCACTTCAAATATTCAGTCTAGTTCTTCGCCAATAGTCCGTAGGAATTTCAAAAATGCTGATTGGACTGCATATAGTAAGCTACTCAATACCTTATTTTTAGAATTTACATTCTCGGAGGACCTACAGGGTGATTATGACAGATTCGTTGATTATTTAAACTTGGCCGCCGATGTTTGTATCCCTTCAGTCAAGATAAACTTAAATCCAGATAGTAAATTTTTACCTAAACCTTATTGGAAACCTATATTGTCTAAATGTGTGGCTGAGCGTCGATTGGCATTATCTAAATTCAGACGTAATCCAAACCCTCAAAATTACGAAATATTGCAAAATAAGATTTCCGAATCTCAAAAATTGATTCGAGTAGCTAAAAGTAAAGGGTTTCGCGAGTTTTGCTCTTCATTGGATAATTCTACATCTCAGTCTACCGTATGGCGGAAAATGAAGTGGCTAAAGGGACACAAATGTTCAACACACTACGTAGATAAGAAAAAAGCTATTGATTTGCTTCGTAGTTTAACGCCGGACTTTGCATCCCCGTGCGACCTGGTTTTTGACATGAGTGACTCTGAACTTGATGCTGTTGTCACTCTTCCAGAATTTCATAAATGTGTCCGCTCTAAAGATACTGCACCTGGAGGCGACAATATTTCTTATTCCATGATCAAGAGGTTACCACAAAATGGTAAAAAGGTATTAATTCAACTGTATGATAGGATTTTTATTTCGGGTTGTATTCCTAAACAATGGCGCGATATTGTAATTGTGCCCATTCCGAAACCGGGACGAGACCCCCAAACTTTAGCATCTCTTCGTCCTATTTCAATGATCTCATGCGTTTGTAAAGTTTTTCATAACATTTTAATGAATAGATTAGAGTGGTTTATTGAGAAACATATGTTTTTATCAAATAACACTACAGGTTTTAGAAAATGCCGCTCAACCGTAGATAATCTATCCGCTTTAGTATCGCGCATTCAAATTGGATTCTCTAAAAAACTTATTACGGTAGCTGTTTTCATAGATATTAACAACGCATATAACTACGTAGACGTCAGAGGTCTATTGAAAATCATGCAACGAATTGGTGTTGGATCCAGGATTTGTAGTTACATCTGGAACTTTCTCAAACTGAGAAACCTTAAAATTACAGTAGATAATCACGCCATTAGTCGCACGTCCGGTCGGGGATTGGCACAAGGCGACCCATTGTCACCCTTACTTTTTAATTTAGCAACCATGGATGTATGTCATAGTGGTGGGGACGTGTTTCTATCGCAGTATGCGGACGATTTTGTGTTGTATACCACTTGCAGTGATGTCTCATTGGCCCAAAAACGATTACAACCCGCTTTAAATAAAATGACTAAACTTCTTTTGGATGTGGGGCTTGAGATATCCCCTCTGAAAAGCAGTGTCTGTATTTTTAAGAACGGTGTGGCTAGAGAGACGGTTAACTTAAAAATCAATGAGATATCGCTGCCGTTGGTGCAAAATGTAAAATATTTGGGGGTTTGGCTTGACCGATCACTTAGATGGGCTAAGCATATTAACGAGACTCGAGAGAAAGTGCTAAAATTAGTTAATGTTTTTAAAATTCTGTCTGGATCTGGATGGGGAGTACATCCCAAACACCTGAGACGCTTATACATCTCAACAATTCGGAGTAGAATCGATTACGCTTGTTTCCTTTATGATAGTAGCTGTGAAACACACCTAAGTAAATTAGACAGGGTCCAAAACGCTTGCATGAGGGTTATCGGTGGCTTTATTAGAACTACACCCATTCACGTTATGGAAAATGAACTAAACCTGCAACCGTTGAAGTTTCGCAGATACTATCTAGCGGGAAAATTTTGGCTCAAAATAAAATCATACGCTGATAATAACATTATTCATGTGATAGAAGTACTGCGAGCACATTGTCAACAATCACAATGGAGAAGAAAGCTGCCGTTGTTGGTCAGAATTCACGAGTCTCTTGATTTGCTACCTGTCTATACTAGCCCAAAGCTTGAAATGTTCTCATTGGACACTTGGGTCCACAGGATTGATCTGTCACAAGTAATATTTCCCAATGTAGAAGATTTGGTTGCTGCTAAAAAGCACTACCAAAATGCTAAATTAAGTGAGCTATGTACCATATTTTTAAATAACACGTACTCGGGTTTTTACAAAATATACACAGATGGATCCAAAAACAAAATAGGTTCAGGAGCAGCATTTTTCGATCCTCAAACTAAAATTTCAGTGCAATTAAAGGTAAATTCAAAATGCAATATAATGTGTGCTGAACTAGTGGCAATATATGAAGCATTATCCTACATTGACTCATTTGAAAGTGGCAATTATGTTATTTTGAGTGACTCGAGAAGTGCTCTGCAACATTTGGCTCGGTGTACCTCAAGTTTTCGGGGTACTCCGATTGCCTACAGCGTGATCAAATCTATTTGTAAACTAATTGCTAAAAACATAAATATTGTACTGCAGTGGATACCGGCTCATGTTGGCTTGGAAGACAATGAAGTAGTGGATCGTATGGCGAAAGATGCTTGTGAAGATGGGCTGCTCTGTCCACACTTTCCTGTGCACAGTGACTATTTGAGTTTAGTTAAAGAAGAATGCACTAAAATGTGGCACGAGCACTTCGATCAAAGGTCACTGAGCAAGGGAATCTGGTATCGGACGATCCAGCCAACACTTTCTCGTTGTTCATGGTTCGACCAGGCAAACATGAGTCGCCCAGAAATTGTGATGGCTCTTCGACTTCGTTCGGGACACATTCCACTGAACAGCTTTGCGTTTCTCATCGGTAAAGTAGCTGCACCAAATTGTCCAGACTGTGGTACAGTGGAAGACACTCACCATATCTTGATGGAGTGCGTCCGAAACGAGACTGAAAGAGTCACTTTGATGAACGGGTCACACGATGTTGGAAGGTGTAACAGCATTCTTGCGTCCCCTTTATCAAAGGATGCTAGACGCTTGTATAAATTGGCAAAAATAGGATTTAGATCATAAGGAATAACATGTTTGTACCGATGAGGGTGGCATAATCAGTTCATGATTAAACCCTCTATAAAATAAATAGAATAAAAAAAAAAAAAAAAATCGATACTAACACTGCTTAATCACTAATAAGTAAACAATGTACCTTACATTCAAAATAATTTGCACATAAAAACTACGATAGCCGTTAACATCTATCAGTAATTGTACCCTACCTACGTGAGTCACATGCAATGTTACAAGCAAGTTAGTACCTATGTGTAAGTAATAGAAAATTTTTGGTGGCGCGACTGGGGAGTATACTCTTGTAGTCTGTGGTACTCTCTGGCCAGGCCACCGCGGTTATCTAAGCTATTAGGCGCACCCAAACATAGTAAACATCAAAAATATGTGGCTCTTTCATACAGAAATTCGAAAATTTTGATACTTCAGAAACCATTTCATTATTCGTTGAGGTAATATTTTTTTTGTTGCACGTACCGTAAACAGGGGCCAGCACATCAAGCTACCCCAAATCTGTAAAATTTCTTTGATAGAACAAAATAATAATTTTTATGTTACGCCAGCACATCAAGCTACCCCAACCCCCCCAAACCCCCCAAACTGTCAAATTTTACGCTTTTGAAATAAAGTTGAAAATCTATCAAAGAAATTTGACATATTGGGGTAATTTGATGTGCTGGCGTCTGTACATATGTGCAAGCGGTAGCAGCATGCATAATGCTGTTCCAATGTTGGTTAGAAAATTATAATTATTGTGTTCTTTTTATTTTTTTGGTGACCACAAATGTAATTTAATTTTATTTAAAAATATAATATATCATCATCTGGCTAGCCTTTTCCCAACGATGTTGAAGTCAGCTTCTTGTCTAACCGGATGAAGCTGAATCTAAAAAAATATACACCCGAGAAATTTTTAAATTTATTCTAGTTTCCTACCAAAGTTTAAAAATATATTGTTACTATCTATAAGATTTAAGGGGGGGGGGGGGCTGGTAATCTGTGTGACAGGTTTTCCTAGTGCAGATACCAGACTATCACAAAGGATTTATTCAGATATTGTAATCTTCATATATTAAAGGCGCCTTTGGGAAAGAGAAAATAAATGTTTATTTATTATTATTTTAATGGTTGTTTTCCGGCAGCGAAATGGTTTTGTTTTGGTAATACAATCGTTTTATAAACAAATATAATATTAGAAAAAAAATGGCAGATTAATATAGGTAAGTGCGAGAGTTTACTTTGCTTTGAATATTATGCATCGCTGTTCCCTTTGTCGGTGGCGCGAGCGATTCGAGTAGTACGTACAAGTTACCTCTAGTGTTACATTCATTCTCACGTTTTCGAGTTGATGAATATTTTTTTATTTTATTTATTATTTTAAAACAAACACATCTTAATTTTTTAACTTTACTCTATGCTTCGGAAGTACTCGTCATGACAAGTTGTTCTACCGCGGGAAAACAACCATTAAAATTTCTCGGTGTATACATATATTTATTATTAATTCTTCCTTTAACTGTATGTTTATTTTTCTGTGCCTAATAATGAGTCGTACGCGGCAGGTCGCCAATGCATTGGACCGACTAAGTCAAAACTGCACTCAATGGTACACTCCACGAATGTCCAAGAAAAGCCACGGTACGGGAGGAATGGCGACGGGTTGTGAAGCTTGCCACCACCCCTGATATGACAACCACGACCAAGAGTGCGACGACGAAGAAGCAGAAGAATAATGAGTCTATTGTTTCTTGATAATTATTAATTTTTATATTTTTTTAATGGTAAGTAATTAGGTACAAGTAATATAGAGCTATGTTTTATCTCATATTTCACCACAGCGCAGGGAGTATCACTCACCTTTGAGGCTCTTTTTAACCGGCTATGAACAAGCAGCATTAGAATTCATTTTTAAATTGGGTCTCATCAATCAATCAAAAAATTTCTAAAATCCAGCTTGATTCACAAGAACTTGTATCTGGTTCAAAAGCTGATGACCATGACAGTGAAGGTTGGGTAGAGGACATTGATGCCACATCATGATTATCTTCAATTAATTCTCTTTCTAAAGTAGGTTCCGGAGCTATTTTCAACGGAGATGTTGTTTCTGTTTCAGATGTAACAGGAAAAGGTGATGATACTGCAGTCCTTTTTGTCTTTGCACACAAACTACTATTGCGACTTTTATTCTTATAGTATTTTTTACTATTACTTTGAATGGCCTTGTCAACATGTATTTTGTTCTTAGTGTATACATCAGTTAGGGAAGTGCTGCTACCTGCTTCACAATCGTTTTTGTTTCCAGTATCTTCTATGTATTCGGGGAATGAAGACGAACTGCTATCGTCTAAATAATTTTCTGATGTTGAGTCAGTAAGACGGATACGTTGTTTAGCAAGAGGTGCCTTTCGAGCGCCTTCTTTTTTATCGAAATGTTTGCTCTTCAAGAAACCTTTTTTCAATGGTGGTGGCTGTGACTCAGTCTCCTTTTGATATTTAAATTTGTGAGGTACAATACCTTTCTTTAATCTTAATGTGGTTTTTTGTTTTTCTTGTAACTCCTTAATTTTATCCAACTGAAAACAGAAAAAAATATGATTAAATTGGGAAATTAATAGGAAACAGAATTTGTCAAATAACTAATTTGTCAGTGTGCATTCACGGATTGAGGTAGGTATGTACTAAAAATTAAAAATTATGGTAAACATTTTGCATGACCGACACAAAATCCTCACCAGTGAACACTAATTATTTCCACCGAGAGATTCTCTTTTTGTTTTAAATACCTACGAGGGTACCTAAGTTAAGATGTTGCTTACTATCGACATCTTAACCTTGTTTGTGTAGTACAAGAACAAAAAAAAATGTATTATGGACCAACCATTGGCTTATAAATTACTGCGTAGTTTTTTAACCGATGGAAACAACTGAAATACTTACATCAAAGTGATCTTCACAACAATATAAACAGGTTGATGGAGATACATCTCTTTTCATAATTTTACACCAATTTCTCCTAATTTCCACACCTCTTGGAACAAGAAAAAACACTTTATCTGGTGCATTTCTTATTGTATTTCTGCACTCAGGCACAATGCAGTATTTGTATGTCGGTTTTTTTGATTGGTCTTTACAGGAAGAAGATTGGTCCATGATTATGATTATTATTATGTCAAATATAAAATAAATCGAAAACAGTGTTTGTAGAATTAAAATTATAGCTGAGAACAATTTCTGGTCAGTGGGTCGTGTATCTTCAACTTAACCAAACAACGTCCTAACCACAAGTCCACAACCACAGGTCCACAGAGTACTTTCACAGGTCCTAAACTCCTAACGTGCTCCTAACCTATCATAAAGTACGAGTGTGACCATCTTATAAATAATGGCGAATCTGCCACAGACTGGGCAAAAAATCTGCTACAATCTGCCACACTTGGCGCCAAAAATGACAAAAATATGCTCGTGGAAATGGAAAAAAAATATATAGGTGACGAATTCAATGAAATTTCTTTAATCAACAAAAATATTTAACAATTTTCTTATACATATACCTATACACTACTTACTCTACGTATCCGCATTTGCCTCCAAATTTTCGACATTTTCGGTATACTACATAGATTGTGACGACATATTTTTGATCATGTTTTAGTTGGTAAGTCTCGTGTGTTCAGTCTCAGTGTTCCTTAATCGTCTTTTCATGTAATTAAAGCTGACACACATGTTGATTTAGGGACCTATTCCTTATTTTTGTTTTGTTTAAATTCACCTGAGAGAAGATTCTTTCGCACGAAGCGTTGGACATCGGCAAAGATAACAACGCTTTCGAGAAATTTGTAATATTTGCATATTTTGAGCCACATTCGCCTCCAGGATTTTTCCAATCGCTTCTTAAACTTAGTTTACACTCGAAATTGTGCTGGTGGTGCTACTTCCACCTGATTCTAACAAGTCTCTTCTTACACTTTTATCAATTGTCGAAGTTCGTCATCAACTTTTTGAATCTTGTTTTTATTAAAATTTGATCTTCAATTTGGTTACCTAGCAACTGTATACCTATTGTTTAGTCACTCTTGTGTCAAGAAAGAAAACTCGTGGTGTTTTATAAAGATTTATTATTAAAGTATTGTTCTTGTGCATATGTGATTTTAAGTATTTCCGTGGATAAACCACGCTTTGCTACCTTAATCTTCAATAGGTTATGGGCCCAGAACGCAGAAGTGTAAAATGGAGCTTTCAAAAATACAAATCACAAAACTTATGGCCACAATTGGGTCGCCTGGTGTTGAGGAATGCATACTCTATGATTGTGTTGTCTAGCAATACATAAACTGTTAGCTTCCAGAGCCATAATATGATCATTAAACCTTACAGGAGGCTTTAGGTTTGCTCTATCTCTGAGAACCATATGGTTTTCATCAGAATAGTGGCTTCCGTTTCCTTCAGCTAGGTTTTCGTTTTCTTCTTCAGAAGGCAACGACTCGAAATCTGATTCATTCATATCATCTACAATTTCTTCATTGGTTTTGATAAGTGCCCTTGATGAAGAAGGTCTTGAAATTATTTCAATTTCATCCTCTGAAGCATGTTGTTCTCCAATCTCTCTATTAACATTCATTTC
Source organism: Antitype chi (assembly GCA_947359405.1). NCBI lineage: Eukaryota > Metazoa > Arthropoda > Insecta > Lepidoptera > Noctuidae > Antitype > Antitype chi. Next base: position 3,240,473 of record OX375837.1, read on the forward strand.
ATGTTCACTCTCGAGACTTGGGAAATTATGATTGAAGTTTCTCTGAAGAACAGGAGTCGGCTCTTTCGGTTTAGGTACATCCTCTTTTGATTTTCCCAGTAAAGGTACCTCTTTAAAAGTGACGTCTCTGGATCTAATCAATTTAAATGCTTCTTTGTCCCAGATCCTATAGCCTTCATCTCCTTCATAACCAATAAGTACCCTTTTTGTGCAGCTTCTTGCGTTTAGCTTTAGGAACATGGGCATAGCATGTGCAACCAAGTATTCTAAGATGTTTTATCGCTGGCTTCTGTCCGTACCACAACTCGTGTGGAGACTTGCTTGGCACGTTCGTTGGCCCTGTGCGATTCAACACGTAGACTGTCGCATTTACTATCTCTGCCCACAAGCCATCAGGAATTTTATCATGTGCATGCATGATGGCGCGTGCGGCTTCTACTACCGTCCGATTTTCACGCTCTACGCAGCCTGCTTGCTCTGGAGTGTGGGGCATTGTGAATCTTTGCTTAATTCCGTTTTCAGTTAGGATATGTTTGAATTCCGTGCTAACGAATTCTCCTCCGTTGTCACTTAACATTTCTTTAATTGGGCACGCCACGATAGCGGCGGTAAGTCCCCTCTTTGAGGAGTGGCTTGAGAGGCGGCATGGCGTCCTCACCTTCCGCCTGACGCAGGTCCTCACCGGACACGGTTGTTTCGGGAGGTTCCTGTTTCGTATAAGGCGGGAGGAAACGCCCGGGTGCTTCCATTGCGAAGATCGCCCTGAGGACACGGTGGAGCATACGGTGGCGGTCTGCCCGGCTTGGGCGGAGCACCGCCGTGTCCTCGTGGAGGCGATCGGCGGCGGCGATCTCTCGCGTCCGGCCCTGGTGCAGGCCATGGTACGGAGCGAGAGTGAATGGTTAGCCGTCACCTCCTTCTGCGAAGCAGTAATGCTCGCGAAGAGGGAGGCGGCGCACGTGAGGGAGAGGCAGTATATGCGCCCTCACGGCCGTAGTCGCCGCGGGAGAAGCCCTGGGCGTCGGGAATCCCAGGCTGATTCCCGGCCACCGTAGGCGCGGGCTTGCGGACGGCGAGTAATGGGTAGCTCGCTGTCCGGTAAGGACCAAGCCCGGGTCGACGGCGCGTTGTGTTCCACGCGCGCCTCAAAGAGTTGTCAGCACCAATAGGTGGGGTTCGCAAGGACCGATGCCTGCCAGGGGTGCGGGTTGTTCGAAAGAGATACCGCGGCCCCTGGCACACAGGCAACTGAGGGAACACGGGTGGGTTTTAGTCAGTAAAAGTCTGACACGCCCTCCCGCTCCACCCAGAGCGGGAGAAGTTATTTGATGATTTCCCACCCAAAAAAAAAAAAAAACATTTCTTTAATGACATGTCCGGCTGCTTTAGCTTCATTTAAGAATATCTTAAGCTTTGAAGCTGCTTCAGACTTTTGTCGAAGAAAATAGATGTGACGATAACGTGTGAAGTCGTCCTTGAACAGAATGTAATATCGAAACTTCGAAATTGAATATGGAAATGGTCCGCATAAATCTGTATGGATTAGTTCTCCAGATTTAGTAGCTCTAACCCTTGTTCCAAATAAATGCCTGTGCGCCTTTCCATAGACACAGCCTTCACAAATGTCGTATTGGTTGTTCTCCATTTTTAATCCTAGCTCTTTTTCGATGATCTGACGAACATGTCTTTTGTTCTGATGTACCAGCCTTTCATGGTATACTTGTAAAGGGTTTGTCAGTAATTGATTGACTTCCTGATTTTTAGGCGCGACACATTTCAACTTCAGCTTGAATAGTCCCCCTTTAATCGTTCTAGTTCCAAATACTTTTGCTTCTCCATTTACTTTTACTACACATTGCTTAGGTTTAGACTCGAACGTACTTGTGATCAAGTTATCATGCACAGACAGCATTGAGAATAAGTTTCTTTTAATCTTTGGGACATACCAAACGTCTTTCAAAAGTATTTGCTCAACTTTTCCACTAACGTTGGCTTCAGCTCTAATGTTGCCTATACCAATTGCTTCAATGGTTTCTCCATTCGCCGCAGTCACCGTATGCGTTCCTTTGAAGTGCTCAAAGCTCTCGAAAAAGTCACCTCTGTTAGTAACATGACTTGTCGCTCCGTTATCAACGTACCAGTTGACTTTATCTATTGGCAATCCATTCTCAATAGCTAAGACAGTCATATTTACAGACACATTTTGGTTTTGTCGTTTGGCGGCTTTGGCGGTCTACCATCTTTTATCCATTTTTGGCATTTCCGCACAACATGGCCAGCTTCTCCACAATAATTACATTTGAAAACTGTATTCTTCGTTTTCTTCCGTGTCTTCACGGCTAATACTGTATTCTCCGTTTGTTCTCTAGTAGTCAATGCTTTTTCATAAGCGCTCAGTTGCGAAGTCAAATTTTCCACTGTCCGATCCTTTTTTGTTATTAAAAGCCAACTTGACTTAAAAGCAAAATAATCTTGTGGCAAAGTTCCAAGTATTTTACAAATCAGTAATATCTCAGGCAGATTTGCTTCGATTTGGCTATTTAGCTCGTGCCAAATATTCTTCAATGCAGATATGTGGTTCCTTAACAAATCCATCGATATATACGAGCCCCAAACATACAAGCAGGCAATATCATGTAAAGACAAAGAAAAGTGGAAAAATGCTATCGAGAGCGAAATAAACTCCTTAAGAGAGAACGAAACATGGGAACTAGTCGAACTACCAAAAGGTCGAAAAGCCATCCCATGCAAGTGGGTTTTCAAAATAAAAACCAATCCGGATGGTTCTATTGATAGATACAAAGCTCGGCTGGTGATAAAGGGATATTCGCAGAAGAAAGATATTGATTTCCACGAAACTTTTAGTCCAGTTGCTAGAAGCAGCACGATAAGAGCCGTCTTGAGCGTAGCTGCAAGGGAGAAACTCAAGCTATCACAATTTGATGTGTCTACAGCCTTCCTTTATGGCACGTTAAACGAGGCGATTTACATGAAACCGCCTGAAGGTTATGCTGACGAGAGGTATGTCTTCAAGTTAAAGAAAAGTTTTTATGGACTAAAACAAGCCCCACTCTGCTGGAACAGATGCATCACAGACTACATCGTAAAAGCAGGATTCAAGCAGAGTAATTCTGATCCCTGTTTGTTTGTAAGAAGACACGGAAAGGAGAAAATTATTCTGGCCCCGTATGTTGACGACGGTCTATTGGCATATACCAGCGAGAAAATGGCTAACTGTTTCCTGAATGAATTGAAAGCACATTTTAAGATAACAATAAAACCCGCAAGCTACTTTCTAGGAATAGAGATAAAAAGGTACTCTGATGGTTCCATTTTCCTTTATCAGAAAGCATACGTCACTAGGTTGTTGGAGAGATTTGGCATGGACGAGTGCAAGCCAGTGCCAACACCAATTTTAAAGACAAACAATACTCAGGTTGAGGAATCTACTGCGAAGATATTTCCATACCGTGAAGCTGTTGGTGCCTTATCCTATTTGATGACAAGCACAAGGCCTGATATTGCCTATGCAGTAAGCGTGGTGTCGCGAAATTTGGAGAAACCAACAAAAGAGAACATCCTGAACGTAAAAAGAATTATGCGGTACCTAAAAGGAACTATAGATGAAGGTATATGTTACAGGACAGATAATGTTCATAGTTTGGAGTATTATAGCGATGCGGATCATGGTGGTGATATGGAATCTGCGCGATCTACATCAGGCATTCTCTGTATTTACGCTGGAGGTGCTGTTTCTTGGTATAGCAAACGGCAGAGCACCGTTGCAATATCCTCGACAAAGGCGGAAATTGTAGCAGCCAGCGAAACTGCCAAAGAGATTATATGGTTACAGAAGATATTAAAAGATCTTACTGGTGCTAACTGTCCTGCGACCCTAGGGGTTGACAATGAAAGTGCAATAAAGATGGTGAAAAAACCTACAGAATTTCACCAGAAGACAAAACACATCAGGATAAGATCTTTCTTCGTCAGAGAATGCTTACAAGATGGAAGCATGGTAATCAGCTATGTGCCAGCAACCAGACAGATAGCTGACATGTTAACAAAACCGCTATATGGGCCCAGACTTGAAATGCTAAAGAAGATGGCTGGCATTATTATCATCAACAGGGGTGGATGTTGAGGAATGCATACTCTATGATTGTGTTGCCTAGCAATACATAAACTGTTAGTGACAATTAGTCATCCGATTCATTCGTTTTTATAAACTAAGATATAAATATACTTTTCTCATATTTTAACTATGTTTTCCTATTCCCTCGCCACCTAACTTTAACACCTGGAAATACCGAATGGTTGCCCTACTAAAAGGCATTAACGGAATTTGGGAGATTGTGGAAGGCAACGCACAAAAACCGGCGAAACTTGCGGAAGGAAGGCAGTGGTGATGCCGTAGTTGAAAATTACAATAAATCTTTACGAGATTTTGTTACATTGGAGAGCACAGCCCTACTGCTAATAACAAACAATGTAACAGATGAAACACTAGGGAGAGTAATAAGGTTGTCCACTCCCAAAGAAGTATGGAAAGAACTCCATAGGCTGTATGAGGGTCCTGATGAGGGCAGGCTCTACGACTTATGTTTGGACTTCTTCAAACTTAAAAGGGATGCGTCAGATAACATGTCAACTCATGTCTCGAAACTGAAGAATCTGTGGCACAGTCTGAAGGAAGAATTGCTCAAAGAGGAGAACGTTGAAATGCCTGAAGTTCTGTTGATTTGCAAGATTCTGGATACGTTGCCGGAAAATTATTTTTCGTTCAAGTCTAGTTGGTTATTGATGTCTAAGAAGGAAAGAACAGTAGACAATATTACGGCCCAAGTGTGTGCACATGAAAAAGCGCTGAATGCAACGATGGCTGACACTGAATTGAGCGGTAGTGCACTTTGTGTAAGAAAAAATAGAAAGGTTGCTAAAGGAAATGACCAAAGACACCAGCAAAATAAAAAGAGGTACAAATGCTTTATTTGCAAAGAGTCTGGACATCTTAAGAAGGATTGCCCGAATAATGGCAAGAAAGAGAAGGAAAATCTAGCTCGCAGTTCCAACATGATGTTACTGACGGTGAATTCAACAGATTCTGGGACTAACCGTGATTGTGATCATTGGTACATAGACAATGGAGCAACACATCACGTCACAAGTCGAGGAGATCTATTTCAAGATTTTAAACATTTTAGTGAAACTCACACAGTAACTACGGCTGACGGAAACATTATAAAGGCTGTTGGAAAAGGCACAGTCCGTGTAGAGGTCAATGTTCAAGGAAAAAGTGACTTTCTTTTGTTAAAAGATGTTTGGTATGTTCCCCAGATTAGCAAGAACCTTTTCTCTGTGCTTAGTACACAGGACAAGAACCCTTCAAGTATTTTTGAGTCACGGGTTACATGTTCCATGAAGATCAATGGTAAGGTTGTCTTTACAGGAAAAAGGCAAAGGTATGGCGGTTTGTACAAGATAGACTGCAAAGCCATATGTGCTGATTTTTCAGTCAACTTAATTGAGCATGAAGATATGCTGCAAGTATGGCACGAGCGTATGGGACATCAGCACAAGAGACATATCAAGTATTGATAGAGAAAGAGTTAGGAATAAAGACATCTAACAGTGGAGAATTATGCGAAGGTTGCATCTTCGGTAAAGCGCACAGGAAGCCATTTGGTGTTCGCGAAAAGGCAACAAAACCTGGTGAATGCATACACTCAGACGTCTGTGAACCCTTTCCTTGGAGTATCTCTGGATATCGATACTTCGTACTGTTTAAGGATGAGTACACAAGATATAGATATGTATACTTCCTTAAAAATAAATCTGAAGTTCCCGAAAAGTTAAAACACATGATATCTGAGGCTAGAAATGCTAGACATACTATTATCGAGGTTTTAAGCGATAATGGAGGCGAATACGATAGCAGTAAAGTACGAGATATACTTGGACAAGCTGGAATAAAGCAAAGACTCATTATGCCATACACTCCAGAACAAAATGGGTGTAGTGAAAGAGACAATCGCACTATTTTGTTATTGGATCGTATTTAAATAAACACTTATTTCCATATAAACATAATACTTTAATTTTAGTAATTACAGCAATAGGTAACTCTTACTCGGTGCAAGCCATGACAGGAACAGAACGAAAAGGGGTGATGTTGCCAACAACGAAAAATAGAAATGTATGCCAGTGTATAACACACTAATATTATAACACGCCTCCTTATATTTATATTTTTATTTTCACATCTAATTACTTTACCAAATTCTTACTTGGCAACATCAATTACAGTTATCTTTTACTTAAACATAGTATGTACTTATTCTTATTTATTTACTTATACTAATACCTGGCTTACACTCTTTCATTTTAATCAGTTTAACAGTATTGTTTATGTTAAATATTAACAAAAATAAAAGCAAACTTAAAACTTTCTTTCTTATCCACTTAGTAACTTAAATGTCTTATTTAGTTTAGTTTTACATATGTAATTCAGCATTCTATTTCAGTTTCAACATTTCTCTAAACTTAAGAAATTTTAATTTACTCAAATATTTGGTAAGTATATCTGCAACATTTGAATCTGAGTTTATCTTCACAATTTCAATAACTTTATTTTTATAGTTTTCATGTACATAATGATACTGTACTTCTATGTGTTTAGAGTTTTTAGTAAAATTTCCATATTTAGCTATAGCAAGTGCTCCTGAATTATCTTCATAAATCTTAATAGGTTTACATATTTTAATGAACATATCACTAATTAAATTTTTTAAGAAATTTATCTCAGTTACAGCCTCAGATAATGCAACATATTCTGCAAAGGTAGATGATTTAGTAACACAACTTTGTTTTCTAGATTTCTAATAAATTGGATTTCCAAACAATTCAATAACAAAACCTGTAGTTGACTTCCTATCTGTACTATCTCCTGCCCAATCGGCATCTACATAGCAATTTACAATATTATCAATATTAAAACTCTGTCTGTAAGTTAGTTTTAAATCTTTTGTGAGATACAAATACTTTAGTACTCTCAAAGCATACTTGAAATGTGTTTCATCATACCAATTCTGAAATCTACTTAAATAATTCACACTGTAAGATATGTCTGGTCTAGTACCATGACTGATATACAAGAGTGCACCTATCAAGTTTCTATATTTAACATCTTCATTTACATCACTTTTACTTAGTTTCAAGTTAGGTTCCATAGGTGTCTTATACAATTTTGCATTTTTAATATTATATTTTTCAGCTAAGGACTCTATGTAATTTTCCTGACACAATGTTAAGACATTTGTAGAGTTATCATAATCATATTCAATATCAATACCAATATAGCTGTTTACTTTATTTAAATCCTTCATTTTAAATTTATTATGTAATTGTTTCTTTATATTATTAATAATATTAATATCTCTACAACAAATTAATAAATCATCAACGAATAAAAGTATATAAACTGTTACATTGCTCTCTCTTTTTACGTAAAGACAATAATCATACTTGCTTCTATAAAAACCAAGATTCTTAATAAAATCGTTAAAACACTCATACCAAGGTCTAGGGCTTTCTTTTAATCCGTACAAAGCTTTGTTTAACTTATAAACTTTATTAGAAACATCATAACCTTGCGGTTGTTTTACATAAACTTCTGATACTACTTTACCATTCAAAAATGCTGTTTCCACATCCATCTGATGAATGTGTATACTGAACTGACAAGAATAAGATAACAACAATTTTAATGTTTGCATTTTGGCAACAGGTGAGTATGTATCGTCAATATTATCCTTTTGCTGAAAACCTCTAACTACTAAACGGGCTTTAAAAATGTTACCTGGTTTCTTTTTGTAAACACACTTCACATCTAGAATCTCTTTACCCTCTGGTCTAGTCACAAGGTTCCATGTGTTGTTTTTAACAAGGCTGCTCATCTCACAGTCCATTGCATCTTTCCATTGATTGGCCTCATCACATTGCATCGCCTCCTGAAATGTACCTGGAATCATAGCATCACAAAAATTTGCACAAATGCAGTAATATCCAAATTCTTCATCAAATCTGTTTGGACGTCTGATTCGTCTCTTTGTTCTTTATCATCATTCGGATCATCATTCATCAAGTTGTCATCAAAACTATGTTCTTTTAATTGAGTCTCTTCCGGTAAGTTATTTTCTATTATTTCCTTTACTTCTTCTTGTCTTTCTTCCTCTGTATCTGTATCTTCATTGTTATTCATAAATTTGACATCTTCTTCTATAATATCAACATGTCTGGCAACTATTATTCTATTATTTATCAATACTTTGTAGCCAACTTCAACATAGCCAAGTAATATTCCTAATTCTGCCTTTTTATCCCATTTTGATCTCCTTTTTTCTTCTGGTATTCTCACATAAACTCTACTTCCATACAATTTCAATTGTTCTATTGATGGTTTCTTATTGAAGAATATTTCATAGGGTGTTTTCCTTACTATAGTATTAGCCAAACTTCTATTTTTTAAATAAGCTGCTGTTTTAATTACTTCCGGCCAATAGCATTTATTTACTCTTGCTTCTGCTAGTAGACATCTAGCCATATCCATTATAGTCCTATTATATCTCGCAGCAGTTCCGTTCAACTCACTATTCCTTTTTCTCTTGCAAAACTATACATCTTACTGTTTATATATTCTTTACCATTGTCACATCTTAATTCTCTTATCATTTTTCCAGTTAAATTTTGAACTGTATTTACATATTCTATAAAACAATCTGCAACTTGATTTTTGGACTTGATGCAGTAAACTTTTGCCAATTTGCTGTAGTCATCTATGAATGTCACAAAGTATTTTTCACCACCATATCCTATTGTATTATGTGGTCCATTTACATCTGTATGCACAATCTCTAATATATCTTTAGCTCTTCTTCTATTGTTTTTAAAGGGTAAGTTATGCATTTTATTCTCTATACATATAGCACACTTTGTATACTCTGATTCAATTTCTTTAGGTATTCCTTCCAGTAGCTGTTCCTTACATAAGATTTCTAGATATTTGAAATTTACATGTCCAAGTGTACGATGTAGTTTTTCCTTCACTGTCAATTTACTTTCACTTATATTTGCTTGTACTTTACTTTCTGTATCTATGTAGCTGATCATTTTATATAAGCTCTCTTCATTTTGTGCTATAGCTACCACTTTTCTATTTGAATCATAAATTTTTGCCCATTGTCCTTTTGATATTACTGTGTTATTATTATCTGTGATCCTTGCATAACTCAATAGATTTGCCTTCATTTCTTTTACATAGAATACATTTTTTACTGTTACATATGATCTGGATCCATGAACAAGAAAATGCATTTTAATGTCACCAACCTTTGTGGCCTCCAGCTTCCGTCCATCTCCAACTTTTACTTGCACTGTTTTCTTTAATATAACTGACTTTTCAAAATACTTGTCGCTGTTGATTATGTGGTCTGTGCATCCACTGTCTAATAACCATGTAATTTGGTTCCTATTTGACTCATTTTCATTTACACTTGATGTCATGTTAGTTTGAATAGTTGAAGTTTGAAAAACGTTTTGGTCATTCTGTGTATTTGATGCACTATGTTCAGTGTGTCTACCTCGACCACGATTATTAATTCCACGACCACGTCCCCGATGATTTGAATGAGCTCTTCCTCTATTATTATTTCTATTAAGCTGTTCTCGATTATACAAACAGTTGCGTTTCACATGGCCTGGTTTTCCACAAATGAAACATAATTTTGAGTTAGGGGCTGACTTTGTTTCTGTTTTAAAGGCATTTGATTTGTCCGTAACTTCTGACTTTTCTTGTGGTTTTTGTGCCAAATATTTTATTTTAATTTTATTTGTTAGATATTCCACAGTTCTTTCCTCTTTTGGCAACACATCCAATAAGTCTCCAATGTGACTATATTCACTGGGCAGTGCTCTTAACATATAATTTAACTTTTCATTTTCTGATATAGTGGCACCTGCCTGTTGAGAAAGAGTCTAGTTCTTGACAGTTTTTTAACTTTAAATTTTCAAGATTGTTTCGGTAAACTATTTGCAAGGATGTTGATTGAGCCTTTTAAATACATAGAATCAAACTTACGAATTATGTCGTATGCTGTTTCACACTCAGATATATATTCCAATTGCTTATTCGTTATTGCCCCGTAAATGTAGTTTGTTGCTTGCACATCTTGGTCTGTCCATTTGTCTTTGTCATCAGTGCTTAAGATTTTTCTCGTAATAACGTCTTGACACTTTTTGTACTGCAGAAATTTTGTCAGTCAAATTTTGTTTTCCAATTTGCGTATTCTTTTCCATCGAAAATGGGTATTACAATTTGTTGATTACGCTCCATTTTTATTTTCCAGCACACACGTGTTTATGCAGCACAAAGACAATTTTTACTTTTTCAATCTTGCGATATTTTAGTAATCTTTTACATTTTTATAAACCACACTCTTCTACCATATTTTGTTATTGGATCGTATTTAAATAAACACATAATTCCATATAAACATAATACTATAATTTAGAAATTACAGCAATAGGTAACTCTTACTTGGTGCCAGTGTGACCATCTCTTAAATGGCGAATCTGCCAGTCTGCCACAGACTGAGCAAAAAATCTGCCACACTTGGCGCCAAAAATGCCAAAAATATGCCTTCATGGAAACGAAAAAAAAATACAACGAATTCAATGAAATTTCTTTAATCAACAAAAATATTTAACAATTTTCTAACGCATTATTATACCTACACTACTTACGCAATTTGCCTCCAAATTTTCGGCATTTTCGGTGTACTACATAGATTGTGACGACATATTTTTGATCATGTTTTTAGTCGGTAAGGTGACACAGTCTCGTGTGTTCAGTCTCAGTGTTCCTTAATCGTCTTTTCTTGTAATTAAAGCTTACACACATGTTGATTTACCTATTCCTAATTTTTGTTTTGTAAATTCATCTAAGAGATGATTCGTTCGCACGAAGCGTTGGACGTCGGCAAACATAACAACGCTTTCGCAAAATTTGTAATGTTTGCATATTTTGTAGCCTCATTCGCCTCCAGGATTTTTCCAATCGCTCCGTAAACTTAGCCTACACTCGAAATTGTGCTGGTGGTGCTACTTCCACTTGATTCTAACAAGTCTCTTACACTTTTATCAATTGTCGAAGTTCATCATCAACTTTTTGAATGTTGTTTTCGTCTACTATGTTGGGAAAGTTCTTTGCAACGTTTAAAGTTGGCGCAATTTTTTTGTAAACCACATGCTGTGGATCCAAGAACTGTAAATCTTTGCTCAGTGGCAACCGTGTCTTTAATTTAGTACACAGTTCATTCAGAAATGTTTGTATTCTTTGAAGGAATGATTGGATTCCAGGTTTCAAACTCAAGTCTACCTACGGATAAACGATCGATAATTATCTTTCAGGAGCAAAAAGTTCACAGTGGATTTTGGATCAATTGAAAGTGGATCAGTGGTTTTCAAATAATTTCCTTTCATATAACCACTTAAAAGGCACGTATACACTTCGAAAATATATTTGAATGCTGTGTGAGCTGTTGTGTAATCTCCTTGAAATATAGTGTTTAGTTTGTTGACAATTTTGCAATATATAACTCCAGGGCATAAAAATGTAATTTATACCGGATGATTTTTTTTACCGTCTGGAAAAAAATAGGGGTTAATAGGTGAACGGAGTAGAAGCTTAAGGCACGGAAATTGAACATTTTTTTTTTAATCCTAAAATGAAATTAACCTATCAATAAATACTATTACTTATTTGTAGTAAACATTTCATATAAAAATTCAAAAACAATAAAAATTCAAAAAAATAAAAAAATCGGCAAATAATATCAAAATCCAACTTGTTGGCACCCTAGTCAACGCGCAGAAATTATGAATGAATTCGTAGCGAAATTCAATCCTTTGATTGAAGCCGGCCGGGGATGGGTAACTAATATTTTTGGAACGAAGTTTTGGAACGAAGTTCCTTATCGCGCGTTGTGAAAGGGGGCTAGACGGAAAAAATTCTTACGAAAAGTTGTCACGACACTTTTTGCTATAGTAAGCTATTGTATGCCGTGCGGCGTGCGCATGTTTCTCAGTCTGTCTCTCTCTCTCACTTGTAGAAAGCAAGCCAGACTGGCGGCAAGTACTGGCGGCAAGTACTGGCGGCCAGTGCTTGAGGCAAGTACTGGCGGCAAGTACTTGAGGCAAGTACTGGCGGCAAGTACTTGAGGCAAGTACTGGTGGCAAGTACTGGCGGAAAGTACTGGCGGCAAGTACTGGCGGAAAGTACTGGCGGCAAGTTCTGGCGGCAAGTTCTGGCGGCAAGTACTGGCGGCAAGTACTAGCAGCGACTACTGGCGGCAAGTACTGGCGGCCAGTGCTAGAGGCAAGTACTGGCGAAAAGTACTGGCGGCAAGTGCTGGCGGCAAGTGCTGGCGGCAAGTGCTGGCGGAAAGTACTGGCGGCAAGTACTGGAACTTCGTTCCATCCGGGTGTCCCTTGACACCTCTCAAGTTTTTTGCAGGCGTACCGCTCAAGTGTCGCCGCATGCGCATCCCCCCCCCACCCGCGCGCCCTTCGACCCGAGTACCGTGTCCCGCGGCGTCTTTGATCTCTCTCCAAGTCTCCAGTCCACTGCGATTAGTCATAGCGTGACGTCGATCGCTGTTTTTTCCTCGTGTGCTTCAACCGCCCAGTGATTGTTTTCATAATGACGTATGAATACTTCAACGTCGAGTAGCTTGCCATGATGAGGTATTATTTTTTATATGGTGAAAATTTAAATGGTGCAAGTCGAATGTACGTCGACGAAGAACACCAACAATCCCTTAGATATAACGGTATCCCTGCCCCCCGGATCCCCAGCACAGACTTGATACTGCGGACTTGTCAGCGGTTACTTGACCATGGCCAGTTTCACCTTGAGGCCCGCCACCCTTGACACCAACACATACACACACGCACATACACGCACACGCTTACATACACGTCGAAGACGCCATCCTGGAATATTTCCAGCGACACCCAAGGAGGAGCACCCGGCAAGCAGCTCGTCGATTTGGCGTAAGTCAGTATGTGGTATGGAAGTTACTCCATTCAATGGACATGCATCCATACCATTTCTCACGCATGCAAGCTTTGCATGCTCCGGACCCTGGACCTCGTATTGAGTTCTGTCGCTGGCTGCAGAACTACCTGTAGGCGAACATTCTATGGAGTGACGAGTCCATATTTACCCGCGTTGGTATCTACAACGTACACATCAAGTTCGATTCAGTGTGAATCACTGAATCGAACTTGATGAGCGTGTTCTTTTATTTTATGTGGGTTTTGAAAACTCCACCAGTGCTCATTGTGTATCGTGATCGTGTAATACACGATCGCATAGGTAATTGGTCCAGTTTGGATCGAAGGTCGATTCACAGGGAAAACGTATCGTGAAATAATACAGTCCGTTATCGACACAATATTGGAAGACGTTCCTCTGCACTATCTGTGGGACTTGTACTTCCAGCACGACGGATGTTAAAGCGTTAAAACCCTCGAAATACAGATGAATGTGAGTGATTGTTATAAGAATTTAACATCAACAGGTTTGTTTACATTTCTATCAAAGCTTTACTGACCTTACAAGACGTAATTTATTTGGTTTACGGTTTCAAGACACGCGTCACTGTGTATCAAATTATTTGCCTACTAAAACTACATACAGCAAGATGACGTATGTAGGTACACGCGCAAATGTGTGCGTGAGTGTGTAGGGATCAGCCGCAAAGATGTAGAGCGAAATTAATGCTAGTGTCTCGCTCACACTATCGTCATGCTCCATTCATGGGCCATCGCAGCTTACGCCCATTTACTATTACCTATTTTGGCTATTATTCGTTTTACGCGAGTGCCGTAGGATGTCTTCTTTTTCATGTATTTTAAGGATATTCGGAACTTTTATTAAATCAATGGTACCAGGCAAAGGTTAGCGCATATGAGTTCTATTCTACTTACACAACATGTAATATTGTTGTCCAGACGCTAAAAAAAATCAGCCGGTATATATCTTGTGTAAAAAAGATGAATTCATTGAAAATTCAAATTAGGTAGGGTGAATTATCTTGAAATCTTTTAAATCTGCCGAAATCTGCCACTTTTGTAAATCGTCAGCAAGACAAAATTTAGGAGCGAAATCTGCCAAAATGGCAGAAATCTGCCACAAATGGTCACACTGCTCGGTGCAAGCCATGACAGGAACAGAAAGAAGAAGGGGTGATGTTGCCAACAACGAAAAATAGAAATGTATACCAGTGTATGACACACTAATATTCTAAGACAAATAATTTCCTTTTATATATTTATTTATTTGGAAACTCAACAGCTTATAAGTAATTTACATGAGTTATGAAAAACAATTATCTTTTAAGCCAATAACCGAGTTTCACGGCACTGATAGAGCTAGGTTAACTAGAAGTAGCGAAAGAAAAAAGAAAGTTTACATATCTTGTGTAAAAAAGATGAATTCATTGAAAATTCTAATTAGGTAGTGTGAATTTTCTTGAAATCTGCCACTTTTGTAAATCGTCAGCATAATCTGCCACAGACAAAATTTAGGAGCGAAATCTGCCAAAATGGCAGAAATCTGCCACAAATGGTCACACTGGATTTAATAACCTAAGTAACCTAACCTCAACCGCGCAGCGGTGCCAAGTGCCAACTGCTATGCTATCTTTAGTCAGTAACTCATTAATTATGTTTTCCAATGCTAGGTTAAAAGAAATGACTGGTCGTCTTGCTGACCATGGTTTTCTTATTGTTAATTGTATTAAGTTTTTATTAATTTTAGTCCAAAGGTCCTAGTTTAACTTTTGTTACTTCAAGTTATAGCTATATTTACATAGTGCAGAATTGCTTATGTAAGCGGGCATGCCTTTATCCCTGGAGGCTTTTATTTAGATTGTAAGTTCTGTTTACGTTTTTTTTTATTATTTTCATTTATTTTCTTTCATACATATTATACGTGTTAGGGTTAGTGAATTTTGATTTTGCTAATCGACAATTTTTATTGATATATTTGTATTAATTAATACTTTTCACTTTAATATTTTATGTTGGCAACTTTACCTTCGCTTGTATTCGTGGTCGCTCTGTGATTGGTTGACGCAAAATAGCGGGAACCAATCAGAGAACTGAATTTTCCCGCTAAAAAGATTGGAGGGATTCACGGGGGTGAACGGAACGCCTGGCTGGTGGCAGGCGGGAAATTTGGCTGAAAAAGCGATAGGTAGTGTTAGATTTGATAAGTAGCTGATGTCGAGGTATTAATTGTATTGATTCTCGTATATGCCTGAGAAGTATAATATAAGACCATTACGAATTACTGTTGTATATTATTATTCAACTACGGCCTGTTCCTGTTGGGGTTTCCTTACATTTCAGAAGTGGTATAGCAACGTTATCTCACGTAAGTACACGCCCATTAAGTCTCAATTATTTTTATTTCTTTGTCGATAGCCACTGATTGATAACATGATTTCATTTTGGTGTATTTTGTTGTAAATAAACCTTAAAAGTCAGTCTGCTTAACAATTACATAGAAGAGATAAAAGATTCAACGATTTTTTCTATTTTACATAATCATGATTGTGTACACCACGGATGGATATCTATGGTGTACACTCTAACTTTACGTTATAACAATCTGATACCGAGTAAACGCATGGATATTTTATGTTTGTTAATTTTGTGTTATACTGTTTTTTTTTTAATATATTTATTTGCATTAATATCAGTTTAAATAGTATGAACCGTTTTTACGATATACCTTCAAACATTTTAGTAAGATTGCTTGCCATATTTGCTCAATAATATCTCAGTTTTATGGACAGTAATGTTTTGAAATGTTGTCACGAATATTCGAATTAAATATCTACGTATATATTCACTAAGATATTCCAGATTTGATTCCAATGATTTAAGATAAATTCGCCCGTAAGACGACCCACTGACCAACCTTTTAGATCAAAAGCTAAGGTTAATATTTTCTTTTCTTTTCTCTTTTGAGCTCTTGCACCATGGATGGGACATCTAGGCGCCCAAGCAGGGAATCCAGTCATCGACGACTTGAGACGCCCTACGCGATGGAGCATCGAAGTAGGAGCCGGGTGAGAGACCACAGTCGGAGTCGGTTGCGAACTCGCAGCCCATGTCGCAACCAGGATCAAGAACTGGATTCGAGCCATCAACGAGTCAAGCTCCTGGAGAGGCAGCTGGTACAAGAACGGGAGCGCCTTCTACATGCCAAGACCTACAACCGGAGTCGCAGCCGACACAGCGCGCGGCGCACATCGTCGCCACACGCCACCCAGCATAGCAACCGCAGTCGCAGCCATCGCAGCGGGACACTCGACCATCAACGGCCGGCGGCGAGCAGAAACCAATTGGCACGGCGGTGATGGCTCTCATGCTGAACATCGTAGCGTCATAGGATACTTGAAAAGGTCACGTAGCCCATCTGTATCTAAAAAATATATTGTTGATGTCTTCAAATGTTTGAAAGATAGTTTGGCATCTCAACCCGCCCGAGACACACGGTCCTTTCAGAAAATTGATCACTTGAACATACTGCCTAATTTTGATCCATCTACGAAAAACCAACGAATTGATGTATGGCTCAAGAAAGTCAATGAGTGTGCTAGTGTGTACAGTTGGGATGACAAAACTATTGTTCACTTTGCTATGCAAAAACTTCAAGGCCTCGCCAAAATATGGTATGAAGGTTTAAACTCGGTTTTGTTCAACTGGAAAGAATGGCAAGAAAAGTTAATAAAGGCCTTCCCTTGCGAACAAAACTACGGTCAGGCCTTGGAGGAGATGCTTAAAAGAAGGAGTAGGTATAATGAACCTATAGAGGTTTATTTTTATGAAAAATTGGCTTTACTTAACCAATGTGACATAGTTGACAAACGAGCGGTAGATTGTATCATTCATGGGATCAGTGATAGGACTCTCAAATCAGGTGCTCTAGCTTTACGGTCCTCTCATCCCGATCAGCTCTTGCAATTTTTGATGAGCAGCAGAGATTCTTATCAGCATTTCGATCGAAACCATACCAAGAACAAAAACGATCACTCTAATACCCCTAATGGTCAGCCTAGTCAAAGATCGGGTGCTAAGTCGGGTTCATTCCATGGATGTTACAATTGTCGAGAAAGGGGTCACAGCTTCTTACATTGTCCGAAACCGCTTATAAAATGTACAAAATGCAACAAAGTAGGGCATACCGTTAATAGCTGTTACTCGCAAATAGAAAATAACGTCGTAAAACCCAGTGGTAATATTCCAAAAGCCATGTGTATTGATGTAGCCAGTCAAGGACGCAACTCGCACCCGAACTCGAAATTTATGAAGGATGTGGAAATTAACGGTACGTTTCAGCAAGCCTTTGTAGATTTCGGGAGCGAAGTCACGCTTATAAAGGAGTCTGTAGTTAATGAGTTAGGCTTGACCCACGATCACATACCATCATTATTGAAAGGGTTTGGAAACGGTATAGTAGAGTCACTAGGAGGGTTGTTATTGAACATTGGGGTGGATGGCGTCAATGCTCAAGTTCCATGCAAGGTTGTATGTGATAATTTGTTAGAGAAATCCGCGCTTATAGGGCAGTCCTACACCGAACAACCTCACATCATAGTTTATAAGGATGTATCTAGGCTACAATTTATCAACATTGGCAATGAAATGCCACATCCAGATCTGGATCTAACAGAGTCCTCTCTTAAGATTAGGGCAACAGGATTGGTAGAGCTTTACGGTGCAGCTTCAGTGAAGGCTTGGATTGAACCCTCCACGTGTGGCAGCATTCTCTTGAGGAATGTAGTCGCTGGGAAACCAAATAAACAGTACTTTGTCTGTGGTGGTCTCTATCGCTGTGAAAGTAGCCGTGTCTATGTAACTGTGTTTCCATGTTCGAGTTCCTGCTGTATCACAAATAATTTAGTTTTATGTCGCGCAAAACGAGTAGAGATTGTTAGTAGGTTAGTTGTCGAACCACCAGAAATCCCTTTGGCGATTGAGGGCGAGTTTGATGAGAATCTGATTCGTGTCGGTGACAAGGTGCCAGAAGACGTTAAACAGAGATTGTTTGAGTTGCTAAAAAAATACCATCGTTGCTTCGCATCGTCTCTTAGGGACCTAGGTTGTACCAACGTGACCGAAATGAATATAGAGTTAAATAGTGAACGCCCTGTTGTCTATCGCCCATATAGGTTGTCGCATCATGAACGTGAGAAGGTACGGTCAATGGTGAAGGAGATGCTGGATGCTGGGATAGTAAGGGAGTCCACCTCAGCGTACGCAAGTCCAATTCTACTCGTACGCAAAAAGGATGGGTCGTTTCGAATGTGTATCGATTACCGTATGCTTAATTCTATCACGGTGAAAGAGCGCTATCCTATGCCCATCATCGAAGACGAGATAGCACGTCTTACTGGCCAGGCTTGTTTCATTTCGCTCGACCTTGCGTCAGGTTATTACCAACTGCCAATTTCAGAACAGAGCAGACACCTCACCTCGTTTGTCACGCCAGACGGACAGTACGAGTTTAACCGCATGCCGTTTGGTTTGGCTAACGCACCGGCTGTTTTCCAGCGGATGATGAATTCAATATTAGGGTCAGCTCGGTTCAACAAGGCAACTGCTTATATTGATGATGTCCTTATTTTTGGTAAGGACTTTAATGAATGTCTGGTACGGCTTGAGGAGGTATTGCAAGTTCTGGAGAAAGCACATCTCACTTTGAATCTTTCCAAATGCGACTTCTTACGGGACAAAATCGATTATCTTGGTTACGAAATCAGTGCAGCTGGGGTAAGGCCAGGTGATAAAAAAATAATTAGTGTCATGAATTTTCCACGACCTGAGAATGTCCACAATATACGCCAGTTCCTTGGTCTGGCTAGTTATTTCCGCAAATTCATCCAGGATTTTGCCCGAATTGCCTTGCCTCTCAGTAAGTTGCTAAAAAAAGGACACCGCATGGACATGGGGTGATAGTCAAGAAGAGGCTTTCGAAGTCTTGAAATCTAAGTTGGTTGACAGGCCCATTCTTGCAATATATAATCCTGCAGCAGAGACCGAGCTCCACACCGACGCAAGCAAATTAGGTATTGGGGGTATATTATTGCAGCGCTGCGAAGGAAATGATCCTTTCCGTCCAGTAGCTTACTACAGTCGACAAACCTCTCCTGAAGAGAAAAATTTTCATTTGTATGAGCTTGAAACCCTAGCAGTAGTCTGTTCCTTGCGAAAGTTTAGGGTTTATCTGCTAGCGAAATCATTTAGGATCGTTACAGACTGTAGTGCACTACGATCTACGTTCTCGAAACGAGACCTAATACCGAGGATCGCACGCTGGTGGCTTTTACTACAAGAGTTTCAATGTTCAGTTGAGTATAGAGCAGGTATAAAGATGGGCCATGTGGATGCGCTGTCCCGTAATCCAGTCCAGAGTTCAGGAGAGAGTCCCGACGACCAATTTTCAGTTATGTCGATCAGTAGCGAGGATTGGTTACATACGCTCCAGATTGGAGACACCGAACTCTGTAGAATTAAAAACATTTTAAATGATAGTCTTAACGAGAAAGAACTCCGATACATAAAAGATAATTTTGTGGTCAAGGATAACAAATTGTTTCGTTGTATAGGTAATGATAAAAATAACGTTCGTTGGGTGGTACCAAAAGGTGCGAGGTGGCAAGTGTGCCGAATGAACCATGACGATATTGGCCATTTTGGGGTGGAAAAGACTCTCGAAAGAATAAAGAAACAATATTGGTTTAGCAAAATGCCCAAGTTTGTAAAAAAATATGTTGGTTCATGCATTGAATGTGCATATGCAAAGAGCAAGACTAAAACACAAGAGGGTCTGCTCCATCCCATCACCAAAATAGAAGTACCATTTCATACGGTGCATGTTGACCATCTCGGGCCTTTTGTGAAGTCAAAGAGAGGCTATACTTACTTATTTGTTGTTGTAGAAGCTTTCACCAAATTTTGTTTTATCAAACCCGTTAGAAATACCAATAGTTTGAATGCAATTAAAGTTCTCGAAGATATATTTTTTACATTTAGGGTCCCTGATCGCCTTGTAAGCGATCGTGGTACCTCCTTTACATCTCATGCTTTTAATCGATTCTGCCTAGACAAAGGAATTAAGCATATTCTTAATACAGTAGCCAGTCCGAGGTCAAATGGCCAAGTCGAACGTTACAACCGTACAATTCTCGACTCATTGAAAGCGATGACTGTTAAATACGGCGAAAAGGATTGGGATAGTCACTTAGGGAAAATTCAGTGGGGCTTAAATAATACTGTTCAGAAAACCACTGGTAGGACGCCGTCAGAGGTACTATTTGGAGCTAGTATGAATAGCGAAATAAATCCGATTCTTAACGAAGTTACCGGAGACTCTCGCGAAAACTGTGAAATTACCGCTATTCGAGAGGAGGTTAAGAAAAGGATTGATAACGAGCAGGTTAAGCAAAAGCAGGCATATGATAGGGATAAGGTGCCCGCCCGGATATATGTCGAAGGTGAACTCGTCAAAATAACTAAGACTTGTTTCAATAATAACGGACAAAGTAAAAAGCTCATGCCCTCGTTTATGGGGCCCTACCGTGTTACCAAAGTCTTAGGTAGAGACAGATATAAGGTAGCACCGGTTCCGGGTTTGGCCAGCATGCAAAACAAACGGCCCACAACCGTGGCAGCAGACCGTATGATGCCATGGATACACATTGCGGCCCTAGAGGTGAATAATTCGGATACCAGTTGCACGGACGATGAGGATCAAACTGAACAATAATTTGATAATGTTATTGTAATTTTCCCAATTTTTATGGTGTTAGACACATTTCTAGAGACACTTAACTACAGATGCGCATCATACATTGTTTCAGATCGGGCACGAGAATCGATCGGATCGTGACCTGATTCAACAAATTTCCTACTGGCTACCACAAGTAAATCGATCGTCTTGTAGGTGTCAGTTAGGCCCCCGAAAAATCGATCGTTCGGGTTAGTAATTCGATGATGGGTAAACCGATTAATCGATCGTTCGGAACCCAAAGTAAAGTTGAATTGTATCGATCGTCTTGTAGGTGTCGGTTAGGCCCCCGAAAAATCGATCGTTCGGGTTAGTAATTCGAAGATGGGTAAACCGATTAATCGATCGTTCGGATCCCAAAGCAAAGTTTAATTGTAAGTGATAGAACATAATTATGTAAGTCGATTGTTGTTTTCTGATCCAACTCAAAGCGAAATTTATTTATAGAAATTATACTAGATATCACTGGACCGCTGGATGAAATAAAAAAATGTTTATATATTGATGTAAAAACCTAATAAGTTGATTTGTAATTAACGTTCCTTGACAGGTGTATAGTCAAGTTATTATTATCAGTCATCAACCTAATGAACTGTTTACTATTGCATTTATATAATTATACCTTATTGAACTTATACCTAATTTATATGAAACATATTTGTTAAACTAGTCGTATTACACATTTAGCCGCAATTTCTGGGAAAGCTGATTAACGAGCCATAGGTACTTTGATCAGGTGGTGGTCACCTACTGTTGTAATTTTATATTCATACAATAATATGTAATAACTTAGAAACCCCTGCCAGCAGCGTTCCGATTGTTAGGGTTCCACCTGGTGTCGTGTGCGGGGACGCACACGTTGTCAGGACGGTCGATTGTTAGGGTTAGTGAATTTTGATTTTGCTAATCGACAATTTTTATTGATATATTTGTATTAATTAATACTTTTCACTTTAATATTTTATGTTGGCAACTTTACCTTCGCTTGTATTCGTGGTCGCTCTGTGATTGGTTGACGCAAAATAGCGGGAACCAATCAGAGAACTGAATTTTCCCGCTAAAAAAGATTGGAGGGATTCACGGGGGTGAACGGAACGCCTGGCTGGTGGCAGGCGGGAAATTTGGCTGAAAAAGCGATAGGTAGTGTTAGATTTGATAAGTAGCTGATGTCGAGGTATTAATTGTATTGATTCTCGTATATGCCTGAGAAGTATAATATAAGACCATTACGAATTACTGTTGTATATTATTATTCAACTACGGCCTGTTCCTGTTGGGGTTTCCTTACATACGTATATTTTTAAATATTTTTACAAAAAACATTATAAAAAACATTTAAAAATATAAAAAATAGTAGCCCATCGGCATCAGGAGCAGGGTCCAAGATGCCGGTGGTCAGGGCTCTAGAGAAAGGAACCGCCTGACTATGCGTGCCGTGTCTAGGAGTACTGCTTTCTGAATCAAGCCCTTGATCCAGCCGCGGAATGAGAGCCTCCTGAGGTGTTGGTCGAGGCTCTTCGCTAATAGGCCGTTTACTGTAACGATTATCGGTACAATGATTGCTGAGTCCACGTCCCACATGTCGACAACCTCATGAGCTAAGTCAAGATACTTGATTTTCTTATCTTGCTCAGCTTTCACGAGATTCTCGTCATGAGGGACAGCGATATCAACAATCATTGCACGACGTTCTCGTCGATCTATCACCACAATATCAGGCTTATTGGCTACAATAGTCCTGTCAGTGATGATAGATCGATCCCAGTACAATGTGGCGTGACCATTCTCGAGAACTGGGTCGGGCACATACCTGTAGTATGGTATTTCAGACTCCACAAGGTTATACTGCAAAGCAAGTTGCTGGTGGATAATCCTAGCTACTAGATTGTGTCTGTGCAAATACTCGCCTTTAGCAAGACGAGAACAACCGGAAACGATATGTCGGATTGATTCACCGGGACGGTGGCATGCCCGACAGATGTCAACCGTACCATCCTTGACAATGTATTTCCGATAGTTGTTCGTCATGATAACTTCATCCATAATCGCACAGACAAAACCTTCGGTTTCCCCGAAGAGGTCGCCGAAACGCAGCCAAGAAACAGACGCCAAAAAGTCTACATCAGGCCCATGAAGAGCCCGGAAAAATCGTCCGTGAAGCTCTTTGCCTTGCCATACTTCCTTACGATCGTTAGTATCCAGTACTGCAGGTTTGTTTTTTTATTATTATTTATTTTATTTGAGTACCTGTAGTTTTCAATGTTTTGATGGTATATTGGCGTGTGCTAGCTGACATATTGTGGCAAATTTTAATGTTTTTTTTATGTGTTTCGTAATGTTAATTACCTACTATTGTATAGAATCAAGTTCTTCTAACTTAACAGACAGCTGTGCTGCTGGGAGTTTGTTCCGCTACTTCTTCTTCCCAGCTAAAGCACTAGGAAGTGGTGAAGGGCGGGCGTTTTTGGGGGGACTGTCTTATGTAATTGTATTTTGACGTTCAAAAAGAGCTGACTCTCAGCCTAGTTTGAATAAATGACTTTTGATTTTGATTTTGAGTACTTGTAATTCATAAAAACAGCATGAAATAAAAAGATTTGGGTTCTACCAGGCAAGATATAAGGTCTATTTTCCATCTTAAACATACTTGGAGTTATAATAATAAATAGGTTCAGAAATACGAACGAAAAACGTCAAAATCCAGGCAAAGTTACAGCATTTTACGGTAAGAATATAAAATTTAACAAAACATTTTAAAATATAAAAAATAGTAGCCCACCGGTATCGGGAACAGGGTCCAAGCTACCGGTGGTCAGGGCTGCTGAGAGAGGAACCTCCTTACTATACGCGCCGTGTCCAGTAGTACTGCTCTCTGGATCAAGCCCTTGATCCAGCTGCCTAACGAGAGCCTCCTGAGGTGTTGATCGAGGCTCTTGGCTATAATACCATTTTTTTTTTTTTGGGTGGGAAATCATCAAATAACTTCTCCCGCTCTGGGTGGAGCGGGAGGGCGTGTCAGACTTTTACTGACTAAAACCCACCCGTGTTCCCTCAGTTGCCCGTGTGCCAGGGGCCGCGGTATCTCTTTCGAATAACCCGCACCCCTGGCAGGCATCTGCCCTTACGGACCCCCCCATTTGGTGCTGACATCTCTTTGAGGCGCGCGTGGAACACAACGCGCCGTCGACCCGGGCTTGGTCCTTACCGGACAGCGAGCTACCCATTACTCGCCGTCCGCAAGCCCGCGCCTACGGTGGCCGGGAATCAGCCTGGGATTCCCGACGCCCAGGGCGTCTCCCGCGGCGACTACGGCCGTGAGGGCGCATATACTGCCTCTCCCTCACGTGCGCCGCCTCCCTCTTCGCGAGCATTACTGCTTCGCAGAAGGAGGTGACGGCTAACCATTCACGCTCGCTCCGTACCATGGCAGAACCAGGGCCGGGCGCGAGAGTTCGCCGCCGCCGATCGCCTCCACGAGGACACGGCGGTGCTCCGCCCAAGCTGGGCAGACCGCCACCGTATGCTCCACCGTGTCCTCAGGGCGATCTTCGCAATGGAAACACCCGGGCGTTTCCTCCCGCCTTATACGAAACAGGAACCTCCCGAAACAACCGTGTCCGGTGAGGACCTGCGTCAGGCGGAAGGTGAGGACGCCATGCCGCCTTTCAAGCCACTCCTCAAAGAGGGGACTTACCGCCGCTATCGTGGCGTGCCCAGCACTGGGTTGCGACAATCGCACTCTCCATGTCGCCATGAGATCCCGCCGGAGCTCTGTCCGCTGCACCTCGATTGCTCGCGGCAGCGGAGTAACGCCCCGGCGTTTGGCCTCCTCGCGCCACTCCCAGATGTGCGCGAGGACCTTTGCCTCCAGATCCCATGGCGGTAATCCGGCAAGGAGGCCCGCCGCTTCACCTGAGATCGTGCGGTATCCCCGGATCATTCTGATCGCCATGACCCTATGGGACGCCTTCAGCCTTCGGGCTGGTTAGCGCCTCAATGTAGGCGCCCACACCGGCGCCCCGTATAGGGCCATGGACCGCACGGCTATAATACCATTGGCCGTCACGACTATCGGCACAATTACTGCTGTATCCACATCCCACATGTCGACAACCTCGCGTGCCAGGTCAAGATACTTGATCTGCTTATCTTTTTCGGCTTTCACGAGGTTCTCGTCATGTGGGACTGCTATATCAATAGTCATTGTGCGACGCTCTAATCGGATTGATTCCCCCGGACGGTGGCATGCCCGACAGATGTCAATCGTGCCATCCTTCACAATATATTTCCGGTAGTTGTTCGTCATCATAACTTCGTCCATAATTGCAAAGACAAAACCTTCGGTTTCTCCAAAGAGATCACCGAATCGTAACCAGGATACGGACGCTAAGAAGTCTACATCGGGTCCATGTAGGACCCGGTAAAAGCGCCCGTGAAGCTCTTTGCTCTGCCATACCTCCCTGCGGTCATTAGTATCTAATACTTTAGGTTTGCGCCAGTTCTCGTTAGCCAAGGAGAGCGGGGTGAGGCCCTTGTCCACTGAGATCACATCTCAATGCATCCCCACGTCGGCTTCTAGGACATATTCCCCGAGACTGCATATCTCGAGATTGTGGAGGGTCTTAGCGTTTAAGAAGCCTCGACCTCCACATTTTCGCGGGATATACAGTCCCATCACTGATGACCGTGGATGATGCATCCGATTTGTGGTAAGCAGTGTGAGGACCCTCCTATCCAAGGCGTCATGTTCCGTCTGAGTCCATTTGAGTATGCTGAAAGAGTATGTCAAAACCGGCATGACCCAACCGTTGAAAGCGCGCACCTTGTTTCCGCCTTATAAAAGACTATTTAAACTTTATTCAGGCGGCAAAAGAACCGCTCTCTCAACGATTGTTTCATGTCAGCAGTGTTGATGCCTAATGCTTCCGACATACCCAAATACTTGTGTTACATCTAGACTGGCCTGCTAAGACGCTGGCAACACTGTCGGCGTGCCCTCACACCACTGTCAAGCCCCTCCACGCACTTCACTACGCCATGACGGGAAATCGTGCATAAATAAGCTTGCACGTCTCATTATCGCTCTCTTTTCACAAGGACAACTGACCAGGTCGAACCTCCGTCAATTAACTATTTGATTATATTTGTACTGATAATTAATCAAACCTTATCCGTTGATTTATATTGTGTCTAATAAAATAGTAGAACTTAAATATTTATGTACCCACCTATAGTTATTATCAAGTTGTTTTTCGTGTGACTAAATTATAATGGATTTTATTTCAAATGTGTTACTATGATTTCTGTCGATAATAGATTAAAATAATTTACTAAGATGGTTAGAATTTCATTTATTATAAACCCTGTGTCTAATCAGTTGTACTTAACACTTGTATGTTTCGGTTGACGAGAGGGATCTTAGGTGTATGGAATCCGAGAGTTGAGATTCCACGGATTCCACAATCTCCCCTCGCTTTACATGCATGACCGCACTTTTGTCCACACCAAAATCCATCCTGATGGCGCTACTGAAGGTTTCAGTTACTTTCAGTAGCTCCATCAGTTGTAAATTGTTGGGGGCAAAGAGTTTTAGGTCATCCATGTAGAGGAGGTGAGATATAACCTGACCACCTCTCCTCAGCCGATAGCCTATACCTGAACCCTCCAGTAGTGTGCTTAGAGGGTTCAGGGCTAGGCAGAACCAAAGCGGACTCAAACTGTCGCCCTGAAATATGCCTCGCTCGATCCTTATCGGCTCGCAATTCCTCTGGATATTTCGACATCCTGGATAGAGAAGGACCGTCCTCCATTGCCCCATACACGATATCAGGAAGGTGCGCAGAGTTGCATCTACTTTATACAACTCCAACACCCTCCTAAGCCATGTATGTGGCACCGAGTCATAGGCCTTCATAAAGTCTATCCAACATGTCGAAAGATCCTTTCGGGAACGACGAACCTGTTGGCTAATGGCCATATCAATGAGGAGCAGCTCTTTAGTACCACGGGACCCGTTCCGACATCCATTTTGAGAGGTAGACATCATAGAGTTGGTGTGTACATGATTGTAAATTTTAGCTCCTCAAAATGGATGTCAGAACTTTATAGACCGTCGGTAGACAAGTGATCGGTCTATAATTTTTGGGTTCCGCAGTACTACCCGATTTATGAAGCAGGTGGGTTATCCCTGTTCTTAAGAACTGGGGCAGCGACCCTGACTCTAAGGCTGACTGAAACTGGGATGCCAAGCGAGCGTGTGACTTTTGCAGCCATTTGATCCAAAAGTTGTGCAGCCCGTCCGGCCCTGGAGATTTCCAGTTTGGTAACGGATGGACTGCACGAGCTACATCTTGGGGGCTTATGGTAAGTGCCCCCATTTCTAGCATTTGACTACACGCTCGCTCGATCTCCCTAGTCCAATCACCCTCGGTGTGATTGACAGGCACCGACCAGATATTTCGCCGGAACGAACACATGGCGTCATCATCCGGCAGGTGCGTGTCAGCCACACCTTGGTCCGGTCGCTCCCAAGCTCGATATACCCACCTTTCATCGCTTCGGAATGTGCGATTCTGAGTGTACCGCTCCGCTATTATTATTATTATTATTTATTTATACGTAGAATTGTCTTAAATAAATAATAAATAAAATAAAATCTTTTTAGAACGACTTAAAACTATGTTAGTATTTAAAATTTAGCTATTAATTTAAGTATTTGCCGCCCTCTGGGGCCCCGGGCACGCGCACTTGTGCTTGAACCCAGTGCCCCAGAAGGGGGCTGTCCAGCTTGTGGCTGAGCACGTCCAGGATGGCGTTGGCGCTCCCACGCGTGCAGTACATCAGCGACGCGATACGGCGCCGCAGCACAGTGTGAAAGCCGTCTGTGTGCGCGTGCGCAAACATCGCAGAAAATTCCATATAAAAAAAAAAAAACGTCGAGGCTGCCCCCCTGCGCACGCTTCATTCAGCTCTTAAAAAAATAACAGACACACTACAGTAGCGTGGGAGCCCCACCAGCACCCTGAACGCGTTATTATATTGTATTCGGAGAGCGTCGATGGCCCGCTGCGTGTAGTCGACCCACAGATTGCAGGTGTAAAGAGCTTGGCAGAATGCTTTAAAAAGTGTAACCTTTACCTCTAAACTACACCTTGCAAATCTGCGTGCCAACATGTTACAGCGGACCGCCATCGCTCTCCTCTCCCTTTCGATGTCCCCATCGTCTTTTAAATCCTCGGTAACCACATGGCCGAGGTATTTAAACTCTCTCACTCTTCGAAGAGCGACAAAACAAGACAAAGAAGTCTTTAAACAAGTTCGTTTATTTGTATCATTAAACCATAGATGGTTTGTCCAACTGCATACGCTATATCAGGTCGCGTCCCTGTCATTAAGTACGCTAAAGCACCTACTGCCTCTTTGTATGGGAACGTCTTCTCTTGCTTTTGCTTGTTAACTTTCCCTGCTTGAGAAGTCGTTTCTATTTGCGTTGAAGCTGGATCACATTCTAAAATCCTAAAACGTTCCAGTACCTTTTTGGCGTACGACTCTTGTGTAATTGTAATGGAGCCATCTTTAGACTTTGCTATCTCAAGTCCAAGGTAATAAGACACTAGCTTGCTTGTGATCTTCAGAGTATCCCCTAATTCTTTAAGGAATTGGTTTGCCAAATCTTTATCTTTATCTTTACAAGGCCATCATCTAAATACAGACTTATCAAGATTTTCTTGTCACCTATTTTCTTCGTGAATAGGCAACAATCAGCTACATTTTGCTGAAAACCTTTCTCTAATAGAGTCTCCTCAAAGCATGAGTTCCAGCATCTAGGAGCCTGCTTGAGTCCGTATAAGCTCCTTTTAATTCGACATACATTTGAAGTTCCATCATTGAATCCATCCGGCTGCTGTATTTAAATTTCTTCCTTTAACTTTCCTTATATTTGTCGATACTGCTGTCTGGGTTTCACGAAATACCCACTTGCAAGGGAGTGACTTTCTATCTTTAGGTAGCTTACAGAGTGGCCATACATCATTTTGTTTTAGAGAGTTCATTTCACTCGTCATTGCTTTGACCCACTCTGCGCTATCGTCCCTTTCAATAGCTTCCTTTTATGTCTCGGGAAAATATTCTGTCCCTACGAAACAAGTGCGATCGCGTAAGTTGTATCGAGATCTCGCGTCCAACAACGGTGATTCGACTATCTCTAACTCCTCGTCAACGTCAACGAACTATTCGTTAGTACTGTCATCCTCTCTGGTTTCGTCTCTATCTCCCAAAACTTCAACAAGTACATGGTCATCATTTTCTCCATCTCCCTCTAGAACATGTTCATGATTAATTTCCTGCTACTCTATAGCACTTTCAGGCACAGCTTCTTGCGTAAACGTTTAGTTATCCTCATCTGAACTTGAAGTTGTAGGAACTCCTGTACAAATCCGGAAGTCGACGTCAGTTTGGAAGGTTATGTCCCTCGACCTTTGCGTTTTGTTTCCGTCCCAAATACGAAAACTATCATCGTTTTCATAGCCTATAATAAGCTTACCTTTTATTGCCTTTTTGTTGAGCTTCTTTCGTTTTTGTTTTGGAACCTGAGCAAAGCTTTCACTTCCGATAACTCTCAAGTGAATTATCTTGGGTTTTTTTCCATGCCAGAGCTCGTAAGGTACCTTACCCTCAACTCTCACTGGACCTGTCCTATTAAGTACATACGCGGCCGTGTTGATAAGTTCTGCCCAGAGCACTTGCGGTAGTTCTACTCTTGCATGCATCATGGATATCGCAGCTTCAACTAAGGTACAGTTTTCGCGCTCACTACATCTATTCTGCTCAGGAGTGTAAGACATTGTCAGCCGTTGTTGAATGCCATTTATTTCTATAAAATATCTCGTACTTCTCTGTTGTCGAACTCACCTCCGTTATCGCTAAGAATCGTCTTGATTTTATATCCAGCGGTCTTAGCTTATTGCAACATTTGAAGAAGTTTATTCTTAAACTTCAAATTTGTTTCTGATGAAGTAGACTATGCGGTAGCCAGAGCAGTCATCCGTACGTAATATTTGTATTTCGAGATGCTATCTACGAAGGGAACGCAAACATCGGTGTGAATCAGCTCTCCTACAGCTGTTGCTCTATCCCTTTTTCCAAACGCTTTTCTGTGTAACTTCCCATAAATGCAGCCTTCCCATTTGATGTTACAGGACTCAACTGTACTCCAAGCTCTCTCTTCACGAGGCGGATCACATGTTTCTTGTCCTGATGTGCAAATCGCTCATGATAAAGCTGTAGCATGTTAGAGCCAGTCACAGCATTGACCTCTATGGTCCATGATTTAATTGGCATGACCGTCTTTATGTCCAACCTGTAAAGTCCTTCATAGTGAACTCTCTTTCCAACAACTATACTTGTGCCTCCAATATCTAGCTTGCACCCGCTAGTCGTGGAACTGAAGATGCTGTTCTGCATCCTATCTTGTGCTGAAAGGTTCTTCGTTAGTGATGGTACTAACAACACATCGTTTTGGGTGGGAAATCATCAAATAACTTCTCCCGGCCTGGGTGGAGCAGGAGAGCGTGTCAGACTTTTACTGACTAAATCCCACCCATGTTCCCTCAGTTGCCTGTGTTCCAGGGGCGACGGTATCTCTTTCGAACAACCCGCACCCCTGGCAGGCATCGGCCCTTGCGGACCCCACCAGTTGGTGCTGACATTTCTTTGAGGCGCGCGTGGAACACAACAACCACACATCGTTGAGTTTTATTTTCTCCCTCTTGCCACTGACATTTGATTCCACCTAAACGGTGCCTTTCCCTATCGCGTGTATGACGCTTCCGTCCGCAGTCGATACAGTACGGTCTGAATCAAATTCGTGAAACTCCTGGAAATAAGGTCTTCTTACTGCAATGTGAGTTGCGGCTCCATTGTCAACGAACCATTTTTCCCTGTCTTAAGTCTGCCCAGTAGAACAGGCATTGAGAAATGTGTTGCACTTGCTTTGACCGTGTCCTTTACCGGAACAGTAGTTACAGATGAGCTCTTTCTCATAGCTTTGCTTGCTCTTACGTCCTGTGCGTGTTGCCGCTAAGGCCTCTTGCTTTATGTGCTCTTTACTACCGAACGCTCTTTCATATGCGCATAAGTGACTCATTAAATAGTCCACTGTCCGTTTACTTTGGTTCAGTAATAACCAGCTCGATTTGAAAACAACTAATTTTCGTCTAGGGTATCTAGGATTTTACAAAAGAGAAATAATTCCAGCAGTTTGACAGTTGCATCTTTCTTTGTGATTTCTGCATTTAAATTTGTCCAGATGTTTTCAGTTTTGACATATGGGAAGATACGTCATCCTCATTGTGACGTTAAAAATTGAAGAATTCTACACACAAATTGCATGCCCTGTCATCTGACTGTCCGTCAATTAATCTGTGTAGCTCCTGCCAGACCTCTTTAGACGTGTCAAATCGCATTATTTTTTTAAGTGTATCCTCCGACATATTAGTGGTTAATATGAGCAGAGCACTACAATCAGTCTTCCTATATTTAGCCATGGCCAAATTATACGTACCGACCTCAGCGTCACCAGCTCCTTGGGCGGGGGTAACGGGCTATCCGTGGGTTCCTTCGGCTGCTGCCATTGCGCCATCTACACCTCGTAGCATTATGGAAATTTTGTATTTCCGTGTGGCCCAACTGTCTTTCCCCTCTAGATTGCCTATTTGCAATTTTGACGTAAAATCTTCCATTTCAGCAAAAAAAAAAATACTTTTCTGGGCCCTTAACCTGTTGCGGATAACTCGTCTCACCTCTTTAAACAGTTGATTGGGTTCCGTCAGAAACTTAAAGTACCAGATAATTTGCACCCACGAAGAATTTAATATATTGTATTAGACGATCTATTTAAGCCCTATCTGATATGAGAATTAAGGTAATATTATTAATAATATGTATATATTTTATCACAACACGAACACATTGTCAGTAGATTCGTTTGTTTTTTATGTCACATAACATTTTCTTTAAATATTCATAAGTAAAGAGTTCACACACTTGATGCTATGCAACCTTTAACATGCACAGCCGAACACTATACCGTTGGTCAATGAAGTAGACGCTCAAAATTTCAAATATTCCTCGATTTTCGTAGGTAATGGCGGCAAGTAGGTATCGACATCGGACTTGTTCACGAAGAAAACCGCTGCCTGGGATGAGTGGAAGCTCGTTGCGCTTCACAATATGCGATCCCAATTCTTCTCTTTATGCTGATAAATGTTCTTCTATCGTCGGGGTCACCAATTTAGGCGCGTTATGCGCCCGGTTTGTATAAATGAAACCATGTTCACTAGTACAGCAGGTGCTACTGTTTTATATGTTTGTGATTTATTTTACCACACAGTCTATATACTACTACAAAGGAAATACAGAGAACACACATTTGGCAAATATGGACTATCGAGTTTAGAGTAATTACACGGTATAACATAATTACGTTGCTGAGCTTTACATTCTGATAAATTGTTCTGATTCAATATTCCTAGTGCCACTAGTTCAAAAAGTCTCTACCATAGACCTCTCGTCTAGAAACAAAAATAGTGCTGCCACCTAACTAAGAATGGGAACCATAGATATTAGTTTGGTTCTCCACAAGTCTAATGTCCAATACGAAAACCATGGAATTAGTTATTACAGCTTAATTAAAAACGAAAAGATTCGGAGTTGAGCCGTTGAAGCGAGCGGTCGCCTTCTTTGAGCTCGCACCAGATGTTGACTGGGGCCTCGATTTGAAATCAAACCGCGTGTGTTTTGTGTTTTGCCACAGTGTATTTTGTAAAATTGGTGAAAGTGTAACATAACTAACGCAAGACCTCAAATACCCCGATTAGAGCATTAAGCTATAAGCATAATACAATGAATAAAAAATCGTGTGGACATTTGCATTAACTTATGCAGTTAAAATTGAGTCTCATCCCCTTGGAATAAGATCCAATTCTCTTTGACTCAATTAGAGGCCTTGTATAGTTTTGATTACACTTTAACCACGAACAAGTAAGCAAAAGTGATATTGAAGTGCGCTTCAGCCTGCAGTGGAGACGGGCTGCTGGAGGACGACGGACCCCAGAGGCAGACTTGGTGAGATCGCTCCTATTATTACAGGGATTCGTTTGCTATAGGTACTGCATGCGGCGGGCCTTTATTCGCCGCGCGTGATCTCTGAAAATCAAATCACCTCCTTTGTGGACCAGTGTGCTTACACCCACTGTAATAGAGGAAAGAACTTGATACACGCCAATATTCTAGCACAAAATACGGTACCGTCCAAGACACCGTACTTAAGGATCTTACTATTGTAACAGTGTAACGAATTCCACAGTGGATTGCAAGGGGCCACGGTCAAAAAAATATTCAATCGGAAACAGATGGCCTAAATAGGTACCCCGAACTATTCCGTTGGCTTTGCACGTTTTTGCTTTACAGATAAACAAAGAATTAAAACTAACAAAAAAAAAGGTCAGCCCATAAAACAAACTTTAAGGTTAGCAAGTTTCAGCCCCTACATACATGTGTTTCTGACTACCCCTACAAACAAAAGCGCTTACAATGGATACAATTGTGCCCATTTTAAAAGATGGAAATTGTTTGTTTAGGGCACTAGCCCACCAAATAAACATTTTAATGGGCTTAACATTTGATCACAGAAATGTCCGTCAAGACCTAGCCACCTATGTTTTGGAACATCAACAACACTTCTAAATAATATACAGGAATTTCTCCCCAACAGCATTATCTCCCAGGAACAAAGGATAACAAATTATATAACCGCGCAATTTAACGAAACATTCTGGAGTGGCGAAGATATAATTATCGCCGCGTCTGAATTCTACCTCGTAAACGTGCATGTACACATAATCAACGGAAATACACAGGTGTATTACCCACGGGCGATCCAGTACCCGGCAACATACGAGTACACATCCTCTATCAGAATCACCACTATGATAGCTGGGTCCGGAATAGTGAAAAACAATACAGCAACAACCCGAAACTCCTAATGCAAATTCCAACCAACATTAAAACACCACATCATACAAGAACATGAAAAACCCACGAAACTCCCGCCTCAAACGAACAGCCCCCAACAGGTAAACTCGTTAACGCCGTGCGAACATTGACAGGCAACACTATTTACACGTTATCAGACGTAATTGCGTACGACACTGGATACACAATACTAAGACACCGGACCTCTATCGTAATTAAGTACACCTGCCCAGACTTGTGCATTGCAACCTGGAACGTCCGCGACGCCTCAAAACCCGGAAAAAATCGAATAGACGCTGAACTTTCACGCAGAGGCATTCATATAGCCAGCCTATAGGAAACGGATGAATTCAGGAGCATACAGCTCCACACGCTACAAATGGCACGCGACCGGCGAAATGGGAAGAAAACTAAAAAAATCCGAGGGCTTTCTGATACCAACGGTTAATATAACAAAACCGATAATCTAACCACACTGCGAAGGACCAACGGTGGACGAAATAACAGGAATCATCAATAAAATGCGAAACGGGACAGCCCCTGGAACGGACCAAATGGTAATCGAACTGTACAAAGCGATGCCCCAAATACTATAGGAAGCTGTTACTAAACACATGAATAACGCCTGGACACAGAACACTTTACCCGACATGTGGCTTGAGACCGTACAAGTCCCAATCCCAAAAAAAAAATCCTAAAGACGCGGACGATTTCCGCCGCATATAAACCATTTGTAACACGGGTTACAGAATTTACGCCTCATACTTACAAAAAAAAAAGTAAACGATACAATAACGGAGCTGGGAAATTACCAACCAGCGTTCTTAAACAATAGATCAACAGATGACCACATTTTTACGCTCAAAAGGGTTCTAGACGAAGGATGGCGTGCAGGTAAACGAATTTACGTACTCGCCCTCGACATAGAAAAAACCTTGACAACGTTGACTTCAACGCATTAAGAGATATATTACTGGAACGAACCAACAAATCGATGACCAACAGGATAATCAGGGCATGCTGGAATGAAAGAACATGCATCAAATGGTGTGGTCAGCAAAGCAGTTGGATTGTCAAAGGAAAAGGAGTTAAGCAAGGGTGCCCCCTGTCCCCTCGCCTTTTTACATTGGTCATTGACGAAGTCCTTAGAACACTAGAAGACACTATCATTTAATCAAACTAGATCAGGACCGCGAAATTTCACTTTCCATGGTATTATCATTTGCGGACGACCTTATCCATAATACAGATAATCTAGAAGGTCTAAAGCGTATCTTATACTACATTAAAGCCTTACTAAATAGCGTAGGCCTCCAAATAAACGAAACAAAAACAAAAATTCTAATTAGGGACCCCATAACATCACAGCAAACGACCAACGTGACCCTCAACGGAGTAAGTATACCAACAGTGGACGTAATCAAATACCTAGGCGCATACATAACATCCGCATTAAGCAGGAAAAGCACAATTAGAAAATGATGCCAACAGGCCACGAGAAACGCCAAATCATTACTACCATTCATACTAAACTCAAAGATGGACTGGAAGTTAGCTAGACTTATGTACCGAATGGTTATCGTACCTTGTATGATATAAGGCTTAAAACTATCGACCCTCACCAAGGCGAACAGATCAAGACTCCGAAAATATGAACGACTTATCATGAGAGACTTGATTAACCATGCCAGGAATAAACCAAGAACTAAGAAGATGCACCAAATCTTAGACGGAAAACCGTAACAAAACGCATCAAGAACCACAGGATGTGCTACTTGGCACACGTCTTCAGACGGGATAAACCACACCTATTGCATGCAGCAATGCAGTATAAGGCTAAATCTAAGGAGGTCGGACGACCTATTTACACATGGAACGACAACCTAAAACAGGACATGAAATACTTCAACATGGGAATCACGTATTGGAAGGGCATGGCTGGAGACAGAAACAAGATCAAGAAAGCGGCTAACGATATCTACAAAAAAACAGAAGCTGATAGCAGTGAGAATTCAGAAGACGAATATGAAAACAACAACACAGAACATAGTGAAGCAACTGCATAGAAAAGAGCTAAGAAAACAGTTAAACCTGCACAAGAAGCTCGACCTGAATCAACATGCCGGCGACGTCGTGAAAAGATGCCCTCCTATAAAAAATACCACCCGTCTCTCCACTAGTCCAATGCTTACTCAAGGATGCATATCCGGTAGGCTCGCAATCCTTTCCTATCCTAAGGGCCTGTCTACCTGACCATTACCGCGCCCCCCGGTCTACTTCTTGATATGCAATGGCCTCTGTAACACCATGAAGCATGAGGCTACAGGGGCTAGTGCGAATCTTGGGGTTCATTCGATTAATCGAGTCTGGTCAAACCACGCTGGGATCGGTACATTACATTACATACATTACATTACAGCTTAATTAAAAACGAAAAATACAGTCAACTCGGCTACGTTATACTATAATTCGGTAAAGCCATGTTACGCTCGCGAATAACATTTTAATCAACACATAACCCGACTGAATCGCAAATTGCTCACAAAAGAAGGAAGAAAATTGGAATTTAGCGGGACACCTTAGCACATCCACCGTAACAGACGTTACATTAGTTATCAAGTTCGTCCTCTCTTCTTTAAGCACCTTACACTTCTTCAATTAGTATTTATTTTCTTAATAAAATGACTAATAGATCTATATCATGGCTTCTAAACACTATGCCAGCGAGCAACAAGCCCGGGGGCATTTAATATCACATTCTCCGCATACACAAACACGCACCCTTCCCACACATACTCAGACGCACGCACAGACACACCCTCCCTCACACACATATTCACTCACATACACCCACTTATCAGTGTACGACTAAACGCCAACACACTACGCCAACACGACAGATTGAACACCGACAAGAATTTACTTCGACGGAACTCTTCGCCGACAGGACTTTTCGCCGACAGGTCTCTTCGCCGACAGGGCTCATCAGGTAGGTAATAGGTTAGAATTGCGAACAACCGCGCGCGAGCCGAGCGAGCGAAACGAGCGGTGCTGCGGCAGCGGCCGGCGAGCGCTACTTCCATGTTAGTGACTATTTAGTAATAGCGCAAGGATGAGCCTTGCTGGCGAAGAGTCCTGTCGGCGAAGTGTCCTGTCGACAAAGAGTCCCGTCAAAGTAAAGTCTTGTCGGTGTTCAGTCTGTCGGCGTTGCCGTTACACACTCCCCACTTATACTGCTACAACGATTATTAAAGCTACTTGGTGGAATATAAAGGTTCCACCCGGACGCTACCGGTATCTAGTTCTAGTTTTATTATTATTATTAAATGTTTGTCTAATTTCTACCTTCTAAGTATCACCAACCATAAACAATATTGTTGTTATGGAACTCTTCGCTCCGGGGGAGGGCGCTAATAACTGAGACACAGTTACTAAATTAACGCAGGATTTACGTAGGTACACAAAAATTTTAAAATATTTTTGTTCCAATAAATATTTGTATTTGTATTCTCGGTGGGTATTTGAGCCGGCGAGCATCCAGCATTCGCACCTACGCGCT
This sequence comes from Antitype chi, assembly GCA_947359405.1. Classification (NCBI taxonomy): domain Eukaryota; kingdom Metazoa; phylum Arthropoda; class Insecta; order Lepidoptera; family Noctuidae; genus Antitype; species Antitype chi. Next base: position 3,277,987 of record OX375837.1, read on the forward strand.
ACGGTGCAATAACGTCACTTATGCAATTTTTGTCAAAACTTAACTGATTATGAGAAAATACTCCAAATCCACTTCTTTACTTGGTGCGTTATTGTCATTTGTGTAGTACGCAAACTTTATACAAGCCTGCGCCCGATTGATCCCGCACGGTAAAAACCCACTTGCATAGTGTGTAAGGAGCCTATAAATGGGACTGTGGGGTTTCAGCAAGGGACAGGCCGGATTTTATTAAATAAAAGTCGTTATTTATGGCGTACATTTATTAGGATCACCAGCGCACTCGCGGTTTGAATTCGTCACTCAACGCCACGCGTTTTATACTCTCGTAGCCTAAAATGATGCTGAATGAGAAGCACGCAGACTGCAGCAGACGAGCTGATAGCCCCTTCATGTACAGCCCTACCAAGCCTTCCTCCGCCCATAAAGTTTTAAAGATGTCCTTCATAGTGCCTACGCCTTCGACCTGAAACAAAAAAAAAATATGATGACGTTTAATTGTAGATACAGAATTCTATAGATTAGCTGTCAGCGTATGCCTTAAGAGACAGTCTTTGACAGTCGTTTATCAACTGGAACCCTCTTACTAATAAACACAGAATAAACTTGTACCAGGAAAAATAATATGCTTAACACTCCATAGTCGCGCGTTCTACTATTGTAGAACGCGCTTGCATTTCCTGGAATCTAAGCGTGTATTGTGGGTACTTCATGCACACACTCGTAGTATTCCTCTATAAGTAACTGTTGATCACTATTAGTGTCCTTCCCGACCGACCCTTGCTCGTTGAAGCGCCAGCCCGCGCCGCAGCTGAGCCAGTAGCTTTAAATTCCCCGTCTAATAATAATAATGCCAATTTTTTGATCCAGCCTGTCCCCACTAGCTGTCTGGGACTGTTAGGGGACAGTGACGCCCTGAGCCGAGGTCCGTACCCCACAGGGGGTGCCCTCAGCGTGCAGTCGCTTAGTATGTAATTTTTAGTTTTTAAGCCCTGGCTGGAGGCGTTAAGTTTATTCTTAATGGCAGCCCCAGGAAAGCCCAGCTAAGCAGTCACGGTCTCTCAATGTCAACTGCGAGATGCGCGACAAAAAAAATAAAAAATAGTGTCCTTGCGGCGACCTGCGCGACTGCACGTGGAAGAAAGTTTGCGCCAAAACTAAAATTCTACAATAGTAGAGCGCGCGAGCACTCGCGTGACAGTTTTGTCGGAAGTTTACTTTCATGATTATTTTAAGTAAGCGTTTATATTGTGTACAAATGTGGATTTGTCCTCAACATCAGGTTCTTCAATGTCCTGACTGTTGTAAAAATGATGAAGACCGAGAGGACGAAATGAGCGAGTAAAAAACTAAGACTTAGGTATGATGCCAATAAATATTTGATTATTCTCATAAATTGTCAAGAAGTCTGATATTAAGTTCCTAAGTAATGTTAACAGTTATATTTTGCCTGTATTCGTTTCTTAGTAAAGTTTATTTTAGTAATGGTATTGAAGCCTTTTTAAATCTTTTGACCATCCCCGTAAAATCTTTACGCAAAACAGTTCTACATAATATGTAGAGCGCGAAAGCACTGGCGTCCCAAAAAGGACCGCGTGTACTGGAGTGTAAAAACGAAAAAAACACGCAATAAAAACCAAACTAAATAAAAACTAAAAAACAATTTAATAATTTCATAAATTTGTTTCAAAAAACTGGCAAAACAAAAGGACACGCTTTTGTAATTAGCCGAACTAAAAAAATAATTGAGTAAAGATCTTTCTAGAAATTTCGATGCCAGAATCTTCTAGAACTATCAACATCTGTTCAGTCAGGGCCGGTATGGACTCGAATATTCTAGATGCTTCTACAGTCGAAGTTTCTCGAATGTTCCTAGGGCCCTATAAAAGGCCGGAACGGATCAAGACCGGGCAGTATTGATCAAGCGATATAGGCGAGAACATCTGAAGCGATCTTCAAGTGCGACTTAGAGTGATCAGTAGTGCAATTGTGTTTTGTAATTTGTGTGTTTAATAAAAGTGTCATTTTTGGTAATTTATATTGGCAGTTTTTAATTGTCACGAACCCCAATCTCGTAACTGTACCAAATATACCTAAGAAGCATAAAGTGGATTTTGCTTCAAAGGAATAACGCAAATATCTAAGTTATTACCAAGCTTAATGCATCAGTCTTACTCTTAATGTTGTGGAATTCAGATAGGCAGTCTCCCAATGTAATTCAGCTGCATTCAGTAAGACTGGAAGCCGACCGCAAGATAGTTAATAAAGGCTAGGGAGATGATGTCTATAAAAAATAATAAATTAAAGTTTTTATTTATGCTTCAGTTTACAAAACAGGGTTTTGTGTTTGGAGCCTCCTTATTAGCGAACAATGCCTGTGTTAGGAGACTCCGCTCATCCATAGTACAGCATAATATTAATCCAGGAAATATCTGCTTGCAAACATGCTGGTCCTGCTCCATAGGACAATCTAGAGTCTAGACAAAATCAAACTGGTTGCTAATTGAATTGTATAATTAATTATATTTATAACATTGATTTACCCTCAGTGACTACTTTAACTCACACACTGACTTATTACTTGTTAATATTCTAGGAAAATCGTATACTTACTTTTACAATGTTTGTAAATATGTGAGCACCATGTATCTATCATAAAATTAAATTATCTGTATTGCTTCAATTTCATTCCATTTACCTATTTTGGTATGGTAATTGTTTTCACACATAATTATATAATGAATGTACTATGTTAAATATTGTACTTGAAACATTATAAAAGAGTAACGGTGGAGTTTCTTGCCCATTCTTCTCCATACGAAACTACATTTGGGAAATGGCGACTAGAATCAATTCTATTTTAATGTAAATGTGGACGTTCAAAAGTGCCTTTTAAGTGCTTATTTGAAATAAATGCTTTGACTTTGAACTTTGAATATTTACAAGAAGTCCGTAGGTACTTAAAATATCAACAAAAAATAATGGTTTAAAAAACTAAAAAACACGCTTTAAAAACCAAACTAAAAAAGGAGAAAATAATTTAATTAAATTAAAAAGCGTGGGGTGCTTGACATTAATTGATTATAAAAATACCTCAAAAAGCACCCCACGCTTTTTAATTGAATTAAATTATTTTCTCCTTTTTTAGTTTGGTTTTTAAAGCGTGTTTTTTAGTTTTTTAAACTATTATTTATTTTCTATTTTTTAGTTCTGCTAACTACAAAAACGTGTTTTTTTTTCTCAATTTTTTTTCTAAATTATTGAATTGTCGTCGGTCCTCGACAATTTTACAAAGTTTCAATGAAATCTGACCGTTTAAAGTGGGTCAAAATCGCGCTCAAAGGAGTCGGTTACATACAAACAAACAAACATACAAGTGAAGCTAATATAAAGCGTGTAAAAACAAGTATGTTAGTGAGAGTGTGATTCGAGTGTGAATACCTGTGCGTAGTGTCTGTAAGTGTGTATGTGTGAGTGTATCTGCTACTTTTTGTGCTCCAAAAGTGCCTCTGTTGCATCATATGTAAGTGTCTTTATCCAACAAAAAATAATGAAGTGCGTACCTGTAACCTAGCCCGGACGATGTCCAGTGGGTTTGTGAGGAAGGTCGTCGTGAACCCACCAAGCGTGCCCGCAGCGCACTGGATCAGGAGGGTCGACACCCAAGCCGGGGCGATTTTCAGCATTTCATCTGTTCATAACATACAAAAAACACGCTTTAAAAACCAAACTAAAAAATTAGAAAATAATTTAATTCAATTAAAAAGCGTGGGGTGCTTTCTGAGGTATTTTTATAATCAATTAATGTCAAGCACCCCACGCTTTTTAATTGAATTAAATTATTTTCTACTTTTTTAGTTTGGTTTTTAAAACTATTATTTATTTTATATTTTTTAGTTTTGCTAACTACAAAAGCGTGATTTTTTCAGTATTTTTTTTTTCGTTTTTTTTTCTCTATTTTTTTAAATTATTGAATTGTCATCGGTCCTCGATAAGTTTACAAAGTTTAAATGAAATCTGATCGTTTAAAGTGGGTCAAAATCGCGCCCTAAGGTTATAAACATACAAGTGAAGCTAATATAAAGCGTGTAAAAATACAAACATAAGAAGCCTATAATGTTCCCACTGGTGGGACACAGGCTTCTCTTCGAGAAAGAGAGTCAAAATCAAAATCACAGGTCATCGAATTTTTGGTTCTAGGACATGCCGGTTTCCTCACACTGTTTTCATTCACCGTTTTGAGAGCAGTGGTGGTGAAATTATTTACATAAAGGAAAGCGCCTGTCTGGGTTGGGACCTACGATCTAGAACTCGCAAGTGGCGCCCGCTGGCTCATCACTGCTCCTTAAGGTGAATGCGCAGTGGTAGACCGCGAAATTCAAATTTTCTTACGTTTTTGCAATTTCCAGGTCAGTATCAGGTTGTATCCTGATCAAAATGTGATTTGCGAATATAACAGGTACGTGTTTACAGAATTATAGTCATTAGAATGTCTAATAATCTCTTATAAGTTAGATTTCTTCCACAAGCACTTTTCCATAAGAAATTTGTTCTTATGGAACAAATCTAACTTAGAAAGATGTATTATTGATTCTAATGATTATAAATCTGTAAATACGTACATGCTATAGTTGCAAATCATATTTTGATCAAGTAACAAGCTGACACTCACCTGAAAATTACAAAAAACGTAACAAAATTTGAATTTCGCGGTCTACCACTGCGCATTCACCTTAAAATAAATGGTGTAACTCAAATAACAGAAAATCTTAGGACATTCAAATTAGTTGATGATAAGCATAATGGTGCCCATTCTTTTTTTTGTTCATCACCTAAACTAAAAAACTTTTTACTACTAACTCTACTCCATTTATTATAGCTTTAGAAAAAAGTGGCTCGTAGAAGCAGGAGAGCAAAATATTTTATTTCAAAGTTAAGTTCTAACTTTTTTTAGGTAGATTTAAGACAGTACTAAATACTGAGATAAACGAAGTCCTAAGTAATTTTATTTTAAATAATGTTCTATTTATAATAACATCTTCATCACACATTACAAACCTACAACAAAACGAATGAATGAAACAAACAATCACATTATGATTTAAATCTAATTAAGATTAGAGGAGAAGGAGGAGGATACGTTGGTAAAACTTCGTCGTCATCAGCTTATTTAGTCACTCGGTATTGTTCAGTCCTGCTTCTTTTAGGTTTTTAGCATTGACACTTAAATTTTAAATTGAAATGAAATAATTATATAAATGAAAGCCACATAATTTCATAAGATAAATAGTTACACATGATTACAATAAAGTGTGACAGCTAATATTTAAATAAATTATAATAAATTTGGCATTAATCGTAACTGCAACACGTTTAATGTAATTTTGTTACAAAGTGTACACTAAAAATAACCTTTTTTAACTTCTGTCTAATGCTATTGTAAATGGAGTATAGTGACCTAAAATATGAATAATGATTTGCAATTATAACACAAAATTTGATGTTATAACCGTTTTAGATGTAAAAAGTGCATTTGGAAAGTTTCCAAGTTCTTTTTATACACCTAAAACTAAATATGCAGTGTTAAGATATTAATGATTGCATTTCATGATCAATATTTTAGGTCACTAGTTAGCGATATTTCATATTTCCAGACAGTAATATAGCTAAATTAACACATTCGATGCCAGCACCCAGGGTATGGGTCGAAAAATCATTCGTTCGTGTGCACACAGCTCGCATCCGAGTCGTCGCTTTAAGTAGCTATTGATGACTTCTGTTCATGCACAGGACCCGACTAGCGAGACTACTTATAGCGACGACTCGGATGCGAGTTGTGGGCACACGAACGAATTATTTTTCGTGCATGGCATCGAATGTGTTTCAAAACAGTGAAATATTTGACAGCTATTTGCGACGTTGCCCATTTTCAGAATAAACGCTTTTAATCCAGGTTGTAATCTATCCGTGTGCCAAATTTCATCTAAATCCGTTAAACGGTTGTTGCGTAACTGAGTAACAAACATCCAAAGGAGAATGGGCATTTTTGTATGGCGCTTGGTCTATCAGCGGCCATTAATAATTCAATCTTTTTATATTACACAATAATAGAAGTAATTCAATTATGAAAACGATTTTTGAAAATTGTATTTAGATAAATAGTTACAAAACAAAACAAAAAAAATGTTTCAGTTGTTTTTATTTCCACCACTTACATTAGTGTAACTAGAACAACAATAAAAACAACTACTAAAATAAAATAGTCATAATCCTTATAATAATACTATTCTATACAATAACACTTTATGATATTTATAATTTTTTAATCTTTATCCACAATTATGGAGTCCAATCCCTGGAGGATTATCGGCTTCTTGATTCCTAGCCCGGCCCAAATACCATACGACGCTCATTACGTGGGCGCAGCAACCCAGCGGGCGCTTCCCACTCAGGCAACTGCAGTAGTAATGTGCAATCGCGTCTCTGCCATTGCGATCCCTATTCACCAACAGCACCCTAATTGCGTAACTCACGATTCATCAGTTTCGTATTGAAACAAATGGCTAAACCATTGCTTCATTTGTTCGAAAAATGTGTCTGCTCAGCAACGTAAATAACGCAATGAATATTGTTGAACTGTCAAAATGAAACCGATTATGATTAATCGCGTGTTACGCAATTAGGGTGCCGGTATGAATAATAAAGTCTGCAAGCAGTAAAGCACTACCAGATGTTATTATCTAGCTTGTAACTTATCCTCCGATATAGTTAGAATTACAACTGTACCCACTAACAATAACGCCAACGGTACTAACCTGTTGTGGAGCAATAGTTTCTATAATATATTGACCAATAGCGGGGTTTCCTTCAAACAGGTCGCGCCGTATTTCGTATCTTCTTCTATTTACAACTGACCGATTACAAAACACATAGCCGGCGGTTTTCAGCCATAATTAACTAAATCCAGTTCACAGAGAGAATCAGAGTCCAAAAACGAGCAGAGGTTGTCAATTAATGAGTGAAATGAGTCCGGAATGTAAGCACTGGTCAATATATTAAAAACATAAGTAATTATCGCAAAGTACACAACGAAACAAGCGATAACGAAGGACTGCCAGCCAAGTGCCAACGCACGCCGCTCGCGCGCCTCTTGACGCTGATCGGTCCACGCATAATGGTAGCAGAGTGAGCAGGTAGATGAATGCGATCGTGTGTGTTGCACTTTCTTTGTTTTTTTTTTTTGGGTGGGAAATCATCAAATAACTTCTCCCGCTCTACGTGTCAGACTTTTACTGACTCAAACCCACCCGTGTTCCCTCAGTTGCCTGTGTGCCAGGGGCCGCGGTATCTCTTTCGAACAACCCGCACCCCTGGCAGGCATCGGCCCCTGCGGACCCCCCATTTAGTGCTGACATCTCTTTGAGGCGCGCGTGGAACACAACGCGCCGTCGACCCGGGCTTGGTCCTTACCGGACAGCGAGCTACCCATTACTCACCGCCCGCAAGCCCGCGCCTACGGTGGCCGGGAATCAACCTGGGATTCCCGACGCCCAGGGCATCTCCCGCGGGGACTACGGCCGTGAGGGCGCATATACTGCCTCTCCCTCACGTGGGCCGCCTCCCTCTTCGCGAGCATTACTGCTTCGCAGAAGGAGGTGACGGCTAACCATTCACTCTCGCTCCGTACCATGGCCTGCACCAGGGCCGGACGCGAGAGATTGCCGCCGCCGATCGCCTCCACGAGGACACGGCGGTGCTCCGCCCAAGCCGGGCAGACCGCCACCGTATGCTCCACCGTGTCCTCAGGGCGATCTTCGCAATGGAAACACCCAGGCGTTTCCTCCCGCCTTATGCGAAACAGGAACCTCCCGAAACAGCCGTGTCCGGTGAGGACCTGCGTCAGGCGGAAGGTAAGGACGCCATGCCGTCTCTCAAGCCACTCCTCAAAGAGGGGACTTACCGCCGCTATCGTGGCGTGCCCAGCACTGGGTTGCGACAATCGCGCTCTCCATGTCGCCATGAGATCCCACCGGAGCTCTGTCCGCTGCACCTCGATTTCTCGCGGCAGCGGGGTACCGCCTCGGCGTTTGGCCTCCTCGCGCCATTCCCAGATGTGCGCGAGGACCCTTGCCTCCAGATCCCATGGCGGTAATCCGGCAAGGAGGCCCGCCGCCTCTCCTGAGATCGTGCTCTATCCCCGGATCATCCTGATCGCCATGACCCTAAGGGACGCCTTCAGCTTTCGCGTTGGTTGGCGCCTCAATGTAGGCGCCCACACCGGCGCCCCGTATAGGGCCATGGACCGCACGACCCTCGCGTAGAGCCTCCGGCAGGAGGCGTTTGGCCCCCTAGATTGGGCAGGAGCCGCTTCAAGGCAGCCCCGGCCCGTTCCAGTCTGGGGGCCAAACGTCGAAAATGCTCCGCGAAGTTCCACCGGCTGTCGAGGACGAGTCCCAAGTACTTCATCGTCGACTCGGCGCCGATGCGAACCCCTCCTGCCGTTATCTGGGAACCCGCCGGTGGCGCATTCCGAGGACCATGAAAACACATGGCCTCGGACTTGTGCAAGGCCACCTCGAGTCCCAGTTGCCGGATCCTATCGACGATTGTCGCAACCCCGTCTGCCGCTAAGTCAGCCGCCGCCTGGTACGACCTCCCTTGCGCCAGGACCAGCGTGTCGTCAGCGTAGCAGACTACGCTGACGCCGCTAGGGACGTTGGCGCGCAGCACCCAGTCGTATCCGATGTCCCACAGATGCGGCCCCAGAACCGATCCCTGTGGGACACTGCACGACATCTCTCGCCGGTTCCACTCTCCTTGGTGACCGGGGTAGATGACGGCCCTGTCCGTCAGATAGGCCTCGACCACACGACAGTGCACTTTCTTTGTATTGTTGCGTTTGTTATAAGTATTTAATATTGAATAAGTATAATTATTGTACTTTTATTTTAGTGTTTTGTAGTGATCATAATGGATTATATAATTACATACATACAGAGTTTGTGTTTTAAATAATTATTACAATAAAAAATATTGATCATTATGTAAAAAAGGAGAATTATTTTGCATTTATAGCTTTTTGCATGTAACTTTTTTCCAAAATGCAATTAAAGATTATGTCCTTAACAAAAGTTGTTGTTAATTGTCAGCACTTTCATATGACATTAATATCGTTAATGGCCGCCGATAGACCAAGATGCTCATTGTTCTTTTCATATTTATCATATTAGTAGAGTTTGAAATAAATGCTTTGAATTTTTCAATGCCGTCTTGGCAATTACACAACTTGTTCGAACAATTCTGTTATTAGTCGCCACCATTGCCTTATCGGTTGTAGCGGCACTACAGAAAAATACTTTGCAACAAATATCTTGAAACGCAACAAGTGATGTGGCGCCATCTACAACGCCACATGCGAACTACGCGTCTGGACATTACAGAAATCCTACATCGCGCACTCAGAGTTTACCACGAAACTGACATATATTTATGTTACGGCTAATAGCCGAAGTCCGGCTACACCTAGTTTTAGCCGGCTACAACTAGGTGCAGATGTCACCGTAAGATTGTGAACACCGTTAGTTTATAATCTATCTCGCGAGATTACAAACTGTCAATAAATTGTGAACTGCATCATACTTCTTACCGACCGAATAGGTTAGTTTAGGTTAGAATTGCGACCAGCCGCGCGCGAGCCGAGCGAGCGTAGCGAGCGGTGCCGCGGTAGCGGCCGGCGAGTGCTACTTCCAAGTTAGTGGCAGTTACGGTGACAGCTGCACGGCTGCACCTAGTTGAAGCCGGATAAATTTAGTTGTAGCCGGCTAAAACTAGGTGTAGCCGCACTTCGGCTATTAGCCGTAACATATACATAGGTACAACATCCCGACATCAACCGTCGGACAGTTGCCCACCAGACACAACACCCGTCTGGTCGGAGGATCCTCCCTTTTACATAGAGTATGAGTGGACTTTACACCCTGTTCCTCATACCTCTATACGGTCTATAATGAATACGTACCTTGATACGCAGTATACAGGGCCCACCAGAGCGCCGAATTCGGAACATATGCGGCTAAAGAAGCTGTGTATCCTCGGTAATATCCCATGGGACCATGGAGTTGGTACACTCGCACCGCCACCTCCTTCGCGAGAGCAGCTTTCGACCTTTTCTTGTCTAGGTCCAAGCCTAAGGGGTTCATTTTCTGAAAAAAAAATAAAAAAACATTATAATCAGAGATGGGCCGAATGTGGTTTGAACCGAATCCGAACTTCGGCCGGAACATTCGGTTAGAATGAAAAGTTCGGCCGAACTTCGGCTTAATACCCTTTCATTGTAATAAAAAATACTTGATGTAAATGTTTAGTTTTTTTGACCAAAAATGTGTTTTTTTTTTTTCAATTTACGAATTGTATTCAGATGTTTGTTAGAAGAATACTAAGCTTATTTCATTTTTGTAATAGTATGTCTAATTAATTAGGCAGAGATTTTCAAGAATAATAAGAAGAACTGATTTAATTTAAGGTTTACATTTACAATGTTCCTAACTAAAATAAATGACCATGAGTGAGTAAAAGACATAATTTTATTTTACAGTAATGCTATACTCTAATTCTATTAAATTTCAGTCAAAATAGTGCAAGTAGGTATTATTTTTCTTGTGCCGAATGTTCGGCCGAAATTCGGTTGAACCGATTGTGAACCGAATTTCGGCCCATCCCTAATTATAATATTTCTTATCTGTTGAAAGTGTCACACTGACAGTAGAATGACTTTCATTTTGACAGTGTAACAACATTCATTGCGTTATTTCGTTCTGAGCAGACGAATTTTATGAAGCACTAGACTACCTGACTGATCTTGATACTTGCTCGCCCGGTAACTACAAGGCCATTGCGACATTTATACTTGTTAAAAATACTATAAAGTGTAAAATAACTTTAATTTCGGAAGTCGGAGACTTATGTATTGAAATTTTTGTCACCGTTTTCCGAAATTAAAGTTATTTTTCACTTTGTATTTTTTTTCGGAGGTTGTTTTTTATTTTTGTAAAACGTTTTTACTTTCACTTTTTAGTTATAGTAGGTACTAAAACTAAAAAGTGAAAATTAAAACCCCAAGGATGATGATTTCATCGTCCTTGGGGTCAAAACAATGCATATTTATGCTATAGCAGCAATGGCGGTTGATTTGCTGTCACTTTTTTTTAAGGTTTCAGTGTCTGCCTCCGAAACACATCATCAGATCTATAAGAAATTTTAATGAGACCATTTCGGAATAAAAGCATTTAGAAAAAAAATATTTTTTTTGTAAATCCGACTATACAGGGTGGAAACTTTCAGCGGGGCAGTAAGGGGAAGTACCTTATCCGTTGCAGCTACGCGAAAATGGTCTTAAGAGACTATCCATAATTTTGTATGGAATTTTGATCCCCATTCACAGATTTTCAATATAATTTGTTTACGTAATATGCTACTAGCAAGTCTAAACGTTCTATTTGGAGGTCATTTCACTTCAAAAATGTCTCACCGGATTCATCATGTTGCTTCGACTCCTGACCAGGCCTAGGACCATGAGGTGCTGGCTCAGCACATCGAAGGGCACAATTATAGTCTGGCCGACGATGGACGCGCAGCCGCCACCTATAAAAGACTGAAATAATGTTTATTAGAACAGCTGTAGCCCGGGAATTTACCTAGTCACAACCAAAAGACAGGGTCAAGTTAAATTAGCTGGCAATTCTTTACTCATGTATTGGGTATCGATATAGATTCTGAAGACAGGGAAGTTTGGCATTAATTCCTTCTGCACATGTGGCTTCCCTAGTACCTCATTAACAGCAAAACTGTGTGAAAGTCTGTTAACTGCTCCCAAATTGCAATGTTAATTTTTATTCTTTTTTACAATGTCTGACATATTCTCGTCATTATTTGACATTATACATCAATTTTACTACTATTTATTATTAGTGATTGTCATCGAAATCATGTCACTTGGTTCAAATAGATTCATTTTATATAGGTAGATTCTTTTACATATTGTGAATGAGAGAATGTTGTAGGCCTTAGGGACTAGATTTGTAGACGATTTTCTATTCTTTATTTTCATCTCTCTAAGTACCTGGTACTTATTGACAGACGTGCACTGTCCTCTCATACTTATTATCACTGTAATTTGAAAACATTGTAAAAGCCAATTATTTTAAAAAGAGTAACCGTGGAATATCTTGCCGGCTCTTCTCCATAGGAAGCGACAAATTGGAACCGTGCACCTAGCTTCTGACGTTTCATAAGTGCCCATGCTGGTTTATGTGAAATAAAATATTTTGATTTTGATATGAAAAACTAATGAACAAAAAAAAAACAAAGAAAATGTACATCCAACTTTGTTCAAAACTTATAATGACACTGACAAGTAGATACATTAGGGGGAATCTAGTCGCGGACTCGAACTCACTGGTGGGCCTGGCTAAAAAGCACGCTGTCTCACCAGGCATCGTATCCGACAGAGGTAGTATCAGTGATGAGCAGTTAGACGCTAGTCTACACGCACAACGTTATTGAGTGAGATGCAGGATCATTAATAGTAATACAGGCGGGTAAAAAAATAAGAAAAGTCCTTCGGAAGATCAGGTTTCATGAAAAAACCACTGCAACACTTAACATAGAATTAGCCTCTGTCTAATAGAATTAATTTAAAGAAAATATGTACAAGTGTATACATATAAAATAAATATTTTCATCAAAAAAGTCGTCTGCATAGATGTCAACAGGAAAAGTGCCGAAAATTTGTATTTCATTAAAGTTTACATATTATATAAATAACAAATACCTTCAGCTTAGGACTGACGTCATGTTTACCCAGCTCATATCGGACCCCTTCGTACGTTGTGATGTAGAATATTCCTGAGATTATCTGAAACTGTAGAAAGAGAAGATTTTAATTTCGACTATTTATTAGTGACTGTCATGGAAATCATGTCACTTGGTTCAAATAGGTTCATTTTATATAGGTAGATTATTTTACATGTTGTGAATGAGAGAACGTTGTAAGCCTTACAGACTAGATTTGTAGACGATTTTCTATTCTGTGTTTTCATTCCTCTTAGTACCTGGTACTTATTGACAGGCCTGCACTGTCCTCCCATACTTATATCACAGTAATTTGAAAACATTGTAAAAGCCAATTATTTTTAAAAGAGTAACCGTGGAGTTTCTCTCTATTTCTACGAAGAATAGACACAGCGCTTTCTATACAAACTGACATTTCGTTTCTCCATTTTTGACATCGCAGAAATCCTTCTACAATGTGTCATTTTTTAGTCATTAGTGACTAACGTGGGCTTTTCGTGTTCCCCCCAAAAATTCATATTAGGTTGTTGTAAAGTTGCTACCGCTTTACAATAACTTTGACTTGACTGACTAAAGACGACTATGACTGTTTTGTAACTTCGTGCCCGATATCGGGCCACTTACTTGATCGAAAAGAAAAATTACTTGACACTGGCTAAATGCACAAACCGTGCGAAGCTAAAACCCAAAAATGTGTTGGTAGCATCTGGTTAGATGGTACTGATACTTACACTGGACAGCCAGAACCCTCGGTACAGGCCAGGCACTCCCTCATTCTTATATATCTTACTTGACACTGGCTAAATGCACAAACCGTGCGAAGCCAAAACCCAAAAATGTGTTGGTAGCATCTGGTCAGATGGCACTGATACTTACACTGGACAGCCAGAACCCTCGGTACAGGCCAGGCACCCCCTCATTCTTATATATCTTAGATATAGCGTCGGCAACGCCGGTGTAAGCTTCCTTCCTTCTTTGAACTTGTATTTGTGTCTTGATTAAAGTAAGCGGATACAGCGCACATCTAACTGAAAAGATTAATAAAACGTTTAACAAGACAAAACAATAAAGTTGCAAGACACACCGCGAAGTCTGGAAGGACTATTGGGCTATGAAAGAACTAATGAAGGGTGTTCCGCGGGAGTCGCACTGGGCGTCGGGAATCCCAGACTGATTCCCGGCCACCGCAGGCGCGGGCTTGCGGACGGCGAGTAATGGGTAGCTCGCTATCCGGTAAGGACCCAGCCTGGTTCGACGGCGCGTTGTATTCCACGCGTGCCTCAAAGAGATGTCAGCACCAACTGGTGGGGTCCGCAAGGGTCGATGCCTGCCAGGGGTGCGGGTTGTTCGAAAGAGATACCGCGGCCCATGGCACACAGGCAACTGAGGGAACAAGGGTGAGTTTTAGTCAGTAAAAGTCTGACACGCCCTCCTGCTCCACCCAGAGCGGGAGAAGTTATTTGATGATGTCCCACCCAAAAAAAAAGGGTGTTCCTTTGTCTTAAGAGTAGACTCATTGACGTGTTTATACTTCCCATCCTTGCAACACGCTTTTATTAGCTTCACCTGTATGTTTATTAGTAACCGACTCCTTTGGACTTGATTTTGACCCACTTCAAACGGTCACATTTAATTTAAACTTTGTAGACTTATCGAGGACCGATGAAAATTCAATAATTTCATCAATTTGTTCCTTAATGTAAAAAAAAAGAAAAAAAACTGAAAAACCACGCTTTTGTAGTAAGCAGAACTAAAAAATAGAAAATAAATAATAGATAAAAAAAAAACTAAAAAACACGCTTCAAAAACCAAACTAAAAAAGTAGAAAATAATTTCTGTTTTTTTCTTCTTTAAGTAGCGGCACTACAGAAAAATACTTCGCAACAATATCTCAAAATACAAAAAGAGAAGTGGCGCCATCTACAATGCCACAGGCGAACTACGCAAAGACGCACGTCATAGAAATCCTAGATAGCGCAGTTAAAGTTTACCGCGCGATTTGCATAGGTACAACATCCCGACATCAACCGTCGGGCAGTTGCCCACCAGACAAGACCCGTCTGGTCGGAGGATCCTCCCTTTTCCATAGAGTATGAGTGTACTCAAACACAAATATCAACTTTAAAAAAGTGTCAATTAACTTTATTCCAGACTGTTGAAGGACTATCGTAAACTCAACTTTATGTCTAGGTAAGATTAAAGTTGTTTTTCCAAAAACTCACATTCGTTTACATGTTTGATAGGTAACTAACGCAAATGAGTTCCGATTAGCAACAGTTTAGGTATTATGTAGAACGTCTCTTTTGTGTATCTATGAATACAAAAAGATTAGATAAATGAACTTCTAATCACACGCATGATTAGATAATATGAGTAAGTATAATATTTAACTTTTTGGCTATGTGTACCTACTCTTTACAGTTCTTGATAAAACTAACGATTTCATTAACCGACCGGTTTATGAGCCGCATAATAAGCTTATAACGTTCCCACTGCTGGGACACAGGCCTCGTCTCTTTGAGAGAGAGTGGCTTAAGGGGAACCAAGTCGCGGGCTCGAACTCACTGGTGGGCCTGGCTAAAAATCACGTTGTCTCACCAGGCTTCGTGTCCGACAGAGATACTATCAGTGATGAGCAGTTACGACGCTAGTCTACACGTACAACGTTATTGAGTAAGATGCAGGATCATTTATAGTAAAAAAATCGCGAAAATATTAAGAAAAGTCCTTTGGAAGATCGGGTTTTATGAAAAAGCCAATGCATAAATCAATGACCAATACAGTTTATTGAACTTTTCGATAATTGAACTTTGTCGGTACCGACTTGGTTTTGGAGATTTTACACTTCTTTTATTACTTAAACACGCCCAAAGTTAAGTAAAATTAGCAAGAAAAACTAATCTTTGTTGGCTCCTACCTTTTTAATGGGTTTGTATTTTAGTATTCTGTTTCCGTACAGACAATATTAATAATGAGACAAAACGATATCATTTAATTTGGATGTGCCAAGTCAGACAGTGGAGTAAAACACTCCCGAAGTTTGTATGCAAAAAATGTGGACTAGGTTCACCTTAATCCACCACGCGGGCCCAGTGCGGGTTGGTAGATGTCATATGTCTTCGAATTTATGGTTCTAGGACATGCCGGTTTCATCACGATGATTCCCTTCACCGTTTTGTGTGTTAATCGACCACCAAACGGACGTATTTCGACGACGACGTTTATCGTCGCTTGTTTCTTTTGTTTGTTTAAGTCGTCGCAAAGTCGTGAATCATGTTTTGTTCAACATATAGCTTCACAATGACATGGCAATTGCAAAATACGGGAGAAAATTTGACTTTCCACCCTTGTTTTGAATGTTATACAAGGTGTAACAGAATAGACGCAAGACCTGAAAGTAGTTTGTTCCTAATTGACTACTGAATCGATTTCTGTAACTTTTAACATGGGTATTTTTTCCAAAATTATGTATTTTGTCACACCTACCGCCGATTAAGTAAAAAAAAATACAATCTTATGTCAATGCAATAAGACTCAATGTTAAATGCACAAAGTTGTGCTAGGGTAAACTCGTTTTTCTTAATAAAAACGGTTAGCTTAAAAATAAATTCGTTTTGGTCATTGTATTGTACTTTTAACTCAATACTCTAATTGGGGTGTATGAGGTCTTGCATTAATTATGTTACACGTTGTATATTTTTTTTATTTGACATCTTTTGATCTTTCGATTGTAGCTCGCGCGGACTAGGTCACCGTGCTCCTAGCTTCTGACGTTTCATAAATGCCCATGTAGGTATATGTGAAATAAAATATTTTGATTTGATTTGAATAGAGGACGGCTATATTGCTATCAACCGAATATAAATTCAGACTCCGTGCTGCTACTGAGAAATTCCAAATAAAATAAATAATAGTTTAAAAAAATTGTTTGTTGCGTGTTTTTTAGTTTTTTAAACTATTATTTATTTTCTATTTTTTAGTTCTGCTAACTACAAAAACGTGATTTTTAATATTTTATTTCTTGTTTTCCCCTTTTTTCCATTATTCTAAAAAAAAAAAAAAATTGAATTGTAATCGGTCCTCGATAAGTTTACAAAGTTTCAATGAAATCTGACCGTTTAAAGTGGGTCAAAATCGCGCTCAAAGGAGTCGGTTACATACAAACATACAAGTGAAGCTAATATAAAGGTGGTTCTTTCCTCAAAAGACCATTTCAGTCCACATGGTCTTCACATGATCTAACCAAGATTATGTCTGGACTTTAAGAGAGACTGTGACCTCTGAGTTTGTTTCGGCCTTTCTTCTCAGAGTAGTCAGATAGGAAACGCCGACCTCATCTAGTTTAAAAAAATATGTTTGACGTGTAAACATTTATCAAAAAAATATAAAGCGTGTAAAATGTGTTCTTACCTGTGAAACTACTTAGAGTGTAAAGCGGAAAAAACTTATTTTTGTCCATCATACTCCATTCTATGGTGGTAATCAGCTGCGGGGGCGGAGTCTCCACCATGGTCGCAGCCATGTCAATAGCTCTACCCTCAAATATACTCTTTTTATATCTCTCTAAGAATTCCATACATTTACAAACATCTATTATTTATAATCTATACAATTATTTCTTTGGTAACCATTTAAAATAGTTTTAAAAACCATCTATTTATTGTATTTTTAATACAGATTAACAATGGAATCAACTGTCAACTAAATTGTATAATAATAATAATAATTAACGAAAATAAATATTTTTATTTTTATAATTAATTTCACTTTTGTTTTATTCTATAGAGACTAGATCTCTGCGTTAGCTAATTTGTTTTTTTTTGTTTGTTATATTTTGCTTATAATATTGTTTTTAGTTTCACTATTTGCGTTTGCTACAACTAAGTGATTTTATGTATGTCGAAAAGTAATAGATTTATCCTATGTATAGGTTCTTCCATGATTTTTATTCAGGTGTTTGTCGCTGCACACTTGACCTGAAAAGATAGAAATTAAACGTTAAAAATAGTTGTTTATTTGGTATGTTCGAATTAATTTTACAATTAAAATTCTCCTACTTTGTCAATTGAAATTATTCATAATAAAAAAAATATTTTATTTCAGACCCATAACGTCCATTTGGTTAGTATACAAACGACTTAGAAACTAGTGTTAGTACTTACATCTACCTATTGGAGAAAAAAAAAAAAAAAAAAACTATATTTATTATTACGCCACAGTTGAATGTAGGCGTATCCAATGTCCCAGTATGGGGCTGTCCTACCTATCCGCTATAGCATTCATAATATAAACACTATACATCCATTTAATATTTTATTTTTTCGAGCTCCGCTAGAATATTAATTTTAGCTCGATACCAGCAAGCGATCCCGAGAAAAGAGTACTGACAGACTGAAAACGTACGGGACAAAGAAGTAATCCTATAATTTTTTCTAAAAATCATGTCTTAATATATATACTGGTACACACGGCTACACATCAAGCTATACATTTCCAGTATAAGCTGATCTCGCATTGTATAAGATTTCCGTACCGGGTATAACAGACGTAGGTGCCAAGCTCAAATGTGATTGGGCGAGTCACATCAGCCGCATGCAGGATGACTGCAAGGCAAAGATCTCTACACAATGGGTGCCTAAAGATTGACGACGCCACACACTGGTCCCGATTTAATAAAAAAATGGACATTGATCCTAGAGCGCTGATATTTCTTTCTAATGTTGTGGCAGTGATAACAAATAAGACAAACAACTATTATTGTCGTAGGTACCTCAAATAATGTCACATGTGGTCACGTGATAAAAAAGTCATCGTAAGGAGCGTTTTGGTGGTATTCAATACAACGAATAATAAATTTGATTTTAATCGTTTTTAATTGAGAAAATGAATATAGGTAAATCCTTTTATTTTTCTGTTAAATATCTCGTCCCAGTCTTCAATTTAAAAAACTTTTTAATAAATTTGAAATTGCGAAATTCAAATTCAAATTCAAATTCAAATCTTTATTGCATATCTCATGTGTGTACAAGATCTTAACATTATTAAAAGTTCACATGGACCCTGTCGGGCACAACAATTGAGTAAAGTAGTAGCATGCTTTAACAAATTTAAGTGTAACGTCATAATTTACGAAAAAACTAATCAATTTAAAATAAAATAATATTACATTAGGGTACCTACCATTAAAATTCAAGTTAGTAATTTGAAGTAAATACATAACATAACAATAACACGGTATTTTTGTAGAATACAAATCCATTTAATAAATTAATTATGAAGGAATTAAATATTATATTATGTCACGGATTATAATAAAAAAAAAATATACTAAAATACAAAATAATAAAAAAGTAAGTCAAATAATATAACGTAATAAAAATCACACAAAAACATAAGGCAAAAAAATAATAATTAAATTAATGTCTAAATATGAATAAAATAACGGTGAAAGTCATCCCATTTTGATGTCGTCATTAAAAAAATCGTTCAGTGAATAATAGCATTTATCGACCAGTAGTTTTCTGAGCCGGTTAATAAATATTTTATCATTTTGTTCCATTTTTAGTTCGTTAGGTATTTTATTATATATTTTGATTGATGTTACATGAGGACTTGTGCTGTGTAATTTTAGTCTTGATTGTGGTATTACGAGCGTGTTTTCAAAACGTGAACGCGGTGCATATCGGCGAGGTTGGTCTATAATTTTAAGGTAGAAGTTTGGATATTGTCTAACGAATTTACAGATTTCTAGAATATAAATTGATGTCAAAGTTAGAATGTCTAGTTTCCTAAAATGCGGCTTACAACTTACGTCATTGTCGATATAAACCATTATCCTAATGCATTTTTTCTGTAGGATGAACAAGTCGTTGCTATCTACGCTATTTCCCCAAAGTATTATTCCATACTTAAGCCAAGCATATGCATATGCATAGTAAGTGGATAGGGCAGTTTTTAAATCTGTAGTTTTTTTGAGCTCACGTAGTGCATATATAAAACTAGATAATTTTGATTTAAGTTTTTGGATGTGCGCTTTCCAGTTCATGTGGATATCTAAGTCGAGACCTAACAAAGTAAACGTGTCTACGCAGTCCAATTTGATACCGTCAAACGTAAAATTTATAGTCAAGGGTTTTTTTTGGTAAGGCCTAAATTGCATAATTTTGGTTTTCGAGAAATTAATTTCTAAATTATGGTCTTTCATCCAATTTTGAATATTTAACATTATATTATTCAGATTATCATGTAGGTTTTGAGAGTCGTTACAGGAAGTTAGTAATGAAATATCATCGGCGAACAATACGCACGACTCCGTCAGTATTTTAGGGAGGTCGTTAATGTAAATTAAGAATAACAAACACCCGACAACACTACCTTGCGGTATAGAATTATTAATACAAAGCCTATTTGAACGTATTTTTTTTAATTCCCCAGTGTCATGATCCCAATGTTCAATTTCTACAAATTGTTCTCGGTTTTGTAGGTAGGATGTGAACCACTCGTGAGTTATTCCTCTGACGCCGATACCGTGTAGTTTGTCTAGCAATATGTTATACAGCACCTTATCATATGCCTTGGTCATGTCAAGTAAGATTCCGATAGCGTATTTGTTATGATTTAAAACGTTAAGTATTTGTTGAGTAAACTTATATGTTGCTAATATCGTGGATCTTTTTTTTCGAAAACCATTTTGACATTCATCGAAAACATTGAACTTTTCGCAAAAGTTATAAACGCGTTTGCACATTGCCTTTTCGAAAATTTTAGATGATGTAGGTAGTAGTGCAATAGGACGATAATTATTTGGATTTGACCTCGAGTTTCTTTTGTGAATAGGTTTAATTACCGATTGTTTTAGCGCGTCTGGGAATACCCCTTCAGAAAATGATTGATAAATTAATAGAAAGTATGGTAATGTCAGTTCCTCAGCACACGTTTTTATTAATATAGGTGGTAGTTCGTCTAATCCATGGCTAAATTTGCCTTTTAGATTCTTTATTATATTTTTTATTTCTTGCGGTGTAGGTGGATGTAAAAACATAGTATTCTCTGTTGGTCGGAGCACGGGCCGGCCGCGCGGCTCTGAGTCCCCACCCCGCCTTGTTTGTCCTACTGATGCGAAGAAATCATTGAATGAGTTAGATACTTGTTTTGGGTCGGACGTAAGTTTATCGTGGATCGTCAATGTTATGTTTTGTCGTGTCTTAGTCAGATTTTTGTTAGTACGTTCTTTAATTATTTTCCACATTGATTTAGTTTTGTTAGTTGAGGTTCTGATCTCCCGGATATATTGTATTTTTTTTGATTTATTCACTATTTGTTTTAATGTTTTCTCATATATTTTATATTGTTTAGATAGTACAGGGTCGTTAGAGTAAGAGGTTAGAATCCTTAACAACCGTTTATTTTTGCATGATATTTTAATGCCTCTTGTCAACCAATCTTTCCTTTTTTTTCGACATAGTTTTATTGTTTTTATGGGTATGCAGTCCTTTAATATTTTGAGTAAAAGATTTTCGAATGAGTTGTAGTTTTCGTTCATGGTTTTTCCCGAGCTTATTATTACATTCCAATTAATGTGTTTTAATGCAAATTTAAATTTTTCCATGGATTTATAATTAAAAATGCGTTTTTTAGTTGTCCAGTCTTTGCTTTTAGTAGTCGCAGCATCTAGTTTTTTTAGGTTTACTTCTATTCCTTTATGATCTGAAAAACCGTAATCGTGCACCTGAGTAATCAATAATTTAGAGTCAAAGTTTATAAATACTAGATCAAGACAGGTTGAAGTGGTTTTTGTCACTCGTGTTGGTTTTTTAATACATTGGCTGAAGTTATATTCTAGCATTAAGTTTAATAATGTTTTGGTTTGCAAGCTATTTTCCAAGACATTTACATTGAAATCACCTCCGAATACGATTTTATTTTTATTGTATTTTTTTAATAGAAGTTCAAGAATTAGTTTTAATTGTTTATAGAATATATCAGGCTGTCTATTATTCCAATACAACGTTATGAATATAGTTTTAAGTTTAGGCAATTCAATAGCACAAACTTCAATGATATACTCAACCGACATATCCATAATATCCTTTCGTTCAATAAATTCTAAGTCTTCTCGTAATAGTATGCATACACCGCCGCCTTCGTAGTTCAGTCGACAGTATGACGTAGCGAGGATGTATCCGTTGCAGCTAATTAATTCTTTCTTTCCCTGTGTTAACCATGTTTCCGATAAACAAAGTGCTTGGTACATTCCTTTTCCATCGATAAATGCTTCTAATAAGTGTAGTTTATTGTTGATACTTTGCATGTTTTGATATAATACTGTGATGTCAATATCTTGAGTGACGAAAAGTACTATTTTTATTTGTGTAAGCCCGAGGGAAGTCTGTAACGCGTTCATTTGTGTTATTTATGTTTTCATGAGACATATCGTTGTTTTGCGAATCAATAGGTTGGTTGAAGTCAGGTTTTTTTGTTGAGTAGTTTTGTTTGTTCATTGCAGTGAGTTCTTGTTGCCGTCCGTCAATTATTAGTTTATTATTTTTAATGATTGCGTGGTGTCCTTGTTGTCTTGCTGAGCGTAAGTTTTCTTGTAAGGTTTTTTTTTGTCGAAGTGCAGTCTCATTAAGGTATTCAGAAATAAAAAGCCCTGTATGTTTGAAGTACGCTGCGTTGTCAATTAAATATTTCGTCATTCGTTTGCTTATGAGCTCAATAATAATAGGTCTACGAGAGTTGTTGTATCTTCCTATACGTAAAAGTCCCTCAATATATCCGGTCAGGTCAACATTTAAAATATCTTTGAATACTTCAACTATGCGATAGTGTAATTGATTCTCGGATTCTTGGTCATATTCCGCAAGTCCAAATAATACAATTTTTTTGAAATTAGTGTCCTGTTGTTGATTTTCTATTATTGTCATATTTAATTTCATTTCTTTTATTTGTTGTTTAAGTTCTTCGTTTTCTTCTTGTAGTTTTTCTATTTTCTCATTTAGTGTGTTTATGTCATTTTTTACAATTTCCTGCTCACATGTTAGTTTGTGGGTATCTTTTAAAATGTCGTCCTTTAACTCTGTGATAGTTTTTTGTATTTCGTTTTGAATCGTGTTCTTTAGTACAATGAGTAGGGATTGATTGTTCTTTTCTAGTTTAGAATCTAGTAGTTTACTGAGACTGTCTAAACCTAAGGTTATCGAAAGGCCTTCGGTTGTACTTTCCTGTGTTGTGGTGGTGGTTTGAATATTTTGGTTTGGGGTTTTGCATTCGACATTTGGTGCAATGTTTGTGATAGATTCATCATCTTGTGCATCGTCAATTGACATTGTGGTGTCGTTTAGTGGTGATAGGTTTAGTTTTTGGACAGGGGTATTATCATTCCTAAAGCGACGAGTGATATTAGCACAGTCTGGGCAGCGCCAGCATTTCATGAGTTCGTGCTTGTTTTCTAAATAATAGGCAGATGTCATGTTAAGGCAGGCATAATGGTACTTAGCTGAGCATCCAGTGCATTTCAGAGTCTCTCCAGTATATTGTATTGGTTGACTGCAAGCTGGGCAATTCATTTTTAGTGAGTTTGTTGTTTTTGTACGATGTAGATGTACAGTGTTGTGTCCAATGAGCTGCGATATTCGTGTGGTCGAAGAGGTGGAGGCGGGGTCAATGACCGCCACCAATGATGACTCACGCGACTCGGTGTATTAGCAGAGCGTTTTCGAAAATTCACTGGTTTTTTTTTTTCCTTTACTTGATTGTTGTTTGAATTTTGTTCGGTAGATTTAATTTTTATTTATGTAGCTTAAAATCTCACAAGTTCTTTTTTCTTCTAGTGTAACTTTTATGACCGACTTATGGTATTTTCCACAATGTATCTAATTTCAAGCACTGAGTGAAACAAAAGCGATGTTAACCGTTGCGCGCTCCGGCTACTACTTCGAAACACACTAACAGTAGGAATTACTTTCATTTAGACAGTTCAACAACATTCATTGCGTTATTTACGTTGCTAAACAGACAGATTCTTCGAACATATGAGGGAATGGATAAGCAATTCTGATTGATAATGAGTTACACAATTAGGGTGCAGATTAACAGCCTTATCGCAGTATAACTCATAGACTTGTACTTTGGCCGAGGTCACAAAGTACGGAATCATCGCGCTAGCAACGTCTACAGACGTCAACAATAACATTCCTGGCGTCGAAAGAGCGTTGAGTGACTTGAGCGCATAACTTCCGTCTCTGACGGAGTTTCTATACAATATCGCCGATGAATCATGACTGGGGGCCTACCAAGAAGCTTATAGATAAAAGTGGAGATAACACTTTAAATACCACAGTGAAGACGACTGTAAGCCAACGCTCTCTTTCTAAATACACACATAAGAACGAGACAGTGATATGTGTTTTCTCTCTCTTATGTATGTATTCAGAAAGAGAGCGCTAGCCCACAGTCGTCTTGACTTAGGTGTTTAGAGTGTTGCCTCCACTTTTCTCTAAAAGCTTCTTTGGGCCCTACTGTCTTTGTCCATCAACGAAGATACGGGCCCGTTCGAAAGTAGTTCGATACTTCGGAGTGAACCCTACTCTCGATTAATTAACTTTTTCGGACGGGCAAAGACACATCGGTAGTAGTGATGGTTTACAAAGCATATAGCAAAATAAAGCACCGTGCTTATTAAGCATAACATTAAGCAAATGCTATTGTGGATCGCACTTGTTGCTATTTGCTTTTTGTTTTACATCGCACTCTCTGTCTCTGTCCGTCGCACGTCGCATGCTATCGTTTGCTTTCGGTCGGTGCGATATCGCGATCTCGGGCGACTCACGTAACGTAATATAATATACAATAAATGTTATTTTGCGTAGTGCTTTTTTAGTGTAAATAAACAGTGGTAGGACATGCAATATTGATTAAGTACGTATAAGCCTATAATTGTGTAAGGACGATTGAGTGAGTGAGATATTGTGTTGTTGTTTTGTGTGTAGGTATTAATAACACTTAATCAGTTATAGACAGTCCTAAGCCTGGAAAGTATGAAGTAAAGTTCATTGTTTTTTTTACTGTTCCGTTTTATCGTAATAAATTCATAAACGCGATATTATTCCGCTCTGACAACACCGCGCTTATTTTTTCGCGCCCGCTCGTTTGGCCATAACAAGTACTACGCATATAAAAAAGCATGCTTAAATAAAGCATATAAAATAGTTTGCTTAAAATATAAAGCATTAAGCAAGTGATTGCCATAAAGCAACTTTGAACAACACTAATCGGTAGTAAGGACAACTGTGAAATCGTATTGTCATTCATTCTTAGCTCAGGCCCCGCTAATGTTATCTCCGTAGGTTATACGGTACTCCATATCGTTTTTACTGGAAACGCTCGTAGTTTCGGCCGAAACAACGGATTTCGTGCTTAGGGAGTAGAGTTAGAGGTAGAACTTTTGAAACGGGGTCATTGTACAGACGCCAGCACATCAAGCTAGCCCACTGTCAAATTTTCCCAAAATAAATTTGATAGATTGAGGTAGCTTGATGTGCTGGCGTCTGTACACCTCAATTCGGGAGACCAATGCAGAAAGAGCGAGAAAAAAATCGCTGTTTCATATATCAGGGGGCCATTCTCGTAATAGGAACTTGCACAGTCTGATGATGGAACATGTCAGTCTCAATCTGTCAAATATACCTCGTGCTTCCATAAATTTTTGACATTTGACTGTCGCCGAGATGTCTAGATTTTGAACGTTTTTAATAGGGTATTTTCCAATTGATTAAAAACGATTGTAATTTGACGAAATATATAACAGAAAAATAAAAGGAAATTGATTTATGTCCATTTTCTCAATTAAAAACAAATTTATTTTTCGTTATTTTGAATTTACCGCCAAAACACTTTTTTTATCACGTGACATCGTGACGTCAGCTTTGTGTAAACGGCACCGGTACAAATACTTTGTGTAGCGCAATTTTAGAAGTATTTGTGCACAGAGGCACCGCACACCAGTAATAATATAATTTCCTATCCATTAAAAATCTTGTTAATTATAAACTCGACAGTCACTTGTTTACTTACTAACTACTTTAGTTTACACAAAGTTGACGTCACGTGTGGTCACGTGATTAAAAGTCATAGTAAGGAACGTTTTGGCGGTTTTAATCGTTTTTAATTGAGAAAATGGATATAAATTTATTTATATTTTTCTGTTAAATATGTTGTCCCAACCTTTACATTAAAATAGTTTTTATTAAATTGGAAAATACCCTATTACGAGAATTGGCCTTCTGAATCTATAAGAGTTTTATAAGAATTAAACTATTAGTGAGGCTTAAGATATAGAGATATACTGTATCGATTGCATCAGAATTTGTTTTTCATTCAGATTTCGAATCATTGCATCATTTTCAAGTTAGAAAACCTTCTACTAAAAAAAAAAATGTTCACATCTTTTACTTTTATTTTCCGTTTGTCATTTAATATAACATCAGATTTCGAATCATTGCATCATTTTTGAAATTAGAAAACCTACTAAAAAAAAAAGATATGGTCACATCTTTTACTTTTATTTTCCGTTTGACATTTAATATAACATAAGTAAAATAACTTCACGTCTGAATGCGCTGAAGGGGTAGGCAGTAGTGTTCAGTGCCAGCAAAAAATAATCAATCAATCTGCATAACCCAATGATGTTTGGGAAGGGTTGTTTTCCAGTCTAACCAGATGCAGCTGATACCGGTATTTTAATAATACAACAGCCAGATAACCCTTTGGGTAAGACTGGTTGTCTGGACTTGTAACAACTGTCAAAAATGCTCGTGAACGGGTGCTGCTCGTGGTGACTGGTCGTCTTGCTGACCATGGTTTTGTTATTGTTAATTGTATTAAGTTTTTATTAATTTTAGTCCAGAGGTCCTAGTTTAACTTTTGTTACTTTAAGTTACTTATAGCTATATTTGCATAATGCAGAATTGCATATGTAAGCGGGCATGCCCTTTATGCCTAGAGGCTTTTATTTAGATTGGAAGTTCTGTTTACGTTTTATTTTAATTTTCTATTATTTTTAGTTTTCAATTTTTGATGGTATATTGGCGTGTGCTAGCTGACATATGGCAAATTTTATGTTTTTTTTTTGTGTTTCGTAATTTTTATTACCTATTATTGTATAGAATCAAGTTCTTCTAACTTAACAGACAGCTGTGCTGCTGGGGAGTTTGTTCCGCTACTTCTTCTTCCCAGCTAAAGCACTAGGAAGTGGTGAAGGGCGGGCGTTTTCGGGTGGACTGTCTTATGTAATTTTATTTTGACGTTCAAAAAGAGCTGACTCTCAGCCTAGTTTGAATAAATGACTTTTGATTTTGATTTTGAAAATCCTCGAATTACATATGAGACCAACGGCAAAATGTGCTATCATATTTCTAACTGTCCAACTCCTTGACAATTCAAAAATGCCTGTAAACGGCTTCAATGAAACAAATGCTTTAAGTTTGAGTTATGTCCATGTTAAAATGTTACTTCCGTGGTGACTGTATCTGCAATATATGCATAACATTGTATATAAATCAGTATTATGTATAATATTTACATAATACTTTGTAGTTAACTTTGTACTATTTATAAGGTATATTATTTAGGAATATTACAATAACAATGTTATTGATGAAGTTTGATTGTACAGTCAGCGTCAAAAATATCGGGACAAACAGGCGGGTCAAAATGATCTCAACAAATAAGAAAATTAAACTTTATCTCAATTGGATAAAGTTCTTGTCAAAATGATAGTTGTCGTGTACTGTCTTCATTCTGAAACATTCCTTGTGTCATTAAGTTAATATTAAATTTTCATAGTTGTTAATATAATTTTGAACAATCTGTTCATCCCGATATTATTGACGCTGACTGTACATCTGTTTGTCCCGATATTATTGACGCTGACTGTACCATCTATGGGTGTTTCTTTGACTAAAACCAAAGATAACGTTGCCATGATGAAAATTAGTGAATAACAAGAAAACATAACATCACACCTGTAATTCCAGAATGGTTTGGTAGAAGTATAGTTTACCCACAATTAGTCAGTTATGTTTAAGCCTCATTACATCGAGGGCCAGCCTATTGCCATAACCCCTGCACAAATCTAGACTTCGGGCTGCTGTTGAGAAATTTTAGCATTTACTTTGCCCAACACCTGTATCAAACCCAGGATGACCTCATACAACCATTTTTATTTAATTTTTTTGTCTGGCATCTCACAGTTGGCCTTGAGAGGCCGTGACTGCTTAATCGGTCTTTCCTGGGGGCTGCCTTTAAGAATTAACTTAACGCCTCCAGCCGGGCACCCCCTGTGGGGTACGGGCCTCGGCTCAGGGGATCACTGATAGGGGGACAGCAAGTGGGGACCGGCTGGATCAAAATATTGGCATTATTATTATTAATTGGGGAATTTAACTCTACTGGCTCAGCTGCGGCGCGGGCTGGCGCTTCAACGAGCAAGGGTCGGTCGGGGGTTTCGACATTATGCGCCGTTACTCGGGGTCTTCGCGGGGCGCGAGGACCTCGGCGGCGAGGTCGGAACTCATACACACGTCGGAACTCATATACGCTTGAACACAATTTATATAGTTTTTAAATGTTGAATTCTTTTTCAATCAATATTGTTAACTTTGTTTTAGAAATTGCTTAAGTAATTTAGTGTTGATAGATTGTATTAAATAACTAGCTGACCCGACAGACGTCCTGTCTTAAATATGAATATAATATTACGCGCAACATTTTTTTTTTTTTCATAAGAACCTTCTCCTGACAAACACAACAAAAAAAGAATTAGCAAAATTTATCCAGCCGTTCACGTGTGATGCCGTGACCAAGGGAAATAGGGATTCATTTTTATATATAAGATTTTAACTCATTTTGATTCATTAGGCCATCGCTAAGCAGCGAGACAGTGTAGGCTAAGTATTAACAAAAATTGAGTCTGTAACCTACTATACAGTAACCTAAGTACTAATTGTAATTTCAGATACTTCTACTTTCTTGTCTGTTGATTTATTGTTGATGGCATATAAATATTATTTATTTATTTAATACTTCACGCACAGAAATGTACAGAGGCGGACTTAATGCCAAAGGCATTTTAAAATATATATATTTATAATAAATAATAATAATAATTTTTATATTTTTTTTAAATTTTTTTTTTAATATATATATATATATTTTTTTTTAATATGTATGGCGTCAACAACAATACATTAGACATTTGCTATTTATATGCCGTCGGTGACAAAACATAGTGATCTTTTTACATTATTTTTATTTACAACACCTATTTTTGAACCCACCTATGTTAATCAAATAAATACTTCATATTTGACTTTACATACGTCTAAGAAACAATAATATTGACGGTCCCTATGTACAATCCCCTAAGTGGTAGATACGTGATTTGCATGTATTGTTTTTGTGACCTTCAGGCCAGCCTATACTATCGTTTAGTTTAGTAAAAATAAGTCTAAGATGGCAAAATGCACTTTATATCGATCATGACATTAGATTAACTAGAACATGATATACACATGTTTGAAACTTTGAAGCTCTTTCCTGTAAAGTTTATCATTTATCATTAGGGGATTATACGTAGGAACCGTTGGTATATCGTACATTGATATCCTACTCTGTATAACATTGTGTATTTTACAGTTAAATCATTGATATGTCTCTAACTCTGCCCTGTGTTTGTGTAACAATCGCGGTTTTTTTTTGTGGCCCCATAGACTTATGTCATACTGTCATAGATACATGATTCTGAATACATAATGGTTTTTTTAAGCACATGCACAGTTGTAACTCACGAAAATCCTCGTTTAAATTCGAGAAATTTGTCAGAAACCTTCAAATTCCATTAAAGTCATAAGAACAAACAAATAAAAGATGTATAGTCGTGCATAAATAATTGTGATTTTTATACGTAATACGAAGCTCGCGTGCCACTGAATATGAATTTATAGAAATCGATATTATTCAATAACACATTTTTATGTCACTACCTCAGCAAAATCAAGTTTCACGGCGGTCAAAGGACAATAATTGTACTCTTATCAATCTCTGGGTACCCTCAAGGTAAGATTTATCAATAAAATATAAATTATTACAATTTCTTACGACAATCATGTGAATACTCACGCAATGCTTATCTCGATATCCATAACAGATGTAAGTAAATAAATCACTTAAATAACAAGATAATCACTGAAAACTACCTTGGAGTACGTTTTATATAATAATTCACCCAATTTAGATAATTACACCATGGAAAAATATGCCTTCAAGTAATGTCAGCTGATTGGTCGCCCATGTTGGTTTCGCAGACTATCTATACAATTTTGTAGACATGGATACTTGACTTTTTGTCTAATTTTGCACTTGGCAAATTATTAAAATATTTTTTTTATCTAATTACATAAAGAGCGGAAATAAGAGATTTAATTTTAATAACGAATTAAACCCACAGACATATAAAACAGTAGCAGACCAAACATTCGCCAAAAAATTGCGTACCCATTACGCACACATAGAGAGTGTGGTCGATACGGGGCCGAACTAGGGCCGGTTGCCGGTATTATATAACGAGAACAAGATCACAACGACAAGTAATGTTCTTTATTTTCATAATTTAAAAATTACTGGTCCTAAAATAATAATATGTACAGGTATACAAAAAATAAAAGAATCGTAGGGCATCAAATAATACGTCCGCATCGTTGTGAATGAGAAAAGTGGCCAACAAAGGCTGGCAGCATTGCCACGTGGTATGGCAATGCTGATTCTTTGGCTGAAAAATAAGCCAGCCCTTTGGTCACGTGAAGAGTCGATCAACCGCTTGGAAATGTCTCGGAAAACTAAGTTGCCACTCGGACCCCATGGCCCTAGAGTTTCAACACCAAACGGCTCGAACATATAGGTTTCAATAAGATTAGAATATTTGCGCCATTTGAGGTTCAGTTTCAATCCTGGAGTTTCATGTTTTTAAATCCATGCATTCCGTAAACTTACATCCTTTGGAAACCTGGAAAAATATTAGTAAGCTCAATTATTACCTGCTGAATGAAATGTTAAAATTATGTGAGTAGCCTATACCGATTTATGTCCACCATCGTTCATGTTATCCATCACACAGACAGGGTAACATAAGCGGCTAATGAGACACAATTGATTTTCTATTGTAACGTATCACATGTGTACGCGCCGGGCCGGAGCGATTCTATAAATTTTACTATCATAGAATGTATGTTTACACTGGCAATCTGCACTCTGCCATATTTTCAAACTATGTCACCAAAAAAATATGAAATATCGTAGAGTAAACCGAGTCTCTATTTGATAATTCCATGATAGGTAAATATTCTCCATACAATAAAAAAATCGTCTTTGTTGCCAAATCCGTCCCTGACTACACAGCATAATACAAAAACTTACCGATGAAAGGTCAATCCAGGTGTTTTGTGGTAGCTAGCACTGTCACACTGGTACGCACAGCACTTTACCATTTTATTTTTGTGTAATTGTCCCAAACAATTAATTTTTCAAGTAATATTTCGCGGTTGAAACATAGAACGCGATTCAGGATAAATGTCGCTTATCGAAATGGCGGCGCGGGACAGACGGGCTACGCTTCAAATTTTGTCTATGTGTGAGTCAGTGTGACAACAGGTGACAGAACGAGATACTGCTTACGACTTGACGCTTAGCAAAAAAAGGATAGAGAATCAAGTCCATCGACTATGGATTAATGTTTGGTCTGCTACTGTTTTATATGTCTGTGATTAAACCAGTGCATCTTCAGTAAGTTCGTTAGTAAGTGTCGTTGGTGGTGGTGGAGTTTGTGGCCCCGATCATGTTTTAAGCGAAACGCAAATTATGGCTGCTTTCCGAATAACGATAAAATCAATTTTCGAGCGGCGCGAGGGCGACCTTATGCTAATTATCACCGTTTTTTTTTTTGGATGGGAAATCATCAAATAACTTCTCCCGCTCTGGGTGGAGCGGGAGGGCGTGTCAGACTTTTACTGACTAAAACCCACCCGTGTTCCCTCAGTTTCCTGTGTGCCAGGGGCCGCGGTATCTCTTTCGAACAACCCGCACCCCTGGCAGGCATCGGCCCTTGCGGACGCCCCATTTGGTGCTGACATCTCTTTGAGGCGCGCAGTGCAACACAACACGCCGTCGACCCGGGCTTGGTCCTTACCGGACAGCGAGCTACCCATTACTCGCCGTCCGCAAGCCCGCGCCTACAGTGGCCGGGAATCAGCCTGGGATTCCCGACGCCCAGGGCGTCTCCCGCGGTGACTACGGCCGTGAGGGCGCATAATTATACTGCCTCTCCCTCACGTGCGCCGCCTCCCTCTTCGCGAGCATTACTGCTTCGCAGAAGGAGGTGACTGCTAACCATTCACTCTCGCTCCGTACCATGGCCTGCACCAGGGCCGGACGCGAGAGATCGCCGCCGCCAATCGCCTCCACGAGGACCCGGCGCCGGCGGTGCTCCGCCCATTATTAATTATTACCGTGAGTTGTGCTGTTTTGTTTTGAGTCTCATCCTAACTTACATTTATTAGAGTGTATACAAGTTTTACAGTTTTTAGTTGTTTGAACGTTGAGTGAGCATGTTAGCGCGTTGAAGAGCGTTCTGTATTGTTGACAAAAATGACTGCTCTAGCTGTTACAGTTTGGCAAGAAAGTCCTGAAACGGAACTTTCTTGTAATCGGGGTTTTTTCCTCGTGTCTATTTTTTATTTATTTGCGTTATTGTGGTGACACTGGTGACCCATTGCGTTCATAATGAACTGATCTGTTATTCGGAATCAGACAATCAGACAAAAAGCTCAATTCTTTTACACTGTAAATAAAGCGTGTAAAAAGAAGAACTGTAACTTTTCTTTTATATCAATCTTTTTTTCAGTTTTTATCAGGTACACTGAGAGACATTTACTGTAATTTTTGGCACCAACTTTACGAAACCTTTTGTCTGTGGTTAGAGAAGAACTTGGGTTTGACAGAAGTCGTGAACACTTACGAAAGGTTCTAATAGCCCTGGGCTTTAGATACAAACAAGATTATTAAAAATAGGAATTTGTCGGATGATCTGAGAAAGGACATTATTTGTCTTGACGAAAGCTGTATTCATACTTCCTATAAATTATAAAAATGCTGGTAGTCTCTTAACGTCAGTGGAATAAAAGAAAGTGTGTCCAAAGGCAAAAAGTAAGTTGTTGCTGAAGCATGCTTTATTTAATGCGGTGCATGTGTTGCACGTTCTGCTTGTTTTTTTTTCTCAGGTACATTATCATATATGCAGGGAATGAAAATGGTTTGTACTAAATGCGTTGTTAATATTTTGTGGGAAAAATAAAAATGAAGACCACTTGGAGATGAATAAGTCAAATTTTACTAAATGGGTTAAGGAGAAGCTAATACCGATTTTTTCTAAGCCTTCAATTATAGTCATGGATAACGCCCCCTATCATTCAGTGATTCGCAATAAGGCACCTACCTATGCATCAAACGTTGGCGAAATAAAGCTGTGGTTGTCTGAGAACAATGTGCCGTTTGAAGAATCAGCAAGGAAGCCGAACCTGCTCTTGCTTGTTAAACGACACAAACCCATGCCCATCTATGAAATAGATGAACTCCTAAGTGAGTATGGTCACACGATGGTAAGGCTCCCACCTTATATTAATTTTATTATTCATTAAAATAAATAAATATTCATATTGATTGTCAAAAAAACTAAGTATCAGAATCCTTTTCGTCGTACTTTAGAGGGTTACTACATGCACGATAGTGGCGCCACTATTATTTTCACGACTTTTTGGCCAAGCTGTAGCTGTCATAATCGTGATATCGCACGCGAAGGGTTGATGTGAGCGCTGTGAGCGATAATGTTCTAATTCGGGAAGCGGCCTTGGAGTGCCACTGTCAAATGTCAAGCGCTCCTCCGTTTTGTTGTCACTACACTCACTACTGTCAAAAAGTGGCTGCCGTACCTTTGTAAACTTTTGTAAATTGCTATATTTTGTGTTTTGATAATAAATTCCTCTTCAAAACCAAAGAAATGGTATGTTTATGTCGTTCTTCGTGTGATGTATTAGTAACTGCTGTCTATTAATACCTAATAACTTTGTTACAGGCACGTTATTTCAAGGAACAGGATATTGATGGTATGTCCTACTTTCTTTTATCATTTGCTTAACTTGATAAGATTTTAATAAGATAAAATGAATGAATCAACCCTGTATTTTGATTTCTATTCCAAACAGAAGCTACAGAAATCAATTTTGTTCGTCATTACAGAATGACGAACAAAATTGATTTCTGTAGCTAGAACACAGGTTCTAAGCGTCCGACTTGTTCGAGAAAATGGAGTTTTTCCGTTTGTGTTTACTGTTACTAAAATAACGGTATTATTGACGTTTCTCTTTAGAAAGTTATCTACAAATGCAGAGATACGTACCTTAATTATGTAGCATTAATTGTTTTTAGTTTAGGGAATGTATACAGAAAAATAGAAACATGACACTAACATACAACTTTTTTTTTGTCATTCTTGTTCATATCGTATCAATGGGACACTCAATGATGCTATCTTTTTTTCTTTTGTGATTTACTAGTCATGTAATAGTAGTAGTATTATATTGTAGTCAGATAGAAAACACCAACCTCACCTGGTTTTTTAAATATGATTTATATCGTTCCTTATCCTGTCTTTGTTTTTCCAGCCATCCTGACCAACACAATATTTTCTAAATAGAGCTTTATATCTTTGCAGAGTTCCGTGAGTGCTTCTACCTGTTTGCGCGTTCCGGGCAGATCACATCACTGGACGAACTCACAGTCGTTATGAGATCTCTTGGAATGAGCCCCACCATTCAGGAGTTAGCTGGTAAGCTTATTATTATTCTTTGGTAAGACAGACTAACATTTTTTTTGCAAGTTAACTAACCAGTTTATAAAAAAAAAAAATTGTTATGTTTTTGCTGCTTTTTGCTATTTCTTTCCGTCACTTCCACACGTCACCAAGGTGAAATATTTGTTTCGTTGGCAAAAAAAATACCAAAACCACATGATCCATTTCGTAACCAAATGTGAAAGAAAACCACTTTTTTTATCTCAAAAACAGGTGGATTCCACAGATTTTCCTTCAAAAGGAGGTTCTACAGCACACCCATCCTTACCCCTTAAATTGATGGATGTTACAGTAAAGTCCTTCCCCAACCTGACGTGTCTAAACCAGATTCTGAGCTGATATAAGAAAAGAAAGGTGCATGGCTGATTAGACATGCACCAATTTTAAATTTTGTACAAACAATAATGATGAAGTTACACAGTCGCATTAGTTGCAACCCTGTAATGATAGTTGTAAGTTGGAAAATAAATAAATAAATATTTATTCATATTTATTACACTTTTTCAGGATATTTAAAAGGAAAAGGTGGCAAGATGTCCTTCGCAGACTTTTTGGAAGTAATGCACATACATTCCAGAGCTGAAAACCTACCTAATGAGGTAAATAGAATTTATTTTACAACTATACTCCATTTGAAATAAGATTAGACACGTAACTAAACATTTTTTACAGTCCGATCAACCGATTTTGCCTTCTATTGCGTTGGTGGCATGACAAATGACAGCTGCAGTAAACAGTTGGTATTGTAACAACTTTTATGTTTTTAATGCCATTTTTATGCCTACGGTATAGAAGTCAGAATCGGTTGAACGGACTGTAAAAAAGGTTTGTTTAATGTCTAATCTTATTGCAAATGGAGTATAGCTTAAACAGCAGACTGATTTGTGCCTGTTTGATGGCAACAGTCGTCTCCTGTAACATAGAGGAAAATACGGATTTTTAACCGATTTCAAATAAAGGAGGAGGTCCTCAATTCGATTTTTTTTTTTAAATGTTTTTTGGCTCAGAACTTTTGACTGGGTGAACCGATTTTGATGATTATTTTTTTTATTGGAAAGTTGGTGCTTCCCGTTTGGTCCCATTTCGGAAGTCGGTGACTGGTGACATGAAAATAAAATAAAATACATAATTATCCAAAGTCACCAACTTCCGAAATTTAAGTTATTTTTCGCTTTGTAGTGTTTTTTTTGGAAGTCTGTTGTTTTTCTTTAGACATTAATATTTCAGTAATCGTTTGAGCTATACACGGTGTAATAGAATAAACGCAATACCTGAAACTAGTTTGTTTCTTGTTTCTAAGAATGGATTTGAGTAACTTTGGATATGGGTATTATATAAAAAAAAATATGTATTTTCCCATACCTACCGCCGATTGAGCCAAAGAAAATGCAATCTTTTTCAAGGTTCAATTTTAAATGCATAAAGTAATACTTAGAGTCAACACGTTTTTCTTAATAATAACAGAGGGGCAATTCTCGTAATTTTAAGAACGTTCACAGTCTGATCTCAGTCTCAATCTGTCAAAAATACCTCGATTTTTCATACATTTTTGACATTTGCTTGTCGCTGAGATGAGACTGCGACTAGATTTTGAACGTTTTTGTTTACGAGAATTGGCCTTCTGATAGCTTTAAAAAAAATATGTTTTGGTCATTGTATTATGCTTTTAACTCGATACTCTAATCGGGGTGTATGAGGTGTTGTGTTAATTACGTTACATGTTGTATGCAATCAAATTCATATACCTTTATACGGTTAAACATGCGTTTCAATTAATTAAATAGACCCAACACACCTAGTAATTTTAATCTGTCATCATTATCTTACAAGTTGTATGCTTTATTTTTCAGGTAGTGAATGCATTTAAGGCGGGTGATGCTGAGAAGAATGGGGTGATCCCAGCGAGGCAGCTAAGGAACTTGCTGCAGAACTGGGGCGAAGGCCTATCCGCTAGAGAGGTACTTATAATTAAACTGTTCATTTCGTCATCTGCCTAGCCTTTACCCACTATGTTGGGGTCAGCTTCCCGTCTTCCCGGATGCTGCTGAATACCAGTATTTAAATTATTATCGATGTTATTTAAAAGCAGTGGTGGCCTGGTGGTAACGGCTTCAACTTACAGGTTTACATCATCATCATCATCATTTCAGCCGAAAGACGTCAACTGCTGGACGTAGGCCTCCCCCAAAAGGGGGGTTCTGCCATAATCGCCACGCTTGGCAGGCGGGTTGGTGATCGCAGTATGGTGGTCAAATGCATAGAGAACGCTGCTGCCCATTCTCTGGTCCCTTAGTCGCCTTCTACGACCCCCACGGGAAGAGATGGGATGGTGCTATTCTGTTACGTCCGGCACCACACGGAACTTTGTGTAAATTATTTCGTCACCACTGCTCTCAAAACGGTGAAGGAAAACATCGAGAGGAAACCGGCATATCCTAGAACCAAAATTCGAAGACATGTGACATCTACGATCTACCAAACTGCTTTGGGCCCGCGTGGTGGATCACGGCTAGAGAATACAATCCCGAGCATATTTTACAACCCCAGGACTACGAGATTTATGATGTATAATCCCGGGATCCCGAGACTATCCTGGGATTATACTATGTGGTATCTAGTTGGATTGAAATGAAAAAAGAGACTTGAATAATTTCTTAAAAAACGTTTTTAATATTGTTCCACTACACAAATCACAATATAGTCATAAAACGCCGTCGGTTGAGACTGGTCATCTCCTAACTTTCATGGCTTATTTTAAAACTGTTTTTTTTTACATTGTTCTCACATATAGAAGCAACAAGAATAATGTTGCCAAGATTTTGTAATACCTAACATGATTTAAAAGAGTGTCCATGGAGTTTCATGCCCGTTCTTCTCCATAGAGATGTACGTTTTGGAATGGGCATCTAGCTTCAACTTTCCAACTGATCGACTTTTTGACAGTTCAAAAGTGCCTGTAAATGTTTTAACATGAAAAAGTTTGAGTTTGAAAAGAAAAAACAAAAAAAAAACTATAGTTATGTAAGAATTGTCTCAGCATAGTTTGAATAAATATGTTTTTTTTTCTACATTAAACATATTATTAGGTATGTACCCGTGTAGTATGTATCGTAAGGCGCATCTAAGGGTTGTTTTTTATTATTATGTAATAAATGCTATTATAGACCATTTTTCCAGCCTTTCAGCTTCTAGTTTTAGGTAGCTCTAAAGCAAAGTGACTGGTTTATTAATATATTCTAGGCAAGGTCATTGTCAAGGCGCAACGGACTACGGAATGCAAACTAGGCCTGTTTGTAGCAATCCCGAAAATTCCGAGACTAGCCGAGTACAGTCTCGGGATTTACGGGGTCAGAAAACGCCCGGGATACCGTACCGATAGTCTCTAAACACGGCCCATTCCCTCCCTGATTATGTGATAATATTGTTACACGCTAAAGCTAAAGTAATGTCTGTATTAGTTACCACTAGCGCCATCTAGTATCGAGTAGCAGAATTAATTGAGTCAAGATCTATCTAGAAATTTCGATACCAGAATCTTCTAGAATTATCAACATCTGTTCAGTCGGGGCCGGTATGTACTCGAACATTCAAGATGCTTCGTTTCTCGAATGTTCCTAGGGCCCTATAAAAGGCCGGAACGGATCAAGACCCGGCAGTATTGAATAAGCTATACAGGCGAGAACACCGTAAGCGATCTGAAGTGCGATTTAGAGTGATCAGTGGTGCAATTGTGTTTTGTAATTAACTAAAGTGTCATCTTTGGTAATTTATATCGGCAGTTTTTAATTGTCACGAACCCCAAGCTCGTAACAATATTTTTAAAGTGCAAAAGAGGAATTATTAGACTCCTAGGTCTAATAATTGGGTTGGGTTCCCCTAATTTAGGAGGCAGGATTTTTCATTATTTATGCAGCCTTTTTTTTTTTTGTGAAACTTTTTTTTTTAAATCGATTAAAAATATGCCTTTAAAAAATAAATCTTTGCTTACAGGTGGACAATATATTCCGGGAAGCTAACGTCACGAACACAGGCACAGTTCGTTATGAAGACTTCGTGAAGATCGCGTGCGCACCCGTCCCAGACTATTATTAAAACGTTGACTCACGAAATATTGCGGCGGGGTTTAATTGTGCATTGTATTTTCCACTTTCGGTGATGAACCGAGGATTGAGAATCCAATAGAGTGTATCACAGCGTGATGAAAAAAAAAACGCTGTTGAATTTTCAACTCTCGGCGCTGAGAAGAAAGTTGAAGATCATTATTCCCCTACCCTCATCTTAATTTATTTGTTGTCATCGCAACATTTCTTTCTCTCCCACACTTCTCTATTAGTCGTCATCTCCGTAGTCACACCCTTTCTAACCATATCATCATTCACACAGTCCATCCATCGTTTCTTTGGTCTCCCCCTACTCTTATAACCATCGACATTCATACTCAAAACTTTCCTCACGATATTTTCGTCATTCCTCCGTATCACATGCCCATACCATGACAACAGATTTCCACACAACTTTTCAGTTATCGGTGCCACTTTCAGACTTCCTCTTATGTACTCATTTCTTATTTTATCCATTCGTGTAACACCACACAACCTTACCATTCTCATCTCAGCTACATGCAATGCGGTATTTTCCAATTAATTAAAAACTATTCTAATTTGAAGATTGAGACGAAATATGTAACAGAAAAATGAAAGTGATTTATACCCATTTTCTCAATTAAAAACGATTTAAATTAAATTTATTTTTCGTTGTTTCGAATTTTCCGCCAAAACGCTCCTTACGATGACTTTTTATCACGTGACCACACGTGACGTCAACTTTGTTTTACTATTTATAAGACCATCAGTGTGTTAATGAGGGTGTTCATGAATATTCAAGCCACCAGTTGGCGCCACTTTGACAAGATGTCGTCCAGTTCAACAATGAACTTAAATATTTGATGTCATTCGTTTCATTCTTTCGTTCACCATTCAGTCCGTAGGCGCTTTGACACTTTTGACAGCTGCCCGAACCTGACGTCTCAGTGCTGCCACCTAGTGAACGTCATTTCAGAAAACCCTCATTAGGCGTAATACCGCCAAGCAGCTGAAGAAAGAGAGACAATGTAGCAGATGTATTTTAAAATACATTCCAATTATTTTTTTATAAGGTTTTGTCCCGTCCATTAAATATGGTGTGTTATGGTGTGTTTGGAAGCACCATAAATTACAACCAAAATGATGGTGTGATAGTTTATGCAAGAAATCATCTCAACGTCTCTGTTGAGGAACCTGATATGCACGACTGTAACAGATTGTTAGTTAAAATTGGATCAGAATTTGCGATATTAGCATTATATCGACCTCCGTCTTTTAAAAATACTAGCAATTTTACTGACTCTCTGAATGAGACCTTGCAGAACCTCTCATCCATTAAAAACACGATTGTACTTGGTGATATTAATATCAATATTCTACCCGGAAGTGCAGATGCTACTGCTCAGGACTACCTAAACTTATGCGCCTTTCATGGCTTACTCCCAGCTCACAGCTTTTCTACACATCACAGTGGCTCCTGTTTGGATCATATTATGCTTAAATCGAATTTCCCTTCACTTGCACTTGTTGTTAACTCAACAATTACCGATCACAATGCTGCCCTACTAACCCTAAATTGTAAATTACCTAAACAAGACACTCGCCAAATTTCAAAACTGAACATAAATAGACTTGAAGAAGATTTACGCGTCATCGATTTCGACCCAGTCTATAATTCCGCTGACCCGCAGTTTTGCATGTTGTTTGTAATCGAAAACTTACGAAATGCAATTCAGAAAAATACAGTCGTATCGCAGTTGAGCAACAAAAATCACAACATAAAACCATGGATCACATCAGGTCTCATTCGCTGTATGAAACATAGGGATAAACTCCATATGAAAGCTAAATCTAATCCAGAAAATGTAGTATTGCAACTTTCATACAAAAGATATCGAAATTTCTGTAATGATCTCCTTAAAAAAATTAAAAGGAACTACGACAAAGTGGCATTGGAAAAGGCTGGAACAAATAGTAAAAAGATCTGGAAATATATTAAAGACATAACGTATACTTCAAAACAATATGAGTCATCTTCAAGTTTATTACAAGCACACTCGTCACCGATGGAATCCGCTAACTTAGCAAATAATTTCTTTGTTAATGTGGGTAAGTGTCTGGCAGAAAAAAATCTGGGTCAATCCCAAAACCTAACAAGCACTCCTATAACATCTAACACTGCTTTAACATCCTTCGCGCTGCTAGATACTGACGAGACTGAGGTAGAAAGTATAATCATGACCTTGAAAGAAGACTGTGCAGTTGGCTGGGACAATATATCGAATAAAATTATTAAAAAATTCAAGGACATTTTGGTACCACCACTGACTTATATTTTCCGCCTTTGTTTATCTACAGGTCACTTTCCAGAGTGTCTCAAAAAATCTATTATTGTCCCTGTCTATAAATCAGGCAGCAAAGAGCAAGTGGCCAATTATAGACCAATTTCTTTACTGCCTTCTATGTCAAAAATATTGGAGAAAATAATAAACAAAAGGTTGGTGAAATATTTGGAAGTAAAATCTATTCTGTCTGAACGGCAGTTTGGATTTAGGCCTAAAGTTTCAACTGCCGATGCGGTACATCATCTGACTGACTATCTAGCGCAAGAACTCGACAAGGGTAACCACACAGTAGGAATTTTCCTGGACCTTGCCAAAGCTTTTGACACAATTTCCATTCCAATTCTGTTGCGCAAGCTTGAAATCATTGGTGTAAGAGGCACCCAGCTGAAAATATTCAAAAGTTATTTAGAAGATCGTTCCCAGTGCGTAAAGATAGGCGAGGTTCTCAGCGCTGTTCAAAAAAACACATTTTTTGGTGTTCCTCAAGGAAGTATTCTAGGGCCTACTCTATTTTTGATCTACATAAATGACCTTTGTAATCTAAAGCTAGAGCATGGAACTATCATAACTTACGCTGACGACACTGCTTTACTTTTTTCGGCTGACTCAGAAAACGAAGTCTA
Source organism: Antitype chi (assembly GCA_947359405.1). Classification (NCBI taxonomy): domain Eukaryota; kingdom Metazoa; phylum Arthropoda; class Insecta; order Lepidoptera; family Noctuidae; genus Antitype; species Antitype chi. The sequence goes on from OX375837.1 coordinate 3,319,841, forward strand.
CAATCTTGCGCAACACGGATTTAATATTGTAAATAAATGGCTTCAAAATAACTCATTAACTCTAAATGCAGAAAAGACAAATTACATTAAGTTTTCGATGCGCAAGCATATATCAAATATCCCCACAGCATTGCATGCTCATTGTTGCCCAGACCCAGCGTATAGCCAATGTAAGTGTCCTAGTATTAAGAAGACTGATAAAATAAAATACCTGGGTATTATAATAGATGAAACCCTTTCCTTCAAACCACATATGGAAACTCTTAATAATAGAATTCGTAAGCTAATATTCGTATTTAAAAAGCTACGATTTATTACAGATCCAAAAATACTGAGGCAAGTATATTTTGCTCTTTGTCAGTCAATTCTGACTTACTGTATTACTTCATGGGGTGGGGCGAGTAAAAGTCTGTTATTGCCGATTGAAAGAGCTCAAAGAGCTATTCTCAAGGTGGCTACTTGCCGCCCTTTCCTTTTCCCCACCTTCCTCCTGTATAAATCTTGTGAAGTACTAACTGTCCGACAATTATTTATTATGAGCACTGTACTAAAACAACACGCAGCACTTCCATATAGCACTGAATTTATTAAAAAAAGACGGAAAAATATAGTTTGCCCTCAAAAAAGTACAAAACATGCTTTCACAGCCAAGTTTTATATGTACCTCGGACCGCTGCTCTATAACAGGCTAAATGAAAAAGGAAACATCTACTCCTTAAATCACAGTAACTGCAAGAAGATCCTTAAGGAAGCTCTTCAAACTATGTCCTATGAAGATACAGAGAAGTTATTACTTGTGCTAAAGTAAATATTGTTCGTATTATTGTTATTTTTTTTTAAATTTAATTAGTTAGATATTTTTAAGATACTATAATTTTTATATACCTTTTTACATAGGCACCAAGACTAATATGCTATGTGATTATTTAATCAATTAAGGTTACCTCCAATCGCCTGAGACACAGGATTACCTAGTTCAGGCACAAATCATGAGTGAACTTGACGTAGATTAAAGAAAAACTGTAAACATTGTACCTTATGTTTTTTGAATAAAAATTTAATTTAATTTAATTTAATTTACTATGTTATTTTAGTTGTACTATTTATTTATTAAGAATTGAAATAAAACAACATATTTTTCTGAACTGGTGTTTTTTATTCGCACGTTCATGTAAATATATTACGTAAAACGCTAACAATTTGAATAGCTTTCATTTTATCAGTTCTCCAGCATCCACCCGCCAGTGCTTACTCATACTGCTCGATATGCTCTGACAACCCAGACGATCAATCTGCTGAACGCCCTGATTGCTCAGATGCCATATCGACTGTGACCTGGCAAGCGGTCCTATCTCAATTTTTGGAAGATTTCACTTTTTAATACTATTTTATCCAATCATCTGTCCTAGAACAATTTGACATTTGCGCCCACTCTGTCAGTCATTTTGGGTGCGCCTGCGCATAGTCGGCAGCGTGAGATTAAAACGACTATATCTTCTAAATTGAGATAGTACCGGTTGCCAGTTCACAGTCGAATGTTGACATTTGTGTATAGCAGCAAATCTATGTTCAATGTTTGTGTGAAGTTTTTTAGTCAATTGTGATGTTGTTGGCTAGCTGCGCGCTTTGGTGTTTACTGTAAGTCATCATCATCATTTCAGCCGAAAGACGTCCACTGCTGGACATAGGCCTCCCCCAAGCTCCGCCACTTCGACCGGATCTGTGCTTCCCACATCCAGCGGACTCCTGCGGCCCTCACAAGGTCACCAGTCCACCTTGCGGGAGGCCTTCCAACTTTACGTCTCCCGGTGCGCGGGTCGCCACTCCAGAACTTTTCGACCCCATCGGCCATCTGTTCTGCGAGCAATGTGCCCAGCCCACTGCCACTTAAGTTTGCCAATTCTTCGGGCTACGTCGGTTCCCTTGGTTCTCCTGCGGATCTCTTCATTCCTGACTATAAGTGCAGCAAGCAATTGTTATAAATAAATAAATAATGATAATCCATTGCGCTATTTAGCAGATTTTTTTTTCGAACATTAATATGTCGAATAATTCAGATTCTGATTGATAGTGTGTTACGGAACGAGGGTGCTCTGCCAGGGGTGCGGGTTGTTCGAAAGGGATACCGCGGCCCCTGGCACACAGGCAACTGAAGGAACACGGGTGGGTTTTAGTCAGTAAAAGTCTGACACGCCCTCCTGCTCCACCCAGAGCGGGAGAAGTTTTTTGATGATTTCCCAACCTCAAAACAAAAAGTGTGCTGTCCTTACCACAAATGCCTCTTCAACATCATTGTATCGAAATTTATTTAGGTCATCGCAACATATATTTTTCTCCCACGCTTCTCTATTAGTCGTCATCTCCATAGTCACCCTTTCTAACCATATCATCATTCACACAGTCCATCCATCGTTCTTAGGGTTCCGTACCCAAAGGGTAAAATGGGACCCTATTACTAAGACTCCGCTGTCCGTCCTACTGTCTGGCCGTCGGCTGTCACTAGGCTGTATCTCAAGAACCGTGATAGTTAAACAGTTGAAATTTTCACAGATGATGTGTTTCTGTAGCCGCTTTAACAACAAATACTAAATAACAGAATAAAATAAATATTTAAGGGGGTCCCATGCAACAAACGTGATTTTTTTGCTAGTTTTTGCTCGATATTGATAACGGCAACAGGTAGACGCTTGATATATTCACAGAATATTTAGTTATTTATTCAGTTTAAAAATAAATAATTTAAATAAAACAAAAATTTACGGGGGCTCCCATAAAACAAACGCGATTTTTTTTTTGCCGTTTTTTAGATAATGGTACGGAATCGTTCATGCGCGAGTCCGACTCGCACTTGGCCGGTTTTTTTTCTCACCCTACTCTTATAGCCATCCACATTCATACTCAAAACATTCCTTTCTTTTTCATCTTTCGACTTTGCTCAACTGCAGCTTGTAGATAAACGCATCTAAAGGTAATAATTATGACATTGACCTGCACCGTTTAAATCAGAAGTATGTCAGAAGGAAATCTTGCTACAACCAGAAGCGAAAATGGGAAGTTTAATAAATAAAACGACATTATTATTTTTCAAACCGTGTTTTATTTGTCAAAATGTAACAATTCCTATACTGATATGGCACTGGTGACTGTGGTCCTTTTAAATTTACATAATATGTAGGGATATTATACTTTGATGATACATACAGATCATTTATTTAGGCTGTAAACACAGATGCTTGTAACTGCCACAAAAATATGTAAGTACAGACCGATTCAAACTCTATGGCAGGTCGGAACACGAGGCGAGTCGCTGCGCAGTAACAAATTCTCGTGTCAGCGGGGTCGAGAGGTAAGGTATTGCGCAGCGAATAGCGCACTTCAGGGTGTTTACTCTCTAAACCCGTAATCCGTAGTTTTGGCCGAAGTTACGTGCGTTTCTTACTCCGAATCACCTACGATTTTGGGTATATTACTCTGTTAGTATTTCCAAAATATAATACTTTAATAATTAAAATCTATTGTCTACAAAGCACATGTTGTTGAGCTTATTGCGTAAAAACTTGTCTTATTTTTAAAGGAAAACTAAAATTATCTGAAGCTGTAGGTAACCTACGGTTTCTGGCATTTTATTCACATAAAATAGTTATAATATTATATAATTAATATAACAACATATCGTAAAAAAAATAAAAGAGTTAAGTACAAACGCCAGCACATCGAGCTACCCCACTCTGTCAAATTTCTTTGATAGATTTTCAACTTTATCACATAAACATAAGGTTCATGTTCAATTGGGAGAAGTATCAGTTGTATAGGCAAGACGCTGAACTGTACTTACCTAGGTACAGACGCCAGCACATCGAGCTATCCCAAGCTGTCAAATTTTCCCAATTGAACTTGAACCTTATTCTTTTGCAATAAAGTTGAAAAACGATCAAAGAAATTTGACAGATTGGGGTAGCTTGATGTGCTGGCCTCTGTACCTTTAGTAAATTTTATGTTCTCACTGTATATTTTGCTCTCATTGGGCGATTTTTGTGTATGTGCGGTGCGGTACGTTCAACCACAGATAATGTTATTTTTCCTCAGTCACAATAAAATTTGCTTAAGTACATAATGACTAGAAATTACTAAACACTCTTTATAACATCAAACTTGTCACTTAAAACAAATCAATAATTCTATGGTGTACAGTGCCACTAACTTTTCTGTCCCGGTAGCTTACTTAACATTTCAGTAACGTCATTTTACCGGTACATTCCGGCGGTATGACGCTTTCTAGGAGACCGTAGCTTAAGGCGAAATTCAAATTTTCTTACGTATTTCGCAATTTGATTCAATAGGAATTCTGTAAAGCCATATCGACCTATGGGTCATATGACCGAAACAAAGTCCGCGAATCATATTATAATCCTGACACTGACCTGCAAATTTGCCTGTTTCCTCTGAAGATTTCAATAAAGATCCGCCAGAGGCAGCACTGGTGGAGGTACATAAGTTTTGATTTCCATAGCGTACATTGCAAAAATTAAATTAACGGCTTGCATGCCGTGGTTGACCTGTTTCAGTTAATGAAAATGTAGTCGTCGTCAGTGCTGCCTCTGGCGGATCTTTTTTGAAATCTTCAGAGGAAACAGGCTAATTGCAAAAAAAAGTAAGGCAATTTGGATTTCGCTAACTATTTAAGCACATCCTCCATATGATCTTTTTTTGTCACCGACAGAACAAGCCATCACCGAGCCAGAAGGCGTAGTGGGACTGTATCGCAAATCTAAACATGGTCTCTTCTTGCTAATACAATAACGATGTTCTAATTAACTATTGCGTGTAAATCGTGTTTTGTATAAAATTATATGCTTTCTATATTATTGGCACTCTTAAATAGAGGTATATACTCGCTATATATTAGAAGGAGCTATTAAAATGAAGTGTAAATCGTTGATTTTACTTATTTGATACACCATCGTTTCTCATCTCATCTTCATTATTTGTAGCTATTGTTACGCGCTAAAGCTAAAGTTATCAGTTACCACTAGCGCCATCTAGTATCGAGTAGCAGAATAAATTGAGTCAAGATCTATCTAGCAATTTCGATACCAGAACCTTCTAGAATTATCAATATCTGTTCAGTCGGGGCCGGTATGTACTCGAAGATTCTAGATGCTTCGATTCCCGAATGTTCTATGGCCCTATAAAAGGCGGAAGCGGATCGGGACCGGGGAGTATTGGTCAAGCGATACAGGCGAGAACATCGTAAGCGATCTTCAAGTGCGATTAAGAGTGATCAGTAGTGAACTTGTGTTTTGTAATTTGTGTGTTTAATTAAAGTGTCAACTTTGGTAGTTTTTAACTGTCACGAACCCGAAGCTCGTAACACTATCATCATATTTATTTTATTTAATCTAAATAACAGTTGGGAAATAACTCCAAAACCCGCTATTTGCATGTCGCATTTTATAACAAGCCAAAGAGATATGGGGCTTATTTTATCTGCGGCTCTCGAGTGACTGGAATCCACCTATAAATCAGGCGGATCAATATCTTACCGATGTAGCGTGCACAACTGCGCAAACACTCTATACGCGACGACCAGTATTGCTATTCTATAACCACCGTGAAATCTAAGGTGAAGTGAGGTGGAAGTGAACTGTCATTCCACTTGATGCTAGGGATTGACACTATTAACCACTCACTTCACCTAAGTTTTCACGGTGAGAATTTACAGAATCGACATACTGAGGTAGTTAACAAACATCGCGGTGTTTACATGTTTACAGCATTTAGATTCTGATAGACCCCTCCGTTGTCCTCAGGGACAGAGATCCATGAGAATTTTCACGACAGTAAAAATGGGAGTCCCTTTATCTCTGCGAAACTTGTATAGTTAACCTCGTAAAAGCTTTCATCACCCTAAGGTTGAATGTCGTCTGCAGTTCATAAAATAAAAAGGTGTATTTGTCTATGCAACAGTTACAAATCGCGGCACGTAAGTTGAACCAAAATATTGGGTTTTTTTCAACTTACCTGTCGCAATCTGTAATTTATTTCCAATCTTCAGTACACGTTACATCAATGACTATCCTAGTAGATGACCTTATTATTTTTCTATGCGAGGCAACGAGTGCACGCACACCCACCTTCGGTTGTTTGTTCCGATTTTGGTTCAATTTACGTGCCGAGATCCTATACATATTTTCAACTTTAGTGATGATCAAAATATACTTGGGACACTGTTTTACTTAGATGGCGATATCAAATAAATAAGATCAGCACTTAGAAGCTATAGTGCAAGAATATAAGGCTGTGGTAGGAAAATACTGCTATAGTTTCTAGTAGTTCACGCTCACTCGTCATCATTAACAATAAAGACAGAAATACATGTCAGTAACTTGCACAATGTCAGTAACATGCACAAAATTATGCAAGTAATTTGCACAAAAGTATGTCAGTAACTTGCACAAAATGATGTAAGTAAATTGCACTAAATTATGCAAGTACCTTGCACGCCATTGTGCCGGTCACCAATCAGACTTTGTTATGGTACATCGGTGCGCAAGCTACTTGCATACTTTTTTACAAGTTACAGTCTTGTATATTATGGGCTTTACGTGCACTAAATTATGCAAGTAATTTGCACGAAATTATGCAAGTAACTTGCACAAAATTACGCAAGTAACTTACACAAAGTATGTCAGTAAGTAACTGGCTTAGATAAGGCAGAAACAAATTAATATCACCTGCTGCCAGGCTTCAGCGGTAACATAGAAACCGGTATTCCTCTTCTCTTTTTTAATTTCAACGTTCAACTACCCTCAAAAGTGAAGAATATTAAATGCAGTGAAAACGCTAAGCCAGGTATAATCAATCCATGTCCCTGTGGTTACAAACAAACCCCAATACTTATGAAAAAGTCCTGACTTCACTTAATTACAGATTCATCAACCCTTAGCCCAAACCTTAGGACCTAGAAAGCTGAATGTAAAAACATTCAGCTTTAGCTCAAAGGTTCTCTCTATGAGGTAGACTAGGAATAGGGCCAGATTTTTTTAAACTGCTTGGTATCCTAGTGCCTCGGTCTTAAGACCGAAGACCGCTCGAAACCGAGCGGAACTGAGTCAAAGACCGTTTTAATTTCGCAGGGTACATGAGCGCTTTAGCCTTAAGAAAGTTCTGATTTCGCAAGGTACCCTGATTTTTTGGTCTTAGAAAGTTTTAATTTCTCAGGGTACCCTGATTCTTTGGCCTTAAGAAAGTTTTTATTTCGTAGGGTACCCTGGCGCTTTCACCTAAACGATAAATAGATCGAATATACCTGTCTTACTCATTGCCTACAAGCACCAGGAAAAGTTTTAGACTTAATTAAAAATAGTAACTTAATTCTAAAATTTTATGATTATAGGACAGGATAGCGCCACTAACTAATCTGACCCGGTGGCATTCATTGGAACTAACGAAATCACAGTTAAAAGTGATAGCTCTAGTTTAGTAAAGGGTCTATCAATTTAAGCGATTGGTACAGGACTGCAGCGGCGCGCCGCTGCAGTCCTGTACCATCGTGCACCGCCGCGGCGGTGCACGATGCGAGTGCAGTACAACACCCGTTCTGCGCGCGCTTGATGGCAGGACGGCGTTGTACTGCGCTTGCAACAGCTTGAATGGAAAAAAGGAACCATCCGACTCGTCTTTGGAGTCTACTCTCTAAGTACGAAATCCGTAGTTTCGGCCGAAGTTACGGGCCTTTTCTACTCCGTATCACCTACGGTCCTACGGATATTATATTAGTTTGGGGGCCGAAGTAAGAATGAACGACAACACGATATGACGATTATCTTTACTCCCGATGTGTTTTTGCTCGTCCGAAAAAGTTAACAACTAGCTTCAACTTTCCAACTGGTCGACTTTTTGACAATTCAAAAGTACCTTAAAATGGTCTAATTGAAATAAATGCATTGAGTTTGAGTTTGAGTTTGAGTTTAATTTAACGGGCGTAGGATTCATTCCGAAGTATCGAACTATTTTCGGACGGGCCCGTATCTTCCTTGACGGACTTAAAGAGTAGGCCCCCTGAGCAATGCATTCAATGCGTCAAATACTTAAAATGAAAGAGCCCATAATATCTGCAATTTTTTGAACACTGACAGCGCCACTGTCGCCGGGCCAGATGGGCCCGTGGGACTGTTTACTTGTGATATCACAGAGCACGGAATTTCTCGGCGGCCGCTGCTAGAGTCAGCATTGTCAACATTTGCCATACAAACAAAACGTGTCAATGTTTACTCGAACTATGACACTAAGCTACTAACCTGGAGGCCATGCGTGCCAGAAATGGCTGAACCACGGAAGAGAAAAAACAGGGGCTGAACACACTTCCTTATGCCATCCATTTTAATAGTACTGCTGTCTCTAGATGCTGTCATCGCGGTGATTCCGTGCTCCGAGCTCAAGCTTGACCACATTACATGTCAGCGTTTATTTGCAAACCCGTTTGTATTAAACTAGCCTCGTCGTTGGTCAGAAAATGTGTACAGAGATGACGTAGTACACCCTTTGCACGCTATCCATTATGCCTTTTTAGAGCGATCGCAGACGGCAAACAATCGGTAGACATATTTTTGTAGGACTTAAATGAACAATCCAATGTATGATCGCATACATCCTACAAAATGTAGGGCATAGAAATAATCATTACCGATTGTAGCACTTATAAAAAGTATGCCATTCCCGAGCGCGCTAAACATAACATACTTGATTGTGAATATTTTAAATTTTTGTATGTCAGATTGAGCGTGTAGCTAGGCCATTATGATAATTTTGTCACCTTATATTGTGCCTAAATAAAATCACACTGTTAGATTGTCAACGCTCAGCTAAGCACCGAGAGTTGAAAATCCAACAGCGCATTAATATTTTAGGTGAAATGTGTCGCCCGACTTAGTGAAAACTGGCTTTATCAGTTCAGTAATTATTTATTCAGAAAAATATTCAAGACGGGATTATTTACGTCAAAATTCAAACGACCACGGGCAAACGCTGACAAGTATCTCTGGTCAAGCAAAGGAACTAAGCTATACAACCAAGAAGCTTATAGATAATAGTGGAGGCAACACTGCAAATACCGAAGTGAAGACGACTGTGGTCTATTGCTCTCTTTCTGAATACATATTTAAGAGAGAGAAAGCACATATCACTGTCTCGTTCTTATGCGTGTATTTAGAAAGAGAGCGTTGGCCCACAGTCGTCTTCACTTAGGTATTTAGAGTGTTGCCTCCACTTTCATCTATAAGCTTCTTGTATACAACCAATTTTGACACTAGCAATAATATCAGATATGTTTGTTTTTGACAGAGTTGCCAGGCTTCCGTCGTCTAAAGTTCCCCATAGTGCGTAATATTTGTGTGTTTTCATCGTCTACTTCCCTGTCCATGCCTGATGTCCCAGGAATTTGTCCAAAGAGTTTTAATTTGCTTGGTAGATATATTAAACCAAGGAGGGTGAGAACTGTAAAAAAAAGTTCATGTTATGGATGCGGTTCTACTAAAGCGGAGACGAGGGGACCGGATGTTTTAAATGAATTAATTAACAAGCGCTTCTCGCCATCAAACTGCAGTTTGGCGAATAAAATTGTAAGAACAAAAACAATATGTACGGTGGGAAAAAAAAAACTGTTTAAATTCGTGTAGGAATCGACCAATCATATTGTTTAGGATGCCCTCCCATCTAATCTATGATTATCTTTGCACGTCTCGGATCCGCTCATATACATAGGGCAGGGACTCAAAAGTTTTATACTACAATAATATGAAAATATCATTAACATTCAGCAGACATAAGCCTTCTCCATTCCGAGCATCAAAAACCGGTATTACGCTTTCCGTATTCAGACGATTCCTGCAACCCATTTAATGAAAACTGACAGGTGAGAGGCGACAATCCTTTAACTTTTTCTGCTTTCCTCTCGTGAAAATGTGACAATTAACGTCATTTTTTTTACATGTATGTCGCTTTGACAGTTGTTTTTTTTTTGGGTTTTGGCTTCGCACGGTTTGTGCATTTAGCCAGTGTCAAGTAATTTTTCTTTTCGATCAAGTAAGTGGCCCGATATCGGGCACGAAGTTACAAAACAGTCATAGTCATCTTTAGTCAGTCAAGTCCAGTCAAATCAAAGTTATTGTAAAGCGGTAGCAACTTTACAACAACCTGATATGAGTTTTTGGGGGGAGCACGAAAAGGCCACGTTAAATCAGTTATTTCCACCTTCACTACACTTGTGCACTCACGGACTGTGAATGTAACTAAATGGAATAATTCACTACCAAAATTATACAATTTAATTCGCTATTTCACTAAATTTCATGAAAATGAAAATTCGTACGACATGTTCCAACCCGATTTTACGCGATCCCGCCAAAAACTCTTGACAGTTGTTTTATTATGGCATCATCAGGGGTCATATAATCGGCGGATCATAGGACGGGTTATGTTATTTAGATATGTCAGTCTTGTCATAGTACAAAAATAAGTTTAAACAAAGAATTCTGAAAAAAAAACCAGTAAAAAAAAACTTACTATTCAAGACGCAGGGGAAAACCACGTAAAAGTTGAGATCCGTCGAGCGAAAGTAGAACGCTTCGGAGAAATACAATATAATAGTAAGAGATAAAGACCAGTATCCCATTGAAACCACCCTGAAAATAGAAAAAAAAAATGTTATCAGTTTAATATTCAGCACGATCAAGGGGCTGTGGAGTAGCCAGTAGCCATACATTTTAAAACAAAACAACACAACATCACGCCTATAATCTCCGGAGAATGAGCACCCACGTTTAGCTAGCAATGATTTTAAGTCCACACGAACATAATAAAACCGAGGCAGGATTATTTCGCGCACTAGGCTGGAGTTTTGAATTCGTCCCTAAAAACTCAAAAAAAAAAACTCAAAGCATTTATTTCAATTAAACCATTTATAGGCACTTTTGAATTGTCAAAAAGTCGACCAGTTGGAAAGTTGAAGCTAGTTGCCCATTCCAAAACGTAGATCTCTATGGAGAAGAACGGGCAAGAAACTCCATGGACACTCTTTTTAATCATGTTAGGTATTACGAAATCTTGGGAACATTATTCTTGTTGCTTCTATATGTGAGAACAATGTAAAAAAAAAAACAATTCTAAATATAAGATTTAAAATAAGCCATGGAAGTTAGGAGATGACCAGTCTCAACTGATGGCGCCCGTTCACGAACTTGACGCGTGGATCCATCCAGCTCAACCATTTTGTAGGGAACCGAATGAAATAATAAATCATTCCAATAGAACCCATACCTTGTTGCCCTCTTAAAATGACTCCCTAAGCCGAGGTACGTATCCCCGGGCCACCCCCTGGGGTTACGTACCTCATTTTAGTGTATAGGCGCTTAGTTTAAACATTTCTAGCGCTGACTGGAGGCCTTAATTTACTAACTCAGACAGGCAATTCCGGTTAAGGTGAACCTAGTCTACATTTTTTGTATACAAACTTCGGGAGTGTTTTACTCCACTGTCTGACATGGTACATCCAAAGTAAAATATGACATCGTTTTGTCTCATTATTAATATTGTCTGTACGGAAACAGAATACTAATAATAAAAACCCATAAGAATAATAAAAACACATTATAAAGTTAAGAGCCAACAAAGATTCGTTTTTCTTGCTAATTTTACTTAACTTTGGGCGTGTTTAAGTAATAAAAGAAGTGTAAAATCTCCAAAACCAAGTGGGTACCGACAAAGTTCAATTATCGAAAAGTTCAATAAAATTTATTAATCATTGTTTTATGCACTGGCTTTTTCACAAAACCCGATCTTCCAAAGGACTTTTCTTATTTTTTTCGCGAATTTTTACTATAAATGATCCTGCATCTTACTCAACAACGTTGTGCGTGTAGACTAGCGTCTAACTGCTCATCACTGATACTATCTCTGTCGGACACGAAGCCTGGTGAAACAACGTGATTTTTAGCCAGGCCCACCAGTGAGTTCGAGCCCGCGACTAGGTTCCCCTGTCATTAAATGTCACAGCCAAAAAACAAAAGCTTGTTCTTGCATTCTCTATTGGAGCTCCACTATCCTAAAGTGCCCCAGGGCCCTGATGGGCCCTGATTGTACCTGTAGAAGATATGGAATAGTACTCAAACATAACACTTACGGTCTGTAGTGGATGTACAGTGTACAATGTATGAGAGCTAACGCTTTGAGGAAGGAATACATCCCAAGCATCCGGGATATAGTGAAGTCACCTGAAATAAAAAGAAAAAATATTTAATTTAAATATTACACAACTAACTGCTGCCGGTGGCTTCGCTCTCGTGGTCTTCGGCCTATAGCCAGCCTTTACAGAGATTAGCTGGAAAAAACAGACAGACAGACAAAAAAAGAATGCCTTTTTTTGTATACAGTACTTATATCATTTATCATGTGCATTTAGTAACAAGCTGTAACTCTATAGTTACCGCAAAAAAATTATTAGTCAGTCTGTTTGTTTCAGCTAATCTCTGATCTGGCTGGTCTGATTTTGACTTGACTTTCACTAGCAGGTAGATGATGTTATAAGGAGTAACTTGTTGCCCTGGTAGCACGTTCCCTGGGGTACATTTTTGACATTCATGCAGGCAAAGCCGCGGTCAGCAGCAAGTCGTAAAATAACATAGAAAGGATAATTTGACATAATTCTTATGTCTAATGATAATTTATACACTTGCAGTATTTCTATCTGTCACTAATACATATAATAATAAAAAATATAATATATTATTATATTGAATAGTTATTGAATTTCTGCAAGCTTGACTGCTTTACAGAGCTCCTGAGTTAGGTTCTTAGTTAGGGTAAAAAAATGTTTTGGGGATTATGACATAGGTATAATAAGTTCAAAGATCTTTTAAGGCACTTTTATATATCATTATTTTGTTGGTCAAACACTTGATGGTGCCAGCATTTCTTAGCTGACTGAACAAAATCATGGTCTCAACTCCACACACTATATTATTAGGACTTAATATGAGTCTGACAATGCACGGCCATATCTGGAAGGGGCCTTTTGAAAAAACAAGCCATTGCAGATTTGACAATGCAAACCTGTCCCTACAGATAGCATGCATGTGTCGGTCATCGTGTAGCTCAACCCTATTTTAGGGAGCTCAACAACCTATCACAAGACGCTACCAGATATCCAGGTCATTTGCAAAGGCCATAATAATATACAAGACACTTAAATCCGCCACACAGTTACAAAGCTATAACTAGCTAGCTAGTTGCTAAGGATTACCTAGGAACGTATTTTTCTGTTCCTTTCTTCTTGTCTGTTTATATGTGTGTGCATAAATGGTTAAATAAAATAAATAAATAATAAATAAAGCTATGTATTCATTCAATCCAGCCTGCATGGTCCCCACATTTACTGTCAGTCTTCCCTTTCAAATGCCCCACTTCGAGCCCCTTTAAGCAGTAATGTATTTAAATGTACTTACCTTCCAAGTGTTCGTCGCCGGCGTTGCTTAGAAACGACCTCCTCTCAATATAGGACCGTCCTGCGGTACCTAAGTCCATAAAGGCAACAAATGCAATCCAACCCCGAAAGGCATACAAAACTTTATTTTGAACGGCCATCACTTAAATTTAAAACTATAAAAGTACCTACACTATTTCCGGTTTTCACTTTTGACCTAATTCCAACCCTATAAATATAGATTTTTAAAAAGCATAAATGCAGAGGTCTGTTTGGCTGATTACCTATGTGCTTAATTTAATTAACTAAGCGTCATATTTACGTTAGAATTATCGCGTGTTTGTTATAGCGTGCATCGCAATGCGGCATTTTACCTGCATTGTAGTTTTTCATATACAATTTATAAATATCTTTGAAAATAGGTAACTTCAGTGTTTCGCGCAGAATCTACTTCTGTCAAACAAATTCTGTCAAAAATTTGACATTTGACGTTTTGACAATTGATCAAAATGTTGCCAAGAAAAAGGAAAAATATTGTTTTCTTCTCACTACTCGGCACTAGGTGACGCGACGTTGCGAAAATAATAATAATTTGCTGACATCAAATGAGAAGTAGCATTATCATTTCAAATTAGTCGAACCTTTAGATATTCAGAAATGCCTGAAAATTACAAATTACGCTACAGTTTATTCGTAATTTCCGAGCTCTATCTGTCATTGAAATAACCTAAACTTCTAAAGTAATTTCAATGACATTGAAGCAAAGGCATACAAATAAATAAATTATTATAGTTCGTTGTTGGTGGTCGCTTGCTCGACTGCTGAGTGCGTGTGGTTAAAGTGTCGATTACTAAGTTAGGGCAACGTGTTATTGGGTTTTCCCCGAATAATTCTCAGTAACAAAGTGGAAAGAGAATTTTTCGCAGTCTTTTGAGCCTTTACTAAGCAATACTATTTAACCGGTTTAGGACTTTGACTCCTTAAATCTTCACTGGATTAGTGACTATTAATATCTGAACAAACTATATTAATCATCTTATGATACATGTTGGAAATGAATTACCTTCAGAACTGAAGACCCAATTCTTCATATTGTCAAGGTGTTTTTTTTTTTCATTTCAGTTGATATTTTTATGTTAAAGAATAAAAACAATCAAAAATATTGATTTTTATCCCTTGATCTAACCATTTTTGCTTGAAATGAGAAGGCCAAATAGGCCCTAATAAAGAAAATTGCCATATGCAATATTGTCACGTTATCCGCTTGCAACTGGTCACAAAATACCTAAAAATATCGTCGCCATATTGGTATTGTCAAAAACTTCGGGATATATCGGTACCGATGAAAAAATGGTTCCAAGTCTTTTAATTACCGAGTTATCTGTTTTCGAGTGATCTAAAATTACCAGTGGTGACTTTAGATGTTTCGTTTGTCGTATGAGTTGTGTTATTCGGTTCTTAAATGATGTTTTCAATGGAGAAATGTGTTGGCTGTAGTGGTAATGGAACTGGAGAGGAAGCTGAGCTATTTACCGGCGATGGCGAGGAGCTGGGTGCAGACGACAACTTTACTTTGGCTGTGGTTAAGGCATCGGAAGAGATCGGAGAAATCCTGAAAGAAGAAATGGAGGCGGATCGGGCGGAACGCATCGGCGCTGAACTGGCTGATTTGAGCGCGGAGCTTGGGTTGCTGGCTGGTTTAGCGGACAGCGAACCCCAGCAGGACTTCCCATCACTCTTCGAAATAGCCGTGAGTGTCAATATGGCTGACTGGTCCCATGTCTCTCTTTTTAGGTTGTGACTTGACAATTCGAATCTGCCTTTGACTCCTTGCTTTAGGCAAGTGTCAATGAACTCCAATTTGCTAGTATTATAAACTATATTATTTGTTATGTGTACATTTTGTGACAATCAAATATGGAGATATACCTTTAAAAGTTATTGATTGGTTGATAATAGCTTCTGCAAAACCTGTTTGCCTGGTACTTGATTTTTAATTCAGAACTTGCAATTTTTATAGTTGAGAAATTATCTAGTTTTTTTGGTCTCCCAAGTTTTAAAGTTTACTTTTGGTTTTGTAAATACAATCATATTGTGGTTTAAGTAAAATATTAGATATGGCTAAAGTAGTTTTTATCATTAGTTAGATAGATGTATTGTTATTTTCTTATTAATTTCACTAACACAGCATGTAAGGTTGACTAATTGCATATTTTTAGCTCCATATCTTCTTTATAGGTATATATAATTCTTCTGTACGTGTGTCATGTCCACTCCTCCGGCTGGAGCCATTTTGGTGAAATTTCTTACGTGTCTTGGGGTGGGGTCCCAGTTGCTTCATGTAAAATACTGGTATTCAGCTAGATCTGGTTAGACTGGAAGCTGACTCCAACATAGTTGGGCAAAGGCTGGCAGTTGGCGATGTTTGGGTGGGGTCCCTAGACAGTTTAAATTCACAATTGCACCCAGAAGTTGGTGCTGAGAAGCCAATTTTCGGGCAGGACAATGCTTGTTGGATCAGCTAGTTATAAATAAAATATTATCACTTAATAAGAACTAATTTCATAAACAAACTTAACAAATTTCTTTGTTAACGTCAACAATACAGATGATGTCACATATCGATACCTTAATTGGCAAACCAGCCAACTCCACATTTCGTCAAAAAATTTTTTTTTGTTTAGATAGTATGCAACAAAAATACGGCTTTATTTACAAAAACGACAACTCCGATATAATCATAATTCTTTCCATAAATCGCTATTCGAAAATCAGCCAACTCCACGTAGAAAGAAACTTTACGATTTTGAAAGCTAACTCCACTAAGTCGGCCAATTTGTATGGCGTTCGAGTCGTGTGTGGTTGCCGCTCCGCGTTTTATTAAAACAAAATTGTTTAGACCCGTTAAAACAAGAAGGAGAGTTCAAAAACAGTTGCACATTCATACAAGGTATGGATAAATTTATTTACTTTTTCACAAAACGATAATTCATTTGATATTTTTTAGTTTTAATTTTGGTTTGGAGTTAGCCGGTTTGCTTTTTACTTTTTTACACTAGTTTTGGGAGTTATCCATTTTTGTCTGTGGAAATTATTTTTTATTTAAAGTTAAATTATTTTGTCATGAATTTTATTTTAAGTATTAAATTAATGATTTTTTATATAATTTTCAAGTAAAAAGTTTTTTTTTTCATTTTTGGCTATTTTTGGTGCTTATGGTGATGGTTTCTTTTGTTTTGCATGCAGATGTCCAACTCACGCGCTAAAAAAATATTGCAAATAAGCATACAAAATGAACAGCATGATCTTGATCAAACCAATAACCCTGACTCTGTTTTGTTTATTAATAACCAATTTCCAAAACCCTACGATGCTTTGGTTGGGCATGATAGCACAGCTTCTAATTCTGCTTCTTCGACTTTCTTTGATAATGGCTACATTGATTGTATTGAAAATGAACAGCCTGGTGTGGATGACGCATTTAGCCCTGAATTGATTGTCAATAAGAGTTTTAGTAACCAAAGATGTTCTAATACGCAGACGTATGAAATAGTCGAAAATGTGGTTATTGAAGACATATTTCCGCTTGAAATAGAACAATTTCAGTCCAAGTTTGCTATCTCCTCACCTAACACAATCACATAACTACGATTCTGAAAATGCACCTAATAGTTTTGAACCCATTTATGCGTATCCCTCTTCAAGTAATGATAAATCGGATGACAATTTGGTCGTACCTTTGACACAGGAAGAACTACCAACTCATGAAACTACACCTCAAATCCCAACTGTCTATCCTGAATTAATTAATAAATTAGTCGATTACAGTGATTCGGAATCTGAATCAGATGAGCCCATTGTAAAAAGAAAGAAAAGGTGTCAAGTAAAGAAGGAAGAATGGGCAATTGAAGTTAATAAAAAGAATAGAGAAAATGGTTAACAATACCTACTGCGGTAAGAAAAAAGTAGATGGAGAGTGGCAAAGAAATATAAAGAAACCAAAAAAGGAGTTGAAGCCCCGCTGTAGTTGCAAGGAAAAGAGGAATAGTGTTATTCGGTGTCATATTATATCTGAAGATGACAGAAAAATGTTATTTAATAAATTTTGGAATATGACTTGGGCTGAAAAACGAGTTTATGTTGATATTTTAGTAAAAATTGTACATACTAATAGACAAAGAGATAGGAAAGACCCTCAAAAATCTAAAAGAGTCAATACTTTTATTTACCACCTAAAAAAAGTTTTTTTTTCAACCTTCCTCATGAAGCCTAAAATATTATACCTACCTATCTTTGACATTCTTTGATTATATCATTAAATATTTGATAATTATAACATTAAGTAATTACCTTTTCTGATTAAAATTTAAACAAAAAACTATCTTTTTTTTTATAAACCTTTATAGAGCTATGCAGCCAACTCCAGTATCTCATAGTTTTACAGGAAAGGAAAAACAGATAACTCCTAAAAACGCTGTAGTTTTGTAAAGAAATTTTTTTAAAGATCTGACAGTATAAAAAATAAGAATTTAGGTTAATATCTACCAACGGGATTTTAGATTTCTTTATAAGTAGTCTACAAAAATTATTATAGAGTTTTAAGTGTCTCCTGAAAAATTTGCTCATAAGGAGTTAGCTGGTTTGCCAATTAAGGTATCGATATACAATATTATTGAATTTTCATTATTTTTTCTGTTCCACTCATTAAAAACTTATTACGCCTCTCTTTTTGCATTGGGGTTAAAAATTAGCAGTATCTTCTCTATACATAGTATTAAACAAAGTTGTTGTCTGTGTATACGTTTGTTGATCAGCAGTTTCTACAACACATGTCTGCTCCGAAAGCGAACAGTCTTTCTACATGACTGATCCACGGCTACTAAGTCAAATACACACAGGCCAAACTGACAAATGCGTGCACCTGACTAGACAGGTACACTTAATCTGTGTGGTTATTCCCTCAAAAGACCATTGCAGACACCAACCTACATCTTCACATGATCTGACCGAGATTATGTATGGATTTTAAAAGAGACTGGCCTCTGAGTTTGTTTCAGACTTTTTTCTCAGAGTAGTAAGATAGGAGACACAACCTCATCTAGTTTTTAATATATGATTGATATGTAAAAGTGTTTGAAGGTGGAGGAAAGACCTGTCCAGTCAGTGCATGCATTTGTCACTAATCTTGCAGGTCAACTCAAAACCTCAACGATTCAACGAACAATACCAAAGAAAGGACATTTAAATGTGACGATGAGTAGACAACATTTTCACTCTGCTCTGGTTTTTACACAATAAAAGAGGCAAAACATTTGTATATAAACACCACCTAGTAGTGTTTGTAAACAAGTTAATTTTAAACAAACAAGATGTTGCTCGAAAGGAGGTGACTACCGAGATCACGACTAATAGAGAAGTATGGAATTAAAAGACATGTTGTGCCTACCACAGTTAAATTGGTATAAGGGCAGGAGAATGACGATGATGTTGTTTTGTTTTTTTAAATTGATTTTTTAGTGTGCCTCTCCATTTCTTTGATAGTACTGGCAAAGACTTCTTGCCCCTAGAATGAAGACACTTGCTCAACACAACTTCCAACGTGTATTGTGTTACCCAGTTACTGTGTTGTGGAGGTCAGATAGGCAGTCGGTCTGTAGCGGCATCTACAATGCTACATGCAAACTATGCATCAGTCTGACGTCACGCAAAATCCTGCATCCCGCAAGCGAAATTTACCGTACGACTAGCATATATATACAAAGTCCCGACATCAATCGTCAGGCAGTAGTTCACCAGACACAACATCCGTCTGAGTCAAAGTCAAAGCATTTATTTCAAATAGGCACTTAAAAGGCACTTTTGAACGTCAACATTTACATTAAAATAGAATTGATTCTAGTCGCCCCTTCCAAAATGTAGTTTCGTATGGAGAAGAATGGGCAAAAAACTCCACCGTTACTATTTTAAAATGTTTTAAGTACAATATTTAACATAGTACATTCATTATATCATTATGTGTGAAAACGATGCACCCAGAATAAAATTACCATACCAAAATACGTAAAAAGAATCAAATTGAAGCAATACAGATAAATTAATTCTATGATAGATACGTGGTGCTCACACATTTACAAACATTGTAAAAGTAAGTAGGTATACGATTTTCCTAGAATATTAACAAGTAATGAGTCAGTGTGTGAGTTAAAGTAATCGCCTGAGTGTAAATCAATGTCATAAATATAATTAATTATACAATTCTGGTTGGAGGATCCTCCTTTTTACACGCTTTATATTAGCTTCACTTGTATGTTTGTATGTAACCGACTCCTTTGAGCGCGATTTTACCCACTTTAAACGGTCAGATTTCATTGAAACTTTGTAAACTTGTCGAGGACCGATGACAATTCAATAATTTAAAAAAAAATGAGAAAAAAAATCACGTTTTTGTAGTTAGCAGAACTACAAAATAGAAAATAATTAATAGTTAAAAAACTAAAACACGCTTTAAAAACCAAACTAAAAAAGGAGAAAATAATTTAATTCAATTAGCATCATGCCATTAATTGCATTAGGTGCTTGACATTAATTAATTATAAAAATACCTCAAAAAGCACCCCACGCTTTTTAATTGAATTAAATTATTTTCTCCTTTTTTTGTTTTTTAAACTATTATTTATTCTATGGAGGTTGAGTGAATATAACACCCTGTTCCTCATACCTCTATAGGTCCATGTAAAATATTGTTACCACCATAGTTGAGAAGATGGTTAAGCAGATCATGAACTAGTCTTTGGTCAGATTTACCTCAAAATTAATGGAAATAATGGAAGTAAAATTCCTTACTTCCACTGGTTATTGTATCAAGTTTTTGTAACTTCTAAAACAGCTGTGCTGCTGGGGAGTTGGATGATTTTAATGATTATAATTTTGTAAATATGGATTTGTAACGGTCGCAAATCATATTTTGTTCAACACACAATCTGACACTGCCCTGCATTTGAAAAAACGTAAGAAAAATTGTATTTCGCTGGGTTCCTTAGCACATATTTTTTAAACAATCATTATGGTGAATCTAGTCGACATTTTATCCATACAAGCTTCGGGAGTGTATTACTCCACTGTTCGGCAAAGCACATCAAAAATTAAACATGGTATGGTTTTGTCTTATTATTAATATTGTCTGTACGGAAACAGAATACTAAAATAAAAAGTTAGGAGCCAACAAATATATATAGATATAGATTTTCTTAATAATTTGGGCGTGTTTATGTAAAAAAAGAAGTGTAAAATCTCCAAAACTAAGTCGGTATCGACAAAGCTCAAATATCGAAAAGTTCCAATAAACTTTATTGGTAATTGATTTATGCAGTGGTTTTTTCATAAAACGAGATCTTCCGAAGGACATTTCTTATTTTTTTTACGCGCCTGTTTCACTATAAATGATCCTGCATCTCACTCAATAACGTTGTGCGTGTAGACTAGCGTCTAACTGCTCATCACTGATACTACCTCTGTCAGACATGATGCCTGGTGAGACAGCGTGCGTTTTAGCCAGACCCACCAGTGAGTTCGAGCCCGCGACTAGATTCCCCTTAATAGTCGACAATATCGACGTTAGAAATTATAAATGCGCAATTAAACTAATAATTCACCGGGACTGTTCCAAACAGCTGATAATATATTCAATTTCAAGGGCGAATAGTCAGTGTGTCACCTTAGGCTAGTTGTCGCCAGTATAACGACGCTGGTACTGCAGAGCAGTTGCTCCTTGGTTCGAGCCCTAGGTAGAACATAGTGTTCAAAAAATCAAAATCAAAATATTTTATTTCACATAAGCCTGCATGAGCACTTATGAAACGTCAGAAGCTAGGTGCACGGTTCCAATTTGTCGTTTCCTATGGAGAAGAGCGGACGAAAGCAATAACAGAGTGGACCCCTAGATTCCAAACAAAGAGAAAACGAGGAAGGCAAAGAAAACGTTGGTCTGATGACATAAAAAAGCATGCGGGTCCTATATGGCACAGGTTAACCCAAACAAGAGCAAAATGGAAAGAGCTGGAGGAGGCCTTCGTGTCGCAAAGACACGCCGACGCCCAATCTAATAGTAATAATATCGAAAATGAATGATAGTACCTAATAAAATTTAATGATAATAATTGTAATAATGATGAATTTAATGTTAATGCCAATTTAAAAAAACGAATGAATTTTAATAATTATTGCAATTGTAATATAATAATAATAACGAATTTAATGTTAATGTAAATTTAAAATGTAATGTTATATATATACTAGGAAAAATTAATTTATTTAATTGCATGTTTAATATAATTAACTATGAGATTTTAAATGTATATTGTGTTGGCAATAAAGGCTTAATAATAATGGAGAAGAGCCGGCAAGAAACTCCACGGTTACTCTTTTAAAAATAATTGGCTTTTACAATTTTATTGGGTTTATCCATTAAAAAATATAATTAGCAGCCGGAGCCTGGATTTGTATTAGTTGAAAGCGATAGGCTCGCCCACTTGATCACAGGATTTGAACATAACTGGCACAAATGGGCATACTGTCCTTCTCTGCCTGACATCATAATCTGTACTTCTATACTAATATTATATAGAGGTAAAGTTTGTGAGGTGGTTAGGTGGTAATCTCTGGATCTACTCAACCGATTTTGAAAATTATTTTACCAATAGAAAGCCACGTTATTTGTGAATGCCATAGTGTCATAATAAATATTAAACATAAAACGGTCGAACGAAAAAAAAATAGGATCCCACCCGTGCGCAGCCGGGACGGACAGCTAGTTTTTTTATACATATATCCTGGATGGAGAGCAGATCTACTGAACCGAATTTTGAAAATTATTTTATCAATAGAAAGCCACGTTATTTGTGAGTGTCATAAGCAGAGATCGGATATTCGGATGCATATTTACCAAAAGATAATTTTTAGCTATGAAAGTGGCTTTATAAATTATTTGTAATATTTATTAAAAATCCCGGGATTCTTGGATTGCATAACTATTCAGATGTGTATTAATTTAAAATTAATATTTAACATACAAATATGTGTACGTACTGCAGGAGTGGTGGTTTGTATTAGTTTAAAACAAAAAATAAACAAATTACTTACCTAAATTAAGACTTTTTCTATACAAAATAATAGTTTAAAAAACTAAAAAACACGCTTTATAAACGAAACTAAAAAAGGAGTAAATAATTTAATTCAATTAAAAAGCGTGGGGTGCTTTTTGAGGTATTTTTATAATCACTTAATGTCAAGCACCCCACGCTTTTTAAGTGTATTAAATTATTTTCTCCTTTTTTAGTTTCGTTTTTAAAGCGTGTTTTTTAGTTTTTTAAACTATTATTTATTTTATATTTTTAGTTCTGCTAACTACAAAAACGTTTTTATTTTCCTTTTTTTTTCATTTTTCTCAATTTTTTTTTTTAATTATTGAATAGTCATCGGTCCTCGATAAGTTTACAAAGTTTCAATGAAATCTGACCGTTTAAAGTGAGTCAAAATAGCGTCCAAAGGAGTCGGTTACAAACAAACAAACATACAAGTGAAACTAATGTAAAGCGTGTAAAAATTTTATGTTAGCCAACATCTCACCTTTAGGTGAATATGCATCCGAATATCCGATCTCTGGTCATAAGCTAAATATTAACCTGAAAACGGTCGAATGAAAAAAAAATTGGGATCCCACCCGGAGTTTTTTATACATATCGCATCTTTAGAACAATAGAGACCTAATGCGAAATCAGCCGCAACCAAAATTGGTCTCTATAATTCTAATAATTCTAAATAATTTTGCTTGCGGCTAATTTCGCATTAGGTCTCTATTATTCTAAAGATGCGATATATCCTGGATGGAGAGCAGTGGTGGCCCAGTGGTAACGGCCGCGACGTACGAGTTGTGGGTCGTAGGATCGAATCCAGAGAGGCCCTTTACTTTGTGTAAATTATTTCATCACCACTGCTCTCAAAACGGTGAAGGAAAACATCGTCAAGAAACCGGCATGTCTTAGAAACAAAAATTCGAAGACATGTGACATTAACCAACCCGCACTGGGTCAGCGTGGTGGATACAGCCCACTCTCTCTAACAGAGAGGAGCCTTGTATCCCAGCAGTCAAATCTAATCATTTATTTCTTTGCAAACATGTGTGTGTACATAGATGTTTTTATAATAAAGTTTTCCAAATTTTACCGTCACATGGGCATGCAAAGGTTTACATTTCCTAATAAAAATATCAAAAATAAACATTGGAATTACAAATAAAAAAAGGAAACATACAAATCCAAAATGTCAATGTGGTCACAGCGATAAAAAAATAAGACCATACAGGGTGTTTGGCAGAACGTTGAACATACGAAAATGGTGGATGGGTGGGGTCATCTGCTACTTACTCAGCCCTAATTTATATGGTCGTGGCCCACTGGATATTAAAAAAAAATTGCTTTCTTCTAGTTTCACCACTTTCTTAACTTTAAACTGTAATTTTTATTAAAAATGGGTAAAACAGGCAATATTTTTGTTTTTAAAATTACTGCTTTATTCAGATGTTAGCTAGAAAAATAATAGTTTAAAAAACTAAAAAACACGCTTTAAAAACCAAACTAAAAAAGGAGAAAATAATTTAATTAAATTAAAAAGCGTGGGGTGCTTTTTGAGGTATTTTTATAATCAATTAATGTCAAGCACCCCACGCTTTTTAATTTAATTAAATTATTTTCTCCTTTTTTAGTTTGGTTTTTAAAGCGTGTTTTTTAGTTTTTTAAACTATTATTTATTTTCTATTTTTTAGTTCTGCTAACTACAAAACGTGTTGTTTTTTCTCATTTTTTTAAAATTATTAAATTGTCATCGGTCCTCGACAAGTTTACAAAGTTTCAATGAAATCTGACCGTTTAAAGTGCTGTCAAAATCGCGCTCAAAGATTCCGTTACATACATACATACAACCCGAGCTAATATAAAGCGTGTAATATAAAAAACGGCTACCAGAACCAAGGAAGGCCGCAGGCGCGAAAATTACCCACGGAGAGTTACATACTGACATACAAGTGAAGCTAATATAAAGCGTGTAAAAAAGTTATGAGTCCTCAAACTTACAGAAAGATGTAAAATACTGAAATCCTAATTTCAACTTGCATTTTTTTAAATACCCATTTTTAACAAAAATTACACTTTAAAGTTATTAAAGTGGTGAAACTAGAAGAAAGCAAAAAAAAAAATCTCGGGGGGCCAGGGCCAAATAAATTAGGGCTCAGTAAGTAGCAGATGACCCCACCTATCCACCAGCTTCGTAAGTTCAACGTTCTGCCAAACACCCTGTATAATATAATGTCAAACAGAAATAAAAACCAGGGTCAAAATAATAATGTCAATCAGAGTAACCGTATGCCAATCAGTTAGTGAATCATAATTAAGGAAATTTCTTTTAGTTTCCTTTTAAATTTTACTGTAGTCATATTTTTTATAAAATTAGGTACTCTATTATACAACGAGTAACATAATACTTTTTCTTTCTTTTCTTTCTATGACCCAACAATTTTTTTTAAAAGCCAACTGATATTATTAAATAAAACGTGTCGACCCCAGCATTACTTTATGCATTTAAAATAGAGTCTTATTTCTTTCAGAATAAGATTGAATTTTCTTTGGCTCAATCAGTGGTAGGTATGGCAAAAAAAAAACCTATACAGGGTGAAATTGAAAACATGCGACAAACCGAAATGGGAGATTGTACTCATCATTATGAACAACTTTTACTGAGGGACCAAAGATGCAATCGCAAAAAAAAAACAGCTGTTCCCTACATTTTGACGAGTTATGCGAACATAAATGTAGGGAACAGATGTTTTTTTTTTCGGGATTGCATCATTGGTCCCTTAGTAAAAGTTGTTCATAATGATGAGTACAATCTCCCATTTCGGTTTGTCGCATGTTTTCAATTTCACCCTGTATATTAAAAGTTACTGAAGTCGATTCAGTAGTCAATTAGGAACAAACTACTTTCAGGTCTTGCGTCCATTCTGTTACACCTTGCATTTATAAGTGGGGCAATACCAAAAAACCTTTTTTGCATTAGTGAAGTTTTACATTTTACTTGACATAATTGATTAATGTCCAGGATGAAAAGTACCCTATGTCCTGCTCCAGGTCAAAGTCAAAGTCAAAGCATTTATATCAAATAGGCACTTAAAAGGCACTTTTGAATGTCAACATTAACATTAAAATAGAATTGATTCTAGTCGCCCCTTCCAAAATGTAGTTTCGTATGGAGAAGAATAGGCAAGAAACTCCACCGTTCCAGGTCCAGGCTTCCTCTTAAATCAATCAGCGCTGTCAAATTATAACAAGTGGTTTAGTCGTGAAAAGGTTGAGTTAGTATCACAGTCCAGTGCTGGACATAGGGTTCTTCCATGCTGCGCCACAACACCATATCCTTCGCCTTCCGAATCTAATCTGTCCCAGCTACCTTTTTGAGGTCCTCAGTCCATCCAGCTGAGGGGCTTTCCACACTACACTGCCTATACGCGGTCTCCACTCCAGGACTCGTCTGCTCCACCGGCCATTGGTCCTTCGACAAACATGGTCATGGTTAAAATTCTTAGGGGGATTATTGATGTTCTGATCTACATAACGCAATCTGCAATCTATTTGTCCCAGACAATTACTGTCGTGGCAGAAAACACCGCTTACTGGATGTTCCAACTTGCCGTACTGTTGCACACTCCAAGTCACCTATTCCTCGGACATTAACCGCCATTAACGCTCTCCTGAACTCGAATACAAATCTTGATATGTTTGCGGATGAATGGAAGATGATGCTGTCAGAATTTTTTGAATTTTTGTGAGAAGAATGCATGACTGTGTTAAATAGCTTGTAATGTGTATATTAATATGTTTAAATAGTGTAATTGGCTTCGGCCGTTCTATTTAAAATAAAATAAATAAATGGTCAATACTATGGATGTATCAAGTCTACTTTTATCATTACAGATGGCTCACCGTGGCTCTGGCAGTGGATCATCATCATCGTCCTGGTCTGGGGGCCGCGGGGGCCGTCCGAGACGTCAGTCTCAGCCCCAGCGGGCCCCGAGACGGCGGCCCATGGCGAAAGGGAAGGAGGTAAGGAATATCTCTATCATATTGTACACTGGATTTTTCATAAATTGAGTTCTTATGCCAATCAGTCAACTCAGCCTATCACAGTCCACTGCTGGACATAGGCCGCTCCCAAGTTGCCACCACACCCTATCCTCCGACTTACGCATCCGGTCTGTGCCAGCCACTGTCTTTAGGTCGTCCGTCCATCTAGTTGGGGGGCGTTCCATACTACGTTTGCCGATACGCGGTCTACACTCCAGGGGGCGTACTTTCTAAGCACGAAACGTAATCTCGGTCGAAGTTACGTGCGTTTCCTACTCCGTGTCACTTATTAAAACGGTGAAGGAAAAGCGGAATGGAGCGGTTCAAGGAGGTAAGCCTGCGGTAGGCAGGAGAACATTCCATAGACCATCTATGGAAACGCCGACAACTGACAAATGATTAAATAAATAAACAAATAGTCTCTAATTTCATCATCACTGCTGCACGGTTTCAAAACGGTAAAAGAAAACATCGTGAGGAAACTGGTATGTCCTAGAACCAAAAAATTCGAAGACATGTGACATCTACCAAGGGGCCATTCAAGTATTACGTAAGCAGATTTTTTACAATTATTAACCCCTCCCTTCCCCCGTCAGAAAAAGTAAGCAAAGCTCTTACCCCCCACCCCCAACCCCTCCCATGCTCACGTTTGTAAACATTGGTACATGCATTTTCAATGTGTTCTGGTAATTTATGAGCAGCAGTTATTATAAGTCTAGAAATAAGGAATAGGCCTGGAATAGAGGACTTTAACGCTTATAATATTTATTTAAACAAATTTTATTGAGATGGTATTTAGTTTTGTATATAAACGAACAAAACAAACATATTTTTTTTTATTTTGGTATATTAATTCAAATTAACAGTCTTCAGTCTTCGATGACATTGGATGTTTGCTACGCAATGTTGTGTATCTGCTCATTCGTGTTATTTTGGAATATCGTCATCGTTTTCTTCGAGCCATTCATAGACAAGTAGGGTTGCCATATGTGTTCAAAACAAAATCGACAATATTTTTAGGAAATCCAAAACAGTTCAAAAATAAATACTGCTGACGTAACCACCATCCAGACACCCCATCCCCCATGTCATCAAAAATAAGCCAAGCAAAGACACCCCCCCTGTAGTGCTTACGTAATACTTGAATGGCCCCCAACCCGCACTGGGCCCGCGTGGTAGATAACAGTCCACTTCCCTGTCCTTGAAGAGAGGACTCCACAGACCTCCTGTGTACCAGCAGTGGGGACATTATGCTATGCGTATGTTAGTTCTCTTTCGCAGTAGGGTAATAATAACATAATTTACGTCACAGATATCCCGCCGGCGAAGTGCTGCAGCGCGGCGCGCTATGAGCTTGCGCGTCCGACGCGTCGAGGTCGTGTCCGATGCGTCAGACGTCGGCGCCGACTCCGATTCCGACGACCAGTGGACCGAGCTTGAAGACGGATGTAAGTGTGATCCACATATGGAATTATATAATAATATATTGACAGGAGGTTTCTCTCTAGAGCCCTGACCACCGGTAGCTTGGACCCTGCTCCTGATGCCAATGGCCCACTTTTTTATATTAATAAATGTTTTTTTATGATTTTTGTAAAAATATTAAAAAAAAAGTAATAATCACTAAGAGCATCGTGCGGTGTTTGCCTGTAATTGGTTGTGCAGTTAGATTTAAGACATTGTTACTTATATGTTCCAATCTGTATAATGTCTGTAAAAACTGTTGGTGAACCTTAATTAAATAAATAATGTAATATGTAAAGAAATCAATAAACGAAAAATAATACTACAAGGTTCTTATGGAAAGTGGCTAAAATTGGAACTAACTGCGCCATTTAGTTTTTTCAATACATCATTCCACAAAGCAATGGGGAAGGTCCGGCAAAGCTAATTGTAGATGGCGTGATCATAGCTGGGTCCATACGGCCTACAATACATTTGAAATTTTACTCATTTCGTGTTCATTCAAGAATTAGGTTTCATTTCAATATATCGTTATTTTCTGTTTTCAATATTTATTCAAATATTTGACATGGTAAGTGTCATAATTTAAAACCTTGAATATTTTCTCTTTCTTCAAAATGTTTCCTTGAACTCGTTTGATTAAAAAGATCTGTGCGGGACAAGTGATAGAATAGTGTAGGTACATAATAGAATAGTGTATACAGGGTGTCTCGAAACTCAACATCAAGCGGGTACGGGGCAATAAGCTAGGTTGTACCAGTTCTAGCAAAAGTAAAAAAAAATATTAATTTTTTTTTAAAGACAAGGCGTCAAAGTTTCGTGATAAAACGTTTTTAACCATGACTTAATTAAAATTTATTTTTTTTGTACTACACTCATAATATTAATTATTGATTTTGTGACTGCAATCAATAGCATAGTTATTTAGGATTACATTAAAAAAAAAACACTGAAAAATTTAGAAATTTGTGATCACAGTACCTAAATATCTGATCTAGGGTGTTGATATTCAACATTTTCAAAAGAATACCTATTATCACTTAACCAAGTAACATGGATTTAATTTTTTATTTTTGCTAGAACTGGTACAACCTAGCTTATTGCCCCGTACCCGCTTGACGTTGAGTTTCGGGACACCCTGTATAAAGTGATACATAGACACTCATAAGACAGTACATAAGTGAATAGTTTACCATAGTTTAATAATTCGTTTATAGTTGTGTAACTTAGTACTAGGGGTAATCAGCAGTTTAAGTGTTTATGTTGTAATTTATATTGTTTTAATTGATTTTATATTTTTCTGAGATAGTCCTTATTACATAGAGTCCGATTATATATAGTTTTACCTATGTAAATGTAATAAAGTTAGCGAAAAACGCAAATAATGTCGCGCGGTCCTCATTACGGTATATTTTTAAGGTATTTAAGGTAAACATGTTCAATATTGTACCTCGCTCTGATTGGCTGACGCTTTACGCGCGTTTTTCTTATGATTATGATTGGTCAAATCGATTTTTGAATCCTTATCAAAATTTTATAAAAATGGGAACATTTTTGCACATCGACATATTTAGCGGCGAATTACCTAGAAGAAAGTACTCCAAATATAGAAGCAAGAAGTCTCCAGTGGTTTCATTTCCCGCTAACCCAGCACACAAATGGGCTATATACCACAAAATGTCAGGTATAGCTTTAAGCCATAATGTTCTAATTTTAGGGCATTTCGGGAAATGGTAGACTTCAATTACGAAGTATTTCGGTTAGGAACACAAGAAGGCAATATTTTCTCAAAAATAAAATAAAACCACATCACGCCTTGTCTTATTAGCTTGTGTTGTGAACTAGCTACGACAGGGCCATTTTGACAGGACCTTCCAAAAGACTTTTCGCGAATTTTTTACTATAAATGATCCTGCATCTCACTCAATAACGTTGTGCGTGTAGACTAGCGTCTAACTGCTCATCACTGATACTATCTCTGTCGGACACGAAGCCTGGTGAGACTGCGTGATTTTTAGCCAGGCCCACCAGTGAGTTCGAGCCCGCGACTAGGTTCCCCTTAAAGGCTAATTATACTTTATGCTTTGTTTGTTTGACAGCTGGCACATCGAATAGCTCGTCACTGAAGGAAGCAGCAGCTCTAGATGTCGACTGCAACGGTTACCAACACAAGGCAATGGTGCGTATCGTTCTTAATGGGGAAGAAGTTTTCAATTCGGTATGCATATTTTTACACGCTTTATATTAGCTTCACTTGTATGTTTATTTTGACCCACTTTAAACGGTCAGATTTCATTGAAACTTTGTGAACTTGTCGAGGACCGATGACAATTCAATAATTTAAAAAAAAAATTGAGAAAAATAAATCACGTTTTTGTAGTTAGCAGAACTAAAAAATAGAAAATAAATAATAGTTTAAAAAAACTAAAAAACACGCTTTAAAAACCAAATAAAAAAGGAGAAAATAATTTAATTCAATTAAAAAGCGTGGGGTGCTTGACATTAATTGATTATAAAAATATCTCAAAAAGCACCCCACGCTTTTTAATTGAATTAAATTATTTTCTCCTTTTTTAGTTTGGTTTTTAAAGCGTGTTTTTTTAAACTATTTTTTTTTTAATTTTGTTGCCTGACACCTCCGCCATTTATAAACCGATTTGAACATTCTTCTTTTTTAAAGGTTTGAATAAATAGAATGGTCCTGTATACATTTGGTCAAGTTCTGATTAGTGGTTTTTGTGTTAGGTTCAATAAGACGTCTTTTTTCCGCTTAGTGTACATTCAGCGTCAAAAATATCGGGACGAACAAATGATCTCAACAACTAAGAAAATTAAACTTTATTTCAGTTGGATAAAGTTCTTGTCAAAATGATATTTGTCCTGTATTGTCTTCAGTCTGATACATTCCTTGTGTCATTGAGTTAATATTTAATTTTCATAGTTGTTTTGATCATTTTGAACAGTCTGTTCGTCCCGATATTACTGACGCTGACTGTATGTCGATGATGTTATAATAATTTCCTGTCAGCGTTATTTACTTAGCAAATGAAGGTATACTAATTTGTCTTGGGTACCAAAGCTAATAAGTGAAAAATAAGTTTATACAAAAAAAAAACGACTTAGAAAAACACTACTGAGTGAAAAATAACGATATTTTCGTTTTTTAGCCACTGATTTACGAAATTTGAAATTAACTCCTTTAAAGGAGAATCGGCAAAAGTGTACGGTATTTTGTCTAGTCCTCTTTTCGCAGTTTATTACCTTAACTTCCTCCTGAAGGAGACGTGACCTAAGTATTACAGTCACCACTAAATACCTTACACTTCAGATGTGATTACAAACTTCCGTCAGTGTCATGGTTGGCGACACGTATGGCTTTATAGAACTGACCTGTAAATTGTATTTGAATTTCGCGGGCGCTTCACCTTAAGATGTTTACTAAGTTTATTTGTGTTAGCAGGCGGAGGCTCCCGCGATGGGACAGTTCCTGCTGCCGCTGCTGAGTGCCGACGCGCCGGCGGAGCACCCTGAACACTTCCTCATCAAACACGAGGATATACTGCAGGTAATTTCACTCTCACTAATAAGAAATGAAAAAAAAAACTATTCTATTCTAAACAAGAAAAAAGCTATTCTATTCTAAACAAGAAAAAAAGTTATTCTATTCTAAACAAGAAAAAAAGCTATTCTATTCTAAACAAGAAAAATCAGTTATTCTATTCTAAACACGAAAAAAGCTATTCTATTCTAAACAAGAAAAAAACGCTATTGTATTCTAAACAAGTAAAAAACGCTATTCTATTCTAGACAAGAAAAAAACGCTATTCTATTCTAAAAAAGAAAAAGCTATTCTATTCTAAACAAGAAAAAAGCTATTCTATTCTAAACAAGAAAAATGTATTCTATTCTAAACAAGAAAAAAAGAACTATTCTAAACAAGAAAAAAAGAACTATTCTAAACAAGAAAAAAAAGCTGTTCGGGACAATAATTTAAAACATAACAAATTAACCGTTGTTATGGGCAGCTAGAAGCCCAAAAGTCTGACAACCAGTCTTACCAAGGGGTATCCATCTTCCCTTATGGGGGACATTGACATGGAGGAATGCCTATCTAAACTTCACCACCCAGTTAGGACTAGGATTCCAAGACCACTCCGTCTGCCAGGGGTGCGGGTTGTTCGAAAGAGATACCGTCGCCCCTGGCACACAGGCAACTGAGGGAACACGGGTGAGTTTTAGTCAGTAAAAGTCTGACACGCCCTCCTGCTCCACCCAGAGCGGGAGAAGTTATTTGATAATTTCCCATCCTCAAAAAAAAAAAGACCACTCCGTGCCTCGGAAAACACGTTAAGCCGTTGGTCTTGGCTGTCATTTGTGGATCTTTGACAGTTGTTACGGGTCATCCGAAGCCGTATAAAATCAAAATATTTCACATAAGCCTGCATGGGCACTTATGAAACGTCAGAAGCTAGGTGTACGGTTCCAATTTGTCGTTTCCTATGGAGAAGAGCCGGCAAGAAACTCCACGGTTACTCTTTTAAAAATACAGTCTGACAATCAGTCTTACCAAGATTTATCTGAAGAGTATTGCGACACTACAGAAAAATACTTCGCAACAATATTATTATGTAGAAATACAAAAAGAGAAGTGGCGCCATCTACAACGCCACAGGCGAACTACGCAAAGACGCACGTCATTGAAAGCCTAGATCGCGCAGTTAAAGTTTACAGCGCGATTTGGATAGGTACAACTTCCCGACATCAACCGTTGGACAGTTGCCCACCAGACACAACACCCGTCTGGTCGGAGGATCCTCCCTTTTCCATAGAGTATGAGTGGACTTTACACCCTGCTCCTCATACCTCTAAAGTTTGGGTTAAGAGTAATTACTCAACAAAACCACGGACTGAAAATCGGTAACAACTATAATTTAGACGGTAAAGCAGAGAGAGATAATATATTGACATAAAGAGTGTTGCCATTTGAATTATGGACAACGTTGCATTCATTATTTAACAGTATCGTATTACCCAGTAACTGGGTTGTGGAGGTCAGATAGGCAGTCGCTCCATGTAAAATACTGGTATTCGTCTCCATCCGGTTAGACTGGAAGCTGACCCCAACATAGATGATATTGAAGATTATTTAAACATGTGTAATATTTTCCTCAGCTTCTTGCTTCCGCGGAGGAGAGCGTTCGGGAAGATCTACCGCTGGAGGACGAGTCGCCTTTGGAGCCTACTACTGACATGTGAGTTATTTGTTATAGTTTTTACCAACGGCTGCGCCCGCAGATGTCGAAAAATATCCCACGGAAACGTAGTATAGGGATAACAAGTATCCTATGTGTTATTCCAAGTTACAAACTATCTGTGTGTCAAATTTAATCCAAATCCGTTCTGCCGTTTTTGCGTGATTGAATAATAAACATCTAAACAGCGTCAGTCAGCGTCTAAAATATCGGGACGAACAGACTGTTCAAAATGTTCTAAACACCTATGTTAATTAAATATTAAGTCAATGACACAAGGTATGTTTCAGAATGAAGACCGTACACGACACCGACACCTGTAATTCTGACAAAACCTTTATCGAATTGAGATAAAGTTAAATTTTCATAGTTGTTTATATCATTTTGAACAGTCTGTTTGTCCCGATATTATTGACGCTGATTGTATAAACGTTCACATTCGGTTTAAAGAACTTTATTTTCATTAAGACAATCGTCACTTACATGAGAACATTCAATTTTATTGCTAATATATTTTACAGTCCGGGTAGAAGAAAAACAAAAAGTAAATGATAGTTGTAAACAAAAAATTGAAACGAGTTCGCGTGGCCCAAGTTCAAAGTTATTTATTTATTTATTTTATTTAACCATTTATGCACACACATATAAACAGACAAGAAGAAAGGAACAGAATAATACGTACATAGGTAGTGCTTATTTCTACAGAAATCTCTTCCAGCATATCTGCGATAGGAGAGAAGATAACAGAGATGTAGACAACGCGTGTTATAATAGTAGAAGGGAAATCATAAAATTACAAATTAAACTCTAATTTAAATATACACACATTAGTTAGTTGCTGGTTTATACAAAAATAGACACCACACAATTAATATGTTATGTTGTGTCGTCGTCGTTAATAAAACTGAATAATATCTTTTTAAATACCTTGAGTGAAGTGGCTTATTTTACATCTTTTGGAAGTTTATTATAGAGCTGTGTTCCCCCATAGGTTAGGTTATTTTTACCGTAGTTCGTTCTTGTTCTAGACAACACACACGACTCTTTTATAATATTAGTACGATAGTTTGATTACCAGTGACTATACCTCGTTGGTTTTCTCTTTTATTTAATTAAATACATATAAATTACATTTTTTAAATATTAGAATATAACATAATGTACGAACATTTAAAAATATAAAATTAATAGTTTAAAAAACTAAAAAACACGCTTTAAAAACCAAACTAAAAAAGTAGAAAATAATTTAATTCAATTAAAAAGCGTGGGGTGCTTGACATTATTTGATTATAAAAATACCTCAAAAAGCAAATGAAAAAAAAATGTAGGTAACAGCTGATTTTTTTTTTGTATAACTGATTCCATACATTTTGACCGCGTAGGTATTGCACTTTTCTATGAAACAGCAGATTCTTTTTTGTATAACCGACGAAAAATTTCTTCGCTGGGGGGTCTAGAATGATATGCTGAATTCATGGTTAAAGTTTGTGCACTGAATAAAAACTTTTCCTGTATAGACGGATTTGTAAAATTCTTTAACTTCGGAACGCGGTGACAAAAAATTAAAATACATGATATCCAAAGTCACCGACTTCCGAAATTAAAGTTGTTTTTCACTTTGTAGTGTTTCTCTGGAAGTCGGTTGTTTTTTTTTTTACTAAAAATGGTTTTTCTGTGTGGTTTTTCTCAGGCTGTCTGGCAGTGAAATGCTTGACTTTGAAGACGCTGCCGTTACTGCCGAGGAAGAGGCCGCGTTACTGCACTACGTCTGCGGTATAGGTATGTTACCAGCTTTATTATAACACTAGCAGTGCTCCGCGGTTTCATCCGCGTAGTTTCTGTTCCCGTGGGAATACGGGGATAAAATATAGCCTATGTCACCCGGGGATAGTGTAGCTTCCCAACAGTGAAAGATTTTTTCAAATCGGTTCAGTAATTTGGGAGCCTATTCAATGCAAACAAATAATCAAATCTTTCCTCTTTATAAGATTATTAGTATAGACTACAAAGGGTGCCACTGCCTTGTTGGTCTAGTGATCACAAACGCTACTGTTGAGCATGAGGTCCTTGGTTCGGTTCCCAGGTCGGGCAAAGTGGACAACGCACACACACAGTTTAGACAACGTTTTTTCAACAAATGTTAGGTGTAAACCATAAACGAAGTCAGTAGACACAACATGTAAAAAATACTGTGTATGTTTTATACCTTAGTGTGTATACTCGTCGTTTAAAATATAATAGCGAATAAATTGATAATATTCGCTCTGTGAACACTATGAAATGTAATCAATATTATTGTTACGCGCTAAAGCTAAAGTAATTAGTTACCACTAGCGCCATCTAGTATCGAGTAGCAGAATTAACTGAGTCAAGATCTATCTAGCAAGTTCGATACCAGAATCTTCTAGAATTATCAACATCTGTTCAGTCGGGGCCGGTATGTACTCGAAGATTCTAGATGGTTCGTATCTCGAATGTTCTTAAGGCCCTATAAAAGGCCAGGAATAGCAAGACCGGGTAGTGTTGATCAAGCGATACAGACGAGAACATCGTAAGCGATCTTCAAGTGCGATTAAGAGTGATCAGTAGTGAAATTGTGTTTTGTAATTTGTGTGTTTAATTAAAGTGTCATCTTTGGTAATTTATATGGGCAGTTTTTAATTGTCACGAACCCGAAGTTCTTAACATTATCTATATCTATATATATAAAAATGAATCCCTATTTCCTTTGGTCACGGCATCACACGTGAACGGCTGGACCAATTTTGCTAATTCTTTTTTTCTTGTGTTTGTTATTGTCAGGAGAAGGTTCTCATGAAAGAAAAAATTAAGGAAGTTGCGCGTAAAATGAGCAAATTTAAGAAAACTTAACATCCATATTAACTTTTCTAATATTATACCAATGCGAATTCAATATTCATAGTTAAGACAGGATAACGCCTGGCGGGTTAGCTTATTGTTAATAAAATACTGTATTTGTTTGTATAGAAGCCGAACGTTTAGCAAACGAGTCTTCCGTGATTTTCACTCCGGTGCAGGAGTGGCTGCTCGGTGTGTTCCACTCTTGGTGCGAGATCTCAGCTCTCATGTTTACTCTCCGCGGGACCAACATGTGAGTATACTAAGAACAAAATCGGCCAAAATATCATGGTGAAATAGGAGTAAGGTGAACTGTCAAATTGTATTGCATTTATTCTTATTTCGGGCCCCAAACTAATGTTATATACAATTTATCAATGTTACCAATTTTATTTAATGAATTTTAATTTTATGTCGATCATTTTTAATCTTATTTTCATACATTTTAATTTTGTCTCTTTTTATACACCTGCCACTGTTAATAAATCAATGTAACTTTTAATTTTATTTTACCAATGTTGTCTGTGTCATAATTTTTTGAATGTTATTATGTATTCGTTTTTACAAATTTTACTTTCATTTCCACTTACAATGTCACCATTTTTTACTATTACAAATATTAATTTATTTAATTGAATATTGGCGCTTATTACTGAGTAAGTTAGCTTATTTCTCTAATTATTTTTTTTATGCCTGTGGTGTATACCTATAAGTAATTGTTGTCACTGTATTCAGTGTGAACAATTGTTGGTAAACCTAATAAAATAAATAAAAAATAAAAATATACATATATAATCATCCCGGAAGACATTTTCTAAGTTAAAGTGTAAACCATACCAACGTTGCGTGGGTTAGAAAAAGTAAGCGGAGAAACAGACAGACGAAAACAGCGACTTTAATACAATTTAGAGATGATTTTTATATCACATCTTACTGTATTTGTTTCTAATCTCATGAACAGTGAACAGGGATGTTATCGTGTGATCCCCGTGAAGTCAAAATTAAAGAACTACAACGATCTCTGGCCTATGAGTGACATTCACAGTGAGGCGTTGTCAGTAAACATTTGTGAAGTAGGGTATTTTACTCTATACGAGAAAAAATCTAAAAATATATTATTGAGATAGCTTAGACAAAATTCAGTCAGAAAATGTTAGTTTTAGTTCATGAAACAGCAAAATAAATGTTAAAATACAATTGAATGATTTCAGTTTTTTTTTGAAATCTGTTTTTGAACACCATGAAATAGTAGCCGCCATGTTATTTCGTCATACGGCATGTCAACTGAGCAACTTTGTACTTTTATAATTTTCGTAACCAAAGTAATTTTTATTTAAATAATATTTGCATTCAGAAACAGCAAACCAACGATAAGTAGAAAAATAACTCATTTTTAAATTATTAATAATTGTCATACAAAATATCAGCGAATTTGTTTTTAGCAAACTGACGTTATACCCACAGTCGAATATGGCGTCCATTGCGTCCAGCGTTTTCGTCAAATTACGCGCGAAATATGAAAATGTAATATTTAAATGCATTTTTATGGCACTAATCGATTAACTAAAAATGTTGTGTTTTTTTAGTGGTTTATTAGCATTCTAGAATTTAGTTAAGACAATTTAAAAAAATGTGTTTAATACCCTATTGTCACAGAAATTGTATTGAAAAATAAGGTAGTGTTGGTTCTGATTTAGGCCACGCGCTAAAAGAGCTTTGGTATGTTAAATCCTAGTTTTTTCTAAAGAAAAATTCTTCTTAACTTGAGGTACAAAAAGCTTAATTCTTTCTTCTTTTAATGTTGTGTTTCTCTTACACAGGAGCGTAGAGATGGTAACAGAAGAGTGGGTGTACCGCGCGCGCTTCGGGTGCCATTGTCGCCTGTGTCTGTGCCTCGCTAACAACGCCGACGCGCTGTTCGCTTTCATACGCGACGTGGTGTGGGCGCTGGCGCACTGTGAGTACATTACCAGCTTCAGTTAGGGATGCTCAGATACCGGTATGATACGAGGAAAAAGTATCGATACCTATTTTTATATCGATACTTTTTCAACACAGAGGATACCTTTTGACCGTCACCGTCATCGGTCCACCTTGTGGGAGGCCTTCCCTCTTAA
Source organism: Antitype chi (assembly GCA_947359405.1). Classification (NCBI taxonomy): domain Eukaryota; kingdom Metazoa; phylum Arthropoda; class Insecta; order Lepidoptera; family Noctuidae; genus Antitype; species Antitype chi. Next base: position 3,358,179 of record OX375837.1, read on the forward strand.
CGTTTTCCGGTGCGTGGTCGCCACTCCAGAACCTTTCAGCCCCATCGGCCATCAGTTCTGCGAGCAATGTGCCCTGCCCACTGCCACTTGAGTTTTGAAATTGTTCGGGCTATGTAATCTTTAGGTGTATTTGATTAGTAATAAGCGTGTGGTCCCCCGTGCAGGCGGCAGCACGGTGGGGCCGGCGGCGCGCGCGCTGCGCTGGCTGCGGCCGCGCGCGCACTACGACGCCGAGCTGTGGGACCTCGCCCTGCTGCGCCGCGCGCTCGCGCCCACGCACGGTACTCAACCTTCTTAACTCTCGCATTAAACTTTACAAACCCTGCTCAGTGAGCGTTTTCTGAAATGACGTTCACTAGGTGGCAGCACTGAGACGTCATGTCCGGGCACCTGTCAAAAGTATCTAATCGTGGTCAGATAAGTAACACTGAATCTGAATTCAGGTGAACACCTGTATTCAGAAGGATTCAACTTTATATCTGACCACTTTTGACAACAATTATGTGAACGAATGATTAAATAGAGAGTTTTACATAAAATAAAACTTACCTATTATTTTTTCATCAATATCCGGAATCCATCTTGAGTCAAGCACCTGTCTTTCAGCCTGTTGTCAGCATTTCCTTTGCCTCTCCGCTGGTGGCGCCCTCTATACTTACCGTAGGTACTAAGTATTTTAAGCGCGCATCGGGTGATGGCCCGATTTACCGTCATTATGAAACTCATGATGCACCAGGTAGACCTTACCTGGATTCCGGATATTGATGAAAAAATAATAGGTAAGTTTTATTTTATGTAAAACTCTCTATTATTTGTTTTGTATCAATATCCGGAATCCATCTTGAGTGATGTGTTTGTTATCACCTGGTGCGCTTAACCCAAAGACGCTATAATGTGTATAAGGACGTAAAATAAAAATATGGGTTATTAAAAACGAATGTATAATAATGAAAATGTATTACACTAATATGATGATACAGTTTGCAGCCTTAAATGAAATAACAAAATAAAAACTGACGAAAAATAATAATACCGAATCTTTCAATGAACAGGATCAAAATAATTAGACAAAGATACAGAATGATTGGGAATATTCGAATCATTTTGCAATTCCCTTTGATAATAATTTTGGAACGTATGAATCATTTTCCAGTTACCGGTCGCAAGAATTTGATCAATCGGGAAGTTTTCTACAAAATTGAGAGAAGCTACTGCAGATCTTACTGAGCCTGGAGTTGCATCAATACCACTAGCTTTTAAGAGAGATCTCACCCATCCGCCGATAACAGTTCTAGACGCGGGTTTTACATCCCCTTTAGCTGTAATAAACAAATGTTTAATATTTCCTCGGCGGTTTCTAGTTATATGTAATAATTGTCTTAACCAAAAAATCGAATTTAATTTTTTATCAGGATGCTCCCTAAGCCTCCATCCAGACTGCCTATGGTTATGGTTGTCTGTTTTAGAACCAAATGCTGGCCACAATACAATAGAGGTATCTTCATCAACTAAACTAGTGCTGTCAATTCGCAACAATGTAAGATCGTGAACCCTGCGGCCTGATGCTAACAGTAAAAGAGTAGCCACATGTCTCGATACATAAAAGATATTATTTTCGTCAAAATTGTAAGTACTCATATGTTGCAATAAAAATTTTGGGTTCCAAATAGGTGGTTTAGCAGATTTCTCTCGTGCGACAGAAATAGCTTTTAATACGTGTTTTATAAAGAAATTTGACGACAGATCAATATTTGATGTCAAGTGTGTGAAAGTTGAAATAACAGATTTATGTACCAAAATTGTTCTATAGGCAAGACCTATATCACAGTGCAGATGTGCTAAATATCGAGCTACTTGATCCGCATTGGGGTATTTGTAACTAATTGAATGCGACTCACACCATTGCTTCCATCTGCGCCACGCTGGTCTGTAGGTATTGATTGTAGAGCCTCTCCAGCTTGACATAAGGAGTTTTTGTTCTTGATCTGTCCAGTCCGTCAAAATATCTGGCCACCCGAAATCAGCCATGCCTCCAAGTGTAGGTCTTGCACCTGCGGCGGATGCGTCCCTGTTCTGGTGTCTATCAGAGTGTGGACTAGATCTGGAATCAGAAAAGGGGGGTATCGTGCCCGCCGCTGTACATCTGCCTGCCAAAATACCTTGTTCCACTTCGGGGCAATCAAAATGTAGTCTCCGCTGGCTTGGTTCAGGTGTCTCAGAACCCTGGGAATCAGATTTGGTGGTGGAAACAACCAAGCTAGGCCGTAGTGCCACTGGTGACAAAATGCGTTGTGGTGTTGTGCTTCCTGGTCGTCCACGTCCAATGTTGCGTACCTTGGTACTGTGTGAGCTGTTCTCGATGCAAACAGGTCTATTTCCGGCATGCCCCACATTTGAAATATTTGGGTCGTTGCTGTCTTCGTGAGGTGCCACTCTGGGCAAGCCTTCTGCCGAGAAAGAGCATCCGCCTCCACATTGAATCTGCCCGGAAAATAGTATGCTGTCAGATGAATGTTCTGCTTGTCTAGAACAGCAAGTAGTTGTCGTGTTTGTTGGAGCAGTTTCTTGGATTTTGTGCCGCCCTCCTTGTTTATATATGAGACCACTGTCCGATTGTCGGTTTGCAGCAGTATCTGTGCATTTTGGAGTTGATGTTGGTTCTGACGTATAGCTGCGTAAACGGCGAACATCTCTTTTTTGTTGGCATGCCATGTCCTTTGTGAATTCGTCCAAGTTCCCACAATATTTGTATCGCGGAGTTGAGCCCCCCAACCGATATCTGATGCATCTGTAGTCAATAGATGCGTCACCGAGCTCAAGTGGATCGGCATCGAGTTTCCTATAGCTTGACTCCACCACTCCATCTCTGACCGAGCTGGTTGAGGGATAGGTATCAGCCGGTAAGGGTGTTTCACAGACAGTTGTCGACTGTAGTATTGCAGAGTGCGACAGTGAAGGCGGCCTCTTGGAGTCACGAATGTTGCAAAGTTGAGTCTCCCCATTAGAGTTTGGTACTGTTTGAGGGACCACTTTGTTCTCTGGAGCTGTTGGTGAAGTGCTTTGCGTAGCGATAGGCACTTCGGCTCCGACAAGGACTTTGCGTTGCGTTTTGTGTCCCACGTTATACCGAGAAACTCGAGGCATTGTGTCGGAACCAGTACAGACTTTTCGAAGTTGATTGTCCAGCCCAGTAAATGCAAAATCTTCATCGTGAATGCAATGTCGTCTTCCAGATGCGATTTTGACTGGTTTGCTAAAAGGAAATCGTCCAAGTATACGACGCACCTGATGTTGTGACTCCTCAGGAATTCTGCCACCCAATTGGTTATCGAGGCAAATGTTCTGGGTGCCGATGAAAGACCGAACGGCAAACAAGTCATTTGAAGTAGCTGATGCTGGTGTGACTCTTGATGATAACTTAGTCTCAGAAACCTGCGATGCTGCTCTGCGATGGCTACGTGAAAATATGCTTGGCTTAGATCTAGTTTGGCCATCCAATCTTGTTGTTGCAAAAAATTTGGAACACGGAAGTGACTGAATAGTTGAAACGGTTTGGCTACTACGAACTGGTTCAGTTGCTTCAGATTGAAGATAGGGCGGAAGGTCTGATCTGATTTTGGTACTAGAAAGAACGTGGAAAGGTAGCTGGGCGTCCGTTCTGCAGGTTCTAGTACACCCGACTCTAACAAGGATTGAATCTGTATGGTCATGTTGGGAGATGTTTTGGTTCTGTAACATTTCAGAACCGTGGGACTCGGAAATATTAACGGCGGTTTCAGTATGAAGGGTATGCGTGCTCCGATTAACAGCCGGCATATTTTGTCTGGCGCACCTAGATTGCTCCAAGCATACTGAAATTGCTTTAGACAACCGCCTCGAAATATCCGACAGTCATTCGCGACGCTTGTTCTTAGTGAATGTCTGCGATTGCGATTTCTTTCCCCTAAGTTTTGCTCGATGATTGCTTGCTCTGCTTTTGTTTTGTTGTGAAGCGTGTGGGCCATGTTTTTGTCTTTTATTGATGTTGTCTCGACGAAAAAATCTATCATCACCTTGCTTACTAGTGGATGGTTTTTGATTTTGATAAAAATTTTCTTTGGAATAAGTTTGAGGTACTGATTTTGTTGATACATTTAATTTATCCACCCCCCCAATTTTTTGAAGGTAGGTTTGCACTGCTTCTTCATTAAAAAGTGTTTCTGTACTGGGAGGAATTTTATGTAAGACATCGCGATGAAATCCTTCGGAAATTTGGCGCAACAAAGCCTCTCGACGTATATTTATTAAATCGGCTCTACGACCGCACACTATTTGTAGCAGGTCATCAGTAACCTTACTATACGCGGATTCTTTCGAAAACAATGTCTCCACTTTTTCGAATAACGTGTTGGGTGTCAACGTTTCTCTAGACTCATTTGACCAATCCACCAACGATTGTAATGTTTTATGCAATTCGTCTTTTTGAGAAAGCAAAGCATTCGTTAATCCAGCAAAAGATCGTTCCAATAAATATGAGCGTGAATCTTCTTTTAACATATCCGATTCAAAACGCTTTAGTTCGTCGTTAACATTTAACTCGACAAACCCGGGGGTAGCAGAATATTTCTTTTGTGCATCCGAAAACCGAACGGCATACCAATCATCACTCTTAAAACGCTGTAGTTCCGTTAATTTTTTAAGAAATGCTTCATTCGCCCTAGGATAAATCGGATCTTTTACCGTTGTACTGACTTCCGACAAAATCTGAAGTTTGTTATTTTCAGGTCGCCGTAGGTTTAAATCGTTTATGGTAACTGACGTATTCGTTTTAGCACTAGAATTTTCAACTTCGGAATTTTTCGATATAAGGTTCGTTAAATAGGCCACTTGTTGTGATAAGAACTCAAATTGTGCATAACTCACGGTTTGGGAGTCCCTTCTCGCTCTGCGTTTCCTAGGGCTAGGTCCACTACTCGTAGAAGAACCACTATCACTTTCGTTTGTACTTGGCGACTGAGAACGTACCCGTTTACGCTTCAATGACCCATCATTAACACTTTCTGACTCTAAATTATTATTAGAATTTTCCATACTAACAACGGAGAGGCAAAATTCACGAATCTAAAACTCAAATAGTTTTACTATTTTTATATATAAAACTAGTAGGTAGAACTTTTTCGCGAAGTTTAAATAACGCTAACAACTGAACGGCGCGAAAAACGACGCTATAATGACGGTAAATCGGGCCATCACCCGATGCGCGCTTAAAATACTTAGTACCTACGGTAAGTATAGAGGGCGCCACCAGCGGAGAGGCAAAGGAAATGCTGACAACAGGCTGAAAGACAGGTGCTTGACTCAAGATGGATTCCGGATATTGATACAAAACAAATAATAGTAATTATCGAAATCGAAAAATCATCGACGAAAATTGAGGTTATAAATAATTTGGTAAGTAGTCAAGTAATCAAATGGAACCTCTCAATTTATATCCACGATCCTAGCTACTGAATCCGTCGTTAAGGATACCAAGTTGTGCTATGAATGTGTGTATGTAAGCGTAGAAGCTCTCGGTACCATCCAATATAATGGCGAAGCCGGAAGTGTGTATGTATGTGAGAGTGGGTGTGTGTGTGTATGTAAGAGTGGGTGTGTGTATGTATGTATGTGTGTGTGTGTGTGTGTGTGTGTGTGTGTGTGTGTGTGTGTATGTATGTGAGAGTGGGTGTGTGTGTGTGTGTGTGTGTATATGTATGTGAGAGTGGGTGTGTGTGTGTATGTATGTGAGAGTGGGTGTGTGGGTGTATGTATGTGAGAGTGGGTGTGTGTGTGTGTATGTATGTGAGAGTGGGTGTGTGTGTATGTATGTATGTGAGAGTGGCTGTGTGTGTATGTGAGAGTGGCTGTGTGTGTATGTGAGTGTGTGTGTGTGTATGTGAGAGTGGATGTGTGTGTGTTTGTATGTGAGAGTGGGTGTGTGTCATTGTATGCGACAGTGGGTGTGTGTGTGTGAGAGTGCGCGTGTTTGTGTGTGTGTGCGTGTAATGTTCGTGTGTGCGTGTATAAGAGTGCGAGTGTTTGTGCGTGCCTGCCGGGGTGCGTGCGTGCGAGTGTGTGTGTATGCGTGTGTTTGTGCGTGCCTCCCTGCGTGTGTGTGTGAGTGCGTTTGTATATGTGTTATATGCTGATGCTACTCGATTTTCTCGTTGCTTCGTGAAATATGTCGTCTTTAAACGTTTATTGGTCAATCATTATAATTACATTTATATTAAATTATACTTCGCAAGCGCGCCATACCTATTGAAACTGCGGGCCCAGTGCAGGTTATTCACCGGGAACTACATTACATTGTTTAAATTGATTACAGTTGCATCAATAATACACGAACAACTCTGCAAGCTGGCCGCACAGAGCGACACGACGCAACAAATAGTCAACGAAATATGCCAGTGTCGACCGTTTGACAAGCCTATGGACAAAGAGTACGTATCCTATTAAATCATCATCAGCATCATAGTCTATTAGTATCTTAGCCTAGTCTTTAGTAAATACTAGATTTTTCCAGCAGATTCGCCCACGTGAATATTAAAAATCATCCCCCGGGAAACTTTCCCTACATACAACCGAGATAAAAAAAAAGTATCCTATGTGTTAATCCAGGTTATAATCTATCTGTGTGCCAAATTTCATCCAGATCCGTGCAGCCGTTTTTGCGTGATTGAATAATAAACATTCAAAGTTTCACATTTATAATATAAGTAGGATGGTAAGCTGAGGTTTCTCAACAAGACCTGAGTAAGGATGCAGACCGTTTTGGGGGATTTAGGTGGTTACTTGACCACGAGTCCACTTAATCTCCCAGGCTGATTCCCGGCCACCGTAGGCGCGGGCTTGCGGACGGCGAGTAATGGGTAGCTCGCTGTCCGGTAAGGACCAAGCCCGGGTCGACGGCGCGTTGTGTTCCACGCGCGCCTCAAAGAGATGTCAGCACCAACTGGTGGGGTCCGCAAGGGCCGATGCCTGCCAGGGGTGCGGGTTGTTCGAAAGAGATACCGCGGCCCCTGGGACACAGGCAACTGAGGGAACACGGGTGGGGTTTAGTCAGTAAAAGTCTGACACGCCCTCCTGCTCCAACCAGAGCGGGAGAAGTTGTTTGATGACGTCCTACGCAAAAAAAAAATACCACGATCTCCTCAAGTGTAGCGTTGCTGTGTAGTTGTGAAAAAGTGTTAACATCCACTTTATTTATCAGGTATGCAGTGGAGAGGTTTTGCAAAATATTGGAGAACTTCAAAGCTGCATCTACTATCACGTTCAAAGTAAGTTCATAATAAGAAAATAGCTGTGTACCTCGTTTTCATTCGCATTGAGATCACACGGGAACCTTGCGTGTGCTTTAAAAAGTTATATGATACTCGGGAATAATCTAGCTTTTTATGAGTGTAATAATTTTTGTAATTGTAGCTGTATTTATACCCTCTTACTAATAAATATACAAGGTGAATTTTTAGTCACCGTTTAAATTTTTTAGGCTGATAGTACCCGTGAAATTGAACAACCTTCTCCAAGGAAAATGGGTCGAAATATGAAATCGGGCCTCCTATGCAAAATCAATACTCAGCTGATCGATTTTATATGGGAGGTCCGATTTATTTTTCTCATAATTATCTCGACCCATGCTCCTTGGAGAAAGTTGTTCACGGGTACTATCACCCTGAAAAATTTGAACGGTGACTAAAAATTCACCTCGTAGGATGAAGTTTTTCCTAGTTTGAACCTATCAAAATGTATGGTAATTCCTTTGTTATTCCTGGTATAACTTAATTCCGTGTTTATTAGTAAGGGGGCTAGAGATAAGAAAGATCGCCTCCGACACCACTGCATTCTAAATTTCATGAAAATCGTTGGAGCCGTTTTCGAGATTCAGATTATATCTATACATTATATACAAGTTGTAACAGAATGGACGCAAGACCTGAAAGTAGTTTGTTCCTAATTGACTACTGAATTGATTTCAGTAACTTTTGATATAAGTTTTTTTTTTTACAAATTATGTATTTTGCCATACCTACCTCTGATTGAGCCAAAGAAAATTCAATCTTATTTCATCAGATATAAGACTCAATTTTATATGCATAAAGTAATGCTTGGGTCGACACGTTTTTCTTAATAACATCGGTTAGCTTTAAAAAAAAAATAGTTTTGCTCATCGTATTATGCTTTTAAGTCAATACTCTAATTGGGGTGTATGAGGTCTTGCGTTAATTATGTTGCTCTTTGTATATATGTTACGGCTAATAGCCGAAGTGTGGCTACACCTAGTTTTAGCCGGCTATAACTAGGTGCAGCCGGTTAGATGTATCCTACTTAGATAAATTGTGAACTGCACCATAGTGCTTACCGACCGATTAGGTTAGGTTAGGTTAGAATTGCGACCAAACGCGCGCGAGCCGAGCGAGCGCAGCGAGCGATGCCGCGGCAGCGGCCGGCGAGCGCTAGTCCAGCTGCACCTAGTTGTAGCCGGCTACACCTAGTTGTAGCCGGCTACACCTAGTTGTAGCCGGCTACAACTAGGTGTAGCCGCACTTCGGCTATTAGCCGTAACATATACACAAGAATTGCTCGTTGAAAGGTATTAGATTAGATAATAAGAATTGAGAGGAAATAAAGTTTTTTTCCACTTTCACCTTCAGGTGGAGATGATACCAGTCGATGAAGGTAGCACCGCAGACTCGGCTCGTTGGGGCTGGGTGGGCGCGGCGCGGGCTCGGCTACAGCGCTACCTGCGGCCCCACCAGCGGGCCTCCACGCGGGCACGCCTAGCTGATATGGCCGCGCGGACCACACCACACGACTGTAAGTACTGCAATAGCTCAGAAAAAACAAGCTAAAAGATACCAGGAGGCTTTTATTTTGGTATTAAGCTTTATAAAAATAAAATAAAAATTGTGCTCGAGATAAGTTTTCATTTTATTTGTTGATATATTGGCATGGCTGGCTGACATATGTACGACTAATTATTTAATTAATTTCTGTGTCTCGTAATGTTTATTACTTTGCCTATGTATGTATAGAATCAAGTCTATCCGACTAAACAGACAGCTGTGCTGCTGGGGAATTTGTTCCGCTACTTCTTCTTCCCAGCTAAAGCACTAGGAAGTGGTGACGGGTGGGCGTTTTTTTGGGGGATTGTCGTATGTATTTTGACGTTCGAAAAGTGCTGATTCACAGCCTAATTTGAATAAATGGATTGTTTTTTTATAGAAAAAAAACAACCACCTGCCACCTTTGCTGACGCGTAGTCGGGTAAAAATAGCATTGTGTTAACGTGGGATCGAACCAAAGGTTAACTTCGTCATTTTATATCGGCAGTTTTAACTTTTAGCCAGCGAGCCACTTACCGGGATCAAAGAAAATGACCCATCCGTTTTATCACGAAATAGGGTATTTTACTCCATATTAGAAAAAATCTAAAAATATATTATTGAGATAGCTTGGGCAAAATACAGTCGGAAAATGTTAGTTTTAGTTCATGAAACAACAAAATAAATTTTAAAATTCAATTCAAAGATTTCAGTTTTTTTTATCTGGTTTTGAATACCGTGAAATAGTATCCGCCATGTTATTACGTCATACAGCGTGTCAATTGAACAACTTTGTACTTTTATTATTTTCGTAACCGAAATCATTTTTATTTAAATGATATTTTGCATTCAGGAACAGCAAACCAACGATAAGTAGAAAAATAAGTAATTTTTTAAATGATAAATAATTGTCACACAAAATATCAGCACATTTGTTTTTCAATTCAATAGAATCGCCAGTCATCTTTCAGTCAGTCTTTTTAGACATTGCTTTCTAAAAACCACTTTAAGTCATGCGTGTAAGGTTGAATTTTGCAAACAAATGTGTTTTATCATAACTGGCGTATAATTGGGGATAGTTGAGTGTTTTGTTCGAGGTGTATCAGTCATATCAAAATAATAATTTTCCACTAACAGTATTGTTTGTTTGGCAGTGAGCGCGTGGTCTGGGTACAAACATCGGTGCGACTGCCTCACGCCGCGCACGCTGTGTGCACAGCAGAGGAAACAACTTCTTAGGTAAGTCACCAGACAGCTCCATAGGCTTCTACACCACACTACAATAAGCCCAGCGGCTTTCTCGGCGGGTATTTGGGCTGATGGGCCTGCCGCGTAGACGAACCGCCGGCGTATGGCAGTGGGTTGCGCCGGAAACAAGTGCAGTTCGCTTCCGGCACGTTATAGTGTTATTCGGTGCAGTCTTGAAAAACTAATTAAAATGCTAAAAAACAGTGGCACTCCGGGAGTGCCGACAGAAGTGAAAACTTCAACAATTAGTGTGTATTTTTTTAAATAGTCAGTACAGGATTTCACATTGGGTCCTTGGGTCCTGATTGCTCTTGGTAAAAAATGATAAACGAGCGATCGACTTCAGCCGTTAAAGGTAACAGCACAGATTTTTACGATAAAAATACAAAGGGAAAGAAAGGGATAAAATAATTAGAATTTCCTAATGAAAGAAAGGGACTTTTCCAAAAGACATCAACGCGCAGACTCATCCGTGTGCGGAAGCGTTCGGTGACGATGACGCGAGTTCCATGATTTTTGTTCACCCACAAAGTGCTCAACACGCCTAAAGAAGTTTTCACTAAAAAAACCCCACTAATAAAAAAAATGAAGTGTGTAACAGAAATACGTCATCTACAAAATATTTTTCTCTGGCAAACTGGAAAGCATTTAGGGCGAATTTCGTTTAAGAGCTATCAGAGACAATGTTTTGTGAAATTTTAACACTGACGGCTCTTGAACGCGATGTATTTGTGTTGATCGCGTTCCGTTTCTTCGGTAAAATTGGCACTAAGATGGTTAACGTAGCTCGGTCATAGAAAAACACTGGGCACACCACTACCGTTGTAAATGTTCAAAGTCAAAGTCAAAGCATTTATTTCAAATAGGCACTTGAAAGGCACTTTTGAACGTCAACATTTACATTAAAATAGAATTGATTCTAGTCGCCCCTTCCAAAATGTAGTTTCGTATGGAGAAGAATGGGCAAGAAACTCCACCGTTACTCTTTTAAAATGTTTCAAGTACAATATTTATATTCATGTTGTCACAATGAGGGTTTTCATGAATATTCAAGCCACCAGTTGGCGCCACTTTAACAAGAGGTCTTCCAGTTCGACCATGAACTTTTTTTTGATAATTCTTTTTTTATTGGAAAGGGTATACCCCGAAGTTGGTCCCGTATAAATTTGGAAACTGGGGATGATTGATTGTTCACTCACTGATTTTAATGCTGAGTTGTGTATTACAAAAAAATAATCAAAAAATAAGCATGTAGTAATTAGTAGATTATAGCCAAAAAAAAAAAAACTTAAAAAAAAAAAATTAAACCGCCGAAAAGACTGAAAAGCAAAAATAATAAACCTTTTTTGTTTAACCTTATTAGCTAAGTTCGGAAAGCGGTGACTTTGAATATGTATTTAAATTTTATGTCACCGCCTTCCGAACTTGGTTATTGAGGTTAAACAAAAAAGGTTTATTATTTTTTGCTTTTCAGTTTTTACGGCGGTTTATTTTTTTTGATGAATAGTCTTCAATATGTTGTTTTTTTTTTCACAGATTGTTGTAAACAGCTTAGAAATGATGATAGATATTTTTGTTGTAGCGGATTATGGGGTCGGCCAATGTTTAGTAGCGGACACCTGCGAGCTGCTATGTAAGTATAACAATATACAGAGTGCCAGGGACATCGATGCGCAAACTGTAACCAGCAGGTTTAGCATGACGCTTTTTATTTCTACTCTACCGTAGAATAGAAATCGCTTGTCTACATTTCTCGGTACAAAACTATCAACTGTCTACATGAAAACGTCATTTTTGTCTACTCTTCCGCCGACAAAACGTTTCTCTACGGTTCTCGTGCGAAGCCCGCATGAATTCAGCACATGATTTTAGACTAGCATAGATTTTTTGTCGGATATCAAGCATGACCACCATAGAAACGGGTTCTGTCGACGGAAAAATAGACAAAATGACAGATTGTAGAAAGATTTCTACCGTCTTTAGCATGGCGATGTTAAAACTGAAGAGAAGAAAGTGGTCGCCCAGTGGTTGAATGACGAAACGGCCAGGTTTTTTTTAAAATTAATTTAATGTATTCCAAATGCATTATTACCTTTAAATATAAAAATGAATTACTGTTCGTTAGTCTCACTAATACTCGAGAACGGCTGGACCGATTTGGTTAATTTTGATTTTGAAATATTTGTGTCAGTCCAGGGAAGGTTTAAACGGTGAGAAAATATATTTAAAAAAAATGTTTTTTAGTCTCACAAAAAGTTCAGGTAACTTTTATTGGCGTTACGAAGTTCGCTGGGTCAGCTAGTATAAAATATAATATGAATTTTTGAAAAAAAAAAAGAACCCATAGCAACAGTTATTGAAATTGATTCAGTAGCCAATTATGAAAAAAAAAACTTATTTCAGGACTTGCGTTAATTCTGTTACACCTTGTATAATACAGAGTGTATGGGAAACGCTTCCGAAACGAAGACAGGTGATGGGGCTAGTGATTCTCGATACAGTACCATTAAAAAAAATACCTAAAACTTTTAGATTTTTTTTTAACACTATGCTATCAGCACAGTTACATAAAGCATTATTTGAAATTAAACACATTTAAAAACAACCCCAAGTCTAGGCGGCGACTTTAGGTTTAGGTATCGTTTGTAAAGCATCGCTAAAATAAAATAAGTAGAAACATTACGGAAGCGTCAAACGTTTTAAATTGATGCAAAATAACCAATTTAAGGCTAAAGGTTATTGGTATCCGTTTGCATTTAGGTTGTATATAACCTACGTTCTAGCTTCGGAAGCGTCCCCTTTACATACTGTATACCTCAATGTGCTATATTGTGTGTTGCAGCATCTCATTCTTCGGTATGATGGAAGCTGTGAACGAATTCAATGATGCCAAGCCCGAGACGAGTACTGACGGTGATAAGGTAATAGTCATTATTTACCTACACTCATAAGCTTAGTCGTTTATTTGTCGGAATGTATGGTATCAACACATTCAGTCACATAACATCAAACACATCACATCATACCACACACATCACGTCAAACACATCACATCACACCACACACACACACATCATATCACACACATACCCATCACATCACACACTTATCACATCACATCTCATCATACACATCACATCTTTTCACAGATCACATTCTGCCAAAGTTTGGTGTGCAAATATTAGGGACATAGATTTATTACTAATAATATATTTTATTTTCATCAATTAATATTAATAGATCGATGTTACCATTCCACATGACGGGAACCTCGTGAAAGCTGAGAAGGAGAAACAGATTAAATATCTCGACTTAGCACACGAGGTTGTTGACATGTGGAATGTGAACTCGGCTGTCATTGTGCCGATTGTCGTATCACCCAATGGACTGATGGCCGAAAGCCTCGATCAACATCTCTCGAGGCTCTCGTTAGGCGGTTGGGTCAAAGGCCTGATTCAGAAGGCAGTACTCCTCGATACGGCTCGCATCGTGAGGAGGTTCCTGTCTCTGGAGCCCTAACCACCGGTAGCTTGGACCCTGCTCCCGATACCGGCGGACCACTATTTTTTATATTTTTAAATGTTTTTTGTAAGGTTATTTTATAAAAATATTTAAAAATGTATTGTAATATGTAGTTAAATTGAATAAACGAAACAATAATATTAATAGTACATAATGTACATGTATATAACAAAAAAATTGACAGAAATGAATCACAGGGCATCAAAAAATTCATCGAAATCGCTCTCAATGGGAAAAGTGCCCAAAAAGCTGGCAACATTGATACGTTGTATGGTGATGCTGATTCTTTGCCCAAAGAATAGGCCAGCCCTCTGGTCACGTGAAGAGGCGGTTAACCGCTTCGCGATCTTTTGGAAAACCAAGTGAGCACTCGGACCTCATGACCCAAGTGTTTCAACCCCAAACGGTTCGAATTAACTCCCAATAAGATTGGAATATTAATTGTATTATTAAGATAAGATAATATTAATTTGCTAAGACATGTGTATACATACAAGAATATAAACGTGCATGCAGGATAACATAATGAAAATTTTACAGGTTCAGACATGTTTGCCACATAAAATGGCGTGCAAATATATATGAATAGTTCTGATTGTTGAAAATTAATTTCAAGTGAATCTAAATTATTTAAAATTAATTCATCAAATAATAATAAATTTAAAGTGTCAACGGTAAATAAAAAATCATTCATAAAAATGTCAATAACAAAAAATAAAGGTAACTGTGTTTCAGTCGGAACATACTAAAATTGTAATTTCAGTTACAGTCAGCGTCAGTAACATCGGGACGAGTGTTCAAAATGATCTAAACAACTATGCAAATTAAATTTTAACTCAATGACACAAGGAATGTTTCAGAATGACGACAGTACCTACCTACACGACAAATCTCATTCTGACAAGAACTTTATCCAATTGAGATAAAGTTTAATTTTCTTAGTTGTTGAGATCATTTTGAACGATCTGTACGTCCCGATATTTTTGACGCTGTGTTTACCTTTGTCAGTTAAAAATAATATATTAAACACACAATTTATTTAGGATGTGAGAACAGGACAAACCAGAGAGGCAATTCTCGTAATTTTACGAACGTTCACAGTCTGATCTCAGTCTCAATCTTTCAAAAATACCTCGAAATTCCATACATTTTTGTCAAGTTTTTGACATTTGATTGTCGCCGAGATGAGACTGCGACTAGATTTTGTACGTTTTTAATTACGAGAATTGGGCTTCTGTGCTCAATTGATGAACATACAGGCGAACATAGAACCTCCTTCTTTTTCAAAGTCTGTTAAAAATAACTTTTAATAAACTGTGTATGTTTCTGCAGCCTCCAAACGAGATGGAACCAGAAACGACTGGCAGAGAGTTGCAGCAGGGAGACGGGACGGGGGCCAAGTAAGTGTATTACATACAGTCAGCGTCAATAACATCGGGACGAACAGACTGTTACAAATTAACTAAACAACTATGAAAATTAAATATTAATTCAATGACACAAGGTATGTTTTAGAATGAAGACAGTACACGACAACTGTCATTAAGACAAGAACTTAACCAATAGGGTATTTTACTCTATATGAGAAAAAATCTATACTTAAATATATTATTGAGATAGCTTAGGCAAAATGCAGTCGGAAAATGTTAGTTTTAGTTATTGAAATAACAAAATAAATTTCAAAATTCAATTCAAAGATTTTAGTTTTTTTTTAATCAGTTTTTGAACACCATGAAATAGTAGCCGCCATGTTATTACGTCATACGGAATGTCAATTGAACAACTTTGTACTTTTATTAGTTTCGTACCCCAAGTAACTTTTATTTAAATAATACTTTGCATTCAGGAACAACAAACCAACGATAAGTAGAATAATAACTATTTTTTTTTCAATTACAAACAATTATCATACAAAATATCAGCGCATTTGTTTACTTAGCAAACTGACGTCATACCCACAGAGCAAAATGGCGTCCACTGCGTCCAGCGTTTTCGTCAAATTACGCGCGAAATTTGAAAATGTAAAATTTAAATTCATTTTTACGACACTAATCGATTAAATAAAAATGTTGTTTTTTTTTAGTAGTTTACTAGAACTTTTAATTAGGACACTTCAAAAATGAGTGTAATAACTCTATTGAGATAAAGTTGAATTTTCTTAGTTGTTGAGATTGTTCGTCCCGATATTTTTGTCGCTGTACATACATATCAACTCATGCCTTTTCCCCATGGGTAGGCACAAACAACAGAATGCCACCTGCTACGATCTTACATAGTCCTACTGCTTCGTGTAAGTTTATACATCTGAAGGTCAACCCTCATAATTAAAAACCGGTCAAGTGCGAGTCGGACTCGCGCACGATGGGTTCCGTACCATTATCTATAAAAACGCCAAAAAAATCACGTTTCTTGTATGAGAACCCCCGTAAATATTTTTTTTGTGCTGTTTTTTTTTTAGTATTTGTTCTTATAGCGGCGACACAAATACATCATCTGTGAAAATTTCAACTTTCTAACTATCACAGTTCATTAGATACAGCCTGGTGACAGACGGACAGCGGAGTCTTAGTAATAGTGCGTCTGCGATATTTGCGCACGCGCACACAGACGGCTTTCACACTGTGCTGCGGCGCCGTATCGCGTCGCTGATGTTCCGCACGCGTGGGAGCATCAACACCATCCTGGACGTGCTCAGCCACAAGCTGGACAGCCCCCTCCCGGGGCACTGGGTTCAAGCACAAGTGCGCGTGCCCGAGGGGCCCCAGAGGGCGGCAAATACTTAAATTAATAGCTTAATTTTAAATACTAACATAGTTTTAAGTCGTTCTACTAACAATATGTATGGGTCAAATATGCCTGAAATAAAAAATAATTATTTTAATAGGGTCCCGTTTTACCCGGTAAAGGTTTTTACGAGCTATACCTGTATATTATAAAGTCACCATGTTCACAGACCACCGGAGGACGGGCCTGATAGTATCGAGAGCATGGGCAGTGCTGAGAGCCACGAGAGCCACGCCAGTCACGAGAGTGCCGACAGTGGGGAGAGTGGAGACACCGCCGATAGTGGTACGTACTTGTTAGCTGACTATGCAGGATATTAAGTACTTAAACACGCCCAAAGTTAAGTAAAATTAGCAAGAAAAACGAATCTTTGTTGGCTCCTAACTTTTTAATGGGTTTTTATTTTAGTATTCAGTTTCCGTACAGACAATATTAATAATGAGACAAAACAATGTCATATTTTACTTTGGATGTGCCATGTCAGACAGTGGAGTAAAACACTCCCGAAGTTTGTATGCAAAAAATGTAGACTAGGTTCTCGTTAAGTGGCCGTATACGACCGTAGACGCGATTTTACAGTTAAAATATTGTATTTATATTCGTTTTAATGCACCGCCAGAAAGATCATTTCATTTTATATCAAATGAATGTGCAACTAATTTGTTTTTATTATTTGATTTTCATTTATCGACCGCAAACCGGCGACTGTCTTAGAAATTTTGCTGTAAGAGGTTTAGAATATCACATTTTTACGAATCGTTAATGTCTACATGGAATGAAAAAAATACGATGTATTGTTGTGAAAGTCATGTATACAGTGTATGAATACATTTTTACAACTTTGTGCAGGATCAGGTTTGTTCATCCAAAATGAAGCGACTTGTGTAGTTTTAACAGTTGTATATTGTAAAATATAATATTCGTTTAACACCTGGTTGCCATGGCGGGGTGTCGGTTCGGAAAGAAGTTATACAGTTCAAAATTTGAGGGAGGCGCGAGTGAATGAGACCGAATGTGAGTGACCGAATGTAAGCGACCGAAGGAACGACCGGATTGGAATTTGATGGCGATCTTCTTTTCTTCCACGATAGATGGCGAGTGTGCGGCGTCCGTTTGTATGTGTTTGCGTCTGGATGTATAGATGGCGTGGACAAACTTTCATATTTGAAAAAATAACCGTAAAAAAATATTAAACTTAGTCAAATTTTTGAGAAAATGGGCAATGGATTGGTTTTATTTTCGGCTACTTAGAACTAACTAACAAGAGTTAAAAAAAATAGAACAGTAGAAATAGACTTAAATTCAAAGTCATAGTATTTCGCGCAAAAATGCAAATAACTAAAAATAATTATTGGCAGTAAATAATCTTTCAAAACAACCTAAATCTCGCATTATAATTTTTGATAAAAATAATAAAGGAGCTCATTCATCAGCAGAGATCGGATATTCGGATGCATATTTACCTAAAGATCATTTTTAGCTATGAATGTTTGGAAGCGGCTTTATAAATTATTTGTGATATTTATTAAAAACCCCGGGATTCTTTGATTGCATAACTATTCAGATGTGTGTTAATTTAATATTAATGTTAAACCCGATACAAATATGTATATGTACTGGAGGAGGGGTGGTTTGTATTAGTTAAAACAAAAAATAAACAAATTAATCAGCTAAATTAAGACATTCGATACAAAAGCGCATTCCGTGTTAGCCAACATCTCAACTTTAGGTGAATATGCATCCGAATATCCGATCTCTGTTCATCAGACAATAATTGAAACGATATTTCGTGTTGCGCATTAAAATTTATAGAAATGCAGTATTTTAACTGTAAAAAAACGCCTTAAAAATGAAGTAAATCAGCGAAATTCACAAACTTTCGTAAACGGCCTCTTCAGGTACGGTAGAACGGCTCTCAGTTTATATTAAAAAGGTAAATTTTGGATGAAATAAACCTATCTATGTTAAGGGTTTGGTTTCCGCACTTAGTCCTTCAAGTGGACCATTGTGCGTGAGCCATGGCGGCCTTCGGTTGTCATTCCAGCCAGCCCACCTCCCTCCAGAAGTTGGCTATAATTCCTGGTCTGTTGATAATATCCGTGTAACATTTGGGTTCCCCGAGGGTTTCTGTTCTAATCTGGGCGACGCCTGTGCATTCAAAAAGCACATGCGCGACGGTTTCCTCGGCCTCCATGCAAGCCCTGCACAAGGGGCTGTCCGTTATGCCTATTGTGTAGAAGTGTTTGTTTAGTGGGCAGTGTCCTGTGATGGTTCCAGTCACCAGACACAGATCTTTCCTGTCCAGGCGTAACAGTCGTCTGATCAGAAATAAACCTAATTAACAGTATCGTTTGGCCCAGGTGAGAGTGGCGAGGCAGCGGACTGTGCGCATGGCCAGCCCGCAACCGATAAGGACAGCGATTCTAACACCACATGCGACTTGGATGATTGTAAGTATTGTCTGTACAACTATCAATGTGGTTTTTTAAACAAACATTTAGGTTAATACTTTGAAATCTCTCTTTGTTAATTAATAGTTTGACATTGACATTTTGACATTAATTAGACAATATTTTTAACTGACATGTCTCATAGTGTAATATTAATTCGTAATTATTTATTCAATAGTATCAATATAATACCTAATATTTTAATTTAGTACTGTAATAATTTTATTTTTGTATGTACCTAATATTTGCGCGCCCCACGTGGCAGAATATGATGAGACCAATTATTAATTTAAGACCATGTAATGTACCATGTTCGGACAAATAAATGAATTTAATTGAATTGTTGCTTTGCGATTAAAAAATTAAACTCACGAAATTAGTTTCAACCAACGATTTACGATTGATTTAGTTTTTAAAAGTTTTCTTCACGGGTGTCTATTTCATGGTTTTCGAGGGTGCTGAAGTCGATGGTGAGATCAAAATGAAAATCCGAGGTGGCCACTGCAATTTTTTTTTTTCATGGCAGGTCATTTTCATGGTTTTCCTGGCCACGAATAACGATTATGAGCGAATTTGAAACTTTTCGCAGCGGCTATCTTGGATTTTCATTTGGATCTCACTATTGGCTTCTGCACCCTCGAAAACTATAAAAACGACACCGATGACGGGAAATTGTAAATTTTCCTGGCCGCCATTTTGGATTTTCGTATTCAACTTACTATCAGCTTTAGCATCCTCAAAAACCACGAAAACTACACCCAGGAGGAAACAAGCAATTACATTATAAATAGTAATAAAAAAATCACAATGGGAATTTTCCGCTTACTTAAAAAAAAGCTTAATCATTTTAAAAGTTTCTCATCGTTGTTATGTTTAAAAATTAGTTTGACGCGCAAATCTAAATTTTTGAGTTTGACTTATCAATCGATTGAAAATTTTAGTAATTGATCCCAACACTGCCTGATTCGGATTTGTTTTTCATCGAGAAAATTACAATTTATTGAAAATTCCTCGTAACATTTGCAATCATCTCCCTCATTCAGTATCAGAGTCAGACGGGCAGTCGGGTAGCGGGTCTCTGGGCTTATCGACATCGTCGCTGGACTCTGCCTCGGAACTGCTACTGGCGGCGGCAGCGGCCGTGGAGTCGGGCGGGTCCGAGGGCGAGGCGGCGCCGGCCGAGCTTTGCCGAACGGTGCGACACCTCATGCGGTCCATCGCCTCCATCGAGCGCCTCATGGACAAGGTGCTCCGGCACTGCGACACATGGCCTGCGCCGCCCACACGGAACGATCACGAAGCGAGGTGAGAGATTATCTTCAGTATCAATCATAGTCAGCCTATAATCTTCCCACTGCTGGGACATAGGTGTCATCTCTGAGTGGGCCGTAATCTACCACGCGAGCCCAGATTGAGTTAGTAGATGACACATCTTTTCGAATTTTTGATTCTAGGACATGCCAGTTACTTCACAATCTTTTCCTTCACCGTTTTGAGAGCAGTTATGTCAGGTTTCGAACTATACAATACAATATGATTTATTTCTTACCACAAATTACAGAGAAAGTACATAAATAGTCCACAGACACAATTTAATAATTAATGTGTGGAAGACTGGTGCCTAAACTAAGTTTTTTACAAAACCTGTATGTCAGGTCACCAGGCCCTATGAAGGATGAAAAACCCTTTTTTATACATATTATTCAATAAATATGCATTGAGAACCCGCCCCTAAGACTACACGATTATATTCCTTATAATTATTAGCATAGAGCTCACATTTGGTTGTCAAAAACATGTCGCTCGCGCATTATTCGCGCGGCCCAATCACGACAGTTCAGTTCGTCTTCCGCCATTATAGAAAACGCATGTCTTTGCGCACATTCCGTGTTCCCGGGTAATTTCATTTTTATTCGTCGCCGCAGGGTCTCAATCATTCCGAAATATTAAACTGTTTTTCTTTATTTACTTACCCGACTAAATCACGTACGTGTAGTGCTATACACAACCGGCCCCCTGCACAAAATTTTACATTATTATGTTATACGTACCTACTGGAGACGATCTGATTCACATATAATATTCAAATAAAATCTCATACATTATTGTTATAATATCACAATATTAATCATAAAACTTGATTTACAAAAACAAAAAGTAGTAAATAAGGCAATTTATGAAGGATACATGCAAGGGAGGATGAATGTGTATGTGTGTGGGGTGGGGGTGAGTGTGTGTGATGTGGAGTGAGTGTGTGAACTTACGACCTATAATTTGAAAGTCTCAGCCGTTACCACTGGGTCACCACTGGTCATACATTTCATCATCATCATCATTTCAGCTGAAAGACGTCCACTGCTAGGGGTCTACTCTCTAAGCACGAATTCCGTCGTTTCGGTCGAAGTAACGGGCGTTTCCAACTCCGTATCACTTACGGATTCAAACTCAAAGCATTTATTTCAAATAAACTAATTACAGGCACTTTTGAATTGTCAAGGTCGGTGAGATAGAAAGATGAAGCTAGTTGCCCATTCCAAAGCGTAGGTACCTATGGAGAAGAACGGGCAAGAAACTCCATGGACACTCTTTTAAAATCATGATTTTGTTACAAACACACACATTATGCATCATTATGTTGAAATTATCAATGTGAGAACGATGTAAAAAGACGTGCACATTATAAGCGTCCGTAATTAAAACAAAACAAAAATAAAATAACAATTTAGAATTTAAAATAAGCCGTGGGAGCTAAGAGATGACCAGTCCCTACTGGCGGCGCCCGTTCACGAACATGACGTATGGATCAGCACCATTCAGCTCAACCATTTTGAAGGGAACTTAATGATCCAACACACACGCCACCACCAGCGAGACATTTGAGTGAGCATGACATACTCTCAGCTGCCAGGACAGAAGATTAGTTTGGAGCCCGACCTAAGAATGAATGACAACACGATTTGACAGCTGTCCTTACTCCCGATATGTTTTTGCCCGTCCAAAAAAGTTAGTTAATTGGCTGTAGGATAAACTAAGAAGTTTTGAACTAATTTCGGACGGGCCCTTATCTTCGTTGACGGACTTAGAAAGTAGGCCCCCAGGACATAGGCTCCTCCAATTCGACCGGTCTTGTTCTTCCCACATCCAGCGGATTCCCGCGACCTTCGCAAGGTCATCGGTCTACCTTGTGGGAGGCTTTCCCACTCTACATTATGCTATAGTCCATTTATAACTTTACAATAAAAGAATATTTAACTTAAATACGGCAAATCTTAGGTGATTCTTCAACCCAATGTCATAATATTTTTCATAACATAATAACCGTTTTGTTTTATTGCAAAACAGCTTTGATTTTAAAACAAATGTTTTTTACAGAAAACGTGTGGATGTGGGTCTGTCAGAGGTAGACCGGAAGCTGATGGCGATGTACCGACGACTGCCGGAAGTGCACCGCAGGCAGCTGCAGGTTTATAGGAAACAGAAGAAATTGTCTACGGTAAGTTGTGCTATACACTAGTCAAAAAAATGAGGGACAGAAAAAATATAATTTTTGGGTGATTTTGATTTTTGTAACTCTGAGGAACATGATCTATCCCATGCATACACTTTCTGCTTCAGGAAGTCGATGCGCTCTGTGACACGGACATATAGTCTTGAGGACTGATATTAGTCCCCGAGAACGCCCGTGTCACAAAGCGCATCACTTGAGGGCGAGTATTACTCTCCCCGAAGGAGATTAGTTAGCCCCACCAATACGGCGTTCAATTCTGCATTGCCAAGCTGGTGCGGCTGGTTTCGGTCGTGTAGCTCTTGAATCATTCGCCAATTTGACAAACCAAAAGGAAAATCTAGCTCTTACTTCCAATTGCCTTGGTTTTGTAGCATCATTAGGCCATTTTCCAAAAGGTATAGAAATAAGTGGGTTTCTGCGCTAGTGGGTCTACGATGATATCCTGAATTAATGGTTACAGTTTGCGCACTGGATAAAAATTTACCATGTATTATGCTTGTACGTGTGTGTGTGTGTCACTGAAGTTCGAAATGGTTTGACCGATTTTGATAATTTCTTTTGTGTGATGGATGGTTTATATTTACAATTTCATATTTATTTATTTAATATTAAATTTATGTCGATTTTTTATATATTATGTGAATGTGAGAACATTTTAGGCCTTGTAGACTGTCAATTTGTAGACTATTTAATATTTTATTATGTACTTCTACACTGTCCTCCCATACCTATTATCACTGTAATTTGAAAACATTGTAAAAGCCAATTATTTTTAAAAGAGTAACCGTGGAGTTTCTTGCCGGCTCTTCTCCATAGGAAACGACAAATTGGAACCGTGCACCTAGCTTCTGACGTTTCATAAGTGCCCATGTAGGTTTATGTGGAATAATATATTTTGATTTTGACCCGGTGGGTGGCGCAATATAGTTGGGAGAAAGTAGGCTAGGTAGATAACTAGATGAACATGTTGACACTTAGTTTCACACTCGACGGCACGGTTGGCGCAGTGGTTCAGTGATCGACTGCTGCGCTGCGTGTCGCGGGTTCGATTCCCGCACGGAACAAATATTTGTATGACCTACAAGTAGATGTTCCGGGTCTGGCTGTTTGTGTATGTGAGTTTAAATGTTTGTAAACGCACCCACGATACAGGAGAAATTCCTAGTGTGGGGCAACGTTTTAAAAAAAAAAAAAAGTTTTGCAAGCTCTACATCCCTTGTTTTCGTCCAGGTGTGCATGCAGCTGGTGGGCGGGCGTGCTCCCGCGCCGCCGCCGCCCGGCTCGCCGCCCCCCAGCGAGCCTCACCAGCCCTGCCAGTCGCTCTGTCCCGAGTACCATCTGGAGCGCTTCAAGGAGGTAAGCCGCGCGTACGACCACACGAGAACATTCTACAGACCTTCTTTGGAAAAGACGACATCATCATCATTACAGCCAAAAGTCGTCCACTGCTGGACATAGGCCTCCCCCAAAAGGGGGGTTTTGCCATAATCGCCACGCTTGGCAAGCGGGTTGGCGATCGCAGTATGGTGGTAAAATGCATAGAGAACGCTGCTGCCCATTCTGTAGTAAGTCCCTTAGTCGCTTTCTACGACACCCACGGGAAGAAATGGGGTGGTGCTATTCTGTTACGTCCGGCACCACACGGAACGGAACAGGTTTACAATTTGTGTAAATTATTTCGGCACAACTGCTCTCAAAACGGTGAAGGAAAACATCGTGAGGAAACCGGCATGTCTTAGATACAAAATTCGAAGACATGTGACGCCACATGTGAACTACGCATCAAAGACTTCACGTCATACAAATCCTGCATCGCGCAAGCAGTTTTTACCGCGCAACTCGTATATATACAACATTCCGACATCAACCGTCGCCCCCGACCGTCCCTTGCTTGTTGAAGCGCCAGCCCGCGCTGCAGCTGTAGCCAGTAGCTTTAAATTCCCCGTCTAATAATAATAATGCCAATATTTTGATCCAGCCTGTCCCCACTTGCTGTCCCCCTAACAGTGACGCCCTGAGCCGAGGCCCGTATCCCGCAGGGGGTGCCCTCAGCGTGCAGTCGCTTAGTATGTAATTTTAGTTTTTAAGCCCTAGCTGGAGGCGTTAAGTTAACTCTTAATGGCAGCCCCAGGAAAGCCCGGTTAAGTACTCACGGCCTCTCAAGGTCAACTGCGAGATGCCAAACAAAAACAAAAATCAACCGTCGGGACACAACACCCGTCTGATCGGAGGATCCCCCCTTTTCCATAGAGTATGAGTGAACTTTTCACCCTGTTCCTCATACCTCTATAGACATGTGACATCTGCCCTGGGCCCGCGTAGTGGATTACGGCCCACTCTCTCTCTCGCAGAGAGGAGGCCTGTGTCCCAGCAGTGGGAACATTATAAGATGATTATGTTTATGGTATTGTTCTAGGTGAGACGCAAAGTAATGCACATGCGGGACCAGCAGCTATACTACCATAGACTACGGATGTGGCTGGAGGATCAACTGCGACAGGAACGGGAGAGGTGAGTGACACTAGTTAAATTAGTTAAATAGGGTATTTTACTCTATATGAGAAAAAGCCACAAATATCTTTACGAAAAATTAAAATGGCCGATTTTTGGCTCCATATTGACTCCAATTTTTTTTTTTTTCTGAAAACTTATTGAGTGGGGTATCAAAATAAAGAGTTTTATAAATAGGTCTCATTAACGTCTAAAATAATTATAGTAACTAAAAACTGTGAAATAATAAAAAAAATCTTTACAAAATCAAAAATCCCGACCGCCTAAAGGGGTCAGTCGGAGCCATCTTCTTAAATTTAACAATAAAAACCTTTATTGTCTCTGACTGCATGAGATTGCATATAGTATTCAGTCTAATAGTCATCCTTTTAAAACAAGTTTCTTGTTTCCCTCTTTTTTAATTTAAGTCCCCTTTTTAGGTAGTATATAGTGGTATAACAAAAGTAAATTCGTCGTGATAAAAATACGTCGCGTTGTCGAGATCGTGTGTATAGAAAAAGGGGCAGATAAAGATGGCGGCCGCTTGCTCGTCAGAGTGCCGCGGTCCGTCGACGCGAAGTGACAGTTCTTGAACATTACAGCGATCCAGCTCCGTTGCAAACATTCTGAACTACGATATTATAACCGTAAACTTAACTATGATAAATTCATGGTTACAGTTTGCGCGTCGATGTCTTTGTGGATTTTAATCAGTTTTTACGTAAATAAATAAATAAAAAAGTATATTCCTCCCGGTCTACTTCTTGATATACAATGGCCTCTGTAACACCATGAAGCATGAGGGTCCAGGGGCTAGTGCAAATCTTGGGGTTCATTCGATTAATCGAGTCTATTCAAGCCACGCTGGGATCGGTGCATTTCATTCATTCATTATATTTTTTAAACTCTTGAGCGATGCCAAAGATTTCAAACCAACAAATGACTATCATAACCAGAGATCGATATTCGGATGCATATTTGCCTAAAGATAATTTTTAGTTATGAAAGTATGTAAGCGGCTTTATAAATTATTTGTAATATTTATTAAAAACCCCGGGATTCTTGGATTGCATAACTATTCAGATGTGTATTAATTTAAAATTAATGTTTAACCCTACACAAATATGTGTATGTACTGGAGTAGGGGTGGTTTGTATTAGTTAAAACAAAAAATTAACAAATTACTTACCTAAATTAAGACTTTTTCGATACAAAAGCGCATTCCATGTTAGCCAGGTGAATATGCATCCGAATATCCGATCTCTGATCATAACTTAACCAAATCATTTCTGCCAACAGCTTACCAGAAAGCAACGTAACATTAATCGAAGACCTCCCACGCCGCAAGCGACGCACAGCCAGCCCCAAGCTCCCGCGCCTCACGACTGGATCCAAACGAAAACTCAAACCCTCCTCGCCTTCTATCATCAGTAAACCACACAAAATACTACAAATGCTCAAACACAAGGCCCCGGCGACACAGCTACTCACAGACCATCTCAAAACCGAAGACGACAAGGCGGAGGCGGAACCACCCGAAGCATTCCCGATTGAAAGAGAAGATAATATCAGTGATACAGAAACGATAGTGGGTGAGAAAGAGACGGTGGAAATGTGTAAAGAGATGAAAGAGTGTCTTGCAAAGTTTTCTAGTTTTGCACTGAACAGTGATAGTTTGCCGGAAGATTTTCATGTGCAGGTAATATTATTGTTCGTTTTTTAATATATTTATTTATACAGCACTAGCTTTTAAAGCTAGAAAATGATCCCACGGGAACACGGATAAAGAGTATCCTATGTGTTAATCTCGGTTATAAACAGAGGGCGGAGTAGATAGATTGATTTTATATACTTGCGTCAAGATATTATAATATGGACATGCCATTTTATCCATAATGTGCGGGAAGTACCGGAAAAAGTTCCGGAATTGGAATTATGGAATAAAATAAAATAAAAAAAACATACAGATAGGCTAACAAAATCGTTTATTATATGAATGATTGATTGAAGGGACAAAATACGGTGTAACTATTCCAAGGTATTTTTGTATAAAATAAAATACTGATTTCTTTCACCATTAGCTAACACTGGTAGCGTAGATTGATATTATTAATAAGTTTTTCACCTTAAACACAAATTCGTGCTAATTTCAAAATTCCGGAACAAATATCACAATAAATATGAAGTTCCGGTATTTTGGAGGCATATCCATATTATCCTCTACGTTTGACGTCAACGACCTTAAATCAATCTACCTACTCCGACCTCTGGATATAAACTATCTGTGTGGCTAATTTCATCCAAATCCATTGAGCCGTTTTTGCGTCATTGAGTAACAAACTGTAGCGGCACTACAGAAAAATACTTCAAAACAAATATCTTGAAACACAAAAAGTGATGTAGCGCCATCTATAATGCCACATGCGAGCTACGCGTCTGGACGTTACAGAAATCCTACATCGCGCAGTCAGTTTACCACGAAACTGACATATATACAACATTCCGACATCAACCGTCGGGCAGTTGCCCACCAGACACAACACTCGTCTGGTCGGAGTATCCTCCCTTTTATATAGAGTATGAGCGAACTTTACACCCTGTTCCTCATACATCAATAAAACCAAACATCTAAATACCTTTCATATTTATAGTATTAATAGGATTTATACAACATGTAACATAACTAACGTAAGACCTCATACAACCTAATTAGGGGCCATTCAAGTATTACGTAAGCAGATTTTTGCATTTATTGACCCCCCCCCCCCGTCGTCAGCAAAAGTAAGCAAAGCTCTTACCTCTCCTCCCATGCTCACGTAAACATTGGTAGCTGACAGACAACGTGTCTGCTCACTTTCGTGTGATTTAGGAATATTGTCATCGTTTTCTTCGAGCCATTCATAGACAAATAGGGTTGCCATATATGTGTTCAAACCAAAATCGACTAAATTTTGTAGAAAATCTAAAAGTTAATAAATAAATTCTGCTGACGTAATCACCATCCAGACCCCCATCCCCCATGTCATCAAAAATAAGCAAAGCAAAGACCCCCCGTCCCCCTGTAGTGCTTACGTAATACTTGAATGGCCCCTTAGAGTATTGGGTTAAAAGCATAATACAATGACTAAAACTTTTTTGACGTGAAAACGTCTTTTCACTCGGAGTACTGGTGGTAAGTTTAATATTTCTGACAGACAAAAAGATGACAGATTTCAAACGCTAATAACTACGAGAGTTTTTAGTGCTAGAGTAATGTCTGAGCATTTAAAAGATAGGTCATATTTATAACAATTTTTAAGCGGAATATAATTTGCTTATGACGTCACGCTTCGTGTGCATGCGCATGCGCGCGACCCTCTATTTTCACAATGAGTCAAAATGCCAATTCGTTTAGCGCAAAAACGTGTTTAGCTCGAACACTTATTCTGGAGTCGTTGTCAAGAGTTGATACAGCTCTACTAAGGCATGGAGAGAAACAACAAAAATATTGGCCAAAATAGGCATAAAAATTAATTTGAAGTTGGCCATAGCAAAATAACTACATAAATCGGGTCATATCGACTGTAAATATGCTCAGAAATTAAAAAAAAAGCATCAAAACGAATGCAATGAGCCTAAAAAATCTAGTACCAAGCAAACACAATACCTGCGGTAGTGCTTGAAACCTTAAGAAAATTTGTTGCAAATAGCAAAATATTTTAAGATATCGTCTAATATTGGCTATGGTGGGTAAAGTACTGCCAGCTAATTTAATTTGACCCTGTATATTTACAGCTCTGCCCATCCCTTCAGGTATACAAGGCGTGATGTTTACTGCAAATTAAATGCATTTCATTTCCTTCTTTCAGGTTGAAGGAAAATACCCCGAATCGGTAAGTCCCCCGCTTCAAGAGATGTCCCCGACGACCCCCGAACCGATGCCCGTGTACTCGTCAAAACCGAACCAGAGACTACTCTCAGTCAACAAGTTCTTAAATAAGGATGACAAAGGAGATTTTAATCAACAAATTGCGCCCGAAGTTTTGAACATACCTCTGAACGCGCGCCGGACGCCTATACTTTTCACAGATGAAAAGGAAACGGTGACAGTAATAGAATATGATAAAGATCCGAACATCTATAAGTACGCGTCATTCGGGCTAGAAATTAAAAAAGCTATGGAAGAATGTCAGAATATTATTAACTCCTATAACAGTATTAAAGACGGGAAAAAAGAAGACGATGGTCAACTCTCGCTAGAACAAATATGCGCGGTTATGATGACCTTAGATAAGAATTCAGCTGAATTTCTAGACAAAATCGATACAGAGGATCCTGTAGACATTAGCACAGCTAACACAAAGCTAGCTGAACTTGTCGAGAATATGCCTCAAATTTTAGCTAACATGCCCGAAATAGCGTCAAAACTCTCCGAATTTGCAAACGCGTCGTTCGAACTCCCGGAATTCGCGTCAATCATGAACAGTCTACCGGAAGTCAATAACGAAGCTCAACTCACACCGGAAACGCTGAAACAGATCCGAGAATTAAAACTGAATAAGACTAGGGATAGTGTTAAAGTGACTAAAAATACTGCGAAACGTAAAACGCAGCGTAGAATTAAGAGTAACATTGAAACTAATGATATTATAGGAACAATGACTTTCGAATTAGATAATAAAGACATAGTAGATCTTTTGAAAGATGAAAAGGATCTGCAAGCTTTAATGAAGAGTAAGAACAAGGAAGATTTCAAAGACTTGATCTTCTCCATCTCCGCACAAGTGGTTATCAACAAAGTGTTTGAGTATTTGAAGCAAAATAAAAGTCCTGTTCTAGCCAAGTGTTTAGAAGAAGATAAAGAATTGTTCGCTTTACCTAAAAATAGCTTAAACTCCGAAATGTACTCAAAAGCGTCGACATTATTTGATAATTCCGTCAAAGACGCGATGAGCATGGCAGAACTGAGGGACTTAGTCAAATCACGTTTCAACTCGTGGAAACATTACGTAGCGTCGAAATTTAAAGGGATTCCCGTCGAAATTTTAGAAAACGAAATCGAAGCTATGTTAGATAAATTTTATAGCTACATTCAAGACTTGGCTGCGAAGAATTGTGTCTCTGATGCCGATAGAATGGCGGCTAAGTTAGAAGATTTAAAGAAATTCCAAGAAATGTATAAAGACTCCGACAGTGACTCCAGGGAGTCCCTCAAACAGATATTACTAAATACTTCCGTCGGAAATACATTAGAAATACTCATGATGAAGTACACGAAACTGACTCATGAGAAGAAGATTATGGTAAAAGAACTAAGATTCAAATATATGAGCGTTCTACGGAGATGCAGCGAGTCACAACCTCTTGCTACCTGGATTCTGACCGACCCTGAAACAGCTGTCAACATTATCCAGGAGATAATGGATTTCCAGGTTAAAAAACCAGATAATGTACCAGATTTCACCAGCATGCCTAGCGAGAAAAAACGAGATTATTTTATTGAAAGATTAAGAGATGTTAATAAACAATATATAGAGACGTTACCTAAGAAAAATCTATCAGGCGACGATTGGCTGGTTATGCTATACAAATTAGAACAATACGAGGAGAAGTTAAAAGAGAATTTCAATAAAGCCGCCCCCCAACCTGTGAAGACGAGTCAAACCGCGAGCGAAGCTGAAATTCTCGTAGCTAAAGGTCTAAGCAAGATAATAGGCAAAGCAAGCATTCGCGTCGTTAAAAAAACTGACCCACCGAAGAAGAAAGAGGAGAAACCAAAAGAAAAAGTTGAAGATGATGATAAAAAGTGCAAAAATGATGCTCTGCTAGCTAAATGTGAAGCGATACTCACTTCAAAAGGAGAAAAAACATTACTAGACAGTTTTTATACCATCAAATCGTACATAACGCAGGGACTGCCCGTCCCGGAGACATACAAAAAGCACGTAATCTCAATATGCTCATCAATCGATGCTAAATTACTAGACGAGGATTTAGAAGATAGTTTAAAATCCGAGAAAGAAGACGACGACTCTAAAGACAAGCCAATTTCTCCACAAAACCATGAAGATTTAGCTAAATATTCTGCGCAAGCGCTTCGGAACGCGAAACAGACTTTAAACGCGGTAGCATTTCAACGTATAAGTCTTAGAAATGGACAGAGTAAGTCCGAGAGTGACGTCTGTGATACCCCGAAGACGGATTGCAAATGGACCAATGACTGTGTGTGTAACTCTTGCAAAGATAACGACAGTGTGTGCTTAGGAGAAATAGTGAAACAATGCTATGACGGAGATAAGAAGGCTGATAAGAAAAAGGAGGTAAAGAAGCCGGTTGTGAAGCCGAAGCCGGTGGCGAAGGCTTGCGAGAATGTGAATCATCAGCAGCATGTTTGTAAAGGTTAGTTTTTATTTCTTTTACAAGTTTTTTTAAACATTGAAAAGCGTATTTGGATTACATTCCATACATTATGATTGTTTCATACATTTTGACCGCGTAGGTTTTGTACTTTTCTTAACAGCTGATATTTTTTTTTGTATAACCGACGAAAAATTTCTGCGCAGGGAGGTCTAGAATGATATGCTGAAGTCAGGGTATAGTTTGCGCAATGGATAAAAAAATATCCTGTATAGCTTTGAACTATCTACAACGAGTAACATAATTAACGCAAGACCTCATACACTCCGATTATAGTATTGAGTTAAAAGCATAATACGATGACCAAAACTATTTTATTTTAAAGCTAACTAATATTATTAAGAAAAACGTGTCGACCCAAGCATTACTTTATGCATTTAAAATGGAGTCTTATTTCTTCTAGCATAAGATTGAATTTTCTTTGGCTCAGTCAGTGGTAGGTATGGCAAAATACATAATTAAAAAAAATATCTTGTATTAAAAGTTACTGAAATCGATTCAGTAGTCAATTAGGAACAAACTACTTTCAGGTCTTACGTCCATTCTGTTACAGCTTGATTACTTAAAATTATTCAAGAACAAGAAAACATTAAGTATTACCTAAACTCCTTTCCCTTGGATGATCAATAGATTTTTGAGTACAAATCATTACCCTAATAATGGTTATCTTCCACAGTGGGTCACGCCGGGGTGGCGTGCGCGGGCGAAGGCACCGAGCAGCCGTGCACATGCTGTTATTGCACCGTATTTGGACATGCTGTAAGTCTATGACGTATTTTAACAACTAGAGGGGAAATTCTCTTAATTTTAACAACTTTCACAGTCTGATCTCATTCTCAATCTGTCAAAAACACCTCGAGTTTCCATAAATTTTTGGCAAGTTTTTGACATTTGCTTGTCGCCGAGATGAGACTGCGAATAGATTTCGCACGTTTTTAATTACGAGAATTGGCCTTCTGATCGATGTACACACGGTCGTAATAATACAGGGTGTAGGGGAAACGCTTCCGAAAACGAAGACAAGTGATAGGGGTAGTGATTCTCTATACACAGTAAGTACCATAAAAAATCGAGTTTTTTTTTTACAATCGGTTATTTTCAAATTTATTAAAAACTATTTTAATTTGAAAATTGGTACGAAATGTGTAACAGAAAAATAAAAGCAAATTGATTTATATACATTTTCTCAATTTTGTTTTTCGTTGTTTAGAATTTACCGCCAAAACGCTCCTTACGATGACTTTTTGTCACGTGACATCGTGACGTCAGCTTTGTGTAAACGGCACCGGTACAAATACGATACTTAGTTTGGCGCAGTTTTAGAAGTATTTGTGCACAGAAGCACCGCGCACCAGTAATATCTCTTTCTATCCAGTTCCAGTCTATAAAATCTTGTTAAATAATAATAATAATAATCGTTTAATTCGGAAATCAGGTTCCATTTTGTTAGTATTACAGTCTTAAAAAACTAATGTTAGTACGCAAAATATTAAAACTAAACGGGCATGAATGGAGAACCACTCATCTCCTGTTGCGAAGAGAGTGCCACCCCATCCACACCTGCAGCATTGGTGAATCCCACCGTTCAGATAGGGTCTTCAGGAGAACGTTAGAGGTGATCCGCATCCGACTCAATAAAGAAGCGCAGCGCGTGCGCATCACAGCGAAGAAATCCTGTGTGCGCGCTTCTGCGAACATGGCAGATGCACTGCACCACCGCGGCAGCCCCAGCATTCCCCTGAAGGTGTTGTTATATTGGACGCGAAGGGCACTATACGCGCGATGCGTATAATTCACCCACAGCCCGCACGTGTACAGTGTCTGGCAGTACGACTTGAATAAAGTAATTTTTACGTCTCTTGTACAACGTGCGAACCTACGAGCGAGCATATTACACCGCACGGACAGCGCCCTTCGTTCCCTCTCAATGTCCATATCATCCGATGCGTCATCGGTGACCCAGTGACCAAGATATTTAATCTTACTCACCTGTGAAAGTGGTGTGCCGCAAAGAGTGATCACGGGTGCACGATATTGTTTTTTTCCCGCCTTAAATATCATAAATTCACTTTTTTTGGCGTTATATCTCAGCCCATGAGCCTCCGAATACGCCTCACAAATATTCAAAAGACACCTTAAAGCTCTGACTGAGGGACTCAACAGCACCATATCGTCAGCGTAACTTATGTTATTTATGCATGTTCCGTCTACCGAGCATCCGAAACCAGTGAAAGTCATCGTAAGGAGCGTTTTGGCGGTAAATTCAAAACAACGAAAAATATTTTTTTTTTAAATCGTTTTTAATTTAGAAAATGGATATAAAACCATTTACATTTATTTTTCTGTTACATGTTTCGTCCCAATCTTCAAATTAAAATAGTTTTTAATAAATTGGAAAATACCCTATTCTTTTGACAGCTGTTTGCTATCGGGGGCAAGGAAAATCAGGTTATCGAAATTTGACATTTTCAATACGATACCTTGTCGAACTTGTGAATAGCTAAGCTGCTCAATAAGTAGATACGAGTTTTTACCGTACTAAAAAATAGTCGCAAACTAATATAACATCACGCCTGTAATACTCGAAGGATTAGGCAGTGTATCTATAGATAGTACAAACACATTTCGCCAGTTATGTTTAAGCCCCATGTAATAGGGGCGAGGCTGTTGTCATCAATCAGGGACAAATCCGGACTCCGGGCTGCAATTGAGAAAATCCTGAAGGAAAACAACAACACTGGCCGACCCGGGAATGGAACCCAAGATCTCATGCTCACCAGTAGCGCAAGCGACCACTAGACCGACGAAGCAGAAACTATATCTTCTATTCTATACATATAATAAAATTGTAACAGGCCGATGTCTGTACATTAAAGATATTGAAGAAAAAATAGTATGGGGGGTCTTTATTAGAGCAACAGAAGCCAAAACAACGGTTTTTAGAATTTTTGTCTGTCTGTATGTTTGTTACCGCATCACGCAAAAACCACTGCATGGAATTGAATGCAGTTTTCAATTATGTATTCCGAGAGGTCTAACTTAAAAAATAGGCTATATATTATCAAAAAAAAATTATTATCTACTTGATTCTAAAGTCCACGCGTATGAAGTCGCGGGCAAAAGCTAGTTATAAATATAATTCTTGTGTACGTGTGTATGTATGTCATGTCGCGGGCTCGAACTCACTGGTGGGCCTGGCTAAAAATCGCGCTAGTCTACACGCACAACGTTATTGAGTGAGATGCAGG
Organism: Antitype chi; assembly: GCA_947359405.1. Taxonomy (NCBI): domain Eukaryota; kingdom Metazoa; phylum Arthropoda; class Insecta; order Lepidoptera; family Noctuidae; genus Antitype; species Antitype chi. Next base: position 3,392,668 of record OX375837.1, read on the forward strand.
ATCATTTATAGTAAAAAATTAAGAAAAGTCCTTTGAAAGATCGGGTTTTATGAAAAAGCCAATGCATAAATCAATGACCAATACAGTTTATTGAACTTTTCGATATTTGAAGTTTGTCGGTACCGATTTGGTTTTGGAGATTTTATACACTTCTTTTATTACTTAAACACGCCCAAAGTTAAGTAAAATTAGCAAGAAAAACGAATCTTTGTTGGGTCCTAACTTTTTAATGGGTTTTTATTTTAGTATTCTGTTTCCGTACAGACAATATTAATAATGAGACAAAACGATATCAGATTTTACTTTGGATGTGCCATGTCAGACAGTGGAGTAAAACACTCCCAAAGTTTGTATGCAAAAAATGTGGACTGGGTTCACCTTAAGCTACACGGTGACTGATACATACGTGACGTCTGTTGTGACAGGTCTGCTCTGCTGCAATGGCTCTTTCTTCAAAAAGCCCTTCCAGACATTGCCCTGCATTGTTAGGGTCACATACCATTCAAATAATATAATGTTTGGATGCCGGCGCCGGTTTTTAAAATATTGACGAACAAAATATTGTACGTGGAAAGTGTCTTTTAAGATCTACTTACATAAATAAACATTTCATTTCATTTCCTCTTATACGGTTGGGCCGATTTTGATGTTTTTTTTTTTGTGTAGATGGCGCTGTTCGGGCATGACAACGTCTGTTAGGTCCGCTAGTTTATAATCTCTTATATAAAAATGAATCCCTATTTCCCTTGGTCACGGCATCACACGTGAACGGCTGGATCAATTTTGCTAATTCTTTTTTTGTTGTGTTTGTTATTGTCAGGAGAAGGTTCTTATGAAAGAAAAAAAAAGAAAAAGTTGCGAGTAACATAATATATTCATAGTTAAGACAGGACAACGTCTGGCGGGTCAGCTAGTATATTATAAATAAAACACTTGTCTTATTCTAGTTTAACTGTGTTTTGGCCCCTGCCAGGGGTGCGGGTTGTCCGAAAGAGATACCGCGGCCCCTGGCACACAGGCAACTGAGGGAACACGGGTGGGTTGTAGTCAGTAAAAGTTAGACACGCCCTCCCGCTCCACCCAGAGCGGGAGAAATTATTTGATGATTTCCCAACAACATTTTTTTTTTAAATACTGTGTTTTGGCCCATTTTTAGTTTGTACGGGACACTAATTAGACACATAAATAATTTTAAAATCAATAATATCTATAATTCTTCATCATTCAGTTCATGGCTAAATATTAACACCCGCACGGGTCGATCGGAGGTTAAGCTACTCTTGCTGCGGTCGGTTCGTGGATGGGTGACCATCCGTAACACAAATCGAGACTCCTCCGTGTCTCGGAAAGCACGTTAAGTATTTGTTCCCGGCTGTTACTTGTACACCTTTGACAGTCGTTACGGCTGGTCAGAAGCCAGAAAGTCTGACAACCAGTCTTACCAAGGGATATCGTATTACCCAGTAACTGGGTTTTGGAGGTCAGATAGGCAGTCGCTCCATGTAAAATACTGCATCCGGTTAGACTGAAAGCCCACCCTAACGTCGGTGGGAAAGGGCTAGGCAGATTCTATCTTCATCTATACTCCGTTTGAAATAAGATTAGACATTTCAATTAAATTTTTTAACAGTCCGTTCAACTGATTTTGACTTCTATTGCCTTGGTAGCATGATAAATGGCATCTGCAGTGAACAGTTGGTATTGTAACCACTTTTTGGCTTTTATTGCCATCCTTATGTCTAGGGAATAGAAGTCAAAATCGGTTGAACGGACTGTAAAAACGGTTTGTTTAAATGTCTAATCTTTTTTCAAATGGAGTATATATACAAATTCATAAAATTTAAGTCTCTGTTTGTAATGTTAAAATAACAGCCTTTTACAAATTGCATATGAAAGTATATACTTACGATAAATGTATATAAAAAAAAACAATTTCTTATATTTTCGTCTGTCTGTCTGCGAATCTCCGGCCCATCAGGACAAATTTTCACGGGACTTTCACTTGCAGATAGCTGATTATAAAAGGAGTAACATTAGCTACACAACACAATCTATGTTGTACCGATAGTACGTACGAATAACACAAAAACATTTTTCATTTATTTGTCTGACTGTTTGTTTGTTTCGGCTAATCTCCGAAACGGCAGGACCGATTTTGACGGGACTTTCACAGGCTGATAGCAGATTTTGAAAGCAATAACATTGGCTACACAACACTCCAACTTTTTATCCCGCTAGTAAGTTCCCGGGTGTTAATTTCCGACCTCGGGGCGAAGCAGCTAGCAAAAAAAAGCTAGTAAAATAAATATACCGTTTCAGCCGCCCCTGACGACGCCAGTGCCTCGAAACTTCAACGAGACAAGAGAAAGACTACGATCTATACTTAATAAGAAGAAACAGCAATTCAAGAGTGCTATAGTAAGTACAACGTAAACACGATTTTTTTAACAAAAGTATATAGATTATACTAACTCTTGGGTCTAGTGGACGCAAGCGCTACTGCGGGTCAAGAAGTCCTGGTTAAGATTCCTGCAGGCTTAGCACGAGCACCGATTTATCGACGGAAGAATAGACATGACTAATAAGCAGAGATCGGATATTCGGATGCATATTCACCTAAAGTTGAGATGTTGGCTAACATGGAATGCGCTTTTGTATCGAAAAAGTCTTAATTTAGGGAAGTAATTTTTTTATTTTTTGTTTTAACTAATACAAACCACCCCTCCTCCAGTACATACACATATTTGTATCGGGTTAAACATTAATTTTAAATTAATACACATCTGAATAGTTATGCAATCCAAGAATCCCGGGGTTTTTAATAAATATTACAAATAATTTATAAAGCCGCTTCCATACTTTCATAGCTAAAAATTATGTTTAGGTAAATATGCATCCGAATATCCGATCTCTGCCAATAACTAAATTATGTGCAATAGGCGAAGATAGCTATGTCTTTCTATTAATAGGGTATTTACCAATTTAATAAAAACTATTTTAATTTGAAGATTGGGACAATATATTTAACAAAAAATTAAAATAAATTTATTCATTTTCTCAATTAAAAACGATTAAAATCAAATTTATTTTTCGTTGAATTTACCGCCAAATCACTCTTTACGATGACTTTTTTATCACGTGACATCGTGACGTCAGCTTTGTGTAAACGGTACTGGTAAAAATACTTGTTTGGAGCAGTTTTAGAAGTATTTGTGCACAGAGGCACCGCACACCAGTAATATCACTTTCTATGCATTAAAAATCTTGTTAATTATAAACTCGACATTCACTTGTTTCCTTAATAACTACTTTAGTTTTTAGTTTACACAAAGTTGACATCACCTGTGGTCACGTGATAAAAAGTCATCGCAAGGAGCGTTTTAGCGGTAAATTCAAAACAACGAAAAATTTATTTGATTTAAAAAGTTTTTAAATGAGAAAATGGATATAAATCAATTTACTTTTATTATTCTGTTACATAGTTCGTTTCAATCTTCAAATCGGAATAGTTTCTAGTATCACAGTTATGCGTTCTAAACGAATCATGATTTTGTAGATAATCGTATATACTTTGTGGCCGTCGAGTAGAAAGTTTGTAGTCAGTGTGATTTTGACAGTTTGGGAAGAAATATTCTTCTGAAATAGTCTTCATATAAAAGGACCTAGACAAAGATCGTTAGAAACGAAAGACAAAATCACAGATATATCAAAAAATGGAGAAATGAAATGTGACTTTGTATAGAAATAGCACTGTCAATTCTACGTAGAAATAGTTATGCTAAGCCTGCTGATCAGGTAAGGTTTTTTCTTCAGGGATTCCTCAGTAGTGTCAGGTTGATGGCGTAAGGCTCGCCCCCTGTTACATGGGACGATATGTGGGTGTATAGGTACACCTATTTCTTGATATTATGTTAAATAGTCTAGAAAACCGTGTCGTATCGGAGTGCCGTGTAGTGCCGGACGAAAGGAATAGCACCATCCCATTTCTTCCCGTGGGTGTCGTAGAAGGCGATTAAGGGACTTACTAGAGAATGGGCAGCAGCGTTCTCTATGCATTTTATCACCGTACTGCGATCGCCAAGCCACCTGCCAAGCGTGGCATTTTGAGGGAGGGCTATGTCCAGCAGAGGGCGTCTTTCGGCTAAAATTATGAATGTAGAAAACAATATTATTAATATAATAAATTGATCATAGTGAAATTGAAAGATATTGTCATACTTATATTTTATTTTTTTCCCAATAAAATAAAATTTGTTGTTTTTATTATAATGATGTAATGCATTTATATAGTAGTAGAATTAGTAAGTAAATAAATAAATATGATTGTAATCCACTGTAATTTTTTGAATACTTAGTTTGAAACTTCATATTATACCGACAGTGTTCAGCGCTTCTCCTTCACATTTTGTCAAAGTGTGGAACTCTCTGCCAGTGTCTGTGTTCCCTTCCTAAACAGGGTCAAATTAAATTAGCTGGCAGTACATAAACCACATGTTGGGTACCAATAACGAAAACAAATGAAAAAAAAAAACTAAAAAATATATTTTTCCAGCTTTGTTCAAAACTTTCAATGACACTGAAATGTACATTAAGGCAACCAATCTATTTTTATGTTATGGTTTTTTGAAATTCGTAAAAAACATCTATACTCCATTTGAAATAAGATCAGACATTTAACTAAAAGTTTTTTACAGTCCGATCAACCGATTTTGACTTTTATTGCGTTGGTGGCATGACAAATGGCAGCTGCAGTAAACAGCTGGTATTGTAACTACTTTTTTGCTTTTGATGCCATTCTTATGCCTACTACGTAGAAGTCAGAATCGGTTGAACGGACTGTAAAAAAGGTTTGTTTAAATGTCTAATCTTATTTCAAATGGAGTATAAGTTTCACGAAAATTACAAAAACAGCTGATCAAATTACCTTAGCCCATCGAATTTTATATTTTTTTTTTGTTTTCTTTTGTTCCATTCGTTTTCCATATCGATACCCAACACGCGGGTAAAGTATTGCCAGCTAACTTCATTTGACCCTGTGTAACGTCGGGTTTGATATCAAGAGTGCACAATAATTTTCTGGGCACGCCCGTTCCAAGATCGATGTGAATGACCTAAGAAACGATGGATGGACTGTGTGAATGATGATATGGTTAGAAAAGGTGTGACTACGGAGATGGCATTTTAACGTTGTCTTAATTATTGTATTGATCCTGATTTTTTTTCTAGCAGGGTGATCCAGAACCCCCGGTCCCCAAGGCGTCTGGCGTACAGACCCCGCCCATAGAGCCGCCTGCGCAGCCCAAGCCGACCAAACCACCGCCGGTCGCGCCCAAACCACCGGTAACACTGCTTTTTTTTCTTTGTTTAATTAGGGACTTTTATAACCGCAATGCGTATGACAGTCCCCTTGTACCCTGAATACAATGCTTCTAATTACATTTGGGCCATGAAACGAACAGAAATTTCGCATCATCACCATTTGGTTGGCACAGAATTTTATGAAATGTGCCCATATCAAGTCGGTTCAACCTCAAGACCCCAAACAGATCATTTCTCGGAGACTCATATCGAACACAATCCATCAATAAGTGATGTAAGTCTTCCTCAACTTACTCAACACAATAGGGTATTACACTCATTTTTTTTAAGTGTCTTAATTTGATTCTAGAGTGCTAATAAACCACTAAAAAACACATTTTTATTTAATCGATTAGTGCCACGGAAGAAAAAAAACAGGTGGAACTGCAATGCAACAAAATTACTATAGGAACCGTTGTCGCCAAACTCACACACATAAACCGATAATCATATAATGCACTACAAATAAACAATTCGTTTGATTTGTCGTTTTAGTTTTAGTCAAAACTAACATAAGCCACAGATCCTTCATCTGGAAATAAACCTTCAGGCTCTATAGATAGGATTTATTTTGCTTTAGCTCAGAAAGTATTTACAACGTTTTGTAATCTAAAGTCAAACTAGATTCGATTGCCGAGTAAATTCCGCTACTCGACCATAGATGGCAGTATTTTCAGTGGTCCCAATTTTAATGTGATAAATATAAGGTCGACATTTGCGTCATAGGTCGATATCTATTGCTACTCGATTAGGGCCGCACCAGTGCAGATGCATTGCATTTTTAACTAGGTTATCGATATCGATAGATACTTTTTTCAAATTAAACTAAAAATTGGGTGTCTTGTTGAGAGTTCAGTAATAAAACTGTAGGAAGAATAACGTAGTGTTATTTGAAAATAAAATAAATAACTGAAATAAAAATAATACTATTGAAAACAATACCAATAAAACAATGAACAGGAGAAAAAAATATTACTGTGTTTAATTTAATTTCAATTCAATCCATATTTTTAAGTGATAATAATAAAACATGATAACTGACTTGATTAAAAAACTTAATGATTTTCGAAAACGGTGAACTGTTCAGTGGCACTGGAGTGGCGTTGAAATATTTGTTGTACTGTCATTGAGGCGGTTTGATGACTGAATGATCTTACACACCGAAATGACCGATTAGTCAATGCAATGCAACGTCTCAGGCATCATTAAAATTATAATAATTACGTTATTAGGTAAAAGTTTGATTACATTTTTGCTATAAAGCATCTATGCAACATAATACACTTCTTAAAATAAATTTCGTGTATGAATGTTAAGCGACCTATAGTGGTATTGTAATGTTATTTTGCAATAAATATTAAATGACTAATTTTCTTTTATCGATATCCATCGATAAAACCAACATCCGACCCGACTGCATCACTAATTGAGTAGGGAAGTACTTTCCAGAATGAAATAGAGAATACAATCAATCTAAAATAAACTTTATTTTAATCATGTAAGGTTGATTTTAACCAGACGTTATATTAAATTATTAGTAAATTGAAAATAACTAAGATTTTATTAGAAAACAAATAAAACCGTACATATCGATGGTACGAAACACCTCAATTTTTAAGATTTATTCTCCTACTATCATTTTTGCACTCCAAAATGGAACAATACGGCATAGCTACGGAAAATTAAATTTGTCGTGAGACTAGTGACTCGACGCGATGTCAGAACACGACTGGGACCAACTACGCGTAACAGCGCTTATTTGTGGCACGCGTGCCACGCCTACTTTGCAGTTCCATGTTTTTTCTCTTCCGTGATTAGTGCCATAAAAATGCATTGAATTTTTACATCTTCAAATTTCGCGCGTAATTTGACGAAAACGCTGGATGCAGTAGACGCCATATTGCTCTGTGGGTATGACGTCAGTTTGCTAAAAACAAATGCGCTGATATTTTGTATGACAATTGTTTATAATTTAAAAAATGAGTTATTTTTCTACTTATCGTTGGTTTGCTGTTCCTGAATGCAAAATATTATTTAAATAAAAATTACTTTGGTTACGAAAATAATAAAAGTACAAAGTTGCTCAGTTGACATGCCGTATGACGAAATAACATGGCGGCTACTATTTCATGGTGTTCAAAAACAGATTAAAAAATTGAAATCTTTAAATTGTATTTTAAAATTTATTTTGTTGTTTCATGAACTAAAACTAACATTTTCCGACTGCATTTTGCCCAAGCTATCTCAACAATATATTTTTAGATTTTTTCTCGTATAGAGTAAAATATCGTATTAGGCGAATTACTGCTTTATTACTTTATAGGGCTCCGTAACCAGTGTGGATATAACTCTAGTAGACCGCAAACTAGGCCCGCAGAAGCTCCGACCAAGAGACCAATCTCTGTTCTTTCGTTAGTACATGATTCTGATTTTTTTTATACTGACGAAATATTTCTCAAAACATTTGGAGTTGGTGGTTTCAGTTTGCGCGTCGATTCAAATCAAATCAAAAGTCATTTGTTCAAATCAGCACTTTTCGAACGTCAAAATACATAAGACAGTCCCCCAAAAAAACGCCCACCCGTCACAACTTCCTAGTGCTTTAGCTGGGAAGAAGAAGTAGCGGAACAAACTCCCCAGCAGCACAGCTGTCTGTTTAGTCGGATAGACTTGATTCTATACATACATAGACAAAGTAATATAAATATTACGAGACACAGAACATTAATTAAATAATTTGTCATACATATGTCAGCCAGCCATGCCAATATACCAACAAATAAAATGAAAACTTAACTCGCTCAAAGAACAAAAATGTAAATAAAGCATAATATCAAAATAAGAGCCTCTTGGTATTAAGGGCGTGATAGCTTACATCTGTAATGCTGGATTATGTTCACAAAATTACCATGCCAGCCTTCTTACAGGCTGACTAGTAAATTTGTGACAGGTATTTAAAAACATGATAACAAACAACTTTCCCAAAGAAACGGTTAAACCGACATTCCCCCGGGAATATGTTTACAATATTTAAGAGAACATCTTAATATTATTGCCATTGGCAACATTATAGTAAAAACATTTTGATAAATTGGCAACTCTGCTGCCTAAGCTTCTTCTAAAACTTTACTTTTAAAATCAAAATCAAAATATTTTATTTCACATAAGCCTGCATGGGCACTTATGAAACGTCAGAAGCTAGGTGCACGGTTCCAATTTGTCGCTTCCTATGGAGAAAAGCCGGCAAGAAACTCCACGGTTACTCTTTTAAAAATAATTGGCTTTTACAATGTTTTCAAATTACAGTGATAATAGGTATGGGAGGACAGTGCAGGCCAGTCAATAAGTACCAGGTACTTAGAGGAATGAAAATACAGAATAGAAAAACGTCTACAAATCTAGTCTCTAAGGCCTACAACGTTCTCTCATTCACAATATGTAAAAGAATCTACCTATATAAAATGAATCTATTTGAACCAAGTGACATGATTTCGATGACAATCACTGAAAATAAATAGTAGGTAGTAAAATTGGTGTATAATGTCAAATAATGACGAGAATATGTCAGACATTGTAAAAATCATAAATTAAACTAATTAAAATTGTGAATATATTAAAAACTTTTGTTTTACTCAAACAAATTGGTAAAATATAGGTTTTTCAAAGTTTTTTGAGCTTATCACGTTCAGACAGACACGCGGCTGGGGAAATTTGTTTGATAATATGTTGTGATGTTAACTTTGCAGGCATTACCGAAAACGCAGCCCCCGAACCTAACGCCGGCCCAAGTGCAACAGAAACGACAATCTATTGACATCCAACAGAAGCAGCTTGCCGATAAGATGGCGCAGATGGCCGTGTCCGACAAGCCGCCGCCTGCTGCCGCCCCCATTGCGAACAAACCTAAGGTAAATAAAGAAGGAAAGAAAGAAATAAGATAGAAGAAAGAAAGAAAGAAGAAAGAAATAATGACGTTCGGAAGCTTACTAAGATGGCAGCTAGGTGAATGTTGCTAGAGCAAATAATATTGCTGCGATTTGTCGAAATTTGTAATTATTGGAATATCCCGATTTTCGGAGTTAGCCGAATGCACCTTAAAGAAAGAAAAATTATTCGTTCCACCTCCTGAAAATCTGGCCTTGGCTTCACTGGAAATCTTTAAATTGACTCCGGACTCAGGTACGCCGAAGTAAAGAGAACCTGTCTCAGGTGGAGATTCACAGATGACTCCGCTTTGGAGTGTATATGTGGTGCTGTCCCACAGCGGCGAGGTGTCAATTCTTCTGAGAAGCCGAATCGAAGTTGGCTTTAACTTACTGACTTATCAATAAAGAATACTTACTATAATTCTAAAATTAATATAGAAATGTAAATAATTAAATAAATAAAAAATTAACAGCTGAAAACCACATAAAATGTGCAATATTCCTCCATCTCGTTCTCGCTGACGTATTTTTCTATATCTGTCTCTGTCATAAAATAATTCTCAGTTCCCGATTATGACGTTTTGGTGTCGGGTTAATTTAGATCATTTTTTTTTGTTGTAATACAAAGCTAAAAATAACCGTTTTTGTTGTTTGAATGTTATGGTGAATAAAATACCCGTAGTGTTACTATATTTTTTTAGTAGTAGCCACTATTGGCGTGCCATTTTTTTAGCGATAGAGTTGCCGATGCGAATTCCCGAAGGGAAGCCGGTAGGAATCGTGTTATATGGTGCTTTCGCCACTGCTGTCCCACAAACAATGGGACATTTAATATCTTGTCTAGCGTGTCCTGTTGTCTGCACGCTACAGGAGTTGATAGACGCTGCTAAAAGTGCAAAGCTCGTAGCCAAATTCTGGGCTGACTGTATTTAGATTGCTATCGACACGTTAACAAGAAGAATAAGAAAAAGTATTTATCACAAAAAGTATTTTCAGGAAGATCACATACTAAACTAAACACACAATCATTTAAAAAACAACTATGAAAAACTAAATTTCTTGACAGTAAAACATATCTTTGGCAAAGCCTCGCGGCGGGATTGGACTTTCAACTTTCGGTGTTGAGCCGAGCATTGAGAATCCAACAGACCAGAAACAACACACTGTTCGGTTTTCAATGAGGATGTTTTTGAAATGACGTTCACTAGGTGGCAGCACTGAGACGTCAGGTCCGGGCACCTGTCAAAAGTTTCAAAGCGCCTACGGACTGAATGGTGAACGAAAGAATGAAACGAATGACATCAAAAGTTCATTGTCGAACTGGACGACCTCTTGTCAAAGTGGCGCCAACTGGTGGCTTGAATATTCATTAACACCCTCATTCTCAGCGCTAAGCAGTGCGTTGAAAATACAGTGAGCGGAAAATAATCGCCGCGATATTTATACGTCTTTACGAACGTAGACTGACGAGCTGAGGAAGCGATGGACAATTTGTCCGCAACGATAGAACTTCTGGACATCTATAGATGCTCATTTATACATATAATAAAATTGTAACAGGCCGATGTTTGTACATTAAAGATATTGAAGAAAAAATAGTATGGGGGTCTTTATTAGAGCAACAGAAGCCAAAACAACGGTTTTTAGAATTTTTGTCTATCTGTATGTTTGTTACCGCATCACGCAAAAACCACTGCATGGAATTGAATGCAGTTTTCAATGATGTATTCCGAGAGGTCTAACTTAAAAAATAGGCTATATATTATCAAAAAAAATGATTATCTACTTGATTCTAAAGTCCACGCGTATGAAGTTGCGGGCAAAAGCGTTTGAAATAAGATTTGACATTTAAATAAACCTTTTTTACAGTCCGTTCAACCGATTCCGACTTCTATACCGTAGGCATAAGGATGGCATTAAAAGCAAAAAAGTAGTTACAATACCAACTGTTTACTGCAGCTGCCATTTGTTATGCCACTAACGCAATAGAAGTCAAAATCGGTTGATCGGACTGTAAAAAAGGTTTGTTTAAATGTCTAATCTTATTTCAAATGGAGTATAGTACATGCCGGTTTCCTCACGATGTTTTCCTTCACCGTTTGTAAAGGTGATGAAACTAGACACACAATGTGTCTGCCGATCGCGTTATTTATTTTTTACTATTCGTTTCAGGTGTTACAACGCACGGTGCCCATTCAAATTAACGTGCCGCCCGTTCTGAAGGCTGAAGGGAAAGTCAACCCTAATGCGATGGAGCAGATTAGACTTCAGGTAATTTTTATAATCCGTATCACAGAGCCCAGAAATTTCACGGTGGTTGCTGTTAGAGCTGGCATTGTTAACAATTTCTATACAAACCAAGCCTGTCACTGTTAACTTTCACTACACTACTAATGTCTTATACGAATTGCACTAATCTCGTATATAAACTGACAACTTTGAATGCCGTCTGTAACAGAATTTGTGAGCTTAAGGCTAACCTAGTCGCGGGCTCGAACTCACTGGTGGGCCTGGCTAAAAATCACACTGTCTCACCAGGCTTCATGTCCGACAGAGATAGTATAAGTGATGAGCAGTTAGACGCTAGTCTACACGCACAACGTTATTGAGTGAGATGCAGGATCATTTATAGTAAAAAAAATCGCGAAAAAATTAAGAAAAGTCCTTTGGAAGATCGGATTTTATGAAAAAGCCGATGCATAAATCAATGACCAATAAAGTTAAATGAACTTTTCGATAATTGAACTTTGTCGGTACCGACTTGGTTTTGGAGATTTTACACGTCTTTTATTACTTAAACACGCCCAAAGTTAAGTAAAATTAGCAAGAAAAACAAATCTTTGTTGGCTCCTAACTTTTTAATGGCTTTCCATTTTAGTATTCTGTTTCCGTACAGACAATATTAATAATGAGACAAAACGATATCATATTTTTCTTTGGATGTGCCATGTCAGACAGTGGAGTAAAACACTCCCGAAGGTTGTATGCAAAAAATGTGGACTAGGTTCACCTTAAGAGGCCGTATACGATTCGCTGAGTTACGTGGTTTTACAGTTAAGAGACTGTATTTAGGTACATTTTAATGCAATGCAGCGTGAAATATCATTTCAATTATGATTGAATGCAGTGGTTCTCAAAGTTGATAGGAGCACTGTTCAAATGAGAAAAAAAAACATCAGGAACTTTAATACTTAAATACAAGGAATGCTATTTCAATAAGATTTAAGTATTTGTATCCAATTTTTGTTATTATACTTTTTGATACTACTATTATAGACAAGGATAGTTGTCAGCAACAGAGAGCCAGAACTTCGTCTGTGATCGAAATAATTTTTTAAATGACGTATCTTCTGATTGATCAATGAGTTCTTCAATTGATCCTATAAGTATTTTTCAAGGCCCACCAAATATTCGCTCGCGACCCACAGTTTGGAAAATGCTGATCTAATGAGTTAATTATGATTAAAGTGCTATAATAATATTTTATTTAAGAATAAACGTAAAAAAAAACGTACTAATTAGAATTTAATAAAACAATCACGAAAAACCACTAGAAATCTGTCGATGCCAGCCAGCACTGGAGGAATGCCCTTAAATGAAAATTGTTTTGATACAACGCAGTTTTACAAAACTACCAATAACTTTCTTACAGCAATTAAAACAACAACACCAAGCTCAAGCCCACCAACAACAACATCAACAGCTTCAACAACTTCAACAACAACAGCAACAGCAAGCTCAACAACAGCAGCAGCTACAACAACAACAACAACAGCAAAAGAAGCCGGAGCCTATCTACGACTTGCCTATACACAACAAACCGACGCTCACGCCTCAACAACAACAACAGATAAGACAACAACAACAACAGGTTAGTAATAGAGTTATACTAGTTTTTGCCAGCGGATTCGCTCGCGTGGTGGTCGAAAATTATCCCTCGGGAACGTACAACCAGGATAAAAATAATAGTTTAAAAAACGAAAAAACACGCTTTAAAAACCAAACTAAAAAAGGAGAAAATAATTTAATTCGATTAAAAAGCGTGGGGTGCTTTTTGAGGTATTTTTATAATCAATTAATGTCAAGCACCCCACGCTTTTTAATTGAATTAAATTATTTTCTCCTTTTTTAGTTAAAGCATGTTTTTTAGTTTTTTAAACTATTATTTTTTAAACAAATTGAAAAATTTGTTTAGAGCGCTCCCTAGACAAATAATGAAATTTTCCCGGACATATTTTTATTTTTTGCCTATATCTAAACCATAATCAGAATCACTCATCAAATCTCGAGTCAAACGCTCAAATTCAAGAAAAAATGTGAAAGCGCCCTTAACACATGAAGCAAAAACTACCCCCTTTTTACGAAAATGACGCGGACGGAGGAACATGAAATTTCGCACAGAATACCATTTAAAGTCGAACAATAGTTGCTTCGAAGCCAGTTACAATCGCGGCATAATGTACTAATGTTTGTTAGTGGAATTCAATAAGCGGTTTTTCATCGTTATTTTCGCGGCGGAGGTGTGATAGGGGAAAGCGCTAACCCGCGAAATTCAAATTTTATTACGTTTTTTTTTTCACGGATTTAGCACGAGAACCGTAGACAAAAATGACGTTGCCGTATAGACAGTTGACAGTTTTTCACCGAGAAATGTTGACAAGCGATTTCTATTCTACAGTAGAGTAATCAAATCAAAAGTCATTTATTCAAACTAGGCTGAGAGTCAGCTCTTTTTGAACGTCAAAATTACATAAGACAGTCCCCCCAAAACGCCCGCCCTTCACCACTTCCTAGTGCTTTAGCTGGGAAGAAGAAGTAGCGGAACAAACTCCCCAGCAGCACATCTGTCTGTTAAATTAAAAGAACTTGATTCTATACAATAGTAGGTAATTAAAATTACGAAATATAAAAAAAACCCATTAAATTTGCCATTATGTCAGCTAGTACACGCCAATATACCATCAAAACGTAAACAGAACTTACAATCTAAATAAAAGCCTCCAGGCATAAAGGGCATGCCATGGTAGAAATAGAAAGCGTCATACTAAGCCTGGTGGTCAGCGTCAGACTGTATGTTGAACAAAATATGACTCACGATCATATCCGTAATCTTATTAAATTTCATTTATGTTTTCACAGCATCTGCAAAATCATCAACAGCAGCAACAACGACATCTACTTCAGCAGCAGCAGCAACAACAACAACAACTGGCGCAGCAGCGGATTAATCAACAAAAAGCTCAACAACAAGCACAACAACAACAGGCCGCACAACAACAGGCCCAACAACAAGCTCAGCAGCAAGCTCAACAGCAAGCTCAACAACAAGCTCAACAACAGGCTCAACAACAACGACAGAGTAGAGCACAACAACAAAGAAGCACAGTGTCTCTCTCTAGCAGAGATACGAGTGTATTCTCTACCTCTAGCGGATGTTCTGGGTAAGTTACCAAAAATCATTTAAAAAAAAACTTAATTAATCTCATAATCGAGAGCATTTACTTACGCTATACTTTGTGTAAATTATTTCATCACAACTGCTCTCAAAACAGTGAAGGAAAACATTGTGAGGAAACCGGCATGTTTTACAACGAAAAATTTGAAAACATTTGACATCTACCAACCCGCACTGGGCCCGCGTGGTGGATTACATACCTCTCTCTCTCACAGAGAGAATGCTGATTGCCCAGCTGTGGGAATATTATAGCCTGATTATGATGAACTAGCTTTTTCCAGCGGCTTCGCCCGCGCGGAACTTTCATCCCCTATTTAACTCCCTTAGGAGTTGAATTTAGAAAAATCCTTCCTTATTCCTTGTCTACATTATAAAAGGAACCTCTGTGCAAAATTTCAGCTTTCTAGGTCCAAGGGTTTGGGTTGGGCGTTGATGAGTCAGTCAGGACTTTTCTTTTTATTTATATAGATTAACTAACTTCCGCCTGCGGCTTCGCCTGCATGGAAGTCGGAAATTATCCCGCGGGGACGTACTACCGGGATAATAAGTTTCCTATGTGTTAATCTAGGTTATAATCTATCTGTGTGCCAAATTTCATCCAAATCCGTTCAGCCGTTTTTGCGTGAAAGAGTAACAAACATCCATCCATCTATCCATATTTACAAACTTTCGCGTTTATAATATAGCTTATTATTTTCCAAGTGACTAATAACTTAAAAGTCGACTAAATGTTTGCAACAAATAAAATAACTTGCCAGCGATTAAATATTTTCGCGACTATTATATTATGTAAGGTTCAAAATTAAAGGTGTTATAAAAACTAAAAACTAGCAGCTGCGTTTAGGTAGCAAATAAACTATACCAGTCAAATAAAATATTAGGCGAGGAGCTATAAATAATGACTTGGCGACTAATAATGTTAGTAGGGTGGCAAAGATAATATATTACCAGTCTAGTTAGAGTAGGTTATTATTATTTTTTTAATGGTTAGGTTAGGTTAGGTTAAAGCTGTGACTTCCTACGCACGAGCCGAGCGAGCGAAGCGAGCGGTGCCGCGGTAGCGGCCGGCGAGTGCCAGAAACGACTAGATTATATAGAAAATCTAAACCTGCCCTAATAATACAATAATAATATATTATTTATGAATGCCCATTTTCTATTTTATTTTCGCCATTAAGTTTCCGCTTAGATATTAATTCTGTTCCCAAAAGAAAAACTTGATGCTAGTTTAAATTAAAACGGAGCTTATTACTGATATATTAATATGCTACCTATTACTTATTACGATACTCCTTATTAGCTGCCAACCCATTATATATGGTATCCACTCTATATTTTTTTTAAACCTATATTCATTTTACTTAGTTGCCGCATTAAATACATGCCTTATAATATTAGTAAGGATAATGGAGAGTAAAATAATAGCATCCTATTATTGTCCCCTTTATAGTATAGATAAAAAGTAAAGATTCTTATTATTTATTCTCTTCTTTTGTAGCGGCTCCTGTTGGCGCGGCTCTCGACCAGAAGACACTCGCGACTTGGACCTGCTCCTACAATACATTGAAGGTCCCGCGAGACATATCGACCGCGGCAAGAAGCGAGCCAAGAAACAGCGCCAGAAGGCCAAAAAGGTAACTTATTTTATTTTATTTTATTTGGGAAACTTACAGCTAACATAAACAATGTTATTAAACAATATGAAGCTGAAGGCCATTTACAAGTTTCCACTGATAAACACTTAACTTAAACAACAACAAAAAACGGTCGGTAGGTACTAAATAACTAATAATGACTTAAATAATACACGCTTAACTAATACAAATTAAAACAACAAAAAAAAAATCAAAGCAAACAATACAAAGCAAACAATTACTTTTCCTTAAAGAAGCTTTCCACCAACATCTTATAAAATATTAGCTTCTGTTCGTTCTTCGTTTTCATGAAATGCTTCGTTCTCATGAAATAATGTGTGGTGGATGTTGAAACTGATTGTGCCGAATTTTGTGGTTAATGTAGTTAGTGTATGTGTCTCAGCCATCTGGTTAAATTAGTCAGCTAATTGAACGCCTAGGTCGTTCATTAAGATGAACCTAGTCCACATTTTTTGCATGCAAACTTCGGGAGTGTTTTACTCCACTGTCTGACATGGCACATCTAAAGTAAAATATGATATCGTTTTGTCTCATTATTAATATTGTCTGTACGGAAACAGAATACTAAAATAAAAACCCATTAAAAAGTTAGGAGCCAACAAAGATTCGGTTTTCTTGCTAATTTAACCGTACTTTGGGCGTGTTTAAGTAATAAAAGAAGTGTAAAATCTCCAAAACCAAGTCGGTACCGACAAAGTTCAATAAACTTTATTGGTCATTGATTTATGCATTGGCTTTTTCATAAAACCCGATCTTCCAAAGGACTTTTCTTAATTTTTTCGCCAAATTTTTACTATAATTGATCCTGCATCTCACTCAATAACGTTGTGCGTGAAGACTAGCGTCTAACTGCTCATCACTGATACGGCTCGAACTCACTGGTGGGCCTGGCTAAAAAGCACGCTGTCTCACCAGGCTTCGTGTCCGACAGAGATAGTATCAGTGATGAGCAGTTAGACGCTAGTCTACACGCACAACGTTATTGAGTGAGATGCTGGATTATTAATAGTAAAATTATCGATTTGATTTTGGAGATTTTACAATTCTTTTATTACTCGAACACGTCCGAAGTTCGGTTAAATTAACAAGAAAAACTAATCTTTGTTGGCTCCTAGTATTTAATGGGTTTTTAATTTAGTATTCTGTTTCCGTACAGACAATATTAATAATGAGACAAAACCATACAATGTCTAATTTTTGATGTAAATTGTCGAACAGTGGAGTAATATACTCCCGAAGTTTGTATGGAAAAAATGTCAACTAGATTCACCTTTTTTTTTTTTTTGGGTGGGAAATCATCAAATAACTTCTCCCGCTCTGGGTGGAGCAGGAGGGCGTGTCAGACTTTTACTGACTAAAACCCACCCGTGTTCCCTCAGTTGCCTGTGTGCCAGGGGCCGCGGTATCTCTTCACTCTCTAGATTCACCTTGAAGTTATTTTTCACGTACTGTTTTTTTTTGTTTGGAATTCCATTGTTTAATTTTTCTACACATGCTTTTGACCGCAGTTTCTTACCGCTGTCCACTATACCGGATTAAAAAGTATCGAATATATCGACTATGCAATTTCCACCTCCAGATGGAATCCCGGCTTATGGAAGAGCGAAACAGCGTGGTGAGCGAGCTGAGCCGCGCACGACGCGAGATGGACGCGCTGCAGGTCGCGCACCAAGCGGCCAAGCGGCGACTGGAGCACACGCGACAGTTGCTGCAGGCGCAGAACAAGCCCAACAAGAAAAAAGGTAATGTTGTACACTAGCATAACGGTAGCTGAGTGAGCTGAGCAAGATGTCCCCGACCGACCCTTGCTCGTTGAAGCGCCAGCCCGCGCCGCAGCTGAGCCAGTAGCTTTAAATTCCCCGTCTAATAATAATAATGCCAATATTTTGATCCAGCCTGTCCCCACTAGCTGTCCCCCTAACAGTGACGCCCTGAGCCGAGGTTCGTACCCCACAGGGGGTGCCCTCAGCGTGCAGTCGCTTAGTATGTAATTTTCGTTTTTAAGCCCTAGCTGGAGGCGTTAAGTTAACTCTTAATGGCAGCCCCAGGAAAGCCCGGTTAAGCAGTCACGGCCTCTCAAGGTCAACTGCGAGATGCACGTGGAGTTTCTTGCCCATTCTTCTCCATACGAAACTACATTTTGGTAGGGGCGACTAGAATCAATTCTATTTTAATGTAAATGTTGACGTTCAAAAGTGCCTTTTATGTGCCTATTTGAAATAAATGCTTTGACTTTGACTTGACTTTGACGACAAAAAAAATAATAATGAGCGAGATGTTAATTTTTGTTCTTTTTATTTTTTACTCGGTCTGACATATTCTCATCATTATTTGACATTATACGGGCGAATTTCACCAAACTTTTATACCTAGAATAAGTCTTATCCTGAGAATAAATTTTGAATTTTTGACAGACTTTCCATAGTAGAATTTGTCAGACGTCAATTTTATTCTACGGATAAAAAATAATATCTGACTTTGGTCAAATCAGCCCTGAATCAATTTTAATTTCGACTATTTAAAAATATAAGCTCCATCATCATCATCATCATCATCATTTCAGCCGAAAGACGTCCACTGCTGGACATAGACCTCCCCCAAGCTCCGCCACTTCGACCGGTTCTGTGCTTCCCGCATCCAGCGGACTCCTGCGGCCCTCACAAGGTCATCGGTCCACCTTGTGGGAGGCCTTCCAACTTTACGTCTTCCGGTGCGCGGTCGCCACTCCAGAACTTTTCGACCCCATCCTCCTTTCCTCCTCCATGTAAACTTTAATTGTGCCAAATTTCTTTCGTCAGCGTAATTTTCATAAAACGAGTACAAAGTTTTTTCTTTACATATTAATGTATGGATAATGTTTTTGTTCGAACAGGTAAAAAGCAAAAGCTGAACCCGGCCCAGCAAGCGAAAGTGCAGCTGGTGGCTGAACAATTAGGAGAATTGACAACTCTTATGAATACTACTTCCAAGGTAGGTTTATTTTATTACTGGCTGTTGCCCGCGGCCTCGTCTATGGTCCAGGATGTGAAGAAAGAAATAAAATGCATTTATATTTTTTTTTTATTATATCAGTGTCCCTTTATTTATAAATAACGTGCATAAGGAAACCTGCGAGAATCATATAGTCGACTACATAAAGAGCAAAACAAACGTTGAAATCAAATTAAAAAAGATCGAACCCAAGCAGCAGAAACAATACAACTCATATAAAATGTATGTTCCTAAGGAGAAAATAAGTTTGTTTTTGGACTGCAGTTTATGGCCTGATGGTATAACTTTCCGCCGTTTCGTGGATTTCAGCAGACGAGATTTAGACAGACGTAAGCAATCTGATACTGGTGCAAAAATAAATCTAAATGGATAGTACAACTAACAATGAAAGTTTAAAATTCATCAGTTTCAATTGTAAGTCTTTTAAAAGATCATCAGAGTGTGTAAGGCAGCTTTGCCAAACTGTTGATATTATTGCACTTCAAGAAACTTGGCTCTTGCCACACGAGATACCCGAACTCGGTAAAATAAACAACGACTTTGGATTTTGCGGCAAGTCTGCGGTAGACCTAACAAGTGGTATACTGCGCGGCCGGCCGTATGGCGGCGTAGCACTTCTATGGAGAAACAGCAAGTGTAATTATGTGTCTGTGATTCCGTGTGAGAGTAACCGAATAAGTGCAATTAAGATGTGTGTGTCGGATCGGTTAATACTTGTTTTTTCTGTCTATATGCCTACCGACTCATTAGACAATCTCTTGGAATTTGTTCAATGTTTAAGCGAAATTACCTCAGTAGTTGAGAGTAACAATATTGAAAATGTGTTTATCCTGGGGGACTTTAATGCTCATCCGGGGGAATTGTTTGGCAATGAACTCCAAAATTTTTGTAATGAGCAAAGTTGGACGTGTGTGGACCTGCAGATGTTGGGCTTGAATTCTAATACCTATACTTTTGTGAGTGAGGCGCACGGCAGCTGCAGGTGGTTAGACCACTGTATTGTTACGGACGCTGCATTAATGACGGTTACTACAGAAAAAGACAACAACACAAATAACAAACAAAGTTCACAAATAAAGTTCTATGGGGAGACAGGGATTTAAGCCAAATAGAAAAATATAGTAAATGTTGTAATGATAAACTAAGGGAATTAGGCTTCCCTCACGAATTCCATCAATGTTGTGACAGCATGTGTAGTGATAGTGGCAAGGATCACTTGGCAGCGATAGACACGCTTTATGGTGACATTGTGATAGCGTTGCGCGAGGCTGCTATTGATAGCTATGTGGGTCGTGGGGGTAGCTGCGGACACCACCGCGGTCGTCATGTTGTCGGCTGGAACAAGTATGTTCGTGACGCTCACAGGGAGGCTAGGCAGAAGTTTTTAACCTGGGTATCTTATGGTCGACCTAACAGTGGTAACATTTATAATGAAATTACGAATCTAGAAAAAAATTCAAAAGCAAACTACACTATTGTCAGAATAACCAAGAGTTAATAAAAATGAATATTTTAGCTACTAAACATAGGAAAAAAGATTTTAAAGGATTTTGGCAACAAACAAAGAAATTAAACCCAAAACCTAGCGTCCCGGTGAGTGTCAACGGCATTAGCGAACCAAAAGATATTGCTAATATGTTTAAATGTCACTTTCAAGTGGAGTCTCCGCTAAAAGGTGAGCAGACCAGGGATGCTGAGGTCGTCGTGTCAGCGGTGCCTGACCGTGTCACAGCAAAACAAGTTGCTCTAATAATAAAGGGTATGACTCGAGGGAAATCGCCCGGACACGACGGCCTTAGCATCGAACATTTCCAGCATGCGGGGCCACACCTACCGAGGCTACTGGGACTGTTATTTACTCTCTGTGTTAGGCATTCCTACCTGCCAAATGAACTGATGAAAACGGTGGTAGTGCCTATAATTAGAAACAAGACTGGAGATAATTCCGACAAGTGCAACTACCGCCCGATATCATTAGCTACAACGACATCTAAGGTGCTTGATGGCCTGCTTGAGAGACGGCTTAAAGAACACCTAAATTTAAACGATGCACAGTTCGGTTTCAGGCCAGGACTTTCGACAGAATGTGCGGTTATGTCTCTCAAGCAGACCGTCAGGTATTACACAGATAGGAACACGCCTGTGTATGCAGCCTTTCTTGATCTCTCCAGGGCATTTGACCTGGTTAGGTATGATACTCTCTGGCGTAAACTCAAGGATACAGGTGTGCCGGGTGAGTTAATTAATATTTTCAAATATTGGTATGACCACCAAACTAACCAGGTCAAATGGCTTGGCGAACTTTCTGACGAGTACAGGTTGGAGTGTGGAGTGAGACAGGGGGGGTTAACATCTCCTTCTCTCTTCAACTTGTACGTGAACGGGCTGATTGTTGGGCTGAGCGACGTCGGAGTGGGATGCTCGATCGACGGTCACTGTATCAACAGTATTAGTTATGCAGACGATATGGTGTTGCTCAGCCCATCAATAGCCGCGCTCAGAAAGCTGATAGGCGTGTGTGAGGAGTATGCGAGGGTACATGGTCTCCTGTACAATGTACAGAAAAGCGAGCTCATGGTATTTCAAGCCAGGGGTCGTAAACCAAACCCAAACCAAACTCTTTACACCTGCAATCTGTGGGTCGACTACACGCAGCGGGCCATCAACGCTCTCCGAATACAATATAATAACGCGTTCAGGGTGCTGGTGGGGCTCCCACGCTACTGTAGTGCGTCTGCGATGTTTGCGCACGCGCACACAGACGGCTTTCACACTGTGCTGCGGCGCCGTATCGCGTCGCTGATGTTCCGTACGCGTGGGAGCGCCAACGCCATCCTGAACGTGCTCAGCCACAAGCTGGACAGCCCCCTTCTGGGGCACTGGGTTCAAGCACAAGTGCGCGTGCCCGGGGCCCCAGAGGGCGGCAAATACTTAAATTAATAGAAAAATTTTAAATACTAACATAGTTTTAAGTCGTTCTACTAACAATATGTATGGGTCAAATATGCCTGAAATAAAAAGATTTTTTTTTTTTTTTTTTTTTTATTTAGCACATACTAAAAGACACACAATACAGGATAAGTTTTTATTCAGCGCGCAAACTGTAACCATGAATTCAGCGTATCATTCTAGACCCCCCAGCGCAGAAATTGAATTGAATTGATTGAATTGTATGGAACAGTTGGTTTTTTTTTTATAAAACCGACGAAAAATTTCTGCGCTGGGGGGTCTAGAATGATATGCTGAATTCATGGTTACAGTTTGCGCACTGGATAAAAACTTATCCTGTATATTAGTTATTGTTTGAATGTTATGATGAATTAAATACCCGTAGTGTAACTATATTTTTTTGACAATAATAGTAGCCACTATTGACGTGCCAGTTTTCAATAGCGATAGATTTGCTAATGCGGATCCCCGAAGGGAAGCCGGTAGGAATCGTGTTAAATGGTGCTTTCGCCACTGCGCTCCATATGAAACACTGCTATTCAGCTGCCTCCGGTTACACTAGAAGCCGAACCCAATATAGTTGGGCAAGCTAGCCAGATTGATTGACCATCTAAGGGGCCATCCATAAATAAACGCAATGTGACATTGTGTGACAAGGGCCAGGTGGTATCAAAAGCTTTGTGACGTCACATGTTAAAATCATCATTAAGTGTCTAAATTATTTGACTTTATGTTAATTTTATTAAAGACTAGCTGACCCTAGTGTTTCTTTATATTTTTTACCGTTTAAACCTTCCCTGGACTGCCACAAATATTTCAAAACCAAAATTAGCCAAAACGGTCCAGCCGTTCTCGAGTTTTAGCGAGACTAACGAACAGCAATCCATTTTTATGTATATAGATTATTTTTAATTTAAATACATTCTTTTTGTTTACATATTATGAATATTTAAAGACAAAATTGAAAAATATGTGACGTCACATAAGGGGGAAGGAGGTTTCACAAGTGTGACCACATTTGACAAGGACGGGGGGGGGGGGGGCAATAAACCATAAAATTTGTGTTATTTACGGTTGGGTCCTAATCGTAGATTATACCAATCTACAAAAGTGTATTTTGATATTAAACCGACCATGTTATTGTTCTAGGAGATGCAGGCAGCTGAAAAGCAAGTCGTGGACTTCTCCCGGCGATTACAACTCTGTGAGAAACAGCTGGCAGAGTCCAGAGCCGTCCAGGGCAAGCCTGATAAATCTGCACACCATGCACAAGTGAGTACAGCTTCCAAATAAACTTATACGCTTCGGGAATCATCGTCTATCTTCGGGAATACGAACGCGCGACGACGAGATCTAATATAAAAACTAAAACTAAAAAACACGCTTTAAAAACCAAACTAAAAAAGGAGAAAATAATTTAATTCAATTAAAAAGCGTGGGGTGCTTTTTGAGGTATTTTTATAATCAATTAATGTCAAGCACCCCGCGCTTTTTAATTATATTAAATTATTTTCTCCTTTTTTAGTTTGGTTTTTAAAGCGTGATTTTTTCAGTTTTTTTTCCGTATTTTTTTTTCTATTTTTCTCTATTTTTTTTTTTAATTATTGAATTGTCATCGGTCCTCGATAAATTTACAAAGTTTAAATGAAATCTGACCGTTTAAAGTGGGTCAAAATCGCGCTCAAAGGAGTCGGTTACAAACATACAAACCAACATACAAGTGAAGCTAATATAAAGCGTGTAATAATAGTAATCAATCAACTCAGCCTATCGCAGTCCACTGCTGGACATAGGCCTCTCACAAACTGTGCCACCACACACTGTCCTCAACCTTCCGCATCCAGTCTGTGCCAGCCACACTCTTTATGTCGTCGGTCCATCGTTGTCGAGGAGCGTCTCACACTACGCTTGTCGATACGCGGTCTCCACTCCAGGACTCGTCTGCTCCACCGCCCATCAGTCCTTCGACAAACATAGCCAGCCCACTGCCACTTTAGTTTGCTTACTCTGCAAGCTATATCGGTAACTACGGTTCCGAGCTGGGGGGCTAGTCTTCAAGTCCGTCGTCGAAGATACGGGCCCGTCCGAAAATAGTTGTATACTTAGGAATTAACCCTACTCCCGATTTATTAACATTTATAATATTAGTATGGATTTGAAATAGGCACATAAAAAAACACTTTCGAAGGCTGAAAAGTCAAAGTCAAAAGCTTTGACTTTGACTTTTCAGACTTTTGGGCTTCTGACTACCCGTAACGACAGTCAAAGATCTAGGATTAATACTTTTTTTTACATCGTTCATAAATCTTGTGATAGTCTATAACAATTTCTCCTTCTACAGAACGACCAAGCAGCTTTAGAAGCGAAACAGCAACAACAACTGGCGCAGCAACAGCAACAGCAGCTGCAACAACAACAACACGCGCAGCAACAACAGCAACAGGCGCTGCAACAACAACAACACGCGCTCCAACAACAACATGCGCTGCAACAACAACACGCGCTGCAACAACAGCAACAGTTGCAACATCAACAACAGTTACAACAACAACAATTAGAGCAACAGCGACAGATGCAGATGTTGGAATTAGAGAAACAGAAACAGAATGCTACGTTTATTAGTGAGTTCATTATTTTACTAGCTATTGCTAGCGGCTTCGCCTGCGATGAGTTCGAAAATCGTCCCTCGGGAACGTACAAAATCAAAATCAAAAGTCATTTATTCAAATTAGGCTGAGAATCAGCACTTTTCGAACATCAAAATACATAAGACAGTCCCCCCCAAAACGCCCACCCTTCACCACTTCCTAGTGCTTTAGCTGGGAAGAAGAAGTAGCGCAACAAACTCCCCAGTAGCACAGCTGTCTGTTTAGTCGGATAGACTTGATTCTATACATACATAGACAAAGGTATGGTTTAAACTGTTCCGTGTGGTGCCGGACGTAAAAGAATAGCACCATCCCATTTCTTCCCGTGGGTGTCGTAGAAGGCGACTAAGGGACTTACTAGAGAATGGGCAGCAGCGTTCTCTATGCATTTTACCACCATACTGTAATCGCCAACCCGCCTGCCAAGCCTGGCGATTATGGCAAATCCCCCCCTTTTGGGGGAGGCTTATGTCCAGCATTGGACATTTTTCGGCTGATATGATGATGATGATGGTTTAAACCATCGAGCCTGGTTTTGAAATAAGGGACGGTTCAAGTATTACGTAAGCACTACAGGGGGGGCGGAGGGTCTTTGCTTTGCTTATTTTTGATGACATGGGGGATGGGGGGTCTGGATGGTGATTACGTCAGCAGAATTTATTTATTAACTTTTGGAGTTTCTACAAAATTTAGTAGATTTTTCTTTGAACACATATGGCAACCCTACTTGTCTATGAATGGTTCGAAGAAAACGATGACAATATACCAAAATCACAAGAAAGTGAGCAGACACGTTAGGTTTCTGCTACCAATATTTACGTGAGCATGGGAGGGGGGAGTAAGAGTTTTGCTTTTTTTTGCTGACGAAGGGGGGGGGGGGGGTCAATAATTGCTAAAAAAAACTGCTTTTTAATGCTTGAATGGCCCCTAAGAACCAAACAGAAATCGGAAAACAGTTCCTTTGACAAATATATCTACTTAGTGCGGTACTAACTTGTCAATTTTGAATTGAAAACTTTACCTAAATCGAATTAATGTTAGAAATGCAAAAAGTGGCTTAGAGCTTTGGGCCACAGCTGAAGGTAGATCGCGCTTTGTAATAAGACCGATGTGTCTGTACAGACGGCGGCGCGGGCGGCATCGTGTGCGTGCGCCGCTCGCCGGGCGACGGCGCCGTCACCGTGTCTGTGCCGGCCCCGCGGCCCGACACGCCGCTCGCGCAGCTCATGCACAACAACAAACACGTCACAGGTAAGTCTTTATAACCGACTTCACAACACGCACTCACGTATGCCACAACAGTTTTTATTTCATTTAACTCTAATACATACAGGAAAAGTTTTTATTCAGTGCGCAAACTGCAACCGTGAATTCAGCATATCATTCTAGATCCCCCAACGAAGAAATTTTTCGTGAGTTTTACAAAAAAAAATAATCTGCTGTTTCATAGAAAAGTGCAATACCTACGCAGTCAAAATGTATGGAACAGCTGATTTTTTTTTTGTATATTCGACGAAAAATGTTTGCGCTGGTGGGTCTAGAATGATATGCTGAATTCATGGTTACAGTTTGCGCACTGAATAAAAACTTTTCCTGTAATGTGGAAATCTCGAGAAGAGCTTGCTATACACCGTGGCATTTTAATCGTTTTACATCGGCTGCCCACTTCATGTATCAAATGACTACTAAGCATCTATAAAAAAAAAGAAAATAAGTAGTTAAAAAAATTCAAATATAATTCACTAAGACGCACGACGTAGTTTTAAACACCCTGTTATGGACATGAATGAATGATGGACTGTTTGATACGCAAACATTATTAACAGGGTGTTTCATAATGCTTAAGCATTATTTATTTTTCCTTGCATCTATTATATTAATAATGGTAACAATTTTTAATCGCGTGTGCAGGATCAGGTTTTTTCATCCAAAATGAAGCGACTTGAGTAGTTTAACAGTTGTATATTGTAAAATTAATATAATATAATATTCGTTTAACACCTGGTTGCCCTGGCGGGGTGTCGGTTCGAAAAGAAGTTATACAGTTCAAAATTTGAGGGAGGCGCGAGTGAATGAGACCGAATGTGAGTGACCGAATGTAAGCGACCGAAGGAACGACCGGATTGGAATTCGATGGCGATCTTCTTTTCTTCCACGATAGATGGCGAGTGTGCGGCGTCCGTTTGTATGTGTTTGCGTCTGGATGTATAGATGGCGTGGACATCGCGCCTCAATGTATCCGACATAAAATACCTCTTTTATGTCGGATACATTGACTGGGCCACCTTTGTAAGGCGACTAAAATATCAAAGTGTATATAAATAAAAACTTTTTCCAAAAAAAAAACAACCGACTTCCAAAAAAACACTACAAAGTGAAAAATAACTTTAATTTCGGAAGTCGGTGTCTTTGGAGCTGTATTTGAATTTTTTGTCACCGCCTTCCGAAATTAAAGTTATTTTTCACTTTGTAGTGTTTTTTTGGAAGTCGGTTGTTTTTTTTTTGGAAAAAGTTTTTATTTTTCACTTTTTAGTGGTTCACATGTGCTTACACCTTCATAGCATACTGGCGTGATGTTATGTTATGAACTGGTGTAAGCAATAGACAGAGATGAGATTTCAGCAATCCCAGTCCATTTGCTATCATTTATTGAGGAGTTCCGTTGCATATCTCCGAAGTTCTTCATCAGATCTTCACCAAATTGAAATGGAACTACTCTGAGAAAGTACTCTTCCAAAAAATACCTAAATCGCTTTGTGTGCCTATAAAATTTGAAGAGTTCTCTCCATTTCTCCAGGATCCCATCATCAGATCCTGATTTGATGATTATGGGACCACCTGGGAAGTATACCCTTTCAAACAAAAAAAACAAAATTCAAATCGGTCCAGCCATCTTCGAGTAATCGGGGAACATACATAAAAAAAAATAAAAAAAAAAAAAAAAAAAAGGTTCCGACGAATTGATAACCTCCTCCTTTTTGAAGTCGGTTAATAAATAAACAAACATTTATTTCTAGTGCTAAACGTATGCGAGGAGCCCGCCCTGGCGCCTACTCACGCGAAGTCGGCAGACGGCCGCAAGCAGACGTGGGAACAGGCGCTGGCGCACATCAACCAGCTGGCCAAAGGATCCAATAAACAGAAGGTAATACAAGTATGGTCAATCTAGCTTTAGGAATGTTATGAATTATAATTGCATGCAGTATTTATATTATTTTTAGTAATTTAACCTTTTAAGGTGGAAGCGCCAAGGTAGCCCGCGAAATTCAAATTTTGTTAGGTTTTTTGCAATTTCCAGGTCACTGTCAGGTTGTATGGTGATCTAAATATGATTCGCAACCGTATCAAATATGGCTTTACAGAATCATAATCATTAGAATCAGCAATACATCTCTATAAGTTAGAATTGCCCTCAAATGTCATAATTTCATGAAATAGTCATTCTTTAGTTATGTTATGAATTTAAATTGAATGCAGTCTGTATTCGAATTCTATTCTATTAAATAATTAATATCTAATTTTTATTTTTTTTTTATTTTTTTTATTAATTAATAATTATTCAAAATCAAAATATTTTATTTCACATAAGCCTGCATGGGCACTTATAAAACGTCAGAAGCTAGGTGCACGGTTCCAATTTGTCGTTTCCTATGGAGAAGAGCCGGCAAGAAACTCCACGGTTACTCTTTTAAAAATATTTGGCCTTTACAATGTTTTCAAATTACAGTGATAATAGGTATGGGAGGACAGTGCAGGCCTGTCAATAAGTACCAGGTACTTAGAGGAATTAAAATACAGAATAGAAAAACGTCTATAAATCTAGTCTCTAAGGCCTACAACGTTCTCTCATTCACAATATGTAAAAGAATCTACCTACATAAAATGAATCTATTTGAACCAAGTGACATGATTTCGATGACATAATATCTACGATAAACAAAATAAATACAAAAACAAAAGGACACTTAGGCGTCGAAGTATTCGTCCGCATCGCTGTCATCAAGAAACGTGCCCAAAAGACTGGCAGCATTGCCACGTTGAATGGCAATGCTAATGTAATGTCTGTATTCATATTATATTTTTTTTTGTAATTTAAACAGCTAAAACAGTGATGACCCAGTCGTAACGGCCGCGATTAACACAGGGTATTTACCAATTTATTAAAAACTATTTTAATCTAAAGATTGGGACGCAATATGTAACAGAAAAATAAAATTTATTTATTTATTTTATTATTTATGTACACACAGTAAAATACATACAAATACAGCATAAACAAACAATTGAGTACAAAGGTACTGCTTATTTCTATAGAAATTTCTTCCAGCAGACCTGCGAAAGGAGAAATGAAAAAGAAATGTAGACAATAGTGTGTGAGAACAAGAAGAGAAAATATGAACATGTGACGTCTTAAACTAAAATATAATATACTTACACATATTATAATGCAGGAAATTAACATATACTTAAATAAATACATATTGATAAAATATATAAACAATTATTATAATACATAAACAATCAAGAGGAAAGGTAATGCTCTTTTACTCGACATTTAAATAGTGAAATGGTTTTCAAGTCACGAATGCTAGGCGGAAGTGAGTTCCACAATCTTACAGCATGGACAGAGAAAGAATAAGAATAATAACTAGTTTTATGGGGATGGGATTTAAGGAGGGATCTAGGATGAGATCTATTTATTTATTTATTTGCTCTCATGCACATCACACATTTTACAATTCTGTCGGTTTTTGTACATGAACCCTCTCAGGGCACTGCAAAGCACAATGTCGATTTGCTGTTGAGTTTGAATTGAATTAACATAAACAACACATCATTAATTTATTTATTTGCATTTTCTCAGTAAAAAACGATTAAAATCAAATTTATATTTCGTTGTTTTGAATTTACCGCCCAAACGCTCCTTACGATGACTTTATCACGTGACCACACGTGACGTCAGCTTTGTGTAAACGGCACCGGTAGAAATACTTTGTGTGGCGCAGTTTTAGAAGTACATTTGTGCACAGAGGCACAGCACACCAGTAATGCCAATTTTTATTATACTTTTTTTTTAATTATATGTATATAACTACTTTAGTTCACGCAAAGGTGACGTCACATGTGGTCATGTGATAAAAAAGTCATCGTAAAGAGCGTTTTGGCAGTAAATTCAAAACAACGAAAAATATTTTTTTCTTTAATCGTTTTTAAATTGAAAACATGGATATAAAACAATTTATTTTTATTTTTCTGTTACGTATTTCACCCCAATCTTCAATTTAAAAGAGTTTGTAATTAATTGGAATGTTAATACTGAACACCGAGAGAGAGGCACACAGTATTGTAAATTTGACCTTTTGTGTATATTTGATAAGGTTGAAATAAAACAAACAAACTGTATACTGTTCTATAGCTGGCCATATATTTAAAAATTCACACGAACCCAACCAAATCATTGTAACGAAACCATAGCGTGATGTACATTTTGCGACAACGCCATCTATCGAGCTTGATAACAAACTTTTTTTAAAACACTAATTATTATGGTTTCTTCATGAACATGGAAAATACCCTGTTGTAGGTTGTGAATTCGGACACAACCAGGCGCTTATTTTTTTACTGATCCACTGCTAGGCAAAGGCCTACCCCAAATATTTCGGGGCATTATTTTCTAGAGCCACAAAGTCAAAGCATTTATTTCAAATAGACACTTAAAAGGCACTTTTGAATAGAAAATAGAATTGATTCTAGTCGCCCCTTCCAAAATGTAGTTTCGTATGGAGAAGAATGGCCAAGAAAATCCACCGTTACTCTTTTAAAATGTTTCCAGTACAATATTTAACATAGTACATTCATTATATGATTACGTGTGAAAACGATGCACCCAGAATAAAATTACCATACCAAAATAGGTAAACAGAATCAAATTGAAGCAATACAGATAAATTCATTCTGTGATAGATACATGGTGCTCACACATTTACAAACATTGTAAAAGTAAGTATAGGTACGATTTTCCTAGAATATTAACAAGTAATGAGTCAGTGTGTGAGTTAAAGTAATCCCTGAGTGTAAATCATTGTCACGCCACTTCGATCCAACCTTTGTAATACGCGTCTAGGTCGTTTCGCCTCCTCTTCTTGAGCAGTCCTCGGCGGCGCCGTCGATCCTCAGGCACGTGTGGAGACTATTCGCCCTGCGGTCACTGACGTGACCCGTCTAGTCTCATTTTAGCAAGGCAGGCACTTTGTGTAAATTATTTCATCACCACTGCTCTCAAAACGGTGAAGGAAAACATCGTGAGAACAAAAAAAACGACGGGTTGCACTTCGGGAGTGCCGGCAGAAGTGAAAACTTGAATATTAACGTTGTGCATAAACACTTTATATACACGAATTTTACGAATACACAACAGTGTGGCAACTACAGAGCCATTAGCTGTCACCATCCATGGAATGAAAATATGAAATACACGCGAACATTCGCGCAAGCGTCCCGCGCCGCCTAAACGAAACAGCAGGCGCAGGCATACATTTTCGCCGCGCCGTAGAAAGAGAGGGAGATACTTCCACTCCTACGCCGCGCCGGCTGTCTACTCTCCGTCCGTCTTACGAATTTTCGATCAGGTCACGTGTCCTGACGCGAGTTTAACATTTTTTACCCATTACAAAAAAAGTGCACAACGCAGCTAAAGAAGTTTTCACTTAAAAAAAACTTTTTCCAAAAAAAAACAACCGACTTCCAAAAAAACACTACAAAGTGAAAAATAACTTTAATTTCGGAAGTCGGTGTCTTTGGAGCTGTATTTGAATTTTTTGTCACCGCCTTCCGAAATTAAATTTATTTTTCACTTAGTAGTGTTTTTTTGGAAGACGGTTGTTTTTTTTTTGGAATTTTTTTTTATTTTTCACTTTTTAGTGGTGCACATGTGCTTACCCCTTCACAGCATACCGGCGTGATGTTATATTATGAACTGGTGTAAGCAATAGACAGAGATGAGATTTCAGCAATCCCAGTCCATTTGCTATCATTTATTGAGGAGTTCCGTTGCCTATCTCCAAAGTTCTTCATCAAATCTTCACCAAATTGAAATGAGACCACTACGAGAAAGTATTCTTCCAAAAAATTACCTAAATCGCTTTGTGTGCCTATAAAATTTGAAGAGTTCTCTCTATTTCTCCAGGATCCCATCATCAGATCCTGACTTGATGATCATGGGACCACCTGGGAAGTATACCCTTTCAAACAAAAAAAACAAAATCCAAATCGGTCCAGCCATCTTCGAGTAATCGGGGAACATACATAAAAAAAAAAAACAAAAAAAAAGGTTCCGACGAATTGATAACCTCCTCGTTTTTGAAGTCGGTTAAAAAATTGAAATCATGTTACCCAGTGGACCCAGTCCCTCTCAGGTGTAGTTTTTAAATAGTTTCATTTGGTAATTTTAACGTGTAAAATGTGGTTGGTTTATACATGGCCGTATCTTTTTGTATTTCTTCCGATAACCTTGTGAAGGCCGCGGGAATTGCTGGATGTAGGAAGCACAAGACCGGTCGAAGTGGAGGAGTCTGAGGGAGGCCTATGTCCAGCAGTGGACGTCTTTCGGCTGAAATGATGATGATAAAAAAATATACAAGATGTAACTTAAATAGCGCACAACCTCTTAAAGGGGTCATTGTACTCATCATTATCAACAACTTTTACTATGGGACCAAACCTGAAATCGTAAAAAAAAAATCAGCTGTTCCCTACATTTTGACGATTTATGCGAGTACAAGTGTATGGAACAGCTGATTTTTTTTTTACGATTTCAGGTTTGGTCCCATAGTAAAACTTGTTGATAATGATGAGTACAATGACCCCTTAAGAGGTTGTGCGCTATTTAAGTTACATCTTGTATATAACTCGGAACTTATCACGACTAAGAATATACTTAACATGATATTCTCACATTTTTTTTTTTTTTTCAGAAAAAGCACAAAGAGCCGAAAGAGAAGACTCCACAACCGGAACTGAAGCCCAAAGAGGTGAAAGAGCCACAGAGATCCAACTCTTTGCCGGACCCTCAGGCGCTCTCTAAGAAGCAGAGGAAACAACTAGCTAAACAACAGGTAAAGAACATGAATTTATTTGTCGTCGGTCCATTACCAAGGCAACCGACATAGCCCGAAGAATTGCCAAACTTAAGTGGCAGTGGGCATGGCACATTGCTCGCAGAACAGATGGCCGATGGGGCCGAAATGTTCTGGAGTGGCGACCGCGTACTGGAAGACGTAGAGTGGGAAGGCCTCCCACAAGATGGACCGATGACCTTGTGAAGGCCGCAGAAATCCGCTGGATGCAGGAAGCACAGAACCGGTCGAAGTGGAGGAGCTTGGGGGAGGCCTATGTCCAGCAGTGGATGTCTTTCGGTTGAAATCATGATGGCAAACAGCGCTCTGGCGCTCTACTAAATTGTCAATCTGTTTCTTTTATAAATTAGCAAGTAAGGGATGGCAATACATTAAGTTTTAGCTGCCTCGCGGTATTACGGCTAATTAACACACTGACGGTCTTGGTGCGGGTTGTTCGAAAGAGATACCGCGGCCCCTGGCACACAGGCAACTGAGGGAACACGGGTGGGTTTTAGTCAGTAAAAGTCTGACACGCCCTCCTGCTCCACCCAGAGCGGGAGAAGTTATTTGATGATTTTCCACCCAAAAAAAAATGGTCTTATACTTAAAAAAATTATACCCTAGCACATCCTCCTTAAACAAGGGCTTGCGGATAACTAATAACAGCTGCACGGGTCGATCCATCAGGTTAAGCTACACTTGCCGGGGTTGGTCTGTGGATGGTCGACAATCTTTACATATCAAGACCCCTCCATGCCTCGGAAAGCACGTTAAGCCGTTGGTCCCGGCTGTAATTCGTGGATCTTTGACAGTCGTTACGTGTCGTCAGAAGCCCGAAAGTCTGACAACCAGTCTTACCAAGGGTATCAGGTTATCCAGTAAATGTTTTGTTTAGCTGGAAGTCTGTCAAATATTTTTTTTTTTTTTTTATAAAACGTTGCCCCACACTAGGAATTTCTCCTGTATTGTGGGTGCGTTTACAAACATTTAAACTCACATACACAAACAGCCAGACCCGGAACAAGTACTTGTAGGTCATACAAGTATTTGTTCCGTGCGGGAATCGAACCCGCGACACGCAGCGCAGCAGTCAATCGCTTAACCACTGCGCCAACTGTGCTGTCAACTTAAATTAAATTCCCTTCTCTCCAGGCCGAAGAAGAAGACAAAAAGAAACAACAGCAACAACCAGAAGTGAAGCCCAAGAAGCCAGAAGCTAAGAAACCCGACACGCCCAAACTCGAGCCCTCCAAGAAGGCCGAGAAGGCTGAGAAAGTCGAGAAAAAACTAGAGAAGGAACTCGCAAAAAAAGAGAAGAAAGAAGACAAGAAAAAAGAGAAGGTGGTCGAGAAGAAGGCCGAAAAGAAAGGGAAGGAAAATAAACAAGAAAAGGGTGAGTTGTTTCTTTTTATCAAACTTCATAAAGAAGGAGGTTATCAATATGTCTGTTTTTTTTATATACAACGAGTAACATAATTTACGCAAGACCTTACCTAGACCTTAGACCTTAGAGTATTGAGTTAAAAGCATAATACGATGACCAAAACTATATTTTTTTTATAGCTAACTGATATTATTAAGAAAAACGTGTCTACCCAAGCATTACTTTATGCATTTAAAATTGAGTCTTATTTCTTTCAGAATAAGATTGAATTTTCTTTGGCTCAATCAGTGGTAGGTATGGCAAAATACTTACATTAAAAGTTACTGAAATCTATTCAGTAGTCAATTAGGAACAAACTACTTTCAGGTCTTGCGTCCATTCTGTAACACCTTGTATATGTTCCCTTATATCTTCACCAATTATAGATTGACTAGCTGACCCTGCGAACTTCGTACCGCCAATAAAAGTTGTCGGAACTTTTTGTGAGACTAACAAACGTCAATTCTTTTTTATATTTATAGATTTTCATTATATTTTCTAACGTTTTAAACCTTTCTTGGACTTCTAAAAATATTTCAAAACCAAAATTAACAAAATTTGTTCGGACGTTCTCGAGTTTTTGTGAGTTTTTTAAACTATTATTTATTTTCAATTTTTTAGTTCTGCTAACTACAAGAACGTGTTTTTTAATTTTATTTTTTCCTTTTTTTTTTCATTTTTCTCAATTTTTATTTTTAATTATTGAATTGTCATCGGTCCTCGATAAGTTAACAAAGTTTCATTGAAATCTGACCGTTTAAAGTGGGTCAAAATCGCGCTCTAAGGAGTCGGTTACATACAAACAAACATACAATTGAAGCTAATATTATATAAAGCGTGGAAAAATAGCTGAGCGAGAACAAAGTTAACTTATTATTGAGACGCGCACTCGACAATAGGTGTAGTCCGAAATGGCTGGCTAGGCGCCATGTCAGCCATAGACAAGCACTAAGTGCCATGCAAGTGTACAACAACTTTAATTTCGGAAGTCTGTCTTTTTTGGATCCGTATTTTAGTGTTTTGCAATCGACTTCCGAAATAGTCGGGTGTTTTTTCTAAACCAAAGATACATGTATAAATATAAATTCATAGTTTTACCAACCTCATATTCTTAAAAAATACCCTATAAATAATATTATTTACAGCGCCACAACCGCAACCCAAATTGCCAAAGCAACCGGCGCAGCCTCAGCAGCAACAACAGACTAAGAAAGAAATCAAGAAACAGCAACAGCAACAACAACAGCAGCAGCAACAACAATTACAACAAAACAAGCCGCAAGTGATCAACATCACTCCGGATACCACTATAGAAGTAGTTAGTAAAAAGGTAATGTAAAATTAAATTAATTAATTTCAAGTATAATAAATCTTACTTTAAGTTGTATAAGATTGTAATTTGAATAAAGTATCACCAATTGTGATATTTTATTAAGGTGAACCTAGTCCACATTTTTTGCATACAAACTGCGGGAGTGTTTTACTCCACTGTCTGACATGGCACATCCAAAGTAAAATATGATATCGTTTTGTCTCATTATTAATATTGTCTGTACGGAAACAGAATACTAAAATTAAAACCTATTAAAAAGTTAGGAGCCAACATAGATTCGTTTTTCTTGCTAATTTTACTTAACTTTGGGCGTGTTTAAGTAATAAAAGAAATGGAAAATCTCCAAAACCAAGTCGGTACCGACAAATTTCAACTATCGAAAAGTTCAATAAACTTTATAGGTCATTGATTTATGCATTGGCTTTTTCATAAAACCCGATCTTCCAAAGGAGTTTTCTTAATTTTTTCGCGAATTTTTGACTATAAATGATCCTGCATCTCACTCTATAACGTTGTGCGTGTAGACTAGCGTCTAACTGCTATACCGAAAAACCGATATCAGAACGGCCACCAGGGCCGTTCTGATATCGATTGATATGATTTTGATTGTTACCTTTCAGAACCCATGCACCACAGAGCCAGAGAAGCCTGCGTCGTGCAGCATCATGGAACAGCTGAGCTGTGGAGTGCAGGTATGCACCAGTG
Organism: Antitype chi; assembly: GCA_947359405.1. Taxonomy (NCBI): domain Eukaryota; kingdom Metazoa; phylum Arthropoda; class Insecta; order Lepidoptera; family Noctuidae; genus Antitype; species Antitype chi. The sequence continues at coordinate 3,429,228 of OX375837.1, forward strand.
TGATGCTATGACGTAAGAGCTCGTACCGCAGTCTAACTACATTCTATTACAAACTTCAGAGAGGAACTAAAAAGAAAGAAAGAAAGAAAATACATTTATTTAAGACATTTACACTAACACAAGCCGACTTCACAAAAACGAGAAGGTTATCAATTCAGTTTGTGACCACAGAACTCCGGATTTCAATTAGGGTTTTCTGAAATGACGTTCACTAGGTGGCAGCACTGAGACGTCAGGTCCGGGTACCTGTTAAAAGTGTCAAAGCGCCTACGGACTGAGTGGTGAACGAAAGAATGAAATAAATGACATGAAATATTTTAAGTTCATTTTCGAACTGGAAGACCTCTTGTCAAAGTGGCGCCAACTGGTGGCTTGAGCATTTATTTATTTAAGTTATCTTCACAGCTGACAAAAAGTATAACATTATTAATTATTCTAAACATTACGCCAATTACGAAGTACTCAGAAAATAAGAAAGAAACAGAGAGTGACATCATTATTAATATTTAAAGTGTGTGTATGCGTGTATCTGTGCGATGTAGGTGCTGTAAATGTGTGTGATGATGTGTGTGTGTACAGTCATACAGATGACTAAACTCACTAAACTGTTACTAAATACTAATTGAATTTCTTATTTGGTTTGAAAAGGTATACTTACAGATTGGTCCCATATAAATTAGGTTAAGTTTTGATTAGTGGTTTCTGAGTTAGCTTCAATAATACGTATGTTTTTTCACTTAGTTTAAGTCGATGATGTCATAATAATTTCCTGTCACTGCTATTTACTTAGCAATAGTCTGCCGTGCCTCGGAAAGCACGTTAAGCCGTTTGGTCCCGGCTGTAATTTGTAGATCTTTGACAGTCGTTACGGGTTGTCAGAAGCCAGAAAGTCTAACAACCAGTCTTACCAAGGGGTATTCGTATCACACAGTTGCTGAGTTGTGGAGGTGAGATGGGCAGTCGCTTCATGTAATTTTCTGGTATTCAGCTGCTACCAGTTATGCTGGAAGCCGTCCCCAACATGGTTAGCATCGCTGAGATGCGATTTTGACTAGATTTTGACCGTTTTTTTAACCAGGTTATTGTTTGGCTAACTAGTTTGAAGAAGAAAAAAACGGTGAAGGAAAACATCGTGAGGAAACCGGCATGTCTTAGAACCAAAAAAATCAAAGAGGTGTCATCTACCAACCAGCACTGGACCCGCCCCTGTCCGACCCTTGCTCGTTGAAGCGCCAGCCCGCGCCGCAGCTGAGCCAGTAGCTTTAAATTCCCCGTCTAATAATAATAATGCCAATATTTTGATCCAGCCTGTCCCCACTAGCTGTCCCCCTAACAGTGACGCCCTGAGCCGAGGTTCGTACCCCACAGGGGGTGCCCTCAGCGTGCAGTCGCTTAGTATGTAAATTTTTAAACCCTGGCTGGAGGCGTTAAGGTAACTCTTAATGGCAGCCCCAGGAAAGCCTGGTTAAGCAGTCACGGCCTCTCAAGGTCAACTGCGAGATGCACGACAAAAAAAAAAATAACTGGGCTCGCGTGGTGGATTACGGCCCGCTTCCTCTCACTGAGAGGAGGCCTGTGCCCCAGCCGCGGGAACATTATAGGTGGTCAGACTGGTAGCTGACCCCAACATAGTTGGGAAAAGGCTGGGCAGATGATGACGATGTTGATGATGAACATGTAATTAGGTGGGACCATGTTCTAGGAGCATTTGAATGGTCTATAAATAAAAATATCTGGATGACCGAGATTTGCTCGGTTTTTTTTGGTTTGATGTTTTCTAAAGATGAAACCTAGCTAGATCGATTTATCACCCCCGAAAGCCCCTGCATACTAAACATGAAAATCGTTGGAGCCATTTCCGAGATTCAGATTATATATTATTCAAGAATTGCTTGTTTAAAGGAATAATTTTATTAAGGTATAGCATTACAAAAGACACGAAGATCGCTGCAAGTCAAATACTGTGGCGCGGCTATCAACGCCCCGCAAAAAATACATTGAAGACATTTGTTCCAGACTTTTACATCTTTAAAGAGTCCATAAAATTAATTAAGATTTACTTAAGGAGAAAAAAAACACTAAAACTTTGTATGTGTTATCTAATACCTATAAACGAGCAATTCTTGTATATAATAATCTGAATCTCGGTAACGGCTCCAACGATTTTCATGAAATTTTGTATGCAGGGGGTTTCGGGGGCGATAAATCGATCTAGCTAGGTTTCATTTTTAGAAAACGTCAAACCAAAAAAAAAAACTTCCAGATATTTTTGTATAATGTAGAGAGGCGTGGCGTGAGGGTGGGAGTGTCTGTGTGTGTATGTATGACTATGTGCGTTCGTAAATCTACGGGTGAATGTAGTTAGAGTGCGGTAGGAGGGTAGCGTGACACGTCGAGTGAGCACTGACACTTGCAGGTGGCGGACCTGAAGCTGCCGCCCGGCATCACGCTCACGCGCGTGCAGCCACACGAGAAGAAGGAACCGCCTCCTATCAAGTCTGTGGTGAGTACCCTCTAAAAGTACTTTATGTTATGGCGGCATCTACAACGCCACATGGGAACTATGCATCGATGACCTGAGGTCACACAAATCCTGCATCGCGCAATCAGTAGATTGATATAGATTAGACATATAGATTCGTATATATGTTACGGCTAATAGCCGAAGTGCGGCTACACCTAGTTTTAGCCGGCTATAACTAGGTGCAGCCGGTTAAACTTAGATGTATCCTACTTCGATAAATTGTGAACTGCACCATACTGCTTACCGACCGATTAGGTTAGAATTGCGACCAAACGCGCGCGAGCCGAGCGAGCGCAGCGAGCGATGCCGCGGCAGCGGCCGGCGAGCGCTAGTCCAGCTGCACCTAGTTGTAGCCGGCTAAAACTAGGTGTAGCCGCACTTCGGCTATTAGCCGTAACATATACAGAGTGTAACAGAAACCCTATTGCTATCTTTAAGCACTAAAGATAACAGCTGTTATAGAATCACCATACATAGTTTGAGCTCAAAACAAAATACTCTAAGAATTGATACCAAATTTTTGGTTTCATGTTTCTTAAATTCAAATCATAACAAACGTGTCACCGCACTACGTAGGTCAATAACTTTCCACGTTACTTACCATTATCACGATAATTCTCTGCCAAATGATGTTTATTTCAATTTGAATAGTTCGGTTTCTGGTATCAATGTATTAAAAATTCTCCTAACTTCCGAACATGTACAGATACGATAAAAAAACCCTTCCAATATCGTTTGATATCATCCACAGAAGCCGTGCCCTTGGTATGTAAACAGGAAAAGTTTTTATTCAGTGTGCAAACTGTAACCATGAATTCAGCATAATTATCATTCTAGACCCCCCAGCGCAGAAATTTTTCGTCGGTTATACAAAAAAATATCAGCTGTTCCATACATTTTGACGTAGGTATTGCACTTTTCTATGAAACAGCTGATTTTTTTTTGTATAACCGACGAAAAATCTAAACAAAAACTTTTCCTGTATACTCTTTCCGTTACACGTTGTCATCATCCCGACATCAACCGTCGGGCAGTTGCCCACCAGACTCAACACCCGTCTGGTCGGAGGATCCTCCTTTTTTATCCAAGGTGTAACAGAATGGACGCAAGACCTGAAAGTAGTTTGTTCCTAATTGACTACTGAATCGATTTCAGTCACGGAAGAGAAAAAACAGGTGGAACTGCAATGCAACAAAATTACTATAGGAACCGTTGTCGCCAAACTCACACACATAATCCGATAATCATATAATGCACTACAAATAAACAATTCGTTTGATTTGTCGTTTTAGTTTTAGTCAAAACTAGCATAAGCCATAGATCCTACATCTGGAAATAAACCTTCAGGCTCTGTAGATAGGATTTATTTTACTTTAGCTCAGAAAGTATTTACAACGTTTTGTAATCTAAAGTCAAACTAGATTCGATTGCCAAGTAAATTCCGCTACTCGACCATAGATGGCAGTATTTTCAGTAGTCCCAATTTTAAACTTAATTTATATAAGTATAAGGTCGACATTCGCGTCATAGGTCGATATCTATTGCTACTCGACCAATGCCGCACATGCATTGAATTTTAATTACATTATCGATATCGATAGATATTTTTTTTTAATTAAACAAAAAATTGGGTGTGTTGTTGAGAGTTCTGTAATAAAACTGTAGGAAGAATAACGTAGTGTTATTTGAAAATAAAATAAATAACTGAAATAAAAATAATACTATTGAAAACAATACCAATAAAACAATGAACAGGAGAAAAAAATATTACTGTGTTTAATTTAATTTCAATTCAATCCATATTTTTAAGTGATAATAATAAAACATTATAACTGACTTGATTAAAAAACTTAATGATTTTCGAAAACGGTGAACTGTTCAGTGGCACTGGAGTGGCGTTGAAATATTTGTTGTACTGTCATTGAGGCGGTTTGATGACTGAATGATCTTACACACCGAAATGACCGATTAGTCAATGCAATGCAACGTCTTAGGCATCATTAAAATTATAATAATTACGTTATTATGTAAAAGTTTGATTACATTTTTGCTATAAAGCATCTATGCAACATAATACACTTCTTAAAATAAATTTCGTGTATGAATGTTAAGCGACCTATAGTGGTATTGTAATGTTATTTTGCAATAAATATTAAATGACTAATTTTATTTTATCGATATCCATCGATAAAACTAACATCCGACCCGACTGCATCACTAATTGAGTAGCGAAGTACTTTCCAGAATGAAATAGAGAATACAATCAATCTAAAATAAACTTTATTTTAAACTTGTAAGGTCGATTTTAACCAGACGTTATATTAAATTATTAGTAAATTGAAATTAACTAAGATTTTATTAGAAAACAAATAAAACCGTACATATCGATGGTACGAAACACCTCAATTTTTAAGATTTATTCTCCTACTACCATTTTTGCGCTCCAAAATGGAACAATACGGTATAGCTACGGAAAAATAAATTTGTCGCGAGACTAGCAACTCGACGCGATGTTAGAACACGACTGGGACCAAGTTAGCGTAACAACGCTTAATTGTGGCACGCGTGCCACGCCTACTTTGCAATTCCATGTTTTTTCTCTTCCGTGATTTCAGTAACTTTTAGTATAAGTATTTTTTTTAATTTTGTAATTTGCCATACCTACCACTGATTGAGCCAAAGAAGATTCAATCTTATTTCAGAAGAATTAAGACTCAATTTTAAATGCATAAAGTAATGCTTGGGTCGACACGTTTTTCTTAATAATATCAGTTAGCTTTAAAAAAAAAATTGTTTTGGTCGTCGTATTATGCTTTTAACTCAATACTCTAATTGGGGTGTATGAGGTCTTGCGTTAATTATGTTACTCGTTGTATAGAGGACGAGTGAACTTTACACCCTGTTCTTCATACCTCTAGAATGTAACTCATGCAAAATTGCCAAATTAGGGGTATTCAAACACGAGTGGGTGTTTAAAAACCGAGCTGTGCGAGGCTTTTTGATAGTATAGAATACTTCTAGAAGACTTCCGAAATCATACTTATTTTTTTCACTTTGTAGTGCTTTTTTGTTGGAGTTCTGTTTTTTTTTTTGGAGAATCTTTTTTTAGTTTATAATTCGAGTTTTACGATATTATTAGAGTACATAAAATCACTTATAACTATGCTGACAAGCAGTAAGCCCAGGTAACCAAGGGCGATTTTTCCGTCGAGTCGAGATGGTTACAAGAAACTCACACCAGGGCCTCATAATTTAACTAAGCATGTTTGTATAATAATGTTGATTGTATGTGTACAGCCACTGTGGAAGGCCGGCCAGTTGCCGGCGGCGCCGACCCCGGTGGCGCGGCCCGCGCCCATCATTAACGCAGACCCCGCCAACGTTATGTTCACCACCGCACATCCTGGTAAGATATACATGTAGCGTCACTACAGAAAAATACTTCGCAACAATATCTAAAAAAATACAAAAAAAGAAGTGGCGCCATCTACAATGCCGCAGGCGAACTACGCAAGACGCACGTCATAGAAATCCTAGATCGCGCAGTTAAAGTTTACCGCGCGATTTGCATAGGTTCAACATCCCGACATCAACCGTCGGGCAGTTGCCCACCAGACACAACACCCGTCTGGTCGGAGGATCCTCCCTTTTATATAGAGTATGAGCGGACTTTACACCCTGTTCCTCATACCTCTATATACACATAAAATCACGCCGGTCCCGGAAGACTTAAAGAATTCGGCATTTTGGCTTTAATGTTTAAGTCCCGAGTAACGTTGGAGGCCACTGCCAAGAACCGGGCACCATTTCAGTCTCCGACCTAGGACAAGCACACCATTATTCTCAGTCATCCGCTCACTTTATAAATTAGAATAATTAAGAGCTAGAATATGAGGAGTGACGTGACAAAAGCCGTTATTGACCAGGATGTGTTTTTTTTTTTCGCTACTCAAAGTTGAAATACACATCCTAATACTAACAAACCGGTCACGATGTCACGTGATAAAAATTCATCGTAAGGAGCGTTTTGGAGGTAAATTCAAAACAATTAAAAATAAATTTGATTAAAATCGTTTTTAATTGAGAAAATAGATATAAATCAATTAATTTTATTTTTCTGTTACAAATTTTGTTCCAACCTTCAAATTAGAATAGTTTTTAATAAATTGGAAAATACCATAACTTGACATTGATTTTGAAGTAACGATTACCTTATTGTAATGAAATTAATTCTTATTGGGCTTATTGTAAATCACAAATCTTAAAATCAATTGTACTTAGTTATATACAAATGACATTAATGAAAATAAATCTATCAATGACATTTGAATATAGTATAGAACATGTATGAAATATTGATTGATGTTCGATTCAGTACGGGATCGTATCAAATGGTTGTGGTATAGCTATGCTGGTGTAGTACATCGTATCAATCTGCGACCCAACACATTACACCTGACAGACAGCGCTCTGACTTGGATTTTTTTTTTAAAGGTGACTTAACTTTTTCTTTCATCCGCAGAACCACCAAAACCAGTAATAATAGCTGACCCGCCGCCCCCAGTCGGCAAATCAAAGAAGGCCAAGAAAAAGGCCAAAAAAGCCGCTGCGGCCGCCGAAGAGGCCAAACCAGATGGCGCCAAGATCGTCACCTTACGTAACCCCATGTTCCATCCCAACCTACCCCCACTTCAAGTCACAAATCAACCGACTCAGAAGAAACAAGAGCAGATAAGGATACCAGACCCAATACCGATGCCGCCCAATGCTTGCCAAGCAACTATAACCCCTACTTCCAACGGAATGTACACAATTAGAAACCCATTAATGACTATGATGCATCAACAGAGTCTCATGGGCGTCAGAACACAGAGTCCTCAACTAAATCCTATGTACGGACAGCAATATAACTACGTTAATCCAAACCAGTACAATGCTGTGCCCCCAAACCCTCCAGCTCAGTATATGGAACAAGCGAGGGCGTCCCCAAAACCGGATGACTTCCAAACTAGGATCATGAATTTAGCGTCTTTTACGCAGAAGAACGATGAAGGATACTCATTGTTTAAGACCCCGGAGGATAATCAACAACGGAGTTTTCTAACACCGGAGTATTACGAGAATCAGAGTCCAAAGTCTGTGGTCTCACCCAACCCTATTGGCACTAGACCGGTCGACACCTCTCGGTCTTTCGAATCAGATTCTTCTCTATTCGCTAATCCGATTCAGAGACCAGAACCAATAGGGACGCCTTTAAAACAAGAAGAACGAGTAGACTATACAGGTCTATATACTCCATTCGGACAAGAAGATCGGAATGTCTTCAGAAACGCGTTGTTTAGTGATAAGAATGAGGCTTCTCATCTGAAGAATGAGGAGTTAGGAGTGAATCATGTGGCTAATGGGGACTCGCTGCCGTATTTTCAGAGGTTGAGGGTCGGTTCGAAGCTGAATAGTGAAGTTACTATACATCATGTTACGGAATCCAAATTCTATAAAGGACAGGTGAGTTTTTTTTATTCAAATTTTTAGATTAGACATAATTAATCAGCCTATAAAGGCTGACTGTCGGCGTAGACTGACGTCGCGGCACGGCACGGCACGGCAAAGGATTTTATTTTTATCCTTATTTCATCGTGCTTAGAATTCATAATACTTTATTTCGATACAATTATACCGCGGCACGTCGTGGCATGTCGTTTCATTTCACGGACTGCCGCGGTATGCCACCGCGTCACACCGCGGTAGGCCGTGGCGTCCCGCAAGTCACATAGGTCACAGGATTATGACAGCTAAATCAATTGAAATAAGATTTGAAGCCGGTGCAGCGGTAACCAAATAACGACCCAACCAACTTCGCCTCCGCGCAGAGCAAAACTAGTTGAATAGTGAGTGGTTGGGCTTGCTGCGGGACGCCACGACGTGCTGCGACATGCTGCGTCATACCAAAGCGTCCTTCGAGCTGCCGAAGCGCGCCTAGTCGTGCTGTGCCGGCCGTAAAGACTCACGCGGGCCCAGTACGGGTTGATAGCTGTGTGAGACAGTTGTAAAAATATTCATTAAGGTGGATCTTCTCGACATTTTTTCCATACAAACTTCGTGAGTGTATTACTCCACTGTTCGACAATGTATATCAAAAATTCAACATGGTATAGTTTTGTCTCATTATTAATATTGTCTGTACGGAAACAGAATACTAAAAATAAAAAACCATTTAAAAGTTATGAGCCAACAAAGATTCGTTTTTCTTGCTAATTTGACCTAACTTTGGCTGTGTTTAAGTAATAAAAGAAGTGTGAAATCTCCAAAACCAAGTCGGTACCGACAAAGTTCAAATATCGAAAAGTTGAATAAACTTTTTTGGTTATTGGGTTTTTCATAAAACCCGATCTTCCAAAGGACTTTTCTTAATTTTTCCGCGATTTTTTTACTATAAATGATCCTGCATCTCACTCAATAACGTTGCGCGTGTAGACTAGCGTGTAACTGCTCATCACTGATACTATCTCTGTCGGACACGGTGCCTGGTGAGACAGCGTGCTTTTCAGCCAGGCCCACCAGTGAGTTCGAGCCCGCGACTAGATTCCCCATAATGTTTCATTTTGTTTTTGCTTTACAGGAGCCAGGTCTTCCAGAATGTGGGATGCAAGGAGAAGAGTCTTTGTTCAGTAGACCACCGGCCCACGCGTGGCCAGACCAGCTATATGGACCGCCCTGTCCTAATCAAACTGGTAAGTCTACATATTTGTCGTAGTCATTATCGTAGACGGAAATGTTGTTGTAGTATCTTCCTTACAGAGTATAAAACAAAGTCGCTTTTCGTGTCTCTACGCTTATATATTTTAAAGTGCGCGACGGATTTTAATGTGGTTTTCATCAATAGACAGAGTGATTCGACAGGAAGGTTTACATGAATAATACACCGACTTCCGCGCGGGCGAAGTCGCGGGTTAAACCTAGTTGTGAATATGAGGACTATTGTTTTTTTAATGTTTAGACAGCGGTACGTTTTCTGATTTTATGAAACAGTAAAGTTTAACCCTAATTAAAGACCTATATCTGTGCTACCACCATTGAACAATATCTATGAAAAAATCATGCTAGACCAGCACCCTAATTGCGTAACACGCGATTAATCATAATCGGTTTCATTTTGACAGTTCAACAATATTCATTGCGTTATTTACGTTGCTGAGCAGACACATTTTTCGAACAAATGAAGCAATGGTTTAGCCATTTGTTTCAATACGAAACAAATTATGATGAATCGTAAGTTACGCAATTAGGGTGCAGATGTTGTCACATTTAAACTCAATTGGGATTTTACATAGTCGACAGTTTGGTTTCACGAAAGGTAGGTCGACGACTGACGCGGGAGTAAAACTCATCAGTCACATTTTGGAATCAAGGGAAAAGTCCCAGAATGCAATTGGCATTTTCTGTGACCTCTCAAAAGCGTTTAACTGCATTGACCACAATACACTGATATGTAAATTACACCGCTACGGAATTCGTGGACAAGCTGCTGATCTTGTACTCTCCTATTTATCAAACAGGCAGCAAAAAGTAAACGTTAACGGGGCGACATCCTCGGGGTCTTTAGTTAAGATGGGCGTGCCTCAAGGTTCAATTCTTGGTTCATTTTTTATTTCTAGTTTATATTTTTAACCTTCCTTACCTGATGGCTAACTTCTCGGATATAATTTTATTTTTAGATCACGCCCACATTAGAGCTATTACAGATAGATTACAATTGAAACAACCAATTGGAACCGTGCATGCTTCTGACGTTTTATAACCCCCCATGCAGGTTTATGTAAAATAAAATATTTTGATTTGATTTTGATTACCCCATTTGTCTTTTTTTTGGTATATCGCATCTACCTCTTAAAGTGGTATTTTTTATGAATGCGTCAAATCCATCGTATAGTTTACGTAATTTTATGAAAGATGGCATTTGTAACTCAATTCTCAAAAAAAATCGTTTAGTAACGGTTTGTCTTTAAAGGTGCGATATGTATTTAAATGTAATGGGTATATGCCTTTGATTACTTCTTTGGGGAAGGTTATTATGTGAGTTTGATCTTGTGTGTATACGCAGGCCCGCAGTCGGCCCGCAGCTCGCCCACGGGCTCGTCTGCGCCGTCGGGTTGCAGCCCGCGCGCCGACGACTCGGCCGGCGACGAGCGGCGCTTCGGGCCCGTCGGGGCACGCGTGCGCGGGGCACAGCCACAGCGAGGTACCACATGTTGCTACACTGACAGATCTAACTATACCCAAATCGTGCATAGCAGGCTTAGCATGACGCTTTCTATATCTACGAAGAATAGACAGTGCTTTTTCTATACAAAGTCACATTTCGTTTCTCCATTTTTGACATCGCACAGTAGATATCCTACTACAATCTGTCATTTTTTCTTTCGTTTCTAACGATCTTTGTCTGAGTCCTTTTATATGTAGACTATTTCAAAAGAATATTTCTTCCGAAACTGTTAAAATCACACTGACCGCAAACTTTCTACTCGACGGCCACAAAGTAAATACGATTATCTACAAAATCATGATTCGTTTAGAACGCATAACTGTGATAATTAATAGAAAAACATAGCTATCTTCTCCTATTGTACATCATTTAGTTAATAGTCATGTCTATTTTTCCTTCGACAAATCGGTGTTCGTGCTAAGCCTGCTGAGACCCTATCAAACAAAAAATATATATTTCCAAATCGGTTCAAGCCTCTTCGAATAATCGAAGAACATACATAAAAAAATAAAGATTCCGATGAATTTAGAACCTCAAACTTTTTTGAAGGCGGTTAAAAAGAACTCATCTCTTTCCAGAATCCAGCGTGTTCCTCCCAGACTCGAGCATAACAAACCTGTCATCGCTCGAAGTATCAGAACGCGAGATAGAGTCGTTCAAACGGTTCGATTTTTACTTTGAGCCTCCGCAACACAAACCTAAGGTTCAACTTGACGTCAGGGACATCGCCGCAGCGCTCAGGCAGAACCACAAGTAAACTGGGTCAGCAGGCACAGACATACACCCACAGTCCTTTTACACTTGTTAAACCTCTAATTGCTGCAACCCAAGCTTCCATGCCACGACTGTAAAGGTCACTGTGATTTTGATAAACTTGGCTATGGTAGCAACCCAATTAAGACCTTATTACCACGACGGTAAATATCACTGTGGTTTTGATAGATTTGGAAATTGCAGTAACCCAATAGCGACTTTATTGCCTCGTCTATAAACATCGCTGTGATTTGATTGACTTGGCAACGGAAGCGACCAAAAAAATAATACATCTTTATTTGCCAAATCAAAATAACCGATCATGTTCAAATGACAGTAAGTTTTAAATAATCCGTAAAGGTAGGTAACATTTTTGGTAACCCAATAGTAACCTTATTGCTAGGTTAATAAAGATCACTGTTATTTGACAGACTTTGTAACGGTAGCAAGTCAATAGTAATCTTATTGCTAAGTCTGTAAAGATCACTGTGATTTTGATAGAATTGGCAATGAAAGCAGCTCAATAGCAACCTTATTGCCACGACGATAAAGATCACCGTGATTTAGACAGACTTGGCAATAGAGGCAGCCCAATTGCTACCTTATTGCTAGGTAAATAAAGATCACTTTATTTTGACAGCGATGCAATAGCAGAGGTAAAATAATTGTGCAAGGACTGTACTATGTGTACCCGGCCGTAACAAAACGAGTTTAATTTTAAGCCAGATTTTGTATTTTGAACTTTATTCCGACTATAGTAAAGTTAGTAATATAATATTGTCAACTAATGCCCTGCTTCTGAGGTCAATATTCATTCGAAAAAGTTATCTTAATTAAAGCGAATTCGTTCGTACTAATAATCTTTACATATAATAAAATAATAACGAAGTATTTTTGTCCGGATTTGTGTTCTGGATTGGCGCAAAAACCCGCATTAAAACGTAAGTTAGTTCTCGTTGGATATTTTCGGACATTCACAGGGGCAAAACCGCGGGAAAAACTAGTTAATAACAAACCACAGAGACTAGGCATTAGGGTCGCTCCTAGAATCAGTTTGTTATTTTAGAGACACTTATCCTCCATTTGAAATAATATTAGACGTTTAAACAAACCTTTTTTTTACAGTCTGTTCAACCGATTTTGACTTCTATTCCATAGGCAATAGGGATGGCATTAAAAGCAAAAAAAGTGGTTACAATACCAACTGTTTACTTCAGATGCCATTTATCATGCTACCAACGCAATAGAAGTGTAAAAAAAGGTTTATTTAAATGTGTAATCTTATTCCAAACGGAGTATAGTATATTTGAAATAATCTAATTGCTATTATCATAATATTATTTGCGCTGACTTTGCGCGGACGCACGGCATAAATGAAACACCCTGTACTGCACGTGTAATTTGTAGAACTTGACGCCATGTATAAATTCAAATTCTATTTAATATGTAAAGAAAAGCAAATTAATATTATTTACAAAATTTTATTTTAATTTACGCGGGTTACGTAGAATTTATATTATTTAAGCAGTAGCTACCAAATTAATGCTAAATATGCATTATGGTAGCTAAAAATATTGAAAATGTGACAAATTATGGCATTAATGACAAAACTGTGATTTTCCTGGCTTAATTTTACGAGAGCGCTTTTTAACTTTTGTAAAAAAATCCTTTTGTTTAAAAGAACACAACCTCCTTCTTTTTGAAGTCGGTTAAAAAGGAGACTCCAATTATGATAAAGACATGTAGAAGTTTTAAATTTACTTGAGCTATTTTCGAATACCTCTTACCAGGCTATTGAAGGGAAAATTATTTAAAATAACATTATAGAATGAAGCGCTGATAAATTCCGAGGCAACAGGGGTCGTTGACCGGGGGCTTCGACCTAACTGAGTCCCTAACTCTAAATTAGATACAAACAGAGTTTTATCCTGTGGTTTCCTTTAAATGTTTTTTTAATATATTATATCCAAGATGTAACTTAAATAACGCACAACCTCTTAAGGGGTCATTGTACTCATCATTATCAACAAGTTTTACTATGGGACCAAACCTGAAATCGCGAAACAAAATCAGCTGTTCCATACACTTGTATTCGCATAAATCGTCAAAATGTAGGGAACAGCTGATTTTTTTTTTACGATTTCAGGTTTGTTCCCATAGTAAAACTTGTTGATACGCCTCCTTGTATATGAGTACTACTACCGCGGACATGGTGGTCCGCGCCCTTGTTTACGAGGTTTTATTTATTTATGGGTTTTATTATTTTACATTGCAATTAAAGTGCTCCTACATCGGACACATTTCTTATTTTTACATACTAAACTTAAATCTACGGGAGTCCATCTTATTTTTCCCTTTAAATGTTTATAAGATACTAACTTTTTCCTGCGGCTTCGCCCGCGGAGGTCGGTGTATTATACATATAAACCAATCTCTTGAATCACTCTGCCTATTGATAAAAACTGCATTGAAATCCGTTCCGCAGTTTAAAATATCTAAGCGTACAAACACGAAAAGCTACTTAGTTTTATACTAGGTAGAGAAGATATTACAATGCAGTAAAATAGATGCTGTAGATTTATCCCCTACCACACCCCGTCCGTGATCGAAAATCTAGGTCTGTATAGAATAGTCAAAAGATTCTGATCTTGATGACTTATATCAACACAATTGTTAACTAAACCCTTTCGCGCGTCTAATTAGCAGACACAAATTGACACAATAGAAATTCTATTGTTATCGGAATACATGGTGTGCACTTGACATGCGAAGATTTAAGTAAGCTCGCAAATATTTGAGTAAATTATTTCATAACCACTGCTCTCAAAACGGTCAAGGAAAACATTCGGCATTCGGCATGTCAATGATTCTTTGACCGGTTAAGTACCGCGCGGCCTCTATAAAGGCTATTACAATAAATAAAAAATTGTGTCTCATAAGCCGGGAGTTGATAGATTAATAACACATATTACTTGAAATGCGCTCTTGTGAATTAAGCCTTAACAGTTAGAATACCGGTATGTGACAGTCCCACTGTTGGGCTAAGACCTCTTCTCGTACAGAGAAGGCAAAAGCATTGAACACCACGCTTGCTCAATGCGATTTCAGAAAAATTACAAAAGCGATTTATGGCCTGTGTCTCCGGATAACTTATCTATCAGGTTAAGTTTACCCGGTAGTGATTATTGCAAAAGGCACTTTATAATTAGACGATTAATCAAGGATGTGAAATAACTGCCATGCATTGATATATAAAAAACCCAAAATACACAATCAGCGTCTCAAAAACGTCCGCATAAATAGGGCGCAATGTGCGCAGGAGTCAAATAGTAATGTCAGTCATCGTTCAATCAGTTTTTTTTGGACATTGCTTTGTAAAAAACCAGTATAAGTCATGCATGTAAGGTTGAATATGCAAAAACAAAATTGTTTTATCATAAATATAACCACTGACGTATAATTGGGGAAAGTTTTGAGTGTTTTGTTCGAGACAGTGTATCTTGGGATTTTTGTACGTGAATTGTAATGTATTGATATTGACAAGATGGCTTCCTGAGCCAGCTATTCTAAATATGACGTTTTTTTATAATTGTTACATTAAAACGGCGACATCTCATATTGACAGAAAAGATTATGATTAAATATAGTATGGAAAATAATTATGGTTGTATAATGACATGGTTTATTGCGAAATAGACCTTATTGCCTTGGAGTAAGAAGTAAAATAGTTTACAGTTACTGTAGAATATAGAATTAAGACATTTGTCGTGTTTTATAATATTGTTAATGTCTTGATTAATGGTTCATAAGTTTTCGTGCTCGACAGCGAGTTTGAAATTAATTTTGTGAGTTCGAAAGTTAGAGATTTCGTACTAACAGATACAGAATAGGGCAGTTTTTACTAAATATAGCTATAATACCGCCCAGTACCATAGTGTAGCAGCTTGAATGTTTTACTTATTACTCCAAGGTACCCACAGAGCGTTATAAAAAGATAAAAATAACTATACGATGCGCTGGAGTTGATAAAAATACAGACATCATAACATTTAGTCTGCAATACTAAGTTTTAATGAGAAAATTCTATAAATTAGAAAAGAAGTTGTGATGTCGATTTAAAAGAAAAGTTTATTTTTATCTTTTTAAATCTTTCTGTGACATAAAAGGACGTGACTTATTGTATAAGAGATGTGGAAAGAACGTTTATATTCAGTCTTCAAATGTATCACATTAAATATATAGTATTTGTCGATTATGTTGCATTCAGTTGGTTGTATGATGTAAAACTTAAGTGAAATACATTATCATAGATGAATTATACTGTTTCATTTTACTTACTTACTTTCCTATAAAAAAACTACATAAAAAACATGTCACATAATTAACGCAAGACCTCATACACCCTCAATGAGGGTTTTCATGAATATTCAAGCCACCAGTTGGCGCCACTTTGACAAGAGGTCTTCCAGTTTGACAATGAACTTAAAAATGTCATTCGCGTCAACCTTTCGTTCACCATTCAGTCCGTAGGCGCTTTGACACTTTTGACAGGTGCCCGGACCCGAAGTCTCTATGCTGCCACCTAGTGAACGTCATTTCAGAAAACCCTCATTAGAGTATTTAATTAAAAGCATAATACAATGACCAAAACTTCTTTTAACTATTCTATTATTACTAGTCGCCCAGTAATAATAAATTTATTTAAAATTCTATTTCTAATTCTATTACTAATTCATTTAAACTTGATGGATTATTATATTAAAATATAATTTATTTAAAATTCTATTTCTAATTCTATTACTAATTCATTTAAACTTGATGGATTATTATATAAAAATATTAGCTTTTTTTGCATTCCTTCGCCACATAAACTTTAACTGTGCCAAATTTCATACTCCTACATCTGTGTAATTTTCGTGTATTCATAAATAAATGAATAAAATCGCATTACTTTATGCATTTAAAATGAGTCTGTGTCAGAGAAATAAGAAAATGACAATAGAACACTTGAAAAGAAAGGAATAATACTTAGTGTTGTTTTATGGCGTCCTTTAATTGTAAGTCAGTTTATTTTGGCAGCGATTATTTGCCGTTTCACTGCAATTACTTTGTCAGCCAGCTCATATACCCCAACGATTTCGGTGGGGTAAATTGTGCATTATAATGAATCTACTGGTACCCATTCAGTCCTGTAGGTATGGCAAGTGTGTGTGAAGGGTGAATAGGTATGAAGAAATAAGTCCGAAGTGGGTATAGATTAAGATAGAAATAAAAGTTTATTGCACAGACACAGGTTACAGTTCACAACACACGAGAGTTACACTTAGAAGAAGGAGTGATAGAAATTTATGGATAGCAGAGAACAGAATGAAAGCACAGTGACAGTGAAGCTATGTTTAAGATAATACTAAAATGGTAAGGCGGCAGCCACAAGCAAGCGCTTTTTTTTTTGTTGGGCATCTCGCAGTTGGCCTTGAGAGGCCGTGACTGCTCAACCGGGCTTTCCTGGGGCTGCCATTAAGAAACTAATCTTAACGCCTCCAGCCAGGGCTTACAAACTAAATTTATATACTAAGCGACTGCACGCTGAGGGCACCCCCTGTGGGGTACGGACCTCGGCTCAGGGCGTCACTGATAGGGGGACAGCTATCATTGGGGACAGGCTGGATCGAAATATTGGCATTATTATTTTTAGGTGGGGAATTTAAAGCTACTGGCTCAGCTGCGGCGCGGGCTGGCGCTTCAACGAGCAAGGGTCGGTCGGGACAAGCAAGCGCAGTGATTCTACTGGCTAAGTACCAAGTCATCGCCGGATAGCGGGTCGCGTGCGTGAGCGCGACGCTAATAGATTAGAGTGCCATCTCGCTCACGCTCACGGCGGGCGTGTATGTGACGTACGCAGCCGACCGGTTTGCGCTAGACAAAGGACGCGTCATAGCGTCCGGCTAGCTGATAACATAATGTCTACTAACATAAAAGATTTGTTTGTCTGTTGACATGTTGAATTTTAGTTTAAATTAGTTAATTTAGTTTAGTTATGTAAATGTACTTATTAGTTATGTAAATGTACTTATTGATAAATTATGTTACACAATACTAATTTGTTAGTTGTTTTGTAAACATGTTTATATAATATGAAATTTATTTTATTTTAACAAATGTAGGATTTAATAAATGTTAATATTAAATAAAGGTAGGTCACTACAGTCCCAATCTAGTCTGGGTTTTTGGTCCATACATTATGGACCTGTCTTTTGAATTACGGGGGCTACTTTGGCGCATCCACATTAAGGGGGAAGCGCCATGGCAGCCCAGCTTAGGCGTGAAAGCGTAACAGACAGACAAAGTTACTTTCGCATTTATAATAGAAAGACAAATAAAAGAAAACTTGAAGGACTTGGCCGAAAGGTGTCGTATATAGACGTTTCCGAGGACGGTTACGTGACACCTCGCAGCGAAACACGACGCCGACAACTTCACGTGTTTAGTTATAATTTTAAGCTGGTTTTATTTACGTATTAGTTTTTTATTGTTTAAGATTATTTTGTGTATTTTATCTATGGTCCTTAATTGCCTGATAATAAAATGATTATGATAATCAGAGGTCGGAGTAGGTAGATTGATTTTATATACTTGCGTCAAGATATTATAATAAGGACATGCCATTTTATCCATAATTTGCGGGAAGTACCGGAAAAAGTTCCAGAATTGGAATTATGGAATAAAATAAAATAAAAAACATACAGATAGGCTAACACATCGATGTCCGTAGATACAAGCCAATGCGTTGTGAACATAGATGAACATGAGATAAATAAACAAAAGGCCCTGTCTAAGTTTTGTCTCATACTGTCAAGCGTCATTTCTAATTCAACAGTAAGGGACAAAATACGGTGTAACTATTCCAAGGTATTTTTGTATAAAATAAAATACTGATTTCTTTCACCATTAGCTAACACTGGTAGCGTAGATTGATAATATTAATACGTTTTTCACCTTAAACACAAATTCGTGCTAATTTCAAAATTCCGGAACAAATATCACAATAAATATGAAGTTCCGGTATTTTTGTGGCATATCCATATTATCCTCTACGTTTGACGTCAACGACCTTAAATCAATCTACCTACTCCGACCTCTGATGATAATATTAGTAGGGATAGTTCGGATAATAATGACAGGATAACTATAATATTGATTACTATTTATTGCGGTCACCCGAGCTTGCTAACTGATTGATAAGATAAGAAAATAACAATAGAATACTTGAAAACAAAAAAAATATATTGTTGACGCCTTGCATGTGTGCGTGCACACGGACATCACACACACACATACGGCACGGCGGGAGCGGCGACGCGCAGCGGTAGCAGCGCGCGCGGGGGACCTGCGCGGAGCGCGGGAGCACTCCACAGAACATATATACGAGGAGCACTCCACCCAGCGACAGCGTTCAGTTCTCCCTAGAGTATATATGTTCTGTGAGCGAGTTAGTCGACGACACCGGTCGTTATAGTTGTGTGTCGATTCTTTATAACTTTCAAGCTCATTATTGTAAATTTTAAGGGTTCATTATACCTAATTAATATCGATTTGTTGTAGTATCATTATAAAGCCCAACACACCAGCGAGTCCACCCCTTCGCTGCCAGCATTACACGTTCTACAAATATAGATGTTATTTTATGGCGTGTAAGTCAGTTTATTTTGGCAGCGAGTATTTGTCCTTTCACAGCAATTAATTTATCAGCTCATATACCTACCCCATTGATTTCGGCGTTACTCTTTCGGTGGGTTAAATTGTGCATTACAATGAACCTAATGAACCCAGTTTGTCCCAATCGATTCTGGGTTTTTTTTTGGACCATCACCTTTATGTAATATTTTTTCCCCTACCTTTGTAAAACCAAAGACTCAAAACAAAAAAGTATGAAGACAATAATAATTAAAAAAAAAACTTCATACTTTTTCTTTAGAACATCTCGGCTTAGTCTAACCCGTTTCTCTTTCTAACCATATCATCTTTCACACAGTCCATCCATCGTGTCTCTGTCTTCCCAAACTCATGTCCCTCCACATTCATACTCAAAAAATCCCATCACGGCATTTTCCTCATCCCAGGAAGAAGAAAAAAAAAACATTGCATTATTCTCATTTTATTTAATCACAAAAAAAAAAACATAATTGTACGTAAAATGATAACTTACACATACTTTCGAGAAACAATCACAAAGCGTATTACAGTTTAAAGTAGTTGACATATTTCACTTTTGAAACTAAAATCGTAACGATATCGAAGCCTCGCACTGGATTCTCTACGCTCTGCTAAGCACCAAGAGTTTAAAATCAAACTATATTGTGTTTCCTTGACTTGGTGGGATACACTCTGTTGGATCCTCAACGCTCGGCTCAATACAGAGAGTCTAAAATCCAGTGCTTAAAACGGCAATCATCATCTACAATACTATACTCCATTTGAAATGAGATTAGATATTTAAATAAACCTTTTTTGACAGTCCGTTCAACCGATTTTGACCTCTATTCCGTAGGCATAAGGATGGCACTAAAAGCAAAAAAGTGGTTACATTACCAACTGTTTACTGCAGATGACATTTATCATGGTACCAACGCAATAGAAGTCAAAATCAGTTGAACGGACTGTAAAAAGGTTTATTTAAATGTCTAATCTTATTTCAAACGAAGTATAAAGACATCGGTCCACCTTGTGGGAGGCCTTACAACTTTTTTCGGTGATTGCGGTAGCCGGATCTTTTCCGGGGATTATTCGCACCCCTTGCCTCACCGTGGCCTTGACAGCTACCGTAGCCAAGGGTAGGCGGGCCGCCGGGCATTACGGTCCTCAAGGTGGACCAATGACCTTGTGAGGGCCGCAGGAGTCCGCTGGATGCGGGAAGCACAGTACCGGTCGTAGCAGTGGACGTCTTTCGGCTGAAATGATGATGATGATAAGAGACTTCAGAGATGCTGCGCTATCCCAGATACAACAAGAACGGTTTTCTGTAAAACCCTGTGTCACGGTCGCAAATCATATTTTAACCAACTTACAACCGACATTGACCTAGAAATTGCAAAGAACGGAAGATAATTTGAATTTGGCGGGCTACAGTGGCGCCCCCTTCAATCGTTATCATCATCATTTCAGCCGAAAGACGTCCACTGCTGGACATAGGACTCCCCCAGGCTCCTCCACTTCGACCGGTTCTGTGCTTTCCACATCCTGCGGATTCCCGCGGCCTTCATAAAGTCATCGGTCCACCTTGTGGGTGGCCTTCCCACTCTACGTCTTCCAGTACGCGGTCACCACTCCAGAACCTGTCGGCCCCATCGGCCATCTGTTCTGCGAGCAATGTGCCCTGCCCACTCGAATCAGGAATGAAGAAATCCACAGGAGAACCAAGGCCACCGACATAGCCCAAAGAATTGCCAAATTCGATCCGAGTTAAATAGTCAACTACTCTATTACAAAATATTATATTTTCCATTATAACGTTGTACTTTTCATTTTGCTATTCTAGCTAAATACAAGCTATAGACATGCAACATGTTGTAACATAATTAACGCAAGACCTCATACATCCCAATTAGAGTATTGAGTTAAAAGCATTCAAAACTAACTGTTATTATTAAGAAAAACGTGTTTTCCTTAGCATTAATTTACGCATTTAAAATTGAGTCTTATTGTCTTGGAATAAGGTTGAATTTTCTTTGGCTCAAACGGCAGTAGATATAAAAAAAAAACATGAAAAGTTAGGATCAATTCTCACACTTATTTACAATATGAAAAGGTATAATTTCACTACGAGCGCGAAAACGTGTCGAAGAACGCTGAAGTGCACCGTGTTGTGCAGCCCGTATATCTTAATGTGAAGTAAATAAGATCTATTTTGTATCGCGATCTTAAAAAGTGCGCGCAGCATCGCGTCGTGTCTCGGTATGAACTGACTCTTACTGAAACCGATTCAGTAGTCAATCATGAACAAACTACTTTCAAGGCTTGCGTTTATTTTGTTACACCTTGTATAATGTCTGATACAATCACAATTTCTATGAAAGCCCATGGGAACATAGAGGAAGGTTTTCTAAGCTCACGTTCGACGTAATAAAATCGCGGTGGGATTTTAAACTCTTTGCATTGAACCGAGAATTGAGTATCCAATAGAGTGCAGAGCAAGTGAGTCTCACTAAGCATGTCGAGTTTCATTTTCAATATTCGGCGCTAGTATAGAGTATTTTCCAATTTGATAAAAACTATTTTAATTTGAAGATTGGGACGATATTATATTTAACAAAAAAATTAAAATAAATTTATTTATATCCATTTTCTCCATTAAAATCAATTTTTTTTCGTTGTTTTGAATTTACCGCCAAAACGCTCCTTATGATGACTTTTTATCACGTGACATGGTGACGTCAGCTTTGTGTAAACAGCATCGGTACCAATACTTAGTTTGGCGCAGTTTTAGAAGTATTTGTGCACAGAGGCACCGCACATTAGTAATATCACTTTCTATCCATTCAAAATTTTCTTAATTATGCACTCGACATTTACTTGTTTACTTACTAACTAGTTTGCACAAAGTTGACGTCACGTGTGGTCACGTGATAAAAAAGTCATCGTAAGGAGCGTTTTGGTGGTAAATTCAAAACAACGAAAAATTAATTTGATTTAAATAGTTTATAATTGAGAAAATGGATATAAATCAATTTACTTTTATTTTTCTGTTACATATTTCGTACTAATCTACAAATTAGAATAGTTTTTAATAAATTGGAAAATACCCTATTGCGGCTAAAGCACTAGGAAGTGGTGACGGGTGGGCGTTTTTGGGGGGACTGTCTTATTTATTTTGACGTTCGAAAAGTGCTGATTCTCAGCCTAATTTGAATAAATGACTTTTGATTTTGATACCCAGTTTGCTCTGTTTCATAGTCCTCTGGCAAACCTTGAGCGTGGACCTCTGCTGTTTTGTCAAAGACCATGTTGAATGAAGATACATTGCGCGATAAATTTCCCCCGCGATTTTATTACGTATGCGGGAACGTGGGCAAACGGAGAAGAGGAAAGCCGGGATAGTTTTCCCTGTGACCTCTTGCTGATGAGTATAGTAAGAAGTCAGTGGTGCCGCTTGTGCGCGTGCGCGCGCGGCTCGTGGTCGCGGCGGCGCTTGCGTCGCGCCGGCGCGGCCTCCAGCAGGCCGGCGTGCGCCTGCGCAGCTAGTAGCATGCCCAGCTGGCCCTGCGCCTGCCGGGGGAGAGCTTGTTAGGACATTCACATTTTTTTTGTTGTTTGTCATTTTTTGTTGACCCCAAAATCTAAAAGTCACGACCTTAAATGTGTTCAAGACAAAATTGACAATATAAGCATAATCATCCTATAATGTTCCCACTGCTGGGACACAGGCCTCTTCTCTGTGAGAGGGAACGCGCCGTAATCCACCACGCGGGCCCAATGCGGGTTGGTAGATGTCACATGTTTTCGAATTTTTGGTTCTAGTAAACACCGGTTTCCTCACGATGCGTTCCCACAAACTGATGCTGTGTAATTACTTTGATTTCGGAAGGCGGTGACAAAAAATTAAAATACACATCTAAAGTCACCGACTTCCGAAATTAAAGTTATTTTTCACTTTGTAGTGTTTTTCCGGAAGTCGGTTTGTTTTTTTTTATATACAGGTTGAAATTGAAAACATGCGACAAACTGTAATGGGAGATTGTACTCATCATTATGAACAACTTTTACTAAGGGACCAAAGATGCAATCGCAAAAAAAAAACAGCTGTTCCCGTCGTTAAAAACTGAACTGAACTAAATTATACGTCAGTTAAAAACTGTATTTTTTTTGCAAATTCAACCTTATACGCATGACTCAAAGTGGTTTTTACAAAGCAATATCCAAAAGGACTATTATTATTATTTATTAATTTATTCATATAACAATTCGCATTGTGTCTGAAATATTTGTACATTAATTAACATAAAAGATATAGCTAAAAATAATAAATTATGAATTTCAAACAGTAGTTTCACCAAAAAATCTATTCTCTATAATGTATAAAATCTAATAATATTGCATATATTTAACGTCATAAACTAATTAATAAATATTAAAACTATCTACTATCATTTTTCCGCAATTCAGATACAGAGTATAAACATTTATTTAAGAGGGATGCTTTAAGTTTAGCTTTGAATAGAGTACCTTTGTAAATCAATGATCGTAAGTCAGTACCAATATAACGACGATACTGTTACGCGCTAAAGCTAAAGTAATTCGTTACCACTAGCGCCATCTAGTATCGAGTAGCAGAATTAATTGAGTCAAGATCTATCTAGCAAGTTCGATAACAGAATCTTCTAGAATTATCAACATCTGCTCAGTCGGGGCCGGTATGTACTCGAAGATTCTAGATGATTCGATTCCCGAATGTTCTATGGCTCTATAAAAAGGCGGGAACGCATCGGGACCGAGTAGTATTGGTCAAGCGATACATGCGAAAACAACTGAAGCGATCTTGAAGTGCGATTTAAAGTGATCAATAGTGAAATTGTGTCTTGTAATTTGTGTGTTTAATTAAAGTGTCGATTTTGGTAATTTTTATTGGCAGTTTTTAATTGTCACGAACCCGAAGCTCGTAACAATACTATTTGACACCATCTATGCGGATGTTTTTGAGGCACTAATTGTGTTTCTTGTGTTGTATATCAATGTATGTAGTTATATAGTACGTACCTCGCCGTGCATCTCTTTAGCCATCGTATAGACGCTGTGTTCACTGCTGTTGTACATGAGCGCGTTTGATAGCATGAGAAGAACGTCCCGCTGGAACTGAGCCGTTGTTCTGAAAACCAATAGAAATAATTAGAAATATCTTCATCATCATCATCATTTCAGCCGAAAGACGTCCACTGCTGGACATAGGCCTCCCCCAGGCTCCTCCACTTCGACCGGTCTTGTGCTTCCCGCATCCAGCGGATTCCTGCGGCCTTCACAAGGTCATCGGTCCATCTGTTCTGCGAGCAATGTGCCATGCCCTCTTCCATTTAAGTTTGGCAATTCTTCGGGCTATGTCGTTTGCCTTGGTTCTCCTGCGGATCTCTTCATTTCTGATTCGATCACGTAGGGAAACTCCGAGCATAGCCCTCTCCATTGCCTTTTGGGTGACTTTAAGCCTTCTGATAAGGCCCATTGTGAGCGACCACGTTTCTGTACCATAGGTCATCACTGGCAAAACACACTGGTCAATGACTTTCGTCTTAAAACACTGCGGTATTTGGGACGAGAAGATATTGTGACATATAAATATAACATATTTATTGTCAGCGTACTACAGTAAGCCGGTTAACACCAAGATGAGACTAAATGAGTGGCTCAAGGTGAAAGGGTAGTTCGGGAAATTCAACTTTTCTTGCGTTTATTTCATTTTGTAGGTCAATGCAGTTTATATGTTGATTGACACTGGTTGATTTTTTTCATGAAATAGTCATTCTATGGAATTAAATGAACTTAGAGCGTTGAATTGATGACTTTAAGGTGAATCTAGTCGACATTTTTTCCATACAAACTTCGGGAGTGTATTACTGCGCTGTTCAACAACGTACATACAAAATTAAACATGGTATCGTTTTGTCTCATTATTAATATTGTCTGTACGGCAACAGAATACTAAAATAAAAAGCCATTAATAAGTTAGGAGCCAACAAAGATTAGTTTTT
Source organism: Antitype chi (assembly GCA_947359405.1). NCBI lineage: Eukaryota > Metazoa > Arthropoda > Insecta > Lepidoptera > Noctuidae > Antitype > Antitype chi. The sequence goes on from OX375837.1 coordinate 3,454,501, forward strand.
CTTGCTAATTAAACCTAACTTTGGGCGTGTTTAAGTAGTAAAAGAAGTGTAAAATCTCCAAAATCAAGTCGGTATCGACAAAGCTCAAATATCTCAAAACCCGATCTTCCGAAGGACTTTTCTTAATATTTTACGCGCCTGTTCTACTATAAATGTTCCTGCATCTCACTCAATAACGCTGTGCGTATAGACTAGCGTCTAACCGCTCATCACTGATACTATCTCTGTCGGACACGAAGCCTGGTGAGACAGCGTGCTTTTTAGCCAGGCCCACCAGTGAATTCGAGCCCGCGACTAGATTCATGATTATAATTCCGCGTGTGGCGTGTTTGTTTGCATGTGTGTTTGAAGAAATATACCTTATAACGCCAGATTCGATGTTTTTCCGGATAGTGGTGAGATCCATGGGTCGTTTGACGACCTGACTGTAGCCCGGCGCTTCTTCATCGCTGATCGGCCGCAGGAACAGGGACGCGTACTTGTGAGCACATAATCTAAGGAAAACAAAATTATACCCTTAATTTTATTTATTCCCTCAGGGAACTGTTTAAAAGGATTAATATTATGACGGTACCTTGCCAATTCATTTATGAAAATATTATGTATGTAAGAAAAGATCTACATTTTTTTAATAAAATAAGTGATAGACATAATTTTAATACTAGAAACAAAGACAAAATAGATCAACCATTTTTCAGATTAGCTAAAGTACATACATCTTTTATGGGGTACTGTGTTAAATGTTACAACAAAATACCTTGTGCTATATTGCAATTAAATGAAAGGAAATTTAAAGCTCACATTAAAAGTAAACTTTGTAAACTAGCGTATTACAAATTAGAGGATTATATCCAAGATAAGAATGCTTGGAAACATGCTGGTCCTGCTCCATAGGACAATCTAGAGTCTAGACAAAATCAAACTCGTTGCTAATTGAATTGTATAATTAATTATATTTATGGCATTGATTTACACTCACTGATTACTTTAACTCACACACTGACTCATTACTTGTTAATATTGTAGGAAAATCGTACCTATACTTACTTTTACAATGTTTGTAAATGTGTGAACACCATGTATCTATCACAGAATTAATTTATCTGTATTGCTTCAATTTGATTCTGTTTACCTATTTTGGTATGGTAATTTTATTCTGGGTGCATCGTTTTCACACATAATCATATAGTGAATGTACTATGTTAAATATTGTACTTGAAACATTTTAAAAGAGTAACGGTGGAGTTTCTTGCCCATTCTTCTCCATACGAAACTACATTTTGGAAGGGGCGACTAGAATCAATTCTATTTTAATGTAAATGTTGACGTTCAAAAGTGCCTTTTAAGTGCCTATTTGAAATAAATGCTTTGACTTTGACTTTACAACTTTATATTTATAGTATAAGAAATCTACACTCTTTTAACGTATTCAAAAGTAAACTTAGTCAGTATATAATCGCGGACAAATCACTTCTGGAGAAATAAAGACATTATACAGGGTGATTTGGAAGATGGGTGTAAAGCTTTAAGGTGAAGATAGTACAGACAGTTTAGAACCATTTAAGCCATGGTTGTCTTAGACGAAGTCTTACCAAATATTTTTAACCAAATTTTTAAGTTTTTTTTCGGAAATTCTCAAAATTTAATGTAAACTGCATAATTATGGCCAAATTGAATGATAAATGAATTCATTTTTTATTTATTTAATTAAAGTAATGTGTAAGCAATCAAGCAAAACATGTTTTAGGCTTCTGTGTCATTAGACATTTTTTTACAGACATTTAAAGCTTAGAAAAAATAAAAAATTTGTACAATACGTCTTTTAAAACTTATTAAAAAAAAAATTGGTAAGACTTCGTCTAAGACAACCATGGCTTAAATGGTTCTAAATTGTCTATACTATCTTCACCTTAAAGTTTTGCACCCATCTTCCAATCACCCTGTATAGTATAACTGACAAAACATTAGATGATGAGCTCTGTGTAATATGTGTATGTTTTGGCATTGTGTAACTGATGACGACGAACTTTGTGTAATTCAACTTATATGTTCTAGTATTGTTCTCAAGTGAGTGACATGTATGTCTTTATTGAGAATAAAGTTTTTTTAAACCTATAATCATCGTCATAATTCCTGCCTTCTCCAAACTAGGTTAGGTTCGGCTTCTAGTCTGACTGATCCCTGAGAAGAAATACCGAAACAAACTCAGAGATCATGGTCTCTATTAAAGTCTATACAGTATATTTAAGGGCGCTTTCACATTTTTTCTTGAATTTGAGCGTTTGACTCAAGATTTGATGAGTGATTATGGGTTAGATATAGGCAAAAAATAAAAATGTCCGGGAAAATTTCTTTATTTGTCTAGGGAGCGCTCTAAACAAATTTTTCAATTTGTTTACATAAGTCAGTAAAAACCTTGTCTCGGCAAAGGATGGTTCGTCAAATGTTACTTTCGGGCATCTTTAGATGCTGTGTTACATGGAACATATAATAGTTTATTAATTTATAAAAATGTCTGTGGTAGGACTGTAGCTTGTTATTTGGAATGCTCAAATCATTTTTTTGTGTTTCATACAATAATAACCCAAAAATAATTCCGTAAAACAGAGAATTAATTATATATTTTTTTCTGAAATCATATTTTTTATCTATGTATGTGTAATCGAAATTCAAACAAAAAAGTATTTAATAACTAAGGTTACTAAGTCAGCTTGCTTGAAAAAAAGAAACAGTCTATTTAAAAGTAAAATAATATTTTTAAACAATTTTTGAATGCAACGCTATGAATCACGCTATAAGTCCGCGCCGGTTTGTTCCTGGGCGTCCGAATCATAATGGTTAGCATATCTGAGTAGCATACTTCACTATACACGCACGCACGATCAGCTACCACGCGCCGTTAAATTTACCCAAAACTAAATACTTCAATTTGTAATAGCCCTCTTAAACATTTTTATGTTCTGGTCTAGCTGGCATTTCCTAGCTGACAGATCCCTGAGAAGAAATACTGAAACAAACTCAGAGGGCATGGTCTATTTTAAAGGCCAAACATTATATTTAAACATTTTACACGCTTAATATTAGCTTCACTTGTATGTTTGTTTGTATGTAACCGACTCCTTAGAGCGCGATTTTGACCCACTTTAAACGGTCAGATTTCATTGAAACTTTGTTAACTTATCGAGGACCGATGACAATTCAATCATAAAAAAAAATGAAAAAAAACACGTTTTTGTAGTTAGCAGAACTAAAAAAGGAGAAAATAATTTAATTCAATTAAAAAGCGTGGGGTGCTTGACATTATGTGATTATACAAATACCTCAAAAAGCACCCCACGCTTTTTAATTGAATTAAATTATTTTCTCCTTTTTTAGTTTGGTTTTTAAAGCGTGTTTTTTAGTTTTTTAAACTATTATTTATTCCATGTCCATGTGACCATGTCTGAAAGCCCCTTTTTAAGAAAGAGACATTGGAACTTTGAGCTAACCTGTCCCAAAAGACGGTATGTATGGGGCCATTCAAGTATTATGTAAGCAGATTTTTTGCAATTACTAACCCCCCTTCCCCCTCGTCAGCAAAAGTAAGCAAAGCTCTTACCCCCCCCCCATTCTCACGTAAATATTGGTAGGTACACGCATTTTTCAATGTGTTCTGGTTTATTTATTGATTTATGAGCAGCAGTTATAAGTCTAGAAATAAGGAATAGGCTTGAAATAGACGACTTTTACGCATATAATATTTATTTAAGCAAATTGTTAACTTCTTTTAAAATTTTGGTATATTAATTCAAATTAACAGTCTTCAGTCCATGACACACGAATCCATGACTCTTAAGTCTTCGATGACATTGGATGTTGTCTGCTCAATGTTGTGTTTCTGCTCACTGTCGTGTGATTTTGGAATATTGACATCGTTTTCTTAGACAAGTAGGGTTGCCATTATGTGTTCAAACCAAAATCGACTAAATTTTGTAGAAAATCAAAAAAAGTAAAAAAATAAATACTGCTAACGTAATCACCATCCAGACACCCCCATCCCCCATGTCACCAAAAATAAGCAAAGCTAAGACCCCCCCCCCCGTAGTTCTTACGTAATACTTGAATGGCCCCTATGTATAAGTCATCGTGGAGCTCAACTCCTTTTTAGGAAGCTCAACGACCCGTCACAAGACATTACAAGATCTGCAGGATATTTTTGCAGGCCAAGTAAGACTGTTGTCCGACTTTCGGGCTCTTAACGACCCGTAACGACTGTCAAAGATCTACAAATGACAGCCGGGACCTACGGCTTAACGATTTCCGAGGCATGGACGGGTCTTGGTATTTAAAGATAGTCACCCATCCACGGACTAACCGCGGCAGCCGCTTAACTTGATCGATCGACCCGTTCTGCTGTTATAACACACGTCACTAGCCTTTTAATTATTATATAGGAACAGGGTGTAAAGTCTACTTATACTTTATAGAAAAGGGAGGATCCTCCGACCAGACGGGTGTTGTGTCTGGTGGGCAACTGTCCGACGGTTGATGTCGAGATGTTGTATCTATGCGAATTGCGCGGTAAGCTCTGATTGCGCGATGTAGGATTTGTGTGACGTCAAGTCTTGCGTAGTTCGCATGTGGCATTGTAGATGGCGCCACATCACTTTTTGTGTTTTTCAAGTCTTTGATTTTGTAGTTCACATGTGGCGTTATAGATGGCCGCCACAATTAAATGTCGCAGTAAAGTAAATCCTACTTATATCATAAATGTATGTTTAGATGTTTGTTACTCAATCAAGCAAAAACGGCTGAATAGATTTGGATGAAATTTGGCAAACAGATAGTTTATAACCTGGATTAAAACATAGGATACTTTTTATCCCGGTGTTACGTTCCCGCGGGATAATTTTCGACTTCCAAAGCAAATCCGCTGGCAAAATTTATTACAAAAGTAAAAAACAATGTTTCTTTTTCTTAATATGTTACCTGCTATACACCAGCATGACAGATTTCTTCCATAGGCGATGTTGCCGCTCTGCGTCATTAGCGCTCGGCGACTCCGGCGCACTTGCCTCCGCCGCGCTCTCGGAGCCCGAACATGCTGGTAAATGTAGAGAGTTGTTAAAAAGGGACGGCGAAGAACGAGCAGGTATTATGATAGCGCACTGGATTTCCAACTCTCGGTGTTGATCCGAGCATTGATAATCCAACAAAGTGCATCGCTAGCGAATCTCTGCTGGTCGAAAAAACACGCACACACGAGGGCGACGCTAGCAAGTACTTTTATAAACAAAGAAAGGAAATAATGCTTTACTAAAAAATATCCACATTCAACAAGTATAACTTACTCACAGGAAAAAAATTTATTCAGTGCGCAAACTGTAACCATGAATTCAGCATATCATTCTAGACCCCCAGCGCAGAAATTTTTCGTCGGTTCTAGAATGATATGCTGAATTCATGGTTACAGTTTGTGCACTGGGGGCCGATTCTACTAACAAATTTGTTAAAAAAACGCAATAGAACCGCAACCGAATCACCACTTTTAAGCGTTTTCGCATTCTACTAAAATGAACAACGGTCCAGCTGCGACACAGCTGCGGTTACGTTTTAGTTACGCCAACGATCGATTGAAACAATGTCAAAACCTATTCTACTAACAAAATCGAACATGAGCGTGACGTTTACTATAGGACAAAGTTAATGATAAAATTATGATCATTATGTCTTTTAATTATAGAAAATACTTTTAGTGCCACATATTCGTGTTTAGTAACATTTTTAGATTCAACTTTTTTCTTTGTGGTATTAATAAAACATAATTATTATTTTGGCATGTTGGTAACGCGGGTTACCCGCTGTGTTCCCGCTACAGTTCAGTTGCAATTCGTTTTAAGTTTAGTTTCCATTTTGCTTATAAAATAGTAGAATGACTTTTTATGTAACTATCGAACGGCGATCGAAATCGAACTGTTGTGGAAACACAATTTAACGTGTAACGTTGCAAATTAGTAGAATCGGCCCCCTGAATAAAAACTTTTACTGTATAAGTAATATTTTGAGAAAATTTTAGTTTCCTAACAGATAGAATGAGAACTGTTTTGAAAGTTTTAAAACTTAATTTGTGAACTACATCTAAAGAATGTTCCGTGTGGTGCCGGGCGTAAAAGAATAGCATCATCCCATTTCTTCCAGTGGGTGTCGTAGAAGGCGACTAAGAGACTTACTAGAGAATGGGCAGCAGCGTTCTCTATGCATTTTACCACTATACTGCGATCGCCAACCCGCCTGCCAAGCGTGGCGATTATGGCAAAATCCCCCTTTTGGGGGAGGCTTATGTCCAGCAAAGGACGTCTTTCGGCTGATATGATGTATGATGATCTAAAGAATACTTATTCTACATCATGTTTTTTTTCTAATCACGGAAAACCGTTAAAAACATGATCAAATACAAACGTACATTTTAAAACCTCGTTTTTAGAAGTCGATTAAGAACAACAACTTACTTCTTGAATCCGATTTCTTCTTGCGCGAATAGTCTCGTCTCTTCTTCCCATCTTTCTCTTCTTCTCGACTTACCTGTAAGAGCAGTACAACACATTTTAGAATATGTTAATACTTTTGTGCCAGTTTGTCCAAGATTAGTTATATTTTGCACTTTCTGCATATATTCAACGGTTTTTTTAATCGAACAACTAGCATAGTCGGCTTATAACGTTCCCACAGCTGGGACCCCGGCACTGTGAGAGGGAGTGGGCCATAATCCACCACGCGGGCCCAGTGCGGGTTGGTAGATGTCACATGACTTTGAATTTTTGGTTCCAAAACATGCCGGTTTCCTCACGATGTTTTCCTTCAACGTTTTGAGAGCAGTGGTGGTGAAATTAATTACACTAAGCGTATGTCGGGACCGGCCCACCTATGCACAGAATAACTAATCTATACACCGAGAAATTTTAATGGTTGTTTTCTCGCAGCGAAATAGTTTTGTCTTGGCAAAACAAAAAATGGTTAACCATTGTGAAAACTCACCACGTGTGAGAGTTTATTTTGCTTTGAACATTTATGCATCGCTGTTCCCTTTGTCAGCGGCGCTTGCGATTCGAGTAGTACCTACAAGTTACCTGTAACATTACTATTGGTTCTCATATTTTCGATATGATGAATATTTTTTTAATTATTTAAAAACAAAAAAAACTTATTTTTTTACTTTTACTCTATGATTCGAAAGTACTCCTTATGGCAAGTTGTTACGCCGCGGGAAAACAACCATTACAATTTCTCGGTGTATTATTAACACGTTTTTTTTTGGGTGGGACATCATCAAATAATTTATTTCGCTCTGGGTGGAGCAGGAGGGCGTGTCAGACTTTTATTGACTAAAACCCACCCGTGTTCCCTCAGTTGCCTGTGTGCCAGGGGCCGCGGTATCTCTTTCGAACAACCCGCACCCCTGGGTATATTAACACGTGAAGCATAAACTTTGTGCCCCTTTTTACGAAAATTGCGCGGACGGCGGAGTATGAAATTTGGCACAATTAAAGTTTATATGGTCTGCGTCTATGTTCCCTTCCACATTTATCCCGTCTACCTTCAAAACAAGAGTGAACAGGCATCTTCTGGGCACGATCAATCGCTTTCTATCAGGCTTGATCGAGGTCAAGAGGAGGCGCATTTAGTAATAAAAAAATATATATGGAGGAGTGCAGAAAACTAATATTTTTTATTTAAATGAATTATGGTCGAATTTAGACCACTGAGTGACCACTAGTAAGTACAGGAATGTAACCAAATAAGGAATAGTATCCCAAAATGGAATACCGCCATTTCTCGGGAACGAATACTTCTATACTTACTCCATTTGAAATAACTAAGCCTTTTTTACAGTCCGATCAACCGATTTTGACTTCTATTGCGTTGGTGGCATAACAAATGGCAGCTGCAGTAAACAGTTGGTATTGTAACTACTTTTTTGCTTTTATTGCCATCCTTATGCCTACGTTACAGAAGTCAGAATCGGTTGAACTGACTGTAAAAAAGGGTTGTTTAAATGTCTAATCTTATTTTAAATGGAGTATAGTTGCGAAAGACCGTGTTCTTCTGTCTCTTTCCATCATTATACTCGCGTATAGGTTTCGACTTGTCAGTCGGGCGACCATTGTGGCCGCTGTGAGTGTTTTTTTTTGGCGCTGTGAGAAATGTTTTTAAGGTACGTAAAAATTAAGTATTTCTCCAAACGTGATGGAAATAATAATATTATTATATATATATAAATCTCGTGTCACAATGTTTGTCCTCAATGGACTCCTAAACCACTTAACCGATTATAATAAAATTCGCACACCATGTGCAGTTCGATCCAACTTGAGAGATAGGATAGTTTAAATCTCAAATTATAGTCGCAATTTTAATTTATTGCTAATTATTTGTCTGTTATTATTTGACAGTCACAATTATCTGTTAACTCCAAATGATTCTAACAGATGTCGATACCTTTCGACTGGGTTGAGTAAGTATTCAATAGATGGCGCTGTGTTAAAAGTACCAACGTTTCACATAAGCTACAATTTAATGGCATAACCAGCACGTGTTGAATGCGAATTAAATCTTAATATATATGACAGGACAACGTCTGTCGGGACAGCTAGTAATATTATATGTTATGACTATGCATTGATTACATGTTTGTTTGATTGTTTTAGAGGTTATTTCTTGTCTGATTGTGTTTAGTTAAAAAAATCTTATATACGTTTTGATTAGTTTGAAATTTCCGAACATAGTAGTCCATATTTGGGTACCTATTCCATATTCGGTTACTTTCCTCAATTTTTTTTTTTGAACTTAGCCTAGGTAACATCAGAGATTGTTTAGTAAGAGATAGCTATGGCTAATACAGATAAGTAAGACCCCTGCCCTTCAAACTAGCAGAGTCCTGTATCTTGAAGGACAGTGTACTTTAAAAGAATTGACACATTTTACGATATATTACATAATTGCGTAACAATACTAATGATCACAAACATATTTATTGAATGGGCATAAAAGATAATAGTGAGGAGTGATTGTGTGTGTGTGTGCGTGTATGTGTGTGTGTGTGTGTGTGTGCGTGCGTGCGTGCAGTTGTGGAATTAGACTGGTCCGTTGTTGTTCGTGTGTGAGTATATGGTATTTACATTTTTTTAAATAAATAAATAAATAGAATTAATTAAGTTCTTCAGAAAGGTCTGGTGCGCACCGCTCGCAACCGGCGTGCGTGTATGATCAGATGTATGAACGTAGACGAGGCAAAAGGAGTATGTGAGGATCGTAGCAGATAGCGTTCTGCAGTTCCTGCCTACCCTCAGGTAAGAAGAATAGCTACTTACCTCCATAGGAGTATCATCATCGGTCTCCGTGTGCGTATCTTCGACGTCCGTCTTCTCTCTCTCTTCTTTAACTTCTGCTTCTTGAGCTGTGATTACAGACTCTTCTCGTATCATCTCTTTTAGTGGGATGGAGTCCTGTAAGAGGAAATTAAGGTTATCACTGTTGCAACAACAATAGGGTATTTTACTCTATACGAGAAAAAATCTAAATATATATTATTGAGATAGCTTAGGCAAAATGCAGTCGGAAAATGTTAGTTTTAATAACATGGCCGCTACTATTTCATGGTGTTTAAAAACTGATTAAAAAAACTGAAACCTTTGAATTGAATTTTAACATTTATTTTGTTATTTCATACACTAAAACTAACATTTTCCGACTGCTTTTTGCCTAAGCTATCTCAATATTATATTTTATTTCTTAAGGAGTAAAATACCCTATTATGATTAGTCAAATCATCAATACAATCCTCTAAGTTCATTTAATCCCATTGAATGACTATTTCATGGTAAAATTATTCAATAGGATTAAATGAAACGTAAGAAAATTTATCCGAATACTTTAGCGCATCCAAATCAAATCAAATCAAAAGTCATTTATTCAAACTAGGCTGAGAGTCAGCTCTTTTTGAACGTCAAAATAAAATTACATAAGACAGTCCCCCCAAAAACGCCCGCCCTTCACCACTTCCTAGTGCTTTAGCTGGGAAGAAGAAGTAGCGGAACCAACTCCCCAGCAGCACAGCTGTCTGTCCCTCCTTAAGTAATTAGTAATTTATTCATTAACAATCATTTGTATCTGAACTTACACAAAATTCAACGCAAAAGTTATGGGCGAATTCATCAAATAATAATAATAATAATAATATAGCAACACTGATACGTCAACCACGTAATAAAAAATCTTATCTCCTATTTTCCGTTTTTATTAATTCCTGTGAGCTGCATAGCACAAGAATCACAACAAATCATTCAGAATTAAACCATAAATAAATCAACAATAAAAAGCATCATTATCATGAAAAAACTAAAAGAAAATACAGAAAACCGAAGAATGACGGCTGTCAAATTTAGACTTCTATGAAGGAACGAAAATTTGGAATATGAAAAACGTGAAAAACATGCAATGTTGACGAGATCAGGAACTCGAAATGCACGCCTACCACCCCCGGACTCGTCGCTCAGCTCCGCCTCGCCGCCGCCGGAACCCAGCCCCATCGACAGTGCTGTGACACCGGCCGTGGCAGTTGCGTCGAGCTCGAGCGACGAATATTTTTCCCCGCCGACGTCGCCAACACCTGTACGTCGGCAGGGGAGAGGCCGGCCACCGAGGAGTTTGGGACTTAGGGGCCATCCGGCCCCGAGCCGGGTCCCCGCTGCCGGTGGTTGTGTGCAGCGTATGAGATGGACTCAATCTATGAACGAGAACGTCATGCGCGCATATTACGGGTCTACAGAGGGGGGAACTAACCTCACTGCATACCGCGTAAGGATGCTGTCTCTGTTCCAGGTACTTGAACCAACCGTCAACGTCTCGGCCCAACGACTATCGGATCAAGTGAGGGTCATCCAACGCAATCACAGGTTGGACGACACCGCACTTGATAGGCTGCGCTCAGAAGTACTGAGCAACCATATCGTCTCGACTCCGACACAAACCGCGGCACAGGCGTCAACTATTGATGCAATCTCACCGCGGTCCAATCATGTTGAAGAAGAGGATGATAGGGTTGCCACAGTAAGTAGTCAGTACAACGCCCGATTGAGGAGCGCACTGGAGGATGCGTTTCGTGAGTATCGGTCCACTCCAACCGAACTTAGACCCCGATTACCACGGTTACCTATGCACAAGAAAAATAGGGCGCTGGTGTATGCCTTGGACTCGCAGCTCAAGAATTTCTTCGAGAGCAGCGAGGATCTCGTTGATACACACTCGATCCTGTATTGCGCGGCTGTTGCGGCATGTCGTTTAGCTAACGTCAAGTTTCCAAGTTGTGACGGAGCTTCTCGACCGAAACCAGCCGCACCAGCCTGGCAATGCAGGATCGAGCGTCGTATCGATGGGGCCAGGGTACTCATCGGCAAACTATACTGCTTCAGGGAGGGCAATACACGACCACGAGTGATGCGCTTTGTGAGGCGGGCTTTCTCGGGGACTGGAATTAGTCCTTCAGAATACATGTCCCGTGTCACAGAGCGCATCGACTTCCTGAAGCAGAAAGTCTGTGCATGGGCGAGCCGTATTCGGCGGTATAAGCGGCGGGTTGACCGGTACATACAGAACCGCATGTTCCAGAGCGATGAGAGGTGGGTATATAGAGCTTGGGAGCGACCCGAACAAAATGTGACAGACGTGTGCCACCCAGATGATGCCACCACGAGTGCATTTTGGCGGAGCATTTGGTCGGTGCCCGTCTGTCACGTGGAGGCAGACTGGATGCAAGATGTCGAGCGAGTGTGTGAACCAATACCAGAAATGGAACCCGTTTTCATCACACCAATAGATGTAGCCAGAGCAGTCCGTCCGTTACCGAATTGGAAATCACCGGGACCGGACGGACTGCATAACTTTTGGTTAAAATGGCTTACTAGTTCACACAGTCGCCTAGCATCTCAATTCCAGTCATCTTTAGAGTCTAGGTCGCTACCACAGTTTCTAACAACAGGCGTTACCCACCTGCTCCATAAGTCAGGTAGTCCCACGGAACCCAAGAATTATAGACCGATCACATGTTTGTCGACGGTTTATAAACTTCTTACATCCATTTTGAGAACGAAAATTAATACACACATTGAGAATAACTCGATTATGTCTCCCTCTCAAAATGGGTGTAGGAACGGGTCTCGCGGGACTAAGGAGCTACTCCTCATTGACATGGCCATAAGCCAACAGGTTCGTCGATCCCGCAAAGATCTGTCGACATGCTGGATAGATTATAAGAAGGCCTACGACTCGGTGCCACATACATGGCTCATGAAGGTGCTGGAGTTGTACAAGGTTGATGCAACTCTACGCACCTTCCTTGAGTCGTGTATGGGGCAATGGAGGACAGTCCTTCGCTATCCGGGATGTTCACAGATCCAGGGGAATGATGAACCTATATGGATCAAACGGGGAATATTTCAGGGCGACAGCTTGAGTCCACTTTGGTTCTGCTTAGCCCTGAATCCTCTAAGCACACTGCTGGGGGATTCAGGTCTAGGCTATCGGCTGAGGAGAGGTGGTGAGGTTATATCTCACCTCCTATACATGGATGACCTTAAACTCTTTGCCCCCAACAAATTACAACTGATGGAGCTACTGAAGGTAACTGAAACTTTTAGTAGCGCCATCAGGATGGAATTTGGTGTGGACAAATGTGCAGTCATGCATGTAAAGCGAGGTGAGATTATGGAATCCGAGGGAATTCAACTTTCGGATTCCATACACCTCAGATCCCTCTCCTCATCCGAAAGCTATAAGTATTTGGGTATGTCGGAAGCGTTAGGCATCAACGCTGCTGACATGAAACAATCGTTGAGGGAGCGTTTCTTTGGTCGCCTGAAGAAGGTATTAATTAGTCTTCTTTCAGGCGGAAACAAGGTGCGCGCCTTCAACGGTTGGGTCATGCCGGTTTTGATGTACTCTTTCGGCATACTCAAATGGACTCAGACTGAACTCGACGCCCTAGATCGACGGGTCCGTACACTGCTGACTGCAAACCGGATGCATCACCCACGATCATCGGTGATGAGACTGTACATCCCGCGGAAGTGCGGAGGTCGAGGCTTTTTAAATACGAAGACCCTCCACAACCGCGAGGTGTGCAGTCTCAGGGAATATTTTTTAAAAGTCGAAATGGGTATGCACCGTGATGTGGTCGCAGTGGACAAGGGACTCACCCCGTTGTCCATGGCTAAAGAGAACTGGCGCAAACCTGTAATACTAACTATCGATGACCGCAAGGAAGTATGGCAAAACAAGGAGCTTCACGGGCGCTTCTATCGGGCTCTCCATGAGCCCGGTGTAGATTTCATAGCGTCCGTATCCTGGCTACGTTTCGGTGATCTTTTCGGGGAAACTGAAGGTTTCGTCTGTGCAATTATGGACGAAGTTATCTTGACGAATAACTATCGGAGACATATTATGAAGGACGGGACGGTTGACGTGTGTCGGGCATGTCACCGTCCGGGTGAGTCTATCAGACATATTATCTCTGGTTGTTCTCGTCTGGCTAATGGCGAATACTTGCACAGGCATAACCAAGTAGCCAGGATTATTCACCAGCAACTTGCTTTGCAATATAAACTTGTGGATTCCGAGGTACCGTATTACAAGTATGTGCCCGACCCAGTTCTCGAGAATGACCATGTCACGTTGTACTGGGACCGGTCTATCATTACTGACAGGACTATTGTAGCCAATAAGCCTGATATAGTGGTGATAGACCGGTTAGCGCGCCGCGCAATGATTATCGATGTTACCATTCCACATGACAGGAACCTCGTGAAAGCTGAGAAAGAGAAACAGATTAAATATCTCGACTTAGCACACGAGGTTGTTGACATGTGGAATGTGAACTCGGCTGTCATTGTGCCGATTGTCGTATCAGCCAATGGACTGATGGCCAAAAGCCTCGATCAACATCTCTCGAGGCTCTCGTTAGGCGGTTGGGTCAAGGGCCTGATTCAGAAGGCAGTACTCCTCGATACGGCTCGCATCGTGAGGAGGTTCCTGTCTCTGGAGCCCTAACCACCGGTAGCTTGGACCCTGCTCCCGATACCGGCGGACCACTATTTTTTATATTTTTAAATGTTTTTTATAAGGTTATTTTATAAAAATATTTAAAAATGTATTGAAATATGTAGTTAGATTGAATAAACGAAATAATAATAAATTTATTGAAATAAAAACTCAGTTTACAGAAACTTTGTGTTCGATAACAACTGCATTAGTATAATACTGTGTCGCAGTCATTAACGCCCACCTCCACAAAATTGAGACAGAAGCAAAAAAGACTAAAAACTAAATTAAAATATAAAAATGAAACATTAAACATTAGAACTTAAAATTAATCAAAGAAAGTCTTTGAAGCAATTCTTGTCTAACAGAGGTTTGACGACTCCTACACTGAGGAGGCGTGTGAGGCACCACCATTAGTGAGAAATTTAAGTGAGCATCACATACTCTAACTGCTATACTTTTTCAAGTCAATATACAGACGCCAGCAATCAAGCTTACCCCAATCTGTCAAATTTCTTTGATCGATTTTCAACTTTATTTCATAAGCATAAGGTTCATGTTCAATTGGGAAAATTGGACAGTTTGGAGTAGCTTGATGTGCTAGCGTCTGCACATCATAATATTTCAACGAATTTCGACATGGCTCGGCCCAACGAGCACTTGCTTCCACGGACTCCACCGCGATGGACAATTTTACTCACTCATTTAGGCGTTCTACGCACGATTGGGTTGTGTGTACCTGATGGGTACCTGCTGCGGGTACCGCCCGCTCGCACCAACCTGCTGCAGCACGCGCCGTTGACGCGCGCCCTACACGCACTCAATGTGGTGTCACAACATATTGACTGCTTCAATTGTACTCTGAGTGAATTCACACGGGCCGCATTTTGTAAAATTTCTCTTGGTTTTTTGTAATAATATAATTGTGTCTAACCTTTTTAAGCTATTGTTACTAAAACTTTAACCATTTATAACTACACTATTGTATTAGGTAAGCCTGTGATGATAGTGTATGTGTTTTGTGAATAAATAAATAAATAAATAAATAAATTTAATTTTTAATTGTTTGTCCGGGAAAGTTTATTTTTTTTAATAAGCACGGCAATAAACCATTGCCCCTAAAATACAGTTTACTTTTATTTGCTTCCCGCGCTAATAGTCTATCAGTGAGTGAGGATTTTTTGAACGTCAAAGTTACATAAGACAGTCCCCGGCTTTTGAACGTCAAAGTTACATCGGCTCGCCCGCCCTTCACCACTTCCTAGTGCTTTAGCTGGGAAGAAGAAGTAGCGCAACAAACTCCCCAGCAGCACAGCTGTCTGTTAAGTTAGAAGAACAGTGTATACTAAACATTACCTCAGATTCTTCGGCCTTCTTAACTTCCTCTACAATCTTCTGTTCCTGTACTCTGGGCGGTTCCGGGCCCTTCTCCATCATTTCTAGCTCCTGCTCTATGGAGTCTGTATGCACTGGTTCTGGTAACGTCGGAACTTCCTTTTCCGGTGGTGTTTCTGGTTCTGGTAGAGGAGAAAATGGGGTTAAAGGGATGCCCTTAAGTGGAACACGACATTCTAATTACACGCTTTATATTAGCTCGGGTTGTATGTATGTATGTAACGGAATCTTTGAGCGCGATTTTGACCCACTTTAAACGGTCAGATTTCATTGAAACTTTGTAAACTTGTCGAGGACCGATGACAATTGAATAATTTAAAAAAAAATTGAGAAAAAAAACACGTTTTTGTAGTTAGCAGAACTAAAAAATAGAAAATAAATAATGGTTTAAAAAACTAAAAAACACGCTTTAAAAACCAAACTAAAAAAGGAGAAAATAATTTAATTCAATTAAAAACCGTGGGGTGTTTGACATTAATTGATTATAAAAATACCTCAAAAAGCACCCCACGCTTTTTAATTGAATTAAATTATTTTCTCCTTTTTTAGTTTGGTTTTTAAAGCGTGTTTTTTAGTTTTTTAAACTATTATTTTTTTCTTACGCGTTTTGTAATTTGCATGTCAGTATAAGTTTGTACGATTAAAATATTATTCGCAATCGTAACACGTATGTGTTTACAGAAACTACTCATCATCTGTTACCCTTTTCACAACTACGTTTGGGTCGGCTTCCAGTCTTACCGGATCCAGCTGAATACCTGTATTGTACATGGAGCGACTGCCTATCTGACCTCCACAACCCAGTCACTGGGTAACACGATACCCCTTGGTAAGTGAACAGGCTTCGGGATGCTATTCCCAATCCTTTCCTTATCCTCCCTGTTTTAAATTCACTGCTACTTTCACTCGCCTATCGCTGTGAGTGCGAAAAGGGCAATGCATCGCTCCCGCCATCTGACGGCGTGGAGAGAAAATGGGAGTTCGAAAAACGAAACGAAAATTGCCGGCCGGCGACAACGCGCGCGGTGAAAAAAACACCAAAATATCGTGAAATACGACTGCTAGTGATACAGTGTGATGATCTCCTGGCTCCCAGCATCCCGTGAGTACCTGACCTCTTTCAATTTACCATCCTTTAGCCTGTTTATTTATTTTTTTATTTATTTATTTATCTAAACACAGTTTATTGTTCTTATAATTATACAAGGCACACTATTAGACCTCTGGGTCTGTCTTAGCATGCCATGGTCTGGAATTACTCAACGCGCTACTGTGAAATTAAGGTAAAATGGAGTGGTAATATTCTTTGAGCTTGTGTTTTACGTTTTTCCTGTTCATTGAGTCGCGAATTTCTATAGGTATTTGGTTTAATAAGACGGGTATTGTGAAAGATGCAGTGCGCCTACCATAAAAAATTGTTTTTCAAACTTCAAAAGCGACCTTGGCTATACGCGATACTCAATCAGAAAGACTGGTTGTCAGAATTTCGGTCTTCTAACGACCCGTAACGACTGTTAAAGACCCACAAATGACAGATGGAATCAACGGCTTAACGCGCTTTCCGAGGCACGCAGGGTTCTTTTTTTTTTGGGTGGGTAATCATCAAATAACTTCTTCCGCTCTGGGTGGAGCAGGAGGGCGAGTCAGACTTTTACTGACTAAAACCCACCCGTGTTCCCTCAGTTGCCTGTGTGCCAGGGGCCGCGGTATCTCTTTCGAACAAACCGCACCCCTGGCAGAAGGGTCTTTGTATGTAAAGATGGCTAACCCATCCACAGACCAATTTACAGAAACTAATGACCTACAAAAAAACGTTAGAAAATTTTAACTTCACGGGCTACCCTGCATAAGCACAATAATCCTATAATATGCCCACTGCTGGGACACAGGCCTCTTCTCTGTGAGAGGGAGGGGGCCGTAATCCACCACGCGGGCCCAGTGCGGGTTGGTAGATATCACATGTCTTCGAATTTTTTGTTCTAGTACATGCCGGTTTCCTCACGATGTTTTCCTTCACCGTTTTGAGAGCAGTGGTGATGAAATAATTTACTCAAAGTAAGTCTCTGTCTGAGTTCGAACTCATGACCTAAACTCGTAAGCCAGCGCTTCCCCACTATCAGCCCCGGATGTACGATTTTTTCGAACGGGGGCAGAAACTTGATAGTGGCGCCCCTCTCTCCAGCATTTGAGATAAATTAATTAGCTGTGGCGCCTTTTTAACCGACTAAAAAAAAAGTGAAAATTAAAAACGTTTTCAAAAAAAAAAACAACCGACTTCCAAAACGAACACTACAAAGTGAAAAATAACTTTAATTTCGGAAATTGGTGACTTGGTGACATGGAAATTAAAATACATATTCAAAGTCACCGACTTCCGAAATTAAAGTTATTTTTCACTTTGTAGTGTTTTTTTGGAAGTCGGTTGTTCTTTTTTTGAAAAAAGTTTTTATTCTTACAAGTCAACGGTGAGCCAACCAGGCTTACGGAAGCCTCTTCAAAAATCTTGCTCCACAAAGCGCCTTGTGGAGCAAGATTTTTATTGTTAATTTTATTTTTATTTTGATTTTGGCGCCCCCTGAAACTGCCCGTTTGCCCCCCCCCCCCCCCCCCCGCTAGATCCGGGGCTGCCTACTAACCGGTTAATTTACTTACCTTCAACCACAGCTTCCGGTTCCGGTTCGGGTTGCGGTACCATCGGTTCCGGGGGCAATGGTATCGTCTCCGGCAGTATTTCCACCACTGGCTCCGTATGTACCACCTCTTCTGTGACCTGCGGCCCTTCTGACGGCGGCTCTTCTTTAATCGGTTCTTTAATTGGTTCTTCTTGAATTACGCTGTAGAACGTAAAAAAATGATTTCATTAATTGATAAATGATTTTATTTCTGTAAGTAGGTTTGTACAAACACTTTTACACGTCAAACATATTTTTTTTTAAACAAGATGAGGTCGGCGTTTCCTATCTGACTACTCTGAGAAGAAAGGCCGAAACAAACTCAGAGGTCACAGTCACTTTTAAAGTCCAGACATAATCTTGGTCAGATCATGTGAAGACCATGTGGATTGGTGTCTGAAATGGTCTTTTGAGGAAAGAACCATTTAGATTGAGTGGACCTGTCCAATCAGTGCACGCATTTATCAGTAATCATGCAGCTCAACTCAGAACTTGAGGAGCTCAAAGATTTGATGAACAATAGCAAAGAAAGGACATTTGGGTAGGCCGCATAAAATCAAAAAAAAAAATCAAAATCAAAAGTCATTTATTCAAACTAGGCTGAGAGTCAGCTCTTTTTGAACGTCAAAATAAAATTACATAAGACAGTCCCCCCAAAAACGCCCGCCCTTCACCACTTCCTAGTGCTTTAGCTGGGAAGAAGAAGTAGCGCAACAAACTCATAAATTACTCAAACTGCCAAATTAATCACTCTATCGTTATTTTGATATTTTTTGAAATTATTTTCTACTTTTTTAGTTTGGTTTTCGTATGGTATTAGTCGTTACGGGTCGTCAGAGGCCCGAAAGTCTAACAACCAGTCTTACCAAGGGGTATCGTATTACCCAGTAACTGGGTTGTGGAGGTCAGATTGTATGATGTAAAATGCTAGTATTCAGCTTCATCCGGTTAGACTGGAAGCCGACCCCAACGTTGTTGGGTAAATGCTGGGCAGATGATGATGAGTTTGGTTTTCTATTAAAGCGTGTTTTTTTTATTATTATTTATTTATTAATTTCATAGTTTGTTATGTAGACTCAAATCTTTTAAGGTAAAACATACCAAAAATATGTTACTTTGTACGCTATAAATGGCAAAACATGCAGATCTACCTGATATTTTAAAACCTTGCACATTTATTTGATGTATACTCATGTTTTACAATAAATATATTCTATTCTATTCTATTCTTAGGTCACTATAATAGGGTGTTTACACGCATTTTTGAAAAGTGTCTTAATTAAATTCTAAAATGCTAATAAACCACTAAAAAACAATTTTTATTGAATCGATTAGTGCCATAAAAATGCATTTAAATTTTATATTTTCTTATTTCGCGCGTAATTTGGCGAAAACGCTGGACGCAGTAGACGCTATATTGCTTGTGGGTATGACGTCAGTTTGTTGTATAAACAAATTCACTGATATTTTGTATGATAATTGTTTATAATTTAAAAAAAGAGTAATTATTCTAGTTATCGTTGGTTTGCTGTTCCTGAATGTAAGATATTATTTCAATAAAAATTACTTTGTTTACGAAAATAATAAAAGTACAAAGTTGTTCAGTTGATTAGTTTAAACAGTGGCATGACGTAATAACATTGCGGCTACTATTTCATGGTGTTCAAAAACAGATTAAAAAACTGAAATCTTTGAATTGAATTTTAACATTTATTTTGTTATTTCATGAACTAAAACTAACATTTTCCGACTGTTTTTTGCCTTAGCTATCTCAATAATATATTTTTAGATTTCTAGCTCTTTACTCTTGATTATGAGGATATAGACAAAATAATAAATAATTAATCTCACTAAGGAATACATACATAGAACATACCTTTCTTTCATACACCTACTCATACACAAACACGAACGGGCACCCACCAACGCGCACACGTACACACCTTCCACACACACACACACCACGATATAATAATTTAAGAATAAATTATATTGTTTTATGTTTTTTTTTCATACGTTTCATCTAGTTGGTGTATTTTATTTTATTTTGTTTTTACTTCTATTAAAACTGCATTTTTAACCGATTTCAAAAAAGGAGGAGGTTCTCAATTCGTCGGAACTTTTTTTTTAATGTATGTTCCCCGATTACTCGAAGATGGCTGGACCGATTTGGTTTTTTTTTATTTTGTTTGAATGGGTATACTTCCCAGGTGGTCCCATGATCATCGTCAGGATCTGATGATGGGATCCTGGAGAAATAGAGAGAACTCTTTAAATTTTATAGGCACACGAAGCGATTTGGGTATTGTTTGGAAGAGTACTTCCTTGGAGTGGTCTCATTTCAATTTGGTGAAGATCTGATGAAGAACTTTGGAGATAGGCAACGGAACTCCTCAATAAATGATAGCAAATGGGCTGGGATTGCTGAAATCTCATGTCTGTCTATTGCGTATACTAGTTCATAATATAACATCACGCCGGTATGCTGTGAAGGGGTAAGCACATGTGAACCACTAAAAAGTGAAAAAAAAAACTTTTTCCATAAAAAAACAACCGACTTCCAAAAAAACACTACAAAGTGAAAAATAACTTTAATTTCGGAAGGCGGTGACAAAAAATTAAAATACAGCTCCAAAGACACCGACTTCCGAAATTAAAGTTATTTTTCACTTTGTAGTGTTTTTTTGGAAGTCGGTTGTTTTTTTTTTTGGAAAAAGTTTTTTGTAGCACATATGTTTGTCTATTCCTATTTGACATTAGCATCTAAGCCAAATAAAATGGGACAGGGCGCTGACTCCTGATATACTGGTACACCTAGCTCAGGAGTCGTCAAACAAGTTTTCTAACATATTATGGTCAATAAAGATGAATTTAATTTAAAAGGCTCAGCAACCGGCTCGCACCTGACCTTTTCTGAAGAACATCACCGATAAGGTCACTATAATAAGGTATTTTACTCTATACGAGAAAAGATCTAAAAATATATTATTGAGATAGCTTAGGCAAAATGCAGTCGAAAAATGTTAGTTTTAGTTCATGAAACAATAAAATAAATTTTAAAATACAATTTAAAGATTTCAGTTTTTTTAATCTGTGTTTGAACACCATGAAATAGTAGTCGCCATGTTATTTCGTCATACGGCATGTCAACTGAGCACCTTTGTACTTTTATTATTTTCGGTCATTTTTATTTAAATAATATTTTGCATTCAGGACCAGCAAACCAACGCTAAGTAGTAAAATAACTCATTTTTTTTATTATAAACAATTGTCATACAAAATATCAGCGCATTTGTTTTTAGCAAACTGACGTCATACCCACAGAGCAATATGGCGTCTAATGCGTCCAGCGTTTTTGACAGATTACGCGCGAAATTTGAAAATGCATTTTTATGGCACTAATCGATTAAATAAAAATGTTGTGTTTTTTTTAGTGGTTTATTAGCACTCTAGAATCGAATTAAGACACTTTTCAAAAATGAGTGTAATACCCTAGTATGACCTCTTAGTTAGGGCATACCGACCCGTTGTATCCACTCACATCTGCCTTGAAAGGCGCCCTTCATTAACCTTCACGACATGACCACACCATCTAATCAAACTCTTTACAATTTAGTACCGAGTAATAAACGATTACTCGGTGCATCTCATATACTCACTTCTCTTCTTCAACGACTTCTGGAGTGTCTTCTACAATCTCTTCTTCTATTGTTTCTGGTTCCGAGGGTGTCTCTGGTTCTTTGATTTCTTCTTTTATCTGTGAATAAAGACGGTATTTACAGGTTTGGATAACATCACAGAACATCACGCTCAGGCCCGGATTAGTGCCTAAAACCGTCCCGGGCATTTTAGTGCCGTCGGCCCTCCACTCTCGACGAGTAAGGAAAACTATGATTGTACATTTTTACACGCTTTATATTAGCTTCACTTGTATGTTTGTTTGGATGTAACCGACTCCTTAAGGCGTGATTTTGACCCACTTTAAACGGTCAGATTTAATTGAAACTTTGTAAACTTATCGAGGACCGATGACAATTCAATAATTTTTAAAAAAATAGAGAAAAATGAAAAAAAAGGAAAAAAAAACACGTTTTTGTAGTTAACAGAACTAAAAAATGGAAAATAAATAATAGTTAAAAAAACTAAAAAACACGCTTTAAAAACTAAACTAAAAAAGGAGAAAATAATTTAATTCAATTAAAAAGCGTGGGGTGCTTGACATTAATTGATTATAAAAATACCACAAAAAAAGCACCCCACGCTTGTGAATTGAATTAAATTATTTTGTCCTTTTTTAGTTTGGTTTTTAAAGCGTGTTTTTTAGTTTTCTTAAACTATTATTTTTATCATTGTATTTTAAATTTTAACAATTTAAGTTAGTCAACTAGAGTTACTAGAGAATGGACAGCAGCGTTCTCTATGCATTTTACCACCATACTGCGATCGCCAACCCGCCTGGGTGATTATGGCAAACCCCCCCAAATTGGGGGAGGCCTATATCCAGCAGTGGACGTCTTTCGGCTGACATGATGAATGAAGTTAGTCAATGACTACTGAAGAAGTTCACTGTTTTTCTTGGGGGTTTTTTTTTGGGTGGGAAATCATCAAATAACTTCTCCAGCTCTGGGTGGAGCGGGAGAGCGTGTTAGACTATTATTGACTAAAACCCACCCGTGTTCCCACAGTTGCCTGTGTGCCAGGGGCCGCGGTATCTCTTTCGAACAACCCGCACCCCTGGCAGGCTTTCTTGGGGGGTAATTTTTAGGGTAGACAATTACTACTTAGAAAAGGATCAACCACAAGCTTAATTATGAAGCACTTTGAATTACAGCTTTATCAGTCTTCTAATACTATTTTCAATACACGTGCTTAGCCCCACAATTGAATTTCCTAGAGATTCTTTGGGCAGCTATGGAAAAAAAACCCATTATACTGGCGTTGGCGGTACCTCATTAACAGCAAAACTGTCATACATATTCTCGTCATTATTTGACATCATACATCAATTTTATTTTCGACTATTTATTATTAGTGATTGTCATCGCAATCATGTCACTTGGTTCAAATAGATTCATTTTATATAGGTAGATTCTTTTTGTGAATGAGAGAACGTTGTAGGCTTTAGAGACTAGATTTGTAGACGTTTTTCTATTCTGTATTTTCATTCCTCTAAGTGCCTGGTACTTATTGACTGGCCTGCACTGTCCTCCCATACCTATTATCACTGTTATTTGAAAACATTGTAAAAGCCAATTATTTTTAAAAGAGTAACCGTGGAGTTTCTTGCCGGCTCTTCTCCATAGGAAACGACAAATTGGAACCGTACACCTAGCTTCTGACGTTTCATAAGTGCCCATGCAGGCTTATGTGAAATAAAATATTTTGATTTTGATTTTTTGATTTTGTTGCATGTTCGCTGGGCGGCGTCCCACACTCCACTCCAGGACTCGTCTGCTCCACCGGCCATCAATCCTTCGACCAACATGGCCAGCCCACGGCCACTGCAATGTGCTTACTCTGCAAGCTACATCGGTAACTCCGGTTTTGAAGGATCTAGACGTAATTCTATGCTAGACTAGAACGATAACCAAATTGTACATACCTTCTGTACTTCCGGGTGTATAATTTTAATTTCCGTGGTAGGGAACTTGACTTCGGGGATTTTGATCTCCATTTCCGGTGTTGTCTCTTTCGTTATTCTTGCTGCTTGCACGGGCGGATGTTCCGGTTCCTGATATAAAAATAACGGTTATTTCTATGTATTTAGACAAGTAAGACGGGAATACAAGGTGTTAGAGAATACACGCAAGTCCTGAAAGTAGTTTGTTCATAATGAGGGTTTTCTGAAATGACGTTCACTAGGTGGCAGCACTGAGACGTCAGGTCCGGGCACCTGTCAAAAATGTCAAAGCGCCTACGGATTGAATGGTGAACGAAAGAATGAAACCAATGACATCAAATATTTTAAGTTCATTGTCGAACTGGAAGACCTCTTGTTTAAGTGGCGCCAACTGGTGGCTTGAATATTCATGAAAACCCTCATTGACTCATCATCATCTGCCTAGCGTTTTACTAACCATGTTGGGGTCAGCTTCCAGTCTAACCGAATGCAATTGAACACCAGTATTTCACATGGAGCGACTGCCTATCTTACCTCCACAACCCAGTTACTGGGTAACACGATAACAATTAGTAAGACTGGTTGTCAGACTTTCGGGGTTCTGACGACCCGTAACGACTGTCAAAGATCCACGAATTACAGCCGGGAGCAACTGCTTAACGTGCTTTCCGAGGCACGGAGGGGTCTTGGTATGTAAAGATGGTCACCCATCCACAGACCAACCGCGGCACCTGATCGATCGACCCGTGCAGTTGGTATTACTTGGCTACAAGCCCATTATAATTTGTTCAATAATAGGGTATTTTACTCTATACGAGAAAAAATCTAAAAATATATTATTGAGATAGCTTAGGCAAAATGTAGTCGGAAAATGTTAGTTTTAGTTCATGAAACAACAAAAGAAATTTTAAAATACAATTTTAAGATTCAGTTTTTTTAATCTGTTTTTGAACACCATTAAATAGTAGCCGCCATGTTATTTCGTCATACGGCATGTCAACTGAGCAACTTTATACTTTTATTATTATCGTAACCAAGGTCATTTTCATTTACATAATATTTTGCATTAAGGAACAGCAAACCAACGATAAGTAGAAACCTAACTCATTTTTTTTTTTATTATAAACAATTGTCATACAAAATATCAGCGCATTTGTTTTTAGCAAAATGACGTCATACCCACAGAGCAATATGGCGTCTAGTCCGTCCAGCGTTTTTGAAAAATTACGCGCGAAATTTGAAAATGCAAAATTTAAATGCATTTTTATGGCACTAATCGATTAAATAAAAATGTTGTGTTTTTTTTGTGGTTTATTAGGACTCCGAAATCTAAATAAGACACTTTAAAAAAAAATGTGTAATACCCTATTGACTACTGAATCGATTTTAGTAACTTTTAATAGCCGTTGACTCCAAGGCACGGAGGGGTCTTGGTATATAAAGATGGTCACCCATCCACGGACCAACTGCGGCAAGCGTAGCTTAACCTGATCTATCGACCCATGTGGCTCTTACCCACAAGCCCCATATTTAACTATTAAGTCTGTTTAATAATGTCGTTCCATAATCAAACGCGTCCACGCGGGGATGTCGTTAGCAAAATTTATTTTCTCATAATTCGGCCATTGACTCTCTGTGCTGCTAACGGAACATATTTTTTTTAAAGTGAATACTTCTTTAGGCCCGTTGAGCACTTTTTAGGTGAACAAAAATCATGGATCTCGCGTCATTGTCACCGAACGCTTGAGCACACGGATGAGTCGCGCGTTGATTTCTTTAAGAAAAGTCCCTTTCTTTCATTAGGAAATTCTAATTATTTTATCCCTTTCTTTCACTTTGTATTTTTATCGTAAAAATCTGTGCTTTAATGCTTTCTGTTACCTTTAATGGCTGAAGTCGATCGCTCGTTTATCATTTTTTACCAAGAGCATCAGGACCCAAGGACCCAATGTGAAATCCTGTACTGACGGTTAAAAAAATACACACGTAATTGTTCAAGTTTTCACTTCTGTCGGCACTCCCGGACTGCCACTATTTTTTACGTTATTTGATCGTTTCCTGTCACAACAATTTTTGACCCGGTTTTTTCAAGGGACTTTTATTTTTCTATTTATTCTTTTATTTTTGTTTCTCCTGCACAGAGTTCGATCCCGTGTGACTATCAGGATTATTATAACCTATCTATGTGCCAAATTTCATCAAAATCCGTTCAGCCATTTTTTGTGATTGAGTACCAAATGTCAATCCATCCTCACAAACTTTCACATTTATACTAGAATAGATAGTTGGATAGTTGAATATTAGTAGCAAATATAAAAAAAAAACTGAAGTTTAGTAATTAAATATTACTTACCGTGTCCATATCTTCTTGTAAAACTTCCTCTTCTTCAATTGGGTCTGCTGTAATTTGCTCGGGTTCCACCTAAAATAAAATTAAAAAAAAAAATTAGATGGTCGAAGATTCGATCTTCGGCTCCAACTGTTTCTGGCATCTTGAACATCATTCGTCCTGTTTTGAGAGCAGTGGTAACAGCCCCGACGACTTGTAGGTCATGGGTTTGACCCCAGGCGCTTTAGTTTGTGTTAATAAGGGGATTTTGGCGATTTTTCGACCCCCACCCCCGCTCTTGTGAAATTTCGTGAGATTTGGCTCGACCCTCCCCCCCTTCCCCATAATCTCACGTGAGATATTTCAAATACGTGGTTTTAGTGTAAAAACGTTAATCTGTGCTTATTTGCGTTGGACTTATGCATTGCATTTGGCTGACTTGGCTGGGCGGTGGCGGTTTAACCATCAAGGAAGTACTACTTTGTGGCGTAGTGCTACTTTGTGGCGTTCGCATAACTGCGATAAATATTTTGTAAGATTTTGCCATATGGGTGGAAAAACATGTTTCACATAATTTAACCCGGTTATCTCGTAATGTTACATTGTTTCTTTGCGGGAAAAAATATAAATTACGTGATATTTACCAAGACCCCCTCTCTCCCCCACGTGAGATTGGGTGAGATTCGACTCGATCCCCTCCCACCCCTAAAAGCCTCACGTAATTAATGGACGCCCCCTAATTTCATCAAAACGGTGAAGGAAAACATGGTGAGTAAACCGGCATGTTCTAGAACCAAAAATTCCAAGACATGTGACATCTACTAACCCGCACTGGGCCCGCGTGGTAGATTATGGCCCACTCCGTCTCACAGAGAGGAGGCCTGTGTCCCAGCAGTGGGATTAATAAAGGCTGATTATGAACATCATTCCTGCCTAAATTCTCACAACCATTCGACAAACTATCGCATCGAAAATTACACATTTTTAACCGACTTCAAAAAGGAGGTGGTTATCAATTCGTCGGAACCTTTTTTTTTTTTTTGTTATGTATGTTCTCCGATTACTCGAAGATGGCTAGACCGATTTGGATTTTGTTTTTTTTTTTGTTTGAAAGGGTATACTTCCCAGGTGGTCCCATGATCATCAAGTCAGGATCTGATGATGGGATCCTGGAGAAATAGAGAGAACTCATCAAATTTTATAGGCACACAAAGCGATTTAGGTATTTTTTGGAAGAGTACTTTCTCGTAGTGGTAGCGACACTACAGAAAAATACTTCGCAACAATATGTAGAAATACAAAAAGAGAAGTGGCGCCATCTACAATGCCACACCGAACTACGCAAGACGCACGTCATTGAAATCCTAGATCGCGCAGTTAAAGTTTACCGCGCGATGTGCATAGGTACAACATCCCGTCATCAACCGTCGGGCAGTTGCCCACCAGACACAACACCCGTCTGGTCGGAGGATCCTCCCTTTTCCATAGAGTATAAGTGAACTTTACACCCTGTTCCTCAAGTTTCCCTACGTTATCGAATCAGGAATGAAGAGATCCGCAGGAGAACCAAGGTAACCGACAATGCCCGAAGAATTGTCAAACTTAAGTGGCAGTGGGCTGGGCACAATGGTCCCAGAACAGATGGCCGATGGGGCCGAAAGGTTCTGGAGTGGTTACCGCGTACTGGAAGACGTAGAGTTGGACCGATGACCTTGTGAAGGCCGCAGAAAAGATGTTAATGAGAAAAATTTCAGGTATTGGATTTGTGAACAACGTTTGATAATGAACGATAATAATCAATTCGAAACGGAAGCGCATCGAATGGTTGTGAATAGCTATGGTGATCGGTAGTTAAAAAAAAAGTAAGTACAAAAACTTAAACCCCGACTACTGAAAAATCACGCTGTAAAAAGCATGAGATAATAAAATATTCTCATCTGAAAGCCAGTGGTTGTATGCCACTTTGCTTTAAAGCTTATGATAATCTAAAGACATTCGATTTCGATTTTTACACGCTTTATATTAGCTTTACTTGTATGTTTGTTTGTTTGTTTGTATGTAACCGACTCCTTTGAGCGCGATTTTGACCCACTTTAAACGGTCAGATTTCATTGAGACTTTGTAAACTTGTCGAGGACCGATGACAATTCAATAATAAAAAAAATGAGAAAAAAAAATACGTTTTTTAGTTAGCAGAACTAAAAAATAGACAATAAATAATAGTTTAAAAAACTAAAAAACACGCAAAATTAAAAACCAAACTAAAAAAGGAGAAAATAATTTAATTAAATTAAAAAGCGTGGGGTGCTTGACATTAAGTGATTATAAAAATACCTCAAAAATCACCCCACGCTTTTTAATTGAATTAAATTATTTTCTCCTTTTTTAGTTTGGTTTTTAAAGCGTGTTTTTTAGTTTTTTTTTCAATCGAATTCACGATGCAATCTGCCTAGCCTTTTCACAACTACGTTGGGGTTGGCTTTCAATCCAACCGGATGCAGCTGAATGCCAGTATTTTACATGAAGCGACTGCCTATCTGACCTCCACAACCCAATGAGGGTTTTGTGAAATGACGTTCACTAGGTGGCAGCACTGAGACATCAGGTCCTGACACCTGTCAAAAGTGTCAAAGCGCCTACGGACTGAATGGTGAACGAAAGAATGAAACGAATGACATCAAATATTTTAAGTTCATTGTCGAACTGGACGACCTCTTGTCAAAGTGGCGGCAACTGGTGGCTTGAATATTCATGAACACCCTCATTACTGGGTAATACGATACCCCTTGGTAAGACTGGTTGTCAGACTTTCGGGGTTCTGACGACCCGTAACGACTGTGAAAGATTCACGAATGACAGCCGGGAACAACGGCTTAAGGTGCTTTCCAAGTCACGGAGGAGTCTCGGTATGTAAAGATGGTCACCCATCCACAGACCAACCCCGGCAAGCGTAGCTTAACCTTCGGAAGGTAACAGAGGTGACACGTCACCCCATCCAGTTACATAATACCTAATATCTTCTAAACTATCTTAATTGTCGCTCTCGCATTCCACGTATTCTTAAGACACGACGCATGCGCTCAGTTACCGCTGCGCTTTGGCAGCGACGAGACGTGGATTAGATATTACAGGTATGTACGGGGTGATGCGTCACCCATGTTACTGTTTACGTATGTGTTTTTGGACGAATGAATATGACTAAAAATTTACCTGAGGAGAAAATTCCAGAAGAACCACCTGCTAACTTACAGAAACAAGCCAGATGTGCACTATGCCCTCGAAAAAAGTCAAATTACCTGCATGAAATTCAATCAGCCTGTATGTCCCCAACACAGACAAGACGTATGTCTAAATTGTGTTTAAATCATTCTTTTTCTTATATATTTCTATTATCTTTGCCAAAGACTGATTGCAATGAAAAATTTAGTTATTACCTTTTGATACTAAGAATAATTAAAAGTAATTTTCTAATTAAATCTGGTTTTATGTACCTATAAATGTAATGGGGTGACTCATCACCCCTGTTACTATTTGAGCATGCAAAAATTATGTTACCTTCCGAAAGGTTAACCTGATGAGTCGACCCGTTCGGCTGTTATTACTTAGCCACGAGCCCCTCAATTGTACACACAAACCAGGGCCAAAATTTAAAAAAGCTAGCCTTCTAGTCTATTCAAAGTTTTGTTGAAAACGAAAGCCGATTTGATAAAACACACCTTAATAACTTGTCCGTCGATTATAACAGGAGTATCCTCGGGAACGGAAGCGGATGTGACGTCAACGTCCTCTTTACTTGTCGACGGACCCGCTGGCTTTTCTGTTGTTCTACAAATAAACAATTATAATAATAAACATGAGATTACAGATAAAGAAAAATCAAAAGTAAAATATTTTACATAACAGCAGGCTTAGCACGAGCATCGATTTGTCGACGGAAGAATAGACATGACTATTAACTAAATGATGTACAATAGGACAAGATAGCTATGTTCTTCTATTAATTATCACAGTTATGCGTTCTAAACGAATCACGATTTTGTAGATAATCGTATATACTTTGTAGCCGTCGAGTAGAAAGTTTGTTGTCAGTGTGATTTTGACAGTTTGGGAAGAAATAGTCTACATTTATAAGGACCTAGACAAAGATCGTTAGAAACGAAAGACAAAATTACAGATTTCAGAAGGATATCTACGTTGCGATGTCAAAAATGGAGTAAACGAAATGTTACTTTGTATTGAAAAATAATAGTTTAAAAAACTAAAAAACGCGCTTTAAAAACCAAACTAAAAAAGAAGAAAATAATTTAATTCAATTAAAAAGCGTGGGGTGCTTTTTGAGGTATTTTTATAATCAATTAATGTCAAGCACCCTACGCTTTTTAATTGAATTAAATTATTTTCTCCTTTTTTAGTTTGGTTTTTAAAGCGTGTTTTTTAGTTTTTTAAACTATTATTTATTTTCTATTTTTTAGTTCTGCTAACTACAAAAACGTGTTTTTTTTCTCAATTTTTTATTTAATTATTGAATTGTCATCGGTCCTCGACTAGTTTACAAAGTTTCAATGAAATCTGACCGTTTAAAGTGGGTCAAAATCGCGCTCAAAGGAGTCGGTTACATACAAACAAACAAACATACAAGTGAAGCTAATATAAAGCGTGTAAAAAGCACTGTCTATTCTTCGTAGAAATTGAAAACGTCATGCTAAGCCTGTTGGTGTAAGTGTAGTACACCAACATTTCGCCAGTTATGTTTAAGTGTCATGTAATAGGGGGCGAGCCGATTGTCATCAACCGGGCGCAATTCTAGACTCAAAGCTTCTTTTTATCGTGTCGATAGCAAACTAAATACAGTCAGCCCAGAATTTGGCTACGATTTTAACACTTTCAGCAGCGTCCATCAACTCCTGCAGCGTGCAGGCAACAGGACACGCTAGACAAGATATTAAATGCCCCAATTTTTGTAGGACAGCACCACATTTACACTCCAAGGCGGAGTCATTTGTGAATCTCCACCTGAGCAGGTTGTCTTTACTTCTGCCTACCTGAGTCCGGAGTCTATTCAAAGACTTCCAGGAAAGCCAAGGCTAGTCACGTCGAGTGCGAGATTCTCTGCGGGTGGAACGAATGGGTTTGGCAAGGAAGCACCGACTCGCCACTGGCTTAACCGTCCCTTAGACTGTTCGCCAGTGAGACGGAACACACGCTTTAAAAACCGCCGAAAAAACTGAAAAGCAAAAAATAATAAACCTAACTAAGTTCGGAAGGCGGTGACATAAAATGAAAATACATATCCAAAGTCACCGACTTCCAAACTTAGTTAGGTTTAAAATATTTTTTGCTTTTCAGTTTTTTCGACGGTTAAATTTTTTTGTTAAAAAGTTTTTATTTTATAATTTTTCTACAAATTACTACATGCTTAATTTTTTATTACTTTTTGTAATACACAGCTCAGCATTAAAATATGTGAGTGAACAATCAATTACCCCCTGTTTTCCTACCCAAGGGTAGGAAAACACCCCCCAGCGCAGAAATTTTTCGTCAATTATACAAAAAAAATCAGCTATTAAATTAACGGGGACAACGGGAAGTAAGTTTATTTATTTTATTAAATTCCCTTTGTCCCCTTTAACGGGGACATGGCCTACGGGGACAATGGGAATACACGCTCACAAAACGCTGAAGTTACACCAGACTGCTACTGACAAATTCCAGATAAAAAAGTCTAATAACACTTTCACCGGACCTGGGAATCGAGCCCAAGACCGCATGATCAGCAGTAGCGCTTACAAACACTCCACCAACAAGGCAGACAAATAGAAGCAGTAAAAAAAAAAACAAAATCCAAATATTTTATTTCACATAAGCCTGCATGGGCACTTATGAAACGTCAGAAGCTAAGTGCACGGTCCCAATTTGTCGCTTCCTATGGAGTAGAGCCGTCAAGAAACTCCACAATTACTCTTTTTTTTTTAAATGGCTTTTACAATGTTTTCAAATCACAGTGATAATAGGTACGGGAAGACAGTGCATGCCTGTCAACAAGTATCAGGTACTTAATAAAATAGAAAATAGTCTACAAAAAATTGGTTAAAAATTCATCGGGGGACATTGAATAAATGTTTTTCACTAGCTGTTAATTTACTTATGCATAGCCGAAACGGCCGGTATATGAATATCATTGTCTCTCAATGCATAGATATTGTCTGCCTTTATCTCTATGAGTTCTATATCTAAACTTGAGACCCTTTCACTAACTTACTTACGCATATCAGAGACAGGCGGCATGTGTATATCAATGTCTTTGAATGCATAGACATCGTCTGCCTTTATCTCTATGTGGTATACGCTTACCGATGGCAACTTTTACTGACCTGTTAACTTATTTATGCATAGCCCAGACGGGCGGTATGTATATATCAATGTCTCCGGATGCATAGACATCGTCTGCCTTGATCTCTATGTGGTATACGCTTACCGATGGCACCTTTTACTGACCTGTTAACTTTTTTGTGCATAGCCCAGACGGGCGGTACGTGGATATCAATGTCTCTGAATGCATAGACATCTTCTGCCTTGATCTCTATGTAGTCTTTGTCTAAACATGAGGTCCATTCACTAACTTGCCTATGCATAGCCGAGATGGGCGGTATATGTATATCAATGTCTCTAAATGAATAGACATCCTCCGCCTTGCTTTCTATGTACTCTACGTCTAAGGATGGCATCTTTTACTAACCTGTTAACTTGCTTATGCATAGCCGAGACTGGCGGTATGTGTATATCGACGTCTCTGAATGCATAGACATCCTCTGCCTTGATTTCTATGTCATCTATGTCTAAAGATGGCGCCTGTGTCGATGGTTGCGCAGACGTTGATAAAACGGGTGGTGTGTTGGCTGAAAAAGAAATTGGTTGTAATTTTTTGGTGATAAGCTTTTCAATTTTCATTGGTTATAGTTCTAACTGCCTATTTTTTACAGTATCTTTGTAATAGGGTATTACACCCATTTTTGAAAAGTGTCCTAATTATAATTCTAAGGTGCTAATAAACTACAAAAAAAAACAAAATTTTTATTTAATCGATTAGTGCTTTTTTTCGTCGGTTATACAAAAAAAACAGCTGTTCCATACATTTTGACCGCGTAGGTATGTAGGTAGGGGCCATTCAAGTATTACGTAAGCACTACAGGGGGGCGGGGGTCTTTGCTTTGCTTATTTTTGATAACATGGGGGATGGGGGTTCTGGATGGTGATTACGTCAGCAGAATTTATTTATTAACTTTTGGATTTTCAACAAAATTTAGTCGATTTTGGTTTGAACACATATGGCAACCCTACTTGTCTATGAATGGCTCGAAGAAAACAATGACAATATATCAAAATCACAAGAAAGTGAGCAGACACGTTAGGTGTCTGCTACCAATGTTTACGTGACCATGGGAGGGGGGAGTAAGAGCTTTGCTTACTTTTGCTGACGAGGGGGAGTATTAATTGCTAAAAAACTGCTTACGTAATACTTGAATGGCCCCTAGGTATAATATTACTTTGTTAGTGTGCAAACTTTAATTTATCTCCACACATACAATACCTCAAAAATAACGCTAAAACCACATAAACATATCACATGCTTCGTTTGCTCAGTATATGAACCATACAGCAATGATTCACAGACACTGACAAACGAACCTCTGCGCGAATGCCCTCAGAATGCCGCTAGAGCTAACCCAAACAGTAAGGGTAGTGCAGTTTTTACAGCGAAACAAAATGCAACCTTGTGACCGTTGAAATAAAGCAATATTTACCTTTAAGCTGTTGTTCTATCTGTACCAGCTGGCTCTTTATATGTTCTATGGCAGCATGCTTGCTCTCGTGCTGGCTCGTGCCGGAAGCCGACTTCTCTAGTAACATCGACAGAGTTGGGGCTGTGACTGACGGCGATACCGTTTCTGTACAAAAAAAAGAATTAGCAAAATTGGTCCTGCCGTTCACGTGTGATGCCGTGAGCCCGTGACCAAGGGAAATAGGGAATATTTTTATATATACAGGGTGGAAACTTTCAGCGGGGCAGTAAGGGGAAGTACCTTATCCGTTGCAGCTACGCGAAAATGGTCTTAAGAGACTATCCATAATTTTTTATGGAATTTTGATCCCCATTCACAGATTTTCAACAAAAAAAATACAGTTAGCAAGAAAATAGCCATTTTACACAAAAACTTTTTTTGATGCCAATCGATCCTGTTTCTAATACTGATCAAAAACTTTTATGGGACTAACCATCGTTGGAGTACTCAAAAAGTCACAAATTGCAAAAAACTTTTCCCGTACATTTTGTAAAGAATTAGTGTAACTGAAATACAAAAAATAAAACAACAGACAATCATTTGTCTTTTATTTTATTTACACGTAGAATTTTACACATATCAAAAAGATGGCGTATTAAGTTTCTTTTTTTATTAACTAACATAACTTGATGATGTTATTCTTATTTAATCTTGCTGTTTCTTTTGATTTTAATTTTTTTTTGAAAATTTCGCGAGCAAAGTTTAATATTTATTAATAAAAGTGGAAACTATCGTATAAATCGATAATAAATTTGATTTTGTGACACCGTATTTTTAAACAAGAAAGTGTCAACCATAAAAAAACCCTTTTTAGGATTTGTTTATCTTTATTTAACTACCTTAATCTATGGAGTATAGCTTCATATTTGTGGCTGACCGGCTACTTGACAATAGGGTATTACACCCATTTTTGAAAAGTGTCTTAATTAGATTCTAAAATGCATAAACCACTAAAAAAACACTGTATTTTAATTTAATCGGTTAGTGCCATAAAAATGCATTTAAATTTTAAATTTTCATATTTCGCGCGTAATTTGTCGAAAACGCTGGACGCAGTGGACGCCATCTTGGTCTGTGGATATGACGTCAGTGTGCTGTGTAAACAAATGCACTGACATTTTGTATGATAATTGTTTATAATTTAAAAAATGAGTTATTATTCTACTTATCGTTGGTTTTCTGTTCCTGAATGTAAGATATAAAAATTACTTTAGTTACGAAAATAATAAGACTACAAAGTTGTTCATTTGATTAGTTTATTCAGCGGTATGACGTAATAACATGGCGGCTACTACTTCATGGTGTTCAAAAACAGATAAAAAATACTGAAATCTTAGAATTGAATTTTTAAATCTATTTTGTTATTTCATGAAATAAAACTAGAATGTTCCTACTGCTTTTTGCCTAAGCTATCTCAATAATATACAACGAGTAACATAATTAACGCAAGACCTCAGACACCCCAATTAGAGTATTGAGTTAAAAGCATAATACGATGAGCAAAACTATTTTTTTTAAAGACGTGTCGACCCAAGCATTACTTTATGCATTTAAAATTGAGTCTTACTTTTTCTGTGATAAGATTGAATTTTCTTTGGCTCAATCAGTGGTAGGTATGGCAAAATACATAATAAAAAAAAAAACTTATATTTAAAAGTTACTGAAATCGATTCAGTAGTCAATTAGGAACAAACTACTTTCGGGTCTTGCGTTTATTCTGTTACACCTTGATTTTTAGATTTTTTCTCATAGAGAGTAAAATACCCTATTCAAGTGCTTGTAATTCAATCAATCAACTCAGCCTATTGCAGTCCACTGCTGGACATTAGGCCTCTCCCAGGCTACGCCACCACACCCTGTCCTCAACCTTCCGCATCCAGTCTGTGCCAGCCACTCTCTTTATGTCGTCGGTCCATCGTCGCCGAGGAGCGTCCCACACTACGCTTGCCGATACGCGGTCTCCACTCCAGGACTCGTCTGCTCCACCGCCCATCGGTCCTTCGACAAACATGGCCAGCCCACTGCCACTTCAACCAACCTGCTTACTCAGCATGCTATGTCGGTAACTCCAGTTCTTTTCCGGGTAACTTCGTTTCTGATTTTATCCTTCAAAGAAACTCCAGGCATAACCCGCTCCATATCGCGCTTAGCGACTTTAAATTGCTTGTAATTGGTTTATTTGAAATGAATACTTAAGTAAAGTTGGTCGACTTACCCACACAGTTGGCAGGGTGTGAGATGTGTTGCGGTGTAGTCACTACAGGAGAAGACTTAAGGAGTGACGTCAGTAGCGGGGAGGCGGGGGGCGCGGGCGTGGTAACTGTAACAAGACATGACATTGTTGACATTACACAGGGTGACATTTTAAAGCATACGTGGTTGGTCGAATCTGAAATATAACATGCAAACCATTACCAGGAGCCGGTTGCTGTTGACCGGGGCTGTTCAGCATCGGTTTCCACGCCCTATCGGCTCTCGCTCGTCTTTCGTCTCTTTCTTTCAGCCAGGCGGCCCGCCGCGCTGCCTCTCGCTCCCTCGCGCGGTTTCTTGCTTCAATAGCCGTCCATACTTCGCGTAAACGATCATCGGATGTAGCTGGGTTCCGTGCTTCCGTTATGTCGTTCTGTGTAAATTGGAAAATCAAATTATTTAGTTTTTACATGCTTTATATTAGCTTCACTTGTATGTTTGTATGTAACCGACTCCTTAGAGCGCGATTTTGACTCACTTTAAACGGTCAGATTTCATAGAAACTTTGTAAAATTATCGAGGACCGATGACAATTCAATAATTTTTAAAAAAATTGAGAAAAATAAAAAAAAACAAAAACAATCACGTTTTTGTAGTAAGCAGAACTAAAAAATAGAAAATAAATAATAGTTTAAAAAACTAAAAAACACGCTTTAAAGCCAAACTAAAAAAGGAGAAAATAATTTAATTCAATTAAAAAGCGTGGGGTGCTTGACATTAAGTGATTATAAAAATACCTCAAAAAGCACCCCACGCTTTTTAATTGAATTAAATTATTTTGTCCTTTTTTAGTTTGGTTTTTAAAGCGTGTTTTTTAGTAACCTTAACCCTTTGTAACGTAGATGAGGGGCTTGTGACTAAGATATAACAGCCGCACGGGTCGATCGATCAGGTTAAGCTACGCTTGCCACGGTTAGTCCATAAATGGGTGACCATTTTTACATACCACAACCCCTCCGTGCCTCGGAAAGCATGTTAATCTGTTCGTCTCGGCTGTCATTCATGGAGCTTTGACAGTCATTACGGGTCATCAGAAGACCGAAAGTATGACAACCAGTCTCACCAAGAGGTATCGTATTATCCAGTAACTGGGTTGTGGAGGTGAGATAGGCAGTCGCTTCATGTAAAATACTGGTATTTAGCTGCATCCGGTTAGACTGGAAGCTGACCCCAACATAGCTGGGTAAAGTCTAAGCAGGTGAGACACAATGGCTTTTTAATTGTGTCTGTAATTACCAGCATTCTACCGGTTAAAGATTGCAAAATGTATATATTATGTCTTCAATAAAACACCAAATATCGTAATTTTTTGTATTGAGCTAAGTAGCCTAGAAATTATTTATTATTATTATGTCCTTTATTCCTATCAATATACATATAAATTACATTTTTAAATATTAGTATAAAATTATATAAAAACATTTAAAAATATAAAAAATAGTGGCCCACCGGTATCGGGAACAAGGTCCAAGCTACCGGCGGTCAGGGCTCCAGAGAGAGGAACCTCCTGACAATGCGAGCCGTGTCCAGGAGTACCGCTTTCTGGATGAAGCCCTTGACCCAGCTGCCCAACGAGAGCCTCCTCAGATGTTGGTCGAGGCTCTTGGCTATCAAGCCATTGGCTGTAACGACTATCGGTACAATAATCGCTGAGTCCACATCCCACATGTCGACAACCTCGTGAGCCAAGTCAAGATACTTATTATTATTAATTATTATTATTTCGTTTATTCAATTAATTACATATTATAATATATTTTTAAATATTTTTATAAAATAACCTAACAAAAAACATTTAAAAATATAAAAAATAGTCGTCCGCCGGTATCGGGAGCAGGCTCCAAGCTACCGGTGGTTAGGGCTCCAGAGACAGGAACCTCCTCACGACGCGAGCCGTATCGAGGAGTACTGCCTTCTGAATCAGGCCTTTGACCCAACCGCCTAACGAGAGCCTCGAAAGATGTTGATCGAGGCTTTCGGCCATCAGTCCATTGGCTGATACGACAATCGGCACAATGACAGCCGAGTTCACATTCCACATGTCGACAACGACTCAACAGTCGAGATATTTAATCTGTTTCTCTTTCTCAGCTTTCACGAGGTTCCCGTCATGTGGAATGGTAACATCGATTATCATTGCGCGGCGCGCTAACCGGTCTATCACCACTATATCAGGCTTATTGGCTACAATAGTCCTGTCAGTAATGATAGACCGGTCCCAGTACAACGTGACATGGTCATTTTCGAGAACTGGGTCGGGCACATACTTGTAATACGGTACCTCAGAATCCACAAGTTTATATTGCAAAGCAAGTTGCTGGTGAATAATCCTGGCTACTTGGTTATGCCTGTGTAAGTATTCGTCATTAGCCAGACGAGAACAACCAGAGATAATATGTCTGATAGACTCACCCGGACGGTGACATGCCCGACACACGTCAACCGTCCCGTCTTTCATAATATGTCTCCAGTAGTTATTCGTCAAGATAACTTCGTCCATAATTGCACAGACGAAACCTTCAGTTTCCCCGAAAAGATCACCGAAACGTAGCCAGGATATGGACGCTATGAAATCTACACCGGGCTCATGAAGAGCCCGATAGAAGCGCCCGTGAAGCTCCTTGTTTCGCCATACTTCCTTGCGGTCATCGATAGTTAGTATTATTAATTATTATTACTGAGCCTTTATTGCCAACACAATATACATTTAAAATCTCATAGTTAATTATATTAAACATGCAATTAAATAAATTAAATATTCCTAGTATATATATACATATAACATTACATTTTAAATTTACATTAACATTAAGCCTAGCAGCCTTAAGGCTATACAGCCTAGAAATACAAGTGGATAAATTATAAGAGTAAGGTAGGAACAACAATGTGATGGAGGGTAGTCTCAAAACCGAATAAACATAAACTTAAAAACTAGGAAGTTTGTAGGTACCTATATACAACAGTATAAATAAACCTACCTTTAATTGTTCATACTGCTGGTTCATTTCAACTAATGTCTTCTGTATCTCGCCAATCCGTTCCTGCGTCAAACGTTTGAGTATACTTTCTTGCGGGGTCTCCACCGCTCCCTCAGAACTCCGCTTCTTACGCTTCGGAGTCTCCACATGTTCGAGTAGGGCTCCGTATTGAGCTGCGCAGCTGGAAAGGAAATGATTAAGGTCATTTAGTAGTAGCAGTATTTATCACAGTGGAGATTTTTTTTTTTTTTTACACTGACCACAATTCTATCTGAGTCAAAAACAAGCGTAGAACCTCACACAAACTAGCGGGACTTGAAAATACCACACTGATAATTAATTTAAGAGAAATTACGAATAAAGCAGCACAAGAATTTTTGGTTATGACAATCATAACAAAAAAAAATCGTTTCAAAACACGAACCTCTTTTGAGAATACCAGTCTGGTGGTCTATTTGCCTCTCCAATGGTTTTTAGAGCGCGGGAAACTGACATCCAATTCTGATCTCCGCTCCTTACGACTGCAGAAGCCAAACATAACTGCTCTCTCACGTTCCAAGTGTCTAACGGTACCCTTTTTAGTTGCAAACGCTCCTGTATAGAACTCATTTGACCGTTACTTAGCACTTATACGATACAAAAAACGTTAACCTATATTTAATGCTAGATTTTCAGTTAATTTGGTTTGTTTTTTGATCGAATTTTGATCGAATTATCACAAAACACAAAGAAATAATGCTTTGTTGTGTATACAATTTGACATTGACATTTGACAATAATGCGGTGACAGTCTGACAGATAAAAAATGACGTTGCCATGTTTCCAGATTGAAAATAGTAAAACTAATATCAGATAAAAA
This sequence comes from Antitype chi, assembly GCA_947359405.1. Taxonomy (NCBI): domain Eukaryota; kingdom Metazoa; phylum Arthropoda; class Insecta; order Lepidoptera; family Noctuidae; genus Antitype; species Antitype chi. The sequence continues at coordinate 3,494,515 of OX375837.1, forward strand.
ATATACTTGAGACAAAAAAGAGGTAATATTATTTACGTAAATGATCTAAGTAAACACGCCTCTGGTAGAACATCTGACTTCCGAAAACGTAGACAGAGAATAGCATTCTCTGTCTACGCCCGTAAGTTATGCCAATTTCCAGCGGCTTCGCCCGCGCGGAACTTTCATCCCCTATTTATAACTCACTTAGGGGTTGAATTTCAAAAAATCCTTTCTTATTCCTTGTCTACATTATAAAGGGAACCTCTCTGCAAAATTAACTTTGTAACTTTGTCTGTCTGTTACGCTTTCACGCCTAAACCACTAAACCGATTGTCATGAAATTTGGCAGAGATATAGCCTGGGATATAGAGAAGGACATAGTCTATTTTTTTTACGCGATAACCGAAATCCACGCAAGCGGAGCCGCGGGCAAAAGCAAGTCATTTATAATTTACGAATGATAGCTGGGACCAACGGCCTTCCGTAGGTACTTTCCGAGGCACGAAGGGGTCTCGATTCTCGTTAAATAATGTGTAAGTCTGTAGTCACCCAATCAAGAACCGACCGCGGCATTTTCTATCCATTATTACTACGAGTACATCATTCTCGGTTTAAATAATTTATTCTCATAAAGAACACAAACAGCACCCTAATTTCGTAACACGCGATTAATCATAATCGGTTTCATTTTGACAGTTCAACAATATTAATTTTTTTTTTGGGTGGGAAATCATCAAATATCTTCTCCCGCTCTGGGTGGAGCAAGAGGGCGTGTCAGACTTTTACTGACTAAACCCCACCCGTATTCCCTCAGTTTCCTGTGTGCCAGGGCCGCGGTATATCTTCCGAACAACCCGTACCCCTGGCAGGCATCGGACCTTGCGGACCCCACCAGTTGGTGCTGACATCTCTTTGAAGTGCGCGTGGAACACAATGCGCCGTCGACCCGGGCTTGGTCCTTACTGGACAGCGAGCTACCCATTACTCGCCGTCCGCAAGCCCAACAATATTCATTGCATTATTTACGTTGTTGAGCAGACACATTTTTCGAACATATGAAGCAATGGTTTAGCCATCTGTTTCAAAACGAAACAGATTATGATTAATCGTGAGTTACGCAATTAGGGTGCAGTTCACTTAAAATATGAGATATGGGTAGGTACTCCTATAAAATAGGCATGCAGGTTAAAGGTACGTAAAGACTCCTTGAGTCGACACAAAGGAACCAGAATATTGAATTTGAATAATAGGATTCTAAAGATTTAAATTGTATACAAAAAGTAAATCATCATACTTAAGCAGGCAATTTTTTTTACTTTTTTCTAGCTGGTACATTTTTTGGATACATTTTTTTTTTTTTAATAAAACATTTTTTGCATTAGCAATCGTATCTGGCATTCAAAATCAAAATCAAAATACTTAATTTCACACAAGCCTGCATGGGCACTTATGAAACATCAGAAGCTAGGTGCTCGGTTCCAATTTGTCGTTTCCTATGGAGCCGGCAAGAAACTCCACGGTTACTCTTTTAAAAATAATTGGCTTTTACAATGTTTTCAAATTACAGTGATAATAGGTATGGGAGGACAGTGCAGGCCAGTCAATAAGTACCAGGTACTTAGGGGAATGAAAATACAGAATAGAAAAACGTCTACAAATCTAGTCTCTAAGGCCTACAACGTTCTCTCATTCACAATATGTAAAAGAATCTACCTAAGGTAAACGCAGCTATCAACGACCCATCGAAAATCTGTAGTTATTACCGACCTATAAATGTAATTAGAAATCTTTACGTTTCCAGAACTGTTGTAGCTATAGGTAGGCAAAGTTACACACGCGTTTATTCCTTGAGCATCGTATACTTTTACTTTAGTGTGAATAGCTGTGCAAAAAAGAGATAAAATACGTCAGATACTGAGGGACAGCGTGGACGCAGAAAATGTCGTACTGTTCCCTTGTTCCTTCAAGTAAGTACGTGACTTTTCTAATTAAGACATTTATACAAACAAATGACATCTATACCTTATCTTATATTAGGTACTAAATGTATTCATTCAAGTGTCAACTCTTGATTTCTTACGACATTTTATTAATAAAAAGTAATTACAAACGATAAAACTTTAAATTAAAATGGGATGGTGTTAGGTTCATCAGTTTTAGTCATGGCAGCTATCAACGACCCTTAAGTCGGCAATGGCAGCAACGTAACATTTCGTTTTATTTTTCTTTTATGTTACTAAATCACACTAACACAAGTATTTTTATGGACCAGTTTAAATCTAAGCTATCAGTCTTTATAAAAATCTATTAGCGACTAAACTTTTTTGTCTAGTTTTTACCTTGTCGCGTTGTCAATTTAACCAAAGTTATGATATTTTTCGAGGATCGATATTGAATAGTTACAGTTATAAATCATTGTTTTTGTGTTTAAAACAGTGTGTATTTGTTCATATTTTTTGTGACATTATTCAATTATAATCTATTTTATAGTCCGAAGGTCAATTGAATTAAAATAACCATTTTTTTATGAGTCGGTAATACAATTTATGTTTATACTTACATACTTTATTACCGACCCATGAGGGTCGGCAATAGCAACTATGAGAAGCTATTACCGATCGTATATAGATTATTTAGTTTGTCACCTACTTTTATGACATAATAGGTACCTACCTATTAATAAATGCTACTTCTTGGCTAAAGCAACATAAAAAATACAATTATATTTTTTTCCAGAAGTATGGAACCACAAAAGCGGCGAAAAGTATGATGAATGTATTTTTTAAGTGACTTTAATGTTTCGTTTGTAAGCACCAGTTGTACCAAATCATATAATGTAACTAACTAGTTGCAATTTATTTCTGCTAAAAAGCGGTGAAGCAATGACTGTGATGATTAATATAATTTTCAAAAAATTATTATGATCTCAATAGCATAAGGAAATATCCTGGAGTTTGAATTTATTCCTTAAATTAAAATATATATGTGTATTAATAGTATTATGTTGATTAATTTAAAAGTTTATAATTATTTAGTTCATAGGTATTACTAAGATGTACTAATTTGTTTTATTAAAAATAACGAAACAAAAAAAATAATAAAAAGTATTTGCATTTTTATTTTGTTATAATTTATTAAGATCGGTAATCATCATCATCACTAGCTTATATACATTCCATTGCTGGAAAAAGGCCTCCTCTCAAACACGATCGGGAATAGCTGCATAAAAATCGTTAATAGCTTCACAGCCGTTTTTTATGGGTCGGTAATTGCAACAATCGACTAAGTCACATTGTAAATTATTTTTTACAAGATAATCCTTTATTTACATGTATTTGATTCAGTAAATACATTTTTTATACATAACACTAGCATATAAAATGAAACTATTAATCTTTAGAGGAACCAGTATACTAAAAAAATATGGTTGATTTTAAAATTGCCTTAGGGGGGTCGTTAATACCTGCGTTTACCTTATATAAAATGAACCTATTTGAACCAAGTGACATGATTTCGATGACAATCACTAATAAATTTCATTCTTCATTCTTGATTCTATCCAGTCCATTCAACGTCGGTCGTCGTGATATCGTGATTTACTTACCCAGGTAATTTGTCACGCCACTAAAGCCACCTTGTTCAAATAATCAAAGGGAAAAATAATAGTTAGGTATGTTGTTGTCATACGGAACACGATTCATCTTGTTACAAACAAATCTGTTTTCTTGGGAATACAAAAGTGAATGTAGTTTATACCTATAATGGGTAGCCGTCACCTCCTTCTGCGAAGCAGTAATTCTCGCGAAGAGGGAGGTGGCGCACTTGAGGGAGAGGCAGTATATGCGCCCTCGCGGCCTTAGCCGCCGCGAGAGACGCCCTGGGCGTCGCCGTCGGGAATCCCAGGCTGATTCCCGGCCACCGTAGTCGCGGGCATTTTTTTTTTGTAGGCATCTCGCAGTTGGCCTTGAGAGGCCGTGACTGCTTAACCGGGCTTTCCTGGGGCTGCCATTATGAATTAACTTAACGCCACCAGCCAGGGCTTACAAACTAAAATAAATTACAAACTAAGCGACTGCACGCTGAGGGCACCTCCTGTGGGGTACGGGCCTCGGCTCAGGGCGTCACTGATAGGGAGACAGCTGTTATTGGGGTCAGGCTGGATCAAAATATTGGCATTATTATTATTGATCGGGGAATTTAAAGCTACTGGCTCAGCTGCGGCGCGGGCTGGCGCTTCAACGAGCAAGAGTCGGTCGGGGGTAGGCGCGGGCTTGCGGACGGCGAGTAATGGGTAGCTCGCTGTCCGGTAAGGACCAAGCCCGGGCCGGGTCGACGGCGCGTTGTGTTCCACGCGCGCCTCAAAGAGATGTCAGCACTAACTGGTGGGGTCCGCAAGGGCCGATGCCTGCTAGGGGTGCGGGTTGTTCGAAAGAGATACCGCAGCCCCTGGCACACAGGCAACTGAGGGAACACGGGTGGGTTTTAGTCAGTAAAAGTCTGACACACCTTCCTGCTCCACCCAGAGCGGGAGAAGTTATTTGATGATTTCACAGCCAAAAAAAAAACCTATGGAGTATAGGAATGTGTTCCTAAAGTAGGTAGCTGATGAAGGTGTAAACAAAGTAACAAGCCCTTTTCAGGTTAAATTCTTACAGTATCACTTTAGTTTTCAACTTTAGATATTGGTGCCGATTCTGTTGTACACCGAACTAAACTATCACTAAAATTCCTTACTTTTGACTATGAGAATCTTGAAGCTATTCTGCAAAATAAAATCTCTAAACTTAAAAATAATTTTGACTTAACTAAAATCGAATTTGACAATCGCGACTCTTGCAGACTTAGCATGACGCTTTATATTTCTACTCTTCTGTAGAATAGAAATCGCTTGTCTACATTTCTCGGTGAAAAACTGTCAACTGTCTACACGGAAACGTAATTTTTGTCTAGTCTTCCGTCGACAAAACGCTTCTCACACAATGATTTTTTCACAATTGTATGGAAAAAAAATAAAAATATTACCTACATGTTGAGATTATGGGGCTTACGGCTTTATTAAAGGGGGTCCAAATTATCATCATTTTTGCGATAGGACACACCATTTTCGAGATATAAGCAAACGAAAAAAAAAAGATACAGTACTGTTTTGCATCTGAAGTCGAAGTGTTGGTGTGAATTTTAGTTCATGACCACTAGTTTTATTCCACACTTTTTTAATCGCGATTAAAATTAGTCAGATTTAGTTAGAAAAATTAATATAGCCAAAATTTTTTGTGAAAAATGGCAAACTCAGAATAGCAAAATTACCATCTTCACTAAATTAATAATTCAATGCAATCTTAGTGCTGTCAAACTAAATTATAGTTAAGTTGTGTCACTTTAGTCAATTTCAGAATAGGAAATCGTCGTTTGACAGGAATAAACTAAATTTTGGTGATTTTTAGTTTAGTTTAGAGAATTTTGTGCCAACAGAATCGGCACCATTATATATTTAATTTACCACTTGTTCTAACAATAAAGCTATTGTTTGAATAACATTATTGCCTAATACACTATCAGTCGGAATCGCTTTCATTTTGACAGTTCCACAACAATCATTGCGTTGTTTACGCTGTTGTGCAGACGAATTATACAAACATATGAAACAATGGATTAACAATAAGCTTCAAAATTATTCAGATTCTGATTAATAGTGCATTTTTTTTAACCTTTCCCCACACTAGGAACTTCTCCTGTATTGTGGGTGCGTTTACAATCATTTAAAATCATACACAAACAGCCAGACCCGGAACAACTACTTGTAGGTCATACAAATATTTGTTCCGTGCGGGACTCGAACCCGCGACACGCAGCGCAGCAGTCAATCGCTTAACCACTGCGCCAACTGTGCTGTCAATCAAATCTCAAAAATGCTGTCAAATCATCATAATTTACTACAAACTATGCAGATTTTTCATACATTTACTTATACAAAGAGCAACATAATTAATGCAAGACCTCATACACCCCAATTAGAGTATTGAGTTAAAAGCATAATACGATGACCAAAACTATTTTTTTTGAAAGCTAACTGATATTATTAAGAAAAACGTGTCGACCCAAGCATTACTTTATGCATTTAAAATTGAGTCTTATTTCTTCTAGCATAAGATTGAATTTTCTTTGGCTTAATCAGTTGTAGGTATGGCAAAACACGTAAATTAAAAAAAAATACTGATATAAAAAAACTGAAATCAATTCAGTAGTCAATTAGGAACAAACTACTTTCAGGTCTTGCGTCCATACTGTTACACCTTGTATAAATTTGTTTACATTTCCAATACATACTTTTGGATTATATTCCACCTGCCCAACGCCTACTTTGCTCTAGCATAGGTACCTAAACAGGACCGACTAACAACAGTAAATTGATGTACCAAACATAAAATTTAAATTGAGGGACCTACCTACTTGATTTAGCCCACGAGGTTGTTGACATGTGGAATGTGAATTCGTCTATCATTAATTTACTACCTACCTATTTATGTAGGCTTGTTTTTAAATTTGTAGAGATTTGAATGGTTTTCTTTTTATATAAGTAGGTACATTGTTCTCTACATACTTCTTATTGAAAGTTACTGAAATCAATTTAGTGGTCAATTAGGAACAAAGTAACTTTCAGGTTTTTCGTTTGTTCTGTTAGGTACACCTTGTAGAAACAACAAGAATAATGTACGCAGGACTAGTGGCATAACTACAGGGTGGCAAGTCGGTAAAATGCCACGGGCCCCCAGCCGGAAGGGGCCCCTGGTCAGAGGAGAATCCCAACTCCCAAAATTTATTATTAAACTCTTTCAAGTAAAAGTGTATAAAATAAGTCTTATAAAAATAAAATAAAAAATACTGTTGGTTCTGCTTCTTTATATTGGTGTTTGGGGGGGGAGGGGGGCATCCGATGAATTTGCCACGGGCCTCGAACGGTATAGTTACGCCACTGCGCAGGACTTAGTAATATCTTGATTTAAAAGAGTGTCCTTGGAGTTTCTTGCCCGTTATTCTCCATAGAGATCTATGTTTTGGAATGGGACACTGTCTTATGTAATTTTGACGTTCTAAAAGAGCTGACTCTCAGCCTAGTTTGAATAAATGACTTTTGATTTTGATTTTGGAAAAACTATCTTTAACTTTCTGACTCAACGGCAATTCAAAAGTGCCTGTACATGGTTTACCTAATTGAAATACATGCCTTTTCTTCTCCTAAGCGTGTCAATAGAAATCCTGCCGTCCACAAGCAATAATGCCGTTAACTCACATGTCGACTTTCGTTTTTTGATGCCACCATAATCTGAAAAAAATCGCTATCTTTCTGTCTAAGCAGTATTTTTTCTACTATTTTTGGAAGCCGAGATAAAAAAAATAAAAACGCCGCAGCCTACTACGCTAAAACGCAGGTAAGCAACATTACTGAGTTGAGCTGCATGATTACTGATAAATGCGTGCACTGATTGGACAGGTCCACTCAATCTGTGTGGTTCTTTCCTCAAAAGACCATTTCAGACACCAATCCACATGGTCTTCACATGATCTGACCAAGATTATGTCTGGACTTTAAAAGAGACTGTGACCTCTGAGTTTGTTTCGGCCTTTCTTCTCAGAGTAGTCAGATAGGAAACGCCGACCTCATCAAACTAGATGTAGTTTAAAAAAATGTGATTGACGTGTAAAAGTGTTTGTACAAACCTACTTACAGAAATAAAATCATTTATCATTTACTAAACTAAAAACAACAAAAACTAAATCAAAATCGGTTCATCCGTTCGGGAGCTACGATGCCACAGACAGACAGACAGACAGACACACACACACACACACACACTCACACACGCACAGACACGTCAAACTTATAACACCCCGTCGTTTTTGCGTCGGGGGTTAAAAAGTGACTAAGGGCTTATAATTTCCATTTTTACTAGAATTTTTACCATCCGTTGCATATCTAAATAGCATGCATTTCATATTTTTCTGCGCTTTTTTGTCCTTAACTCGAAATATGATTTTGTTGGTTAACGACATTATAGTTTGTGGGCGGCAGAATCTAAATACAGTCAGCCCAGATTTTGACTACGAGCTTGGCACTTTCTGCAGCGTCTACCAACTCCTGTAGGTACCCAGCAAGCAAACAACAGGACATGCTGGACACGATATTATAGCCCTATTGTTTGTCAGCACAACATTTACACTCCAAGGCGGAGTCATCTGTGAATCTCCACCTGAGCAGGTTTTCTTTGCTTCGGCCTACCTGAGTCTAAAGTCTATTTAAAAACAAATGCTTTTTGATTTAAAGCATAGTTTCAGTTTTGAGTATAACTCCGTGAAGTTCCACCTGCACCAACCTAGCTGCGACGTCGCTAAAAGATCCCATTGATAAATGACACCCGTCTCTCCACAAGTTCAATGGCTACTCTAGGATGCCAATCCGGTACGGCTCGCAATCCTTCCCTATGGGCACGTCTTCCCTGACATTACGGCACCCCCCGACGTACTACGTACGCAATGGTCTCTCTGCAGCACTATGAAACATGAGGCTTTAAGGTGAATCAAGTCGACATTTTTTCCATACAAACTTCGGGAGTCTATTACTCCACTGTTCGACAATGTAAATCAAAAATTAAACACGGTATGGGCTTGTCTCATTATTAATATTATCTGTGCAGAAACAGAAAATTAAAATAAAATTGCTTGCTAATTCAACCTAACTTTGGGCGTGTTTATGTAATTATAAAGAAATGTAAAATCTCCAAAACCAAGAGCCGACAAACCGAAAAAGCTCAAATATGGAAAAGTACAATAAATTTTATTGGTCATTGATTTAGCAGTGGTTTTTTCATAAAACCCGATCTTCCGAAGGACTTTTCTTAATTTTATACAATCCTGTCTTACTTTAAATGATCCTGCATCTCACTCACAAATAACGTTGTTAGTGTAGACTAGCGTCTAATTACTCATCACTGATACTACCTCTGTCGGACACGATGCCTGGTGAGACAGCGTGCTTTTTAGCCAGGTCCACCAATTATTTCGAGCCCGCGACTAGATTCCCGATAAGGGCTAGTATCTTGGAGTTCATTCGATTAATCGAGTCTGATCAAACGTCAAACCACGCTAGGGTCGGTGCATTTCATTCAATCATTAATCATTCATTCCAGCGCGCCCACTAGGTACATCCGCCTCAAAAATTCCTTACGTCATTATTCCTACATCGTGTAACATAAATCCATTCATTGCTCCAATTAAAAATAGTTACGAAGAACGCGTCAGTCGAGTGTATGAGCGTCGTAACTAAAATAGAACTAGTTAGGAGTCAAGGTTGGGGTTTCGCGTTGTTATTACGCTTCTTGACTCTCGTTTTCGCTTATTATTCAGCTCTCAAATAATTATGGTTATACAATAATCACTTATTAAGTTACGCTTGCCGAGACTGGTCCATGGATGGGTGACCATTTTTAACCGACTTCAAAAAGGAGGAGGTTCTCAATTCGTCGGAACCTTTTTTTTTAATTTTTTTATGTATGTTCCCCGATTACTCGAAGATGGCTGGAGCGATTTGGATTTTTTTTTTTGTTTGAAAGGGTAGTCCCAAGTGGTCTTCCCAGGTGGTCCAATGATCATCAAGTCAGGATCTGATGATGGGATCCTGGAGAAATAGAGAGAACTCTTCAAATTTTATAGGCACACGAAGCGATTTAGGTATTTTTTGGAAGAGTAATTTCTCGGAGTGGTCTCATTTCAATTTGGTGAAGATCTGATGAAGAACTTTGGAGATAGGCAACGGAACTCCTCAATAAATGATAGCAAATGGACTGGGATTGCTGAAATCTCATGTCTGTCTATTGCTTACACCAGTTCATAACATAACATCACGCCGGTATGCTGTGAAGGGGTAAGCACATGTGACCCACTAAAAAGTGAAAAAAAAACAACCGACTTCCAAAAAAACACTACAAAGTGAAAAATAACTTTAATTTCGGAAGGCGGTGCAAAAAATTAAAATACAGCTCCAAAGACACCGACTTCCGAAATTAAAGTTATTTTTCACTTTGTGGTGTTTTTTTGGAAGTCGGTTGTTTTTTTTTGGAAAAAGTTTTTTACATACCGAGGCCCCTCCGTGCCTCTTAGTCCCGGCTAGGGCTGCCAACTTTTTTTACAAGAAATAAAGTATATTCAGGTCTATGAAAAATATTAAACAGTATTTTAGAAAAATGAACAGTATTTTATTTATTTATTGTTTTAAATACATATTTTTTAGAACTTTTCGCACAACTTACTAATTTACAATCTTTTTTAAAAACTTCATACGCCTCATCACAATCATAACTGAAATTAAAATAAATGAGGAGCTCATTTTTTATTAAATTAATAGATGCTCTATTTCTATCCTCCCGCCACTTAGCATTCATTACTGAAAAAACTCTTTCAGTAAATGCTGAGGTGGCGGGAACAGAAAGTAGATATGAGACAATTTTAGTTAAGTTTTTAAATTCTTCTGAAGTGTTTACGAATAAATGGCTCCACTTTTGGTCAGTACTCATTTCAAGAAAATCTTTGTGCTAGCATTTTGATACTGAAAACAGTATTTTGTATACTTTATTTTTGTTCAACAGTAAAAAGTATGAAGTGGTTCGAGTATCATCTAATGTCTTCTCCATGTTCAAGTAGGCGTGGATTATCGGGTAGGAAGACAGTATTTCAATAAAATAATTATTGTTACAATCACTTCACTTAAAATTCTTAATAATTCAATCGAACACTTAATAAAATGAGTATCGGTCACTTAGATAACGAGGGATGCACCCACAATATAACGTCCACCGAGAACGTGGTTGCATGCGCCTTCACCGCAATCCCAAAAGCACAGAGCATATATACCTCTAGCGGATCCAAAAGTCAACCGTTCTTCTTTTTTAAGATGGCTGCCTCCCCAGTCCTCGGTGTTCGTTTTTGACATTGACATTTGTGACGTCGATTGACAGTCTAGAAAAGCGGCAGCGCCGACAAGTATAATTTAGTGAAAAACAGTATTATACTGTTTAAAACAGTATGGTTGGAAACCCTAGTCCCGGCTGTTTTCAGTGGATCTTTGACAGTCGTTACGGGTCGTAGAAGCTCGAGAGTCTAACAACTAATCTTATCATGGGTTCGCGGGTTACTCAGTAAGTAACTATGTTGTGGAGGTCAGATCCGGTTATACAGGAAGTTGGGTAAAAGGTTATAGGCACAGCCATTCTTTAATTTCTTGTATATGTTACGGCTAATAGCCGAAGTGCGGCTACACCTAGTTTTAGCCGGCTATAACTAGGTGCAGCCGGTTAAACTTAGATGTATCCTACTTCGATAAATTGTGAACTGCACCATAGTGCTTACCGACCGATTAGGTTAGGTTAGGTTAGAATTGCGACCCCCCCCGGTGGGTTCCCGCATTGTCGTTGCGGGGGGGCTCAGTAGCCGTGGTTTTCCGCACCCACGGTGAAGCGAAGAGGAACCCGAGGAGGGGCCGCTCGTCAGGGCTTTGTCCGCTAAGCCGACGACGTAGCGGCCAACCAGTTGCGGTGCCGCGGGGCGGCATAGCAACTGGTGCTGGGGGTAGTGGGCCGCGGCGGGAGAGTAGTGGTGTAACGATAGCGCCACTTTTCTCACCTTCCGCGGCCTAGACGGAGTCGCCATCGTTGGATGGCGGACGCGGTGGGGCCGCAGGGGAGGAGGAGTGTTGGTATTGCGTAGGCCGCTCTCCCTATCCCCTGCGGCCGAAAAGTGGTAGGCGGCGGGGCCACTATCCTGACCCGCCGCAGGGGGACCAAGGGTGCCATACACGGGGTCGTTTGGCACCCATGCGCTGTCTGGTGCCCGGGGTGGTCCGGCGTGCCGTGTGTTCTGGTGCGCCGGTGATGGGGGTCATTCCCCTAAGAGGAGGGTCCGGTGACGGACAGCCGCGGCGGGTTCGCGGATGGCTTTCGCGTTCCCGTGTTCCCGACATAAGCGGCACTGGAGGACACCGTGGAGTTTTAGTGGGTTAGAGTCCCACATAACTGCGCTATCTCCCCGTGGTAGCGCAGTATGCATGAGCATTTCTCCACGTAAAAAAAAAAAAAAAAAAAAAAAAGGTTAGAATTGCGACCAAACGCGCGCGAGCCGAGCGAGCGCAGCGAGCGATGCCGCGGCAGCGGCCGGCGAGCGCTAGTCCAGCTGCACCTAGTTGTAGCCGGCTAAAACTAGGTGTAGCCCCAAGTAGCAAAAAAGTTGTAAAATATTAGAATTATGCAACTAACAGACATGTAAGGGGTTTATATCAGTTTTGTAACAACTATGTTGTTGTATAGTAGTATTCAGTTCGACGCATTAGTTATATATAATTTAAGTCATATTAATGTGCCTGGTAAACGTCATCTCAATAATTTATATGACGGTCACATAACGTTAAGTCGAGTTAACGTTTCAGCCAGAAAATAGTGATGTGTCGCCATGTTTTGTAAATTTAGAACCTTTTATTCAACACTTATAACTAACTGTGATATAATGATTTTATAGTTAACTATTATAAAATCGTTATGAAAGGTCGTATATTTCCACCTTTAAGTAACTTTTAGGTTGAAACATTATTCTTATGTAACCTATATGTGTCATTTGATTATTTAAACAATAATTAGATACTTTAATATAACTCAGTCGCCATTTTTTTTACGTATAATATTAACTATGGATTTTAAAAAGTGGAAAAGAATTAAACGAATTGGTGGCTTTAGAAGAAAAGTAAATAAAAATTATCAATTATTATTGTTAAATACAGCAGCGATACCTACATTTAATCTGAAAGAAACTGTACCCAACCAAGAAGAAAGTGGTAAAAATGAAAGTGGTTCCTTACATTTTTCAACAATTAATACGGTATTTGCTGGATCCGGTCAGGACAGGTGTTCTACAAATCAAATTTGTTCCGCTCATCTTCTTTTACCAGAACGCACACTAGATAGAGAAAGTAAGTTATTGTATAAAAAGCTCCTATATCAGATTCATTCGTAAGTTTATATTACCCAAATGTTTTTTTTTTAGACGAATTAAATAATTCCGATTTCCCTGAAGAAGACAACTGCATGGAAATAAGTGACGAAAGTTCTGAAGAACTTGATAAAGATGATCAATTCCGCCAAGATTTTAAAAAATGGGCAATCACTTGTAATGTTCCTCATGAAACAATACAAAAAGTTAGTGAAATAATTAACAGAAGATTACCTCATATTCTCCCCAAAGATCCAAGAACGCTTCTTCAAACTAAAACAGTATCACTAATTCCATTGGATAAGGGCTACTATTGGCACAATGGTGTAACTGAACCACTTAAAAAATATTTAGAACATCTTACTCTCATACCAGAAAGTATATCGTTAAATATAAACATTGATGGATTGCCAATATATAATATAAGAGTTCTAGAGAACAAGTATGGCCTATACTATGCAATATATTTGAAATACCCTACCTGTCACCATTTGTAGTAGGCATATATTCAGGAAAAGGAAAACCTGCAGATTTAGAAGCTTACTTCAGACCTTTTGTCGCAGAAATGAAAAATCTTTCGCATAACAGCTTGAAAGTTACAACAAAAAATGGAAAAGAGTTATTGGTTAAGGTTACAATTAGAGCTTTTATATGCGATTCTCCTGCAAGAGCACTAATTAAAGGTAAGTTTGTTTTGCTCCTATTATAAGAGTGTACTCATATGCATTTTAACTCGTACTATATCACTACTAGCGAAAAGGTGGCCCTTTATTCATTTTATATGAGATGCCTAATGTCTCTTCATATTTATTTTTTATTGTTGTAAAAAGAAAGAATTATTTGTATATTTATTTTCAGGAGTGTGTAATTTCAATGGAAAACATGGATGTTTAAAGTGTACCGTCGTTGGCGAGTATTCACATCAGTCTAATACAGTAATATTTCCTATGACTGATTGCCCCAGACGTAGTAACGACGACTTTCGCTCCAAGATGTATGGCCAGCACCATAAGTACGATTCTCCCTTACTTGAATTGCCAATTGACATGATAGAAGATTTTCCTGTTGGCGATTCACTCCATCTCATAGATTTAGGAATAATGAAAAGGTTACTCACAGGTTGGAGGGACGGTAATTTTGGTAAAAAAGTTACGAAATGGTGTGCAAGAGATATTGCAAAATTCTCCCAGTTTATGACGAGTTGTCGCTTGCCAAAGGAAATACATAGGTCGGTTAGAACTATTGATGTTTTAGCTCATTGGAAGGCGTCAGAATTTCGTACATTTTTGTATTACTTGAGTTTTATAATATTAAAAGATTTACTGTGTCCTGATGCCTACCATCATTTCTTGTTATTTTTTTGTGCAATTACTATTTTCTCCAATGATAAACATTTTAAGTTTCTTCGACTGGCTGAAACTTTACTTAAGTCTTTTGTTGAAAATTATGGTAGATATTACGGCATACAGTATATAACCAGTAATGTTCACAATTTGACACATGTCATCGATGAAGTAAAGAGATTCGGTATATTGCAAAGCTTTAATGCATACCCGTTTGAAAACAAACTTTATTGTATCAAAAGAATGGTCAGACATGGAAATCGGACTCTTGCTCAAATTGCCAGAAGACTTATAGGGAAGAATAATATCGAATTAGAAAGTTACAATGACAAAGAAAAAAAAAACATACCGTTCATCCGTAAATGTAGAAGTCAAAATGGATTCATCACAGACTTGTACCTAGAAAGTTTTGTTTTGTCAACGCAGAGCCAGAACAAATGGTTTCTAACTACCAATGAACATCTTGTAGAAATTTTATTCATATATCATAACAAAGGAGATATAGAAATTCGTGGCAATTCTTTCAAGAATTTATCTGATGTGTTTGAAACTCCAATAAAATCCTCATTTTTGAACATTTACAAAATATGTAACTTCAATATGCAAAACAATTCCGAATTTTTATATACTGTCAATGATATAAAATGTAAATTAGTTAGCGTTACGTATAATGATACTATATTTTTTATACCCCTACTACATACTCTTTAATTGTAAATAAAAATCGCAAATACTTAAATGTTTTTTTATTTGGCATCATTCAGACTTATAATTAGTAATTATAAAGTTGTTAATCATTTTAATTTAACTTGAAAGTTATTACACAATACGAGGCGGAAGGGACACCAATGCTGAATGAATGAATTTTGACACCATGGTTGGATCTTTGAGCTGATCTTCAAAGGCGTCAAGTTCTTCTTTATCCGATATTGGTTTAAAATCGTTTGCTTCTTGAATTTTAATTCCTGTGGTGCGTTGTACATATTCATCAAGCTGAGTACTTAAATGTGTCATTTTCATTAGTAATTTACTCTCTACACTTTGCACATATTCAAAGAGAACTTTCTGGTTTTCTTGAATAATTCCTGTTATTTGTATCAAATTATCAAGTTTTTGTGAAATATCTTGATGATCTAGTTCAGCTGTGTGCAAAATAACACTATGTTGGTTTTGGTCTATTTCTTGATTGGAAGTTAAAACAACCACATCGTTAATATTAGTAGGATTGGACGTGGATGGTTGTAGATACTGAGCATTATTCTGAAAAAAAAAAGAATATAAATGATGAAATATGAATATAAATCACGATGATATCCTCATAGATAGCACGTATGAATAAGGCAGCCATAATTCTAAAATTCACATGGACCGTGTAGACTCGAGGGGTTATTCACCAACTCGACACGAGAGACCACCAACTAGACACACGTGTGTCTAGTCTTACTAGTACTTAGTATTTTACTTACAACACAAGCATTTGCAAGGTCATTGAAACACTCTTGAACGGCAATATTATCAATTGAGGTACATCCGCGTCGATTTAAATCTTCATTTTGTTCCTCTTCTGTGTCGCTCATGCTTGACATTTGAGTGACCTCTATCTCAGCACTTTCCAGTGAATTTATTCCACTTCTTTTGACGACACATTGAATTGTTGACCAAGATGCGGCTTCGGGACATGAAGAAGGATTCTTTAATAAATCCTCCACTTTTCTTCTTGGCCAATACAGGATACCATTTTGTTCCCATTTTTCAGGCACCGCTGATAAAACTAACTTTCCCCCTTTCTAAAGTTTGTACAATTTTGAAGGTCATATCTAAAACAAAACATTGTTATGGTTAAATATTGCTATACTTACACTAACACATCAAAAAAATCAAATTACATTAACAATAAATACTGAATATAAACACTACGTACTCGTACTACAATTGTAATGTATATTTGAAAAGTAAATTTGAAGCTGTTGCACTTCTTACACCAAGTATCAATCTATGACTAAACTAAAATTTAACGTAATGAGAGATTCGCTTACGAAATGCGTAGAGCGAGACAGAGAAAAGGGGTATTCCCTGACAACTAACATTTATTATTGCGCGCGCGCGTCGAGACACGGCTCGCCTTTGACAAATTTTATATACCTACATGTATTTAACTGGCTCAGTGGCAACGATCGGGTGGTTAGGTAAATATAATTTATGCAACTAACCTTAAAAATAGTGATGAATATTTATTATTTAGAAACAAAAAAAAATTAACAGTTGCAGTAGGTAACATTCGTCCTCAGGGAAATGGTCGTATATGGCATACTTCTTACAGTTTTGGCACCAAAAGAAATCATAGTTTAATAATTTAGTTATGCTTCTGTTATTATGGATGATAAAATGTTTGAATGTCGAGTCGGTAGGATGATTACATCCATGGCACTTCTGTGATAACTGAAAATGCGTGTTATCCCATGGCCATTTTAAATGTTTGAGCAACTTGAAGTCTTTTTTTGTTAAAAACTTATCAAAGTCAAAATGTATCATCATGATGCCCCTGTAAAAATACAGATTCTTTGAATTCCCATGACTATACACAAAGGTTTTTCTATTTTCCAACAGAACTCTAATTGAAACCGTAGTCATGGTGGACGTCATAAATCGTATAAAACATGTATAAGACCAATAGTTTTATACATGTCTAGTTGCAGTCGCCCAATGTCTTTTGGCAATATGGCGGAAACTATTGATGCTAATAATGTATTTTCTTTTTACAAAGAATATTGAAACACCAATATTATGAAGGCCCATTAAAATATTAACAACAATAACCATACATATCATCGAAAATTTTAGATTCCCAAGTATAAGTCACCGCTCTTCATCTTCCACCACAGTAAACTTTCTTTACATTAAATTAATAAAGATTATTAAAACATTTTCACTTACCTTTTTTTTAAGTTTTATCACAACACAATAAATTGTCACGCAAATTGTCTAGCTTGCACCACAGACCATGCAACCACCAGCATAACAAAACGTCTATACGATGATATGGTTATGTAAGAGTATTACTAAAAACTGTTACAAACCTTACTAGTTAAACTTACAACGTCTACATGATTTTTACACAACGTTATTTTCGCTGATGCGACTGCAATACGACCCTTACACGATTTAAATGTTATATAATATGCGCCCAAACCCGCGTTATATTTACGTATAAAAAAACTATTATAAAACCATTTTCATATGGCTGAAAGTTACATAAAAAACGTTATTGTACCATTTATATGACATTATTTTGCTTCTTGGGCCGCACTTCGGCTATTAGCCGTAACATATACACCCTATACAAGGTGTAACAGAATGGACGCAAGACCTGAAAGTAGTTTGTTCCTAATTGACTACTGAATCGATTTCAGTAACTTTTAATATAAGTTTATTTTTTAAATTATGTTTTTATACCTACGACTGATTGAGCAAAAAAAAAACAATCTTATTTTAGAAGAAATAAGACTCAATTTTAAATGCATAAAGTAATGCTTGGGTCGACACGTTTTTCTTAATAATATCAATTATCTTAAAAAAAAATTAGTTTTGGTCATCGTATTATACTTTTAACTCAATACTCTAATTGGGGTGTATGAGGTCTTGCGTTAATTATGTTACTCGTTGTATACGATTTGACAGTTGTCACTAATCCCGATATGGTTTTGCCCTTCCAAAAAAATTAATTAATTGGCTATATGATTCACTTCGAAGTCTCGAACTACTTTCGGACGGACCCGTTTGTTCTTTGTCGGAGATACAGAGTGGGCACCCTGGACACAGGCCTATCACAAGCGTCGCCACACAGACTGCGGTCCTCGCATCCAGCAATATACTATGTAAATAAATAAAATGTAACAAAGGAATTATAACAGATTAATATGACTAAAGCGAACATTCTCATACCTATATAAACATTTCCTGATAATTAATTTAGCTCACAGCTGTGAAATGAATCATAAACATTGACACTGATTGTATCAACCCCCCACGTATTGATAGTCCTTGAGTGTGATACTTACTCACACACTGATGAATTTGATTTTAAAGCGACTTCAAAAAGAAGGAGGTTATCAATTCGACATGTTTATACATATAATAAATAAAGGGTGGAATTTTTGAAGCGTACCTGGAGGGAAAGTGCTCTAAATACTAAAGACAGCAAATTATACTCAAAGGAAACATTCCTTTATTTTTAAAAAGGAACCAAGCTGCATTTAAACATTTTTGAAAATACGCTTGCCACACCCGGGAATCGAACCGACTAAAATCCGAAAAAATATCATACTGTGCTTTTATGGCACCAATCGATAGGGTCAATCATAAGGATCAAATCTCTCTAGCAAACATGGTAAATTAAATTAAACAAAAACCAGGAAACCTAAACTTATTTTATTCGAACGAAAAAAACGATTAAATTAACTAATTCGTTGCTCGAAATGAATTCTATTTGAATGGATGCACGAACGTATTTAGAGTACTTTTCCTCCGGGTACGCTTCGAAAATTCCACCCTGTATATGTAGTTTTATGTATGTTCGGGCATAACTCCGTCATAATATAGGCGGATTTGCAAAATTTTTTTTTTGTTCGAAAGGAGTTTTTATTATTTCGAAATAGTTCCATTGATTTTTTTTCTTAATCTGTATTTTATAAGTGGAGACCTGCACCCTAATTGCGTAACTCACGATTAATCATAATTTGTTTCGTTTTGAAACAGATGGCTAAACCATTGGTTCATATGTTCGAACAATGTGTCTGCTCAACAACGTAAATAACGCAATGGATTTTGTTGAACTGTCAAAATGAAACCGATTATGATTAATCGCGTGTTACGCAATTAGGGTGCTGTAATTGGCTTTCTAATCGATATACCTACTGTCCTTGATCTGTTTGCTTTAAGCAGTACCTAAGTCTCCCATGTTATTTAAATAAAATAAAATAAATTCCATATAGATCTGATGGTGCGTTTCGGAGACAGACAACGGAATTCTTAAAAAAATTACAGCAAATCAACCGCGATTGCTGATCGAATAAATATGCATTGTTCAAAACACTGCATACTTATGCGACAGCAGCCCCAAGGATGTTTTTTTTTTTGGGTGGGAAATCATCAAATAACTTCTCCCGCTCTGGGTGGAGCTGGAGGGCGTGTCAGACTTTTACTGACTAAAACCCACCCGTGTTCCCTCAGTTGCCTGTGTGCCAGGGACCACGGTATCTCTTTCGAACAACCCGCACCCCTGGCAGGCATCGACCCTTGCGGACCCCACCAGTTGGTGCATTTCGAATTGGTGTAGGGTAGGTACTGTAAAGGTTGTATGCATGAAACCTTGCGTTTACTGGCAGCCAATAACGGCTATTGAACGAACAGCCAGAAAGTTTTAGTTTGAATTTAAAAATAGTTTTGACATAGGTTTTTGTTCTTTCTTTGTTTTTGTTCCGCAGATAATTTTCATTATTATTTTGGGCGCAAGCTTGCCTGGTACTAATTATTTTAAAATACACGTGGAAACACGAATTTAAGCTCCCATAAATGTTTCATTTCGTAGTTTAACTTCCTTACACACAACAGTACTGTAGCTAAAAAGTGAAAAATATAAACTTTTTCGTCGTCGGGTCGCGGTGGCTTTGGATATGTATTTAAGGCCCATAGTATCCTCATCTCCCGTTTGTATGCTAAAGCACGACTGCCGCCCGCGCCCGCGCAGGGCACCTCTGAGCCTTTATCTCAAAATGGGGATATTCCTTTGATTAATTTACAATTGTGCTTCGGCGATTCTGTGGTACCTCTAACTATCTATTTTTCAGTGTATTTTTTTTCCAAATAACGTAGCCGTTTAGTAGGGGTATGGAATAGAAGCCAAAATATTGCGTGTTGGAAAATATTTTTTACAGCAAAAGTATTAACCATACAAAAAAAGTACTTCGGGCAAAATGATCTATATGAATCTATAGCAAAATCGTATATTTTTCAAATCTTCAAGACAAGCCGTTAATGAGCAGTAGGGTTCATAAAGTGACCGTGTTACGCTACCAAACGGGACGTAGGCCCTTAAATTTTTTGTCACCGCCTTCTGAAATTAAAGTTATTTTTCACTTTATACCTAGTGTTTTTCCGGAAGTCAGTTGTTTTTTTTTTAAGTTTTTTCATAACATAACATCACGCCTTGTTTCCCCGAACGGTTGGACAGAGTTGTACCTTAGCACACACATCCCATCTAGAAACGAGGTGATAAAGTGATAACCTTCGAACGGCTGAACAGATTTTCTTAAATCAAACCTAAGCACACTCTCGATAGAAAAGATGTAATAACCTTCGAACGGCTGAACAGATTTTTTTAAATCATACCTAAGCACACTCTCGATAGAAAAGATGTGATAACCTTCGAACGGCTGAACAGATTTTCTTAAATCATACCTAAGCATACTCTCGATAGAAAAGATGTGATAACCTTCGAACGGCTGAACAGATTTTTTTAAATCATACCTAAGCACACTCTCGATAGAAAAGATGTGATAACCTTCGAACGGCTGAACAGATTTTCTTAAATCATACCTAAGCACACTCTCGATAGAAAAGATGTAATCACCTTCGAACGGCAGAACAGATTTTCTTAAATCATACCTAAGCACACACTCGATGGAAAAGATGTGATAACCTTCGAACGGCTGAACAGATTTTCTTAAATCATACCTAAGCACACTCTCGATTAAGTCACATTTCAGACAAAGCAAAAAAATACGAAATCGGTGCAGCCTTTTGAGAGCTACGATGCCACAGACAAAGACACAGACGCACACGTTCAACTTATAACACCCGTCTTTTTCTAAAACAGGCAAAGCCGGATATAACGTCTCATATTGTTCCGAACTTGATGCCTTTTAAAAACAACGTGGACATTAAAGTGTCATGTTTAATCATGGTAATTAATACGATGATTCAACTGCATTGTATCCGTTCTCTTTGTGTCTAATCTCATTGCCTCGGAGTAAAGGGCAGTCGATGAGACTGGCACGGGCGAGCGTGCAATGGGGACCGCGATAAGGAAAGAGAAGGTTCGAGGTTCCCAGCTGTCTGAGATGTCAGGCTGGGAAAATTATGACTGGAGGCAAAAAGAAAAAAGTTATAGTTTACACTTTTTAAAAACCGAACTAAAAAAGTAGAAAATAATTTAATTCTATTAAAAAGCGTGGGGTGCATGATATTAATTGATTATACAAATTCTTTAAAAAGTTTTTAAAGCGTGTTTTTTAGTTTTTTAAACTATTATTTATTAAAAAAAAAATAGTTCTGCTAACTAAGTATATAAGCGTGATTTTTCTTTTCTTTTTCTTTTTTATTCTATTTTTTCCTATTTTTATTTTTTTATTATTGAATTGTCATCGGCATCGGTCCTCGAGAAATCTACAAAGTTTAAATGAAATCTGACTGTTTGAAGTGGGTCAAAATCAAGTCCAAAAAGGAGTCAACTAGCTTCATCTTTCTACCTCACCGACCTTGACAATTCAAAAGTTCCTGTAATTGTTTTATTTGAAATAAATGGTTTGAGTTTGAGTTTGAGTCGTTTTCAAACAAACAAACACAGCCCATACAGGTGAAGCTAATAAAAGCATGATAAATAATTAATTAAAAAAACTTGTGCGGTCGGGGCGCCTCCGTCAGGAATGATGTACGCGATACCTCTCACAAACAAACATACTGAAAGAGAAAGAGAAAAATGGAGCATAACTTTTATCACCACGCAGTACAATTTTAACAGCCACTAACATATGGAAAAAAGGCGTGAGACTTTATGTATGCACGTTTTTTTTATTTTTTATTATACTAGAACTAAATGGGCCCGCTCTTGACCTCGATCACGCCTGATGGAAAGCAATTGATGAGGTCTATAATGGATCGAGCGTGCCCAGAAAATGCTTGTTCAGTCTTGTTTTGAAGGTAGACGGGTTAAATTTGGAAGGGAACACGGACGCCGGCAGAGAGTTCCACACTTTGGCTGTGCGCATAATAAATGTGGAGGAGTAGCGCTGAGTACGACTGGTCGGGATATCAACCAAGTGCGGATGGTACCCTGCAGTGCGTCTGGTAGTCCGGTAGTAAAAGAGCGATGGTGGGATCAGCACCCTAATTGCCTAACACGCGATTAATCATAATCGGTTTAATTTTGACAGTTCAACGATATTCATTGCGTTATTGACGTTGTTGAGCAGACACATTTTTCGAACATATGAAGCAATCGTTTAGCCATTTGTTTCAAAACGAAACAGATTATGATTAATTGTGAGTTACGCAATTAGGGTGCCGGTCGTGGAGCTCCTGCGCACACTCTCCGAAGTACAGTCTATAGAAGACTGACAGGCAAGCAATATTACGCCGATGAGCCAAGCTGTGAAGCTTAGCTACCAACGTTTCGTCGTCTATGAGCCTTTTTGCTCTGCGTTCCACCGAGTCAAGGGCAGCAAGCTGGTATTTAGCTGAGCCATCCCATAAGTGGCTGCAATACTCCATACAAGAACACACTTGAGCTTTCTTCTTCTTCTTCTTCTTCAACCTTTGGCCACCCAATGCTGAGTGTAGGTCTCTTCCAAATCTCTCCACTTTTGGCGGTTTTGTGTCGTGGCTATCCAGAACTTACTATACTTGAGCTTTATACAGGCTCAAAAGCTGTCCAGGTGTTAAGTATCGCCTCACCTTATTTGGGATGCCCAGCTTCTTGGCCGCAGTCTGAGCTTTTGACTCGATGGTTTTGTTTTTTGAGGGTGAGAAAACATCAAATAACTTCTCGTCTTCGTCGTCTTGGAGGCAAATGCCCTGACGAGCGGCCCCACCCTGGGGTTCCTCTTCGCTTCACCGTGGGAGGGTGATCACGGCTACTGAGCCCCCCAGCAACGACATTGCGGGAACCCACTGGCAGCCCCGGATCTAGAGGGGGCAAACCGGGGCAACCGCCCCGGGCGGCAGTTTCAGGGGGCGCCAAAATCAAAACATGGTACCTATGATTAAAAATAAAAAAATGCTCCACAAAGCGCCTGGCATACGGAAGCCTGGTTGGCTCACCGTCGACTTGTAAGATTAAAAAGTTTTTCCAAAAAAAAAACAACCGACTTCCAAAAAAATCGGTTGTTTTCTTTTTTTGGAAAAAGTTTTTATTTTTCACTTTTTTTTGAAGTCGGTTAAAAAGGCGCCACACAGGCCCACACCTAATTAATTTATCTCAAATGCTGGAGAGAGGGGCGCCACTATCAAGTTTCTGCCCGGGTTCGAAAAATTCGTAGATCCGGGGCTGCCCACTGGGGGGTTGACTCGATGGTTGAGCCGAAGTTGAGATCGGACGTCAACTCCATGCCCAAAAGCGTTAGGCGGTCGGTAACGCGTACAGATGCACCTCAGAAAGTTGGGGACAACCGGACTCCTTTGTACTTACCTATGTCTGAAAAACAAAATTTGTGCGGTCGGGGACCACTGTCAGTAACGAAATTCCTTACACAATACTTGCACGCACACACACTCGTATATATACAGACCTATAAATGTATAATTGGTTGGTGGTTGGTTAATTATTAATTGGTTTTCTGGTGACTATAGTAGTCTGTTTTTACTAGCTGTAAGTCCGCCATTCTGTTCTTAAATAAATAGAAAGAGACATAGAGATAGGATGTGTGCGGATAGCAAGACCGAGCGAAGCGAACTCAATAAATTTAGCACCTCACCGTCAATTAGTTGCCTCAAAGAGATGTTAGCACAAACTGGTGGGGTCCGCAAGGGCCGATGCCTGCCAGGGGTGCGGGGTGTTCGAAAGAGATACCGCAGCCCCTGGCACACAGGCAACTGAGGGAACACGGGTGGGTTTTAGTCAGTAAAAGTCTGACACGCCCTCCTGCTCCACCCAGAGCGGGAGAAGTTATTTGTTGTTTTCCACAAAAAAAAACCGTCAATTAGTTTGGTTAGTTATATCCTCAAATCTTCAATATACACGGTCAAATTAAATTAGATGGCAATACTTTATGGTTTAATACTCTATGGGTATCGATATAAAAAGTAAAAGAACAATGAAAAACAAAACAAACAAAAGATGGCCAATGGTCAATGCCCATAATCGATCAGCCGTTTTTGTAGTTTTTTTGTGGAACATAGATATGTTTGCCAAACCAAAGCTTATCAGTCGTTTGATTGCCATAATGTACATTATATTAGTGTAATTTAAAGTTTTGAACAAAGTTGGAATAAAAAAAGAAAAAAAATGTTTTTTTTTTCTTGTTCGTTTTCTTTATCGATACCTCGGCAGGTGGTTCTTCAGAGTTCCTCATTGAAGCAACGTCTTTATGCATTCAGGCCAGTCCATTCAGACGATTGATTTTATTTTACTTGAACCGGGTGGGGGAGCCGTGCTACTGCCCTTCCCTGCCCCCCCATCGGTCCGCCCAGGCCTGGGCCTGTGTCACAGCAACGGGAACACTACAGTCCGTATTGAAGCAGGCACTTTCTACCAGGAAATTGCATTAATTCTTTGTATTAAACATTTTATCTCAAGGCCGAAATTGTATTCCGTCATCGTATGTACCTACTGACCTAGTAACTTATGCATTTAATTAGAGCTTGATTATGTAAGCAATTAAATACGTAGGTACCTATCTTTTTACTCAAGTAGCGTTGATAGTGTTTTGTTTATGAAAAGTCGTTGCTATTCCAGATAAATCGTAATTGTTTTGTAATTAATCATAATTAACTATTCGTTTGTCGTGTGTCTGTGTGACCGCGTTGCAACAGATTTGGATGCGGTTTTTTAACATAAATTAGAGAATTTATTGTTGTGTGTTGTTATTATTTTATTAATTATCATCTGCATTCCTAAATATACAGGAAAAGTTTTTATTCAGTGCGCAAACTGTAAAGTAACTATGAATTCAGCATATCATTCTAGAACCCCCAGCGCAGAAATTTTTAGGCTCGGTAGTCTACCTGAATGCAGCTGAATAAAAGTATATTGCATGGAGCGACTTCCTATCTGACCTCTACAACCCAGTTACTGGGTAACACGATACTCCTTGGTAAGACTGGTCGTCAGATTTCCGGGCTTCTGATGACCCGTACTTTCAAAGTACCACCAACGGCTTAACGTGCTTTCCGAGGCACGGAATGGTCTTGGTATATAAAGATGGTCACCCATCCACGGACCAACCACGGCAAGCGTAGCTTAACCTGACTGAACGACCCGTGCGGCTGTTATTACTTAGCCACTTAATTAGATATTAATGTCAGAGCCAATTAATAAAAATGATTCAACAATTTCCTTTTAACGACAATAGATAAGTGGATAATCAGTTTTTATTTATTAACTAGCGAACCGCACCGCTTCGCACCGTTTTACGTCTTCACAAAACACCAGTCAACCAGTCTTACCAAGGGGTATCGTATTACTCAGTAACTGGGTTGTCGCTCCATGTAAAACACTGGTATTCAGCTGCATTCGATTAGGAATAGGAATAGGAATTATATATTATAATTTAGGAATAGTCTAGGCAGATGATAATTCATGAAATAATAACAATTACACACAACAATAAATTCTTTAATTTATGTTAAAAAACCGCATGCAAATCAGTTGCAACGCGGTCACACAGACAAACGACAAACGAACTGAATATAAAATCAATTAGACCAGCAACCTAATTGCGTAACACGCGATTAATCATAATCGGTTTCATTTTGACAGTTCAACAATATTCATTGCGTTATTTACGTTGTTGAGCAGACACATTTTTCGAACATATGAAGCAATGGTTTAGCCATCTGTTTCCAAACGAAACAAATTATGATGAATCGTGAGTTACGCAATTAGGGTGCCGGTTAGACTGTCATCGTTGTTTTTTCGATCCATACAGAAAAATCATCACTCAGCCCATCTCTAAATTCAACTCTCTTCAGTCTCTCCTCTGTCAGGTATGAAAAGAGGCCTCTGCCCCCTGCATTGTTATAATTTAGTCGACGGCCAAACGGACATAAATAAAATCTTCAACGCGCTAGTTGAAAATCGAACAGAGTGCATCCCAGTGCTTCGAAAATACGCACTGCTTAAGGGCCTACGTCCCGTTTGGTAGCGTAACACGGTCACTTTATGAACCGTACTGCTCATTAACGGCTTGTCTTGAAGATTTGAAAAATATATGATTTTACTATAGATTCATATAGATCATTTTGCCCGAAGTACTTTTTTTGTATGGTTAATTTTTTTGCTGTAAAAAAATATTTTCCAACACGCAATATTTTGGCTTCTATTCCATACTCCTACTAAACGGCTTCGTTATTTGGAAAAAAAAATACACTGAAAAATAGATAGTTAGAGGTACCACAGAATCGCCGAAGCACAATTGTAAATTAATCAAAGGAATATCCCCATTTTGAGATAAAGGCTCAGAGGTGCCCTGCGCGGGCGCGGGCGGCAGTCGTGCTTTAGCATATAAACGGGAGATGAGGATACTATGGGCCTTAACGTCGAGAGGCAAAATATCGAAGGGAGTGCATCCCAGTGCATCGAAAATATGCACTGATTAACGCCGAGAGTCGAAAATCGAACGGAGTGCATCCCAGTGCACACAGTGGAAGATCCAGTGCGCGTAAAATCCCGTCGCGATTTGATTTGTATCCGCATGGACGTCGCCTTATGCTATCAGTAGATATTGCTAACGTAAATATATATATATTCCTTATCTTATCAAGACTTGAAAGAAAATAAAACATTTCAGATCGCCTTATCTAGTCGCGCCATTTATAATCTCAGTCGACTGAGAATTTAAAGCGACCATTTTACTTAAACACGCGGCGGAAAATGGAACTAAAATTGTGAGCTGTACTTAATTGTTATAAATTACTAGTTGACCCCACAGACGTTGTCCTGTCTTAACTACGACTATTGTTAAGTTTTTTTAAATGTTCTAATGTTACGCGCAACTTTCTTATTTTTTTCTTTCATAAGAACCTTCTCCTGGCATTAACAAACAGAACAAAATAACCTCCTCCTTTTTGAAGTCGGTTAAAAAGAATTAGCAAAATTGGTCCGTCCGTTCACGTGTGATGCCGTGACCAAGGGAAATAGGGATTCATTTTTATATATATGTTACGGCTAATAGCCGAAGTGCGGCTACACCTAGTTTTAGCCGGCTATAACTAGGTGTAGCCGGTTAAACTTAGATGTATCCTACTTATGTCACTTGTGAACTGCACCATACTGCTTACCGACCGATTAGGTTAGGTTAGGTTAGGTTAGAATTGCGACCAAACGCGCGCGAGCCGAGCGAGCGCAGCGAGCGATGCCGCGGCAGCGGCCGGCGAGCGCTAGTCCAGCTGCACCTAGTTGTAGCCGGCTAAAACTAGGTGTAGCCGCACTTCGGCTATTAGCCGTAACATATTATAGATTAGTTACCGATACAGCTTGCAAAGAAAACGATCTGAAGTGGCAGTGGGCTGGCCATGTTTGTCGAAGGACCGCTGGCCATTCATTTGTCATTTTGCTAAAACTTCGTAATCTGCTAAATTCACAATGGTCGATCATTGGTCGGTCAATGGTCTCGTTGACATTTTCGTATTGCCATTATTATAAAACTCGTTAGTAGAAATGTTTTTCGCCAAACTACTACTAAATTTGAACATTTATTCATGCCACATTTCATTTATATATATTTTTACATACTATTTATTAGTGTTCTATGCAATCTGAAGTAGTAGGAAGGAAGTTCGTAAATTAAGTCAGTCATTCATTTGTCATGATGTAAGAATGCAATTTCTTTCAATGGAGTGTCAGTGGCTTACCATTGGAAAGTCATAATGACGCCATTTTATTACTAGATTGCCAAACTTGTCAAAATCAACAATTATGAAATCAATGATAGACCATTCTGACACTGTTGTAATAGCAGACTCGAGGCCCTGGACTGAAGACCGCGTATCGGCAAGCGTAGTGTGGCCCGCCCCGCCCCGCTAGATGGACCGACGACCTTTAGACTTGGCTGGGACAGACTGGATGTGGAAGGTGAAGATGGGATTCGGAAGATGACAGGGTGTTGTGACACAGCTTGCAAGAGGCCTATGCCTATCCAGCACTGGACCGTGATAGGCTGTGTTGATTGATTGACTTGACATTAATTTTGTTATACGATGGATCCGTTTGGGGAAGGACCATAGGGTCCGAGGGCCCATTTAGTTTTTTGATATATCGCTAAGCGGTTTGTCGATTCTTCACGTGACAATAAGTCTAGCCACTTTTTTTGCCAAAGAATCAGCATTACAACGTGGCAATGCTTGCAGCCTTTTGGGCACTTTTCCTGTTGAAAGCAATGCGGATGCTCTATGATTCTTCCCCTCCTTTTTCATATCCTACTTCCCACTATAATATTATCAATGTGAAAGTTTGTATGTTTGGATATTTCTTACTCAATCACCCAAAAATGGCAGAACGGCACCCTAATTGCGTAACACGCGATGAATCATAATCGGTTTCATTTTGACTGTCCAACAGTATTCATTGTGTTATTTACGTTGTTGAGCAGACACATTTTTCGAACATATGTCAATGGTTTAGCCATCTATTTCAAAACGAAACAGATTATTATGTTGCGGATTTAGATGACATTTGACAAACAGATAGGTAGTTATTAACCTGGATTAACACAAAGGATACTTTTTATCCCGGTCGTACGTTCCTGAGGGATAATTTTCGACCTCCGGGGTCAAGGTTGGAGACCGCGGGCGAAGCCGCTAGCGAAAACTAGTACTTACCTATATAAATACTTACTATTATTAAAGACTAATTAGCTTATGTAAAATAAAACATAGATCATTCATTTGACAGTTGCCTTTGATTGCTGCCTTAAAGTATCAAGTTAAATTGGACAAGCTGAATTTGATGCCATTCAACCTTGTGATTCATTATTTGAAATATAATCTGCGTGTCGGAAAATAAGGCGTAGAAATTGTACTTCACGTTTAACGTTAAATTAGGTAAATAATCGTCGTATTTACTTTAACAAGTTTTTATTACGAGACCTATGTATTTCGATGTTATTGAAACCATTAGAACTAAAATGTATTTACCTATTTAGTTTAATTAAATGTCTATATTTTATTGTACACCACAAAAATACATTACAAAAAAAAAGAACAATGGGCGGCCTCATCGCTTTCTGCGATGTCTTTCAGGCAACCTTAAAAATAGACAGTGATTATCCAGCATCCTAATTGCGTAACTCACGATTAATCATAATCTGTTTTGTTTTGAAACAGATGGCTAAACCATTGACATATGTTCGAAAAATGTGTCTGCTCAACAACGTAAATAACGCAATGAATATTGTTGAACTGTCAAAATGAAACCGACTATGATTAATCGCGTGTTACGCAATTAGGGTGCTGGACATGGGGATGTCGTTGGTGCAAATAATAATTATACAATATAGAGATACCTATATATACTTATACCGTTTTTGCGTGATTGAGTAACAAACATCTAAACTTTTACATTTATATCTAATATTAGTATGATAATAGGATTAGTCCGGACTTCGATGCGAAACTTGTTACCATAGATTGATTGTTGGATGAATTTTGGTCTAAACAAGCTTGGAAATTGTTCGCCAGCTATTAAAGAAAAATTTGCTGTTCCATACAATTTGACCGCATACGTAGGTATTGTACTTTTCTATGAAACCGCAGATTTTTTTTTTATATCCGACGAAAAAAACAAAAATGCTTCAATCATGGTTTCATGGCAGTTTGTAATTCGATGCCCCTTTTTCACTGTGTAACGAAATAGCTATTTTTACCCACCATGAGTTCACCATAAGGCAGGCCAGGTTAACGGTATTTAACCTCACAACAACAGTTTCGATCGGGAGTCAACAAGTCAACTACCTTAATGTCATTCATCTTCATTTCAGCCGAAAGACGTCCACTACTGGACATAGGCCTCCCCCAGGCTCCTCCATTTCGACCGGTCTTGTGCTTCCCACATCCAGCGGATTCGCGCGGCCTTCACAAGGTCATCGGTCCACCTTGTGGGAGGCCTTCCCACTCTACGTCTTCTGGTACGCGGGTGTCATTAGTGATGACCATTAACAAGGTGTAGGTAATCCATAAGTACAGCTATATTTGCATAATGCAGAATTGCATATGTAAGCGGGCATGCCCTTTATGCCTGGAGGCTTTTATTTAGATTCTAAGTTCTTTTTACGTTTTATTTTATTTTTTTATTATTCTTAGTTTTCAATTTTTGATTGTATTATGGCGTGTGCTAGCTGACATATGGCAAATTTAATGTTTTTTTTGTGTTTCGTAATTTTAATTACCTATTATTGTATAGAATCAAGTTCTTCTAACTTAACAGACAGCTGGGCTGCTGGGGAGTTTGTTGCGCTACTTCTTCTTTCCAGCTAAAGCACTAGGAAGTGGTGAAGGGCGGGCGGTTTTGGGGGGACTGTCTTATGTAATTTTATTTTGACGTTCAAAAAGAGCTGACTCTCAGCCTAGTTTGAATAACTGACTTTTGATTTTGATTTTACAACTTTAAGAAT
The DNA here is from genome assembly GCA_947359405.1 of Antitype chi. Classification (NCBI taxonomy): domain Eukaryota; kingdom Metazoa; phylum Arthropoda; class Insecta; order Lepidoptera; family Noctuidae; genus Antitype; species Antitype chi. The sequence continues at coordinate 3,525,470 of OX375837.1, forward strand.
ATTTTCAAAAATGTGGCAACCCGCAGGTATTAAGGTGAACCTAGTCCACATTTTTTGCATACAAACTTCGGGAGTGTTTTACTCCACTGTCTGACATGGCACATCCTAAGTAAAATATGCTATCGTTTTTTTTTATGTATTCGCTGCTCGTTGCTCGCTAACTTGATTCTAGTTGCTAGCTCTGCTCCCTTATCGCGAATAATTGTCGGCGGTGGAAGAGGCGCCTAACTCGCGTAGGTATCTAAAAAAAATAGCTCACGTATTTTGGACCAATCACTTTACATAATCTGCCAAACTACGTGACGGTTTGTCGGCAGGATCTGCAAGAATGACAGTCCAAGGCAAGGCGCAACATGTCGTTCAATCCTCGCAGACGAGCACTGATGACAACCGCGGCAATTTGCTAGCCCATTGAGCCCCATTGTCAATTCTGCGGATATCTTCGTTTTAGATTTGTTAAGAACGGTCATTCAAGTCTTGTTGTCGGTTTTATTGTTATGTCATGCAAGTACTTTTCTTAGGTAACGTTGGTTGATTACACGGCTGCCTTGTAACTAAGAATAGTGGCTGTTTGTTTGTAACCAACTTCAAAAAATTGAGGAGGATCTCAATGTTTGTTACGTCAGAACTTCATAATTTATTAACTGATTCGAAAAATTCTTCTTTGGTTTGTGTTTGTTTATGGTCAAGTTCTGATTAATGGTTTTTGAGTAAGTTTCAATAATCCGTATTTTTCCATTTAGTTTAAATTGATGATCAATACAAATCACTGCATATTAAAAAACAAAGTCCCCCGCCGCATCTGTCTCTCTGTTTGCGTTAAACTCCAAAAGTACGTACTGAACGGATTTTCATGCAGTTTTACCAATATGCAGAGTGATCCATGAGAAAGGTTTAGGTGTTTAATTTGTCACAGTACAAACTAAAAAATTGCTCAAATTTCGGAAGTCGGTGGTCAAAAAACTAAAATAAAAAACCAAAGCCACGGACTTCCGAAATTAAAATTATTTTTCACTTTGCAATGTTTAAAAAAAAAAACGCTTTTATTAGCTTCATCTGTATGTTTGTTTGTCTGTAACCGACTCCTTTTTTGGACTTGATTTGACCGATGACAATTCAATAATTTAAAAATAAAACTGAATAATCACGCTTTTGTAGTTAGCAGAACTAAAAAATAGAGAATAAATAATAGTTTAAAAAACACGCTTTAAAAACCAAACTAAAAAAGTAGAAAATAATGTAAGTAATTCTATTAAAAATCGTGGGGTGCTTGATATACTTAAATTGATTATAAAAATACCTCAAAAAGCACCCCACGCTCAAAAGACCATTTCAGACACGAATCCACATTGTCTTCACAATTGATCTGACCAAGATTATGTCTGGACTTTAAAAGAGACTGTGACCTCTGTGTTTGTTTCGGCCTTTCTTCTCAGAGTAGTCAGATAGGAAACGCCGACCTCATCTAGTTTAAAAAAATATGATTGACGTGTAAAAGTGTTTGTACAAACCTACTTACAGAAATAAAATCATTTATCATTTACGAGTGACAGCCCGAGGCACAGAGAGGTCTCGATACATATGGATGTCCACGGACCAGGGGGGCTACTCTCTAACTCCGTCAGCGAAAATACGGGCCCGTCCGAAAATAGTTCGAAACTTCAAAGTGACTCCTACAGCTGATTAATTAACTTTTTTGGACGGGTAAAACCATATAGGGAGTAGGGACAGCTGTCAAATCGTGTAGTAATTCACTCTTAGTTTGGGCCCCAAAGTAATCATAGATCCGTAAGTGATACGGAGTAGGAAACGCCCGTAAATTCGACCGATATTACGGATTTCGTGCTTAGAGAGTAGACCCCCAGCGTCGAAAAGCGTAGCCAAATCTGCAGTTGACCCGTGTAGCTGTTATGATTCAGCCATGGGCCCCTCTAGGTATCATCCTCAAACAATTTGACCGAAATTGAATGATAACAAGTGAATGTGCCAAATAACAAGTGTTCTTGATAAGAACATCACGCGATTCATTATTTTGATAAAGCCTATATTAATGAGTTGTGTTACTACCTACATTTTTGTTTAACAATATTGTTATCGGAATGGCGTGATGGCTTGTGGGTTAAAAAATCCGTTTCTTGAACACGAGGCTGCGGGCTCATAGACCAAGTAGGTAGCTCAATAGATAAAGGTATATTTATTACACGCTTTATATTAGCTTCACTTGTATTTTTTAAATTATAAACAATTATCATACAAAAATATGATAATTGTTTATAATTTAAAAAATGAGTTATTATTCTACTTATCGTTGGCTTGTTGTTCCTGAATGTAAGATATTATTTCAATAAAAAATTACTTTGGTTAGGTACGAAAATACTAAAAGTACAAATTTTTCAGTTGATTTGTTTATACAAAGGTATGACGTAATAACATGGCGGGTACTATTTCATGGTGTTCAAAAACAGATTACAAAAAATAAAATCTTTGAATTGAATTTTAACATTTATTTTGTTTATGTTTTTTATTCTCAATAATATATTTTTAGACATTTTCTCTTATGAAGTAAAATACCCTACTTACTTATGTATTTAATTTAATCAAAGAATCAGCATTGCCATCCAACGTGGCAACGCTGCCAGCCTTTTGGGCATGCGGATGCGGACGAATTCTTTGATGCCCAGTGAGCTTTTCCCTTTTTACACGCTTTATATTAGCTTCACTTGCATGTTTGTTTGTTTGTTTGTATGTAACCGACTCCTTTGAGCGCGATTTTGACCCACTTTAAAAGGTCAGATTTCATTGAAACTTTGTAAACTTGTCGAGGACCGATGACAATTCAATAATTAAAAAAAAATTGAGAAAAAAAAAACACGTTTTTGTAGTTAGCAGAACTAAAAAATAGAAAATAAATAATACTTTAAAAAACACGCTTTAAAAACAAAACTAAAAAAGGAGAAATAATTTAATTCAATTAAAAAGCGTGGGGTGCTTGACATTAATTGATTATAAAAATACCTCAAAAAGCATCCCACGCTTTTTAATTGAACTAAATTATTTTCTCCTTTTCTAGTTTGGTTTTTAAAGCGTGTTTTTTAGTTTTTTAAACTATTATTTTTACTTTATTTATGTACTTGTTCATAATTTTAATATTATTATAAGTTTTAGCGCACGATGTTACTGGCAATACACAATAAAGAGGCAATATTACAGAATTAACTTTTGACACTAGGTACTAAAATGAATTAGTTATTTTGATAAATTTAATTTAATAATTTTATCCATCAAAAAATATTGAAATATTGAACACTATTATGTTTCCACAATCTAAAACTCAAATAAATAGACTATACATTAGATACAAGTATACAAAATATGTATTTTCTTAGTGGCTTACTTGTCGGTCGGACAGATGTTTAAAGGCGATAAAAAAAATATTGAGAATATCTGCGAAGGCAAAGACGAAACGCGATATAATTAGATAAAAAGTTTAACGACCTCGATAACGATTGAATCATAGCTATGTAATAAAAATACCTGTTTTAAGAATTACATATTATTATTAATACATGTTGCGATGTTCTTTATCTAGAACGAAGCCAAAATAGGCAGATCTTTTATTTAGTTTTCGCTTTTTATTGTATGCAATATTTTTGTAATTTTATGCTAATTTTGGGCAACTTCATCTACCTAAATTGATGTTGAAAAACTAGGGATGCCCGATCAGAATCGATCTTCCAGAAGATATATCGATTTTTTTAATCGATTCAACAGGATGCGATCTTCGCCCAGATCGAATCGTATGCGCGTAATAGATCGTATGAAAAAATCAACGTTTAACATCGATTTAGGTAGAGGAAGTTGACCAAAATTAGCATAAAACTACAAAATCCATCTTTTCAACCGACTTCAAAAAGAAGGAGGTTATCAATTGGACATGTTTATATATTTATTTATGTATGTTCGGGCATAACTCCGTCATATTACACTTATAGACGGACGGAAAGACATGTCAGCACCAACTGGTGGGGTTCGCAAGGGCCGGTGCCTGTCGGGGGTGCGGGTTGTTCGAAAGAAATACTGTGGCCCCTGGCACACAGGCAACTGAAGAAACACGGGTGGGTTTTAGTCAGTAAAAGTCCGACACGCCCTCCCGCTTCACCCAGAGCGGGATAAGTTATTTGATGAATTGCCAGCATACAAAAAAATAGTAATTGTTTTTTTTTATTCTTCAATTCGCTCTTTTATAATGTACTAGCTTTTGCCAACGGCCCCGCCCGCTTTACCCAATTTAAACGAAACCTTAACAAATTATACACCTGAACCTTCCTCTGGAATCAAGGCTCCTGCAAACAGGCGCCGCGATTCACGTAGAACAGTTTCTATGAAAACTTAATGGAAATCGTTCTATAGGTCTCGCGTCGCGTCTGTTTGAAGAAGCCTTAACTCTGTCTATTGGTGAATAAATAATAGTTTAAAAAACACGCTTTAAAAACCAAACTAAAAAAGGAGAAAATAATTTAATTCAATTATTTTTTAGTTTGGTATTTAAAGCGTGTTTTTTAGTTTTTTAAACTATTATTTATTTTCTATTTTTTAGTTCTGCTAACTACAAAAACGTGTTTTTTTTTCATTTTTCTATTTTTTTTTTAAATTATTGAATTGTCATCGGTCTTCGATAAGTTTACAAAGTTTCAATGAAATCTGACCGTTTAAAGTGGTTCAAAATCGCGCTCTAAGGAGTCGGTTACATACCAACAAACATACAAGTGAAGCTAATATAAAGCGTGTAAAAATCGCTAACAGACAGACAGGCGCGGCTTGGGGGATTTAGTTATATTAAATATGTAGTGATAGTGATTTTGGTTAGTGATTATATGTATTTTGGCATTGTTTTCATTATATCAACAGTATCTAACCACGCGCTAGTTCAATTGATCGCAGTGACTAATCTAGGTCACCCTGACCAAATAGGTTACCTATGGTTAGGTTACTAGTACTGTGCCCTCGTGACCCGAGCGGTGCCGCAGCAGTGGTCGACGACCGCCACATCCAAGTTGGTCACAGTTACTTGGCTATTTAGTAGTTTTATGGACCCCAAAAATGTTAATTTTTCGAGGTTAACAAAAATCGGCGCAATCATTATTCAAGGTGATTTTTTAGTCACCGTATGTATACATTTTTCAAGGTGCCCCCGGCACCCGTGAAATTGAAGAAGTTTCTCCAAGGAACATGGGTCGAAATAGTAAAAAAAAATCGGACCTCCCATGCAAAATCGATCAGTTGACTATTGATTTTGCATGGGAGGTCTGTTTTTTTTTCGACGACCGACTTCCGAAATTTAAGTTATTTTTCACTTTGTAGTATTTTTTTCGGAAATCGGTAGCTTTTTTTTTGGAAAAAGGTTTTATTTTCACTTTTTAGTTATAGGTAGAAAGCCATTGTCAGAACTGGACCAAATTGAAATGGGACCACACGGGAAGCACCAGCTTTCAAATAAAAAATAATCATCAAAATCGGTTCACTCAGTCGAAAGTTCTGAGCTACAACCACAAAAAAAAAAAAACATTTTTTTCAGCCATGCACTAGATCGTTGGTATTTTGAAGTTTGTATGGTATTTTTTTACAGTTATTTTGGTATTTACTTATAAAAATTGACATACCGTCACTTATTTTCTATTTGCATTACTAAGTACGATTAAATTGTTAAAAATAATTATACAGGATGTCCCGAAACTCAACGTCAAGCGGGTACGGGGCAATAAGCTAGGTTGTACCAGTTCTAGCAAAAATAAAAAAAATATAGTACATTTTTTTTTAAAGACAAGGCGTCAAAGTTTCTTGATAAAACGTTTTTAACCATGACTTAATTAAACTTTATTTTTTTGTACTAGACTCACAATATTAATTATTGGTTTTGTGACTGCAATCAATAGCATAGTTATTTAGGATTACATTTAAAAAAAACACTGAACAATTTAGAAATTTGTGATCACAGTACCTAAATATCTGATCTAGGGTATTGATTTTTCAACATTTTCAAAAGAATACCTATTATCACTTAACCAAGTAACATGGATTTTATTTTTTATTTTTGCTAGAACTGGTACAACCTAGATTATAGCCCCGTACCCGCTTGACGTTGAGTTTCGGGACACCCTGTATATACCAACGATCTACTGCTTGGTTGAAAAAAAAATAGTACTTTTGTTTGTATAATGAAATAATCACGAAAAACTACTATGTAGTATGCGTTGTTGCCAGCCCGCGTGGAATGAACGCTCTTAAGGGCCTACGTCCCATTTGGTAGCGTAACACGGTCACTTTATGAACCGTACTGCTCATTAACGGCTTGTCTTGAAGATTTGAAAAATATATGATTTTGCTATAGATTCATATAGATCATTTTGCCCGAAGTACTTTTTTTGTATGGTTAATAATTTTGCTGTAAATAAATATTTTCCAACACGCAATATTTTGGCTTCTATTCCATACTCCTACTAAACGGGTTCGTTATTTGGAAAAAAAAATACACTGAAAAATAGATAGTTAGAGGTACCACAGAATCGCCGAAGCACAATTGTAAATTAATCAAAGGAATATCCCCATTTTGAGATAAAGGCTCAGAGGTGCCGTGCGCGGGCGCGGGCGGCAGTCGTGCTTTTGCATACAAACGGGAGATGAGGATACTATGGGCCTTAAACATGATCATATTGTACGGCATTTTCATTCAGACTATAAATAACACTGTTGGCAAACAATTTTGAAAGAGTGGTAAGACTATAATAAAGTTATGGTTATATTTTTGAAGTGTGTAACCTATGGTGATATTATTGTAGGATTGTGTGTAGTGTGTGAATGTGTGAGAGAGTTTTTTGTGAGTGTGCATGGAAGTGCGGTGCAAATGTTTGTGTTTATTAGTAGAGTATGTATGTATGTATGTTTGTAACAGCACTCTCCACTATAAAAACAGTTATCTCATGTCCATAAAAGTTTACAACCATATTCCAAAACGAATACGAGAATTACCATTACATTTCTTCAAAAAACAAGTAAAAACTTGGCTTCTCCAAAATAATTTTTATACACTAAAAGAATTTTTTGAATATAAATAGACAGGTATTATACATAGGTATTAGATTTTTTTTAAATATTAATACGAAGGTTATTATTGTTGTGTTTTATTTTATTTTATATTGTATAACTGTGCCCATATAGTGTTTTATATTGTGTTATAAAGTAAACATAGTTTAAAAGTTAGGTTCTACACCCATGTGCAATTACTAATTATTGTAAATATTATTATTGTATTGCGGATGTGTCCTGAACATATTTATACTTGACCAACTCTGTATCTACCATATCCGACGAATATCTCGAATATCTTTGTCTTTGTCTTTGTCTATGGATAGGTACGTTCCCTAATATCCTTCAAGATGATTCAGATTCTGATTGATAGTGTTACGCAATTAGGATGGAGTGCTCATGCAGTATGCAGCACTGACCTGGGGCCTTAGTCTGCTATTTTTATAAATTCGTCATTTCAACACGATCCCATTGTCATTCATTTGTAATTTTGCTAAAAGTTCGTAATCTGCTAAATTCATAACGGTCGATCATTGGTCGGTCAATGGTGTCGTATAGAATTGTGTCATAATGGCATTTTCGTATTGCCATTATTATAAAACTCGTTAGTAGAAATGTTTTTCGAAAAACTATTAATACTAAATTTGAACATTTATTCATGCCAGATTTCATTTATATATATTTTTACATATTATTTATTAGCGTTTTATACAATCTTAAGTAGTAGGAAGTTCGTAAATGAAGTCAGTCATTCATTTGTCATGATGTACGAGATTACCAATAAATGCCATTTCTTTCAATGGAGTGTCAGTGGCTGACCATTGGAAAGTCATAATGACGCCATTTTATTAGTTGATTACCAAACTTGTCAAAATCAACAATTAAGAAATCAATGATAGACCATTCTGACACTATTGTAATAGCAGACTTATTTCCGGAAAGTTATAAGTGACGTCACATCATTAAATAACACTTATCGTAGTGTTAACTATCAGTAGATAAAAAATGGCAATATTAGAACGATGAGTCAATGTTTTTACAAGAAATTTGTTACTTGTAGATTATGATTCAGGGAATGTTTAGCAGGATTTCTATTTCTGAAAGATTTTCTTTTCCTAAATTCGTTGATACGATACCAAGTTCAATATGCAGAGTTGAGATTGGGCGCCATAGCCGAAATACAGTCTGGAGGACAATACACCGTGAAATTTAAATGGTTAATTTCCCGCGGTAGAACAACTTGCCATAAGGAGTCTCGAAGCAGAGAGTAAAAGTAAAAAATTAAGATGTTTTTTTTTTTTAAATTAAAAACATGTTCATAAAATCGAAAACGTGAGAATCAATAGTAACACTAGAGGTAACTTGTAGGTACTACTCGAATCACACGCGCCGCTGACAAAGGAAACAGCGATCCATAAATGTTCAAAGCAAAATAAACTCTCGCATGTGGTGATTTTGTCACAATTGTTAATCTGCCATTTTTTGTTTTTAATATTTTATTTGTTTAGAAAACGATTGTATTACCAAGACAAAACCATTTCGCTGCGGGAAAACAATCATTAAAATTTCTCGGTGTAGGTATATACAGGAAAAGTTTTTATCCAATGCGCAAACTGTAACCTGAATTCAGCATAACATTTTAGACCCCCCAGCACAGAAATTCTTCGTCAGTTATACAAAAAAAAAACAGCTGTTCCATACATTTTGCACTTTTCTATGAAGCAGCTATTTTTTTTTATCACCGACGAGTAATTTCCTATATATATACTATAGATAAAAACTTTTCCTGTGTATACAAGGTGTAACTTAAATAACGCACAACCTCTGAAGGGGTTATTGTACTCATCATTATCAATAACTTTTACTATGGGGCCAAACCTGAAATCGCGAAAAAAATCAGCTGTTCCGTACACTTGTATTCACATAACTCGTCAAAATGTAGGGAACAGCTGATGTCTAGGAACCACCGCTAGGAAATCTACTTTTAAATAAACAAACCGCACCCAAATAGGTTCATCCGTTTAAGAGCTTTTGTAGCACAGACAGACACACATTTTTTTTTTATCGGGCATCTCGCAGTTGGCCTTGAGAGGCCGTGATTGCTTAACCGGTCTTTCCTGGGGCTCCGATTAAGAATTAACTTAACGCCTCCAGCCTGCTGCCTTAAAAACTACTTAAATACTAGGCGACTGCACGCTGAGGGCACTCCCTGCGGGGTACGGGCCTCGGCTCAGGGCATCACTGGTAGGGGGACAGCAAGTGGGGACAGGCTGGATCAAAATATTGGCATTATTATTATTAGACGGGGAATTTAAAGCTACTGGCTCAGCTGCGGCGCGGGCTGGCGCTTCAACGAGCAAGGGTCGATCGGGGTTCTCGACGTTATGCGCCGTTACTCGGGGTCTTCGCGGGGCGCGAGGACCTCGGCGGCGAGGTCGGAATTACGGTTGTGTGCGGTGTGTGCGAACTGTACTGGTGGCCCTATTGCTTTCCTGGAAGAGAGTAATGGAGTCGTCTGGGTCGGAGAGTACAGACACACACACATAGCAGTCAAACTTATAACACCCCTCTTTTTGCGCCGGGATTTAAAAAAGGACAAAAGTCGCCTATGCTTTGCTGGCAACACCTGAAAACTAAAATCATTGGCCACGTCCATGCCTTCTAGCAGTGTTTTGAAATACGATTCTTAGTTCTTTATCAGTAAATATCACTGAAACCTAGGTAACAGTTCGTAAAATAAGTTTCACGGCTTTTGCCGAGTTATATGAGCAGAACAGTGAAACTATAGAAATAAAATTATACATTTAATAAAGTTGAATTGAATTGCTTGAATTTCTACGGAGCCCTCTTCCTTTCTCCTAATTTTGCTGTGCCCAACAGGGTCCATATTGGTCTCTTACTGTTTATACCGTCTATTTATTACATATGGAATAGAAAAGATTACGTTTTTTGCATTATGCAGGTCATTCCCAGTGGCGTAACTATACCGTTCGAGGCCCGTGGCAAATTCACCGGATGCCCCCCCTCCAATATAAAGAAGCAGAACCAATAATAAGAGTATTTTTTATTTTATAAGACTTATTTATACACTTTTACTTGAAAGAGTTTAATAATAAATGATGGGAGTTGGGATTGTCCTCTGACCGGGGGCCCCTTCCGGCTGGGGCCCGTGGCATTTTGCCGACTTGCCACCCTGTAGTTACGCCACTGGTCATTCCATTAAATGACAATTTTTCAAACGATTTGACATGAATTTGTATCTTGTAGTATTTAATTTTCCTTACTGTTATTTTAAAATTATTATATTTTAAACTAACGTAAATTCAATAATAATATATGATTTGCATGCCGATAATATGTGACGGTAGAACATGGAGAACTCATATAATAAAACATGTAGGTACTATATTACCCATGTTTGCAAACCAATAAATGATTTGATTTGATTGATGATATTATTTAATAATAATTATGTAAATAAATACGTGTCGCTGTCGCGAATCATATTTTGTTCAGCCTGACAGTGACCAGCAAATTCATCAACAGCTACACTGCAATCTGAAGAAATTAATTTATAAAACAAGTAAAATGTACAAGAATTTCCACAGTCTAAAAAAAAACTATAAAAGTATCCATGTCCTTACCCAGCACCCTAATTGCGTAACACGCGATTAATCATAATCGGTTTCATTTTGACAGTTCAACAATATTCATTGCGTTATTTAGCAGACACATTTTTCGAACATATGAAGCAATGGTTTAGCCATTTGTTTCAAAACGAAACAAATTATGATGAATCGTGAGTTACGCAATTAGGGTGCTGGTCATGAGCTACCCCAGGCACTTTTTATCCCGGTAGTAAGTTCTCGTGGGATTATTTTCCATATAATTATATGCAGACGTAGCGGACGGCAAGAACTAGTAGATAAAAGTATCAAAGGCCTACCAGCAGGCTTAGCATGACGCGTTTTATTTCTATTCTACCGTAGAATAGAAATCGCTTGACTAAATTTTTCGGTTCAAAACTGTCAACTGTCCACACTGGAACGTCATTTTTGTCTACTCTTCCGTCGACAAAACGCTTCTCCACGGTTCTCGTGCTAAGCTTGCTGAACACCACCCTAGTTGCGTAACACGCAATTAATCATAATCGGTTTCATTTTGACACTTCAACAATATTCATTGCGTTATTGAGCAGACACATATTTCGATCATATGAAGCAATGGTTTAGCCATCTCTTTCAAAACGAAACAGATTATGATTAATCGTGTGTTATGCAAATAGGGTGCAGATTAAATTTTATTACAACCATTTCTATTTATAGATAGCCAGTTTCAAATAAATTATTTCAAAGTCACTGCATAAGTGCGTATTACACTATCCAATTTGTAGGAAATATAACTAGGAAATTGGAAAATGTAATCGAAGTTAGATTAGAGCAGTTGGATCCGATTTAGTGGGATTGGAAGGTCCTGAGCGCAATTTTACTTCATACGAGCATAAAGAGTCATCTGTCCGATTTAGTCCAATGTGATCACTAGCTTCCAATTTCTTAATTAGAGTGTTCCTAGTGAGTTTCTACAAATTGGATAGTGTAAAACCGATTTTAGCGCCGAGATTTGAATATCGAAGTGTCGTATTTTCTACACGCTGGGATTTTTGTTCTCTTTTTTTTAGGGTGTTCGATTTTCAAATCTCTGTGCTAAGCAGTGCCACGTACATTTTATATTAAGCAGTGCGTTGAAGGTCCAGCAGCCGTGTGGACGTCGTCGACCTAAGAACTTAGGATTTTTATAGAAAAAAGAAAAACGTTTTAATTTTATTGTTTTTTTATTCAATTTACTTTAGTTAACACACTTAATTGTCGAATTGAACATCAATTTTTTTCGAGCACATTTACAATAACTTTATTTTTTCGCAATACAAGGGCAAATCATAATAATTATACAAGAATCAATAAGTTTTGCACCACTTATGACAAAAAATCCATACATATTTCAATCATTAACTTTTACACACTAAAATTTTGACAGTTCAACAACATTCATTGCGTTATGTTGAGCAGACAATTTTTTCGAACATAAGAAACAATGGATTAGCAATATCCTTCAGATTGCGATTAAAAGTGTAGTACGCAATAATGGTGTAGCTTAAATGTCAAGTCAATTGAAATGTTCTCAATCTGTCATCTTGACTGACAGCGTTACAATGTTATTATCCTGAAGGCTAAAAGACGTGTTTTCGTAATTAAAAAGAAGTTGAATCAACGTCAAAATGTAAAGAGGTATTCACAGAGTAGTCCCACCATCTTATCTGTTCAGTTGACAGCGTCGCTAGTGAAGATTGTTTTCAGGGTTTGCTTGTAGTTCCAATTTTGCCCACCTGAACAGCTAAGTTGGTGGTACTATTCTCCTTGAGTGGTGCAAAACTTGAGTGTTTATCACATAACATTGGCCGAAAGTTTCCACAGATAAAAAAAATCGTTACTTAGGATTTCTGCTTGATCAAATTACAAGACAGTAATTAGTCCAATGAATAAATGTATTACTACGCCAATATACAGGCACTTTAAAAAAGTCTTCTGTATTAATTACATACGTCACTTTTGGTCACTCTTGCCAAATCTACTAGCGTGTGTTGAGATTTTTATAACTCACAATACTTATGGATGACTTGTAAACACATTTATTCAACTGACTAAGTACTTAGTTTTCATCAAGTACCTATTTCAGACCACCACTTAGGGCCGTAGGCATCTGTGCGGCGCGATGAGCTATTACGAGACAAATAACGCAAGCTAAGCATTGCTCAGAATTATCACAAGCGTGGTGTTTTGGGCATACTTTTTGTAAATACAGCATTTAATACATAGTTCATTCGAGCGGCCTGCCGAGTTACAAGTGCGGCCGAAAAATTGGTTGCGGTTTTCGAATTACAGTAAATTGAAGGCTAAAATTGCCTTCGTAATGGCAAAATATAAAAATATTTTTAACATAACATTTTATATTTCACCCTCCATTTAAATACATTGTAAATATTACTCAAAATATTAACCCTCAAAAATTGCACTTCAATTTTTTTCCGACAACTCAGTCGTTTTTCACAATTTACAGAGCCATAACAAAAACTAATTTGTTCGCATAAAAATCTATTTATAAATCTATACAAATCAATTAAACGCTAGTTTTATATCTACAGCAAAAATGGTCGAAAGTCGTATTTAGTTAGCTACCTGACTTCAAAAATGGAGTTGGCGACTTCAAAATACCCTATTTTCTCAATCATTAAGTATCCCACTTCAAGAAGGCAATACCCGCTTTTTAAATAGTATTTATTAAGTACAGTAAGCGGCTGTTAATATGGCTCACCGAGTTTTTGAGCCTTATTAGCCGATTCGCACGAATGGACTTGCCCGAATCGAGCAAATCGTCACTTTTAAATAATAATATATTTTCTATGAGCAACTCGCACGAAGTAAATTTGTTTGTGGCGAATCGTATACGTATCAGGCAATTGGCAATTCATTACACTCAACTTATCTTTTAGTAATTTTAGCTTTTATAAGAATTGAATGTAACAATGTGAATTTGAGCGTCAAAGTTCCATCGCCGACGGTTTTTCTTGGAAACTGAATTCGTAAAATATTTATAGTAAATTACACGAAAAGAAAAATGAAAATGTGTTACTCCAACTTACAAGAAAGAGAATAGCACTACCGTTATTCATAATCAAATAATTAAAATATCTTACTGTTGCTGAAAATTACAGCGTCAAAAATCATGAATTTGCGTAAAAAATGTAACAGGACTCTTAAATACAAAATGTGCCAATTGCCTATATTATTCAGTGACTATTCACACGAATCTGGCGAGTAAACGCGTGCGAATTGATTATAAAGCCGTTTTTGAAACATATTGTCACATAGGTTTGATTGACAGTAATATAATAACAAAGGTATAGAGTGATTATGACTACACGATTTAAGAAGAAACGTATATGAGCAGAGTATACGCGATTCAGCAACACCGACCGAATGACGCCAAATACTGGGAGGCACACAATCTATTACCAATGATGGAGTACATGAAAGTTTTCATGAAATTCTCCGTTGACATTTTTCGTCGGTTATTAAAAATCATTAGCTGTTCCTTCAGATTATAAAACAAAGGCAGATAGACCGCGCGGTACACCAAAAAACCAAATACTAAAGCGTCGCATTGTATGTAACATGTAACATACAATGCGACGCTTTGGTATTTGGTTTTTTGGCTTCACTCTTGGTGTTCCGCGCGGTCTATCTGCCTTTTTTATAATCTGAGGCTGTTCCATACATTTTGATCGCGTAGGTATTTCACTTTTATATGAAACAACTGATTTAGTTTTGATACAGAATCAAGTTATTCTAACTTAACAGACAGCTGTGCTGCTGGGGAGTTTGTTGCGCCACTTCCCAGCTAAAGCATTAGGAAGTGATGAAGGGCGAGTGTTTTTGGGGACTGTCTTATGTAATTTAGAAGTTCGAAAATTGCTGTTTCTCAGTACTGAATAAATGACTTTTGTTTTCTTTTTTATGTCGTTGTTAAAACTCCATGTGTCATATTAACGATCACGTATCTTACCACAAATTATACGTTTAATACTTACTTTCGACAAATGTGGGGTACTCAATTACAAAATAGTGAAGTACCATTAAGTGGATAAGTATAAGTACCCTGCTTTAAAAAAAGTGGTGTACCCAAAAGTGTGTCAGATAGTTAACCTAATTTGCTTGTCGATAAAATAGATCGAGATCGATAAAGGACATCTCTATTAGCAATATTCATTTCGCATGTCGATTAAATTAAAATATAACAATAAATAAAAATAGCTTTTTAAATATATTGTACATAATATAATAGCGTTTACAAGCTCCTTAGTTTTTAAATATTAACTTACAAATCAATTATTTTGCTACATTTTTCAATCAATGAAAATCTTCTATAGAATCAGTTTTAAACTTTTAACCACCATTATTTGACAAGATTCGAGATATGCAAAATCACAACACAATATCTTCTGCCTAGCCGTTTCCCAACTATGTTAGGGGTTGGCTTCCAGTCTTACCGGATGCAGCTGAATACCAGTATTTCACATGAAGCGACTGCCCATCTGAACTTACAAACCAGTTATTGGTAACATACACACTAAGATCTAGGTATCAAAATGTCAAAGGAATGATATTCTTGTGAACGAAAGGGCCAAGTGAATATGACAAGATGAACTAGCATGTTTCACGAAAGATTGGATCACAACAGCCTTTAGAAATGGAAACCGAATAATACCTTTCTGCATACCAACTAACTGCACTGTAGTCATAATTAAAATATGCCATTGTCTAGTACCAACAAAATAGGTATTGGTGCCAATTCTGTTGTACACCGAACTAAACTAACTAAACTATCACTAAAATTCCTTACTTTTGGCTATGAGAATCTTATAGCTATTCTGCAAAAAAAAAATCTCTAAAACATAAAAATAATTTTGACATAACTAAAATCGAATTTGACAATCGCGACTCTTGCAGGCTTAGCATGACGCTTTCTATTTCTACTCTTCTGTAGAATAGAAATCGCTTGTGTACATTTCTCGGTGAAAAACTGCCAACTGTCTACACGAAAACGTCATTTTTGTCTAGTCTTCCGTCGAAAAAACGCTTCTCACACAATGATATTTTCACAAATTTTGTATGGAAAAAAATTAAAAATATTAACTACATGTTGAGATTATGGGGCTTACGGGTTTAAAGGGCATCGAAATTATCATAATTTTTGCGATAGGACACACCATTTTCGAGATATAAGCAAACGAAAAGAAAAAAATGATACCGTACTGTTTTTGCACCTGAAGTCGAAGTGTTGGTGTGAATTTTAGTTCATGACCACTAGTTTTATTCCACACTTTTTTAATCGCGATTAAAATTAGTCAGATTTAGTTAGAAAAATTATTATCGTCAAAATTTTTGGTGAAAAACGGCAAACTCAGAATAGCAAAATTACCATCTTCACTAAATTAATAATGCAGTGCAATCTTAGTGCTGTCAAACTAAAATATAGTTAAGTTGTGTCACTTTAGTCAATTTCAGAATGGGAAATCGTCGTTTGACAGGAATAAACAAAATTTTGGTGATTTTTAGTTTAGAGAATTATGTGACAACAGAATCGGCACCACTATGAAAGAGGAAATATTTAAAATGTTCCACTTGGATACGGTTTTTGTTAAAACGTTGCCCCACACTAGGAATTTCTCCTGTATTGTGGGTGCGTTTACAAACATTTAAACTCACATACACAAACAGCCAGACCCAGAACAACTACTTGCAGATCATACAAATATTTGTTCGAACCCGCGACACGCAGCGCAGCAGTCGATCGCTGAACCACTGCGCCAACCGTGCCGTTGTACATAACTAACTTCCATTTCTATTTGCAGCCCAATAATTGAAATTATTATTGTGATCTACACTAGAATATCCCCATATCCTCAACGATTGATGATACCCTAAATTGATGTGATATTAAAATCTACGGCTGGTGTTCCCCGCAGGCTTAGCATGACGCTTTTTATTTCTGCGAAGAATAGACACAGCTCTTTTTATACAAAGTGACATTTCGTTTCTCCATTTTTGGCATCGGACCATAGATATTCTTCTACAATCTGTCATTTTGGCTTTCGTTGCTAACGATCTTTGTCTAGGTCCTTATAAATGTAGACTATTTCTTCCCAAACTGTCAAAATCACACTGACAACAAACTTTCTACTCGACGGCCACAAACTTTAAACGGTTATCTACAAAATCATGATTCGTTTTGAACGCATAACTGTGAAAATTAATAGAAGAACAAAGCTATCTTCTCCTATTGTAACATCATTTAGTTAATAGTTATGTCTATTCTTCCGTCGACAATTCGGTGCTCGTGCTAAAGCCTGCTGGGCAGTCTGCCCTACCACTTTATTGATTCGCTAACATTTTAATTACAGCATGACCTATGACGCTCACTTATGATGCTCTCTAAACGGTGAAGGAAAACATCGTGAGGAAACCGGCATGACCTCGAAGTTTTGCTGTGGAGTTTGTAATCTTCTTTCCAGCGAAAGCACAAGGTAGTGATGAAGGGCGGGCGTTTTGGGGGAGTCGCATAGGTAATAGGGTATTTTCCAATTTTATAAAAAATATTTTAATTTGAAGATTGGGTCGATATATTTAACAGAAAAATAAAAATAAATTTATTTATATCCATTTTCTCCATTAAAATCAATTTTTTTTTTCGTTGTTTTGAATTTACCGCCAAAACGCTGCTTATGATGACTTTTTATCACGTGACATCGTGACGTCAGCTTTGTGTAAACAGCACCGGTATAAATACTTAGTTTGGCGCAGTTTTAGAAGTATTTGTGCACAGAGGCACCGCACATTAGTAATATCACTTTCTATCCATTCAAAATCTTCTTAATTATGAACTCGACATTCACTTGTTTACTTACTAACTATTTTAGTTTACACAAAGTTGACGTCACCTGGGGGCACGTAATAAAAAAAGTCATCATAAGGAGCGTTTTGGCGGTGAATTCAAAACAACGAAAAATAAATTTGATTTAAATCGTTTTTAATTGAGAAAATGGATATAAATCAATTTACTTTTATTTTTCTGTTAGATATTTCGTACTAATCTTCAACTTAGAATAGTTTTTAATAAATTGGAAAATTATTGAGACGTTCAAAAAATGCTGATTCTCTGGCTGAGAATTTGCACTTTTGATCAATGTATATGTATAACACATTGAATAAAATACTTATAATTTTTTCATGAAGACGTGGCATCCACCATCCCGTACTGGGGCTACGTGGTGGCTTACAGCATAGTCTTCCTATCACAGAGAGAAAGCTTGCAGCCCAGATTGAAGTGGGGACATTATTGGCTGATTATGATATACTCGTAGCTATAGGGGAGGTAAAAAGGCGGCTGAAATAAGTATCTTTCAGGAAGTTGAGATGCGATAAGCGAGAACATGGAGCTGTGGGTCAACTCGGGAGCAGTCGACTGTTAGACTGAGACGAGTGATGAGCTACGTTCATATTGTTCGTTTCGATTACGAGACGAGCGATGAACTGTCACCTTGTTTGATGCAAATAAATTATACTCCATTTGAAATAAGATTAGACATTTAAACAAACTTTTTTTACAGTCCGTTCAACTGATTCTGATTTCTATACCGAAGGCATAAGGATGGCATTAAAAACAAAAAAGTAGTTACAATACTAACTGTTTACTGCAGCTGCCATTTGTCATGCCACCAACGCAATAGAAGTCAAAATCGGTTGATCGGACTGTAAAAAAGGTTTCGTTAAATGTCTAATCTTATTTCAAATGGAGTATAATTGAATTCAAATCTAATTAAAGTTCTTTACAAGGTGATTGTCAAATATCTGATTTTGCAACTAAAACAAAAGGAATAGGTCACAGATATTGACCCTCTAATCTTGGCCCAGTTTTTCAAGTTCGGCCGTGTAGATTGGCGCGTATCTGGCTGGCTATTTTTATTAGATAAGCCTGCATCATCTGCCTAGACTTTTCTAGGGTAACTATATTAGGGTCGGTTTCCAGTCCGGTAACGGATGCAGCTGAAAACCAGTATTTTAAAAGGGGGGACTGTTTATCTGACCTTCACAAGACACGATACCAGTTAGTAAGACTGCTTGTCTGACTCTCAGGCTTCTGAGTACCAGTAACTACTGACAAAGGCTATGATTGAATTTATTAGATGAAAATGGAACAGGAAAAGATGATGATGATGGATGGATTCGCAAAAGTTGCATTATATATAATATGTTATTTAGATGTAGGTTAAGATTTAGAATATAGTATGTATTTTATTAGATGTAGATTAAGGATTTAGCATGTAATATTGCATTGAATCGTAGATCTGTAATGGTAGCTGTAGGTGAGATTTGAATAAATAAATAAATAGAAATGGGCTATGGTTTACGTTGCTTATTCGAGACATTATTTCGAGAATTTGTCTAATATCTAATTGAGCCATTTTATTCAGGAACTAACATTCAGGTAGTTATTATTTTTCCTGTAAAGATACCCTTGAATGCAAAAAGTACCGGTATCATTATACCATCGAAAATGTTTTTTTTTTCCAAGTTGACACAGTATTCAGATTCTGATGAAGGAACATGCGAAGGTAAAATGAGATAATATCAATTATTTCGATTGAAATATACTCCTTGTTTAATAATTATGGATTTTTCAATTATCAGTTTTTCTGGTTATATCAGACTATCAAAACAAAATCAGAATTGGGTCCACTCAATCTGTGTGGTTCTTTCCTCAAAAGACCATTTCAGACACCAACCTCTATGGTCTTCACATGATCTGACCAAGATTATGTCTGGACTTTAAAAGAGACTGACCTCTGAGTTTGTTTCGCCTTTTCTTCTCAGAGTATTCAGATAGGAAAAGCCGAGCTCATCTAGTTTAAAAAATATGATTGACGTGTTTGTACAAACCTACTTACAGAAATAAAATCATTTATGAAACCATGTCCCGTTCCGAGCTCTTTCTAACAATGTAGCCGTATAAAAAAAAAATTGAATGAAGTTAATACTCTGCCAGTTGTCTAATTAACTCTATCAGCTACTACTAAAGAGTTCTGACGACAGAATCTAACAACAGAAGATGAATTTAGAAGCCTCTAAACCATCTTCCTTGGCAAAGAGAATTATGAAAATGGAAGAAGCTAGTGCCTAAAGGAATTAAAATCTATTGGTGATGTTCTTCACAGAAGTCAGGTACGTGTGATAACGCAACCGGCGTGCGTGTATGACCAGATATATGAAAGTAAACGAAGCAAAGTGAGTATGTAAGGATCGTATAAGTCGGAGTGTTGTAGTTTCTGCCTAGAGCCATGGGAAGTTAGTTTATGTATGTTTGCACATAGTTTCTTTTCTAAATTTGTGATTGCTAGGGTAAGAAAGAGATGGTCATACAAGACATACATACAGGAAAAGATTTTATTCAGTGCGCAAACTTTAACTATGAATTCAGCATACCATTCTAGACGGCCAACGAATAAATTTTTCGTCGCTTTTACAAAAACAAAATCAGCTGTTTCATACAAAAGTGCAATATCTACGTGGTCAAAATGTATGGAACAGCAGATTTATTTTTTTATAACCGACGGAAAATTTCTGAAGTCTAGAATAATATGCTGAATTCGTGGTTACAAGTTTGCGCACTGGATAAAAACTTATCCTGTATAATGTCTAGGTTTCATGAACTAGCAAAGGAGCTCTTGTCATAGACAATTGATACGCCAATTTTTTTAAATATAACATAGTGGTCAAAATGTATCCAATGGAACTGTTTTTTTTTTTAAACGGATGAACAATTTCTGGTCTAGAATAATACGCTGAATTCGTGGTTACAAGTTTGCGCACTGGATAAAAACTTATCCTGTAATACAGGATAAGTTTTTATCCAGTGCGCAAACTTGTAACCACGAATTCAGCGTATTATTCTAGACCAGAAATTGTTCATCCGTTCCAAGAACGGAGCAACAAGAGCTCCATTGCTGGTTCATGAAACCTAGACATTAGTCTAGGTTTCATGAACCAGCAATGGAGCTCTTGTCATAGACAATTGATACGCCTAATTTTTTAAATATAACATAGTGGTCAAAATGTATCCAATGGAACTGTTTTTTTTTTTTAAACGGATGAACAATTTCTGGTCTAGAATAATACGCTGAATTCGTGGTTACAAGTTTGCGCACTGGATAAAAACTTATCCT
The DNA here is from genome assembly GCA_947359405.1 of Antitype chi. Taxonomy (NCBI): domain Eukaryota; kingdom Metazoa; phylum Arthropoda; class Insecta; order Lepidoptera; family Noctuidae; genus Antitype; species Antitype chi. The sequence continues at coordinate 3,546,390 of OX375837.1, forward strand.
GTATAATGTCTAGGTTTCATGAACCAGCAATGGAGCTCTTGTCATAGACAATTGATACGCCAAATTTTTTAAACATAACACTGGTATAATATCTATGCTGGGGTTGGCTTTCAATTTAATCTGATTCAGCTGAATACAGTATAGTATTTTACATGGATCAACTGTCTATCTGACCTCAATAACCCAGGCACTAGATAGATAACAAGATCCCCATTGGTAAGATTGGAGGTTAAAAGTTTAAAAACCCTAAAGAATTCACAGCATTAAACACATCATGTACAAAAACATGGCCACTTGGGCAATTTCAACTAAATCCCGATAAACAGGTCACCTGGCATGTTCCTTCGCTGCTGGGCACAGCGCTTGGCCAACGAGGACCTTGTCTCCGGAAGCCATGTCGAACTTGAACTCTTTAGGAGCCTCAAATAACAAGATTATCGTACTTCCCATATTAAACTGGCCAAATAACTCTCCTTTCTTCAACGGAACCTGTCCTAAGTCCACCTCGTTGATACGGTTCCGTCTGCCTTTAGTGTTCGTTCGTAATTCTGGGTCGTTGTAGATTTCTATAGAGCCAACGTTGGTTGCCCCTACGGCAGTCATGCTGAAGAAACCATGTTTCCACTCGCCAACGTACACGGCTCTTTCATTTATTGTGAATAAGCCGGGTATTAGTCTTGCTAACCACGGGTTTACTGAGAGCAGCTTTCCAGAGAAGTGTCTTCGGAACGACGCAGTCCAGTCACACGGAGAATGGAAGCGGTGATAATCTCCAGGAGCCAAATAAATAATACATTGGTGTAAAATATTGTCCTTGTTAGTCAGCAAAGATTCATAGTAATTGTCATCTTTTTTCTTCACCCATTTATTTTCTCCGAGGAATTCCTCTAAGCTGTATGTGACTCCTTTGACTTGCTCTATCTTGTCTGTGTCAGCTGGTCCACAATTTAGGACTACGCCGTCGCACGGAGACACACACGGTGAAGGCGCTATAAATCTCGCTCCGTCTTTCAAAGGCCGTGTAAAAAATGCTGACAAGCTTTTATAATGTTTGAGGTCAGTAAACTCGGCTTCGTGTAGATTCACATTGAACATTTTAATGTACGTACCGTAGACGAAACTCCGTAATGACGTCGGTAATTCGCAAGCAGCTAACTTCCCCCAAATTCGGCTGGTAACGCGGAAAGGGAACATTTCGTAAAACAGTATTTCCACTTTTGACACTTCATAGTTTATTGAAGCACGGATATAACACCAACCTACGTAAATAGCACTGCCTAACGGCACCCATCTAGTAATAATAGACCGAAAATTCATCCATTTATTTCTCTGTATCGTCTTTGTTTGATTGTGAAGCGTAGATGTTTGGCGAAACGGTCTGTGAGGACGCAACTTTTGTCTAAACATAGGATTTATAACAGGAAGACAGCTCCTTATACGAGTCGGCGGGAACATTTCTACTGGTAAACGCACACGGCGGCGGCTTAAAAATAAATTGTTTACGTAAAATCACGCGAATTGATTATTTTGCGTATGGATGAAGTACCATATGAAGTACTGTAAGTAGGTACACTGGTACATACTCATACAACGGATAAGATAAATCAAATTAGATAAGTAGTGGTGCTAATATTATGTAATGCTGTTTTTCTCTTTGATGCGAATTAAGTCCTTATTTGGATAAACGGAATGCTTATAATAGAGTAAAGATATTTTGATACAACATAGAATGATGTAGAGCTATTGTACGAATGCGTTCAAAAACACAAACTCCTTAAATATTATTTTCCTTAAACATAAAATAAAAACTATAGAATTTTACTATTTTAGGTGCTCAAATATGTAAAAATAGTAAATAAACGCTAAAATTGAATTGAGTACCTTAGTATTTTAGAATAAAAAAACATCTGGCGGTACTTTTCCTTAGTTAAAAAAGTTAAATAATTGATCTAAATTTTTGAGCGCACCTTCCACAGATAGTATTAAAAACTCAAACCAAGAGTTACGGTTTTTCTTTCATTGAAATAGTTGATGAGCTTATTATTTTAGAAATAATCTGCCACCATAGCACCTATTCAAAAGTGGAATTTTCATTTCCTCGTATTTTTAGAATGATTACTCCTTATTGATATTTTTAATAAATTATTAAAGTAAAAAGTCGGCTAGTATCGGTTTAATGTGACATTGAAAAATGATGGTGGCGATTGGCCACCTCTGTAATCCATTTTAGTAGCATGACGTTTAGCCTTGTTGACGTTTTTAGCGTTAACTTAGGGTTTTTCTTTTTATTATTTTATTTTCCCGCGTCGAAAGTATCTTCTGATGTCCACAAGAAATGGAGTTAAGCAAAAAACCAACAGCAACAACAGTGGTGTTGATAAAGTGGATGTTCGACGTACATCTTTTGACGAGTATAAAACTATCCCGCCTGAAAGCGGCTTTCGAGGGTTCCAGAAGGTGCCAAGAGTTCACTTGTCTCGTTATGACATAAGTCCTTACTTGCAGCAGTTGACTACTCCAGTAGCTGGTAAGAAGCCTCGAATAAAACCTACAGGTCCTAAAGCAGAGCCAATAAACCGGTTTTATAGAAAATGCTTTATCAGTCTGGTGAGGCAGGACTTAGGTAAGCTGAAGAAGGAGCTTCAGACGAACCAGGTTCCTAGTAGTCCCTCTGACTCAGGTTCAGATAGCGAGAAAGACCCGGCAATGGCAACCATAAAGTGTAAAATATGTGAAAAAGGATATTCAAGTCCGAAAAAGCTATTAAAACATCAGGAAAATAAGCATATGATTGTATACAAGCCTAATGGCAAGCCACAGAAGCGTGTGTCATTTGCTGATCACGTTATCATCCACGAATTTAAAGAATACCATAAATGTAGGAAATGCCCGAAAATATTTGAAGCGTACCAACTTTTAAGATCTCACATGAAGCTACATCATAAGAAACGAAAATGCTATATATGCAACTATTGCGATAAGAACTTCATGGACCGAACCTTTTTTAAAGTTCATATTAAGCTGCATTGTGATGTATGTGGATTATTTTTACCGAACAAAGTCAAATTTACTGAACACAGACGGAATGTGTGTCGTGTGATAAAACTGTTCCCTTGCAAGACTTGTGATGAAATATACTTCAAATTCATGGACTTAAAAGATCATAGTTACGAACATGCAACTACATGCTTTGTCTGCGATGTGTGTAAAGATCAGTTTACCAGCAAATGCGCAATAGCTCATCATATTGCATTCCTACATTCTAATGAACGGCCTCAATGCTTGTATGGTATGCGTAACCTGGGTAACGAGAGACTCTACCTTTGTAACTTTTGTGAAGAAAGTTCAGTAGAACGTGATGCTTTAGAACGTCACGTGCAAATACTCCCGGACCTAACAAATAAAGCCATGACGGGTTATAAAGACTACTATTTCTGTGATCAATGCTTCAAAAAGTTTGATACAGAATCTGATATGCTACAGCATAAGTGGACCCATTTTCTGATGACCAGTGACAATTCACAAGAACGGGAACAGGTTGAGACGAAAAAGATGAAAATGACATATAAAATTGATGAACCAATACCGGAGTATATGCAACCGACATTGGTTTTGGAAAAGATTAAAATTGGGGGGAAAGATGTGATAGGGACCGTTGAGTTTATTGATGCGAGGTGTATTGATGTTAATAACGGAGAGATCAAGAAGGCTATTGTTCATCCAAAGAGTAAAAAGACCATACTTTCTAAATACCAATGCCAGGTCAGTATTTTACTTTTAAAACTGCAACAATTATCTTGTTATTTAATTTTCTGGAAATTACTAAATAAAATATCTTTCTAAATACCTCTTTTTAATTCAGTTTAAATAATAAATTAATTGTTCGTTTGCAAACATTTAATTTACTACAAATATAATTTTCGATGGAAAAAATATACACATTATTAAATAAAATAAATTCATAAGAGTATTAAAACCCCTGCCATTTATTATAATTTAAGTTACTGCCCTAAGTAACTTAAATTATAGTAAACATGGCAGTGGCTTCAATGCATTATTTTAAAAAAAAGTTGTTTCTTTAAAAATAAAATTCATCACATTTTAAATCATAATCGTAGTTGATTGATATCACCAACTTTTATCGGCTCGCCTGCTAAAGTCGCCACGTATTGCGATAACATTGTAATGTGGAGGGCCATTTCATACTACATATTATTATAATCGGGCGATTAATATTTCCCTGCCGGATAAATGCCACTTTCTTCCATATAAAGTGTTTAAGGAACATCGATGCACAAACTGTTACCATTCATTTATTACATGATTCTGGCCCCGACAAATAAATAAAAGTAGTTTATTTAAAAAAAAAAAAACTGCTATTTCATATAGAAGTTCAAAATCTACACAGTCAAAATGTATGGAATAGCAGACCGTTTTGATGTATTTTTTGTTCATAGTAGACCAAAAATGATAATGTCAGTACTCCTGTGTTCTACTCGCTCAGTATTCTTGTTGACAGTTTGTGTGTGGATGTCCCCTTACACCGATGTGACCGGGTTCTCGCACCAAGTTCCATGATAGAAATCACAAATTATGCATTGATAGCACAAAAAAAAAATCAATATCAGTCAATAAAATTAATTAAAATGAGTTTTTTTTTATCCTTTTTGACATGGAATATCATAAAAAGTTAAAGTAATTTAAAAAAAAAACAACTGAGTTCCAAAAAAAAACGCTACGGTATACTTAAAGTAAAAAATAACTTTAATTTCGGAAGTTTTTTGCCACCGACTTCCGACTAAAAGTTAGTTTTCATTTTGTAGTTTTTTTTTTTTTATAGTTGGTTGTTTTTTTAATAAATTTTTAATTTTTCAGTTATGTATGCACCCACCCCACACAAATTCATATACATTCACTTGCTAAGTAAATTGTAACAGTCACAGGAAGTTAAAATAACATCATCAACACAACGGAAAAATATAAATAATTGAAGCTAACTCAAAAACCACTAATCAGAGCTTGATCATATGTATACAGGAAAAGTTTTTATCCAGTGCGCAAACTAACCATGAATTCAGCATATCATTCTAGACCCCCAGTGCAGAAATTTTTCTTCTTTAAACTTTGCGTGCAGAATTTTATGGAACTGTCTAAACCTTTTCAAATCGGGTTATAATAAACGGAGTTCTGAAGTAACTAACATTTGACGTGAGAACCCCCTCCTTTTATGAAGTCTGTTAAAAAAGTAATGATGTTTTAAATGTAAGAATCCCTTACCAATAAATTACTATCATTTACAGACATGCGGCAAATACTATTCCTCGAACTTTTGTCTAAACCGGCATATTGAGACTCAACACTCGGACTATGAAAGCCTCAAATGCAAGGTATGTGAAGAAACCTTCGTTTGGCCATCTCTCCTACGTTCCCACAAATGCATTCGTCTCAATCACCCTGAAATGCCATTTGAAGATGCCCGACCGGAGATATACTTTGACAATCTCCATGAGATCAGCCAAAATGGATTTGATGACCTCAATATTGTGGAAAACGATGATTATTTGAATACATTAGACTTTGAGATACCAGCCCCTATAGTGCAAATGACGGAATATAACGGATTTAATCAACCACAGGATAAGTTTGCGCCGTTGCAGAATTTGGGATATAAATTGGTGATGCAGGAGGTGCCCATTGAGTTTTAAAGTGGGATGTAGTGGTTTTTGATATATGATTCAGTGTTTGAGGTTCTATCGAGACTTCCAATGGAAATTGTTTTTGAAGTAAGTCATATTTTTAGTGACTACTGATGTTTCCTGTTTGAGGAAGCAAAAGAAAAATATATAAAAAATTACTAATGTTTTTAAATCTGTCTAAAATTTATTTGTGTAGATGGCACAAAATATTTTTCTTTTGTTTTCCTTAATTCAGCATCTGAAAATGTCTTCCTTTGATTTTTTAGCCTTTTTTGTGCTACATATTTTGACAGAACTTTTTATTGTCTTGAAAATAGTATTACTTTCGGATTTGTGTTACTAATCGATGGGTAGTTTGACCATAACACAGCTAGATAACAGTGTGATAATCGGAAGCCCTCCAAATGGGATTTGTTTAAAAGTCCTAATGAAGACTTACAAAAAAAACCTGGTCTTATCTAACGGCAAAAAGCAGTCTGCCACTTCAGTTTGCTAACTCTGCCAAAAACAAATCAGTGACTGTCATCAGTGAGTGTGAGTCTATTCTGCAAAATCTCACGTAGGTGCAGTGAGCTTGAATTTAGCTGTCATTCCACCCGATGAACCTAACCTAGGGATTGATCGCTCACTTTACTAGAGTTTTCTCGATGATATTTACAGTATACGCAGTTCTACAGATTCATCTGGTATCATATCGATTAAATGAACTTGCTCCAAAACTAGCTGATCCAACACTACTTCCAGTATCTACGTCTCGGCATCTTCACCATCCATAGTTCATACATTTGTCTGAATTCTTGGCAAAATTACATTTAGAGGGCTTCCGAATCTAAAATCCTTAAGAGGGAACAGGGCGTGCGATTCTCCATACAAATTTATTCCCCTTTTTTCTTCCTGAATAATGCCTCTAGAGCAATTTTTTTTTTTCATAAAATCTAGGTCTGCTGTAAACACGTCCCTGTCATTTTCTTTTTTTCAGCAACTGATTAGTAAAGAAAATATGACCCTCTAAAGATTACAAAAAATGCCCTATTTTTACCGCCGTGATTAGAGGACTACCAGACAAATTAAAAAGTAAAAAAAAAGAAATGATAGGAACCTAAACATACTTTTTCTTAAAATGTTAATGTAAAAAATAATACGAAAAAAGGAAATACGAAACGTCGCTCTTGTAAAAAAAAAATGATAATTTCAGTCTGAGCTGCAGCTGTCCCTATCACAAACTACGGGGGCAGACTTACTGACAGCGTGACGGCAATAGTTTCTTCAAATACCTATTATACAAATTCCTCGCAGGCCCCGTCCCCTCTTAAGATGGAAGTGGTTACGTGGTCGTTGGCGAACATTCCATGCTTACGTTGCTCAGTTTTCTCTCTAATTAATGATACTAGTCCAATGTTTTTTTTACGATTTAATGTAGATATAACCGCTGCCATGTTATGTAGGTATTTTGGCGTAATTGTATTTTTTTTCTAAGATTAATACAATTACGCCAAAAAATTGATTAAACGCCATTGACCACGTGACCACGTTTTCTAGCTGTCCCAATCGACAAGTTACGAATTTGAACATTTCTTCCACTCATTCTCATTCATCTGTATTAAACTTCACATAATAAGAATGTATGTATACCCTTAAATATAGATAACTGTAATATATCAATGTATATTATAACTAGCCCTTAAATTAAAGGCTAGTATATTATTTACTAGGTTCTACAAGAGTCGTACAGTGATTATAGTTGAGACGTTAAAACAATAGGGTATTTTACTCTATACGAGAAAAAATCTAAAAACATATTGCGATAGCATAGGCAAAATGCAGTCGGAAATGTTAGTTTTAGTTCATGAAACAACAAAATAAATTTGAAGCAAGAGAGAGCAGTGCGAAAGAAGTTTCACTTCAGTCGTGTGGTCATAAGCACACTCGTTTTTTTTAACGCACCGTTGTTTTTACACGCTTTATATTAGCTTCACTTGTATGTTTGTTAGTTTGTTTGTATGTAACCGACTCCTTTGAGCGCGATTTTGACCCACTTTAAACGATCAGATTTCATTGAAACTTTGTAAACTTGTCGAGGACCGCTGACAATTCAATAATAATAAAAAAAGGAGAAAAAAAAACATGTTTTTGTAGTTAGCAGAACTAAAAAATAGAAAATAAATAATAGTTTAAAAAACTAAAAAACACGCTTTAAAAACCAAACTAAAAAAGGAGAAAATAATTTAATTCGATTAAAAAGCGTGGGGTGCTTGACATTAATTGATTATAAAAATACCTCAAAAAGCACCCCACGCTTTTTAATTGAATTAAATTATTTTCTCCTTTTTTAGATTGGTTTTTAAAGCGTGTTTTTTAGTTTTTTAAACTATTATTTATTTATAGCACACTTTGTTTTCAACTCTCGGTATTGACCCGAGCATCCTAGCGCATTAAACAAATAATGATTGGATTTTGAACTCTCGCTGTTAAGCAGTGAGTGGATAATACATTGCGCGAAAAAAACCACCCTTTGAGTACGAGGAGCACGAGGGCTAAAATTGCATTCGTTTTTTTTTTGTTTTAAATGTCAACAGAATGTCTGATTATATTCTTAAAAGTAAGGTAGTCAAGGATTTTTTATAAGATTAAGTATCAAAGTACAGAAATATCAAGTTGTAATCTCAATAAAAATACATGCTTAAGTAATACTGTTTTGGCTGAGATATCTGTTAAAATATTATGATAATATATGTAATTAGAATAATGTTCAATATAAATATTTACATTTAAAAGGGTCGTTTTTAAAGACTTGTGCACTGATTTCTATCTTGTTATTAAATTATTATGAAGCAATGTTATGTTTAAAGCCGACTTGCACCACTTTCCACAAATCACTGAATAATAAACAGTGATAGGAATAGGTAGTGCCTATTAGCCTAGTAGTAAGTAATTCGTCTATATTTATCTAAAGTTTGTCTATAAATGTGATAGTTTGTATGGATGTCCATTACTCAATTCCACTGAAAATGCTGATTTTGGTAGTGATATAGATTAAGGTGTGGAATAGCACAATGCTACTTCCTATTAAAAAAAGTATAGTTCCCATGGGATACAAAAACAATAGAAAAAAAAATTCAGAAAATTTTATGGTTGTAACGACTGTGTATGTTATTATTTTATTATGATATATCTAGTCGCAAACTTTAGGTAAATATAGACGAATTACTTATTCCAAATAACATTTTTTTTAAATGTATTTATGTGTTGTCTCGAAATTTCGGGACAGATGTCTCGGAAAAAAATTAGTCCTAAGGAAGTCTCCGTTTCTTGTCTCTGTTCTTCGAAGTTTAGGCAAATAGGCACTACCTATTCCTATCACTGATAATAAACCATTGAACATTTGTGTAGTGGTATTTTTGGTAGTAGTTTAAATGATAAATTATTTTATTTCTGTAAGTAGGTTTCTTACACGTCAATCATATTTTTAAAACTAGATGAGGGCGGCGTTTCTTATCTGACTATTCTGAGAAGAAAGGCCGAAACAAACTCGAGGTCTACAAATGTCATTTAGTTCAGTGTGCTTCTTGAAGAATCCTCTAGGCTCTAACAACTTCAATTGTTTCCTATCAGTCTTTCTACAATTTGGACCCCCTGTGAGCTTTAAATCGACTTCTCAATCGAATTGTCTTCCCTTTTTTCACATCTCTGGGATACCATTAAACATAGAATTTAGCATCATCTGCTCAGCCTTTTCCTAACTATGTTCGGGTCGGCTTCCAGTCTAACCAGATGCAGCTGAATACCAGTATTTTGCTTGACTTAATTATCTTCCCTAAATTGTGAATATTTTGGCTGTAAAAAAGAAAACTAGAAGTTGATAAATAGTGCAAGTTTAATTATTTCGTTATTTTACACACATATTACATATTTAACTTGGATGTTACATATTAAATAAATGTAGATGTTTCGTATAAATATTATACTTATAAAATATTTTATTAGATGTTATTTTTTTAAGTACATACTGACTATGTTACTATTACGACTAGTTTAAATTTACTATAGTTAAGAAGACTTTTTTTGAGTTAGGTTATTAGAGATTTCGGTATTAAAACTGATTCTTTGTATTTTATTTAGTTTTTAAGTTGTGCTGACTGCATTATGTTTAACTACTCTATTACGGATGAGGCCTACCCAATTGATGTATCCTCTGTTGCAAAAGTATTTAATGATCGTGTAAACAAACCCTGTTCTTTCTATTATGAGCGGCCACCCCGTGATCATTCTCATACCAGGCGCAGTCCGAGGGGGGGGGGGGGTGATGGGGGTCATGACCCCCCAAAGCCGTAAACGTAAAGCTTAACATAGTTATTTTTCGAAAATATATTCAATTTTCTTATTAATATGTAGGTAGTCTTTGTCTGTGACCCCCCAAAGTCATTGGCTGCGACCGCGCCTGTCTCAGAGAAATGCTTGTACCTGATTATGGCGTTGTAATTGTGTTTCCCCCTGGTATTGTCTGAAAATCAGCTTATTTAAAAAAAAAACACTTCTATCCTGGGGCAATTTTTCAGAATTCTCCGCTCGCCCATTTTCGTTCGATGTTATCGCGTTCTCATTCGCTTGCATTGCGTTGGATGAAACAACAAACATTTCAATCATGCTCGTGTTGACAATAGACGGAACGGGAAGGACCCTCTTACATTTTAAATGAAAAATAATCGAAAGTTAAGGTTATAAAATTAAACTTAATTATCAAATAAAAATCATCTACAAAAAAAAACAAAAAAAAAACTTGAATTTCGGATAATTGGAATAATCAAATTAAACGTTTTCTAATCCATTTTTTTACACTTTCATCACATACTTTTGAAACAAACTAAGAACGTTTGTTCATATAATTAAAAATTATATTTACTTTGCTAATGTACACCGCGAAATTCAAATTTACTTACCTTTTTGGCAATTTGCAGGTTAGGATCGTAAAAAAAAATGGCTTTACGGAATTGTAATCATTAGAATCAGCTCGTCAATAGGCTCGCCCCCTCAATTACATGAGACTTAAACATAACTGGCAAAATGTGAGTGTACAAAATATGCACACCTCTGCGTCACCCAATGCGTGATGTTATGTGTAAGTATCAGCAACCTCAAATCACAATGTCATGAATCCATGAAATAGTCATTCTATAGGGTAATATGAACTTATAATAGAGTTGTATTGGTGAGTTTTATGAGTATCCTACTATATATCGACGGTCCCTACGTATAATCCCCTGACTACAAATGACAAATTTTACCGGAGAGCGCTTCAAAGTTTCGAATACGTGTATATCATGTTCTAGTTAATGTAATGTTAAGTAATGTGCCATCTTAGACTTATTTTTGTTAAATTAAACGATAGTATAGGCTGGTCTGAAGGTCACGAAAACAAAACATGCAAATCATGTATCTACCAATTAGGATATTGTACGTAGGGACCGTCGATAAATATTATTATAAATGTGAAAAATTTGTGAAGGTGTTTGGATGTTTTTACTCAATCACGTAAAAACGTCTGAACGGATTTGGATGAAATTTGGCAAACAGATAGTTTGTAACCTGGATTAACATATAAGATTATTTTAATCCCGGTAATACGTTCCCATGGGATAATTTTCGTCCTCCACGCGGGCAGCAGGTAGTAATTCTATAAATAAATATTTGTTACGCGAATCACATTTAGATTATCATACAACCTGACTTGCAGTTTGCAAAAAACGAAAGGAAATTTGAATTTCGTGGGCTACTTTAGCGCATAGTTCTTAAAAAAATATTACTTTACTATTTAGCAAAAGGAGATAAAAAATATTATAACCTCAAATCCGCCAGATTTTATAATTTTCCCTGCTTGACCGACCGTAATTTTACGTAACATTATGACACAGTTGAAACAGACCACCTATGTTACAGCATATGAAACAGTGATATTTACATCAATGTGTTGTACGCCATTTAATGGCAAAACATAGTGCACATTTTTAAAAATACTAACTGTAACCATACCTATGTTTAACAAAATAAATGATTGATTGATTGATTGTTAAATATTAACTAAAATAAACAACAGTCATTGTGTCTTACTGATAAATGTCATCCTTAATACAAACGTTAATGTACGACCCACAGAACACGGATTCGTCTGTAAACGGCAGTATAATTATACTAATAAAAATCGTATTGCCGAAAGTTTTTTTTTTTTTGAGTTTGTGACATCATCAAATAACTTTTCCCCCTCTGGGTGGTGTCAGACTTTTACTGACTAAAACCCACCCGTGTTCCCTCAGTTGCCGGTGTGCCAGGCGCCGCGGTATCTCTTTCGAACAATCCGCACTCCCTGCGAGGCATCGGCCCTTGCGGACCCCAAAAGTTGGTGCTGACATCTCTTTGAGGCGCGCGTGGAACATAACGCGCCGTCGACCCGGGCTTGGTCCTTACCGGACAGCGATCTACCCATTACTCGCCGTCCGCAAGCCCGCGCCTACGGAGGCCGGGAATCAGCCTGGGATTCCCGACGCCCAGGGCGTCTCCCGCGGCGACTACGGCCGTGAGGGCGCATACACTGCCTATCATATCACCCTTACATTATTTCAGTATAAACGTAAGATAAACTCCGTTGTTATACGATAAATACAAAACAATAAAACCTATTTCCCATTTACTTTTTAATTAACTCTAAAATGCAGCTCATTTCAACAATATGACACAATAACAGTCATTATTAGGCCTTATGCGAAAGTGAGTTTGTTTTTTTTGTTACACTCATGGTAAAACGGCTTAACGAATTGGTACGAAATTTTACTGATAACTTGCTTGGGACCTGGAGAAGTACATAGGCTACTTTTATCCTGGATTGCAGACGAAGCCGCGGGCAAAAGCTAGTGTTAAAATAAATGTATAGAGGTGGTTTAATTTTGTAAATGTGCTAATAGTTTTGTACTTTTAAAGTAAAAAATCGGTTATTTTTAGATTTAATCTTATTATACTATTTCTTCTGACAATACACACAGTTGAAATAGCAAGCTTTCAATGGAAAGTACATAATAAAATAATGTACATAATTGGTTTTTTGTTTTATTTTTAAGACATCCTGAGAGGTCTTGAAAAGATGCCCACAGTCCTTTCATAGTTATTTTACCTTTGACTGCAGCAACCCAACATCAACCTTATTGCAAATCCGTTAAAGATCAATATGATTTTGACAGACTTCTCAGTGGCAGCAACCCGCCAGCAACCTTATTGTAAAGAAAATAAAGATTACTGATTTTGACAGTGAATGCGACACAAACAAGGAAGCTTATTTTCTTTCGTTCGTCACTCGTCGTTAGAATATTTTAGTGTTATCTATGCTCGTCATAATAGCTTTTGAGTTTTGACTCAAAACTTATGATGACCTATGACTCAAAAGTTTTGAGTCATCGCATTGAGATCATAATTTGCAGGGATGGCCAACCATTGGCATATTATAAGAATTATTGAGCATTATTTTTAATGTGCTGATGACTCAAATCAATCAGTTCAACCTCGGGGTTTCTAAAAATAATTTTCTTTTACTATAGGCACAGGCACTGTCGCCGTATGCAAAATGTGTAGAAAAACAAACATTACCAATAAAAAACGTAGGAGCGTAGGTAATAAGACTCATTTTTCCCCATCTCTCTAATAGGCCCTTTTACGTGTGGCGGCAGAGCAGATAGAGAAAATAAGAATTTTGAAAAATATAACTACAACCTTTAGCGCCTACCCTCGTATAGATAGTTGATATTTATGACGTCCATGACTTATGGTGATCAGAATAGATTTGATTTTAGAAATGATAATTATAAGGTCATTAGGACACCTTATCAGACCAATTTAGTGAATACAAGTACATCTTTGAATAGGTTTGAAAGGATCCTCACAGCTGAACGTCGGCGACAGCTGAAAATAGACACATCATTTCCTCCCAAGTATCAGCCATCGCTATAACGACCGGTCCTACGTAGCACCTACTCATAACTATCTAATCTATGCAATAAAACAGGAAGGAGTGTTCTTGTTAAAATTATGGCAATTATTGTTTAACGAACTTGGAGAAAATGGGAATTGTGACCCTCTACCTAATCCATTCAGGAAATTGAGTATGATTTTACACAATAAATGCGCGCCTTACTTCATCCGGAGCGGCACATGCCGCACATGGCCGATACGACGCGCCCATAAATCATAAACCGAATATTGAAAACCGGTAATACGGTTCTGTTAGACATCTGTGGTACAAGCTCAAAACAGGGACAACACTACACTACAGTGTTTAGTTGTCAAACGCCATTATTGTCAATTTGTGAATAGTTAAAAAATACTTAATTATTTCGCTAAATGTACAATAAATATTGATTTTTCACCTTTCCAAAACGATACCTACGATTCGTATTATCACTACAGTGACAATAAACCCAAACTTATGCAGTATTAAACTGTAATTACTCATATCCTGTGTTACACATATCCGCTCGTAGTTTACGTGTTTTAAAATTATTAAAAACATGTCTGTTAGTGAAAAAGTATCCTTATCCGATGCCTTGAGTAATGTCGATGTGTTGGACGAGCTTACATTGCCCGGTAAGTACTTATTTTATGTCTAATTATTGAATAATAATAACACTGATAAAAGTTAGGTGGGGCCACCATGGGACTTCCTATGTCATGAATTATAGGTATTTAGGATAAAGACAAGTGTTTCTCGAACAAATTTGGGTAATTTATTTCGTTTCAAATATGATGTGAATCTGCTGGAAGTTTAGAATATTATTTAAATTATGGTTTCTTTATTTTATAAAAAGTAAACAATGAGAAAGTTGAAGTAAATAGGATAGGATAGCCTGTGATGATAGTGTATGTGTTTTGTGAATAAATAAATATAAGACTAATGAAATTACACGGCGTTCCTACTGTATGAAATGCAAGAATATACTATTATTCTGTGACTATTCATTTTGATTTGATTTATTGTAGTTTTGATCTCATTTTCGCATCGAAATGTTGTTATTAATATGGATCTTCCCGGGATTTCTAATAGACAATCCCGTGTGACTAACAATATTACAAATAAATAATAATAAAAACCTTAGAGATAAAAATATGGCAAGGTCGCGCGTGCAGTGGTTTGAATTGTGTAAAAGTAAATAACTTTTTATTTAATCGATCACGGGATTCTTCTGCTCTTCAAAATTAATCCCAGGAATTGGGACATTTCCACTTTATTCTTTCGTTGTATGAAATCAGTGTAAGTACATAGATAACTCTACCTAATTCTGACCTCTAGTTATCACTTAACCATAAAATTGTTGGTTAACCTGTAATTGGCAACTGTGTTAAGTCCAAAGCTATTCCCGCAATACATATTATCATACACAGAAGCTGTGGGTGTACCTTGATAAATAAATTAAGATTTAGTTGGACAGCACTTCCGGGAACGCATCAAACGAAAATGAAGTGGGCTCCTAAGTATTAACTGGTAATTGAATGCCCAATTACAATTTTGTTTTTATGTGTATTGGTTATTTTAAATTTACTTGTAAATGTCATAGTGGGGCATGTCATTTTAACTAAGACAACAAGGCATGATACTATGCGATCATATTGATTCTTAAGAAAACAGTGGCACTCCGGGTGTACCGGTTACGTGTGTATTTTTGTAATCGTCAGTACAGGATTTCACATTGGGTCCTTGGGTCCTGATTGCTCTCGGTAAAAAATGATAAACGAGCGATCGACTTCAGCTATTAAAGGTAACAGCACAGATTTATACGATAAAAATACAAAGAGAAAGAAAGGGACTTTTCCAAAAGACATCAACGCGCGACTCATGCGTGTGCTCAAGCGTTCGGTGTCGATGACGCGAGTCCCGTGATTTTTGATCACCCAAAAATGCTCAACGTGCCTAAAGAAGGTTTCACTTCAATAACTGTTTTTAATAGCTATTCCTCTTGTTTCAGATGAACAACCGTGCATTGAGGCAGCCCCATGCTCCATTCTGTACCAAGCCAACTTTGACACCAACTTTGAGGACCGCAATGGCTTCGTCACTGGTATTGCCAAGTATATTGAGGAGGCTACGGTGCATGCTAACCTGGTAAGGGGATTTGATATAATTTTAATAATTATAATTCTAATAATTATAATTCTGTTAATACATACGTTTTACGCTCGTGAATTCATCATAGTTTATTCAACATGCAGCGTTACCTGTATATTGCAGAAAAAGTAAGAAAATTGCAATTACGTAGGTTACTTTGTTGCTTCTCACCAACACATTAAAATAATATTTAAAAAAAACTTTTGTCGTGCAATGTTACGACAACCAAACGCGTGTGCCAAATTTCAGCCCTATAGCTTCACTGGAAGTGGTTGAAATATTGATTGCAAAATTCCAGGATATACAAGTGAAGTTAAATAAAAGCTTTTAAAAAGCTAAAAATACAGCTTCACCCATCTACTTCTCTCATTTCAGAACGAGCTCCTAGAAGAAGGCAACGCTCACGCTGTGATGCTGTACACCTGGAGATGCTGCAGCCGTGCTATCCCTCAACCCAGGTCCAACGAGCAACCGGACAGAGTCCATATCTACGAGAGAACTGTCCAGGTGTTAGCTCCGGAGGTTGATAAGCTGCTGCAGTTTATGTATTTTCAGGTATGCATAACATCACACCTGTCATCCTGGATGGGTTGTCAGTGGTGTCCCTTGAGGACACCCAGATTTTGCCAGATATGTTCATTATTATTATTATTTATCCTTTATTTTAGGCAACAAGGCCCATAAAACACAATACATATATGTATAAGTATAAAACAATAACCATAAACTAATGTATATTTAAAAAAAAAAAAAAAGGTTCCGACGAATTGATAACCTCCTCCTTTTTGAAGTCGGTTAAAAACTACTGCAGACGAAGTAACGGCGTCGTGTTCGCTACGAGGTGTCGCGAAGCTGGCCGCGGAAACGCCGATAAAGGACACCTTTTGACCCAAAACCTCTAGGGTACTTCCGGTTAACCTATACACCATTTGAAATAAGATTAGACATTTAAACAAACCTTTTTTACAGTCCGTTCAACCGATTCTGACTTCTATAACGTAGGCATAAGGATGGCATTAAAACCAAAAAAGTAGTTACAATATTACTGCAGCTGCCATTTGTCATGCCACCAACGCAATAGAAGTCAAAATCGGTTGATCGGACTGTAAAAAAGTTTTAGTTAAATGTCTAATCTTATTTCAAATGGAGTATAGAATTGTAAATTTTTGTTAAAAGGAAGGTCTTACAGCACAAGTAAAGGGAAAATTACGAAAAATATTAAAAGTACTTACAAGTTTTCGCGAAAATCTAAATTTGCCCGTATTTTTTTATCGTGTTGTCTCAGGGCCTTGATTTTTACACGCTTTATATTAGCTTCACTTGTATGTTTGTTTGTATGTTTGTATGTAACCGACTCTTTTGAGCGCGATTTTGACCCACTTTAAACGGTCAGATTTCATTGAAACTTTGTAAACTTGTCGAGGACCGATGACAGTTCAATAATTTAAAAAAAAATGAGAAAATAAAAAATAAAAAAATAACACGTTTTTGTAGTTAGCAGAACTAAAAAATAGAAAATAAATAATAGTTTTAAAAACTAAAAAACACGCTTTAAAAACCAAACTAAAAAAGGAGAAAACAATTCAATTCAATTAAAAAGCCCACGCTTTTTAATTGAATTAAATTATTTTCTCCTTTTTTAGTTTGGTTATTAAAGCGTGTTTTTTAGTTTTTTAAACGATTATTTTTTTACCTTTTGAGGTACGGAAACCTAAAAAGGTTGAAAAATGCAATAACTTTTCGCATGACCTGGGAATTGAATTCAAGACTATCATGTTCAGCAATAGTACTAGCAACCTTTAGACCAATGAGACAGTTCTCGCTGATGCTGCGATTAACGTGGCCACCTACTGTCATAATCAGACTTTAATCTTCCCACAGCTGGGACACAGGCCTCCTCTGTGTGAGAGGGAGTGAGCCGTCCCAGTGTGGGTTCGTAGATATCACAAGTCTTAGTATTTTTGGTTCTAGGACATGCCGGTTTCCTCACGATGTTTTCCTTCACCGTTTGAGAGCAATGGTAAAGATAAAGATGCATTTATTTGTATTGTTACGCGCTAAAGCTAAAGTAATTAGTTACCACTAGCGCCATCTAGTATCGAGTAGCAGAATTAATTGAGTCAAGATCTATCTAGCAAGTTCGATACCAGAATCTTCTAGAATTATCAACATCTGTTCAGTCGGGGCCGGTATGTACTCGAAGATTCTAGAAGCTTCGTATCTCGAACGTTCTTAAGGCCCTATAAAAAGCCAGGAATAGAGCATAGAGCAAGACCGAGTAGTATTGGTCAAGCGATACAGGCGAGAACATCGTAAGCGATCTTCAAGTGCGATTAAGAGTGATCAGTAGTGAACTTGTATTTTGTAATTAGTGTGTTTAATTAAAGTGTCAACTTTGGTAATTTTTATTGGCAGTTTTTAACTGTCACGAACCTGAAGCTCGTAACAGTATAAACATGGTACATAAATGTGCACATATGGATGGAAATTCGTTTAAAATTGCTGGTTCAACATGTTTTGCCATATTCGGCGTACAAAATAGTTTAAAATTATAAATGAGAATGTTTTTAATAATAGTCAAAATTCAAAATTTCAAATACATAATCCGTCAATGCTAAAATATAGTCAAAAGATAGTAATAATAATTGAAACAATAAAATTACTAAATCTTGACTTGGCTCGCGAGGTGGTCGACATGTGGGATGTGGACTCAGCGATCATTGTACCGATAGTCATATCAGCCAATGATACCAAAGAGCCTCGACCAACACCTAAGGAGGCTCTCGTTGGGCAGCTGGATCAAGGGCTTGATCCAGAAAGCGGTACTCCTGGACACGGCTCGCATTGTTAGGAGGTTCCTCTCTCTGGAGCCCTGACCGCCGGTAGCTTGGACCCTGTTCCCGATACCGGTGGGCTACTATTTTTTATATTTTTAAATGTTTTGATATATTTTATATTCTAATATGTAAAAATGTAATCTATATGTATTTAATGGAATAAAGGATTGAAACAATAACATTACTAAAACTAAAATGCTTATTAAATTATCTAAATTCAAAATTTGTCATTCAAAAACTCCGTAACATTATAGTATCCCTTACTAATTAGCATTTTTTCAGTTCTCTCTTAAGGCCCATAGTATCCTCATCTCCCGTTTGTATGCTAAAGCACGACTGCCGCCCGCGCCCGCGCAGGGCACCTCTGAGCCTTTATCTCAAAATGGGGATATTCCTTTGATTAATTTACAATTGTGCTTCGGCGATTCTGTGGTACCTCTAACTATCTATTTTTCAGTGTATTTTTTTTTTCCAAATAACGAAGCCGTTTAGTAGGAGTATGGAATAGAAGCCAAAATATTGCGTGTTGGAAAATATTTTTTTACAGCAAAAGTATTAACCATACAAAAAAAGTACTTCGGGCAAAATGATCTATATGAATCTATAGCAAAATCATATATTTTTCAAATCTTCAAGACAAGCCGTTAATGAGCAGTAGGGTTCATAAAGTGACCGTGTTACGCTACCGAATGGGACGTAGGCCCTTAAGGGAATGGAGGTGGTGATGAAATAGTTTTATACAAAGTAAAGCTGCTAAACAGCAGCTCGGGTTCGAATCTACGAGCTGGCTGGTCCATCTACTCAGCCATTTAGAACGGAGTAAAAAAAAAAATACAGAATAGGGTATTTTTCTCTATACGTGAAAAAATCTAAAAATATATTATTCAGATAGCTTAGGCAAAATGCAGTCGGAAAATGTTAGTTTTAGTTCATGAAACAACAAAATAAATTTTCGAAATACAATTTAAAGATTTCAGTTTTTTTAATCTGTTTTCGAACACTATGAAATGGTAGCCGCCATGTTATTTCGTCATACGGCATGTCAACTGAGCAACTTTGTACTTTTATTATTTTCGTAAGCAAAGTAATTTTTATTTAAATAATATTTTGCATTCAGGAACAGCAAACCAATGCTAAGTAGTAATAACTCATTTTTTAAATTGTAAACAATTGTCATACAAAATATCAGCGCATTTGTTTTTAGCAAACTGACTTCATACCCACAGAGCAATATGGCGTCTACTGCGTCCAGCGTTTTTGACAAATTACGCGCGAAATTTGAAAATGTAAAATTTAAATACATTTTTATGGCACTAATCGATTAAATAAAAATGTTGTGTTTTTTTAGTGGTTTATTAGCACTCTAGAATCGAATTAAGACACTTTTCAAAAATGAGTGTAGTACCCTATTATTTTATTGAATTCACAGCGCAAAGCAATCGAGCGATTCTGCGGCGAAGTCCGTCGCCTCTGCCACGCAGAGAAACGCCGCGACTTCGTCTCTGAAGCGTACCTGCTGACTCTCGGCAAGTTCGTCAACATGTTCGCAGTACTCGACGAACTCAAGAACATGAAGAGCTCCGTCAAGAATGACTATTCTACTTATAGGAGGTTTGTATTGGTTGTAAACATAAATAAATGTATGTCACCGTAACATTAAGAACATTGTCAGTATGCCGGACGGGCGTGATCGCATGGATGCGAAGGGTGTTATTAAAAGTTAGTAAAAAAATAAAATATCGAATAAAATTATTAAAAAATTCAAGGACATTTTGGTACCACCACTGACTTATATTTTCCGCCTTTGTTTATCTACAGGTCACTTTCCAGAGTGTCTCAAAAAATCTATTATTGTCCCTGTCTATAAATCAGGCAGCAAAGAGCAAGTGGCCAATTAAAAAGTAAAGTAGCAGAAAATATTGTGCAGTAGTAGTAAATATTTGGAAGTAAAATCTATTCTGTCTGAACGGCAGTTTGGATTTAGGCCTAAAGTTTCAACTGCCGATGCGGTACATCATCTGACTGACTATCTAGCGCAAGAACTCGACAAGGGTAACCACACAGTAGGAATTTTCCTGGACCTTGCCAAAGCTTTTGACACAATTTCCATTCCAATTCTGTTGCGCAAGCTTGAAATCATTGGTGTAAGAGGCACCCAGCTGAAAATATTCAAAAGTTATTTAGAAGATCGTTCCCAGTGCGTAAAGATAGGCGAGGTTCTCAGCGCTGTTCAAAAAAACACATTTTTTGGTGTTCCTCAAGGAAGTATTCTAGGGCCTACTCTATTTTTGATCTACATAAATGACCTTTGTAATCTAAAGCTAGAGCATGGAACTATCTTAACTTACGCTGACGACACTGCTTTACTTTTTTCGGCTGACTCAGAAAACGAAGTCTACAATCTTGCGCAACACGGATTTAATATTGTAAATAAATGGCTTCAAAATAACTCATTAACTCTAAATGCAGAAAAGACAAATTACATTAAGTTTTCGATGCGCAAGCATATTTCAAATATCCCCACAGCATTGCATGCTCATTGTTGCCCAGACCCAGCGTATAGCCAATGTAAGTGTCCTAGTATTAAGAAGACTAATAAAATAAAATACCTGGGTATTATAATAGATGAAACCCTTTCCTTCAAACCACATATGGAAACTCTTAATAATAGAATTCGTAAGCTAATATTCGTATTTAAAAAGCTACGATTTATTACAGATCCAAAAATACTGAAGCAAGTATATTTTGCTCTTTGTCAGTCAATTCTGACTTACTGTATTACTTCATGGGGTGGGGCGAGTAAAAGTCTGTTATTGCCGATTGAAAGAGCTCAAAGAGCTATTCTCAAGGTGGCTACTTGCCGCCCTTTCCTTTTCCCCACCTTCCTCCTGTATAAATCTTGTGAAGTACTAACTGTCCGACAATTATTTATTATGAGCACTGTACTAAAACAACACGCAGCACTTCCATATAGCACTGAATTTATTAAAAAAAGACGGAAAGATATAGTTTGCCCTCAAAAAAGTACAAAACATGCTTTCACAGCCAAGTTTTATATGTACCTCGGATCGCTGCTCTATAACAGGCTAAATGAAAAAGGAAACATCTACTCCTTAAATCACAGTAACTGCAAGAAGATCCTTAAGGAAGCTCTTCAAACTATGTCCTATGAAGATACAGAGAAGTTATTTCTTGTGCTAAAGTAAATATTGTTCGTATTATTGTTATTTTTTATTTTTTTATTTAATTAGTTAGATATTTTTAAGATACTATAATTTTTATATACCTTTTTACATAGGCACCAAGACTAATATGCTATGTGATTATTTAATCAATTAAGGTTACCTCCAATCGCCTGAGACACAGGATTACCTAGTTCAGGCACAAATCATGAGTGAACTTGACGTAGATTAAAGAAAAACTGTAAACATTGTACCTTATGTTTTTGAATAAAATTTTTTAATTTTTTTAGTTCCAGGGCTAGGTCTCGGTACTAGGTTACCTGGACGCACTAGAAAGCTATAATTACGGCTATATAGCCCACTTAAATAAGGTTTGCAGGGGTGGTACTTACGGTTTTCTATACTAGGCACTTATTCAAAATCAAAAATCAAAATCAAAATATTTTATTTCACATAAGCCTGCATGGGCACTTATGAAACGTCAGAAGCTAGGTGCACGGTTCCAATTTGTCGCTTCCTATGGAGAAGAGCCGGCAACTTCACGGTTACTCTTTTAAAAATAATTGGCTTTCACAATGTTTTCAAATTACAGTGATAATAGGTATGGGAGGACAGTGCAGGCTTGACATTAAGTGATTATAAAAATACCTCAAAAAGCACCCCACGCTTTTTAATTGAATTACATTATTTTCTCCTTTCTTAGTTTGGTTTTTAAAGCGTATTTTTTAGTTTTTTTAAACTATTTTTTTATTTTCTTGCGTTGTTACACATGGCATAAAATCACGTTTTTTCTCATGAGGACTACACAAAGCCACATTGTACTTTTGAAAAAATTGAATTCTCGAGTCGATGATCAACCTTAATTTTTTATAATATCGCATTTTTATCCTTGGTTACAGGGCTGCACAGTTTCTGAAGGTAATGTCAGACAGCCAAAGCCTGCAGGAGTCGCAGAATCTCTCCATGTTCCTGGCAACACAGAACAAGATCAGAGATACTGTGAAAGATGCCCTGGAGAAGATTAACGGTAAGCTTAGTTTTTAAAATTAAATTATAAATAATCTGTCAACTGTCAAGTAATTAACACAATTACTTATCTATTTGTCAAAGTGCTTTCTGAGGCACGGAGGGGTCTTCGCATGTAAAGATGGTCACCCATCCACGAACCAACCGCGGCAAGCGTAGCTTAACCTGATCGATCGACCAGTGCAGCTGTTATACTTAGCCCCAAGCCTCTCGCAAGTTTATGTATGTGTATTAAGGTGAACCTAGTCCACATTTTTTGCATACAAACTTCGGGAGTGTTTTACTCCACTGTCTGACATGGCACATCCAAAGTAAAATATGATATCGTTTTGTCTCATTATTAATATTGGCTGTACGGAAACAGAATACTAAAATAAAAAACCATTAAAAAGTTAGGAGCCAACAAAGATTCGTTTTTCTTGATAATTTTACTTAACTTTGGGCGTGTTTAAGTAATAAAAGAAGTGTAAAATCTCCAAAACCAAGTCGGTACCGACAAAGTTCAATTATCGAAAAGTTCAATAAACTTTATTGGTCATTGATTTATGCATTGGCTTTTTCATAAAACCTAATCTTTCAAAGGACTTTTCTTAACTTTTTTGCGATTTTTTTACTATAAATGATCCTGCATCTCACTCAATAAAGTTGTGCGTGTAGACTAGCGTCTAACTGCTCATCACTGATACTATCTCTGTCGGACACGATGCCTGGTGAGACAGTGTGATTTTTAGCCAGGCCCACCAGTGAGTTCGAGCCCGCGACTAGGCTTAAACGTGTTTTTTTCTTTTGTAGGTTATGAAGAACTTCTAGCTGACGTAGTCAACATATGCGTGCATATGTTTGAAACTAAGATGTACCTAACGCCTTCAGAGAAACACATGCTTGTGAAGGTAAGACCTCAAAATATGCCATGGCTTTACCTTCGGGGCCATTCAAGTATTATGTAAGCAAATTTTTTGCAATTATTGACCACCCCCTCCCCCTTGTCAGCAAAAGTAAGTAAAGCTCTTACCATCCCCTCCCATGGTCACGTAAACATTGGTAGCAGACACACAACGTGTCTGCTCACTTTCGTGTGATTTAGGAATATTGTCATCGTTTTCTTCGAGCCATTCATAGACAAGTAGGGTTGCCGTATGTGTTCAAACCAAAATCGACAAAATTTTGTAGAAAATCCAAAAGTTAATAAATAAATTCTGCTGACGTAATCACCATCCAGAACCCCCATCCCCCCATGTCATCAAAAATAAGCAAAGAAAAGGCCACCCCGCCCCCTGTAGTGCTTATTTAATACTTGAATGGCCCCTTAAAGTCAGCGCAGGTAGAGAAGCAAAATGCTGGACTAGCTCCCTAATTGCGTAACTCACGATTAATCATAATCTGTTTCGTTTTTAAACAGATGGCTAAACCATTGCTTCATATGTTCGAAAAATGTGTCTGCTCAACAACGTAAATAACGCAATGAATATTGTTAAACTGTCAAAATGAAACCGATTATGATTAATCGCGTGTTACGCAATTAGGGTGCTGGTTATCATTGAGAAATTGTGTCCGACTGAAGCGTCGTTTTCAACCATTATCGGGCAAAAATTTATGAAATGAAATGTTTATTTATGTAAGTAGATCTTATAGGACACTTTTACACGTCAATATTTTAAAAACTTGATGCCGGCGGCATTTCCTAGCTGACTGTTCCCTGAGAAGAAAAGCCGAAACAAACTCAGAGGTCATGGTCTCTTTTAAAGTCCAAACATTATATTATAGAGGTATGAGGAACAGGGTGCAAAGTCCACTCATACTCTATGGAAAAGGGAGGATCCTCCGACCAGACGGGTGTTGTGTCTGGTGGGCAACTGCCCGACGGTTGATGTCGGGATGTTGTACCTATGCAAATCGCGCGGTTAACTTTAACTGCGCGATCTAGGATTTCTATGACGTGAGTGTTGCGTAGTTCGCCTGTGACATTGTAGATGGCGCCACTACTCTTTTTTTATTTTTAGATATTGTTGCGAAGTATTTTTCTGTAGTGCCGCTACAATATTATTTGAATTTTTTCAAGCTGGAAATCAGACGTTCGTGAATACGTCATTCCGCTTACTTCGTAAACCTCGGGTATATAAAGTGACGTTTCGGTCAATTTCGGGGTGAATCGAGTCCGCTAGTGGTTTCACTCAGCTGACTTAAACGAACGCCATTTTGTTTTAAAGTTGTAAAGTTGTATTCGGTTATTGATCATTTAACTTCAAACTTTAACCGACTTAAAAAAAAAGGATGGTCTTTGTTCGACCGTTATGATTTTTTTTCTTCATCTATTAAATAATATTCACAGACTTAATCTACATACATTAAGGAAAATTTTAGTACACAATATAAATGAGGTTATGGTTAATTGAACTTGTTGAACTATCTTTATTAAAATCGAGGAGAATGGTGTTTTATTTTTGTATGCCAGTGTATTTCCTTTCGCACGTCAAGTGTACACCATGCACCTTTAGAATAATAGAGACCTAATACGAAATTAGCCGCAAGCAAAATTATTTAGAATTATTAGAATTATAGAGACCAATTTTGGTTGCGGCTAATTTCGCATTAGGTCTCTATAATTCTAAAGGTGCGATGTGTACAGATAACAATAGAATTTCTATTGTGTCTGCTAATTACACACGCGACGGGTTAATAATATAACATACTAGCGTTTGCCCGCGGCTCCGCCCGCATGGTTCTCGGTTATCGCGTAAAAAAGTAGCCGATGTCCTTCTCCATATCCCAGGCTATATCTCTGCCAAATTTCATGACGGTCGGTTCAGCGGTTTAGGCGTTAAAGCGTAACAGACAGAGTTACTTTCGCATTTATAATATTATTATACAACGTGTAACGGAAAGGGTATATACATACCAAGGGCACGGCTTCGTTGGATGATATCAAACGTTATTGGAAGGGTTTTTTAATACTATCTCTACATGTTCGGAAGTTATGAGAATTTTTATTACATTGATACCAGAAACGAAACTTTTTAAGTTGAAATAAACACATCAATCGGAAGAAATGTATTGTTATTGGCAAGTAACGTGGAAAGTTATTGACCCACGTAGTGCGGTGACACGTTTGTTATGATTTGAATTTAAGAAACATATGAAACCGAAAATTTGTTATCAATTCTTAGAGTATTTTATTTTGTGCTGAAAATATGTATAGTGATTCTATACCAGCTGTTATCTTTAGTGCTTAAGGGTAGCAATAGGGTTTCTGTTACACCCTGTATATTATACTAGCAGCGCTCCGCGGTTTCACCCGCGTAGTTCCCGTTCCCGTGGGCATACGGGGATAAAATATAGCCTATGTCACCCGGGGATAGTGTAGCTTCCCAACAGTGAAATAATTTTTCAAATCGGTTTAGTAGTTTCGGAGCCTATTCAATGCAAACAAACAAATAATCAAATCTTTCCTCTTTATAATATTAGTATAGATAAGTAGGGAAGTACGGATTTTTGCATAGTAATAAAATAATAATATTTTTGCATAGTAATAAAATAATAATATTTTTGCTTAGTAATAAAATAATAATATTTTTGCATAGTAATAAAATAATAATATTTTTGCTTAGTAATAAAATAATAATATTTTTGCATAGTAATAAAATAATAATATTTTTGCTTAGTAATAAAATAATAATATTTTTGCATAGTAATAAAATAATAATATTTTTGCTTAGTAATAAAATAATAATATTTTTGCATAGTAATAAAATAATAATATTTTTGCATAGTAATAAAATTAAAATATTTTTGCATAGTAATAAAATAATAATATTTTTGCATAGTAATAAAATAATAATATTTATGCATAGAAATAAAATAATAATATTTTTGCGTAGTATTAAAATAATACAATTTTCCATAGTAATAAAATTATAATATTTTTGCATAGTAATAAAATAATAATATTTTTGCATAGTAATAAAATAATAATATTTTTGCATAGTAATAAAATAATAATATTTTTAAATAGTAATAAAATAATAATATTTTGCATAGTAATAAAATAGTAATATTTTTGAATAGTAATAAAAGAATAATATTTTTGCATAAGTAGTAATAAAATAATAATATTTTTGCATAGTAATAAAATAATAATATTTTTGCATAGTAATAAAATAATAATATTTTTAAATAGTAATAAAATAATAATATTTTGCATAGTAATAAAATAGTAATATTTTTGAATAGTAATAAAAGAATAATATTTTTGCATAAGTAGTAATAAAATAATAATATATTGCATAGTAATAATTTTTGCAATTTAAAGTAAAATAATAATATTTTTGCATAGAAATAAAATAATAATATTTTTAATGTCCTAGGTAATGGGGTTCGGTCTTTTCCTCATGGATTCTGAAGTCTGCAACATCAATCGTCTTGATCAGAAGAAAAAGATTCGCCTGGATAGAATTGACAGGATTTTCAAGGTAAGATAATCTTAAATAAAATAATGCTAATGCAATGCTTCCAACACCCTAGAGGTGCCTAATATTAATAGTACCTACTAGTTATAGTTAATTTAAGTATCTCATTATAAGCGAACTGTTATTTTTAAGTTCTTATGAGAAATAAAGTTCTTTAAACCTAAGATTCCAACAAAGCCTTAAAGGGTAGCCCGCAAGATTCAAATTTACTTACGTATTTGCAAGGCAATGTCAAGTTGAATGTTAATTGAATTTTTCAAGAAATAGTCATTCAATGGGATTATAAGAAGTTAGATGGTTGTATTGATGACTAGCTGTGCCCGCGACTTCGTCCGCGCGGAATAGTTATTTTTTTATTATTTATTTATCTGTATAGATATTAATAAAAATAAATAAAATTTCAAAAATAAAAGTGGCCTAAGTAGTAACTTAGGCCACTTTTATTTTTGAAATTTTATTTATTTACGGAGTACCGTATTACATCAGCTATCTGCCAGTGGAAGACCCGTCAAAATCGGTCCAGCCGTTTCAGAGATTAGCCGGAACAAACAGCCAGACAGACAGACAAAAATTGTAAAAAACATGTTATTTTGGTATATGTACCGTTTATATATTTAGTAAAAAGCGGTTATTTTAATATTACAAACAGACACTCCAATTTTATTTATCTGTATAGAAGATTTTTATTATTATTATAATACGGTATTTTCCAATAAATGAAAAACTATTTTTAATTGAAGATTGCGACGAAATATTTAACAGAAAAATAAAATTGATTTATGTACATTTTCTCAATTAAAAACGATTTAAATCAAACTTATTTTGAGTTCTTTTGAATTTACCGCTAAAACGCTCCTTAGGATGACTTTTTTATCACGTGACCACACGTGACGTCAACTTTGTGTAAACTAAAGTAGTTGTAAACAAATAAATGTCGAGTTTACAATTAACAAGATTTTTAATGGATAGAATGTGATATTACTGGTGTGCGGTGCCTCTGTGCACAAATACTTGTAAAACTGCGCCACATAAAGTATTTTTAAAGGTGCCGTTTACACAAAGCTGACGTCACGTGTGGTCACGTGATAAAAAAGTCATCGTAAGGAGCGTTTTGGCGGTAAATTCAAAACAACTCAAATTTGATTTGAATCGTTTTTAATGGAGAAAATGGATTTAAATCTTTTTATTTTTATTTTTCTGTTAAATATCTCGTCCCAATCTTCAATTTAAAATAGTTTTTAATAAATTGGAAATTACCCTTTTCTGTAAAGCCATATTAGCTAAGTCGCGACTCATGTTTTAATCAACATAAAAGTGAATGAGTCAGTGGCTAAGTGAACTGTGCTATAATTGGCTAGTCATTCAGTGAATCAATCAATTGATATTTTGTTACAGAATTTGGAGGTGGTCCCATTATTTGGTGATATGCAAATTGCGCCTTTTAACTACATCAAGAGGTCGAAACATTATGATACGAGCAAGTAAGTGTGTTTTATTTTCCATCATTTTTTTACTATCCGTCTTGATACCAGTTCACAATTTGTCGGTTTCACTACGATAGATTATAATCTACCTAAAAATAATGCGTTAAATTGTAATCAGTATGTTACGGTTCACAATCTTTCAACAGTTCACAATCTCGCGAGATAAATTATAATCTAACGGTATTTATAATTTTACGGCGTTTGACACACAAAGTGTATAATTTGCGCACGAGTAAAAATTTTGTCCTGTAGGTACATTTAATCCTCTGCCTACCTTAGGGTATACAGCGGCGTGTTATTATTTTCTTTTTTCTTTTTATAAAAAAAACATTGCCCCACACTAGGAATTTCTCCTGTATTGTGGGTGCGTTTACAAACATTTAAACTCACATACACAAACAGCCAGACCCGGAACATCTACTTGTAGGTCATACAAATATTTGTTCCGTGCGGGAATCGAACCCGCGACATGATGCGCAGCAGTCAATCGCTTAACCACTGCGCCAACCGTGCCGTCAGCGTGCGTTTCTGTTTTATTCGTATTGTTTTTGAATTTTTACCTTTGTTCTTATGGATCATGTGGACTGCAATAAAGATTTTTATTTATTAGATTTATTAACAAAATGTTTTATTCATCAGATGGCCGTTATCATCGAGCCCAAACCCACCGTCTCCTCAGGCTGACCTGATGGTCCACCTGCCTCAGATAAGGGAGGAGCATCAGAACTATATTTCCGAACTTGCTAGATATAGTAATGAGGTGAGTTGGTAGTTAATTTAAGTGGCAGTGGGCAGGGCACATTGCTCGCAGAACAGATGGCCGATGGGGCCGAAAGGTTCTGGAGTGACGACCGCGTACTGGAAGACGTAGAGTGGGAATGCCTCCCACAAGGTGGACCGATGACCTTGTGAAGGCCGCGGGAATCCGCAGGATGTGGGAAGCACAGAACCGGTCAAAGTGGAGGAGCTTGGGGGAGGCCTATGTCCAGCAGTGGACGTCTTGAGGGTGAAATAGTAATAGTATTTATTCGTATCAACCAATACAGCTACTTAAAGTTACATACATAATGACTTAATTGTAAGCATAGAACTAGAAGCTATCGTAACTTGCACCCTTGCTAAGTTATCAGAATAACTTGTATTAAGGGCACAAGTCCCAACCCTTGATTCATATATTTAAGGCATTGGAAATATACATAAAACCAAAAAATGGTCACAAATGAAAAAAATTAGTAAAATAAAATCAACGAGGAGTGAAATGTTGATGATGAAGTCGGAAGTTTGCTAAGTTTGAATGGGATTGAAGTTAGCCGATTTGTCTAGAAACTCGGCGATATTTTAATTTTTTATCTTTACTGGCAAGAAAGTTGTACGTCGAACATTGTCGGTTGAAACCCAGACAGGCGCGTTACTTTGTGTACTTAGGGTATTTTACTCTTTAAGAGAAAAAATCTAAAAATATATTATTGTGATTTAAATTAAACCTCAATTCCAAAATTATAATATTTTAACACTCCCCAGTATATACATATTAAAAACCTGCAAATTTGTTCGTAAGTATCAAGAATTTTATACAAAGCGTGAGGACATACAATCACGTTACACACTCCGACATAAATCGAGATTAAATATTCCACATTCTCGGCTAAAAATACATTCTACAAGCCCCTATGTAATGTCCATAAAAATGTAAAACAAATTACTTGAACTAATAAAAAAAGAAGATTTAATAAACGTATTTATAAAAAAAAACTAAAACAATTTTTAATAAAAAAAATGCTATTATAGTGCACACACAAAGACACAAATGCAGGTTGAATATGGAATAAAATATATTCAGAAAAATCGGTTCCTTATATACAAAGTTTCCTGCAAAAATCAATACATAGTGGGTACATGAAAAAGGTTTGTTCGAACACAATAATGTTAAATACCCTACAATGCTGTATTGTGTCTGTGAGGGTGATATTCCGCTACAATAGTATAAACGAATCTTTAAGCGATAAATTATAAAGAATCCTATGTCCACAAACAAGTAATTTTGTATTGAATTTACACATAAAATTAGATACACAACACAGACACACACACACACAGTATAAACAATAAAATAATAATACAATTGAATTTATATAAATGACAGCAACAATAAAAAAAAACTATAAATTTACATTGCCCTCAATAGCATTTCGACAAATAACTTAAACTAACATAAAGTCTGGTCAATAAATACCCTAAAACTAAAAATAATAAAATTAGCTTTAGATTGATATAATTTAATTACTTTTAAATAATAATATAAAATGTATAGTAAGATTAATATATTATAATTAACAAAATAAAATAAAATTATGATTTAAATCATTTAACATTTAAATTCAAAATTTAACATTTAAAATGATTATCTCAATAAAATTACAGTTCTTCTACATCATATAGCTTGTAGGTATAAAGAACGAATATAATGGTATTATTGGATTTACTTTAGATGTAAGTTTAGCTACTTATTTAAAGCTTACTCTCTCCTACTATTTTTTGCTGTGCCCCACAGGGTCCATAATGATCACAATTTTTTTTTTAATTTACCACATAAGTTCACATTGTGGAATGCAAATAAAATTTGAGTCTGTAAGTATTGAGATAGCTTGGCAAAATTCAGTTTTTTTATATGTTTTTGAACACCATGAAATAGTAGCCGCCATATTATTACGTCATACCGCTGAATAAACTAATCAACTGAACCACTTTGTACTTTTATTAATACCAAACTCTCGTAACCAAAGTATTTTATAATTGAAATAATATCTTACATTCAGGAACACCAAACCAACGATAAGTAGAATAATATTTTTTTTTTTCAAATTATAAACGATTATCCCACAAAATATCAGCGCATTTGTTTACACAGCAATCTGACGTCATACCCACAGACCAATATGGCGTCCACTGCGTTCAGCGTTTTCGTCAAATTACGCGCGAAATAAGAAAATGTATTTAAACGCATTTTTATTTCACTAATCAATTAAATAAAAATGTTGTATTTTTTTTGTGGTTTATTAGCTTTCACTTTTCAAAACCCTATTGTTTCTTTACTTTTTTTTGTTCGCAGGTAACAACAACGTTCAAGGAAGCCGGTTCAGACTCCGAGAACAAGGCGGTGACAGAGCTGTGCCTGCGCGGGCTGCAGCTGTTGTCGTCGTGGTGCTCGGTGCTGACGGAGCTGTGCTCCTGGAAGTTGCTGCACCCGACCGACCACGCCAGCAACCCGCGCTGTCCGCCCGACGCCGAGGAGTACGAGCGGGTGAGCATTGGCTTCACGTGGCCTTATCAGACACTGGTGGCGATATTAGACAATTGTGGGAATATTGGATACCGGTGGCGATGTTAGACAATGATGGGAATATTGGACACTAGTGGCGATGTTAGACAATGGTGGGAATATTGGACACTGGTGGCGATATTAGACAAAGGTGGGAATATTGAACACTGGTTGCGATATTAGACAAAGGTGGCAATATTGGACACTGGTGGCGATGTTAGACAATTGTGGGAATATTGTACACTCGTGGCGATATTAGACTATGGTGGTAATATTGGACACTGGTGGCGATATTAGACAATTGTGGCAATATTGGACACTGGTGGTGATGTTAGACAATTGTGGGAATATTGTACACTCGTGGCGATATTAGACTATGGTGGTAATATTGGACACTGGTGGCGATATTAGACAATTGTGGCAATATTGGACACTGGTGGCGATGTTAGACAATTGTGGGAATATTGTACACTCGTGGCGATATTAGACTATGGTGGTAATATTGGACACTGGTGGCGATATTAGACAATTGTGGGAATATTGGATACTGGTGGCGATATCAGACAATGGTGGGAATATTGGACACTGGTTGCGATATTAGACAATTGTGGGAATATTGGACACTGGTGGCGATGTTAAACAATGGTGGGAATATTGGACACTGGTGGCAATATTAGATAATGGTGGGAATATTGGACACTGGTGGCGATGTTAGACAATGGTGGGAATATTGGACACTAGTGGCGATGTTAGACAATGGTGGGAATATTGGACAATGGTGGCGATATTAGACAATGGTAGGAATATTGGACACTGGTGGCGATGTTAGACAATGGTGGGAGTATTGGACACTAGTGGCGATGTTAGACAATGGTGGGAATATTGGACACTGGTGGCGATATTAGACAATGGTGGGAGTATTGGACACTAGTGGCGATGTTAGACAATGGTGGGAATATTGGACACTGGTGGCGATGTTAGACAATGGTGGGAATATTGGACACTAGTGGCGATGTTAGACAATGGTGGGAATATTGGACAATGGTGGCGATATTAGACAATGGTAGGAATATTGGACACTGGTGGCGATGTTAGACAATGGTGGGAGTATTGGACACTAGTGGCGATGTTAGACAATGGTGGGAATATTGGACACTGGTGGCGATGTTAGACAATGGTGGGAATATTGGACACTAGTGGCGATGTTAGACAATGGTGGGAATATTGGACAATGGTGGCGATATTAGACAATGGTAGGAATATTGGACACTGGTGGCGATATTAGACAATGGTGGGAATATTTGACACTGGTGGCGATATTAGACAAAGGTGGGAATATTTGACACTGGTGGCGATATTAGACAATGGTGGGAATATTGGACACTGGTGGCGATATTAGACAATGGTGGGAGTATTGGACACTAGTGGCGATGTTAGACAATGGTGGGAATATTGGACACTGGTGGCGATGTTAGACAATGGTGGGAATATTGGACACTAGTGGCGATGTTAGACAATGGTGGGAATATTGGACAATGGTGGCGATATTAGACAATGGTAGGAATATTGGACACTGGTGGCGATGTTAGACAATGGTGGGAGTATTGGACACTAGTGGCGATGTTAGACAATGGTGGGAATATTGGACACTAGTGGCGATGTTAGACAATGGTGGGAATATTGGACACTAGTGGCGATGTTAGACAATGGTGGGAATATTGGACAATGGTGGCGATATTAGACAATGGTGGGAATATTGAACACCGGTGGCGATATTAGACTATGGTGGTAATATTGGACACTGGTGGCGATATTAGACAAAGGTGGGAATATTGGACACTGGTTGCGATATTAGACAAAGGTGGCAATATTGGACACTGGTGGCGATGTTAGACAATGGTGGGAGTATTGGACACTAGTGGCGATGTTAGACAATGGTGGGAATATTGGACAATGGTAGCGATGTTAGACAATGATGGGAATATTGTACACTCGTGGCGATATTAGACTATGGTGGTAATATTGGACACTAGTGGCGATGTTAGACAATGGTGGGAATAATGGACAATGGTAGCGATGTTAGACAATGATGGGAATATTGGACACTGGTGGCGATATTAGACAATGGTAGGAATATTGGACACTGGTGGCGATGTTAGACAATGGTGGGAGTATTGGACACTAGTGGCGATATTAGACAATTGTGGGGATATTGGACACTGGTTGCGATGTTAGACAATGGTGGGAGTATTGGACAATGGTGGCGATATTAGACAATGGTAGGAATATTGGACACTAGTGGCGATATTAGACAATTGTGGGGATATTGGACACTGGTTGCGATGTTAGACAATGGTGGGAGTATTGGACACTGGTGGCGATGTTAGACAATGGTGGGAGTATTGGACACTGGTGGCGATGTAAGACAATGGTGGGAATATTGGACACTAATGGCGATGTTAGACAATGGTGGGAATATTGGACACTGGTGGCGATATTAGACAATGGTGGCAATATTAAACAACGCTGATGGCCATATTAGACTGGTGGCGATATTAAACAATTGCGGCAGTATTTGACAGATGTGGCAATATTGGACAGTGCTGGAAATATTAGACAATTGTGCCAATATTAGAGAATTGTGATAATATTATACACGTAGCAATAATAAACACACGTGTGATATTAGACACTGGTGGCAATTAAACAATGCTGGCAATATTGGACACGGGTGGAAGTATTAGAAATTTAATATTTGTAGATAAAAAAAAGCCAATCATCCTTTTTGTTCCAGGCGACCCGTTACAACTACACTTCAGAGGAAAAATTCGCTATGATCGAAGTAATAGCCATGATCAAAGGCCTGCAAGTGCTGATGGCGCGCATGGAGACAGTGTTCGCGGACGCAGCGCGACGCTCCATCTACGCCGAGCTGCAGGACTTTGTGCAGCTACTGCTGCGGGAGCCACTGCGCAAGGCTATCAAGAACAAGAAGGATCTCATACGCAGGTGAGGGTTGATATTGCCAAGCGGTTAATCTTGCCATGTCAGAGTAATATGGCCAAGTAGATAATATTTCCGAGTGGGTAATATTGTTTAGCCGCTAATACTGCCAGGCGGGTTATTATGCCTAATGGGGGTAATATTGCCAAGTGTTGAAAATATGGGCCAAGGAGGTAATATTACTTAGTGGGTAATATGGCCAAGTAGGTATTATTACTAAGTAGTAAAGTATTAAATTATTTTATATGTAACTACCTACACTTTTGTTATTTATTTCTTTTTTTGCTGCTGATCTCATACGTTGTTATTGTTATTTTGTTTATTCTACATCTGCATGCTTCGTCTCTAAAGCGACGATTACCTATTAATGTTAAAATGTTAGTCTCATTTAAGTGAACTGTATGTCATGTTCTTATGAGATTAAAGATTCTTTAAACCTAAGTAGGTAATACTGCCAGTGGGTAATACTGCCAGGCGGGTAGTATTGCCAACTGGGTCATATTGCCAAATGTAGGTAATGTGATCAAGCAAGTAATAATGTCAAACGGGTACTATTGCTTAGCGGCTACTATTATATTATTTATGTACAAGGGATTTGTAATCTTTAGAAATAAATGAATTCAAACCGTAATATTGCCAAATAGGGGTCATATTGCCAAACGGCTGAAACAGCGAACCGTCTAATGTGGTCCATTGGGCGATATTACCAAGTGGCAAAGCACTGGAGGTGCTAATGCCGCGCATGGAGACCATTAGGCAATGTAACCAAGCGGTAAAAATAATATTTGTTTTGAACCTTTACAGAGACCCAGTAATATAACGTTTGGCAATATTGACAAGTCTTAAAATAGTAGTTAATGAAACTATTTCAAAATAACTATACTCCATTTATTATAGCTTTAGAAAAAAGAGGCTCGTAGAAGCAGGAGTGCAAAACATTTTATTTCAAAGTTAAGTTCTAACTTTTTAGGTAGATTTAAGACAGTACTAAATACTGAGATAAACGAAGTAAAAGTAATTTTTATTTTAAATAATGTTCTATTTATAATAACATCTTCATCACACATTACAAACCTACAACAAAACAATCACATTATGATTTAAATCTAATTAAGATTATAAGGAAATAAAATATATATTTTTTACAATACTTTATTTTTAAATAACAACTTACGACCCACAATACGTTGGTAAAACTTCGTCGTCATCAGCTAATTTAGTTACTCGGTGTTGTTCACTCCTGCTTCTTTTAGGTTTTTAGCATTGACCCTTTAATTTTTTTTTTGGCATTAATCGTAACTGCAACACGTTTAAGGTAATTTTGTTACGAAGTGCACATTAAAAAGAACTTTTTTTAACTTCTGTCTAATGCTATTGTAAATGGAGTATAGTTATGTGCAGTTTCATATACTACTTTATCTAATCTTATAAATTGGGATTGAATCAATTAAATACCCTGCCAAACCAATTAAATAACCAATGGAGAGGGCTATGCTTGGAGTTTCCCTGCGTGATCGAATCAGGAATGAGGAGATCCGCAGGAGAACCAAGGCAACCGACATAGCCCGAAGAATTGCCAAACTTAAGTGGCAGTGGGCAGGGCACATTGCTCGCAGAACAGATGGCCGATGGAGTCGAAAAGTTCTGGAGTGGCGACCGCGCACCGGAAGACGTAAAGTTGGAAGGCCTCCCACAAGGTGGACCGATGACCTTGTGAGGGCCGCCAGGAGTCCGCTGGATGCGGGAAGCACAGAACCGGTCCAAGTGGCGGAGCTTGGGGGAGGCCTATGTCCAGCAGTGGACATCCTTCGGCTGAAATGATGATGAATGATGAAATACCCTGCCAGGGGTGCGGGTTGTTCGAAAGAGATACCGCGGCCCCTGGCACACAGGCAACTGGGGGAACATGGGTGGGTTTTATTCAGTAAAAGTCTGACACGCCCTACTGCTCCACCCAGAGCGGGAGAAGTTATAGAGGTATGAGGAACAGGGTGTAAAGTTCACTCATACTCTATTGAAAAGGGAGGATCCTCCGACCAGACGGGTGTTGTGTCTGGTGGGCAACTGCCCGACGGTTGATGTCGGGATGTTGTACCTATCCAAATTGCGCGGTAAACTTTAACTGCGCGATCTAGGCTTTATATGACGTGCGTCTTTGCGTAGTTCGCCTGTGGCGTTGTAGATGGCGCCACTTCTCTTTTTGTATTTCTACATATTGTTGCGAAGTGTTTTTTCTGTAGTGTCGCTACAAAGTTATTTGATGATTTCCCACCCAAAAAAAAAACCTACTAAATACAAGATCAAAGTTAAAAGAGTAAGAAATAGTTATGCAATGTTTTAAAAATGGCGCGCCTCTCATATGCGTTCTATTAGATAAAAATATTGAGTGAAATTCCCTGGATTTACCCTGTACCGTATTGGTAAAAAAAATATGTTTTAAAGCATTATATTTTGTTAGAGAAAATGTGTTATAATCAGAGATCGGATATTCGGATGCATATTCGCCTAAAGTTGAGATGTTGGCTAACATGGAATGCGCTTTTGTATCGAAAAAGTCTTAATTTGTGTAAGTAATTTGTTTATTTTCTGTTTTAACTGATACAAACCATCCCTCCTCCAGTACATACACATATTTGTATCGGGTTAAACATTAATTTTAAATTAATACACATCAATTGTTATGCAATCCAATTATCCCGGGATTTTTAATAAATATTACAAATAATTTATAAAGCCGCTTCCATACTTTCATAGCTAAAAATTATCTTTAGGTAAATATGCACCCGAATATCCGATCTCTAATTATAATGTATTTTTAAAATTTCGGTAACGATATGTTTATAAAGTGGCTAAGTAAAGAGGGGCTTGTGGCTGGCTAATATGAGCCGCATGGATCGATCGATCAGGTTAAGCTACGC
Organism: Antitype chi; assembly: GCA_947359405.1. Taxonomy (NCBI): domain Eukaryota; kingdom Metazoa; phylum Arthropoda; class Insecta; order Lepidoptera; family Noctuidae; genus Antitype; species Antitype chi. Next base: position 3,584,456 of record OX375837.1, read on the forward strand.
CTGCCGCGGTTGGTCCGTGGATGCGTGACCATCTTAACATACCAAGACCTCTCCGTGCCTCGGAAAGCACGTCAAGCCGTAGGTCCCGGCTGTCATTTGTAGATCTTTGGCAGTCGTTACGAGTCGTCAGAAGCCAGAAAGTGTGACATCCAGTCTTACCAAGGGGTATCGTATTACCCAGTAACTGGATTGTGGAGGTCAGATATGCAGTCGCTCTATGTAAAATACTGGTATTCAGCTGCATCCGGTTAGACTGGAAGCTGACCTCAACATACTTGAGGTCAGATAGGCAGTCGTTCCATGTATAATACTGGCATTCAGCTGCATCCGGTTAGACTGGAAGCTGACCTCAACATACTTGAGGTCAGATAGGCAGTCGCTCCATGTATAATACTGGCATTCAGCTGCATCCGGTTAGACTGGAAGCTGACCTCAACATACTTGAGGTCAGATAGGCAGTCGCTCCATGTATAATACTGGCATTCAGCTGCATCCGGTTAGACTGGAAGCTGACCTCAACATACTTGAGGTCAGATAGGCAGTCGCTCCAAGTATAATACTGGCATTAGTACAAGCCAACATAGTAGTGAAACGGCTAGGCAGATGATGTGTTTATAAAGTACTAGCTGACCCGTCAGACGATGTCCTGTCCTAACTATGAATATTGAAATCGCTATACAAGGTATAACAGAATAGACGCAAGACCTGAAAGTAGTTTGTTCCTAATTGACTACTGAATCGATTTCAGTAACTTTTAATATAAGTATTTTTTTTATATGTATTTTGCCATACCTACCACTGATTGAGCCAAAGAAAATTGAATCTTATAAGTGAAGAAATAAGACTCAATTTTAAATGCATAAAGTAATGCTAGGGTCGACACGTTTTTCTTATATCAGTTAGCTTTTTAAAAAAATAGTTTTGGTCATCGTATTATGCTTTTAACTCAATACTCTAATTGGGGTGTATGAGGTCTTGCGTTTGTTAGATACGCAGGTTATGAGAAATGAGACACAAATGCAGGTTGAATATGGAATAGAATATATTTAGAAAAATCGGTTCCTTATATACAAAGTTTGCTGCAAAAATCAATACATAGTGGGTACATGAAAAAGGTTTGTTCGAACACAATAATGTTAAATACCCTACAATGCTGTATTGTGTCTGTGAGGGTGATATTCCGCTACAGTACACCCCCTCAAGCGAAGCGTACAACTGGTTTCACTATTCTGCCTGATCGTGTTGTTCTCTGTGTGTCAGCATATTCTTGTTCGTTCATAGTGTAGGCAGGCTTCAGTCGGTCGATCGAGACGTTGGTTACTCTTCCTGGTAGTTGGAGCTTGTAGTATTTCTCACATCTTTCCAGTACCGGATATGGACCTTCATATGTCGGCTGCAGTGGTTTTTTTGTACAATCTCTACGCAGGAACACGTTTTCACAGGTACTTAAGTCGGAGTGTACAAACATGTTGTTGTTGCTATGCGAAGTCTCGGCTGGTTTGTATGCGTTGATAGTGTGTCGCAGCTGTTCAACGAAATCGTGACTCATTGGGCTTCCTTTTGTTTCAACAAATAAATCTCCGGGTAATCGCAGCGATGTTCCGTAGGTGTATTGTGCGGGACTAATCCCTGTGTCGCTGCGCGTTGCCGCGCGTAGTCCAAGTAGTACGGTCGGTAACTCGTCAAACCACTTTCCGTTAGCCCTAGCAGTGCAGCGCGCGGTAAGTGCGGCTTTGAGTGAGCGGTGCCACCGTTCGATGATTCCATTTGATTGTGGGTGATATGCAGTTGTCCTCGTTCTGTTTATTCCCAGTAGCTTCGTTAATTCAGAGAAGAGTTTGCTCTCGAACTGACGACCTTGATCGCTTGTTATCGTGTTAGGACAACCAAATCTTGTTATCCAGCCTTCATATATCGTTTTGACTATTGTTTCTGCAGTTATGTCGTGTAGAGGTAATGCTTCGGGCCATCGCGTGTACCGATCGATAATAGTGAGCAGGTACTTGTGTCCATATTGTGATGGTGGTAGGGGCCCAACAATGTCGACATGAATATGTTGGAATCGTTCTGATGGTGGGAATGTTGCGATTTGACTCGTTGTATGTCGACTTACTTTTGCTTTTTGACAGGCTTCACAGGCTTTCGTCCATCGTCCCGCGTCAGCGTTCATTGCCGGCCAGAAATATTTTTCACTGAGTATTTTTCTTGTTGTGCGCGTGCCGGGATGACTGAGGTTATGTACACTTTCATACGCTGCTCGGCGAAATGTTTCTGGTAGGTACGGGCGAATATGTTGTGTTGATGTGTCGCATAGTATTTTGCAATTTGTGTTTGGTAGGAGTATGCGCTTCAATTGTAAGTTGCTTTGCTTCATTAAGTCACGTATAGTGCTGTCTCTTTCTTGCGCTGCGGCTAGTTGCTCGTAGTCTATCGTTGTAGGACAGGTGATGGTTTCTGTGTTGATCCGTGATAATGAATCTGCGACTATGTTTTCTTTCCCGCTAATGTGACGAATGTCGTTTGTGAATTCGCTTATGTACATGAGTTGTCTGGCTCGGCGCGGTGTCTCGCTGTCTGACGATGTTTTATTTATCGCGTAGGTTAGCGGCTTCTGGTCGGTGAATATTATAAGATGTCTTCCTTCGAACATTTTTCTAAAATGCTTCACGGCCATGTATATTGCTAACAGTTCCCTGTCGAATGTGCTATATTTGACTTGCGCGCTTGACAAAGCTTTGGAGAAATATCCCAGTGGCTGCCATTTGTTGTGTACATATTGTTGCAGTACGGCTCCGGCGCATTTATCAGAGGCGTCCGTCATCAATGCGATGGGTGCGTTGTGTGAGGGGCGAGCTAGTAATGCCGCGTTTTGTAAGCCAGCTTTACATAACTCAAATGCCTTCTTTGCTTCGTCGTTCCATACAATCTTTGTTTTGTCTCGTTTCTTACTATTGTGCAAATATGCATTTAGAGGTGCTTGTATTTCGGCTGCCTTTGAAATGCAATCTCTGTAGAAGTTGACGGTGCCAAGAAATCTTCTTAATTGTTCAATGGTTGTGGGTAGTGGAAAGTTTGTGATTGCTTCTACTTTTTCAGCTGGAGGTTTGATGCCATCTGGTGAGACAGTGTGTCCAAGGAACTTGATCACTTTCTTGCCTAGTACACATTTTGATGGATTTATAGTGATGCCATATTTGTTCAGTCGTTGCAGGGTGGTTCGTAAATGTTGTCTGTGTTCTTCTTCTGTACTGGAGCTTATGATGATGTCATCGACAAAAGGGTAGGCAAAGTCGAGTCCGTGGAGTACCTCGTGGATAAAGCGCTGGAAAGTCTGTCCAGCATTTTTAAGTCCTGGGCACATCCGGGGAAATTCAAATAGCCCGAATGGTGTGATGATAGCTGTTTTTTCGATGTGATCTTCCAGAACAGGCAATTGTTGGTATGCCCTATTTAGATCTAACGTTGAGAATATCTGCTTCCCGTGCAACTGGTAAGTGAAATCCTTCAAACGTGGTACCGGATATCGGTCTGGCTTGGTTATTGCATTTAGCCTTCTGTAGTCTCCACATACGCGTAAGTCTCCGTTTGGTTTGGGTACCACGTGAAGCGGACTGGCCCAGGGGCTCTTGCTTGGTCGGCATAATCCCTGATCCATCATGGTTTGAAATTCTTTCTTAGCTGCTTCGTAACGGTGAGGTGGCAGTGGACGTGCTTTGCAGTATAATGGCGGCCCTGTTGTCTCGATATGATGTTCGACGTTGTGCTTCGGAGTATTTTTCATTGTGGAAAGTCGTGTAATATCGGGGAATTCCGCCAATATGTCGTGATATTTTTGTTCCAAGTCTATTGTCCTGATGGTTGGTGCTGTAGATTTGCAAATGGACGTCTTCACTGACAAGTTAGTTATCTTGTCGATTAAACATTTTCCAGCGAGGTCGACTAGTAGGTGATGGTGCTTTAAGAAATCAGCGCCGATGATAGGTTTGCTAACCGCTGCTACGACGAACTTCCATCTGAATGGTCGTCTCAGGTTGAAATCTAGATCCAGTGTTTTTTCACCATAGGTAGCTATTTCTGTATTGTTGGCTGCATATACACTCGAGAGCAATGAATCCGGGTCACTTAAAGAATGTTAAAAATCTCGGAAACTAAAAATGATAGGTTAATGCAATAAATTGTATTTAATAGACAATGTAATACTCTTTAAATGAAAGTAAAAAAAATATGAGTCACCATACATTTTATTAACACAAAATTACATAAAGAAAAAAACTGCTGATCTCTCCTTAAAACAAAAATAGGAAACATGAAATTTTTGAACTTTATTACGATTTTCTTGAATTTTAATACTTCGTATTGCCTCCTCGTGCTTCCATTACTGCGTTTACGTGGTTTGGCATGCTGTACACCAAGTTCCTTATACGATTTTGGGGAATATTCTCCCATTCCTCTGTGAGAGCAATTTTGAGCTCACGAAGCGTGATTGGGGGAGGGTTTCGTTGTTTTACGCATCTGCCTAGCTCGTCCCAAGCATGCTCGATCGGGTTGATATCCGGGCTGCGCGCTGGCCACTCCATACGAGTAATGTTCATCTCTTGAAGGTAGTCATTCACAATCCTACCTGTATGAGGTCGGGCATTGTCATGCATAAATATAGCATCCTCACCTAAATTGACCATAAATGGACCAACGTGATCATTGAGGATTTCTTCCACATATCTTACGCTAGTTAAAGAGCCGTTTTCTATGATCACCAGCTCTGTGCGACTTTCAGAAGAAATTCCGGCCCACACAAGTACAGACCCACCACCGTAGGCTACTTTTTCTTCGATGCATGCTTGCTTGAATCTTTCCCCTGGTCTTCGATACACTCTGTGTCTTCCATCGTGCTTGTAGAGCATAAATTTTGATTCGTCGGAGAACATAACTTTTGACCAATCTTCAATACTCCAATTTACGTGGCTCTGGGCATATCTTAGTCTTGAAATACGATGCCCACGCTCCAGTTTAGGGCCGTTTGCAGGTCTAAGGGGTTTTAAGTTAGATTCAGCAAGCCGACGTCTTACTGTCCATGCACTTGGGTTACTTCCTCCGAGGCGTCGAAACTGATTTGTGAGTTCAGTTCCTGTGAGAAAGCGATTTCGAAGCATGGTGTTCACCAAGTATCGGTCTTCTCGTGCTGTGGTACACCTGGTTCTGCCCGTTCCTGGTCTGCGTAGGTTAGAACCAGTTTCTTCGTAACGTCGGAGAACTCTTTGTACTGTTGACAGCGACACACCGACAGTCCTGGCTGTATCGCGCTGACTCCGGCCGGTTTCCAGCATTGTAAGTATTCTGGTGCATTCTTCAGGCGTAAGCGACATAATTTCAGCTTGAATAATGAATATAGAGCACTATCAACATGGTTTATGTACCCACATAAATGACAGATTACAAACAAAAGCAAAACCAAATGCTGTAATTTCGTAATTCCATCTTCGAAAGTGGCCCTTTTTCAAATTAGATTTTTTTATGATATAACTTTACAATAACTATGAAGTTTTAATACCTTCATTTAAGGAGTATTACATTGTCTATTAAATACAATTTATTGCATTAACCTAGCATTTTTAGTTTCCGAGATTTTTAGGATTCTTTAAGTGACCCGGATTCATTGCTCTCGAGTGTAGTTTGAATGCGGTGGGCTTCAGGATTTCGCTGCGTTTTCTAGGGATGACGGATATATTTGCACCAGTGTCGATGAGAAAGCTTAGATTTGTCTTCTTATCTTTCAAAAATAGACGGTGTGATTTTTCCCAGGCGCCAGCTTCCGTCTCTGCTAACACCTTATTTAGTTTCCCGAGCTTGAAGGGTGCTTATCTTCATGCTTATCTTCATCTACATGGTCTAGTACATTTACGCGCTTGTCCGCCGAACTTTCGATGAAAATAACAAACGGAATTGTCGTTATACTCGCTCCTGTGTTTGTGATTTGAATCCGACCGGCGGTTACCATGCGGTGATCGGTATGAACTGCGTGATCGATGACGCGCGCCTCGCCAGTTGCGCCCGCGCTGTCCTTCGTAGCGGCTGTGGTGTGTTTTTAATTCTGATATTTCTTTCGCCAACATGTCGATCTTTGCGTGAAGTAATGCGTTTTCATGATTTGCAGCCACAGGTGGAGTGGATGGTGTTGACGGTGACGAAATATTGTGTACTGCTGATATTTGGTGGTGGAGTTGTTCTAGCATTTTGTCGGCCATTATTGCTAACTCATTTAGTTCGGTTTTCTTGGCTATAGTTTCGCTCACAGCTAGAATGGCGCGTACGGATGGCGGTAGGTGCTTCGTCCATATTACACGCAGCGTGTTCTCGGCAATGTTGTTACCGGCTAAATTTTGCATGCGGCGTAGCAGTTGCGAAGGCTTCAGATCTCCAAGTTCCACGTTGGACAGTAACCGCTCGAGTTTAGTGTGGTCGCTCTCGTCGTAGGTCTGGATGAGCCTCATCTTCATGGTAGCGTATCTATTGTTTTCCGTTGCTGTTTTGGTATCGAACATGATGTCTTGAATTTCGTCTAGATCTTGTAGGTCGAGTTGGCGGATGAGCAGCTCTGATAGCTCCTTGTCGGTTAGTTTTCCAGCAGACACGATCGCTTCAAATTGTAGGAACCACAGCTTTATTCTGTTTCTCCATAGAGGCGGTATTCGTTGATTGTACGAGACGGCTGACAGTTCGTGCGAATCTTTTTGCGGTGATGTAGTTTCGCTTCCATCGTTCAATCTCGAAGTACTCGGGTTCATTTTTGATTCTTGGTTGGAGTTTCTTCCGTCGGGGTCACCACTGTTAGATACGCAGGTTATGAGAAATGAGACACAAATGCAGGTTGAATATGGAATAGAATATATTTAGAAAAATCGGTTCCTTATATACAAAGTTTGCTGCAAAAATCAATACATAGTGGGTACATGAAAAAGGTTTGTTCGAACACAATAATGTTAAATACCCTACAATGCTGTATTGTGTCTGTGAGGGTGATATTCCGCTACACGTTAATTATGTTACTCGTTTAGTTGTATATGTTACGCGCAAGTTTCTTATTTTTTTTTTCTTTCATACGAACCTTCTTACAATAACAAACACAACAAAAAAAGAATTAGCAAAATTGGTCCAGCCGTTCACGTGTGATGCCGTGACCAAGGGAAATAGGGATTCATTTTTATATCATCATCATCATTTCAGCCGAAAGACGTCCACTGCTGGACATAGGCCTCCCCCAAGCTCCGCCACTTGGACCAGTTCTGTGCTTCCCGCATCCAGCGGACTCCTGCGGCCCTCACAAGGTCATCGGTCCACCTTGTGGGAGGCCTTCCAACTTTACGTCTTCCGGTACGCGGTCGCCACTCCAGAACTTTTCGGCCCCATCGGCCATCTGTTCTGCGAACAATGTGCCCTGCCCACTGCCACTTAAGTTTGGCAATTATATATATTAGATGTGAATATAAACTCGTTTTTAAAGTTTTTTTTAACGGTATTCGCTCTTTTCTGCTACAGTATAATAGTGTCAGTCCGTGAAACTTGCGGGGATTGGGCGCGTGGCTGCGAACCTCAACAGGACCCGGCGCTACGTGGGAAGAAGGATGGCGAGGCCAGCTTTACCATTAAAGTGCCAAGAAGGAATGTTGGTAAGTAGTTCAAATTTTATATTCCTTATTCTATCACATTAACATAAAATTTATATAATTTTTCTATTAGTTCGCTGTACCAGTAGTTTCCTAATTATTGTTTAATGCACCGGGTGACGTCATTACGTCAAAGCCGGCTATCCCTGAAAACCAGCGCCGGGGCTCTGTCTTGCATAGGGTCGCAGCATAATGCTGAGTGATAGCCGTTTTGCGTGGATGTGACGCATGTTTCCCTCAACCTTTTCTTATTTATTTTGTGTTCCTTATCTTTTTGCGTCATGTTTACCGTTTTTTCTTTCTTTCAAATGAAAATCCTACTATATGATATTATAAATGTGGAAGTTTGTATGTTTGTTACTCAAAAACGGCCGGGTAAATGGGATATAGATGTTTATAACCTGAATTAACACATAAGATACTTTTTATCCCGGTAGTATGTTCGTAAAAGCTGGTTTTTACACGCTTTATATTAGCTTCACTTGTATGTTTGTTTGTTTGTATGTAACCGACTCCTTTGAGCGCGATTTTGACCCACTTTAAACGGTCAGATTTCATTGAAACTTTGTAAACTTATCGAGGAACGATGACAATTCAATAATTTAAAAAAAAAATGAGAAAAAAAACACGTTTTTGTAGTTAGCAGAACTAAAAAATATAAAATAAATAATGTTTAAAAAACTAAAAAACACGCTTTAAAAACCAAACTAAAAAAAGAGAAAATAATTTAATTCAATTAAAAAGCGTGGGGTGCTTGACATTAATTGATTATAAAAAAAATACCTCAAAAAGCACCCCACGCTTTTTAATTGAATTAAATTATTTTCTCTTTTTTTAGTTTGGTTTTTAAAGCGTGTTTTTTAGTTTTTTTAAAATATTATTTTTAAATGTAGCTGCACCGCGTCGCATCCTATCACCACCACGTGCTAATACTTCGTTTTCGGTTATCGTTCTTTTTCTTTTTACCTGGTCCCTAAGGGTCGTAGCGTGATGGTAAATGCAAAAGATTTTTTCAAATTAGATTTGGGCCGAAGTTCCTTATTGCGCGTTGTGAAAGGGGGCTAGACGGAAAAAATTCTCACGAAAAGTTGTAACGACACTTTTTGCTATAGTAAGCTATTGTAAGCCGTACGGCGTGCGCATGTTTCTCTGTCAATCCCTCTCTCTCTCTCTCTTATAGAAAGAAAGCCAGATATTTTCATTTCGTCTTTTTTTTTTTAACTTCGTTCCATCCGGGTGTCCCTTGACACCTCTCAAGTTTTTTTTATTTCCAGTGATACTACCTACCCTACATAAAAACAATTAAACAAGTTTTACCTCTTTATGTTATTGGCATAAAGGAATTTATATTGGCTGCTTGCTGTTTCCGAAATTTCCCAAAACCATTAAATAATCTTCTTATACAGGGTGATTGGAAGATGGGTGCAAAGCTTTAAGGCGAAGATAGTACAGACAATTTAGAACCATTTAAGCCATGGTTGTCTTAGACGAAGTCTTACCAAATATTTTTAACCAAATTTTTAAGGTTTTTTTCGGAAATTCTCAAAATTTAATGTAAACTGCATAATTATGACCAAATTGAATGATAAATGAATTCATTTTTTATTTATTTAATTAAAGTAATGTGTAAGCAATCAAGCAAAACATGTTTTAGGCTTCTGTGTCATTAGACATTTTTTTACAGACATTTAAAGCTCAGAAAAAATAAAAAAATTGTACAATACGTCTTTTAAACCTTATTAAAAAACAAAATATTATTAAGACTTCGTCTAAGACAACCATGGCTTAAATGGTTCTAAATTGTCTATACTATCTTCACCTTAAAGCTTTGCACCCATCTTCCAATCACCCTGTATATAAAAAACTTTTCCAAAAAAAAAACAACCGACTTCCAAAAAAACACTACAAAGTGAAAAATAACTTCAATTTCGGAAGTCGGTGTCTTTGGAGCTGTATTTGAATTTTTTATCACCGCCTTCCGAAATTGAAGTTATTTTTCACTTTGTAGTGTTTTTTTGGAAGTCGGTTGTTTTTTTTTGGAAAAAGTTTTTATTTTTCACTTTTTAGTGGTTCACATGTGCTTACCCCTTCACAGCATACCGGCGTGATGTTATGTTATGAACTGGTGTAAGCAATAGACAGACATGAGATTTCAGCAATCCCAGTCCATTTGCTATCATTTATTGAGGAGTTCCGTTGCCTATCTCCAAAGTTCTTCATCAGATCTTCACCAAATTTAAATGAGACCACTCCGAGAAAGTACTCTTCCAAAAAATAGCTAAATCAAAATCAAAAATCAAAATCAAAAGTCATTTATTCAAACTAGGCTGAGAGTCAGCTCTTTTTGAACGTCAAAATAAAATTACATAAGACAGTCCCCCCAAAAACGCCCGCCCTTCACCACTTCCTAGTGCTTTAGCTGGGAAGAAGAAGTAGCGGAACAAACTCCCCAGCAGCACAGCTGTCTGTTAAGTTAGAAGAACTTGTTTCTATACAATAATACGTAATTAAAATTACGAAACACAAAAAAAAACATAAAATTTGCCATATGTCAGCTAGCACACGCCAATATACCATCAAAAATTGAAAACTAAAAATAATAGAAAATTAAAATAAAACGTAAACAGAACTTCCAATCTAAATAAAAGCCTCTAGGCATAAAGGGCATGCCAGCTTACATATGTAATTCTGCATTATGCAAATATAGCTATAAGTAACTTATAACAAAAGTTAAACTAGGACCTCTGGACTAAAATTATTAAAAACTTAATACAATTAACAATAACAAAACCATGGTCAGCAAGACGACCAGTCACCACGAGCAGCACCCGTTCACGAGCATAACGCAAAGATCAGCCATTGCCCCCCTCGCCATATTTGAGGGAAGGAGGCAACCCGACCCCCGACGCTACCGCAAGCAGTGACATCTAAGGGAGCATGACGAACTTGCTGCCGGTTGCACTGGCAAGAATAATCATGAATTGTCGAGGTCGCTAGCTAACTACATATTGCAATACTACTCATTAGAAAAAAAAAAAAAAAAAACATTGTAATGAGTAGATTAAGTCATAAATAAATGATAAAAAAAATAAAACCTGAATTATACAGTCAGATAAAAAAAAAGCAATTATATGAAATAACATAATGATATAACCTGTCAGTGGGTAAGCTAATTCTGGTGAAAGAACACAAACATTGTCTTGAGTTAATCACAGCGACCAACAATTCTTATCATTTAAGTAGTCGTTAATAGAATAGTATGCCTTTGAACAAAGGGTGGATTTTACTTTAGCTTTAAACGCACTAAAATGCAGATCTAGCAAGGAAGAGGGTAGCTTGTTATAGAAGGTTATACCCAGACCTACAAATGAGTTATGAACCTTATGTAGCCGGTGAAAGGGAATACGTAGTTTGTCCTTATTTCTAGTATTAATATTATGAATATCACTATTTTTAGTGTACAAGTGTATATTTTGCCTAATATATAAGATGTTGGCGAAGATGAATTGCGATGCCACCGTAAGAATCCCAACATCTTTTAAAAATTCTCTCAGAGAAACTCTAGAACCTAGTTGGTAAATTGCTCTAACAGCTCGTTTTTGAAGAACAAAAATATTTTGAATGTCAGCGGCTTTGCCCCACAGCAGAATGCCGTAGGACATAACGCTATGAAAATAACTAAAATAAACTAACCGAGCTGTATCAACGTCAGTGTATTGTCTTACTTTCCTGACGGCGTAGGCGGCCGAACTGAGCCTTCCCGCTAGGCTTGATATATGTAATCCCCACTGAAGTTTGGCATCTACTGTTAAGCCTAGAAAAACTGCCGAGTCTACAGTTTCAAGCACCTCATTATCTAAGACGATGTTGGGTCCTAAATTCCTAACATTCGGTAAGGCGAACTTGATACATTTCGTTTTCTTGGCATTGAGAACTAGGTTATTTACGGTAAACCAATCCGTAACCTTTGAGAGTGCACTGTTTACGTCGTCAAAATCTTGTCTGTTCCTGTCTACTTTAAAGATAAGAGAGGTATCATCAGCAAACAGTACAACGTTACAGATATCCTTTAAATAGAATGGCAAGTCATTAATATACACTAAGAATAAGAATGGACCTAGTATTGAGCCTTGAGGTACACCTAACTGAACTGGTCGCCCGGATGATTTCACACCATTAACATCTACACATTGGTGCCTATTTTGCAAATAAGAGCTTATTACGTTAAGAGCTTCGTTTTGAACACCGTAATGACGTAGTTTACGCAAAAGCGTGTCATGGTGCACGCAATCAAAGGCTTTGGAGAGATCACAGAAAACTCCAATAGCATTTTGCGAGTTTTCCCTCTCGCTTCGTGTGCCTATAAAATTTGAATAGTTCTCTCTATTTCTCCAGGTTCCCATCATCAGATCCTGACTTGATGATCATGGGACCACCTGGGAAGTATACCCTTTCAAACAAAAAAAAACAAAATCCAAATCGGTCTAGCCATCTTCGAGTAATCGGGGAACATACATAAAAAAAAAAAGGTTCCGACGAATTGATAACCTCCTCCTTTTTGAAGTCGGTTAAAAATGAATCCCTATTTCCCTTGGTCACGGCATCACACGTGAACGGCTGGACCAATTTTGCTAATTCTTTTTTTGTTGTGTTTGTTATTGTCAGGAGATGGTTATTATGGAAGAAAAAAAATTGAAAAGTTGCTAATTCAACATTCATAGACAACGTCTGTCGGGTCAGCTAGTCTTAAATATATTTTCTTCTTTGGCCAGGCCCATCATCAACCCAGCTCTACATGGTCCGCACACAACTAGAAGCGCTGATCTCCGACAAGTCTGGCGGCAGACGTGTTCTGCGCAAAGACCTGGACGCCGGCACTCTGACGCAGATCGAGACCTTCCACCGACAGAGCTTCTATTGGATGTATCTGCTTAACTTGTCAGGTGAGAATAAGCCTAGGGGGAATATGGCGAAGTAGGTAATACCGCTAAGAGCAAATATTGCTATGTGGTCGCCCACATAGCAATATTTGCTTTTAGTGGTATTGGAAATATTGCCACGAGGTATTATTTTCAATTGATATTATTATCAATATTATCACATTGTAAATTATAGCAAATATGGGGAAATTACCAGGGGTTTAGTAGTAGTGTGAAGTAGGCAATATTGCTACATGGGTAATTTTGCGAGGGGATGTCAGGTCTAGAGCAAATATTGCTATGTGGTCTCCCACATACCAATATTTGCTTTTAGTGGTATTGGAAATAATGCCTCATGGCAATATTTCCAATTGATATTATTATCAATATTATCATATTGTAAATTATGGCGAATATGGTGAAATTACCAGGTGTTTATTAATAGTATGAAGTAGGCAATATTGCTAAATGGGTAATATGACCCATATTAAAATGGCGAATAATGCCAGGGACATATTATATTGCTATGTGGACGAATATTGCCGGAAGGCAATATTTCCAGTTGATATTATTATCAATATTGCCAATGCCGCCATATCTTGAAAAAAAAAGTAGTAGTCTGTAGCGGCACTACAGAAAAATACTTCGCAATAATATGTAAAAATACAAAAAGAGAAGTGGCGCCATCTACAATGTCACAGGCGAACTACGCAAGACGCACGTCATAGAAATCCTAGATCGCGCAGTTACCGCGCGATTTGCATAGGGACAACATCCCGACATCAACCGTCGGGCAGTTGCCCACCAGACACAACACCCGTCTGGTCGGAGGATCCTCCCTTTTCCATAGAGTATGAGCGAACTTTACACCCTGTTCCTCATACCTCTATAAGTCTATGCGACACGTTTACATGTAATTTCTGTTTCTTTAAACTAGATTGCGGCATATCAGGACTGGCGTTTATTTAATTAAATTGGTTCACAGATTCTCTACAGAAATGCTGTGACCTATCTCAGCTTTGGTACCGAGAGTTCTATCTCGAGATGACTATGGGCCGCAAAGTAAACGTGAGTAACACCAGTCTATCAAATTATTATTATTAAGCTCAAAAGATTTGTTGGTTTGTTTGAACGCGCTAATCTCTGGAACCACCAGTCGGATTTGAAAAACTGTTTTTGCTATTGATAGCCCTGTGTTCGAGGAAAGGAATAGGCTATTTAACATCACGCCAGGGTCCTTAGGAACCGAGAAAAAGCGGAAATGAAGTAATAGCACCGCGATGCGTCTGAGTGGGTCGGGTGAACAAGAAATGTCATGCGGATGAATTCGCGAGCAGAAGCTAGCACTTGCATATAGTTCGTGGTGATACAAGAAGAATATTTAAAAGGACGTTCTTTTTTAAGGGTGGTAAATCATCAATAACCTTCCCCGCTCTGGGTGGAGCAGGAGGGCGTGTCAGACTTTTACTGACTAAAACGCACCCGTGTTCCCTCAGTTGCCTGTGTGCCAGGGGCTACGGTATCTCTTTCGAACAACCCGCACCCCTGGATTTATGTGTGTCTTAAAGTTTAGTTCAATGACATTCGAGAAATTCGTATTCGTACGACTTTGCACTTTGTTACACATAAAATAAGGTGTATTATCCAATGTCATAAATAAATTATCTACTGTATGCACCTTTTTGGCCTTTACACAGACTAATGTAAAAAATAATAGTTTAAAAAACTAAAAAACACGCTTTAAAAACCAAAGTAAAAATGGAGAAAATAATTTAATTCAATTAAAAAGCGTGGGGTGCTTTTTGAGGTATTTTTATAATCAATTAATGTCAAGCACCCCACGCTTTTTAATTGAATTAAATTATTTTCTCCTTTTTTAGTTTGGTTTTTAAAGCGTGTTTTTTTAGTTTTTTAAACTATTATTTATTTTCTATTTTTTAGTTCTGCTAACTACAAAAACGTGTTTTTTTTTCCTCAATTTTTTTTAAATTATTAAATTGTCATCGGTCCTCGATAAATTTACAAAGTTTCAATGAAATCTGACCGTTTAAAGTGGGTCAAAATCGCGCTCAAAGGAGTCGGTTACATACAAACAAACAAACATACAAGTGAAGCTAATATAAAGCGTGTAAAAAAAGAAAATTGTGTGTCTCTAATAGGTTATATTTTATTGCTTACAGAAATGCATGGTACGTCACCAACATAACGAAGAATGCAACGATCTGATCACTATGGAGAAGCGCATTCAGTTCCCCATTGAGATGTCGATGCCGTGGATACTGACCGACCATATATTGAAGACTAAGGAGCCGGCTATGATGGAGTGAGTAATATTATTTAAGGTGAATGCGCAGTGGTAGAGCGCGAAATTCAAATTTTGTTACGTTTTTTGCAATTTTCAGGTGAGTGTCAGCTTGTTACTTGATCAAAATATGATTTGCGACTATAACATGTACGTATTTACAGATTTATAATCATTAGAATCAATAATACAAACTCAAACTCAAAGCATTTATTTCAAATAAACCAATTACAGGCACTTCTGAATTGTTAAGGTCGGTGAGATAGGAAGATGAAGCTAGTTGCCCATTCCAAAGCGTAGGTACCTATGGAGAAGAACGGGCAAGAAACTCCATGGACACTCTTTTAAAATCATGATTTTGTTACAATCAGTTGGTTACATCATTATGTTGAAATTATCAATGTGAGAACGATGTAAAAAGACGTGCACATTATAAGCGTCCGTAATTAAAACAAAACAAAAATAAAATAACAATTTAGAAATTAAAATAAAAATTAAAATAAAAAAACACTACATCAAACAATACATCTTTCTAAGTTAGATTTGTTCCATAAGAACAAATTTCTTATGGAAAAGTGCTTGTGGAACAAATCAAACTTATAAGAGATATATTAGACATTATAATGACTATAATTCTGTAAACACGTACCTGTTATATTCGCAAATCACATTTTGATCAGAATACAACCTGATACTGACCTGAAAATTGCAAAAACGTAAGAAAATTTGAATTTCGCGGTCTACCACTGCGCATTCACCTTAAATAAGTAAAATAAAAAATGGCAATAATAAGCAATAACAAGGTATAGGTAACAAAAATAATCATGTCGCAAGGCCCCAAATAACTTCAGTCCGTGCACAGTTATTTTACCTATGATAGCAGCTGCAACGCAACAGCAACCTTATTGTAATGGAAATAAAGTTCATTATGATATTTACAGACTTGATAGTGGTAGCAATCTAAAAGCAACCTTATTGTAACGAGAACAAATATCACTTTGATTTTGACAATGACGCAAAATTAGAGATAAAATAAGTGTGAACGGACTGTAAAGTCATCATGATCAAGTAACTAAAATAGTCATGAGGTAATATTGCCTAGTAACATAATAAGGTATTACACTCATGTTTGAAAAGTGTCTTAATTAGATTCTAGAGTGCTAATAAACAACTAAAAAAAACACAACATTTTTATTTAATCGATTAGTGCCATAAAAATGCGTTTCAATTTTACATTTACAAATTTCGCGCGTAATTTGTCAAAAACGCTGGACGTAGTAGACGCCATATTGCTCTGTGGGTATGACGTCAGTATGGTGAAAACAAATGCGCTGATATATTGTATGACAATTGTTTATAATAAAAAAAAAAGAGTTATTTTAACTACTTAGCGTTGCTTTACTGTTCCTGAATGCAAAATATTATTTAAAAACTTGTGTGGTTTTATGAAACTACCGTAAAAGTGAAACTTTTTTTCACATTATAGACATTTAACTAAAAACTACACGGTCAGCTGATGCGAACTATAGGCGCCGCCATATTGGCCTCGGCTGCTCTGACGAGCGCCTTTCACTTTATCCCTACTCCGCGGCCGACCGTCACGCGACACGTCACGCGACATGCAACACACAGGCGAAAAAGTTTGAGACGATGTAATAAAAGTTTCGGAAGAAACTGGATAGCCACGACACAAAACCGCCAAAAGTGGAGAGATTTGGAAGAGACCTACACTCAGCATTGGGTGGCCAAAGGTTGAAGAAGAAGAAGAAGAAGAATAAAAGTTTCACTTTAATAAAAATTACTTTGGTTACGAAAATAATAAAAGTACAAAGTTGCTCAGTTGACATGCCGTATGACGAAATAACATGGCGACTACTATTTCATGGTGTTCAAACACAGATTAAAAAAACTGAAATCTTTAAATAGTATTTTAAAATTTATTTAATTATTTCTTGAACTAAAACCAGGCCTCCGTCACTCCATGTACTTGCGCGCTATAAGTGCCTACCGCCCAGCCGAGCGGTCTCGGTCCGCCGGCGGATCAAATTCAGTTCGGTTTTCGCAAGCGAAGCGCGCGCACGCCGTTCAATTTTAATAGTGCTGTTCGTTCGTACGCGTATTACGATGCCGTGTGGTGCCTTATGTGCTGTAGATGGGTGTAAATCAAGCAAAAGAAGGGATAAACACCTAACTTTTTCATTTCTAGTGAACATCTCCGAAGATCATCATCAAACTAAGAAGTATTATACTTATTTTAAAACGTTCTCCTAAATGTAACAAATCCTTTTCTGAAAACCGCATCGATATCGGTTTAGCCAAACGCGAAATTATCGCGCACAAATATACATACCTACAAACCATACAAGTCAAACTTCTCAGTTTGGCCTGTATGTCTGATCACCTCCTTTTTTTTAAGTTGGTTAAATATTTTATAAATGATAAAATTTTTAACTGCCACATAAAAGTCAGAACATATTCACAGTTCTCAATAACATAGATAAAAAGTTATGTTAATTTAATTTTATCGAAGAGGCAGCCCTGCGATTACTGTGGAATCGCGCGGTGCGAAGCAATCACTGCTGTACGCTTGAGCATTTAGGCGCATTTTAGCATACAGTGGTTGTTGACGCGAGGGAGTAGGCAATTATCGTAATAGGTATTGGAAATTTTCTACTGAGTGAAGTATCTGTTACGTAGTAACTATTCAGTAATCTGTGCTAAAACTAACATTTTCTGTCTGCATTTTGTCTAAGCTATCTCAATAATATATTTTTAGAATTTTTCTCGTATAGAGTAAAATACCCATGAGGTAAGGGGGCGTCCATTAATTACGTGAGGCAATTTTGGCGACTTTTCGACTCCCACCCCCGCTCTGGTGAGATGTCGTGATATTTGGTTCGACCCTCCCCCGTCCCCATAATCTCACGTGAGATATTTCAAATACGTGGCTTTAGTGTAAAAACGTTAATCTGAGCTTATTTGCGTTGGAATTATGCGTTGCATTTGGCTAGCTTGGCTGGCCGGTGGCGGTTTAACCATCGAGGAGCTACTGTGCTACTTTGTGGCGTTCGCGTAACCGCGATAAATATTATTTTGTAGGATTTAGCCATATTGGCGGAAAAACATGTTTGACATTATTTAACCCGGTTTTCTCGTAATGTTACATTGTTTCTTTGCGGAAAAAAATATAAATTACGTGATATTTGCCGAGAACCTCCCTCCCCCCACGTGAGATTGGGTGAGATTCAACTCGACCCCCTCCCCCCCCCCCTAAACGCTTCACGTAGTTAATGGACGCCCCCTAATATGGCCTAGTTATTTAATTATCATACAGCCTTAAGCCAAGTGAATTGTAAAATATTCAGCAATAAGGCCAACTGACTACAATGGTCTTGTGGTAATATGGCATAGTAACAAAAATTATCATCGGGTAATATCGTCAAGTAACAATAATTATGTATGGGGTAATTTCGCCGACTAACAAAAATTATATAAGGGTAATGACCAGAGATCGGATATTCGGATGCATATTTACCTAAATATAATGTTTAGCTATGAAAGCATGGAAGCGGCTTTATAAATTATTTGTAATATTTATTAAAAACCCCGGGATTCTTGGATTGCATATCTATTCAGATGTGTATTAATTTAAAATTAATGTTTAACTTAACAAATATATGTATGTACTGGAGGAGGGGTGGTTTGTATTAGTTAAAACAAAAAATAAACAAATTACTTAACTAAATTAAGACTTTCGGTACAAAAGCGCATTCCATGTTAGCCAACATCTCAACTTTAGGTGAATATGCATCCGAATATCCGAGCTCTGGTAATGACGCTTAGTAACATAAATGATCATAGGGTAATATCGCCAAGTAACAAAAATGATAGTATGGCAATATGATCAAGTGACTAATGCCTAAGTTCGTCGTTCGACAAAAAAGAGCATACAAAATTACCAAATAACAACATGTGGTTTTGCATGAGCAAACAGAAATATTTGTTAATAAAAAAATAAAAAATAAATCTTTTTATTTCAGGCATAATATTTGACCTATACATATTGTTAGTAGAACGACTTAAAACTATGTTAGTAGTTTAAAATTTTGCTATTAATTTAAGTATTTGCCGCCCTCTGGGGCCCCTCAGGCACGCGCACTTGTGCTTGAACCCAGTGCCCCAGAAGGGGGCTGTCCAGCTTGTGGCTGAGCACGTTCAGGATGGTGTTGGCGCTCCCACGCGTGCGGAACATCAGCGACGCGATACGGCGCCGCAGCACAGTGTGAAAGCAGTCTGTGTGCGCGTGCGCAAACATCGCAGACGCACTACAGTAGCGTGGGAGCCCCACCAGCACCCTGAACGCAACGAACGCGTAATATAGCTTGGTAGTGATATTAACTCAAACCTAGCTGAGACAGTCCCAAAATCAACAGTTCAAGCCAAAACAACACTTAAAATCACTTTCTTAAGTCTCAACTTTCTCCCATACACACCGATATTTTGGAAAAATATTGTTATTCGAAAACCATCTTTAACTGTACCCATTAAGCTTCATTTTCCCTCAACAGATACGTGCTCTACCCATTGGATCTATACAATGACTCGGCTCAATACGCGCTTACAGTATTCCGCAAACAGTTTCTATACGACGAAGTGGAAGCAGAAGTCAACTTGTGCTTCGATCAGTTCGTGTACAAGTTATCTGAGCAAGTCTATGCTCATTACAAGCAGCTGGCGAGCAGGTAAGCAAATAATAACCATATCGACGGCACAGTTGGCGCCGAGGTTAAGCGATTGACTGCTGCGCTGCGTATCGCGAGTGCGATTCCCGCACGGAACAAATATTTGTATGACCTACAAGTAGTTGTTCCGAGTCTCGCTGTTTGTGTATGTAACAGAGATGGGCCGAATGTGGTTTGAACCGAATCCGAACTTCGGCCGAACATTCGGTTAAAATGAAAAGTTCGGCCGAATTTCGGTTCAATACCCTTTAATTGTAATAAAAAATACTTGATGTAAATGAATGTTTAGTTTGTGAACCAAAAACGTGATTTTTTTTTTCAATTTACGAATTGAATTCAGATGTTTGTTACAAGAATACTAACCTTATTTCATTTTTGTAATAGAATGTCTAATTAATTAGGCAGAGATTTTCAAGAATAATAAGAAGAACTGATTTAATTTAAGGTTTACATTTACAATGTTCCTAACTAAAATAAATGACCATGAGTGAGTAAAAGACATAATTTTATTTTACAGTAATACTCTAATTCTATTAAATTTCAGTCAAAATAGTGCAAGTAGGTATTATTTTTCTTGTGCCGAATGTTCGGCATCTGAACCGAATTTCGGCCGTATGCCGAAGTTCGGTTCAAGCTGCCGAAATTCGGTGGAACCGAATGTGAACCGAATTTCGGCCCATCCTTAGTATGTAAGGAAATAAAATAAAATAAACGAAAAAATACAAATGTTATCATACTAATATTTTAAATGCGAAAGTTTGTTTTCTTAGCTCGCGAGGAGGTCAGATATTATCTTACGGGAACGTACGACCAGGATAAAAAGTATCCTACGTGTTAAGGTGGAAGCGCCAAGGTAGCCCGCGAAATTCAAATTTTGTTACGTTTTTTTGCAATTTCCAGGTCACTGTCAGGTTGTATGGTGATCTAAGTATGATTCGCGACCGTATCAAATATGGCTTTACAGAATCATAATCATTAGAATCAGCAATACATCTCTATAAGTTCATATTACTCTAAAAAATGACTATTTCATGAAATTATGACATTTGAGGGCAATTCTAACTTATGGAGTTGTATTGCTGATTCTAATGATTATGATTCTGAAAAGCCTTATTTGATACGGTCGCGAATCATATATAGATCACCATACAACCTGATACTACCCTGCAAATTGCAAAAAACGTAACAAAATTTGAATTTCGCGGGCTACCCTGGCGCTTCCACCTTAATCCAGGTTTTAAACTATCTATGTGTCAAATTTCATCCAAATCCAGACATCTAAACATACAAACTTTAAAATTTATAATCCTTACTAATAATCTTAATATATATAAATTACGCGTCACGTTGTTTGTCCGCGATGGACTCCTAAACTACTTAACCGATTTTAGTCAAAGCACACCGTGAGCAGTTTGATCTAACTTGAAAGATAGGATAGCTTACATCTCAATTTATAATCGCAACATTATTTTATTGCAAATTATTTGTTTATTATTTGACAGTCACAATTATCGGTTAGCTCCAAACGATTCTAACAGATGGCGGTATCTGTTGACTTGATTGAGTAAGTATTCAATAGATGGCGCTGTGTTAAAAATTCTAACGTTTCACATAAGCTACAATTTAATGGCATGACCACCACGTGTTGAATGCGAATTTAATATTCATAGTTAAGACAGGACAACGTCTGTCGGGACAGCTAGTATAACATATAATATTATTATTATAAACGCGAAAGTTTGTATATATGGAAGTTTGTTGCTCTTTCACGCAAAAACGGCTGAACGGATTTGGATGAAATTTGGCACACAGATAGATTATAACCTAGATTAACACATAGGATATCTTTTTATCCCGGTAGTAGGTTCCCGCGGGATAATTTCCGACTTCCTCGCGGGCGAAGCCGTGGGCGGAAGCTAGTATTATATAATATATAAAATTAATAACATTAATATTAGTAGGATTTTGAAGCACGATCTTATTTCCCTTCTCTTTCTAGCATGCTACTCGACAAACGTTACCGCGCCGAATGTGCGGCGCGCGGTGCGTCGACTGGTTCCGCGGCCGGCCGCTACGCGTCGCTACTGAGGCAGCGACATGTCGCGCTGTTGGGCAGACATGTTGACCTGTGTGCGCTGGTTAGTAAGTTAATATTAATAGCCAACGTTATTTTTGCTGGTCATGTTGTGCGATTACGCTTTGGGTGATAATCAGGTCGAAACCTACAATGTTAAATTAGTGACATTATGTGATTGTTACCTGTTGTAGTTGCCTTGTGAATAAATAAAGTAACGTCATTAGGGTATTTTCCAATTTATTACAAACTATTTTAATTTGAAGATTGGGACGAAATATTTACCAGAAAAAGAAATTGATTTATGTCCATTTTCTCAATTAAAAACGATTAAAATTAAATTTATTTTTCGTTGTTTTGAATTTACCGCCAGAACGCTTCTTACGATGACTTTTTATCACGTGACCACATGTGACGTCAGCTTTGTGTAAACGGCACCGGTACAAAAACTTTGTGTGGCGCAGTTTTAGAAGTATTTGTGCACAGAGGCACCGCACACCAGTAATACCACTTTCTATCCATTGAAAATCTTTGTTAGTTATAAACTCGACATTCACTTTATTACAACACTTTAGTTTACACAAAGTTGACGTCACGTGTGGTCACGTGATAAAAAGTCATCTTATGGAGCGTTTTGGCGGTAAATTCAAAAATTTAGGAAGTCGGTGACTGGTGACATGAACATTGAAATACATATCCAAAGTCACCTACTTCCGAAATTAAAGTTATTTTTCACTTTGTAAGTAGTGTTTTTTATGGAAGTCGGTTGTTTTTTTTTTTGGAAAAAGTTAAAAAAAAAACACTTTTTAGTTACAGTACCACCCACCAATTCGAAATGTCATCATCCTTGGGGTAAAAACAATGCATATTTATGCGATAGCAGCAATCGCGGTTCATTTGCTGTCATTTTTTGAAGAGTTCTGTTGTCTGTCTCCGAAACGCATCATCAGATCTATATGAAATTTAAATGGGACCACACTGGAAGCACCAGCTTTCAAATACAGTCGAATTGAGAACCTCCTCCTTTTTTTGAAGTCTGTTAAAAAAAGAAGGATTTTGATTTGAATAGTGGTTTATTTTTAACTATTTCTTTAACAGGTGGCTCAGAGAATCAACGCCGATATGCACAGAGCTTTGGACGCAGCCGTCGCTAAGTTTGAAGCCGGAGATATAACAGGCGTCGTGGTAAGTATAGCGTAATCAGCCAATAATGTGCTTATGAGGAACAGGCTGTAAAGTCCACTCATACTCTATATAAAAGGGAGGATCTTCCGACCAGACGGGTGTTGTGTCTGGTGGGCAACTGTCCGACGGTTGATGTCGGTATTGATGTCGTATACAACGAGTAACCCCCAATTAGAGTATTGAGTTAAAAGCATAATACGATGACCAAAACTATTTTTTTTTTAAAGCTAACTGATATTATTAAGAATTAAAAGAACTAAAAAACACGCTTTAAAAACCAAACTAAAAAAGGAGAAAATAATTTAATTCAATTAAAAAGCGTAGGGTGCTGGACAGTAAGTCATTATAAAAATACCTCAAAAAGCACCCCACGCTTTTTAATTGAATTAAATTATTTTCTCCTTATTTAGTTTGGTTTTTAAAGCGTGTTTTTTAGTTTTTTAAACTATCATTTATTTAGTTTGTTTTTTAATTTTTTAAACTATTATTTATTTTCTATTTTTTAGTTCTGCTAACTACAAAAACGTGTTTTTTTTCCCCCAATTTTTTTTTAAATTATTGAATTGTCATCGGTCCTCGACAAGTTTACAAAGTTTCAATGAAATCTGAACGTTTAAAGTGGGTCAAAATCGCGCTCAAAGGAGTCGGTTACATACAAACAAACAAACCAACAAACAAACATACAAGTGAAGCTAATATAAAGCGTGTAAAAACGTGTCGCCCAAGCATTACTTTATGCATTTAAAATTGAGTTTTATTACTAGAAAAATCAATCTTGTGATTTAGGCGATGATTTAAGCGATCTAGTTAGGTAAAGATGGTCCACAGA
The DNA here is from genome assembly GCA_947359405.1 of Antitype chi. Classification (NCBI taxonomy): domain Eukaryota; kingdom Metazoa; phylum Arthropoda; class Insecta; order Lepidoptera; family Noctuidae; genus Antitype; species Antitype chi. The sequence goes on from OX375837.1 coordinate 3,608,168, forward strand.
CCAACCCCGGCAAGCGTAGCTTAACCTGATGCATCAACCCATTCGGCTGTTATAACTTAGCCACGAGCCCCTCCATATTTGAGTATAGCTAACTATACTCCATTTGAAATAAGATTAGACATTTAAATATGTGATTTTTTTTTACAGTTCGTTTAACCGATTTTGACTTTTATTTCGTAAGAATAAGGACGGCATTAAAAGCAAAATAAGTGGTTACATTACCAACTGTTTACTGCAGATGCCATTTATCATGCTACCAATGCAATAGAAGTCAGAAACAGTTGAACGGACTGTAAAAAAGGTTTATTTGGTTCTCTGCCCTTTTGCCGAAAATTGTTTGCCAGATTTTCACTTGCCAACTAACGTTTCGCAGAATTTTATTTCGCCGAATTATCATTTGCCAACTTATATAATTTTGTTTTATTTTTCCCAACCTCACAGTTACCAACTGTACGTTTGGTCTGCTTTTCATAATGACACTTTTTTAAGGCCCGTAGTATCCTCATCTCCCGTTTGTATGCTAAAGCACGACTGCCGCCCGCGCCCGCGCAGGGCACCTCTGACCCTTTATCTCAAAATGGGGATATTCCTTGGCAAATGTTGATTAATTTACAATTGTGCTCTAGCGATTCTGTGGTACCTCTAACTATCTATTTTTCAGTGTATTTTTTTTCCAAATAACGAAGCCGTTTAGTAGGAGTATGGAATAGAAGCCAAAATATTGCGTGTTAGAAAATATTTTTTTACAGCAAAAGTATTAACCATACAAAAAAAGTACTTCGGGCAAAATTATCTATATGAATCTATAGCAAAATGATTATATTTTTGAAATCTTCAAGACAAGCCGTTAATGAGCAGTAGGGTTCATAAAATGACCGTGTTACGCTACCAAACGGGACGTAGGCCCTTAAATGCCAACTTTCAAGTAGCAGAATGTTTTAGTTTGCGTAATATTAACATAACTGTTTCCTTTTATAAAAACGATTCGCTTCTGGCACATCGCCGGGCGCTGCCGCAGCACGCTCGCTACGCTCGCTCGGCTCGTGCGTTGTTTGTCATACTCTAACCTAACCTAAACCTATCGTAACCTAAGATTTCTGTTGCTATACTTATTAAAAAAAAACGTAATTAGTTTATTTTTATTTTTACACGCTTTTATTTATATTAGCTTCACTTGTATGTTTGTTTGTTTGTATGGAACCGACTCCTTAGAGCGCGATTTTGACCCACTTTAAACGGTCAGATTTCATTGAAACTTTGTAAACTTGTCGAGGACCGACGATAATTCAATAATTTAAAAAAAAATTGAGAAAAAAAACACGTTTTTGTAGTTAGCAGAACTAAAAAATAGAAAATAAATAATAGTTTAAAAAACTAAAAAACACGCTTTAAAAACCAAACCAAAAAAGGAGACAATAATTTAATTCAATTAAAAAGCGTGGGGTGCTTTTTGAGGTATTTTTATAATCACTTAATGTCAAGCACCCCACGCTTTTTAATTGAATTAAATTATTTTCTCCTTTTTTAGTTTGGTTTTTAAAGCGTGTTTTTTAGTTTTTTAAACTATTATTTTTTTATCATTATATCAATGTATGAAAAGGGAACTGTTACATTGACAAAACTGGCCTAGTGAAATGTTTGACAAATGATAAATTTCCCAAACGTTTTGTGTCATTATAATAATCAGCTTAACAATAGTTCTAACAAATAAAGTATCTTGACTTGGCTCGCGAGGTTGTCGACATGTGGGATGTGGACTTAGCGATCATTGTACCGATAGTCGTTACAGCCAATGGCTTGAAAGCAAAGAGCCTCGACCAACATCTAAGGAGGCTCTCGTTGGGCAGCTGGGTCAAGGGCTTGATCCAGAAAGCGGTACTCCTGGACACGGCTCACATTGCCAGGAGGTTCCTCTCTCTGGAGCCCTGACCACCGGTAGCTTGGACCTTGTTCCCGATACCGGTGGGCTACTATTTTTTATATGTTTTTATATTTTTATACTAATATTTAAAAATGTAATTTATATATGTGTTTTAGATGGAATAAAGGAGATAATAATTCTACCAAATGAAAAGTTGTCATACAAAAATTTGCTAATCGTTAGTTGTCAAAGTGAAAAATCGGCGAAACGTTGGTTGGCATGAGATAATCTGCCAAACAATTTTCGGCGAAAAGGCAGGATACCGATTTATGTCTAATCTTATTTCAAACGGAGTATAAAATAACTAACGAACTTTTTGTTTTGATAGGAACTCGAAGGCTTAATCTCCGTGAACCGCCTCTGCCACAAACTGCTGAGCCGGTACCTCACGCTGGACGATTTCGATGCCATCTTGAGAGAGAGTGACCATGGAGTGCTCGCTCCGTACGGGAGGATCACACTACATGTCTTCTGGGAACTGAACTTTGATTTCCTGCCGAACTATTGTTATAACGCTGCTACCGATAGGTAAGTAATATTATAACGTTTTTTTCACGATTTACTCTTACTTGCGACACCACTACATTCACATTCTAAGGCTCCTCACGTCACACTCACATAACACAAAAATACATACGTTTCCCAGTCACACACACACACACCACACACACACACACACACACACACACGCCACACACACACACGCCACACACACACACACGCCACACACACACACACACACACTCACAACGCAACAAAACACACGAATCCCTCTCACACAAACTGAATCAGCCACTCAGTCATTTTACTTTTATAGTCTAATTTTAATTTAAGTTTTTAATTTGTTATATTTTTTGTTTCCTTTTTTACTTTGTTTTCAAATTTTATTTTAGTTTTCTTTAAATCACTATATAATAATACAATCTTTTGTACAATATCACCTTACCAGCTCTATATTTCCATAAGGGTTTATAGTGTCCAAGTGGCAGTAGAACACTGACTCCTAAGTCACAGGTATTCCTAGTTTAGGAGTCAGGGTTTCAACTTTGTGTTCCTTTAATTATTGTGTACTTTAGCTAGTTGTACTTTAGCTAGTTGCTAAGCATTTATTTTGTGTTCTCCCGAGTAGTTTCGTATAATATTCTAAGAAAATCGTATACTTACTTTTACAATGTTTGTAAATATGTGAGCACCATGTATCTATGTCTATCATAAAATGAATTTATCTGTATTGCTTCAATTTCATTCCTTTTACCTATTTTGGTATAGTAATTTTATTCCGGGTGCATCGTTTTCACACATAATTATATAATGAATGTACTATGTTAAAAAGTGTACTTAAAACATTTTAAAAGAGTAACGGTGGAGTTTCTTGTCCATTCTTCTCCATACGAAACTACATTTTGGAAGGGGCGACTAGAACTAATTCTATTTTAATGTAAATGTTGACGTTCAAAAGTGCCTTTTAAGTGTCTATTTGAAATAAATACTTTGATAATATTCTAATATTAACTTTTAGATTCGTGAAATGTCGCGGCATACAGTTTGCGGCGGGAGTGTCCCGAGAGAAGCCCCAACAATACGGACATGCATTGCTGTGGGGCTCCAAGCAACTCAGCCTTGCGTATTCTGCACAGTATGCGCAATACGTAGGTAAGGATCTAAAAAAAACAATGAGGGTGTTCATGAATATTCAAGCCACCAGTTGGCGCCACTTTGACAAGAGGTCTTCCAGTTCGATAATGAACTGAAAATATTTGATGTCATTCGTTTCATTCTTTCGTTCACCATTAAGTCCGTAGGCGCTTTGACACTTTTGACAGGTGCCCGGACCTGACGCTTCAATGCTGCCACCAAGTGAAAGTCATTTCAGAAAACCCTCATTGGAGAATAAACAAATGCTATCTTAACATTGATTAAATGTCTAAAATTTCACGCCCCTACGTTGTAAATTTTCGTCGGTATGGCCGCGTCGACTGGTCATATTGACCGCGTAGGAACTATTGCAGTTTTCTATGAAATAAAAGATTTTCTTTTTTGGACGAAAAATTTGTTGACCGCGCAGGTATTGCGCTTTACCATGAAACAGCAGTATTTTTTTTAAACAGACTATTTTTTTTACCCTTGAGGGTCTAGAATCATATGCTGAATACATACATGGTTTCAGTTTGCGCGTCGATTTTTCTCCGACCTACTATATCTTTACACAAAATTTCTCCCAAAAAAAAATGTTTTTTTAAGTAAAATCTAAAATCACCAAAATGGTGATCTGCCAGGGGTGCGGGTTGTTCGAAAGAGATACCTCGGCCTCTGGCACACAGGCAACTGAGGGAACACGGGTGGGTTTTAGTCAGTAAAAGTCTGACACACCCTCCTGCTCCACCCAGAGCGGGAGAAGTTATTTGATGATTTACCACCCAAAAAAAAAAAACCTGATTATTGTTTTGTTTATAACTAAGCATTGGCAATACTCTTCATCACGTCTTAAGTTTACCAACTAATTCAAATGAACGTCATTTTTCTCCAGGCTTCGTAGGTGCCCAACACCTACACGCCCTAGTCCGCCTGCTGGGCTACCAGGGAGTAGCTGTAGTAGTGTCAGAACTGCTGGACGTAGCGCGAGGCCTCCTGCACGGGACTATCGCGCAGTTCACCAGGGCACTAGCAGCGGCCATGCCTAGGCACTGCAAGTTGCCGAGATACGATTACGGTTCTAACGGTAAGTCCATACTTCTCTAGCGGTCATAATCTCCTCCAAGGGTAACAACTCAATTCTGGGGTAATAATACAGTCTGTTTGGAATAAAACAAAGAGAGACAGTAAAATATAGGTTTCACTTTTATTTAACCTTTTGACCGCCACCGTCGGGTATAGCCGACAAATGAAAACGTGCCCAACACGCCACCGTCGGCTAATGCCGACAAGAAAACAACATTTTAGGGTCAAATTAAATAAAAGAATGATGTTACGAGTAATATTTTAATAAAAAAATAGGGGACGAACAGCAATGATTAATTGGTTATCGTTAATTTTTTTGAATCCCTATTCTTTTTTGTAGGAAATATCTATAAAATATAATAGCGTCGAATTTGTGGGTTGGCGTGGAGGGGACGCCGATGCGTTTACGCTCTGGTGGTGAAAAGTTTAAAATAGAGAAAAAACCAATGGTCGTTACACTCGGTAAATTTACACAAGTCATGAAGAAAAACGAGTGTTGCCACACGTCATAATACATTTTTAATGCACGTTAATGTTGCACACATTAATATAATTAAACTTAAGAAAAGCATTTAATTTGATTCTAAATTATTATAGATTACTGCAACTAATTACATTAATCTATAATAATTCAGAATATCAAATATTTATGTTCACATTGTATTGAACACAGTCTAAGGGTAACAACTTACCCCTAGGGTAAACCTCACTGTAAGGATAAAACTTACCCGAACAACACACTCCAAGACTATCACAATATCAGCAATAGTAGTCTCAGAACTGCTAGACATAGCACGAGGCCTCCTGCACGGTACTATCGCGCAGTTCACTAAGGCGCTAGCGGCCCCCATGCCTAGGCACTGTAATCTGCCCAGATATGATTATGGATCTTAAATTCATCTAAGGTAAGTACGAAATATCGCTAGGGTAACTTGTAGCGACACTAAAGAAAAATACTTCGCAACAATATGTAGAAATACAAAAAGAGAAGTGGCGCCATCTACAACGCCACAGGCGAACTATGCAAAGACGCACGTCATAGAAAGCCTAGATCGCGCAGTTAAAGTTTACCGCGCGATTTGGATAGGTACAACACCCCGACATCAACCGTCGAGCAGTTGCCCACCAGACACAACACCCGTCTGGTCGGAGGATCCTCCCTTTTCCATAGAGTATGTGTGGACTGTACACCCCGTTCCTCATACCTCTATAAACTAATGTAATAACTTAATAACTCATTCCTAGGGTAACAACTCTAATTTAGGGTAACAACCCACGCCGCGAGTAACATAACACGCTAAGAGAAAGAACACATCCCAAGGGTAACGAAGACACGAAGGGTAACAACTTAGAATTAGGGTAGCAACCCACTTTTAAAGGCAATTCATGATAAAAAGTAGTATTTTCTGAGACTACTACTTGACGTAGCCCGAGGTCTACTACACGCCACTACAGTGCAGTTCACTAGAGCGCTAGCAGTTGCTATGGCTACGCACAACAAACTACAGAAATATGATTTTAGATGGGAACCTGGGCTGGCGAACCTTAATACAGGTTACCATGTAACCTAGCTAGGATGCCTGATTCAATTTTGTTACTTTATTAACCTTAAATTTAAAAAAAAAATATTGTAACAGACTGTAACACAGTAAAAAAAAAATTGATAGATCTAACATTAAGTTTAAAATAACAAGGGTAATATCGGCACATTCCAAACAAAATACACCAATAGTCCCAAGGCACTTCTAGGGTAACAACCCGCTCCGAGGGTAACAAAACGCTAAGGGTAAAAAAAACATCGAATGGGTAACGAAACACTCAGGGTAATATACACTCTAAAGACAAAACTGACCCACCCTTTGAGTCACAAAGTGAAGGAAAACATCGTGAAGGAACCGGGCATGTTCTAGAACCAAAAATTCGAAGACATGTGACATCTACCAACCCGCACTGGGCCCGCGTGGTGGATTACGGCCCACTCGCGCTCCCAGAGAGGAGGAAGCATGTGTCCCAGCTGTGGGAAAATGATTGGGTGATAATCAGAGATCGGATATTCGGATGCATATTTACCTAAAGATAATTTTTAGCTATGAAAGTATGGAAGCGGCTTTTATTTATAATATTTATTAAAAACCCCGGGATTCTTGGATTGCATAACTATTCAGATGTGTATTAATTTAAAATTAATGTTTAACCCGATACAAATATGTGTATGTACTGGAGGAGGGGTGGTTTGTATTAGTTAAAACAAAAATAAACAAATTACTTACCTAAATTAAGACTTTTTCGATACAAAAGCGCATTCCATGTTAGCCAACATCTTAACTTTAGGTGAATATGCATCCGAATATCCGATCTCTGGTGATAATGCTATATGTTATTTATACAGGAGTCCTGGGGTACTATCACGCTCAACTAACGGACATCGTGCAATACCCCGACGCGCGCACTGAGCTGTTCCATGCCTTCAGGGAATTGGGCAACATCATACTGTTCTGTATGCTTATTGAACAGGTAAAAATATAAAACAGATTTAAGTGAGAAATTATACAAATTTGGAAGTGAAAACCTTTGAAGCTTATTTTGAAAGTTATATAGTTTGTTAAAAAATTAATGTTCCGAATTTCGTGTACTTGCTCGGTATAAAAAAAAAATTGCGGTTTTATTTTTCACATACAAAAACAATTCAGTAAAATATTTTTACGTACACTGTACACAGGGCTGCGCCACCGCAGCGCGAATCCCGCTACGCCTTCGCCCTTCGCGTCCGCTTAAGACCCACCATAATCCGCATATTTAATAACTAAAATTTGGGATTGGGACGAAATATAAGTAACAGAAAAATAAAAACAAATGATTTTTATCCATTTTCCCAATAAAAAACGATTTAAATCAAATTTCTTATTCGTTGTCTTGAATTTACCTCCATAACGCTCCTTACGATGACTTTTTTATCACGTGACGACACGTGACGTCAGCTATATGAAAACTATGAAAAGAAATAATATTTCTTATGAATTTATGATAGTTTATTTGAGAAAAAAAAGCCATTGCCCAGATTCCTTTAAATATCAACTAATCTAAGTTACCTTGCGTTATTCAGGCGCTGAGTCAAGAAGAAGTAACAGATCTGTTGCACGCGGCACCCTTCCAGAATATTCTGCCACGACCATTCGCTGCAGGTATGCCGATTTTTTTCACCTTTACCGGCTGTAGGTTGGAAAATATCTCACGGGGGCGCAGTGTCGTAACTATACCGTTCGAGGCCCGTGGCAAATTCATCGGATGCCCCCCCCCCCCCTCCAATATAAAGAAGCAGAACCAACAATAAGAGTATTTTTTATTTTATAAGACTTATTTATACACTTTTACTTGAAAGAGTTTAATAATAAATGTTGGGAGTTGGGATTCTCCTCTGACCGGGGGCCCCTTCCGGCTGGGGGCCCGTGGCATTTTGCCGACTTGCCACCCTGTAGTTACGCCACTGCGGGGGCGTACTACCGGGATTAAAAGTATACTATGTGTTAATCTAGGTCATAAACCATCTGTGTGCCAAATTACATCTAAATCTGTTCAGCGGTTTTTGCGTGATGGAGTAACAAACTTTTTTTGTCCGGCATCTCGTAGTTGACCTTGAGAGGCCGTAACTGCTTAACTGGGCTTTCCTGGGGCTGCTATTAAGAATTAACTTAACGCCTCCAGCCAGGGCTTAAAAACTACTTAAATACACTAGGCGACTGCACGCTGAGGGCACCCCCTGCGGGGTACGGGCCTCGGCTCGGGGCGTCACTGTTAGGGGGACAGCAAGTGGGGACAGGCTGGATCAAAATATTGGCATTATTTCCTTTATTCCATTAAATACATATAAATTACATTTTTAAATATTAGAATATAAAACATATCAAAACATTTAAAAATATAAAAATTAGTAGCCCACCGGTATCGGGAACAGGGTCCAAGCTACCGGTGGTCAGGGCTGCTGAGAGAGGAACCTCCTCACGATACGCGCCGTGTCCAGTAGTACTGCTTTCTGGATCAAGCCCTTGATCCAGCTGCCTAACGAGAGCCTCCTGAGGTGTTGGTCGAGGCTCTTGGCTATAATACCATTGGTCGTCACGACTATCGGCACAATGACTGCTGTATCCACATCCCACATGTCGACAACCTCGCGTGCCAAGTCAAGATACTTGATCTTGGCATTATTATTATTAATAGGGGAATTTAACTCTACTGGCTCAGCTGCGGCGCGGGCTGGAGCTTCAACGAGCAAGGGTCGGTCGGAGGAGTAACAAACATCATAACTTTAACATTTATAGTAGGAATAGTGTTATTTTGAGCTTCCCATTCTCATATGAAACGCAATGGTTTTATTGTATTCCTTTTTTACAGTTTAAGCTATATTACCATTTCATCCATTGCATTATACAGGGTGGGTAAAAAATCGTGGATCAAACGAAACAGGGCGATAGTCGAGTTTATTTGAAGAAAAAAAATTGTACATTTTTTTACAGTAAGGTTCTAAAGTGATGATTCATTTCCTAGAAGCAACTATACATCATTTATTGTTTTAAAATAGGTACCCATTTTACTCTATTGCCTATTTATTTACAAATTTTGGTATTTTCTTCAAAAATCACTCAAATAGTCGTAACTTTTAAGGGGCCATTCAAGTATTACGTAAGCAGATTTTTTGCAGTTATTGTCCCCCCCTCCCCCTCGTCAGAAAAAGTAAGCAAAGTTCTTCCCCCCCCCATGCTCATGTAAACATTGGTAGCAGACACACCACGTGTCTGCTCACTTTCGTGTGATTTTGGAATATTTTCATCGTTTTCTTCGAGCCATTCATAGACAAGTAAGGTTGCCATATGTGTTCATACCAAAACCAACTAAATTTGTAGGAAATCCATAAGTAAAAAAATAAATTCTGCTGACGTAATCACCGTCTAGGCCCCCCATCCCCCTGTAGTGCTTACGTAATACTTGAATGGCCCCAAAGGAGATCAAGTGAGAGCTCCGCCACGTAGATATTTTTTTACTGCAAATTACCTCATCTATCGCCATGTTTCGTTTGATCCAGGATTTTTTACCCACCCTGTATATTTTTTTCCATTATAGCTATTGTTCAATTTTTTTTCAAGATTTTCTTGTTTTTTTTTTAATTTTAATGTTTGTAGTGTATTTATTTTTATTATGTTTATATTATTGTCTATAGAGGGAGAAAAGCCAGAGACTAAACAGAAGCGTCTGGAAGCTAAATATTCAGCGCTACAGATTGTGCTGAATGTTGACAAATATGGTACTGCCAAGGTGAGTTATCCTTTATACATTTACTAGATGTTCTCCGCGACTTATGTAGACGTTTTTCTATTCTGTATTTTCATTCCTCTAAGTACCTGGTACTTATTGACAGGCCTGCACTGTCCTCCCATGCCTATTATCACTGTAATTCGAAAACATTGTAAAAGCCAATTATTTTTAAAAGAGTAACCGTGGAGTTTCTTGCAGGCTTTTCTCCGTAGGAAACGACAAATTGGAACCGTGCACCTAGCTTCTGACTTTTCATAAGTGTCCATGCAGGCTTATGTGAAATAAAATATTTTGATTTTGATTGTTTTTTTGACTGCGTCTGCGCGTATTTTGAATTTCATTATTGTTTGAATATAAATATTCAAATTCAAAGCCGCTAAGCTGAAATGAGACTGTCGTACGGTTTTTTAGTGTAGTATCCGTCTGTCCGGTCTATGGCGTTCTGTAGCACGCCATGGTTTATCGCAAACTCGTTCCATTACGTCTGAAGATTATCCAATCTTACCTTAATGTATGTTGCGTTTTTGCGCCCAGGGCCATCTTATCCGTCTATTGATCCGAATATAAACAAGTAATTAGCGAAGAAGTAAATGCTTGTTAAGTTAAAACCTAAAACAATACGTTTCATATGGCGATGTTCGTACGTTCTTAGTTATCAATAGAGTTGCACTATAAATAATATTGTTACGCGCTAAAGCTAAGTAAGTAGTTACCACTAGCGCCATCTAGTATTGAGTAGCAGAATTAATTGAGTCAAGATCTATCTAGCAAGTTCGATACCAGAATCTTCTAGAATTATCAACATCTGTTCAGTCGGAGCCGGTATGTACTCGAAGATTCTAGATGCTTCGTATCTCGAATGTTCTTAGGGCCCTATAAAAGGCCGGAACAGAGCAAGACCGAGTAGTATTGATCAAGCGATACAGGCGAGAACATCGTAAGCGATCTTCTAGTGCGATTAAGAGTGATCAGTAGTGAAATTGTGTTTTGTTTTTTGTGTGTTTAATTAAAGTGTCAACTTTGGTAATTTTTATTGGCAGTTTTTAATTGTCACGAACCCGAAGCTCGTAACAATATTGTTGCTCTAAGTAAATGCCATTCTTTGCACCTTCGCCCATATTCATCGCTACCAAGGTAAAGGACAATATTCCCTGTCACAGCAAGGCCAACTGTCCCGCGAAGGCGACCTGCTGACCCGCGAGCGCCTGTGCTGCGGCCTGTCGCTGTTCTCAGTAGTGCTGCGGCGCCTGCGCACCTGCCTGGGCGCGCCGCAGTGGCCCGCGCCGCCCGCGCCGCACCACCACGCGCCCGCGCACACCGACGACACCAACGAGTTCCATAGGTATGTTCTCTGTAGTGCTGCGGCATCGCAGCACGTGCCTCGCCAGTCTCTTGGGTACATTACCAGTCCACAGCGATGCGAGGAATTCGACACCATATAAATATGGTGGTGGTGGGTGGTGGGGGTGGTGGTGGGGTGGGGTATGGTGGTGGTGGTGGCGAAAACTACAAACATAAATGTTTGTAGTTTTCGTCTCATCGTCGTCTCCAGCATCCAGTCTGTCCTAGCCACTTATTTAAGGTCGTCGGTCCATCTAGCTGGGGGGCATCCCACACTACGCTTGTCTCCACTTCAAGACTCGTCTGCTCCACCGGCCATCGGTCCTTCGGCAGACATAGCACAAAAAACGATCTGTTCGCGGACGAATGGACGAAGATTTTATCGGCATGTCAGAAGTACTGTGAGGGGGATTTATGAAAGTGTTGTTAAGTTTTTTTACTTTGTCTTAATATTTGTATTATTTTCTCTTTTGTGGAAATGTTTTTTTTTTGTTTGTGCAACCTGTAATCTTTAATTTTTGTAATTGGTTTTAAACCGTTTTAATTAAAGAAATAAATAAAAAAAAATAAAAAAAATAGCTAGCCTACTGCCACTTCAGCTTGTTTACACTGCAAGATAATTATGTCGAAATCTCCAGTTTATTCTCGAACTAAAAAAATTAAACATTTGTTTCAGATTATGGTCGGCTCTGCAATTCTTATACTGCATCCCTGTTGGAGACACTCAGTTTACCGTTGAGTAAGTTAATTTTATCATTATATTCTTTTTTATATTTCTGTAGATTAAACCGACATTGTGACAACTGACCACCGCGGGCGTAAGCGTGACTACTGAGCGAAGTGGCCATTTTTTTTAGATGGGAAATCGTCAAATGACTTCTCCCGCTCTGGGCGGAACGGGAAGGCGTGTCAGACTTTTACTGACTAAAACCCACCCGTGTTCCCTCAGTTGCCTGTGCCAGGGCCAAGGTAACTCTTTCGAACAGATCGGCCTTAGCGGACCCCTTCTATTGTGACCTGGGATTCGATTTCAGAGTCGGGCAGTGCTAGCCAGTTTTATCATTAGCATCCCCATGTCTGCATTTATTCCCGATTGATAGCAAAACTCTCACCACTTATTTACATTCTTCTGCTTAGCGTATCGATGCAAAAAAAAAAAACATCTTTGGCCCAAAATTCGGCTGCGCCAACTCCGCTTGCGACGCAGTCATAAAACCGTCAAATGCACAAGTAACGGCATGTGGCGCAGGATGGTAGGTGAGCTATTGTCTGTGGGGAGGTGCCGCATCCGCACTTGAGATCTGAGCCGTCAGTGAACCCCCATCTGTGGAGATTGTCTTTGCTCCGGTCGACTTGGGTTCGAAGTCTATTTAGACATTTCCAAGTCATCCACGGTAACGCGTGCGCAGGCGCAAGGCTCTTAGATGGTTCGATAAAGTTATCAGGGTGTTTATACAGCTCCCGCTACAGTTTACATCTCGCTGTGGAACCAGTAACAACTTTCAAAAATAAACTAACTGTACTTCTATTAAATAAATGTTACTACTCTGTATCGGATTTTCTAGCTGACAAATTTTAGTTGTGTATTCGTAAAAAATTCGTTGTGTTGTGTATTGGTAAAAATTTAGTTTGTATGTTTGATGATGAACTGCATCAATGTTTGCATGCCAAAATAGTAGAATGTGCAAGGATTTTTAATATTATTGTTACTGTTGTTATTAATTGAGAAAAGCTATTACACAATTGACGATTTCCTTAATGATAAATCTCTGCACTGATTGATAAACTATTATTATGATTGACATACATGTTCTTAATCTGACACTTTTTATTCAGATTTACACTTTGACATACAATTTTTTTTTGACATATTACTGTAGAAATGTCACTAATGATATTAATCTGTTTTTTGTTTCTTCTTTTCTTTTTTTTTTTTTTGGAAATCTAATGATTTGACATTTATATTTATTCAATAGAATTTCTGTATAATTTTGGAAATGAATATTATTTGCATGCCCATGAGACGGTAGAATATGGAGGACTACTTTTTTAAGAAAACATCTATGTACCAATTACCCATGTTAGCAAACATAAATGATTTGATTTGATTTGATTTGACCACCTTATTGTAAATACCTACATTATGAGCAAATAAAATTATATTGTATACCTAGTTACATTTGAGTTTATAATCAGCCACCTTTGTCTGCTCCTTCAGGAAAATTAGAATTCAAATGTTGTATTTTGAGAATGTCCTTCAATCTGCCAAGCTTTTTCCTATCTATGTCGGGGTCTATTATCGACTCGTTACCCGTGGTCCCGGTGGGTCGACCCATTACCGGGTCCACGGGTAATTCTAATTACCCGTAGTCCCATTGCATTAGGGATTGATTCCGGACTCCTGAATATATCGATAAAAAAATTATTACTACCATGGAACCTACTTATTAACCGACTTCAAAAAGGAGGAGGTTATCAATTCGTCGGAACCTTTTTTTTTTTTTTTTTTTTTTTTTTTTTTTATATGTATGTTCCCCGATTACTCGAAGATGGCTGGACCGATTTGGATTTTGTTTTTTTTGTTTGAAAGGGTATACTTCCCAGGTGGTCCCATGATCATCAAGTTAGGATCTGATGATGGGATCCTGGAGAAATAGAGAGAACTCTTCAAATTTTATAGGCACACAAAGCGATTTAGGTATTTTTTGGAAGAGTACTTTTTCGGAGTGGTTCCATTTCAATTTGGTGAAGATCTGATGAAGAACTTTGGAGATAGGCAACGGAACTCCTCAATAAATGATAGCAAATGGACTGGGATTGCTGAAATCTCATCTCTGTCTATTGCTTACACCAGTTCATAACATAACATCACGCCGCCGGTACCTATTCTGTGAAGGGGTAAGCACATGTGAACCACTAAAAAGTGAAAAATAAAAACTTTTTCCAAAAAAAAACAACCGACTTCCAAAAAAACACTACAAAGTGAAAAATAACTTTAATTTCGGAAGGCGGTGACAAAAAATTCAAATACAGCTCCAAAGACACCGACTTCCGAAATTAAAGTTATTTTTCACTTTGTAGTGTTTTTTTGGAAGTCGGTTGTTTTTTTTTGGAAAAAGTTTTTATGATTAAATACATATCCATAATAACAGCCTGTTAGTTACGTCAAAAGAGGTCACATATTACTTATTTTTTCTTTATTAGTCATGTTGTCATAATCATTAGGATCTTTATTCATTTTTCTCTTTTATAATTTTGACATAATTATTTGTAAGCAATTATCACCTTGTTCCTGTCCTCTTCTCATACAGAGATGACAGGAGCATTGATCACCATTTTTGCGCTACACGTATCGGCGATTTCAGACATATGTTAATTACAAACCCAGAGAGGTAATTCTCGTAATTTTATGAACATTCAGTCTGATCTGTCTCAATATTTCAAAAATACCTCGAATTTCCATACATTTTGACCAGTTTTTAACCGACTTCAAAAAAAGGAGGAGGTTCTCAATTCGACTGTATTTTTTTTTAATGTTTGTTAGCTCAGAACTTTCGACTGGGTGAACCGATTTTGATGATTCTTTTTTTATTTGAAAGCTGGTGCTTCCTGTGTGGCCCCATTTAAATTTCATATAGAGCTGATGATGCGTTCTGGAGACAGACAACGGAACTCTTCAAAAAATGACAGCAAATCAACCGCGATTGCTGCTATCGCATAAATATGCATTGTTTTTACCCCAATGATGATGACATTTCGAATGGGTTTACCCCTGGGGCAAAAAATTGAAAAATAAATACTTTTTCCAAAAAAAAAAAATAACCGACTTGCAAAAAAACTCTACAAAGTGAAAAATAACTTTAATTTCGGAAATCGGTGACTGTTGACATGAAAATTAAAATACATATCTAAAGTCACCGACTTCCGAAATTAAAGTTATTTTTTTTGGAAGTCGGTTGTTTTTTTTGACATTTGATTGGCATTCAGGTTTCCTTAAGATGTTTTCCAAAAAAATACGCCAATATTTAATCATTTTTCCAGGGAACTATTCGGCGAAGGCCTGCACTGGGCCGGCTGCACCATCATAGCACTTTTAGGCCAACAGAGACGGTTTGAAGCTCTCGACTTCTGCTACTATATCTTGAGAGTGCAACGAGTTGACGGCAAAGATGAACTGGTGAAGGGAATTGTAAGTATAACCCTTCAAATAGATACTTAATTTTCCTTATTTTAAGGGTTTATTATTTATATACATTTACACCAGAAAATACATAACAAAAGTAAAACATTTAAAACATTTCAACATTTTTGACGGCACGGTTGGCGCAGTGGTTAACCGAATGACTGCTGCACTGCGTGTCGCGGGTTCGATTCCCGCACGGAACAAATATTTGTATGACCTACAAGTAGTTGTTCCGGGTCTGGGTGTTTGTGCATGTGAGTTTAAATGTTTGTAAACGCACCCACAATACAGGAGAAATTCCTAGTGTGGCTTTCTGCGATGTCTTCCAGGCAATCTTGGAATGGACAGTGATTGCGTGGACATAAAAATGGGGTTGTAATTGGTACATAATATAGGTACAACTTACTAGATATACAGGGTGTCCCGAAACTCAACATCAAGCGGGTACAGGGCAACAAGCTAGGTTGTACCAGTTCTAGCAAAAATAAAAAAATATAGTACAAATGTACTAAACGAACGAAACTTTGACGCCTTGTCTTTAAAAAAAAAAATTTTGAAAGACAAGGCGTCAAAGTTTCGTGAGAAAATGTTTTTAACCATAACGTAATTAATTTTTTTTTTGTACTAGACTCACAATATTAATTATTGGTTTTGTGACTGCAATCAATAGCATAGTTATTTAGGATTACATTTAAAAAAAAAACACTGAACAATTTAGAAATTTGTGATCACAGTACCTAAATATCTGATCTAGGGTGTTGATTTTCAACATTTTCAAAAGAATACTTATTATCACTTAACCAAGTAACATGGATTTTATTTTTTATTTTTGCTAGAACTGGTACAACCTAGCTTGTTGCCCTGTACCCGCTTGATGTTGAGTTTCGGGACACCCTATATATGCTGTATCGTAGATACTTATACAGGTTGAAATTGAAAACGTG
Organism: Antitype chi; assembly: GCA_947359405.1. Lineage (NCBI taxonomy): Eukaryota > Metazoa > Arthropoda > Insecta > Lepidoptera > Noctuidae > Antitype > Antitype chi. The sequence goes on from OX375837.1 coordinate 3,624,582, forward strand.
CGACAAACCGAAATGGGAGATTGTACTCATCATTATAAACAACTTTTACTATGGGACCAAACATGCAATCGCGAAAAAAAAAACAGCTGTTCCCTACATTTATGTTCGCATAACTTGTCAAAATGTAGGGAACAGCTGTTTTTTTTTTGCGCTTGCAACTTTGGTCCCTCAGTAAAAGTTGTTCATAATGATGAGTACAATCTCCCATTTCGGTTTGTCGCATGTTTTCAATTTCAACCTGTATACATACATACTCGTCGTTCGTAGTAACGTTGCCAGACGTCCAGATTTTTTGCCCAAAATGTAATGTCCCGCGCGATTTTCTTTTGTAATTTCCTTGTGTCTCTTTCCCCAGCCCCTGAAGCGCATGGTGGACCGCATCCGTCGCTTCCAGGTGCTGAACTCGCAGATCTTCGGCGTGCTGGCGCGACATCTGGCGGCGGACGACGAGCGCGCCGGCGTCGAGCACGTGCGGTGCTTCCCGCCGCCGGCCGCGCCACAGCATGCCATCAACTAGGGCCGCGTACTGTTGGCTAGTACTACGCGTCAAGTACCTCGTAAACAATGCAATATAGGCTTCGTTTGACTCCGAAATATGTCGAATCAAACCGAACAGGTCGAAATTCGCAGTTACATCCATCACAGTATGATAAAGTAAGCAGTAGGACATCTTCATACAAAATGGCTAACACTTTGCGGTTCGAAATCTCGGCTACCAATAGTCGCGAGTGCGCCATAGTTACATACGGACGCGAACTAAATATGATAAGATAAGATAAGATAAGACATTTATTTGTAGAAACATGAGTATACATACAAGGCATGTAGGTTGTTCATAAAAACACAAAAGATCCGTCATGTTCGGCCTTTGTGGCATACAAATACATAATAGGTAAGAAATTTAAGGTATTTAAACAAAGCTAAAAATAATAGTTTAAAAAACACGCTTTAAAAACCAAACTAAAAAAGCAGAAAATAATTTAATTCAATTAAAAAGCGTGGGGTGCTTTTTGAGGTATTTTTATAATCAATTAATGTCAAGCACCCCACGGTTTTTAATTGAATTAAATTATTTTCTGCTTTTTTAGTTTGGTTTTTAAAGCGTGTTTTTTAGTTTTTTAAACTATTATTTATTTTCTATTTTTTAGTTCGGCTAACTACAAAAACGTTTTTTTTTTCTCAATTTCCTCCTCGACAAGTTTACAAAGTTTCAATGAAATCTGACCGTTTAAAGTGGGTCAAAATCGCGCTCAAAGGAGTCGGTTACATACAAACAAACCAACAAACATACAAGTGAAGCTAATATAAAGCGTAACTTAAAGCAAAGTTTATAAAAAACGGCTATCAGAACCAAGGAAGGCCGCAGGCGCGCAAATTACCCACGGAGAGTTACATACTGACATACAAGTGAAGCTAATATAAAGCGTGTAAAAACATAATTAAATTTGGACACAAACTAAAAATTAAATTTAAACAATAAATTGTAGATTTTAATTAAATTGTCCTATAATCTAATTATAAATTGTCAAAATATTAAAATGCAAGTAAAAAATTGTGAAATTCGTAGTATTACACTTTGTCATTTAACACGCACGAAGTTATCAACTAATGTTTAAATTCATCAATATCGAAATAACATTTTTAAATGACTAACTCAGTCGGCAGAACCTTTAAAAATAATACTATTGTCAATTTCTATTTATTTCTTAAAGTGATTTATTTTTTATCCTGAATAAGTATCTATTTAAATGTCAGACTATCCAAATACTTTCGTCTGGTTTGCCGAGTAACCACAAGCTAGGATTTCTGAAATACATTTAAATATACAGGACATTAAACCTACAACAAATCGAACGGTAAAAAAAAAGAATGATCTTCGATAATTTAATTTGTCGGACTTACAAAGTACAATTACAAACTAAGAGACAGAGTCAGTGGGCAACACTTTTTTTTTTGATGGGACATCATCAAATGACTTCTCCCGCTCTGGGCGTGTCAGACTTTTACTAACTAAACCCACCCGTGTTACCGGCCCTAGCGGACATCTCACGAGGCGTGCGTGGAACACAACGCGCCGTCGACCCGGGCTTGGTCCTTACCAGACAGCGAACTACCCATTGGTCGCCGTCCGCAAGCCCGCGCCTACGTTGGCCGGGAGTCCGCTATGGAATCTGTGGGTAACCCGAGCGAACGGAGATAATAATTTCAAGGACAATTCTGAGATGTACTACTGCTTACTTTATTATACTGTGTCTCCATAGAGTCTATAAGGGGAGAGCGCCAGGGTAGCCCATGAAATTCAAATTAACGGATTGTATTGCTGACTTTTTAAACATCAAAATTACATAAGACAGTCCCCCGGCACGCCCTTCACCACTTCCTAGTGCTTTAGCTGGGAAGAAGAAGTAGCGCAACAAACTCCCCAGCAGCACAGCTGTCTGTTAAGTTACAATAATAGGTAAGTAATTAACATTACTGAGCACGAAAATTAAATTAAATATTTGCCATATGTCAGCTAGCACACGTCAATATATCAACAACACATAGTAACTAAACTCAAGCAGATATAAATAATAAAAACAAAACAATAAATGTATACATAATTCAATACCCACATAAAAGACTCCAGGCATAAAGGGTGTGCCCGCTTACATATGTAATGCTGCATTATGTTCATTTAGATTTAACTTGAAGTAATAAATGTTAAGCTAGGACCTCCAGAGTAAAATAAACCTTACCTTAGGAGTATAAGAATCATATTTTAATCAACACACAACGCAAATTGCAAAAAAACTTAAGCTAATTAGAATTTTGTGGGCTATTTTTGCGCATTTATTACGCTGATTTATTAAATTAAGTTGTATCAAAATATAGTAATTATTATCCTTTAATTAGTTAACAGTGGCGAGGGGTGAAATTATGGCCAGGGTAAGGCATTCCAAACAAAAACACTCACTACGTAATGCAAGCTTAATTTCTTCAGATTATAAAGTCCCACTTTCACTTATACTGAGTTGTAATCAAAGAATTTCGTATGGAAGATAATTTGTTTTCGTAACGCGCAGGCGTTTTTTCAGTAAAACTTAGAAACACATAAAAATTAATCGTACTTTGAAATAATGAATGGTGATTTCTTAAAGGTAAGCCGATGGGTATCGGTTTGTATTGACCCTTCGCCACAGTTAATTAATATAGTTATTATAATTATCACGTAGATTTATTTAATATAGGACTAGAAGTAGATAATTATGTAAAAATTAGGCATTTTCGGCGAAGCTTCGATCCATCATATACATTTTACTTGTATTTCTATTAAAATAATAATTTGAAACTTTAAGATAAATAAATGTCAACTATTCCATTTTTTTAGGTTAATATATCGGAAGAAATAAAAGTCGTTTGAAAGTAGTCATCGGGAATATTCTTGATAGTTAATTAAATTAGTAATTAAGTTATATTTAAATGCCTATATGGGGCTTTATTAATATATTGTACCTTTTTTATGATCTACCTGTAAGTACCTAGGATAAATTTATGATAATCGCAGTTTTATAAAATATTCATTTATCTGTAAGTTAAATCAATGATTTCAATTAGACCATATTTTATAAGCAATAATGAATGTATTTTTTTTTTTTTGAGTACCCATTCCAAAATATAGTTTCTAGAGAAAATTTAGAAACTCAATAATACTCTTTTCAAAAATCAATTAATAGTGTTTTGTGTATATACGGTCGACCTCATAATTTCATTAAAATTTTTCATATTCAATGGAAAAGTTCGTAATTTAAAATGTTGTGTAATTTTTGTATAAACCTTTTTTTATTGTTTTATAAGTGTTTTACATAAAATATGCATGCTAGATTCACATCTAGTAGATGTCAATCAAAAATATTGTGTTTTAGCTGTTTTTATTGCATTTGTGATTTGATTATATTATAGATACATCAGTTTTGTGAATTACAATAAAAACTTAATTGTCACTTTTGACAGCCATTGTGAACTTCACTAAGGTCAAAAATGTCTACCTTTCATATAGACGAATAGACCTTGTCGTTCAACATCTCGCCTGTAAGTTCTGAAGGGTTAGCAGATGCGCACCTAATGCTATAAGCCGCGCAGATAGAGAATAGATCTGAAAATGGCGGCGGGTACGCATGGTACGGTTGGCAAAACAAGTTCTCAAACATCGATTTTTATTGACTTTTTTTGTTATATATTATTCTTTTTTAATATTATTAATTAATAACAGTAGAAATAATGACAAAAATATTAATTAAATAAATAAGGAGCAAGGGTACATTAATATCACTGGATTTTAAAATTTGTCTTTATTATTGTGACATATTATCAGAATCATATTACAAAAATACCACCTCACATACATACATAAAGTCACGTTAAGTAAAGGCGGAACTATATTAGACCGACGCACACGTCGAATAATGGAACGAATTTAACGATAACTCGGAGTGCGTCAAGTAGCGTGGAAAGCGAATCCTGACTGACTATTTTTTTGTAGTGCGTACTTCACTGTGTAAGTATAGACAGCGATAGAGAGTGAGCGAGAACGCATGCGAGCGGACGCCATTTTCAGATCTATTCTCTATCTGCGCGGCTTATACAATGGCCATCCACTAGACTAGACCAACGAGGTGTCACATAGAGAAATAGATATTCTCGTTTTATGACAAGTAAACAAGCTAACCTTAGGGTGTGATAACGCAAATACGTGGCTGACTATACCATACTATAGAATGAGTAAAAATACATATTGTATGTATTTAAAATGTTTTTTTAATTTTTTTCTGATTAGTTTTTAAGTAAAATTGCAAAATATTCGTTGCTAGTAGACATATCGATCCCTAGTCGATACTAGGGCTGACTTACAAACATTCACAAGTATTAAATATGTTAAATGACATTTAAGGCTAGCGCACATTTAGCCGGGCAGCACCGCATTGCATTGCATCCAAGCAGAGAACAATGGTAACGGCCGCAACTCACTATACTCCATTTTAAATAAGATTAGACATTTAACGAAAACTTTTTTACAGTCCGATCTACCGATTTTGACTTATATTACGTTGGTGGCATGACAAATGACAGCTGCAGTAAACAGTTGGTATTGTAACTACTTTTTTGCTTTTAATGCCATCCTTATGCCTACGGTATAGAAGTCAGAATTAGTGGAACGGACTGTAAAAAAGGTTTGTTTAAATGTCTAATCTTATTTCAAATGGAGTATAGTCGTAGGTTAAAACCCAAACAAGCGCTTTACTTTCTGTAAATTATTTTCATCGTTCGTTCGTTTCATTATTTTTCTGTAAACGGTGAAGGTAAACATCGTGAGGAAACCGGCATGTCCTAGAACCAAAAATTCGAAGACATGTGACATCTACCAACCCGCACTGGGCCCGCGTGGTGGATTACAGCACACTCCCTCTCACAGAGAGGAGGTCTGTGTCCCAGCACCATCCACTGGGCTGGACATAGTTAAAATTTAGATTCGAAAGAAATATTGTATCTGAGTTTTTGGCGGGATCGCGTTGGAACATGTCGCACGAATTTTCATTTTCATTAAATTTAGTGAAATATTAAATTGTATAATTTTGGTAGTGAATTATTCAATTTAGTTACGTGTGAGTACACAAGTGTAGTGAAGGTGAAAATAAGTGACTAACGTGGACTTTTCGTGTTCCCCCCAAAAACTCGTACTAGGTTGTTGTAAAGTTACTACCGCTTTACAATAACTTTGATTTGACTAACTAAAGTCGACCTTGACTGTTTCGTAATTTCGTGCCCGATGTCGGGGCATTTACTTGATCGAAAAGAAAAATTACTTGACACTGGCTAAATGCACAAACCGTGCGAAGCCAAAACCAAAAAAAATAAATATATATTGTATCTGAAATAAATTACTGCACTGCATTGCGGCCCGCCGCAGCTATAATGTGAGCTTAGCTTTAATCTGAAAACGTAACAAGTGTTAACTTTATGATTATGTAATAAAAAAATTACTTTATAATGTATTCCTTCTCTGTATAAGACGCCTTTGCCCAACAGTGGGCTATTTAAGGATTTCAAAAAATAAAAACGTATATAAAATGTAATGTTTTGTTTTATTTGTTACCATCTATTCGATTTACCTTACTTGTGTAATACTAGCACATCTAGTTGCATCAGCTAGGAAAGCTTTATGCCTTCGAAGTACCAGGTTGTCATAACTTGGTAGGAACACACCTAACATAGTTGTGTCAGCTAGAATACGCTTTATGCCTTCGAAGTAAAAGGGGTATTTTTTTTGGGTGGGAAATCATCAAATAACTTCTCCCGCTCTGGGTGGAGCGGGAGGGCATGTTAGACTTTTACTGACTAAAACCCACCTGTGTTCCCTCGGTTGCCTGTGTGCCAGGGGCCGCGGTATCTCTTTCGAACAACCCGCACAGGGGTTAAAGTATGAAATTGCCGTTGTATACCTAGTAATAGACACTTCGAATTGACATAAAATCTTCATTGTGTGAGATTTTCGTGTGAAACTTTTTCCACGTGATACTTATGAGGTTCTTCTTTTAAAAAATGTGCAACATTCGGTTTTCGACTTTCAATTGTTTTTTTTTTATTCAGCTTAGACGTAAAGATGGATATTTCGAAAATCCGAGTTATTTTTGAATACGAGTTCAGACGCGGAACTAATGCGGCAGAAACGGCTCGCAATATCAACGTTGCGTTTGGAGAGGGGACTGCTAATGAACGCACCGTGCGTTTTTGGTTTAAACGCTTTCGTAATGGAAACTTCAGACTTGAAGAACGAACCACGTGGTAGACCGCCCACACAGGTGAATAACGCTGAATTGAAGGAGATGGTAAAAGCCGATCCGAGTCAAACTACTCAGGAATTAGCGGCATGGTTTAACGTTACCTTACCTACAATATTGACTCATTTGCATCAAATCAATAAGACAAAAAAATATGAAAAATGGGTGCCTCATGATTTGACTGATCTGCAGAAAGAAATGCGTGTTGAAACTTGTGTTGCCTTGTTGAATCGGTACAGAAATGAAGGAATATTGGATCGAATTGTTACATGTGACGAAAAGTGGATTGTTTACGATAACCGTAAGCGAAAAATGCAATGGCTGACCCCAGGTCAAACGCCGCAACAGTGCCCTAAAGCAAAGCTTACCAATAAAATGGTAATGGTAACTGTTTGGTGGTCGCTTCATGGTGTTATTCACTATAGCTTTCTCAGGTCTGGTCAGGAAATAACAGCAGATGTTTACTGTGCCAAACTTCAAACAATGATGGAGAAACTGGCAGTGAAACAGCCCCGACTCGTGAATCGATCTTCACCATTATTGCTCCATGATAACGCAAAACCTCACACTGCACGAGAAACCGTTGTAACTCTACAAGATCTGCAGTTAGAAACTATACGTCATCCTCCGTACTCGCCAGACCTTGCTCCAACGGACTACCATTTGTTTCGTGATTTGGACAATTTTCTACGTGATAAAAATCTTCTTCCCAGGAGGCAGTAAAAAAATGCTTTCACACAGTTTGTCGAATCTAGATCCTCAGAGTTCTATCGTAAAGGCATAAATGAACTTCCGTTTAGATGGCAGCAATTTATAGATAATAAGGGTAAATATTTTGATTTAATAAATGTTATATCTTAGAAAAAAACGAGTTTCAATTTTTCAGTACAAATCGGCAATTTCATACTTTACAGGTTGTCATAGCTCTGTAGGAGCAACATAGTTGTGTCAGCTAGAATACGCTTTATGCCTTCGAAGTACTAGGTTGTCATAACTCGAATTAAGTTGCGGAAGATTAAGTTTCCCTAGGACAAACAGTACAGTTAGGTAGGTCCAACTTCGAGAAAGAGGTCAAGCGTGCATTCCGACTCGACTGGGCAGCGTTTGGGAATTTACGCAATATCTTCTCGTCACACATACTGCAGTGTCTTAAGGTGAACCTAGTCCACATTTTTTGCATACAAACTTCAGGAGTGTTTTACTCCACTGTCTGACATGGCACATCCAAAGTAAAATATGATATCGTTTTGTCTCATTATTAATATTGTCTGTACGGAAACAGAATACTAAAATAAAAACCCATTAAAAAGTTAGGAGCCAACAAAGATTAGTTTTTCTTGCTAATTTTACTTTGGGCGTGTTTAAGTAATAAAAGAAGTGTAAAATCTCCAAAACCAAGTCGGTACCGACAAAGTTCAATTAACTTTATTGGTCATTGATTTATGCATTTGCTTTTTCATAAAACCCGATCTTCCAAAGGACTTTTCCTAATTTTTTCGCGACTTTTGGAACGAAGTTCCTTATCGCGCGTTGTGAAAGGGAGCTAGACGGAAAAAATTCTTACGAAAAGTTGTCACGACACTTTTTGCTATAGTAAGCTATTGTAAGCTGTGCGGCGTGCGCATGTTTCTCTGTCTGTCTCTCTCTCTCTCACTTATAGAAAGCAAGCCAGACTGGCGGCAAGTACTGGCGGCAAGTACTGGAACTTCGTTCCATCCGGGTGTCCCTTGACACCTCTCAAGTTTTTTTACTATAAATGATCCAGCATCTCACTCAATAACGTTGTGCGTGTAGACTAGCGTCTAACTGCTCATCACTGATACTGTCTCTGTCGGACACGAAGCCCGGTGAGACAGCGTGATTTTTAGCCAGGCCCACCAGTGAGTTGGAGCCCGCGACTAGGTTCCCCTTACGACGAAAATCTTTGACCAGTGCGCGTTGGCAGTGATGGCCTATGGCACTGAAACGCGGTTGCTCACAATGGGTTTTATTAAGTTAAGGGAATTAGATACTTAAATAAAATGAAAACCAAATGTAAAATTTCATGTTTTTTATATTATTTCTTAACATCTAATGTTACCTTACTTATCTCAATATAAAGTTAAATTAAAAAATAATTACATTTAGTTTTTATACAACAGATTTTCTGGCGTTAAGAAATAAACCAGTTGCTATATACAGGCTCTTGCATGACGCATGAATATGCAAGAAAACGTGCACATTTTATAATGCAAGATGGTAACATTTTTGACGCAAGATTTTTTCTTGCTTTATTTACCATTTTCTTGCACATTCATGCATAATCTTAGTAGTGATATCAATACATAATCCTTGCAACTATTTTAATTGTAAAAAGTCTGTTTAAGAAGATTAAATATAGGATTTCAATACCATCCTTTTTGATTTCTAGAAGATAATATTATTCTTAGTGCGGGCGTAAATAAATTCGTAAAAAAATAACTGGCCATGTTTAAGTGACTAAACTGGAACGAGTGGGTATCGAAATCATGCCGCTTCTCTTGTAAAGCTATTGCCACATTTTTTATAAGACGCAAGGCCTTCCCATATTTAATATTCTATAAACATTTCAAGACAAAAAAAAGCTTCATAATGAATATCTTAGATAAATCATAAAACAGCTATCATTATTTAGGGTGAAGAACCTAATTGTTAGTCATGTTTATTTTGTCTTTAAAAACGGGAAAAATACCAATAGGTATGGTTAAATATAACATCACGCCTATAATTCCGGGAGGGATAAGCAGAAGTGTATCAGTTAACTCACATTTCGCCCGTTATTACAAAGTCAGACTTCGGCCTACTGAGAAATTCCTAAAGTTAAAACCTAATTAAACTTTTCCCGACCTGGGAATCGAACCCAAGACCATCATGCTAACGAGGCAGCCAGTTTACAAAATACATGACTAACAATTATTTGTTCTCACCAGCAATTTTACAGAATTAACCCACAGCCATTTCGCGTATAGCTTGGTAAAAGTAGTTTTTTTTTTTTTAACTTAAGTTAAAAATGCTCTACCCGTTGCCTAAGAACTTAAGTTGCTTACATTAAACAATTTATTAAAAACCTAAACACAGTGGTTTTATTGAAATACATTTTTTTATTAAGAGGAAGCGCGCGAAATTAATGATTTTTTCATGAAATAGTCAATTTTAGAATTCAATTGATTTAGAAGACTGTTTTGAGGATTTTAATGATTATAATTTTGTAAATACAGACGCGTTACGATCGCAAATCATGAATTTCGCGGGTTACTTTAGCGAGTCCACTTTAAATAAAGAATAAAGCTTCACCAACAATGACCACTGTGTGCAGGGTTACAGCCACTATGACCCACGTTAGCTAAATAATTAATTTAAAAAGTACTCCTTAACAAAAATAACTACAAAATAATACTCAAAGACTCAACTTTGTAAAGGCGTACATTATTTTAAATTAAATATTTTAATAAATACAATGCCATCAACTGGCAACACCACCCTATTTGAATAAATATTTTTTTAAGTTTTAATTCATTGTTTTTTTTTAAAGCGATAGACTATGCGCTACTTTTTTGATAAAAAAAATATGCACCATAGTTATTTTAGTTTTCTTTTCTTTTCAAAGACAACAACGGTTTATTATATAACAGTTTGTAAGTTGCTAGGTTCGATTACCGGGCAAGAAAGCATTGTTGTCTTTAAAAAAAATATTACAATAAGTATGCTTACATTTACAGATCATAACGTAGTTATTTAAAATAGATATTTTTGTTTTAAAGTTTATTTATGTCATTATTATTTCAACTATTTAGTGCAAAAACGTGTGTTTTTGTTTTATTTTTAGTATATCATATCTGTTTTGTGGAATCATATATAAAATACAGTCAGGAAAAAGTGAATAGTTTTAAAAATCAATCTGCATAGCGTTTTCCTATGTCGGGGTCAGCTTCAAGTCTAACCGAATGCAGCTGAATACCAGTATTTTACATGGAGCGACTGCCTATCTGACCCAGTTACTGAGTAACACAATACCACTTGGTAAGACTTGTGTCAGATTTTCGGGCTTCTGATCCGTAATTAGATACTTGAAAATATTTTTTTTTTTCGTTTTTCTGTTTTAAAATAATAATGACATATATAAAAGACAAGGGAATGTCACACAAATATCGTTTTACAAAAACTACATTGTATATTAAAGTATAACCATTATGATTATACATAAAATGTCAAGCGCTTTTCCAAAAGGTTTGTAAATGATTGGGCAACCCGCGGTTTTTTTTTATTATAGCAACATTCCATGTATAATCACTAAGTTTAAAAAACTGGATTTTAATAAGAAAATTCAAGTAAATATTTTGTACTCATATTCAAAATAATATGCACTGTTACTTTAATTGTAATAATTAGATTTGCCCTGACCGCACTAAGTTGCGTGAAGAAGTGTCTATTTTGAGAAAGTCGAGCCTACACAATAAAGCCAGCTTTCGACGGTGCGTGATTCCACAGATGCGCACGCATATAACAAGCGAATATATACAGGATTGCCTGTAATTTTATTAAACCACATCATGTTATTTTGATCTTTATGTAAATAGCAATACAGTCAAAATAAAATCAAAATCACGCACCGCCATCTTTATATTAGCTTTTCCATGACAACCAAGTCAAGTTATTGTGTCAGATGTGTCAAATCGAAACAAAAAGCGACTATATTTTGTCGCGGCAAGGCAAATCTACAATTGAAATCTTTCCACGGAAAAATAATTACGATATCTGTCAAAATTTAGTAAAATATATGAAATAGAAAAAATATGTACTGTTTTTTTATATTGGGTATATTAGTGTAACTACAATTTAATAGAAAGTTTTTTTTGTTTGTTGCTTTTAAAACTTATTATTATAGTTATTTTTTGTAATGTCATAGGTAATCACCTAATAACATTATGTACCCTCGTCTGGTACCAATAACTTTTTAAATATTTATATAACGAAAAATAATAGTGCAAAAAAAATTGTGAACATATTTAGATATTCTTTTTCACGAAAAAAGTTTTTAAAATAATTATCCCATCACTTTAAATAGGTAATGGTTTTCTGTAAAAAAAAAACATATTAATGGTTCAAAAAAAAAAACCAAACAAATAACTTTTGACAAATATCATAATTTTATTTTATTTTTCTTATCGAAATGACAAATAAAAAAATATATACATACAGTTAGATTTATAATCAGCATAAAAGATTGTTCAGGAACTAAGAAGAAAGAGTTAAGAACTCCATTTTTTAACATGGTAGTCATTTCTTTTTACCCGACTGCGGAAAAGTTTATGGTTTATTCCCAATTTTGTTGTACCAGATACAGCTGAATGACAATATTTTAAATGGAAAAACTGGTATCTGACCTCCACAATTCAGATTTACATTCTGTGAGAATTTTTCAGATTACTGACTGCTTTTTTGTGTTTTTTTTTTATAGCTCATATCTACACTACCCTGCTAAAAAGAAGTTATTTGATTTAAAAAAACTTAACCTATATTATTTATATTATTACTTATTGTGTCTGGTCAATCGTTTTAGCTGATATTTAAACTACTATCTTAAAACTAATACTATAAAACATAACATAAAATAAACAAACTTAGGTGTAAGAGAAAAAAAAATATTTTACAAAAATTACTAAATTTACTTATTGCAACATAACGATGTCATAGACATCAGTGATTTTTTTTCAATCTTTTTATTTAAATCTATGGTTTATATGATATCAGTCGTTTGTGGTAAATATTTTGTTTTTTTTTTCTTACTTTCGCTTGGAAAAATTTTGTTGGTAAACCCAAAAGAACAAGGCATAGGTTTTTTGTTCGAAAGTTTACGTGTTTTTTACAAAAAAAAAAATCCATAAAAGAAAATTTTAACTACAAATCAAATAAACAGTTTTTTTTAAAGAAATACATACAATTTTATTTAAATATTTTTCGTAAAAAACACGCAAAAGTTACTCAATTTTAAAATCACTAATCGAAAAACTAAATCAAAATGGAATTCTTTTTTTGTATCACAAACAATTTTTTTTTTCGTTATTTTTAGAAAAACTTAGCGTGTAGCCTACCCTCCTTTTACAAGAAAGACAAGCTATACTAAGCCATAAACTGCAGCGAACATTCAAGCTGCAAAAGATCATAAATAAGGCTGGCTTTTTTTGATAGCTATAAAAATTACTATGAGTTCACAGTTTTAGCCCGAAATAGGACGTTATTAATAAAAGAAATGGATAAACACACACAATAATACACAGCTACGAGCTACGTTTAAAAATAAATTAGGTCTGACATATATTTGATTACAATTTGTGACCATTACTTCAAAAGGCGGACATTATGCCACTGCACTATGGGTAGCTTCATTGGTAGGCGAACTTTTACACTATTTTGTCTAATATGTAGATAAGTGGCATGTATATAATTATGTACAAAAAAATGCCAGGAACATTAAAAAAAACCGATATCAAGCATTTTGACATTTGTCAAATGTCAATATCGAATTTGACAGAAACTAAGGGCGCAAATTGTTAGCTAATATAAGAAATTTTTGATCGATTTGGAAATTTAAAATTAGAATCGCCCAGAAAACCAGTGGTCAATTTCGTTAGATACATTTTTTTTTACAATTTTGACATTTGACAAATATCAAACTACATTTTTCACAAAAACAAATACATGAATCTATCAATCTTTTTAAAATATTCCTTTAAAACCTTTGCATACGTTTACAATTATTGCATGGTCGAGTCTTAACGTGTGTCTGTGTGTGCGTTACCATCTCGGGAACAGTGTGCCGTAGGCGGAGTGTCACTGGTCGTAACTTTTAGCTTTCCGGTCCATTTCATCATCGTTTGTGCGGTTCATTGGGTGATCTGTGGAAGAGAAAATTAAATAAGTTATTGTATGTTTCGATATTTGTTAGTCAATCACGCAAAAACGGCTGAACGGATTTGGATGAAATTTTGCACACAGATAGTTTATAACCTGGATTAACACATAGGTTACTTTTTTATCCCGGTAGTACGTTCCCGGGGGTAATTTTCGACCTCTACGCGGGCGAAGCCGCTGACAGAAGTTAGTAAATAATATAATAACAAGAGTTTAGACGGATATTCGATATCCGTGTGTTGCCGGACGTAAAAGAATAGCACCATCCCATTTCTTCCCGTGGGTGTCGTAGAAGGCGACTAAGGGATTTACTACAGAATGGGCAGCAGCGTTCTCTATGCATTTTACCACCATACTGCGATCGCCAGCCCGCCTGCCAAGCGTGGCGATTATGGCAAAGCCCCCTTTGGGGGAGGCCTATGTCCAGCAGTGGACGTCTTACGGCTGAAATGATGATGAATGATGCGATGGATATTCACCATGAGATGTTGGTTAGTATGGAATGCGCTTTTGTATCGTAACATGTTACACGTAGTGTGTGACACTTTTTCGATATTTTCACTTTTTTACATTTCGCCAGTCTCATGTAAGGGGGCGAGCCTATTAGCATTAACTGTGAGAAATTCCAGTGAACTTTCGAGTATTTAGAAGTTCGATTTATAGTGGTCGATCAATTGATATTCGATCAATTGATATTCAATTATTTGGCATTCGATTTGGCATAGTACACCCACATAAAGTTGCTAATCTAAGATGCGAGTGAAACCGCGGGGAACAGCTAATTTAGTATAGTTACCTTGGTGCTGTGGCATCTTGGGCACCAGCACCACGTTGCCGTCAGCTGCCTGCTGCAGCGAGTACTGCTGTGAAGACAGGGGTCTACCTTCAGGGTCGCGCAGGTTCTGAGGAAGAAAATATAATTATAAGTATTTCAAATAATAAAAAGATCCGTTTTCCCTGCGTTTAAATCCGAATCTTGCTGTATGTACTCTTTTTAGACCCTGTTTTTGTCAAAACTAAACACATTTTTTTTTAAACCTTGGTTAACACATAGGATAGTTTTCATCCCGGTAGTAAGCTGCCCTAGGACAATTTCCGACTTACAAAAGCTAGTCGTTCATAAATATTTATCTTTATGGACCCTGCGGAAAGTGCAAGCTCGTAGCTAAATAATGGGCTGACTGTATTACAGTGGCGAAGGGTCAATACAAACCGATTCCCATCGGCCTACTATTAAGAAATCCCACCTCCTACCGATCCACCATACATTATTTCAAAATACAATTGAAGTCCAATTATTTTTCATGTGTTTCTAAGTTTTACTGAAAAAACGCTTGCGCGCAACGAAAACCAATTATTTTCCATACGAAATTCTCTGATTCCAACTGAGTATGCGTTATGCGTTTCTAAGTTTTACTAAAAAAACGCTTGTGCGCAACGAAAACCAATTATCTTCCATACGAAATTCTCTGATTCCAACTGAGTATGGGTGAAAATGGGGCTTTATTATGAGTGTTTTTGTTTAGAATGGCTTACCCTGGCCATAATTTCACCCCTCGCCACTGCTGTATTAAGATTGCTATCGACACCCAAGAAGAAGAATGTTTACCTGGAAAACGTGGCGATACAGCGCTGCGAAGCGTTCCTTCACGCGCTGCCTCTCCGCGATCAGAGAGCTGTGGTCCCGTTGTGTCCGGATCTTGCGGTCCCGGACGGTACGGACCTCGTCGGCCAGCGACGTGATCTGGTCTAGTTTCCGTTTGCGGCAGTTCTGGGCTGCGACCTGTGAAGAGAAAACATGGATATTAATTAAGATATAAAGTTATTCAAAAAACCAGCTAAGCCTTGTTCACGGCGGCACATGTGAACGGCTAGACCAATTTTTAATCGACTTCAAAAAGAATGAGGTTACCAATTCGACATGTTTATATTAATTTTTTTTATGTATGTTCGGGCATAACTCCGTCATTTATAGACGGATTTGTAAAATTCTTATTTTGTTCAAAAAAGGTTTATTTCGAAATAGTCCCGTTCTAATTTCATATATAGATCTGATGATGCGTTTCGGAGACAGACAACGGAACTCTTCAAAAAATTACAGCAATTCAACCGCGATTGCTGCTATTGCATAAATATGCATTGTTTTGACCCCAAGAATGATGAAATTTCGAAAAAAAAACATCCGACTTCCGGAAAAACACTACAAAGTGAAAAGTAACTTTAATTTCGGAAGGCGGTGACAAAAAATTTAAAAAAGTATCTGAAAACACCAATTTCCGAAATTAAAGTAATTTTTCACTTTGTAGTGTCTTTCCGGAAGTCGGTTGTTTTTGCTAATTCTTTCTTGTTGTGCGTGTTATTGTCATTGCGAGTAACATTAGAAAATTTAAGAAAACCAAACGACCATATTAACTTTTCTAATATTATACCAATGCGAATTTAATACTTATAGTTAAGACTGGACGACGTCTGTTGGGTCGGCTAGTATTTTTATACTAGCCGACCGATTATCCTTGAGCTGCCTGGTTCTTTTATTTTTAAAAGAACCAGGCAGCTCAAGGATAATTGAATGATGAACCGTAGCATCAGCTACTTAAAGTGCAAATTAGCTCGCACAAAGACATTGATCCATTTGATATCTCCATGCAAATGTACACTTTACGCTGTTAGCAATAAGGTATATAATTAAACAATCATACCTTATTCTTCCCACGCCTCCTAATATCCCGGATAAGTGAAAGCTGCGCCTCACTCAGGTCGTGCTTCGACAGTCGCTCGTTGAACTCGTCCATGGGCAGGTTGATGATGTCCTGCACCTCCAGGGGTATGCCTGCGGCCACTTGTACAGGTTAATGTATGCGGGACATTGTATAGCAACTGTGGCGCAACTGTTGCGCGATAGTCGGGCAACAGTTGCGCAATAGTCGGTCAACAGTTGCGCATGAGAATGTGGGTTATTGGTGGAACAAATTTAAGGATTAGATGTTTTTTGTGGCGCAACTGTTGAGCAACTGTCGGCCCACAGTTGCGCCACAATGAGTGTCTTTTGCTCTACACATGAACGGGGAATTTTATATACAGGGTGTCTGTGAAATTCAGCAGATGATTCTAAACTAGGTAGCAAATGTATTTTTCGTCTGTTATAAAAAAATAATCTGCTGTTTTACAGAAAAATACTACACCTATCTACACGGTCAAAATTTATGGAACAACTAATTGTTTTTTTTTTTTTTATAATCGACGATATTTTCAATGCATTGGTGTTTAGAATCAACAATATCTTTATCACTAACTTATTTTCGCATCGTATAGGAATCGAACCCGATGCACAGAAACGAATCTTTTAGACATTAGCAAAAGCCGCCTATAACGTTCCCACTGCTGGGAAACAGGCCTTTCTGTACGAGGGAGTGGGCCGTAATTCACCACGTGGTCCCAGTTCGGGTTAGTAGATGTCACATGTCATCAAATGTTTGGTTCTAGGACATGCCGGTTTCCTCACGATGTTTTATTCTACCGTCTTACACAGTATTGGGCCTAGACTTAACAATGATATCAACTAGTTTTCGTCCTTACCTAATGCTTTGGCCCTCTTCTCGTCTCGCGACAGATGTTGCCCGCTGCTGGTTGCAGACGAACCTCCGTCAGACATGCTGCCGTCTGTCAGTCGCCGGACTGTAGGGGAAATAGATTTATATATAATAATAATAATAATTTACTTGTAACAAATGTGGATACAACTTATCTATCATAAACAAAAACACAATGTACATAGATACGGGTATTAAAAAGATAGAGTAAACGACGATGTCTGTGCTAGTATTAACTGTGTGACAGACACCGGCGCCGATTTCAGTTTAAAAGAGGTAAAGCGCCGGTTTAGCCAACGACCCACAATGAGGGTGTTCTGAAATGACGTTCACTAGGTGGCAGCACTGAGACGTCAGGTCCGGGCAGCTGTCAAAAATGTCAAAGCGCCTACGGACTGAATGGTGAACGAAAGAATGAAACGAATGACATCAAATATTTTAAGTTCACTGTCGAATTGGAAGACCTCTTGTCAAAGTGGCGCCAACTGGTGGCTTGAATATTCATGAACACTGCAAATTTTTCGTAATTTTTTCTCAAAATAATCAGTTCAGCTTATAGAGGTATGAGGAACCGAGTGTAAAGTTCACTCACCCTCTATAGAAAACGGAGGATCCTCCGACCAGACGGGTGTTGTGGTTGGACGATGTACGAGTATACAGGGTCAAATTAAATTAGCTGGCAATACTATACGCACGTATATGTGTGTCGATATCGAAAATGAATAAAAAAAAAGAACCAAAAATTTATTTTTTCATTCGAATTTTATTTTGTTCAAGAATTTAAATGACATTGTGACATGTACAGTGGGCTACATTTTAATACAACTGGGGTACATTAAGGCAACCAAATGACTATTTTGTTAATGATTTTTAGATTTTCGTAAAAAATTCTAAGTTCTAGGAACAATTACAAAAACAGCTGAGCGATCTAAGCGCGCCCGGTATGGACCTTCACCCATCGAATTATTTTTTTTTTGTTCCATTTCTTTTCGATATCGATTGAAATCTATACCCACGTGTTGTGTACATGTGGATATAGATATTTTCATTTCGTTTGACCCTGTATGACCCTATATGCTAGTTGCGCGGTAAACTCTGTTAGCGCGATGCAGGATTTTGCGTGACGTCAGTGAGTTGCGTAGTTCGCATGTAGATGTCGCTACCAGCGCATGGTCCCTTACCTCTCTTGTCCCGGACGGCGGCGGGGCGCAGGTCGGCGGGCGCGACGGGCGCGCTGTAGGTGTGGTTGTGGCGCACGCGCTCCGGGGCCGCGTACGCGAAGCGGGGCGGCGCCGGGCTGGGCACGCTGCTCTGTGGGCAGGGAGCTGGGGACTTAGCCGAGTTTACAGAATGAGGTGTTCTGTGTGGTGCCAGACGTAAGGAATACCACCATCCCATTTCTTCCTTGGGTGTCGTAGAAGGCGACTAAGGGACTAGAGAAAGGCCAGCAGCGTTCTCTATGCATTTTCATTTCACCACGATATTGCGCATATAAGGCAAAAATCCCTCTTGGGGGAGGCCTATGTCTATTTATTTGTTTTATTTTTTTTTATTTTTAGTTTTCAATGTTTTAATGGTATATTGGCGTGTGCTAGCTGACATTATGGCAAATTTAATGTTTTTTTTCGAGAAGTGGAGGAACTTGAGGGACGCCTATGTCCAACAGTGGACGTTTTTCGGCTGATATGATGATGATCAGATATTGAATATTCGGATGCATATTTACCTAAAGATCATTTTTAGCTATAAAAGTATGGGAGTGGCTTTATAAATTATTTGTAATATTTATTAAAAACCCCTGGATTCTTGGATTGCATAACTATTCAGATGTGTATTAATTTAATATTAATGTTTAACCCGATACAAATATATGTATGTACTGGAGGAGGGGTGGTTTGTATTAGTTAAAACATAAAATAAACAAATTACTTACCTAAATAAAGACTTTTTCGATACAAAAGCGCATTCCATGTTAGCCAACATCTCAACTTTAGGTGAATATACAACCGAATATCAGATCTCTGATTATGAATTTATCCTGCATTTTGAGTATTTACCTGTAATAAAGCATGGCTGGAATGCGCACTGTTGAGGTCTAGAGCGGGTCCGTGGATGTTGGTGACGTGCGGCGGGGGCAATTGCGGCCGTGGGGCGAAGTCTACTGGAGAAGAAAATTAATATAATCACAGGAAAATGTACTGTTGCATCTGTTAAGAAATTTAAAAAAAAAGTAAATTTTGTTTTAGAAAATAATTAAAGCCTTTTGCAAAACAAAAAAAAACAGATTGTTTTTTTTATGGTTACAGTTTACGCGTCTATGTCTTACACACCGTGACATTTTAGTCGCCTTACAACGGCAGCCCACTTTATGTATCCAATGATAACTAATCATTTATAAAAATAAAAAAAATGAACATAAATATACAGGTTGATTGGAAGATGGGTGCAAAGCTTTAAGGCGAAGATAGTACAGACAATTTAGAACCATTTAAGCCATGGTTGTCTTAGACGAAGTCTTACCAAATATTTTTAACCAAATTTTTAAGTTTTTTTTCGGAAATTCTCAAAATTTAATGTAAACTGCATAATTATGGCCAAATTGAATGATAAATGAATTCATTTTTTATTTATTTAATTAAAGTAATGTGTAAGCAATCAAGAAAAACATGTTTTAGGCTTCTGTGTCATTAGACATTTTTTTTACAGACATTTAAAGCTCAGAAAAAATAAAAAAATTGTACAATACGTCTTTTAAACCTTATTAAAAAAAAAAATTGGTAAGACTTCGTCTAAGACAACCATGGCTTAAATGGTTCTAAATTGTCTATACTATCTTCACCTTAAAGCTTTGCACCCATCTTCCAATCACCCTGTATAATATAAAAAATGAAAATATAATTCACTAAGACGCATGACGTAGTTTGAAACACCCTGTTATTGAGATGGAATTAATGATGGAATATAATGGTAGTAGATATCTTGTACCGTTTGATGCGTAAACATTATTAACAGGGAGGGTGTTTCATAATTCACATCAAATCAAGTGTTTATTTAATTTTGCAAGAAATACATTATTGGTGAAGGTGAGATATTATAACCTAAGTGTAATTGTTTTCTGCCTGCAAGCAAGCGTGCAAATTTTAACTAAGTTTACATTAATATAATTATCACAATTTATATTCCTATTGAAATTTTAAATTTTATATTGTTTATAATCATTTTATTACACTAACTTTAAATTTCTATGTCCCATATAATCCTTAATGCTATAATAACAACACTTTAGAAGTCATTCTGTCAATTTTGTCTTATACACATTACCCTGTAATAATTTTAAGTCTGAAGTTCTAAAGCTGTATTTATTTTTCTTTGAACCTACTATCTTAATTAATTGTAACAATGTTTTAATCGCGTCTAGACGTATTTTATGACGGATACATTGAGAGGACCACCTTTGTCAGACGAAAAAAAAAGATTGACAGAAAAAAAAACTTTTTAAATACTATACACACACATCTATACATATAATAAAATTGTAACAGGCCGATGTCTGTACATTAAAGATATTGAAGAAAAATAGTATGGGGGGTCTTTATTAGAGCAACAGAAGCCAAAACAACGGTTTTTAGAATTTTTGCCTGTATGTTTGTTACCGCATCACGCAAAAACCACTGCATGGAATTGAATGCAGTTTTCAATGATGTATTCCGAGAGGTCTAACTTAAAAAATAGGCTATATATTATTTAAAAAAATGATTATCTACTTGATTCTAAAGTCCACGCGTATGAAGTCGCGGGCAAAAGCTAGTTATGTAATATAAATAATGCTTACCATTATGCATGTGCATGCTATCATGGTGGTAAGTCTGTTCCGGGCATTCGTACTTCACGACCCCTGGTCTGCCGACCGGGTCTAAGGCAGGGGCCGGCTGCTCCTGTAAATACAATACATACATAAATTCACGTATTCTTTCCATGTTTGTAGGGAGAACCTACAAAACGCCACTTGCTACGACCCTTAGGTGTGAATTACGCAGAAACGGCGTAAGGTAAAGGCGCGGCGCAGGCGCAGCTTACGCCGTACATTTTGTATGCAGGCATGATGCCGGTTTTAAACGTTTTAATACAAAATGTACTGCGTACATAATACGTAATTCACGCCTTACATATTTCTTTTGCCTCGATTACGTTCATACATTAGATGGCCTATAATTGTTCTAATTAATTAAAAAAACTCCTAAAAAAAACCGCACACTAACTAAAATTACATCGTCCACGTAAACGAAAATGTTCATAAAATTAAAACTACTGGACCAAACTATGTTAAATTTTTATGGGACCAAAGGCCAACTGTTCCGCATCAAACTAAAGAAGAATCACGTAAATCGGATCATAAATCTCAGCGTAATCGGTGTAAAGACGCCAGCACATCAAGCTACCCCAGACTGACAGATTTTCCCCATTGAACATGAACCTTATGCTTATGTTATAAAGTTGAAAATCTATCAAAGAAATTTGACAGATTGGGGTAGCTTGACCTGCTAGCGTCTGTACATACATAAAAAAAATACCAATCGAATTGAGAACCTTCTCCTTTTTGAAGTCGGTTAAAAACGTTCAAAATCTAGTCATAGGCTCATCTCGGCGACAAAAAATTGTCAAAAATTTATGGAAACTCGAGGTATTTTTGACAGATTGAGATCAGTCTCAACTATAAGACTATAAACGTTTTTAAAATTACGAGAATTGCGTCTCTGGTCATACATGCACGCCGGTTGCGAGTTGCACTTGGCCTTTCTGAAGTACATCACCAATAAGTGTGTAAATACTTCATAAACATAATAATAAAATCTTCACGTCAGTATTTTTTTAATAGAAAAGGCAGAAGAATATAATAATAATACCGGCTTATTATTGTCGTCCACTGCTTATCATCAGAGATCGGATATTCGGATGCATATTCACCTAAAGTTGAGATGTTGGCTAACATGGAATGCGCTTTTGTATCGAAAAAGTTTTAATTTAGGTAAGTAATTTGTTTATTTTTTGTTTTAACTAATACAAACCACCCCTCCTCCAGTACATACACATATTTGTATCGGGTTAAACATTCATTTTAAATTAATACACATCTGAATAGTTATGCAATCCAAGAATCCCGGGGTTTTTAATAAATATTACACATAATTTATAAAGCCGCTTCCATACTTTCATAGCTAAAAATTATCTTTAGGTAAAAATGCATCCGAATATCCGATATCTGCTTATCATATAGAGAAGGCACGAACATTGATCTTTGATTGAGAATTGAATTGAATGGGGGGGGGGTGGTAACCGGGGCGTAGAGGGCAAATAAACAGTCAGTCGATGTAAAATACTAGTTAAAAAAGAAGCTTTGGCTTTAGCATAATTTACATTAAAAAATAAGAATATTTCCCGCAGAAGAAAAAATACAACACAACCTCGCTTTGCAACTTCAAAACAAAATCGCGTCCAGTTATATCAGCCGAGTGAAACTACGAGCGGACCCGATTTACCCCGAAGTTACCCGAATGTCACCTCATATTGTCGAGCTTTACGAAGTAGGCCGAATGACGCGCGAGATTTCACGAACTTCTGATTTTCGGCTTGAAACTTCGGCTGGTTACAAAACTACGGCCGAAAAAACTTCAGTCACTTTATAAAGCTAGTTATAACAATCAAATTATTTACCTGAAAGCATCGTTTTCCAAACATATGATGTTTTTTCTGCGCCTGGTGAGGCGCAGCGCGTTCGCGTCCGAATGAATTGTCGTATGGTCGGAATTTTGAGCTGTATGACAAGCAAAATAAACGTTATTATTGTGTGTTTAATCTTAACTGATAGTGTCCAGCCTGCTGCGTCATGTACAATGCTAGATGTACCTTAAATTTGACGTCAAAATAAAAAATATGACAGTCATTTTATAGTATCTGGGCGTATACAATGTGTAACTGAATTAATGGACATTATGAAAGATAATACTTTGTTTAGAATCGTTTACTGATTAATTTTCTGTCATTTTTAATAAAGAGAATTTATTTATACCAAAAATATCTAAAACTACGTAAATCACACTTCCGCTGTACAGTCAAAACAAACCAAAATTGATCAGAGATCTATCTAGTTTATAAATTACTACTACAGATGCCGCCTAGGGTTAGAATCATTTATTGAATTCATGATTATAGTTTGTGCATCGATGTCCCTACGACCCTGTAAACATAGTCTAGTGACATAGGCTTTTTTTTATAAACAGGATAAAATTGAAAACTTGCGCCAATCATTATAAATTGTTATTTTCCAAATCTAAATTTTTCCACTCACTCGACTGTGCCCACGTGCCGCTCCATCTAGATAACGCGTCACGGCGTTTAGCGTCACCTTAGTACTAAAATAATCAATTGAGAGACTCTTTAACGCTCAACTTTTATAATCTACGACATTATTTTAATTTGGCGGACCTGTTCATTTTCACCCTGTATAGAGGGAAGTTGCGGATAAAACCTTTTAAACATAAAATTAAGGTACAGGTATTAAATGGTCCCATACCTGTGGAACTCTTGAGCAGAGTCACTACCATCGCACCACTCTCCATCAGACAACGAGGGTACGCGCTCAGATCCCATTGACGAGACTGCACTGTCAGATGCCGAGTCCCGCTCTGTAAAGAAGAAAAACAAATTAAAACATTTGAAAAGTTTGACATTTGACGTTTATCGACAGCCATTTTGAATTTTCCTTTGATGTCTTGATCTATTTGACATTTATCGACCGCCATTTTGAATTTTCCTGTTACGTCTTATTATATTTGACATTTATCGACCGCCATTTTGAATTTTCCTGTGATGTCTTGATCTATTTGACATTTATCGACCGCCATTTTGAATTTTCCTGTGACGTCTTGATCTATTTGACATTTATCGGCCGCCATTTTGAATTTTCCTGTGACGTCTTGATCTATTTGACATTGTTGAACGGGATTTTGAATTTTCCTGTTACGTCACGTGTTTCATCAAAATAGGGGATCATTTTTTTTTACGTTTCAACGTACAGTGCGATCAACAACGTAGTTTATACCTAAAGCGAAGCCTATCTGGCGGATTATTTCGTACAAATTCAGTTGTACAATACTGGCCTTAGACTGGAACCTGACCCCAAAAAAGTTGGAAAATCGGCTACAAAAAGTAGCCCTATTTTCTCTCGTCATTTTCTGCCTAACTACGTATTATGTTGGGGTCGAATGAATGCTGCTGTATAACAGTATTTTACATGGAGCGACTGCCTATCTGACCGCAACAACCCAGTTACTGGGTAATACGATACTCCTTGATAAGACTGGTCGTCAGACTTTCGACTACCAGTAACGACTGTCAAAGATCCACAAACGACAGCCGCGATCAACGGCTTAACGTGCTTTCTGCGGCACGGTCACCAACGTTACCGCGCAAGCATAGCTTATCTGATCGAGCTGTGCGATTGTTATTATTAGGTCTTTACCTATGAAATTGCCGTTTTGCAGTACTGGCCATTTCAAATCAAAATAATTTTTGTTTGGGTAAGAATTCTAATTTCAAATTAATTTTATTTTTAAAACATGGATTTTTTTTCCAAAAGTAGTCATTTGTTTATTGATTAGTGTTACATTTTCATCGCATTTCAATCTTTTTCGTCATCATGGATACGTTAAAAATTCGAGTAATTATGGAATATGAGTACCGTCGTGGCAGCAACGCGGCACAAGCGGCACGCAACATCAACGACGTTTACGGAGCTAACACTACAAACCAACGCACCACCTGTTATTGGTTTGCTCGCTTCCGTTCTGGAAATTTCGACCTGAAAAATGAACCTCGCGGTCGTCCGAAGACTTTGGTCGACAATGACGAATTAAAGGCGATTGTGGAAGCTGATGATACACAATCTACGGCTGAATTAGCAGCAGCTTTCGACGTTAGCGTCAAAACAATATTGGTCCATTTGCGTCAAATTGGCAAGGTAAAAAAGCTTGACAAATGGGTGCCCCACGAACTCAATGATCGTCAGCGCGAAGTACGCGTCGAGACGTGCCTTGCACTGCTCAACAGACACACAAATGAAGGAATTTTGAACCGCATTGTTACCTGCGATGAAAAATGGATTCTGTTTGATAACCGCAAGCGCTCAGCAAGTTGGTTGGATCCTGGTTCAGCACCTAAACAATGCCCTAAACGAAAACTTACCCCTAGAAAAGTGATGGTCACTGTTTGGTGGTCTAGCGCCGGTGTGATTCATCACAGCTTCTTACCAAACGGGGTGAGCATTACTGCAGATGTGTACTGTGAAGAACTGAACACAATGATGGAGAAGCTGGCACATCTCCAACCAGCATTGGTCAATCGCTCGTCTCCGCTGCTCCTGCACGACAACGCGCGACCTCATACTGCACAGCAGACGGTCTCCAAGTTGCAAGAACTGGGGTTGGAAGCTCTCCGTCATCCGCCCTACTCACCAGACCTTGCGCCTACAGACTACTACTTTTTCCAGAATTTGGATAACTTCTTGGCGGGAAAAAAATTCAATACCCGAGAGGCAGTACAAAATGCCTTTGAAGAATTTGTTGCCTCCCGTCCAGCTGATTTCTTTAAGAAGGGCATCAATAAACTGCCACTGCGATGGCAAAGATGCATTGATTGCATGGGTGATTACTTCGATTAATACAAATAAAAAATACATGAAAAAAATTCGTTTAAATTTTTTCATACAAAACGGCAATTTCATAGGTAAAGACCTATTATTTAGCCACGCGCCTTTTTTCTCTGGTATATATGAGAATAGATCTTGTTGTGGCTGTAATATTAGCCCAGTCACCAAGATTATACTGAGGCGGTGTACCTCGGGGACACGTGTAGCCTATTAGAGATGCCCCTGGACTTTGTGTGCTAATATTAATATATATACAGGGTGTCCCAAAAGGGTACGTAGCTGGGAAGGGGGGTGATAGGGGTGGTCACAAGGGTCACCAGAAAAAAAAATCCCCTCTGGGTATTTAAAAAAATAAATAGAATTTTTTTTTAACTAACAAGAACTTCATTTTCTTTCAAATCTTGGTTAGATATGTATTGTTTTTTTTTTTTATTTCAATTTGATAAAGGGTTATTGACGATTACATAACAGCATTTTTTTTTAATACAGCAATATTTGTAGGTACAGTTAGCAAAATAGCCCCACAAGGTGTAATTTTTTTAGTTTAAAAAAAAAATGCCATTTATTTTTTTAAATACCCAGAGGGGATTTTTTTTTCTGGTGACCCTTGTGACCACCCCTATCACCCCCCTTCCCAGCTACGTAACCTTTTGGGATACCCTGTATATCGCGTGGAAGACATTATTGATAAGAAAAGATAATGATCGATAATCAATATGTACAATACAACCATTAAATTGAATTCAACAGAAATGGGTATTAACATTAAATAGATAAGTATGTTAATACGTTAATCTTGAAACCTTTTTTTTAAACGATTACAATATCTCTAGAAAAGGAGTTCAGCGTCATTTTTTTTACTATTTTTTAACCGGACGCAGCTGAATACCAGTATTTTACTGGGAGCGCCTATCTGACCTTCACAACCCAGTTACTGGGTAACACCACAAAGTGAATAATAACTTTAATTTCGGAAGTCGATGACAAAAATACTTAAGGGCCTACGTGCCGTTTGGTAGCGTAACACGGTCACTTTATGAACCGTACTGCTCATTAACGGCTTGTCTTGAAGATTTGAAAAATATATGATTTTGCTATAGATTCATATAGATCATTTTGCCCGAAGTACTTTTTTTGTATGGTAAAAAAATATTTTCCAACACGCAATATTTTGGCTTCTATTCCATACTCCTACTAAACGGCTTCGTTATTTGGAAAAAAAAATACACTGAAAAATAGATAGTTAGAAGTACCACAGAATCGCCGAAGCACAATTGTAAATTAATCAAAGGAATATCTCCATTTTGAGATAAAGGCTCAGAGGTGCCCTGCGCGGGCGCGGGCGGCAGTCGTGCTTTAGAATACAAACGGGAGATGAGGATACTATGGGCCTTAATTACCGATCCAAAGATACCGACTTGCTTTTTTTTGGAAATCAGTTGTTATTTGTTGTAAAAAAAAAAACAGTATTACGAAAGCTTTTGAACCTCAGTAGCACGGTTACAAGTAGAAAATGTCGTATGTACTTACGTCTTAAAGATGACATTGTAAGTGATAAAGTCACTTAGCACAATTAAATGTTATCTAAATCTTATCAAAATGATAAGACATTTATTTTTCGTCAGTCATTCATTTTGAAACATATGACTTCCTAATTTATAATACTATGAAAAATAATGAATGACACCTAGTACATATAGCTTGCTCATCTATTAAGCGCGTCAAGTAACTCTTATGTCATTGTGATAAGGAATAAATTGCAATAATTGACGGGCGTTTGTGTAATATCACAGGTATGTATTAAATTAATATAGTTCATGCCGTAATAGCAAAATTAACAATTCATCAAGGTGTAGTGAGGTTGTCCTCCCATCTGATCTTATCAAACAATTACCAAGCAATTTCTGTTTCAAAAAGGCTATACCAGATTGCGCCAAGGAAAATTCAATTCTATGTTAAAAAGATAAGACCGAATTTTAAATGCATAAAGTAATGCTAGAGTCAATACGTTTTTGTTAATAATAACACACAGTTTTCGTCATTATACAGGGTGATTGGAAGATGGGTGCAAAGCTTTAAGGCGAAGATAGTACAGACAATTTAGAACCATTTAAGCCATGGTTGTCTTAGACGAAGTCTTACCAAATATTTTTAACCAAATTTTTAAGTTTTTTTTCGGAAATTCTCAAAATTTAATGTAAACTGCATAATTATGGCCAAATTTGAATGATAAATGAATTCATTTTTTATTTATTTAATTAAAGTAATGTGTAAGCAATCAAGCAAAACATGTTTTAGGCTTCTGTGTCATTAGACATTTTTTTTACAGACATTTAAAGCTCAGAAAAAATAAAAAAATTGTACAATACGTCTTTTAAACATTATTAAAAAAAAAAAATTTGGTAAGACTTCGTCTAAGACAACCATGGCTTAAATGGTTCTAAATTGTCTGTACTATCTTCGCCTTAAAGCTTTGCACCCATCTTCCAATCACCCTGTATATTATGCTTTTAACTCTAATTGAGACGTATGAGGTCTTGCGTGAATTTTGTTAGTAGTTGCGCGGCGAACTCTGCTAGCGCGATGCAGGATTTTGCGTGACGTCACTGCGATGCGTAGTTCACATGGGGTGATATAGATGGCACTACAACACTAACCAACCCGCTCTCATGGAAAGGAGACCTGTCCCGACCGACCCTTGCTCGTTGAAGCGCCAGCCCGCGCCGCAGCTGAGCCAGTAGCTTTAAATTCCCCGATCAATAATAATGCCAATATTTTGATCCAGCCTGTCCCCAAAGATAGCTGTCCCCCTATCAGTGACGCCCTGAGCCGAGGTCCGTACCGCACAGGGGGTGCCCTCAGCGTGCAGTCGTTTAGTTTGTAATTTATTTTAGTTTGTAAGCCCTGGCTGGAGGCGTTAAGTTAACTCTTAATGGCAGCCCCAGGAAAGCCCGGTTGAGCAGTCACGGCCTCTCAAGGCCAACTGCGAGATGCCCGACAAAAAAACAGGAGATCTGTGTCCCACTAGTGGGGAAGTTATAGGCAGATTATCAACATACCCGTGATCATCATATGAGAATGGTTGTGATGAGGGGCATGGTGCGCGCCGGCACCGTCCAACATTCGCATAGTGTACATGCCTGAAATAAACAAAAGAAAACGTTATTTATACTGAAAATTATATTAAATAAGTAGCACAAAGTCAAAGTCAAAGCATTTATTTCAAATAGGCACTTAAAAGGCACTTTTGAACGTCAAAATTTACATTAAAATATAATTGATTCTAGTCGCCCCTTCCAAAATGTAGTTTCGTATGGAGAAGAATGGGCAAGAAACTCCACCGTTACTCTTTTAAAATGTTTCAAGTACAATATTTAACATAGTACATTCATTATATGATTATGTGTGAAAACGATGCACCCAGAATAAAATTACCATACCAAAATAGGTAAACAGAATCAAATTGAAGCAATATAGATGAATTAATTCTGTGATAGATACATGGTGTTCACACATTTACAAACATTGTAAAAGTAAGTATAGGTACGATTTTCCTACAATATTAACAAGTAATGAGTCAGTGTGTGAGTTAAAGTAATCCTAATCACTGAGTGTAAATCAAATAATTTATAAATTATATACAAGGTTACATACATCGACGACATGCATACTGAATCCATAAATTCACCAGAAAATTGTTCGTCGATAAAAAAAAAAACTGTCGATTCAGAGAAAGGCGCAATTCCAAAATGTATGGCAGCTCAAAGTATTTTTTTTTTAAATAACCGACGAAAAATTTCACCGTAGGGCTGTTCAGAATCATGTGCTGAAACCATCGTTACAGGCCAACCTTAAAACCAACTAAGATAATATCCAGGATGAACAAAACCAAAAGCAAATATCAACTTTTTTTTTTTTTTGGGTGGGAAATCATCAAATAACTTCTCCCGCTCTGGGTGGACTAAAACCCACCCGTGTTCCCTCAGTTGCCTGTGTGCTAGGGGCCGCGGTATCTCTTTCGAACAACCCGCACCCCTAGCAAACAACCCGCACCAAATATCAACTTTATACTGGTATAAAATAACATCGATTTCAGAATGACTAATGAAAGAGTCTTGAAAAATGACGAAGTTGTAATGATAACGGATGCAATTGGATACCAGTATTTTGCGTGGAGCGACTGCACAACTGACCTTCAAAACACAGTTACTGGGTAGACACAATACTCCTTGGAGACTTTCGGGCTTCTAAGTACTCGTAATGACTGTTAAAGATCTGCGAATAACAGCCGGGCCAAACGGCTTACCGAGGCACGAATTCGTGACATAGTATTTAGATTTTTTACCTTGATCGTCTGTCGAGATAGATGTACGAATGATAGCGGTATCAACTTATGAATGAACGAAATACATGATTCACTTTATTAAATAACATATTAGTCATTCAAAGTTTTACTTAAACATCCTTATCTTGCAAATAGATAACTTGTATCTGCGGTTTCCAAAAACCTTTTTTTTTACGAATAGACGACTTAAGGGTTAACTAGTCGCGGGCGCGAACTCACTGGTGGGCGTGGCTAAAAAGCACGTTATCTCACCCGCACCGCGCCCGGGTGGAACATTATTAAGTGAGATGCACGATAGTTCATAGTAAAACAGGCAAAAATTAAGAAAAGTCCTTCGGAAGATGGAGTTTTATGAAAAACCCACTGCATAAATCAATTACCAATAAAGTTTATTGAACTTTTCGATAATTGAGCTTTGTCTGTACCGACTTTGTTTTGGAGATCTTACACTTCTTTTATTACTTAAACACGCCCAAAGTTGCGGTTAAATTAGCAAGAAAAATTAAACTTTTTAATCGATATTTATTTTACTATTCTGTTTCCGTACAGACAATATTACTATGTTTAATTTTAAGTACATTGTCAAACAGTGGAGTAATATACTCCCGAAGATTATTTAGAAAAAACATGGACTCGTTTCCTCTTAAACGACGTTCGCACGTGCCGTAAAAATATCGCGACGAGTTTATTCGCCCACTCTATCGTCAATGCACTGCTTAGCGCCGAGGATAGTTAAAAATCGAACAGTGTATTTTATCTATGCTATACATTGACGGATACACTCTGTTGGATTCTTAAGGCCCATAGTACCCTCATCTCCCGTCTGAATGCTAAAGCACGACTGCCGCCCGCGCCCGCGCAGTGCACCTCTGAGCCTTTATCTCAAAATGGGGATATTCCTTTGATTAATTTACAATTGTGCTTCGGCGATTCTGTGGTACGTCTAACTATCTATTTTTCAGTGTATTTTTTTTTTCAAATAACGAAGCCGTTTAGTAGGAGTATGGAATAGAAGCCAAATTATTGCGTGTTGGAAAATATTTTTTTACAGCAAAAGTATTAACCATACAAAAAAAGTACTTCGGGCAAAATGATATATATGAATCTATAGCAAAATCATATATTTTTCAAATCTTCAAAACAAGCCGTTAATGAGCAGTACGGTTCATAAAGTGACCGTGTTACGCTACCAAACGGGACGTAGGCCCTTAATATATATTTTTCTTAATTCTTAATATCCAGCTAAAAGAAAGAATGTATAAAGTTAACCTGTATAGCGAAAAAAGTGCCTTGCGTGGCTCAAAATCAGTCACTCAAATTGTGGACTCATTTTGCGTGTAACAGGTATGCTTCAAACTGTTATAATGAAACCGATTGCACCATAATTTCGTCGACTCATTATGAATTGCGTAAATTATGGCGGATTAACTTTGTTATGTATTTTGATAAGAATATTAATCCTTCCTGATAGCACATGATTGGCTGATTTTCATTTCGATGAACCAATCACAGCACAGCTATAAACGTCTGATTTGACAGAAGACTAATGAATGACTTTGTGCTCATGTTGCCCGCGAAATTTTTTTTTTTTTACTATTTTTGCAATCTGCAGGTCAATGTCAGGTCCTATGTTGTTTTATATATTAGGTCTTTACCTATGAAATTGCCGTTTTGCAGTACCGGCCATTTCAAATCAAAATAATTTTTGTTTGGGTAAGAATTCTAATTTCAAATTAATTTTATTTTAAAAACATGGATTTTTTTTTTCCAAAAGTAGTCATTTGTTTATTGATTAGTGTTACATTTTCATCGCATTTCAATCTTTTTCGTCATCATGGATAAGTTAAAAATTCGAGTAATTATGGAATATGAGTACCGTCGTGGCAGCAACGCGGCACAAGCGGCACGCAACATCAACGACGTTTACGGAGCTAACACTACAAACCAACGCACCACCTGTTATTGGTTTGCTCGCTTCCGTTCTGGAAATTTCGACCTGAAAAATGAACCTCGCGGTCGTCCGAACACTTTGGTCGACAATGACGAATTAAAGGCGATTGTGGAAGCTGATGATACACAATCTACGGCTGAATTAGCAGCAGCTTTCGACGTTAGCGTCAAAACAATATTGGTCCATTTGCGTCAAATTGGCAAGGTAAAAAAGCTTGACAAATGGGTGCCCCACGAACTCAATGATCGTCAGCGCGAAGTACGCGTCGAGACGTGCCTTGCACTGCTCAACAGACACACAAATGAAGGAATTTTGAACCGCATTGTTACCTGCGATGAAAAATGGATTCTGTTTGATAACCGCAAGCGCTCAGCAAGTTGGTTGGATCCTGGTTCAGCACCTAAACAATGCCCTAAACGAAAACTTACCCCTAGAAAAGTGATGGTCACTGTTTGGTGGTCTAGCGCCGGTGTGATTCATCACAGCTTCTTACCAAACGGGGTGAGCATTACTGCAGATGTGTACTGTGAAGAACTGAACACAATGATGGAGAAGCTGGCACATCTCCAACCAGCACTGGTCAATCGCTCGTCTCCGCTGCTCCTGCACGACAACGCGCGACCTCATACTGCACAGCAGACGGTCTCCAAGTTGCAAGAACTGGGGTTGGAAGCTCTCCGTCATCCGCCCTACTCACCAGACCTTGCGCCTACAGACTACTACTTTTTCCAGAATTTGGATAACTTCTTGGCGGGAAAAAAATTCAATACCCGAGAGGCAGTACAAAATGCCTTTGAAGAATTTGTTGCCTCCCGTCCAGCTGATTTCTTTAAGAAGGGCATCAATAAACTGCCACTGCGATGGCAAAGATGCATTGATTGCATGGGTGATTACTTCGATTAATACAAATAAAAAATACATGAAAAAAAATCGTTTAAATTTTTTCATACAAAACGGCAATTTCATAGGTAAAGACCTATTATATGATTCGCGACCGTTACACGTATTTATTTGCAGTATTTTAATAATTAAAATTCTGGAATGCCATTTTTATTTTTAATTTCCAACAGAAATTGAAAATAGCACTAACTTCAGATAAAAAGATTGGACTTATCAGAAATAACATGTCGTGAAGTAGTAAGCTTTGAGTATGAATGTGAATTCATAAGAGTACGGGAAGACTAAAGAGCCGATGGATGAACTGTGTGAAAGATGATCTGGTTAGAAAGGGGCTGAATATGGAGATGACGACTAATAGAGAAGTACAGAAAGAAAAAATGCTGCTCAACCACAAATAAATTGGAATTAGGGCAGGAAGAAGACGGTACCAAAAAATAAATGAATTTAAACCGTAGTGCAACATCCTTAGAGACTATTAAATTAATAAGATAACACTGCATTGCACAATTATTACACCACACTTTTTTTCTTTTTTTTTTTTTTCGGTTGTGGCTTCGCACGGTTTGTGCATTTAGCCAGTGTCAAGTAATTTTTCTTTTCGATCAAGTAAATGGCCCGATATCGGACACGAAGTTACAAAACAGTCATAGTCGTCTTTAGTCAGTCAAGTCAAAGTTATTGTAAAGCGGTAGTAACTTTACAACCTAATATGAGTTTTTGGGGGGAACACGAAAAGTCCACGTTAGTCACTTATTTTCACCTTCACTACACTTGTGCACTCACATGTAACTAAATTGAATAATTCACTACCAAAATTATACAATTTAATTCGCTATTTCACTAAATTTCATGAAAATGAAAATTCGTGCGACATGTTCCAACCGTATCCCGCCAAAAACTGTACACCACACTTGCTCAACAGGATCACACAATATGAAATGTCCAAAAACAACACACATTTCGAACTAAGAACAACTTTAAAAAAAAACAATTCGAAAATTAACTTGCTCTGACATTTAAGTTACGCACCCACCCTTAAATCCTTAAAAATGTCCACCATTATGAAAAAAAAACAGAACACTAATTTAAAAAAAGAACGTTATTTAAACGTCACCCGTATAACTAGTGATGGCAAGATGCGACACAAATATGATTGTAAACTATAATATATAACAAAAATATTTAAAAATATGCTCAACTCACGCTGATTCGCCAAAAAAGACGATATTGGAAAGACCTGAGGTATGGAAGTAGCACAATCTTATCAGAAAGCGCTTATCTCGTATCTAAGGTTATGTAAAAAAATATGTCGACCAATGATGATTGTTATTTTTTTTTTGTTTTTTATTTACGTAGTCGCGTGGTGTAAGATAAATAATCTGATTTACGATTTACAACCTTATTTTAATGTGCAATACGGTGTTAAACTATTGTTATTAAATTTATTCAGAAAGATATTTAAAAAAAACATGAAAAAGTAAATTGAAATTTTTGACCTTCTATCATTTTGACTGCGTAGATTCACTTTCTGTAAAACATCATGTGCTGAAACGAATTCAGCACATGATTCTAGGCCCCATAGAGTAGAAATATTTAGGTTACAGTTTGCGCATCGATGTGATGCCATGAAAAACAACTGAATAGTTTTTCACGGAAACATTGCCCCTTCAGTTTAATTTTTTCGTTTACGATCTCCAAAATTAAGTACTTAGAAAGGTTTTTCTAGTTTTTTTTATTCTAAATAACCTTTGGTATAATAAAGAAGAATATAAAAACAGGTTCACTAATTTTGAATAGGCAAGAAAAAATTGGCAGTAATGGGGACTCTATCGGCAGAAGAGAAAATTTAAAACTTCGGAGAAAAAAAAAGCCGTCACATTTACATGTCGGTGATGCGTACACTGAACCATGTCGGTAACGCAATCCCGTAAGTTTTGCTCCTAGCAAAAGGTTCTCACTTCAAAACTAGTAACAATCGGATAAGTCAATGTTTCAAAGTTCAACCGTAACATCCTATCTGTAGCTAAAAATCTATGCCCGTCATGGTGACATGACAGTTTTGTGTTATCTATGGTAAATGACACTTTATTTATTTAGTGTTTTTTATTATCTGTGCAGATGACGTTGAACCTACGTGATTACGTGTGACCTTTGAGTTATAACTGACATAGAGACAGCGCTTGTGACTCATTCCACATCTAAAAGTTTAAAATTCAAGTAATAGTATATAAATAAATTAGTCTCCTGCGGCGACTAGGGTCGTGAGGGCGCATATATTGCCTCTCCCTCACGTGCGCCGCCTCCCTCTTCGCGAACATTACTGCTTTGAAGAAGGAGGTGACGGCTACCCATGCATTCTCGCTCCGTACTATGGCATGGACCTAGAGCCGGACGCGAGAGATCGCCGCCGCCGATCGCCTCCACGAGGACACGGCGGTGCTTCGCCCAAGTCTGGCAGAACTCCACCGTGTTCTCCGGGCGATCTACGCATTGGAAACACCCGGGAGTTTCCTCCAGCCTTATCCGAAACAGGAACCCCCCGAAACAACCGTGTCCGGACCTGCGTCAGGCGGAAGGTGAGGACACCGCGGCGCCTCTCAATCCACCGCCGCAATTGTGGCGTGCCCGACCTGCACACGTGAGGACCTAATGGCTGCGTCAGTGAACGGTATTCGCGTTGCTGAATTTTCGGCCAAACTAATTTAGAAAACTCCACGATTATACATTTTATCGCGTTATTTTTGCCAACGAAGTAGGCCCTTTATAATTTCAATGACATCATTCTTAAGCTGGCCTACTTTTCTTGGATATCAACAGCTTATTTTTTTGCATACAATCGTTACTAAACAATATTCTACAATCGTCATATTTGCTAGGTAACTACCACACCCTAAATGATAATTTTGATAATCTATCTAAAATGCTTTAAAAGAGTGTAAGGACACTCTTTCGCCCATACCAAAACGTAAATCTCCCAAGGGGGAGATTTACGTTTTGGTATGGGCGAATTTCTGATTAACTGACCGATTCCTTGTCAATTCAAAATTGCCTGCAAATGGTTTAATTGAAATAAATGCATTCCGACGTATTACAAAACACGATCTAACTTAAACTTGATACGGGCTTTAAGACAATTTTTGTATTTCGAACTTCATTCCGACTTTACTTAAGGTCTTAATTCAAAATTGACAACCTAAGCCCGAACTACGTTGTTACTTTTGTAAATGGAACTGTATTTTAAATTCTGTTTGGTTCTTATTTCAAAAACAATTTCGATGGTGACCTAAAGAAACCTAAAGAATAATCTTCGTTTGTAAGAAGACCGTTGGAGTTGTATTTCGAACTTTATGCCGACTTTAGTAAAGTTCTTAACTCAAAATTGACAACCTAAGCTCGGACTAAGTTGTTAGTTTTGTATTTCGATTTCTGTTTGGTTCTTTTTTCAAAAACAGGCTCGCTGGTTTTGTAGTAACACCGTTTGAAATTGATAAGAAGAAAAAAAAAAACAATCCTAGACAATATTGCCTGTCACGGTGAGTTTGTTTAGATATAGTAAGTCTTATGAGGCCGAGCCCCCAAATCTAAGATAACTAGTTTGAAGGATAGGTAGTGTACTTTGTAACATAACATTGCGTCTTATGCAGAAGGGGTATGCAGAGGTGTGATACACCCAAAAACTAATTTTAACTTTAGTCCAAACCCAACTTTATTCCGACAAAGTTAAAGTTCTTAGTACAAAATCGACAACTTAGAGTCGCGATTAACATCATTTTTTGTAATTAGAATTTCAGCTTAGTCGGAATTAAGTTCAAAATTCAAAAATGGCTCGATGGTTGCCCTTGATTGAAAGATGGACCTTTTTTGTAATAAAGCCGTAGTATTCTCGACCATAATGACCAACTCATTGGTGTAGTGACTAGACTTCAGCCTTAAATGGTTTGTCGATACAAGTGGTTATTTTAATTACATAAAATCGCTATTGACGTCAGCCGAGCTCGTGTTATTATGACGTGTCAAAATGCAGCAATACAAAACATGCCTATTGTACTTGTCTCCAACTCATAATCTCCTTTTTGTGATGGCTTTAACCTAAACTCGCGTTCCGATGTACTTAATAGAATCAAGGCGGGATTTTATTTACTAATACTCACTTGCGCTGGACTCTATTGGATTGTCAACGCTCGGTCCAATCCCGAGGGTTGAAAATTAATCCTGCCGTGGTTTTATTATGCACGTGTAAAAGTCGACTCAGGCGAGGGCCACGCAGAAGGAACATAGACGCGGTAATAGCATGCAGATGGAAAAGCGACGCGACTACGCCTTGTCCTTATAAAGGAAGCCGCGTCCGTGTTTCGTCCTCGTTTTACGTGTCTGCAACACAGAAGACCCGCGCCTAAGCTTGACGTCTACTCCCTTAGCCCAAAATCCGTAGTTTCTGCCGAACTTACGGGCGATTCCTACATAAGATTAGATTGAGGCCCGACCAGAGAATATATGACACCACGATTTGATAGTTTTACCTACTCCCGATGTTTTTTTGCCCGTCCGAAAAAGTTAATTAATCAGGTGCAGGATTCAGTCCGAAGTTTAAACCTACTTTAGGACAGGATTGTATAATCGTTAATAGACTTAGAGAGTAGGCTTTGCGCTTGTCGCGATTAATGTAAGGACTGGTCTCATTACCTAGTTCCTTATACATCAAGACTTGCAAAGATATTGGTCGTTCCCGATTGGACACACTAATTATCTGTGACAGTCGTAATCAGAAACCAGAAGATGGCAAAATTGAGAGGCAATTCCCGTATTGTAATAAACTTTTGCAAATTAATCTGAGTGTCAAAAATATAGTAGATTTTTTTTTTGTTATTTCGAAATGAGCCAGCTTTTGGTCTTAAACACGCCTTATAGAGAGTGATAGATGATATCTAAGATAGAACGAGCAAGCCCAGAAGATGCCTTTTCAATCTTGCTTGGAAGGTTGACGAGTTATAAGTGGAAGGGAATGCAGACGCTGGCAGAGAGTTCCACACTTTGGCCGTGCGCATAATAATTTTTTTATCTACATTCTTGCTTTTGATCGTCAGTGACGTAAGATTGCGACAAGATATCGAACATTACGAGAATTTGCTTTTTGGTCAATTGGAATATCGGTTTTGCCTAGTAATTGTGCTTTTGAAGTTAGTTGGCTGTCGCTCCATGTTAAAATGTAATGATTTTCAGCTGCATCTAGTTATATAGGACGGCCAAAATCTTGATAGGAAAAGGCTTGGCGAATGATGAAATCCTTTCAACCGTTTGCTAATGCATTGCTTGAATTAATGTCTCTGAGCCAAGCATCTTAGTAATTAATTTCGAACATCTTACAAATAGAACCTAGAGGAAAACTTACCATCATAGTACTTGTAATATCTATTTAGATATTCCACCGG
Source organism: Antitype chi (assembly GCA_947359405.1). Lineage (NCBI taxonomy): Eukaryota > Metazoa > Arthropoda > Insecta > Lepidoptera > Noctuidae > Antitype > Antitype chi. The sequence goes on from OX375837.1 coordinate 3,663,249, forward strand.
ATCAGGATAATACAGAGGGCTCCGCAAATATGGCGCCATCGCAAAAAATGGCTGCGCATATGCGTAGTTCACAACTGTTAAATCCATGTTGAATCGTCAAAAATCTTTTCAATCTTTATTCTTTATTCCTCGTTATATATAAAATATTAACCGTCGTATATTTCTTCATATATCTTCGTTAATATTTCGGCGTAATCGTTAAATAATTTCGTTGATTATTTAGTCGACGTTTTCATTACGCTCACGGAATTTCCCGTGACGCGGGCGCATAAGAAATATGTAAATACTAAGCCCTCTTGATCTTAATATAAACAACAACCATTGTGTTTTATCTAAAACTAATATTTGATAACTTTCAAGGATCGAAAAACAGTCTGTATTTGAATGAGTATAAACAAAAGTTATATCTTTTAAGAACTGAAGTTGACACTTTTATCAATGAATCGCAGGTGGTTCTTTGTCTCCGTAAGGCCATACAGTATCGACACATGCATAAACTACATTCACTGTGCACCTTTCTGCTCTTGACTGCACGTTTGCGGAAGAATGGCATGAGTACTCCTTTAAAAACAAAAAAGTCCAAAATACACGAACTGTCAAAGTCAAAATACTGGCGCGGAAACAAATGTCAAATCACACAGTTCTTTTTTTTAAGTTTTCAAATTCACAGTTCCTTTTTCCAAGGAGTTTAAATTAAGTTCTTTCTTTAGGTACACGCGAATGTTTATTTTTGGGATTAAAGTATCACTGGTTCACTTGACAATATTGAACTTCATTACAAATAGTCTGTAAACATAAGAATAGATTTCCATGTTTATTTTATAATTTGCGTCAACGCTTTTCAAATACACACATTCTGTTCCAACAGCCTTTTATGAAATTTCCCGTCGATTTAATTATAAATTACAATCTTCCAATTTCTTATCAAGTCCACCGTTTAAAGAAAAAACCCGATAAGTCCACTTTTTTATCTTCAGCACGATTAAATCGAACCTCTTTAGAACGCAACTAAAACACTGCCTACAAAAAAAAAACTCCACTGACGTTTAAACTTTTTAAATTGTACGCACGAAGCAAAGGAATGCACTGCACATCCACTACAAATGATAAATGATACATCTTTCAAATGTTAGTCCTAATAAACTGTTGCAAAATCAACACTGGTATTATATTATTATCTTATTTACAAAGTATATAAAGTTTAAATTTAGAACGCTTGACAATTCGTATGTCTTCGGCCATTATCGTGTACTACCGTCGCGGAGCAGTGGATGTGACTAACCGGTTTTTTTTAAAAGAATTAGTTACGTCATCTAGGTCAGAGTATTGATAACAGACGATTATGCTTCATTTATTATGGTTCCATGTTGATTTCCGTTTTAACAGCTGTTTTGGTTTATAAATATTTTTTTCGTCATGACCAATGTTTTTCGTACTAACCCAAAGAGATTAGAAAAGAAAATCAATCAATCTATCTAGTCTATTCCCGACTATTTTGGGGTCAGCCAATTTAACCGAACGCAGCTGAATACGTATATTTTTGTTGCAGCTAATGCCTATGAGACCTCCACAGCCCGGTAAATGGGTAACACGGTACCCTTGGTGAGACTGGTTGTCAGATTTTCTGGCTTCTGATGACCAGTAAAGACTGTCAAATATTATATAGGTAATGTTACCGGCCAAACCCAATTTCAGGCCAAACTAGTTTGTCCTAGGCCAAACAGACCTATCCTACGCGTGATATGTCGCAGCCAACTAGCTTAATTAGCCATTTCGTTAACAGCCTTTGGAAGTAACGCTCGCCGGCTGCTACCGCGGCGCGGCTCGCTTCGCTCGCTCGGCTCGCGCGCTTTTGGTCACAGTTCTAACCTAAACTAACCTAACCCATTTAATCGGCGTGCCCCGGCTTAATAAACCAGTTTGGCCTAGGACAAACTAGTTTGGCCTGAAATCGGGTTTGGCCGGTAACATATACACAAAATATGACAGCCGGGACTAATGGCTTAACCTGCTTTCTGAGGCACGGAGGGGTCTTGGCATGTAAAAATGGTCATCCACCTCGATCGACCCAAGCGGCTGTTATTATTAAGCCACACGCCTACTCTAAAAAAAGCATGTCTGTGTCATAATGTCATATTAAATGATTGTTTTTTTTAATTACTAGAAGTATGAAGTGTGTATCACGTGACACGGGGTTTTTTTTTAAATAATTAAGTAAATACAGATTACAATCATGTGAAAGGCAGACTACCAATATCTCAGAGCTTAAATAAAGATAATTTAAAAGTAAATATATGACAATAAGTATATAGTCGTCGTCCATTTTGAATTTCAGTCTTTATCTCACACCTATGTACATAAATAAGATAATGGAAATAGATAGCATAATATTATGTACGGTACAGTCATTATTTCTTTAGCAAAAAATATAATGAAACACGTTTATTTACTTAGGTGAAATTACATCAGTCGTTTTGATAAAATTAATCCGGTGTTTTACGTATTATCAGTAATTCTAAAAGCCGGCAATCTATCTTTTGGCAAAGGGATATCGCTGATTCAGCATCTGCTGGTTTTTTCCGTTGTGTTACCAACCTAAGAAATTTAGCCTTATGTGATGATTCGGTTCCCTACAAAATGGTTGAGCTGGATGGTGCTGATCCACGTGTCAAGTTCGTGAACGGGCGCCGTCGGTTGAGACTGGTCATCTCCTAACTTCCATGGCTTATTTTAAATCTTATATTTAGAATTGTTTTTTTTTACATTGTTCTCACTTAAAGAAGCAACAAGAATAATGTTCCCAAGATTTTGTAATACTTAACATTATTAAAAAGAGTGTCCTTGGAGTTTCTTGCCCGTTCTTCTCCATAGAGATCTACGTTTTGGAATGGGCAACTAGCTTAAACTTTCCAACTGGTCGACTTTTTGACAATTCAAAAGTGCCTGTAAATGTTTTAATTGAAATAAATGGTTTGAGTTTGAGTTTGATGTCACCATCACCAGTAACTGTGTCTGAGACATTCATCATCATTGTCATTTAAAAAAAATCTGGTGGAGGGCACAGGAATCCGCTTAATGCGAGAATCACGGAACCTGTCGAAGTGGCGGAGTTGTAGGAGGCCTATGTTCAGTAGTGGACTGCGATAGGCTGACTTGATCATCATTTCAGCCGAAAGAAGTCCACTGATGGACATAGGCCTCCGCCACTTCGACAGGTTCCGTGCTTTTTGGCATCCAGCGGATTCTTGCCTTCACCAGGTCATCGGTCCACCTTGTGGGAGGCCTTCCAACTCTACGTCTCGGAGTACGACATCGCCACTCCAGAAACTTTCGGCCCCATCGGCCATCTGCTGTACAAGCAATGTGGCCCTGCCCACTGCCACTTAAGTTTGGCAATTCTTCGAGCTATGTCGGTTAGTTTGGTTTTCACATGCAGTCGCTCCACGTAAATAACTGGTACCCAGATGCGTCTGGTTAAATTGGACGTCGAGTCTAAGATAGTTGGCAACTGGTTTGGTAGGTACATGTGCCTGTGATGCCAGTACCTCAAGTTCTGAGTTGAGCTGCATGATTACTGATAAATGCGTGCACTGATTGGACAGGTCCACTCAATCTGTGTGGTTCTTTCCTCAAAAGACCATTTCAGACACCAATCCACATGGTCTTCACATGATCTGACCAAGATTATGTCTGGACTTTAAAAGAGACTGTGACCTCTGAGTTTGTTTCGGCCTTTCTTCTCAGAGTAGTCAGATAGGAAACGCCGGCCTCATCTAGTTTAAAAAAATATGATTGACGTGTAAGTGTTTGTACAGACCTACTTACAGAAATAAAATCATTTATCATTTAGTATAGGTGGCAAACGTGCCAGGACGAATTCATAAGATCTCTTTCTACTATTTGTAAAATTTCTAATATTTGAATAATATGGTTTTATAGTAAAATAAAAACAGTATCCTTACGTATGCAAATGAAATAATGTTCATTTATAAAATTCTGATTCAGAAGACCATTATATTGTAATTTCCATAACCAATAATGGGACATTAATTGTCTGTGAAATAAGTTTTTTTTTAACATTTTTTTTTTCTTTTTTTTTACTTAGACATTTTCCAATAACACCGATTCATCACAACAATTACGACACACGTCTTATCAGTCTGGCAGCCTGTCATACAATTTAACATTTAACTAGATAAGGATCTAGTAAGAACTGGCAGCCACCTGATGTTAGGTGAAAACAATTATTTTTCAGATGATAACGTCACCTTTAGACCGACAGTACAGACGTAAGAATACTGCAGCGGAATTTTACTGCACAATGGATTTTCAACACTCGGTGTGGAACCGAGCATTGAAAATCCAACAAACTGCATCTCAGAGCGTAAAAGTAGTCAATATTGAACTCTATTTTTGTTGTGATTGATATTATATAATTGCCAGTGTCGTCACGCAGATCCATTATTGTCTATGGTCCCCCCAGCCTTGACATTAACAGTCAATGGTCAGTTTAGTAAAACTTTTTCTACCTGAATACGGGGCTTTTTAGCTACTTTGTATGTGTATCTGTTTTATTATATTTTTTGTAATGTGCGTTTTGTTTGTGCAGAATAAACATGTTTTCTTTCTTTTTTTCTTCTTTTCGAAAAAACACTGTTCGTTATTAGCTCTCGGCGCTAGGCAGTGCGTTTGAATTAAGCATAATTAATTATGTAAAAAATACGTTTAATACAAAAACGTAATAACTACGCAATTTAAATGTTTTTTTTAAAGTGAAAACTTCTTTAGCGGCGATGTTCACTTTTTTTGTAATGGGTAAAAAATGTTAAACTCGCATCAGGACACGTGACCTGATCGAAAATTCGTAAGACGGACGGAGAGTAGACAGCCGGCGCGGCGTAGGAGAGGAAGTATCCCCCTCTCTTTCTACGGCGCGGCGAAAATGTATACCTGCGCCTGCTGTTTCGTTTAGGCGGCGCAGGACGCTTGCGCGAATGTTCGCGTGTGTTTATGTTACAGCGTGCCACGCGCATCCATGGATGGTGACAGCTGATGGCTCTGTAGTTGCCACACTGTTGTGTATTCGTAAAATTCGTGTATTTAAGTGTTTATGCACAACGTTAATATTCAAGTTTTCACTTCTGCCGGCACTCCCGGAGTGCAACCCGTCGTTTTTTTTTTTTTAAACTTAACTAAACTCACCCCTTTTCCCCATGAAGTTAGGCAGAAACAACAGAACGAACTACGATCCTAACATACAACTTTTGTCTTGTTAACGTGCATACATCTGCAGGCTTAGCAAGACGCTTTCTATTTCTACTCTACTGTAGAATAGAAATCGCTTGTCTACATTTCTTGATACAAAACTGTCAATTGTCTATACGGAAACGTAATTTTTGTCTAGTCTTCCGTCGACAAAACGCTTCTCTACGGTTCGCGTCCTAAGTCCGCAGGACATACTCGCACGCGCCGGTTGCGAGCACTACGATACAATATTCCAGGTTTAGAACCATGTATTGATTTTTTTAGTTACATGTTCCGCGTCGATGACCGGTATATGGAAAAGCTGTTTTTTTTTAATATTTTAAACTGATTATTAATTTATAGGTTGGGGCATTTCCATAGCTAATTTGTCATAAACAGAGATCGGATATTCGGATTCATATTCACCTAAAGTTGAGATGTTGGCTAACATGGAATGCGCTTTTGTATCGAAAACGTCTTAATTTCGGTAAGTAATTTGTTTATTTTTTGTTTTAACTAATACAAACCACCCCTCCTCCAGTACATACACATATTTGTATCGGGTTAAACATTAATTTAAAATTAACACACATCTGAATAGTTATGCAATCCAAGAATCCCGGGGTTTTTAATAAATATTACAAATAATTTATAAAGCCGCCTCCATACTTTCATAGCTAAAAATTATCTTTAGGTAAATATGCATCCGAATGTCCGATCTCTGGTCATACAACATAATATATATATATTTTTTTTACGCAATTTAAACTTTATCTTGTATGACACTAAGTGGTTTTTTCAAAACCTGTTTGATTCCGAATTAAAGTTTCTATGTAACATCTTAAATATAATTTTTGGATACATTGTAATTTAAACTTTATCTTGTATGACATTGAGTTGTTTTTTCCAAAACTTCTTTAATTCCGAATGAAAATTTATAATGTAGAATCTTAAATATTATTTTTGGATACATTGTAATTTAAACTTTATCTTGTATGACATTGAGTTGTTTTTTCCAAACCCTGTTTGATTCTGGATTAAAGTATAATATTCTTCAAGGTGGTAAATACAGAAGTTTTTCTGTGACTTACCTTCGTTCATAGCCATGTCCATGAGCTGGAGGTCCTCGTCGTTCAGGATGGATTGGAGAAATCCGTCCTGATTGGTCGGACCAGCTGCCATCTCCGCTGAAGCATTCTGTTGTAAGAGAAAACATATTACAACCAGGTATACGTTGAGAGCTGTACTTGAAGACGGCTATGGCAGAACTGAAGAGATCCATAGGAGAACCAAGGTAACCGACATAGCCTGAAACATTGCCAAAATTTAGTGGCAGTGGGCAGGGCACATTGCTCGCAGAACAGATGGCCGATGGGGCTGGAAGGTAGCGTTAGAACACCTCCCCCATGGTGGACCGATGACCTTGTGAAGGCCGCAGGAATCCGGAGGACATCTTTCGGCCATAATAACAGCTGCACGGTTCGATCGGTCAGGTTAAGCTACACTTGCCGCGGTTGGTCCGTGGATGGGTGACCGTGTCCGTGCCACGGAAAGCAGGTTAATTGGTCCCGGCTGTTATTCGAGGATCTTTGACAGTCGTTACGGGTCGTCAGAAGCCCGAAAGTCTGACAACCAGGCCTATCAAGGGGTTTCGTGTTACCCAGTAACTGGGTTGTGGAGTCAAAAATACAAGGTGTAACGTAAATAACGCACAACCTCTTAAAGGGTTATTGTACTCATCATTATCAACAAGTTTTACTATGGGACCAAACCTGAGATAGTAAAAAAAAAAATCAGCTGTTCCCTACATTTTGACGATTTATGCGAATACAAGTGTAGGGAACAGCTGTTTTTTTTTCGCGATTTCAGGTTTGTTCCCATAGTAAAAGTTACTGATAATGATGAGTACAATGACCCCTTAAGAGGTTGTGCGTTATTTAAGTTACATCTTGTATATTATTACCTGATAGTAGATTGGATCATGTTGTTGAGGATGCTGGGCAGCCTCCACCTTGTACGCGCCCTCGAGCGGAGCTGCCGCGCCACCTGGTGACAAAATAATTCACATAATATTTCTGAACAATTACAGATTATTTAGAAAGAAAAAAAAAAATATTTGAGACAAGCACAGGATAAACAAACAGTACAAGACCGGTCAAGTGCGAGTCGAACTCGTGCGCCAAGGGTTTCGTACCTACCCATTATACCGCCATAATAAAAAAGATACGGGCAAATTTAGATTTTCGCGAAAACTTGTAAGTACCAAAATTTACCTTAATTTTCATTTTTTAATTTTTTGCAATTTTTTCTTTTCGACACCCGCGTGGATGTCGAAAAATAGCACACCGGAACGTGCTACTCAAAAGTTGTGTGAAAATCGGTTGCCATGGTATGTGCATGTGATACGGAGCAATGACGAAAATGTCGTGAGGTTTTGAGAATGAATGTCGATGGCTATAAGAGTAGGTGGAGATCAAAGAAACGATGGATGGACTGTGTGAATGATGATATGGTTAGAAAGGGTGTGACTACTGACTTACGACAAGTAAAAGGCATGTTGCGTCGACTACAAATAAATTGTGTTAAGGGGAACCTAGTCGCGGGCTCGAACTCATTCACCAGGCTTCGTGTCCGACAGAGATAGTATCAGTGATGAGCAGTTAGACGCTAGTCTACACGAACAACGTTATTGAGTGAGATGCAGTATCATTTATAGTAAAAAAATCGCGAAAAATTAAGAAAAGTCCTTTGGAAGATCGGGTTTTATGAAAAAGCCAATGCATAAATCAATGACCAATAAAGTTTATTGAACTTTTTGATAATTGAAATTTGTCGGTACCGACTTGGTTTTGGAGATTTTACACTTCTTTTATTAATCAAACACACCCAAAGTTAAGTAAAATTAGCGAGAAAAACGAATCTTTGTTGGCTTCTAACTTTTTAATGGGTTTTTATTTTAGTATTGTTTCCGTACAGACAATATTAATAATGAGAAAAAACGATATCATATTTTACTTTGGATTTGCCATGTCAGACAGTGGAGTAAAACACTCCCGAAGTTTGTGTGCAAAAAATGTGGACTAGGTTCACCTTAAGGGTAGGAGAGTGAATGATGAATCTCTGTGTATGAGTGTAAATGTGGTGCTGTCCCACAAATAATGGGGCATTTAATATCTTGTCGAGTGTGTCCTGCTGTCTGTACGCTACAGGAGTTGATAGACGCTGTTAAATGTGCCAAGCTCGTACCCAAATATGGTATTTTCCAATTTATTAAAAACTATTTTAATTTGAAGATTGGGACGAAATATTTAACAGAAATATAAAGATAAATTTATTTATATCCATTTTCTCAATTAAAAACGGTTTACATAAATTTTTCGTTGTTTTGAATTTACCGCCAAAACGCTCCGTACGATGACTTTTTTATCACATGTGACGTCAACTTTGTGTAAACTAAAGTAGTTGTAGACAAGTGAATATCGAGTTTATAATTAAATTTAAGATTTTTAATGGATAGAAAGTGGTATTACTGGTGTGCGGTGCCTCTGTGCACAAGTATTTCTAAAACTGCGCCACAAAAAGTGTGCGGTGCCGTTTACACAAAGCTGACTTCATGTGTTTCAAAACAACGAAAAATAAATTTGATTTTATTCGTTTTTAATTGAGAAAATGGATATTAATCAATTTATTTTTATTTTTCCGTTAAATATTTCGTACCAATTTTCAAATTAAAATAGTTTTTAATAAATTGGAAAATACCCAATTCTGGGCTGACTGTATTTAGATTGCTATCGACACGATAAGAACAAGATTGCGTATGTAACTCACCATAGGCTTCAGGGTGCTTCTCGGGGACTGGTGGTATAGGAGCATGGTAGTTGGGACCGTAGCCGCCCGCAGCACCATGGGCGCTGGAAATTAGGATGAAAATAATCATTAAATACTTTTAGACACTAATCGTACAGCTCCACTCTTAGAAGTTTAGGAACTCAACGATTCGACGAAAAATTGACAAAGAAATTCTGAACTGAATTCTGTCAAAGAATTAACATTTGGGTAGACCGCATAAATTACTCAAGCTCCTAGATCATGATTACAAATAAATGAGAAAAAAACGAAACCAAAAATACCTACACAGTATTTTTTTTTTTTGAGGATGGTGAAATCGTCAAATAACTTCTCCCGCTCTGGCTGGAGCGGGAGGGCGTGTCAGACTTTTACTGACTAAAACCCATCCGTGTTCCTTCAGTTGCCTGTGTGCCAGGGGCCGCGGTATCTCTTTCAAAGAACCCGCACACCTGACAAGCATCGGCCCTTGCGGCCCACACCAGTTGGTGCTGACATCGCTTTAAGGTGGAAGCGCCAGGGTAGCCCGCGAAATTCAAATTTTGTTACGTTTTTTGCAATTTGCAGGTTAGTATCAGGTTGTATGGTGATCTAAATATGATTCGCGACCGTATCAAATAAGGATTTTCAGAATCATAATCATTAGAATCAGCAATACAACTCCATAAGTTAGAATTGCCCTCAAATGTCATAATTTCATGAAATAGTCATTCTTTAGAGTAATATGAACTTATAGAGATGTATTGCTGATTCTAATGATTATGATTCTGTAAAGCCATATTTGATACGGTCGCGAATCATATTTAGATCACCATACAACCTGACAGTGACCTGGAAATTGCAAAAAACGTAACAAAATTTGAATTTCGCGGGCTACCCTGGCGCTTCCACCTTAAGGTGCGCGTGGAGCATAACGCGCCGTCGACCCGGGCTTGGTCCTTACCGGAAAGCGAGCTACCCATTACTCGCCGTCCGCAAGCCCGCGTCTACTGTGGCCGGGAATTGGCCTGGGATTCCCGAAACCCAGGGCGTATCCTGCGGCGACTAGGGCCTCGAGGGCGCATAGATTGTCTCTCCCTCACGTGCGCCGCCTCCCTCTTCGCGAGCATTACTGCTTCGCAGGAGGTGACGGCTTCCCATGCACTCTCGCTCCGTACCATGGCCTGGACCAGGGTCGGACGCGAGGACACGGCGGTGCGCTGCCCAAGCCGGACAGACCTCCACCGTGTCCTCCGGGCAATCTACGCAGTAGTAACACCCGGGCGTTTCCTCCCGCCTTATCTGGAACAGGAACCTTCCGAAACAACCGTGTCCGGTGAGAACCTGCGTCAGGTGGAAGGTGAGGACGCCGTGGCGCCTCTCAATCCACTCCTCAAAGAGGGGACTTACCGCCGCAATTGTCGCGTGCTCAACCTACATAGTCTTCACATTTATAATAATTAAAACAATATACGTAATACTTTACAAAGTAAAAATTCATGTCAAAATTGATAAATTTCAAATATATTTCAAATTTATAAATTTTAATGTGTATCATTTGATGACCATGTAGGTCGGTGTCTGAAATGGTCTTTTGAAATAACGCTTTGGCGCATCCTCCTTAAAAGTAAAAAAAAAACAGATACTCACGTAATATTATGCGGGTGTGGGTGGGGATGCTGGTGGTGGTGATGGTGGTGGTAGTGCTGGTACTGGTCCGGGGGCGGCGGGGGCGGGATGGTCAGCAGCGAGGCCAGGTCCTGCCAGCGTTGTTCCACTGACATCGACCGCATTAACGACTGCGAACAAGATGGGGGCCGAATTAGATTATGTTGAGAATTCGTGTCAGTTTAGCTGCAATACAATAAATCTATGTAAATGGGTAAAAAATCGCGGATCAAACGAAACAGGGCGATAGTTGAAGTTATTTGAAGTACACATTTGACTGATCTGCATAACAGTTAATTACTACAGATTTGATAAACGCAATATAATTTGTGTTTACAACTGGACCTCATTTCTGTCGCCTAGTTTGAGCAAAGAGCAAAGAACTTTGTCAAAAAAAAACGTACTTGAAAGTTGAAAATAATTAATCATAAAATATTATGACACGATCGATTTCTGTCCTGTACAAAAAAGTAATGTAATTTATTTAATACTTAACATGTTTTCATGGAAAAAAATAAAGCGTCGCTACAAAGTCATGTCGTTTAGTGTTGTGACTCAATAGTTTCGCTACTCGCCGCTAGGGGAAAACAAAAAGGAAAATTTTTCTTTTTTTGAAGATAGATGGCATTATTATCAGCTACAGTAGGTGGTAAGTGTTTGTAATTTCTATTCTAAAGTCTGTTTTTGTATATAATATTTCAATAACGATATGGGTCAGTACAATATACTTATCTGCAATAGTAAATAAATTAGAATGTATTGAAAAAAAAAAACACATTTTTCATTTTTGTAGGGGTATCATAAATAAGGTTTTCTTTTAATGTAAGGTTCAGCTTTTGGCACAAGTATGAGCGATCAAATCGTTTATTGATTAAGGTTACGAATGTACGAACTTAACCCACCTACTTTCGACATCTCGCGTATGAATAATCAACTTTCATATTTTTTACAGCATTTTTTACTGAAATCATGTTTAGGACGCAACCTTGCAACTATTTAATTTGTAGTTATATCATTGAAAGTAACGGTAATAACATGAGACTAGATAGAAAGTAGATTTAAGAATTATTATGTGACAAAAAAAGGCATATAAGAAATAAGATGGTAACATAACGGATGCTTTAGTTTCATGACCTAAAATGAATTTCTCAACATCCAATTACCTAGTAAATTATTATTTATTTATTTTATAAGCTTTTTCAGCAGCTTCGCCGTCGTTGAGGTCGAATATAATCCTACGGGAACATAATACCGGGATAAAATGTATCCTATGTGTCAATCCAGTTTATAAACTATATGTGTGCAACAATTTCATCCAAATCCGTTCAGTCGTTTTTGCGTGATTGAGTAAAAAAACATACAAACGATCACATTTATAATATCACAGTAGGATTTAACCATTTATGTACACACACTAGCTTTTGCCAGCGGTTTCGCCCGCGCGGTACTTTCATCCCCTATTTAACTCCCTTAGGGGTTGAATTTTGAAAAATCCTTCCTTATTCCTTGTCTACATTATAAAGGGAACCTCTGTGCAAAATTTCAGCTTTCTAGGTCCAAGGGTTTGGGCTGGGCGTTGATGAGTCAGTCAGTCGGGACTTTTGTCAAGACGTCATACACCCCAATTAGAGTATTGAGTTAAAAGCATAATACGATGACCAAAACTATTTTTTTTAAAGCTTATTGATATTATTAAGCAAAACGTGTCGAACCAAGCATTACTTTAAGCATTTAAAATTGAGTCTTATTTCTTTAATAATAAGATTGAATTTTCTTTGGCTCAATACATAATTGAAAAATAAAACTCATTAAAAGTTACTGAAATCGATTCAGTAGTTAATTAGGAACAAACTACTTTCAGGTCTTGCGTCCATTCTGTTACACCTTGTGGAGATAGATATAAACAAAAAGAAGAAAGGAACAGACTTACACACATAGCATTACAAGACGTCTTGTTTCCCCTTCCGTTAGACAGATGTGTACCTAGGTAGCACACCCACATTCAGTTTTGCTTAAGTCCCATGTAACAGCGAGCCTATTTCCATCAAACAGGCACAAATTCAGACCCGGGGCTGCTACTGAGTATCATCATCATCAAAATTTCAACCGAAAGACTTCCACTGCTGGACATAGGCCTCCCCCAAAAGGGGGGTTTGCCATAATCGCCACGCTTGGCAGGCGGGTTGGCGATCGTAGTATGGTGGTAAAATACATAGAGAACGCTGCTGCCTTTTCTCTGGTAAGTCCCTTAGTCGCTTTCTACGAGACCCACGGGATGGAATGGGCTGAATATATCCTGTTGAAAAACCCAATAGCGGTATTCCCGACCTAGGAATCCGACCTAGGCCCTAGGAACTAGACCAACATGGCAGTTTCTCCCCATAACTTTAATGATAATACGAAAAATAATCTCAAATTCGATAAAACTACAAATCTGACAATTCAAAACACGAAAGACAGATGTTCAAACAAATAAAAAATAAAAAAAACCATAGGCAAGGTAAACTCGTTCAGTTGGCGCGAAATCTAAAAACAAACATGGCGGACTTTCATGTCAATATTGTTACTGCCAACATGAGAAATAACGGATAGATGTGTGCTTTAACGATGAAAAACTTGATTTTTAACGGACTCTCGTGATTTCTGGTGATTTTATTAGCTTGGGCCTATCTTGGTGGTCCGATGAAAAGTTTTGTGGAAATCGGTTGTCATGGTATAGGCATGTGAAGCTGAGGAACGAGGAAAATGTTATAAGGAAAGTTTTGAGTATGAATGTCGATGGCTATAAGAGTAGGGGGAGACCAAAGAAGCGATGGATGGACTGTGTGAATGATGATATGGTTAGAAAGGGGCTGATTACCGAGGTGACGAATGTTGCACCGACCAGCAGGCTTAGCACGAACACCAATTTGTCGACGGAAGAATAAACATGACTATTAACTAAGTGATGTACAACAGGAGAAGATAGCTATGTTTTTCTATTAATTATCACAGTTATGCGTTCTAAACGAATCATGATTTTATAGATATAATCGTATATACTTTGTGGCCGTCGAGTAGAAAGTTTGTTGTCATTGTGATTTTGACAGTTTGGGAAGAAATATTCTTTTGAAATAGTCTACATTTATAAGGACCTAGACAAAGATCGTTAGAAACGAAAGACCAAATGACAGATTGTAGAAGGATATTTACGGTGCGATGTCAAAAGTGGAGAAACGAAATGTCACTTTGTATTGAAAAAGCACTGTCTATTCTTCGTAGAAATAGAAAGCGTCATGCTAAGCCTGCAGTAGAATGATGATGATCAATGTTTTTCTTAATTACTTCCTAAGCACTACATTCATTCAATATCCAAGTATTGCCATGAACTTTAAAAACATCGTCCGGTCACTGGTCAGTCTCTAAAGTACTTTGTACCGCAAATAGCATAGACACAAACATTTTCCTCAATCTACAAAAAAGATGCGATTATAAAAAATACTTGTCTATGAACGTTGTAATGAGTGATGAAGTGAGTGGGACGAATTAATGCTAGCAGAGTACGTTATGAGCAAAGTTTGTGTTAAGTTTTGGACTTTGTCAAAATCTGCCCTTTCTTCTCAAATACCATTTTTGCATGGTCGTAAAAACTCTCGGTGTTGATCAGATCATTGAGAATTTAAAAGAGTGCATCTCAGCGTGTCGAAAAACACACTGTTCGATTTTCAACTCTCGACATTGAGCAGAGCATTGAAGATCCAGTGCACAAATAAATCCCGCCGTGATATTTTTACTTCTGTGATTCTGTGCGAACGTAGAATTACAGGCACCTATGAAATGTCAAGAAGCCGTAGGTACCTACAGTCAGATATATCTAGCATCTTTCTGACTGTAGGTACGGTTTCTTGACATTTCGTCTCTTAATTTTAAACGTTTTTCTAGTTTAAAAACTAGGATATAGTCAATTTTCACAAGCTCTTTCCTTTTCTCGCATAAGTGTTACACCTTAGTTAGAAAGAGATGTACGTACTATGTATACATGGACGGGCAACAGGCGGAACAGATAGGTATAGATTTTAAAGTTTGTTCCCAGTTCCCACTTATGAAATAACAACCTGTTACTTTGTAACAGTTTTTTGGAACTGTTATTTACGTAGAACAGGAACAGGCGGAACAAATATGAGATTATAGCTGTTACAACCCACGCCTAACAACAATGATGACACTGAAAGTTCTTGAACGCTATCAATTTTATTGATGAAATTCGCCCAAAGTAAGTTAATTGGTGAGGCTGGTCATCTTTATTGACGCAACCACTAAAAAATTTGGCTCTGTTTTTTTTTTTATCAGCAAACCTTTTGACAAACTGAAATAAATCACCTACTTCCTTAGAAGTAGGTGATTTTTTTTTTATTGTGTTACGGTTTTAGGTTTAGAGGCTTACCTCTAAACCTAAAACCGTAACACAATAAAAGAAACGGAAATAAAAAGAACGGTTTCCCGCAAGATTCTCGGTGAAAAGCAGCCGTCAATATTTGCTGTGCACTTGTAAAGCACTGCAAACGAACAGTTCTGCTTGTCATGTTTGCTTGACGGCACGCGAGCCGAATGAGACCGGTAGCTTAATTAAACATTCTTTATTTGAATTCAAATTTGAATTCGAAAACGTTATAGTTTCTATAATTTTTTTCTTTTTATTGGTTTACGTTGCGTATGTAAGCTTTTGGGGAGATGATGAATGGTCGATATTGCAGGAAATGTTAACTTAGTTTGTATTTTAAAACTGCAGATAAAAAGACTACCGTGAAATAAAGGGTCAGCATGTTTGGGTTTACATTATTAATGTAGTTATTCTTTTAAATCAAAACTTATCAATTACATTAGTAAGATAACGGTAAACCGGTGTTACTTTAATCAATATTGAACTTTGAAGGTTCATATTTCTTAAATTTGTGGTTATATAAAAATACAAAAAATGCCCTATAATCGGTAAATATTGCTTTATTTTGAGAAAAAAAAATAAACTGACTGATCAAAGTTATACTTTGGATAAAAGGTTACTTTGATACCCCCCAATTTTATTGCGTAATTACAAAGTAACCCCAATTATAATGCCAAAAATCAAATACTGCCAACAGGAAAAATAATTAAACATTTTTAGTTAAAATTGTTATTGAATTCCCAGCGTGTCCTCAGAAAAGGATTTGACAATTCTTCAGTATTGCTAACATAGAAAAAAAACTACCATGTTGCGTTTCGTTTTACGCAATTAGCGAATTTATATAAAATGGAAGTTTTGATCAAAGTCATCCCGCGAATCAAAGTAGCCCCACCCCGGTTTACGGTACTAATATTTAATTTTCTATGTGAAATACACGAAATTCTAAGAAAGGTACTGTTTACTTATAGATTCTACCGGCTACAAAAGCCCCAACTCAGCATAATAACTATGCTTATTACGACGCGTTGGTAGGAAAACAAACACAAGCAGTAATCATGCAGTTGACACTTAATTTTAAATTCAAAACAGAATACCAACATCACCGCATTACAATTTCCGAAATAAAAAAATAACAGTCAAAATTCGGATTTCGAACATTAGTTTGAAAACAAAAATGTGCTCTCATTTTGAGCAAACCATAAACACTTGACATAGACAAGTTTTAAACTGTTATTTATACTTTCTAGTATTATGAGTAAAGTCGTAGAAAATGTCTTTAACTGTTGTCTGCTGACTTAACTGTTTGTTTAAGAGTTAAGTTTAAATGGTTTTATAGAACTAGCCGAGTATAATTTCTTGATCTGTTAGTACTTTCATAATTTTCAGAGCAGTGGCGATTTACGAGGTGTAAATTATTTCATCATCACTGCTCTCAAAACGGTGAAGGAAACCGGCATGTCCTAGAACCAAAAATTCGAAGACATGTGACATCAACCCGCACTGGGCCCGCGTGGTGGATTACGGCCCACTCGCTCTTACAGAGAGGAGGCTTGTATCCCAGCTGTGGGAACGTTATATGCTGATTTTCATGATGACAAATAGATTAGTTTATAGTAGTAAGCATACGAGGCAATATCAGCTTTAAAAACCTTGTAATCCTTGAAAAACCTAACCAATTTCGAATTACGTTGCGTCCTCTATGAAGGTACAAATACAAGACCATAAACTGACCATGACGTCAACGGGGCATAGAGCCACGTGTCTACAATTAGGCGGCGTACAGACTCGCGTGCCGCAAATTACACAGCTATGATACTGGCCGTATGTAATTTTGTGACACCTTGAGACAAGGCCGTTTGAAATAAGAAGTTTATATCTTTTGAATCGTAGGTGTAGTAGATCTCTTTGTGAAAGAACTCGTCCTAGAAAGTATTGCCACCAGGGGGCCTACTCTAAGTCCGTCAATTAAGATACAAGCTCCTCCGAAAGTAGTTATCTGTCAAAACAAGTGACAAACACATCGCGAGTAGGGACAACTGTCAAATCGTGTTATCATTTATTCTTAGTTCGGGCCTCGAACTAATCTTATGTCAGTAAGTGATACGGAGTAGGAAACGCCCGTAATTCCAAACAATATTTTGTTGCCCGACCTGGAAATTGAACAAAGGACTCCGACCACCAGTTGCTTCCACTAGACCGCGGCAGATATTAAAGCATTTTGTTTTTACATGCTTTATATTAGCTTCACTTGTATGTTTGTTTGTATGTTCGTTTGTTTGTAACCGACTCTTTTGGACGCTATTTTGACCCACTTTAAACGGTCAGATTTCATTGAAACTTTGTAAACTTATCGAGGACCAATGACTATTCAATAATTTAAAAAAAAATGAGAAAAATGAAAAAAAAGGGAAAAAAAGCACGTTTTTGTAGTTAGCAGAACTAAAAAATGGAAAATAAATAATAGTTTAAAAAACTAAAAACACGCTTTAAAAACCAAACTAATAAACATTAATTGATTATAAAAATACCTCAAAAAGCACCCCACGCTTTTTAATTGAATTAAATTATTTTCTCCTTTTTTAGTTTGGTTATTAAAGCGTGTTTTTTAGTTTTTTAAACTACCTATTATTTTTATAACTGATTGGGCCTGCTCACGCCTGATGGAAAGCGATGGATGAGGCATATGACGGAACGAGCGTGCCCAGAAGATGCCTAAATGTGAATATTTGTTTCGCATAGGAATCAAACCGCTCATCCACTGCATCCAATATCACAACCACAACTAGTGCCGTCGAATTCAAAAAAATACTCTGTCATTTTGTCTAAATCACAGATTAAAAAGCTACGAGAGAATTAAAACCATCGCAGAAATAAAATGAAAAAATATTTAGAAATCGAACGAGACAAGACGCTTAAATCGTAATTAATTTGATTGACACTTTGTTAGTACGTATGAAGTTGAAAGCATTACTTTTAGTTTTTATAATTACTTTTCTAATAACTTTCTTGGGTCGGCGACAAACGATTCATTTAAAATGCATCCATAGTCTACTCAAATTGACAGTTTAGATTTTATTGAAAGAAAGACAGGCTGTGGTAGCAAGTGCATACAGCCTAGACTATGGTTTTTGAAAATCGTAAGTCTATGATATTGCTTTCAAATTAACTGTAGCGATTTATTGAACGAAATTCATGCATAAAATGGTCCTCCAAAATATCGAATTGTTCCGAATTTCAGAAACCAATTAAATGATTCTCTCAGAGTGTAAGTATTTACCGCAAGTGCTGATTTTTTTCTCTTTTTGCAGCGATACTTAGAAAGAAACATACCATAACATCAAGCCTGTATTCCCCGAACGGTAACGCAGATTTATAGTACACCCACATTTCGCCATTTATAGTATACTAGCTGTGCCCGCGACTTCGTCCGCGTGGAATAGTGTCTTTGGGTCTTTGTCTCTAGTCGCAAACTTATAAAACATTCACATAAACCTTACATATTTCCATACAAACTTTCATCCCCTATTCCCTATTGTTATTTTACACCCTTGAGGGTAAAACTTTTACAAACTTTGAATGGCATATTTACTTATGTCGAATCAACAGCCTAGAAAATAAGTTTCAAGCTCCTAGGTCTAAAAATGACGATACTTCCATATAACTTTTCATCCCCCCTTTCAACCCCTTACAAACCCTTTTTTCGCATAAAAAAGCAGCCTATGTCCTTTCTCACGCTTTAGACTATCTGTGTACCAAATTTCATTTAAATCGGTTCAGTAGTTTTGGCGTGAAAGCGCGACAGACAGACAGACAGAGTTACTTTCGCATTTATAATATTAGTAAGATAGTAAGAAGTAAGATTAAGCACCACGTAAAATAGCCTATTGTTAACCGGGCAGAAAAACAAAATCAAAATCGTAAATTATTTATTTAAATTAGGCTGAGACTCAGCACAATTTGAACGTCAAAATTACATAAGACAGTCCCCCGACATGCACGCCCTTCACCACTTCCTAGTGCTTTAGCTGGGTAGATGTGGCGCAACACTCTCCCCAGCAGCACAGCTGTTTGATATTAACTCCAATATACGAAGAGTATATCCACTTTTTAATACTATTTGCATAAAATCAAGCTAGTGGTCCACTTGATGGTAAAGCGTTTCCCTGGCTTATGAACACCTGAAGTTCTACTCCTTAAGGTGGAAGCGCCAAGGTAGCCCGCGAAATTCAAATTTTGTTACGTTTTTTGCAATTTGCAGGTCACTGTCAGGTTGTATGGTGATCTAAATATGATTCGCGACCGTATCAAATATGGCTTTACAGAATCATAATCATTAGAATCAGCAATACATCTCTATAAATTCATATTACTCTAAAGAATGACTATTTCATGAAATTATGACATTTGAGGGCGATTCTAACTTATGGAGTTGTATTGCTGATTCTAATGATTATGATTCTGAAAAGCCTTATTTGATACGGTCGCGAATCATATTTAGATTACCATACAACCTGATACTGACCTGCAAATTGCAAAAAACGTAACAAAATTTGAATTTCGCGGGCTACCCTGGCGCTTCCACCTTAAGTACAAAATCCGTAGTTTAGATTGAAGCCTGATTGAAGCCATAGAGGAGGCCTGTGTCCCAGTGGTGGACATATATTATAGGCTTATTACGTCCGATACCGGAAGTTGAGTTCCCATCATTCTACTAAATACCCTCAAAACAATAACACTAGTAATTTAGTCACGGTCATGTCAAGGTATTGGGTTCGAGTCCCGAGCGAGTACACTGTAATTTTACAAATGACACGCTATGGCACATCGCTAATTTCAATTTGTGACAAAAACTGACAAATTATGTTTTTGTTGAAAGAATCTTTTGTACTTATCGTTAGTTTTGTCGTAATAAATAAATACTAACAGACGCATGGGTCGATTGTAGGGCGGGTGCCCTTCCATTAATCAAGACCTGGCGGCACGGCACGGCAAGGGATTTTTAAGCCACGAATAGAAATAAAACTTAATATGCAGTATGATAATAAAATTTAAATTTCAACGGCAACGATGCCGCGGTATCCGTAGGCATGCCGCGACGTCCTTAGGCATCATAATTGAAAATGACTATTTCAACAAAAGTCATTCAATAGGACAAAATTGACAGATATAATATAATATGACGCAATGGGTTTCCTAAAACACCAAAACTTTAGTGATTTACGTTGCAAAAGGCCTCATACTCAAAACTTGTTCACGACATGTCAAACAATCCTTTTATTCAAATTGAGAATCGGCACTTTTGAATTTCGAATGTCAAATAAACAAAAGAAAAATGATCATTTCGTTCCTATCCAAATATGCATACGTGGCGCTGTTACCATTACTTTGGAATTCGCTTTTAGTACACAAAATATGTGTATGCAGTAAGAAGGTCATACATAGTATAGGATAGGCAGTAGACTGTGTTAAGCCAGGTTTGAAACTATAACTTGGTGCGGCTGCTGCAGGTGCAGAAAACCTCAAACGGCGCAAGTATAACAACCTTATTGGGAGCTACATGTTTGAGCCGTTTGGGGTTGAAACACTAAGGCCGTGGGATCCGAGTGCTCATCGAGTATTTCGGGACATCGCCAAGCGGTTGGTCGACACTTCACGTGACCAAAGGGCTGGCCTATTCTTAGCTCAAAGAATCAGCATTGCCATCCAACGTGGCAACGCTGCCCGCCTTTTGGGCACTTTTCCCGCTGACAGCGATGCGGACGAATTCTTTGATGTCCAGTGAGCTTTACTTTATATACTTGTACATACTGTCTAATTATTTATTTTAAGACTGTAATAACTTGGATATCTGTGCCGAATTTCATTCAAAGCCGTAACACCGTGCGTGATTGAGTATCAAACATATACACTTACATATTTATAATATTTAGTAGGATAATAAGTTCCAGGCGCTTCTGAAGTGTCAAGGGATTCGGTCAGTAAGAAAGATGAAGCTAGTTGCCTATTTCAAAGCGTAGTAAGTAACTATGGAGAAGAACGGGCAAGAAACTCCAAAGACACTCTTTTAAATCAAAAAGCCGAGAAAGAACACGTCCTGAGTTTACACCAAATAAAATGGAATTGAGGCAGTACCTAAGAGATTGTGGAGATTTTTCTTTAAAACTTCAGAATAATGATTAGTTATTTAAAAGTAACGGTAATATTAATATATAACTACGACCTACACAAGGCTTTTTTTTTGGGTGGGTAATCATCAAATAACTTCTCCCGCTCTGGGTGGAGCAGTAGGGCGTGTCAGACTTTTACTGACTAAAACCCACCCGTGTTCCCTCAGTTGCCTGAGTGCCAGGGGCGACGGTATCTCTTTCGAACAACCCGCACCCCTGGCAGGCATCGGCCCTTGCGGACCCCACCAGTTGGTGCTGACATCCCTTTGAGGCGCGCGTGAAACACAAAGCGCCGTCGAGCCGGGCTTGGTCCTTACCGGACAGCGAGCTACCCATTACTCGCCGTCCGTAAGCCCGCGCCTACGGTGGCCGGGAATCAGCCTGGGATTCCCGACGCCCAGGGCGTCTCCTGCGGCGACTAAGGCCGTGAGGGAGCAATTACTGCTGACCTACACAAGGCTCTATTATACTGACAACTTTGAACAACAGACTGACCACCAATAAGTCTCATTACTACAAAATTATATTTTTAATAATCCCGGAACTAAATAAACAAAAAACTCACCTGATATTCGTAAACATCCATTATAACAACATTAAAATAAAAACTAAAACTATAAAAAATTAACTCAACACTAAATTAAAAAAAAAAAACTAAAATATATTGCACTTAAATTCAGACTGTCCACTTCAAGTGGTGTATTGCACAAACATTAAATTAAAAAAATCAGGTACGTATAGGAATCACATCGTTGTTCCTTTGCCGAGATGTGTCATGTCAGTTTGACATTAGATTCAAGATGGCGCCGCATGGTACGCGCGTTGCGCGGCAGTGCGCGAGTGTAACTGCGTGTACAATACTGATCGTGCGCTTGTTAAAATGTGAAGCGTTTGACTAGGATTTTGTTGGGTTCTGTATGTTTTTATTAGAGGTTTTTTGTGTTTGTGGCAAGTTACTCCTACACTATGTTTAGCAATTTTTATTATTAAAATTAACAAGGAATGCACAATTCTGGACCTATAGCTGCTCATACAGCGTGGCAGGGACATCAACGGGCTAACTGAAACCATAAATTCAGCACGATTCTAGACACCCTAGCATAGACATTGCTGTTTTATAGAAAGATCCCGATCCAGATTCATATGTTGAATCCAAGGTAACGGGATGTGCGTTGACATCCCTGCCACGGAAAACTTACTATCAACAATTTAAACATCAAGCTACCCCAATCTGTCAAATTTCTTTGATAGATTTTCATCTTTATTAAATAAGCAGATCCATGTTTAATTGGGAAATTTGACAGTTTGCGGTAGCTTGATGTACTGGCGTCTGTAAATCATCATCGACTGTCTAAAAATTAATCACCTTCCAAAAATGAAAAACGACTAAAATACACCAGCTCAATTCTGAAATCCGTTAACTAGCCCATTCGCAAATCCGCCTTTCCAGCACACCTACGGACCCCTAAAAAGCTAAGCATCTAATACGGTGGTGTGAAATCGGCGAGTCGCGAGCAGTCATCATTTTCTAACGGGCACCGTCCACCAAGCTTTAGACATACTTTCGTTCAGACTTACATTCGATGCTACAACTACCTATTTGTATTTAGAAACAGCTAACTTTTACCCGCGGTCTCGCCCGCGTAATGTAACATAAAGTAAAGTGACATTTATTTGCATAGACTGTAGGTACAATACACAAGAGCAACATCGAGCTTTCTTTAAAAAAAGTTGGATGAAAGATTAGTAAATCTCCAAAGAAACGATGGATGGACTGTGTGAATGATGATATGGTTAGAAAGGGTGTGACTACGGAGATGACGACTAATAGAGAAGTGTGGGAGAAAAGACAAGTTGCGGCGATCATAAATAAATTGGGATTAGGGTAGGAGAAAGATTACAATAATTTAAAAACAAAGTATTCAATTAATCTGCCTAGACTTTTAGCAACCTTGTGGGGTCAAACTTTCAGTTTAACCGAATGCAGCTGAATACCAGTACTTTGCATGGAGCGACTGCTTATCTGACTTTCACAACCCAGTTACTGGGTACTACGATACCCCTTGGCAAGACTGTTTGTCAGGCTTTTGGCGTTCTACAGCCAGAACTAACGGAAGATCGCAATTCAATAATTAAATTCAAATAAAATCACGTTCTTTTCATACGACGAAAACTTTTCAAAAAACGAAAGCCGATCCGACCGTAACCGAAATCAGTCGAAGTGACACGAACGAGCCATTCTTTTTTCAAACGCAATGATTGATAGCTACTCCCGCGCACATAGACAGTTATTCTGTAATTAACTTTTTAACTATCTTATAATTTTTATTGACAGTAGTAATTTGAGGAAAAAAGGTTTCATACGGCAAAGAAGTTAGTGGGATACAGCTATAAAACCTATTTATGGAATTTAATTAAAAAAATCTCGCAATGCTGAATGGTGGACATCACAAGTAATGGTCGAATCTGTCAATTGATAGCTTTGAAAATACTGCTATACTCAAGTTCAAAGCATATTCAGTTAAACTATTAGTTAACAGGCACTTTCGAATGGTCAAGGAGTCTTGTCACTTAGTCAGAAACGCGAAGCTAGTTGCCCATTCCAAAACGTAGATATCTATGGATAAGAACGGGCAAGAAACTCCATGGGAACTCTTTTAAATGCAAATTCGTTTTTCAAAATCCAGGGTATATTATACTTATTGCTTTTTGAAGTTAAAACTTCTTTAGGCGCGTTAAGCACTTTTTGGGTGAACAAAAATCATGGAACTCGCGTCATCGTCACCGAACGCTTAAGCACACGGATGAGTTGCGCGTTGATGTCTTTTGGAAAAGTCCCTTTCTTTCATTAGAAAATTCTAATTCTTTTATCCCTTTCGTTCCCTTTGTATTTTTATCTTAAAAATTTGTGCTGTTACCTTTAATGGCTGAAGTCGATCGCTCGTTTATAATTTTTTACCGAGAGCAATCAGGACTGACGATAAAAAAATACACACGTAATTGTTCAAGTTTTCACTTCTGTCGGTACTCCCGGAGTGTTTATGCAGAACAATGTTAAACTATGTGGTAAGAGCGGTGATGGTGGCACAGTGGTATCGCTGCTGAGATACCGAGTTGTAGGTCGTAGGTTCGAACCCAGACAGGCGCTTTACTTTGTGTAAATTATTTCATCACCGCTGCTCTCAAAACGGTGACGGAAAAGCTCGTGAGGAAACCGGCATGTCTTAGAACGAAACATTCGAAGTGATATGACATTAGTGACGCGTAAAGTTGGAAGTTGGACCGATTTATTTTTTACTACTAAATGGGCCCGCTCTTGACCTCGATCACGCCTGATGGAAAACGATTGATGAGTTTTATGATGGATCGAGCTTGCCCAGAAAATGCCTGTTCACTCTTGTTGAAGGCACTGGTACCTACTCCAACACATCAACAAAACACAGCAAGGACGTCGGACTCCGGTGGGAGGGTGGTCGCGAACCAGGCAAGCGTTAGCCCTACCACCGCAAGGGAAGAATTGGCCAGTCATCAAGGTATTGGGTGTGACTGTCCAGGATGCGCCGAGCGCTCGGTTCAGTCGAGTTACTGGTGGAACAAACTGTGCTACACGAGGAGGCTTCTTCATGCATCCCATCATGCTTCCGATGACCTTGCGAGGGCCGCAGCTTGCGGGAGGCCTATGACTAGCAGTGGACGTCTTTCGGCTGAAATGTTGATGATGTGACATCCACCAACCACTAGGCTCGGGTGGTGGTTTACGGCCCACTCCCTCTCACAGCCTGTATCCCAGCAGTGGGAATATTATAGGTTGATTATGATGAATTTTAAACTGTATTAATCAATCTGTTTTAAAATTAGAGTCAGTTATGTTAAGTCCCATGAAGAGCGATTCAGTTTTCAGACATCATTATTTCAGCAATATGACGTCCATTATTGGACGTAGGCCACCCCCAAGCACTGCTCCTTCGACCAGCAGATTCCTGCAGCCTTCACCAGGTCATCGGTCCACCGTTTGGGAGGCTTTCTAACGCTACGCCTTTCGGTACGCAGTCGCCTCTTCGAAACGTTTCGACCACATAAGCCATCTGTTCCACGAGCAATTGCTTCTCGCATTTAGCGGATTCCTGCAGCCTTCACCAAGTCATCGGTCCATCTTGTGGGAGGCTTACCAACACTACGTCTTCCGGTACGCGGTCGCCCTATCAGAATGTTTCAGCCATTGCCCACCTGTTCTGCGAGCAATGTGCCCTGCCCATAGTTTTTAGTAGATCTATAAAACTAAGTCTACTCAGACCGTTAGAGGGATTAATAGCAGTATGTACGAGTTTAACCGTCACGTCTAGTTATAGTAACTGTTACACACAGTTTACCTACATTTTAACTAGGAGTATATAACTCCTGTGCGTTTATAAATACAGTTAAAAACTTTCACTTTCCACACTTACTTTTGTATTATAGTTAAGTTTATATTTAACTGGGTTCTGCTCGAGACTTCGTTCGCGTGGAACTTCGGACTTCGAACTACTGTGTCGCGTCCTATCACCCACTCGGTATATTATGCTTATTTTTTTTGGGTTGGGAAATCATCAAATAACTTCTTCCGCTCTGGGTGGATGGAGCTGGAGGGCGCGTCAGACTTTTACTGGCTAAAATCCACCCGTGTTCCCTCAGTTGCCTGTGTGCCAGGGGCCGCGGTATCTCTTTTGAACAACCCGCACCCCTGGCAGACTATATATATAGCATTGTTTCAGACTTTTTTTATTTTAGTTCAGTTCCTGAGGGTTGTAGTGGGATGTTAAATGGTGCTCTACCGAGAGTGTGACCTGCTGCATTATACAAGCACCTTTAGAGACAATAGGTCTTTCTTTTCGAATATTCTCACTAGCAGCCCTAATTGCGTACCACACTATCAAAAACATTCTGAATCATTTTGAAGAATGTACCAATCCATCCCATTAATATTATTAATGTAAAAGTTTGTGAGGATGGAAGGATTGTTGACGCAAAAACGGATGAACGGATTTGAATGAAATTTGGCACACAGATAGTTTATAACCAGGATTAACATATAGGACACTTTTCATCCCGGTAGTACGTTACCGTGTGATAATTTCCGACCTTAACGCGGGCATATTATGGTGAACCTAGTCCACATTTTTTGCACACAAACTTCGGGAGTGTTACTACACTGTCTGACATGGCACATCCAAAGTAAACTATGATATCGTTTTGTCTCATTATTAATATTGTCTGTACGGAACAGGAATACTAAAATAAAAACCCATTAAAAAGTTAGGAGCCAACAAAGATTCGTTTTTCTTGCTAATTTTACTTAACTTTGGGCGTGTTTAAGTAATAAAAGAAGTGTAAAATCTCCAAAACCTAGTCGGTACCGACATCAATTACCAAAAATTTCAATAAACTTTATTGGTCATTGATTTATGTATTGGCTTTTTCATAAAACCCGATCTTCCAAAGGAGTTTTCTTAATTTTTTCGCGATTTTTTTACTATAAATGATCCTGCATCTCACTTAATAACGTTGTGCGTGTAGACTAGCGTCTAACTGCTCATCACTGATACTATCTCTGTCGGACACGAAGCCTGGTGAGACAGCGTGATTTTTAGCCAGGCCCACCTGTGAGTTCAAGCCCGCGACTAGGTTCCCCTTAAAGTGTCTTACCCTATGGGTCTCGATTTGAGTTCCGATAGTGATATTTTTGACCCTTATCCATATATTAATACGTGAAGCAAAATAAAATAAAGTTTATATGGAAAGCTAATATAATGCATTAAAATACATTAAGTTTTAAATGAATTATAGTCGGTGATAGCAAAAAGAAAGTGGAAGTCGGCGGGCCATATATGCCGTAGACTGGATGGAAGACGGGGGAAGAGAATGCTGGAGTGGAAACCACGGACGGGACGGAGGAATGTGGGAAGACAACCGACTAGGTGGACAGACGATCTCACTAAAGTGGCTGGAAGAAACTGGATAGCCATGACACAAAACCGCCAAAAGTGGAGAGATTTGGAAGAGATGGTCGACGACACTAGTATGGTCTACAAAGCCTGACTCTTTTTTAAAACACGATGTGACAACAGGTCAGGTACTGCAAGAGTTAACTTCGAATCATATGCTGTCCTTGACAATGACTTCCACCGACACAATGAAAGGTCATTACCGTAGTTCCTTTCGAGTTACGAATCGATACAAAAAAATATCGATTAGCGATCTTAATTCCGAATCCTATTGTGTGTATTTGGCGTGCAAAACAAATAAATTATGTTTAGAATTAGAGATTTAAATTAAACTTTTGAGTTAATGGGTTGTTTCAAACGTCTCCGGAAAAGTTCTGCGGTCGGTTCGTATACCAGCAACCATCGATTACATGCCAAAACTCCTCCGTGACCCAGAAAACACGTTAAGCCGTTGTTCCCGGCTGTCATTCGGAAATTTTTGACAGTTGTGACGGGGCGTTAGAAACCCGAAACGTTTAACAACCAGTAAGACACAGTAACAGTTGCTGAGTGAAAAATTGAGAAAAAAAAACACGGTTTAGTAGTTAGCAGAACTAAAAAATAGAAAATAAATAATAAGTAGTTTAAAACAACTAAAAAACACGCTTTAAAACCCAAACTAAAAAAGGAGAAAATCATTTAATTCAATTAAAAAGCGTGGGGTGCTTTTTGAGGTATTTTTATAATCACTTAATGTCAAGCGTTTCAGCGCGTCAAGTGTTTTTTAGTTTTTTAAACTATTATTTATTTCGAGAGAGAGTTGGCGGTACCACGCGGGCTCAGTGCGGGTTGGTAGATGTCATATGTCTTCGAATTTTTGGTTCTAAGTTCTAGGATTTGCCGGTTTCCTCACGATGTTTTCCTTCACCGTTTTGAGAGCAGTGGTGATGAAATAATTTACACAAAGTATTGCGCCTGTCTAGGATCGAACCGACGACCTACAACTGGCAAGTAGCGGCCGTTGCCACAGTTCCACCACTGCTTTTTTGTCCATTCATATGCAAATATCAAAAAGGCATATTAATTCTACAAAATATCTTACATTACTTTACAAGTGAGCACCTACTAATTGCTTTTATAATAAACCAAGTAATTATGTTTGCTTTGAATATTATTTAAATAAATTAAAAGAGTGTTTCTTTTGTTTTTATTGTTAATTTCTCACTTTCTTTCATTTGTTACTTAATTGTAGGTTTTATTGAGACATCTGTTTGAGGAAGGAAAGTGTTACTTTACGGTTAAAGGGACAAATATTACTGGACTTAATCTGTGCTGAGGTTCTTTTGAAATTGGGGTGAGCAGTTGAAACCACCTTTTTGACCGTTTTCAAGATATCACCGCCTTAACGTGCTTTCCGAGGCACTAGGTGACCACTAGTTTTTATTTTTTTAAATCCTCAACTGCTCACCCCAATTTCAAAAGAACCTCAGCACAGATTAAGTCCAGTAATATTTCAAACAAGACAATATCATTATCGCTAAACTGTAAAATACGCAACAAAAAGTGCGCGCACGCATATACTCGTAACGATCCGTGGATCATTTGCTATAACTATGATCTCATAGATCCGTGATCGATCGTATTGGGAACTGGTATTGGTTTTATTGAACATAGAACATAACATCACGCCTGTAATTCCTGAAGGGTTAGACAGAGGTGTGTGTGTGTGTATAGTACACCCAAATTTCGCTAGTTATGTTTTAGCCCCACGTAATATCAAAAATCAAAATCAAAATATTTTATTTCACATAAGCCTGCATGGGCACTTATGAAACGTCAGAAGCTAGGTTCACGGTTTCAATTTGTCGTTTCCTATGGAGAAGAGCCGGAGTCGACTTGATAAGCCACAAAAGCTAGTAATATTATAAATTAAAAATCACTTTTCGCGCTGGGAAAATGCCTAGACATAAATTTGAAATGTTTACCGTTATAAACTAGATTGCAGACTCAGTTCCAACTTTCTTTGATATTATTACACTATAAATTAATCGTAAAAGTCTTTAAAATACATATTACAAAGTCTTTAAACATCTCAATTTTATAATCCAACTTAAGAGGCCGTGCCTATACGGAATTTAGTAAATTTCGCTTATT
This sequence comes from Antitype chi, assembly GCA_947359405.1. Classification (NCBI taxonomy): domain Eukaryota; kingdom Metazoa; phylum Arthropoda; class Insecta; order Lepidoptera; family Noctuidae; genus Antitype; species Antitype chi. The sequence continues at coordinate 3,692,687 of OX375837.1, forward strand.
TACTTACTTAAATAAATCTCGAATTTATAATTCTCGACAGATAAAAAAGTAGCTGGTACATTAGATCATACTTGAAACGATCTTTCATATTATTAAAACTTGCAAAAATACAGTATTTTAACTATAAAATCGCGTCTATAAAATCACGTAAATCAGCGAAATCAGAAAAATATCGTACAGGTACAGCCTCTTAAAACATGAATAATTTTCGCGCAAACTATAATAAAACCTTTCTACTTTCATACGGCGCGCGCGCATACTATCCTTATTATCGATCAATGATCTATAGATCGCAACGGATCCATAGATCTTGGGGTCAGGCGCAGCAATTACGGTCCTATTCAGAAAGACGGACGCAAGCGCATTATATATCATTATGTCGCAGTGTGTAAAGTAATGTTGGGTGATTTTAGTAATGTCTAGAAGAGTAGGGTATTTTTATTTTGGTTTTAAGTTTTATTGAGTTCTATCTTCAGTATACTGAAAGGGTTTGATCTGGCCATTTACCTGTCTCAAAAAAAAAAAAAATATTTTCGGAAGGCTTACTGACTAATAACATTCTAATAACAATAATAAAAAACTAAATTGCTAATTGCAAACCCCACAGATAAATACAAAGTTATTTCTCCTTCGTAGTCAAAATTACATAATTACATCGTAACTGTATACTTATAAGCAAATAAATGATTTCTATTAATTTTAGTTAATCCCTCATAGTTTGTTAACTTCTTTCAATAGTTCGTTGTTTATAATTTTAAGCTAATTCGGACCAGAAACAATTCAAGTGCCAGCAGGTGCATCTTGTACAATCCAACTAATATTATAAATGTTAAAGTTTGTGAGGACGGATGGATGTTTGTTAATCTTTCTCGCAAAAACTTGTGAACGGATATGTATAAAATTTGGCATACAGATAGTTTATAACCTGGATTAACACATAGGATACTTTTTATCCCTGGAGTACGTTCTTTAGTACGTTTGTGCTAGTTATTAATAATTCTGCTACCTAATCTCATGTCAACTATTGTTAATAAGCAAGCAATCTTACAAATTGACAGGAGATAGTACAAACGCTTCGTTAGTTTATTGCTTTATTCTGCATGAATAAAAACAATATAAAAGTCTGTCATAAAGTAAGTCATAATTTAGAGCAAGCTTAAACTAAATACCCTATATTTACCTGTTGCCATGGTTTCAGTACATTTGAAATTGATCGGTTATTTTAAAAAAAACATCTGTTCGTTTGGCCGCGTAGGAACTGCACTTTTCTATGAACCAGCAGATTTTTTTTTTTGACTAGCTGACCTGACAGACATTGTCCTACCTACTCCTAACAATAAAAAACAGAAAAAAAAGAATTAGCAAAATTGGTCCAGCCGTTCACGTGTGATGCCGTGACCAAGGGAAATAGGGATTCATTTTTATATATTTTTTGATATTCGACCAAAATTTTTACGCTAGGGGTCTAATCATGAGTTAAATTCTGGCAATGATGATGATGAAACAAAATAGACAAAAGTACTAAAAATAAACTCTACTGCTTAAGTGATTTAAAAAAAAATAAACAAAATGTTGTTACTCTTTCAGTTATAAAAAAAAATACTTAGCTCCTGCCATCTAATCTCTTCACAGACTTTTGTTGACTGGTAGAGAATGCCTAAGGCATTAAGTCCGCCATTGTACCTAATTTTTTGTGTGCGAATTTTTATAATAAACAAATAAATACACAAAGTCATCTAAAATCACATTTCCTACGGAAAGAAAGAAAAACCAGCCATTACTAAAACCGTCCTAACTCCAGCGTTAACTACAACATAGAAACGGTACGCTACACTACATTCGGAAAACTTTCATCTTGCCTCGTAAGACCACATATTTGTTAATAATTATATTTGATTGAATATCACTTTTATAATACACTTACATTACAATAACGGTGTATATGTATAAGAAAGAAGTATACTTAGTTATTAATCAAATTATGAACGGTACTAGCATTTGCTAGCGGCTTCGCCCGCGTACAGGTCAGAAATTATCCCGCGGGAACGTACTACCGGGATAAAAAGTACCATATTAGTCTTGTGTAGTTCGTGAACGATGAACGAATAGGAACCGTTTCTTTGCACTGTACTAAAAGAAACGTTTCCGAATGCCGACTTGTAATCGGTCTATTAGTTCTAATAGCTCCTCGCACATTTACAAAGATCCATACTGTATGTACAAACGAGAACGAGAATGACAGCGACTGATTTGATTTGACTGATACGATTTCAATTCAATGAGACTTTTTTGCTCTGTGATCTATAGAGGTACTGACTGAGAGCGAAGACCGAATAGAGCCAATAGAACTAATAGACTGAACTAGTTCACTGACCGAAATGAACTAGTACGGAGCGATCTTAAAAATGACCAAGCAGGCACAAGACTATACCATATGTGTTAATCCAGGTTATAAACTATGTGTGTGTCAAATTTCATCCAAATCCGTTCATCAGTTTTTGCGTTATTGAGTACTTACCAAACATCTAAACATAATAAACTTTCACATTTATAATATTAGTAGGCTAACAACATCATATTGAGCCATGGGGCTACCATTGGTAACGGCCGCGACTTACTTAAGGAGATGTAGATCGTAGGTTGGAACCCAAACGGGCACTTTACTTTGAGTAAATTATTTCATCACCACTGCTCTCAAAACGGTGGAGGAAAACATCGTGAGGAAACCGGCATGGGTCAGAGTGTCGTCTTGGGGGCACTATGAAAAAAATTCTTAGAAAAATTTCGCGACCAATTTCGAGGTAGCGCTCGCCGGCCGCTGCCGCGGCACCGCTCGCTTCGCTCGCTCGGCTCGCGCGTAGTTGGTCACAGTTCTAACCTAACCTATGGATATCTTTGCAGGTACACACCGCTATAAATAAAATTAAAGAAGACGCTTTAATTAATAAAAACAAAAAACCAATTCATATAATTAGTGACTGCGAAGCAAGCACTCCCTCAAGTAAGGTACAACGACACTCAGACCAAAAAAACAAATTTTTCTAAGTCCTCGCTCCATAGTGCCCCTAAGGCTACACTCCAACCCCATGTCCTAGAACCAAAAATTCGAAGACATGTGACATCTACCAACCCGCACTGGGCCGAGTGGTGGATTACAGCTCACTCCCTCACACCGAGAGGAGGCCTGTGTCGCAGCAGTGGAAACATTATGGGCCGATTCTGATGATGATAATATAATCAACCCAGTTACCTCTCGGTAAGACTAATTGTAAGACTGTCGGCCGGGCTTCTGACGACCCGTAACGACTGTCAAAGATCCACGAATGACAGCTGGCTTTGTCTATGCAGTCTTATTATTTAAAATAAAAGAAATTATATGTTAGCTATATTTCTCATTAATCGAACTATTACAAAACCATGTAACTCATAAAAACACCTACAATATCTTTAAACCACAATAAAACCATTAGCGGTTTCTAAAATAAAGAAAATAACAAAAAAAACGCCTCAACCTGCCGTATAAACACCTTTCTGAACAAAAGCGGGTAAGCAGAAAAAATTGTTACCTGTGCTCCTGTCAACGCATCATTTGTCAAACGTAACCAATATAATTGGACACCCGACAGTGGCGCCACTTGCCGAGGTAAAAGAGGCTTAGTGCCAAAAAATCCAGACATTTAATTTAGTTCCTTATTTTGCCGCGTACCAAAATATATTGGTTGGAGAGATTGTGTTTTGTGGTTGTAAAATTAAAGGTAGGTAGGAACGCCTATTAAAACATGTGGCTTATTGTATAGTAAATGGGAATTAAGTCATTAATTATTATTGAGGTAAGAGTTTCAGCTGTTTTTTTTTTTGTAATTTCTAGATTAAAAAATTGCGTTTGATGGAAAATATTGAAAAGAGAGCTGGATTAATGTCGGTGCAAAGTGCTATAGCTTATTGAATGGACAATGAAGGTGCTTAATGACTGAAAAATATTGAAAAAAATTATAATGGACGTTCAAAGCGAATGTATTTATTTGTCCACACATTTTTCAGAAAGTATACAGGATAAGTTTTTATCCAGTGCGCAAACTGTAACCATGAATTCAGCATATTATTCTAGACCCCCCAGCGCAGAAATTTTTCGTCAGTTATACAAAACAAAATCAGTTTTTCCATACATTTTGACCGAGTAAGTATTGCACTTTTCTATGAAACAGCTAGTAATTTAGTAGTATTTTAATAATGGACACCGAAAATGCTTAAAAACTGAAAAAGAAAAATGGAAATAACGAAAATTGGAGGTTCAAAACAAGTATTGAACGCGAATGTATGTGTCCACCACACATTGGTCAAAATTCTTCTGCACTAATTTTAGATTTATTTCAGCTTACAATACTTAAGATGGGTACCTACGCTAAAGTAAAAAAACAAAATTTTTGTTGCGTTTTTTGCAATTTAAACTATAACTGTGCCAAATTTTATACTCCTCCGTTTTCGTAATTAGAGTAAAAAGTGGTACTTTTTGCTTCACGTATTAATATGTAGATTAAAATAATCAAAACAACCCTCTAATTTCATTTAATCCCATTGAATAAACTTTTCATAAAACATTCATTCGGGTTTCGGTCGCGAATAAAAACGTAACAGAAATTAGAATTTCGCCTACTCAGGCGCTTAAACACTTTTTAAATATTTTCTTTTTGATCTGTGTACTACCAAGGTTTGCCCAAACGGTCCTACGATATACATCTACTAATATAAAATCAATTTGTCAAAATGTCCGTCTGTCTATGCAGGTGGGCCGGTGTCACTTGTCTTTTTACGTCTAAACATTATAAATCATCGCTGCTTTGGTGTACCGACTGCCTTTGAGTTAGTTTTGTTATTAAAGCAAGTAGCGTAGATCTTCGTTCTGAACATCAAGCCTGATTTTTCCGAAGGGTGGAGACAGAGGTGTTATACCAGTGTTCCGCAATGTGTGTGCCGCGGCGCACTGGTGTACCGTGGTCATTGGTTGGTGATACCTCTTAAAATTAAATAGACCGACGAAATATAAATACCTACTTAGACAGCCACAAAACACTAAAACGAGCTAGCGAGGCGATTATTAATTAAATGTTGTTTTGTTAAGTTATACTAATATTATTATTATAAAGAGGTAAAGTTTGTGAGTTTGTGAGGTGTGAGGTTGTAAGGGGTAATCTCTGGATCTCCTGAACCGATTTTGAAAATGCTTTTACCAATAGAAAGCCACGTTATTTGTAAGTGTCATAGGCTATATATTAACACGAAAAATGAAAAGATTTTTCGTGGTAGTCAGTTTTGCAAAGTAAGTCGGTGAAAAAACGGTCGAACGAAAACGTTTCTTACGAACGCTGCCTTAACGATGAGAGATATATGATTGAGTTTTAGAGAAAAGTTGTAGAGCTTGTCCTTACCGGACAGCGAGCTACCCATTACTCGCCGTCCGCAAGCCCGCGCCTACGGTGGCCGGGAATCAGCCTGGGATTCCCGACGCCCAGGGCGTCTCCCGCGGCGACTACGGCCGTAAGGGCGCATATACTGCCTCTCCCTCACGTGCGCCGCCTCCCTTTTTGCGAGCATTACTGCTTCGCAGGAGGTGACGGCTAACCATGCACTCCCGCTCCGTACCATGGCCTGAACCAGGGCCGGACGCGAGAGATCGCCGCCGCCGATCGCCTCCACGAGACACGGCGGTGCTCCGCCCAAGCCGGGCAGACCTCCACCGTATGCTCCACCGTGTCCTCAGGGCGATCTTCGCAATGGAAATACCCGGGCATTTCCTTCCGCCTTATGCGAAACAGGAACCTCCCGCAACAACCGTGTCCGGTGAGGACTTGCGTCAGGCGGAAGGTGAGGACGCCATGCCGCCTCTCAAGCCACTCCTCAAAGAGGGGACTTACCGCCGCTATCTTGGCGTGCCCAAATCTAACTATGCTGAGATCGGCTTCCAGTCTAACCGCATGCAGCTGAATTCCAGTATTTTACATGGAGTGACTGCCTACCTGACCTCCACAACCCAGTTACTGGGTAACACGACACCCCTTGGTAAGACTGGTTGTCAGACTTTCGGGCTTCTGACGACCCGTAACGGACTGTCAAAAGATCCACGAATGACAGCCGGGACTAACGGCTTAACGTACTTTCCGAGGCACGGAGGGGTCTTGGTATGTAAATATGGTCACCCATCCACAGACCAACCGTGGCAAGCGTAGCTTAACCTGATGGATCGACCCGTGTGGCTGTTATTACTAAGCCACGAGCCCATCAACTATAATAAAACTGCAGCAGTTTAAATTAATAGTTCAACTATTACGTGTAGGTACTCATGTTAATTGCATGTTATTATAAACTATTAAGACTTATTAAGTACTTATAACTCGGTTACATTTACTCTATAATCTTATTGTTTGACGTCATTAAATGTGACATTGTGAGGTAAAATATTGTTTTTTTTTTCACATAGTATAGGGTGGCAGAGACATCGACGAGCAAGCGACAACGAGCGAGTCTGCTATTTTTATAAATTCGTCATTCCAACACGATCCCATTGTCATTTTGCTAAAAGATGCGTGGTTCGCGCGCGTGGAACACAACGCGCCGTCGACCCGGGCTTCGTCCTTACTGGACAGCGAGCTACCCATTACTCGCCGTCCGCAAGCCCGCGCCTACGGTGGCCGGGAATCAGCCTGGGATTCCCGACGCCCAGGGCGTCTCCCGCGGCGGCCACGGCCGTGAGGGCGCATACACTGCCTCTCCCTCCTGATTTAAGTCACGCTTCTGTGCGCCTTAAGGCCCATAGTATCCTCATCTCCCGTTTGTATGCTAAAGCACGACTGCCGCCCGCGCCCGCGCATGGCACCTCTGAGCCTTTATCTCAAAATGGGGATATTCCTTTGATTAATTTACAATTGTGCTTCGGCGATTCTGTGGTACCTCTAACTATCTATTTTTCAGTGTATTTTTTTTTTCCAAATAACGAAGCCGTTTAGTAGGAGTATGGAATAGAAGCCAAAATATTGCGTGTTGGAAAATATTTTTTTACAGCAAAAGTATTAACCATACAAAAAAAGTACTTCCGGCAAAATGATCTATATGAATCTATAGCAAAATCATATATTTTTCAAATCTTCAAGACAAGCCGTTAATGAGCAGTACGGTTCATAAAGTGACCGTGTTACGCTACCAAACGGGACGTAGGCCCTTAAGAAGTCGATTTTTTTCACTACTAAGTCGCAGAAAAGCGTGACTTAAGGTTGATTAATGTCAAACGAGATATAAAATAGTATACGATACGAATTACTTACGACTTATTGATCGTGTTACCCAGTAACTGGGTTGTGGAGGTCAGATAGGCTGTCGCTCCATATGAAATACTGGTATTCAGCTGCATTTGGTTAGACAGGAAGCTGACCGTAATATAGCTAGAAAAAGGCTAGGCAGATGATGATGATGACCAGAGATCGGATATTCTGATGCATATTCACCTAAAGTTGAGATGTTGGCTAACATGGAATGCGCTTTTGTATCGAAAAAGTCTTAATCTAGGTAAATAATTTGTTTATTTTTTGTTTTAACTGATAAAAACCACCCCTCCTCCAGTACATACCCATATTTGTATCGGGTTAAACATTAATTTTAAATTAATACACATCTGAATAGTTTTGCAATCCAAGAATCCCGGGGTTTTTAATAAATATTACAAATAATTTATAAAACCGCTTCCATACGTTCATAGCTAAAAATTATCTTTAGGTAAATATGCATCCGAATATCCGATCTCTGATGATGACGTATGACTTATGCACGGACGACGTCTGAAGTTAAACGTATCTTAATGTACTATTTCATTTAATTTCACAAGAAATCTACAATTCGGACCTTTCTAGTTCCAATAATTAAACCGTGTCTCCTCTGACCCACGAACATGACCTAGTATGACCATAGAGCCACAGAATTGATCTGTCGTCCCATCTCTATAGAGATCCGGCGGCGAGATCAAAGAGATAGGACTACACTAATGAACTATGGGACGCTAGGGTTGGCAGTTACGGAAAATGAGTTACAAAAAAAAAAATATGGACCGATTCCACAAGCATTTTTTTTTTAAAGGTTTTTGATAGAGAGTACGAGAGGGGTGGCTTCGTTGTGTGACCGTTGGCTTGAGCAAGCCACGCCTTGCTCTGTTTTAACTTTAGGATACATATTTAAGAAGATCCCATTTTGATAGGTACCGTCGTTAAATGGCGGCAATAGATTTTTAGTTGTCTAGAGAAACTTAAGTACAGTACTCATGGGTAAAGTTGGTATGGAAAGTAAAGTTGTCAGAGTTGACCGTACATATTTTTTTTTTGATATGTGAACCTATGGCAACTTAAAGCGCAAACTGTACATTATTTGCTAAAATTTTCCACTGCAAGCTTTTTGAAGACTAAATTAATTAATAATGCACGGTTTATTTATAAAAAAAACTAACAACTATAGTGGTTCTCCTTTGGAGGTAGTTTTCTTATTGGTAAAGCTACAAAAATACTTCTAAATTAATCGTCAGTCAGTGGTAACGGCCGCGACTTACTTAGATGTAGATCGTAGGTTCGAATCCAAACGGAAACTTTACTTTGAGTAAATTATTTCATCACCACTGCTCTCAAAACGGTGAAGGAAAACATCGTGAGGAAACCGGCATGTCCTTGAACCAAAAATTCGAAGACATGTGACATCTACCTACCCGCACTGGGCCCGTGTGGTGGATGGCCCACGCCCTCTCACAGAGAGGAGGCCTGTGTTTCAGCAGTGGGAAAATTATAAGCTGATTAATCGTTGAATATTGATCGCAGTCGTTGTTTTTTGTTTTTTCGTCGCGATGTTATGTTATGTAAATCAATCAACTACGGTTGGTCACTAGGAATCAGCAGATAACGACATACAAAGCGGAGAAACTTTTGCAATCCAGACGAAGCACGTCTAATTTTCAACAGATTAAACATTAAAGCAACAGTAAAAAATCACTGAATCAAATTCTTGAACTTAGCACTGATACCAAAATAATTGGTCGGACAAAGTACATAAAGAAGCTACTGACATTACAGAAAAAATGGCGACAAAAACTTGGGAAATACACTGACTATTTGCTGTAGGAAGTATCTTATGTCCACTGTAACTTCCATAATGGTAAAGCTGATTTACATAACATAACGCCTGTATTCCGCAAAGGAGTAGACAAATACGTATATACAGCTAGGTGGATGCAATAAAGGGACCGGGATTTTTTAAATTTTTTTTGATATATTCAGTTCAGTGTCAGGTTGTACAGACAGACGCTTGCACATCAATCTACCCCAAACTGTCAAATTTTCCCAATTGAACATGAAGCTGTTATAAAGTTGAAAATCTATCAAAGAAATTTGACAGATAGAGGTAGCTTGATGTGCTGGCGTCTGTGCGTCTGTACGTTGTAATTGATGATTTTAATGATTATACTTCTGTAAATACAAACTAACTATTACTAACATACAGGGTGTAAAGGGAACGCTTTCGAAGTCAGAACGTAGGTTATATACAACCTAAATGCAAACGGATACCAATAACCTTTCGCCTTCAGGTGAACCTAGTCCACATTTTTTGCATACAAACTTCGGAGTGTTTTACTGCACTGTCTGACATGACACATCTAAAGTAAACTATGATATTGTTTTGTCTCATTAATAATATTGTCTGTAGGGAAACAGAATACTAAAATAAAAACCCATTAAAAAGATAGGAGCCAACAAAGATTCGTTTTTCTTGCTAATTTTACTTAACTTTGGGCGTGTTTAAGTAATAAAAGAAGTGTAATATCTCCTAAACCAAATCGGTACCGACAAAGTTTAATTATCGAAAAGTTCAATAAACTTTATTGGTTATTGATTTATGCATTGGTTTTTTCATAAAACTCGATCTTCCAAAGGACTTTACTTAATTTTTTCGCGAATTTTTTACTATAACTGATCCCGCATCTCACTCAATAACGTTGTGCGTGTAGACTAGCGTCTAACTGCTCATCACTGATACTATCTTACTATCTCTGTCGGACACGAAGCCTCGTGAGATAGCGTGATTTTTAGCCAGGCCCACCACTGAGTTCGAACCCGTGACTAGGTTCCCCTTAAATTGGTTATTTTGTATCAACTTAAAACGTTTGACGCTTCTGTAATGTTTCTACTTATTTTATTTTGGCGGTGCTTTACAAAGGATGCCTAAACCTAAAGTCGCCGCTTGGACTTGGGGTCGTTTTTAACTGTGTTTAATCTCAAATAATGGTTCATTTAATTGTTCTCGCAGCATAGTGTACAAAAAATGCTAAACAAATTAGGTAAAAGATTTAAAAATTACATCTAGATTTTTTTATGGTATTGTATCGAGAATCACCAGCCCTATCACCTGTCTTCGTTTTCAGAAGCGTTTCCGTTACACCCTGTATGACCCACATTTTGCCAGTTGTGTTAAAACTCATGGATTTTTTGGAGATATTTTATGGGTTTCACGAGTCAATAGCCTTTTTACAATAGGAAAAACAACAATAATGATAACAGACTGTTTCATTTATTTTATTTGAAGTGAGTGTGTAATTGTTTTTTATTTTATCTAGGAATATTTACCTAATTTTTTTACAATTTATCTGAGCTGTGGCATGGCATTTATTAGCTTTATTAGTTAGATGAGCAGACTATTTTATATAAAATTTTCTGCAAAAAGTGTAATGTTCGTGTAATATGTAATTCCAAAATACCTATTTAAGTGTTATCAGTTGTATGGTTACTAATTTAATTGAGTAAATAGTTAAATAATATAAAAGTTATTTAAGTAAACCAATGAAAATCTGCTTAGTGTAATACGATTTTTTTGAGTTAAAAACAATTTGACAACAGTTTGGCCAAAGAATTAACATTGCCATTCAACGTGGCAATGCTGCCAGTCTTCTGGGCACTTTTCCTGATGACAGCGATGCGGAGGAATACTTCGACGCCGACGTGTCCTTTTGTTTTTATATTTATTTGTTTAGTTAGTTAGTTTAATTTTTTTATTCTTATTTCATTATATTGTTATTATTATCATTAAAATTTGACAACCCTAACCAAATTAGTGATGTACCAATACAAATCTTCCGCTTTCTTTACAGTTTCAAGTTTCAGATAAAATCGATTATATTGTCATTTTGATAGACCAATACATGCACGGATGACCTTACTTGAAAATGATTCGTTAGAAAGTATTAAATAAAATTAACATTGTATTCGACAGGTTTTTAATTTCAATAGTTTTGTGGTTAAAATCTAGTCTGGATTTTCTGTTTGTCATTCTCTCTAATTTTTTTCCAATGATGGCTCAAATCTTTGTCTATGACATTGTGGCTTTTTATTTCACTATCCGTGGATGGCTGACTATCTGTACATACCAAGACCCCTCCGCCCCCTCCCATAAGGTAGATTGTACAGTCGAGTTCATTAATACATTGGCACTGTCAAGGATTCAAAATATTGTGAGCGTTGGATAGCTCAATAAATTCTATAGAACCTACAGATAAAAAATATGTCCTCATGCGAACGGTTCAATAATATATGCTGTGCATTAGGCAATAATGTGAAAAATTATGTGAAAAAGCAGTCACATATTAATGAAGCTAAATCTTGACCACAATTTAATAACTAAACGACGACAAAAGGGCCGATATATTAAAGAACTCGACTGTACAAGGATCACCAATTTTACCGTTGTGTCTTATTGTGGGGGCTTGCGGGTAAGTAATAACAGCTGGACGGGTCGAACGATCAGGTTAAGCTACGCTTTCCGCGGTTTTTTTTTTTTTGTTGGGCATCTCGCAGTTGGCCTTGAGAGGCCGTGACTGCTCAACCGGGCTTTCCTGGGGCTGCCATTAAGAAGTTAATCTTAACGCCTCCAGCCAGGGCTTACAAACTAAATTTTATATACTAAGCGACTGCACGCTGAGGGCACCCCCTGTGGGGTACGGACCTCGGCTCAGGGCGTCACTGATAGGGGGACAGCTATCATTGGGGACAGGCTGGATCAAAATATTGGCATTATTATTGATCGGGGAATGTCAGTCAGTCAGGACTTTTCTTTTTATTTATATAGATAACAATCCGTATTGGCCCCCGCCCCCGCCCAGTCCTTCTCACAGAGTGGGGGCCTATGTCACAGCAATAGGAACATAATCTATATATGATGATACACCTAGGTAAGACTTTCAGATTTAAAAACCTGTGTGTTAATAAAAAATATATGAATCAAGTAACTGCATTAGTGTCAGGGAGTTAATCTAGAAAGTTGTCTAACAGATTTATTTTCAAAAACAAACTGAAAGTTAAATAAAAAGTATTGCATATACTTAGTGAGATTTTTGGGCGAAGATTTAGAAGTTATATAACCGGAAATATTAAAAAGCTTCTTTTAACATGTTCAAAATGACGATATACGATAACAGAGAACATTTAAATGGATTGCCGAAAATCTTCTATGATTTTGCGTTAGTATTTTTTATTTATTTACACAGCTTAATGTGAACCTAGTCCACATTTTTTGCATGCAAACTTCGGGAGTGTTTTACTCCACTGTCTGACATGGCACATCCAAAGTAAAATATGATATCGTTTTGTCTCATTATTAATATTGTCTGTACGAAAACAGAACACTAAAATAAAAACCCATTAAAAAGTTAGGAGCCAACAAAGATTCGTTTTTCTTGCAAATTTTACTTAACTTTGGGCGTGTTTAAGTAATAAAAGAAGTGAAAAATCTCTAAAACCAAGTTGGTACCCACAAAATTCAGTTATCGAAAAATTCAATAAATTTTATTGGTCATTGATTTATACACTGGCTTTTTCATAAAACCCAATCTTCCAAAGATCTTTTTTAATTTTTTCGCGATTTTTTTACTATAAATGATCTTGCATCTCACTCAATAACGTTATTCGTGTAGACTAGCGTCTAACTGCTCATCACTGATACTATATCTGTCGGACACGAAGCCTGGTGAGACAGCGTGATTTTTAGCCAGGCCCACCAGTGAGTTCGAGCCCGCGACTAGGTTCCCCTTAAGATACCAATTACATAAATCAAAGTATATTTAATAAGTACATACATAACACATAAACTAATAACAACAATTAAATACTATTATTCTTACAAAAATGTAGGCACATAACCATTAAATTAGCGAATTTATTAGCGAACAGATCGCAGTACGGGCTGGCTTCCACGCACGAGTATGTTTAGTACAGTCAACACGCTCGGTATGGGAGACGGATAGGGTTGCCAACTTTTTTTACAAGAAATAAAGTATATTCAGGTCTATGAAAAATATTAAACAGTATTTTAGAAAAATGAACAGTATTTTATTTATTTATTGTTTTAAATACATATTTTTTAGAACTTTTCGCACAACTTACTAATTTACAATCTTTTTTAAAAACTTCATACGCCTCATCACAATCATAACTGAAATTAAAATAAATGAGGAGCTCATTTTTTATTAAATTAATAGATGCTCTATTTCTATCCTCCCGGCACTTAGCATTCATTACTGAAAAAACTCTTTCAGTAAATGCTGAGGTGGCGGGAACAGAAAGTAGATATGAGACAATTTTAGTTATGTTTTTAAATTCTTCTGAAGTGTTTACTAATAAATGGCTCCACTTTTCAGTACTAATTTCAAGAAAATCTTTGTGCTAGCATTTTGATACTGAAAACAGTATTTTGTATACTTTATTTTTGTTCAACAGTAAAAAGTATAATTTAGTGAAAAACAGTATTATACTATTTAAAACAGTATGGTTGGCAACCCTAGAGACGGAGCACGGGTTGCTGTCTGACACGAAAGCATGCCTATCATTCCTTACTCAGCTTTTTCCAAACTTTGTTGTGGTGGGCTTCTTAGTCTAACCGAATGCAGCTGAATACCAGTATTTTACATGAACGACTATTGCATGGGACGATATCGAACTGAAATAGATTAATCATTAAAACGTCGTTGCCTCTGACAGCACAGTTCCCGCACGGAACAAATATTTGTATGACCTACAAGTAGATGTTCCTGGTCTGGCTGTTTGTGTATGTGAGTTTAAATGTTTGTAAACGCACCCACAATACAGAAGAAATTCCTAGTGTGGGGCAACGGTAAAAAAAAAAGAAAAAAGAAAGAAATAAACCTCTCCCTTTTACAGTTCGGCTGATACCGAAACCGATACCGAATTTCCTGTTGGACATAGACAAATAATATTTATTAAGCAATTACCTGCGATCGTTTCTAGTCTAAGCTAAGTGCATTGACTTACTGCAGTTTTTGTAACAACATGTAATTAGAGAGCTTTCTAATTTAAATATAATTTAGATCTCAAGATTTATTATTTTCAATTTTAAATTACTTATGTTTCGGACTAATGGTTCAATAGTTTGAAGATTTAATAATATGCTGGTTGGACCGGTACTAAAGTAGACATTTATATGAGAGGGACAGAGATTGTGTGTTATCCACATATAGCATACAATTAACAATCTAGAGAGACAAAAAAAACTAAACCATATAAGCCATTATTTATTTATTTAATACTTCACGCACAGAAATGTACAGAGGCGGACTTAACGCCAAAGTTATTTTCTATCAGTCGACCTTTGGGTGATGCAGAGACAAACAGTGGTAGGTGCAATTACGTAAGTCGTGTTTTACATATTTATTCAAATACTAGCTTTTTCCCGCGACTTCGTACGCGCACAAACTTTACTCTGTCTTTCCCCGGTCCCGTAAGAATTTTGGTAAATTCTCTCTTAGTATTCCGCAACACGTCCCAATGAACCTACATGCATTTCAGTTTTGCGTAATTTTTTTTCAAAACAAAATACAAATAACATGACGTGCGCTGTCAGTTGCATCGCGTTGCGTTTTGTTAAAAATAAACGGCTAGATTTTTGTTTTGATTGATATTTTTTATTAATAATTATCATATTTTAATACTTATTATCCTATTCCTGACGAAGACAAATCTAAAAAATCAAATATCATTAAAATTGGACCAGCCGTTCTTGAGTTATAAATGGTGTAGCTAACACGACTTTGTTTTATATAGGTATATAGATAAGTAAATAAAGGTAAATAATATTATTATACTTATACATATGATATTAATACTTAATTAAATAATTACCAGACAAGATTTCATAAAAATGTATGGGAATTATACATTTTATTATTATCTTAATCTTATTTGGAACCAAAAAAGATCTCATAAAAAATGGGAGACCTACCTACCTACCTGGCGGCCACCGGTCGCCTACCACTACGGAACTACCAGGACAGTGATTTTCTTTAGGAGGGCTAGAACTAATACGCACTCGGTATCGTGAACTCACGCCAGCTTACTGCTGGAGTTAACTATATTTCTAAACTAATATTATAAAGAGGAAACATTTGTGTGTATGTTTGTAATGTTTTCACACAAAAACTACTGGACCGATTTTAAAAATTATTACACTGTTGGGAAGCTACACTATCTCCGGGTGACATAGGCTATATTTTATCTCCGTATTCCCACGGGAACGGGAACTACGCGGGTGAAACCGCGGAACGCTGCTAGTATTTTATAAAATTATTTTATTTATTTAATAAACATCTGTATTTTTATCTCCTTCTTTGAGTTTTTTATTTTTAATTTACCTGACCTAGCAGGTACGTTACAGTGGCTACTTAAAAATGAGAGATTTTTTGTCGAAATTGTAACAACGCCATCTAGCGCTGTTACAATTTCGACGCAAAATCTCTCATCATCGTCAGCCTATTATGCCGGCATTTTCCCAAATATTTTGGCATAGACTTCCTGTCTACCTCGATTCAGCTGAATATCAGTATTTTACTTGGATCCAATACCTATCGGACCCAAGTCATTACAGTGTATACGAAATCTTGGATTGGTGAATTTATTTATCTTTAATATTCGTCCAAAATGATTTTTCTTCTCCAAAAATTAAATATATTTGATACCTGTCACTGTTATTGCTTTTAAGGGAAGAATGTTAACTATATGTAAATATTAAATTGTGTGACATGGAATACAGTAGCTGGATTTAAGGCATTTCGTTTATTTTTTCGTAGTTGTAGTGATGTGCCGAGTTTATCGATATTCGTTTAGGCTTTACTTGGGTTTAAAATCGGTAAAATGTAGATGATCGATTTGGTGTCTTCTTAAATAATATAATCGATCATGTTTTGACGCCAATACTGGCGCAAATATCTTTGTCAAACGTGAATTTCCATGTATGTTTTATTTAATAAGTATTGTGGCTTTACAGACAAATTATGGTTTTTGTTAATCATTTTTAATTAAATCAATCTGCAAGATACAAAATATAGGGACGTTTTAATAATCTATAAGGTAAACTATTTAAACGATTTTTGATATAGAACTTGCATGGATACCACGATAAAATATCGACAAAGTCCCATCATCACTTCAAAAATATGTAACACAAAAACCCCACTTCTGATATCGGTATTGCTCATCCTTGTTTATTTAGGAGCAGCACTTGAGACATGCATTGTATAGTCTTGGTACCCTTTTTATATCGGTATGCGGATGACGAGCGACGTCAGATAATCGGTATTTGGGATAAAAGAATGTTGTGGCATTGGTATTACAAGGTTTTGGTGTTGAGTTCCCCATTTAGAAAGAAAGAAAATACATTTATTTAGCACAGACTAAAAAGGCACACAATGGTGTCGATTCTGTTGTACACCGAACTAAACTAACTAAACTATCACTAAAATTCCTTACTTTTGGCTATGAGAATCTTAAAGCTATTCTGCAAAATAAAATCTCTAAACTTAAAAATTATTTTGACACAACTAAAATCGAATTTGACAATCGTGACTCCTGCAGGCTTAGCATGACGCTTTCTATTTCTACTCTACTGTAGAATAGATAGAAATCGCTTGTCTACATTTCTCGGTGAAAACTGACAACTGTCTACACGGAAACGTAATTTTTGTCTAGTCTTCCGTCGACAAAACGCTTCTCTACGGTTGTCGTGCCAAGCCTGCAGGTGGTATTTTTTTTTCTTTTGGCTTCGCAACGTGGTAGGTACTTGTGTGCCCCACGCAATGATTTTTTTAAGAGTTGAATGAAGCGTGCGCAGGGGGGCAGCCTCGACGTTTTTTATATGGAATTTTTCACTTTTTGTTTGGAAAATAAAAAAAAATATTACATACATGTTGAGATTATGGGGCTTACGGGTTTATTAAAGGGGGTCGAAATTATCATCATTTTTGCGATAGGACACACCGTTTTCGAGGGTAATTCCACTTTGCCCCACCAAGCCCGCCACCCTGGTGTGGCAAAGTGGACTGCCTAAAATTTTGCAGTGGAATATGCCCCACTATTCTGATTTGATGGGGCGGATAACACTAGCATAAACACTTTGTGGATTCTGCCCCACTAGGGTTGGCAGCTCAGGATTTGTGTATGAAGGTTAACATGTATTTTTGAATCATTTGGGTTAGGTTAGGTTAGAACAGTGACCCTTAACGCGCGACGGCGAGCGAGCGAAGCGAGCGGTGCCGCGGCAGCGGCCGCCGAGCGCCATATCCCCTCTATTTTTGGTGAATCATTTGGGTTAGATGAGGCGGTGAATGTCTCGTAAATCCTGAGCTGCCAACCCTAGTGGGGCAGAATCCACAAAGTGTTTATGCTAGTGTTATCCGCCCCATCAAATCAGAATAGTGGGGCATATTCCACTGCAAAATTTTAGGCAGTCCACTTTGCCACACCAGGGTGGCGGGCTTGGTGGGGCAAAGTGGAATTACTCTTTTCGAGGGTAATTCCACTTTGCCCCACCAAGCCCGCCACCCTGGTGTGGCAAAGTGGACTGCCTAAAATTTTGCAGTGGAATATGCCCCACTATTCTGATTTGATGGGGCGGATAACACTAGCATAAACACTTTGTGGATTCTGCCCCACTAGGGTTGGCAGCTCAGGATTTGTGTATGAAGGTTAACATGTATTTTTGAATCATTTGGGTTAGGTTAGGTTAGAACAGTGACCCTTAACGCGCGACGGCGAGCGAGCGAAGCGAGCGGTGCCGCGGCAGCGGCCGCCGAGCGCCATATCCCCTCTATTTTTGGTGAATCATTTGGGTTAGATGAGGCGGTGAATGTCTCGTAAATCCTGAGCTGCCAACCCTAGTGGGGCAGAATCCACAAAGTGTTTATGCTAGTGTTATCCGCCCCATCAAATCAGAATAGTGGGGCATATTCCACTGCAAAATTTTAGGCAGTCCACTTTGCCACACCAGGGTGGCGGGCTTGGTGGGGCAAAGTGGAATTACTCTTTTCGAGGGTAATTCCACTTTGCCCCACCAAGCCCGCCACCCTGGTGTGGCAAAGTGGACTGCCTAAAATTTTGCAGTGGAATATGCCCCACTATTCTGATTTGATGGGGCGGATAACACTAGCATAAACACTTTGTGGATTCTGCCCCACTAGGGTTGGCAGCTCAGGATTTGTGTATGAAGGTTAACATGTATTTTTGAATCATTTGGGTTAGGTTAGGTTAGAACAGTGACCCTTAACGCGCGACGGCGAGCGAGCGAAGCGAGCGGTGCCGCGGCAGCGGCCGCCGAGCGCCATATCCCCTCTATTTTTGGTGAATCATTTGGGTTAGATGAGGCGGTGAATGTCTCGTAAATCCTGAGCTGCCAACCCTAGTGGGGCAGAATCCACAAAGTGTTTATGCTAGTGTTATCCGCCCCATCAAATCAGAATAGTGGGGCATATTCCACTGCAAAATTTTAGGCAGTCCACTTTGCCACACCAGGGTGGCGGGCTTGGTGGGGCAAAGTGGAATTACTCGTTTTCGAGATATAAGCAAAAGAAAAGAAAAAAAAAAGTGTTTTTGCAACTGAAGTCGAAGTGTTGGTGTGAATTTTAGTTCATGACCACTAGTTTTATTCCACACTTTTTTAATCGCGATTAAAAATAGTCAGATTTAGTTAGAAAAACTAATATAGTCAAAATTTTTGGTGAAAAACGGCAAACTCAGAATAGCAAAATTACCATCTTCACTAAATTAATAATTCAGTACAATCTTAGTGCTGTCAAACTAAAATATAGTTAAGTTGTGTCACTTTAGTCAATTTCAGAATAGGAAATCGTCGTTTGACAGGAATAAACTAAATTTTGGTGATTTTTAGTTTAGTTTAGAGAATTTTGTGACAACAGAATCGGCACCATTATACAGCAAAAGAATAAAAACATAAACATAAAAAACTAACAAAAAGTGCTAAGTGCGCTGTCAGAAACTAGCGCCAAAGTGTGCCTCACAGCTGCGCTAAAAAGGCCCAGTTCAGCAAAAATGCCAGACAATTAGTGCTTGACGCTGATTTTCAAATTTGGGGCTGATTACTTTATTCTCTATTCTTTTATCGGCAAGAGCTACAGAGCGTCCAGACGCCAGGTTTCTACTGAGAAATTCCTCACAGAAAAAACACAACAACACGTTGCCCGATCTAGGATTTAAAACCTCATTCCGATCCAGCCTGTTGTTCCTTGCTGCCTTCTTCTAGTGGGGTGTACTATGCCAAATCGAATGACAAATAATCGAATGTCAATTGATCGACCACTATAAATCGAACGTCCAAATACTCGAACGTTCATAATATCGATAATCTACTTTAATTATTTTATAAACCATTCTTTCTTTCTTTTTTAACCGACTTCAAAAAGGAGGAGGTTCTCAATTCGTCGGAAGCTTTTTTTTTATGTATGTTCCCCGATTACTCGAAGATGGCTGGACCGATTTGGATATTTTTTTTTAAAGGGTAAGGGGTCCCATGATCATCAAGTCAGGATCTGATGATGGGATCCTGGACCAATAGAGAGAACTCTTCAAATTTTATAGGCACACTGGAAGCGATTTGGGTATTTTTTGGAAGAGTACTTTTTCGGAGTGGTCCCATTTCAATTTTGTGAAGATCTGATGAAGAACTTCGGAGATAGGCAACGGAACTCCTCAATAAATGGCAGCAAATGGACTGGGATTGCTGAAATCTCATGTCTGTGTATTGTTTACACCAATTCATAACATAACATCACGCCGGTACGCTGTGAAGGGGTAAGCACATGTGAACCACTAAAAAGTGAAAAATAAAAACTTTTTCCAAAAAAAAACAACCGACTTCCAAAAAAACACTAAAAAGTGAAAAATAACTTTAATTTCGAAAGGCGGTGACAAAAAAATAAAATACAGCTCCAAAGACACCGACTTCCGAAATTAAAGTTTATTTTTCACTTTGTAGTGTTTTTTTGGAAATCGGTTGTTTTTTTATTCTAACAATAAAGGTGTAAAATATTTTAAGGATTGATTTGAAAGAAAGTATTCATGCACCTTAAAAATACAGATCCAAGATTTTATCCTTTAGAAACTTTGCAATTAAGATTATCCATATCATTTCAAATTCCCTTGCAAAATAATATGGTATCACGATTTTGCTGAGTAACGGACAGACGGACAGACACATGAAAGAGTCGGCATAGCCCTTTAATGTAGTCAGCTCTGCTAAGTCATTATTGATTGTGTTAAAGTCAATGTATTGCGATTTAATTCTAGGCCCCCGTCGGGAAGCTTTATAGGAGGACATTTAAATGGGTGTTGGTCTTCACTTTTGTATTGAGGCCTTAGAGATATATAGGGTGTCCCAAAAGGTTACGTAGCTGGGAAGGGGGGTGATAGGGGTGGTCACAAGGGTCACCAGAAAAATAAAAAAATAAATCCCCTCTGGGTATTTAAAAAAATAAATGACATTTTCTTTAAAACATTTTTTTTTTAACTAACAAGAACTTAATTTTCTTTAAAATCTTGGTTAGATTTGTATTGTTTTTTTTATTTCAATTTGATAAAGGGTTATTGACGATTACATAACAGCATTTTTTTAATACAGCAATATTTGTAGGTACAGTTAGCAAAATAGCCCCACAAGGTGTAAAATTATTAGTTTTAAAAAAAATGCCATTTATTTTTTAAAATACCCAGAGGGGATTTATTTTTTTATTTTTCTGGTGACCCTTGTGACAACCCCTATCACTCCCCTTCCCAGCTACGTAACCTTTTGGAACACCCTGTATAATGGAGTGCTGAAAATACTATAAATATTCCAATTATTTCCTTACAAAACGTTATAGTATAACTTAAAAATAGTTTGAATGAATATTTAGTTATGTAGTCTCGACCTTATGTGTCAAATTTTTATTTAATTTTTATGTTTGTATTGTGTTAGAGCAATGTGACGAAATGTACTCATTGTTTTTATTTTATTTTGTAATTTAAGTTCATTTCCAATATTTTAATAATTTCAAAATGTAATCGAATTGTAAATCACGTTCATTTTTATTCGTAGCATTAGCCTTTTAATAAGAATGTTGTGCATGCCTTTAAGTGATGTATTTACACAGTGCTGAAGATTCGTCATCACCTAATTTTACTATCTTTGTAAATATGTCGTTGGTGTGCCTTGCTTAATAAATAAATTAATAAAAGAGGCTAATTAGATTAACTGTAGTCCATTTCAACTTTTATTTTATTATTACTTAAAATATACCAAAATATTGTACCTATCTTTTGATCCCCAAGATACAGACTGTGACTAGTTTGGGACCAACAACGATACCTCCAAATGTAATTTATTGTGATTGATTTTCCCATTTACTTTACTTGTACTGTAAAAAAGTATAAGTACCCTATACAACGAGTAACATAATTAACGCAAGACCTCATACACCCCAATTAGAGTATTGAGTTAAAAGAATAATACAATGACCAAAACTATTTTTTTTTAAAGCTAACTGATATTATTTGGAAAAACGTGTCGAACCAAGCATTACTTTATGCATTTAAAATTGAGTCTTATTTCTTCTGATATAAGATTGAATTTTCTTTGGCTCAATCAGTGGTAGGAATGGCAAAATGCATAATTTAAAAAAATAAACTTATATTAAAAGTTACTGAAATCGATTCAGTAGTCAATTAAGAACAAACTACTTTCAGGTCTTGCGTCCATTCTGTTACACCTTGTAGATTCCCTTCTTATTAAG
Source organism: Antitype chi (assembly GCA_947359405.1). Classification (NCBI taxonomy): domain Eukaryota; kingdom Metazoa; phylum Arthropoda; class Insecta; order Lepidoptera; family Noctuidae; genus Antitype; species Antitype chi. Next base: position 3,714,825 of record OX375837.1, read on the forward strand.
CCGTGGTTGGTCCAAATAGTTAATTTTCTAAAATATTCTACTGTTTAATTATTACGCCTACTTAAATTATATTTTTACTTCTTTTAAAAGTTCATTTGACCTCTCATGTATGCCTACATTATAACGGACGAAAAGTAAGCATTCAAACAGGTTAAGGCATGGACCAAAAGTAACAATAAGTATTTCAAATGAAAGATGCAACTTAAGAAACAAATCATGAAATTATATTTAAATGTTGTTATGTCATGTTAGTATGCATGTATATTCTCATACTATGTGTGTATATTTAAATTACAGTTTAATTTGTAAATGTATATTTCTTTCCTCAAAAGACCATTTCAGACACCAATCCACATGGTCTTCACATGATCTGACCAAGATTATGTCTGGACTTTAAAAGAGACTGTGACCTCTGTGTTTGTTTCGGCCTTTCTTCTCAGAGTAGTCAGATAGGAAACGCCGACCTCATCTAGTTTAAAAAAAATATGATTGACGTGTAAAAGTGTTTGTACAAACCTACTTACAGAAATAAAATAATTTATCATTTATGATTTTCCTTCTACTGTTATTACACGCGTTGTCTACATCTCTGTTATCTTCTCTCCTATCGCAGGTGTGCTGGAAGAGATTTCTGTAGAAATAAGCATTACCTATGTATGTATTTTTCTGTTCCTTTCTTCTTGTCTGTTTATAGTTGTGTGCATAAATGGTTAAATAAATATATAAATTATAAAGCACTCTAATTACATAAAATAACAGAACAAGCAGAAAGTCATAGCACTTGAGACTAAAACAATCTCACTATGACAATTAATAACTTATTAAAGATTATTATTCTGTTTGACAGAACATTCGGTATCAGTCTGTCGAAACTGTAAAACTGACATTCACTTTCAGTATCGGTATAAGTCATCCCTAAAAAAAAAAAAACAAAAACTATCTCAAATTTTGTACCAAAATACCCGTCCACGTCATTCGATTAATCGTTGTCAGATATCGATACTCCACGTAAATCGATGTAGATTACAATCGATACTATCATCGTTTTGTACGCATGATTGCCGATCGTGACTTCGAATCAGAATATTTTTGAGTCGTGTGTTTTGTATTGTGGTCTGATGTAAGATTTGTTAAGTTAATTTTGAAGAGTTTGCAAGTTGAAATTATAATGTTAACTTTTTGAAATTTACTGAGATTTTACATTTAAAATCACGTGTCCATTCCGGAATAACTTCAGAATAAAATAAAATTAAAACTTTCGACTTTTTTTTAAATCGAGTCTTATTGCCTTGAGATAAGATTGAATTTTCTTTGGTTCAAACAAAAAAAAATTGTATTGAAATCTATCAGTAGTCAATTATGAACAAAATACTTTCAGTACTCGCGTTTAGTCCGTTATACCTTGTATAATGCCTCCGTGAAGCTCAGTAAACCCTCTTAAATAAATATAAAACACATTATTAAACAGTAGTCAAAAACAATTAAAGAAATCTTCTAAAACTACTAAACAATTTGTCGGAACATTAATGTTCTTTTTTGTCATTCAATGATTAATGTATATTTGAGTCAAAACTGTCTGGGTTTGAACGACTAAGAATTGTGTGGTCTAAGTTACAAGAGACGAACGTTCCACTACAGTCCTCGCAGTTATTTTACTTTTTATAGTAGTAGTTATTTTTACTTTATTGTATCCGAATATAATAATCCTACTAATATTATAAATAGGAAAATTTGGATGTAAGCGTATAAACGCATATAAAGTATTCTAGGTGTTAATCCAGGTGATTAACACATAGGATACTTTTTATCCCGCTAGTACGTTCCCGTACGATCATTCTCGACCTAGATTTGTAGACGATTTTCTATTCTGTTTTTTCATTCCTCTAAGTACCTGGTACTTATTGACAGGCCTGCACTGTCCTCCCATACCTATAATCACTGTAATTTGAAAACATTGTAAAAGCCGATTATTTTTAAAAGAGTGACCGTGGAGTTTCTTGCCGGCTCTTCTCCATAGGAAACGACAAATTGGAACCGTGCACCTAGCTTCTGACGTTTCATAAGTGCCCATGCAGGCATATGTGAAATAAAATATTTTGATTTTTGATTTTGATTTTTGACCACCACGAGGACCACCACGAGGTTTCCCTGCGTGATCGAATCAGGAATGAAGAGATCCACAGGAGAACCAAGGCAACCGACATAGCCCGAAGAATTGCCAAACTTAAGTGGCAGTGGGCAGGGCTCATTGCACGCAGAACAGATGGCCGATGGGGTCGAAAAGTTCTGGAGTGGCGACCGCGCACCGGAAGACATAAAGTTGGAAGGCCTCCCACAAGGTGGACCGATGACCTTGTGAGGGCCGCAGGAGTCCGCTGGATGCGGGAAGCACAGAACCGGTCGAAGTGGCGGAGCTTGGGGGAGGCCTATGTCCAGCAGTGGACGTCTTTCGGCTGAAATGATGATGATGATGACGAGGACAAAGCCGCTGGGACAAGCCAGTCTATAACAGTCAATAGACAATATTGTAAAACTTTTTCTACCTGAATACGGGGCTTTTAGCTGCTTTGTATGTGTCTTTTTTAAGTATCTGTTTTAATATATTTTTTTGTAAAATGCGTATTTCTTTATATCAGTGGCAAAGTTTGTATGTTTGGAGGTTTGTTACTCAATCACGCAAAAACGGCTGAATGGATTTGGACGAAATTTGGCACACAGGTAGTTTATAACCTGGATTAACACATAGGATACTTTTTATCCCGGTAGTACGTTCCCGCGGGACAATTTCCGACCTAGATCCTCAGAATTCTATCGAACAGGCATAAATGAACTTCCGTTTAGATGGCAGCAATGTATAGATAATGAGGGTAAATATTTTGAATAAATAAATCCTTACTAATATTATAAACGCGAAAGTTTGTAAGTTTGGATGGATGGATGGATGTTTGTTACTCTTTCCCGCAAAAACGGCTGAACGGATTTGGATGAAATTTGGCACACAGATAGATTATAACCTAGATTAACACATAGGATACTTTTATCCCGGTAGTACGCTTCCGCGGGACAATTTCCGACCTCCACGCGGGCGAAGCCGCGGGCGGAATCTAGTCCATAATAATTTTTTTTTTTTTTGGGTGGGAAATCATCAAATAACTTCTCCCGCTCTGGGTGGAGCGGAGGGCGTGTCAGACTTTTACTGACTAAAACCCACCCGTGTTCCCTCAGTTGCCTGTGTGCCAGGGGCCGCGGTATCTCTTTCGCACAACCCGCACCCCTGGCAGGCATCGGCCCTTGCGGACCGCACCATTTGGTGCTGACATCTCTTTGAGGCGTGCGTGGAACACAACGCGCCGTCGACCCGAGCTTTTTTTTATGTCAAGAATATAAAAAAAAGAACACTCTTGTCCTTTAATTAGATACATTTGAAAATCGCCATCGTCAACAAGTTGTACCATCTGTTAACCCTGCTTCACCGTGTGTGGTACAAATGATCCGGTGACACCGAATCATTTATCTTCACCATTTAGGAGTAAAAACTTACAGGTTACATTTCTTCTTTGATTCGGTGCGTACCGACTTGTTATGTGGGTTTTTTTTTCCTATTTTTGTGGTAAGCGAAAGTATGGGAGAACTATCGTAGAATTTAATTAAAAAAATATTATAATTATAATATTTTAGTCAGATTTTTTCCCAGTTACTAAAAGACTGATCTAGGTTTTTTTTTTTTGTATATTAGACAGTAATTTAGAATATTTCTTCGAAAATAAAGGTTTGCGGAAGGATTTAGCATAATTTCTGATTTTAAAAAGTATTTTTTAATGAAGAAGATAGTTCCAATGGAGAAGAACGTAACCTACTAAAATTATTTACTTTAACAGCCTTCATTGGATGTCATCTGGTACAGAGGTAGACTATGATCTGAATTAACATACCATATGTATTTATATGGTACTTTTTATGTACATCAAGGAATTCTTTAGGATGCAAATCAACAGCTAAACTACAATGAATATTTATGTTTTTACACGCTTTATATTAGCTTCACTTGTATGTCAGTATGTCAGTATGTAACTCTCCGTGGGTAATTTGCGCGCCTGCGGCCTTCCTTGGTTCTGGTAGCCGTTTTTTATAAACTTTGCTTTAAGTTAAGTAATGATTAGCGACTAATTAACCATACATTATTGAAGTTTAAACATCTCTTAACTTTAAGCAACGTTTATAATTATAAACAAGAGGGTTAATGTTTAGGTTTAAACGGACCCGTAGATACTGGGCATATGAGACCAGAATTATTTGTAATGATGTACGTATTGGTTTATTTTACACGCTTTATATTAGCTTCACTTGTATGTTTGTTGGTTTGTTTGTTTGTATGTTTGTATGTAACGGACTCCTTTGAGCGCGATTTTGACCCACTTTAAACGGTCAGATTTCATTGAAACTTTGTAAACTTGTCGAGGACCGATGACAATTCAATAATTTAAAAAAAAATAGATAAAAAAAAACACGTTTTTGTAGTTAGCAGAACTAAAAAATAGAAAATAAATAATAGTTTAAAAAACTAAAAAACACGCTTTAAAAACCTAACTAAAAAAGGAGAAAATAATTTAATTCAATTAAAAAGCGTGGGGTGCTTGACATTAAGTGATTATAAAAATACCTCAAAAAGCACCCCACGCTTTTTAATTGAATTAAATTATTTTCTCCTTTTTTAGTTAGGTTTTTAAAGCGTGTTTTTTAGTTTTTTAAACTATTATTTATTTATCTATGTATATTCTAGCTGTCAAATCATAAAAGAACTTACCAGATTTTTTTTTTTTTGGTTTTGGCTTCGCACGGTTTGTGCATTTAGCCAGTGTCAAGTAATTTTTCTTTTCGATCAAGTAAATGGCCCGATACCGGGCACGAAGTTACAAAACAGTCATAGTCGTCTTTAGTCAGTCAAGTCAAAGTTATTGTAAAGCGGTAGTAACTTTACAACAACCTAATATGAGTTTTTGGGGGAACACGAAAAGTCCACGTTAGTCACTTATTTTCACCTTCACTACACTTGTGCACTCACATGTAACTAAATTGAATAATTCACTACCAAAATTATACAATTTAATTCGCTATTTCACTAAATTTCATGAAAATGAAAATTCGTGCGACATGTTCCAACCGTATCCCGCCAAAAACTCCCAAATATTTAATTGATGACGTTCTAAAATTATATACATATATCCAAGAAGTCCAAATCAAAATGGCGGCGACTGTCAAAAATTCTAAACTAATTGAAGAAAAATATATCCGTGTCTTAATAGGAGAAACTATATACCATATACAATGAAAATTATATGTTTGTTTGTATATTCATTATTTTGTTACCGTACAAAAATTATTTGTGACCATATTTGGATATAGATAATGTATCTGTAAAAATACTGCATTGTAACTTTTGTTAGTGTCAAATTATTTTGTCTGACTGTTTTGCAATTTTGAAATATATTTTGATGATAAGAGCTATGGTATTCGAAAGAATAGAAAGTAAAATATTTTTAGCATACCTATAAAGCAACGGGATTGTTCAATTGATAGATAAACGTGAGAGCTAAATATGGTAGACGAAAGTTCTAATAGATAAACAGCTACGAGTGTAAACATCTGATCACCAACCTCAGGGACTATCGATGCTTGCAGCGCTAAACTAATGTGTACCTACGCTCATCAACAGAGATCGGATATTCGGATGCATATTCACCTAAAGTTGAGATGTTGGCTAACATGGAATGCGCTTTTGTATCGAAAAAGTCTTAATTTAGGTAAGTAATTTGTTTTTTTTTTTACTAATACAAACCACCCCTCCTCACATATTTGTATTGGGTTAAACATTAATTTTAAATTAATACACATCTGCATAGTTATGCAATCCAAGAATCCCGGGGTTTTTAATAAATGTTACAAATAATTTATAAAGCCGCTTCCATACTTTCATAGCTAAAAATTATCTTTAGGTAAATATGCATCCGAATATCCGATCTCTGCTCATCAACCACAAGGTCATCGCGGCATCAGATTTTCTGAGCCCTTGTCTTTAAAAACGAAACAAATGACCGTGAAAAATTGTTTTTTTTTTAGTTCATATCTTTATGTCCTTTAGATGGCGCCATATAGGTACCAGCGCATGATCAAGACGCTTCTAACGATACCTCACTTGTCTAATTCTGATAAGAAGTTAAAAAGGTGTGAAATCATGTCACTTGGTTCAAATAGGTTCATTTGATATAGGTTGATTCTTTTACATATTGTGAATGAGAGAACGTTGTAGGCCTTACAGACTGAATTTGTAGACGTTTTTCTATTCTGTATTTTCATTCCTCTAAGTACCTGGTACTTATTGACAGGCATGCACTGTCCTCCCATACCTATTATCACTGTAATTTGAAAACATTGTAAAAGCCAATTATTTTTAAAAGAGTAACCGTGGAGTTTCTTGCCGGCTCTTCTCCATAGGAAGCGACAAATTGGAACCGTGCACCTAGCTTTTGACGTTTCATAAGTGCCCATGCAGGTTTATGTGAAGTATTTTTTTTTTCGTCTGAAATCCATTTTCGGTAGGACCCTAATAATAATAGATATAGTCTGGATTATCCAGGAGCACGCTACGCACGGAAGAATGGCTGTCAAATAAATGAGCTGCACAGCTGACGTGGCAAACCTCTCGAGCGCATCCTTTGCCTAAAAATCCTTATCAACAAGTTGACTGACCTGGTTGTGATAGTGCGCCAGATGATGATGCGGCACGTGCCGCATCGCCGGGTGCAGCATCTCGGAGCCGCTTGAACTGCCACTGCTGCTGCTGCCCTCTATCGCCTGCAAGCCGAGGAGTTGATCAGAACACGTTCATCATCACCGTCGGTACCGCGGCTTAGGTACGGGCGCGGTGAGACGGGGGATTATTGCAGGTCGCTGATTCGTCAGTGCAAGTCGCTCATTCGTAACCACACACAGCGTCCCGTCCCCAGCCTCGCCGCGCATACCTAAGCCGCGGTTCTGCCAGGGGTGCGGGTTGTTCGAAAGAGATACCGCGGCCCCTGGCACACAGGCAACTGAGGGAACACGGGTGGGTTTTAGTCAGTAAAAGTCTGACACGCCCTCCTGCTCCACCCAGAGCGGGAGAAATTAATTGATGATGAAAAACAGTTCTAGGACATGCCGGTTTCCTCACAATGTTTTCCTTCACCGTTTTGAGAGAAGTGGTCATTAAAAAAGTTTGCAAAAAGTAAATCGCATGTCTGTGTTCGAACGTACGAGCTGCCTCGTAAGTCGCAGTGAATGATTTATCTATTAATCTTAAAAACCATTAAAGCCTTACCTCAGGCGGTTCATTCTTGGTCTCGGCCTCGTCTCCGAGTTCGACCAGTCCAAGCGCCTCCTCCAAGAGATCGAACCGAGACTCCTCACTGCTCACCAGCTGCGGAGGAAGATCACCTTGGATCACGTACTCCCCTGGAAGAGAGAACATTGGGTTAGATATGACAATGTGGGTTTAACACTACCGAAGCAAAGGCTGCAGCGTCCTGGCCAAAGGCAGTTGAAGAACACAGTGTGGATTTAGTCAGTCAAGAGTCTGACTGACCCCTCGACCCGCTCCAGGGCAGAGAAAATCCATGAGGAGTTACAGAGGCAAAAAAAATGCTTAATACTATAAGGTATGCTGGAAAAGATTTCTTTAGAAATAAGCATCGCCATCTGCGCGTCTGTTTATACATTATTTTTAGTATTTATGCGAAACCTGAATATAGTTTGTTCACAATAAGTAACTGAATCGATTCCAATATTTTTCACACCATGTTATATTTATCCCAAAAAAAAGTTTTGCAAGTGTGATGGAAAATGTTATCACCAGTTAATTACAATACAATCGCCGTACGGTTAGCTACCTACTGCCTCATTATTATCAATGAGCAGAACACGATGCTGGACGCGTCGTGACCATGTTTATGTAGACAACCAGCACCCTAATTGCGTAATACGCGATTAATCATAATCGGTTTCATTTTGATAGTTCAACAATATTCATTGCGTTATTTACGTTGTTGAGCAGACACATTTTTCGACCATATGAAGCAATGGTTTAGCCATTTGTTTCAAAACGAAACCAATTATGATGAATCGTGAGTTACGCAATTAGGGTGCAGGTAACATAATAGGTATACCTAACTTTGTGATTTTTCTGATAGTTTTGAAATTGTGTAGGTACATATCTAGATAGAATACTTTACATAAAAATACTAGACACGTGTTTCTACTAAAAAATCTACTAAAAAAACTAAAAAACACGCTTTAAAAACCAAACTAAAAAAGGAGAAAATAATTTAATTCAATTAAAAAGCGTGGGGTGCTTTTTGAGGTATTTTTATAATCACTTAATGTCAAGCACCCCACGCTTTTTAATTGAATTAAATTATTTTCTCCTTTTTGAGTTTGATTTTTAAAGCGTGTTTTTTAGTTTTTCAAACTATTATTTATTTTATATTTTTTAGTTCTGCTAACTACAAAAACATGTTTTTTTTTTCTCTTTTTTTATTATTGAATTGTCATCGGTCCTCGACAAGTTTACAAAGTTTCAATGAAATCTGACCGTTTAAAGTGGGTCAAACTCGCGCTCAAAGGAGTCGGTTACATACAAACAAACATACAAACAATCTAACAAACAAACATACAAGTGAAGCTAATATAAAGCGTGTAAAATAGGGTTGTGCATGTGTGTAAATAAATGGTGACATATATAAATAAATATTTAGATGAATGTAAAAGGACTGTCGTTTTTTTATGCCTGTCTTTGGTATGACGTTAATTATAATAGCACAAACACTATGTTTTAGGTTGTACAATAATTTAATTTATTATTGGAAATTATGTAGGTACCAATTGTGCAATCAAAGTTTGCAGAGCTTGAAAAGATGGCAGTTTCAAAATTTCAATGTACCACGTGGTCTCCGTCTCATGTAAATAGAACTTGAAAGCTGTAAGGTTTGAATATGATATAGTGCTGTCGAGGAGAATTTGAGCAGAAAATGTTTGTTATAAAAAACTTTAAAAAAAACGTCAGACTTCCGGAAAAACACAACAGTGAAAAATAACTTTAATTTCGGAAGTCGGTGATTTTGGATATGTATTTTAATTTTTAGCCACCGCCTTCCGAAATTAAAGTTACTTTTCACTTTGTAGTATTTTTCCGGAAGTCGGTTGTTTTTTTTTAGTTTTTATTTTTCTCTTTATAGTTATAATACCTACCTACCCCACACCAATTAGAAATTTCATCATACTTGGGGTCAAAACAATGCATATTTATGTGATAGCAGCAATCGCGGTTGATTTTAATTTGCTGTCATTTTTTGAAGAGTTCCGTTGTCTGTCTCCGAAACTCATCAGCAGATCTATATGAAATTAAAATGGGACCATTTCGGAATAAAGTTCAATCCTGCCCCTGAGTTATGCCCGAATATACATAAAAATAAATATGTCGAATTGATAACCTCCTTCTTTTTGAAGTCGGTTAAAAAGGCAATAAAATAATACAATAAGCATCTGTTTTTCATTTCTAGCTGCCATAAACGACAAGGAACCTGCATAATAGTATTCCAATGCTAAGTATACAATAACCATAATTTCAAAAGTAATATTATACACAAAAAAAATCGCAATTCTGCACACCGATACTGACCAAAGGCAACATCAAAAAGAATTCTCCAATCCCAGGAGACCACAGACAAAAAAAAATCGCAAGCAGAAGCACCGCCATCTTTCTTTCACATAATTTACAACTTTTGAAAACTATAAATCATTAGTCTATGCTTCTATAGCGGTTGACCACAAAAAAATAACCCTTTGAATGCTGACCGATAATCTTGTTTGGCTATGTAAGGGTCTAAAAGACCGCCGGGTAATTATGCACGGACAGTAGCCAAGGCGGTTAGGGAAATATAAATCATAATTGACGGACGGCGACTTAAAATTTTTGTTCTTAGAAAATTTTTAAGTGTTGGGAGTGCCGCTGTGCTATTTGTTTTAATTTGTAAGCCTGTTTTAGGGTGTCAAATTTTATTTTCTACTGTAATATGTGAACATACACTAGATGTAACAGAATAAACACAAGACCTGAAAGTAATTTGTTCATAATTGACTACTGAATCGATTACAGTGAATTTTAATAAAGGTTCGTTTAAAAAAAAATACGTATTTTGCCTTGACAAAGATCTTATTTCGAGGCAATACGACTCAATATTAAATGCGTAAAGTAATACAGGGGACAACGCTATTTTCTAAATGATAATAGTTTGCTTTAAAAATCAAATGTTTTGTTCATTGTATTATGCTTTTAACGCAATAATCTAATTGGGGTTTAAGAGGTCTTGCAAATATACACATTTTATATTTGTTTTTAAGAAACAAATTAAAATATCACTTTATATATAGGCAAGGAAAACAATTATTGATATGTCCTCTGACACCTTTAACTCGCCAATTTTAATATTTTACAACTTAATAGAAGTATTAATTAACTTGTCAATACAACAACCAGGAAAAACACACACCAAAGCTACAAATTCACCAAAAATAAAAAGCATTCCTTCCAAACCAAAACTGCTAAACTTATGTGTCTTCGTTATCAAAAACCTTCAACTTCCTTTTCACCCTCAAAAAAAAAAATACCCTCCACAAATTATCCCAAAATCAGTTTGACACATTTAGTCAAAACCCTTTAAATAAGTAACGGTGAACCACAGTAGCTATTGTCACAAACAATAAGACTTATCATAATCCTTATATTGTCTGGTCAAAAAGACCCGAGTCGGTGGCGACATGTTTTTTTTTTCCACTGTCGGATTTAACGGGTTACCTCGGTAGAAAATTAGGAGGGATTATTTTTCGGAAGCGTTATCGAATTATTTGATTAATCCGTGTTTTGTATGCTACTGGAGTTTTTTAAGGAGAATAGTTGAATCGAAATCAATCCAATTATTTGATTACGTAGGTTCTGATTCCGGACTAAACTCATACAGAGTTTTAAAAAGATACTAATACAGTTTAATCAGCATTATCTTTCCTCATTCCAATTTATTTGTAGTCGGCGCAACGTCTTTTTCTCCCACACTTATCTATTAGTCGTCATCTCCGTAGTGACACCCTTTCTAACCATATCATCATTCACACAGTCCATCCATCGTTTCTTTGATCTCCCCCTACTCTTATAACCATCGACATTCATACTCAAAACTTTCCTCACGGCATTTTCCTCGTTCCTCCGTATCACATGCACATACCATGACAACAGATTTCCACACAACTTATCAGTAACCGGTGCCTGTTTCAGACTTCCTCTTATGTACGCATTTCTTATTCTATCCACTTGTGTAACACCACACAGCCCTCTTAGCCAGTCTCATTTCAGCTGTATGTAATTGCCATTCATTCATCCCTTCGGCCAATTAGCTTAAAATGAATGAACAGTATATGTACATTCTGCTGGGACACGAGACCCATCTCTATGAGAAATTGGCTATGATCCAGCACGTGAGCCCAGACCAGCACCCTAATTGTGTAACACGCGATTAATCATAATCGGTTTCATTTTGACAGTTCAACAATATTCATTGCGTTATTTACGTTGTTGAGCAGACACATTTTTCGAACATATAAAGCAATGGTTTAGCCATCTGTTTCAAAACGAAACAAATTCTGATGAATCGCGAGTTACGCAATTAGGGTGCGGGTTGGTGTACCAAAATCAAAATCATATATGAAGTCGTGTGGGGTGACTTAAAAGTGAAAATAGAAAAAAACTTTTCACAAAAAAAAAACAATCGAACTCGACGACGAAAATATCTCATTACCTACATATCTGGAATTAATAACTTTAATTTCAGAACTCGATGTCTTTAGATGTGTATTTTTTTATTGTTGAAATTTCACTATGTGAAGAGTTGTTTTCGAATTCGGTTTTTTTTTGTAACAACTTTTCCCTATTCCAGAACATGAGGTTTTGTCGTATAATTACAGGACAAAAACCAACTATTCTACAATTTAACCAGTTTCCCAGACAGGTAAAACCCATAGAAAACACGCCTCGAAAACACACAATAAAAAAGTTCCTATTTATAATCGATTGAACCATACCGAATTTCGTCCGGTCGTAAAAAAAACACATGTTTTAATTGTTTCGCGGACGCCATATTGGGTCGCCATCTTGTGGCCTTCATGGTCCACCAATCACGGGGGGTTTTAGAATGTTATTAGGCTGTGATATGTTTAGTAATTGGATGGGTGTGCAAGAGTTAAGGCTTTTTGTTTGGTCTCTATCTGGACGAATATAATTTCAGGCATTTTGGTATATTAGAGAGGATAAGTGCAGTATTGTATTACCCAGTAACTGATAGGCAGTCGGTCCATGTAAAATCCTGACTTACTCAGCTGCATCCAGTTTGACTGGAAGCCGACCCTAACATAGTTCTGCCTGTGTCCTGTGTCCAGCGGGAACATTGTAGGCGGATTATATTACTGCCCCACTGCGGGGCATTTCCTGCCCCCCCTGCAGGGCATTTCTTGCCCCACTGCAGGGCATTTCCTGCCGCCCCTGCAGGGCATTTCGTGCCCCACTGCAGGGCATTTCCTGCCGCCCCTGCAGGGCATTCCCTGTCCCACTAAAGGGCATTCAATTAGCCTCTATTTATGAGGCTAATTAAATGTAAACCTGTCCCAGATAACGTCATTTATAGAATAGAGCTTTAAATAGCGTACGTAACAAATAACCTTTAAAAATAAACTATTGCATAACGTTTTGTTACAAAAAGTGTATTGTTGTAACCTTGGCAATGACTTGTCGCGCCGCTTGCGCCGAAAGTGAATTGATCTATAGATCTATGATCCATGGATCATTGGCGTGTCGGTTGAACGCATTGTTGATTATTTCAACATCAAATGTTTTGATCGCGATTTTGTTATTGAACGGCTTTAGGTAACTTTATTTGCAGAAGCCACATCGGAGTTTTTGTGTTTTTCGGTCTCTTTTTAATTTTATTTTGTTAACTGAAGATATAACCTCACAGCAAAAGAAATGTTTATTTATGAAAGTAGATCTATTCAGACATATTTACACGGAAAAATTTTAAAATTAGATGTCGCCGGCATGCCGAACTACATGCCGAAACTACTTTAGAGGTCATGGTCTTTTTACACACTTTATATTAGCTTCACTTGTATGTTTGTTTGTATGTTTGTATGTAACCGACTCCTTTGAGCGCGATTTCGACCCACTTTAAACGGTCAGATTTCATTGAAACTTTGTAAACTTGTCGAGGACCGATGACAATTCAATAATTTTAAAAAAATTGAGAAAAAAAAACACGTTTTTGTAGTTAGCAGAACTAAAAAATAGAAAATAAATAATAGTTTATAAAACTAAAAAAACACGCTTTAAAAACCAAACTAAAAAAGGAGAAAATAATTTAATTCAATTAAAAAGCGTGGGGTGCTTGACATTAATTGATTATAAAAATACCTCAAAAAGCACCCCACGCTTTTTAATTGAATTAAATTATTTTCACCTTTTTTAGTTTGGGTTTTAAAGCGTGTTTTTTAGTTTTTTAAACTATTATTTTTATAAATTATTACGATTTGCTGTGTCTAACAATACAATACATAAAAACCAGTCACAGCCATACATCAGCATTTTCTCACCCATTCCCATAAATTCAACACAAAATGCAGCATCTTATCGCTCCCTTTTGACATAACAACAAATTCAAGATGGCGGCCTCTTCAATAGAAGTCTATTGCTTCCAATTGTTTCAAATTGAAACAGATGAGGAGACTCGCTATTGGTTGACCGGTGAAATTGATGTCAATTTTAATGATTTGGTTGATTTCCAGGCTTGGAACTGAAATGGAGATTGACAGGTGGAACGCATGACAAGAATAGGGCACCTAAAATTACGCTCTAGCTTCCACTGGATTTTTTTTTCGAGAGCTTGAATTTATATGCTGCCACTTGGTTTAGGAGAGCAATATTTAAAAACATCCCTTAAGGTGAACCTAGTCCACATTTTTTACATACAAACTTCGGGAGTGTTTTACTCCACTGTCTGACATGGCACATCCAAAGTAAAATATGATATCGTTTTGTCTCATTATTAATATTGTCTGTATGGAAACAGAATACTAAAATAAAAACCCATTAAAAAGTTAGGAGCCAACAAAGATTAGTTTTTCTTGCTAATTTTACTTTACTTTGAGCGTGTTTAAGTTATAAAAGAAGTGTAAAATCTCCAAAACCAAGTCGGTACCGACAAAGTTCATTTATCGAAAAGTTCAATAAACTTTATTGTCATTGATTTATGCATTGGCTTTTTCATAAAACCCGAACTATATGAAATGAACCTATTTGAACCAAGTGACATGATTTCCATGACAATCACTAATAATAAATACCTAGTCGAAATTAAAATTGATATATGCTTTTTTGATAAGGACACGTTTGATGTGAGTAGAAAGGGCTTTCAAAGAACATTCTCAACTAGACAGCTTTCCAATTTCCCATAGAGATAGTAAGTCTGAATGCAAGATAATTCTCTCGTGATTAAAATATTTAAAACAATAAAATTGCTTTTATCAATATGCTAATCTTAAGCCTTGGTTTAATAACAAAACAGAGATTGGTCACACTATAACGTCTGTCCAAAATACAGAGTTTTATTTGACAATTTAAGGCCCATAGTATCCTCATCTCCCGTCTGAATGCTAAAGCACGACTACCGCCCGCGCCCGCGCAGGGCACCTCTGAGCCTTTATCTCAAAATGGGGATATTCCTTGGCAAATGTTGATTAATTTACAATTGTGCTCTAGCGATTCTGTGGTACCTGTAACTATCTATTTTTCAGTGTATTTGTTTTTCCAAATAACGAAGCCGTTTAGTAGGAGTATGGAATAGAAGCCAAAATATTGCGTGTTGGAAAATATTTTTTTACAGCAAAAGTATTAACCATACAAAAAAAGTACCCTCGGCAAAATGATCTATATGAATCTATAGCAAAATCATATATTTTTCAAATCTTCAAGACAAGCCGTTATGAGCAGTACGGTTCATAAAGTGACCGTGTTACGCTACCAAACGGGACTTAGGCCCTTAATGTCAAAATGACAGATTTTTATGACAGCGTGCTAGGTAAATCGACTCTCAAACTCATTATTACCATGCAGTGGAAGCCTGATTCTAGAACCCGTAGCGTAGAAACATATTGTCGGTTAGCAAATCGAGGTCCCATATAAATATGATCAATTTCTGATTTTTTAATTAGCTTCACTAATACGTCATTTTTACACTTGATTTTTGTTGATGATGTTATAATTTCCTATCGTTGTTACTTAGCAAGTGAAGGTATACTAATTTATGTGTGGTAGGTATCACAACTGAAATGTGAAAAATAAAAATAAAAGACGGAGCTCAAAAAAAAAACACTACAAAGTGAAAAATCACTTTAATTTCGGAAGTAAGTGGCGACTGACGAAATATTTTTTTTTGTTATTTTTTTTATATTCGGTTGTTTTTTTTTTATAAGCTTCTGTTGGACCTGTCTAGTAAGTGGACGCAGTGGCAGTTGCCCTTCAATGGGGCAGTTGTAGGCTAGTTTTATTATAGGTATCAATTTTGTTTGTCTCCCTTGCACAAAACCGCATTGCATTGAAACAAATTCTAAGCAATTGTTTTTAATCAAGATTTATTAAGGGAATGCAGTCGCCATATTATTGTGTTCTAGTTTTGATTTATAAAAGGATGCTATGTTAACTGCGAGGCCAGATTCAGAGGCTAGAACCACAAAGGTGGGCCCAGGTCGTGACAAACTGGACCCCCTAGAAATAATAAGAGAGGCAGACCGTTCAAAAGGCGGGCAGTCTAGGTCCAGGTTGAAATTCGACCAAAATTCATTTAAATTTTAATAAACAATTAAAATAAGTACGTACTAGTTTTCTGTACTTCTTCTCCATATACAGGAAAACTTTTTATCCAGTGCGCAAACATTAACCATGAATTCAGCATACCTTTCTAGACCCCGCGGAAAAGAAATTTTTCGCCGGTTTTACAAAAAAAAAAATCTGCTGTTTTATAGAAAAGTGCAATACCTACGCGGTCAAAATGCATGGAACAGCTGTTTTTTTTTTTTTGTAAAACCGACGAAAAATTTCTTCGCTTGGGGTTCTAGAATGGTATGCTGAATTCATGGTTAATGTTTGCGCACTGAATAAAAACTTTTCCTGTATTGTTTTTTTTTATTAGCCTAACCTGTCCCACTGCTGACCAAAGGCCTCCCCCAAGTCCTTTCAGGCATCCTTTTCCAGGGCCACCTCCATCCAGCCCTTGAAATACACATCTAGGTCGTCACACCACTTTCATAAACATTATAAAGGGTTTATTTATAAACGTTGATTACAGTTAAGAGATGTTTAAACGTCAAAAATTTATGGTTAAACAATCGCTAATCATTACTTAACTTTATGAAGCGTTTATAAATGATGGGATTTCTGTGCCAAATTTCATTTACGCACGTGTAATTTTTTTTTAAAGGGGTATAAATATTTTGCTTCACGTATTAATTATTAAATTTCAGTTTAAATAACAACTCTATATTGTTAACAAGACGGGATGTAGATACATCAAAATAAAGTAGTTACACACAGCTACACATCAAGCTATACATTTCCAGTATAAGCTGATCTCGCATTGTACAGGATTTCCGTACAGTGCGAGGTCAGCGTAAACTGGAAATGTATAGCTTGATGTGTAGCTGTTTGTACGACTCATCATCTGCCCAGCCTTCTGTTATGTCGGGGTCAGCTTTCAGTCTAGCCCGTATGCAGCTGAATACCAGTATTTTACATGGAGCGACTGCCTATCTGACCTCCACAGCCCTGTTACTTAATGGGTACCTAATACGATATCTACCTCTTGGTAAGACTGGTTGTCAGACTTCATCCGTTATGACTGTCAAAGATCCACGAATGACAACCGGGACTAACGGCTTAACGTGCTGTCCGGGGCACAGAGGGCTCTCGGTATGTAAGGGTTTTTTTTTTGGGTGGGAAATCATCAAATAACTTCTCCCGCTCTGGGTGGAGCGGGAGGGCGTGTCAGACTTTTACTGACTAAAACCCACCCGTGTTCCCTCAGTTGCCTGTGTGCCAGGGGCCGCGGTATCTCTTTCGAACAACCCGCACCCCTGACAGGCATCGGCCCTTGCGGACCCCCCCATTTGGTGCTGACATCTCTTTGAGGCGCGCGTGGAACACAACGCGCCGTCGACCCGGGCTTGGTCCTTACCGGACAGCGAGCTACCCATTACTCGCCGTCCGCAAGCCCGCGCCTACGGTGGCCGGGAATCAGCCTGGGATTCCCGACGCCCAGGGCGTCTCCCGCGACGACTACGGCCGTGAGGGCGCATATACTGCCTCGGTATGTAAGGGTGGTCACCTATCCACGGATAAACCGCGGCAAGCGTAACTTAACCTAATCTCATAAATTACTTAGCCCCTCAAATTAGGTACGACTATGGAATTAAACAAAGACAGATTTGCTCTTAAACTTTTTTGTTAAAATTTCCTTAAAACTTCATCAAATTATGTGAAATAGAAATACATAAAGTTAATTTTACCCAAAGCTAACCAATCGCTTTTCCCGCTCAACACAGAACTCAAATTTAAAAATCGAATCATGTAGTCCTACAACCGGTTCCACATTCCAATTTCGAACCGAGACAACTGACATACACTCGTCCCTTTCTTGCGCAACATTTTGTTTCAATTTTCGAATTAATTTAAAATCATTCCGAGCGGGTCAAAGAGAGATAGCGATACATCTTTGTGATCTTTGATGTGGTTTCCCATTGCGGTCGCCTGATTCGACGCTCCTTAGTTCGTAGGTATTTCATTCTGTGTTTTTCCTTATTTCTTGTAGGTATTTAGTATAAATTACTAGGTATAAGATATTAATGTAACTTTATGATTCATTTTGAGAACCAAAGAGCTGTCATTATGGTTGTAATGAATCTTGAGACAAAAAAGAGTGGAAATATCTTTTGATTTCTTTTGAAGATATCTGTATCTATTTGAGTACATCTTTTGAATGGAAATAAGATGTTTCGAAGAGCTATTTTGCACAATTTTTTTTTTTTGAAAATAATAAAACTGATGTTTCAAATTATGGTAGATTATTGGGTTGTTCCATTAAGGGTAACCTAGTCGCGGGCTCGAACTCAATGGTGGGCCTGGCTAAAAATCACGCTGTATCACCAGGCTTCGTGTCCGACAGACATAGTATCAGTGATGAGCAGTTAGACGCTAATCTACACGCACAACGTTGTTGAGTGAGATGCAGGATCATTTATAGTAAAAAATTCGCGAAAATATTAAGAAAATTCTTTTGGAAGATCGAGTTTCATGAAAAAGCCAATGCATAAATCAATGACCAATAAAGTTTATTGAAATTTGTCGGTACTGACTTGGTTTTGGAGATTTTACTCTCCTTTTATTACTTAAACACGCCCAAGAAAAACGAATCTTTGTTGGCTCCTAACTTTTTAATGGGTTTTTATTTTAGTATTCTGTTACCGTACAGACAATATTAATAATGAGAAAAAACGATATCATATTTTACTTTAGATGTGCCATGTCAGACAGTGGAGTAAAACACTCCCGAAGTTTGTATGGAAAAAATGTAGTCACCTTAAGATTTTTTTAGTAGCAGCCCGTGGTCTGTACTTGAGGCCGCTTGACGGCAATTGGGTCGCCTCCTATTACATGGGACTTCAACATAACTGACGAAACGTGGATGTAGGTACTCTAGGTAAGCTTCGCCTAACACTTCCAGGATTACAGGCGTGATTTGTTATTTTATAAACCTACGTAAAAATATAATGACAATACAGCATAATCAGACTATGATGTTATGGTGTACGAGTGTATCTTGCTATCGACCATAGTCAATATGAAATGATGGCTAACTTTGAACCCCCCACAGTCAGTTGGAGATACGTCAGCCATCTTGGACTCTATTTCAGCCATCTCGCGCTTGACATTAAATTCAGTCTCTTTCATAAATTTAAAAGAAATTGGGCGGCAGTATCCTGTTGAAGATGGCCGCTCATTCTCCCATAAGACGTTTGCATCTGCAGCGACTAGCCTAAGACCCATTACGCACTGTCGACTGGTCGCCGGCGACAGGCAGTCGCTTGTGCGTCGCCACTACGCGGCGAGTCGTCGAGTCGCCCGGGCGACCGACGACCAAGTGCGTAAACACTTATTTAAACTATAGTAACACACAGTCGCCATCGACCAAGTCGCTGGCGACCAGTCGACAGTGCGTAATGACTCTAAGAGATACATGGCTCGCCATAAATATGCTACCCCAATCTTCTTCACTAATGCTGGAACAGAGGCCCGAAATCCACCACGCGGGCCCAGTGCGGGTTGGTAGATGTCACATGTCTTTGAATTGTTGGTTCTAGGACATGCCGGTTTCCTCACGATTCCGCAGAGGTGCAGTGGCAACATAGACTTGACCAAAAAAACCGTCAATAATAATAAATTAAAAAGGCATATTAAACTGATGACGTTACACTATAAGTACCTACAGAGGTCACTTGGTTCAAATAGGTTCATTTTATATAGGTGGATTCTTTTACATATTGTGAATGAGAGAACGTTGTAGGCCTTAGAGACTAGATTTGTAGACGATTTTCTATTCTGTATTTTCATTCCTCTAAGTACCTGGTACTTATTGACTGGCCTGCACTGTCCTCCCATACCTATTATCACTGTAATTTGAAAACATTGTAAAAGCCAATTATTTTTAAAAGAGTAACCGTGGAGTTTTTTGCCGACTCTTCTCCATAGGAAACGACAAATTGGAACCGTGCACCTAGCTTCTGACGTTTCATAAGTACCCATGCAGGCTTATGTGAAATAAAATATTTTGATTTTAGAGGCCAGCTCATCAAGTAACCCTAAATCTGTCAAATTTCTTTGATAGTTTTCAACTTTATTACAAAAGATTATAGTTCAGATTCAATTGGGAAATTTTGACAGTTTGGGACAGCTTGATGTGCTGGCGTCTGTGCCAACAGTATACCTACTTGCTTGCCTTAGAAACCGCAGAATTATTAAGAGGGTTTTCCCTATTGTCTTTTGGGGGCCTGAGAAAATATATACCTATTGTAAGTTTCATCTTGATAAGTATTCCATTCAAGTATTACGTAAGCATATTTTTTGCAATTAATGACCCCCCTCCCCTTCGTCAGCAAAAGTAAGCAAAGCTCTTACCCCCCCCTCCCATGCTGACGTAAACATTGGTTGTAGACACACAACGTGTCTGCTCACTTTCATGTGATTTTGGAATATTGTCATCATTTTCTTGGAGCCATTCATAGACAAGAAGGGTTGCCATATGTGTTCAAACCAAAATCGACTAAATTTTGTAGAAAATCCAAAAGTTAATAAATAAATTCTGCTGACGTAATCACCATCCAGACGCCCCCATCCCCCATGTCATCAAAAATAAGCAATGCAAAGACCCCCCCCCCCCCCCTGTAGTGCTTACGTAATACTTGAATGGCCCCTAAGAGAACACTACCTAATCACTAAAAGGCGGAGTCACGAGCGAAAGATCAATCTATCTACCCTTTTTTCCAACATGTTAGAGTCGGCTTCTAATTTAACAGTATGCGGCTAAATACCAGTATTTTCCATGAAACGACTGCCTATCTGACCTCCACAAATTTTGGTAACACTGGTTTGTCAGACTTTCGGGGTTCTGACGACCCGTAACGACTGTCAAAGCAATGCCTAGAGGCTTTTATTTAGATTGGAAGTTCTGTTTACGTTTTATTTTAATTTTCTATTATTTTTAGTTTTCCATTTTTGATGGTATATTGGCGTGTGCTAGCTGACATATGGCAAATTTTATGTTTTTTTTTTGTGTTTCGTATTTTTTATTACCTATTATTGTATAGAATCAAGTTCTTCTAACTTAACAGACAGCTGTGCTGCTGGGGAGTTAGTTCCGCTACTTCTTCCCAGCTAAAGCACTAGGAAGTGGTGAAGGGCGGGCGTTTTTGGGGGGACTGTCCTATGTAATTTTATTTTGACGTTCAAAAAGAGCTGACTCTCAGCCGAGTTTGAATAAATGACTTTTGATTTAGATTTTTTTGATTTTGAAAGCTCCACGAATGACAGCCGGGACCAAAAGCTTAGGAGCGGACGGGGCCTACGAGGAATTTGAAAAATATGTATTTGAAGAAACTATTGCCGTCGCGCTGCGCCTGAACAACCGAGTAGTATGTGATAGGGACAGCTGCAGCTCAGACCGAAATTATCACAATTTTTTTGACAAGATCGAAGGTTGTATTCCCCCTTTTTTCTCCTCGAAAACTGAGCCGATTAAATTATTTTTTGCATTAACATTTTAAGAAAGACTATGTTTAGGTTTTTATATTTTTTTTATATTTTAAAAACTTTTCTAATTTGTCTGACAGTCCTCTAATCACGGCGGTAAAAATAGGGCATTTTTTGTAATTTTTAGAGGGTCATATTTCCTTTACTAATTAGTTGCTGAAAAAAAAATGACAGGGACGTGTTTACAGCAGACCTTGATTTTAAGAACAAAAAAAAATGCTCTAGAGACATTATTCAGGAAGAAAAAAGGGGAATACATTTGTATGAAGAATCGCACACCCTGTTCCCTATTAACGTGTTTTCCGAAGCACCCGAGGTCTCAGTATGTAAAGATGGTCACCCATCCACAGACCAACCGCGGCATGCGTAGCTTAACCTAATCTATCGACCCGTGCAGCTGTTATTACTGAGCCAGAAACCCCTCCTCAAAGGTAGAAATACTCATTACTTAAAAAAAAAAGCTAAAACAACCGGTACTCTCAGAACTCAGTATGTTGATACCTCCGCGCAGTGGGGTACTGATTTCAATGGGTATCGAAAAAACGATGACCCCCGCGGTGAGGCTATGTTCACACCCTTTTACATTTTCGTAGGTAGGCAGGGTTCGCCTTTATGTATAAAGGATTTTGTGAACGACCGGAATGTTTGATACCTATGTACCTATAGACAAAACTGGATGAGCAAGCGTGCCACAGAAAGCACGTTAAGCCGTTGGTCCCAGCTGTAATTTATGGATCTTTGACAGTCGTTAAGGGACCTCAGAAGTCTGAAAGTCAGACCATCAGTCTTACGAAGGGCTATCGCGTTAACCAGTAACTGGGTTGTGGAGCTAGGCAGTCGCTCCATTTAAGGGCCTAAGTCCCGTTTGGTAGCGTAACACGGTCACTTTATGAACCGTACTGCTCATTAACGGCTTGTCTTGAAGATTTGAAAAATATATGATTTTTCTATAGATTCATATAGATCATTTTGCCGAGGGTACTTTTTTGTATGGTTAATACTTTTGCTGTAAAAAAATATTTTCCAACACGCAATATTTTGGCTTCTATTCCATACTCCTACTAAACGGCTTCGTTATTTGGAAAAAAAAAATACACTGAAAAATAGATAGTTAGAGGTACCACAGAATCGCTAGAGCACAATTGTAAATTAATCAACATTTGCCAAGGAATATCCCCATTTTGAGATAAAGGCTCAGAGGTGCCCTGCGCGGGCGCGGGCGGCAGTCATGCTTTAGCATTCAGACGGGAGATGAGGATACTATGGGCCTTAAAATACTGGTATCTAGCTGCATCTGGTCAGATTGGGAGCCAACCTCAACATAGTTTAGAAAAGGCTCGGCAGGTGATGATACATTTATTTTAGCTGTTCAAATCAGTAAAGTTCTTGTAATAAGAGAACATATTTTTAAGAAACAACTCTAATTTCCGTACATTTTTGGCAAATATTTGACGTTGATTTTCGCTAAGAAGACATTGAGACAAGATTTTCAACGTTTTTAATTAGGTACGAGGATTGGCCTACAGGATCTTACTGGCACATTCGGTGCATTGCCATTTAAAGTGCGGTTTCTTAAGATAACTCAATAGCGATTACTAAGAACTCAACAGCTCCTCGAACCAAAAAGGCAACCGCCAAAAGGCTAACATAAATACACTCAAGATCCAGACATTAAATGCAACAAAATTATACTTTACGGAAAACCACAAAAAAACCCTCGCTTTTAAAACACGCCTCCACTTAATTTTCAATACGAAACCGGTTTTTTTTTATTTTATTTTTTTCTAATACCTCTGTCCCTCGAGCCTTTTCAATATCGGAGCGTGTGGGATGTTCTCATTTCAAAAGTCGTGTCGATGGTTTCTTTTTTTTTTGTATTTGGTTTTCGTATAAGAATTGTGGTCGGTTATTTTTTAGAGTTCTCTTTTGGCTGAGTCCTTTTGGAATTTTGAGTTTGAAGATTTTTGGAAGAATTCGAGGGTTGTATGAAGAAGTAGATGGAAGAACACAATAATAAATGAGTTGTGGATGGTAGGTACATGGTTTTTCCCGGCATTAAGTGTAAAAAGAACAGTTAACATTATTTCAAAAACAAAATAATTTATTTCACATAAACCTGCATGGGCACTTATGAAACGTCAGAAGCTAGGTGCACGGTTCCAATTTGTCGCTTCCTATGGAGAAGAGCCGGCAAGAAACTCCACGGTTACCTACTCTTTTAAAAATAATTAGCTTTTACAATGTTTTCAAATTACAGTGATAATAGGTATGGTAGGACAGTGCAGGCTTGTCAAAAAGTACCAGGTACTTATTAAGAGGAGTGAAAATGAAGAATATGTAGATAGAAAATCGTCTACAAATCTACAGTCTGCATTTAAGCAATTTAAGTTACAAAGTCCAAATCATAACTATTCGTATTTAATTTCTTAAATTATATCATCACCACTGGGCAGAAACATCGTGAGGAAACCGGCATGTCCTAGAACCAAAAATTCGAAGACATGTGACATCTACCAACCCGCACAGGGCCCGCGAGGTGGATTACGGGCCTGTGTCCCAGCAGTGGGAACGTTATAGGCTGATATTGTCGTTATGAGCGATAATAGTTCTTATTACAATCCGATACGGGTTAAAATCTGTGGTAATAAATACGAATAATAAATGAGCACGCATTGTCATAAAAATGCAAAATAAAATCGTATAAAATTAGATGTTCACTATTTAATAATAAATAATAATCCATCACTGGATGCAGTTTGGCATTTGGATTTTTTTTTTAATATTTTTAATTATAATTGTTATTGAAGGGATAAACTGGTTTTAAAGATAATTAAGAGGTGACTTTGATGATTTTTTTGATGCATTAAAGTATGTTTAATTATGTTTTGAGTTCCATCACTTTATGCAAAAAAGACTTGAAAATATCATATATATTTTTGCTTTCAAAATTATCTACTGTTAAAAAGATACACTGGTTTAAAAAAACGCCTTTTTGAGAGTTTTCAAAAAATCACAGCCTTAATTTCTTCGGGGAGCAGATATATTTTACAAATGAGGGTTTGAGTAATTTGGAGATTATTGCTTGGTTCCAAGATAACAAGCTAAAATGATTTGTTCCTGTTCTCATCATGAAGCATCATCAACCAAAAAAACCTTTATATGACCTAACTTATTTTTCAACCCTCCGGAAATCCTTACATAGTACAAAACAAAGTCGCTTTTCGTGTTTGTACGCTTAGATCTTTTAAAATACGCAACGGATTTGAATGCGGTTTTCTTCAATGATAGAGTGATTCAAGAAGAAGGTTTATTTATACAGGGTGATTGGAAAATGGGTGCAAAGCTTTAAGGTGAAGATAGTATAGACAATTTAGAACCATTTAAGCCATGGTTGTCTTAGACGAAGTCTTACCAATTTTTTTTTTAATAAGGTTTAAAAGACGTATTGTACAAATTTTTTATTTTTTCTGAGCTTTAAATGTCTGTAAAAAAAATGTCTAATGACACAGAAGCCTAAAACATGTTTTGCTTGATTGCTTACACATTACTTTAATTAAATAAATAAAAAATGAATTCATTTATCATTCAATTTGGCCATAATTATGCAGTTTACATTAAATTTTGAGAATTTCCGAAAAAAAACTTAAAAATTTGGTTAAAAATATTTGGTAAGACTTCATCTAAGACAACCATGGCTTAAATGGTTCTAAATTGTCTGTACTATCTTCGCCTTAAAGCTTTGCACCCATCTTCCAATCACCCTGTATAATACACCGACCTCCATGCGGGCGAAGCAAAAGCTCGTCTTAAAATATTCAAACTTGCATATAATCTTTGTTACCCACATACATATAAAATTTACTAAGAATAACTCACTCCCACGGGATCAGATCGATTTCAAGAAACTTCATTCAAAATTCCGTGCCTATAAAAATATTGTGACAATCAATATGTCTTTTTTGATGGATCACAGCCATTGTATTTAGGCTACCGGGCACTGATGCCACACAGATATTGACAAAATACGTAAATAAGAAGAAGAAATAACAATACGCTGATAACCGATAAAATTGCAAGATTTCACGGTTTTTTTATCCGGTTTTTGCTTAGTCGGTTTAAACAGATGCGACGCGACTTAAGCAGAACAATTTCTATCAAAGCTTCATGGAAATTGTTCTACCAGCATCGCGTCGCACCGTCCCGCCGCGACTTTCTGCGGGAACTCTTTAAAAGTATATATTTGAAATTGTAATTTTTATTTTATTGTTATTGTTCAATTTTATGTTAAAGTGTAATTTATAGATATACATAGTTTAATATGTGTGTATAACATCGTCTTGAGAAACTGTTAGATGTTGTACTTATTGGTGTTAATAATTAAATAAATAAATCTATACATATAATAAAATTGTAACAGGCCGATATCTGTACATTAAAGATATTGAAGAAAAAATAGTATGGGGGTCTTTATTAGAGCAACAGAAGCCAAAACAACGGTTTTTAGAATTTTTGTCTGTCTGTATGTTTGTTACCGCATCACGCAAAAACCACTGCATGGAATTGAATGCAGTTTTCAATGATGTATTCCGAGAGGTCTAACTTAAAAAATAGGCTATATATTATAAAAAAAAAATGATTATCTACTTGATTCTAAAGTCCACGCATATGAAGTCGCGGGCGAAAGCGAGTAATAAATAAATGTTTGGGTTTTAACAAGACGAAATTTGGTTCCCCACAAAAATTTCTAGGTATTATGAAAATTTCTGTGATGAATAGTTTAGCACCTAGTTGCTTATTATATCTATAAGAATAGGGGAAAACCAAAAAAACCATGGATGGACTGTGTGAAAGATGATATGGTTAGAAAGGGGGTGACTACGGAGATGACGACTGATATCTAGAGAAACTGTGGAATGATAAATGATAAAAGATTTTATTTCTGTAAGTATGTTTGTACAAACACTTTTACACGTCAATCATATTTTTTTTAAACTAGATGTGGTCGGCGTTTCCTATCTGATTACTCTGAGAAAAAAGGCCGAAACAAACTCAGAGGTCACAGTCACTTTTAAAGTCCAGACATAATCTTGGTCAGATCATGTGAAGACCATGTGGATTGATGTCTGAAATGGTTTTTTGAGGAAAGAACCACACAGATTGAGTGAACCTGTCCAATCAGTGCACGCATTTATCAGTAATCATGCAGCTCAACTCAGAACTTGAGGAGCTCAAAGATTTGACGAACAATACCAAAGAAAGGACATTTGGGTAGGCCGCATACATTACTCAAACTGCCAGATTAACATTAAAACTAACTGAGAAAGAGATGAAACACAAAACAAAAAAAAAAACAAAACATGACCCACACAGTCCTGAAGTCCTCACATTCACAATAATTAAAACAATAATAATATTATACTTCTCAAAGTAAATATTCATGTCAAGAAGAAAATTCATGAAGAAAAAGACAGGAGGATCAGAGCTGGAGAAAGATAACGACCTAATTTACCTATGTTTTTACCAGGTAGTTCGTCCGCAAAAACTTGAATATAAATAACAGAAATATGTACAGATTATCACATTGAAATTAACTTCAGACAACACTACCTATATGACTGTAGCAGACAACATCGTATCATAAGAATTGTACATGACGCGTTCAAATCTTTTGTAGGACGCGACGCGAGGTCGTGTACACACGGCTACACATCAAGCTATAAATTTCCAGTTTACGCTGATCTCGCACTGTACGGAAATCCTATACAATGCGTGATCAGCTTATACTGGAAATGTATAGCTTGATGTGTAGCCGTGTGTACCGACGGGAAATGAAATTAATATTTTGATTATTATACGCAGCTTTTCAAATATATTTTGATTTACATTGAGATGATCATTGAATACGCAGTTAAGGTTTAACTTAATTTATGATGTACTAAGTTAAATATGTTTTGGAATCACCCGCCTTGAGTATTGATTACGTATAAATTAAGAGACGTTGATAATCAGCTTTAAGAATGAATTAATGAATGAAATGCACCGGTCTCAGCGTGGCTTGACCAAGTCAAAAAATCATTATATTTCTACGAGTACAATAAATGTCTTTTTGTTATCATTAGACTCGACCCTTGGTACAAAGTGCAATAAGTAGCACAACCAGGACCTTTTATAGGTACCTACTGACCCGATAGACGCTGTCCTGTCTTAACTATGAATATTGAATTGGCAACTTTCTTTATTGTTTCTTTCATAAGAATCTTCTCCGGATAATAACAAACACAACAAAAAAAGAATTAGTAAAATTGGTCCAGCCGTTCACGTGTGATGCCGTGACCAAGGGAAATAGGGATTCATTTTTATATAATAGATATAGATTACACTTAATATAACAAAAAACCTGGCATATGTACCTATCGTTTCGTGTATGGGTCAATTTTGTATGTGCCGTGACCATTCTTCTCCTTCACCCTAATGCTTTAGCTGGGCAAAAGTGGCGCAATAAACTATCCAGCAGCACAGCTGTCTGTTCAGTTAAAGGAACATGATTCTAGACTCTTATACAAGTCCAGGTTCCCATAGCCATTATGACAAATGTAGCTATCGACATGAGCATTGCTTTCCATCTAGATTTTATAGAAATATCAGTAAGAATGAAAGCAGATCTAGCCTTTAGGAGACAATATTCAGGTCGTACTCAGTGTGCTGATCCTAGTTTTATTTCGGTCTCAATCACGCATAGACATTCCTTAGAAAAAGAGGATAAATGATTAATGTAATTAGTATAATGAAAACCTAGGAATTTTTGCCTTGGTAGTTGTTAAGATCTTGTGGCTACACGAGGTCTAGGTTCTTAGTTTAAGCTTTACTAAGACAGTTATTAAAAGCGTTTACTTGAACTTTTATTTTGGCGTTCATAGAACTGGGTGTGGGTAAAGATTTTGAATTGGATGGAACCTTGGAAAGTAAGACCCTATTTCTTTTAAAACAACCAAGCTATAAGGCCAGAATGCGGCCACGGCAGAAACAACGGTTGAATATGTATAACAGATCCGCCATTTTGAATTAATCACACACAAGAATGATGGATTAATAAAACTAACATTCTAATTACTATTAGAAAAAAAAAACACATAGATACCTCAGTAAAACGAATCCTTTTTATCACAGTAAAAAAAAACAGTTAAAAATCCACAAGCACTATAGAGTTTTCGCACAATTCCAAATACAAATGTCACTGAATTAAAAAAAAATTGCAACCACCCATGAGATAGCAATATGCACTATGATTTTCACTTTTTAATCTGGCAAAGGATACTTCTCCTTACAGCCTCGACCGAATAATGGGGCAGTATACCTTTTTGTCCCTTGCTCGAACTAGCGTTTTTTTTTCACATTGTCTCGACCAACCAGCCTGCCTATAAGGCCTGTAGGCGGAGCTTGAGGCGGTGGCTGCGAGAAACATACCTATCTCTTTTTATCGTATGTTAATGTTGCGTGTAAGAGAGAGATGGTTAGATGTTTGCTGTTGCGATTGCTCGGATACTTTTTTCTGTGCCAGGATGTAGGTAGCTTTATACTTTATATGTTGGGCCACTTTAGGTATACTCGCATTAGTATATTTTAAATTGGAGTTCCTTCGAAGTTGAGAGAGAGTTTTAGCTTGATTGCTATCGGGATTTTCGGTTTGATCTTTGCGACATTTTTTTTTTGTGAATCTTTAATTCCCAAATTATGACACAAGATACCTGCTTAATTGCGATTTGCCTGTTTCAGATCCTTCTAATTCTACTAATATTATAAACGTGAAAGTTTGTGAGGATGCATGAATGGATGTTTGTTACTCAATTACACAAAAACGGCTGAACGGATTTGGATGAAATTTGGCACACAGATAGTTTATAACCTGGATTAACACATAGAATATTTTTTTATCCTGGTGGAACGATCCCGTGGGATAAATTCCGACTTCCACGCGGGCGAAGCCGCTATTGAAACACAACAGTTCAATGCTCTAGATACAATAGTTAATTTATTTCTAACGACGCATACGAAGACACTGAAACGAATCGCTAGGTTGAGCTGTTCTTGTTAAAGTCAATGGATTAGATGCTTTGAAATCTATACTACTAAAAATAAAATAGAAGAATTTGTTTGCTTGAACGCGCTAATATCTGGAACTAACCGTCGAATTTGAAGAAATATTTTTGCTGTTGATAGTTCAATATCACGCTATGGCCCTTAGGAGCTGAGCAAAAAGAAAAGATGACAGAAATACCGCTAAGCGAAAACGAAGCTAAGTAAAAAATTTCCTGCCAATTTTTCGAAGGACTGCATGAGACAATAAAATTAATAAATAGACAACAATCACATGCCAACCAAACCACCAAATATGACTAACAAACTACCATTACAAACTTGAATTAAATGTTTTTTTTTTTGGAACAGCATCGAATCACCTGTCGTTACCGCGTCCAACCACAACACACCCTACAAAAAGTTAATTAAAATCGATCCACAGACAGATGCAGATTACCAATTTATTTTATGTACGTACCCGAACCTGTGTCTATGTGACTGCGTATACTTCAAAAAAAATAGAAATAGAAATAATATTTATTTGCATAAAACATGGTATATAAAGTTGTTTTAAGGTACATTATAGAGCATACATGTTTAGCTTATATCATAGCATGCAAATATTGTTGGTTACATTTAAAAATGTTTCCCGTCAGTAAATTATTTAATGCTGTAAAAGTTATTCATATAGTTTTTTTTTTTAACAATCTAAGATCTAAAGTTATTAAGTCATTTGGAATTTTATTGTACACCCGAACACAGATGGCTAAACAGCTTTTATTGTATTTAGCCAGTTAATATAAGCCTGTGAGGATCTCGCCGGTTTCGAGGATACACATCCTCTGCCTTTTTTAACCGACTTCAAAAAGGAGGAGGTTATCAATTCGTCGGAACCATTTTGTTTTTTTTTTTTTTTTATTTTTTTTTTTTTATGTATGTTCCCCGATTACTCGAAGATGGCTGGACCGATTTGGATTTTGTTTTTTTTGTTTGAAAGGGTATAGGTACTTCCCAGGTGGTCCCATGATCATCAAGTCAGGATCTGATGATAGGAACCTGGAGAAATAGAGAGAACTCTTCAAATTTTGTAGGCACACGAAGCGATTTAGCTATTTTTTGGAAGAGTACTTTCTCGGAGTGGTCTCATTTCAATTTGGTGAAGATCTGATGAAGAACTTTGGAGATAGGCAACGGCACTCCTCAATAAATGATAGCAAATGGACTGGGATTGCTGAAATTTCATGTCTGTCTATTGCTTACACCAGTTCATAACATAACATCACGCCGGTATGCTGTGAAGGGGTAAGCACATGTGAACCACTAAAAAGTGAAAAATAAAAACTTTTTCCAAAAAAAAAACAACCGACTTGAAGTTATTTTTCACTTTGTAGTGTTTTTTTGGAAGTCGGTTGTTTTTTTTTGGAAAAAGTTTTTTAAATAGGTCTTTATGCTTCACATAAGTATTCAACCTACACCTACTTCCCATGTTGGTACAGCATAATCCTTACTTAGTATTATAAACGCGAACGTTTGTATATGCATGGAAAAGAAACTAAGAGTTAAGTTACTCAATATTTAGGTACATAATTATTTGTCTATTGCCAACTTTTGATTATTTATTACTTAACTTTTAAAGACTATTTTAGCTCTGCCTGTATCTTGGCCTGAAGCACAGGATTACCTAGTTCAGGCACGTAAGTCTTAGGAATATAATTTATATTTAAGGCCCATAGTATCCTCATCTCCCGTCTGAATGCTGAAGCACGACTGCCGCCCGCGCCCGCGCAGGGCACCTCTGAGCGTTTATCTCAAAATGGGGATATTCCTTGGCAAATGTTGATTAATTTACAATTCTGCTCTAGCGATTCTGTGGTACCTCTAACTATCTATTTTTCAGTGTATTTTTTTTTTTTCAAATAACGAAGCCGTTTAGTAGGAGTATGGAATAGAAGCCAAAATATTGCGTGTTGGAAAATATTTTTTTTACAGCAAAAGTATTAACCATACAAAAAAAGTACCCTCGGCAAAACTATCTAGGTATGTCAATCTGCCCAGCCTTTCCCAACTATGTTTGGGTCGCCTTCCAGTCTAACCGGATGCTGCTGAATATCAGTACCTATTATACATGTAGCGATTGCCTATCTGACCTCCACAACCCAGCTAATCGATACTAGTTGTCAGACTTTCGGGCGACTGACGTCACGTAGACGACTGTCAAAGATCTATGAAAGACAGCCGGGACCAACGGTAGCACGGAGGAATTTCGGCATGTAAAGATCATCCATCCACGGATCAACCACGGCAAGCGTAGCTTAACGTGATGGACCTGTGCGACTTATCCATGTGCCCCTTGCATGCTATGCTATGTCTGTCGGTAATTTCTCTGAGAATTTTTCAATGCTAGTTGATATAGTACACTTCAAACTCATCCTCTTTGCTCCACTATCCAAGAAAACAAAACTTGAACACTTTCACTAGGTACAGTAGACATGATCCAGTCACGGTGACGTCACAAATACAGCATGGCCGCCAGTCATCGCCCATCAGCGGTTTCATGTAACTGTACGCTTTTGAGTGTTTATTTTGGTTCAATGTGGTAGCACACTGCACTGAGCCAGTCTTACCAAGGGTTATCGTGCTGTCTAGTAACTAGGTCGTGGAAGTCAGATAGGAAGTCGGTCCATGTAAAATATGGGTATTCAGCTGCCTCCGGTTAGACTGGCCGCCGACCCTAGCATAGTCAGAAAAGGGCTAGACAGAAGAGAAGATTTTAGGGGAGTACTATGTCCAGCAGTGGACGTCTTTCGGCTGAAATGATGACGATTTTTTTTTATTAATTAATTATTATATTATAACTAGATTCCGCCCGCGGCTTCGCCCGCGTCCAGGACGGAAATTATCCCGCGGGAACGTACTACCGGGATCAAAAGTATCCTATGTGTTAATCTAGGTTGTAATCTATCTGTGTGCCAAATTTCATCCAAATCCGTTTAGCCGTTTTTACGTGAAAGGGTAACAAACATCCATCCATCCATACATAGTTAAAAACTTTCGCGTTTATAATATTAGTAAGGATTTATAATTAAAATCCTACTTAATATTTTAAATGTTATTGAGGATAGATGGATGTTTGTTACTCTTTCACGCAAATACGGCTGAACGGATTTGGATGAAATTTGGCTCACAGATAGCTTATAACCTGGATTTACACATAGGATGCTTTTTATCCCGGTAGTACATTCACGTGGGATAGCCTATGTTCGAAAAGTTTGTCGGCTGAACGAATGTAAATAACTCAATGAATGTTGTTGAACTATCAAATTAATGGGATGCAACGTGTGACGATACTCTCGGTGTGCTGTGCTGGCGTTGCCGCTGCGGCT
Source organism: Antitype chi (assembly GCA_947359405.1). NCBI lineage: Eukaryota > Metazoa > Arthropoda > Insecta > Lepidoptera > Noctuidae > Antitype > Antitype chi. The sequence continues at coordinate 3,747,768 of OX375837.1, forward strand.
GCGGAAAACCTCAAGCGGCGAAAGTATAAAAACATTAATGGTAATTATATTTTCGAGCCGTTTGGGGTTGAAACCCTCGGGCCGTGGGGTCCGAGTGCTCATGATCTCTATAAGGAAATCTCAAAACGGCTGGTTGACACTTCCCGTGACCCAAGGGCTGGTTTTTACCTTGGCCAGAGGCTGAGCATTGCTATACAACGTGGTAATGCCGCCAGTCTCTTGGGTACATTACCAGTCGACAGCGATGCGGATGAGTTTTTCGACGCTTTGTTTTAGTTTATTAATTTTAGATAAGTTAGTTTTCGTTTGTTACGGTATCATGTCGCTGGACCTGACTAAAGACAATACACTAGTACCATTTTTCTATAGGTACCTAGTCAGTTTTGAATGTCGGTATGAAACTAGGTATATTTGAGACAGAACTAATAATAAAAATTGTCACTTTTGATTCGAGCTATGGTCTATGTTTGTGCATCTTTTTAGAATCCAGATCATACGTCTTTAAGGTGAACCTAGTCCACATTTTTTGCATACAAACTTCGGGAGTGTTTTACTCCACTGTCTGACATGGTACATCCAAAGTAAACTATGATATCGTTTTGTCTCATTATTAATATTGTCTTTACGGAAACAGAATACTAAAATAAAAAACCCATAAAAAAGCTAGGAGCCAACAAAGATTTGTTTTTCTTGCTAATTTTACTTAACTTTGGGCGTGTTTAAGTAATGAAAGAAGTGTAAAATCTCCAAAACCAAGTCGGTACCGACAAAGTTCAATTATCGAAAAGTTCAATAAACTTTATTGGTCATTGATTTATGAATTGGCTTTTAACGTTATTGACGTTGTGCGTGTAGACTAGCGTCTAACTGCTCATCACTGATACTATCTCTGTCGGACACAAAGCCTGGTGAGACAGCGTGATTTTTAGCCAGGCCCACCAGTGAATTCGAGCCCGCGACTAGATTCCCCTTAAGAAGTCCAAATTCACTCTAAGATCACACTTCACACCTCCTAATCGCAAACACATAGAAAGCTCAAAAATTAAAAAGCAAACGGCCGGAAGCTGAGTGGCCAGTCACGATGACGTCACGTCCGCAGCGTCACTCCGTATCAGCAGCTTTACAAATACAGTTTTCACTAATTCATGTTTATTTATTGACAAAATCTATGGAGAAATGAAAGTTTTCGACACACGATATCGATTTTGGCGCGTTTAAATTAAGTGTGAATTGGTCGCGCGTTAAAAGATGAGCTCCAATTCTGTGGTCAAGCTACTACAAGCTACGAGATCAGGTTAAGTTAAGCTACACTTACTGAGGTCAATCCGTGGATAGGTGACCATACAATACAGCAAGACCCCTCCGTGCCTCGGAAAGCAAGTTATGCCGTTGATATTAGTGAATCTTTGACAGTCGGTACGGGTTGTCAGAACCTCAAAAAAATCACTCAATAACTGGGTTGTGGAGGTCAGATAGGCAGTCGCTCCATGTACAATACTGGTATTCAGTTGCATGCTGTCAGACTGGCAGCTAACCTCAATATAGTTGGAAAATGGCTAGGCAGTTGCTAATGACCTTTTTAGGGCGTCTCTTTCAGGCGTTTCCCCTCACATCTACATTGGCAGCAGAGTTGGGCAAAATGTATTCGAATGACGAATAACGAATGAATAAATTGCTATTTAGTTATTCACGAATAATAAATAATTTCTTTTATTCAAAGGAAAATTATTCGAATGACGAATAAATTATTTTATTCGTTAGTCGGTTAATGAATAAAAATAAAACAAGGAATAATGGCATTTAAATCAAATATTTATTTGCTTTCAATTATCATGTATTTACAGTTATGATTATTTCTTAATATTCGTTTTCATCAATACTCTTTCTTCAAACATGTTGTCAGACAATCTGCTTGACTTTGACTTTAACTTGACTTTCGCTATTATTCATTAAATTCCGGAAATCAGGCAGGCAGTTGACGATATACGATTGGCACCAATTCGTCTTATCGCTTTATCTTTCATAAACAATAGGACAAAAAGTGAGCAGCCTTGGTAACACAGGTGGAATTCGTAGAGTCCAGTGTTACATATGAATTTTCAAAAATTATTTAAAATAACGAATAAAATCACGAATAATTTATTCGTAGGAAATTTATTTCCGAATAATTTATTCGTGAATGAAATATTCGCGAATAATTATATTGCGAATAAAATTTTATTCGAATAATTATCCAGATAACAAGTTATTCGAATAATGCCCAAATCTGATTGGCAGTAAATAGTCTACACTAAGAGGTACGGGAGAGGTATTTTTTGTCGGACATCCAGCATAATCTTACCTTCAAAGCATTTATCTATTTCCCATCACATCGTAATCTTAAACGGCACAAAGACAAGATCCCAAAAACACTTCTTTTATTCCCGAAAACCAATTTGGTCAATTTTTTTCTCCTACAAATTGATCTTTTTTTGTTTAACCTCAAAATTTTGACAAATCTCGTTAAATACTTATGTTAAAAGCTTTAGAGGACATGTTTTTTTTGACAGACTACTGAAAATTGTCGTAGACAGTGACAAAAACTGTGGTCAACCCTTTTTTTTTCTGACTATTATTATCTGGTTTTGAGGTGTTAACAGTATTTTTTTTTTTGTTAAAATTTAACTAAAAGGGTTGAGAAAGAAGCTGTTAATTATGCATGGTTGCGACTTCTAAAGCGTTTGGTAATAATATTATAATTTATTGCGGCTTTTTTTAATTATTCGTCTTTCAAACCACCGGAAAACAGCAATGTTTCTTGGCTATTATGAAGAAACCGGCATGTCCTAGAACGGAAAATTCGAAGACATGTGACATCTACCAACCCGCACTGGGCCCGCGTGATGGATTACAGCACACTCCCTCTCCTCACATAGAGGAGGCCTGTGTCCCAGCAGTGGGTACATTATAGACTGTTCGCTAAATGGAGATATGGTGGCAAACCAGGGGCCTTAGTCTGCTATTTTTATAAATTCGTCATTCCAACAAGATCCCATTGTCATTCATTTGTCATTTTGCTAAAAGTTCGTAATCTGCTAAATTCAAATTGGTCGATCATTGGTCAGTCAATGGTCTCGTAATATAATTGTGTCATAATGGCATTTTCGTATTGCCATTATTATAAAACTCGTTAGTAAAAATGTTTTTCGAAAAACTACTACTAAATTTGAACATTTATTCATGCCAGATTTCATTTATATATATATTTTTACATATTATTTATTAGTGTTTTATGCAATCTAAAGTAGTAGGAAGTTCGTAAATGAAGTCAGTCATTCATTTGTCATGATGTGCGAGATTACCAATAAATGCCATTTTTTTCAATGGAGTGTGAGTGAGTATACTAGGGTGTGAGTGATGATGAAGTAAGTAACCTAGACACTCTCGACTTGAGTCCTAGGTTATACATAGCCATCCGGAAACAAGACTCCGCAAGGAGAATTCAATTTCTAAGCGTTTGTATACAATGTAAAGTGCTGAGTAAGTAAATGTTTTTTAAAAACATTTACTTCAAACCAATTCTGAAGATCTACGTAAAGATACGATTTGCATCTATAATTCGAGCTAGGTACGAACAAGCATATTAAAAAAAAATGTTTTTGGTACCTTGCCTACCTACAAACCTCAACTAAAACTAAATTAATTTATTTCCGAATCGAAATATATTCTACATTCTACGTACTCTTTTTACATCTATTTCACATTTACAAAACCCCTATTGTTTTAAAAACACCCACACATTGTAAAAATAACCTTATTCCTCACTCTGAAAGTTCAAAACCTAACGGCTCAACAACGCAACTTAAGCCCTTTTGGCCCGAACGAAAAATTATTGATTAGTAAGCGAACCGACCAATCAGGAGCGAGTATTCCACAAGATGGCCGAAGGGAGCCTACCCTTGCAGAATATTACACTACTAATTTATTACTCTTTGTTCGCTCGACATTAATCTTTTCTTGGTTATATTAATGGTTTTGATGTTTTTATTTTAATGAAAACGGCTTCCCGCGTCCGCCATTTTGGGCTCGTTCGGTTTAGTGGTATTGATTTTAGCAGGCGAGTTGTGGGTTATAAGAACCTAGTGTTAGGACACCTGAGTTTATGTGTCGATCTAATGTTAAGCTACGCTTGCCGAGGCCGGTCCGTGGATGGGTGATAATCCAAAACATATCGAGAAGCCTCAGTGCCTCGGAAAGCACGTTAAGCCGTTGTTCCCGGCTGTCATTTGTATATCTTTGACAGCCCTTACGTGAAGCCCGAAAATCTGACCACCAGTCTTACCAAGAGAAAAAACCCAGTAACTGGGTAGTAGAGGTCAGATAAGCAGTCGAATCATGTAAAATACTGGTCTGTAGCCGGTTAGACTGAAAACCAACCCCAACATACTTAGTTGGTTAAAATAAGTGTCCAGTCAATAAGGTTTGTAAAGGATCAATCACAAAATCCCGTTTTTCAGTGTCAAGCATTGTATACACTTTCATTTTCATCAGTTTTTTTTTTCTGTTTTCAGTGAATTTGCTTAACCATGATGATCGGACAGAATGCGAGTACGTACTATTATTTTATACGTCTAGTCATCTAAATAATAGGCCAATGAACTTAGCAACTGTATGTTGAATGTCATCCTGAAGTATATTTAGGAGTTCTAAAGCTGTGAACAACTATAATAGATACCTACTGAAAAAAAAAAACCTACTAACTTTGCTGGGACATAGACGCGCTATCTATTGCCATGGATTTAGATCATGCTTCTGTAACCACAAGCATTGAAATTCTGCAATACATAGGTACGCGGTCAAAATGTATATGTTGCAGCCATCTGGTTAAATTAGCCAGCTAATAGGGTATTAAACTTTGCCTAATCCATATAAATTATGGTTAGGATAGATGCCCCGCCCAGAAACAGGACATCTATCCCGCAAAATCTTTGATCGCATTTTGTCTTCCCATGCAATCGCACAGAGACATGCGACACGGTCAACTTAGTGATAGTTAGAGAGTCTTTCGATAGTTTAATAAAATAGCATGTGATTCATCCGCGAAACTAAAGTAATTATAATCGGGGCAACTATCCTGATTTTACCCTATATTTCTGCCAAATTTCATGACCATCGTTTCAGCGGTTTAGACGTGGAAGCGTTACAGACAGACAAAGTTACTTTCGCATTTATAGGTAATATTAGTAGGGATTTATTCGAAGAAATTCCTGCTAGGGAGACCTACTGTAAGTAGCCCACATAATAACTTCCCGTCTAAAAGTATATAATAGTAACGCATGCGCGTCGCCATTGTAGTTCAATGATTAATGTTTGAGGGTAGGCAGACATCTCAATTCCCTTGAGTAGCGATCATTAATAATATCATAGTGTAGTTGAATTCATGCAGGATTAGATGCAAGTTATTGTCAAAGTGTGTACTTTCGGCTTTGGAGGATGCATGTCAAAGTTTTGAAAATATAAATTACTACCATTTTCCGGCGGCTCCGCCTGTGTGCATGTCGGTTAACGCGTAGAAAAGTAGCCTATTTCCTTCTCCATATCCCAGGCTATATCTCAGCCAAATTTTATGACGATCAGTTCAGCGGTTTTGGCGTGAAAACGTAACACACAGACAGAGTTACTTTCGTATTTATAATTTTATAGTAGGGATCAGCTGTGCCCCGCAGTTTTCACCCGCATAAGTCTCGATCCAGTGCAAATATCGGAATAAAAACTATTCTATATCCTAATCTAGTTCATAGTCTACCCATGTGCCAAATTTCATCCAAATCCGTTCAGCTGTTTTTGCGTGAAAGCGTAACAAACAATCGAATCTGTTCTCTTTATACCATTAGGTAAGTTTAGACATCACATAGCCTTTAGCTAGCTAACAACTTCTCGACTTCGACCCAGGCAGGCACATTACTTCGTGTAAATTATTTCATCACCACTGCTCTCAATACGGTGAAGGAAAACATTGTGAGGAAACCGGCGTGTCTTAGAAACAAAAAATTCAAAGACAGCATGTGATATAGAATCTACCAACCCGCAGCGGGCCTGCGTGAAAGATATTGAGCCCACTCCTTTTGAACTGAGGAGGTTTATATATCCCAGCAGTGGGAACTTTACAGTCCGATTATAAATAAAAATACATAAACGTACTATACCCCATTTTTTTTTTTTTTTTTTTCGGTAATGGCTTCGCACGGTTTGTGCATTTAGCCAGTGTCAAGTAATTTTTCTTTTCGATCAAGTAAATGGCCCGATATCGGGCACGAAGTTACAAAACAGTCATAGTCGTCTTTAGTCAGTCAAGTCCAGTCAAGTCAAAGTTATTGTAAAGCGGTAGCAACTTTACAACAACCTAATATGAGTTTTTGGGGGGAACACGAAAAGTCCACGTTAGTCACTTATTTTCACCTTCACTACACTTGTGCACTCACATGTAACTAAATTGAATAATTCACTACCAAAATTATACAATTTAATTCGCTATTTCACTAAATTTCATGAAAATGAAAATTCGTGCGACATGTTCCAACCGTATCCCGCCAAAAACTCCTTATCGGTACTTATTATAGCTTTAGAAAAAAGAGGCTCGTAGAAGCAGAAGTGCAAAACATTTTATTTCAAAGTTAAGTTCTAACTTTTTGAGGTAGATTTAAGACAGTACTAAATACTAAGATAAACGAAGTAAAAGTAATGTTTATTTTAAATAATGTTCTATTTATAATAACATCTTCATCACACATTACAAACCTACAACAAAACTAATGAATGAAACAAACAATCACATGATGATTTAAATCTAATTAAGATTAAAAGGAAATAAAATATATTATTTTTACTTTACTTTATTTTAAATAACAACTTACGACCGATATACGTGATACGTACGTGATATACGTGAGTAAAACTTCGTCGTCATCAGCTAAATTAGTTACCTACTCGGTGTTGTTCACTCCTGCTTCTTTTAGGTTTTTAGCATTGACACTTTAATTTTTTTGGCATTAATCGTAACTGCAACACGTTTAATGTAATTTTGTTACGAAGTGTACATTAAAAAGAACCTTTTTTAACTTCTGTCTAATGCTATTGTAAATGGAGTTTAGGTACTCACAATTTGAAACGTGAAATACGTCCCCACAGCAACATTTGATTAAAACATCTTGCCCTCACAAAAGGACACAATACAAGAATATTTGCCTCATACAGCATTAAAGAAAATATTCCAATAATACCTCCAATCGTTGGATAGAGAAAAAAAAAAAAAAAAGAAAGAAAAAAAAGAACATTAATCAGAGAACACTGGCCGGCGAGATGACTTGTGGAAATTATTTTGTGGTAAGGGCGAGCGATTTGAAGTGCAGATGGTTCTGCAGGTTTAAATTAAATGTGATGTTAAAGATTTTCTGTGGATAGAGAATATTTAATTTAGACAGTCTTTTGTGTTTGTTCATGGATAGAAAGTCTACACTAGTAACACTACATACTATTAAACAAATTCCCCTGCGTCTGTCTGTCTGTTCGCGATAACCTTAAAAACTGCTGAACGGATTTTCATGCGGTTTTCTCCGATAGACAAAGTGATTCATGATGAAGGTTCAGGTGTATAGTTTATTAAGGTTTTGTTTAAATTAGTTAACGAGGGCTGCTAGAAAGAGCTAGTGTTTAATAAAGCTGATGAGTTTGTTCCGCCACTTCTTCTTCCCAGCTAAAGCACTAGGAAGTGGTGAAGGGCGGTCGTTTTGGGGGACTGTCTTATGTAATTTTGGCGTTCAACCAGAAGCTGATTCTTAGTCTAATTTGAATAAATAGCTTTAGATTTTTCGGCCGTAATCCACCGTACAAACCCAGTGCAGGTAGTACGGTCACCAAAAGTGATAAGTAAGGAAACAGAGTCTTCCGATATACTAGAAGATTAAAAAGAAACTGATGGTTATTTTCGATTTAAATTAAATCAATATAAAACAAAACAGTTACTTTTTCAATTGCATTTCATTCGAAAACATCCACCGGTTTTTTATTAAACTTTAACTATAACCGACGACCCTGGTCTTCTTCTAACTATTTCTTTTGGGGACTGTACACTCAAAGTTAACACCCAAAGCATTTATTTTAATTAAACCATTTACAGGCACTTTTGAATTGTAATAATGTCTACCAGTTGCAAAATTGAAGTTGCCCATTCCAAAACGCAGATATCTATGGAGAAGAACGGGCAGGACACTATTTTAAATAAAGATATGTAACAAAATCCTGTGTATATATTATTCTTGTTGCTTCTGTATGTGACAACAATGCCAATGTAAAGAAATGAAGAAACAATTCTAAATAAAAACTCAAAAAAAAGACTCTCTGAAGACTCCCGGAAAAACACTAAAAAGTGAAAAATAACTTTAATTTCGGAAATCGGTGACTTTGGTTATGGGTTAAAAAACATTGCCCCCGCCTTTCGAAATTAAAGTTCTTTTTCACTTTGTAGTGTTTTTCCGAAAGTCGGTAAAAACCCATTTCGAACAAAAAAATAATTTTGCAAATTCGTCTGCCCGAAAATACATTAAAAAATATATATATATAAACATGTCAAATTGATAACCTCCTTCTTTTTGAAGTCGGTTAGTAATAAGATTAAAAATAAGCCCTGGAAGTTAGGAAACACTTGCACAGTCCCTCCCAAGGAACCCTACAAACGGCCGGTTCTTTGATATCCAAACTTGGGTCTGTCAATCTGCTGCACCAATTTATATAAACCTTCCTATATACTTAGTATTGTTCCTATGTATCCTGGGTTTGCTTCAACGAAGGAAGCAGTAGAGGTCTGGTAAAAGTGGTTTAGGAACAAATCATTATAATTTTGGTCTGTAGGGTTGTGTTGCTTCGAAGTATAAGCAAGCTTGGTATATTTTTGGGCATGAGTAAGAATAGTAGATTTTTTTAAAGTATGGCTTCTTTAGCGCCAGAAGCTCTGTGCGCTCTTAAAACTAAATGTAGCATCTGTTACACATTGGTACTTAGGTACCTCAAAAACGCAAACGTTTTTTCTCTCAATTTTTTTTTTATTTTTTGACCGACTTTAAAAAGAAGGAGGTTTTATCAATTCGACATGTTTATATATTATTATTTTTTATGTATGCTCGGGCATAACTCCCGTTATAAATAGACGGATTTGCAAAATTCTTTTTTGTTCAAAAGGGGTTTATTCCGAAATGGTCCTGTATAAATTTTGTATAGATTTGGTGATGAGTTTCGGATACAGACAACGGAACTCTTAAAAAAATCACAACAAATCAACCGCGATTGCTGCTATCGCATAAATATGCATTGTTTTGACCCCAAGGATGATGAAATTTCGAATTGGTGTGTAGTATAACTAAAAAGTGAAAAAAAAGAAACTTAAAAAAAAACAATAGACTTCCCGAAAAAACAAACAACAAAGTGAAAAATAATTTTAATTTCGGAAGTCAGTGACAAAAAATTAAAATACATATCCAAAGTCACCGACTTCCGAAATTAAAGTTATTTTTCACTTTGTAATGTTTTTGCGGAGGTCGGTTGTTTTTAAAAAAAAACGTTTTTTTTTTGTTCCCTACCCTATTTATTCGTCTTTGTTTCTATTGAATTTATTACTTAATAACAGTAACACGGGGTGATCAATCAGGTTTAGTTACGCGTGCAGCGGTTGGACCCTGGTTGGATCTTTACGTATCGAGACTCCTCCGTGCTTCGGAAAGCACGTTAAGCCGTTGATCCCGGCTGTCATTTGTGAATCTTTGACAGTCGTTACGGGTCGTCAGAAGCCCGAAAGTCTGACAACCAGTCTTACCAAGGGGTATCAGATATACAGGGCTGTATATAACCATCCCTCTTACGGCTGTGACACCGCCTAATAAAGCGATTGAAGACTAAAACCTTCTGAGGACACGGTGGAGCACATGGTGGAGGTCTGCCCGGCTTGGGCGGAGCACCGCCGTGTCCTCGTGGAGGCGATCGGCGGCGGCGATCTCTCGCATCCGGCCCTGGTGCAGGCCATGATACGGAGCGAGAGTGCATGGTGAGCAGTCACCTTCTGCGAAGCAGTAATGCTCGCGAAGAGGGAGGCGGCGCACGTGAGGGAGAGGCAGTATATGCGCCCTCACGGCCGTAGTCGCCGCGGGATACGCTCTGGGCGTCGGGAATCGCAGGCTGATTCCCGGCCACCGTAGGCGCGGGCTTGCGGACGGCGAGTAATGGGTAGCTCGCTGTCCGGTAAGGACCAAGCCCGGGTCGGCGGCGCGTTGTGTTCCACGCGCGCCTCAAAGAGATGTCAGCACCTACTGGTGGGGTCCGCAAGGGCCGATGCCTGCCAGGGGTGCGGATTGTTCGAAAGAGACACCGCGGCCTCTGGCACCGAGGCAACTGAGGGAACACGGGTGGGTTTTAGTCAGTAAAAGTCTGACACGCCCTCCCGCTCCGCCCAGAGCGGGAGAAGTTATTTGATGATTTCCCACCCAAAAAAAAAAAAGACTAAAACCTTGACTCATACATGAATTTACCAACTATTTTAGGGCTGGCTCCCAGTCTAACCCGATGTAGCTGAATGCCAGTGTGTTACATGGAGAGACTGCCTATCTGACCTCCACAGCACAGTTACTGGTGTGGTTTTATTTAGTCATGAGCAGTGATGGCCAAGTATTAAGGCGGTGATTTCTTGAAAACGCTCAAAAAGGTGGTTTTTTAAACCAGTGTATCTCTTTAACCGTGAATAATTTTGAAATCAAAAATATATATGATATTTTCAAGTCCTTTTTGCATAAAGTGATGGAACTCAAAACATAATTAAACATACTTTAAATGCATCAAAAAAATCATCAAAGTCACATCTTTAAAACCAGTTTATCCCTTCAATAACAATTATAATTTTAACTAAAAAATATACCATAAAATTCCAAATACCAAACTGCATCCAGTGATGGATTATTTATTATTAAATAGTTAATATCAAATTTTATACGATTTTATTAGCAATTTTTACGACAACGCTTGCTCATTTATTATTCGAATTTATTACAACAGATTTTAACCCGTATCAAAATCAAAATCAAAAGTCATTTATTCAAACTAGGCTGAGAGTCAGCTCTTTTTGAACGTCAAAATAAAATTACATAAGACAGTCCCCCCAAAAATCGGATTGCAATAAGACTATTGTCGCTCATAACGAAAATATTTAATGTTACCAGGGCCTTAGCCCAACTTACGAGTTGTCGGTCGCAGTCGCAGAACCCAGGTAGGCGATTTACTTTGTATAAATTATTTCATCACCACTGCTCTCAAAACGGTGAAGGAAAACATCGTGAGGAAACCGGCATGTCTTAGAAGTGAACCAACACTTCGAAGACATGTGACATCTACCAACCCGCAGTGGACCCGTGTGGTGGATCACAGCCCATTCTTCTTACATCTGAGGAGAGTTGGAGGTAGGAGAGGTCTGTGTACCAGCAGTGGGAACATTCATCATCATCATCATATTTTTTTCACAAAACTGATGTACAATCGCAAATGCAATAAAGTCAGCTACAAAACAATATTTTTGATTGACATCTACTAGATGTGAATAGATGCCAATTATTTTGTAAAACACTTACTTTTAAAAATATAATGCCTACAGGATTACACAAAAATTACAAAATGGGAACTTTCCCATAGAATATGTCAAAGATTAAGATAGAAAAAATTAAATGTAAAACGATACAAAAACAGAAATTATACAATTAAAACTCTAAGTTTAGTCCTAACTGAGGCTACAGAACCAGCAAATACATCTATTTCCCCACGCATAGAGTTGGCAAGAGAAAGCATGCGGCAGATGGGTGCAAAATTACCTATGTTAGTTCGACTATGAGGCTGGACGAAAGTGTTTCAGTTAATTAACCGGCTACTGCTACGTGGGTTACTAAATTTCACTTTTTCTAGAAGCTCAGGAGAATCTATTACACCATTTATTAGTTTATATAAAAACATATATCAGCCGAAAGACGTCCACTGCTGGACATAGGCCTCCTGCAAAAGGAGTGGATTTGCCATAATCGCCACGCTTGGCATGCGGGTTGGCGATCGCAGTATGGTGGAAAAATGCATAGAGAACGCTGCTGCCCATTCTCTACTAAGTCCCTTCGACGACACCCACGGGAAGAAATGGGATAGTTCTATTCTTTTACGTCCGGCACTGCACGGAACTGGGAACATTGTTGGCTCATTAAGGGCCTAAGTCCCGTTTGGTAGCGTAACACGGTCACTTTATGAACCGTACTGCTCATTAACGGCTTGTCTTGAAGATTTGAAAAATATATGATTTTGCTATAGATTCATATAGATCATTTTGCCGAGGGTACTTTTTGTGTATGGTTAATACTTTTGCTGTAAAAAAATATTTTCCAACACGCAATATTTTGGCTTCTATTCCATACTCCTACTAAACGGCTTCGTTATTTGGAAAAAAAAATACACTGAAAAACAGATAGTTAGAGGTACCACAGAATCGCTAGAGCACAATTGTAAATTAATCAACATTTGCCAAGGAATATCCCCATTTTGAGACAAAGGCTCAGAGGTGCCCTGCGCGGGCGCGGGCGGCAGTCGTGCTTTAGCATTCAAGCGGGAGATGAGGATACTATGGGCCATAATGATTATGCTACCTAAATAAAAGCCCCAATCTTTTGAGGCAGCCCTGACGGAAAATGTTGAAAACGTGTCCTTTTCTGAACTCCGAAGATAATCGACTTTTTTTTTAAAGTCAATTTATGTTCGAAACTTTTTTCATCGCGACTTCAAAAACTAAAGATTTCCAATGAATATATTATTGAAAGTTTTATTGGATTATTTTATGTCGATGGTGACTTAGAGAAAAGTTAGGATTTACCTAATATGTTTTTTTTTTGGGTGGGAAATCATCAAATAACTTCTCCCGCTCTGGGTGCAACGGGAGGGCGGTTCAGACTTTTACTGGCTAAAACCCACCCGTGTTCCTTCAGTTGCCTGTGCCAAAAACCGAATTAAAAAAAGGAGAAAATAATTTATATTTTCTCCTTTTTTTAGTTCGGTTTTTAAAGCGTGTTTTTTAGTTTTTTAAACTATTATTTATTCCATTGCTGGTACACAGGGAGTGTGCTGTAATCCACCACGCGGGCCTAGTGCGGGTTGATAGATGTCACATGTCTTCGAATTTTTTGTTTTAGAACACGTTTCCTCACGATGTTTTCCTTCACCGTTTTTAGAGCAGTGGTGATGAAATAATTTAAACAACGTAAAAGCGCCGTCTAGGTTTGAACATACGATCTACAAACTCGGTAAGTCGCGGCTTTAACCATTGGGCCGCCACTACTACAGTGAAACCTGGTTAAGTGGGACCTGGATAAGTGAGAAACCTCTATTATTGAGAGTTGCAATGAGGTCCCGGTTCTTTTTCATTAAATTACCTCTGTTAATGGGACTTTTTGAACCTGGTTAAATGAGATTTGAATTCTAAAACCTCTATAATTGAGACTCTGTGGTTCAATTACCTATAAAAGTGAGACAAATTAATCAGAGGGGCAATTGTCGTAATTTTAAGACCATTCAGTCTGATCTCAGTGTCAATCTGTCAAGAATAGCTCGATTTTTCATAAATTTTTGACATTTGCTTGTCGCTGAGATGAGACTGCGACTAGATTTTGAACGTTTTTAATTACGAGAATTGGCCTTCAGGTTTTAACACGTTTTGACATGTTTGTTTACATACATTTCGCGTCGTCTTTCGCGTATGCTTTGTTTGTCAGTACTATCTCAGGTTTTTTTTTTTCGACACATTACAATATGTATGTACATTCATACCTACACTAAATTCATAAAACCAAAAACACGCATTTTTATTAACATTTCCACCTCTAAAAATGGAATAACGGCACATTCTACCTCTGTAAGCGGGGGCCTCTGTAAATGAGACAACTATAATTTTAAACCTGCTTAATTGGAAAACTTGATTATTGGAAACCCTCAATAATTGGTACATATGTCTTGGTCCCTTGAGATCCCAATTAACCAGGTTTCACTGTATATTGTTTGAATTGAACAAATATATCTATGTCTAAATGCCGTTGCCATTACTAGTATCACGTATCCGAAAGGGCGTCGCCCCTAAGGGTAGTTATATCGCCCCTTATGTAATTTGAGCACATAAGGGTGAACCGATATACTTAATTTTGTTGGAACGGAGGGTAGATTGCGTTCATGCGTTCTGTAGAGAAAATGTTTGAGTTTTAATGTTTGTTAGGTTATTTGGGCGGAGAAATATACGTTTGATAGACACTCTTACTCATAACTGGCGTAAGGTAAAAGCAATTTACACTTCTGCTTACCACTCCACGTACTTAAATAATTTGAGTGAAAATTCAATGTTCTCTTGTCCGCATGTATTTATTTAACGCAACCTCTAAACATTCCCATTTTGCACTCCTAAAAATATTATTAAACATTCTAATATAATGCTTGCGCGTTTTATGTTCGCGTGTCGTTGTCCCTGAATAATTCATGCTATGGTGAAAATATTAGCCAATATTTTTATGAAAATTAAAGGAAAATGGAAGGTAATTGCAAAGTTGGATTAGTTAGCTCGCTGCGGGCGAGAAAGTACTTCAACATTTCAGCCGAAAGAAGTCCACTGCTGGACATAGACCTCCTTCAAAAGGACGGTTTTGCCATAATCGCCACACTTGACAGGCGGGTTTGTGATCGCAGTATGATGGTAAAATGCATAGAGAACGCTGCTGCCCATTCTCAAGTAAGTCCCTTAGTCGCCTTCTACGACACCCACGGGAAGAAATGGGATGGTGCTATATCATCATCTGTCTCTCTTTTCCGAACTCAACTTCCAGTCGCACCAGTCGCAGCTGTTTATCAGGATTTTACTTGGGCGACCCCCCTGAGTGACGTTAAAGTTTTGTTCATTAACTTTTTGTCATTACTTTCATTAATTAGAATTTACGCTTTCGTCCCATGGCAAACTTTAGAACGCCACCTGATACGATCCTCACATACTACTTTACCATTCAATAGAACATCACTGATAAGGTCACTAAACAGGGTGATTGGAAGATGGGTGCAAAGCTTTAAGGTGAAGATAGTATAGACAATTTAGAACCATTTAAGCCATGGTTGTCTTAGACGAAGTCTTACCAATTTTTTTTTTTTAATAATCTTTAAAAGACGTATTGTACAAATTTTTTCTTTTTTCTGAGCTTTAAATGTCTGTAAAAAAAATGTCTAATGACACAGAAGCCTAAAACATGTTTTGCTTGATTGCTTACACATTACTTTAATTAAATGAATAAAAAATGAATTCATTTATCATTCAATTTGGCCATAATTATGCAGTTTACATTAAATTTTGAGAATTTCCGAAAAAAATCTTTAAAATTTGGTTAAAAATATTTGGTAAGACTTCGTCTAAGACAACCATGGCTTAAATGGTTCTAAATTGTCTATACTATCTTCGCCTTAAAGCTTTGCACCCATCTTCCAATCACCCTGTATGTCGCGGCGTTTCCACACTCATATCTGCCTTGTAAAAACCTTCCACTTATAGTATATTTTATAACGAGGGACTAAACGAAGCCATAATATACCAGAGGTGGTTTGAAACCGAGGGTATTTTAAGTTGGAGTTTAGTCTCGAGGTGCAAACTGTACTTTTCACTTTGAGTGCGAGAAAAGTAGTCAATTTAGTATAAAAACATGTACTTACCTAATAAATATTACTTAATAAAATAAAAATCTCAATATCTATTAGGTATGTCTTTTGCTCTTTGCTCGACGTCAAACTTTTCACCAAGGAACATAATATACTCACTGGACATTCTTAATATTTTTTTTAAAGCCGAACAAATTTACACTCGACAAAAATTCTGAAATTTTCGCGGTCAGTTTTTTCTTCTAAACCAGTCACAAATTAACAATTTAAAACACATGTCACCACCTTGGCAAAAACCATGGAACTAAAACTCTCAACATTTTCGCAATGAAGATGGTCCACACTCCACAGATAATAGTATATTTACTGGCTGCTTGAGTTTGTCTAAGTCACCTGAAGAAAATTAAAAAACTAATTACTTTTTACTCCCTAGGGACTAAAGTGGTCACTTTAGTCCAACTTCGTAGGGCTATATTGGTGTCTTTTTAGAGCATGAGAAGTGAAAAATATGTTTTAAATGAAGTATAACCGCTAAAAATCTACACAACTTAAATAACAATACAATTCCGTTTTCCAAATCTAAAACCTAGCCATATTTCGTTGCGACAAACGAACAGAAATAGCTGATTCATAAGAGTAATGATCTAAAGCGTTATGCCACAGGGTGGCAACACTGGCAACCCCAGGGGATAGAAACAAAGACGAATAAATAGGGTCGGGAACAAAAAAGAAATAAATTTCGAAAAAAGAATTTTTTGGATAGCGTTTTTGAGTTATTTGTAACAGCTGTTATGGTTCCAATTGAAAGGTACCTAAGGTTGAGTTTGAAGCCTATTATTGGTAATAAGCTGTATAAGGTACTGGAAAAGTTGTCTGCAAATGTCGACCTTATATTGTACCAGACAGGTGACAAAGCCTCGTTAGTTAGTTGTATTCGAACATTCGAAGAAGACCATATTACATTGTTTACTAACAGCCTTATTCATAAAAAGTTGTCGAGCATCTAAACACTTGCTAAAGTCTGGTGAGAAATCACACTTTAGCAACTGTTTAGATGTTCGATAACTATTATGAATAAGGCCGTAAGTATTTTATGTATCAAAATCAAAATCAAAAGTCATTTATTCAAACTAGGCTGAGAGTCAGCTCTTTTTGAACGTCAAAATTACATAAGACAGTCCCCCAAAACGCCCGCCCTTCACCACTTCCTAGTTTTAGCTGGGAAGAAGAAGTAGCGCAACAAACTCCCCAGCAGCACAGCTGTCTGTTAAGTTAGAAGAACTTGATTCTATATAATAATAGGTAATTCAAATTACGAAACACAAAAAAAAAAAACATTAAATTTGCCATGTCAGATAGCACTATCAATGGTGCAGTAGGTACTTTTTTTTAATTCTTAAGACTATTCACTTACCTTTCTCTATTTTGCTTGACCACCTTCAAAATATTTCATCGTCAATTCACGAAGATCATATATCAGAATCGTTAATGTGCCCACTTATTCATTTATTCAAAAGTTACAGGGCTATATACGTACTTTTATAGCTAACTAAACTACTTTTTGACAATTTCTACGTAATTTCTACGTTAAACACTAATCTGTAGAGATGCGCCGAGTACTCGTTTAAATGATAAATAATCATTTTATTTCTTTACGTACACGTCAATTATATTTTTAAAACTAGATGAGGTCGGCGTTTCCTATCTAACTACTCTGAGAAGAAAGGCCGAAACAAACTCAGAGGTCACAGTCTCTTTTAAAGTCCAGACATAATCTTGGTCAGATCATGTGAAGACCACGTGTCTGAAATGGTATTTTGAGGAAATAACCTTTTTACATAGAAGGTTTATTATTCGGTACTCGGGATACTAGACCATTTTGATAGTAGGTACTCGTTATCGGCCGAATAACTCAGTTTGACAGTGACTGCCGAGGTATTCGAAAATAACTCTTATTGTTATAACCTCTTAACAATATAATGTAGATTAGTCATTATCAGAAAGACCTCGTAAAAAATTACACATTTATATACCCAATCAATCTTTCGTGATAATCTTAGATATTGGTCTAACTCAATAGCGTTGGCGTTTTTCGGATCTCCACGCTGTTGCGGCGCTGTAGATGCTAATTCCTCTTAGTAATGCCAAATGCAATGCATGGCATTCTTCTATAATTTTTTAAGTGTTCTTTCTGTACATTCCCAATACCTGCGTCAACTCGACCTAGTTACTCGGCAGAGTACCTATTCGGTTCGGTAATTAATATAATATCGAGCTCTACCTACTCGGTACTCGGTTACTCGATAAAACTGTAATCGGTGCATCTCCACTAATCTATGTTACTTTAGTTTCTTCTTCAATCCTATATAAAGATCCTATCTACCTGTAAATGGTTCTAACATTCAAACGCCCTTCAATAATTGCAATTATATCCCTTATCATCAGATATCGGATATTCGGATGCATATTCGCCTAAAGTTGAGATGTTGACTAACATAGAATGCGCTTTTGAATCGAAAAAGTCTTAATTTAGGTAAGCTAATACAAACCACACCTCCTCCAGTACATACACATATTTGTATCGGGTTAAACATTAATTTTAAATTAATACACATCTGAATAGTTATGCAATCCAAGAATCCCGGGGTTTTTAATAAATATTACAAATAATTTATAAGGCCGCTTCCATACTTTCATAGCTAAAAATTATCTTTAGGTAAATATGCATCCGAATATCCGATCTCTGATTATAACCAAGACATAAGATTGACAAGACACGAGCTTTAAAATTGCAAGGATTAATGGCTAATTAAATATAGTAAATCTCCTTGTGCTCAGGTAGAGATTCACAGATGACTCCGCCTTGGAGTGTAAATGTGGTGCTGTCCCACAAATAATGGGGCACGTAATATCGTGTCCAGCGAGTCCTGCTGTCTGCACGCTACAGAAACTGATGGACGCTGCGGAAAGTGCAAAGCTCGTAGCCAAATTCTGGGCTGACTGTATTTAGATTGCTATCGACACGATAAGAATATAGTATATATTATAAAGTTGCTTACCTGTTTCAGTGTCCACGGTGTAAGAGAGTCCGGCCCAGGGATCGTCCTGGCAAAGAAATAATTGACTGTCAGGAACTAACTTCTATAGTAGGTAAGTCAGCCAAAGATACGCAGACCACCACTTAGTTTTTGGAACGAAGTTCCTTATCGCGCGTTGTGAAAGGGGGGGGGGGCTAGACGGAAAAAAATCATACGAAAAGTTGTAACGACAACTTCGTTCCATCAGGGTGTCCCTTGACACCTCTCAAGTTTTATTTCTAGCTGTGTGTGAGTGTTCCGTCAAAATCGGTCCAGCCGTTTCGGACATAAGCCCGAACAAACAAACAGAGAATTTAAAAAAAAATCTGTTGTCTGTACCGTATGTATATGTTACGGCTAATAGCCGAAGTGCGGCTACACCTAGTTTTAGCCGGCTATAACTAGGTGCAGCCGGTTAGATGTATCCTACTTAGATAAATTGTGAACTGCACCATACTGCTTACCGACCGATTAGGTTAGGTTAGGTTAGAATTGCGACCAAACGCGCGCGAGCCGAGCGAGCGCAGCGAGCGATGCCGCGGCAGCGGCCGGCGAGCGCTAGTCCAGCTGCACCTAGTTAATAGCCGGCTAAAACTAGGTGTAGCCGCACTTCGGCTATTAGCCGTAACATATATACTTTCATCTGCATTTAGTAAATAGCTGTTATTTTGACATTACAAACAGACACTTCAGTTTTATTTATTTGTATAGTGTTATTGCTGTAAGATTTATTGCCTCTCACTAGGAACTTTGGTGGCGATATGAGTGCATTTAGACAAACTAATACCTACATACAAAAAAAAAATTGAAGCGGTTCTATGAAAGTATATACGATACTCATAATTTTTTTTTTTACATTTTTGTCCTTCGGTTAGTGCCGGCTAATCTCCGAAACGGAGGACCGATTTTGATGGGACTCTCACTGGTGGATAGCTGATGGTATAAAGAATAACATAGGCTAGGCTAGCATAGGTTTTTTGTCCCGGTAGCACATTCCCTTACTTCTCTATTAGTCGTCATCTCGATAGTCACTCCCTGTCTAGCCATATCATCATTCACACAGTTCATCCATCGGTTCCTTGGTCTTCATCTACTCTTATTGCCATCGACATTCATACTCAAAACTTTTCTAAACTACACAATATAAATATGGACAGTACAGAAACTACGAACAAACTTTCGTAACTACACCCTCTCATTGACGCGCGCATCTACGTGACTCCCAAGCGATAGTTGCGGTGCTCTCAGTCACGGTTGGGCGCGTTATACATTTCTCGCTTGCGCCACGGATCGCCCGCTATCTTTTAAAAAAAATCACCAGCGTTTTTCGTATTAAAATGCTGTCATATACATACAATGAATACAGTGGAATTCAGAAATAAATATCCTTTTCAATTTTACATACATTCAAAGTGATTTACCTTTTTTTTTTGGGTGGGAAATCATCAAATGACTTCTCCCGCTCTGAGCGTAGCATGAGGGCGTGTCAGACTTTTACTGACTAAAACCCACCCGTGTCCCTTAACGCTCTGATGGAGCAGAGGTACCTAATTGTTTCAATAAATAGGTCTACTTTGCATACTGTCCATATTTATACCGTGACTACAGTTAAGCATAAATTGCACACTAACATTATTATCGTATCTTACCTCCTTAATCTCAGAATCCAGCAGCTTAGCCTTAACCTTCTCAATCTCCGCTTTCTCCTCATTGTTCTTCACAATCTTCTCTTCTGCCAGCTTCAACTCCTTCTCTATCTCATCTCCTAGCACCTTGGTTGCCGTCGGACCCTCCTGTTGGAAGAAAAATTAGATGTAACATGGTTGATATAAACATTCAAGATTTATTTTTTTAATAAAATGTTCTTACCGGTTGCATCGGGTCTTCCAAGGAGAAACCCATGTCCACATCTTGCTTCCAAAGCACCTCGATGAGGTCCATATCCTGGAGACAAAAGAAAAATAACATATTAGTATTAATGGCCGATGGGGTCGAAAAGTTCTGGAGTGGCGACCGCGCACCGGAAGACGGAAAGTTGGAAGGCCTCCCACAAAGTGGACCGATGACCTTGTGAGGGCCGCAGGAGTCCGCTGGATGCGGGAAGCAAGTGGCGGAGCTTGGGAGAGGCCTATGTCCAGCAGTGGACGTCTTTCGGCTGAAATTATGATGAGTTTTAATAGTCAAGTAACTGGGATGTGGAGTGCAGATAGGCAGTTGCTCGGTGTAAAGTAATAGCCGATCCAGCTACATCTGGTTAGACTAACAGAGCAGTGGATGACCCAGTTGTAAGGGAGACTTACGAGTTGATTCGAACCCTGACAGGTGCTCTCGAAACGGTGAAGGAAAACATCGTGAGGAAACTGGCATGTCTTAGAACTATAAACTGAAAGATATGTGACATCGACCAACCCCCACTGGGCTCGCGTAGTGGATTACGGCTCACTCCCTCTCACAGAGAGCAGGCCTGTGTTCCAGCATTGGGCGCATTCATTCATCATCATGACATTTCAGCCGGAAGACGTCCACTGCTGGACATAGGCCTCCCCAATTTGGGGTTGGGGAGGCTTGCTATAATCGCCAAGCTTGGCAGGCGGGTTGGCGATCGCAGTATGGTGGTAAAATGCATAGAGAACGCTGCTGCCCATTCTCTAGTAAGTCCCTTAGTCGCCTTCTACGACACCCACAGGAAGAAATGGGATGGTGCTATTCTTTACGTCCGGCACCACACGGAACGCATTGGGCGCATTATAGGCCGATAATGCGGTTAGACTGAGAGACTAGAGTCTAGTCGAGAGACTAGACTGTAGTCTCTGTAGTAGTAGTTTCTGTAGTTGGGTCAGACAAAGAATAACCGCATTTAGGCCCGGTATCCACCAAAGCGGAGAGGAGAGGAGAAGAGAGGAGATGTGCTGCGAAGCTGGCAGGTTATTTCCAACAAAGCGGAGAGGAGATGCGTAGCGGAGAGGAGGTGTGAGCTGTGTGCAGCGGAGATGTGAGCTGTGAGAGCTCGAAGTCAGTCAAGTGCGCGGGGAGTAGCCAACGGGGAACGGGGCGCGAGAGCAGGGGCGCCGGCCGCCCGGCTACACGCATCTCCACTCTGCCGCACCGTTTACTCGCTCGCGGCACAAAATTCTATAGAAAAATGAGTCATCTCCTCTCCTCTCAACTTGATCTATTTCCACCGAAGCTAAGCGGAGAGGAGATGTGGAAATAACGAAATCTGATTGGCTATTCAAAACACATCTCCTCTCGCCTCCTTTCCTCTCCGCTGTGGTGGATACCGGGCCTTAGACTAGTCTAGTCACTATAGACGATTTTAGGCACACAGATAGACCATAACCTGGGTGAAATAGGCTATAATTTATCCTGGATTGCAGACTAAATCGCGAGCAATGCCTGGTTTTTATTTAAACCGAAACTACATCATACATCTGCAGGTTTAGCACGAGCACCGATTTGTTGACGGAAGAATAAACATGACTATTAACTAAATGACGTACAATAGGAGAAGATAGCTATGTTTTTCTATTAATTATCACAGTTATGCGTTCTAAACGAATCATGATTTTGTAGATAATCGTATATACTTTGTGGCCGTCGAGTAGAAAGTTTGTTGTCAGTGTGAGTTTCATAGTTTGGGACGAAATATTCTTCTGAAATAGTCTACATTTATAAGGACCTAGACAAAGATCGTTAGAAACGAAAGACAAAATGACAGATTGTAGAAGGATATCTACGGTGCGATGTCAAAAATGGAGAAACGAAATGTCACTTTGTATTGAAAAAGCACTGTCTGTTCTTCGTAGAAATAGAAAGCGTCGTGCTAAGCCTGCAGATCATACACGCACGCCAGTTGTGAGTACCTATTACGCACCTGACCTTTTCTGAAGAACATCACCGATAAGGTCACTGTATGTCATTCTAGGGTGATTTTTTTTTTGTTTTTGGCTTTGCACGGTTTGTGCATTTAGCCAGTGTCAAGTAATTTTTATTTTCGATCAAGTAAATGGCCCCATTATCGGGCACGAAGTTAAAAAACAGTCATAGTCGTCTTTAGTTGTCAAATCAAAGTTATTGTAAAGCGGTAGTAACTTTACAACAACCTGGTAGGAGTTTTTGGGGGGAACACGAAAAGTCCACGTTAGTTACTTATTTTCGCCTTCACTACACTTGTGCACTCACACGTAACTAAATTGAATAATTCACTACAAAAATAAGACAATTTAATTAGCTATTTCACTAAATTTCATAAAAATTAAAATTCATGCGACATGTTCCAACGCAATCCCGCCAAAAACTCCCTAATATTGTAACATAGAAATCATAGATTAAATCGATCAAGGAATTATTACAACGCGGCGCCATCTTGCCAAAGATGACAAGCATAGATAAAAAGGACACCCTTTTTTTGTTCGATATTCAAAGATTTTTGAATTTCTAGGAATGCTTTTGCGGTGAACCGCTATTAAAAGTAATTTTGTACTTAATTGTTTTGAAGATAAGAATCATTGTTGATTCGTATAGGTATGCGTAAATGACCGACGTAAGATATTTCAATGTGTCGATTGAGATGTGTATACATCATGATTGTGTGGATTTGGTGAAATTGAGGTAAGTACACCTCTGTCTGACCCATCGCGGATTACAGGCGTGAGTTTATTTATTAAAAAAATACTGTAAAAAGAAGGACATAATGCCTGAGGCATTTTCTACCAGTCAACCTTGGGGTGATGCAGAGAAAACATGGCAGGTGCAAAATAGGGGATAGGTTACGCGAAAAATAATACATAGATACATACATACATATTTATATAAAGAAAATAGATTTTGTCCTGAGAAATAACGGTAGGTAGAGGAGAAAACTAATACAGTTAATCAGCGCTGGGATGATTCTGCCAACTTCTTACGAATATGCTCACGAGCCTTCATTTAAAAACGATAACCGACTGGTTGCCATCCTGATATTCAGAGGGAGCGCATTCCAAAGAAACACCGCCTGGACAAAGAAAGAAGATTGAATGAAACCAAAAAAAGAAAATAATAGTTTAAAAAACTAAAAAACACGCTTTAAAAACCAAACTAAAAAAGGAGAAAATAATTTAATTCAATTAAAAAGCGTGGGGTGCTTTTTGAGGTATTTTTATAATCACTTAATGTCAAGCACCCCACGCTTTTTAATTGAATTAAATTATTTTCTCCTTTTTTAGTTTGGTTTTTAAAGCGTGTTCTTTAGTTTTTTAAACTATTATTTATTTTCTATTTTTTAGTTCTGCTAACTACAAAAACGTGTTTTTTTTCCTTTTTTTTCGTTTTTCTCAATTTTTTTTTATTAAGTATTGAATAGTCATCGGTCCTCGATAAGTTTACAAAATTTCAATGAAATCTGACCGTTTAAAGTGGGTCAAAATAGCGTCCAAAGGAGTCGGTTACAAACAAACATACAAGTGAAGCTAATATAAAGCGTGTGAAAATAGAAATAGGTAATATTTATTTGCATAAAACATGGTATATAAAGTTGTTTTAAGAGCTTTTAATGTTTTTTATTTCCTTGGGGTTGGGCAAAATTGATTTGAATTATGAAAACAGTCATATTCACCGCATTTGTCGCGTAAAATTATCTTCGCGCATAATAACATAACGTGACACACCTTGATTCCCCTAAGGTTCGGGCCGAGGTGTAACTATCTATAGTACGTACACCCACATTTCAAAAAACAACATGTAATAGGCCGGGGTGAGCCTATTGCCGCAAAAATCCAGAGTCCGGGTTGCTACGGAGAAATTTCAGATAGCCCGACCTGGGAAACGTATGTACCGATAAAAAAAACAACGAAAATCCATAAGAAACCAAAATCAACGTTGCATTGGCTCCGCCATCTTTAATTAGCATAAATAGGTACTGAATTAATAACCACCGGCTATCAAGAACCGGTCTAATAAAAAGAAAGTGAAAACTCACAAACAAAAATATACTTTAACACAACTAACAGAAGTGTTGAAATCTATTGACATTACAAATGAGTTACGCTGATTCTGTTTGGTGTACATTCAAATATTGAACTACTATTCGAACTAGTTCTAAAACAGCACATATCCGATTTATTTTATTACAAAATTCAACTTTGTTACACACTCATAAGATTCGAATTCGTCTGTTGTTCGTTTTTCAGCCCAATCAAAAAAGCCGGTAGGGGTCGCACACAGCGGGATAAAATTAATCAAAGCACAGTGCATCGGATTTTTAATTATGTTTTTATATTTATGTATGCAGTTTATATACATTACATACCTACATTTCCATGAGGTTTCGTACGGAAAGAGTATTAGCAGTGTGTGTGACTATAGCTAAGGCTATAGCGATACTTAGGCCAAACATATTCTGCTAAATTCCATAAAATTATTTTTGGTACATAATAATGATGTATGTACATAAGTACTTACTTTTAATCAGTATAATTCCCAATAATTTTTGGTCAAATTAATAAGACATAGCCAGAAACTATATTAGTCTAGAAACGGATTTATAACATTCATTGCATGATAATTATTATCTTCAGTAAAGTTTTCTCTTTTTGTTTTGAAGAACGTACAATTTAAGCAAATAGTACGACATCTATCGTTCCCTTGTCTATCATTCACAACAACGCCATCTATCCGTTATAATCAAACTAATTTAAACAATTGCAGTTCACGCCATCTGTCCGTTTAATGTGGAAGTGTAGATACTAGCGACACCTATTCTTTGGTAGTTGAACGATTGGTATTAACGCCATCTGTTGTGATAGCGTTCAACTTATGTAGTTAGCAGCGCTTTTACTGTTTGAAAAACTTGTGCACGCTACTCGACAACAGATGGCGCTATGTGCTTATAAAAATAAATTTAATAAAATTTATGCATTTCAAATCGTGAAAAATGTGCAAGTTAGGTTTTTAAGCATGTTAGGTTTAAAAACTTTCTAAGGACAAGAATGAATGATGAAATTGAACAACTATTGTACGAATTCGCTAAGCAAAGGAAAATACAACACTAACTGTGTTGGAAAGAAAGAGTTGAAAATAAATTAGGCACTAAATACCTAAGTACTGGTTATTGTTAATTTTCTTAAAACATTATAAAGCCGAAATAATAATACGGGTCGTAACATATATTTATGTTCGATAATTTAACTAAACTAAACTAAGCAGACATTACAAAAAAAAATCAAAAGAAAATTCTTTTACTAAAACCAATTAAAAAAAAATCTCAACAGATGGCGCTGTAATAAATTACCCAAAATAACTTCTAGCACATCTGATTTGGAGTAAAAAACTCGTAATTTAGCGAAACAAGGTTATAGGCGGTCAAGGTAAGCCAAGGTCAGGACATAGCCGAAATAGACCGATCCCCCGCACTGCGTAATGTAGAGATGTGTTCCAGATGGACAGACGTCATATTTGCAAACTCTCGCATTAGAAATTAGGACTAGGCAGAATCGTTCGACTTCGACCTAAAACGGACATACTAATTGCATGCCGGGGAACAAAATGATGCCGTACTATTTTGTTGTTCGCTGGCCTGCAAAAAGTAAAAAAAAAAAAGTAAAAGTAAATTAAATAAGTTTAACATTTCAGTACCAATTTATTTGTAGTGAGTAATTATCTATGGCAATTTTGTCTACCGTTTGGATGTATTGACAAATACTTAGCGTATTAGATAGGTACCTACTTTGTTTAGTCGCCTAGTCGTTAAGAAATTTATAAACTTTGCTTTAGATTTCTGAAGCATTAGGTATAAAAAAACGAATGTCTAAGAATAGTTTTGAATGAATCAACATTAATTTCTACGCATAGAGCTCATTGATCATTTTAAGAATATTATTAACAAGACAAATATTGATGATAAATTAAATAAAAAGCAAAAATAAATAGACGTAATCATCTAGTGAAAAATTAATGTAAATAAATATGCAAATATTATACTGTTTTTGTGCTGGTTTCTTTTATGTCTAATTTATAAAGTTGTTTATTGATTTTTTAATGATCCTTGCACTAAGTCTATTGACTAGCCCATATTTAATAATTACGCTTTTTAATAGGTAAAATAAAATTGTTACCTACTTTCTAGCTGATCAAAGTGGTAAGCACGTGCCAGAAAAAGAAAAAGGGGCATGTCATGTGTATTTTTGACAGAAGCTGTCAACATTACATTTAATTATTTTTCAAACATGGCGTAGGTACCTATATTTTGGAGGAAAATTATTTAGTCTGTTTCAGACAGATTTTGGAATAACTTTGCTAAACATAAAGTAATTATTTAAGAAATAAAAGGTAAGGAATAGAGGAATAGATTACTATTATTTATTTAGTAGGAAGGTACCTAAATCAAATCTGGCTCTGAGTTCATCCAACAAAATAAAAAACAAGATTTCCGTCTGAGTACATTCGAAAAACAATTTGACTATTCTGACTAATTTATTACAAAAACATACATTGCTGAATTCATTTGACATCAAAATTAATGCCACCGTATAAGGCACGCAATGGACATACGATGACGTAAATCGTAGTAAAAATCATCTATCTCTTTCAAACGTTATGCGTAACATAGTTATTTTTGTAGTAAACGCGTGCTGTCCCTTTCGTACACGATGTTTCTTTTCAATCGTGGCGTGATCGTAGGTAAAACATATTATTTATTATTACACAGACACACCTATTTTACAATGAAATTAGTATTTTTTTGTTAAAATCGTCATTCTATAAGATGCGTGCCAAAAGTATTCGTCATCGTGGAGCTAGCTACTAGCAAGCTGTTAATTCGCTTATGTAAAAGCATCCAATCACAATTCAGGTTTTTTTTTAAATTATTTTAAGATCATACACGTGGGTACCTACCTACAAATTAATGACAATTCAAAGGCACACGTATCTAATCAAACTTCTAATTATTCTCATTTTGCTTCTTTAAAATATTATTGAACACTCTGATAAATAATGATTGCGCTTCTTTTTGTGGACCTCAAACAATTCCTGTTGAGGGCTCCTACAACATTAAGGGGTTTATTTATAAACGTTGCTTCATCATCATCATTTCAGCCGAAAGACGTCCACTGCTGGACAAAGGCCTCCCCCAGGCTCCTCCACTTCGACCGGTCTTGTGCTTCCCACATCCAGCGGATTCCCGCGGCCTTCACAAGGTCATCGGTCCACCTTGTGGGAGGCCTTCCCGCTCTACGTCTGCCAATACGCGGTCGCCACTTCAGAACCTCTCAGCCCCATCGGCCATCTGTTCTGCGAGCAATGTGCCCTGCCCACTGCCACTTAAGTTTGGCAATTCTTCGGGCTATGTCGGTTGCCTTGGTTCTTCTGCGGATCTCTTCATTTCTGATTCGATCACGTAGGGAAACTCCGAGCATAGCCCTCTCCATTGCCCTTTGGGTGACTTTAAGCCTTCTGATAAGGCCCATTGTGAGCGACCACGTTTCTGTACCATAGGTCATCACTGGCAACACACACTGATCAAAGACTTTCGTCTTGAGCAAGTCTTGAGACACTGCGGTATTTGGGACGAGAACATATTACGAAGCCTCACGAACGCAGCCGAGCCGAGTCGGATTCGACGATTGACCTCTTTCTCGAAGTTGGACCTACCTAACTGGACAGTTTGTCCTAGGTAAACGTACTCGTCCACAACTTCGAGTGTAGCGCCTCCGATCGTCATGAGAGTGGGAGTTACATGGGCTTTCGGCATGACCTTTGTCTTGCCCATGTTCATTTTAAAACCCACTCTTTCGGAAGCTCTACTGAGGTCATTGAGCATTGCACTGAGGTCATCAAGCATTGCACTGAGGTCCTCGTAAGAAATGAAACGTTGCTTCTGTTTAGCCATACTGCATTTTTGACATTTAAACGTCCCTTTAACTTTAAGCAACGTTTTCTAAATATTACCCCCTTTATTTACAGCTAAGTTACTGCACAATATAAACTGTAGCCTGGCTTAGTTACTGATTAAATTTGACAAAGGTCAGAAACTTAAAAGAGGCTCAATTATTTAAAAAAGTGTGCGTCATTAGAAGTGAAGACAAATAAAGGCTTCTTCATACAGGCGCGACGCGACAGTTATAGAATAATTGTACAATTTCCATGAAGTTTTAAAAGAAATTGTTCTACGAGTGTCGCGACGCGACCTTCGCGTCGCGCTAGTCAGCACGAGCCTTAAGTTTTTAGAGCTTCATTAATTAAAAAAACATCCATTACGAGAAGGTCAATTAGCTTTTAGAATACCGGTTAAATACATACTTTAATTTTCATATAATTTTCAAAATGTAAATACCTAAGTTACAACCAAAGAAGAATGAAAACTACCAATGTGTATCTTTTTTTTGCTATGGCATCACTATCAACATGGGTACCTATTACACAACCCTTTCAAACTGTGCGACACCTGCTCGTAAAACTATGATTCATACTTTCATTGGTAAACTAGTGTATTTGCGCAGCTGACTCAGAGCTTATCGATCGTTTAAAAAAGCTGCCAAAGGTAAGTCAGTGTCGCCCACGAAGGGTCAGATCCACCGTACAATATTGAACACTAACCTCCTTATTTATAAACATTGCTTATAGTTAAGTAGTGAATAGCGACTGTTTAGCAATACATTTTTGACGTTTAAACATCTCTTAACTTTAATCATCATCAGAGATCGGATATTCGGATGCATATTCACCTAAAGTTGAGATGTTGGCTAACATGGAATGCGCTTTTGTATAAAAATCTTAATTTAGGTAAGTAATTTGTTTTAACTAATACAAACCACCCCTCCTCCAGTACATACACATATTTGTATCGTGTTAAACATTAATTTTAAATTAATACACATCTAAATAGTTATGCAATCCAAGAATCCCGGGGTTTTTAATAAATATTACAAATAATTAATAAAGCCGCTTCCATACTTTCATAGCAAAAATTTTCTTTAGGTAAATGTGCATCCGAATAACCAATCTCTGATCATCCTGTATGAATTATACCCAAATACAGGAAAGGGTTTTATCCAGTGCGCAAACTGTAACCATGAATTCAGCTTATCATTCTAGACCCCCCAGCGCAGAAATTTTACGTCGCGCGTCGGTTATACAAAAAAAAAAACAGCTGTTCCATACATTTTGACCGCGTAGGTATTGCACTTTTCTATGAAACCGCTGATTCTTTTTTTAAACCGACGAAAAATTTCTTGCTGGGGGTCTAGAATGGTATGCTGAATTCATGGTTAAAGTTTGCGCACTGAAGAAAAACTTTTCCTGTATTAAAAAAAAATACATTTGTTATACGGAGTCAATCAATTTGCTTTTCCCAACCATGTTGGGATCGGCTTCCAGTATAACCGGATGCATCTGAATACCAGTATTTTACGTGGAGAGACTGACTATCTAACCTTCACAACCCAGTAACTGGGTAACATGATAGCACTTGGTAAGACTGGTTGTCAGACTTTCGGGCTTCTGACGACACGTAACACGTCTCAAATATCCACGAATGAAAGCCGGGAGCAACGGCTTAACGTGCTTTTTGAGGCACAGAGGGATCTTGGTATGTAAAGATGGTCACCCATCCACGGACCAACCTCGGCAAGAGTAGCTTAACCTATTCGATCGGCCCGTGCGGCTGTTATTGCTTAGCCACAAGCCACTTTTTCTTGTACGGGGTATTCCTTTAATTTGTAATACATTCCTGTAGCAGGCGGATGTACAGCCTGCCATTTTTGTTTTTGTTTCATTACTTAAATATTTAAATAATAATGGAGCATGAAAAAGATGTGTAGCATTGGTAAAACTTGATACTTTACTATTCAACAGAACAAATCCCACATATTGTCAAAGCTATCTTGATTTCGACCATTGTTTAGTTTCAAATAGGCTCACACAGAGCTAATGCAATAAAAAAACAAAAATGACAAACTATAAAAGTTCACATTATTATTATATTGTGGTCCCATAATAAAGTGTCCGGAAAGCATGTAGATTTGTACGCATAATTATCACCTAATCTTATCTGTTCTCATATTAGCGCGCACTTACAGAAATAAAAAAACTTTGTTTGCATTGATAACAATAATACGGGTAATTCCACTTTGCCCCACCAAGCCCGCCACCCTGGTGTGGCAAAGTGGACTGCCTAAAATTTTGCAGTGGAATATGCCCCACTATTCTGATTTGATGGGGCGGATAACACTAGCATAAACACTTTGTGGATTCTGCCCCACTAGGGTTGGCAGCTCAGGATTTGTGTATGAAGGTTAACATGTATTTTTGAATCATTTGGGTTAGGTTAGGTTAGAACAGTGACCCTTAACGCGCGACGGCGAGCGAGCGAAGCGAGCGGTGCCGCGGCAGCGGCCGCCGAGCGCCATATCCCCTCTATTTTTGGTGAATCATTTGGGTTAGATGAGGCGGTGAATGTCTCGTAAATCCTGAGCTGCCAACCCTAGTGGGGCAGAATCCACAAAGTGTTTATGCTAGTGTTATCCGCCCCATCAAATCAGAATAGTGGGGCATATTCCACTGCAAAATTTTAGGCAGTCCACTTTGCCACACCAGGGTGGCGGGCTTGGTGGGGCAAAGTGGAATTACTCAATAATACGCCTTACTCTGCCCTGCACAGGCAATTCTTTTTTTAACCGGCAACTGTTTCTTTATTCATTGTAAATCATGACCACGTTTTTTTTTTGGTTTTTGGCTTCGCACGGTTTGTGCATTTAGCCAGTGTCAAGTAATTTTTCTCTTCGATCAAGTAAATGGCCCGATATCGGGCACGAAGTTACGAAACAGTCATAGTCGACTTTAGTTAGTCAAATCAAAGTTATTGTAAAGCGGTAGTAACTTTACAACAACCTAGTAGGAGTTTTTAGGGGGAACACGAAAAGTCCACGTTAGCCACTTATTTTCACCTTCACTAAACTTGTGCACTCACACGTAACTAAATTGAATAATTCACTACCAAAATTATACAATTTAATTCGCTATTTCACTTAATTTCATGACAATGAAAATTCGTGCGACATGTTCCAACGCGATCCCGCCAAAAACTCCACGACCACAATGTAAGTTTTTCCCGCCATAATCTCCATCTGACAGCTGTCATAATTTTGACACTAAACCAAAAAGCAAATGTGAGTACTTTTCAATAGCAATCTACCAAAACTTACATCACCCCTTTTCAAACCAAAATACGTGTGTATTGTACTTTCAAACGCTTCGACCTAGACGGGCAGACGTCTAATGAACCCAGCCAATGCCCCCAGGTCTTTGTTTCCTAGTCTCGGCTCCAGGGGTCGAAAACCTAAGGGTTGAAATCCAACCTGAGTTCGATAACCGATTTCGGGCGACATTCTTAAGGTGAAATGTTAATGCTCTTAGTTTTAATATTTATCTTTGATGTTGAAAATTTTGGTATTTGAATTTACAACGTCTGAGTGCTAAGACTAAATTATTTTCGCTGAATGCACATAATATTGATCTATGTATTCAATTCATTATTTAAAACGATTAACAAAGATAAGTAATGCTTAATTTTATCATCTTCATCTTCACACTGTATAAACAACACATGTATCCGTTTATTGCTTTTCGGTCAACAAAAACTATTTCTATGCATGACATTAGACAAAAGATTTATTGAACAGAAAATTTACCGGGGTTTTATGCTGACGCAATTGAACCAATATCGATGAAAATAAGTCGGAGAAGTACTTTGATACCTGAAGAAATGGTACTCACGTTTATCCCGAAAACAAAACTACACTTTAGCGAATACGATTTACATCAGTGCAAGAATAAAATATATTTTTCCTTCAAATATTTAATTGGCACCTTTCTTTCAATCATGCAATATTTTTGAATAAATTAAATACGCCACAACTGAACACATGTCCTGTTTCTAAAACACTTATTGACAAATTAAGTCTCATAAAGTACATAATAAAACTATTATTAAAACAACACGTGGGTACTATATCACTTTCGATTTCAAATACACACGACTCCGAAATTGGCAACTGTTCAAAAGTATTTGTTTACTATCATTAAGTATAAATGCCTTCATAAAACGCCACCTCTGCTTATCCTCTTTCGGTTTAACATCACAAAAAAAAATAGAAAACAAAGGAATAAAATACATTTATTTCGGTCAAAGTTTCATCGAAAACGGTTCAGTAGTTTCGGAGTTATGAAAGAAAACACGTGTCAATGTTATGATAATAGCTACTAGAGTTTTCATGACGTATTTTTGGCCTCAGACAACGCATAATCATTTAAGGTATGGTTTATTTCTATTTAGTACGGCGGAATACCTCGTTGTCTAGCGGTCATAAGCGCTACTGTTGAACATGAGGTCGTAAGCAAAACCGATAATTGGCCACCCGTTTGCTTACTGCGTGTTAGCACTTTTTATTTGCAGTTATCTATCTATCCACAGCAGTTTATTAATAAGATAAAGTCGTGTCTAGGTACCTTCACGATTGTAGAACGCAGAATATAGAAAGCACGTGTAACGTGTAGATACAAAGCCTTGTGATAAAAACTATAATAGCCGGCTGGCAAACATCATCACCTGCCTAGCCGTTTCCTATGTTGGGGTCAGCTTCCAGTCTAACCGAACGCAGCTGAATACCAGTATTTTACATGGAGCGACTACTGCTGATTACACCTCCACAACCCACTTGGTAACAAGATACCCTTTTTTGTTTTCTGACATTATGAACATTTCTGTTCCTATTATTTTTATTTTCTGACATTACGAATAAGTTTTTATTATGACTTAATTAAGTATTATTTATAAAAAATTCAAAAGATATTAAATATTTTTCTTTCTTTTTGGAAATCAAATTTGATTAATTTCTCAAATACATTGCAAACTTTATTTTTGTATAATTTAGAAGCATTTTGTTTAAACTTTGTAAATGTGAGTACCATGCATCCGTATAATAATTATATTGTTTTGATGTACGTTGACTTGAAAAAGCGTGGCAGTTGAGAGTATGTCATGCTCACTTAAATGTCTCGCTGATGGTGGCGCGTGTGTTGGATCATTCGGTTCCCTACAAAATGGTTGAGCTGGATGGTGCTGATCCACGCGTCAAGTTCGTGAACGGGCGCCGTCGGTTGAGACTGGTCATCTCCTAACTTCCATGGCTAATTTTAAATCTTATATTTAGAATTGTTTTTTTTTTACATTGTCTCACATATAGAAGCAACAAGAATAATGTTCCCAAGTTTTTGTAATACATAACATGATTAAAAAGAGTGTCCATGGAGTTTCTTGCCCGTTCTTCTCCATAGAGATCTACGTTTTGGAATGGGCAACTAGCTTCAACTTTCCAACTGGTCGACTTTTTGACAATTCAAAAGTGCCTGTAAATGGTTTAATTGAAATAAATGCTTTGAGTTTTGAGTTTTGATACCTTTTGGTAACACTGGTTGGTAGACTTTCGGGATTCTGAGCACCCGTAACGTCTGAAGAATGACAGCTAGGACTTTAAGGACCCAGCAACTATTTTGAATGAAAATGGTGCCGACTGTGCAGGCCCCTCTGATTTGTATGGAAATGCACCCGGCGGCGCTCCGTGCGTTTCTCAAATACCACCTAAGCTATGCTAAGATCCAGGAGTGCGAGTTGTTCGAAAGAGATACCGTGGCACACAGGCAGCTGAAGGAACACGGATGGGTTTTAGTCAGTAAAAGTCTGACATGCCCTTCCGCTCCACCCAGAGCGGGAGAAGTTATTTGATGATTATCCGATCTCAAAAAAAAAGCTATGCTAAGATTATTTCCTGGCTATCGATTTAATTTTATAGACAACAATTAACGACTTTAATATTTAGTAGCAGACAAAGTCCAGGGATTTTATTTAGAACTGACCACCGCCATAATTGTTTTTATCATTGTGACTTCATTAGTCAAAAATGTTCATTGTAATTATTAAGCAATGTTTAGTAGTTTCCACTCTGGACTTTGGCTTAGTATATTTCAATTCAGCTTAGATAAAAGATAGATAAATATCTGCTATGATAAAACGTTACAAAACAAGCTCCTTGTTTTAAATAAAACAATACAAAAAAGGAATGGAGCACATTCGAATTTTAAAACAGTCTAACGGTTTTACGCCATCTTGCGTTTAGAAATTCTAATTTCGAACCTTTGGAATGGGATAGCATCGTTAGCGCCATTTCGAATTCGGAGAAAATTTAGAAATTTTAGATGGCATTTTAAACCCTTCAGGATTGACGGTAGCTTATGTCAAATATGTCAATACATATTTTTGACATTTCTTTAATTTTTATCGACTAAATATCACTTAATCAAAGCCCTTGAGGTAATTGTGTAACACACTTAAAAAAAATCCTTTGCCTTTCGTGTTGACAGTTCAACAACTTTCATTGCGTTATTTACGCTGTCGAGCCGATGATTTTTTCAAACGTATTCGTAATCAGCCTATAATGTTCCCACTGCTGGGACACAGGCCTCCTCTCTTCGAGAAGGTGTGAGCTGTAATCTACCAAGCATTCTAGGAGGACTCCGTGGCGAAAGCACCATATAACACGATTCGTACCGGCTTCCTTTTAGGGATTCGCATCGGCAACACTATCGCTATTAAAAAATGGCACGTCAATAGTGGCTACTATTGTCAAAAACATACTTAAACTGCGGGTTTTTAATTCACCATAACGTTCAAACAACAAAAACAGTTATTTTTAGTTTCGAATTACAACAAAAAGAAATGTTGTAAATTAACCCGGCGCCAAAACATCATAATCGGTATCTCAAAACTCGTACAACGGGTTATAACAGAGACAGAAATAGAAAAATGCGACAGCAAGAACAAGATGGAGGTATATTGGACATTTTATTTGGTTACCAGCTGTTCAATTTTATTGTATTTAATTCTTTACATTCCTATATTAATTTTAGAATGATAGATAGTAAGTATTCTTTATTGATAAGTCAGTAAGTTAAAGCCGACTTCGCTTCGGCTTCTCTTATAGAATATGTCCTCGCCGCTGGGGGACATGCCGGTTTCTTCACGTTTTCCTTCACCGTTTTGAACGCAGTGGTGATGAAATAAATTAGACAAAGTCAAGTCGCTGCTTGGGTTCGAGTCTGATACCACAGGGCCACCACTGCTCAACCAACATAAATGAAGCAATGAATTAGGAACTTAATTAAACCCTGCAGATTGTGCTTAAAAGTGTGTTACACAATTAGGGTGGGAGGGATCTTCAAGGTTTCCTCACGATATTTTCTTTAACCGTAATTCAGTAAGTAGTACCAGGGTAACATAAAGCGAAGGTTCATGTC
Source organism: Antitype chi (assembly GCA_947359405.1). Lineage (NCBI taxonomy): Eukaryota > Metazoa > Arthropoda > Insecta > Lepidoptera > Noctuidae > Antitype > Antitype chi. The sequence goes on from OX375837.1 coordinate 3,783,893, forward strand.
GATAGTTTGAACATCCATTAGCTGCAGTGACATCGACCCAGTTTCGATAGGTAACCTTGCAAGCACTGACACTGCAGCCAAGTATAATCAATACGTTTTAGTTTCATGATAGTATCGATTTCAACGATGAACCACTTTTATTCAAATGCATTGTTTTAAATAACGCGGAGAATCTGCAGTTTTGAACGTCAAAATAACATAAGAAGCCCAAAACGCTCCGTCCTTGCCTTTTTATCAAGATAACCTTGTAAAAGCCGTAAGAATATCCTGAGTACGAGAAGCAGAGCTTCCGTTTTGACAAGGTGGCCCAAAGAACCTGCGAGTACTGGAGGGATTTTGCTGGATGCAAGAAGCACATCGGTTGATAAAAAATATCTCACGTTGGAATAAACAGCATTAAATAATCTACCTACTTTAAAACCCACGTGACACCATATTTATTATCTGCGAAATCAACAAAGGCTTAAGCCGTGTAATTTCAAATTAAGGCGCAAAACTGCCTTTTCGCCGAAAAGTTCGTTGACACCGCAGGTTGCTAACCTCTGCGTGACGATCTAAGACTTCTTGCTAAAGATGTGCGTGTAGTTGGCGCTGAGTAGTTAAATGAAACAGATTTTGAGGAATTTTGAAGTTAATGGCTGACACACGGTTTTTGAAATGAGAATTTTTTACATTGCTTAACGTTAAACTCGCGTAATTAAACATTTATATTTCAAAAAATCTTACAAATTTTCAATTTTCAACTACATACTTACATATGCAAAATTTCAATTCATAAATCGAGTAAAAGTAATAAAAGTGAACATACGCCACGTTTTGAACCGGACTGCTCCTTTCTTCGGTTCTTCGTCCCGGTGTCCCCGAAAAAAAAAGAACCTGGGGACACAACACTGTCCCGTTTTCAGAATACGCGACAGTTAGCGGCCTGGATAAATCGCATAAATCAATTTTGGGTGTCCGAAAAAATCCAGGTACAAGTTCCAGTCCTTATGGCGATGTTGTTAACTAAGATGAATAATAAGAATAAAAATTTAAAAAACTAAAAAACACGCTTTAAAAACCAAACTAAAAAAGGAGAAAATAATTTAATTCAATTAAAAAGCGTGGGGTGCTTTTTGAGGTATTTTACAATCAATCAATGTCAAGCACCCCACGCTTTTTAATTGTATTAAATTATTTTCTCCTTTTTTAGTTTGGTTTTTAAAGCGTGTTTTTTCGTTTTTTGAACTATTATTTATTTTCTATTTTTTTGTTCTGCTAACTACAAAAACGTTTTTTTTTTAATTTTTCTTATTTTTTTTTTAATTATTGAATTGTCATCGGTCCTCGATAAGTTTACAAAGTTTCAATGAAATCTGACCGTTTAAAGTGGGTCAAAATCGCGCTCTAAGGAATCGGTTACATACAAACATACAAGTGAAGCTAATATAAAGCGTGTAAAAATCTTAAAGCTTAGAAAATCTAGTTCAGAATATTACAATAAAATGTTAATATCTAAGTACTATATGCGTGGGAAATAAAACGTAATGCTTGTATATCATTTGCGGTTACTTGATAAACGATAATATTTTATCTATGCTTATCTGAGACCTGTAACCAACCAGGCTTATAAATCAGAAATTTACGTAGCAAACTATCGACTTCCTATCTTTTTCGTGCTAAAAATATATGACGTAATCTATACTATAACGTGTAGGTAACATAATTCACGCAAACCCTCATACACCTCAATTAGAGTATTGTGTTGAAAGCATAACACAATGACCAAAACTCTTTTTTTTTAAAGCCAACTGTTATTTTTAAGAAACACGTGTTGACCCTAGCATTACTTTATGCATTTAAAATTGATTCTTATCGCCTAGAAATAAGATTGAATTTTATTCGGCTCAATCAGCGGTAGATATGGCAATTTTTTTTTTTAATTCCCATACTAAAACTTACTGAAATCGATTCTGTTATCAATTAGGAACAATCTACTTTTTAGGTCTACGCGGCGGCTCAAGGCGTTTATTCTTTTACACCTTGTATGTAGTATACCACTAATTAATAAAGCAAATGAGTTTGTTTGAACGCGCTAATCTCTGAAACTACCAGTCCGATTTGAGAAAATCTTTTTGCATTACATAGTCCAATTCTTGAAGAAGGTTATAGGCTTTATAACATCACGCTACGACCTTGAGGAGTTGAGTAAAAACCAAAATAGCGCGGCAGGGTGACGCTGTGTTGTTGTTTTATGAAAATGTGGCTGTTGCTTTAGGCTATTGTGTATCTTGAGTTGGGATTCTACTCGGTAATTTAAAATTTGGGTAATAACTGGGTAAATTTTTACATTTGGGTCACAAAGATACAGGCTGTGCCTAGTATGGGACCCGCTGCTTAAGGCCCATAGTATCCTCATCTCCCGTCTGAATGCTAAAGCACGACTGCCGCCCGCGCCCGCGCAGAGCATCTCTGAGCCTTTATCTCAAAATGGGGATATTCCTTGGCAAATGTTGATTAATTTACAATTGTGCTTTAGCGATTCTGTGGTACCTCTAACTATCTATTTTTCAGTGTATTTTTTTTTCCAAATAACGAAGCCGTTTAGTAGCAGTATGGAATAGAAGCCAAAATATTGCGTGTTGGAAAATATTTTTTACAGCAAAAGTATTAACCATACAAAAAAATACCCTCGGCAAAATGATCTATATGAATCTATAGCAAAATCATATAATTTTCAAATCTTCAAGACAAGCCGTTAATGAGCAGTATGGTTCATAAAGTGACCGTGTTACGCTACCAAACGGGACTTAGGCCCTTAATCTGTGTAAGTAATCTGTTAGTAAGAATTTCATACCATGTCTAACCACTATTTGTATATTTTAAGAACCTTGTGTAAGCTAAGGGTTTGAAGCCTTGTACACAAAACTGCGATGCGACGTCGCATCGTACAAAACAAATATTCTGCAGTGTATTTTTACGATACATATTTACGTATGTGTTAATAGTAAATAAATAAATAAAATGTTTCTATTTCATCCTGTCTTGCATTATCTATGAATAAAATATCCATTTCAAACACTATTGTTATTTTGCTAGTGTGATATCGGAATTAATTACTTGGATTACGCGCCGCGCTGCGCTTTACTATGCGACGCGAAGTTTTGTGTACAAGCCAGTGGCGAAGGGTCAATACAAACCGATTCCCATCGGCTTACCTTGAAGAAATCCCACCGATCCACCATTAAATATTTCAAAGTACAATTCATGTTTGTGAGTATTACTGAAAAAACGCCTGCGTGCAAAGAAAACCAAATTTTCCGTACAAAATTCTGTGATTCCAACTCAATGAGTGAAAGTGGGGATTTATCCTCTGAGGAAGCTAAGCTTGCATCACGCGGTGTTTTTTTTTTTGTTGTTGGAACGGCTTACCCTGGCCATAATTGCACCACTCGCCACTGGTACACGCCCTAAATATATAATTTGAATGTCCCTGCCAACCTGTTTATATTAGTTATTCCTCCAACAGGATCGAAACCCGCAGAGTAGTCGAAACCATAGACTAAAAATATTGACAGATTGATTTCTGCGACCAAAAAGGCTGTCGACCTCTTTAGACATCATTGTCAAGGTCTCAATAATAAACAAACGATTACACTCAAACGGCCAAGAGATAAGATGTTGCCAGTGCTAATTATCATAATTTGCAAGTTGAATGACCTTTTAAGTCAAATATTATTCTTTGAGCTAATTTCAAACAGTTTTCTCAATGCTGGAGGTGTGAAGCGATTTAATGACGTATTTACAAATTGGATTTATTTTTCCTATTAAAAATTTATTTAAATTTAAAAAAATCCTTTTCTTGTTAAAAAGCATTTTTTCATGTGGCTTTTAGTGTTATGATATTTTATTGCTATAATGCCAATAAACACATTTTTCTTTCTTTCAGCTTGTGTCAGCAAGTCCTATTTATATCGTTCTACGTCAAGATAATGTTGAAAACGAAATAAATACGGCTCCACGTAAACATTTATAAATGTGACCGCGCAAACACTACGTGTTTCATGTAAATTCGTATTTACAATTATAATTAACTCGTACCATACACTGCGGTATAAACTATAAATATTTTCAGCTTTATTTCAAGACTGGACTCGTTTTGAGACTTTGCTTGCTACTCACGAAAATAAAGCAAGGGCACAAAAAAAAACACAGAAATTAATGGTAGCTTTTCCAAATCTCCCACGTGGGTCCCAAAAAAACATCGAAGCAGACCCAGGAGAAGATGGCGGGGTGAGCTTGACACCTACAGACAGGAATGGTCAACACTAGCTTAAGACACAGATGACTGGAAAGGATAAAAGGGTCTGTTTCCAAATATACCATAATGGGGGTCCCAGAAATGACTGGCAACATCGATGCAGATGCAAGGGAAGGGTTGGTCCACACTAGCTCAAGACATAGAGAAGTGGAAAGCAGAAAGGGAGGCCATTGCCCTGCAGTGGGACACCATAGACTAAAATATAAAAAAAAATAAGGGACATTTTATTATTATGTCAGCTTAAAGGTAGTTTGAAATTGTGAGAGAGATTAAAGATTTATTTTTACTGCAGGTAAATTATCCTCCGTTATTGTTTCGTTTTTTTAACACGGATACGCCTCTCTGGTTTAATTTTAGACTTAAATTAATGTTTCAGAAACCTTTAGCCCCGAATAAATAATGACTGGCACTTGACAGCTAACAACATGTTGCCAGGACTGAAAAACAAAATGGTCCGTTTCTAGAGATTTAGGCCATCCCCAATAAATTAACCAAATCTATCGAGATCTCTTATTCAACAACAGAAGAATATAAAAAGACAATAAGACGAACTTCTCATTTGAGTACATTCAAAAACACAATTTTTTTTTTCTCATAAATATGTAAATAGCAAAGGTTCACATTTCACACCTTCATAAAAGAAAAATATGTGCAGTACCAAGACAAAAAAAAAAAAAATCGATGACAGCCCGTCAATCAACGTGTTTACCTTAAAACTTAAAATACAGTAACCTTCATCATTATAACCGTACTTTGAACCGAATGGCTTATTGTGACGTCATTTTGACGTACATTGACAGTTTACTAAATATTTCCAAAGGGTATTTTCTTATAAATGCAGCAATGGCGCTTACAAGTTAATTGCGTAGATTTTGACAGCAACGTGACGTCTGTAGTTTTAATGTAACGTCAATTAAAATCATATTTAGCTAGTCTATGGTCCTCCTATCAACCGTCTTAACACGGCTAGCAGTAATAAAATGCTAGACTAATAGATCATTTCAACTAAAAACTATAAATTATGAGGGTATAAAGATATACTATGAAGGTATGTCGAAAAAACAGAACGCCACGTGGTTTTCCTTCGTCCACATTAAACATGAAAAGGCGTTTCTGGCCGAAAACGAAATAGGCCACGAATCAGCCTACACTACAGTAAAAAAAAGACAAAGAATTCACACTCACCTCCTGAGTCAGCTCATCGCCAGTATGATGCCCCTCATCAGGCTCGATCTTCACGTCAACACCATCGCTGGAAGCTTCCATATCACTAACACCACTAGAACTGGCCGTAAAGCTGGTACTAGCCCGTTCTCTCTTCACATTCAGCACCAGTTCTTCCTCAAACATTGGCGCTAATTCGTACACTTCAGAATCCAAAGGAGTATTCTCCATCAGATATTTTTCTAAGTTCTCCTGCTGTTGCTTCACGTCTAAGTACTCCAAATCATGCTTGAGCTCTTTGGCTTCATCTATTTCTCCAAACTCTTGTAAATCAGCCATGTTTTGTTGAAATACTGAGTTGGTTTCTCCCAAATTGACCTCAGTTTTCGGGTTGAAATAAGGCATAAAATCTATAGCGTTGTCGCTATATAGATCATCATCATCCACCTCCTCCTTTTTGACTCGTACTTCAAAGTCCTCATTTTCCTTTTTAATCTGCATCTCGGAAGGTTGTACGAGCAGCTCGTTGACGTCAAAAGATCTTGATGCTATTTCAGCAAATATGTCTTCTTCAGTTCTGTTATGGAAAAAATCAGCAGAAAGAGTGACAATAGCGTCCGGGCGTTCTTCATTGCTCGTCGCTTCTTCTTCTTCATCAGAAACTTTTACTTCCTGAGCTACGTTGTCGTCAGCTGACACGGAATCTTGATCAGCATTTTCGGGGACCGTCGCCGAAGCGAGCGCCGGCGCTACTGTATCAGTCGCTACATTATTTACTAAATATGTATGAAGTATCGGAGCTCTGTTATTCCATATCCGTTCATTATATTCTAAATCAGGATTACCATATCGGCCAAGGGAGTTCAGCTCCTCGAATAATTGGCGTTCGTAGTTAATTAGTATATTGTCTAGCGATTTTGGATGGACGAATCTTGGTCTAATGAACGTTCTGGCTTCTTGTTCCAAGGACCAGTCGGATCCGTTTGAGATGTGGAGTCCAGCAATCATTTGCTGGGTTTCCCTCTCCAGATAGTCATTGGGGTCCACCTTGAGCAGGCTTAGGACTAGAGCGAGTCTTAACAACTCGTCTCCATACAATTTCTTTAGAGAAATCATGGTTATTACTTAAATTGAGCACTTGTGAGATCAGTTATAGAAAGTTTATTTAATGCTATATAGTCCTTAAGTTATTATTAAAATTTCTGGTCTTCTTTCTTCTTTTCTCCGACATGATGACAGATGTCACTTTCTCGCACTGTTCGTTATTGTGGTATACATGTTCGTTAAGCACATCATCACTGGTTTAGAGAGAAACGTGTCTAGTCTGTCGCTGGCTTTACGCCAGAACACTTCACTTGTTCACTTTACGTTTTTTTCTGTAATCAGAATTACAGTTTGATGCAGCAGTCTTTGTAAAATACTTTCTGATACTGGAATTTAAGTAATGGCGAAGTTTTTACTTCTATTCGTTATCACATGCGAAGGTAAAATTCATTAGCTATCGGTGCAAACGACCATTGTACTCCTAATTTCCATATTCAAATTAAATAAGTTTGTTATGTTGGCACTTTTGGTAGTAAGTATTATTTGTTAAAATTGTTTTGTTGGTAGTGTGTACTTTTTTTTTGTCGAAATCGTAGACTTGGTTTCTCAAATGCTTATTTTGTAAGTTAGAAAAATATAATCGTTTTATTTAAGTAGTAGCATTATTAAGAGATGCACAAATAACCAAATTTTAGTATTTACGTATGACTCTATGCTTACACTTTGATAAACAATTACCGAATTTGTTTGCGAACTCTTGTGATAGAAAGGTACGGGTGATTGACCTCATTTTTTTTTTTAATAGCAGACTATTATCTTTGGGACCTTGAACCAAACCGTGACATGTACCTACTTAACACCTACGTTATGTACATAGGCGTCGCTACACAAAAGTTATCTAACCTCATTAGCATTTTGACATTTCACATTACTTAGCTGTCAAAATTTTTCATTCCAATTATAAATTCTGGAATACGAAACTACATACAAAAATTTAAATTTGGAGCGTCTGCTTTCGTGATAATGACGTTAGAAGTTAGCAAGTTATTGTTAGGTACCTTCTATGAAAAGGATTACTTTTGTGTATTTATGTTCCATACTGAATCGTTGTATGATTGCAGATTTCGTTTCGGATATTTTTTAATAAGTAATTAAACAAATAAAATGTTTTGCTGAAAAGAGCATCACTTATATTGAATGGTTGGACCGATTTCGTTACTTCTTTTGTTTTAACATGTTCGTAATAATCGGTTTAAAATTCGGAAAATAGGTAAGTACTGAACGTGTTCTTTTTCCTGTACTAACTATTGAAATTTGAGTAGGACGTCTGTCGGGTCAGTTAGTAATAAAATAGAAAACTTAATGCCTACTACCGACATAGAACAAGTTATAAAAATAATGTAAAAAGTAAATTTTCGTGGGTACGACAAAAATGATTCATGGAAAACATGTCGAAACGTTGTCACTTCAAATGCTGCTTACCTTGTTAGAGGCTTAGCGTGAATAATACATAATAAAGTCGCTAACAATTATGTCCCCTCAAAAGCACAATTATGAAGTTTCATTGAATAAAATTAACCTTACGACTTATGTCAAAACAAGCTATTATTTACTTTACAACTCCACACATAAGTCATATAATCGCGTGTATTTGTATGTAAAATAATACAGATTACGAAAGTAAGTAAAAACTGTTTGTGTAATGATTTAAAGTTAATTGACCTCTTTAGGCGAATTTTAGTTTAAAAACGTTTTGACATCTAGAAAGCGTATGAAATGGCTGTTATTAAAACTATTAAAAAAAAAGTATTTATGAACAATGAGAGCAGACGCAGAATTTAAATTAAGAACTAAGCAGGAGAGTTAAATTAAACTTCACTGTAATTCGCATTTCAAATTCAAACATAGAACGCGTTGTTTGTTACTATAAAAAAGAAGTTTTCCGAAAACTTGTGAAAGACAAACATGTTCGCATTTTTTTCGAATCAAGCATTAATGACGACACCATTTATAAATATCTTCTTACGAAAACTAACAACTTATTTTTCACAACAACCGAACGCGAATCAAAACTACACACATTCTCAAAAACACTGCATTTTTTCCAAAACCGTAATCACCCTACCAACCTTCAAAAACAATCCGAAATAAAATTACATACACTGCCAACATAACACCGATAAAACCATAGATTTATAAAAATGTAGAAGGATTAAAAAAAGTTAAAAGAATCCCGCCTGAAATTAACGTTCGTTAAAACAATGTTCTTTGTTTACTAAAAGTATCGTTTTGAGCGCGCGCTCACGACCGCGCTCGGAAGCAAACTGCGAAGCTTCAGTGCAGGGAACGTTGACCAATGATTCAATGAATCATACGGCATCTCTTTATTTTCCCAGAATTTTCGCTCGCGAATCGTTAATTTTACCTTTGAACAATGGGCCATCATGGCGAGTACACTGCAATGTCGTTGATATTAAAAATAAAAGCGTTCTATCGCCATGCATTAATAATGTACGCATATTTTTAAACCGCCTTGAGGAAGCGTGTTGATCAATGCTCATTCAGACCTTCTCTGTATGAGAAGAAGCCTTTGCGTTGTAGTGGGTCATAATGGGGTCGTATATATTATATCGTTTTCACCTTGTTAACGCAATAACATGTATTTGTGTATTGCGCAAATTTTCAGACACAAAGGGTCATCATTTTAACGATAATTTTCTAGCTTTCAAGATAAGACGTCAATTTGTGGCTATTTAGTGTCTAAAACTAATCTTAGCTTCTACCGAACACTGGCTCCGATATATCTGAAGTTTTAAACGATATTTTTTTCGTTAGACGCAAAAAGTTTCATTGTTTTGAACTAAAACTGAACCATAGATTAATCTAGCTAAGTAAATTTTTTGTAAAGAGCAGTTACTTCCAAACGAGGGGCTGGTGGTTTTATAGTAACAGCCACACGGTTGATCCGTGGATAGGTCAACATCCATTACAAACAGAGACCCTTCCGTGCCTAAGAAAGCACGTTAAACTGTCATTCGTAGATTTTTGACAGTCGTTACCGATAGTCAGCAGCCCGTAAGTTGGGAAAATGCTAGGTAGAGACTTCCACATGTAGTAAATGCTTTAAATAGATAGTGTGAAGACGGAGTAGACAAATTGCGGGACTAACGCCTACACACACGCCTCGATAAAGTAGACAATCTAGCAAATTGACTAGTACAATAATAGCTACCCAATCGATTACAACAAAGACGTACTACGCTGGATTGCAGATAAACGACTTAAGAAGATACTACATGGTCTCAGCAATGCTGTTGGGGTGAATAATGATAGCCTAAAATTCGTTATTCTGTAAATAGTATACATTTATATATTGAAAGTACACGTCATATACCCCAAATGGAGTCGACATTTCCTATGATAAGAAATGGCGAAACAAACTCAGGGTTCAAACTCTCTTTTAAAGTCTAGACATAATCTTGGTCTGATCATGGGAGGACCATGCAGATCTGAAATAGTGTTTAGAGAAACGAATCACATAGATTATAGCCGATACGTCCACTCAGTGCAAGCATTTGTCAATAATGTGTGGCACCAGGCGATACCTTATTTATTTATGTATTAAACATAAGTCTATCATCTGGCGTGCCATGGGCAATCATTCCGGCTCCCACTTTGCAAACTGGCTGACCTAAACATATTTTTACTACAGCATGATCTCGCATATAGTCATACGTAAGATCAATCCTAGAATTTGGCTCTATCACATCGTCAAAGCTTCTAGGTTTTGGTGTTCGTGTCGATGATACAACATTCGCTTCGTTACCTATATTACTTAATATTTTGACCCTTAGATTATGTTGATCGCGGCGACAGCACCTAAGTCCTCAAATTTGCTGGATTTAGGCGAGACTATGGGCACTTCCCAACTCTGCAGATATATTTTGTAAAAATCGCAGCCGCAGACTTAGATGAAGTCAGCTGTCATTCAACCTGTGCTTGGAATCGAATGACAGCTCACTTCAAACTCATTTCACGTTGTGATTTTGACAGAATAGACCGCTGGCCATAATTGGACCACCACTAGCTAGTGTATTGTTGTGCTCGTAACCGTTCCACGTTTAAACAGCACGTGTAAGAATGATTAACTTATTGTTGTGCCAGATTTATAGTCCAATCGTTTTCAAACATAATACATCGCGTTGGAGAACAATTGATTTGCGTAAATCGGAATCTAGTAGCTATTTTGGCTAGCTACCTACATCAGTTGCATCTATTCTGGCTGGAATTTTACAACAATACAAGAAAATGAAGAAAGCCCTAGCTCTTAGTTTGAATTTCACCAATGATCAGCATTCGTGAGCTGTCAATGTCAAAATTGTTATGTAATTTTGACACTGACAGCTTTTAAACGAGGATTAGAAATGCTGATCGCGAGTTTTTGGCGGGATCGGGTTGGAATATGTCGCACGAATTTTCATTTTCATGAAATTTAGTGAAATAGCGAATTAAATTGTATAATTTTGGTAGTGAATTATTCAATTTAGTTACATGTGTGTGCACAAGTGTAGTGAAGGTGAAAATAAGTGACTAACGTGGACTTTTTGTGTTCCCCCAAAAACTCATGTTAGGTTGTTGTAAAGTTGCTACCGCTTTACAATAACTTTGACTTGACTGGACTTGACTGACTAAAGACGACTATGACTTTTATGTAACTTCGTGCCCGATATCGGGCCATTTAATTGATCGAAAAGAAAAATTACTTGACACTGGCTAAATGCACAAACCGTGCGAAGCCAAAGCCCAAAAAAAAAAAAAAATGCTGATCGCGTCTAGTTTCTTTGGTGAAATCCGCACATAGTCGTTGTTTTTTTTTTGGGGTTATGGTCATGTCTGTAAAAGAAGGGTAATATAAGGAGTAGAGGAAGACCAAAGAAACTGTGTGAAAGAAGATATTATAGTTCTGCGAGCGTTACGCGCTGGATCACGGTTTTTTTTTTTTTTTTTGAGGGTGGGAAATCATCAAATAACTTCTCCCGCTCTGGGTGGAGCAGGAGGGCGTGTCAGACTTTTACTGACTAAAACCCACCCGTGTTCCCTCAGTTGCCTGTGTGCCAGGGGCCGCGGTATCTCTTTCGAACAACCCGCAACCCTGGCAGGCATCGGCCCTTGCGGACCCCACCAGTTCGGCGCACCAGGACACGTGGCACGCCGTGACCACCCCAGGAACCAAGTAACAAAAGGGCCCCAGACGTACCCGTGTCTGGTGCCCTTGGTCCCCCTGCGACGGGTCAGCACAGTGGCCCCGCCACCTACCACTTTTCGGCCGCAGGGGATAGGGAGAGCGGCCAACGCTATACCGACACTCCTCTTCCCCTGCGGCCCCACCGCGTCCGCCATCAAACGGTGGCGGCCCCGTCCAGGCCACGGAAGGGAAGAGCGCTACTCAGAAGTACCGGCACTCCTCCTCTTCCGCAGCCTGTAATCTTCAGCCGCGATGCCTCCCATTCGACACCGCGGCCCGCCTCAGTTGCGGTGCACCTCACCGCAACCTACATTCTGGCCGCTACGTCGTCGGCTTGGAGACAAAAGCCCTGACGAGCGGCCCCACCTTGGGGTTCCTCTTCGCTTCACCGTGGGAGCGGACCACGGCTACTGAGCCCCCCCGCAACGACAATGCGGGAACCCACTGGGGGGGGGCTGGATCACGGTTTACTCTATAACGCAAAAAAGAGTGAATGCATGGTTTTTCAGGCCAGGGGTAGGAGCTGCCCGGATTCTGTTCCACCTATCAGATTGAACGGTGTGGAATTAAAAAGGGTTCAACAATTTAAATACCTCGGGCATATCGTGGCCTCTGACCTGAGGGATGATGCGGACATCGACAGGGAGCGGAGGGCTTTGTCTGTGAGGGCCAATATGATCGCTCGCAGGTTTGTTCGTTGCTCGGGGGCCGTCAAAATAACTCTTTTCAGAGCATTTTGTACGTCCCTGTACACAGCCAGCCTGCAGGGGTCATATACCCAGAAGCAGTACAGCGCCCTCCGTGTGCAGTATAATAATGCGTTCAGGGTGTTGTTGGGGCTGCCCCGGCACTGCAGCGCGTCAGGGATGTTCGCCGACGCCCGTGTCGACTGTTTTTATACGACGATGCGAAAACGGTGTGCATCTCTGGGGCGCAGGCTCCGGACCACCTCCAACACCATCCTGAGTGTATTTGCGAACAGGTTTGATTGTCAGTACATTAATCATTGTTATTATGATTAATGTGATGACAAACAAACAAATGACTCAGAGGCAGGCGTATTATTAATCTTGTATTTAATTTTGTGTATTTTAGTTTAATTTTATTAATTTAAATTTTGGTTTTATTGAGTTATTTTATGTATATTTATTATGGTTATTTATAATGTTAAATTTTATATTATGTAAATCAAATATGATCTATGGATTGAAATAAATGAATTTGAATAGTTAGAAAAAGGGTGACTAATGAGATGACGACTAATGCGGAGGTATAGATGAAAACATGCTGCGCCGACCCAAAACAAAGAAGAAGCAAGAGAATGATGATGGACATGTCTACGATCTGCACCCACCTAGAATCTAGACTAGAACTAGAAGTGTTACGTCAAAATCTTGCGGATGTAGGCACCTAATCAAATGTAATCTAACCTTTGAAATCAAAGAATTAATTATCTGAAATTCAAAGTCAATGTGCCTTGTAATTGTTCGATAAGAGAATAATAATAAATTCTTTCAAGCATTGTTTATCTAATCTATTCATTAATGTCGCGATTTTCTGACGTCATTTATGATGGTAAGACTTATTTTAAATGCCTCTTCTAGTGCTCATTTATGTTGACACCGCTATCTTTGGCTTTCAATTCAAAATTCGCTTTTATAGACCTGTCAAAATTAAAACGTCATAAGAATTTCATGTTTCACGAACAAAAAATGGGCAAACAAAAATACATTCTATATTTGAAAACCAATCATCTTCATAGTATAAAAAGAAACGGCTTTTATATGGACCCAAAAAGAGTGTGAAGACAAAACTTATAACCTCCTGGCACAAAAAAAAAACTGTCAGATTTAAATAAGGAACACTTTCTAAAATCAAGTTTACACAATTTTCGCCTCCTTTTTTAGCGCCACACGATTGATAAAGTACTGTAACATCGATTGCAGTTGATCGTATCCCAAAATGGTGAGGCCTTAGGCCGTGTGAGTCAGAGCGATGTCGCCATATACAGATATCCAGTTTTATCTACAGCATCACGGCTGCTTTGTGTTTGTATTCACGGTTCGTGTGTTAGGGATAGGCTTAGAGTATTGCTCTTGGATTTATTTTTAACATTCGTTGCACCAGTGAATCAATAAAGTGACTAATGTGGCGAGCATGCCACTAAAGAAAATGGGGCACACGCCGCGCGCTGTCACTAACCATTAAGGTGGATGCGTTAAAGAAGCCCGCAGCTCGAAATTCAAATTTTCTTAGTTTTTTTGGAATTTGCATGTCAGTGTAATTAGTTTGGGATTTCTCTCCAGCTTGGCCTATTTCCCAACTATGTTGAGGTCGGCCAGTTTTGCACCAACTGAATGCCACGATGTCACATGGAGCCCTATTACCTAGGCAAGACATTAGTGCTTCTTCTGACTAAACTTTACTACTTTCAAAGATTTATAAATGACAGCCGGAATCGTGCTTTCCGAGACACGGAGGAGTCTGTCTCGACATTTTGATAATGGACCCATCCACGAACCGTCTGCGGTAAGCGCAGATAAACTTTAGATCGACCTGTGAGACTGTTATCGTTTAGGCGGTGATTTCTTGAAAACGCTCATTAAGGTGGTTTTTTTAAACCAGTGTATCTCTTGGACCGTAAATAATTTTGAAAGCAAAAAAATATATGATATTTTCAAGTCTTTTTTGCATAAACTGATGGAACTCAAAACATAATTAAACATACTTTAATGCATCAAAAAAATCATCAAAGTCACCTCTTAATTATCTTTAAAACCAGTTTATCCTTTCAATAACACAATTATACTTAATTATAATCAAAAATATACCATAAAATTTCAAATGCCAAACTGCATCCAGTGATGGATTATTTATAATTAAATAGTTAATATCTAATTTTATACGATTTTATTCGAATTTATTACAACAGATTTTAACCCGTATCGGATTGCAATAAGAACTATTATCGCTCATAACGACATTATTTAAAGTTACCAGGGCCTTATGATAACACAGCTCAGAAAGTCAGAAATCAAAACTACGCCTAAAGCGCGTATTACACGGTAAAGACCCCCCCGCCCCCCTGTAGTGCTTACGTAATACTTGAATGGCCCCTCACTAACTTCCAATTTTCTAATTAGAATGTTCCTAGTTAGAGTTTCTAAGAATTGGATAATGTAATTAATAAGTCCATTATATTCTGATCAGCACCCTAACTGCGTAACACAATATCGATCAGAATCACAATCATTATGAAGGATATTGATAAATAATCCATTGCTTCAAAAATTAAGCAATGGATTACCACGTTGTATAGCAATGCTCAGCCTCTGGCCAAAGTAAAAACCAGCCCTTGGGTCACAGGAAGTGTCAACCAGCCGTTTGGAGATTTCCTTGTAGAGAGCATGAGCACTCGGAGCCCACGGCCCGAGGGTTTCAACCCCAAACGGCTCGAAAATATAATTACCAATAATGTTGTTATACTTTCGCCGCTTGAGGTTTTCCGCAGCCGCAGCGGCAACACCAGCACAGCACACCGACCCAGGAAGATGGGATGGCGCAAGAGTATAGACACACGTTGCATCCCACACTAAAGGCCTACCCATCTTCCATGGAAATAAAGACATGCCGTCCGGTATCTTGCCATCGTCGCGTGCCAAGCCAATGGGTTCTAATACAGCTGGAAAGCCGACGGTGACAAGAGCTCGTCGGATGATGTCGTTAATGCCGCCAGTCTCTTGGGTACATTACCAGTCGACAGCGATGCGGATGAGTTTTTTGACGCTTTGTTTTAGTTTATTCGCTATAGTTATATAGCAATGGATTATCAATATTCTAATAATGAACATAATGTTCTAAAAATGTATCTGCTCAACAAAGTAAATAACGCAATGAATATTGTGGAACTGTCAAAATGACAGCCATCCCTACTGTCAGTGTGACGCAATTACCCTTCAGGCGATATGCGATGTGTATCAATATTATCAATACTTTACTTTATGCGTCGTAACTATTTAGGTACACGTGCAAACGTTGATGAAAGATTATTGTTTTAGAACGGCGTATTAAATAATTATACGAGTTTTACATCAGCTAGGTACAAAACTTGAGACAGTGTCCCTCTATCGATGACTAGCTTCTGTGAATCAAAATTAATATCAAAAGTAATTTATTCAAACTAGGCTGAGAGTCAGCATTTGAACGTCTAGATTAAATGAGACAGTCCCCCAAAAAGCCCGCCCTTAACCAATTCCTAGTGCTTAAGCTGCTTATCTTTAGGTCTTTATAATATTGGTGTAAAAGCAGTGATATATATAACTAATAGACAACGCTTTGCCTCAACTAAAAGAGACGAGAAATGAGTAAAAGTGCAATTAGAAAAATTATTGTGAATCTCAGCCCTGTAATTTGAAATAGCAGGTCTAACAAAGTCGAAAGCAGCTACTATTTTGGATATAAATAAATTATGACAACGTTGAAGAACGTTTTTGTTTATGCAAAAGAAAACAAGACATCATTTACGAGAGAATCAAATAAAAATGACAAAAACAAAATCCAGTCACAAACGCATGAACTTGACCCGCGCAAAACCATAAAAATATCATAAAAACTTTAATGCACAGATTATTAAAACGCGCAAAGATCTTAACGCATACAGCCAAAAATATGAAAGCAGTATGCATCGAACTCTTTCAACCTGCTTTTGTTCTGAACGTCATTGGGATGACATAAAGGCCGTTTCCCTGTCATGGCTGCCATCCAAATGTTGGCAGCCAGCAAATTAAGACCTACTGACGGGTGCAACCACAAAGGAAAGCGAGGTCAAGGTAAATGGAACTACTGCCTATGCTGTAAACACTTTGCAATGATCGCAAAATTGTAGCGTAGATATTTTGTTATTAGGTACTTTATAAACAAAGGAATTAATGGAATAATAATTTATGATGGTCTATTAATGAAGGTATATAGATAATTACTGAGGACAAAACAATGACTAATAACAGCTATGAAACAACTAATATTTCTCTGTATATTTTCCGCATTACTTTATCCTCGAGAAACAACATATTTTTTGACAGGAATACAAATACGTCATTAAGAGTTTGTCTATGACAACTTCAAGTGTCAAAAAATTGTTTCGATATTTAAAATTTTTAGCCGCCCTAATTCAAATTTTCTTACGTTTTTACGATGCGACGTATATACGACATGTATTTACAGAATTAAAATCATCAATTTACCTCTTAAGTTCATTTAATTGAAAGAAAGAAAGAAGAAAGAAAAATTGTTTATTCTGCACAAACAAAACGCACATTATAAAAAAAATAACATAAAATGCACCCATACAAAGTAGCCAAAAGCCCCGTATTCACGTAGAAAAAGTTTACAACTTTGTCCATTACTTGTTAATGTCAGGGTCATTGCATTGTATGACTATTTCATGAAAAAATCATGGTCATCAACTGTAAGAAAATTAGAACCTTTGTCCAACAGTGGGATATTGCAAGCTAGAGTAACCAGTAAAATCATCTTGCTACCGCGATATCTGAAACAGTATCATAGCTATACAGAATTCTAAATGCGTCTCGTCACCAGCTGTTTGTAGCACGTGCGCACTCCAGGTCAAGGACCACGACTACGCAATGCAACGGATTTCAGACCATCTGCTAATGCTACAGTTATACTGTTCTTGATTCTGATGATATAATAGCCTGGATACTTCACGTATCCAGATTTATTATATCATGGAGAGGGTGAAATGAAACGAAATTGTTTATTCTGGAAATAGAATTATCGGAATCACTTTTACACGTCATTTTAAAAATAAAGTTTATTAATAGAAACCCAAACTTAAAAGTAGAACATAATCTTCAATAAGTTTAAAATCAGAAAAGTGATTAACAATTACAAAAATAATCATACAAAAGCGTTTCTGCTTTTTAATAGTATTTTCATAAAGACTACTTTTAACAATATAAGTCAATAATTGGCATCAAGCATCAAGCCTTTTTGTACGATAAAATATTTAATTTTGTTAATCACTATTCTAATTTTAAACTTATTGGAGATTATTTTCTACTTTTTAGTTTGGTTTTCTTAAACCATGTTTTTTAGTCTTTTAATCTAGTTTTTATTTTTAACTTTTTAGTTCGATTGACCGTTGAAGTGGGGTTTTTGTTAGAATAGCCGGGATTGGGTAATTTGTGCCCCTACTGCCGTCCTTGGCTACTGGTAGACTTTGATAGGCTATATTATATATAAAATGCGGGGTGTTGTTGTTTCTATACCAACACATCTACCTCATAGCACGGTCTCAGAGACACTGATAAATATTGAACTCGCGGATGACTCGGGTCTCAGCGGTGAACCAGTAGTAATAAAATTAATAACGAGATCTTAGTCATCGTCAGAAACTCAAGTCATAACAAAGGACAGGTTATAAACCAGATTGAAACAGCAAATGAACAAAACATTGAAATTAGTAAATGCGTAAGTCCACGGGAAAATATCGCGGTAGGATTTTATCGCACACCGGATTTTGAACTCTCGGTGTTTAACCGAGGATTGAGAATCCACCAGAGTGCATCTCAGCGATTCGAAAACGGAACAGTGTGTTTTACTATTCGGTTTTCGACTCTCGAAGATCCAGTGCAACGTGGGCTAGGTCCACGTAAGAGTTTTTGGCGGGATCGGGTTGGAACATGTCGCACGAATTTTCATTTTCATGAAATTTAGTGAAACAGCGAATTAAATTGTATAATTTTGGGAGTGAATTATTCAATTTAGTTACGTGTGAGTGCACAATTGTTGTGAAGGTGAAGTGGACTTTTCGTGTTCCCCCAAAAACTCATGTTAGGTTGTTGTAAAGTTGCTACCGCTTTACAATAACTTTGACTTGATTGGACTTGACTGACTAAAGACGACTATGACTTTTTTGTAACTTCGTTCCCGATATCGGGCCATTTACTTGATCGAAAAGAAAAATTACTTGACACTGGCTAAATGCACAAACCGTGCGAAGCCAAAGCCCAAAAAAAAAAAAGGTCCACGTAAAAATATCGCAGCGGTATGTTTTCGCGCGCTGATCTTCAACACACTGTTTTCGCACTGAGACTTGAAAATCGAACAGTGTGTTTTTTCGAAGCACTGAGATTCATTCGAGCTGCACTCTGTTGGATTTTCAATGCTCGCTTCAGAACCTAAAGTTGAAAATCGAACGCGCGAAATAACCCGCCGCGATTTCATTACGTCCCTGTGAACTACCACTTATCTTTCATTTGACGTCTGCAAATTGTAACTGTCACATACAGTTTCGATGTCGTAACAAATAAACAAAGGTAGCTGATTGTGTTAATATAAACAATATAATTGCGTAATTGCTCGAATTGGTTACAAATGGAAGTTAATTAATTGCACCTGCAAGTACTCAAAGAAAGTTAGGATAGACAATATTTAAAATAATCTTTTACGGTTCTCTTTAAAGAATTAGTGGTCATACTGTGAACTACATTGATAACATTTTTGTTTGACAGTGACAGTAAAAATGGCGCCAAAAATTTGCCGTGTGCGTAATCTACTTTCACAATTGTCTATGGATCTATGATTTTATGCGTAACGCTTTCTACTGTCTAATTGGCGAACTTTCTAATTTTTGCAAGGGCGCAGGCGTTACCGTATCTTCTGCTTTACTGATATTTGTGGTGTTCTAAAATGAGGCTAATGTTTTGTACATGTAGCACATTCTATATTGGTAGTTTTGGCGTTTTGGCCAAAACCAAGATCACGTACGTCACCCAGATAGCCGGTAGGCTCAATAGGGACTGAGCCGGACATGTTTGCCGCATGTCAGATGACAAATGAGCGAATAGAACAACCAATGAGGGTTTTCTTAAATGGCAATCACTAGGTGGCAGCACTGAGACGTCAGGTCCGGGCACTTGTCAAAAGTGTCATAGCGCCTACGGACTGTATCGAAGAATGAAACGAATGACATCAAATATTTTAAGTTCATTTTCGAACTGGAAGACCTCTTATCAAAGTGGCGCCAACTGGTGGCTTGAATATTCATGAATACCCTCATTCCCAATAAACGCACGACAACATCGCAGCAGGTCAAGTCGAAGATAGCCGGACTGGCCAGCACTAGCAAGACAGAATTGTGTGGAAACGGGAGAAGACTTGCCCTGGAGTGGGATCATAGAAGCTAGTTAAATTAGAGTTTTCGCGTAAGATAAATCGGAGAATCTCCTTTTCAGCCCATAACATTCCCACAGCTGAAACACAGGCTTCCTCTCTGTGAGAGGGAGTGAGGCGTAAGGGGCCATCCATAAATTTACGTCACACGTTGAGGGAGTTAACGAAATGTGACATTGTGTGACAAGGGCCAAGGGGGATCAAAAGCTTTGTGACGTCACATGTTAAAATCATTATTTAACTTTATGTTCATTTTTATTAAATATTATTTTTAATTTAAATGAAAAAAAGAACGGAAAAACTGCCGTTTTCATGTACTTCAAGACATGTGACATCTACCAACGGGCACTCAGCCAGCGTGGTGGATTACCGCTCAATCCCTCATACCGAGAGGAGGTCTTTGTCCCAGTAACACATGGGAACATTATCTGTAGGTTAATTATGCCCTCAAGGGGAACCTAGTCGCGGGCTCGAACTCACTGGTGGGCCTGGCTAAAAATCACGCTGTCTCACCAGGCTTCGTGTCCGACAGAGATAGTATCAGTGATGAGCAGTTAGACGCTAGTCTACACGCACAACGTTATTTAGTGAGATGCAGGATCATTTATACAGGTTGAAATTGAAAACATGCGACAAAGCGAAATGGGAGATTGTACTCATCATTATGAACAACTTTTACTAAGGGACCAATGATGCAATCACGAAAAAAAAAACATCTGTTCCCTACATTTATGTTCGCATAACTCGTCAAAATGTAGGGAACAGCTGTTTTTTTTTTTTGCGATTGCATCATTGGTCCCTTAGTAAAAGTTGTTCATAATGATGAGTACAATCTCCCATTTCGGTTTGTCGCATGTTTTCAATTTCACCCTGTAGTAAAACATTCGCGAAAAAATTAAGAAAAGTCCTTTGGAAGATCGGGTTTTATGAAAAAGCCAATGTATAAATCAATGACCAATGTTTATTGAACTT
Organism: Antitype chi; assembly: GCA_947359405.1. NCBI lineage: Eukaryota > Metazoa > Arthropoda > Insecta > Lepidoptera > Noctuidae > Antitype > Antitype chi. The sequence goes on from OX375837.1 coordinate 3,804,814, forward strand.
TTCGATAATTGAACTTTATCGGTACCGTCTTGATTTTGGAGATTTTACATTTGTTTTTATACTTAAACACGCCCAAAGTCAAGTAAAATTAGCACGAAAAACGAATCTTTGTTGGCTCCTAACTTTTTAATGGGTTTTTATTTTAGTATTCTGTTTCCGTACAGACAATATTAATGATGAGACAAAACGATATCATATTTTAAGTACTATGAATGTGCCATGTCAGAAAATATGGTAAAACACTCCCGAAGTTTGTATGCAAAAAATGTGGACTAGGTTCACCTTAATATCGCCACTCATGGAGGCAATTTTCAAAGGCTTTGATAAATACGTTGTTATGTTATACGGCTTTTATCTGGTGAAAGGTTTATCTGATAAACTAAGTGCAGTTAACTGTTATCATGTTGGTTTCCTGGCAATACGCCAGTATTTGCGTAAGCTTAACGGGTTTTACTTTTTAGGCTGAGGCTACAGTAGGCAGCGATTTGCGATGCGACTGGAAGAGCGAAACGAGATAATCATGGTATGGCTACATTATTAGCGAAAATCCGCCGTATATTCGGCGATGATCGCTGATATGTTGATGTAGCCGATGCCGTGATTACAGCAATGTTGTTCCTATCGCTTAAAGAAATCAAAGATCGCTAGTGATAATTGATGTACGGTGTAGCCATATACGTGAGCATTCATTTGTTTATTTAATCGCTCATGTGTCGCAGGTCGCGTCGCGGTCTACTGTAGCCTCAGCCTTAGGGTTACTTCAACCACTCAAATCATGACGTCGCTTGGTTCAAATAGGTTCATTTTATATAGGTAAATTTTTTACATATTATTATTGTGAATGAGAGAACGTTGTAGGCCTTACAGACTAGAGATTTGTAGACGATTTTCTATCCTGTATTTTCATTCCTCTAAGTAACTGGTACTTATTGATAGGCCTGCACTGTCCTCCCATATCTATTATCACTGTAATTTGAAAACATTGTAAAAGCCAATTATTTTTAAAAGAGTAACCGTGGAGTTTCTTCTCCATAGGAAGTGACAAATTGGGACCGTGCACCTAGCTTCTGACGTTTCATAAGTTCCCATGCAGGTTTATGTGTAATAAAATATTTTTATTATTTTGACTCGAGTTAGTCGCTAGATTACTGTTTTTGTTTTTAGTGCGAAATAGGCCAGCTCTTGACCTTGATCTCACCTGGTGGAAATGGATGAGGTCTATGATGGAATGAGCAAGCCCAGAAGATGCCTGTTTACTCTTGCTTTGAAGGCTGACAGGTTTAATCTTACTAATATTATACATTTTAGATGTTTGGATCTTTGCTACTCAATCACGCAAAAACGGCAGAACGGATTTGCATCAAATTTGGCGTACAGATAGTTTGTAAACTGGAATAACACATAGGATACTTTTTATCTCGATAGTACGTTTCCGTGGGATAACTTTCGACCTCCACGCGAGCGAAGTCACTGGTAAACAAACGCTAATAGTTCCTAATTTGGTGCTACCCAAAAAGAACATTGCATGTTTTTACAAGACGTATTTTAAGTAATCTTTATGCAAGCAAGCAAGTTTTTCTGCAGTCTGCAGTCGCCAACTTGTCTTGAGCAAGCGTGGTGATGCTCGTGCCTTCTCTGTAAGATAAGATGCCTTTGCCATGCAAGGGGACGATCATTTTTTTGATAAGGATTTCAAAGCACAAGAGCTATAGTGGTCCACCCACGGTAAGTCAAGACAGAGAGTAATCATTTTAAGCCTATATTGACAGTCATCATATCAGCCGAAAGACGTCCACTGCTAGACAAGCCTCCCCCAAACGGGGGGAATTTGCCATAATCGCCACGCTTGGAAGGCGAGTTGGCGATCGCAGTATGATGGTCAAATGCATAGAGAACGCTGCTGCCCATTGTCTAGTAAGTCCCTTAATCGCCTTCTACGACACCCACGGGAAGAAATGGGATGGTGCTATTCTTTTACGTCCGGCACCACACGGAAGCAATAGCACAGCGGGTCAATAAATTTTATATTCATGTGAATAAAAAAATCAATGCTGTTCGTGTCTAAGCGCGACACTTGAGACTGGCTGGATTGATTTGACTATTTTTTTTTAAGTATTTGTCCGAATAAGGTTTTCATGGTAAGAAAAATTGGAAAAAGTTTCCCGGAAAATGTTCAAATTCGGGAAAATCTGAACGTCATTTTTTCTACGAGATTTTTGTTTGAATTTGATATTTTCACGCCTGTCGGGTCAGATAAGTAAGCTATAAAAATAAGCTGGGTACATTACCAAATTACGACATAATATGCAATGCAACCAAAGACACGTCATTAATTACCTACTCTACAATCCTATCATAAGACAAGTCATAATGACGATCATATTTGTTTTTCTGTAGCACTGACTGAACTTCGAACAGCCTTGTTTTTTTTTTTTTGTTTAATGACATTCTCGCGACGAAAACAGCCAGCATGTTATTTTGTTTCTTTATTTAAAAAGTTATTGAACAAGTAAAAACTAAACACAAATTACAGACTGCTGAGAACCCAAAAGTCGCTACTTAACCAAAGAGTTTAGCAATTCTAATTTCTATTATTTTAGTGAATGTAGGAAAACTTAAAATAACCTCTGGTGCATTCGAATTTGTATTGTTTCTATGCAAATGGACAAATAATAATTTAAATGGCGCTGAACCTATTTCACTACGCAACTACATAATTGTTTCGCCTTTGGTGACGCCACCGTCAAAAATCGAGTAAATAAAATTATAAAAACCAAAATTGGCATTTAAACTTACATGTTAAATATTCTTAGTAGCCTGAAAAAACTCTCACGTGTATTTAAAGAGAACCAGTTCATAGCCATAGCAAAATAATATATATTCGTCTCTCATCTCACATTGGCAGAATAACCTTGAACTCTTTGCCGGTCGAACGCGGTAAAAAAACAACGCGATGACGTAAATTTTGACGGGAAGCGTGCGTTTTTCTTCGGCGCAGATTTTCTTCGCATGGTTGGACAGTCTTGAGAGGCAAGACTGAAACTTTTTACGCTATTTTACTTTATGAAACTACTATGAAACGTCCAGATAAGGTATTAATTTGACATTTTAATTAAGTATAGAGAATGATGCTATCATTATGATTTTACGACTGACGGTCTTAAATTCATTAACAACGTTTAAATCTTAAGGCCCATAGTATCCTCATTTCCCGTCTGAATGCTAAAGCACGACTGCCGCCCGCGCCCGCGCAGGGCACCTCTGAGCCTTTATCTCAAAATGGGGATATTCTATTGGCAAATGTTGATTAAAATTGTGCTCTAGCGATTCTGTGGTACCTCTAACTATCTATTTTTCAGTGTATTTTATTTCCAAATAACGAAGCCGTTTAGTAGGAGTATAGAATAGAAGCCAAAATATTGATGTTGGAAAATATTTTTTTACAGCAAAAGTATTAACCATACAAAAAAAGTACCCTCGGCAAAATTATCTATATGAATCTATAGCAAAATCATATATTTTTCAAATCTTCAAGACAAGCCGTTAATGAGCAGTAGGGTTCATAAAGTGATCGTGTTACGCTACCGAATGGGACGTAGGCCCTTAACCAGTGTTGCCAACTGGGTGCCAGGTTTTGGTGCTAAATCGAGTTAAAAAAAGGCTAGATTAGCCCAAAAATCCTAAAAAAGGGCTAGATTACAAGAAAGGGCTAGATTGGATAATTGTTTGCATAGATAACTACTGTGTAGATTTTTATTTTAAAAAAAACTGGTTTTTTTTCTATCATAAAATTACCTACAAGATTACTAAATACTAATAAATAAACTTTGTTTATTAGAAGCAGCTCAAAAGTCGTAGTCGTCATCAGAGAATCTTTATATATAATTCATTTTGCACTGACGACGAGGTTGATGGTTGGGGTTGGGCCTAATTGCGCGCAGCCTTGTTCAGAATAAATGTACCTACATTTTTCTTTAGATCCAATTTTCTTTAAGAGATCCTCTGGGATTTCATAAGCATAGCAGTATGTATGGTTTTGAATGACGATCATATTTTGGGCTAGATTTCGGGCTAGGGGCTAAATCATTATATTCGGGGCTGAACAAGAAGAAAAAGGCTAGATCTGGCCCCGAGGGGGCTAAATTGGCATCCCTGAGCTTAACGTGCTCTCCGAGACAGGGAGGGGTCTTGTAATGTATGTAAAGACTAGCTGAACCGTGCCCGCTTCGTGCGTTGGGTGGTAAGCTTTTTACACGCTTTATATTATACACGCTTTATATTAGCTTCACTTGTATGTTTGTTTGTTCGTTTGTTTGTTTGTTTGTATGTTTGTATGTAACCGACTCCTTTGAGCGCGATTTTGACCCACTTTAAACGGTCAGATTTCATTGAAACTTTGTAAACTTGTCGAGGACCGATGACAATTCAATAATTAAAAAAAAAATTGAGAAAAATTAAAAAAAGGAAAATAATATAATAAAAAAAACACGTTTTTGTAGTTAGCAGAACTAAAAAATAGAAAATAAATAATAGTTTAAAAAACTAAAAAACACGCTTTAAAAACCAAACTAAAAAAAGGAGAAAATAATTTAATTTAATTAAAAAGCGTGGGGTGCTTGACATTAATTGATTATAAAAATACCTCAAAAAGCACCCCACGCTTTTTAATTAAATTAAATTATTTTCTCCTTTTTTAGTTTGGTTTTTAAAGCGTGTTTTTTAGTTTTTTAAACTATTATTTTACATTATATCACTCAATAGAATACAACACGGTCGCGGTTCCATACCTATGTCGTATTATCTCTTTAACCATTCGTCCAAATTATATGCAGTAAAAGGGGAAAGTCTTTTGTTTTAAACACTTGAGACGATAAATTTACTTATATTGATAAGAATTCATAATTGTTGATAATATGACCAATAAACATGACCTAACGATTTATTTATTTATTTTTTATATAAAAAACTACACTGTGACTTGAATATAAAAGTTATATATATGCTGTCGCTGACTTTTTGTAGGCATTATTAAGTTCTACAACTTTTCTCTAGAACTCGAATCATATATCTCTCATCTTTAAGGTAGCGTTCGTAAGACACGTTTTCGTTCGACCGTTTTTTCTCCGACTTACTTTGCAAATCCGACTACCAAGAAAAAGTCTTTTCATTTTTCGGATTAATATATCGTGTCAAAAATAACGTGTTTATCTATTGGTAAAAGAATTTTCAAAATCGGTTCAGTAGATCCAGAGATTAACCCCGTACAACCTCACAAACTCACAAACTTCACTTCTTTATAATATTAGTATAGATCACGCATCCACGGACCAACCGCGGCAAGTGTAGTTTAACCTGATCGATCGACTAATGCGGTGTTTATTACTTAGCCCCAACTAACGCAGCTGTCTTTTCTTACACCCTCACAACTGTCTCAATTAGTTTCCTCTTCAATCTTCAAACATCAAACTACGGTGGGCAGATAAAAGAAAACAGAACCGTTCAGAAAATCTATTTTTATTTGAAAGTCGTTCGCCAACGGTGAACTAACTCGGAGGTCCTATAAAGGTGAAGCTGTCCGGACGTTGGTGCTTACAGTCGGGAAATGTTTATGTTTGAAAAACACGGTAATTGTGTAGATTTTGAATAGGGAATCTGTAAGCCCAGAAACGCATTGGCGATTTTTATCGCGTACTCCATTTTCAACGGTAATGGCTGATCTTTGCGTTATGCTCGTGAACGGGTGCTGCTCGTGGTGACTGGTCGTCTTGCTGACCATGGTTTTGTTATTGTTAGTTGTATTAAGTTTTTATTAATTTTAGTCCAGAGGTAATAGTTTAACTTTTGTTACTTTAAGTTATAGCTATATTTACATAATGCAGAATTGCATATGTAAGTGGGCATGCCCTTTATGCCTGGAGGCTTTTATTTAGATTGTAAGTTCTGTTTACGTTTTATTTTAATTTTTTATTATTTTTAGTTTTTAATTGATGGTATATTGGCGTGTGCTAGCTGACATATGGCAAAAATGATTTTTTTGTGTTTCGTAATTTTAATTAGGTACCTATTATTGTATAGAATCAAGTTCTTCTAACTTAACAGACAGCTGTGCTGCTGGGGAGTTTGTTGCGCTACTTCTTCTTCCCAGCTAAAACACTAGGAAGTGGTGAAGGGTGGGCGTTTTGGGGGGACTGTCTTATGTAATTTTGACGTTCAAAATGAGTTGACTCTCAGCCTAGTTTGAATAAATGAATTTTGATTTTGAACGCAGTGTTTCGCGCCGAGAGTTGATAATCCAACAGAGAATTTATAGAGGTATGAGGAACAGGGTGTAAAGTTCACTCATACTCTATAGAAAAGGGAGAATCCTCCGACCAGACGGGTGTTGTGTCTGGTGGGCAACTGTCTGACGGTTTTTAATTTTTTTTTACATTGCTAAATGGGCCCGCTTTTGACCTCGATCACGCCTGAAGGAAAGCGATGGTTCCCGAAAAGCGTGGGGTGCTTTTTGAGGTATTTTTATAATCAATTAATGTCAAGCACCCCACGCTTTTTAATTGAATTAAATTATTTTCTCCTTTTTTAGTTTGGTTTTTAAAGCGTGTTTTTTAGTTTTTTAAACTATTATTTATCAATGTGTAATGCCTGTTTGTCTCCGTCTATGATAAGTAAATCTGTTTACCTACATCGCGCAATTAGTTTGATTTATTGCCCATTTTCTAACCTATTTAAACTCGACTTGACAGGATTGCAGTTAGTTTCACAAAAAAAAGCATCATACAAAACAATATATTATACGAAATCCTTGACCAAATGTGCAGAGACAGTAAGACTTATGAATACTATGAATTCAACGTATTTTTAGCGCATGTCGAGATGAAAACAGACGACAATCGCAATCAAGGTTACAACCAGTAAAATATTATACTCGTCTCCGACTAAGTACTAGTAAAAATAGGTTTAAGTACTGTCCAATAAATAAGAAACTACTGTTTTAGGAAATAGTAATGTGACCAAAAAAAGAACTGGTATAATATTGGTCCAGCAATGCAATTCACAACCATTTGATACGCTTCCGTACCGAATCGAACATCAACCAATTTAGGAGTCCTGTAAAAAGTCGGTCAAATAGACAACCACTATTCTTCCGATAGCTGTTTGCTGTAGGGGGCAAGGCAAATCAGGTCAAAATGTATCATTTTCGATACGATAGCCTGTCCAATCGTTATAAAAAAATAAACTAGTATGGTATAGATCTACAGATCTGATCAGCACAAATCAAAACTTCATAATCATTCCTTACAATTTATTTAAAAAACTGACTTTGACAGAAAAATTGGCGGCCAATTTTTTTCAAGATGGCTGCCAAACAACACCTTATCATAGAGTTTCCTAGATCATTATTATGCCGCCTTCAATTACAAAAACAACAACCTACCGACCCTTTACATCAACTCAAACATTATTTAATGTCTTTTTATAGTAACTAAAACTAACTAACGCCATAGAGAACCGCATGGCGACTGCGACTGCATAACATTGATACACCGTACAAGGGTACGGGACCTGATGTCCTCAACTGTGGCATTTAGAACGAGGTTCTTGCATTACACTAACAGTACAAACCATATTATTACGTTTTATTAATAAACTGTTGATCATAAAGACGTTTTCCTGTTCAAATCCAAAAGCAAAAAACAGTTTTCCAAATTTACCAATTTTCCCGGCAACTTTTCCAATTTTTTTCTTTTCCTAAAAGCCTAATTCGGACTATTATTATATCGTCCACAAGCGCCCAATACCTCCTATCTGAATCCGGGTGGTTTTTACATAGTAGAGGATCCCAAGTAAGAATGACCTTCACCAATTTGATAACCAGGTAAAAATGACATTTTAATTATTTTTTAAATAATTTTAATTAATCATAGCCATGAACATTTTTTCACGACCTTTTGGTACACGTTCAAAAACATATTTTATTTGTTAAAATATAATTTTCACCTGGTTATCAAATTGGTGAAGGTCGTTCTAACTTGGGATCCAATACTATGTAAAATCCACCCGGAGTCAGATAGGAGGTATTGGGCGCTTGTGGACGATATGTAATGTAATGCACCGATCCTAGCGTGGCTTGACCAGACTCGATTAATCGAATGAACCCCAAGATTCGCACTAGCCCCTGGAGCCTCATGCTTCATGGTGTTACAAAGGCCAAATATTTTATGTAAGACGCAAAATTTATTTATATAAATAGACTTTTGCCGCCGGTTTCGCCCGCGTGGAGGTCGGTGTATTATAACATATAAACCTTCATGTTGAATCAATCGGTCTATTAATGAAAACCGCATTAAAATCCGTTGCGTAGTTTAAAAGATATAAGCGTACAGACACGAAAAGCGACTTTGTTTTATACTATGTAAAGTATGTTTAAAGAAGATACTTAACACGAGCCTTTTATTGTAGGGTAAGGCTTTCACTGGGCGGTAGAACTGCGTGCACGCATTTCGCCTTCTTCCCTTCAACACACCTCATGCCGTAAAGAAGCATAAGTACGAAGCTGGAATTTTTCTGTCTGCCCAAAACGAAAAGTGGTGGGCCAGTACATTTATTTATTTTCGATTGAAATCCAGGCAACTACATTACTTTATGTAAATTATTTCATCACCACTGCTCTCAAAACGGTGAAGGAAAACATCGTGAGGAAACGGGCATATCCTATTACTAAAATTCGAAGACATGTGACATCTACCAGGGCCCGCGTGGTGGATTACGGCCCTTTCAGAGAGACCTGAGGCCGGTGTCTCAACAGCGGGAATATTATAGGCTGAGTAAGTTTATGTTATGCACCCCAAAAGTTTCTTTAGGATTGTTAGCATAAAGAAGCATTTCGAAACACATGGACCGTCCGTAGCACATCAGAATGAAGAATCCAGAATTTTCCACAGCTGTTGACCTCAATTATGTACTTTCTCTAAATAGGTTTGATTACCCAGTACCAGGAAGACTGCACTCTTGGCAGTTGGCACCACTCCCTTTGTCTACTTCAAAAGCTTTGAATCAAAACAGTCCCGCACATTTCTCATGATGTCCTTTCTTTATATTTATTTGAGGTCACTCACAAGGCGATGTTCCATTTTCCCGACATTATAATTAATCTTACAATGCAGTTTATTTATACGTAATATGTAATTGTTTTCATAAGTTAAACGCGTTTTTGGCAAGAGTTTTTGCGATTTTTCGGTAATCAGCACGAAATTTCGTTGTTACGGTCATTTATTTGTAATTTTATGTCTTCATTACTCTTGGAGGGCCTTAAAGTGGCCACTGTAAATCAATCGCCTTTAATCAACACGCCAAAAAAAAAAAAAAAACTGACTGCTGTCATCTGTCACGTCAACATTTGACAGATGCATCAGATGACAGATCATCATCTGTCAAAAATAGGCGGGTAGAATCTAGAACTTTGTAAGCAAGTTTATTTACTTTAAAACGCCATAGCACGGAATTTGTATGATGAAATAAAATAACAGTAAGGATAGTCATGCATTTTAAATATACTGCTTGCGTGCGCACGTGTTTATTGAACCACGTGTCGCCATTTTGTTTCGGAAATGAAAGAAAACATTTACACCGTTCGTCAATCTCGTATGAGTCAATGTAAAAAAAATGGCTGCTTACGAGGTTCGTGGATGGTGACCAAAATGTTAAACAATGTTCATAGCATTAAAAAGTTTTCATAATTCCCTGCCCATATCTCAATTAATTTGTGGTCGGCGCAACATATAATTTTCATCCCCTTTCTAGCCATTTCATCTTTCACACAGTCCATTCATCGTTTCTTAGGTTATTTATTTATTTATTCAATACTTCACGCACAGAAATGTACAGAGGCGGAATTAATGCCAAAGGCATTTTCTACCAGTCGACCTTTGGGTGATGCTGCAGCACACACAGCAATAAAAAGACAAATACATTAAAATGGTTTCCACGCAAGCAAATCAAACGAAAAAAGAAAGCTTGAACGAAATACCATGCCAAGATTATTAAGATTTAATCGTCAACAGTTAAATTGTAGTATAAAATTATTTCAGCAAGTAGAACATTCCCGGTAATAATCCTAAGGTCGCCATATAAAATTAGTAGTCATCCTAACTTCCTGAAGATGCTAATTTTAGTTTCCAAGTCTCCTTGAACGGATATTTTCACCGTCTGGGAATAGAACTAAAAACGGGTATACAAATGGAATTGAATGTTCTTCACATACACGCATACAGCGTAATTAGTATCGAATATTTTTTAGTGCCTAAATCATTTTCGTTTTCGGCCGAAACTAAGTACCAAAACCGAAGCTACATTTTCGGTTTGGCTAAAAAATAATTTTCGGCCGGTTAATAACAGACTGACTCCGATTGCTTTCCAAGCATGATAATTATGTCGCTTCCATCGTCAATTATGGCTCATCTGCATACAAATAATGGGAGCAGTGTTATATGACTGGTCTGTATCATCAATAGTTCTTTGTTTCAGGGCGTCAACACAACGCCCACAAGAATGTTAAGCGTTAAGACGCTGACATTGAAATAATGATTCAAGACGGTGGGTTCAAAGATTTCAAGAAATAAACAAGTTAATGACTTCTTTATGCTGAAGGAAGATCGATTAATATAAATGATAAATGGTTTTATTTCTGTAAGTAGGTTTGTACAATGTACACTTTTACACGTCAATCATATTTTTTAAACTAGATTTGGTCGGTGTTTCCTATCTGACTACTCTGAGAAGAAAGGCCGAAACAAACTCAGAGGTCACAGTCTCTTTTAAAATCCAGACATAATCTTGGTCAGATCATGTGATAACCATGTGGATTGGTGTCTGAAATGGTCTTTTGAGGAAAGAACCACACAGATTGAGTGGACCTGTCTAATCAGTGCACGCATTTATCAGTAATCTAAAGCTAAACTCAGAACTTGAGGAGCTCAACGATTTGACGAACAATACCAAAGGATATTTGGATAGGCCACATAAATTACTCAAACTGCCAGACCATGATTAACACTAACTGAGAAAAAAAAGAAACCAAACAAAAATACAAAATAAAACACCCACACAGTCATCAAATTCACAATATAATATCTGCTAATGACTATCCCATTGCAAGGCAAAGGCCTCTTATACAGAGAAGGCACGAGCATTGATCTCATGCATCCATTGATCAAAATGGTTCAGCTGGATGGTGCTGACCCACGCGTCATGTTCGTGAACGGGCGTCGTCGGTTGAGACTGGTCATCTCTTAACTTCCACGGTTTATTTTTATTCGTTTATTTTGAATTGTTCCTTATTTTTATTACATTTTTCTCAGATATAGACGCAACCAGAATTAATATGTACACAGGATTTTGTAATATCTTGATTTAAAAGAGTGTCCCTGAAGTTTCTTGCCAATTCTTCTCCATAGAGATCTACGTATTGGAATGGGCAACTAGCTTCAACTTTATGACTGACTTACTCTTTGACAGTTCAAAAGTGCCTGAAAAAGGTTTAATTCAAATAAATGTTTTGAGTTTGATCACCACGCTTGTTCAAGACGGGTTGTCGAAATCTACCTTTGAAAAAGAAAATCGTAGATATAGATCCTTACTAATATTATAAACGCGAAAGTTTGTATGTACGGATGTAAGGACGTTTGTTACTCTTTCACGCCAAAAACTACTGAATGGATTTGGATGAAATTTCGCACACAAATAGATTAACACATAGGATACGTTTTATCCCGGTAATACGTTCCCGCGGGATAATTTCCGACTTCCACGCGGGATCAATCGCGATTGCTGCTATCGCATAAATTTTAATATGCATTTTAAATGGGACCATTTCGGAATAAACCCCTTTTGAACAAAAAAAAAAAACTTTCATAATCCGTCTATATACCTAATATGACGGAGTTATGGTCGAAAATACATTGAAAAAAAAAACAAAAAACTTTCGAATTGATAACCTCTTTTTGAAGTCGGTTAAAATTTAAAAATAAAAAACGATCTCTGATTTTTCGTTTAAAAATGGAACTGTATTTTGGCGGCAAAGATAAATCATGTAACACCTCGTTTACTAAAAGCGTCGTGACCTAAATGCTCGTTAAAAAAACAAGACTTTTATGTTATTTTTCTTACATAGGTAATTAAGCTGTTGTTTTTTCATTCAGGATTTTGGCAACAGTATCTTCAAAGATGAAGCTCGATTAATCTAGTAACGATGTTATTGCTTGCATTATCATAACATGCATGTATAATTGGCCTCTAATGTTTTCATTGCTAGGACTAGGACACGGCTCCCTGTGAGAGGGAGCGAGCCATAAAATTGACCACGCGGGCCAGTGCAGGGACACGAAAAAAGTATCGATACTTAGTGGTATCGAGTACATTAACTTTCGATACCGATACTTTTGTACTCGATACTTTTACTCAATGAGTAGTTTTTTACAGGTATCGTATCGAATAAGAAATTAAGTTATAATATATGGGTTATCTTAGAAATTAGCCATTTAAAACTTGCGACCTTACGGCTCATGTTTTTGGTTATGGCAACGCCATCTAGTTTACTCGTTCTGAATCTTCTAAAATATTACATCGATCATTACTCGAAATCGTTCCTTTCGTTCACAGTTAAGTTCTTAACCTTTCCTTCATTCATTTACTACACTAATCAATCACTCACTCGTTCACCGTTGTTATTTACTTAGCGTGTTCGTTTCGCCCTTTGTTTTTCTGCCATACGATTTATTTTTAATAATTTTTATAATTTGTGTACCAATACCATTTGTTTTTTCATGTCCTGTTCTACTGAGGTTAAACTGACGTTATTTACTGACTGATATTGACCTATGCCCTATGCGCATTATGCCCTAAGAAAAGTACTCGATAGTTTGAAGTATCGATACTTTTGTTTCGATACTTTTATGAGTACGATACTTTTTTTCGATACTACTCATGAGTAAAGTATCGATACTTTCTATTCGATATCGTGTCCCTAGCACAGTGTGGGTTAGTAGATGTCACATGTCTTCGAATTTTTGGTTCTAGGACATGCCGGTTACTTCACGATGTTTTCCTTCACCGCTTTGAGAGCAGTGATGTTGACATTAAATACACAAAGTAAAGTGACTGCTTGGGATCAAGCCGGAGCCTATACCTCGGGGCTACCACTGATGTGGTGTAGCAAGTATGTTAACTTAGATCTACGTAACATCTGTTGTCGACTCGATGGTCGACAGCGAGGAGTCCTGGGACGCGGTGGTATCCTTCTGCGAATCAGTCATTTCACAGAAGGAGGCTGCGGAGTAGCGGGAGATTGCTTCCGCTAACCCGATCCGCAGCAGACGCACCGGGCGTCGGCGGAGGGCGGACAACGCCCTCTTCCAGCCCCCCTAAATGGGTCCAGGGGCCTCTACTTCTTAGGACCCGAGATGGCGGCGCGTAGTGTTCCACGCGCGCCTCTATATGATGTAAGGGGGGAGTCTAATACCTCACTCCCCCCCAAACTCGAGGTGGCCCGCAGAGGCGGGCCGGCACTAGCGAGGGATCGCGGAAGTCGCATTAGATCCCGTGATCCCCAGTGCAAGTGTGAGACCGAATACCGGGGTTGTTTTAGTCAGTAAGAGTCTGATAGACATCCATGAGGATTTCCCCCCGTAATAAAAATAAAAAAGATCTACGTAACATAGTAAAGAGCCAAGCAAGGACTTAACTTATACATAGTTGCAATAGGAAGTTGGTTTGGTATGCTTGGTGGAAAAGATGGCTAGATTCCAACTGCATGTACCATTTATATCCTTGTTGTTATAGGTTAGGAAGGTTAACTTTAGAATAGCCAAGAATGGCGATTCTTAGTGCTGCTGGGAAGTTTGTTGCGCCACTTCTTCTTCCCGGCTTTTTCTTTTGGTGGGAAATCATCAAAATAACTTTTCCCGCGAGCAGGAGGCCGTGTCAGACTTTTAGTGACTAAAATCCACCCGTGTTCCCTCAGTTGCCTATGTGCCAGGGGCCGCGGTATCTCTTTCGAACAACCCGCACCCCTGGCAGTCTTCTTCCCGGCTAAAGCACTAGGAAGTGGTGAAAGGCGAGCGTATCGGCAGACTTGCCTAATACGTATTTCTGGAGTTGCCAATTCGCCCACAATAAATTGCTTCGTGCGAGTCGCTTATCCAACTATGAATTATTAATTATTATAAATGTGAAAGTTTGTATGTTTGTTACTCAATCACGCAATAACGGCTGAACGGATTTGAATGAAATTTGGCACAGAGATAGTTTATAACCTGGATTAACACATAGGATACTTTTTATCCCGGTAGTACGTTCCCATGAGTTAATTATGGAGTCCCACGTGGGCGAAGCCGTTGGCAAAAGCTATTAGAACATACTTTATTTCTAGCTTCCGTCCGCGGCTTCGCCCTCGGTTATAAGCAAAGATCGGATATTCGGATGCATATTTACCTAAAGATAATTTTTAGCTATGAAAGTATGGAAGCGGCTTTATAAATTATTTGTAATATTTATTAAAAACCCCGGGATTCTTGGATTGCATAACTATTCAGATGTGTATTAATTTAAAATTAATGTTTAACCAGATACAAATATGTGTATGTACTGGAGGAGGGGTAGTTTGTATTAGTTTAAAAAACAAAAAATAAACAAATTACCTACCTAAATTAAGACTTTTTAGATACAAAAGCGCATTCCATGTTAGCCAACATCTCAACTTTAGGTGAATATGCATCCGAATATCCGATTTCTGGTTATAATCTATCTGTATGGCAAATTTCATCCAAATCTGCTCAGCCGTTTTTACGTGATTGAGTAACAAACATCCAAACATCTTCACAAACTTTAACATGTATAATATTAGTAGGATTTAAAAACTGACGATTCGCCGATCCGGGCGTGATAACTCCTGCGAGACGACTAATTAATAAGCCAATAGAATGGACGGTCTTAGCGCTAAAAGCGACCTTTTAAGAACAACTTTTAGATGCATTTTAGCATAGGCATAGAATTTCATCTGGTAACAAAACACTTTTCTATGTAACAATACCTGCACAAGAGTGAGGTAAACTATCAAACAAAGAGGTGAATCATGCTTAAGATGGCGGAAGGTCGATGACCTTGGAGCAGCTAAGTTACGTCAGACTAATGTACATTATTTAAATGTGTGTTCTGGTTGTAACTAATTTGCAATGGTGCATATCCGGTAAGGAAGTATCTTGAAAATTAATGAAAATGAATAATTTTTCGTTTTGACTCCCTGTTACACTAGGGGCCCGTGACTAAGTAATAGCCGCACGGATCGATCGATCAGGTTAAGCTACGCTTGCCGGGGTTCGTCCTCGAATGGGTGACTATCTTTATCATATATCAAGAACCCTCTGTGCCTCGGAGAGCACGTTAAGCCGTTGGTCCCGGCTGTCATTCGTGGATCTTTGACAGTTGTTACGGATCGCAGAAGCCCGGCAATCAGTCTTACCAAGGGTAAGACTAATTTTCAGTACATTTTTTTTAAATATTACAAATAAATAACGACTTATAGCACCGACTGTACAAGGAAATCCCTACCATACTTCGCGGAAATTAGACTTAAAATAAACCTATAATGTTATACAGACAAGAATTATTACGTTTTCGCGTATACTCTGAAAGTATGTTTTATTAACATAGCATTCAGAACCCTTTTGAATAATACTTAATAGAGATGGGACGACTGTGACTTTGGCCGGCCAAGCCGATCATTGCTTTCGGTTGAGTTCGGGTGACATCGGTAATGTTGGTGACTACGCTTTCGGCTCGTAGATGCCAGTTCGAGGCGCCCGGCGACCAGGCGGAATTGTCAGGACATGTTTCATTTGCTTTGCATTTATTAACCGACTTCAAAAAGGAGGAGGTTATCAATTCGTCGGAACCTTTTTTTTTTTTTTTTCTATCATTGTTTAAGTACGAGCCAGCGTTTCTTTCTATCCTATCCTAGAGTGCACTGAAAGTAAACTGTAAAACTAATTCTATAATAAAAATAATCACAGTAAAGATTTTTCACTTCTCATGCTCTAAAAGTACGCCAGTATAGCCCTACGAAGCGGGACTAAAGTGACCACTTTAGTCCCTAGGGAGTAAAAAGTAATTCGTTTTTTAATTTCCTTCATGTGACATAGACAAACTCAAACAGCCAGTAAATATACTATTATCTGTGGAGTGTGGACCATCTTCATTGCGAAAATGTTGAGAGTTTTAGTTCCATGGTTTTTCAAATAATTCGAATTGTACATTTAGCTTCAAGTAAAAAATCTTTTGTGATTTTTATTTTAAGTAATATTTATTAAATGTTTTTGGACTAAATTGACTATTTTTCTCGCACTCAAAGTGAAAAGCATAGTTTGCACCTCGAGACTAAACGCCAACTTAATACACCCTCGGTTTCAAACCACCTCTGCTATATTATGGCTTCGTTTAGTCCCTCGTTATAAAATAAACTATCAATTTCATTTCAATCACAGTCTTTTAAATTTTTAAGCAAAGTCAAAGCATTTATTTCAAATAAGTAGGCACTTAAAAGGCACTTTTGAACGTCAACATTTACACCAAAATAGAATTGATTCTAGTCGCCCCTTCCAAAATGTAGTTTCGTATGGAGAAGAATGGGCAAGAAACTCCACCGTTACTCTTTTAAAATGTTTCAAGTACAATATTTACATTCATTATATGATTATGTGTGAAAACGATGCACCCAGAATAAAATTACCATACCAAAATGGGTAAAAAGAATCAAATTGAAACAATACAGATAAATTAATTCTGTGATAGATACATGGTGTTCACACATTTACAAACATTGTAAAAGTAAGTATAGGTATGATTTTCCTACAATATTAACAAGTAATGAGTCAGTGTGTGAGTTAAAATAATTACTGAGTGTAAATCAATGTCATAAATATAATTAATTATATGTACAATTCAATTAGCAACCAGTTTGATTTTGTCTAGACTCTAGATTGTCCTATGGAGCAGGACCAGCATGTTTCCAAGCATTCTTATCTTGGATATAATCCTCTAATTTGTAATACGCTAGTTTACAAAGTTTACTTTTAATGTGAGCTTTAAATTTCCTTTCATTTAATTGCAATATATCACAAGGTATTTTGTTGTAACATTTAACACAGTACCCCATAAAAGATGTATGTACTTTAGCTAATCTAATACAGCATTTTAATACGAGTAAAAAATTGGCCGACAGCCAGCTTTCCCGACTAGTCCGTACATCACTAATACTTAAGTACGTAAAATAATTAACCAAAAAAAAAGGTCGAATCAAATTGACGCTAATACGAACGAATACATCAATCTGCAACCATGTTGGGGTCGGCTTCCAGTCTAAACGGATATTTACATGGAGCCACTGCCTATCTGCGTCCACAACCCAGTTACTGGGTAACACGATACCCCTTAGTAAGACCAGGGGGCCGATTCTACTAATTTGCAACGTTACACGTTAAATTGTGTTTCCACAACAGTTCGATTTCGATCGCCGTTCGATAGTTACATAAAAAGTCATTCTACTATTTTATAAGCAAAATGGAAACTAAACTTAAAACGAATTGCAACTGAACTGTAGCGGGAACACAGCGGGTAACCCGCGTTACCAACATGCCAAAATAATATGTTTTATTAATACCACAAAGAAAAAAGTTGAATCTAAAAATGTTACTAAACACGAATATGTGGCACTAAAAGTATTTTCTATAATTAAAAGACATAATGATCATAATTTTATCATTAACTTTGTCCTATAGTAAACGTCACGCTCATGTTCGATGTTGTTAGTAGAATAGGTTTTGACATTGTTTCAATCGATCGTTGGCGTAACTAAAACGTAACCGCAGCTGTGACGCAGCTGGACCGTTGTTCATTTTAGTAGAATGCGAAAACGCTTAAAAGTGGTGATTCGGTTGCGGTTCTATTGCGTTTTTTTAACAAATTTGTTAGTAGAATCGGCCCCCTGGTTGTCTTACTTTTTGGGATTTTGCTTACCTGTAACGACTGTCAAAGATCTACGAATGACACTGACCGCGGCAAGCATTGCTTAACCTTGAAGATCGACCCGTGCTGCTATTATTACTTAGCCACGAGCCCCCCAGCAGAACCGCACTAAATCACATAACAAAACACCAAATTCAAAAACGCGGAATAGCGATCGCCATGTTTTTCGCAGCATACGTATATTTAGATGTTAGATCAAATAAACTAAAATCTCGAGTGCAATGAACTGCGCTGACCGTACGCCTACGCAAGGACGTTCTATATTCAAAAAAACAGATGCGAAAAAAGTATTTACTCAAATCGTTTACCGCGCCACGTTATAATCTGTGGTTATTATTCTTATGCCCGGGTTACACGAGCCTAGTTTTTCAAGCTAATATATCAAGCACGTAATATCCTGGTTTACTATCCTGGCTTGGAAAGCTGCTTACACGTAATCAGTCTAAAATGGTCTATGGGACACAGGCTCCTCTCTGTGAGAGGAAGCGGGCCGTAGCTGTAATCCACCACGCGGGCCCAGTACGGGTTGGTAGATGTCACATGTCTTCGAATTTTTGGTTGTAGGACATGCCGGTTTCCTCACGATGTTTTCCTTCACCGTTTTGAGAGCAGTGGTGATAAATTGATTCACAGACAGTAAAATGCCTGCCTGGGTTCGGACCCACTACCTACCACTTGCAAAGCCAACACTACTGTGAAGATATGTGCCATTTACCAAACCCGCACTGGGCCCGCTGTGTGAATTACATTACGGCCCGCTCTCTCTCACAGAGAGAAAGCCTGCGTCCCAGCACTCCCAGTAGTGGAAACATTATAGGTTTATTATCTATAAATAAAAAGAAAAGTCCTGACTGACTGACTGACTCATCAACGCACAGCAAAAACCCTTGGACTTAGAAAGCTGAAATTTTGCACAGAGGTTCCCTTTATAATGTAGACAGGAAGTATTTTTCTAAATTCAACCCCTAAGGGAGTTAAATAGGGGATGAAAGTTCCGCGCGTCGAAGCCGCTGGCAAAGGCTTAGTATTGTATATTATGTGCCTTTTAGTCTGTGCTAAATAAACGTATTATCTTTCTATATCACACTATATAGTAATTATAAATATTACTATTACTAAGTATTTTACTACCTTTTTTAAAAGCTTCGTATTCTATCTTTCTCACTAGCCTAAAAATGAGGATAGTTTTGTACATTGACTAGCTTGCTAGTTTACTAGCACCTCAGATTATAAAACAAAGGCAGATAGACCGCGCGTAACACCAAAGCGAGGCCAAAAAACCAAATACTAAAGCGTCGCATTATATGTTACATACAATGCCACGCTTTAGTATGTATTTGGCTTAGATAGACCGCGTGGACCACCAAAGTGAGGCCAAAAATTTGGTTTTTTGGCGTCATTTTGGTGGTCCGCGCGGTCTATCTGCCTTTGTTTTATAATCTGAGACTAGCACTATCTTACCATACTAGCTTCAAAAATTAGCCTCGTGTACCCCGGGCATTATGGCGGAAATATACAATGCAGGTTTTTCGTGGTTCTAAATGTGTGAAAATTATGTTCTTTTAGCGAATAGCATACATAATTTATTTTGATCTTTTCTCCTTCAGATGGTAAACAGCAACGGTTACCTCGTGTAGTGTATCTTTTTAATAGATAGGTATGTAAACACTGTCTCATGCACACAAGCGGAGACAGCTCCTGTCACTAATGTCATCTGTCAGTCACGAGGAATGGCGGGAAACAGATAAAGTGAAGCAGGTGCAGGTCTGCACGGTAGCGCTTGATGTGTGGTGGTGAGCCAGTGAAGTGATATAATCAACTTAAATACTGAATCAACAGGATTCTACACCACGTGTTGAGAAAACGTGTTTTTACAGGCGTGGTTAGTACGTAGGTAATATGAATTTCAAATACATATCCAGACGAAGGCCCCCTGCATACATACTGAATTATTTATTTGTTTAATGCACAATGTACACAACCATAGTTACACGCTTGGCTTAAAACTAAATAAATGATCGTGTGTCAAGAAATAGAGCAACCAAATTCAAGATGGCCGATAAATCATGAATGCGATACAAAATAGGACTTTTAGGAGTCCCAAATCGAAAACCAGCACCCTAATTGCGTAACTCACAATTAATCATAATCTGTTTCGTTTTGAAACAGATCGCTAAACCATTGCTTCATATGTTTGAAAAATGTGTCTGCTCAACAACGTAAATAACGCAATGAATATTGTTGAACTGTCAAAATGAAACCGATTATGATTAATCGCGTGTTACGCAATTAGGGTGCTGTTTGTGTGAACCTCTGAAGAACGAATGGTGTTCCCAATAACTCCAGAGGGGGAATTGTGTAATACATTATCGTAAAAAGTAAAATACCCTATTGGAACGATTTGAATAAAACCTTAAGGCCCATAGTATCCTCATCTCCCGTTTGTATGCTAAAGCACGACTGCCGCCCGCGCCCGCGCAGGGCACCTCAGCCTTTACCTCAAAATGGGGATATTCCTTTGATTAATTTACAATTGTGCTTCGGCGATTCTGTGGTACCTCTAACTATCTATTTTTCAGTGTATTTTTTTTTCCAAATAACGAAGCCGTTTAGTAGGAGTATGGAATAGAAGCCAAAATATTGCGTGTTGGAAAATATTTTTTTACAGCATAAGTATTAACCATACAAAAAAATTACTTCGGGCAAAATGATCTATATGAATCTATAGCAAAATCCTATATTTTTCAAATCTTCAAGACAAGCCGTTAATGAGCAGTAGGGTTCATAAAGTGACCGTGTTACGCTACCAAACGGGACGTAGGCCCTTAAGGAGACAATTAAAAGTTAAGAAAAAGTACACTAACTTTATTACATTAAATACATGGCGAGCATGGCACCAGTGGGACCAGAACCCATTGCGCCACTCCCCTTCGGGTATCTACGCACTCTGGTAAGGAAACGAACCAGGGATCAACATCACAAAATATGGTTGGACCTAAGTGAGTGCAGTCAGGCTAAGGAAGCACTTCCTGCGTTCGATGCCCGCCTCACGAAACAGGTCCTCCGTTTAACTAAAACACAGCTGTATCTGGCCATGGGTCATTTAACAAACATCTCTTTGTCATAGGGGAAACAGACAGGCACTGTGCAGGGCCTGCACGGAGGACGACGAAACAGCGGCTCATGTGCTGTTAAACTGCCCGGTGGTCGCTAATTACAGGGCAAAATAATTCGGTAACCCAGGTACCCTACGTGAGATTGTCAGCAACACCAAGGCGTTGCTGGCCTTTCTCGAGGAGCTGGGGTGGATCGGATAACAGATTCTCCCACCCGTACGCAAAATACGCGCTTTGACGTGGAGTTGTGGACAACAACCCGTTTACCTACCTACATTAAATACATATTGTGCCAATTGCCTAATACATAATATGTTTCTGGAATAGTCGATTAGCCCATACATAAATTAACTTTGAGCGAGTCGCCTATAGAAAATAAAATATCATTTAAAAGTGACGAATAGCCAGATTTGGGTGAGTAAATTTGTGAGATTCAAATAATAAACCGTATGTAATGACCTAGTGGTACGTTCAATGTAATTATCTTTTATTGCTGTAAAAGATTATTATCTTTTAATGATAACACTATACTAGATGAGGTCCCTGGGCAGACTAGATGTTACTAATAAATAAAATTGAAGTGTCTATTTCTAATGTCGAAATAAACTTTTTACTAAATGCGTACCTATGTTTTTTTTTATATCTTTTGATATAACTACCGTACATAATTATACTTTCATGTGGAAATACAAAATTTCAAAATTGTCCCTGTCGTTTCGGAGCTATATGTCAGAACAAACAGTCGTTTTGTCCCGCCGATAGTTGATGTTATCATTTATCAAGAACCGTATCGTAGCAAGTGTCGTTCTGTGCTTTCTGCCTACACCCGTGGGAAGAAGACGTGAATTTATGTGTCATACGTGTGTATATTTTACACATACTTGTGTTTTCCTATTGTATGTATAATGTGAATACTGGAGGAGTAACAAAAATGCTTGCAGTGAGAGTGAATGTGTTGCTAGAAAGTCTAAATTTATAATAAGTTATGCACCAACCTAATTAACCTAGATCCGCGAATGAATTAACTGTGGCCGCTTGCATTCTGTCATTGTTGGTTAAATGTTTGGAAATTGAACATTTATTGTTTTTTCGTCTACGGTACGAAAACAGAAAAAAAAAACTTTTTCCAAAAAAAAAACAACCGACTTCCAAAAAAACACTACAAAGTGAAAAATAACTTTAATTTCGGAAATCGGTGACTTTGGATATGTATTTTCATTTTTTGTCACCGCCTTCCGAAATTAAAGTTATTTTTCACTTTGTAGTGTTTTTTGGAAGTCGGTTCTTTTTTTCGAAAAAGTTTTTTTTTTACTTTTTAGTTATAGTACCTAACCCACACAAATTCGAAATGTCATCATCCTTGGGATCAAAACAATGCATATTTATGCGATAGCAGCAATCGCGGTTGATTTGCTGTCATTTTTTGAAGAGTTCCGTTGTCTGTCTCCGAAACTCATCAGATCTATATAAAATTTAATTTTGAACAAAAAAATAATTTTGCAAATCCGTCTTTATATGACGGAGTTACAATAATAAAAAAAAACGTCAAATTGATAACCTCCTTCTTCTTTTTGAATTCGGTTAAAAATATGAGCGTTCGCACTGCACTCATAACTATTCGACAAACTTCTGTCCCGAATCGAATGTTTGGATATTTCGAAAATACGTAAAATACGAAAATAAGTTTATTTACATTTTTGACATAAGATTGCTACTAGATTTTGAATGTAGGTATACTGAATTCGTATCCTGAACCCCAAGATACAGACTAACCCCCTTATTCATAAACGATGATTAAAGTTAAATGATGTTTAAACGTTAAAAATGTATGGTTAAACAGACGCTAATCATTACTTAACTTTAATCATCGTTTATGAATAAGGGGGTAACTGTCTGTCTGTCACGTGTCGTCTCAACTTGTTGTTAATCTATCTATGCTTACTGTATTACCTGGACAATAAATATTTTCTATTCTTTCTATTCTATTTTTCTTGGCTATTGATAGCTTCCATACATGAAAACAGAGTCGTTTTATTTTCAACTGTCTTCAAAAATGGAATTTCTGTGTTTGTATTGTTTAAATACTTAGTTTTAATAATCCCTGTAGGTATATAAGTAACATCATATATTTTGCATGTAATAATTGCTGTCATCAATGTACCTAATCTACATTAATATGTAAAAACAATACTGCAAAGCTAGTATGACACAGTTATCTACGTTGATCTTATCTACAAACAAAGACCTCAAATTACGTAAATACATACTTTATTTGAAACACATTTAAGTATTGAATCATATTTTATTAAATAATATGATTATGTATTTTTAATTAGAAAATTTGCATTATTGGCTGTAAGTTTATTTTTTTTTAATATTTCATTTTAGACACAGGCAAAAAATGTACTCTTTCTATGCAGAGAAACATTATGTATTCAGCCTGCATTGTACCTTGACCTGCGTTAAAGTTTTTTACTTGGCTAACAAAATAATGCAGGTTTTGTTAACTTTTAAGTCAAATGTAAGTAATTCTTACATCAGTAACAATAAATTACATTAAAAAAGGTATAATATATATATATATGTATTTCAACTAAAGAGCTAATATTTCACACTTAAAAACATTTTAATATGTTTACCAATCAACAAAACAAAATGGATTACTCATTCTCAGTTAAAAGAAAAAGTTCATTTGTACCTATTTGGAAATTTGATTCCGATACTGTATAAGCTAAAAACACCATAGTCGCTTCAGATACTTATAACAATGCAATCTAACGTAAATCGGTGCGGCCTATCGAATGGCATCAATATTATAGAAATATTGATTCCGATACTGTAGTTGCGTTCATGTTATGTCCTTGGGATCACCTGTGAACGTAAAGCGTACAATGCATAGCTAATGATTTCTATGAATTAATTATGCATACTGCTAAGGAGTAGGACTCCTTGATAGAGCTCGTTTCGTGACTGTTTCTTTGGTCTCCTCAAGGCATAAATGAATTAGTTATTTCTAGGCAAGATTATGGAGAAGGATTTATTAAGGTAGGTTGTGAAATTCAAATTTTCTTCTAATTTCGACTTTTAATTGTGTTCAGTAACTTGACTGTTTGAAGGGTTACCAGATTTAGACAAAAAAAAGATAGTTAGTGCTTCCTCCCTAAGAGAGTCCTGGCACTAAGTAACAGAGCATCTGGAGTACCTAGTAACAAAGTCTTGGTCTCTTTTTAACCGACTTCAAAAAGGAGGAGGTTATCAATTCGTCGGAACCTTTTTTTATTTTTTTTTATGTATGTTCCCCGATTACTCGAAGATGGCTGGACCGATTTGGATTTTGTTTTTTTTGTTTGAAAGGGTATACTTTCCAGGTGGTCCCATGATCATCAAGTCAGGATCTGATGATGGGATCCTGGAGAAATAGAGAGAACTCTTCAAATTTTATAGGCACACAAAGCGATTTAGCAATTTTTTGGAAGAGTACTTTCTCGTAGTGGTCTCATTTCAATTTGGTGAAGATCTGATGAAGAACTTTGGAGATAGGCAACGGAACTCCTCAATAAATGATAGCAAATGGACTGGGATTGCTGAAATCTCATGTCTGTCTATTGCTTACACCAGTTCTTAACATAACATCACACCGGTATGATGTGAAGGGGTAAGCACATGTGAACCACTAAAAAGTGAAAAATAAAAACTTTTTCCAAAAAAAAAACAACCAACTTCCAAAAAAACACTACAAAGTGAAAAATAACTTTAATTTCGGAAGGCGGTGACAAAAAATTCAAATACACCTTCAAAGACACCGACTTCCGAAATTCAAGTTATTTTTCACTTTGTAGTGTTTTTTTGGAAGTTGGTTGTTTTTTTTTGGAAAAAGTTTTTATATTTCATAAAGTAGGTACCACAGTTATAATTTATTCTATACAATGATAAGTCTGAATGTCAAAGGCACATTTATATTCAGCCAATTGGAAACTTATGAATTTAGGTTGTGGGTAGGTAATATAATTAAGCTGCATTTGTTTGTTGTTTAAAAAAAAATTAACAACAGTTTTGTTTTCTGGATTATATTTGTACACATTTAAAAAACGAACAAGAAGGCTTTAAACTGTCAATCCCGGCTAATGAGACACAATTAATTTTCTATTGTATTGGAACCGATAGGTTCCACACCGGACTTAACAGATCAAGCTTTATATAAAGATTATTTTGTACAGAGAAGGCATTAACTAATGGTTTTTGAATTTCTAAACAACTTATGCCCATCATGTTAAGCATCTACAGAGGTGGCCCCCCCTGTGTCTGTAGATGCATAACAAAACCAGTATTGGAGCAACTACCTACATTGCAAACGCAGAATTAAATTTACAGGTTAGCCTTTAATACAATACAATTACCAGGAAAACCCAACTGAGAATAATAACCTGTTATATCAAGAAATTGTGGTAATATTAAAAACATTCAGTCAAAGTATTCAAAGTTGTTCATAAACTGAGTTTGTTTTCTTGTTAGAATCTTGTTTAAGCCAAGGTATTTTTTTATTATGCCAATTACGGCAAGGTAGGTAAGTAGTTTGAAGATATAAAATAAAATAGACAAATAAAGTTTTTAATTGTTTCGCTGATTAAGATAGTCAGTGGGTCGTCTTAGGGGGTTTTATATGTGTATTTATATACGTAATTTATACGTTGTTGTCAAAAATGTAAGCTAAGAGTCAATAGGAATCCGATAAGAATCGATAAAAGCAGCGGTTGTTTGCACTGCTTACCAGTCACGAAAAAATCAAAGGTCTTGTTTTTTTGTGTAGAAAAAGGCTAACGTACTAGTGAAGCAAAGGACATGGTTTAGTGTTCTTAAAAACCTTACCTTCAGCGAAAATAATCGTAACCTCCAAAGTTAAAAGTTACGAAT
This sequence comes from Antitype chi, assembly GCA_947359405.1. NCBI lineage: Eukaryota > Metazoa > Arthropoda > Insecta > Lepidoptera > Noctuidae > Antitype > Antitype chi. The sequence goes on from OX375837.1 coordinate 3,830,916, forward strand.
AGGTTAAAAATATAATAAAAGTATTTTTATACAAAGACTGCTGCATCAAAGGTATGATACGCTCCGTTAACTCCTATAACGGAAGATAATCCACAAAACCAGGTAAAAGCACTCGGAAAACAGCAAGAATGACTGTTTTCAACAACGTTCCACTTATCACTTGATACACACACGTAATACACAGATATCCGACTTAAGTTCGCACTTAAATCGAAGTTAGTTACGCGAAATACACTAAGAACTCGATACAAAGGTTATTTGTATTAATTTTTGATGTAATAACATCAAATAACAAGATCATACGACATCGGAATCGGTTTGTGACTGACTTCGCCACGATCGAAACACTCGGCATGAAAAGCACACGTCATGCAGACAGTTGGAGAGGAACAGAGCTATATAAATGATAGAGAAGTATTATTGCTCTATAGATAACATCCGTCCGATTCACCGATTACGAAAGGTAACCTTTCATTTAACTATTGTTATCATGGAAAATATTATCAGAAAAATACGATATTTTTGCTAGGAATTTTAATTCTAATAATTTATTAGTAAAAATATTTAACTAATACGTTTTATTTGATAACAGCGCCATCTGGTATGGAGTAGCTGCACTAGCTAAACAGTTCAATGGAAGGACAAAGCAACTTTTTGGCACTAGATGGCTCAACCAGGCTCATTGTTAGTTTTGCAGGCAGGTTTTAGATGAACTGTGACGAACAAGATTTGAAATTTACAGGTAATGTAAGTGTAATTTGTTTGTCTGTCTGTGTTTGTCACTTTAATTATTTCACTGTTGTGTTTAATCGCAGCTATATAGCGATTTCATTATAGCGCCATCTATTGAAACATTTCGGAACTGACGATAAAATTGCGCAATATTGCAAAATATTACGAAACCGGTAATTGATATAAAAATCTTTATTTTTGGGATCTATTGTTATAATGTTGTGGATGCTACACTAGTTTGTGTGTTTAGTTTTTTTAATAGATAATGGTGCCGATTCTGTTGTCACAAAATTCTCTAAACTAAACTAAAAATCACCAAAATTTAGTTTATTCCTGTCAAACGACGATTTCCTATTCTGAAATTGACTAAAGTGACACAACTTAACTATATTTTAGTTTGACAGCACTAAGATTGCACTGAATTTTTAATTTAGTGAAGATGGTAATTTTGCTATTCTGAGTTTGCCGTTTTTCACCAAAAATTTTGACTATATTAGTTTTTCTAACTAAATCTGACTATTTTTAATCGCGATTAAAAAAGTGTGGAATAAAACTAGTGGTCATGAACTAAAATTCACACCAACACTTTGACTTCAGTTGCAAAAACAGTTCTGATCTTTTTTTTTCTTTTCGTTTGCTTATATCTCGAAAACGGTGTGTCCTATCGCAAAAATGATGATAATTTCGACCCCCTTTAATAAACCCGCAAGCCCCATATTCTCAACATGTAGGTAATACTTTTTTTATTTTCCAAACAAAAAGTTAAAAATTCCATATAAAAAACGTCGAGGCTGCGCACGCTTCATTCAGCTCTTTAAAAAAATCATTGCGTAGGGCACACAAGTACCACGTTGCGAAGCCAAAAGAAAAAAAAAACACCACCTGCAGGCTTGGCACGACAACCGTAGAGAAACGTTTTGTCGACGGAAGACTAGACAAAAATGACGTTTCCGTGTAGACAGTTGTCAATTTTTCACCGAGAAATGTAGACAAGCGATTTCTATTCTACAGTAGAGTAGAAATAGAAAGCGTCATGCTAAGCCTGCAGGAATCGCGATTGTCAAATTCGATTTTAGTTGTGTCAAAATTATTTTTTAGTTTAGAGATTATTTTTTGCAGAATAGCTTTAAGATTCTCATAGTCAAAAGTAAGGTATTTTAGTGATAATTTAGTTAGTTTAGTTCGGTGTACAACAGAATCGGCACCATTGTTGGATAATGGTATCTTTTGAATCTTTTTGTTCATAGCTTGTAACTTGAAATCTGCTGCTGAGTGAGTCAATCCTTTTATAATTAACTTACACTAAGCCCCATTATTCCAAGCAATTAATTTTAAATTACTGACCTATTGGAGCGTAAACTGTTGAAACCATGAAATTAGTAAGTTATTGAAGAAATAAATTTTAACAAAAGAAAATCGTAATGTCAAAACCACTGCTCGATCAAGTTCAATCAAAATTAATATAAAGAAAAATTCCGATGTTTGACCACTGTAGGCTGTTGTGTCATGAACACTTCTAATCTTTGAAATACAGATAGTTAATTACGCGATGAACTAAGTGGCTGTGAAAATAATGATAAATTTACTCTACATGACGACTTATGACTTTGCCTAGCGGGTGTTCGCTGACACGGAGAGCGCGTGCATCTGCTATCATTATTTACTAACTTTGATAGAAGGAGCTAGGTTCTGTATCCGATAGTCGGATAGATGGGCCGAACAATCGTTTTATGTTCGGTATTCGGTATATTCGGCATGTTTGCCGAAAATTCCTTTTTGGCCGAACATTCGTAAAAATGCCGAACATTTTACCGAGTAATGTTGTGTTAAAAAAGTCTATAACCATTATGAAGTAGCACAATATTATAAAGTACAAAGTGGGCTCAATAACATAACCAATTTTTAAGATGCACAATAAAGCGTGTTAAATTCTGCCGTATATTTGGTTCGGTAAACTTTTAACCTAACATTCGACTAATTATTCGTATTCGGTAAAACCCGTACTCGGTTCATCACTAGTTTGTATGATATGAAATGACAAAACATCGAAATTTCTTTATTAAATGTACCATTGTATTTATTATATTTTGAATGTATGGTGAATTACTTCTAGAGAAAATAGCATTTAAACGGCATTCGTAGGGATTTGTTCCGTTGGTTTACTTCCCATGTTACAAACAGAACGCTAAAAGTGGTAGTTAATGGTTTCCATTCCAAATCCCTGTTTCATCAGGGGTGCCTCAAGGCTTGATACTGGGCCCATTGTTATTTATTATATTTATCATGTGCTTTCATAATTCAAAATTTTTACTTTGCGCAGATGACCTTGAAGTCTTTAGACCCATCAAAACTATGCTTGACTGTCAAATTCTTCAACAAGACCTCAATCGTCTTGCAGATTATTGCACTAAAAACAAACTCCAACTCATTATTCCTAAATGTTGTTGTATTAGCTTCACTAAAAATAAAAATATATTTAAATATCCATATGCACAGTGAAACTCCGGCAAGGGAGAGTTTGATCCGCGACCTGGGAATAATACTTGACGATAAACTATACTTAGATGCACATGTTAATAAAATTGTTAATAAGGCTTTGTGATGACATCATCCACAGAATTTAAGCACCCCAGTACATATTTATATATCTATCGATCACTAGTTAGGTCTCAATTAGAATATGCAGTACCTGTGTGGAACCCCTTCTACAATAAATATATTGAGTGTATAGAAAGCATGTAACGTAAATTTCTGAAGTCCATGCATTATCGCTATTCGGATATTCGGATGCATATTCACCTAAAGTTGAGCTGTTGGCTGACATGGAATGCGCTTTTGTATCGAAAAAGTCTTAATTTAGGTAAGTAATTTGTTTATTTTTTGTTTTAACTAATACAAACCACCCCTCCTCCAATACATATACATATTTGTATCGGGTTAAACATTAATTTCAAATTAATACCAATCTGAATTCAATCAAGAATCCCGGGGTTTTTAATAAATATAACAAATAATTTATAAAGCCGCTTCCATACTTTCGTAGCTAAAAATTATCTTTAGGTAAATATGCATCCGAATATCCGATCTCTGTTGATGCATAAAGCGCGGGCACATAGGCGGACACGGAAAGTGACTTTAAAATAGCTATATTATGTAAAGGTATAGATGGATAGAAGATGCCACAGAGGAAACTCAGTAAGTTTCGTGGCGTAAAGGCTCCCGTAGACTAGCGAGACGGTCAGTGCCGGATTAACAAGCAAGAGTAGCAATTGCTACGGGCCCCGCGCAAGAGGCGGCCCCGCGTATTTAACCTCCACTTGACTGTCATTTTTTGAGTCAAATTTATGAAATGGTAAATGGAAAATTTCGAATCGTGACTTCTAAATATCAATATTAAGTGCTCAATTTTTTTTTGCCAATTTATACTTGACATACCCACAGCAGATTAAGGGCCCCCTCAACTGAATTTGCTACGGGCCCCGCGCTTTGCTTAATCCGGCACTGGAGACGCTACTCTAGTAGGACAATTTCTATCAAAACGAATCGCATTGCATCGTTGCGTCGCGCCTTTCTGCGGGAACCTTAATTATGCTTCTTCATTTTTGAGTGAAATTTATGAAATGGTTAATGGAAAATTTCGAATCGTGACTTTTAAATATCAATATTAATTGCTCAATTTTTTTCTGCCAATTTATACTTGACATACCCACAGCAGATTAAGGGCCCCCTCAACTGAATTTGCTACGGGCCCCGCGCTTGCTTAATCCGGCACTGGAGACGCTACTCTAGTATAGTTACCGGCACGTAAGTTGGCAAGAGATTTTGTAGTGGGGGAAGTTCGCGCAGGCACCATTTTCATACATTTTTACATGCGCGAATTTCCCCCACTACAAAATCTCTTACCAACTTACGTGCCGGTAACTATAGGACAATTTCTATCAAAACGAAACGCATTGTATCGTTGCGTCGCGCCTTTCTGCGGGAACCTTAATTAATGATGCTTCTTCATTCTGAATATGTAGTAGCTTTTGTCCGGCAGTGGAATAATTACTGTATATCTGGTATCATTAGAAAATAGCGTGGATATAAAATCATAGGCTATTTGAGGCCATCAAGGTCACGGTCGGCTACGATTGTCAATCTAATTGTGTTGAATTGTATGCTTGCCGCTCACATACATATATTAATGTCATATAGTCTCATGTGTACATAGGTAAATAGCTAGTGAGGTACATTTATGCTACAGAAACCAACCATAGACACAGACTTTAGTAGGATGTTTAATTATTTGACAAAATTGAACTACTGATTATTTCGAAAATATGTTATTAAAAGTTATTACAATGACATTATAGGTTCTTACTTTAAAAATATGCAATTGTTTTTAGTAACAAAATTACTATCTGCGTTATTCTGAATGAACATAGAGCCTATGACCATAGAGTTGATAAGAAGTGCGCCAATTCATTGTAATACATTGGCGCGCAATTTGTTTTGAGATGTAAACAAAATAATTAACGACGTAGGTATTCAATGTGTTTTTATGAATGACTGTGGTTTTATATTCATTGGGGGTTCAGGAGTATGATCTAATGTAAGTAGATTCGTTATTCGTTGTACTTATATTTCTTGTTCGGTAATTTTTTAGTGTTATACTTGCTTAAAATATATACAATCAAACCGGTAACAACTACAAACCGGTAAAAAAAATACCTACTAATATATTTTTTTTACCGGTTTGTAGTTGTTTTTTTTCCATACACTGATTTAGAAGTAAGGTAATCCAGCTGTACGGATAAGGTCAAACGCCTAGTCGATTACACGTTGCTCGATATTGCTAATTCATGATAAATTATCCGTACAAATACCCGTACTTGGTGCATGTGCCACAGGCCAGCAATTTCAAGCTTAGCACTGCAATGGTCGATATGTGCGGAGTTACGTACCTATATTCCGCGAAATATCAGCCTTTTTTATGAATACTTGCGTACCTCCTTGTCGTTAAAATGATACACTTTATACAATTATGATTTATGAGACACAGGGTGTCAAAAGTTCTTCATTCTCCATAGAAAAGGCAGGATCCTTCGAAAGGACGGGTGCTGTGTCTGGTGGTGGGCAAATGCCCGATGATTTATGTTGGGACATTGTGTACCTATGCCACCGTAAAATTATGAACATCATTAGTTTAGATTCTGTCTCACGAGATTATAAACTATTCGTGATGTTCCGGATATCCGTATCCGTATCCGCGGATATCCGCGTGAGAAGAAAGATCCGTATCCCTATCCGTTACATTTTGACGGATCTTTTACGGAATTTTACCTTATTAATAATTCCAAATTGCACTACTAAACTTATTTGTAGACGTTTTTTAACTCGTACAACAAACATAAACAATACCTATCTATGCTGCCCAGTGTCACTACACTATAAACTAAACAAGAGAAAGACCCGCGCAACGCAAGTCAAAACATGTTCTGTCAAGTGGCATCAACTATCGTTTCAAGGTCACTCGCACCGACACCGATTGTGTAAGAAAGTTAAGATCCGTATCCGCGGATCCTGACGCCAATGATCAGTATCCGGATCTGTATCTGCGGATCTACATTTTTAATGATCCGGCACATCACTGTAAACTATCAATTAATTGCGAACGTATCACCTATGATACGTTCGCAAATATGTAAGCCCTAGCTTACAATGTATGTTATCGATGGTTTATAGTCTATCCATATCGATAATCACGCGGTAAACTTTGCTTGCGTGATGCAGGATTTACGAGACGTCGTCAGTGTGATGCGTAGTTCACATGTGGCGATGTAGAAGCTGCCACAAACTAATTATGCTTTCTTTTCTTTCAAGATCCGTCCGTCGCCTATCATCCAAATCCGCTGCGTCTAGGGTTACCATATGTAAATAGAGGGATGCCTATCTATGGTACCTAAAATGCCTGAATTTTCAGAAAAATGCCTGTCTAAAGCAAAACGCTGTAGGTAATAAGTAAAAGCCAACAGATAATAATGAAGAGGTATATTTATTACTGATATTAGTCAGAGGACATTATTTTTTTAAATAGTTCTTTCTTTTCTAAAACATAAACGTAAAAATCTTCACAAGATACAGTTTTGTGATTTTCCTGAGTAATCAATATTGCTTTTACTGATTCAATTGTCAGCCGATTTCTTTCTTTACTCCACTGGGCGTTGAATTTAAAAATGCATGTCTCAGACCAATGCCGGCCGCACGCCTGTCTAAACCTTAAAATGCCTGTCAAATGCGGCGAATGCCTGTCAAATGGTAACCCTAGCTGCGTCTATATTAATGTATATTATATTTCTAAACTTACCAGGGTAGTGTTACACTTCCTGGTGATGGCCGCCATATCCTCAGGGTCAGGACTGAGGCTCCTCATCGTAGGCATCACTTCGTCTAAAAGCATCGTGTCTGCAATCTTCGGCGGTTGGGTTGAAACCTGTAGAAGAAAGCGATTTTATTTTAGCTGCTGGTGCAAGAAAATGAAGCTTGTTTTTTTTTGAATGGCATCTCGCAGTTCAATTTAGGAGGTTGTTTGGATTTGCATGTGGATGACTCAATAAATTAAAGCCTCACTGTTGGATATTTATATTACTATTGATTTACACTCAGTGCTTACTTTAACTCATACACTGACTCATTACTTGTTAATATTCTAGGAAAATCGTATACATACTTTTACAATGTTTGTAAATGTGTGAGCACCATGTATCTATCACAGAGTAAATTTATCTGTATTGCTTCAATTTGATTCTGTTAACCTATTTTGGTATGGTAATTTTATTCTGGGTGCATCGTTTTCACACATAATCATATAATGAATGTACTATGTTAAATATTGTACTTGAAACATTTTAAAAGAGTAACGGTGGAGTTTCTTGCCCATTCTTCTCCATACGAAACTACATTTTGGAAGGGGCGACTAGAATCAGTTCTATTTTAATGTAAATGTTGACGTTCAAAAGTGCCTTTTAAGTGCCTATTTGAAATAAATGCTTTGACTTTGATACAGACCTCGATTTCGGGCGACGCTGGTTGCGAATAGCAAAAGACAGGCCGGATCGGAATTATTATTAAGGGACGAATTTAAAGCTACGGGCTAAGCGGCGCGGGCTGGCTCGTGCAAGGGTCGGGGCGGACATGAATTGGGACGTTATGGCGAGGACGGTGGTCTGTGTTTATGTATTTGGAGCGTGCTGGTGGTCTTGCTACCCTCCTGGAGGAAGGTTGTAGTCGTCGGGAAATAAAGCTTGGGGGTTTAAAAAGAGGTATTGTTGTGCCTGCTAGAGTCCTAATAAAGGTGGGAGTAATTAGCAACTGTCGTTGAAAATTTTGAGGAAGATAATGAGCACAGAGCACGGGGACACTTCGTCGGCCGGTAAGGGGGCAATGCCAACGCTTTACATCAAACCATGCGTGTCACCGTTTACTTGCATTATGACACTAATGGCGTTTAAAACATTTTAGTTTAAGACGTCACGTATTCATATTTTCTCTTCTTGTTCTCACACACTATTGTCTACATTTCTGTTTCATTTCTCCTTTCGCAGGTCTGCTGGAAGAAATTTCTAAAGAAATAAGCAGTACCTTTGTACTCAATTGTTTGATTATGCCGTATCTGCTATGTATTTTACTGTGTGTACATAAATAATAAAATAAATAAATAAAATTAAAGTATCTATAAATTATTTTCAAATAGTCACACTTTATACCATATCTTTTACATCATCTAGGTACATGTACATAAACTGATTAACCTACTGTGATTACCTAAAATCATGCTCTGATTCCACTATCTATTCTCAAAATCGTGATAACAATCAGAATATGTAACGCTAAATTTTCCGAAGGCAATTTCCGTGTACGGAACCTCTACATTTATTAGCCTTTTCTTATCAAAGTTTCGTAGCTAGGTACATAAATAATAATGTTATTCGCGCGTGAAACAATCTTTAGCGACTAAAACAAACAGCAAACAGATATGATTGTCTGATAACACCCACTACACGAAATTCAAGGGCAGTGCTCCGTTATTCAACTGATATTTTTATGCTGTGGCTGATTTTACGTCACGGCACAGATAGTACAAAAAAAAACCATAGACTACATTACTACTTTTTGAAGTGAAAACTTTTTAAAGCGGTCTTTCTGAACAGTAAACGAAACTGAACCGTCACGCTCGGGTCGGTGACGCTAAATCGTATTTCGTGTGGTCATAAGCACAATCTTAATTTTTATAGGTTTTCAGGACATAATATTTAGAATTGTAATGTAAGGATGGAAGTGAAAGTTAATAATTGACAAGATCCACGTATTATCCGCGTATTACGTAACCACAGATTATCTATAAAACAAACAATGTTTGAGTAAAGCCATTAAAGATGTTCTGTTGTCGGTTGTAGACTGATTTCCGGGCCTACGTGTTTTTAACCGACTTCAAAAAGGAGGAGGTTATCAATTCGTCGGAACCTTTTTTTTTATGTATGTTCCCCGATTACTCGAAGATGGCTGGACCGATTTGGATTTTGTTTTTTTGTTTGAAAGGGTATACTTCCCAGGTGGTCCCATGATCATCAAATCAGGATCTGATGATGGGATCCTGGAGAAATAGAGAGAACTCTTCAAATTTTATAGGCACCCAAAGCGATTTAGGTATTTTTTGGAAGAGTACTTTCTCGTAGTGATTTCATTTCAATTTGGTGAAGATTTGATGAAGAAATTTGGAGATAGGCAACGGAACTCCTCAATAAATGATAGCAAATAGACTGGGATTGCTGAAATCTCATCTCTGTCTATTGCTTACACCAGTTCATAACATAACATCACGCCGGTATGCTGTGAAGGGGTAAGCACATGTGAACCACTAAAAAGTGAAAAATAAAAACTTTTTCCAAAAAAAAAACAACCGACTTCCAAAAAAACACTACAAAGTGAAAAATAACTTTAATTTCGGAAGGCGGTGGCAAAAAATTCAAATACAGCACCAAAGACACCGACTTCCGAAATTAAAGTTATTTTTCACTTTGTAGTGTTTTTTTGGAAGTCGGTTGTTTTTTTTTTTGGAAAATTTTTTATGTATGTTAGAGTTATGTTAGTAAACGCACCCACGCTACTGTAGAAAATCGTAGTGTGGGTCAAATACTTCATTTCACATTCACATTATTCATCAATAATTTCTGATCCTACCTGGGACGATTTTTACACACTCCTTTTACTTCTGAACCTATAATTACAGTGAAAAACCAATACAAAAACAAAATATGTGCCGTCAGAGGACCATAGGCAGGAACGAAGTTCCTTAAGCGGTACTCGTAGGCACACACACTCATTCATAATAGAATGAGAAATAGAAAAAGTTGCAGGAAGAGTGCATAACGCTTTTACAGCGTGACGATTTCTATTCTAACAGTCAATTCCTGCCTTCACTCGCGTTAAAGAAGTTCGATCCAACAAGTTATGTCAACAACCGTAAGTATGATATCACGTAAAGTAAATTATCGGCTAATACTGGTAGCTTACAGCCTGCGATTTTGTGTAGGTTTTTTGTTTTTTTTTAAACGCTTTATATTAGCTTCACTTGCATGTTTGTTTATTTGTATGTAACCGACTTCTTAGAGCGCGATTTTGACCCACTTTAAACGGTTAGATTTCATTGAAACTTTGTAAACTTATAGAGGACCGATGACAATTCAATAATTTAAAAAAAATTTGAGAAGAATGAAAAAAAAACACGTTTTTGTAGTTAGCAGAACTAAAAAATAGAAAATAAATAATAGTTTAAAAAACTAAAAAACACGCTTTAAAAACCAAACTAAAACAGGAGAAAATAATTTAATTCAATTAAAAAGCGTGGGATGCTTTTTGAGGTATTTTTATAATCAATTTATTAATTTATTTTTATGTCACTATTTTTTTTTTTTTTTTTTTTTTTCGGTTGTGGCTTCGCACGGTTTGTGCATTTAGCCAGTGTCAAGTAATTTTTCTTTTCGATCAAGTAAATGGCCCGATACCGGGCACGAATTTACAAAACAGTCATAGTCGTCTTTAGTCAGTCAAGTCAAAGTTATTGTAAAGCGGTAGTAACTTTACAACAACCTAATATGAGTTTTTGGGGCGAACACGAAAAGTCCACGTTAGTCACTTATTTTCACCTTCACTACACTTGTGCACTCACATGTAACTAAATTGAATAATTCACTACCAAAATTATACAATTTAATTCGCTATTTCACTAAATTTCATGAAAATGAAAATTCGTGCGACATGTTCCAACCGTATCCCGCCAAAAACTCCGTCACTATTTTTGTCAAAGAATGGCAGTTGTGATTTGAATATACGAGCAATTTAAGTTGGTAGCCCACTTGCTAATCAATTAATTTACTTGGCAACATTCCAACCTATTCCTTCATAAAGAACTGGAGTGATGTGTAATTTATGTTACTTATAGTTTTATTGTTATTATGTAATACTTATACACTTTTCTAGATACTTATCGGTCGTAAAAAACTGAAGTCTTGCATTAAATAATCTTTATCAAAGCCGTGATGATTTGCAAAAATTACGCCACACAACATAGACAATCATCTCTTATTTTAGAACAGGTGTCAGTGCAGTGTCAATAATCTTGACAAAATAAAGTCTAAACTAGCTTGTCATTCTACCGAATAGTCAAATTGAAAACTAATATCATTATGGACGATTTGCGATGACTTAATAAAGATGTTATCAAACAATACTGTGTTGAAATCATGACAATTCCCTGGGCAATCTGCCCTGCCAACTCCAACCATCTTGCTGACTTGCTTATATTATTTTATCTAGAAAATCTGGGCATGAAACATTTCGTTCTAGGAAGAAAGTTCTGGACATACTTAGGCCTCTCCAATTGCACGCCATTCAACTACCATCTCGGCAACTCTCATCCAGCTGTTACCAGTCACCCTGCGAAGACTGTCGCTCCCCCTAGCCTGCGGGTGTCCTACCTTACTTTTGCCGATTCGCAGTCTCCACTCAAGATCACGGCTACCCCAAGTCCCCAACGGTCATCGGTTATACGGTTAATATGGCCGGCCTGCTTATTATCCTATAGTTATTTCATGCACACTGACCTCTAAGGAACATTTGCTAAGTCTGTTTGCTTTGTATGCCTAATTTAATTATGGCATCTCGCACCTATTTACTAAAAGCTTAGAAGGTACTCTTATTCATCAATACTAAAAGCTAAGTAGTTAAAGTAAGTACTCATATAATTTGATGAAATTAAAATGTTGTTGATAAATGAACATAAATATTATTAAGTAATATTTTGCGTTTAAACTGCGCAACGGGTACCTATAGATATGTCGTGTAGATAACTGGTATGTATGTACATACATAGCTACTTGTTTATTTGTGTATTGTGTTTTTATAGATAATTCTTGTGTACTTATATAACACGTGTGTTAGTAATGGAAGCTGTAAAAACGAGTAATTTGGGAGTTACAAAAAGTTGTAAAGTATTGGGTTCTTGGATCTTGAATGTTGAAGCAAGTCATGCCATTTTTAAATTATAACGTTCTTCCTTATATTATGTTTCAATTCAGCGCAAAAACTAAATGACATATTATAAATAATGTGTCCGTAAATTATGATTTATTTCGAACCGAGAAGGATCTAAAAGCTAAGATCGGTTTGACAATAAAAAGGCGGGAAAATTCCAGAGACAATATCTTGCAAACTGTATGGTTCTTCCTATTCGACGTTAGAAGGCGCTATTTTCAATCTTGTTTATTTGAACAGTAAAATTCCTAAACTGGTTTTTATTATTGTGATTGCGACCAGTTTGTTATGATGACGCAAATAGACAATAGTTCACATTTTAATGTAAATCGCTTGATTTATTCCGCAGAGGATATCGTCAAATGATTCATTATTGTGTTAGCCACAGCTCAGAAATGAAGAGGTTCGCAATAGAAAACACAAAACATTATTCGAACAGAGACATATTTAATTCCTTTTCCACAATGTAAATTACACAGTTAACGCCAAAATATTATGTCCTGTACTTACTCGCTAACTTAACACCAATTTATTAGGCTGATAATAAAATGTGTGTTCGCTGCTCGGCGTCTCGATCAAGAAGGCCGGCTGTCAGTTCTCCACCGTAGACGATGGCAGTGAATGTCACAAGGAACTAGTAATCGATTGACTGACATACGAGAATTAGTCGATGTAATAAGTAGGGTTACCAAATACAAGCTAACAATTGTCAACCAGATTTATTTCCATATCTACAATTTTGTAGGCACCTACTAAGTTTTGACAGCTGTATACCTAATTATCTAGCTAAGGTAAATGACGGATCAGTGCGTCAATTTAGGGTATTTACTAGGTATAGGCTGTAGGTACCAATATAAAATCATTTTATTTATTTTTTTAAGGCAAAACCACGGAATCAACTCAGCCTATCGCAGTCCACTAGGTACCTACTGGACATATGCCTCTCTCCCAGGCCGCGCCACAACACTCTATCCTCCGTCTTCTGCATCCAGTCTGTCCCAGCCATCTTTTAAGGCCCTGGTAACTTAAAATTTGTCGTTATGAGCGATAATAGTTCTTATTGCAATCCGATACGAATTAAAATCTGTTGTAATAAATTCAAATCATAAATGAGCAAGCATTGTCGTAAAAATGCAAATAAAATCGTATAAAATTAGATATTAACTATTTAATACTAAATAATCCATCACTGGATGCAGTTTGGTATTTGAAATTTTATGGTATATTTTTAATTATAATTTTAAGTAATTGTTATTGAAGGGATAAATTGGTTTAAAGATAATTAAGAGGTGACTTTGATGATTTTTTTTATGCATTAAAGTATGTTTAATTATGTTTTGAGTTCCATCACTCTATGCAAAAACGACTTGAAAATATCATACATTTTTTTGCTTTCAAAATTATTTACGGTTAAAGAGATACACAGGTTTAAAAAACCACCTTTTTCAGCGTTTTCAAGAAATCACCGCCTAGTTCACATTTTTTGCATACAAACTTCGGGAGTGTTTTACTCCACTGTCTGACATGGCACATCCAAAGTAAAATATGGTATCGTTTTGTCTCAATATTAATATTGTCTGTACGGAAACAGAATACTAAAATAAAAACCCATTAAAAAGTTAGGAGCCAAGAAAGATTCGTTTTTCTTGCTAATCTTACTTAACTTTGGGCGTGTTTTAGTAATAAAAGAAGTGTAAAATCTCCAAAACTAAGTCAGTACCGACAAAGTTTAATTATTGAAAAGTTCAATAAACTTTATTGGTCATTGATTTATGCATTGGCTTTTTCATAAAACCCGATCTTCCAAAAGACTTTTCTTAATTTTTTACTATAAAATAATGATCTTGTGCGTGTAGACTAGCGTCCAACTGCTCATCACTGATACAATCTCTGTCGGACACGAAGCTTGGTGAGATAGCGTGATTTTTAGTCAGGCCCACCAGTGAGTTCGAGCCTGCGACTAGGTTCCCCTTAAGATCGTCTGTCCATCTAGCTGGGGGGCGTCCTCCGCTAGGAGATGTGTTCTGTGGGGGCGTCCCACACTACGCTTGCCAATACGAGGGCTCCACTCCAGGACTCGTCTGCTCCACCGTCCATCGGTCCTTCGACAAACATGACCAGCCCACTGTCACTTCAGCTTGCTTACTCTGCGGCTATGTCGGTAACTTCGGTTCTTTTCCGGATAATGTTATTTGTGTTAGTACCAAAATGATCGTCTGAAAACCGCGATTTTAAACTTCTGGTATACAAGGTGGCTAGGATACCGATGACGCGCCAACTATTACCATAAATTCAGCACATAAATCTAGACCCCTACTGTAGTAAATTTTCTGCGATTATCAAAAAAAACAAACAGCTGTTTCGTAGAACAGTGCCTACGCGGTAAAACATTCAAAATACATGGAACAAAATCTATGGTAACAGGTTACGTGTCGATGTATCTCACCCTGTTTATTTTCAGACATAATTTGTCAATCTCAGCGGCCATTATCAAAAGTCGACCGATGTTTTTACTTTCGCAACAAATTTTATCGCAGCTTTAATCTCCCTATCGCCAATTACGATAAAAAATGCTGAAAAAGCTAATAATAGGTAAATACGTTATCTTTTAAATACATTCTAGTGGTTTCCGTGGGGATCTTGTGTTTGCTTTCAAACATGTAATAAATCAGTCTACATACAACATACATTTTGTAGGTATCTACTTACTGATAAAATTTTTCGTTGACCGTAGTAAAATTTCAATAAAAAAAATCAAAATCAAAATAATTTATTTCACATAAGCCTGCATGTGCACTTATGAAAGGTCAGAAGCTAGGTGCACGGTTCTAATTTGTCGCTTCCTATGGAGAAGAGCCGGCAAGAAACTCCACGGTTACTCTTTTAAAAATATTTGGCTTTACAATGTTTTCAAATTACAGTGATAATAGGTATGGGAGGACAGTGCAGGCCAGTCAATAAGTACCAGCACCCTAATTGCGTAACATACGATTAATCATAATCTGTTTCATTTTGACAGTTCGACAATATTCATTGCGTTACGTTGTTGAGCAGACACATTTTTCGAACATCTGAAGCAATGGTTTAGCACTCTGTTTCGAAACGAAACAGATTATGATTAATCGTGAGTTACGCAATTAGGGTGCAGGTACTTAGAGGAATGAAAATACAGAATAGAAAATCGTCTACAAATCTAGTCTCTAAGGCCTACAACGTTCTCTCATTCACAATATGTAAAAGTATCTATCTATATAAAATGAACCTATTTGAACCAAGTGACATGATTTCCATGACAATCACTAATATCGTCATGAAATTTGGCAGAGATATAGCCTGGGATGTGGAGAAGAACATGGGCTAGTTTTTTACGTGATAACCGACCTTCAAGCGGGCGAAGCGCCTGGCAATAGCTATATTCTATAAACCGTAGGTATATGAGATGAGAGTTACCAACGATAGATTTACGATGAACGCGGTAAAAGACTTTTACTTTTTTGTTTTGGTTTCGCACGGTTTGTGCATTTAGCCAGTGTCAAGTAATTTTTCTTTTCGATCAAGTAAATGCCCCGACATCGGGCACGAAGTTACGAAACAGTCATGGTCGACTTTAGTTAGTCAAATCAAAGTTATTGTAAAGCGGTAGTAACTTTACAACAACCTAGTAGGAGTTTTTGGGGGGAACACGAAAAGTCCACGTTAGTCACTTAATTTTCACCTTCACTACACTTGTGCATTCACACGTAACTAAATTGAATAATTCACTACCAAAATTATACAATTTAATTCGCTATTTCACTAAATTTAATGAAAATGAAAATTCGTGCGACATGTTCCAACGCGATCCCGCCAAAAAAAACTCGGTAAAAGACTTCTTAGAATACGTAGGTATAAACAATGTATAAATACCTACTGCCAACCTTGATGAGCTAAACCATAGCGCTAACAAGAAAACCAATACAAATAGGTCTGTATATGTAGAACCGACCTTTGTACGGTTGTCAAAAAAATATGCGACGAACGAAAATATTGCCAACAATATTGATTACGTAGTTACCTCTACCTATCTACGTGGGGGCTTGTAATAATGCTAAATCTCATCGATGCACGGGTCGATCGATGAGGTTTAGATTAGCGGTAGAAGTTCAAAGTTTTCACAGCAAACAGTTGTCTGATTAATAGAGTCATATTTGTTTAACATTGGTACAATAATTATAGTATAACGGTCGTCTATTTGATTTAAGGGCGCTATCACATTTTTTCTTGAATTTGAGCGTTTGACTCGAGATTTGATGAGAGATTATGGTTTAGAATTAGGTATAGGCAAAAACTAAAATTAAAAATATGTTGCGGAAAATGTCATTATTTGTCTAGGGAGCGCTCTAAACAAATTTTTCAATTTGTTTACATAAGTCAGTAAAAACCTTGCTCGGCAAAGGATGTTTCGTAAAATGTTACTTTCGGGCATCTTTTGATGCTCTGTTGCATGGAACATATATATTAGTTTAGTAATTTATAAAAATGTCTGTGGTAGGACTGTAGCTTCTTATTTGGAATGCTCAAATCAATTTTTTATGTTTCATACAATAATAACCCAAAAATAATTCCGTAAAACAGAGAATTAATGCAAATTTTTCGTCTGAAATCATATTTTTTATCTATGTATGTTTAATCTAAATTAAAACAAAAAGTATTTAATAACGTAAGGTTACTAAAGTCAACTTGCTTGAAAAAAAGAAACAGTCTATCTAAAAGTTAAATAATATTTTTAAACAATTTTTGAATGCAACGCTATGAATCAGTAATATATCTCGGGACGCGCGGGCTTTAGCTATAAGTCCGCGTCGGATTTGTTCCTGGGCGTCCGAATCCTAATGGTTAGCATATCTGAGTAGCATACTTCACTATACACGCACGCACGATCAGCTACCACGCGCCGTTAAATTTACCTAACTCTAAATACTTCAATTTGTAATAGCCCTCTTAAAGTGACAAAATTTTCGGCTTATCTATTTGTGAACAGCGTTTAAAGGACTCCTAGCGCTCCTATATTAACATTGATTGATGTTCGATTCGGTACAGAAGCGTGTCGAATGATTGTGAACAGCTATGCAAGTGCAGGACTCTGCTTCAAAATTAAAAACCCAGAAAATTGCCAAGAGGTGCCATTTTTCCTGCAGTAAGCCAATGAATACCTAGGTAACACGAGTATGTTTAAAAATACATCCAAGAACTGTCTAGGTATTGACTAATGCATGAAATAATAAATATCTTTAGAAAAACTTCTAAGAATTTTAAGAATGGAGGCGTTACAACCTTGGCGCGCAAATCAATGCGATCTTCCGTTTACCTATACTAAATAATCTGGTCATTACAAGATGGCCGACCTTTCAACTTGATACAAAAACATCAATGGTACTATGGATATTCATAGTTCATAAATTAAAAACCAAACTAAAAAAGGAGAAAATAATTTAATTCAATTAAAAAGCGTGGGGTGCTTTTTGAGGTATTTTTATATTCACTTAATGTCAAGCATCCCACGCTTTTTAATTGAATAAAATTAGTTTTTTAAACTATTATTTTGTAGTGACACAGTACCTGTCATACAATTACCGTACCTCCGAACAATTACCATAAACCTCCGAACCAGTTACCACATACCTGGAAACCAATTTATTACCACAACCACTGAACCAGTTACCTTACAGTTACGTTTGTGACATTCCGAAAAGAAACAGTGAAGCAACCGTCTTGAAAAAGACGTTTCATTCGTGCAGATCAAGAAACAGGAAAAGGCATGGGCACAGCACGACGTCATCACAACGCCGCACACGCCGGCCGTGTCGCTTCGAAAGAAGCGGTTTTTGTAAGCCAAGGCAAGCAGGCAGAGCAAGCAGAACACCAGCACCCTCCGTGACTTCGCAGATGGACACGCGACGCTGACGACAGGGCGAATCGATGGCAGATGTCTTTACTCGACGGCGGCGCTCTGAAGAAAGGACCGCGCTCTGCGCGCCACTCGTATTTATGCCTTCGCGCCGAATAGTGCCGTGTGCAAAACAGCGCGCCCCGCGCCCCGCGCGCGGGTCGCCTGCGGCGCATCGCTATTGGTCGAGCGAGTGCAAACAGTTTCGGCTATGGTCTAGATTATAACATTGTCAATGTATATATAAGTAGAGGTGTTTTGATAATAAATGAGTCGTCAGTCATTAGTCAAGAGTCATCAGTCGCAGAGTTTTATTTTATATAAGTGAATCCCTGACACACCTCTAAATTGGTGACCCCGCGAAGAACACGAACCGGAAGACGAAGCCTGAGTTCCTTGAACATCAAACTACCTACTGCAACCTGCAAGATCCACTGGAAGTTTAGAAGAAGCATCACATTGGTCCATAATGCCGAACACTTCCGACGAATTTTGCGAGGCTGAGGACGTCACAACAGTGAAGAGCGACGTGGCAGCAGTCTCACTTCCTGCACGTCTACCACCATTTTGGCGCCAAAATCCTCGCCTGTGGTTCGCGCAATTTGAAGCCGCCGTTGCTGCAAGCAAGTTAGGTGAGGAGCAGAAATTTAACCTCGTCGTCCCGTTACTCGGCAACAGCGACCTAGAACAAATCGGAGACATCATCCTACATCCACCGGTCACCGGCAAGTACAACACGCTCAAGGACAGACTCATCTCAACGTACCAAGAGTCAGATCACCGACAGTTACAGAAGCTACTCAGCGGTCTCGAACTCGGCGACAACAAGCCGAGCCAGCTGCTGCGTAAAATGCGAGATCTCAGTGGCAAGCTACTATCCGATGAAGCGCTGAAGGTTATGTGGCTCAACCAGCTGCCCCCACAAGTGCGCGCCGTGCTCTCCGTCAACACCGAGTCGTCGCTGGAAGTGCTAGCCGCGATGGCCGACAAAATGATGGAACATTTCGAACCCACTACAGTCGCCGCAGTCTCCACAGCAAATCCTTCGTCATCAAGTCCAGCAGTAAATGAGGTGCAGTTGAACGCGATAACAAACCTACAAATCAGTATGCTTTCGAAACAAATAGAGAAGTTGTCACTCGAAGTCGCCGAGCTCCGCAAACATCAACATTCGTCGTATCATCGTTCCCGCCAAAACTCAACACATCGCAGCCGCTCACGCTCAAATTCAAGACATCGTACTGATAACGCCCGCAAGCCCGGCGATCCCGATTGGCTGTGCCGTTTTCACTACCGATTCGGCAACGAGGCACGAAAATGTGAATCGCCGTGTTCCAGGGAAAAGCGGGAAAACTAGAACGTGCATCGATAGTGGCGGGTGTCGATGTAAACCAAACAAGCCACCGCCTATGTGTGACCGACATCAACAACCGAGAAAAATTTCTTGTTGACACGGGAGCCGACATATCAGTATTAGCCGCTCGAAACCAGAAATACTCAAGACCGACGGACAATGCAGGCTACAAACTTTACGCGGCAAACGGAACAGAAATTCGTACCTACGGAGAGCGCACACTCGAGCTCAACCTAGGATTACGAAGAAGTTTTAAGTGGACTTTCGTCGTCGCCAACGTGAAGACTTCTATACTGGGTGCCGACTTCCTGGTTCAGCATAAACTGTTAGTCGACTTGCACCAAAGAAAACTCATCGACCGTGTAACCGAGCTTAGCGTGAACGCCGTCAAAATAAACAGCAATGAAGAATCAATCCACATTATCAACTGCGACCACACTCATCACGACCTGCTGAAGAAATATCCAGATGTACTGCGACCAATGACACTCAAAACTCCAGCCAAGCATGACGTCACACACCACATAGAGACAACTGGGCCGCCGATCTACTCGCGGCCGCGCCCTCTACCGCCCGACAAATACAAAGCAGCAAAACTCGAGTTCGAGCGCATGATCGAGATTGGAATATGCAAACCTTCAAACAGTCCGTGGGCGAGTCCACTTCACATTGTGAAAAAGAAAGACGGATCACTTCGAGTATGTGGTGATTACAGAAGACTCAACGCCGTCACCGTTCCCGACCGATACCCCATTCCACGAATTCAAGATTTCACATACCAACTTCACGGCAAGAAAATATTCTCAAAACTCGATTTGAAAATGGCTTATTTCTGGATACCAATCGCAAAACAAGATGCTCAAAAAACAGCAATAATAACACCTTTTGGCCTCTTCGAATTCAACTGCATGACGTTCGGCTTAAGAAACTCCGGTCAAACTTTTCAACGTTTCATGCATGAGGTTCTACGAGGACTCGACGACAATGTATTCTGTTTCGTCGACGATCTGCTGGTACACTCGAGAAACAAGGAAGAACACCGCCGCCACTTAGAACAAGTACTCGAACGCCTAAATACCTACGGCGTCAGTCTTAACATCGATAAGTGCGAGTTTGACAAGAAAAACATCGAGTTCCTCGGATACGAAGTGTCATCAGAAGGAATCAAACCAACTCAAGAACGAATTCAAACCATAGTCGACTATCCCAAACCTCAAACAGTGCAAGAACTAAGAAGATTTTTAGGAATGATAAACTTTTACCGCAGTTGTTTACCACATCAAGCCGAGTACCAACATGAATTGAACAAATACCTACATAACAGCAAGAAGAACGACAAAACTCCGATACAATGGTCTCAAGTAGCAGAACAAGCCTTTGAAAAATGCCGACAAAGCATACTCGAGGCAACAACTCTGACGCACCCGATACCTAACGCGCCGCTATGTTTATTTACCGACGCATCGAATACTAGCATCGGCGCTGTGCTACAACAAAAAGTTGACGACGTGTGGAGACCACTGGCATTCTACTCAAAAACTATGAGTGAGACGCAGCGACGCTACAGCGTGTACGATCGCGAATTATTAGCTATGTACACCGCTGTGCAACACCTACGACGACTGATAGAGGGCAGTGACCTCACAATATTTACCGATCACAAACCACTGACTTTCGCCCTGACCAGAACGCCAAGTAGCAGCGATACACCACGACGAGAACGCCAGCTACACTACATTAGTCAGTTCTGTACGAAGATCAAATACATTCACGGTGATAAGAACGAAGCAGCTGACGCCTTATCACGCATCGAAGAAATCGACTTGTCGCATTCCACGATCGACTACAATCAACTCGCTCAAGACCAAGAGAACGATGAAGAACTGAAGATCTGCATGACAAACCGAAGTCTCAAGTTCGCGCCTATCTCATTGCCCGGAGGTCAACGACCCATCATATGCGAAACATCAACCGGGAACGTTCGTCCATACCTACCAGCGACTTATCGTACAGTAGCATTCAAAGCGCAACACGAACTAAGTCACCCTGGTGTGCGAACAACAAGAAGAATAATGTCTACAAAGTTTTTCTGGCCGAATATGAATAAAGAAGTTGGTTTGTGGGCGAAATCATGCATCGGTTGCCAGCGCGGGAAAATTCAACGACACGTTATCAGCCCACTCGGCGAGTTTCAAAAATCATCACGCTTCGAACACATTCACGTTGACATCGTTGGACCACTGCCGCCCTCTAACGACTATAGATACCTAATAACAATAATCGATCGCTGCACTAAATGGCCCGAAGCAATTCCTGTGCGTGACGTCACCGCCGACACTGTCGCACAAGCAATCTACGAGGGATGGATATCGCGATTCGGTTGCCCTTTACGAGTTACAACGGATCAAGGTCGACAGTTCGAATCGTCGTTATTCAACTTACTTATGAAAAAATTCGGCATAACAAGAATACGTACTACGGCCTACCACCCTCAAGCAAATGGTCAAGTTGAACGCTGGCATCGAACGTTGAAGTCCGCGCTTATGGCACGAAGCGCCGGTGCACACTGGAGCGAAGAACTACCGACTGTGTTACTTGGCCTTCGTACCGCCCTACGGGAAGACACCCAACTGAGCCCGGCCCTCATTACCTACGGAGCGACACTCAGAATACCGTCAGATTTCTTCGTGCCTTCACAGCCGAAAAATGAAGACGCAGAATTCGTCCGGAAGCTGACAGAAACAATGTCGACGTTGTCCCCGAGCAGCAAATCTCACTCCAACAACAGAAGCACGTTTGTTCACAAGGACCTAGCGACGTGTACCCATGTGTTCGTGCGCAATGATACCGTGCGAAGTCCATTGACCCCACCTTACGACGGCCCGTTCAAGGTAATTCAACGTGACAGCAAGCATTACACCATACAGATGCCACTTCGAACTACAGTTGTCTCAATAGACAGACTCAAGCCAGCGCATCTACTCAACGAAGGGTTTACCACTACAACATGCGCGACACAGCAGGTACCGCGCGCCGAAAGAACATCACCGAGCGTCGAGCCGCGGTCGTCGACCCCAAGCGCATCGCATGACTCCTACGTCACTCGATCCGGCCGCGCAGTGAAACCCAACGTACGCTTCGCTTAGGGGGGAGTGATGTAGTGACACAGTACCTGTCATACAATTACCGTACCTCCGAACAATTACCATAAACCTCCGAACCAGTTACCACATACCTGGAAACCAATTTATTACCACAACCACTGAACCAGTTACCTTACAGTTACGTTTGTGACATTCCGAAAAGAAACAGTGAAGCAACCGTCTTGAAAAAGACGTTTCATTCGTGCAGATCAAGAAACAGGAAAAGGCATGGGCACAGCACGACGTCATCACAACGCCGCACACGCCGGCCGTGTCGCTTCGAAAGAAGCGGTTTTTGTAAGCCAAGGCAAGCAGGCAGAGCAAGCAGAACACCAGCACCCTCCGTGACTTCGCAGATGGACACGCGACGCTGACGACAGGGCGAATCGATGGCAGATGTCTTTACTCGACGGCGGCGCTCTGAAGAAAGGACCGCGCTCTGCGCGCCACTCGTATTTATGCCTTCGCGCCGAATAGTGCCGTGTGCAAAACAGCGCGCCCCGCGCCCCGCGCGCGGGTCGCCTGCGGCGCATCGCTATTGGTCGAGCGAGTGCAAACAGTTTCGGCTATGGTCTAGATTATAACATTGTCAATGTATATATAAGTAGAGGTGTTTTGATAATAAATGAGTCGTCAGTCATTAGTCAAGAGTCATCAGTCGCAGAGTTTTATTTTATATAAGTGAATCCCTGACACACCTCTAAAATTTATTTTCTATTTTTTAGTTCTGGTAATTACAAAAAAGTGTTTTTTTTCCTTTTTTTTTTTCATTTTTCTTTTTGAATTGTCATCGGTCTTCGATAAGTTTACAAAGTTTCAATGAAATCTGACCGTTTAAAGTGGGTCAAAATCGCGCTCTAAGGAGTCGGTTACATACAAACATACAAGTGAAGCTAATATAAAGCGTGTAAAAACATGCATAATCTCTAATCTAGTGAGATTATGTATAGTTCACAAGATTTACAAGAGGCGGCGTGCATTTTGGGGGTGGGAAATCATCAAATAACTTCTCCCGCTCTTGACGGAGCGGGAGGGCGTGTCAGACTTTTACTGACTAAAACCCACCCGTGTTCCCTCAGTTGCCTGTGTGCCAGGGGCCACGGTATCTCTTTCGAACAACCCGCACCCCTGGCAGGACAACCCGCACCTCTGGCAGAACAACCCGCACCCTTGGCAGAGCGGCGTGCCTGATGGGAATTTTTTTTGTATGAAAGGTATGAGAGGGGCTGTGCCTAAATGATAACAGCCGCATAGGTTGATGGAAGGTACCGTGGGAAGTTACTTTTGCTATAGTAGGTTCGTGGATGGTGAACATCCATTGCATGTACATAAGTATCGAGATTCGAGACCCTTCTGTGTCAGGGAAAGCGATCCCGATTGTCATTCGTCTTTGACAGTCGTTACAGACGCTAGTACCTCAATCTACTCTAATCTGTCAAATATCTTTGATAGATTTTGAACTTTATTCATGTTGTTCACAATGGGCCTTATCAGAAGGCTTAAAGTCACCCAAAGGGCAATGGAGAGGGCTATGGTCGGAGTTTCCGTACGTGATCGGATCAGGAATGAAGAGATCCGCAGGAGAACCAAGGTAACCGACATAGCCCGAAGAATTGCCAAACTTAAGTGGCAGCGGGCAGGGCACATTGCTCGCAGAACAGATGACCGATGGGGCCGAAAGGTTCTGGAGTGGCGACCGCGTACTGGAAGACGTAGAGTGGGAAGGCCTCCCACAAGGTGGACCGATGACCTTGTGAATGCCGCGGGAATCCGCTGGATGTGGGAAGCACAAGACCGGTCGAAGTGGAGGAGCTTGGGGGAGGCCTATATCCAGCAGTGGACATCTTTCGGCTGAAATGATGATAATGATGAAGGTTCATGTTTAATTGAGAAAATTTGACAGTATGGGGTAGCTTGATGTGCGGGCGTCTGTACAAAGAAGCCCAAAGTTCAGACTTTGGGCTTCTTTGTACAGATACATGATACACGTTAAGACTGTATGTCAGCATACAGTCTTAACGTGTATCATGTTAACCAGCAACTAGATTGTGGAATTCAGTTAGGCAGTCGCTCAATGTAAAATATTTGTTTTTCAGCTGTATCCGTTTAGACTGGAACCCAACCCTGATGTAGTTGGAAAAGGCCAAGCAGAGAGACTCCCTTGTATTTAAAATCAAAATCAAAAGTCATTTATTCAAATTAGGCTGAGAATCAGCACTTTTCGAACGTCAAAATACATAAGACAGTCCCCCCAAAAACGCCCACCCGTCACCACTTCGTAGTGCTTTAGCTGGGAAGAAGAAGTAGCGGAACAAACTCCCTATCAGCACAGCGGTCTGTTTAGTCGGATATACTTGATTATATACATACATAGACAAAGTTATATAAACATTACGAGACACAGAACATTAATTAAATAATTAGTCTTACATTTATGTCATCGTACGTATTGAATTTTCAATCATTTATGCTTTCACCTTCGTTATTTTTATAACAAAGGTGAAGGAGAAAAGAGAAGAAAACCCAAGAAAGAAGAAGAGAAGAATTCCTTTTGGAACTCTTGACGAATACGTGTTAAGCGAATTTAAGCTTTATTAGTTACTAGAACTGTCACACTGACAGATGTCAGGAACGCAGTCTCTCGACGGCCGGACTGTAGGCGTTTGGTACTAGAACTGTCACACTGACAGATGTCAGGAACGCAATCTCTCGACGGCCGGACTGTAGGCGTATGGTACTAGAACTGTCACACTGACAGATGTCAGAAACGCAATCTCTCGATGGCCGGACTGTAGGCGTATGGTACTAGAACTGTCACACTGACAGATGTCAGGAACGCAATCTCTCGATGGGCGGACTGTAGGCGTATGGTACCAGAACTGTCACACTGACAGATTTCAGGAACGCAGTCTATCGACGGCCGGACAGTAGGCGTATTCTACGCCGAAGCTACGATAAAAAATTCTACTTTTTGGCCTCTGATTAGTCGTAACTCGTAACGACTGCAAGTTCGAAACCCGAAAATCTGACAAACAGTCTAACCAACGAGTATCGTCTAGTTACACAGTAACTAGTTTGTGGATATCAGATTGGTAGGCACCCCATGTAAAATATTTGTATTCAGCAGCATACGATTATATATGCGCACAGCCAAAGCGTGGAACTCTATGCCAGCGTCTCTATTCCCTTCCACGTTTTATCCGTCTGCCTTCAAAGCCAGACTAAACAGTCATCTTCTGGGCACGCTCGTTCCATCATGGACCTCATCAATCGTGAGAAAGTCGTGAGAAGTGAATCATCAGGTGTGATCGAGACCAAGAGCAGGCCCATTCAGCAATAAAAAAAATACTGGAAACCGGCCCCAAAACAGGCATTTGAAAAAAGACAAGCTGATAATGTGCTCTGCCAGCCAATCACGGAACTACTAGTTCCATATCTATTGACGCGTACTATCGCTTGGTCTGTGCCAAATCTTTGTTATCATATCGCTGTCCTTGCCTTTATCTGGGTTTATTATCTTCCTATTTGATAGTAATTAAGTTATATAAATGTTTGCGGCAGTAGTCACCCTCTAGACTTTTTGAATTAAAATAGCCAGCACGATACTTAATGGAGAAAACGGTTAAATTAGTGTGGGTTATGTCGAATACGAATAATCGGCCGAATATTCGGTTAAACGTTCACCGAACCGAATATTGGACCGAATACTCTGCTGGATTTGGCGCGCTTTATTGTGCTTCTGAAGAATTCAAGTCAGTGCTTGTCGAGCGCGTTGAAGCGCACGTCACTTTCCATCCGCTGATGCCGCTATTTCCGAACGACCCGGACTATTATTGCATCATCTAGTCTAGTTTAGATGCATCTTGCTCTTGAGTTAGCAATAACTCATTTTTGATATTGATAAAAGGGCCCACTTTAACTGAAAATTATTTTTTTAAATACAATATTATTCGGTCAGCACTTTGGCAAATAATCGGCCGAATACGAATGTTTGGTAAACCTGCCGAATAGCCGAATACCGAACATAAAACGAATATTCGGCCCATCCTTAATGTGTTAAGAGCCTATCTCTTGTATTTTGAGGCAAAACCTTGAATAGCTTAACCTTGCCAATGAGTTGATATCTACAATATTAAATATTTAGTTAGCCACGATTTTTTGTCTTAAACGGCACTCTTAATAAGTTTCTGCATACCTTAATTCATATAATTACTGTAATTATAGGTTTAACACCCAACCGAATTAAGATTATATGAAGTTTCTATAAAAACCCGTCAATTGCAAAGCTTCACATGTAACGTATCATTTCAATTCATTTTACATGGAGTGACTGCCTAACTGACCTATAAACACAGTTGCTGGGTAACACGGTGCCCAATAGTAAGACTTGCGGGTTTCTTCATGCGCTGTCACCTGGGGCACAAGTCTGCTATTTTTATAAATTCTTCATTCCAACACGATCCCATTGTCATTCATTTGTCATTTTGCTAAAAGTTCGTAATCTGCTAAATTCATAATGGTCGATCTTTGGTCGGTCAATGGTCTCGTAATAGACTTGTGTCATAATCAATTTTCGCATTGCCATTATTATAAAACTCGTTAGTAGAAATGTTTTTCAAAAAACTACTACTAAATTTTAACATTTATTCATGCCAGATTTCATTTATATATATTTTTACATAATTATTTATTAGTGTTATAAGCAATCTAAAGTAGTAGGAAGTTCGTAAATTAAGTCAGTCATTCATTTGTCATGATGTACGAGATTACCAATAAATGCTATTTCTTTCAATGGAGTGTCAGTGGCTGAGCATTGGAAAGTCATAATGACACCATTTTATTAGTAGATTACCAAACTTGTCAAAATCAACAATTATGAAATCAATGAGAGAGCATTCTGACACTATTGTAATAGTAGACTTGAGGCCCTGTGCACGTGATGACTGCGTACATACGGACGTAAAAATATCGCGGTAGGATTTTTAATGTTCGGTGTTGAACCGAGCATTGAGATTACAACAGAGTTCAGCGCGTCGAAAAAACACGCTGTTCGATTTTGAACTCTCCGTCTGAACATCGAGGTACGAAATCCAAACCAAAGCCTATTATGCATATTTTTCCTTATAATCTGCAGTAGCTGTTTTACCGTCTAATCATATTGTGAGGCCATGTGTTTGCGAACTACACGTCTCATGGACATGGTCACGTGACAGCCGTCTTCCGTGCTTAAGACCATGCTGTATGGAAAGCGATGCGAGTGATAATAAATGGGCTATGGTTTTACCGAGTTTTGAGTGAAGGGTCAAATAAATTACCTATAGAAACTATACGCACACGTCATTATCAACTTGGGGACACAGGCTTCCTGTCTGTGACAGGGAGTGCCAGTGGGCTGTAATCCACCACGCGGCCCAGTGCGGGTTGGTAAGTGATTCCTTACAATGACAACTCATGGAATATTAATAAAAAAAATAAAAAATTAACCGCCGAAAAAACTGAAAACCAAAAAATAATAAACCTTTTTTGTTTAACGTTAATAACTAAGTTCTTAAACTAATGTAAGTATACCTAAGTAATTTTGAGTCGGCGTAAAACAAGCAAATTAATTAATTACGTAAAGCGTGATGCGCAGCGGCCGTCGTTGCGAGTGGCCGTGTTGAGTGCGCATTTTTTGGAATGTTAATGTATATCGCTGGAGATTTCTCGTTGCATTGTTAATTTGATTTGGTTATTTCCTCAGATTATAAAACAAAGGCAAATAGACCGCGCGGAACACCAAAGTGAGGCCAAAAAACCAAATACTAAAGCGTAAATTTGTATGTTACATTCAATGCGACGCTTTAGTAAGTATTTGGTTTTTTGGCTTCACTTTGGTGTTGCCGCGGTCTATCTGCCTTTGTTTTATAATCTGAGGTTATTTCTTTAAATTTAGGGTAATTTAGTGAACTTTGTTCATTGATTATTTGGCGCCAACTCAAAATTACTTAGGTAAATATACTTACATTAGTTTAAGAACGTTTTTTCGTCGGTTAAAAATAAATTTTATTTTAATATAACAAACTCATAAATTATTATTATTGTTTACTTAATGCACTTGTTGTGTACTTATTGTTCACAGTAATTAAAGTAAGTAAAAATCATTCATGTCAAACTATGTATAATCCAATCCAAATTTTGTTTTTCTAATAGTTTTAAGTGTAAAGAAAATGTCAGAAATGAATTGATTCTAAAATCTAAAAAAAAATAATTAAAAAAATTTATTATTGTTAGTACCTAAGTACTTACATCAATTTTATTCATATTATTATTGAAATTTCAGTCAGATTAAGTAGTACCTATCTGGGATTACAAAACAAACTTTACACCATGATTAAAAAAATCTATATTTTTTGGGGTCAACGACGTATAGCGTTACTGCTTGGAGTGCGAGTTGAGAAAATGATTGATTTTTTATTTTATCGTGTTTTGATTTATCGATAGTCGTCATCGACAAAGTTCACACAAAAAATCGTTGTTTTTTTTTATTTGCATCGCCTGCGCATCGCGTTTTATGGAGCACGGGTTTTAAATAATAAATAAATTGTGCAAAAAAATCATATCTGCTCAACACCGTTTTTTGGCCAATAAGTTCAAAGGCCATTTTTTGTGCTTACTTGTACATATACTTTGCCTGTTTAAAAAGCACTTGGATACGTTTGTAAAAAAAACATCCAGCAAAATTTATAATGAATGACGAAGAATTCAATAATATTTTCATAGCTTAGGAAATGGCCCATTCGTATTTATTGTACTTAATATTAGGCAGACATTTCTGCAATCTAGTATACTTAATTATTGTTCTTTAAAACCGGTTTAAAAAAAAGAGGATTCTAAATTCGGTTGTAATTTAAAAAAAAAATATGTTTGTTATAATCTATTTCTATAGAACTCATTCTTAAACCGATTTAAAAATACTTTCTTTGAAAAAAAAAACGTGTTTTTGCCTCATTTATAAGCCGATTAAAAAAAAACTATGTTTCGTCTTTGTTTGAAAGGGTATACTTAACGAGTACCATTTCAATTAGGTCAAGTTCTGATTAGTGGTTTTTGAGTAAGTTATCTTCAATAGTAGGTACGTATTTCTTGTTTTTTTTTTCTTTGTCTATCTTGATGATGTTCTAATTAATACTCACTGTTATTTACATCAAGTCGTGGTTTACGAAATAGTGTGGGGTAAGTAATGTCAAAAATATGTAGATAACTTTTGATAACCATAATTATAGATAACGGCAGATTGATTACCTACCTATCATTTCCAAATATAGTTTGTCTTTTTTCTCTTCCTCTCACTAACGGTTTTAGCATCAATTTAAGATTAATTTCGGTAATTAAGTACCTATCCTTTTTTGATTTTAAACGTTATTCTATATATGGAAAACAAAAAATAGACACAAAATCGATTTAAAAAACGAACTGTTTTTTTTAGCATTTTCCTTATTCAAAATCGTATACTGGACGACTGTTTTTCGTTTAGGAGTAACTATTCGAATGACTTTTAAATAATTGGTAGATATATTTCTTCAATTCTTCTCAGAAGTAACTAGTCAGGTTTAGCAGCACCTAAATTGCGTAACACACTGGTAGTCAGGTACCTATCACAGGTTATGTAGCCTCAGACTTACACACCTAAGCCCAGAGGCGGATCTTGAATTTGTGGGGCCCTGGGCTAATACTGCTTAGGGGCCCTACCTAATTACTCAACTAATTGCCATTTTGACAAGAAACTGTTTTCAGTAGTGATGTAGGTATATGTAATGTAATATATGTTAAGTACAGGAAGAAAATAGGAAAACAAAATATTTTATTTATTTATTAAAACATTATTTATTGCAAAATAAATTGACGGGTTATAAATGGTTATGTTAAATAAATTATAAAGCAACCTTTCTGCATTTTTGTGCTGCAAATTCTTTTATTTGGTCATCGCACTGTAGGTCCTTTGTTAAATCGCAATTTATCGAAAGAACTGATAAATGATTTAGTCGATAGTTCGACATTGTTGTCCTGTATTTGTTTTCTATATACGACATCCTGGAGAAAGAACGCTCCGCTTCACAGCTAGTGATCGGCATCGTTAAAAAAATCTTTAAGATAGTATAGCAGTTTGGGAAAACATCAACAAGTTTCTTTTCATAAATTAGCCAAAAAATTTCACTGCAAGAGGTGTAAGACTCTGTCTTAGATTGCAGTAAGTAAGATTTCAACTGAATGCACTCATTCACTAAATGTTCGTCTACGTCATTTGGATAATAATCAATAATATTACGTACACTTTCCAGATCTATGTGTTCTTGATTTTTGTCTTGCAAATCCATTAAAAAATTAAATTTTTTGCTATAGGTCTCATAGGCTTGGCTTCTATTATTTAAATCCATAATCATCTTATCCAACGCAACGTTAAGCGTGTCTCTTTTAAATTTTTCTGCGCAGTTCACTGAGACTTTATCTGTAGATTTATCTGAAAATTTCAAAGTAATGCGTCTCTTATTTATGTCACTGTAGTCTGTTCCCACACTAGTACTTAATTTTTTAGCTTTCTCTTCGTATTCCTTTAGCTTCTGATCTGATTGTTGCCTTATGTTTTTCACGAACTCTTTTAATGACACAATTAACTTATTGCCTTCACCAATGTCTAAACCAGGGCTCTGTACTTTTTTATTAACTACATTAAATCTCTCCAAAATTTCTTCCCAAAAAACAATCAAAATTGCAGTTTCTAGTTTCGCCAGTTTATTAAATAAATTTCGTGCCTCTTTTCGGAAATCAACTTTTTCATCGTAATTTTCGCCGAAACTATTGAGAATTTTCATAATGCCATCATAATTACTTTTCAAAGCTCTGACAGCATCAAAGTGACAAGACCATCTGGTCTGGCTTAAACTTTTTAACGTAAATTTTAGTTTTGTTTCACGATTTAACAGTTCCCACCTATGGGTCGAAGCAGAGAAGAAAACGTATATTTGTTGCACTATTCCAAAAAAATTTACAATTTCGGTTGCAACCTTCACGGATTCTTGACCAACTAGGTTAAGGGAATGCGCAGCACATGGCACGTAATCCGCGGATTTATTTTTTTCTTTTAGTAGTGCTTGTACACCATTGTAGACTCCGGCCATATTAGCAGCGTTGTCATATGACTGTCCCCTGCAATTATCCAGTAGTAGTCCATTTGTTTCCAAAAAGGCTTGTAGAATATTAAATAAATATAAGCCAGTATGACTACTAATTTTAATGAAAGATACACATCTTTCATACACTTTTCCCCGAAAACAGTATCGTAATACAATAGCAAGTTGGTCATCGTGAGACAGATCTGGGGTTGAATCCATCATAATTGAATAATACTTTGTGTCGTCGTTATTTATTTCAGTTATAATTTGTTTAATTATCTGTTTACCCATAATCTCAATTATTTCCTCATATACTGTTTTTGATAAATATGATATTACAGGGTTTGGTCGCAGCTCTCGTTGTTCAATATGTTCACGTATGAATGGGTCGAATTCTGCCAATAGCTCTAGAGCACCCATAAAATTACCATTATGTGGAGAACCAAATACTTCCTCGGAACCTCTAAGTGCTAAGCCTCTTATACTCAGAAATTTTAGCACTGCAATAACCCGTTTTAGGACATTGTGATAATATTCTGTTTCTTTATTTAATTGCTCCTGAAGCTGCTTGTCTAAAACAGACTTATTTTCTTTTCGTGTCAACCACACTAACATTGAATTCTTATGTTCATTAGAATTTTCGTGATTTTCTAAACAAAATCCTATGTGTTTCCAATCAGAAAATCCGGTTGTGTATTGTGAAGGAGTTTTAGAAAAAAGTTTGCAAGTCAAACAAAAAACAGTACCAACCCTTTTTGAATAACATAACCAAGATCTTTCCAGTAATTGGCCATTTTTCATTTTTCTAGTGAAATACCTATTTGAAAAAGATCTGTTTTGTTCTTTATATTTCTTCATTGAAGCTGAATATATATTCTTCGGATCTTTATTTTGAAAGTCAGTCATTTCATGTGAGAGGACGAAATTAATAAAATCATTATTCAGCAAATCTGGCCACAAGCCCACGTCAACATATTTCTCAAACTCAAACTTAATATTTTCTAAATTTCTTTCCACCTCGGTATCGGTATTACCTCCCTTTTGCTGAACACCAATTTCATTTTCAGAGGAACCAGAGGGTTGCTGGAAGTCAAGATATTGCACATTTTCATCGTTGGTATTTTTTTCTGGTTTTCAAAATCTTGCATATTTTCATCACTTGTATTTTTTTCCTCGTTTTGCGATTTTTTGCTGCCATCGGTTAGATTCTCTTCGCATAAAATACCTTCCTTTACGTTTTTTAATGGATTCATAGCTATTTCATTCGCGTTTATATGTTCCGATTTAAAAAAAGTTTCAATTTTTGCGCATTTATTTCTTTCTTGTTCTCGACTAAACTGTAATTTTCTTTTTTCAGCTCCACTTTTATATTTTCTAGCAGACATATTGTAAAATAAGATATTTTTCTGAAAATAAACAAAGAACTGGATAGAACTTTTAATTTTAATACCTACTTTGTAATGAGTGTAGCAATTCACAAATTATAATTAAATATCGAACGAGTTTGATTCATTTAGTTTTGAAAACTGAAATAAAAAGTCATGTTTTATAATTCTTTTTACTTACCTACTGCCTATTAAAAGCAGGAAGTCTAGTTATGCTGAAGACTTTCAATTTTAGTAAATTAAAAGAAAGGTCCGGTCCTTATAACTTTTAAGTTATCTATTACTTAGTAAACTAAACACACGCACTAAACACATTTCTAACAATAACAAAGTCAATTCGTTAATATAGTCGACTATAGCAGAAGTGCGGAAAAATAACAAAATTGCGTCGGGCGATAAGCGGAGGGAAGTCCCCAGTAATAGACACTACTATACACGGAATACACCGACTGAAAACAAGCGACAGGGAATTCCCCGTTCCGTTTGATAGATGCGCACTCGGGTTGATTGATCGCAGTGTTGCCAACCTCATGATCGGATTTTTTAAAATTCTAGATAATTTTTATTATTGACAATATCGTCTATTGGTTTCAGTTCGGTTGGGGGCCCTCTGTATTCGCGGGGCCCTGGGCTGCAGCCCAAAAAGCCTTTAAGTAGATCCGCCCCTGCCTAAGCCTATCTTTGATATCGCGCAGTCAGTCCAAAATAGCTTCAGTTTTTTCAAAAATTTCAACCTAAAACAAATTCTAAATGAATCTACTACAAGTTCTACCAGCGGCACTGGATAAATATTACAAAGCCAGTCTAATTTGATCCTTCACAACAGTGCTGCTCGCAAACAAAGAAAAATCCACAACTGTCAAATTCAATACATTTTTATTAGTTCCTTTTTCCGCCGCGTGTCAACGAATACTGGACATGTTTAAATTGCTTGTGACAATTGACAATCGATTTAGTTATAAATATTATATGAAGACCTTGGCATTTGCTAGAGCTATAATGAAAAAATCAATAGCAAAACGTTGTTCTAATAACTTCACGCTTTTGTTCGTTGAAAGGTTTGGCAGACTTAGACATAGCATAATTCTACTATTTGTACTAATATTTTAAATGAGAAAGTTTGTTTGGATGTTTGTTACTCTTTCACGCAAAAACTATTGAATCATTTCAGCCGAAAGACGTCCTCTGCTGGACATAGGCCTCCGCCAATTTGGGGGTTTTGCCATGATCGCCACGCTTGGCAGGCGGGTTAGCGATCGCAGTACGGTGGTAAAATGCATAGAGAACGCTGCTGTCCATTCTCTAGTAAGTCCCTTAGTCGCCTTCTACGACATCCACGAGAAGAAATGGGGTGGTGCTATTCTTTACGTCCGGCACCACATGGAACTATTGAATGGATTTGTATGAAATTTGGCACACAGATTATAACCAGAGATCGGATATTTGGATGCATATTTACCTAAAGATAATTTTTAGCTATAAAAGTATGAAAGCGGCTTTATAAATTATTTGTAATATTTACTAAAAACCCCGGGATTCTTGGATTACATAGCTATTCAGATGTGTATTAATTTAAAATTAATGTTTAACCCGATACAAATACATATGTGTATGTACTGGAGGAGGGGTGGTTTGCATTAATTGAAACAAAAAATAAACAAATTACTTACTTAAATTAAGACTTTTTCGATACAAAAGCGCATTCCATGTAAGCCAACATCTCAACTTTAGGTGAATATGCATTCGAATATCCGATCTCTGATTATAACCTACACATATGATACTTTTTATCGCGGTAGTACGTTCCCGCGGGATAATTTCTAACTTCTAAGTTAGGAAAAGCTAGTCTAGCCAATAATGTCCCCACTGCTGGGACCAAGGCTTCCTCTATTCAAGTAGTAGTAGGCCGTAATCTACCACGGGGGCCCAGCAGGCTTAGCACGAGCACCAATTTGTCGACGGAAGAATAGACATGACTATTAACTAAATGACGTACAATAGGAGAAGTTATCTGTGTTCTTATTTATATTATCACAGATAAGCGTTCTAAACGAATCATGATTTTGTATATAATCGTATATACTTTGTGGCCGTCGAGTAGAAAGTTTGTTGTCAGTGTGATTTTGGCAGTTTGGGAAGAAATATTATTCTGAAATAGTCTACATATATACAGCGTGTAACAGAAACCGTATTGCTATCCTTAAGTACTAAAGACAACAGCTGGTATAGAATCACTGTACATAGTTTCAGTTCAAAATAAAATACTCTAAGAATTGATACCAAATTTTCGGTTTCATATGTTTCTTCAATTCAAATCATAACAAACGTGTCACCGCACTACGTAGGTCAGTAATTTTCAACGATACCTACTTGCCAATATCACGATAAATTTCTTCCGAGTGATGTGTTTATTTCAATTTGAAAAGTTCGGTTTCTGGTATCAATGTATTTAAAATTCTCATAACTTTTGAATATGTAGAGATAGGATTAAAAAACCCTTTCAATATCGTTTGATATCACCCAAAGAAGCCGTGCCCTTGGTATGTATATATACCTTTTCCGTAACACGTTGTATAAGATCGTTAGAAACGAAAGACAAAATGACAGATTGTAGAAGGATATCTACGGTGCGATGTCAACAATGGAGTGAACGTAATGTCACTTTGTATTGAAAAAGCACTGTTTATTCTTCGTTGAAATAGAATACGTCATGCTAAGCCTGCAATGCGGGTTGGTGGAAGACAAGTCACAAGTCTTTTGGTACTAAGACATGCCGGTTTCCACACAATGTTTTCCTGCACCGTTTTGGGAGCAGTGTTGGTGAAATTATTAGCTCAAAGCAAAACGCCTGTCTGGGTTTGAATCTACAATTCGAAGTCGCAGCTTTTACCACTGGGTCACTACTGCTAAAGCGTCTGTTTCACTCTTCGGGGATTCAATTGAGATGTTTTCTTTTGTTTCGAAAGGAGGCGGCGCACGTGAGAAGCAGTATATGCGCCCTCACGGCTTTAGTCACCGCGGAAGACGCTCTGGGCGTCGGGAATCCCAGGCTGATTCCCGGCCACCGTAGGCGCGGGCTTGCGGACGGCGAGTAATGGGTAGCTCGCTGTCCGGTAAGGACCAAGCCCGGGTCGACGGCGCGTTGTGTTCCACGCGCGCCTCAATGAGATGTCAGCAGCAACTGGTGGGGTCCGCAAAGGCCGATGCCTGCCAGGGGTGCGGGTTGTTCGAAAGAGATACCGCGGCACCTGGCACACAGGCAACTGAGGGAACACGGGTGGGTTTTATTCAGTAAAAGTCTGACACGCCCTCCTGCTCCACCCAGAGCGGGAGAAGTTATTTGATGATTTCCCACCCAAAAAAAAGAAAAAGTGTTTAAAAGATCGATTTCAGTGTTTAATCACAAGTACCTACTACCTCATAATCATCTGTTCAGCCTTTTCCCAACTACATTGGGGTCAGCTTCCAGTCTAACCGGATGCAGCTGAATACCAGTATTTCACATGGAGCGACTGCATATCTGACCTCCACAACCCAATTAAGTAGTGGGTAATACGACACCCCTTGGTAAGACTGGTTGTCAGACTTTCGGGCTTCTGAGGACCCGTAACGACTATCAAAGATCGACAAATGACAGCCGAGACGTGCTTTCCGAGGCACGGGGGAGTCTTGGTATGTAAAGATGGTCACCCATCCACGGACCAACCGCGGTAAGCGCAGCTTAACCTGATCGATCGAGTCGTACGGCTATTATTACTTAGCACCAAGTACTTAACGTCAATTGTCTTTCTCACGTACTCAGAATTCAAGCAAAACCGATAAAATTTGCTATTATTAGCGATTAAGTAAGTAATTTTATCTTTGGGTACTATAAGTATGCACTAATTTATTGTAAACAAAGATTGTACATAATTACAGATAGGTAGGTAGGTAATATACAGTATAAAATACGGTGTGGGTGTGTGTGACTTCTTAAGGGCCTACGTCTAGTTTGGTAGCGTAACACGGTCACTTTATGAACCGTACTGCTCATTAACGGCTTGTCTTGAAGATTTGAAAAATATATGATTTTGCTATAGATTCATATAGATCATTTTGCCGAGGGTACTTTTTTTGTATAGTTAATACTTTTGCTGTAAAGAAATATGTTCCAACACGCAATATTTTGGCTTCTATTCCATACTCTTACTAAACGGCTTCGTTATTTGGAAAAAAAAAATACACTGAAAAATAGATAGTTAGAGGGACCACAGAATCGCTAGAGCACAATTGTAAATTAATCAACATTTGCCAAGGAATATAACCATTTTGAGATAAAAACTCAGAGGTGCCCTGCGCGGGCGCGGGCGGCAGTCGTGCTTTAGCATACAGACGGGAGATGAGGATACTATGGGCCCTAAGAGCGTTCAACCCGCGTGGGCTGGCAACGTCACATTTTAATGGTTTTTCGTGATTATTTTATGGAGTACATTTTTTTTGCAGCCAAACACTAGATCCTCGGTATTTTAATTTATTTTAAACACAAGTTTTTGCCAGGGGCGTCACCCACGCGGAACATCCCCTATTGAACTCGCTTAGGAGTTGAATTTCGAAAAATCCTTCCTTATTCCTTGTCTACATTATAAAGGGAACCTCTGTGCAAAATTTCAGCTTTGTAGGTCCAAGGGTTTGGGCTGGGCGTTGATGAGTCAGTCAGTCAGGACTTTTTTTTCTAAACGTTTACTTTTAAATAAAAACATTTAGTCGTAATTAGCACTGCAAACAGAAAATAATAGATGGTATGTTGTTTTTATAAGTAAATACCAAAATAACTGTAAAAACTTATAAATTTTGAATTGAATTGAAAAATTTTGTGCATGGCTAAAAAAAAATAGTACTTTGCGTGCTTTGTGTGTGTAGTAGTCACGAAAAATCACTTGAAATGCGACGTTACTAGCCCGTGCCGGAAGAGCGTTCATCCCACGCAGGCTGGCAGTTGCGCATTTATAGCAGTTTTTCGTGATTATTTCATTAATTACAAACAAAATTTAAAAAAAATCAGCCAAGTACTAGATCGTTGGTATTTACAAGTTTGTATGATATTTTTTTACAGTTATTTTGGTACCTATTTACTTATAAAAAATCGACATACCGTCAATTATTTTCTATTTGCATTAAGTTCTTAGCACGATTAATTTTTTTATGTAAGAGTAAATGTATATATATAAATACCAACGATCTAGTGCTTAGCTGAAAAAAAAAATGTATTTTGATTTATATTTAATGAAATAATCACGAAAAACCACTAAAAAAGCGATGTTGCCAGCCCGCGCAAGATGGACGCTCTTAAAGGAATTTCCCCAAATCAATTGAATAAAAACACACTGTAGGTACTACACGTAGACAGTCGCGTGAAAAAACACGTGGTTTTCACAGTAGAATACTCAAGTTGATGACTATAAAATTATATGTTTTGAGCGTGGCAATTATTGAAGAGCTCTGACGTACGAGCGTCATTTGTTTTGTTTCATTCCATAGTTTTGGCTGCTTTTTACACGCTTTATATTAGCTTCACTTGTATGTTTGTATGGAACCGACTCCTTAGAGCGCAATTTTGACCCACTTTAAACGGTCAGATTTCATTGAAACTTTGTAAACTTATCGAGGACTGATGATAATTCAATCATTAAATAAAAAAATTGAGAAAAATGAAAAAAAAATAGGAATTAAAAAAAAACACGTTTTTGTAGTTAGCAGAGCTAAAAAATAGAAAATAAATAATATGTAGTTTAAAAAACTAAAAAACACGCTCTAAAAACCAAACGCTTTAAAAATCAAACTAAAAAAGGAGAAAATAATTTAATTCAATTAAAAAGCGTGGGGTGCTTGACATTAAGTGATCATAAAAATACCTCAAAAAGCACCCCACGCTTTTTAATTGAATTAAATTATTTTCTCCTTTTTTAGTTTGGTTTTTAAAGCGTGTTTTTTAAACTATTATTTTTCTATCTACAATTCTGCCGTGTTATATAATCTGCAAAAATTTCACCGTGAAAATTAAGGTGAAGTGAGCTGTCAACGGTATCAATCCATATTTTCACGTTTCATTTAAAACTTGTACTAAGGTAAAAAAAATCTTAAGTTTTTTGCAATTTGCAGTTCAGTGTCAGTTTGTTTGTTGGTTAACATTTATTTATGACGTATGGCTTTACTGAATTAAAATCGTTAAAATCATGAATACAAGCTAATACAAGCCATTCGCCACACATCTTAAGTTCATTTAATCCTATTGAATTACTTTTTCACGAAATAGCCATACAATGGGATTTAATTAACTTAGACGCTTGTATTAGCTTGTATTCACGCTTGTATTATTGCTTCTTGTTTTAATGATTATAATAGGGTATTTTACTCAACATGAGAAAAAATCTAAAAATATTAATATTGAGATAGATTAGACAAAATCAGTCAGAAAATGTTTTAGTCACGGGTTTTAGTTCATGAAATCATGAAGTAACAAAATAAATTTTAAAATTCAATTCCAATATTTCAGTTTTTTAAATCTGTTTTTGAATTCCTTTAAATAGAAACCGCCATGTTAATACGTCATACCGCTGTTTAAACTAATCAACTGAACAACTTTGTACTTTTATTATTTTCATAACCAAAGTAATTTTTATCGAAATAACATCTTACATTCAGGAACAGCAAACCAACGATAAGTAGAATAATAACTATTTTTTTTTATTATAAACAATTATCAAACAAAATATCAGCGCATTTGTTTACACAGCAAACTAACGTCATACCCACAGAGCAATATGGCGTCCAGCGTTTTCGTCAAATTACGCGCGAAATATGAAAATGCTTAATTTATATGCATTTTTATGGCACTATAATCGAATTCAATAAAAATGTTGTTTTTTGTTGTGGTTTATTGGTATTCTAGAATCTAAATAAGACACTTTTCAAAAATGGGTGTAATAAGTACCCTATTTTATAACTACATACCTTTTACGGTCGCGAATAATAATTTGTTCGACATACAGCGTCAGGCTGTATAATGAACAATTCACCAAGGAGTATCGTATTAGTAACTGGGTGGTGAAGGTCAGATAGGCAGTGTTCCATGTAAAATACTAGTATTCAGGTGCATCCGGTTGGATTGGGAGCCGACACCAACATACTTAGATTGGAATAGATCCGGCAGATGATAATGGTGATGAATCCGCTCTAAGTGATATAAAAATCTTAGTATCTATGGTGGTGAGTTTCACATTACTTTTCGCCAATCTCTATTACATTACATAAGAAATAATAACCAACGCAACAAGCGAAATTAAACCTATTGAGTACATGTTACTCAATGAAGTAAGTACTCAGGCTGACATTGCACAAACAATATTTAAAGTCCACTTTGGAACGGACGTACGTAAAACATCGCGATGGGATTTCATCGCGCATTAGATTTACAACTCTCGGTGCATTGAGAATCCTACAGAGTGCATCCCAGTGCGTCAAAGAAAACGCACTGTTCGGTTTACAACTGTCTCCGTTATACACGCAATGTGCGCGAAAAAAACATACCGCGATATTGTTACGTCCTTTTTTTTTACACGCTTTATATTAGCTTCACTTGTATGTTTGTTTGTATGTAACCGACTCCTTTGAGTGCGATTTTGACCCACTTTAAACGGTAAGATTTTATTGAAACTTTGTAAACTTGTCGAGGACCGATGACAAATCAATAATTTAAAAAAAATATTGAGAAAAAAAAACACGTTTTTGTAGTTAGCAGAACTAAAAAATTGAAAATAAATAATAGTTTAAAAAACTAAAAAACACGCTTTAAAAACCAAACTAAAAAAGGATAAAATAATTAAATTCAATTAAAAAGCGTGAGGTGCTTGACATTAATTGATTATAAAAATACCTCAAAAAGCACCCCACGCTTTTTAATTGAATTAAATTATTTTCTCCTTTTTTAGTTTGGTTTTTAGAGCGTGTTTTTTAGTTTTTTAAACTATAACTTTTTGGGTGGGAAAAAAGCCGGATAGTTGGGATTAGCCTTTTTTTAAACGGTTTTAAGTTTTATTTAGCTTGTCATGTTTGTTATTTGGATCAAATTTCTCTGATCTGATATTTGATACACACCTTTAGTTTTGATAACAATACAATTTAATCAGTTTCATTGTAAATCCAAGATGGCGGCCGCTACAAATAGCGGATTACATATTTTTTCACAACCCCCTCAATTAAGGGTATCAAATGAAAAGGCTTGACTATTAAAATACTGTACACTATGAAAAATAAAAATAAATAAAATAATAACTAAATAGAACGAGAAATAGATAACTAAATAGCTTATGAGCAGTTGACTGTTGATAGAAATTTCACGAGCCTCACGATTTTACTTTTTTGTCTGATCAATGTCGTAGATTGATGGCATTTTAATGACATTTCACCCGTCAACAGGGCTTAAAAACTTAAAACTGTAGCGACTGCTCGCTAAGGGCACCCTGTGGGGTACGGACCTCGGTTTAGGGCATCGCTGGTAGAGACGGGCTGGATCGGACTGAGCATCTGTGGCCCTAGTGTGTTCGGCGCTCCAATTGGCCCAGAATTGGTGAAGCTACCAATCGAAGCGCCGCCGAACGCGGTCGATGCGTTAGATCGAGATAGTTACAGAAACACACTAGGGCCTCCGATGTAAGAGTAAATAAATGGATCTGAAAATCTGTTGTGCCACTTTCAAATTGACAGGTTCGAATTCAATATTTGAATACGTAAACCCAAATTCAAATTTTGAAATCAATTTATTGATGTTTTTCCCTTGACAATGGCGGGAGACAACTGTCAAAATGGCGCTGTCGTCTAGCTGTCGTTAATTTTTTTTTACTTTGTGATATAATTACCTATATCATTACTAGATACTGCTTTAAAAACGGTGAGGGAAAACATCGCGAGGTAAGCGATATTTATTTATTTATGCATAGTTTATTACCTGAAACATACTGTTGACATTATCCTTACATAGTATAAAACGAAGTCGCTTTTCGTGTTTGTACGCTTACATCATTTAAACTACGCTATGGATTTTATTGCGGTTTTCATCAATATATCGATTGATTCAAAGGGAAGGTTTATATGTATATATACACTGACCACGCGGGCGAAGCTGCTGACAAAAGTTAGTACTTATTATATAAAGCCGTCAGTAATAGATATTACGAAGACCGGCGGCATCAACCAACCCGCATTGGGCCCGCGTGATGGATTATGGATCACTCCCTCTCACAGTGAAGAGGCCTGTGTCCCAGCAGTGGGAACGGATTATATGATAAACGTATCTGGGTTTTAAGTATGTATTTACGCCCACATTTCGCCAT
Organism: Antitype chi; assembly: GCA_947359405.1. Taxonomy (NCBI): domain Eukaryota; kingdom Metazoa; phylum Arthropoda; class Insecta; order Lepidoptera; family Noctuidae; genus Antitype; species Antitype chi. The sequence goes on from OX375837.1 coordinate 3,873,547, forward strand.
ATACATATGTTGGCAGACGTTGTGTCATTATCTTTCGCGATTCATTATCTAATCTTTACCTAAGTACCTACGTGTATTTATCAATAGAAGTCGATAAACTTTATAATCTTCTACAAAAAACTTACCATTTGTGTTTGTGATAAGATGGTGATAATTACTCCAGCTGCTGTTCCAATTTCAAGGGTCCAAAATAGAGATATTCCGGCTAGTCGGTAAAGCCGACTATTCGGCCTCTTTCGTAGTCAGCGACTATTCGGTAAAGAGCGCCAACTATCCGGCTTTTTATTGTGTATGTATTTCCCAATAAAATATATATAGGAGGAAATAGGAGAGCTGTGGATTTTGTGAATAAATAAATAAATAAATAAATAAACAAAAACCTTGATTGTTACTTAATATTTTTATTTTAGAATCAGTCGTACACATTTTGAAGGCAACCTTTCTTTTGGTAATCAGTCTCTAAAATGACTTACTTATAAAGAAAATAAATAAATCTATGTCATTCACGGCTGTACACGAAGCGTCACGGAAATTGCCGAATTCCCCCGAAACCGTGATCGGCTTGGCCGACTAGTCGGCCTCTTTACAAGCGACTAATCGGCTAGTCGTATGATCTTTCATAAACATTTGTAAAAAAATAACAGAAATTATACTTATTGTAAAAAAAACAAGATGGCGGCGGTTAGTTTTAATTTTGGCCACTCGCAAAAAGATCTTTGTAGGTACTGTCATAATCCTTACTAATATTATAAATGCGAAAGTAACTCTGTCTGTCTGTCGCGCTTTCACGCCAAAACTACTGAACCGATTTACATGAAATTTGGTACACAGATAGTCTAGAGCCTGAGAAAGGACATAGGCTACTTTTTAATGCGAAACAAGGGTTGTAAGGGGTTGAAAGGGGGGATGAAAAGTTGTGTAGAAGTATCGTCATTTTTAGAGCTGGAAAATGGAAACTTATTTTTTAGGCTGTTGATTCGATATAAATAAATATGACATTAAAATTTTGTAAAAGTTTTACCCTCAAGGGTGTAAAATAACAATAGGGAATAGGGGATGAAAGTTTGTATGCAAATATGTAAGGTTTATGTGAATGTTTTATAAGTTTGCGACAAGAGACCCAAAGACACTATTCTACGCGGACGAAGTCGCGGGCACAGCTAGTTTGATTTATGTAGGTAATTTATGTAAATGTTCAAATAATATGCGTGATCAGATCACACACATATGTGTATCTCAGTTTCTGAATAAGTACCTGTGCCTACTTAATAAGGTAAATAGAGTATTTTTGTTTGTGGACAGGAAAACAATTTGTTCGTGCGTAAATTCAATATTAATACGGATAAATTCCTTATATGTAATGTAATACCTAAATGCGAATAGATAAACAAAAAATGTTTTATTGTTAAAATTGCCTGCTCTTTATCTCGATCACGCCTGATTGAAAGCAATGGATGAGGTCTATGGGGGAACCAAGCGTGCCCAGAAGATACCTGCTCACTCTTGCTTTGAAGGCAGACCAGCACCATAATTGCGTAACTCACGATTAATCATAATTTGTTTCGTTTTGAAACAGATGGTCAAGTTCGTGAACGGGCGCCGTCGGTTGAGACTGGTCATCTCCTAACTTCCATGGCTAATTTTAAATCTTATATTTAGAATTGTTTTTTTTTTTTACATTGTTCTCACATATAGAAGCAACAAGAATAATGTTCCCTAGTTTTTGTAAAACTTAACATGATTAAAAAGAGTGTCCATGGAGTTTCTTGCCCGTTCTTCTCCATAGAGATCTACGTTTTGGAATGGGCATCTAACTTCAACTTTCCAACTGGTCGACTTTTTGACAATTCAAAAGTGCCTGAAAATGGTTTAATTGAAATAAATGCTTTGAGTTTGAGTTTGATGGCTAAACCATTGCTTCATATGTTCAACATCTAAACATACAAACTTTCACATTTATAATATTAGTAAGATAGTTTCCTACATAATTATATTAATTACTACCCCTTTCCCAACTATATTGGAGTCAGCTTCCAGTCTAACCGGTTGCAACTGAATACCAGTATTTTACATGGAGCGACTGCCTATCTCATCTCCACAACCCAGTTACTGGGTAATACGATACCCCTTGGTAATACTGGTTGACAGACTTATTATTAATATATTATTATACAGGTTCAAATTGAAAACATGCGACAAACCGTAATGGGAGATTGTACTCATCATTATGAACAACTTTTACTAAGGGACCAATGATGCAATCGCAAAAAAAAACAGCTGTTCCCTACATTTTGACGAGTTATGCGAACATAAATGTAGGGAACAGATGTTTTTTTTTTCGCGACCGGCGGCTTCGCCCACATGAAAGTGGGAAATTATCCCGCGGGAACGTACTACCGGGATAAAAAAGTATCCTATGTGTTAATCTAGGTTACAATCTATCTGTGTGCCAAATTTCATCCAATTCCATTCAATAGTTTTTGCGTGAAAGAGTAACAAACATCCATCCATCCATCCATACTTACAAACTTTCGCGTTTATAATATTAGTGGGAAGTGGGACATAAGTAATGCTGTGTCTATATGAACAGTAGGTAACTAGGTAGTTAAGTACATAATGGAAACTTTCAGTGGTATATAACCAGCTGTTTTTATTCTTAAAAGTGAAAACTTTATTTGAACAAATATGCATATAACTATATTATCAAATTTTCAGCCTGTCTGTCTGTTGAAGCCTCTTCTTCATATACAGGTTGAAATTGAAAATATGCGACAAACCGAAATGGGAGATTGTGCTCATCATTATGAACAACTTTTACTAAGGGACCAAAGATGCAAGCGCAAAAAAAAAACAGCTGTTCCCTACATTTTGACAAGTTATGCGAACATAAATGTAGGGAACAGCTGTTTTTTTTTCGCGATTGCATCTTTGGTCGCTTAGTAAAAGTTGTTCATAATGATGAGTACAATCTCCCATTTCGGTTTGTCGCATGTTTTCAAATTTCAACCTGTAGAGAAGAAACGAGCATTGATCATGACTTTCGATTGAGTTCCAAGGTTTTTAACCGTCTTCATACAGGAGGAGACTTCAAATCGACATTTTTTTATGTATGTTCGAGAATAAAACTGCCATATGTAGACAGAGTTGCAAAATTCTTTTTTTGTTAGGAAGGGGTTTATTTCGAAATGGTCCCATTTAAATTTCATATACTTAGATCTGATGATGCGTTTCGGAGGTAGACAACGGAACTCTTCAAAAAGTAAATAGTAGTTAATAAAACTAAAAAACACGCTTTAAAAACCAAAAATAGTTTAAATTATTTTCTCCTTTTTTAGTTTGGTTTTTAAAGCGTGTTTTTTAGTTTTTTAAACTATTATTTATTTTCTATTTTTTAGTTCTTCTAACTACAAAAACGTGTTTTTTTTTTCATTTTTTTTTTCATTTTTCTCAAATTTTTCTTTTAATTATTGAATTGTAATCGATCCTCGATAATTTTACAAAGTTTCAATGAAATCTGACCGTTTAAAGTGGGTCAAAATCGCGCTCTAAGGAGTCGGTTACATACAAACATACAAGTGAAGCTAATATAAAGCGTGTAATGACAGCAAATCAACCGCGATTGCTGCTACGTCGAACTGTCAAACGAAAGGCATTCCTACTGTTAGTGTGTTGCCACTCTGAGGCAAACTAATTTATTTTCCGTGTTCATTTAATGCATGCAAGCAAAGCCACGGACATAACTGCATATTAAAAATTACTTTTACTCAAACAAAACAAATAATTACTCAAAAATGTAATACAAACTTCCGTGAAAATATGGAAAATAATGTAAATTTTGAAACACAAAATGCTAGACAGTAATTTAAATAATAAAACAATTTAATTTAACATGTGTTTCAGAATAATGAAATGCTAATTTTGTGGTTTTGGTTTGGTAAATGATTTATTGGCCTACATTATATTATAATCTACACGTACAAAGATCGCGACACGTAAGTTGAACTATAATGGCGGAATTTATTTCAACTTACGTGTCGCGATCTGTTATTTATTTCCGAATTTCGGCACACATTACATCAATGACTATAAGTACTAGAAGTTGACCTATTGTTTTTTTCCATGCGACGCAACGACTGCACCCGCTCCTACCTACGGTTATAAGTTGAATTTTGGTTCAACTTACGTGCCGCAATATAAACAAGGTCAAAGGTCAAGGTCAAGGTCTAAGGAAAGTCAGTCTTTTAGTTTGACTTTATATATATACTAGTCCTTTAGTATTTAAATTACAGAAAAACTCATTTGTTTTAAACACACCGCACAAAATCGTCCTTCCGACCTCGCCGCCGAGGTCCTCGCGCCCCGCGAAGACCCCTAAAAGTATCGGCGCCTAACGTCGAGACCCCCGACCGACCCTTGTTCGTTGAAGCGCCAGCCCGCGCCGCAGCTGAGCCAGTAGCTTTAAATTCCCCGATCAATAATAATGCCAATATTTTGATCCAGCCTGTCCCTAATAGTGATAGCTGTCCCCCTATCAGTGACGCCCTGAGCCGAGGTCCGTACCCCACAGGGGGTGCCCTCAGCGTGCAGTCGCTTAGCTTGTAAATTTTGGTTTGTAAGCCCTGGCTGGAGGCGTTAAGATTAGTTTCTTAATGGCAGCCCCAGGAAAGCCCGGTTGAGCAGTCATGGCCTCTCAAGGCCAACTGCGAGATGCCCAACAAAAAAAAAAAAACATTTGTTTTAAATCTTCCATCAATCTGTCTACCCTTTACCCGACTCAGTCGGGGTCAGCTTCCAATCAGATCGAATGCAGCTGAATATCAGTACTTGACACAAAGCGAGTGGCTATGTGACCTCCTCCTGGGTAACACGATACCTCTTGGTAAGACTGATGGTTGTCAGACTCTGGAGCTGATTACCCGTAACGACTGTCAAAGATCTACGAATGACAGACGGGACATTTGATCATTTGGCTACAGAACGCTTCAGTTTGTGTAAATTATTTCATCACCACCGCTCTCAAAACGGTGAAGGAAATCATCGTGAGGAAACCGGCATGTCTTAGAATCAAAAATTTGAAGACATGTGACCTTTGTGACATGTGAAATTTAAAGACAAACCCGCACTGGGCCCGCGTGGTGCCTGTGACCCAGCACTGCGAATGTGGAAATATTAATAATTAAATATGTACAAAAGTGGAGTTACGTCAGCCAACAAACTGCTATGCAGTTTGGCAGTGTAAACACTTTTTTTACACGCTTTATTTTTACATACAAGTGAAGCTAATGCTTCACTTGTATGTTTGTTTGTTTGTATGTTTGTATGTAACCGACTCCTTTGAGCGCGATTTTGACCCACTTTAAACGGTCAGATTTCATTGAAACTTTGTAAACTTGTCGAGGACCGATGACAATTCAATAATTTAAAAAAAAATGAGAAAAAAAGAACACGTTTTTGTAGTTAGCAGAACTAAAAAATAGAAAATAAATAATAGTTTAAAAAACTGAAAAACACGCTTTAAAAACCAAACTAAAAAAGGAGAAAATAATTTAATTCAATTAAAAAGCGTGGGGTGCTTGACATTAATTGATTATAAAAATACCTCAAAAAACCTTAAAAATTATACAAATAGTCAATTTTCAAAGAGCCACCGCCTGTATAAGCTTGCAGTAGCAGAGCATCGCTTAGTTCGCTCTAAAGAGACGTATCAAAATAGTCTGGTTTGCATAGAGTTGTTAATTCCTTGAACAAATGTACGAATGGTTAGTTTGTCTGCACACCAGTTACAGTATCAAGACGATTATTGATCATTGGCGGTAGTTTTCCTCTTCCCTGGTTGTTTATTTTCAACCTAGCTGCGCACGCGCCTTCGTCTGCGTGGAGGTCGGAAATTATTCAACAGGAACGTGATACCGGGACAAAAATCTCCTACGTTAGTTCTTATAAAATCAGCTATCTACCAGTGAAAGTCCCGTTAAAATCGGTCGGTCGGTCGGTGATTAACCGGAACAAACAGACACACACAATAACATTAAAATGATATTTTGTTTTAGTAAAAAGCTGTTATTTTGACATTACAAACAGACACTAAAATTTTATTTATTTGTAGGTAGTATAGTTTGTGTCGTCACTGAGTGCTGTTGAATCTCTAAGATTTCAGATTTGAGTCTGAAACACAAACTCAAAACATGCATTTCAACTAAACTAATTACAGGCACTTTTGAATTGTCAAGAGGTCGGTCAGTTATAAAGACGAACCTTGTTGATCATTCCAAGGCGTAATGTTCCTATGACGAAGAACGGGCAAGTTTTACTCCACGGGAGGCAAATTTTCCTGGGGCTCGACAAAGAAGTGTATTCGTCAGATACATAATATGAAATTATAATACCAATATCATTATTACACACTGGTTAAACCACAAAACCCCGCAATCCATGAATATTGTGCCCGTTTGACGAAAATTGACGTCATATTCGTTGCATTTACCATGACGCATATAATGCGTGGTATAGAGATACTTAATTGTTTGCAGTGCAATTAAGGATAACAGGTACGTATAATATTAATATTGGGCTAGAGGCTCAGTAATAACAGCCACGCGGGTCAATCGACCAGCACCCTAATTGCGTAACATACGATCATAATCTGTTTCATTTTGACAGTTCAACAATACCTATTCATTGCGTTATTAACGTTCTTGAGCAGACACATTTTTCGAACATATGAAGCAGTGGTTTAGCAATCTGTTTGAAAACGAAACAGATTATGAGTAATCGTGAGTCACGCAATTAGGGTGCTGGTCACGATGGAAGCTCCTGAGTAGTCGGCAAAGTTCAAATTTTCTTCCGTTTTTCTGTAACTAGTAGGTCAATGCCAGCACCCTAATTGCGTAAATCACGATTCATCATAATTTGTTTCGTTTTGAAACAAATGGCTAAACCATTGCTTCATTTGTTCGAAAAATGTGTCTGCTCAGCAACGTAAATAACGCAATGAATATTGTTGAACTGTCAAAATGAAACCGATTATGATTAATCGCGTGTTACGCAATTAGGGTGCTGGTTGTATGTTCTTTCAACCGACTTCAAAAAGAAGGAGGTTATCAATTCGACATGTTTATATACCTATATTTTTTTTAAATGTGTGTTCGGGCATAATTCCGTCATATGTAGACGGATTTGCAAAATAGTTATTTTGTTCGAAAGGGGTTTATTCCGAACTAGTCCCATATAAATTTCTTATAGATCTGATGATGAGTTTTGGAGACAGACAACGGAATTTTTCAAAAAATCACAGCAAATCAACCGCGATTGCTGCTATCGCATAAATATGCACTTGTTCACTTTTTCACTCCAAGGAGGATGACATTTCGATTTGGTGTGGGTTAGGAACTATCACTAAAAAGTGAAAAATAAAAACTTTTACCAAAACAAAATAAAAACAACCGACTTCCGGAAAAACACTACAAAGTGAAAAATAACTTCAATTTCGGAAGGCGGTGACAAAAAATTTAAATACGTATCCAAGGTCACCGACTTCCGAATTTAAGTTATTTTTCACTTTGTCATATACACATATCGTCGACCGTAGGTTCAATTGAGGTAAGGGACAAAATACGATTTTTCAGGAGAGGCCGACAAAGTTTTTTTTCGGACTAAATCGCCACAAACTTTTTTGTTATTAACCTTTTTCGGGTCTGATTTCAGTCATTATCTTGTATTTTAGTGCTCTATCTACATGTGTAACATTTATTTAAATAAGTTAGCTATTTATGAAAATAGATGTCCCTTACAACAACGTATTTTGTTAGTATCTTGTAGTCCCGTCCCTTACATTAAATTGACCTCTACGTTGGATCCAATCTATCAATGAAACAATTGTGTAAAGGACTTGTTGAAAAAATTTATGAAAAAAATACAGTGTTAAGAGATTTTTGACAGAAAATGAAGTACACACTTTTGACAATTCGTTGATTGGGAAGACCCCTTACCTTATTTGAAGTGGATTGGCGGCGATAATTACACCATTTCAAGTTCCTATATTGCATAGTTTTTCAGATACATTGTTATTATGGGGCTGATTCAAAATTTGGATCCAAAAATCATTAGGGTAAGGGACATTTTTCTTAAGCTAGAATTTTTTCATATTCACCATTCGATAGAGCGAAAAATTCTGAACAAAACTGTATACTCAACTCATTTTGGGTATTTTGTCCCTTACCTCAATTGAACCTACGGTCGACGATATAAACAAGGTGACTGGTCAAAATGAACTTGTTTATATTTAACGATAAGTAAATTATCGTTTTAAAGTCTCGACGTGTGTGACTTGAGTTATAAGACTAACATTATTTTATTTATTTTAAAGATAACATTGTGAACCACCGAGCCAGGGTCAATACAGAGTCTAAGTAAATTGCTCAAGTAGTGTTTTATTGATAATAAACTAAATCAAAAATGAAATCGAGTTCAAAATAGCCGTGTATTCCTGTTGTCCCCGTAAGCCATGTTCCTGTTAAGGGCCTACGTCCCGTTTGGTAGCGTAACACGGTCACTTTATGAACCGTACTGCTCATTAACGGCTTGTCTTGAAGATTTGAAAAATATATGATTTTGCTATAGATTCATTTCGATCATTTTGCCGAGGGTACTTTTTTTGTATGGTTAATACTTTTGCTGTAAAAAAATATTTTCCAACACGCAATATTTTGGCTTCTATTCCATACTCCTACTAAACGGCTACGTTATTTAAAAAAAAATTACACTGAAAAATAGATAGTTAGAGGTACCACAGAATCGCCGAAGCACAATTGTAAATTAATCAAAGGAATATCCCCATTTTGAGATAAAGGCTCAGAGGTGCCCTGCGCGGGCGCGGGCGGCAGTCGTGCTTTAGCATACAAACGGGAGATGAGGATACTATGGGCCTTAAGTAGCGTTTATAAATATGTGGGATAGCGTGTCACGCAACCTGCCTACAGAATTGTATTTTCATGTTTAGATAGATAGATAAATACATACGTATGTATATCAGAAATACTTAAATCGACTTGGGTAAGGTTTTTCCGTTTCGATAACAAATCGTTTTCTTTATCTGTTAACTTCTCTTTATCTGCGTGTTTTGATATTGTTTTTACAAAAACAAATATCTTATAATAATGTTTACGTAACAGCTTTGCAGTGGTGGCTTAGTGGTAACGACTTAAGGCCCATAGTATCCTCATCTCCCGTTTGTATGCTAAAGCACGATCGCCGCCCGCCCGCGCCCGCGCAGGGCATCTCTGAGCCTTTATCTGAAAATGGGGATATTCCTTTGATTAATTTACAATTGTGCTTCGGCGATTCTGTGGTGCCTCTAACTATCTATTTTTCAGTGTATTTTTTTTTCCAAATAACGAAGCCGTTTAGTAGGAGTATGGAATAGAAGCCAAAATATTTCGTGTTGGAAAATATTTTTTTACAGCAAAAGTATTAACCATACAAAAAAAGTACCCTCGGCAAAATGATCTATATGAATCTATAGCAAAATTATATATTTTTCAAATCTTCAAGACAAGCCGTTAATTAGCAGTAGGGTTCATAAAGTGACCGTGTTACGCTACCAAACGGGACGTAGGCCCTTAAATCGACTTGGGTAAGGTTTTTCCGTTTCGATAAAAAATCTTTTTCTTTACTTATCTGTTAACTTCTCTTTATCTGCGTGTTTTGATATTGTTTTTACAAAAACAAATATCTTATAATAATGTTTACGTAACAGCTTTGCAGTGGTGGCTTAGTGGTAACGACTTACGAGTTTCAGGTAGTAAGTTCAAACCTGAGATTATAAAACGAAGGCAGATACACCGTGAGGCCAAAAAAACCTTTTTTTCCCTCTACTTTTCAGCCCGTGCTGGTCTAGATTACTTATTTTGTAATTTGTATTTCGTATTTCAATTAAAAATAGCTAATATACTGTATTTTGTATTTCAAATACCTTACTTAAAAATATTTTGTATTTCGTATTTTAATTACTTGCGATACAGTATTTTTTCATTTGTATTTCAATGAATGCTAAGCATGTATTTTGCCCGGCCCTGCATGTACCAACCCACACTGGAACCGCGTTGGCGCACTGTCTCAAACAGAGGCAGTGTTGCCAACTGTCAATGTCAAAAAGTCGTTAGACGTACGCTTGAAAAGTCGCCAGATGTCGCTAGCTATGGACAGAGATCAAAAGTCGCTAGAAGTCGCTAAATGATCCCAGTATTCTGAGCGCTGGATAAAAGAAAATAATTTGATTTACTTACACAGAATAATATTTGTAATCGGTATAGAACAATTGAACATTATAAAAAACATTTATTTAACAAACGAAAAGTCAAGAAATTAATACTAAAAATAAAATATAAAATAAAATATTATTTATTGGCACCAAATGAAAAAAATAATTATTTCACAAATTAAACAGTCAAAAACTTAATACTAAAAATGATGAAAAAGTTTCTTCATTCATCATCAGAACATTCAGAACTATCGCTATTAATCTGAAAATCTGAAATGGTTAATGTATCCGTTCTGGAACTGGAATTAATACCGGAAGTTGATGGCTGAGGCTGTGATGTACGTTTGGCAAATGAATATGATTTATTGGTCCCAATATTCTTTAACACATCAATTGGTATGTCGTAATCATAGCAGCTTTTATTGGTTCTTCTTAAAGAGTATTTAATCATTAAAATAGAGTTTAATGACTTCAAACTCATTCGATTTCGACTCTTCGATTTTGTAATGTTCATGGCACTAAATATCCTTTCAATTTCGGCATTCGAATGAGGTAACGATATTACAGTTAATGCCAGATCACACAATTCTTGGAATGGTTTTTTGTCGGCAGCATCTTTATATTGATTGACTTCAGCCCAAAACTCTAGCGTGCTATTAATGTTTTGCCATTTAACAAAATTTATATTGTTCCACTGTAAACCAATTTTTTCCAATTTTTGTACGTCGTCAATCCCTAACTCTTTTGCCAAATCTATAATGTTATCATTTTGATTCTTCGTTCGCAAAACTTCGCTGCCTTTTAAATCAGTTCCTTGAACCGGTGCCAACCATGCTTATACTATATTGTAGTCTGTGCTTTGAAGTCTGGATTGTCTTCCCACTCTTTTCTATACTTCTGTGATTAACTTTTTTTTTATAGGTATTTCCATTGTTCAACAAACGTAATCAATCACTGACTATCTATTCTACACGTAACTTACAGCAAATTTAATAAGTAACCGTTAATCTTGTACAATTAGAGAGCACAATACACTCCATCAACGAATGAATACTCAAACCCTGTAGAGTACGCGCCACGAAAGAAGACTCGCGGAAAATTGTGGAACTACATTTTTTTAATGTAGTGTGTTGAACGTCACATAGACACTAGCGCCGCGTCAAAGGGACTTCAGTGGTGGCGCGGACTCTACACAAGTCAATTACAGCATTGGGGGAATCCCGGCTTAAGCATAAGAATTTATGGCAGCGTTCCGAATATAGATTTCTGGATTTAGATCTTGCCATATTTTAATTTTATGAAGATAGTTTAAAGTTCTAATTTTTTTTTAATTAAACTCTAGAAGTCGTTAGAATAGTCGCTAGATTTTTTTTGTCGCTAGACACATAATTTAAGCCGCTGTAGTAACAACAAAAATCCAAATAGGAAACCCAAATACTCTCGCGACTTGGGAATTGAACCCGATATATCATGTTCAACAGTAGCGCTTGCGGTCATTGGACCAAGGAAGAAGTCTTGTTCTCTACATAGTCTAAAACAAATTCGCTTTTCGTGTCTGTACGCTTAGATTTTTACACGCTTTATATTAGCTTCAGTTGTATGTTTGTTTGTATTTTTGTAACCGACTCCTTAGGGCGCGATTTTGTCCCATTTTAAACGGTCAGATTTCATTTAAACTTTGTAAATTTATCGAGGACCGACGACAATTAAAAAAAAAATAGAGAAAAATAGAAAAAAATAAAGGAAAAAGAAAACTGAAAAATTCACGCTTTTGTAGTTAGCAGAACTAAAAAATAGAAAATAAATAACAGGTATTTTTATAATCACTTAATTTCAAGCACCCCACGCTTTTTTAATTGAATTAAACTATTTTCTCCTTTTTTAGTTTGGTTTTTAAAGCGTGTTTTTTAGTTTTTTAAACTATTATTTTTTAAACTATGCAACGGGTTTTAATGCGGTTTACCGTTTACATCAATAGACAGAGTGATTCAAGAGGAAGGTTATATGTGTAACTAACTGTTGGGCGTGGCTTCGCCCGCGTGGAGGTTGAAAATTATCCCTCGAGAACGTACTACCGGCATAAAAACTATCCTACGTGTTAATCCAGGTTATAAACTACCTGTGTGCCAAATTTCATCCAAATCCGTTCAGCCATTTTTGCGTGATTGAGTAACAATCATCTTCACAAACTTTCACATTTATAATATTACTAGCTGTGCCCGCGACTTCGTCCGCGTGGAATAGTGTTTTTGGGTTTTTGTCTCTTGTCGCAAACTTGTAAAACATTCACGTAAACCTTACATATTTCCATACAAACTTTCATCCCCTATTCCCTATTGTTATTTTACACCCTTGAGGGTAAAACTTTTATAAACTTTGAATGTCATATTTAGTTATATCGAATCAACAGCCTAGAAAATCAGTTTCAAGCTTCCAGCTCTAAAAATTACGATAAGTCCATACAACTTTTCATCCCCCATTTTCAACCCCTTACAACCCTTTTTTCGCATTAAAAAGTAGCCTAAGTCCTTTCTCAGGCTCTAGATTATCTGTGTACCAAATTTTATTTAAATCGGTTCAGTAGTTTTGGCGTGAAAACGCGACAGACAGACAGACAGAGTTACTTTCGCATTAATAATATTAGTAGAGATAGTACGATTAGTAGGATAACCGACCTTCACGCGAGCGAAGCCGCCAGCGAAAGCTAGTGTTGCATAAAGACTGACGTTAAAGTATTGCGTCTCTCTTGGCGGGAAGATAACGACGAAAAATATTTTTTTTTAGGTATTTGTAAGTTGCTCATTTGAGTTCACTGATAAACTAATATTATCAGTTGGTAGGTTGTGTTATAACTTGTGTTAAAGATTATGCGGGTTTACTTAATTAGATATTTTTTTCTGTAATATACAAACTACATAATATCCAATCGAAATAAAAAAAATATTTGGTGAAACAATTTCTATTATAATTTCATGTCAATTATTCAAATATATTAATGCCTGTATTATTCGATACCCAACACATTTACGTAATCACAATTTAAATAAAATATAGAACCCGGAACTACGTAACGTAGGTACCTACCAAGAACCTCCAAAATGTACCAATTTGGTAGTCCACTAAATCTTGTTGCCAATCTTATTTTAGTACATAACTCACTATCTACAAATAAATATGTATTGCAGACGAAAAAAATATTACATAAATATAAAAAACCCACTTCGCATGTTTCACATAACAACCACCTGTCAATGAAAATGCCAAACTGTCTCATATGACAGACAAAGAACGCCATAAGAAAGAAAAAGACAAAAAATCTAATTCACACATACTACACTGATTACTTTTCTGCGTATTTTTTTTATATAAACCTAAGTACACTTTCACTTTTTTAACAATACGAAATGTAAAACAAATTAAAAATATACTCACAGCGAGAAAAGGAGTTTTTTTAATCCAAGAAATGTCACTGCACAACACAAAAAGTATCACGAAATTCAAGAAAGGACTTTTTAGAAATTCGGAAAAAGTAAACAAACTTTAAGTATAATACGGGTAAGTTTAGAAGGTACGAAAGAACGACGAAAGGCGGTTCAACCAACGGATATTACAATCGGTCGGGTAACACACTGGGTGACATTCGAGCGCCAAGGCGAACATAGAATGACTGGTAGAATATAACTACTCTATCGTACAGTGATGACGACATATCAAAATATAGCCATACGTTCTTCGTGTGATAATAATTGATAACGTTTTTTATCACATGTAGATGTTTTATGGTTGGTAAAACTTGTTCCGGAATGTATTTTAGACTGTGAGGTAACTTTTTTGCGCATTTCATAATCAAGAAACGTTGGTTTGAATCGTGATCGGTAGATGGCGTTACGTGATGTACGTACTCATTGAGGAAAACTGTGATTTATTTATAGTTCTAGACGACAGGAGGTATATTAATGATGAGTAAACGAGTGATTTTATTACTTTATTAGTTATACTTGTTAGAGGCCGCAAATCGCGACAGAACTGATATTATTAATTCAATTGAAACGGAGTTCCTTAAAACACGTGTATTCTGAAAATTTGGCGAATGAAAGCTAGACCGAAAAAAGTGTAAAATTTTGCTCGAAAGTGTTTTTTTCACTTAGTTACTCTTAAAATTTGTTCATTTATTTCATTGTAAGTAAGTAATGATAAAACCGGAGAGTTTGTTTGTTATTTTGTTTGTTTGAACGCCACTACCATTTTGATCATAAATATAAGAAAGAAGTGTTTTTTATGTTTCTGTGATTTGGATCAATAGGTCGGATTTAAAATTACACGAGACGTTGTCGTTTTTAGATTTACACGGGAGACCCAGGCGCCCCCTAAAAGGCCAACCCTTAAAAATCGTTATTAAGGCCCATAGTATCCTCATCTCCCGTTTGTATGCTAAAGCACGACTGCCGCCCGCGCCCGCGCAGGGCACCTCTGAGCCTTTATCTCAAAATGGGGAAATTCCTTTGATTAATTTACAATTGTGCTTCGGCGATTCTGTGGTACCTCTAACTATCTATTTTCAGTGTATTTTTTTTTCCAAATAACGAAGCCGTTTAGTAGGAGTATGGAATAGAAGCCAAAATATTGCGTGTTGGAAAATATTTTTTACAGCAAAAGTATTAACCATACAAAAAAAGTACTTCGGGCAAAATTATCTATATGAATCTATAGCAAAATCATATATTTTTCAAATCTTCAAGACAAGCCGTTAATGAGCAGTACGGTTCATAAAGTGACCGTGTTACGCTACCAAACGGGACGTAGGCCCTTAAATATTACGCTACAACCATTAGGAGCCGAACAAGCAAAAGAGTCACCTGCCAAGGGTGCGGGTTGTTCGAAAGAGATACCGCGGCCCCTGGCACACAGGCAACTGAGAGAACACGGGTGGGTTTTAGTCAGTAAAAGTCTGACACGCCCTCCCGCTCCACCCAGAGCGGGAGAAGTTATTTGATGATTTCCCACCCAAAAAAAAAAAAGGAAAAGAGTCAGAAAGAGCATAATATATCATTCCGATGCCGATACAGCCCCCGTCCCTTGCCCTCTTCCAGAGGGCCGTACCCCACAGGGAGTGCCTTTAGCGTACAGTCGCTTAGTTTTAAGGGCCTACGTCCCGTTTGGTAGCGTAACACGGTCACTTTATGAACCGTACTGCACATTAACACATTAACGGCTTGTCTTGAAGATTTGAAAAATATATGATTTTGCTATAGATTCATATAGATCATTTTGCCCGAAGTACTTTTTTTGTATGGTTAATACTTTTGCTGTAAAAAAATATTTTCCAACACGCAATATTTTGGCTTCTATTCCATACTCCTACTAAACGGCTTCGTTATTTGAAAAAAAAAATACACTGAAAAATAGTTAGAGGTACCACAGAATCGCCGAAGCACAATTGTAAATTAATCAAAGGAATAACCCCATTTTGAGATAAAGGCTCAGAGGTGCCCTGCGCGGGCGCGGGCGGCAGTCGTGCTCTAGCATACAAACGGGAGATGAGGATACTATGGGCCTTAAGTTTTTTAGCCCTGGCTGAACAGCAGGAGGCCTTGATTTACTGAGGCAGCCACAGGTAATTCCCTCCTAGATTGACCTGCGAGATGAAATTCCCAAAAAAAAAGTTAAATAAGAAATTATAGTTTATTTTCCCTAAGCGGGCGATGCGATGCGACATAGGGCGGGTGGAAGCCATTTTTAAATTAAACGCCGGGTGAAACCTCGGACTTCAGTTAGTAGCTTATACAATTTCACGGTAATTAAATTATAATTACAAACAGTTTCGTAAAATAATCATTTATCTACAGCTCATTATTTTAAGATCATGGACGTTTTCAAATGCTTTTAGCAATAATAATACATAAGTAGACGTATTAATAAAATAAAGAAAATGTACTTATTTAAATTGTTAATTTTGTGTGCATGTAAGTTATTTTGACATATTCTTTACAAAATAAAAAAAAAACTAAATTACAACTAAAGTAATCTGCCTAGCATTTTCCCAACTATATTGGGGTCAGCTTCCAGTCTAACCGGATGCAGCTGAATACCAGTATTTTACATGGAGCGACTGCCTATCTGACCTCCACAACCCAGTTATTATTACGATACTCTTTGTAAGACTGGTTGTCAGACTTTAGGGCTTTGACAACATGTAAAAACCAAAGTGACAAACGTAGAGAAAAATTTGTCGTCATTTTTGCTATCGTAGACTTTGTCGACTGAAGCTAGAAACATTTACCTATAACAATAATTTATTTATAATTTATAACAATAATTTATTTATAATTTATAACAATAATTTATTTATAATTTATAACAATAATTAATAATAATCGCGCAATATATAGGTATGTTTAATATATATTAATGATATGGTAATTATTAAAAAATATAATAATACTGGTAAGCACTTGGCTTAGGCCCGTGTTATCAGCTTTTTCCGGCTAATAATAAGCCGATAATACAAAATAAATGACAAAATAATAAATAATATAAGGTAAGGTTATTTAATAAAAATAGGTATTTAAAAATATATTATAATATGTAATTAATTGAATAAACGAATAATATAACAAAAATACTAATAAACTATAATAGCAATAATAATAAATAAAATAAAATAATATAGCAAATAATAATAATATATCAAATTAAATAATATAGCAGTAACAATTATTATTATTCTCCTAAAACAGGGCTTCCTCTCTCCTACCCATTTGCTGTGCCCTACAGGGTCCATATTAATGATCTCAATTATATAGTTACCACCTAAGTACACATTATGGTAAAGCAATAAAGATATTCAGTATTGAGTATTGAGTAACATTTCTTCTCTTCAGCTTTGACGCGGTAAAAATCTTTCTACAATCTGTCATTTTGTCTATTCTTCCGTAGACAAAACCCTAAAGGGTGTTTCTCTCATTTCGTGCAAATCACATGTTCCCCTGAAAATACACAAATCTACACGTTCTTATGCGACTATTTTTTTTTTTTGTTATTGAGGTGAGTTAAAAAGATATATCTGCCATCACATTTTATTTTTGTAACTGACTAAGCATTTAAAATTAAAAAAAATTGGCCCAAATATCATTACCAACACTGTCCAAAACATACTTTTTTTTTGATTAATCGGATATAACAAAATAATCTGATGCTGCACTATGTATTATTGTAATGAAATGTTTAAAGTACACATAAAGCTATAAAACTATTTAATTATAAAGTTATTTACGATTGTTACTTACGTTCACGCAAACAAAACATTTTTGTTAAAAAAAAAACTCATCACCATTCATGCAGATTGAAATTAGGAAACCCGCCGGTAGCTATATACGAACGAGCGAAGTTCTTGTGGCTACTTCACCCCGTGCTTGGTGCTCAAGGTGCTGCTCCGAGTCCCCGACTTCGACCAACGAACGTTGAACAAGATGAACCCGTGCAACTTTTTTTTGGAAATTTCATCAACACGAGATTTTAAGTTTTGTAAGCTTTTTTTTTCATTACCATTCACGCTTTTAAGAGAAAATTACTTATTGTGTTGGTGTATATTTGATGCCAGCATAATCATAAACTTCGAAAATTTCAGAATTTTTGTCGAGTGTGAATTTGTTCGGTTTTAAATAAATATACCAGTGACAGTGAAGAGTTTGACGTCGAGCAAAGAGCAAAAGACATAATAGATATTGTGATTTTTATTTTATTTTCTAATAAATGTTTTGTACTAAATTGACTATTTTTCTCGCACTCAAAGTGAAAATACAGTTTGCACCTCGAGACTAAACGCCAACTTAATATACCCTCGGTTTCATTGACTCCCTCGCACGCTCGGGAGTCAAACCACCTCTGGTATATTATGGCATCGTTTAGTCCCTCGATATAAAATATACTAAAATACCTTGGTATTGTAGTTAATAAGGGAGTAAATCTAAAGAAAGTGCAAAAATATCATTACCGTTCCTGTCATTACCACAATTTACCAGCCACTTTTTATAGAAATGGTAATGAGCATACAATTATGGTAATGATATTACACTTATGGAAATGATCTCTAAATTATGGCAATGATTATAAAAATATGGTAAGAGGTAAGTTTGTGTACTTATCGATATAATTTCTTTACTATTAGCTACATTTATACTAGTCTAACATGATCATGAATGTAGAATGTTGTTTTTTTGTTAAATGTATATGTACTTATACCTATTATGTTTAGTCGAAGAATACTAAAATTATGATTCAAATAATTAACAATGTTACCTAAAATAACTTAATTTCAGTAATGTATCGTTATTCGAGTAGAAAAATTGTTTTTTTTTTTACGAAACCTCAATCTGAAACAATTGTTTTATTTATATTTTCTTTTATTCCACTAAATATACATATAAATTAAATTTTTAAATATTAGAATATAAAATTATATAAAAACATTGAAAAATATAAAAAATAGTGGCCCATCGGCATCAGGAGCAGGGTCCAAGATGTCGGTGGTCAGGGCTCTAGAGAAAGGAACCTCCTGACTATGCGTGCCGTGTCTAGGAGTACTGCTTTCTGGATCAATCCCTTGATCCAGCCGCGCAATGAGAGCCTTATTTATATCTTCATTACCAACTTTAATTGTTCAATACCATTATAACAAATAATTACCAGATTACATTAATCATTACTGTAGGGGATTCTATTGAAACACCTTTTTTTAATTCCACTATTCACATTTATTGAATCACGCACTAATAACTATTACAATATACTGAATTACTGCTAACATAACTTGTCTCATTGACGACTAACTTTAAACTGAGTAAAATCTGTATAATTCTAAACTATTTTCCTTAGAAATTTCCTTAAGTAGTTTTCTACTAGGGTACAAGTAGCGGTTATGTTTGACATCAAACATTTGTTCTAAACCAGTCACATTAAAGGGGGTGGAGCCTAATGGTCAAGCGTAAGCTCGATTTCTCTCGACAAGTTTAAACCTGCGCCCGATTCCTTCGAGAAGCTTCACTTGGATCGTGGGAAAACCGGTCACGTGCCGATTCTTC
The DNA here is from genome assembly GCA_947359405.1 of Antitype chi. Classification (NCBI taxonomy): domain Eukaryota; kingdom Metazoa; phylum Arthropoda; class Insecta; order Lepidoptera; family Noctuidae; genus Antitype; species Antitype chi. Next base: position 3,892,885 of record OX375837.1, read on the forward strand.
GTGGAATATTACCAATGTTTACGTCTTTGCTTTAATTTTACTGCGCATAACAGATTTGGTTGTTTGTTAATAGCAGATTAGGTACTGTAGGTATATGCAGGTAGGTACTTATGTATTTAGGCTTAATTCTAGTTAGGTTTTGCCTTTAATCATGTACCTTTCAAGATAGTTTAAATTCTAATTGAGTGATTGGCTTAGACTTACATTCCTACTTGATCTGTAGGTATTCATGGACTTAAAAGTATGGGAAATCAAAACCAGCCCTACGCTTAGGTATGCAACAATAATTTACTTATATCTACCTAATACCAAATCTTTTTTATTTAAAATAATCAACCTTATTTTCTAATTTAGGACTTGACGTCGCCAACAGTCTCCCCCTTAGTGCGTTGCACTCCATCTTGTTGGGGCGACGTTGAAGGTACGATCAGGACTAGACGTGATGCTGGCCGCCGCAGGATACCCGCTGCTGTTCGCACGTCGACGATCCTGGTTCTTCCGTCTGGTCCGGGATGAGTGGCGATTATTTCGCCGCGTGGCCACGAGTAGCGTGGCAGAGTGTGGTCGACAATTAGGACTATGTCGCCCAATGTTGGGTCCTGATAATGAGGACTTTGGTTGTAGCGTGGCGAGAGAGTGGGTAGGTACTCTCGCAACCACCTTGACCAGAAATGATCGGCCAGGCGTTGGGATGTCTTCCAGTTGGGAGAACCGATGAGTTCTGTGTCGTCAAAGGAGCCAAAGAGTGTGGCTCCGCATGACCGCCCGATAAGAAAATGATTCGGGGTCAGGGCTTCTTCTTCGTCTGGATCGGTGGTAACGGAGAAGAGAGGTCTCGAGTTTACGATGTGTTCGGCCTCTAGAAGCAATGTGTGGAGAATTTCTTCTCTAGGCTGCCGCTCGTGAAGTGTTGCTGCGAGAGCGACTTTTACTGATCGCACCATTCTTTCCCAGGCTCCTCCCATATGGGGGGCTCCAGGAGGGATGAACTTCCATACGATGCCCATCTTGTTGGTTTCTTCTGGTAGGGTCGCGATGGCAGCAGCAATCTCTTTATTTGCACCGATGAAATTGGTTCCGTTGTCGCTCAGGATGATCTTCGGTGTTCCTCTTCTGGTGATCATTCTTCGTAGTGCGAGAATCATGGAGTCGGTTGACAGAGAGGTGGCCAGTTCCAAATGGATTGCTCTTGTGGTCAGGCATGTAAATAATGCTCCCCATCGTTTCTCTATACGTCTTCCTATTGTGACGAGCATGGGTCCAAAGTAGTCTACTCCTATGCAGGTGAAAGGAGGGCTGGTCTTCGTTAGACGCTCAGGTGGTAGGTCTCCTTGCGGTGTGAGCTGTGGCATCTTTTTTCGAATTTTACACCATCCACAGTCTCGTGCTACTTTCTTCACCATGTCTCGAAGAGATGGTATCCAGTACTTCTGACGGACTTCATTCATCACGGTATTGTGGTTCCCGTGATTGAAGGCTTCATGGAGATATTTCACAAGTAGCTGGGTTATTCGGTGGTGTTTGTCCATCAGGATCGGATTCTTGTATGAAGCTATTAGGTACTTGGCCGCTCCGATGCGGGTGGACAACCTGATAAGTCCGTCTTCTAATTTGATCGTCACATTCTTCAGGTTGGATATTGCATTGATGTCTTCTTTCTTGCGTAGGGCTGCCAGTTCGTTTGGGAAGCTATCTTCTTGTGCTCTTCTTATCAGCAGCTTTTCTGCTTTTTCCACGTAGAGCGTAGATTTTGGTAAGAAGACTACTTCTTTGGTGCTTGGTCCCTTGGCTGATCGTTGAGTTTTCTGTTTCTGCATCTTCTTCCAGGCTGGGTCTTGTGCCTTTCTGATGATGAGTTTGGTGATATTCACCTTTTTCTGAATCTTTCGCTTGAAGACATCTATGACTTGTAGGTATCTTGCTGTCGCGTGGAGCAGGCGTATCCAGCTGGAGAATCTTGCTGGATCAGGCACGATGACAGGGATGCCTTTCCTAACGCTTAACGTGATGGCGTTAGGTTTTTCCTCACCTGTGTTGGTGACGGCGACTTTTTTCTCTTCTGTAGGCCAGTCTCTGGGGTCTTCACGCAAGAAGGCTGGGCCCTCGAACCATCGATGTGTTATATCGAAGTTAGATGGGGTTTCTCTGGTAGCATCGTCGGCTACATTGTGTTTTGTTGGAACCCAGCGCCATTCTTTGTGTTTCGTTAGTTCTTCTATTTCAGCGAGGCGATGTGCGACAAAAGGCTTGAATCGTCTAGGGTCTGATTTGATCCATGTCAACGCCGTTCTGGAATCGGTCCAGAAGTATCTTCGGGTCGTAGTCAGATCCATTTCCTGGCTCGCATTATTAGCCAAGCGGCTTCCCAGTAGACACGCTTGTAGTTCGAGTCGAGGTATTGAGGTTGGCTTGAGTGGTGACACTCTGGCTTTTGCCGTCAGCAGCTTCACTTCCACGCGATCGTCTTGGAATTGAGAGCGCCAGTACACCGCGCAAGCGTACGCTCTCTCGCTTGCATCGCAGAAGGTGTGCAGCTCCCCCTCAGTCGCGTCGTATGTGAGGCAGCGAGGAATTCGGAGATCTTCAAGTTTTCTTAGATCTTCCAGCCACTTTCTCCATTCCTCTTCTCTGGGTGGAGGTAATACTTCGTCCCATTCTATTCCGGACCTCCACAAGTTTTGAAGCATTACTTTTCCTTGTATGGTTATGGGTGATGCTAATCCTAAAGGATCGAAGACCGACATTACTGCGCTTGTTGCTTCTCTTTTTGTTGGTGCGCGCCTTCCTTCTTTGGCTTCATCAGGAGTATTGCGTAGACTCAGAGTGAAATGAAGGCTGTCTTCTTGAACGTTCCAATTGAGTCCTAATGTTTTCTCGACTTGATCCTTTGGTTCTCCTAGTACGATGGAATTTGTTTTAGTTTCATCGTCGGTGAACTCTTCAACTGCTGAAGGGTCGTTGCTTGCCCAACCCCTCAAGAAGAAACCACCTTTCTTGTGAACCTCGTTTACATCTCTTGATACTTTGGCAGCTGTCGCCGCGTCGGGGAAACTTGCGATATAGTCGTCCATGTAATGATTCCGGTTTATTGCTTTAACAGCTTCCGGACAGCGACTAATAAAGTCTTCTGCGTTTCTGTTCTTTACATATATGGCGGTACACGGCGAACAGGCGGCTCCAAAAATTAGGGATGTCATTCTGTATTCCTTGTTTTTCCAGAGAAATCGAAGGCTGTCTCTGTCTTCTTCGTTGATCTTTATTCTCAGGAACATCTCCTTGATGTCTGCGACGACGGCTACTGCTTCTTGGCGAAATCGGAGCAGAATGCCGAACAACGATTGTAGTAAATCGGGTCCAGCTAGCAATGCGTCATTCAAAGATTTTCCGTTTGATTTGGCTGCGGCGTCGAAAACCAGTCTCATCTTCTTCTTCTGGGGGTGGACAACGGCAAAATGAGGCAGATACCATGATCTTGAAGAGGTAGGTTCGTTTGTTACTTCCTCGGCATATTCGCTCTTGATCAGGTTTTCAACTTGTTCTTCATATTTCTGTTCGAATCCTTTGTCCTTTAGGAACTTCTTCTCCATTCCCTTTAATCGTCGCGCTGCAGCTACTCTGCTTTCTGGTAGACTTTCGTCTTCCGTCTTCCAGATCAGACCTGAGCTGAATCTTCCATCCGACAATCTGGTTGTTGTTGAATGCAGCACATCGAGAGCTCGTTGATCTATGTCACTAGATGGTCTCTTTGCTGCTACTCCCAGAGCTTCTATGTCGAAGTGATCTCTTATCATCTTCTCAAGATAATCATCTTTTCCTGGCGGTGTTGAAAGATGATTTATCATTCGCACCGTATCGTTTCTCGTCTTGGTTCCATGCAAGACCCATCCCAACTGGGTTCTGGAGGCTACTGGCTTACTTCGGTCACCAACTTTCACTTCCTGGGACACGATCAGATGCCAGTTGTCTTGTCCGATGAGTACCGTAGGACGAGCGTTCGGATATTTTAATTGTTCTGCTATTTGTTCTAGATGGGGGCAATCTTCTAAATCCTTATTGCTGACTTCTTGGGGGGATAGGTTCAAATTCTTGACAGTATATCCTGACATTTTCTCCATGTTCCGTTCGAATCTTCCCCGAATCTTGATGTCAAACTTCTTGGATTTCTGGCTCATTCGATGCCCACCTACGCCCTCAATTCTCAGTTCTTCTTCAGGACCCTCTACCCCAATCATATTCACAATATCTTCTTCTATTAGGGTCACTGTTGATCCTTCATCCATAAGGGCGTATACTTCTGCTTTGGCCTCTGGTCCCCATAGCTCCACTGGCACGATCTTCAGGTAGGCTCTCGCTATTGCTCGAGTTGCATTTATCGTTGATGCTATGGCTTGGGTCTCTTGTGGTGGTTCTGGCTTTGGCCAGTCTTCTGAATGTAACATCACATGATGACCTCTTTTGCATTTTCCACACGGTTTTGCTTTGCAACTGAACCTCCTGTGCCGTCCTAGCAGGCATTTGAAGCATATGAAGGCTCGTTTGGCCTGTTCCCATCTTTCTTTTATAGAAGCATCGACGAACTTCTTGCATTTGAACAGTGCGTGTTCCCCTGCGCACTCAGGACAGACTATCTTTTCTTGCTTCTTGGCGTCGTCCTTGCATGAACATACTGTCGCAGCTTGTTGTTCGTCTTGCTCTCTATCTGAATCCTCGTCGTATGATGAATATTCTTCCTCATCGTGCCGCTTAACTCGAGCGGCGTTCACGCCCCGGGATCCTGAAGGTCTCATTCGGCTTCTCATTCCTTCCTTCTTCACTCTGGTTCCCGTGAACTCGTGCATCTCGAACTGGTCTACCATCTGATTGAAGAAGTTCATAAGGCCAATGAGGATCGGTTCATCATCTTCTTCTTTAGATGCTCTGTACTCGTACCACCTGAATCGTACTAGAATACACATCTTCTCTATTATACGATTCGATATATCACTCGAGTGCAGATAACTTTGTTTCTTCATTTGTTTCACAACGCTGACTGTATTGGCCACAGCTCCAGCATATCTCACTAACTCTCTTGCATCTTCTGACATGGGAGGCAGCTTCTCTATGTTTTCTATCTCGCTTCTTATTAGGTAAGTGGGTCTCCCGAATCGACGTTCTAATGCAGTCATTACTTCTTCCGGGTCCACTTGTGTATAGAGAATGGACTTCACCGCCTCTTTGGCTTTTCCTCTTACTGCTCTTCTCAGTCTTCCCATATTCTCGATTCCACTGAAGAGAGCCTGTGAGTCTTTGTACGTAGCTTTAAAAGCCATCCAGTCTCTTGCATCGCCGTCGAATTGATGTAGCTCACTGACATACTTCGGCGCGTGCTGCGTATTCGTTGCTGCTTTGCTGTCAGTGGCGGACTTGACTGCTTCTATTATCGCTTCTGCCAACTGACTGGTGGGGTTCGTTGCGGGTTGCGCTTCCTTCGCTTTTGAAACCCACCTTTCAGTGGCCTTTTCAGCAGCCGCCTTAGTTGCAGCATCCTCTTCGTTATCACTCAAGTCTGTGTCTTCTTCGTTGACACGTGTTAATTCTAACTTTGTATTTGCCATCTTAGTCTTCAGCTTAATTTCTTCCAGCTGTAGTTTTTCCAACTCTAATCTGGCTTCTAGCTCTTTTTTCTTATTCATAGCTTTATTCGAAGTAGATTTCGCCTTCTTCTTCTTCTCCACTAAGGTAACATTAGATTCCTCGACCATGGTTGTATCTTCGGTAGCCGCGCTAGTATCTGTCACCTCTTCGGAGGTAGTAGCTGACGTCTCCGTAGTCTCTTCTTCCGTGGTCGAGCGCGTGCTGTCTCCTTTGCGGCTTCGCGTCATCATTCTTATTCACTTCACTTAATGTCAATATATTGTTCAATGACTCACCTGAGTTTATATGAAGTCCTTAGCGGAGACTGCTATGTTATAGAGACGTACACACACTTCGAACTTACAGTACATACACACGTTAACACTTATAAACTTATTCTACACGTTCTTATTATACAGGGTTACGCCGGGCTTCGAGTGATATTCGAGCTTCGAGAGGACGCGGCGTTGTTCCTAGCCGACCTCCCAGCAATATTCTTCACTCAGCTAGTTGCGCTCCCACAAATAGGTATTTCTTGAATACCTAGCCTCGAGAATAAGCGATCTTCCTAGTCGCTTATTCCCAGCAATTTCCTTCAGCGGCACACGTAAAGCTTCAAGTGATACAGGGGCTTCGAGAGGGCGCGGCGTAGTTCGTAGCCGACCTCCCAGCAATATTCTTCACTCAGCTAGTTGCGCTCCCACAAATAGGTATTTCTTGAATACCTAGCCTCGAGAATAAGCGATCTTCCTAGTCGCTTATTCCCAGCAATTTCCTTCAGCGGCACACGTAAAGCTTCAAGTGATACAGGGGCTTCGAGAGGGCGCGGCGTAGTTCGTAGCCGACCTCCCAGCAATATTCTTCACTCAGCGGGTCGTGCAGCCACCAATAGGTATTTTCTAGACGTCCTAGGTTCTTCAGCGGCACACGTAAAGCTTCAAGTGATACAGGGGCTTCGAGAGGGCGCGGCGTCGTTCGTAGCCGACCTCCCAGCAATTATTCACTCAGCGGGTCGTGTAGCCACCAATCGGTATTTTCTAGACGTCCTAGGTCTTTCAGCAGCACACGTAAAGCTTCAAGTGATACAGGGGCTTCGAGAGGGCGCGGCGTAGTTCGTAGCCGACCTCCCAGCAATTATTCACTCAGCGGGTCGTGTAGCCACCAATCGGTATTTTCTAGACGTCCTAGGTCTTTCAGCAGCACACGTAAAGCTTCAAGTGATACAGGGGCTTCGAGAGGACGCGGCGTCGTTCGTAGCCGACCTCCCAGCAATATTATTCACTCAGCGGGTCGTGTAGCCACCAATCGGTATTTTCTAGACGTCCTAGGTCTTTCAGCAGCACACGTAAAGCTTCAAGTGATACAGGGGCTTCGAGAGGGCGCGGCGTAGTTCGTAGCCGACCTCCCAGCAATTATTCACTCAGCGGGTCGTGTAGCCACCAATCGATTTTTCTAGACGTCCTAGATGTCCTAGCTTCGAGAATAAGCGATCTTCTTAGTCGTTTATTCTCAGCAATTTTCTTTAGCACACGTAGGACTCGTGGCGTGATTAGTGCGTGGCTCGTAGAACTGATCTTCACCAATAGCTTTCTTGGTATTCGTGATCTTCTCTTAAAACGCTGCTAATCTTCAAACAGCGATTTATCTTCACGTAACTTCAGACTCAGGCTTCAGTTCTTTTTATTCGGCTTCTGAAGGACCATTATTGTAGGGGATTCTATTGAAACACCTTTTTTTAATTCCACTATTCACATTTATTGAATCACGCACTAATAACTATTACAATATACTGAATTACTGCTAACATAACTTGTCTCATTGACGACTAACTTTAAACTGAGTAAAATCTGTATAATTCTAAACTATTTTCCTTAGAAATTTCCTTAAGTAGTTTTCTACTAGGGTACAAGTAGCGGTTATGTTTGACATCAAACATTTGTTCTAAACCAGTCACATTAAAGGGGGTGGAGCCTAATGGTCAAGCGTAAGCTCGATTTCTCTCGACAAGTTTAAACCTGCGCCCGATTCCTTCGAGAAGCTTCACTTGGATCGTGGGAAAACCGGTCACGTGCCGATTCTTCGTGGAATATTACCAATGTTTACGTCTTTGCTTTAATTTTACTGCGCATAACAGATTTGGTTGTTTGTTAATAGCAGATTAGGTACTGTAGGTATATGCAGGTAGGTACTTATGTATTTAGGCTTAATTCTAGTTAGGTTTTGCCTTTAATCATGTACCTTTCAAGATAGTTTAAATTCTAATTGAGTGATTGGCTTAGACTTACATTCCTACTTGATCTGTAGGTATTCATGGACTTAAAAGTATGGGAAATCAAAACCAGCCCTACGCTTAGGTATGCAACAATAATTTACTTATATCTACCTAATACCAAATCTTTTTTATTTAAAATAATCAACCTTATTTTCTAATTTAGGACTTGACGTCGCCAACAATTACCATACCCAGAAAAACTTTTAGGTCCGAATCTCCGGCAGTTTTGCGTATAATGTAGTATATCTTAAATCAGGATATTTATTTTTCTTGTAGCTTTTCATAAAAAATAAGAAAAAATATTAAAAAAAAAAACTTGAGAGGTGTCAAGGGACACCCGGATGGAACGAAGTTAAAAATAATAATAATAATAATAGATTAATAAATAAAAAATAAATAAATATTATAATCAAAATAATAAAATAATAATAAAAAACAAATAATAAAATAATAAATAATATAAAAGACGAAATGAAAAGATCTGGCTTGCTTTCTTTAAGAGAGAGATAGAGACAGACAGAGAAACATGCGCACGCCGCACGGCTTACAATAGCTGACTATAGCAAAAAGTGTCGTTACAACTTTTCTTATGAATTTTTTCCGTCTAGCCCCCTTTCACAACGCGCGATAAGGAACTTAGTTCCAAAAATCTCGCAATTTCTTTGAAAATGCACGAAATGCGAGAAACACCGTAAAAGGTGTGATGCTACGCGTCCAGCTGTGGAGTGCGATTGATTTATCAGTTAATTTTTGACACAGGTTTGTACGAATCGCAGTCGTCGTTTGGGCAACAACACAATCCGGGAGTATTTAAGTCTCACAACCACGGGCAGACCTATGAACGGATAATGCAGCTGATGCGTTCATACTACGAGGACGCTTGTGCTCGAATCAAGTATATGAACCCGATGAGGTTTATGTACGAGGAAAGCCCTTACTATGAAATGGGGTACATTACGGGAGAGATTATTGAAAGGTAAAAATAAAGCAATCGGAAAAAAAAACTGTAGTAAAAAGTGAACTTTAATAAATAATAGTTTAAAAAAACTTAAAAAAAAACGCCTTAAAAACCAAACTAAAAAAGTAGAAAATAATTTCAAAAAAAGCGTGGGGTATTTTTATAATCAATTAATATCACGCACCCCAGGGTTTTATTTATTTTCTAATTTTTAGTTCGGGTAACTACAAAAACGTGATTTTTTTGTAAATTTTTTTTTGCCCAACATTATGGGACACATTTATGAAATTATTGCATTGTCATCCGTCCTTGATAAGTGTGCAAACTTTGAAATAAATCCGACGTTTTGAAGGAGGTGAAAATCACGTTGAAAGATTCCGTTAAATAGATACATACTAGGGGTGTTCAATAAAAAGTGATAATGAGTATGAAGCAGTTATATATTATTTATTGTTATTTTATTTTTCGACATAATCACCTTTGTATATCGTTTTTCTAATCCTAAGATTCCCTTCTTGAAAAAATCTTCATCTTGATCGCTTAAAAATCATGTACGGCGGCAATCACTTCCTCATCATTGCCATATTTGTGACCTCTCAGTTGTTCTTTTAACCGCGGGAACAGGTAGAAATCACTAGGCGCAAGGTCAGGTGAGTATGGAGGATGTTCCATCAATTCAAATCCAGCATCTTGGATAGCAGTCATCGCAACTATCGCGTTATCTTGGTGACACAATTCAACTTTAGCAAGGTTGCCGCGGCGATTTTCGCGTACTTCCTGACGCAGTTTTTTTATTTGTTCTGCGTACAAGGGCCCCGTAATAGTGGCTCCATGATTGAGGTATTCAATCATTATCAACCCCTGGCTGTCCCAGAAAAGAGAGCCCATAATCTTACCGGCGGATGGGATTGCCTTCAACTTCTTAGGCGTTGGAGATAACGGCCTCTTCCAAGTCATGGACTGTTGTTTCGTTTCCAAATTGATTTGAGAAATCCACAGTCTTGTTTGTTTGTGCTCGCCTAAAAGCATTCTAGGCTCCAGCGCGCTTTTTTCATGCTTAAATGTTCTTGTATAATACTATGGATACCTCCTATCGAAATTTTTAGTTCTTCAGCTACAAAACGAACAGACACACACGACGAACCGCCAAAACAATTTTTTCAACTTTTTTTATCATTTGTTCAGTAAACTGCCGTCGTAGGGCGTCCGGAGCGCGGGTCGTCTTTAGTTAAAGTTCTTCCTCTCTTAAACTCGGCACACCACCGCGCAACCGTAGAATACGGAGGAACATAACCCCTAATGTTCCTTTCAAGTCTAGATTTACTAGCTCAGTAGTAAATTTTTTCAGGCAGAGATATTTTATTACGGCGCGAATTTAAATTTTATCCTTTTTGTGTAACACACTCCGACACAACGAAAACAAATGACTTCTATTTTTAAATTAAGAAAAGAAAATCAATAATTTTTATTTTATCAAATGTCTGGGCTTTACCTGCCAGTATTTACTTTTTTGTTGTTCAAGGAGTTTATATGCCATTATTACTTTTTATTGAACACCTCTCGTACATCATACCAAGCCAATAAAAGCCTGTTAAAAAAGGTATTTGCGTGATAAAGCAAAACATTATTTTTTAAGAGGTTTGACCGTTAAACTGAATACTTATGCAATCTAATGCAGTCGGAGGCAATAAAGGTCTTTATTGTTCAATTTAAGAAGATGCTCCCGAAGGGCGTCTGGTTGGAACAAACATACTTCATGCATAGGCCATATAGCCACAGGCAAGTCCACAACCTCATAGGATGACATGAGAAAAGTCAATAAAAAAAAAAAACGGTACCCGCCCGCACGTCCGTTGGGGTAACCCGCAATTAATCATAATCGGTTTCATTTTGACAGTTCAACAACAACAACATTCATTGCGTTATTTTATATTCACTTAAGACACATTTTTCGAACATATAAAGCAATGGTTTAGCCATCTGTTTCAAAACGAAACAGATTATGATTAATCGTGAGTTACGCAATTAGGGTGCTGGTCTAGAGCAGGTGAGGCAGTAGCGCAACTTGCCAATGTGTGTGGATGCATTGGTATTCAGCTGGAGCGCCACGGTACTCTTCCACAGTACCGCTTTCTTCACGCCACCCCGGCGGTCTTTCTCCGCCAGGTGAGACCTCCATCCGGTTCCCCGAAGAAGGCCCGGCGGGAAACGACCAGCGACAGAGGTGGCGACGGCACTCCCTGCTGAAATGCTGAGGATATAGATCGTGAGTGTGTTATGTGCGGACGCTGCTCGTCTTCACACACACACATTCGCAGCGTATTTGAACACTTGGCAACTACGTGAGATTAAATACTTCACCAATCATTCTATTCCAGATACAGAAAAGTGATTGAGAACGCACAAAAGCCAATCAGATACAAATTCTACACAATATTTGACATTTTGAAGCACGTCGAATTAATTCAAAAACTGTACTTCGAGATATATCACCTATCGCGCATGCTCCACGAGACGCCGCGCAAATGGCGGAAAGATCCGGAGTTTCGGAACATTGAAAAGATTGCTGGCCCTGAGCTTACTGGCGGCAGGGGAATTGATGGTAAAGGCAAGGAATTCAAAGTTTTGACAAAAAAAGAAATGCAAGATCTGAAAGCGGCGCAGGTGTCTATCTATGAGCTGGAGAGGCTTCGAGAGAAGGAAAAGCGGAGGCAGAAGAAGAAGTTCAAGAAGATAAGAGAAGCCTTTTTGCTTGGCTTATTGACGGAGTACAAAGGGGAGAAGAAGCCATACAACTCGATTTGGCCTATAGACTATGGTTGGGAAGTGGATTTCAATTGGTGAAATGTATTTGTTCGAAAATATACACTTATTATTAAATACACTGGTAAGACGGGGAATATATTTTTTCAAAAATATGCACTAATTAATTCATACTTACACTTGTAAGAATGTGCACTCCAGATTTCTTATATGTGATAGAATAATTCTACCTATGCCTTAATTTAAGGCATAATAACTGCATTCAAAGTTCCCAGTCTTCGTTAATATGAGTCGTTTAGTGTGTGTTAGCTGGAGTGACGTCACCACAGCTTCCTCATTCAATACAGGCAAAGGAGTGAGGTTAGGGTTTTGGAATATAGTCAGAAAAATAATGCAAAATAATAGGGGTTTTTTTTTTGGGTGGGAAATCTTCCAATAACTTCTCCCACTCTGGGTGGAGCGGGAGGGCGTGTCAGACTTTTACTGACTAAAACCCACCCATGTTCCCTCAGTTGCCTGTGTGCCAGAGGCCGCGGTATCTCTTTCGAACAACCCGCACCCCTGGCAGGCATCGGCCCTTGCGGACCCCACCATTTGGTGCTGACATCCCTTTGAGGCGCGCGTGGAACACAACGCGTCGTCGACCCGGGCTTGATCCTTACCGGACAGCGAGCTACCCATTACTCGCCGTCCGCAAGCCCGCGCCTACGGTGGCCGGGAATTAGCCTGGGATTCCCGACGCCCAGGGCGTCTCCCGCGGCGACTACGGCCGTGAGGGCGCATATACTGCCTCTCCCTCATGTGCGCCGCCTCCCTCTTCGCGAGCATTACTGCTTCGCAGAAGGAGGTGACGGCTAACCATTCACTCTCGCTCCGTACCATGGCCTGCACCAGGGCCGGACGCGAGAGATCGCCGCCGCCGATCGCCTCCACGAGGACACGGCGGTGCTCCGCCCAAGTCGGGCAGACCGCCACCGTATGCTCCATCGTGTCCTCAGGGCGATCTTCGCAATGGAAACACCCGGGCGTTTCCTCCCGCCTTATGCGAAACAGGAACCTCCCGAAACAACCGTGTCCGGTGAGGACCTGCGTCAGGTGGAAGGTGAGGACGCCATGCCGCCTCTCAAGCCACTCCTCAAAGAGGGGATTTACCGCCGCTATCGTGGCGTGCCCAAAAATAATAGGGGTTAAAGTATGAAATTGCTGTTGTATAGTAATAGACACTTCGAATTGACATAAAATCTTCATGGTGTGAGATTTTCGTGTAAAACTTTTTTCACGTGATACCTATGAGCACAGACATATAAAATATGTCTGTGCCTATGAGGCTCTTCTTTTAAAAAATGTGCAACATTCGATTTTCGACTTTCAATTGTTTTTTTTTTATTCAGCTAAAGACATATAGATGGATACTGCGAAAATCCGAGTTATTTTTGAATACGAGTTCAGACGCGGAACTAACGTGGCAGAAACGGCTCGCCATATCAACGTTGCGTTTGGAGAGGGGACTGCTAATGAACGCGCCGTGCGTTTTTGATTTAAACGCTTTCGTAATGGAAACTTCGACTTGAAGAACGAACCACGTGGTAGACCGTCCACACGGGTGAATAACGCTGAATTGAAGGAGATGGAAGAAGCTGATCCGAGTCAAACTACCCAGGAATTAGCGGCATGGTTTAACGTTACCTTACCTACAATATTGACTCATTTGCATCAAATCAATAAGATAAAAAAAAGAAAAATGTGTGCCTCACGATTCGACTGATCTGCAGAAAGAAATGCGTGTTGAAACTTGTGTTGGCTTGTTGAATCGGTAAAGAAATGAAGGAATATAGGATCGAATTGTGGCATGTGACGAAAAGTGGATTGTTTACGATAACCGTAAGTGAAAAATGCAATGGTTGACCCCAGGGCAAACGCCGCAACAGTGCCCTAAAGCAAAGCTTACTAATAAAAAGGTAATGGTAACTGTTTGGTGGTGTCTTCATGGTGTTATTCACTATAGCTTTCTCAGGTCTGGTCAGGCAATAACAGCAGATGTTTACTGTGCCGAACTTCGAACAGTGATGGTGAAACTGGCTGAACTGGCTTTTAAAGTTATAAAATCCTAAATTTAGATGGCAGCAATGTATAAATAATGAGGGTAAATATTTTGATTAAATAAATATGTTATATCTTAGAAAAAAACTAGTTTCAATTTTTCAGTACAAATCGGCAATTTCATACTTTAACCCCTAATATTTTGTGATTGCAGCTATTATATTTATATTTCCTTTATTTCAATAAATACATATAAATTACATTTTTAAATATTAGGATATAAAAACATTTAAAAATACAAAAAATAGTAGCCCACCGGAATCGGGAACAGTGTCGAAGCTACCGGCGGTCAGGGCTCCAGAGAGAGGAACCTCCTAAATATGCGAGCCGTGTCCAGGAGCACCGCTTTCTGGATCAAGCTCAAGAGCTCAAGATCCAGCTGCCCAACGAGAGCGTCCTTTGGTGTTGGTCGAGGCTCTTTGCTATCAAGCCATTGGCTGTTATGACTATCGGTACAATGATCGCTAAGTCCACATCCCACATTTCAACAACCTCGCGAGCCAAGTCAAGATACTAAACTTGATTTGTTTATCTTTCTCGGCTTTCACCAGGTTACCGTCATGCGGGACCGTTATGTCAACGATCATTGCACGCTGCTCTAGTCGATCCACCACCACTATATCAGGCTTATTGGCGACAATAGTCCTGTCAGTGATGATGGATCGATCCCAGTACAGTGTGATATTTCCATTTTCGAGAACTGGGACGAGCACATACCTGTAGTACGGCACTTCTGATTCCACAAGGCGGAATTTAGAGCAAGTTGCTGGTGGATAATCCTGGCTACAAGGTTGTGTCTATGCAAGTACTCTTCGTTAGCTAGACGAGAACACCCGGAGATAATGTGTCTGATTAATTCTCCCGGACGGTGGCATGCCCGACAGATGTCAACCGTACAATCTTTCACAATAAATATCCGGTAATTGTTAGTCATCATAAGTTCGTCCATAATTGCACAGACATAAACTTCGGTTTCTCCAAAGAGGTCACCGAAACGCAGCCAGGCTACGGACGCTAGAAGATCTACATCGGGTCCATGTAGGGTCCGGAAAAAGCGTCCGTGAAGCTCCTTACTCTGCCATACCTCCATGCGATCATTACCCAACAAACATTTAGGCGTCAATTAGAGCTTGTTTGGGAACTTAAAGAGATATAAAGGCGCTACAGCAGCAGCAATTACAGCTTTTGGCGAAAAAAGAGCGTAAACAAACAAAATATTTCACTTAAAGCTATATCACATAGTTACAAGGGCGATAACAAGGTGAGTTTAAAGGTTAAGAGCATACAGCAGCAATTTTTAACCCTACTTTACGGGCTAAGCATCTTGTGATAAAGCTTTATGTGAATCTTACAACTATAAGATCTAAATAAGAAATAAGCATTGACTACAATCCCCCAAAGTACTATGCAAGCGATAATAAACTCTCGCCAAGAACTAAAAGTTACACAAAAGCAATAATTACCACTACCAGTTCTACAATGGTGCTCATTAACTCTTTTGTACCACCAAATGCTTAAAGAGGTACAAAACTCTCTTATGTTACTTAAGGTCGAACAGTAGAAACATTTTTCGCTATCATAGAACTTCTAGTGATTAAAGTGACTTCTGTATAACTTAAAGTGGATTAATAGAGCTCAATACCACTTCTGAACCCTTTATTTTTACACTTGTTTTTGATATCAATGGCGACGCAACTAAAAAATGTGGAACTGGGTTCCGTAGGTACATGATTTTCCAGCAAATGTATGTGAAAGTGGTGCTACAACTACAAGCGATCATGAGGAAGTACTTTGCAAAAATGTGTACGTCCTCCCCGTCGGCGAGTAGGTGGTGGCGTCGTGGGCGGAGAGATATACTCGTCGCTCGAGCTCGACGCAACTACCGCGGCAGGTGTCATCACAGCGCCCGCAGTGGGTCTGGGTACCGGCGGCAGTGAGGCGGAGCTGAGCGACGAGTCTGGAGGTGGTGGGCGTGCTCGACGTGTCGCTGATCTTGTCAACATATCTTCGTTTTATAATTACATTTTCAGAACAAGAATCAGAATCGGAACTTTATCTGCTATGAACGTAGGTACAGGTATAAGATATTGTACATAATTGATGTTGTTATATCGGAGGTGACCTCAAAATCAAAAGTCATTTATCACACACCAATAAACCATCAAAACATTGAAAACTATAATTACTCAAGTAAAAATAATTAATATTTTTTAAAAAATAAAACGTAAACAGAACTGACAATCTAAATAAAAGCCTCCAGGCATACCCGCTTACATATGCAATTCTGCATTATGTAAATATAGCTATAACTTGAAGTAACAAAAGTTAAACTAGGACCTCTGGACTAAAATTAATGAAAACTTAATACAACTAACAATAACAAAACAATGGTCAGCAAGACGCCCAGTCACCACGAGCAGCACCCGTTCACGAGCATAACGTAAAGATCAGCCTTTACCCCCCTCGCCATATTTGAGGGAAGGAGGCAACCCGACCCCCGACGCTATCGCAAGCAGTGAAATCTGAGGGAACATGACGAGCTTGCTGCCGGTTGCATGGCAAGAATAATATGAATTGTCGAGGTCGCTAGCTAATTACATATTGCAATACTATTCATTAAAAAAAAAAACATTGTAATGAGTAGATTAAGTCAAGAGTCATGTCACCTCTGATTCGGCAGTTTTAGGGTATAGTTTATTAAATTTTTGGATATTTTGGTCTCCTAATTAAGTTTTTTATGGTTTTCCGGTGTCTGGTTTGGTTGATAATAATGCAAAGCACTTTTAAATTTGGTCAATATTATTAATACATAAGAAATTTGAAAAACAAGACATTTCGTTGACACGGTGTTGCCAGCTATTTTTTTTTCTTTCATACATAATTAGGTATATTTTTAAATATTTTTACGAAAATCATAAAAAAAACATTTATAAATGTTAAAAAATGTATTATATTATTATTATTATTTGTTTAGACATACTAGCAGCTAATTAGCTGATGCGTATACGAATCAAAAAGCTTGGAGATATTTTATCCAGCAAAAACGGCGCTCATGCGCAAAAGTATCGTCTGCATGGCGCCTACTATATTTAATAAATTGCCTAAACGTTGGAAGGAGCTAAATAGTAAGGCATTCAAGCGACAATAATTAAAAGTGTTTCTTTCGCAAAAGGCATATTATAGTGTCTCCGAATTTATAGACGAAAAATATTTTTTGATTGAATAATTTTATCTTTTCCTAGCACTAGATTAAATTTATATGAACATGGAATTTTGACATAATAACATATAATAATTTCTAATTGTTACGTTTCTAAATTATAAACTATTTACGTGCCTATTCCAGGTATTATTATTGTTATTTTTTTCATTTGTCTTAATGGTAATTCTTTTTAATGTTATGGAAATATTTGTACGCCGATACTTACGGCTAAACATGAATGGACGCAAACGATGTATCTAATATCTTGCATGCTCTTGTATGTATACAATGTTTAGACAAATAAATAAATCTTATCTTATCTTATCTAATCTGTCTAATCTATTCTTGAAGCAGTTCAGTGTGGGAGCCATCACAACATTTTCTGGGAGTCTAGTCCATGCTGTTACAACTCTGTTAGACAAGAAATGCTTCAAAGGCTTTAGATTAGATTATTTTTTCCATAACTTAAGGGAATGAATGCCCTCGCAAATGTTTGTTGGCATACAGAGTGCATTCTTGAAGGCTGGGCACTTCGTAGTGTTTTGAAAGTATTTTTTTTACACGCTTTATATTAGCTTCACTTGTATGTTTGTTTGTTGGTTTGTTTGTTTGTTTGTTTGTATGTTTGTATGTAACCGACTCCTTTGAGCGCGATTTTGACCCACTTTAAACGGTCAGATTTCATTGAAACTTTGTAAACTTGTCGAGGACCGATGACAATTCAATAATTTAAAAAAAATGAGAAAAAAAAACAAGTTTTTGTAGTTAGCAGAACTAAAAAATAGAAAATAAATAATAGTTTAAAAAACTAAAAAACACGCTTTAAAAACCAAACTAAAAAAGGAGAAAATAATTTAATTCAATTAAAAAGCGTGGGGTGCTGTTTGAGGTATTTTATAATCAATTAATGTCAAGCACCCCACGCTTTTTAATTGAATTAAATTATTTTCTCATTTATTAGTTTGGTTTTTAAAGCGTGTTTTTTAGTTTTTTAAACTATTTTTTTTTTGTGTATGACATCTCGCAGTTCAGCCTATGAGATTGTCGTCTGCCTGTGATAATTTAAATAATTTAAGATTACTAGCCAGGGCTAAAACACTTAAAACTAGAGCGACTGCTCGCTAAGGGCACCCTGTGGGGTACGGAGCTCGGCTTAGAGCATCACTGATAGAGGGCAGCAAGGGATAAACTCAATTCAATTCAATTCAATTCATTGTCTTTATTGTGGATCATAGGTAGGTACATAAAACAGCTATTAAATAGTTAATTGTGAACAGCTACGTCCCGCCCATAGGGCATACAATAGTTACATAAAAAAAATTAATTACATTCGGAATTTCAATAGAATTAAAGTACATTACAATTTCACACAAAATATAATATAAAAATAAAACAAAAATAAAATGGAACGCAATATGGTAGGTACACATCAGTGGGTCACTGAACGCATCATGACTGAGGGGGACTATATTGGAGTAGTGATTTGTCTGATAGGAAGGCTTTTATTGAGTAGTAGCACTTGTTGGCTAGTAAATCATGCAGATTCTTGTTAAATTTTTTCATTTCCGTAATTATCCTAATAAGCCCTGGAATATTATTAAAGATGCATGAAGCAGTACAAAAGATACTTTCATGCATTAGATGAGTCTTGCTAGCTACCGTGCGCAATTTGTCCTTACGCCGTATACGCGTGTAGTAATTAAACATGTCAATATTATTTTTGACATATACTGCTGCCTCAAATATATAGACACATGGCAGTGTTAATACGTTCATCTTTAAAAAAAATGGTTTACAGGAGTCAGTTTCACCTAACTTAAAAATAGCCCTGATACAGCGTTTTTGAGCAATGAATGCCCGCCCCTTGTCTGTACTGTTGCCCCAGAATATTACACCGTATCTGAGTTGACTGATCTACTTATAAACTGTAAACTGAATTGGACTGATCTACTTATAATCATGGTTATATTTGTCCAATGACCAACTATCTTCAACTGGCCAGTGGCGCAGGAACCGTTTCTTCGCAGTAGTCATATTGGTCGGGTTCCCGAGCTTCTTCATCAAAAACCTTTGCCTCAAATGGTTCTTCTCTATCTCCTCACGTACTTCATCTATTTGGGCTGTAAAGACATTGTGATTTTATAACATTTTCATAAAGTTACGGTTTTCTAAAAGAGCGGTGTCTACAATAGGGTATTTTCAAATTTATTAAAAACTATTTTAATTTAAAAATTGGGACGAAATATGTAACAGAAAAAAAAAAAATTTTTTTATCCATTTTCTCAATAAAATCAAATTTATTTTTCGTTGTTTTGTATTTACCGCCAAAACGCTCCTTACGATGACTTTTTTATTATGCACACATATTTTTTATTGTGCCTCTGTGCACAAATACTTCTAAAACTGCACCACACAAAGTATTTTTACCGGTGCCGTTTACACAAAGCTGACGTCACGTGTGGTCACGTGGTCGTGTGGTCAAGGAAAAATGAATTTGATTTTAATCGTTTTTAATTAAGAAAATGGATTTACGAGTAAATCAATTTATTTTTATTTTTCTGTTAAATATGTCGTCACAAACTTCAATTTAAAATAGTTTTTAATAAAATGGAAAATACCCTATTAACGAACAAATTCTTTGTGCGGATCTTTTCGGTCTTCGCGGTCTTCTATGCAGTCATACAGACGTAACAATATCGCGTCAATTTTTGTTCGGGCTCTGTTTCTTCAATTGACTGCAGTTTTTGTACGATTGTGTGTTTAGTTTAGTATGTGATATTCCTGTGTGAAGTCAAAGTCAAAGTATTTATTTCAAATAGGCACTTAAAAGGCACTTTTGAACGTCAACATTTACATTAAAATAGAATTGATTCTAGTCGCCCCTTCCAAAATGTAGTTTCGTATGGAGTAGAATGGGCAAGAAACTCCACCGTTACTCTTTTAAAATGCGAGTCACAATAAATACGTTTTCTTTCTTTCTTGAAATCGAACAGTGTATTTTTTTAACGTGAAGTACGCACTCTGTTGGATCTCAGTGTTCGTTTCAACACCATCATCATCATTATTATTTCAGTCGAAAGACGTCCACTGCTGGACATAGGCCTCCCCCAAACTCCGCCACTGCGGCCGGTTCTGTAATTCCTGCATCCAGCGGATGATAAAAACAAGCCACGATATTTTTACGCCCCACATTACAGTAATCAAAAATTCAATATGGCGACAATCAGACGCCATGCGCCATCTTGAGAAAAAGAAAAAAATAAGTAAAGAAAGAAAGAAAAACGTTTATTTACGGTAAACATGACGCAAAAAGCAAAGGAACACAAAAAAATAAATAAGAAAAGGTTGAGGGAAACATGCGTCACATCCACGCAAAACGGCTATCACTCAGCATTATGCTGCGACCCTATGCCAGACAGCGCCCCAGCGCTGGTTTTTAGGGACAGCCTTTGGGACGGGCTTTGACGTAATGACGTCACCCGGTACATTAACATTAAGGGCCTAATTCCCGGTTGGTAGCGTAACACGGTCACTTTATGAACCCTACTGCTCATTAACGGCTTGTCTTGAAGATTTGAAAAATATATGATTTTGCTATAGATTCATATAGATAATTTTGCCCGAAGTACTTTTTTTGTATGGTATTAACCATACAAAAAAAGTACTTACGTACGTGTTGGAAAATATTTTGGCTTCTATTCCATACTCCTACTAAACGGCTTCGTTATTTGGAAAAAAAAATACACTGAAAAATAGATAGTTAGAGGTACCACAGAATCGCCGAAGCACAATTGTAAATTAATCAAAGGAATATCCTCATTTTGAGATAAAGGCTCAGAGGTGCCCTGCGCGGGCGCGGGCGGCAGTCGTGCTTTAATTAGCATACAAACGGGAGATGAGGATACTATGGGCCTTATACAATTATTAAGAAACTAATGGTACAGTGTCGAAAACTATGTCAAGTGAGGTATCATATCATTGAATAGGTCTTTGAATATCTTACTACCTATTATAAACAATCTCATGCAGTCGGAGGCATGTTTTTAAATCTTAACTTAAGAGCATGCATCCCACGCGATTTTATTTTTTTTGTTGGGCATCTCGCAGTTGGCCTTTAGAGGCCGTGACTGCTCAACCGGGCTTTCCTGAGGCTGCCATTAAGAATTTAATCTTAACGCCTCCAGCCAGGGCTTACAAACTAAAATTTATAAACTAAGCGACTGCACGCTGAGGGCACCGTGGGGTACGGGCCTCGGCTCAGGGCGTCACTGATAGGGGGACAGCTATAATTGGGGACAGGCTGGATCAAAATATTGGCATTATTATTATTGATCGGGGAATTTAAAGCTACTGGCTCAGCTGCGGCGCGGGCTGGCGCTTCAACGAGCAAGGGTCGGTCGGGGATCCCACGCGAGCTGGCAACGGCGCATCTATAGCGGATTACACGGATACAAAAGTAAACATTTTTTCAGCCAAGCACTAGATAGTTGGTATTTACAAGTTATATGCTATTTTTTTATAGATTTTGGTATTTACTTATAAAAAATCGATATACTGTCGGTTATTTTCTATTTGCAATTTGCATTAAGTTCTTAGTACGATTAAAAGGTTATTAAAGAGTAAATGTTAAAAATAATTTATAAATACCAACGATCTAGTGCTTGGCTGAAAAAAATTGTACTTTTGTTTGTATTTAATGAAATAATCACGAAAAACTACTATAAATGCGTTGTTGCCAGCCCGTGTGGGATGAACGCTCTTAATCTTGTAAATGCGAAAGTAAGTTTGTTACCTTTTCACGCCTAAACCACTAAAAATCATCCTGAAATTACGTTGTCAGGTGTACCTTACATCCCAAAATACAGTACTGTTCCCGAGGAAACCAACAATAACGTTCTTGTGATAATAGATGGCGCCACGTGTCTTTCGAATCATGATTGAATTATGTTATTAAAAGCAGAGTACAACCCGAATTGATTGGTTTAATTCTAAATAAACGGGAGCGAAGCCGCAGACAAAATCTAGTTTAACAATAAAGATCTACAGGGTCAAATTAAATAATCTGGCAATACTTGTTACAAAGTTAGCTGATCGATTTATTGATGTTGACCTGCGGCCATCATATAATGTTTTTTTTTTTAATTATTCTATTCGTTTTTCATATATCGATATCTAACAGGTGGGTAAAGTATTGTCAACTAAATTAAATAGAACCTCTATTAATGTCAAAACAAGAAAGGATATCAATCAGGTTTCGAACATTTTGTAAACAAAAATTAAAAACGAAAGCCGGCCAGAAAAAAAAGTTCGGTATAATAACGAGTTTTTTTTTAAATATCATACTGAGTGCTCCGTCCGCACCATTTTCGTAAAAAGTGTTAAAAGTTTTTGCTATATAGATGTCCAAAATATTGTTGGTAAAATTATTATTTCTCTGATACTTTAAAAACTCAAATAGCAGTGTGTGAGTTATTCACTGCTATTTGCTTATTACAAATTATACTCAAAACTTTCCTCAAGACATTTTCCTCATTCCTCTGTATGATATGCCCATACAAAAAAACTGTTTTCTTAAGAGAAATAACATTTTGAACATCTTTTTTAACACGTTAACTGTCCCCATACATAATTTTTCGATAACCCCAAATGTCCTAATCAATTTTTGTAATATTCTGTCTCAAATCAATACAAAATAACTAGTTTTGGATAGATATGCCTAATTAATAACAAAACACCTACCGTACCTACTAGTTATAGTTAATTTAAGTATCTCATTATAAGCGAACTGTTATTTTTAAGTTCTTATGAGAAATAAAGTTCTTTAAACCTAACACTCGGTTTATCACACCTTTTACCCGTGTACCGTATTCGGTACACGGACTTGTCGAGTTGAAGCAGCGTGTACACTTAGCGTGTACCGTGGACTTGTGAACGGCTAATTATATTAAAAAAACACCTTTTTTTATTCATATTCTTGTTTATGGTCGCGAGAGCTAAAGCTAAAAGAGTGACAACGCACTGTAATAAATGTAAAAAGACGTACTGTCTTCAATGTTTTTCTGAAGTTCCTTTGCATAAATAAAGCTTTTTTACTAATAAACAGTAGTTTTTTTATCCACTACCCACATTTAGAGAGAAAAAAATAAATGTAATGTTTTCCGTTTTTTCTATTCATTGGTGTCCTATTGACAAGTCCTGATAAATAGAGCAACATAACACACAAGTCCATGAAGTTAGAGCGCATAGAAAGAGACAGGGGCGAGTGTACCGTTTACGGTACACGGACGTGATGGACCCACGCGGCGTGTACTGTATTCGGTACACTGGACAGCTAACGTGTTAATATTACAAAGAAAGTCTGTAATAACCAGTGATCGGAATAGGCTGACTATATTTACCTAAACTCCGAAAATGTTGTAATTGAAAGTTTAGTTAAAATAGCCTTTACACATCTTAAATAAAGCTTATTTTCAACTTACTGAAGATTTTTCCCGAATCCCGGGAAAAAAAATATAATCGTAAGGAAGTCTCCACTTTCTGTCTCTGTTCTCCGAAGTTTAGGCAAATATAGTCAGCCTATTCCGATCACTGGTTATTACAGACTTTCTTTGTAATATTAAAAAAGATGTTCAAAATATTATTTCTCTTAAGAAAACAGTTTTTTTGTATGGGCATGTCATACAGAGGAATGAGGAAAATGTCTTGAGGAAAGTTTTGGGTATAATTTGTAATAAGTATAATTAATAAGTATAATTTCTAATAAGTATAATTCGACGGCTTTAAGAGTAGGGGGAGACCAGAGAAACGATGGATGGACTGTGTGAATGATGATATGGTTAGAAAGGGTGGTGTGACTAAAAACTTGAGTTTCTTTAGACTAAAAATCTTGACAGTGCCATGCCTTTACATTTTAATGTTGCTAACGAGCTTCGTTAAAAATTTG
The DNA here is from genome assembly GCA_947359405.1 of Antitype chi. Classification (NCBI taxonomy): domain Eukaryota; kingdom Metazoa; phylum Arthropoda; class Insecta; order Lepidoptera; family Noctuidae; genus Antitype; species Antitype chi. The sequence goes on from OX375837.1 coordinate 3,916,736, forward strand.
CACAAAATTGAGACTGATGAGCAAAGACAAACTAGAGCTAGCGCACGTAGGAAAGATTTGCCCAACACTATTCAACCGAAATTAAAAGTTGTCAAGCATAGCCTGAGGTATCAGTCTGTATTTTGATACAACAAGTTACTTATAGCATTCAAAACCATCAGTTTTAACTTATTTAAAAACAAATTGCGGGCCTATTTATTGGGAAAGGCTTACAGTATTCAATTAATTCCTAGATGACATTGACATTGTAACTTATGATTGATTTTGATTTGATTTTGATTTTGATTATTTATGATCTATTGTACTTGAATTCTTAATTGACCGTTATTGTTTTTATTGACTTTTATGTATTTAATTAATTTTATTTTCATTGCAATTGTATAATGGCCTTATCAGAAGGTTAAGCCTTCTGATAAGGCCCATTGCGTGGGGTGGTTTTTGAGGTATTTTTATAATCACTTAATATCAAGCACCCCACGCTTTTTAATTAAATTAAATTATTTTCTCCTTTTTTAGTTTGGTTTTTAAAGCGTGTTTTTTAGTTTTTTTAAATTTCAATACAATGTACCTATAGTGTATGAAATAAATTACTTATGACTTATGACTACGGAGATGACGACTAATAGAGAAGTGTGGAGAAAAAGATATGTTGAGCCGACGCACAAATACACGAGGGCACTCAGTGCTCTCATTTGATCATTCTCCAACGATGAACAGCTTTTTTCCGGCCAGCTTTTTAATTTTTGGGTACGAATTAATGTCCTTCCACGCGGATGAATTCGCGGTAGAAGGTAGTACCATAAAATTATCTCACTTCGCAATTTAGAATCACGCGGACGATGATGTTTCAAATCGCTCTTTGGGGGACGTTTTGTTACCGCCTGCCCGACCATGGGCACGTTCACCCTTAAATCCCGCGCTGCTTCTTCAACGATCACATCCACCAGCTTGTCTATTTCCACTTCTAGGTAATGCATTCTCTCCAGAGCTACGATGAAGTGTAGAGGGCGGTAGTAGCGAACCCCTGGCGGTCTGTTCCACGTAGCGTTGTGGTAACTGTCTACAATATCTCTGTAAGTATCGGTCATGAAGCGATATTTCTCGCGAATTCTTCCTGTGGATAAGGCGTTATTATTATAAGTTTAACTAGCTTTTGAAGTCGGACATTATCGAGGAACTACTGAGATGAAAAGTATGCTATGTGTTAATCCAGGCTTTAATCTATCTGTGTGCCAAATTTCATCCAAATCCGTTCAACCGTTTTTGCGTGATTGAGTAACAAGCATCTAAATATCGAAACATACAAACTATCACACTGCCGTCCACAAACTATAATGCCGTTAACCAACAAAATCATATTTCGAGTTAAGGACAAAAAAGCGCAGAAAAATATGAAATGCATGATAAGTATTTAGATATGCAACGGATGGTAAAAATTCTAGACTCCTTAGTGCGCGATTTTGACCCACTTTAAGCGGTCAGATTTAATTTAAACTTTGTAAACTTATCGAGGACCGATGACAAATCAATCATTTAAAAAAAATAGAGAAAAAGGAAAAAAAAACTGAAAAATCACGTTTTTGTAGTTAGCAAAACTAAAAAATTGAAAATAAATAATAGTTTAAAAAACACGCTTTAAAAACCAAACTAAAAAAGGAGGAAATTTTTTTTTTTTTTTTTTTAATAATAGCGTGGGGTACTTGACATTAATTGATTATAAAATAAGTAACTCAGAAAGCACCCCACGCTTTTTAATTGAATTAAATTATTTTCTCCTTTTTTAGTTTGGTTTTTAAAGCGTGTTTTTTAGTTTTTTAAACTATTATTTATTATTTTAGTCGTTTTGCTTACCTGCGTTTTAGCGTAGTAAACATATCAAACTAGGCAAGTTAGGTATCGGCGTTTTTTTTTTTTTTTTTTATCTCGTTATCCTTATATAGTAGAAAAATACTGCTTAGACAGAAAGATAGAGATATTTTTTCTGATTATGGTGGTATCAAAAAACGAAAACGACCATTGCGAGTTAACGGCTTAAATGCTTTGCAATGACATTCGGTCGAATGCGGCACCCAGACAATACTAAGAATACAAATTAAATGACAATACCATCATAAAAACAACAGCCATAAAAGATCTGGGAATCACATTCGACCGAAAGCTCACCTTCCATGACCACATTGCCACGATAGCTAAGGAATCCTATCAAAGATTGGGTTTTGTGCTGCGTAATTGCCGTGATTTTTGCTCCGCACATGCCATTAAAATTATATATAATGCCCTCATACGTAGCAAACTAGAATCTAGCTCCTGCGTGTGGAACCCATATGAAAGAACCTACGCCCATTTATTAGAAAAGGTACAAAAAGCGTTCCTTCAGTTTCCCTACAAGCGTAAACATTATCCTTACCGCTATCCAACTAAATTTCTACTGGGATGCCTCGGATATAACTCGTTAGAGGCAAGACGAGCAAAAGACCAGCTCACCATAGCTTGTAAAACGCTCCGTGGCACTATTGACGCGCCTGATCTGCATGCGGTGCTGGCTCGTTTTTTTGTCCCAGACAACTACTGCCGCGGCAGAAAACATAGGCTGTTTGCTGTGCCTCCATGTCGCACCGTTGCACGTACTAAGTCCCCAGTACCACGTATTCTGGCCGCTCTTAATGATCTCTTGGACACTAACCCAACAAACGATCTGTTCGCGGACGAATGGACGAAGATTTTATCGGCATGTCAGAAGTACTGTGAGGGGGATTTATGAAAGTGTTGTTAATTTTTCTACTTTGTCTTAATATTTGTATTATTTTCTCTTTTGTGGAAATGTTTTTTTTTTTGTTTTGTTTGTGCAACCTGTGTCTTTAATTTTTGTAATTGGTTTTAAACCGTTTTAATTAAAGAAAGAAATAAATAAATAAACGGCTTGTAGACGGCAGCCATTTATAACATACGTAGGTTTAGTAAATTTACTCATCTTTGTTAACCAACAACCAGTCTTACCAAGGGGTATCGTGTTGTCTAGTAGGTATCTGTAGACAGATACTAGACAACACGACACGACACGAACAAGAAGAAGAAGAAGGCTAGAGCCTTGTCCCAATTACGTTGGGGTCGATTTCCAGTTTGGATGCAGCTTTATACCAACATTTTTTTTTTTTTTTAAACGTTGCCCCACACTAGGAATTTCTCCTGTATCGTGGGTGCGTTTACAAACATTTAAACTCACATACACAAACAGCCAGACCCAGAACAACTACTTGCAGATCATACAAATATTTGTTCCGTGCGGGAATCGAACCCGCGACACGCAGCGCAGCAGTCGATCGCTGTACCACTGCGCCAACCGTGCCGTCAAATCATTTTACTGGGTAATACCCTGGGTAAGACGCTGGTTGTCCAAATTACGGGCTTCTGACGACCCGTAACGACTGTCTCAGATCTTAGTGTCACCAACCATGATCCTACTTATACTATTAATGTGAAAGTTTGTATGTTTATGTATGTTTCGATGTTTGTTACTCAATCACGCTCAAACGACTTAACGGATGTGGATGAAATTTGGCACACACAAAAAGTATCTCGATAGTACGTTCCCTTGAGATAATTTTCTGCACGCGGGCAAAGACGCTGTCAAAAGCCAGTATATTCTTTTTTTAGCCTATGCTGTCCCACTGCTGGGCAGAAACCTCCCCCAAGTCCTTCCGGAAAAGAGTTCCTGGAAGTAATTAATTAAAAAAAAAATACAAACGTACCCATCAACATTCCTACATTATATGACACAAACGTGTCATGTTCCTCTCTTATTTCTATAATTTGTCGCATTTTCAGCAGTGAATCCTTTAACAAATCCTCGCTAAGATCCATTATCCTGACCTTATCAGCCCACCCCATCGCATCTTTCATATAAAAACTAGGCGGTGAGTAGGTAAAATATTGCATTGAAGCAGATACTAAAAGAAAAAAAAAACAATATCAGAACATGTGAACACCGAGGTAATTGAAACCAACAAAACCCTGTAAGTTAGTAGAAAATATAATAGTGACAATGACACATAATAACCAGAGATCGGATATTCGGATGCATATTTACCTAAAGATAATTTTTAGCTATGAAAGTATGGAAGCGGATTTATAAATTATTTGTAATATTTATTAAAAACCCCGGGATTCTTGGATTGCATAACTATTCAGATATGTATTAATTTAAAATTTATGTTTAACCCGATACAAATATGTGTATGTACTGGAGGAGGGGTGGTTTGTATTAGTTAAAACCAAAAATAAACAAATTACTTATCTAAATTAAGACTTTTTCGATACAAAAGCGCATTCCATGTTAGCCAACATCTCAACTTTAGGTGAATATGCATCCGAATATCCGATCTCTGACTCTAATAACACATGAACAAAGTGTTTACATCATCAATCAAAAATCAAAAGTAATTTATTCAAATTAGGCTGAGAATCAGCACTTTTCGAATATCAAAATTACATAAGACGGTCCCCCCAAATCGCCCGCCCTTCACCACTTCCTAGTGCTTTAGCTGGGAAGAAGAAGTGGCGCAACAAACTCCCCAGCAGCACAGCTGTCTGTTTAGTTACATAGACTTGATTGTATACAGAGGTAGGAAAATTAATCAACATTACGTTCACATATCTAGCTTTTACGACCCGAGTTACAACTTGAGGCCACAAATGATAACCTAGAACCATTGACGTAAAATAAATAAACAAACAGGTAGGTACTTTTGGTTTCGCGGCGTGAGAAAACTTTTTAACAGGATTTTTACTGAGGGTAAAAATGAACACACGTACTGCCAATTTGGAGGCGTGTTTTATTCTGAATTCCAAGGCGTACATGGCTCATCCGGTGGGCATAGACAGCTGAGCTTGCAAACGATATCTAGTTGCTAGCATAGAGACAGACATATATGTATCTTAGCTTAATCTAGAGCAGACGGGCGAGGTGTATCCATAACTAGGTATTTATTAGCAACAATAACATAATAATGGTCAGCAAGACGACCTACCTAATGAAATAATAGATAATAATTTAAAAAAAATGAGTTACACAGTCAATAAATATAAATAATTATATGAACCCATATAACCTGTCACTAGTTACGCTAATTCTGCAGAAAGAACATAAACATTGGCTTGAGTTAATCAATCACAGCGACCAACTATTCTTGTCATTTAAATAGTCGTTGATGGAATAGTAAACCTATGAACATAGGTTGGATTTTATTTGAGCTTTAAACGCATCAAAAGGCAAATCTAGCAAAGAAGAGGGAAGCTTGTTATAAAAGGTTATACCAAGCCCAACAAATGAGTTATGAACTTTATGAAGCCGGTGAAAGGGAGCACGTAGTTTGTCCTTATTTCTGGTTTTTCATCATCAGCCTACAGTAGTCCACTGCTGGACATAGGCCTCTCCAATTTCACGCCATTTAACTCGATTCTCGGCAACTCTCATCCAGTTACTACCAGTAACCCTGCGAAGATCGTCACTCCACCTAGCTTGAGGGCGTCCTACCTTACGTTTTCCGATTCGCGGTCTCCACTCAAGAACACGTCTACCCCACCGGTCATCGGTTCTACGACTAATATGGCCGGCCCATTGCCACTTCAGCTTGCTAATTCTGTGAGCTATGTCGACAACTTTGGTTTTTACTGTGTGAATATCTCTGTTTTTAGTGTAGATGTGTAGGTATCTATATTTTGTCTAATATAGATGATATTCGCGAAGACGAATTGTGATGCCACCATGAGAATTATCTTTGAAAAGTCCCTTATCAAAACTCTGTAACCTAGCTGGTAAATTGCTCGAACAGCACGTTTCTGAAGTACAACAATATTTTGAATATTGTTGTACTTAATAAGTTAATAAGCTTTGCTCCAGAGCAGAATACCGTAGGACATAACGCCGTGAAAATAACTAAAATAGTCTGACTAACTAGTAGTGACTAGCCGAGCTGTATCGACGTCAGTGTATTGTCATACTTTTCTAACGGCGTAGGCAGCTGAACTGAGCCTCCCCGCTAGGCTTCATATGTGTGGTCCCCACTGAAGTTAGGCATCTACTGTTATGCTCAGAAATACTGCCGAGTCTACAGACTATATCAGACTCTAAGAAAGTGGAACGGATTTGTGCAAAGTACAATCAACTATTCTAAGTTCTAAAATAATTATATTGTAAAAAAATTGGTTAGATTTTTCCATACAAACTTCGGGAGTGTATTACTCCACTGTTCGACAATGTACAACAAAAATTAAACATGCTATGGTTTTGTCTCATTAATTTCTACTAAAATAAAAAGCCATTAAAAAGTTAGGAGCCAACAAAGATTAGTTTTTTTTGCTAATTTAACGTAACTTTGGGCGTAGTAAGTAATGAAAGAAGTGTAAAATCTCCAAAACCAAATCGGTACCGACAAAGCTCAAATATCGAAAAGTTAGTTGAATAAACTTCATTGTCCATTGATTTATGCAGAGTTTTTTTTTTATAAAACTCGATTTTCCGAAGAATTTTTCTTCATTTTTACGCGCCTGTTTTACTATATATGATCCGCATCTCACTCAATAACGTTAAGCGTGGAGACTAGCGTCTAACTGCCCATCACTGATACTATCTCTATCGGATACGGTGCTTGGTGAGACAGCGTACTTTTTAGCCAGGCCCACCAGTGAATTTGAGCCCGTGACTAAATTCCCCTTTTAATAAAGGATTAAAAAAAACATATAATAACATTGCACTTTGTTGTCCCGAAAGGTTACGTCGCTACGTACACATGGTAAGCATATAGGGTAGTTTGTATTCCTGGTTTTGTTAAAATTTTCTTTCAAAATTCACGTTTTTCACCTGAAAAACAACATTTTTGTTCAGCACAATTTTCAGTAACGCCATAGTTAGCTAGATCGCGCGGAGACGCGTCTTTCGACACCTCGCCCGTGCGCCTAGCGTATATAGCCACTTTATTACATAGAATTTTCGTTTGTTCTATATAACTGGTAGGTACAAAAATCAACGTAACCGAACCAAGTTTGCTTAGAATCGTCATAACTTTGCTTCCAGGTGACGCATTTTGACGCTGTTTTCAGCTGAGTTGTTCCTAATTAGGCTACCTAACACCATCTGACTAATAATATTGACGAAAACGCGAAAAAATGTATGTGTAAGCCAGTTATGTGTAAGTCCTATTTAATAGATAAATCCAGACTCCGAGTAGCTACGGAGAAATTTGTGATGGAAAAGCCAAAAACACTGCGAGACCTGTGTGCTTGCGTCCACAGCACCAACGAGGCAGTAATACTTGGGTGTAGACATGGGCGACATGGGAATGCAGCTGAATAAACATGTTCTATATAAAGCAACTGCGGATTTGACAATTGATTTGAAAATTTAACGGATAGGGATACGGATACGGATACGGATATCCGGAACATCACTAGTCCCGGCTGTCATTCGTAGATCTTTGACAGTCGTTACGAGTAGTCAAAAGCCCGAATATCTGACAACCAGTCTTACCAAGGGGTATCGTGTTACCCAGTAACTGGGTTGTGGAGGTCAGATCGACAGTCGCTCCATGTAAAATACTGGTATTCAGCTGTATCCGGTTAGACTGGAAGCCAACCCCAACATATATGGGAAAAGGCTAAGCAGATGATGATGAGATTAGAATTGGAAATAGAAAGAAAAAGTCTACTTACTCAATGAAAAGAAACAAATTAGCTTGATTTTAAGGACCGCCATTTTGAGCTTCGTTAGAACAATGGTACCTAGCTGAAATTGTGCACAGAGATGAATAATAAATTAATTATATTAATAACAAAGTTTTTGACATTATTAAGAAATAATTTGGCTTTATCATTAATTATTTTGACATTAACATTAATTATTTTGACATCATCATTAAATATTTTGACATTATTATTACCAGCCAGTTTATTTAACACTATAATGTTTAAGTTGTGTATGTAGGTAATTACAAAGAAATTGGATTTTAATATCTAGAAAATAAATGATTTGATTATTTTAAGTGCTTTCGGAAATTGTGTTTTCATTAAATATTTTGTACAGAGGTGGTGGCGCTGGTGATGCCAGTGGTAGACAGTTTGACAGCAATTGTACTAACTGATCATGGTAACATAACATCACATCACGCCTGTAATCCTCAAAGAGTGATGCAGAGATGTTCGTTCGGTCACCAAAAGAGATGAGAAACCAAGGTCGTCGGATATCCCTAGTCGCGGGCTCGAACTCACTGGTGGGCCTGGCAAAAAATCACGCTGCCTCACCAGGCTTCTTGTCCGACAGAGATAGTTTCAGTGATGAGCAGTTAGACGCTAGTCTACATGCACAACGTTATTGAGTGAGATGCAGGATCATTTATAGCAAAAAATTCGCAAAAAAATTAAGAAAAGTCCTTTGGAAGATCGGGTTTTATGAAAAAGCCAATGCATATATCAATAACCAATAAATTTTATTTAACTTTTCGATAATTGAACTTTGTCGGTACCGACTTCGTTTTGGAGATTTTATACTTCTTTTACTACTTAAACACGCCCAAAGTTAAGTAAAATGAGCAAGAAAAACGAATGTTTGTTGGCTCATAACTTTTTAATGGCTTTTTATTTTCGTATTCTGTTTCGGCACAGACAATATTAATATTGCGACAAAACTGTCCTCGCCGTCGAAGCCTGTTGTGACCGTCTCCTGTTCAATGTCCGTCCCGTCCTTTGCTCGAGCCAGCCCGCGCCGCTGAGCCACTAGACGACCATTAAGAGGGCGTGCGATTCTCCATACAAATGTATTCCTCTTTTTTCTTCCTGAATAATGCCTCTAGAGCAATATTTTTTTTTTCATATAACCAAGGTCTGCTATAAACACGTCCCTGTCATTTTCTTTTTTTCAGCAACTAATTAGTAAAGAAAATATGACCCTCTAAAAATTACAAAAAATGCCCTATTTTTATCGCCGTGATTAGAGGACTACCAGACAAATTAAAAAGTTTTTAACATAAAAAAAAATGATAGGAACCTAAACATACTCTTTCTTAAAATGTTAATGTAAAAAATAATTGAACCGGCTCAGTTTTCGAGGAGAAAAAAGGGGAATACGAAACGTCGATTTCGTTAAAAAAATTGTGATAATTTCGGTCTGAGCTGCAGGTGTCTCTATCACACACTACGGGGGCAAACTTACTGATAGCGCGACGGCAATAGTTTCTTCAAATACCTATTTGTCAAATTCCTCGCAGGCCCCGTCCCCTCTTAAATATTGAAGTTAGCCCAAGTTCGTACGGACGTCAAAATCGCGCACTGAATTTATAACGTTTGCTAGGTGCCAAGAATTGAAAATCGTACAGTGTGTTTTTTTGACGCACTGGCATGCACTCTGTTAGATTTTGAACTCTCGACTCAACACCGTGTGTTGAAATTTCAGTGGGCGGCAAAATCTCGCCCCCATATTTTTTACATCCGAGCGTATGCGTGAGCTTATCCTTCGCATCCGCGCCATCTAGCTATGGACCTCCGCAGCTGCGCCTAGGGTTGTCAACATTTTCTAGAAGAAGTAGAGTATTTCTGATGGCCAATTCTCGTAATTTTTTTTTTTTTTTTCGGTTGTGGCTTCGCACGGTTTGTGCATTTAGCCAGTGTCAAGTAATTTTTCTTTTCGATCAAGTAAATGGCCCGATACCGGGCACGAAGTTACAAAACAGTCATAGTCGTCTTTAGTCAGTCAAGTCAAAGTTATTGTAAAGCGGTAGTAACTTTACAACAACCTAATATGAGTTTTTGGGGGGAACACGAAAAGTCCACGTTAGTCACTTATTTTCACCTTCACTACACTTGTGCACTCACATGTAACTAAATTGAATAATTCACTACCAAAATTATACAATTTAATTCGCTATTTCACTAAATTTCATGAAAATGAAAATTCGTGCGACATGTTCCAACCGTATCCCGCCAAAAAAACCAATTCTCGTAATTAAAAACGTTCACAATCTAGTCACAGTCTCATCTCAGCGACAATCAAATGTCAAAGAGTTGTCAAAAATTTATGGAAACAAAAGGCATTTTTGACAGATTGAGACTGAGATCAGACTGTGAACGTTCTTAAAATTACGAGAATTGCCCCTCTGATGTCAGAGAAAGTAAATAAGGAGTACAGATTAATAAAATAGAGTACCATTTATTTATTTCCGTTTATGTATTTTCTAGCACTTTAACAATTTAAATTGATGTTACAAGAATTGTTGGACTCCAAACAGCCTAAATTTACGTTAATATAATTTATCAGGAGTTCATTTTAATCATTATACAGAATGTTAAAGAAATTGCAAGCCATAGCTTCAGGGTGAGTTCAGTATCGATAAAAAAAACCCGTAAAAAATAATGAAAAAATACCTTTAAAAATGACGAAAATTAGCATAAAATGAACCTAATGCAGTACATACGAATTAAATAGCAATCGTTTAGAATTGATTAAAACATTGCTTAAAATAAGTTTTTATTGTGTCTATATGCTAATTAATAATTTCCTAGAGCGCACCTATCGAACGCAATTAAATACCTACGCCCGAACATTTCGATGACGCCGTGTGGAGGTTAGGTAACTAGGTACTAGTTAGTTAGTAGGTACTAAATTAGGTTTGTCTTGCAATACAAATTTAATGCTATTATATATTTTTTAATTTTTTTCCTAGGTTCCTTTATCGATACTGAATCTACCCCTAAGCTATGGCACGCAATTACTTTAACAGCATGTATATAAAGCCCAGTTCCTTTCTTCTAGTCTCTTCGCATTCGTGACTGATAAATAGTCAAGCCTCACAGTGGGAAATACCTATAGGAAAACTGCAGAAAAACGACTCGAATCACTTGCCTCAAAAAAAGAGGCAAGTGATAAGTGAGTTTATGAAAAAAGAGCATTTTGGCGTACTCTTTTAGTGTTATAGATTATAGAGTACAGCCATAAGAAAAAGAGTACAATACTTTTATTTTAGAGTAAGTTTGGCAACCCTAGCTGCGCCACGCGGCGGCGCAGTGTCCGCTAAGATGGCCCCCGTAGCCTCTGTTACATCCCTACTTACACTTACATACACCTAGCACACTTACCTAAAAGTATTATGTACCTATTAAAAATATTTAATTTAACGCCATGAATGGTTTGAAAATAGACGACAAAATCGAGCACCTGAGCAATTATAATTATTTTATGATAACTATGATTATCAAGAAATATGCGTAAGTTTAAATTAAAATTAAGTGTAGGTGCACTCGGGCTATAAAATATGAGAGGGCTTCGTGGGTAAATGATAACAGTCGGACGGAGGTACACTTGCCGAGGTCGGTTCGTAGATGGGTGACCTTCCATTACTTATCGAGACCTCTTCGTCAAAATCAAAATATTTTTATAACGTCCATCATTAATTTACAGTTCAGTTCGGTCGAATCACTGTCTTCTAAGATACAGGCCATCCCTAGTTTAGGAGACAAGATTTAATTTTTGGTTTAGAAAGACAATTGTTGTGTGACCCTTGTGTCCCCGACCGACTCTTGCTCGTTGAAGCGCCAGCCCGCGCCGCAGCTGAGCCAGTAGCTTTAAATTCCCCGACTAATAATAATAATGCCAACCTCTTGATCCAGCCTGTCCCCAATACTAGCTGTCCCCCTATCAGTGACGCCCTGAGCCGAGGCCCGTACCCCACAGGGGGTGCCCTCAGCGTGCAGTCGCTTAGTTTATACATTTTAGTTTGTAAGCCCTGGCTGGTTTCTGGATCTGTTTCTTTTAGCAAAGTAATCATATCATATAAATCTCTTTCATTTTTTCCTGTTCCTCTCCTTGTAACTTTACGTTTTGATGATGGCGCCGATTCAAACAGTAATCTCTTCGCATTTGAAACCTCTTCTGTACTAAAAGAGGTTGTACAGATACGGACTAGGCTCTCCTCGTCCATCACATCGATCTTGTTTTGCACAAAGGCAAGCACTTCACTTATCACCACATTACACGCATTACACTTGACCGTAGTCGAGGTCATTGTTACTTGCAACTTATGACTCGCGCTCGCAACGCGTACGGGACATGCGACTGCTCGTTTGCATAGCTCCGCGTGACTCCAATAATGTGTAATGAGTATATTATGGAAACAATAAATGAAAAAAAAACCTGAATTAAACAGTCAAATAAAATAAACAATTATATGAACTGTTTCTGGTGAAAGAATAAAAACATTGTCTTGAGTTAATCACAGCGACCAACTATTCTTATCGTTTAAGTAGTCGGTGATAGAATAGTATGCTTTAGAACAAAGGTTGGATTTTACTTTAGCTAAAACGCATTAGAATGCAAATCTAGCAAAGAAGGGGGAAGCTTGTTATAAAAGGTTATACCAAGACCAACAAATGAGTTATGAACCTTAAGAAGGCCGGCCATTCATTCATACGTAGTTTGTCCTTATTTCTAGTATTAATATTATGAATATCACAACACTACTGTTTTTAGTGTACAGGTTTATATTTTGCCTAATATATAAGATGTTGGCAAAGATGAATTGCGATGCCACCGTGAGAATACCAATATCTTTTAAAAAAATCTCTCAGTGAAACTCTAGCACCTAGTTGGTAAATTGCTCGAACAGCTCGTTTTTGAGGAACAAAAATATTTTGAATGTCAGCGGCTTTGCCCCACAGCAGCATGCCGTAGGACATAACGCTATGAAAATAACTAAAATAGACTAACCGAGCTGTATCAACGTCAGTGTATTGTCTTACTTTCTTGACGACGTAGCGGCCGAACTGAGCCTTTCTGAAGCTTGATAATTATGCTACACTTCCAAGTCTCATTCATATTTTGCCAGTTTTTGTTTAATATGTGATCGACACAAAAGTAAACTCAAATAAAACAATGGCGATTTGTAGACGTTGAGCAGTGCTGCCACCTATGACAAGTTTTTAGTTTATAACCCCTTTAGTTTCTGCTCAGTGACTCGTCTCTAGTTCCGAACCACCATGAAGATGGCATCGGGCCTTATGTACACCTTTGAGTGGGACCGTTTTTAGCTTAATAGACTTTTCTTCACACAAGCATTTACTTGGCTAAATAAGATGGGAAAATAAAAAAATAAAACATTATTTCGTAGGTAAATATATTTGAACTCAAAATGTGGAACAGAAATTCTAAACTAAGAAAAATTTAATATTGTAGCTGATTGTATTTCTCTAAATATCACTGAAATTCGGTTGGTGTGACGTCATCAATAACATAATTCGATGCGCTTTCGAATTGTATGCGGTCACTTGAGTGAGGCGCCGAGAATAGCTGATGTGCAATTGTGCATATGTTGAAATTTATTTTATACAAAATCAAGTTGTCAAGCGCCAACTGGATCGCAAGCACTGGAAGGCTTTGCCCAGCAGTGAGATAATACACGCTAACAGAAACAGTAAACGTATATAATCAAGTTCTTTTAACTAAACAGACAGCTGTGCTGCTGGGGAGTTAGTTGCGCAACTTCTTCTGCCGAAGAGCGGGCGTTTTGAGGGACTGTCTTATGTAATTTTGACGCTCATATATGCTGATGCTGTGTGAGATGTCCTTTTGATATAGTTTGATTTCAAGTTCAAATTATCATCGCTATTTGGTTAGATAATCAGTTATTAGAACTAAGTACTATTGGCCTGTCGACTGATACCTTTCATCATATCTATCAAATGATTAATCTCAATCGCTTGATTAGATATCTGCTCGTATGCATTGATATGCTCAATCGGTTTCCATTCGTGGAAAAGCCGATTTAACGTCATCGAGATATCGGACATAATGTTATATTTATCCATGACGTCACCCATAAGATATCCGATTTCGAAAGTGGATGAATTTTCATAATGAGATCTAATAAGCTCAGCCCTCTTGCATTTTAAGTCGCTATCTCTAATGGTTTCATACATTAGTCGAAATAGTTTCAGTCTCATGCTGTTATCATCTTCATTAATTACCTTTGCACCTGCTTCAGGCTCTTGCCTTCGTTCTGCTACCAATGCTTCCATCCTAGGCATACGCCGCCGTTCAGCCTCGGCTGGCATTTCTGTCGTTGTGGTTGTTGTGGTGGAGATATTTGCCTCGGCATTCAAATAGTCCTTTATGAGAATTAATTTGACCGACCAAGATAGTTCATTGTAAATGGAATCATTAAATACTCTTTTCAAGTCTTTTAAGTTTTGGACAGCTGGGGAAAAAGCGGGTTGATTATTATTTATGATTATGCTGCATGTGCTGGGGTAGCCTGGGTTGTTTTGCTTTTTCCAGCTCAGCATCAGCTCAAACAAATGCCCATAAAATATCACACAGGCCAGTGCAACCAGACAGTAGCGCTGTCCTGTCGGACGGGCGTTTAATCATAGGATCCCGTTTCCATGATTTTGATTTCTAAAATGCTAACAAAACAGTAAGCCAGCTCGTATTCTATGCGGCATACGACCGCAACAGCTCGATGACAAGACGCTGATCTATCGCATGCGACTGTCATCGGGAATGCGCGTGCGACCTTTGTCTAGACGCTGGGATAAGATGGTCTATGCTGTTAAAATCTCACCGTGACAACTTCGGTGAAGTGAACTAGAAGTGCGCGGTCATTGCACCTGACGCTAGGGATTTACACTATTGGCAGCTCACTTCACTTAAGTTCTCACGATGAGATTGTTCCAGAAGACATAGGAAGTAACGAAAGCTTGCTACTCCCCTAGCCTGTCGTTGTGACTCTGCACCTCGACCCCAACGGTCTTATTAAAAAACGCGATGAAACTTTAGTTTTATCCTCAAGCTCTGAGCCAATTTGTGCATTTCCAACTGTATTTCGATTTGGGTAAAATTCTTAATACAAAAATGACAACTTAGCAACGTACTAAATTGTCAGTTTTGCAAAAAGAACTATATTTAGATTTCTGTTAGGTTCTTATTTCAAAAACGGTGTAAACCATACCTGAAGAAAAACCTTGTTTCGTGATAAAACCGCAAGTCGAGCTTTCCACAAAACATGTTATACATATAAGAAAATTGTCGGCAATAGCCTGTCGTTGTGTTTAGTCGCCGAGCTATCGCGGTTGTATGTTGTATAGTGTGCGTCTTATAATGATTATGCTATGTATAAACTGAAACTGTTACATAACCGATTCCTATATCATTCCGACCGATTAGACATGCAGGGTGGCACAGACATTTCACACAGCATATTACAACCATGGTATCAGTAAAGAATAAAGAAAGAAAGAAAAAGAAAAAACGTTTATTTGCGGTAAAAATGACGCAAAATGAAAAGGAACACAAAAAATAAATAATAAAAGGTAGAGGGAAACATGCGTCACATCTGCTGCTTCAGATATTTCTGTTACAAAAATGCAATACCTACGCGGTCATAAGGTATGGGACAGCTGATTTTTTTTATATAACCGACGAAAAATTTTTGCGCTGGGTGTCTAGAATGTTATGCTGAATTCACGGTTACAGTTTGCGCACTAAATAAAAACTTTTCCTTACATACAAGGATTGCTCGTTTAAAGGTATTAGATAATAGGATACTTATTAAAAAAATAATACTTTAAAAAATTTAAAAACACGCGCTTTAAAAACCAAACTAAAAAAGGAGAAAATAATCTAATTCATTAATTTAATAAATTTTTTATAATCACTTAATGTCAAGCACCCCACGCTTTTTAATTGAATTAAATTATTTTCTCCTTTTTTAGTTTGGTTTTTAAAGCGTATTTTTTAGTTTTATAAACTATTATTTATTTTCTATTTTTTAGTTCTGCTAACTACAAAAACGTGTTTTTTTTTTTTAATTTTTGTCATTTTTTTTTTAAATTATTGAATTGTCTTCGGTCCTCGACAAGTTTACAAAGTTTCAATGAAATCTGACCGTTTAAAGTGGGTCAAAATCGCGCTCTAAGGAGTCGGTTACATACAAACAAACATACAACTGAAGCTAATATAAAGCGTGTAAAAAGCAATACATTTTGACCGCGTAGGTATTGAAGAATAAATTATTAGCACATTCTTTTTTAGCGACGAAATTTTTTTTTTCCTTCATCGTTCCAGTTTCCGAGTCAATGTCCACAGTCAAAATATTTCATCACAATAAAAAAAAACATTTTTACAAATAATATAGCTGTTTTATTTTATAAAATCCCAAGAAAAATAAAATACACACAAATATATTTGTGTAGGGTGTAAAATGGTCACGGCTGTCATTCGTAGGTTTTTTAGCAGAGTAAGAACAGGCAGCAAGAAACCCGAATGTCTGCCAACCAGTCTTAATAAAATGTATCGTGTTACCTGGGGCCCAAGTCTGCTATTTCTATAAATTCGTCATTCCAACACGATCCCATTGTCATTCATTTGTCATTTCGCTAAAAGTTCGTAATCTGCTAAATTCATAATGGTCGATCATTGGTCGGTCAATGGTCTCGTAATAGAATTGTGTCATAATGGCATTTTCGTATTGCCATTATCATAGAACTCGTTAGTAGAAATGTTTTTCGAAAAACGACTACTAAATTTGAGCATTTATTAGTGTTTTAAGCAATCTAAAGTAGTAAGAAGTTCGTAAATTGAGTCAGTCATTCATTTGTCATGATGTACGAGATTACCAATAAATGCCATTTCTTTCAATGGAGTGTCAGTGGCTAACCATTGGAAAGTCATAATGACGCCATTTTATTAGTAGATTACCAAACTTGTCAAAATCAACAATTATGAAATCAATGATAGACCATTCTGACACTATTGTAATAGCAGACTTGAGGCCCAGGTATTTGGTTACCTCCGGTCGGACTGAAAACCGGCACAAACGTATTTGGGTAATATTAAAAATAATTGTAGGTACATTTCAACATGCTGAAATGTCCATGGTAGTTTCCATCGAAATAATGCGTATCTTTCATTAAATAAGTAATGGTACGTAAGCATAAATAATTAGGGATGAATTATATGAATTTCAAAGCATAATAAAGCATATTATAGTTTTTTAAATGCATATTTTTGTTTCAGGTTAAATAACTGTTCTACCATGTAAATAATGATGTCCTCGGAGTCTTGTGCGTTACAAAAGAGTCTCTAGTTTTTTACTTGCTACATAACTCACTAATTCAAGCTAAAAATAAACTTCAGTATTATTCAGCCTGCCTAGATTCTGCATTTTTTTTTCAATAATGTAGAAATATATTAATTAACTCAATATCAAATCTGCGTCGACGATTTTTGACATTTTTGTTATTATATTTTGTAACACCAATATTTGGTCGTTTTTAAAATGATGAATTGGCAGCACTGTGTCTTTTGTTAGCAGCCAATCAGGTAGCGCTAAATAGTCACAGTCAGCCATTTTCCGACGTGAAATTTTCTGAGTGCAGTGTGATTATGCCAGTGGTGTTTTTTTTCAACAATTACACGTTCCTTTTGTACGCTGGTCTGATTATTAAACGATAAGTAGTTGATTTACTATTTGATAATTTCAAAATTGTTTTACTCTTGCCCAAATCAAAAGTAAACAACAATTTCAGCTAAGGAGTTTTATTCATTTTTATTTCGTTCGAGATTATATTCAACGCATGTTTTATATTCCTTTTCGTTACAATTTGTAACAAATTTTTGTCACGTAACAAAAATGAGTTAACAAATAGGATGTAAAGGTGATTTTATACTGCTGAAAATACGTCACATTTTTATTTTGGTAACAAATTATTCAAGCAATGCTTTCACCTTACTTATTAGGAATATTAGTAGATGAAGGGAAAGTATTAAGTAGTTTAATAATGCTATTTATGGTTTTACCCGCGTATACATTTCGGGTTTGGCCAACTACTTTCAACCGTGCCACCACTGTGTTTTGAGCTCATGACTAAGATCCGTTCGAGATCGAAACTAGTCAGACAAAGAATTAATAAATACGCTAGTAAAATCCTGCCTAACATCAAATGAGTAATGTCTCACTAAAAGTTCTTAATTTAAACATATCATTATGTGAAAATATTTGCTACATTTTTTCTAAAGTTAATCTCAGATAGTAGTCTGACATTTCAAGACTTTTTGTGTTTCCTTTTTAGTATAGGAATTAGACAGTACGTACATCTGTCAACGGAAAACGGAAACCTCGTTGTTTTGTTCATAGTGTGAAATATGCCTTTTAGTTCCTTTTTGTAACAAATATCATTTTGGTAACGAAATTCATTTTTGTTTCTTTTTGGTGACTGTACAATTATCTTTAACATTACCCATTTAGGAAAAACGTACACAGATATCGATGTTCGTTCGATTTATAGAACGAACATAAAAAAAATAGCAATGGTCTTTTTACACCCTGCGATAAATATACCCAAAATATCACCGAGCACGGATCAACACGTACAAACCAAGCGTGTCAATGGACGTCACCATAGAAACTAACGGCCCGTGACGAGATCAAAAACTTATTTTTACAAGGATTTGGAATTAGGAGCCGTAGTTACTTATCAATCTTATCATCATCATCATTTCAGCCGAAAGACGTCCACCGTTGGTCAGAGGCATCCCCAAGCCCCGCCACTTCGACCTGTTCTTGCTTCTCGCATTCACCGGATTCCTGTGGCCTTCACCAGGACATCGGTCTACCTAGTGGAAGGTCTTCTAAAGCAACGTCTTCGTTTCGACCCCATCGGCCATCTGTTCTGCGAGCAATGTGCCCTGCCCACTGCCACTTAACTTTGGCCATTCTTCGGGCTATATCGGTACGCCAGGAACGCCTCCCACAAGGTGGACCGATGACCTTGTGAAAGCCGCAGGAATTTGCTGGATGCGGGAAGCACAGAACCGTTCGAAGTGGCAGAGCTTGGGCCAGCAGAGGACGTCTTTCGGCTGAAATTATGATGATGGTAATAATGATATGCTCTTCGGCAAATCCGTCGCGATCCCGTCCCCTGCCGTCCACCTGTGTGCGTTGGCCTGAAGGGTATAGCTTGTGGCCATGGGGTAAGTCCACGTGCACACTGACGTAATAATATCGCGGCAGGATTAAATTGCGCACTGGATTTTCAACTCTCCAGAGAATCCAACAGAATGCAAGCAAGCGCGTTGAAAAAACACACTGTTCGATTTTAAACTCTCAGCGCTAAGAAGTACGTTGAAGATTCAGTGCGTGAAAGAATCCTGTCGCGATTTTCTTACGTCAGACGTGGCGGCGTATCTTGACTGCACGGCAATTCCGTGCTCTGTGCAAGACTTGCTCTTCCATTCGTTTCTACTACCCTTGAGGATCGGGGTAATCCCAGCCATACTCAATCGGGAAACCTGACTTTATCGGCTTTCTCTTAAATGGGGTTAACTTGAACAACAGATTCTTTTTCCTTCGCTTCTTCCTAGTACCCCACGTTGAATCACGATCTTTTTTCAAAGCAAGCTGTTCTGCGTCGTGGATTGCATGTATTTCGGCTGAGGTTATTTCACGATACTTAGTGTCAAGCCCTGTGGTGATATTGAATTTTTTTTCGATCTCGTGCATCATATTAGCTGTAAGAAAAAAAAAAATTTATTAGCTTGTTATGGGTTACGGAGCCGGTCCATAAATTCAAGGTCACTCAGCGAGCGATGGAATGAGCTATGCTCGGAGTATGCCCGAGGTATAGAATCCGGAACGAGGTGATCCAGCAGAGAACCAAAGTTGTTGACATAGCTCACATAATTAGCACGTTGAAGTGGCAATGGGCCGGCCTCATTAGCCGTAGAGCCGATGACGGTGGGGGTAGTTGAGTGGAGACGAATCAGCAAACGTAAGGTAGGATGCCTTCAGGCTAGGTGGAGTGATGAGCTCCGCAGGGTGCCTGGTAGCACCTGGATGAGAGTTGCCGAAAATCGAGCTGAATGGAGTGCAATTGGAGAGGCATATGTCCAGCAATGGACTGCTGTAGGCTGATCATGATGATGATGACTAGCGATCCGACCCGGCTTTGCACGGGTAGTAAGTAGAACATATTATGCCTACATGTTCGTCATGTCATGGGTGTGAGATCCGCGCTTGAATTTATTTTCGCGCTCGTTGGTTTTTATTTTGTGATAACTCCAAAGATATTCATTTAAATTATATGGCGTAAAGGATTATCATAATTTGTATATTTTTTTTTATGTATTTAAGTTAATAAGGATTATAATACTGTATATGTCTAAATAGCTTTACAGTTATAGCATTGTCGGTGACTATTTTTTTTAGAAATTACAATGGGTATAGTTTTTTTTTTTTGAGGGTGGGTAATCATCAAATGACTTCTCCCGCTCTGGGTGGAGCAGGAGGGCGTGTCTGACTTTTACTGACTAAAACCCACCCGTGTTCCCTCAGTTGCCTGTGTGCCAGGGGCGACGGTATCTCTTTCGAACAACCCGCACCCCTGACAGGCATCGGCCCTTGCGGACCCCACCAATTCAGCGCACCAGGACACTTGGCACGCCGTGTCCACCACAGGAACCAAGTAGCATAAGGGGCCCCAGACGACCCTGTGTCTGGCACCCTTGGTCCCCCTGCGACGGGTCAGCGCAGTGCCCCGCCGCCTACCAGTTTTCAGCCGCAGGGGATAGGGGAAGCGGCCAACGCTATACCGACACTCCTCTTCCCCTGCGGCACTACCGCGTCCGCCATCAAATGGTGGCGGCCCCGTCCAGGCCACGGAAAGGAAGAGCGCTACTCAGAAGTACCGGCACTCTTCCTCCGCCGCAGCCTGTAACCCTCAGCCGCGATGCCTCCCATTTGACATCGCAGTCCGCCTCAGGGGGTGTACTCTCTAAGCACGAAACCCGTAGTGTCGGCCTTAGTTACGGGCGTTTCCTACTCCGCATCACCTTCGGACGTAAGATTAGTTTGGAGTCCGAACTAAGAAAGAATGACAACACGATTTGACAGTTGTCCTTACTCCGGATGTGTTTTTGCCCGTCCGAAAAGTTTATTTTGACACTTGTTTAGACGGATCATTATGTCATTTGATGCGACAACAAAATAGTTATCGTGCTGTTGACGAAAGTTAGAGTTCGGGAAAAAATATATATTATTAGCTACTTTTTTAATGCTCGAAGAACTTTTACAAGAAGAGCGGAGGCGACGCGATTATACTTGCGCCAAAACTTTTAACTTTCGCTTGGCGAGTATTGCCGACGTTGAGTTTATAGGGAACTATAGGCTCACGCGGGAATTATTCGAAGATTTGTGTGAGGATCTATTACCTCTTTTGCCTCAACAAATGCGACGAAATGGTGTTGATTCAAAAATGCTTTGTTTTACACAATATGTGTAATTGAGCGGGCTTAGAAGCTCCTACCCTCACCGAGGACGACCTGATATTAGAGCGCAATAGACAGGGAGAGCAGCGAGATGAGTCTCATCTCGTCCGTCTCGTCTCGTCCGCTCATCAAGCTCTTCAGCAAGGGCAAAGAGCGAGGGACAGATTAGTGCAATTGCTGGAGAGAAATAGGTACTTATGCAGTCTCAAAACTAATCTCCTAATAATACATGTCAATAAATACATAGGGTATTTATAATATTGATTAGGGTAAAATAAATATTTTACAAACTGTTTATTTTGTTTACAGGACATAATGAGTGTTGGGACTGGCGGAAAAGACTATAAAAAGATTTACACAATAAAAGCATTATATTTTATAAACGTATATTTTTTTTATTAGCACCAATCAAATAGAGTAAATATGCAATCAACAATACCTACACTATAACAATCAAAAAATATTTTCTTTATTTCTGCTAGGAACGTAGTTTCTCTTAGTTGTCTAATAATGTCTCAAATACCTAATACATAATCTGAATAAAATTCAGTCAACAAAACACTTCTATTTATGTGTTGTAGTCCTAAATTATTGCTAGGCAATGTGAATTGTGCAACTTCCCATTGAATTAAGGGAGATGCACAGGCTTTCCCACAGCCGTTTTGAACGGAGTCTTCCGTCGGCACCCCTCAATAGTCCACGAGCTAACTCATTGTTCTCACTCATAAAATTGAGGAGTGCTTCTATTTGCACGTGAGTTGCTGCTGGAGCGGTTGGGGCCATTTTACACTAATTTAAGTACGGAAAATTCGCGCGTTGTAATAATGCGAATTGTTTACAGTGATACTGACATTTCACTTTAAATTTGCCGTCAAAAATAGGAAGGCGAAGGTATTATCGGGCTACAGGCTACAATCGGAACAAAAATGGTAAAAGTAGTTATATTATAGTTATAAAGACATAATAAACAGTATATCGTTTAAAATGTGGTCATTTTCATTTTAAGCAAAAATATTTTTTGCTTAAAAGCTTGAAATCCACGAATTAAATAAACTGGTAATCGACCGGTAAAATAGCTCAACTCTATCGTAATGTGTCATTCGTTCACGAATATTGTCTATGAATCCGTTAGAAACTCATGAATCCGAAATCAATCGCGAGTAGGGTTTACACCTTAGTTTCGAACAACCTTCGGACGGGTCCGAGTTTTCGTTGACGGACTTAAAGAGTAGACCCCCTGATGCGATGCACCTCACCGCAACGTACTTTTTGGCGGCTACGTCGTCGCCTTGGAGGCAAAAGCCCTGACGAGCGGCCCCACCTTGGGGTTCCTCTTCGCTTCACCGTGGGAGCGGACCACGGCTACTGAACCCCCCCGCAACGACAATGCGGGAACTCACTAGGGGGGACAATGGGACAATATAGTAAGCTGTCCTTAAAATATAGATACATAAATGCCATCGTGGACTTTTCTGTAGACTTATTAAAGAGGAATATTCCACCATACATTGTTTTGTTTTATCTCAAAGGGATTAGGCAGTGTTTTGGATTAAAGTTCCCATGCGGCGTACTTTTTCCATCATTTTCCACAATAATCGCCATAGTTCGAACAATTTACAAAAAACCTTCACAAATAATACACCTCAACCTTCGTCATAATCACTCTGTCTATTGGTGAAAATTGCATGAAAATCCGTTTTGTATATTTTTGAGTTTATTGCGAACACACAGTGGCACAAGAAAAGAGAGGCCCTATGCTCAGCCGCTGGTGAAGTCGGGCTGTAATTGATGATGAAAATATAGATACATAAATATCTAGCTACTGCCCGCGGACAATCTCCTTCGTTCGCGTAAAATTTTGGCCCGACCCGCTGTCGCGTCGTATGCCATCCCCGCGCTAATACTTCGTTTACTCCTAGCGTTCTTGCCAACTTTTTTTAAATATTCCTCGGCTCCTAAGAGTCATAGCGTGATGCTAAATAGCCCATAACCCTTCTCAAGAATGTGGCGATCACAAGAAAAGAAACCAAAGGAAGTCCAACCAGTAGAACAAGTTAAACAAACTCTTCAGTTGTATTATACAGGATATACCTAAGATTTTAACCAGTGCGCAAACTGTAACCATGAATTCAGCATATCATTCGCAAACACACCCACCTTACCTTTGACCCTAAAAGTTGTTCTGCACGCCGCTCAAATAGGGTTTGTAACACTGAGTCCCGTAGAACCCTAGCTGCAAGTCGTCTTTACAAACACATAACTTCAAAAATCTACAACAAATTAAACAAAAGCTTACACATCTACCCATTAACCAAGAGGAAATGCAAAATGAAACTTGATTCCTGGTTAATGTCACAAAATTATGATGATACAGAGAAACTCGTGGAAGTCTAAAATACTGATCACTCCCTCACACACCCTAACACACACAACACACATGCCATAAACACCCCTTGCACACCTCAATAACACTCACCCAATCACCCATTCACCTTACACTCACCACACAAAATGCATCCCAAATCATTATGTCCTGTACTGTTTATTTTTTACCTTATTTTTTTGTTTTTATCATCAACTAAAACTAAACTAACTTAATTACCTACTAAGCACTTTTCTGTACGGAACATCATTCCATTCTGTATCTGGGGAAGGGCGTTGTTAGCTGCGCTGCAGTTTATACTTTTGCAGCTATCATCGTTTTACTTGATGTTTTACTAGTCATGTGTTATTGTTCCGAAATAAACTTTTTATTATTATTATTCTAGACCCCCTACCGTAGAAATTTTTCGTCAGTTATGCAAAATAAAATCAGCTGTTTCTTAGAAAATTGCAAAGTTATGTGATAACCATCTAAAACTTTCTACGCTAGGTCTAGAATCATTAGCTGAATTCATGGTTACAGTTTGCGCACTGTTTAAAATTGTATCCTGTATTAGTATCATCATCAACATCATTTCAGCTGAAAGACGTTCGCTGCTGGATATAGGCCTCCCCAAATGGGGGGTTTCGCCATAATTGCCACGCTTGGCAGGCGGGTTGGCGATCGCAGTAATTATAGTGGTAAAATGCATAGAGAACGCTGCTGCCCATTCTCTTCTAAGTCCCTTAGTGGAAAGGCTCGATTGTGCTATCGTGACTCACTGTTCGATGCGACACGTAGCACGTAACGTAGTTTGAAATATGGAATTTTAATTTGTTATGCTTATTTTATTCTTATTTGTTTTTTATTTTTTAATTTATCCAATGTAATTGTATATAATTTTAATTAATGTTAATGTGATTGTGTGTTCTTGTATCATTATGAGTCTATGTCACTTGAAATAAATGATTTATTATTATTATTATTAGTCACCTTCTACGGCACCCACGGGAAAAAATGGGATGGTGCTATTCTTTTACGTCCGGCACCATACGGAACCGGTACCTATTAGTATAGATGGGCGAAACTTACTTAAATGTTCCAGCTCCCAGTAATGGTTTTCAATTTCTTCTAAATACAGAACCAGTTCTGCTGTGAACAGCAGCTTGTTCAATGTGTGACTCGTGTTATACTTATCAATCATCTTTCTATATACTTCAAATGTGGTGAACATCAAGTAGCCAACCTTAAAACCAAGAAAAAGTATTAATTGCTCCAAATGGGGCTTGAACTACTTGA
This sequence comes from Antitype chi, assembly GCA_947359405.1. Lineage (NCBI taxonomy): Eukaryota > Metazoa > Arthropoda > Insecta > Lepidoptera > Noctuidae > Antitype > Antitype chi. The sequence goes on from OX375837.1 coordinate 3,941,698, forward strand.
CTAAGTAATAAAAGCTGCACGGGTCGATCGATCAGGTTAAGCTACGCTTGCCGCAGTTGGTCCCCGGATGGGTGACCATATTTACATAACAAGACCCCTCCGTGACTCGGAAAGCACGTTAAGCAGTTAGTCCCGGTTGTTATTAGTGTGAATCCTAAACTTCTTTGTGTCTACAAAGAAGATTTGTAGTTTTTTTTTTTTTTACTCGTACAACAAACACAAACGTTATCTATGCTGCCCAGTGTCACACTAAACTATAAACAAAACAAAAGAAAGACCCGCGCAACGCAATTCGAAACATATTCTGTCACGCAAAGCGTCAAGTGGCGTCAACTATCATTTCAAGGACACGCGCTCGGATACCGATTGAGTAAGAAAGTTAAGGTGAACCTAGTCCACATTTTTTGCATACAAACTTCGGGAGTGTTTTACTCCACTGTCTGACATGGCACATCGAAAGTAAAATATGATGTCGTTTTGTCTCATTATTAATATTGTCTGTACGGAAACAGAATATTAAAATAAAAACCTTATAAAAAGTTAGGAGCCAACAAACATTCGTTTTTCTTGCTAATTTTAATTAACTTTGGGCGTGTTTAAGTAGTAAAAGAAGTATAAAATTTCCAAAACCAAGTCGGTACCGACAAAGTTCAAGTTCAATAAACTTTATTGATCATTGATTTATGCATTGGCTTTTTCATAAAACCCGATCTTCCAAAGGACTTTTCTTAATTTTTTCGCGAATTTTTTACTATAAATGATCCTGCATCTCACTCAATAACGTTGCGCGTGTAGACTAGCGTCTAACTGCTCATCACTGATACAATCTCTGTCGGACACGAAGCCTGGTGAGACAGCGTGATTTTTAGCCAGGCCCACCAGTGAGTTCGAGCCCGCGACTAGGTTCCCCTTGATCCGTATCCGCGGATCTTGACGCCAATTATCCGTACCCGAATCCGTATCTGTGGATTTACATTTTTAATGATCCGGCATATTACTAATTATGGCCCACTCTCTCCCTCACTGTGAAGAGGCCTGTGTCCCAGCAGTGGGAATGTTATAGGCTGATTATGATGATAGAAGTACTGTCTCGTTGGTGTATGGGTCGCAAGCATTACCGCTGAGTACGAGGTCCTGGTTTCGATCCCCAGGTCGGGTATGTCATTGAATTTTTCTATCTGGAATTTAGATTTGTCTGGAGTCTAGATTTGGGTCCGGTTGATGGCAAAAGACTCGCCTTCTAGTACATAGGAGTGGCGAAATATGGGTGTAGGTAGGTACTACCTGATTACCAGCAGGCCTAGCACGAGAACCGTAGACAAGTATTTTGTCAATGAAAGGGTTGACAAAAATTACGTTTTCGTGTAGACAGATGACAGTTCTTCGCCGAGAATGTAGAAATGCGATTTCTATTCTACAGTAGAGCAGAAATAGAAAGCGTCATGCTAAGGCTGCAGACGCACTGCAGAGTACCATCCGCACTTGGTTGATATCCCGACCAGTCGTACTCAGCGCTACACCTCCACATTTATTATGCGCACAGCCAAAGTGTGGAACTCTCTGCCTGCGTCTCTGTTCCCTTCCACATTTAACCCGTCCACCTTCAAAACAAGAGTGAACAGGCATCTTTTGGGCACGCTCGTTCCATCATAGACCTCATCAATTGTTTTCAATCAGGCGTGATCAAGGTCAACAGCAGGCCTATTTAGTAACAAAAATAAAATAAAAAAACATCTGCCAAACGATCCGGGAAACAGGGAGTGATGTTATGTTAATTTAGAAAATACTCTCGTAATCATCATCAGTCCGGACCGATTATGACGGGTCATAACATAACCGTTTCGGATATTAGCCGGAACAAACAGACAGACAATTTTTTTATAAGGAATGTGTTTTTGATATAAGTAGGTAACGTATATACTTTCAAATGCATTTAGCTTAAACCTGTGATTTTGACATTATAAACGTTATGTCTATACACCTACCTCCTGTACCTATTATTAATTGAAGTATCTATGTACTTCAATTTTATTCGTCAAATTTGTTTGATAGATTTTCAACTCTATAACATAAACATAAGGTTCATGTTCAATTGGGAAAATTCGACAGTTTGGGACACGTGGGCTTACCTCAAACGCTGGTGTGTTGAAGTTCTTCTGCTTGATGTACTCTACACTTTCAAGGAGCGGGAAGGTAGACTTGTAAATGTCTGTAGCAATTCTTACCAGAAACCGCATTGCTTCCTCGCCATACCAATCCAAAGATGCACCTTGTGCTGTTGTTAGAAAGATACAAACTTAAACAACCCTAGTTTTAGTACATGCAAATTCAAATTCAAATGTTTATAGCCCAACACAGTACATAATCATTAGTGATGTGCCGACTAGTCGGCCATATTTGTAGTCGGCGACTAGTCAGCTAAAACCGCCGACTAGCGTTGCCAGGCGTCCGGATAAAGCCGGACACAATCAGGCTTTTTGGTTGCGTGTGCGGCCAAATTATATGGTGTCCGGCCTGTCCGGCTTTTGTTAGGCTTTTTAAATTTGACATTCTTTTTAAATTATTTGTTGATTTCGGCTCCGCCCGCCTTACCTTGTGTCGCAAGAGCAAGCGAGCGGAGTAGCACTGTCCATAATAAACAAGACTGATTCCATTAAATTTTGTTGTTGTTTCATTAGTATTTAAGAAGGTTTTATAGTAAATGATGAAAAGCCTTGTTTTACTTTTTTTTAAATTGTGGTGTTATATTAAGTCCGGTCTTTTTACCCAAATGTCCGGCTAAACAGACAGGTCTGTCCGGCTTTTCGGTTTTAAGACCTGGCAACCCTACCGCCGACTAGTCGGGCCATTTTTTACTCGTATTAATATGCTTAAAAATTTAAAAGCTAGTGATTGAAATGAAATTGAAATATTTACAGCTATATCTTTTATTATTGAATCAATTTTACAGTTTACTTTCAGTGCAATCAGGAAATTAGGATAGAATAGGAACCCTTCGTTTGGCCCATTAATTAATTGGACTTAGATCCAGAAATTAAATACCGAAAATAAAATTTATTAATAATAGGGGGATAGGCGGGGGGAGGTTAGTATGATATTGCCGTTGTATAGACACTTCGAATTGACATAAAATCTTCATGGTGTGAGATTTTCGTGTGAAACTTTTTTCACGTGATACCTATGAGGTTCTTCTTTTAAAAAATGTGCAACATTCGATGGTCGACTTTCAATTGTTTATTTTATTCAGCTGAGACTTAAAGATGGATACTTCGAAAATCCGAGTTATTTTTGAATACGAGTTCAGAAGAGTACAACCAACCGCTGTATTTGGCATTTGTGGACTACGAGAAAGCCTTTGATTCCATCGAAATATGGGCAGTTCTGGCCTCTCTGCAACGATGTCGAATTGACTGGCGCTATATCGAGGTGTTGAGATGTTTGTATGACGCTGCTACGATGACTGTCCATATCCAGGATAAGGAAACATGCCCCATCCAACTGCTCAGAGGGGTGCGACAGGGGGATGTTATATCCCCGAAACTGTTCACCAACGCGTTAACCGGAAAAGAACCGGAGTCACCGACATAGCTTGTAGAGGGAGCAAGCTGAAGTGGCAGTGAGCTGGCCATGTCTGTCGAAGGACCGATGGACGGTGGAGCAGACGAGTCCTGGAGTGGAGACCGCGTATCGGCAAACGTAGTGTGGGATGCCCCCCAGCTAGATGGACCGACGACCTTAAAAAGATGGCTGGGACAGACTGGATGCGGAAGGCGGAGGATAGAGTGTTGTGGCGCAGCCTGGGAGAGGCCTATGTCCAGCAGTGGACTGCGATAGGCTGAGTTGATTGATTGACGAATTCAGACGCTGAACTAACGCGGCAGAAACGGCTCGCAATATCAACGTTGTGTTTGGAGAGGAGACTGCTAATGAACGCACCGTGCGTTTTTGGTTTAAACGCTTTCGTAATGGAAACTTCGACTTGAAGAACGGACCACGTGGTAGACCGCCCACACAGGTGAATAACGCTGAATTTAAGGAGATGGTAGAAGCCGATCCGAGTCAAACTACCCAGGAATTAGTGGCATGGTTTAACGTTACCTTAACTACAATATTGACTCATTTGCATCAAATCAATAAGATAAAAAATATGAAAAATGGGTGCCTCATGATTTAACTGATCTGCAGAAAGAATTGGGTGTTGAAACATGTGTTGCCTTGTTGAATCGGTACAGAAATGAAGGAATATTGAATCGAATCACAATTCGAATATTCCTTGTGACATGTGACGAAAAGTGGATTGTTTACGATAGCCGTAAGCGAAAAATGCAATGGCTGACCCCAGGTCAAACGCCGCAACAGTGCCCTAAAGCAAAGCTTATCAATAAAAAGGTTATGGTAACTATTCGGTGGTCTCTTCATGGTGTTATTCACTATAGCTTTCTTAGAACTGGTCAGGCAATAACAGCAGATGTTTACTGTGCCGAACTTCGAAAAATGATGGTGAAACTGGCAGTGAAACAGCCCCGACCCGTGAATCGGTCTTCACCATTATTGCTCCATGATAACGCAAGACCTCACACTGCACGAGAAACCGTTATAACTCTACAGAAGTTGCAGTTAGAAACTATACGTCATTCTCCGTACTAGCAAGACCTTGCTTCAACGGACTACCATTTGTTTCGTGATTTGGACAATTTTCTACGTGATAAAAAAATTCTTCCCAGGAGGCAGTACAAAATGCTTTCACACAGTTTGTCGAATCTAGATCCTCAGAGTTCAATCGTAAAGGCATAAATTAACTTCCGTTTAGATGGCAGCAAGGAGGGTAAATAGTTTGATTAAATAGATATGTTTCAACTTAGAAAAAAGACGGGTTTTAATTTTTCAGTACAAATCAGCAATGTCATACTTTAACCCCTAATACTTTAAAAAAAAGAAGAAACTCTATAGCAAACAATTAGCAATCAAATAAAAATATTTTATTTCACATAAACCTGCATGCACTTATGACACCTCAGAAGCTAGGTGCACGGTTCCAATTTGTCGCTTTCTATGGAGAAGAGCCGGCAAGAAACTCCGCTGTTACTCTTTTAAAAATAATTGGCTTTTACAATGTTTTCAAATTAAAGTGATAATAGGTATGGGAGGATAGTGCAGGCCTGTCAATAAGTATCAGGTACCTACTTAGAGAAATTAAAATAGAGAATAGAAAATCGTCTACAAATCTACAGTCTGTAAGGACTACAACATTCTCTCATTCACAATATATAAAAGAATCTACATAAATAAAATGAACCTATTTAAACCAAGTGACATGATTTCCATGAAAATCACTAACCAATAATTGTATTGACGGGAATATGTCAGACATTGTAAAAAATAAAAATTTACATTGTAATTTGGGAGCAGTTAATAAACTTTCACATAGTTATGCTGTTACTGAGGTACCAGGGAAGCCACATGTGCAGAAGGAATTAATCCAAACTTCGGTCTTCAACGTAGTCTTTTAACTTATAATATGCTTTTTTGATAAGGACACGTTAAAACTTTCCATCGCTAAGTTCTGTAACCGACTTTGGCAACTTGTTAGAGAAGCGGATACTGTTTATTAGACATGACTTGCTAATTTTAGTTAATCTAAATTTTGGAATCACATTTTCATCTTTACCATGTTGTCTGTTTGATTTTGGGATTCACATCTTTTTTGACAACACCAAAGTTATTGCAAACTTACAAGATATTTTCTAGGATATACAGAGAAGGGAGGTATTAATATAATTATATATAGGTATACCATAGTATATCAATTTCGTTGAATTTGTTTCTAAGAGACTCTCAAGGCCCCATTTTATAGATTGCACGGATTGCCCTCTTTTGTAAAATGAAAATTGAATCTAGGTACGTCAGCTGCCGATCCCCACAGCAGAACGCCATAAGACGTAATACTGTGAAAATAAGCAAGGTATACTAACCTAGTACCCCAATAAGTAGGTTTGCCATTTTGAACATAGCCGATGTCACCCGAACTCAACCGAAATCAATGATCGGCTTGGCCAACTAGTCGGCCATTTTGCAGCCGACTAGTAGGCTAGTCGGCCAGTCATAGTCAGCCCATCTCTAATATATCATAAATTACGCATGAAAACACAATGTATTTCACAAAAGTAATACATATAATATTAAATTAGATTGTTTATTGCTACTGCCAAGTCAATCTATTTATTTAAAACATAAAATATTTTTAATATTGATATGGTCACTATAAGATGTTGTTAGGTTAGCTAATGAGAATAGAATAGAATAGAATGTTTCTTTATTTAAAAAAAAAACATTTAAATAATTACGTAATAACTTAAGGTGGAAGCGCCAGGGTAGCCCGCGAAATTCTAATTTTGTTACGTTTTTTGCAATTTGCAGGTCAGTATCAGGTTGTATGGTGATCTAAATATGATTCGCGACCGTATCAAATAAGGATTTTCAGAATCATAATCATTAGAATTAGCAATACAACTCCATAAGTTAGAATTGCCCTCAAATGTCATAATTTCATGAAATAGTCATTCTTTAGAGTAATATGAACTTATGGAGATGTATTGCTGTTTCTAATGATTATGATTCTGTAAAGCCATATTTGATACGGTCGCGAATCATATTTAGATCACCATACAACCTGACAGTGACCTGGAAATTGCAAAAAACGTAACAAAATTTGAATTTCGCGGGCTACCTTGGCGCTTCCACCTTAAGACAGAAGGACCGTTATGTAGGGACTGAATAAATTAACCGACTTAGTATTACATGGATCTCATAACATTTTACGGTAGAAGAACTGAGTTGCGAGACTTGGCTTTTTTTACAAGTTATGTTTTTGATGGCATCTCATTTCTTTTTGTAGATATTTATTATACATATACAAGTACCTACAATGATTCATTCACTGCAAATGTAACTTTGTAATCCTATATATTTAACGGGAAATCGGGCTGTTGCATCTGATTGCTGATTCGTGATCTCGTCAGCACGGGAATCCATAGTGGGCGTTAAACTTCAGGAAACGTTGAAATAAATACGCTGTAGCGTTGACTGTTCACTATTTCAATTATACAGACACTTAAATTACTTAAACAATTATTGCAGTAATAATTAACGATTTAGAGCCAATGGGTTTGCGAGTGGCCACCTCGTGCAACGGCTGTCAACAACTGCATGAGTTGACACGACGTCGCCCGCCATGACACGAGATATATTACTGATTCATAGTAATGCATTCAAAAATTGTTTCAAAATACTATTTTACTTTTAAATAGACTGTTTCTTTTTTTCAAGCAAGTTGACTTAGTAACCTTAGTTATTAAATACTTTTTGTTTGAATTTCGATTAAACATACATAGATAAAAAATATGATTTCAGACGAAAAATTATCATTATTTCTCTGTTTTACGGAAGAATTTTTGGGTTATTATTGTATGAAACATAAAAAAATTATTTGAGCATTCCAAATAACAAGCTACAGTACAGACATTTTTATAAATGACTAAACTATTATATGTTCCATGTAACAGAGCATCAAAAGATGCCCGAAAGTAACATTTTACGAAACATCCTTTGCCGAGACAAGGTTTTTATCAATTTGTTTACAAGCGCTCCCTAGACAAATAATGACATTTTCCCGGACATATTTTTATTTTTTGCCTATATCTAACCTATAATCACTCATCAAATCTCGAGTGAAACGCTCAAATTCAAGAAAAAATGTGAAAGCGCCCTTAAGTAGGTACTCATTTCTTATTCTATCCATTCCAGATCCCTCTTAACATTCTTATCTCAGCTGCATGCAATTGTCATTCATTCATCCCTTTTGTGGCCCAACATTCGGACCCATACAAGACGCAGCTCTTACCATGGTTTAATACATTTTCTCTTTAATTTTAAAGGGAATGTGGGAGTCACAAATTGTGCCCGTGACCTGCCGCCATTTTATCCGTGGTTAGTGTATGATCAATGTAAAAACACAGGCCGACAAATTATTTTCCCAGACACCAGACTACACATTTCCGAAGTATTTCGTTCCGCTAGATCCTCTTTCCTCCAAAAAATCAACAATTGTATCTGAAAGTACTAGTCTTTCTCTTTAAAATGACGTTCAGTTTACACGAATATCTTTTTTTTTTCGCTGAGGTATCGCATTTTGAATTTTTCATGTATGTGGATTTTCCTATGTCTGAAAATCCATTACCATTGCCATTACGTTATCCATACAGAAAATTTCAAAATGCGAAAAAAAAAGATATTCGCGTAAACTCAACGTCATTTTAAAGAGAAAGACTAGTAGTTTTACAATAATTGATGATTTTTAGAGGAAAAAGGATCTACCGGATTACGTAACCTCAAAAATGAGCAAAAACTGTGTTTTTTGATCTTTCCGGTTAGGATATCTCAAAATCCTGACGTGATAGAGCAATTCTGCGGCCAGATTCGGATTCAGCGCATCAAATTACTTCGGAAATAAATAGTCAGGTTTCTGGGTAAGAGTGTTCGTCTAATTTTGTCGGCCTGTGAAATCAATGTAGCGGTAGGTAAATAAGATAAACCTGTATGTAAATGCATGCCTATAATATAAAATCGATCGGTAAATTATAGGAATCGGTAAACAACTTTTAAGCTAATAAAAACTATACTTAAGTAGTAGGTAAATTAATAAATTCTGAATAAGAATATCACTTACATGGAAGAAGAAGTAAAACAAATACCACAGAATATATTTTTAAATACAAGAATACTGCTATGGCAGACATCTTGAATGAATGTAACCAGTATGGAAGTAATCGTAATTTCAACTAACAGGATACATAATTATATTTTTTAATAACCATTACTGTTTTTAATTACGTGTAACCTAATCATATTATTAATGTGATAGTTTGTATGTTTGGATGTGCGGAATAGAGGAGTAAACTGTTTGGGAGTAACCGGAATGGCGGTAAAAAAATCGCGCGGAATAAAAAACTGTGGTTTGATCCAAATTGAACGCGATTTGGTGCGGTATTTTTTCCGCGCGGATGTTTTGTATAGTATGAAGTAGTTATGGCTAAGTCCACACTGCAAAGGGATATATTCATAAACGATGATTTAAGTTAAAATATAAGATACCACAACTGTAACCTTATGAGTAACTACAGTTTTGAGCCGTTTGGGGTCGAAACGCTCGGGTCATGGGGCCCGAGTGCACGTGTCCTCTTTAAGGAAATTTCTCGCCGGCTGGTCGACACTTCACGTAACCAGAAGGCTGGGTCGTTCTTTGGCCAAAGAATTAGCATTGCCATTCAACGTGGCAATGCTGCCAGTCTTCTGGGCACGATTCCTGATGACAGCTATGCGGAGGAATACTTCGAAGCCTAAGTGTCCTTTTGTTTTTATATTTATTTTGTATATCGCAGTATAAATTAGATATTAACTATTTAATAATGAATAATAGTTAAGAGATGTTTAAACGTCAAAAATGTATGGTTAAACAGTCGCTATTCACTTATATAAATAAGGGGGTAAAAGTCACGCGTTTAGCTCAGTCGTGCTATTGGCAGTAGTGACAGGATGTTGCGTACTTCGTCTCCCACCCTATCGACGGCTGCACAGGTGTTTCCAGAGCATAATGAGATTAACATAGAGCAATTGATCATGCTGATGCACAGGAGACCTCCCGTGTGGGACAAAGGACTTGACCAGTGGGACCCTGTCCAAGTTGACTGCAAGTCTACATGGGTCGAGAAACAAAAATAAGCCTTATATTATTTGTTAAGGGATGAATGATTACTGAATAATAAAAATATTATTTGAACGAATGAATTATTTATTAAAATAATAATAAAAAATAAATAATAATAATAATTCAATAATAATAATTTTTATATTAATATTAATTCATAGTAAAAAAAAATATTCAGGAAAAACAGATAATATAAACAAATTACAATTAGACTGTAATCACTAATAAGCGATCTCGGTTTTGAAACCCGGGGAACTTATAAATTAATTCCTGTGTTGCTGATTTTAATTTTAGACGTTCGTCTTAGCCGGGAACTGCAGCGAATGAAAAAAATCGCACGAAATTTTATTCGCAGTGCGTATTAAGTGTAATTCCGGTTACGGAAACCGCGAGAATAAAAATCGCGCAGTGAAAAATCGCTATGCGGACAGGTCCTTCGAAAGTAAATAAAAAATCAAAAGAATAACTTTAAAAAAGGTTTTTTTTTGTGTGGGAAATCATCAAATATCTTCTCCCGCTCTGGGTGGAGCAGGAGCGTGTGTCAGACTTTTTCTGACTAAAACCCACCCGTGTTCCCTCAGTTGCCTGTGTGCCAGGGGCCGTGGTAACTCTTTCAAACAACCCGCACCCGTGGCAGGCATCGGCCCTTGTTGACCCCACCAGTTGGTGCTGACATCTCTTTGAGGCGCGCGTGGAACACCACGCTCCGTCGACCCGGGCTTGGTCCTTACCGGACAGCGAGCTACCCATTACTCGTCGTCCGCAAGCCCGCGCCTACGGTGGCCGGGAATCAGCCTGGGATTCCTGACGCCCAGGGCGTCTCCCGCGGCGACTACGGCCATGAGGGCGCATACATCGCCGGTCCCTCACGTGCGCCGCCTCCCTCTTTGCGAGCATTACTGCTTCGCAGAAGGAGGTGACGGCTACCCATGCACTCTCGCTCCGTATATCGCCACCGCCGATCGCCTCCACGAGGACACGGCGGTGTTCCGCCCTAGCTGGGCAGACTTCCACCGTATGCTCCACCGTGTCCTCAGGGCGATCTTCGCAGTGGAAACACCCGGGCGTTTCCTCCTGCCTTATCCGAAACAGGAACCTCCCGAAACAACCGTGTCTGGCGAAGACCTGCGTCAGGCGGAAGGTGAGGACGCCGTGCCGTCTCTCAAGCCACTCCTCAAAGAGGAGACTTACCGCCGCTATCGTGGCGTGCCCAGCACTGGGTTACGACGATCGTACTCTCCATGACGCCATGAGATTCCGCCGACGCTCTGTCCGCTGTGCCGTGATTTCTTGCGGCAGCGGAGTTACGCCCCGGCGTTTTGCCTTCTCGCGCCACTCTCACATATGCACGAGGACTTTTGCTTCCAGATCCCTTGGCGGCAATCCGGCAAGGAGGCTCGCCGCCTCAATGGAGACCGTGCGGTATCCCAGGACTAGCCGGGTAGCCATGACCCTCTGGAACAAGGAGCGCGCCCACACCGGTGCCCTGTAAAGGGCCATGGACCGCACGACCCTCACGTAGAGCCTCCGGTAGGAGGCGTTTAGACCCCCTAGATTGGGCAGGAGCCGCTTTAAGGCAGCCCCGGCCCGCCCCAGTCTGGGAGCCAAACTTCGGAAATGCTCCATGAAGTCCCACCGACTGGCGAGGACAAGTCCCAGGTACTTCATCGTCGACTCGACGCCGATGTGAACCCCTCCTACCGTTATTTGGGAACCCGACTGTGGCGCGTTCCGAGGACCATGAAAACGCATGGCGTCAGACCTCTCGATGATTGTCGCAAACCCGCGTCGCTGGTGCGACCTCCCCTGTGCCAGGACCAGCATGTCGTCAGCGTAGCAAACCACGCTGACGCCGCTAGGGAGGTCGGCGCTCAGCACCCAGTCGTACCCCATGTCCCACAGATGTGGTCCCATGGTACGGAGCGGGGGTGCATGGGAAGCAGTCACTTCCTTCTGCAAAGCACTAATGCTCGCGAAAGAGGAAGCGGAGAACGTGAGAGGCAAAGATTGCGCCCTCGCGCCCCTAGCCGCCGCAGGAGACGCCCTGGGCGTTGGTAGTCCATAGCGGACTCCCGGCCACCGTAGGCGCGGGTTTGCGGACGGCGAGTAATGGTTAGCTCGCCGTCCGGTAAGGACTAGGCCCGGATCGACGGCACGTTGTGTTCCACGCGCGCTTCTAAAAGATGTCAGCAAAAATTTATTGATTGATGGGTCCGCTAGGGCCGATGCCTGCCAGGGTTGCCAATTTGTTCGAAACAGTTACCTTGGCACTGGCACAGGCAACAGAAGAAACACGGGTGGGTTTTAGTCAGTAAAAGTCTGACACGCGCTAGCCCCGCCCAGAGCGGGAGAAATCATTTGATGATTTCCCATCCAAAACAAAAAAGAGTAAGTGCAATAAATATTTTTACACTACACGCTATAAATTAGCTTCACTTGTATGTTTGTTTGTTTGTATGTTTGTATGTAACCGACTCCTTTGAGCGCGATTTTGACCTACTTTAAACGGTCAGATTTCATTGAAACTTTGTAAACTGGTCGAGGACCGATGGAAGCGTGGGGTGCTTGACATTAATTGATTATAAAAATACCTCAAAAAGCACCCCACGCTTTTTAAATGAATTAAATTATTTTCTCCTTTTTTAGTTTGGTTTTTAAAGCGTGTTTTTTAGTTTTTTAAACTATTATTTTTTAACAACGTCATCATATAAGCTGTGTTCTTATTGTATAAGTAGTTTTAGTAATTAAAAAATTGAGTTATTATTCTACTTATCGTTGGTTTGCTGTTTCTGAATGAAGATATTATTTCAATAAAAATTACTTTTTTTTTAGTTTTTACCTTCGTGTCGGTTTCTTCCCATTTACGTATGGGAAGAGACCAGACGGAATGACTATAATGCCTTGGAAGTTAGGTCGGCCTTTGGTGTGGGATGCAACATGTGTCGACACCCTTGCGCCATCCCATCTTCTTAATACGGCGAATTGTGCTGGGGCGGCTGCTGCAGGTGCGGAAAACCTCAAACGGCGCAAATATTCCAATCTTATTGGAACCTGTATATTCGAGCCATTTGGGGTTGAAACTCTAGGGCCATGGGGTCCGAGTGCCCACTTAGTTTTCCGAGATATTTCCAAGCGGTTGGTTGACTCTTCACGTGACCAAAGGGCTGGCCTATATTTCGGCCAAAGAATCAGCATTGCCATACAACGTGGCAATGCTGCCAGCCTTTTGGGCACTCTTCCCGTTGACAACGATGCGGACTTATTTTTTGATGCCTTATGATTATTTTCTTTTTTATATACCTGTACATATTATTAGCTTTGTGCGTTTATCAAAAAATACGTAGATGGGAAAAAACCTAAACGAAGGTAAACACTAAAAAAAAACACATTATGCTCCATTTTCACTACGTAGGTAGGTATTGCATTCCAACCGCAGATTTTTTCTTTTTTTTTGAGGGTGGGTCATCATCAAATAACTTCTCCCGCTCTGGGTAGAACAGGAGGGCGTGTCAGACTTTTACTGACTAAAACCCACCCGTGTGCCCTCAGTTGCCTGTGTGCCAGGGGCGACGGTATCTCATTCGAACAACCCGCACCCCTGGCAGGCATCGGCCCTTGCGGACCCCACCAGTCCGGCGCACCAGGACACATGGCACGCCGTGTCCACCACAGGAACCAAGTAGCACAAGGGCCCCAGACTACCCTGGCATCCTTGGTTCCCCTGCGACTGGTCAGCGCAGTGGCCCCGCCGCCTACCACTTCTCGGCCGCAGGGGATAGGGAGAGCGGGCAACGCTATACCACGGAAGGGAAGAGCGCTACTCAGAAGTACCGGCACTCCTCGTCCGCCACAGCCTGTAACCCTCAGCCACGATGCCTCCCATTCGACATCACGGCCCGCCTCAATTGCGGTGCACCTCACCGCAACCTACTTTTTGGCCACTACGTGTCGGCTTGGAGACAAAAGCCCTGACAAGCGGCCCCACCATGGGGTTCCTCTTTGCTTCACCGTGGGAGCGGACCACGGCTACTGAGCCCCTCCGCAACGACAATGCGGGAACCCACTGGGGGGCAAATTACTTTGGTTACGAAAATAATAAAGTACAAAGTTGTTTAGTTGATTAGTTAAAACAGCGGTATGACGTAATAACATGGCGGCTACTACTTCGATTTATTTAAAACTATTTTAATTTGATGATTGAGACGAAATATTTCAAAGAAAAATAATAATAAATTTATTTTTATCCATTTTCTCAAGTAAAATAAAAACTATTAAAATCATGTTTATTTTTCGTTGTCTTGAATATACCGCCAAAACGCTCCTTACGATGACTTTTTATCACGTGACCACATGTGACGTCAGATTTGAGTAAACGGCACCGGTACAAATACTTTGAATGGCGCAGTTTTAGAAGTATTTGTACACAGAGGCACTGCACACCAGTAATTCCTACCACTTTCTATGCATAAAAAATCTTGTTAATTATAATTTATAATTCTCTCTAAATAAACTCGACATTCACTTGTTTACAACTAAGTAGAAAGATACTTTAGTTTACACAAAGTTGACATTACGTGTGGTCACGTGATAAAATGTAATACCTGAATAATAAATTTAATTTAAATCTTTTTTAATTGAGAAAAATGAAAAAAAACAATTTATTTTTAATTTTCTGTTACTTAAGTACGTCGTCCCAATCATCAAATTAAAATACTTTTTAATAAATTGAAAAATACCCTATTGCAAAAACTTTATTACCTATAAAGGATAAGCGCGCGTTATCGCGTGAATTAATTTTCGCACGCGTTAATTTGAATTTTGTGATAATTCCTAAGATATTCATTTAATTATATGCTGTTAAGGGCAATTTTAATCTACATTAACCCCATTATTTATAAACGTTGCTTAAAGTTAAGTAATGATTAGCGACTGTTTAACCATACATTTTAGACGTTTAAACATCACGTTTATGTATACAGGTTGAAATTGAAAACATGCGACAAACCGAAATGGGAGATTGTACTCATCATTATGAACAACTTTTACTAAGGGACCAAAGATGCAATCGCGAAAAAAAAACAGCTGTTCCCTACATTCATGTTCGCATAACTTGTCAAAATGTAGGGAACAGCTGTTTTTTTTTGCATGGTTTGTCGCATGTTTTCAATTTCAACCTGTATACCCCTGTATGCAGAACGTATCTACTACGTATTTCATTGGATAATGAATAGTATTGTAAACGAGCCCTAAGAAATGTTAATATAACCATAGAATTAAGGGCGTTATCACATTTTTTCTTGAATTTGAGCGTTTGACTCGAGATTTGATGAGAGATTATGGTTTAGAATTAGGTATAGGTAAAAACTAAAATTAAAAATATGTTGCGGAAAATGTCATTATTTGTCTAGGGAGCGCTCTAAACAAATTTTTCAATTTGTTTACATAAGTCTGTAAAAACCTTGTCTCGGCAAAGGATGTTTCGTAAAAGTTACTTTCGGGCATCTTTGATGCTCTGTTACATGGAACATAATAATTTAGTAATTTATAAAAATGTCTGTGGTAGGACTGTAGCTTGTTATTCTTATTTGGAATGCTTAAATAAATTTTTTATGTTTCATACATTAATACACCAAAAATAATTCCGTAAAACAGAAATAATGATAATTTTTCGTCTGAAATCATATTTTTTATCTATGTATGTTTAATCGAAATTCAAACAAAAAGTATTTTATAACTAAGGTTACTAAGTCAACTTGCTTGAAAAAAAGAAACCGTCTATTTATTGAACAATTTTTGAATGCAACGCTATGAATCAGTAATAAATCTCGGGACGCGCGGGCTTTAGCTGTAAATCCGCGTCGGTTTGTTCCTGGGCGTCCGAATCATAATGGTTAGCATATCTGAGTAGCATACTTCACTATACACGCAAGCTACCACGCGGCGTTTTTACCTAAAACTAAATACTTCAATTTGTAATAGCCCTCTTAAAAAATAATAATTACCACGTTTTATATTTTTTTATTAGGCACATTGTTAATGAGAAATACCTGAGTATTTGTATGCAATAAGTGCAAGACATTTTTAAGACGGCAACATGTTGAAAATACTAACTTTAATTTATTGTAAGTACCAAAATATTTTGTTTTCCAAACAATAATTGTTGATACTTAAGGTGAATGCGCAGTGGTAGACCGCGAATTTCAAATTTTCTTACGTTTTTGCAATTTTCAGGTCAGTATCAAGTTGTATCCTGATCAAAATGTGATTTGCGAATATAACAGGTACGTGTTTACAGAATAAAGTCATTAGAATATCTAATATATTTCTTATAAGTTAGATTTCTTCCACAAGCACTTTTCCATAAGAAATTTGTTCTTATGGAACAAATCTAACTTAGAAAGATTTATTATTGATTCTAATGATTATAAATCTGTAAATACGTACATGTTATAGTCGCAAATCATATTTTGATCAAGTAACAAGCTGACACTCACCTGAAAATTGCAAAAAACGTAACAAAATTTGAATTTCGCGCTCTACCACTGCGCATTCACCTTAACATAACAAATCAGCCTATAACGTTCCTACTGCTGGGACACAGGGGAGCGGGCCGTTATCCCACGCGGGCCCACTAACTACAGCAGGGACAGGGGGGGGGGGGGGTGCAGGGTTGGTTCATGTCACTTGTCTTCGAATTTCTGTTTCTAGGACGATGTTTTCCTTCACCGCGAGCAGTGGTGATGAAATAATTTACACAAAGTATACAATCTGGGTTCGAATCTACAAGCCGTTACCACCAGGCCACCACTGCTCACTGCACTGCTTTAATTTTTGATGTCTTTATTTCCATGGAAGATGGGTAGGCCTTTAGTGTGGGATGCAACGTGTGTCGATACTCTTGCGCCATCCCATCTTCCTGGGTCGGTGTGCTGTGCTGGCGTTGCCGCTGCGGCTGCGGAAAACCTCAAGCGGCGAAAGTATAACAACATTATTGGTAATTATATTTTCGAGCCGTTTGGGGTTGAAACCCTCGGGCCGTGGGCTCCGAGTGCTCATGCTCTCTACAAGGAAATCTCCAAACGGCTGGTTGACACTTCCCGTGACCCAAGGGCTGGTTTTTACTTTGGCCAGAGGCTGAGCATTGCTATACAACGTGGTAATGCCGCCAGTCTCTTGGGTACATTACCAGTCGACAGCGATGCGGATGAGTTTTTTGACGCTTTGTTTTAGTTTATTCGCTGTAGTTAGTTTAATTGAAATAAAAATATTTTTGATAAAAGTGATTAAATATAAATTTCGAAGTTTCTAAATACAGATTAATTTGTTACTAGTGATGTACCGACTAGTCGGCGATTAGTCGGCGACTAGTCGGCTAAGACCGACGGCTAGTCGACTCATTTTTTACTCGTATTAAGAGGGAAGAGGGCGGGCGATTCTCCATACAAATGTATTCCCATTTTTTCTTCCTGAATAATGCCTCTAGAGCAATTTTTTTTTTCAAATAATCAAGGTCTGCTGTAAACACGTCCCTGTCATTTTCTTTTTTTCAGCAACCAATTAGTAAAGAAAATATGACCCTCACAAAATTACAAAAAATGCCCTATTTTCACCGCCGCGATTAGAGGACTACCAACAAATTAGAAACGTTTTTAACATAAAAAAAAATGATAGGAACCTAAACATACTCTTTCTTAAAATGTTAATGTAAAAAATAATTGAATCGGCTCAGTTTTCGAGGAGAAAAAAGAAGAATACGAAACGTCGATCTCGTCAAATTTTTTGTGATAATTTCGGTCTGAGCTGCAGCTGTCCCTATCACACACTACGGGGGCAGACTTACTGACAGCGCGACGGCAATAGTTTCTTCAAATATCTATTTTTCAAATTCCTCGCAGGCCCCGTCCCTTCTTAAGGCCCATAGTATCCTCATCTCCCATCTGAATGCTAAAGCACGACTGTCGCCCGCGCCCGCGCAGGGCACCTCTGAGCCTTTATCTCAAAATGGGGATATTCCTTGGCAAATGTTGATTAATTTACAATTGTGCTCTAGCGATTCTGTGGTACCTCTAACTATCTATTTTTCAGTGTATTTTTTTTCCAAATAACGAAGCTGTTTAGTAGGAGTATGGAATAGAAGCCAAAATATTTCGTGTTGGAAAATATTTTTTTACAGCAAAAGTATTAACCATACAAAAAAAGTACCCTCGACAAAATGATCTATATGAATCTATAGCAAAATCATATATTTTTCAAATCTTCAAGATAAGCCGTTAATGAGTGAGCAGGACGGTTCATAAAGTGACCGTGTTACGCTACCAAACGGGACTTAGGCCCTTAAGGTGCAGGGTTTGTGAAGCCCACGTTTCCACAGACAACACAATCGAGGTGGGATTTTTTCCGCCGTGGCTGGTTTGATAATCGAACACTGTGTTTTTGGACGCGCTAGGATGCATTCTGATGGATTCTCAATGCTCAGTCCAACACCGAGAGTTGTATAGAGGTATGAGGAACAGGGTGTAAAGTTCGCTCATACTCTATGGTAAAGGGTAAATCCTCCGACCACACGGGTGTTGTACCTATGCAAATCGCGCGGTAAACTTTAACTGCGCGATCTAGGATTCCTATGACGTGCGTCTTGGGTAGTTCGCCTGTGGCATTGTAGATGGCGCCACTTCTCTTTTTGTATTTTTAGATATTGTTGCGAAATATTTTTCTGTAGTGCCGCTACAGTTGAAAATCAAGTGCGCGATAAAGTCCCCCCGCGATATTATTACGTCTTTCATCAAATAATTTAGGAAATCCGTTACTATACAAAGACACATATTGGCATCGCCGCACAAACTGTAACAATGAATCCAACACATGAATGTAGACCGCCTAGCGTAGAAACATATCGCATATTAAAAACTCCGGGAGTGCCGACAAAAGTCAAAACTTGAACAATTACGTGTGTATTTTTTGAATCGTCAGGAAATATTTTTTGGATAACGTTCAACGTTGTTCGTTCGTACCGGTAAAACGGGGCTACTTTAACAGTGCGCTAAAATACTGTTTAAAAGTGTGCCTATGATGATTAAGTGTATATAATTTTGTAACCTACCTAAGTCATAATAAACATGAGTTATTGATCTCAAAAACTTGTTGTTTTTAAGTATTAAAATTTCCGAAAATTTTAATAAAAACAAAATATGCATTATACAGGTACAATGCACACAGTATTGAATTGCTTAATCAAAATTATGTTAAAGTAATCCTTACATTTTAATTTAAATCTCTGACATAAGTTGCATTTTAATGCCTTGTCAAAGAAACCCCACTTCCGGGTAACGTTGACACCATTTAAAAAGAAATGTGGGGGGCCTGTGGGGCTTTATATAGGTATGAATTAGACTACCAAAGAACACATTGTTTTGTTGGAATAAAATAAACATTAATCTTGGGTGTTAACTAAAAGTAAATACCAATACTCTGCCAAAACCTGTGCAAAGTAGCCCCGTTTTACGGTACGTTCGTGTTGTCAGTGGTGTCGGTAACAATGTCGCGAGTTCAATTGTTTTTCCCATCTCAAAAAATGCCCAACGCGTCTAAAGAAGTTTTCGCTTCAAAAATCAGCTGTTTCAAAGAAAAGTGCAATACCTACGCAGTCAGAATGTATGAAACAGCAATTTTTTTTAACTAGCTGTGCCCACGGCATCGTCCGCGTGAACGTCAAAAATTATTCCTATGTCACGCCTCTCAACATCATCTATCTGCCAGTGAAAGTCCAGTCAAAATTAGTTTCTGAGATTAGTCGGAACAAACAGACAGACAATTTTTTGAAATGTTTTTTTTATGCACTTTCATGTGCATTTACTAAAAAGCTGTTATTTTGACGTTACAAACATACACTTTAATTTTATTTATTTGTTTATATAACCGACGAACATTTCTGTATTCAGAATCTTGTACAAAATATATGTCGATGTTCCGGCGACCCAGTATAATAATTTCTGTTTATTTATAATAGGTGTTTCAGTCATTCGGGTAGACTCAAGACCGGGTAAATTTGATAGAGAGAAGTATTCCAATCAATTGTTACATCGAAATCTTGTAAATCTGACTGAACATATGTGCAAAGGTAAAAAGAAAACCCGGCAATTGCATTACACATTAACTGTAGGAATGGCTTTCATTTTGACAGTTCATCATCATCATCAATCTCGTACCCTCATCCCAATTTATTTATGCACACACATATAAACAGACAAGAAGAAAGGAACAGAAAAATACGTACATAGGTAATGCTTATTTCTACAGAAATCTCTTCCAGCACACCTGCGATAGGAGAGAAGATAACAGAGATGTAGACAACGCGTGTAATAACAGTAGAAGGGAAATCATAAAATTACAAATTAAACTCTAATTTAAAAATATACACACGTAGGTAATATGAGAATATACATACATACTAACATACAAACATACTTATAAAATAAATATCACTAAAATATATATAATTATAATGTAATTTAATTAATAAATACATAAGCAATTATGACAAAGTGGAGAGATAGTGTTCTTTCACTCTTCTTTTTTATTTGTGGTCGGCGCAACATTATTTTTCTCCCACACTTCTCTATTAGTCGTCATTTCCGTAGTCACACCCTTTCTAACCATATCATCATTCACACAGTCCATCCATCGTTTCTTTGGTCTCCTCCTACTCTATAGCCATAGACATTTATACTCAAAACCTTCCTCACGACATTTTCCTCATACCTCCGTATCACATGCCCATACTGATTTCAATACTCAATATCTTTATTGCTTTACCATAATGTGTACTTAGCACACAACACACAACTTTTCAGCTATCGTTGCCACTTTCAGACTTCCTCTTATGTACTCATTTCTTATTATATCCATTTGTGTAACACCACACATCCCTCTTAAGGGGCCATTCAAGTATTACGTAAGCACTGCAGGGGGACGGGGGGGTCTTTGCTTTGCTTATTTTTGATGACATGGGGGATGTGGGGTCTGGATGGTGATTACGTCAGCAGAATTTATTTATTAACTTTTGGATTTTCTACAAAATTTAGTCAATTTTGGTTTGAACACATATGGCAACCCTACTTGTCTATGAATGGCTCGAAGAAAACGATGACAATATACCAAAATCACAAGAAAGTGAGCAGACACGTTAGGTGTCTGCTACCAATATTTCGTGAGCATGGGAGGGGGGGTCAATAATTGCTAAAAAACTGCTTACGTAATACTTGAATGGCCCCTAACATTCTCATCTCAGCTGCATGCAATTGCAGCCCGTTATTAATTCATCCCTTTTATGGCCCCACATTCTGGGCCATACAAGACCAGGTCTGACCATGGTTTTATAAATGAATGTGGGAGTCACAGTTTCAATTTTGACAGTTCAACCATATTAACCTTCTGACCGCCATCGCCAGCGCGTAAACGCATCGGCGGCGTCTCTCCCACGCCAAGCCACAAATTCAGCGCAAATACCTACAAAAAAGAATTCCGAAAATTTTATCGATAACCAATTAATCGTTGCTTTTCGTCCCCTATTTTTACACGCTTTATATTAGCTTCACTTGTATGTATGTTTGTATGTAACCGACTCCTTTGAGCGCGATTTTGACCCACTTTAAACGGTCAGATTTCATTGAAACTTTGTAAACTTGTCGAGGACCGATGACAATTCAATAATTTAAAAAAAAAAATTGAGAAAAAACTAAAAAACACACTTTAAAAACCAAACTAAAAAAGGAGAAAATAATTTAATTCAATTAAAAAGCGTGGGGTGCTTGACATTAATTCATTATAAAAATACCTCAAAAAGCACCCCACGCTTTTTAATTGAATTAAATTATTTTCTCCTTTTTTAGTTTGGTTTTTAAAGCGTGTTTTTTAGTTTTTTAAACTATTATTTTTACATAAAATATTACTCGTGACATCATTGACCCTAAAATGTTGTTTTCTTGTCGGTATTAGCCGACGGTGGCGTGGCGTGCTGGGCACGTTTTCATTTGTCGGCTATACCCGACGGCGATGGTGGCGGTGAAAAGGTTAATCACGTTATTTACTATCAATGGATTAGCAATAGCCTTCACAATTTTTCTGATTGAAAGTGTCATTTCGACTGAACGTGTTTCTTTGGCCTAGTGGTCGCATGGCCGGGCTTGCTGAGGTACTGGGTTCGATTCCCTGTTCGGGCAAAGTGCTATTGGTCTGTTCCACCTGGAATTTCTCAGAGGCAGCCCGGAGTCTGTACTTGTGCCGGGTTGATAGCGATAGCCTCGCCCCGTATTACAGTGGACTTGAACATAATTGGAGAAATGTGGATGAATTATATTAGGCACACCTACCTAATTCTAAGGTGAAACCAGGGCTTCAAGTCTGCTATTACAATAGTGTCAGAATGGTCTATTATTGATTTCATAATTGTTGATTTTGACAAGTTTTGTAATCTACTAATAAAATGGCGTCATTATGACTTTCCAATGGTCAGCCACTGACACTCCATTGAAAGAAATGGCATTATCTCGTACATAATGACAAATGAATGACTGACTTAATTTACGAACTTCCTACTACTTTATATTGCTTAAAACACTAATAAATAATATTTAAAAATATATACATATAAATGAAATCTGGCATGAATAAATGTTCAAATTTAGTAGTAGTTTTTCGAAAATCATTTCTACTAACGAGTTTTATAATAATGGCAATTCGAAAATGCCATTATAACACAATTCTATTACGACACCATTGACCGACCAATGATCGACCATTATGAATTTAGCAGATTACGAACTTTTAGCAAAATGACGAAATGAACGATGAAATCGTGTTGGAATGACGTATTTATAAAAATAGCAGACTTTGGCCCCAGGGCCTCAAGTCTGCTATTACAATAGTGTCAGAATGGTCTATCATTGATTTCATAATTGTTGATTTTAATCTACTAATAAAATGGTGTCATTATGACTTTCCAATGATCAGCCACTGACACTCCATTGAAAGACATGGCATTTATTGGTAATCTCGTACATCATGACAATCGAATGACTGACTTCATTTACGAACTTCCTACTACTTTAGATTACAACACACTACACAACACACACTAACACTAATAAATAACATGTAAAAATATATATAAATGAAATCTGGCATGAATAAATGTTCAAATTTAGTAGTAGCTTTTCGAAAAACATTTCTACTAACGAGTTTTATAATAATGGCAATACGAAAATGCCATTATGACACAATTCTAAAACGAAACCATTGACCGACCAATGATCGACCATTATGAATTTAGCAGATTACGAACTTTTAGCAAAATGAAAAATGAATGACAATGGGATCGTGTTGGAATGACGAATTTATAAAAATAGCAGACTAAGGCCCCAGGTGTGTTGTTAAGTAATTAATTATATGTTTTTTTTTTCAGTTAAGTTAGGTTCCGTGTGGTGCTGGATGTAAAGAATAGCACCATCCCATCTCTTCCCGTGGGTGTCGTAGGTGGCGACTAAGGGACTTACTAGAGAATGGGCAGCAGCGTTCTCTATGCAATTTTACCACCATACTGCGATCGCCAACCCGCCTGCCAAGCGTGGCGATTATGACAAACCCCTCCAGTTTTTTGGGGGAGGCCTGAGTCCAGAATTCTATCTGAAATGATGATGATAGGAAAAAAAGTAAGAAGACGAGAATGTAGTGACAAAAAATCGCACATCGGTACCCTTGTCCTGACTATGCTGGAGTCGCCATCCGGTTTAAACGGATGCAGCTGAGTACCAGTATTTTACATGGAGCGACTGCCTATCTGACCTCCACAACCCTGGGTAATACGATACCCCTTGTTAAGACTGGTTGGCTGATTTTCGGGTTTCTGATTACCGGTTACGACTGTCAAAGATCCACGAATTACCATCGTGACCCACGGCTTAACGTGTTTTCCGAAGCATGGAGGGATCTTGGTATGTAAAGATGGTCACCCATCCATAAACCAACCTCGGCAAGGGTAACTTAACCTGATTGATTGAACCGTGCGGCTGTTATTACTAAGTCACAAGCCCCAGTTGGTAAATAGCGGCGCTAATTGTTTTTTTTTTAGATGCGACGTATAAACTTCGTATGGCTGACCATCTGCAAGAACCATATAAACAAAATCATGGATTTGAGCTGGGCATGGTCACAGCGAGAATCATGGCAAAATTCAAACAAATGATAAAAATATATCGATATTATTCGGAAGCCAAAGGATTTAAGAATCACAGGCATGGACTGCCTTCAATTATAAATGGCTACGCTATTGTTCGTAAGTGTTCTCATTTACAGCGCTTAATTGAAGACTTTATTTCAAAAACCATTTTGAAGACTATTTCAAAAACCACCTTTGTCAAAAATACCATGTATGGAATTTGAAAAAAAAAAAAATCGGTAAAAAAATAAAAAGAAAAAAAAAAATCGGTTCCGTCGGGTTTATAAAAAGAATCGGTGCAACAAATAAAAGCAAATTTCTTGTGACTAAACTTGTTTTTGAAGAAATATAAAATATAGTCAGAAAGCTTACAAATTTCTCTACAAGATGGCGTAACTAACTCATAACATGGAATTTTTGACAAAGGTGGTTTTTGAAATAAAGTCTTCAATTTACACCACACACCCACCCCACACACACCCTCGCAGGCACAAACACACACGTCACTCACAATTACTGGAACTCCCTACAGAAAGCAATGGTAATTAAACTTCTTTTTTACACGCTTTATATTAGCTTCACTTGTATGTTTGTTTGTATGTTTGTTTGTTTGTAACCGACTCCTTTGGACGCTATTTTGACCCACTTTAAACGGTCAAATTTCATTGAAACTTTGTAAACTTATCGAGGACCGATGACTATTCAATAACTAAAAAAAAAATTGGGAAAAATTAAAAAAAAAAGGAAAAAATATACTTACAACAAAAATCACGTTTTTGTAGTTAGCAGAACTAAAAAATAGAAAATAAATAATAGTTTAAAAAACTAAAAAAACACGCTTTTAAAAACCAAACTAAAAAAGGAGAAAATAATTTAATTCAATTAAAAAGCGTGGGGTGCTTGACATTGAGTGATTATAAAAATACCTCAAAAAGCACCCCACGCTTTTTAATTGCATTCAATTATTTTCTCCTTTTTTAGTTTGGTTTTTAAAGCGTGTTTTTTAGTCTTTTAAACTATTATTTATTTTCTATTTTTTTAGTTCTGCTAACTACAAAAACGTGTTTTTTTTTTCATTTTTTTAATTTTTTTTTTTTTTCATATTCCTGACAGCAAACCCTTTCATTTGATACCCATATCATGGGGGTGGAATTCAAACAGCCAGATTGCCATCTTAGGGAGGCCGCCATATTGGATTTGTAATGACGTTCCTTAGCTAGTCATGTATTGTCATCAGAACTCTGAGCGTGTGCAAAATTTCATCCTAATCGAAGACCGGGAAGTGGGTCAAATTAAGATTCCAAGATTTTCTTACATACATAGTTAGTTACAAGTGAAGCTAATATAAAGCGTGTAAAAAGGATAAAATAATTTAATTCAATCAAAAAGCGTGGGGTGCTTGACATTAAGTGATTATAAAAATACCTCAAAAAGCACCCCACGCTTTTTAATTGAATTAAATTATTTTCTCCTTTTTTAGTTTGGTTTTTAAAGCGTGTTTTTAGTTTTTTAACCATTATTTGTTTTTATTTATACACATTTATTTTACACAGAGGGTTACTATACCGAATTGGTAGCTGAGACAGTGTTATTCCATAAAACTCGTATATCCCGCTTGAAGCAGGATGTGGATGAGGAAGCCAAACTTAAACATTTAGCTAAAAAACACGGGATGAGCGTCAGCGGGCTCAGGGACCTGCAGAAAAAAGGAGTAAACCTAGAAGAAATAGGGATAGTCCGGAGGTCTATGCAGGCAGGGACAAACCTGCCAGAATTTGGCGCAAAACCACCTCAGGAGCAAGGCGATATCCCTCGACGCTTTCTACCGGGGGACCCTATGTCTAAAAATATAAATACATGGACTCCAAAAAAGGATAATAACACAAAAGAAGAGGAATATAAGAAGAACTTGAGATACGCGATGTGGGCTGAGAAATGGCAAGGATTTGACGGGGACACTGAAGGGGTGAACATCGCTGATACGATTGCAAGACTCGGGCGTGCTAACGATAGCGATTTCCTTGTAAAAGAATTAAAAGGTCACTTTTAACCACTAAACCTCACTTCAAACAACAACACTCATCACGTATTCACCTTCAATACCCACACAAACACACATACACACACACTCTACCCAACACACACTCACTCATTCTCCAATCATACTACCACAACATACCCTGAAACTGTCTATTGGGTTATTTAATAAAAAAAATCCTTTCTCATTCTTTTATAAATGTTTGAGTTACTGCATGATCTTATCGTACCACTCCACGTATTAGTTAATAGCCTTGATAAATAATGTGCCAACTATGTGGCGACACTCCTGTTTAATAAAAATGCTGTCTTCTGTTAACCGATACCATGGCTGAACACTGACTCCCAAAATACTAGTCTAGGCCTAGTTTGGGAGTCAGGATCAATATTCTGTGCCTATACATTTAAATTGTTGATTGTGACTCGTGAGTGTCTGTCATATTTTATGTATTTATTTTAGTGACACATAAGGGTTTATTTTTTATTTTAAACCAAATACGAGGTCATACTTTTTAGGGGTCAAGTGGAGAACAGTGAGCCAGCAGTACACAGTTAACCAGTTTTAGTACATCCTTAAATAATTAGTTGTCATCGGTTCATTCAACCGACATGTGAAACGTGTCGCGTATTGTCTCCCTAACTCCCCAGTTGACGCCGTCAACTTGACGGCGACCGCCCTCTATTAGCAGACGTGTGGTGGGACGTTTTCCCGCACAAAAAGTAAAAAAAGGTGAGTTTTGTGTTTGTTCTTCAAACTTGTGGTGTATTACATTTTCTTACCGTATTTACTATACATGTACAGTAACTATTTGGCAATCTTATGTTACTTACTTATGTTTTTACCATAACCGAATTATTTTTATCTTACCTCAACTGTCAAATGATATAGGTGGCATACAGTGAACCGTGTTTCATTGTTACAAAGTTGATAACATTTGTTTTTAAATTAATGAGCTTTCGATTGATGACTGATTTACCACAGTGGGCACAGTTGAAATATAACTTAACTTCGTTTTAAGTCACGAATCACTGTATCCAACAGTGTTTCACTGGGAACTTCATCTTGGATCAGTGTGTACCAAATAGTGTACACAGTGAACAATTTCCGATTTTTTTAAACACTTTATAATTGCAAATCTATCAGTTTTTAAGTTGAAATTTATAAAGAAACTTAAAGCCTAATAAACACTGAATCGTATAAATAAAATGTACAAACGTTTAATTTGAATATGACTGCTTGAGAGACGTTTATTTTTTCGTGGTTCACTGTTGGCAACCTGACCGTAACCAACGGGACCCTATTACTAAACTTCCGCTGTCCGTCGGTCTAGCTGTCTCATGATCCGTAATAGGTACACAGTTAAAATTTTCACAGTACGTATATTTCAGTCTTCGCTACAACAACAAATAAAAACAAGGTTAAATATAGTAAAGGCTATAGTTAAGGTCCATATAATATAATTTAATAATTTATTTAATAAAAACGAATACAAAAAGAGTACATTTAGCTAACAGTAGTAAATTTCCCATACAATGATAGTGCCTAAAAATAAACTATTTCTAAAATATTTTTACTGAAAGTGCAAGTGGTAATGTTTCGGAATTAGAATGATAGATAGCGACCCACCCGATCTAGGTTCATTCAAACCTGTGTTCCAGGCCATCGCTTTACATTTCAATTAAATTGAGACATTAACGTTTAAAAATTAAATTGATATAAAAATAATCGATTAACAACTATGAGATAAAGCATATTGGTAATTAAACATTAATACCTACAACTAAGCCAATGTAAATACTACAAAAGTAAATACTTACGAGGGAATAAATTATCGTCATGACATAATTTCTAGAAGTTTTTCGGTGTCTGCGTAATTGAGCAACGCTAAGTATTCTGATAACTTAGTACTACATTGTTTATAGCTTAAAATATAGATGCTCGTTAATTTGTTAAGTCTATTATACAGTAAAGGACTTACCTAACCATAATTGCTTTACTGTAAATAATTTGGTATTAAATGGAAAGAAAACTAAATGCATAAGATTCACGTTACCGAATGTTAGAAGTAGTGAATGTCACGTTGTATTGAATAAGGAGATACTAGAATTCGTCGAACAGACGGTTTTCCTGGGGATCACACTTGACTCAAGGCTACAGTGGGGTCCTCACTTAACATCACTTGCAGGGCGGCTAAGTTCTGCCGCTTACGCTGTTTGGAAGATCCGTCAATTAACAGACGTGGATACCGCGAGACTGGTCTATTTTAGTTACTTTCATAGCATCATGTCTTACGGTATTTTGCTATGGGAACGTGCTGCGGATATTGAGTCGATCTTCATTCTGCAAAAGAGGGCTGTCAGAGCCATCTACAACCTACGCAGACGCGAATCTCTCAGGGAACTGTTCAAAACAATTAACATCATGACGGCACCTTGTCAATATATCTTTGAAAACATTATGTACGTTCGTAGAAATCTACATCTTTTTAGTAAGATAAGTGACAGGCACAATTTTAACACTAGAAATAGGAACAAATTAGATCAACCACGTTTCAGGTTGTCTAAAGTACACACTTCTTTTATGGGGTACTGTGTAAAATGTTATAATAAAATACCAGCCGATATTCTTGAACTAAATGAAAAGAAATTTAAATTATGCATTAAACGCACACTATGTAGACAAGCATATTATAAGTTAGATGATTATATTGTTGATAAAAATGCTTGGCTTAATGCTGGTCCGACTCCACAGGCACCTGGGCTTGCTATTTAAAATTTTCATATTTGGAAGAGATGCTTCCCTTTTTTATGTTTTCTGACATTATGAACATTTCTGTTCCTATTATTTTTATTTTCTGACATTACGAATAAGTTTTTATTTTTACTGAATCAAGTATTATTTATTAAAATTTCAAAAGATATTAAATATTTTTCTTTCTTTTTGGAAATCAAACTTTATTAATTTTTCAAATACATTGCAAACTATAATTTTGTATAATTTAGAAGCATTTTGTTTAAAATTTGTAAATGTGAGTACCATGCATCCGTATAATAATTATGTTGTTATGATGTACGTTGACTTGAAAAAGCGTGGCAGTTGAGAGTATGTCATGCTCACTTAAATGTCTTGCTGATGGTGGCGCGTGTGTTGGATCATTCGGTTCCCTACAAAATGGTTGAGCTGGATGGTGCTGATCCACGCGTCAAGTTCGTGAACGGGCGCCGTCGGTTGAGACTGGTCATCTCCTAACTTCCATGTGTAACAGAAGGGCATAAACAAAAATGCAGAATAGTATAATCACGCTAATTTAATATTTTGAAACACAAATTAACAGAGTTTAGGCTTAGTCGTCCAATCGCAGCAAAAAAGGGACGAAAGTGAGCTCGCAGGGCATTATATAGGCATTCCCCCACCGGAGGCGTCCGGTAGTTTTGGCGGCAGTTTGGCTTGGCTGGTATTGGCTGGCTCGAGTGGCGCGCTGTGATAGGCTGAGGCAGTGTGACGTAACATTCGGCCGTCCTGAAACAATGATTGCTCCCGCAATGGGAGAAAACTTGGTTAACTTTCAAGTAGGTCAATAAGGTCTTCAGTTTCAAGTTGTTCATCAGAACTACTGGCACTGTCAGATATAGGAACCGTACTGTGATAAGGCCTTAAGGAATCCGCTGCAACCAGGCCTGTAAAGGCCTTGTAACCTCGGAGTCCCTTGATGCTTCGGATCCTATATCTGTCATTACCGACCACCTTGGTTACGATATATGGACCTGAGTAAATGTCATCTAGTTTAGTGTTAACTTTTGTGGCACTGCTTGTCGGTGCTTGCCGCCAAAGAACTAAATCACCCTTTTTATAGATGTGGCTTATTTTGCGTTTTTTGTCAAAATTACGCTTCATCCTATCGCTTGCTACCCTTAACCGAGCACTGGCTTTGTTACGCCTAACCTCCACTGGCACACTAATACTTTCTTTAGTAGCAACATCGCAACGTGACCTAGAACTTTTGGCAAACATCAAATCATATGGCTTATAGGTTGTACTTTCATTTGCAGTATTGTTGATACCCCAGAGAATGTCAGGTAAGCTGTTGGCCCAATTATTTGCAGCTTCGCTAGGGTCTGTGGCACGCAACGCATTCAATATGGTCCGGTTGGTGCGTTCCACTTGACCATTGGCTCGCGGGCATGCAACTGAGGTCAAGATATGCCTAAACTGTCTGTCAGTTGAAAACTTTTTAAAATATCTACTGGTGAAAGCCTTCCCATGATCACTTACAAGTTTATCAGGGTATCCAAATAAGCTAAATATTTTTTTAAGTGTTCTAATAGTTTCTACCGAATTGACTGTTCGAGTGGGCTCAGCAATAACAAATTTTGAAAAAGCATCTGTCATAACTAGCATATACTGATAACCTTTCACTGTTTTGCAAAAGGGACCTAAATGGTCGATATGCACCATGATCATAGGCTCTGTAGGTTTGGGGATAGGGAATAACTTTCCTTCTTTCTTTCCATGATCCCCTTTTCCATAAGCACATTGAAGACATGCATTAACATACTTTTGAATAAAGCGAGTCATTTTGGGAAACCAGTAATCTTTTTTTATCAAATCCATACATCTTTGTATACCCACATGCCCAATATCATCATGGTGCATTTGGATTAGCCTCCATCGAGCTAATGCTGGCACCACGAGGCGATTACCGTGCAATGTCTTTCTATATAACCTATCATTTAAGAACACAAAACTGTTGGTTATTTCAGAAGCAGCTGAGCCACTCCTAAGCTGGTCAATGATTCGCTTTAATTTTTCATCCTGGTACTGGACGGTATAGAACCAGTCTGACACTTCAAGGCGATTGACATTCATAGTATCAACTGGGTTCCTACTTAACGCGTCTACATGTTTCATTCTTTCTCCGGGCCTATACTCTACACTCATATCGAAATCTTGGATTGACAACCACCATCTGGCAATACGCGGGATAATGTCACGTTTGGTTAGGGTGGCACGAACAGCTGTACAGTCAGTCACGATCTTAACGTGTTTACCGACAATGTACACCCTAAATCTACGCAATGATTCCACCACGGCGAGCGTTTCAAGTTCGTAACTATGATACATGCTTTCTTCCTTACTAGTTACCCTACTAAAATACATAACGGGACGTAGTGAATTATCAGTCTGTTTTTGTAACAAAATGCCTGCAATGCCTAATTTGCAGGCGTCGGTGTGAATCTCCGTTGGCAGTGCAGGGTCATAGAGAGCAAGTATGGGTTTTGTACACAAACACTGTTTTAATTGTTCAAAACTATTCAATTGTTCACTGCCCCAATTCCACACAGCGTTTTTCTTTGTTAAATCTGTTAATGGGCGTGCAATTATTGCGAAATTTTTAATAAATTTACGAAAGTAACTACATAACCCTATAAATTGACGTATTCCGTGAACGTCACTAGGGATGGGAAACTGCGACACTGCTATCAATTTCGGTTCACCCGGTTGAATGCCATTCGATGAAATTTCATGTCCTAAATATGTGATTTTATTTTGTAAAAATGAGCACTTGCTCATATTTAGTTTTAAATTTTCTGATTTCGAGATCCAGCAGTTTTGACACGTGAGTTGAGAGCACGTTGACTTGACTGCCAGTATCAATATAAGATTTAACGTAAATGCCATTGATTTTTACCATTTTTTCGTAAATCTTGTTGTAGTTTTGTAGGAGCTTGATTTCTTTGACTTTATCATCGGCTTGTGTCGCAAGTTTCGGGGCGTTTACGCACCGCGTTGCAATGTGGCCTTGCTTACCACATTTGAAGCATGTTCGGGAATCTGGATATGGGCAGTTACGTAGTATGTGGCCGGTTTTTTTACAGCGCGGACACGGGTCTACGTCCGGGTTGATAGAGGTATATTTTTTTTCGTTTCCTTGTCGATTGTTGGCATCTTTATTTGGCGCACGTGTTCCGCTTGACGTTGACGGTGGTTGGTAGTCATCCAGCGCACAAAGGAAGCCTTCATATAATTCTTCAGGTCGCTCGCACTGATAAGCTCTTGCATTCGCTTGGAGTGATGGTGGTAGACCGCGAATGATGCAAGAAACAGTCGCGTTGTCGGACAACTTACACCGGAAGCACATGGCCACTTTGTCCTGGTAGTATTTCGTCATCGATTCCGTAGCTTGTTTCTTCCTGTTCATCATCTCTTCTAACATGTTCCCGAAATCGCGATATCTTGGAAATGCACGCATCAACATCTGCTTCCAATCTTCCCAGGAAAAATCGTATTCATCAAGCCGATTGTACCATCTTCTAGCTTGACCTCTTAATCTATCTTGCAGGTAAAATGACTTCGTAGTTTCGCTCCAGCCATGAATCTCACCGAGTTGATCAATCTTTTTGAGCCATGCTGACGCAGTAGTGCATTCTTCACTGTCGGGGTCAAACTCTGGTATCAGTGAGGCCGCGCGGAGCTCTTTTCTTGTGGTGATGGAGGGTAACTCTTCGTTTAAGTCACGCATGGCTTTTTGTACCTCGGATTCTAAAAGTCTTCTAAGGATTTTCCGGGCCGGAGGCGTATCTGGTGATGTGGCGTCATCTTCATTGCCGCTTCTTTCGGATGTTTCTTCACATTGGGATTCACACCTACCTGCCTTACAGTCTACTCTTGCAGTATCGGCATGATTACGCTTCATGGCTTTTTCTATTTATCCCACTTCTGAGATGTAACAGAAGGGCATAAACAAAAATGCAGAATAGTATAATCACGCTAATTTAATATTTTGAAACACAAATTAACAGAGTTTAGGCTTAGTCGTCCAATCGCAGCAAAAAAGGGACGAAAGTGAGCTCGCAGGGCATTATATAGGCATTCCCCCACCGGAGGCGTCCGGTAGTTTTGGCGGCAGTTTGGCTTGGCTGGTATTGGCTGGCTCGAGTGGCGCGCTGTGATAGGCTGAGGCAGTGTGACGTAACACATGGCTAATTTTAAATCTTATATTTAGAATTGTTTTTTTTTTACATTGTTCTCACATATAGAAGCAACAAGAATAATGTTCCCAAGTTTTTGTAATACTTAACATGATTAAAAAGAGTGTCCATGGAGTTTCTTGCCCGTTCTTCTCCATAGAGATCTACGTTTTGGAATGGGCAACTAGCTTCAACTTTCCAACTGGTCGACTTTTTGACAATTCAAAAGTGCCTGAAAATGGTTTAATTGAAATAAATGCTTTGAGTTTGAGTTTAAAAAATAAATAATAGTTTAAAAAACTAAAAAAACACGCTTTAAAAACCAAACTAAAAAAGAAGTAAATAATTTAATTAAATTAAAAAGCGTGGGGTGCTTTTTGAGGTATTTTTATAATCAATTAATGTCAAGCACCCCACGCTTTTTAATCGAATTAAATTATTTACTCCTAGTTTGGTTTTTAAAGCGTGTTTTTTAGTTTTTTAAACTATTATTTATTTTCTAATTTTTAGTTCTGCTAACTACAAAAACTTTTTTTTTTCTCAATTTTTTTTTTCATTATTGAATTGTCATCGGTCCTCGACAAGTTTACAAAGTTTCAATGAAATCTGACCGTTTAAAGTGGGTCAAAATGACGCTCTAAGGAGTCGGTTACATACAAACATACAAGTGAAGCTAATATAAAGCGTGTAATTAAAGGGTCTCCACATGAAACGTGTTTTTTTTTGCGTCGTTTTTTGCATAGTTGTACGTAAACCTTTGTATGCGATTCCGCTTCGCACTCAGCCGGTTTTACTTCTATCTTTAACCCATTCTACAAATGATTTAAAGACAGCCACAGTAGCCGTGGGCTTGTGGATACGTAATCTGTGTGTCGGCCGGCGTATTTACAACACAAAGTTAAACCTATCTCAGTCTATTTTAGCCCTTCATTGTACCTGCACTTTACTCTTTCACTGCGATACCTGCTTAAGGGGCGTCCATTAATAACGTGAGGCAATTTTGGCGATTTTTCGGGCCCCACCCCCGCTCTGGTGAGATGTCGTGACCCTCCACCCCCTCCTCATAATGTCACGTGAGATATTTCAAAATGCGTATTTTTAGTGTAAAAACGTTAATCGGTGCTTATTTGCGTTGGATTTATTCATTGCGTTTGGCTGGATCGACTGGCCGGTGGCGGTATAACAATCGAGAAGCTACTGTGCTACTTTGTGGCGTTCGCATAACCGCGTTAAATATTATTTTGTAGGATTTAGCCATATCGTCGGCCTAATTCGTTAACCTGCTAAGTTAATTTTGACATAGTTTACAAGACAAAGAAAAATCTGAATAATATCTCTATTAATTTAGCAATCAAAATTCTGAAAATCCCGTTGGTTTCCATAATTTTTCTTGATATTTTAACAATATATGTAGCAGCATAACATATAAACATTTTATAAAATTTAGAAAAACAATTATTTAGCAGTTTGTCGAAAAATGGACTTAGCAGGTTAACGAATTAGGCCGACGATATTATAAACATTATAGGGATAAAAAATATATAAAAAAAATAATAATATATAATATGTTTTGTAATAAATTAAAGCTATTTCTAATAAACAAAAGCTATTATAATATAAATGAATACATGAATGATAAACTGTGACTGGAATTGCAATAAAATATAAATAATTAATTAATTGAGATTACTCCTACATTTGCCAATTACATTCACACATATAAAATAAACAATAAATATTGTATAATTATTATAACATAAATACATTCAATTTAACAAAGAATTATTCATGTTCTAAATGCTATTATTTATTTTACTTAATTTTAATATTATCCATACTTAAGTTGCTGTGCCCTTACAGGGTCCATAACTGTATCCTAGCTTTAAGCCTATTTGTAACAACTTAATCCACATTATGGTATGCAAATAAATGAAATGAAACATGTGTTACTTAATTTAACCCAGTTTACTCGTAATTTTACATTGTTTCTTGTGCGGAAAAAGAAATAAATTACGTGATATTTGACGAGACCCCCCTCTCCCCCACGTGAGATTGGGTGAGATTCAATTCGAACCCCTCCCCCACCTAAACGGCTCACGTAAATAATGGACGCTCCCTTACCCCTTCCTTCGTGGTCGCAAGCGCGACTGCTGAACTTGGGGTCTTGGGTTCGATTCCCTCATCGGGGAGAGTGTTATTGAGTTTTGTCATTAAGAATTTCATAACAACAGCCCGGAGTTGGGAAGTTGGCGGCGTGATACCCCCGTGTCTCGGAAGAGGGAACAGGGCGTGTGATTCTCCATACAAATGTATTCCCCTTTTTTCTTCCTGAATAATGCCTCTAGAGCAATTTTTTTTTTCATATAATGAACGTCTGCTGTAAACACGTCCCTGTCATTTTCTTTTTTTCAGCAACTAATTACTAAAGAAAATATGACCCTTTAAAAATTACAAAAAATGCCCTATTTTTATCGCCGTGATTAGACGACTACCAGACTAATTAGAAAAGTTTTTAACATTAAAAAAAATTATAGGAACCTAAACATACTCTTTCTTAAAATGTTCATGTAAAAAATAATTGAATCGGCTCAGTTTTCGAGGACATCTTTTAGCGTTCATATTGCCATCTACGAAAACGAGTTCAGTTTGTCTGTTCTTCATAATACCCGCCCATACCATCACTGTGGAGCCACTGTAAGGGTGCTCTTCCTGGGCGCATCTCAGCCGTTCAGCATTTACGGGACGACGATACACTCTTAGGGTTCATACGCACTATGCGGGTAGCCGCATTGCGGCTAGCCGTCCGGCTGACCGCAAGCACAATTATGTACGTAATATTCATTTCTATGCGCACTGCGATGCGGCTACCCGCAGACCGCTCCGGTCGCTCGGAGGGCTGCGCACAGAACATATATACTCTAGGGAGAAGAATAACGACTTCGTACAAAAAAAGTAAAGACAGTTTTGCTGCTCGCCATCTAGTGGCACCCCAGAACAACTAAAGGACGCGAATAGAGCGGGAAATTTGAAATATTTTAAAGTAAATTACTGCGTAATCGAAACTGAATTTTTCTTTCTTGTTGTGCAATAGGAATGCTTAATTATCTCAAATTAACATTAATGACGTACGTAATAATAATATGCTAATTTGACATAACTTATCATTTCTATTGCACAGCCAGAAAGAAAAATGTAACTTCGTTCATTTCTTAATTCGCTCTACTAAACATTAGCAAAAAAAACTCAGGAATTATAGTAAATAACTTTATTTGTAAGTAACAGTAACCGGTGAACGTCCACACTTATAATATTGTCGTCGAATTTCCGCGTTTATTACCGACGTCATAGTCACGTTTTATGAGCCACTTTTTCGAAATAGGTACAGAAACAGAGTCACTTTCCCAAAAAACAGAAACAGAGTCACTTTCTCGAAACACACATTCAGAGTCACTATCTCAAAATATTTGGATCGCACTGAGTCGAAACAAACAAAAAAACTTACAAGACAATAGGACTTTACGGCAAATTATAACAAACAACTCCGCCATCTTCTTGTTTGGTAACGTCATCAGTCAGTAGTGGTATGATTACCTAGCGACCTAAAACTTCATAAAGCGTAATTTTTTAGTCTCGAGTATTAGGTCCCGATTTTATTTTTAACTCTAGCCACACTTGAAATAGCCCTTGTAGGTATGTCGTTGTTTCGACGTATAGAGTCGACACCCCCTGCTTGTGACGGCCAGCCGGACGGTTGCTATACGCACTGTGCGGTTCAGTCTGCGGCTGCCCGCCCGCCATTGAGTGAGTGTGTGCACTAATACTATTGCGAAATTGTGTGTCTTGCTTTGTTATAAATTTTTCTAAAATGTTCAATAATTCTTCAAACGTTTTTATGCTCATTCTAGTAAATCCGAAAAACTTATCTTCATATTTTTTTAGTTCTTTGAAAAGTATTGCAAAATGCTTGCTCTCATCTCGTGTTTGCAAATAAGGATGCACCCAGTCATCTTTATTTGTTTTTTCTTCTTTACGTAACGTGTGTAAATGTAGTAAATAGCTGCAACTTCTTCCACGTCCATCTTTGAAATGGATCGACATGACCGCAAATCGCAACGGTTCTTCAACCGCACGTTGCGGTTGCGAATGCGGCTGCCCGCGATCCGGCTGGCCGCATTCGCAACCGCATCCTGCGGTCAGCCGCGCGGCTAGCCGTAATGCGTCTACCCGCATAGTGCGTATGAACCCTTACACTTCTCGTATCAGGCATTTATATCTAAACCGGGACTCAACGTAAAATAAAATGTTACCTATCCTTTTGCTCCTGGATGCATGTCAAGTGATGAAACGAAATTTAAATCTTGTATAAAACGCACACTATGCAGCCATGCTTATTATAAGTTGGGGGATTATATCGCGGACAAAAATGCTTGGCTAAACGTTGCTTGTCCTGCTCCACAAGGTACCTTAAACTAAATTGAATAGCATTTGTAAACATTGTTGGAGCTGCTGAAGACTGTAAAACTAGATACATTTGCATTGTATAAATTCAAACTTTTAGTATTGTATAATTGTTTAGCATATCGGTGAGCACTATGTCCTTACTATATAGCTAACATTTACAGGGTACGTCTTTCATTGACTTGAATGTGCCGTGGCAGCTGAGAGTATGTCATGCTCACTCAAATGTCTCGCTGGTGGTGGCGTGTGTTGGATCATTAAGTTCCCTTCAAAATGGTTGAGCTGAATGGTGCTGATCCATACGTCATGTTCGTGAACGGGCGCCGCCAGTAGGGACTGGTCATCTTTTAGCTCCCACGGCTTATTTTAATTTCTAAATTGTTATTTTATTTTTGTTTTGTTTTAATTACGGACGCTTATAATGTGCACGTCTTTTTACATCGTTCTCACATGGATAATTTCCACATAGGTAATGATGTAACCAACTGTTTGTAACAAAATCATGATTTTAAAAGAGTGTCCATGGAGTTTCTTGCCCGTTCTTCTCCATAGGTAGATAATTTCCACATAGGTAATGATGTAACCAACTGTTTGTAACAAAATCATGATTTTAAAAGAGTGTCCATGGAGTTTCTTGCCCGTTCTTCTCCATAGGTACCTACGCTTTGGAATGGGCAACTAGCTTCATCTTTCTACCTCACCGACCTTGACAATTCAAAAGTGCCTGTAATTGGTTTATTTGAAATAAATGCTTTGAGTTTTTGAGTTTTGAGTGTTCCCTACGCCTTCCGTTTCGACAGGCGCGATTCCCATGGTATATAGGTGGGCACCTAATTGAGCATCGTGCTCGTAAGCCGTATTCATGCACCCTATTTCTCAAGGTTTGGTGGCTAACAACAACACCGCTTGAGATTTGTAGCTTTAAACCTATCTCCCGGGCGGTTAACATCGGCTGACGTCTTGCAGTCAGTTGTATGTATCGGTCCTGTCGAGCAGTTGTACTCCTTCAACGTCCTGGGTGCTGCTCAGCAGGATCTCCTGTATTAACGTAATTCAATCCAACTCAATTCAATTCAATTCATTTATTTGTCCGAACATGGTACATTACATGGTCTTAAATTAATATTGGTCTCATCATACTCTGCCACGTGGGGCGCGCAAATATTAGGTACATACAAAAAAAAAAATTACAGTACTAAATTAAAATATTAGGTATTATATTGATTCTATTGAATAAATAATTACGAATTAATATTACACTATGTAACGCTGCCAAAGACGACAAATCATGCTCCTATTAACATCAAAATGCCGATATACCTGGGACTCATTTCTTCCCGCTTGTAGTATTCCTACAGCTCTCTGAATTTCATCAGCAGTCAAATGGCGTCGCTCCATGACAAAAATTACTCACCACTCAATAAAAATAATTAAAACTGTATATCTCAAAATGATAAAAGTGAGATAAATATTAAGCAACGAAAACATGAAATCGGGATAAAACACACAATCGAAAAAATTCTATTTAAAAAATCAGCCAGTATTATGTCCGAGAACATAAAGATTGTATGCCAATCTACATTGTTAAGAAAAAAATTAAGTATCAATTATTAAAACATGCAGTTTCGGTAAATGATGCGTGTTGCTTAGACTTTTTTGATGTGTATATTGGCACTGTCAAGGATTCAAAATATTGTGAGCGTTGGATAGCTCAATAAATATCACAAACGTGTCCTCATGTGAACGGTTCAATAATAGAAGCTGTGCATTAGGCAATAATATAAAAAAAATATGAGAAAAACTGTCACATATTAATGAATCTAAATCTTGACCACAATTTATTTATGAACTTTTTTGACGTTCATATATTTTTTTGAAGCCTGAAAGGGCCACCTATCAATGAACTCGATTGGACACCTCTGCCTAACCCTTTTGGAAATTAAGAGGCGTAATGTATTGTTATTAATAGAAGTGCTGAATGGTGTTAATCCTTGCGTCATTTTCGTGAACGGGCACCGCCCTCAGTAGGAACTGGTCATCTCTTACTGCCACGGCTTATTTTGTAATTGCTCCAAAATTTATTTGCGCTTCTAATGATGAAGTCATTTGTATGTCATTTATGACTGAGCCGAATGCTGACTTATTACATTATTCGCCCCTGCGAGAATCCCCCTTAGGGGGGAATACTGAAAAATAAATGAAAAAAGTCCAGTATTGGAATAAGTCGAAATCAAACTCAAACTCAAAGCATTTATTTCAATTAAACCATTTACAGGCACTTTTGAACTGTCAAAAAGTCGACCAGTTGGAAAGTTGAAGCTAGTTGCCCATTCCAAAACGTAGATCTCTATGGAGAAGAACGGGCAAGAAACTCCATGAACTCTTTTTAAATGAAAAGGGGACTTCCTTTTCATTTCGACCTATTCCAATATTCCTCCCTGGGAGAATCTCCCTCAGGGGAGGTAACTGAACCTAAAACAACAGACTGCCAAAAAAACACTACAAAGTGAATCAAATACTTTGATTTCGGTAGTCGGTGATAAAAAACTAAAATACAGATCCAAAGACACCGACTTCCGAAATAACAGTATATTTTATATCGAGGGACTAAACGAAGCCATAATATACCAGAGGTGAATGAAACCGAGGGTATATTAAGTTGGCGTTTAGTCTCGAGGTGCAAACTGTACTTTTCACTTTGAGTGCGAGTAAAATAGTCAATTTAGTACAAAAACATGTACTTACCTAATAAATATTACTTAATAAAATAAAAATCACAATATCTATTAGGTATGTCTTTTGCTCTTTGCTCGACATCAAACTCTTCACCAAGGAACATAATATACCACAACTGCTGTCACTGGATCTTAATAAATTTATTT
This sequence comes from Antitype chi, assembly GCA_947359405.1. Taxonomy (NCBI): domain Eukaryota; kingdom Metazoa; phylum Arthropoda; class Insecta; order Lepidoptera; family Noctuidae; genus Antitype; species Antitype chi. The sequence continues at coordinate 3,982,019 of OX375837.1, forward strand.
AAACCCGAACAAATTTACACTCGACAAAAATTCTGAAATTTGCGCAGTCAGTTTTTTCTTCTAAACCAGTCACAAATTATTTAAAACACATGGCGCCACCTTGGCAAAAACCATGGAACTAAAACTCTCAACATTTTCGCAATGAAGATGGTCCACACTCCACAAAATTTGACCAATTATGACTTATGTACCTGACTATAATAATATTAATTGACTTCACTTTAATTTTTGTTTTGTTTTGCTGACATTATTTAATTTGTATTAATAGTTTAATTTATGCGCCGTAAGGTAGACTAGCCGATCTCATTTATTTATGTACATCTTATACCTGTACCTACATTCATAGCAAATAAAGTTCTGATTCTGATTCTGATTCACAGATAACAGTATATTTACTGGCTGTTTGAGTTTGTCTATGTCACATGAAGGAAAATAAAAAACTAATTACTTTTTACTCCCTAGAGACTAAAGTGGTTACTCGAGTCCCGCTTCGTAGGGCTATATTGGCGTACTTTTAGCGCATAAGAAGTGAAAAAGTTATTTTCACTTCTCATGCTCTAAAAAGACATCATTATAGCCCTACGAAGCGGGACTAAAGTGACCACTTTAGTCCCTAGGGAGTAAAAAGTAATTCGTTTTTTAATTTCCTTCATGTGACATAGACAAACTCAAACAGCCAGTAAATATACTTGTAGGATCGTCAATATTTATTCCGTTAGATTCGGACATCATGTGGGCAGAAGGCGGGTTTCGTGCAATGAAAACACTGGGTACAATACACTGGGTACAATACACTGCTCTTCGTATTTAAAATCACATTAACTAATTATAATGACTGGGCACAACGAATCGGGTACAGTTCCGCGACGTCTTAACTCCGATGGGATCAGACACTGAATGTCCTCCTCGCCGCCGGCTTAAAACATCATGACTCTGTAGAAGCGCGCTGTCAGTTGGTGTGGGTAAAATACGTAATGTCGCTAGTGGCGCGCTTGCGATTCGTTTCGTGTCCGTACTAATGACCGGATGCGACACGGCCATTCTGCGATGCACACGTCCTCGTGTGTTGTTAATCTGGAAAATAGAAAATTCTGGCACAGTTTCTGTTCGTCCAATCCTGACTCAAATGAAGACTGATGAGATAGTTAAAAAAGACTAGACTTTTTAAAATCCGTTGATCACACAAGCAATTTGCAAATAGTAATCAAATTAGAAACTTACAAAAAAAACTATTTACGAGATTACCGAGACCAAGCACATTACATTAATCAAAGAAAACTAAAACTCAGATATCTCATTCATGGTCACACACACACTATTTTCCCCACGGGAATACCGAGTCAACCCTTGACTCTATGGTCTTTGCTTCTAGGCAAAACCCGACTATACCACCCAGAGCTACCGCCTACCGCGTACCCACGGACTACTCATTGAGCAGATACCGATTTCCAACGGGCTACGGCTACGATACTCTGGTACAGTCTCCGACCCACTGAACCGAGAACCTGTTTACATAAACTAAGGTGATGCCAATTCACCATCTATTTCGTCTACAATCTCAATTTGTACTTGGCCCTCGGGCATCTTCCGAACACGGTCATGAGCGTATTTGTAAGTACGCTTGTTAACAAGGGATTTCAAAACATACCGATCGCCATCTAACACTTCAACAATTTGAAATGGCCCCCTATACTTCACATCAAGCTTAGTTTGATTACGCTCCTCGTTCTCAATAAGCACGAATTCACCGACAGAGAACCTATTCACGCTTGCCTTTGTACTATCAAAACGACTTTTATCATAACACGCAGACTTTTCAATGCCTTCGGAAGCTAATCTCCTAATGTCATTAAGGTTTATAATGTCGTCATTGTCATTAGCCATTAAATTAAATGGACGTGCTACCTTACCTATCAAAAGTTCTAATGGACTAGCTTTTGTAACGCGATTAACCGTACAATTAAGGGCTAGCTGTACATCTCCTAGCGAGTCTTGCCACGACCGATCTTTATCAGTCTCTATCTTTCGCTTGTTTGGTTTAATCTTACCTGCCTCAACCTCATAACCCAAGAACTCTATACGCGTTTTAAGAAAGGAGCATTTCTTAAGGTTCAGCGAGAATCCCGCTTTTGTTAACACCGCTAATACAGTGTGCAGTCTCTCCAGGCCCTGCTCAATAGAGTCGGAGATAATGGAGATGTCATCGACGTAAACAACTACATACTGGTATGCAAGGTCACCAAGTGCATTGATGATTGCTCGTTGGAAAACGGATATGGCGTTACGTAAACCAAACGGCATGGTTATAAATTCAAATTGTCCATCAGGAGTAATGAACGCAGTGCGTTCAATAGATTGTTCTTGGACAGGAATTAAATGGAAACCACTTGCACAATCTAACTTTGTAAAGTAATTTGCACCATGGAGTCGTGAAATTTGGTCAGAAATTAAAGGTAACGGATAACGATCTGGCACTGTATTATTATTAAGCTCTCTATAATCTATGCACATACGGTCTGATCCATCATATTTTTTAACCAAAAGGGCCGGACTAGCAAACGGCGAACTACTGGGTCTTATTATTTTAGCTTGCAACAATTCGTTTACCCTATCGCGCATGATTTGACGTTCGTCCGGAGAAAGTCTGTAAGGACGTCTTTGCACTGTACGATTAGGGTCGATCAATCTTACCTCCAACGAACCGGTGTTAACACGTGTGGTTGGAAAACCGTTAATAAAAAAGTCAGAGTATAATTCTAAGATTTTTACAAGGTCACGTCTTCCCTCAAATGGTAAATCAGTATCAATCTTATCAAAATTATTCTTTATAGTCGTGGTTGGAATAGCGTTACACACGTTTATAGTTCTGTCTGTAGTCAAAATTAATTCAGTTGCAGTCATACTCACACAAAAACCGTTATTCAAAATCTCTCGACCCAATAGAATGTTACTACGCAAGTACATATCTGGCAAAACGTGGAATAGAATCTCCGTCGCGAAATCGTTGATTTCTACCTGACACAGCAATTGCATAGTACTATTAACATTTTTATTGCCTACACCAACTAGAGATACATCATTTACTCTCCTGCCTCTAAATTTACAAGCTATACTCTCTTTCATCAAAGAACACTCAGCACCGGAATCAAAATCAAATTTGAACACTCACCAAAATGTTTCAATGTTCCTGATGGTGGTTCGACAATACAAAGGTCGACTCGTTTCTCCGCCGGTACAGCAGCGCTGGACCCACCCGCTGTGCAGCGATTGGCGATGTGGCCCGGCGTGCCGCACTTGAAGCACACCAGTGAGCTGCTGCTGGCTTGTTGTCGCTGCCCGGCACTCGTAGCAGGTGGCACAGGCAACGGCTTCTTGACGTCGTTCTTCTTCGTGCGACAATCCGCTTGTTTGTGTCCTGGCTTGCCACAGGCGTGGCACTTGATTGGCGGTAGTGACGAAAACTTCAGACGTTTCTCGTTCCCGGTGTCAGTACGCGTATCTGTAGGGGCTCTCCTCTTCAAGTAGGAGAACGCTTGAAGCTCTTGCTGCAACTTATGACGCGTTGTAATCTCCGTGGTAAAAGCGAGACGCTGTAAGCGTGTATCAATTTGCGCCAAGTGAGCAATTACAGTCGACGCCGCAATCTGTTCAACACTCAGCTCCTTCCAACGGTTTAACAAAAACGTCATAAGACGACTAGCGTAGGCAGCATAGGTCTCATTATCTTTGGGTTTTTCATTACTCAGGTTAATGAGGGTAGCCGCAGAAGTTTCAACACACACGAATCTGGCCTTGAACAGTTCTTTAAACTGGTCCCACGTCATACCTGGATAGGTTATCTGCGACAGCCATGTTGATGCGGAGCCCCTCATCGCCTTGCTTATTGTTAAAATAAGTTGGCTTCCTTCCACTGCATTCCCGTCGAAACACAAGTCAGCAGTGGCGCACCATGATCGCGCATCGGACTCGGGTTTATCGGGGTCGAATTCCGGCAACACCAAATTGTTATTCACTGGCTGAGTTTTTAGAGTTTGTATGAGCGCGCGCATTTGTTCGTTTTGAATTTCAAAAAGTAACCGCCACTGATTGTTATTGTCACTGTTCCCGCGTGTGATCTCATTAGCACGATTTGATCCCACTTCTGATGTAGGATCGTCAATATTTATTCCGTTAGATTCGGACATCATGTGGGCAGAAGGCGGGTTTCGTGCAATGAAAACACTGGGTACAATACACTGGGTACAATACACTGCTCTTCGTATTTAAAATCACATTAACTAATTATAATGACTGGGCACAACGAATCGGGTACAGTTCCGCGACGTCTTAACTCCGATGGGATCAGACACTGAATGTCCTCCTCGCCGCCGGCTTAAAACATCATGACTCTGTAGAAGCGCGCTGTCAGTTGGTGTGGGTAAAATACGTAATGTCGCTAGTGGCGCGCTTGCGATTCGTTTCGTGTCCGTACTAATGACCGGATGCGACTTATTATCTGTGGAGTGTGGACTATCTTCATTGCGAAAATGTTGAGAGTTTTAGTTCCATGGTTTTTGCCAAGGTGGCGCCATGTGTTTTAAATTGTTAATCTGTTACTGGTTTAGAAGAAAAAAGAGACCGCGAAAATTTCAGAATTTTTGTCGAGCGTAAATTTGTTCGGCTTTAAATAAATTTATTACGAATGTCCAGTGACAAATATTATGTTCCTATATATTATGTTCCTTGGTGAAGAGTTTGACGTCAAGCAAAGAGCAAAAGACATACCTAATAGATATTGTGATTTTTATTTTATTAACCGACTTCAAAAAGGAGGAGGTTCTCAATTCGTCGGAACCTTTTTTTTTTATGTATGTTCCCCAATTACTCGAAGATGGCTGGACCGATTTGGATTTTTTTTGTTCGAAAGGGTATACTTCCCAGGTGGTCCCATGATCATCAAGTCAGGATCTGATGATGGGATCCTGGAGAAATAGAGAGAAATCTTCAAATTTTATAGGCACGCGAAGCGATTTAGGTATTTTTTGGAAGAGTACTTTCTCGGAGTGGTCTCATTTCAATTTGGTGAAGATCTGATGAAGAACTTTGGAGATAGGGAACGGAACTCCTCAATAAATGATAGCAAATGGACTGGGATTGCTGAAATCTCATGTCTGTCTATTGTTTACACCAGTTCATAACATAACATCACGCCGGTACGCTGTGAAGGGGTAAGCACATGTGAACCACTAAAAAGTAAAAAAAAACTTTTTCCAAAAAAAAAAAAAAACCGACTTCCAAAAAAACACTACAAAGTGAAAAATAACTTTAATTTCGGAAGGCGGTGACAACAAATTCAAATTCAGCTCCAAAGACACCGACTTCCGAAATTAAAGTTATTTTTCACTTTGTATCTACTGTTTTTTGTTAAGTAATATTTATTAGGTAAGTACATGTTTTTTGTACTAAATTGACTATTTTTCTCGCACTCGAAGTGAAAAGTACAGTTTGCACCTCGAGACTAAACGCCAACTTAATATACCCTCGGTTTCATTGACTCCCTCGCACGCTCGGGAGTCAAACCACCTCGGGTATATTATGGCTTCGTTTAGTCCCTCGTTATAAAATATACTATTTTACTTTGTAGGTAGCGTTTTCTTTTTGGAAGTGGGCTGTTTTTTTTTTCTACTTAAGCTATCGTAATACGGTTCAATTTTCAATGAAGCCAGTAAATTGTTCGGGCATTTTACCCTCCTTTCTGAACTTTACACGAAGCAGGAAATGGTCTCTAAACAGTAAAATAAAAACACATCAGACGTTAAAAGCTTTTAATTATGTACAATATATTATGAAGTCAAGTGTTATATCATAATTTTGGTCTTAGCTCGAGGCACAATTTGTTTTTATCAAAAATGGTACAGCAGTATTGGAGATAGCGAGTCTTTCTAACATGTATACCGCTCAGGAAATTGCTGTATCGATTTTGATGAGATTATTAAGTTTTTATTTCTCAAATTGAGCCCCGCGACGTAAGTATTTAATGTTTTCTTTTAAACAGTTTGTAGTATACACATTTTTTAAATTTAATTATTATTATTAGAAAAAATCGGATATTCTTTTTTTAAATCCCAAAATCTATATTATATTATTTAAGAAAAATCCAATATATCAATCTGATATATTGGTGAATATATAACATTTCTCATACGGTTTACTCCAACAGGACCAATACACGCAAACGATAAGTCGCAGCGACAAAAAATCCGCTCGTGTGTATAAAGCCTTAAGTTTTTTTTATTTTTATTATTAAACCACTTAACACTACTATAAAAATTTCGAACGACCATTTCTGTACATTTCTATTTACAATAATTCAACCAAATTTTAGAAAAATCGTTTACAATAACACTATTTTGATCATACATACTTAGTACATGTTTTTTTTTCTAACATTCTGTAATATAATACGAATTCTTCATATATTTATTGAATTCTACTTTTCCCTTTGATAAATTGGCATGAATAATTACAGCAAAAAACCTTTTCAGTAAAGTTATCATATCACCATCTTATTCCAATTTTATATGTGGTTGGCGCAACATTATTTTTCTCCCACACGTCTCATTAGTCGTCATCTCCGTAGTCACACCCTTTCTAACCATATCATTATTCACACAGTCCATCCATCGTTTCTTTGGTCTCCCCCTACTCTACTCATAAAGCCATCGACATTACAGTTGTCATGTATCGTGTTAGAAATACTTAACACACACAACATCGAAACAAAATGCCTTGAAGAGACGACCGCACGTGAACTTCTAAAGCCACCCTTATTGCTTACGAAATAAAAGCGCTGTCGTCTGTGGTTACAAAACCAGTGTCAACTGGCCTCTTAAGGTGAATGCGCAGTGGTAGAGCGCGAAATTCAAACTTTGTTACGTTTTTTGCAATTTTCAGGTGAGTGTCAGCTTGTTACTTGATCAAAATATGATTTGCGACTATAACATGTACGTATTTACAGATTTATAATCATTAGAATCAATAATACGTCTTTCTAAGTTAGATTTGTTCCATAAGAACAAATTTCTTATGGAAAAGTGCTTGTGGAAGAAATCTAACTTATAAGAGATATATTAGACATTCTAATGACTTAGTTCTGTAAACATGTACCTGTTATATTCGCAAATCATATTTTTATCAGGATACGACCTGATACTGACCTGAAAATTGCAAAAACGTAAGAAAATTTGAATTTCGCGGTCTACCACTGCGCATTCACCTTAAGAGCCTACCTCACCGGGACTCCATAGCGGAGCAAAATCTTAGTAATTTTCAAACGAAGGGCAATTAATTTAGTCTACAAAAACAATGTATTTCTTTAAAAAAAAAATGCTGTAAGTACAACATAACAAGAGTTTTCGATAGTCATTCTGAAATCAATATAACTAATACTTTTATACAACGTGTAACATATTTAACGCAAGATCTCATACACCCCAATTAGAATATTGAGTTAAAAGTATAATACAATGACCAAAACTTTTTTTTTTTTTTAATAACTAATATTTTTAAGAAAATCATGTTGACCCTAGCATTACCCTACGCATTTAAAATGTAGTCTTTATTACCTTGACATAAAATTGAATTTTCTTTAGCTCAATCAGCGATAGGTATGGTAAAATACACAGAACAGAGGAAAGAGATTAGAAGGGCCTTGTGGGCGGGGCAGGCGCGCCGCACTTATGAGCAAACGCTCGTATGTCAACCGAAATTTGGTTCACCGGTGTTCACCGGACAACAGTCGCGCTCATACTGTGACAACGTGCGAAGCTCCGCGAAAAAAATTGAATTATGCCGTCTTGCGCTATTATAACGTGTCGGAAAAGAAGCAAGGTGTGTAGTGTAGCCCGGGAAGGGATTTCTTTTCACCGGTAAGTCCAAAATCCTTAAAATACAAGCGATATTTATAATTTTTACAATTGTATTATGTCATTTGTAGACAAAAACGATACAATCGCAGCCAGATGCTAAATTATACATTGCTTGTAATGCATGGGTACCATCTTGTACTAGATGAGCAATCGCGCAATGTATTGCGTACCCTGCGAACGTCGCGGGCGCCCAGCCAATCTGAAATTCTGCGAAATCCATGCGTATCGATAGTGTTGTACCAAGTTGTAATCAATGTCGATATTAAGTATGTGTGTTTGATATAAGTGATAATTATCAGTAATATTATAATTAAAATAACTTTGTTTACTACCATCAATTATTGTTTATTATGGGTTATTAATTTAGTTTCTGAGTCGGTTTTTCGTCTACAATTTGGTTTAAAGTTAACCATTTATAATGAAAACATACATTATACATTTTATTTTCAGGTTTCCAAAAGATCCTGGTGCAAGAAGACTGTGGATTGAAGCAACTGGTAGAATTGAATGGATACCTACTAAATGTAGATGAATGTAAGATAAAGGGGGTCTCTTGTACCCTTCGAAAGATCTAATACTAATATGTAAAACGTCGGAAGCAGTTATCAAGATTTATACCGACAATCTCCGGAATGTTAACAAACATATGTTGACAACAAAGATTTTGTGCAGCTTCGTTGGAACTGAATTATTTAGCAACATTAGTAATCATCAGATTGGATTATATCCTACTGCGAGCCATGTTACAGACCTAACTAAGGCTATTATCGGAAAATATATTAATTTAAGATTGCACTTTATTTTGAAAAATTCGAATTTAAAAGATAGCAAGCGCATGTTACTTAATAAATTCGTATTATTTCAAGGACAATAATAAAATCAGCATTGAAATGGAGTTTAAATTGTTGTTCATAATTAAAGTGGTATTGTATTTTTTACTTGTGTCATTTATTTACTTACTAGCCGTAGCCCATTACCTTAATTGCGTAATGCACGATCAAACACAATCTGAATCATTTTGAAGCAGATTATTTCAAAACGATTCAGATTCTGATTGATCAAGCTAACTCATTGTTTCATAAGTTCGATAAGAAAATCTCCTCAACAACGTAAATAACTCAATGATTGTTATTTAACTGTCAAAATGAAACAGATTAGGCGTAATCGTTTACGGAAATGTGTTACGTACCTAATTAAATAGCATGTCTTTTTACGCATAAATGACGTAAAACAGAGCTGCAGTTAGCATAAACATTATTATTTATATGTACTTAGGAAGACCACACTAATTGCCACCCTTTTCAGAAATTATAGCGAAAAATTGCAAAACTTAAAAATTACACTAATTTTATCGATATAAATAATCGACCTTTTGGTCGCCGTAACATGTATGAGAATATGGGCGTGTCAAATGCATTGTTTTGCGTTAGTGTGACAACTAATAGCAAGCTCGCGATCTATGTGCGTGTGGTTCAATTGTGTGCGTAATCCATGTACGTACTAGTCTCTTGCTTGTAGTAGAGTTAAAGAGTGGGAGACATGCGGCGACACGCGTTGTAATACAAATCAGGAACTATTTCCTTTCTAATCTCTTTCCTCTGTTCTGTGGTAAAATACGTACACAATTTTTGAAAAATATTAAAAGTTACTTAAATCGATTCATTAGGTAATTAGGAACAAACTACTTTCAGGTCTACTGTCAGGCATTGTTACACCTTGAATAGTTGATATTTTTTTCAGGGAGACTGTTTTGTTTGAAAACGTGAGGGGTAAGGCACCAAAGAATATAAGGCCCATAGTATCCTCATCTCCCGTTTGTATGCTAAAGCACGACTGCCGCCCGCGCCTGCGCAGGGCCCCTCTGAGCCTTTATCTCAAAATGGGGATATTCCTTTGATTAATTTACAATTGTGCTTCGGCGATTCTGTGGTACCTCTAACTTTCTATTTTTCAGTGTATTTTTTTTTCCAAATAACGAAGCCGTTTAGTAGGAGTATGGAATAGAAGCCAAAATATTGCGTGTTGGAAAATATTTTTTTACAGCAAAAGTATTAACCATACAAAAAAAGTACCCTCGGCCAAATGATCTATATGAATCTATAGCAAAATCATATATTTTTCAAATCTTCAAGACAAGCCGTTAATGAGCAGTACGGTTCATAAAGTGACCGTGTTACGCTACCAAACGGGACGTAGCCCCTTAACATGCTACAAGTTTTTGGCGGGATCGCGTTGGAACATGTCGCACGAATTTTCATTTTCATGAAATTTTGTTAAATAGCGAATTAAATTGTATAATTTTGGTAGTGAATTATTCAATTTAGTTACGTGTGAGTGCACAAGTGTAGTGAAGGCGAAAATAAGTGACTAACGTGGACTTTTCGTGTTCCCCCAAAAACTCCTACTAGGTTGTTGTAAAGTTACTACCGCTTTACAATAACTTTGATTTGACTGACTAAAGACGACTATGACTGTTTTGTAACTTCGTGCCCGATATCGGGCCATTTACTTGATCGAAAAGAAAAATTACTTGACACTGGCTAAATGCACAAACCGTGCGAAGCCAAAACCCAAAAAAAAAAAACATGCTACAATTATTTTACATCCTTTCTTCACCTACATTCATACATATTATATAACATCACACGATTATTTCCCAAAGGCTTATGCATAGGTGCACTGATAGTACAACTGCATTTCGCCAGTTATTTTCAAGTCCCATGTGATAGAAGGGGAACCAATTACCATCAACAAGGCATCCAGACTTCGTGCTGCTACTGAGAGACTTGAAATGATAAAATCCATTAACACTGCCCGACCTGGGCATCGAACTTACGACCTCCAGTAGAGTTTGCGACCAACAGTTAAAATTTTCACTCATAGAAAGTTATTCATGCCAATTTGTTTGGAGGGTAGTAAAAAAATCGTATTATACTTACACATGGTTATAAGTACTTGAATAGTCAGTACAACTAATTATTTTAGTCGACTATTATCAGACTAATAATTTTTAGTCGATAATTCTATATCAATCGTGTTTCGGAGGGTAGTCAGAGTTTAAGCTTTTTACACTAAGGTATCATTTTGAATGTTGTATGTTTTTTTGTTGTTGTTGTTGGGATCTTCACCAAAATAATAGTTTAAAAAACTAAAAAACACGCTTTAAAAACCAAACTAAAAAGCAGAAAATAATTTAATTCAATTAAAAAGCGTAGGGTGCTTTTTGAGGTATTTTTATAATCAATTAATGTCAAGCACCCCACGCTTTTTAATTGAATTAAATTATTTTCTACTTTTAAGCTTGGTTTTTAAAGCGTGTTTTTTAGTTTTTTAAACTATTATTTATATTCAAAGTTCGGCTAACTACAAAAACGTTTTTTTTTCTCAATTTTTTTTTTAAATTATTGAATTGTCATCGGTCTTCGACAAGTTTACTAAGTTTCAATGAAATCTGACCGTTTAACCTTTTAACCGCCACAGTCATGTATAGATGACAAACCAAAATGTGCCCAGCAAGCCACGGTCATGACTACATGACAGACTTAAACGTAAATAAAGCCGCTTGGCGCCGAGGGCACGGTTTTGCTTTTTTGACGTGGCGGTCAAAAGGTTAAAGTGGGTCAAAATCGCGCTCAAAGGAGTCGGTTACATACAAACAAACAAACCAACAAACATACAAGTGAAGCTAATATAAAGCGTAACTTAAAGCAAAGTTTATAAAAAACGGCTACCAGAACCAAGGAAGGCGCGCAAATTACCCACGGAGAGTTACATACTGACATACAAGTGAAGCTAATATAAAGCGTGTAATAATAAAGGCTTTACTGCTTCATGCGAAAGGTCATATAAAGTCGCCAGTTCCAGCAGGTCAATTCTCGTATATAAAATCTTCAGTTCTAGGCGCAATCTCATATCAGAATCAGTCAATGCCAAAAACTTAATTGTTCGTTTTTTATGGCTATGTAAGTGTAAACACCGTTATCCTTGAAACCAGTGGTTTGATTTCGTTTACAGAACGTAAAATCAATGAAAAAAAAACAACCCTTTTTTTAAAGAAAATCTGCTTTTTTTAACCGACTTCAAAAAGGAGGAGGTTATCAATTCGTCGGAACCTTTTTTTTATGTATGTTCACCGATTACTCGAAGATGGCTGGACCGATTTGGATTTTGTTTTTTTTTGTTTGAAAGGGTATACTTCCAAGGTGGTCCCATGATAATCAAGTTAGGATCTGATGATGGGATCCTGGAGAAATAGAGAGAACTCTTCAAATTTTATAGGCACACAAAGCGATTTAGGTATTTTTTGGAAGAGTACTTTCTCGTTGTGGTCTCATTTCAATTTGGTGAAGATTTGATGAAGAACTTTGGAGATAGGCAACGGAACTCCTCAATAAATGATAGCAAATGGACTGGGTTTGCTGAAATCTCATCTCTGTCTATTGCTTACACCAGTTCATAACATAACATCACGCCGGTACGCTGTGAAGGGGTAAGCACATGTGAACCACTAAAAAGTGAAAAATAAAAACTTTTTCCAAAAAAAAAAACAACCGACTTCCAAAAAAACACTACAAAGTGAAAAATAACTTTAATTTCGGAAGGCGGTGACAAAAAATTCAAATACAGCTCCAAAGACACCGACTTCCGAAATTAAAGTTATTTTTCACTTTGTAGTGTTTTTTTGAAAGTCGGTTGTTTTTTTTTTCTACAAGAACATTTTACCCTACGCGCGAGGGCAACAAGCTTGTGTCTAAATATGGGATGGGGCGCGGAGACCACGCCGCGTGGCCCGACTCCGACGCACGGGTCGGTACCCGGTCAGTCAGCTGTCAGTCTCGCTAGCGAGCGCACGTAACGCCGCGTCGTAGCGTCGCTCATTTCTCGCGCGTAATTTTTTTTAACTCCCTCGTTTGTTTTATATTTTACTCAACTACCCATGGTTTAAGTGACAACGGTGTTTACATTTACATCCTGTATAACCCCGCAGTGATATTTTTACGACCGTGTAAATGTTAACTGACACACTCTTCCAACGGCAATCGCAAATGCTTGCATACGATTGGTCACACTAAGGAGGCTGCTGTGGCCCTAGTGTGTTTTTACACGCTTTATATTAGCTTCACTTGTATGTTTGTTTGTTTGTGTGTGTGTTTGTTTGTTTGTATGTAACCGACTCCTTTGAGCGCGATTTTGACCCACTTTAAACGGTCAGATTTCATTGAAACTTAGTAAACTTGTCGAAGACCGATGACAATTCAATAATTTAAAAAAAAAATTGAGAAAAAAAACACGTTTTTGTAGTTAGCAGAACTAAAAAATAGAAGATAAATAATAGTTTAAAAAACTAAAAAACACGCTTTAAAAACCAAACTAAAAAGGAGAAAATAATTTAATTCAATTAAAAAGCGTGGGGTGCTTGACATTAATTGATTATAAAAATACCTCAAAAAGCACCCCACGCTTTTTAATTGAATTAAATTATTTTCTCCTTTTTTAGTTTGGTTTTTAAAGCGTGTTTTTTAGTTTTCTAAACTATTATTTATTTTTAACCATCTCGATCGAACGCATCAAGCGCGTTAGCGCTCCGATTGGCACTGGATTGTTAAAGAACCAATTCACACTAGACCCACTGGAAGGTGATTAGACGTTGCGCGATTACAGCATAACTATTCACAACCATTCTATACGTTTCTTTTCCGAATCGAACATCAATCAGAAGGCCGATAGTCGTTCAAAATCTAGTCGCAATCTCAACTCGGCGAAATTCAAATGACAAAAACTTGTCAAAAATATATGGAAACTCGAGGTATTTTTGACAGACTAGCTTTTGCTAGTGGCTTCGCCCGCTTTGGCGTCGAAAATTATCCCACGGGAACGTACTACCGGTATAAAAAGTATCCTATGTGTTAATCTAGATTATAAACTATCTGTTTGCCAAATTTCATTCCAATTTATTCAGCCGTTGCTGCGTGACTTTCACATTTATAATATTAGTAGGAATAAGTAGTACTAGTTTTTTTTTTTTTTGCTGGGAAATCATCAAATAACTTCTCCCGCTCTGGGTGGAGCGGGAGGGCGTGTCAGACTTTTACTGACTAAAACCCACCCGTGTTCTCTCAGTTGCCTGCGTGCCGCGGTTTCTCTTTCGAACAACCCGCACCCCTGGCAGTCATAGTAGTAGTTGAGACTGAGATCAGACTGTGAACGTTCTTAAAATTACAAGAATTGCCTCTCTTATGTTATCTTAGGAGATTCTAAATTCTGCTGAATCCAAAATCCGACATTTTGACAGTGAAATCAAATATACGACCACTATTTCCTGTCGGGGGCAAGGCACAATTGGGCATTCTAATTCATTTTTGTCACGACAGGTTTTCGAATGGTTGAAGATAGCTATGCTGGTATACATTTGCGTGAGACCGCTTCATGGCTTATCAGTAAGGTCAAATTAAATTACCCAGCGAGACTGCACAGGTGTGATTGGAATCGACATCAAACAAAAAAGTAACTACATTAAGGCCGGTCTTTGACCCCAAAAAACATTTTTTTTGTCTTGTAGTGTAAAGATACGCATCACATTTGTTCGTTACCAAACGTTACCAAATTTAATTGGAATCTGTATATTGCAAAGACACTCTAAACTCTGCCTACACCCGCAATTAATTAAAATATACAAATACATAATTCTATTCAAGTACAAAAATCGAAATTATATTACAAATCGAGATACATCGATAATTCTCTTTACACATAATTTTTAAGTCATTATTTTCTTTTTGAAGTACAAAAATTTCGTTTTTTATTTTTTTCAGTCCTTGAAAACATTGTCTCCTTTAGGTTTTTAAGTTACTCTGAAAAAGTGTCCGATCTAATAAAAATAGCTCGTAGAGATCGTGTGCGTTACCCCAGCCAGATGTTGTCGAAAATGGTAATTTGAATCTCATAGATAATTAGTTTTGCGGCTTCTGTAATTGTTGCGCACATTTTTAAATTTGTTGCGCTTATAGTTTTTTAATTATTTCACAAAAACAATTCCTGCTGGGGTAACGTTATCCCAGCCAGACCTTTTTCTTTCTAATGGGAATATTTAAATAAATACTAGCTATAAAATTAGTTGTCTAGATGAAGTAAATGTTGTGCCTTATTTTGTATTTGTTCTTTCATCGGTTGCGAAGTTATTCGAGATTTTGCTGGGGTAACGTTTTTGGTTTTGCTAGATCTTTGAAACGGTTAAGCGGATTCTTATCATATTTTGTACATGACTTCTTAGGAATTAGTTTAAATTTGTTCTGCAATAAAAAAACCAAAATAATGCATAGTTTAAAGATTATTTCATTAAATAGAAAAACACTTCAATTGGTTCCAGCACTCTCAATAAGAGGTCTAAAGACTTACTTTAAACGTTATTTTAAAGCTTGTAAATGCCTTCAAATGTATGTGAAGTTTCATTAGTATCCTGTAAGTATTTAACAAGTTATGATGATATTCAGTTCTTCACGAGCACGGTCTTGATGCGCGCGGTGTTATTTGGCCACTGGATTGGATAAATGAACTGAATGTTATGTCAATAATTAGTTGTTCAGTTCAGTTGTATATCAGTAAAATTTCAGCGTAGTACATTGGATAATTAATGAGATAATACGATTAAAGTAATTAGGAAGTGAATGACCGAGGTAACCCGACCAAGTTTAGGTGGTTACGAAAAAGCGAAATCGCAGAACATTATGCTATCTTTTGAAATGTTTAGTATAATACACCTTACAATTTCGGTACAGACGCGTACACTGTTAAATACATAATAATATAATAATATCTGTACTATGAAAACATTATTATTATCTTCCAGTTGCACATACTTATCAAAAATCACCGATATAACATGTCGTTCGGTGGGACGCGGGAAAATGTGATATTTGAAATGAGACAACAAATCAGTAGGACTAACTGTGAGCATTTTACTACATTGTGATATCATTTAATATTACCTTTGATCTGTGGTTTTAATTGATATAAGTAGGTATTAGTAGACATACGTAAGTTTAGAGTTAACTGAAAAAAGTCATTATATATAATTTATTGTCTGTGATCATTACACATTCCAATATGTGTATATTTAAATAAAAACTGTAACTGTGTACTGTGTATACTGAAATCTATAATTTTAATAAAAAGTAATAGAAAATTTCAAAATAGCAAAATTACTATCTGTAATTTGAATCTGTGATTGTTTTTATGTATAAGTTTATTAATACTTTAAAAGTTCAGTAGAAATGATTATTTTACCTGTTAATAAAAATTCTTCAATAAACATGTAGTTTTTTTTTAAACTTGTGTACATGTCTGTACTAAATTTGTAACACTATCCTACATATTTTAGAAGGTACCATAATGTTCTGCGATTTCGCTTTTTCGTAACCACCTAAACTTGGTCGGGTTACCTCGGTCTTTCACTTCCTAATGACTTTAATCGTATTATCTCATTAATTATCCAATGTACTACGCTGAAATTTTACTGATATACAACTGAACTGAACAACTAATTATTGACATAACATTCAGTTCATTTATCCAATCCAGTGGCCAAATAACACCGCGCGCATCAAGACCGTGCTCGTGAAGAACTGAATATCATCATAACTTGTTAAATACTTACAGGATACTAATGAAACTTCACATACATTTGAAGGCATTTACAAGCTTTAAAATAACGTTTAAAGTAAGTCTTTAGACCTCTTATTGAGAGTGCTGGAACCAATTGAAGTGTTTTTCTATTTAATGAAATAATCCTTAAACTATGCATTATTTTGGTTTTTTTATTGCAGAACAAATTTAAACTAATTCCTAAGAAGTCATGTACAAAATATGATAAGAATCCGCTTAACCGTTTCAAAGATCTAGCAAAACCAAAAACGTTACCCCAGCAAAATCTCGAATAACTTCGCAACCGATGAAAGAACAAATACAAAATAAGGCACAACATTTACTTCATCTAGACAACTAATTTTATAGCTAGTATTTATTTAAATATTCCCATTAGAAAGAAAAAGGTCTGGCTGGGATAACGTTACCCCAGCAGGAATTGTTTTTGTGAAATAATTAAAAAACTATAAGCGCAACAAATTTAAAAATGTGCGCAACAATTACAGAAGCCGCAAAACTAATTATCTATGAGATTCAAATTACCATTTTCGACAACATCTGGCTGGGGTAACGCATACGTAGAGATCAACCAATTTAAAACTGCACGCCCCCCACCACTAACATTTATATACAAGCATTTGAAATGTGTATGCAACAAGCAGTGGTGGGGCGTGCAGTTTTGAACTAGTTGATCTCTAAAGTCAAACGCACAACAATCATCCTTACTGCTACGACATAAAGGTCATAATCAAATCGTTACCACTGGTTTCTGGTACAGTGTGACATAGGATGTGTTGACTGTACATTTCAGTATCGAAGGGTTAGTTAGGCACACTCGACAAATTTAAGATGGTAGTGTGGTGATCATCATCTTACGATTTGTTGATCACCAGTAAAACTAGTTAAAAATATTACTTTTTTTACTGGCACAAGACTTAAAAAATGAATTAAAAATAAAATAAACAGTCAAGCAACTGGCTATTAATGACACTGAATAAGACCAAAGATTTAAATTGGTGGATTCGCCCAACCGCGTCAAACGATTCTGACATTTCGTTGACTATGACATTTGATTGGTATTGTCTCGCTCACTCATACTAAAAATCGTATACATGTAACATAATTAGAGATCGGTTATTAGAAATATTTACCTAAAGATAATTTTTAGCTATGAAAGTATGGAAGCGGCTTTATAAATTATTTGTAATATTTATTAAAACCCCGGGATTCTTGGATTGCATAACTATTCAGATGTGTATTAATTTAAAATTTATGTTTAACCCGATACAAATATATGTATGTACTGGAGGAGGGGTGGTTTGTATTAGGTAAAACAAAAAATAAACAAATTACTTACCTAAATTAAGACTTTTTCGATACAAAAGCGCATTCCATGTTAGCCAACATCTCAACTTTAGGTGAATATGCATCCGAATATCCGATCTCTGAACATAATAGAGTATTGAGTTAAAAGTATAATACAATGGCCTAAACTTATTTTTTTTTAAGCCGTTTTTATTAAGAAATTCTTGTTGACCCTAGGATTATTTTATTCATTGATTATTGAGTCTTATCGCCTTGCGATAAGATTGATTTTTCTGAATAAACAACTTTCAGGGCTTACGTTTATTCTGTGTGTTCACTCTTCTAAGTATAGACACGTTTTCGAGCGACCTAAGTACGGTAAGAGCAAATCCGACAATTTAAATCTTCGACGAAAACCGCATTCGAAGATGATTTTTAAAATAAAATTTTACATCATTTTGTAAGTTATGTATTTACTAGATAGAACACTTCTTTTATCGATAAAAAAACGATTAAATTTAATTAGCTGACGAAATTTCACAGACGCATCCATAACCAGACGAGAGAAAAAAATGGCCATCTTGGGGACCGCTGAGAGAACTGAAAACTATGAAATTACAGTAGATCCTGATCACCCGTTACAGCTAGAGATATCATATTGACATTCGCATGTCGGTGATGCTAACCCATAAGATTATCCCCGTTACAAAAATCGCTAAAAGGAGGATACGCTACAAGTAGCCCGGGAAATTTAAATTATAAAATTGTAAAGCCATATTTGTTACGTTTGCGAGTCATATTTTGTTCAACATAAAGCCTGAAACTGGACCTGGTGGAGTTTCGATAATGGTTCACATAAGAAACGAATATAATATATCCGTGGTACTTTTAAAATCGCTAAAATACACGAGAAACTTAGAGAAAACCGCCTGCGCTGTTTCGGCCACGTGATGAGGCGAGATAATGACCATATGACTAAAAGAGTCTTAAACCGGGTACAGACTTACGAAATGTATCATGCAATGTAACAGAATTCCCATAGTGTGGACGCCTTGCGTGCACGAATCGTGCACGCAAGGCCTTTGTCGGTTTTTTCGCCGAACACAAAGGGGGGCGCGCAGTGTTCACGGAGAGTCAGTGTGGACGGCTTGTGTGTGTCTGTACTGCGGAACGCGCGCGAACAATAAAGGAAGAAGACACAGTTACGACAGAGGCTACGCTTGAATCATGGAGTGAAGAAAAAGTAATGCAGAGTTTTCTCTGACGACACCAACGTCGATGTTTTTGGCGTTTTTTTTATCACATGATTCACTATTAATAATGAAGTACCGACAATCATCGTAGCCAGTAATTGGTCGTCACGATCCATTCTCTTCGCGTGTTCTCGACAGACTGATTACTCTCCTCTATGACAGACTGAGCTATGTTCGCCGTGCGCATGCCGGAAACAGATGCGAGTAGGTACAGTCGGCTTCACGATGTGGGTACTCCCCTTGAAAGCACCCACGTTCGAACCGGATAGCAAATTTTGTATTTTATTATAATGTTTTTTCTAACAGTATATAGATGTAAAATTGGAACGTTGATGAATGCATGGCTTGTGTGAAAGAGCTGAATGCTAATGTGTAAGTGAGTCAGATGACGCATGTCAAAGGTCTACGCTTGGAATGACGTGGAAGATATTTAAAAAGGTAGAATGACATGAGGCTGAATGAAGGACGTAAAGACGAGAAGTCGTGTTCATATAAATTTACTTTCAGTTTATTTAAATAATAAAGATATATTTAGTTTTCTGACCTCGGCCCTTTTTAATTCCCACATAGATAAACAACCAACCCAATTGATGCAGCCCACTGTACATGCTTGGTTCGTACACGCGCTGCGTGCTTATGAAATGCTCCTTCCATGTTACATTGCATGTTACGTTACAGCAGTCTGTACCCGCCTTTAAATATAGAAGAGGGGATGAGAGGCCATTGACGACCACCAGTAACTTGGCTACGAACAACACAAAAAGACATGATAACGTGCAACATTACAGAAGAGACCACCCACAACCGTACGGTGTGGCGCAGAAACACTAGGAGGGCTGACCCCAAATAAATTGATATAATAGCCAGTATTCAATACAATGTGAACATAAATATTTGATATTCTGAATTATTATAGATTAATGTAATTAATTGCAGTAATCTATAATAATTTAGAATCAAATTCAATGTTTTTGTTAAGTTTTATTGTTTTTATGTGTGCAACATTAACGTGCCTTAAAAATGTTTATGACGTGTGGCAACACACGTTTTTCTAGAGGACTTGTGTAAAATTACCGAGTGTAACGATTATTGGTTTTTTCTCTGTTTTAAAATAAAAAGTGAAATCTCTCTTTGGTTTATTCCAAACAGCCAGGAAAAAGAAGAAGACAAAGCCTGAAAATGACCCGGAAATTGCAAGGAACGTAGAAACGTTGAATTTCATAGTCTACCCCCTTATCGCGTCTAAAGGAATCTTCTTCAAACCAGTGCCTTTGGTAGTGTTTTTATTTGAAATTATGAATTAAGCTAATCTTAATATTTTTTTGCTTCATTAGGGAATGTGAAACTTCTTCAGTTAATTTAATTTAACCTCGTATAGGAAGTTTTAAATTGTCATTCATAAGAAAATAAATACATAAAAACCAAATGTTGTTTTTCTACTACATTTTTAGGTACCAAAGCAGGGTTTTATTTTAACCTATACATGATTTTAGAACATCTTAAGAATCACGTTTCGCAAAAACGAACTCAATTTTCTTACGACACAAAGTTCAAATTCATTGCAGCGAAAATGTATTAAGGATAATTTTATTACAATGGACACTCTAAAAACAACTTAGATTATATAACGCTAAATTAGATAGTCGAGTAAGTGGCAATGAAAACAAAATATAGCTTCAAAATAAAGTAAAGGTTTTGAGTGAGATTAAAGATTTATTTTCATACATGACATTTTAAAGCTTCATTTATTACTTGTACTTAGTCCTGCCAAAATGAACCAACCCGCACTATCTCATTACATCCCAGGCTGATTCCCGGCCACCGTAGGCGCGGGCTTGCGGACGGCGAGTAATGGGTAGCTCGCTGTCCGGTAAGGACCAAGCCCGGGTCGACGGCGCGTTGTGTTCCACGCGCGCCTCAAAGAGATGTCAGCACCAAAGGGTGGGGTCCGCAAGGGCCGATGCCTGCCAGGGGTGCGGGTTGTTCGAAAGAGATACTGTCGCCCCTGGCACACAGGCAACTGAGGGAACACGGGTGGGTTTTAGTCAGTAAAAGTGTGACACGCCCTCCTGCTCCACCCAGAGCGGGAGAAGTTATTTGATAATTTCCCATACTCAAAAAAAAAAAGAAAAAAAAAAAAACTATCTCATTACATATGTCGCGACTGCATTATCCGAACGGTTTGGCAGAGGTGTCGCCAAAAATCCTGGAAGCACTATAATTTTGGATAGTTAAGGTGAATGCGCAGTGGTAGACCGCGAAATTCAAATTTTCTTACGTTTTTGCAATTTTCAGGTCAGTATCAGGTTGTATCCTGATCAAAATGTGATTTGCGAATATAACAGGTACGTGTTTACAGAATTATAGTCATTAGAATGTCTAATATATCTCTTATAAGTTAGATTTCTTCCACAAGCACTTTTCCATAAGAAATTTGTTCTTATGGAACAAATCTAACTTAGAAAGATGTATTATTGATTCTAATGATTATAAATCTGTAAATACGTACATGTTATAGTCGCAAATCATATTTTGATCAAGTAACAAGCTGACACTCATCTGAAAATTGCAAAAAACGTAACAAAGTTTGAATTTCGCGCTCTACCACTGCGCATTCACCTTAATTTTAATTTTAAATAGTTTTTAATAAATTGGAAAGTACTCTATTGCGAAAATGCCATGGTAATCAGCCCGGAGTCTAGATCTATGCTCGGTTGATGGTTCTAATTAAAAGTAGGTAAGTAACTGAGAAATATGGATGTACTTTTATAGGTACATCTCTGCCCAACAGTTCAGGGAAACATGGCATGATGTTATATCAAAATGGCGGCGCTAGATCCGAATTTGGGAACGCGCCGAAAGCTTCTTATGTCGGAAAATAGGAGTAATTTTCATGTTGGTTGGTTCGTTTTGACAGTACTAACCTCGATTCACATTGCATTAAGTCCAAAAATCATTCGATATTTCATTATTAAGTGGTTAAAATAGTTCGAATCTGTCATACATTCCTGACTTCTCTTAAAAAGGGTAAATAGAAGTTTGAGTCAAGATTACATTGAATATTCTATTCATTGAGTTGGTTATCATGAACCTGCATGAATCATCGTAAATTGAACATTAAAACCGTGTCACTAGAACTAAAATCGTAATAAATATTTAAGAGGTATCATGAGCCTGCATGGATGATCGTAATTTGGACCTTAGGGCAGTGTCTTAAGAATCAATTTTTATAATTATTATACAGATGTATTTATCGATAGACGACTGTCGTTTGTTTCCACTGGGCCTAGACGACAGAAAAATATATTATTTACACGTTTATGCACAATTTTAGACGAACAGTGGTGGCCTAGGGTTACCATATGTAAATAGAGGGATGCCTACCTATGGTACCTAAAATGCCTGAATTTTCAGAAAAATACCTGTCTAAAACAAAACGCTGTAGGTAATAAGTAAAAGCCAACAGATAATAATGAAGAGGGATATTTATTACTGATATTAGTCAGAGGACATTGTTTTTTTTAAATAGTTCTTTCTTTTCTAAACATAAACGTAAAAATCTTCACAAGATACAGTTTTGTAATTTTCCTGAGTAATCAATATTGCTTTTACTGATTCAATTGTCAGCCGATTTCTTTCTTTACTCCACTGGGCGTTGAATTTAAAAATGCCTGTCTCAGACCAATGCCGGCCGCACGCCTGTCTAAACCTTAAAATGCCTGTCAAATGCGGCGAATGCCTGTCAAATGGTAACCCTAAGCGGGCCTGACATACAAATTGTACGTCGTGGGTGAACCCAGGGTGAACCCAGACAGGCGCTTCTTTACTTTGTGTAATTTATTTCATCACCACTGCTCTAAAAATTGTGTTAGAAAACATTGTGAGGAAAAGGTATGTCTCAGAACCATCTGACCAAGATTATGTCTGGACTTTAAAAGAGACTGTGACCTCTTTTGTTTCGGCCTTTCTTCTCAGAGTAGTCAGATAGGAAACGCCGACCTCATCTAGTTTTAAAAATATAATTGACGTGTAAGGGTCAATTCTCACCGAGACGCGGCGCGACGCGCACTTTTTAAGATCACGATACCAAATAGATCTTATTTACTTCACAATAAGGTATACGGGCTGCACAACGCGGTGCACCTTAGCGTTCTTCGACACGCTTTCGCGCTCGTAGTGAAATTATACCTTTTCGTGTTGTAAATAAGTTAGATATTCTGTTGCTATCTTAAAAAGTGCGCGTCGCGCCGCGTCTCGGTGAGAATTGACCCTAAAAGTCTTTGAACAAACTTACTTAGAGAAATAAAATAATTTATCATTTAGTATACTTTCAATTTACTGGGAATAGTTGTGTAAAGTGATTAAATTTACGAGATCGACTTTACGTAAGGCGGAAAAATTATATGAAAATACTAGAGATGGGCCGACTATAACTTTGGCCGACACGCTGACTAGTCGGCCAAGACGATCATTGCTTTCGGTTGAGTTCTGGTGAAATCTGTAATGTTCGTGACTACGCTTTCGGCTCGTAGATGCCGGGTGCGCGGAGCCCGGCGACCAGGCGGAATTTTCGGGACATGTTTTGATTCACTTTGCATTTATTATATCATTGTTTACGTGCAAGCCCGGCGTTTCTTCCTATCCCAATTTCCTATCCTATTCTAGATTGCACTGAAAGTAAACTGTAAAACTGATTCTATTATAAAAATAATAACCGTAAAGATTTCAATCACGTCTTTTAAATTTTTAAGCATATTAATAGGAGTAAAAATGGGTCGACTAGTCGCCGACTAATCGCCGACTACAAAATATGGCCGACTAGTCGGCTTTCCCGACTAGTCGGTACATCACTAGATAATACACAAATTTCACTGAAAAATTACCACAGACCACAGTTAATTATGCCATGGTATGTGTGAACAGCTACATTTTAATGTAATAGTCTTCACACATTCAACGAAACAACAATAACTTTGTCATCACTTTCAGACGCCACATCATCTGCATCTTTTTCCAACTATGTTGGGTCAGCTTCCAGTCTAACCGGATGTAGCTGAACACCAGTATTTTACAGGGAGCGAGTGCCTATCTGACCTATACAACTTAGTTACTGGGTAAAACGATACCCCTAGGTAAGACAGGTTGTCTGACTTCGGGCATTGTCATAATAATATGCTAGTACAGTCGAATAGTTTGACACTTCTGAACAGTCAGATAAGCTTCAAACGTTGCCTACGTTACTAACGATTCAAAATATATAATACTAGGTTTTGTTTGCGGCTCCGCCCGCGTGGATATCGGTTATCGCGAAAAAAAAGTAGCCATGTCCTTCTCCATATCCTAAGCTATATCTCTGCCAAATTTCATGACGATCGGTTCAGTGGTTTAGGCGTGAAAGCGTAACAGACAGACACGAGTTACTTTCGCATTTATAAATATTAGTAGGGAAGTTGGGATTAACCAATAAATATCTGATAAATATCTGTTAATTATTGGAACAGTGTTAAATTGAACATACAAAAAGGAATATCGAACATTTAACACTCACTGCTAAGAAATGGCCCAAAAAACGAATATTACAATCAAAATCGAATTTTCCTTTAGAAAAATTGTCAAATGTTATCTGCAACCTTTAAGTAATATAATCTTGACTCACACCTCTGCCCAAAACCAAGCAACAACTGACAACATAAGTCTTAAAAATTAAAAATTCTCTATACATTACAAAAAAACAAAAAAAAAAACATTTTATTTCCAATTTCTTACTTTGAAACCTATCTGGCGGACTTACCGGGCCGATCACATTCTTCTGTACACCTACAATCTTCTGAGATGGAGTCCAATGACATCAGGCTTTCTTGTGACTGTCTGAGACAAGCCCTGCACCTCGAGTCCACGGAGTTCCCGCTCTCAGAGACAGACTCAAGCGATTTCAGACTCTCAACAGAAGTCAGTTTGTAAGAACGTCTGAATTCTGCAATTTCTTCCTCACTCATATTTAAAGCGAGCAGTGAATCTCGCGCCATTTTCCCTAAAGACGACACTTTTTTCTTCTTTTTAGTCAAAATAGATTCCATTTTCGTTAACGGGCACGGTTTATTCAAACTTTCGGGCAAAGATTTCGGGCTCGATCCGCTTCGGGTGCGCAGTTTCGATCTGCGCTCAGGTATATCCCTTGGTGTAGTACTTTCCGGTACTTTGAACGCGATAGTTTTTGCTTTAGGACATTTGTCATCCGATAATTGAGATAGATCTTCTAGCGAATTCGATTTTTTAAGTTTCGCCCGCTCGGGAATGATCGGGGACGTTCGTAAGCCGATGATTTCTTTCGCTGTGAATACGTTGTCTTGAAGACTGTCGTCTACGACTAATTCCGGCGAAAGATCTAGAATTTCTTTGATTTCCGCTTCTTTTAATTCTTCTGCTAAAGATCCTTGCTGAGCTGTAGTTTTGACTATACTCTCGGCTCCTATTTCGAAGTCTCTATTTTCATAAATTAAGTATGACAACGCATCTTTGCCTAAATCTATGTCCTCTGTTTTCGATTCCCTATCTGCTTCTACGTGTACTCTCGCCATATCTTCTAGTTTAACGTCATCTATATAAGCTAGTTGTAAAGGATTGTCTTCGTCTGACGTCTCCTCAATAGTAGCTATGGGTGCTAAATCGCTTTGGACTTTAACTTCTTCGATTTTGGGTTCATTTTTTACTGTGTCCCATACATTTACGGTAGGATTTTTCACTTGTCTTTCTAATTCTACTGCTAAGGCTTTTGTGTTCGTCATACTTGAGGTTAACGTGTTTTCAGGGCTGATATTCTCTTTGATACCCCGGATAACTTTGCTCGGTAGTTTGTCAACTGATTGTCCATTATCCGGACTATTCTGTTTATCCAAAGAATTCTCAGACCCTGAGCTTTTCAGAACTGCCGCGAAAGATCTCGGCCTGGCTAACTCTTTCTCTTTCTCTTCCTGTCCTTCTCTTACGAGATCATCACTTCTCCTATCTACATCTTTCTTTGTATTACTAATTACACTTAAGTCTAAATTTTGTACTATTATATCTTCGGTGGTTTTGGTAACTCTATCATCTGCTATCTCACTCTCTTGCGTGGGAAACGACTGGAATTCGCTTAGCGTGTTATCAGTGTCTGTAGAGGGAGTTTTAGAGTCTAATTTCCTCGAAAAAGACTCGTCTACAAATGAGACTTGGACTCTTTCGGAGAGAGTCGAGTCTGTGGCTTCTGAGCTATCTTCTTCTCTGTCTTTCTCTATAGTACTGCCCCAAGACCAGAAAGAGCTGGTGAGAGAAGAATCTTTACGTGGCGGAGTGTTTGATGCTGACTTCTTCTCATCATCACTAGTTAAACTTCTCGAGAATATGCTGCTTGGATGCTGAAATAGGCTCAGTAGCTTCTCTAAATGAGAAGGCTTCGCTTCTTTTTCGTCTGGTCTGGGTATATGAAAACTGGATGACGGGGCCACCCAGGAGATCTTCCTCATTCTATCCAAACCTTTGTTTTTTAAAGCTGGCACATCTAGCAAACTCGAAGTCCGTTTTGGTGAAGACGTTAAAGTATCAACTAATTGAAAACTGTCAGGTTTTTTAACAGTCTCTTTTAAACTGGAATTGTTAGTCAAAGTGCCTTCGTTTGAGGAGTTATCTTCTCTGTTTTCTGAGGGGTGTTGCAGGGAGTATTCTATGCCCGAATCAGCTGAAGTGACCATGATCCTGTCCTGTTTAGCTGAGTCTAAGGAACTGACGCTTGCTTCTAAACTGGACAGCGAATCATGTATAAGTTTTGTCTTCCCAAATATTGGGGACACGCTTTCATTCGAACTTAAAGAGAGATTTAAGAAATTCCCACTGTTTACTGGAGTTACTTCGCTCGTAGACTCCATACTCCCTTCATTTGATAGAATAGTACCGAATTTCCGTCGATCCAGCTCTTGAACAGTCCTATTCTGTTCGTTAAGACTTTCCATAGAACTCCCAGAGATTTCTAAAGAAGAATTGCTATCGAAAACACTCCGTTCTTCTATTCTATTCTCCATTAATCTTGAAACTTCCAAGTCAGGACTATCTAAGCTTGATTCACTCTTATTCTTTTTAAGTATTACACTATCAACAGGTACATTGTCATCTAAACTATTTTTATTTTTAACTAGAACTTTTATTTCTTTTATTATATTTCCTAAGTCTTCTACGACGTTGTCCATAGTGTTTTCTGTCTTTTGGTTGGCCAACACTTTGGTGTTATTTTTATCACTTCTAACAACTTCACTATAACTTAAATCACTTGTCACTATTGTCGGTTTAATACTAATGTCTATCACATTTAAGTCACTTATAGTTTTTACGTTTTTGAGATTTGACGCGTCTGATATTATTTTAGTATCAGATTGAGGCATGATTTGTTGAGCTGTCAATTCAGCGCTCTGTTTAGACATATTGCTCAATTCAGTTAAGATTCCAGTTACGATTTTTGAGTCTATGAACTCAATTTTGGAGTTTTCGAATGTCTTTTTAGGGTCGACGCTTCTTTTTAAGTCTAGAGTTGCATACTCAGCTATAGCATTCGATTTGGAAGTATGATCACAGTCGACATTCGATTTAGTCTTACTAGAATCACTTGTAGCGTTATCCGTTGAAAGTTGAGTAATACTCGACCCTGTTGAGTCACTAAGTTCCATTTCATCACATTCCGGAAACTCTTCTATAGTAGCTATTGAGGTTTTCGGTAAAATTGAATGTGATGGCGAGGTTTTTATCTTACTCGAGATTTCAATTAGACCTCTAAGTTGAGTCGTCGAGTCTAAATCTGTAGGTTTATCTGAACTGGAAGACTCAATTGATATTGGAAGCTCAGTTTTGACTTCAGTATCGGTTTTGAAAATTTGTATTAGACTCACAGGCTCATTTTCCAGTCTTATAGAGACAACAGGTGCGTTTTGAGATTGACTCGTTAATTCTGTTTTGATTGGAGTAGCTGCGATATTCGTAGCGAGAATTATAGGCTCAACTGTTGTAGATTTAGCTTGTTTGATGCCAATATCGGCTAGACTTGTAGACTCAACCGGAGGCAACATTTTAAGTTGAGTAGCCAAGTCTATTATAGGTTGAGTTTCACTATTCTTATGTAGTATTGAAGGCTCAACATTTATAGATTTTGTTAGTTTGTCATCAATATTCGTTTGACTCAAAGACTCAATCACTATCGGTTTAACTTGTGTCTTCGGTTCTGTTGAGCATTGAGTAACTGTTTCATTTATTGCTTGAATTACAAGCTCAACATTTTGACTGGCAGGCTCAGCAGGTATTTTTTTAAGTTGAATGGTTAATTCAGCGGTGGGTTGAGTTGATACATTCATTGCTTGAATTACAGACTCAACACTTGAAGATTTTGACTGTTTGACATCAACATTCGTTAGACAGGTCGACTCAACGGGTAATTTTCCAATTTGAGCAACGTTTTCCGTACTACTTTGAGTTACTGTATCTTTATTTGCTTGAGTAAAAGGCACAATATTTTTAATTGCAGACACAACTGATAGATTTCTAAGTTGAGTCGTAGATTCCTTTTCTAATTCGGTTCCTAAGGTGATTTTATCTAGAATTATAGACTCAATACTTGTATATTTAGCCTGTTCATTAACATTTTCAGTTTCACTTGTAGAAGCAAGATTAGGACAAACGTGGCTGCCAGCATTTTTAACTTGAATTTTCGGCTCAACTTTTACTAACGTCGGCACACCTTGGAATTGAGTAGTAACTAAATTCTTTATTGCAGTCAAAGTCTCATTTTTAAGTTCAGTCGGCTCATTTTTCATTTGAGTTACAGGTACATTTTGTAGTTGAGTTTCAGGTTCGTTTTTTACTTGAAGTACAGGTTCATTTTTATGTTGAGTCGGTCCGTGTGTTAGTTGTGTCGTAACAATATTTTTTATTAATTCTGCAGATGTCAGTTGAGCGGTAGCTTCAATTTTAGGCTCTGGTTTTGTTTCTATTATATCGACGGGTTTTATTTCAGTTTGAGCCTCAAATTCGTTTTTGACATGTACTGTCGGTTCAGTCTGAACTTGAGCTAACGGTTCAATCTTTGACAGCTTCATAGCTTCATTCCTCACTTGTGTTGTAATTACCTTTTTACCTGCCGACTCTTTTTCAAATGGAACTACATTTTTAACTTGCGTACTTTCCGTAATAATCGGTTCACTTTTAACAGCAGTAATTTCATTTTTAACTTGAGTGTGTACTTCATTTTTCGTCTGCGTCTCATTTTTAGGTTGAGTCTCAGCTTTTTCATTGCCAAGTTGAGCAATGGCTTCGTTACTAACTGGATCACATTTCACTGTCGTATCATGCCTGAGTTGAGTCACAACTTCATTTTTAGTTTGAGTTAGTGCATCATTTTTGTTTAGACTCGCTTCGTGTTTGAGTTGAGTGACGACTTCGTTCTGTAGTTGAGTATATATCACGGGTTGAGCGGGGCTGTTGGGCGGGGTGGGGTTCGTATTGTATACTGAGTCATAATTTCTTGTTACCGAGAATCTTGAAGGAGATTTTCTTGGTTGACTGGACGCTGGATGCACCTGAATTTGTGGAGGTTCCATAACCTGAAAAGAATTAATTTCGGGTTTGTTTATTTTTTCTGCACATTTTATAAAGATTCATTATTTGGCTAGACGTTTCCCAACTATGCTGGCGTCGGTTTCCACTCTCAGGGGCCGTTCAAGTATTACGTAAGCACTACAGGAGGGCGGAGCGGTCTTTGCTGTGCTTATTTTTAATGACATGGGGGATGGGGGGTCTGGATGGTGATTACGTCAGCAGAATTTATTTATCAACTTGGATTTTAAACAAAATTTCGTCGATTACGGTTTGAACACATGTGCAACCCTACTTGTCTATGAATGGCTATGACAATATTCCAAAATCACACGAAAGTGAGCAGACACGTGTGTCTGCTACCAATGTTTACGTGAGCATCGGTGGGGGGGGGGGGGGGGGTAAGAGCTATGCTTACTTTTGCTGACAGGGGGGAGGGGTGGGTCAATAATTGCAAAAAATCTGATTACGTAATACTTGAATGGCCCCTAACAGACTGTACCACACTTTTTGTTAAATAAAAAATAAATTAATTAATTAACTTTTTCGGACCGACAAAAACACATTGGGAGTAAGGACAACTGTGAAATCGTGTTGACATTAATCTTTAGCTCCGGCACCGCACTAATCTTATGTATCCGTAGGTGATACCGAGTATGAAACGCCTGTCACGTACACCGAAATTACGGACTTCGTGCTTAGAGAATAGACTCCAAAATCAAAGCACTCAATATTAAAGTGGTTTTCTGATCCATCCATCCATTTCTGATCAAATAGATTCATTTTATATAAGTAGATTCTTTTACATATTGTGAATGAGAGAACGTTGTAGGCCTTAGAGACTAGATTTGTAGACGTTTTTCTATTCTGTATTTTCATTCCTCTAAGTACCTGGTACTTATTGACAGGCCTGCACTGTCCTCCCATACCTATTATCACTGTAATTTGAAAACATTGTAAAAGCCAATTATTTTTAAAAGAGTAACCGTGGAGTTTCTTGCCGGCTCTTCTCCATAGGAAACGACAAATTGGAACCGTGCACCTAGCTTCTGACGTTTCATAAGTGCCCATGCAGGCTTATGTGAAATAAAATATTTTGATTTTGATTTGTTTACATTGTAATCAGTTACGTTTACAACATGTTCGTATAGTTATGATATATGAAGGTAATTCTTCCCCGGACAGACAGCTTCACAAAGATCTGTAGAACACATAGTAAATTCATCGTGTTTATACCTGCACGACTTTAAACCGCGAGGGTGGGCAGTAAGCGAGCCTGGTGGGAGTGGACGATGATGATGAAGTGGAACCGCTGCTGTCTGTTGAAGAGTCGCGTTCCGGAGTTACACGTGTGACCTGAAATGTAAGTAGAAATCATTAATGCATGGATAGAAAGATGTAGTAGGTACACAGATAAGACGTAGTTTTTTATGTATAGTCTCGGTACATTTTAATTTACGGCATGCAACATTTTCAAACAATAGAATTTATGTACTTTTTTTTTCAAAACACTTAAAGTATTACATACGTGATTTAAGCCACACAACAAAAACCTCTCATGGTTTATCTACAGGGTGTCCGGTAATTAATGGATAACCTTGAAATGGTTCATGGTAGAACTAATGGCCATTCAGAAAAAACATTTATTATTATAATTTTTTTTTCAGGAAAAAAAATCCAAAAAAAAACAACCGACTTCCCAAAAAACACTACAAAGAGAAAAATAACTTTAATTTAGGAAGTCGGTGTCTTTGGATATGTATTTTAATTTTTTGTCACCGCAGTTATTTTTCACTTTGTAGTGTTCTTTCGAAAGTCGGTTGTATTTTTTTTTATTTTTTATTTACCGATTAAATACAAATAAAAATGTTTTTTTTTCTGAATGGCCATTAGTTCTACCATGAACCATTTCAAGGTTATCCATTAATTACCGGACACCCTGTATGTGTGATGGCGAGCCACTCATTTCAATTAAAAAAATAAACAAATGTACACGAGAGTTTGAAAAACAATATGAAATGAAATAGTCAGGCAGTGTACAACTCATATCTCACCATGAACCTTGAGGCAGCGTGCGGCGCGGGCACGGGACTGCCGGCCGGCGAGGGCGCGGGCGAGGGCGCCGGCGAGGGCGCGGGCGAGCGGAGCCGCGTGCGGCGCATGTCCTCCTCGCCCGGGCCCATGCCTTGCTGCGGGGACAAAACACTTGTCACATTTTTCATATAAAATATCAGCCACAAAAATGGCACAACCGTATTTTAAGCCACGACTGGCAAATTATAATCTCAGTGTCAGTCTTATTACACGCTTTATATTAGTTTCACTTGTATGTTTGTTTGTTTGTATGTTTGTATGTAACCGAGTCCTTTGAGCGCGATTTTGACCAACTTTAAACGGTCAGATTTCATTGAAACTTTGTGAACTTGTTGAGGACCGATGACAATTCAATAATTTAAAAAAAAATTGAGAAAAAAAAACATCACGTTTTTGTAGTTAGCAGAACTAAAAAAGGAGAAAATAATTTAATTCAATTAAAAAGCGTGGGGTGCTTGACATTAATTGATTATAAAAATACCTCAAAAAGCACCCCACGCTTTTTAATTGAATTAAATTATTTTCTCCTTTTTTAGTTTGGTTTTTAAAGCGTGTTTTTTAGTTTTTTTAAACTATTATTTATTTTTAACTATATTGATAAATTATATCTCATATCTCACTAGCTGACCCGAGAGACATTGTCCTGTCTTAGTAATGAATATTGAATTCGTATTGGTATAATAGTAAAAGAGTTGATAATATGGTCTTTAAGTTTTCTAAAATTTTCTAATGTTACTTGCAACTTTTTAAAAAATTTTCTTCATAAGAACCTTCTCCTGAGATTAAGGTGAACCTAGTCCACATTTTTTCCATACACACTTCGAGAGTGTTTTACTCCACTGTATGACATGATACATCCAAAGTAAAATATGACATCGTTTTGTCTCATTATTAATATTGTCTAAACGGAAACAGAATACTAAAATAAAAACCCATTAAAAAGTTAAGAGCCAACAAAGATTCGTTTTTCTTGCTAATTGTACTTAACTTTGGGAGTGTTTAAGTAATAAAAGAAGCATAAAATCTTCAAAACCAAGTCGGTACCAACAAAGTTCAATTATCGAAAAGTTCAATAATCTTTATTACTCATTGATTTATGCATTGGCTTTTTCATAAAACCTGATCTTCCAAAGGACTTTTCTTAAAAATTTTACGCCGAAATTTTCTTTAATATTTGTACGCCGTTATTGGCAAAACATGGACGCTCACAACATATTAATTTAATACCCTGCATGTCTGATTAGTCAGTTTATGTAAACGCATGTTTGACAAATAACCGAGATTTGAACCGAGAAATGTAGACAAGCGATTTGTATTCAACGGTAGAGTAGAAATAGAAAGCGTCATGCTAAGCCTGCAGATGATGATCTGCTTTACTTACCCTGAGCAGACAAGCGGTGTGGCACGTGAGACTGATCTTCCTATGTACAGGGTGCGCGCCCTCCTCGTCCTGTCGTACCGGGGGCTCATTTCTCCGACACATGCCACGGATCTCTCTTGTCAGTCGACGTACGAGAGCTGTTTCACTGTCTTCCGCTGTTAGGTTTGTTGAGTCCTGTAAATACAATGCAACCTTAATATATCGACTTCCTCGATTTAACAAATTCTTCGTAATCCCCTTGAATTGTCAATAAGAGTCAATATAAAATATACCTTTACATTGCGATTTTTTTTTTGCGAACAACTTCTTTATAACGAATTTTAAAGTATCAAAAAAAGTGTAAATACCTCTATTAACGAATTTTGTCAACCCAAAACAGGTTTTTTTTTAAATCCAATGCGCAAACTGTAACCATGAATTCAGCATATCATTCTAGCCCAGAAATTTTTCGTCAGTTTTACAAAAAAATAAACAGCTGATCCATAGATTTTGACCGCGTAGGTACTTTTCTATGAAACAGCTGTTTTTTTTTTGTAAAAGCGACGAAAAATATCTTCGCTGGGGTTCTAGAATGATATGCTGAATTCATGGTTAAAGTTTGCGCACTGAATAAAAACTTTTCCTGTATAATATCAAAATCATTGTTAATAAAAAAATACAATACAAAATGATCATTCACTCATTTTCGTTTTCGGCCTAAAATGAGATTAAAGCCGAAACCTTTTTTTTTTCGCTTTCGTTTTCGGCAAAAATACATTTTCGGTCGGCCATTAGAATTGTAAAAAAAAAATAGTTCGTGGAGTCCCTCAGCGCGGAAGAAGTGAAACTGACACACTCTCTTTCTCTCTCCTACTTTCTACTTTTGTGTATCTTTCTTTCTCTCTCCGTCGGTAGCGTAACACGTTTAACGCAACCTTTAGCGTTAAACGTTTAACGCAACCTTGTTGGGAGTAGCATAAGAAGTTTCACTTCAAAAAAGAAAAAGCGAAAACATTTTTCACAGAAAACATTTTTTTAAGGTTACATTTACCTCCGCCAAACTGCATAGCAGTTTGTAGGCAGACGTAGCTCCACTGTTGTACATTCCTAATGATTAACATTTATTTATTTTAGGACAGGAGTATGACGGTATAACTTACAGGCGCAGGCGGCTCGTCCAAGTCGATCTGTGTGAGTGTAGAGTTGTCCTTCATTGCAGCAAGGATAGCTTGTAGCCCGGTGCTGCCTAGTCGGTTCTCACGAAGATCTAGCCTCTGAAAATAAACACATCCAGTTGAGATTCAAGATCAGTAGTGATGTACCGACTACTCGGCGATATTTGTAGTCGGCGATTAGTTAGCAATAACCGCCGACTAGTCGGCCCATTTTTACACGCTTTGTTAGCTTCACTTGTATGTATGTTTGTAACTGACTCCTTTAGACGCGATTTTGACCCACTTTAAACGGTCAGATTTCATTGAAACTTACAAAGTTTCAATGAAATCTGACCTGAAATTTCATTGAAACTTTGTAAACTTATCGAGGACCGATGACAATTCAATCATTTAAAAAAAAAATTGAGAAAAATAAAAAAAAATAAAAACTAAAAAATAGAAAATAAATAATATTTTAAAAAACTAAAAAACACGCTATAAAAACCAAACTAAAAAAGGAGAAAATAATTTAATTCAATTAAAAAGCGTGGGGTGTTTGACAATAATTGATTATAAAAATACCTCAAAAAGCACCCCACGCTTTTTAATTGAATTAAATTATTTTCTCCTTTTTTAGTTTGGTTTTTAAAGCGTGTTTTTCAGTTTTTTAAACTATTATTTTTTACTCGTATCAATTAATATGCTTAAAAATTTAAAAGACGGTGGTAAACATTTCGTTCTTGTCGATTCTGGGTTTTTTCTCCGTACAATTTGGGATATCTCCTTTTCTGTTTCATGGAGTAATGTCACCGCACGTTAGTTGCCTATATCACGATAAATCTCTTCCGAGTGATGTGCTTATTTCAATTTGAAAAGTTCGGTTTCTGGTATCAATGTATTAAATAGCTTACCATCGCACCTGGAGATCGATCTATTTTGCACCAACGCACACAGTATTAGAAAGATTCTGAATAAGGAATATTTTGGGGATAGTCATGAAAAATTAGGAATTTAAACTACATATAATGTTTTGTGGTTGTTCATATTTGATTTGACTGATTTGATGTTGCACGACTCGACGAATTAATTAATTAAGTCTTATTATTTTATTTTTATTTTG
The DNA here is from genome assembly GCA_947359405.1 of Antitype chi. Taxonomy (NCBI): domain Eukaryota; kingdom Metazoa; phylum Arthropoda; class Insecta; order Lepidoptera; family Noctuidae; genus Antitype; species Antitype chi. The sequence continues at coordinate 4,017,460 of OX375837.1, forward strand.
TTCTTTTGGTTTGTAAATCGCTGTAACTAACATAGTCAACGTAGTACTTGTAACTAGATGTATATATGTGGAAGCTTGTAATTTAGCAAATTTTCTTGCCTACAAATGATTTTTAGTTTGTTATTAGTCTGTAAGCTTTCTGTAATAATAAAAAAAAAAAAAAATAATTAAAAATTCTCATAACTTCCGAACATGTAGAGATAGGATTAAAAAACCGTTCCAATATCGTTTGATATCATCCAACGAAGCCGTGCCCTTGGTATGTATATACCCTTTCCGTTACACGTTGTATAAGACTAAGACATATTCAATTCACCTTAGCCATGGGAATTGTTTTACTTTAGTTTTAATTTTCCATTTTGTTTTAAGTTTGTTATTATTCATTTGTAATAGCGTTTTATTATGTACAGAGCCTGTACGTTTATTTAAACAGTCATCAGTCATAAGCAGAGATCGGATATTCGGATGCAAATTCACCTAAAGTTGAGATGTTGGCTAACATGGAATGCGCTTTTGTATCGAAAAAGTCTTAATTTAGGTAAGTAATTTGTTTATTTTTTGTTTTAACTAATACAAACCACCCCTCCTCCAATACATACACATATTTGTATCGGGTTAAACATTAATTTTCAATTAATACACATCTGAATAGTTATGCAATCCAAGAATCCCGGGGTTTTTAATAAATATTACAAATAATTTATAAAGCCGCTTCCGTGCTTTCATAGCTAAAAATTATCTTTAAGTAAATATGCATCCGAATATCCGATCTCTGGTCATTAGTCATAAGCGAGTTGTCCGATGGAGGGGAAGCCTAGTGATCTTGTAATACAGGTTTGACCTACAATAGACACCAGTCTTTATTAAGTGTTGTCATGGCGGGCGCTTATTACCAAAGAAAGACGATAGTTCTGGGACGTTAAATAGTTTAATAATAACACACAACTTGTTATAACGACCTTAGCAACACAATAGGTTACTAATTTTGGCGGGAGCTAACGAGAGCCGCAGAAGGGAGATGTTACGTGCGCGTGTCGGAGCGGGCGTCGTACGACTCGTCCATGCGGGAGCCGCGGGCTGTGCGCTCGGCCGACATCAAGTTAACCCTGCGGCAGCGCACTATACCACGTTTCAACCCGCAAATGCGTGTGATAGTGTTACTTTGATTTTATACTGTGTTTGTGAATATGAGAGAACAATAAAGTTTTATTTTTTTTAAACCTCACCTGTAATTTAGTATCAGCCCTGATAAGCTCGGCGAGTGCCGCAGCGTCGGGACCAAGCCTGGAGGCCTGCAGGCCTAGCGACACGAGGGCGGAGCCCCGCGCCAGGGCACGCACCGCGTCGTTACCGAGCGCGTTGCGACCGATGTTTAGTACGCAGAGAGATTGGGATGAGCGCTGGAATAACAAAATGTAAAATTCAATATATCTATAATTACATTACTCACCTGATCATCGGAACGCCAATTCTCGTAATTAAAATCGTTGAAAACCTAGTCGCAATCTCATCTCGATGACCCAAACTCAAACTCAAAGCATTTATTTCAATTAAACCATTTACAGGCACTTTTGAATTGTCAAAAAGTCGACCAGTTGGAAAGTTGAAGCTAGTTGCCCATTCCAAAACGTAGATCTCTATGGAGAAGAACGGGCAAGAAACCGTCAAATGTCAAAAATGTATATACAGGAAAAGTTTTTATTCAGTGCGCAAACTGTAACCATGAATTCAGCATACCAATATAGACCCCCCAGCGCAGAAACTTTTCGTCGGTTATACAAAAAAAGGTTCCGACGAATTGATAACCTCCTCCTTTTTGAAGTCGGTTAAAAAAACCGCGTAGGTATTGCACGTTTCTATGAAACAACTAATTTTTTTTTATAACCGACGAAAAATTTCTTCGCTAGGGGGTCTAGAATAATATGCTGAATTCACGGTTACAGTTTGCGCACCGAATAAAAACTTTTCCTGTATATACTCGAGGTGTTTTGACAAATTGAGACTAAATTCAGACTGTGCACGTTCTTAAAATAACGAGAAATGCTCCTCTGGTTCAACGCAAAATTCTTGTTGCCAATTGATGTTACTCTTGCGTTCAAAATATATCAAATTTTTAGGTATCTTGTTTCAAATCGAGGCGCACTGGGTGGACCATTGTTTTTTTTTTCATGCAGTTTTATTTCCACTTAAGCGAATATCAACTTTATGTGAACGCAAAATAGGTTGAATTCAGAAAGGTATATTCTTTGTATAGGCTTTTTATACAATGAGAAGTCAGCTTATATTGGAAATGTATAGCCGCCGTTCGTACGCACGGCTACACATCAAGCTATACATTTCCAGTATAAGCTGATCTCGCATTCTATAGGATTTTCGTGCAGTGCGAAAAGTAATAAACATACATATTTGAATTAGTAGCGCAAACTGAATTTAATGACGGGTGATTAAAGTTGTTTTTCAAAAAATACGTAGCGTAGCAGTTTAAGCGCTGGTATACTCACCAACGCTTTACTAAGATAGGGCGCACAGTTCCTCGTGAGTTGATTGTTCCACAGTACTAGGAAGGCCAGTCCCCGGGCCTCGTGACCACCGACTGAAAACAACAAGTTTAAAATATTAATATTTTTGAATTACATTATAGTGGTATGAGGAACTGGTGGGGTCCGCAAGGGCCGGGGGCCGCGGTATCTCTTTCGAACAACCCGCACCCCTGGCAGGCATCGGCCCTTGCGGACCCCACCAGTTGGTGCTGACATCTCTTTGAGGCGCGCGTGGAACACAACGCGCCGTGGACCCGGGCTTGGTCCCATTCCACAGTGGTACCTTGACACCGATGCGGCGACAGTGGCGAGGCGGCAGCGGAGGGCGGCGACTGGGACGCTTGCTCTGCTAGCGCGTCTGCTAGGTGGGCAGTGCCTGCATCCTGCAATGTTACAATATTAAATCAGATACGTAACGCAGTCATCTATTTTTTAACCGACTTCAAAAAGAACAAGTTTTTTTTTGTATGTTTTTTGTGTATATACTTAGACGCAATTGCAAAGTTCGTTTTTAGTTTGAAAGGGGTTTATTCCGAAATGGTCCCATTTAAATTTCATATAGATCTGATGATGCGTTTCGGAGACAGACAACGGAACTCTTAAAAAAATAACAGCAAATCAACCGCGATTGCTGCTATCGCATAAATATGCATTGTTTTGACCCTAAGGATGATGAAATTTCGAATTGCTGTGGTGTAAGCACTATACCTAACTAAAAAGTGATAAATAAATAGGTACTTTTTCCAAAAAAAAACCGACTTCCAAAATTAATGTTATTTTTCACTTTGTAGTGTTTTTCCGGAAGTCGGTTGTATCAATATGATTGACGTGTAAAAGTGTTGGTACACACGGCTACACTTCAAGCTATACATTTCCAGTTTACGCTGATCTCGCACTGTACGGAAATCCTATACAAAGCGAGACCAGCTTATACAGGTAATGTATAGCTTGATGTGTAGCTGTGTGTACAAATCTACTTACAGAAATAAAATCGTTTATTGAAGGTCCATAAGTGCAAAATTAGATAAGCAACCAACTTGTAATAACAAATTCTTTCCGTTGGTTTTATTTCACATAAACCTGCATGGGCACATATGAAACGTCAGAAGCTAAGTGCACGGTTCCAATTTGCGCTTCCTATGGAGTTGCCAGCAAGAAACTCTATGGTTACTCTTTAAAAAATAATTGGCTTTTACAATGTTTTCAAATTACAGTGATAATAGGTATGGGAGGACAGTCCAGGCCTGTCAATAAGTACCAGGTACGTAGAGGAATGAAAATACAGAATAGAAAATCGAATCGAAAGGAGCATTAGGGGAGGATTTTTTTAAATTCACACCCTAAACAGATGAAATAGAAGTTGTAAGTTCGTCATTAACGCAGATAGGAAATCTCATCGGCTTTGTAATTCAGAAAAGTGAAGTACAGACCATAAACAACATTGGACCAAATCCAATGGACACACAATATGGCGCCAAAAATCGGCAATTTTGTTTTTTTTTTTCAGTTTTGTAATTCCCAGTGTCACTCTCACAATTAAGACAAATCTAACGGCACCGTTTAAGCTGAAACCGATCAATCCGTTTAGGCTACAGAGCGTGCCAAAGAAATATACATACATACATAAATACACTCGAAAAACATAACCCTCCTTCTGGCGCAGTCGGGTAAAAATTACCCAACATGTGGCTACTATATTGCCAGCTAAAATAATTCGACTTTGTATATTAGTATTTAAATTAAATTTAATTTAATTAAATTAAATTAAATTTTATTTCATAAGCCTATAATACAATAAGGAGAGAAAAAGAGGTTTACAAATGCATTTTTAAATAACTATATCCTTATATAAATAGGCTTAGTACATGCACATTATGTGAAACTCCTGACACCCAAACTAGGACATGTCCTGTATCTCAGGTGTCAGCGTTCCTTCCTGGCAGACATATTTGTGAAGCCAAGCTTTCAATTGCGTGCTTCAGGTCACATTGATGTTAAAGAGCTGACAAATAGAAAAATTAATAATAATAATAGTAAGTATTTGTACCTACCTGTATCATATTATTGGACAGGTCTAGCAGCTGTATGCGAGAGTTGTATCTGAGTAGCGAAGCGAGCTGCGCCGCGTCAGACACCGATAGTCTGTTGTCACAGAGGCGCAGCTCGCGTATTGAACTGTTTGATTTTAGAGCGATTACTGTAAAGAAGAGAAAAATAATGTATTAAGGGGTGATTTTTCAATAGTCAGATGACTTATAACCAGAGATCGGATATTCGGATGCATATTCACTTAAAGTTCAGATGTTGGCTAACATGGAATGCGCTTTTGTATCGAAAAAGTCTTAATTTGGGTAAGTAATTTGGTTATTTTTTGTTTTAACTAATACAAACCACCCCTCCTCCAGTACATAGACATATTTGTATCGGGTTAAACATTAATTTTAAATTAATACACATCTGAATAGTTACGCAATCAAGAATCCCGGGGTTTTTAATAAATATTACGAATAATTTATAAAGCCGCTTCCATACTTTCATAGCTAAAAATTATCTTTAGGATAATATGCATCCGAATATCCGATCTCTGTTTATTATATATACATAAGGCTCATGTTAAATAGGAAAAAATTGACAGTTTGGGGTAGCTTGATGCGCTGGCGTCTGTACCACCCATAAGGTATACCACGGAAGAGAAAAAACATGGAATTGCAAAGTAGGCGTGGCACGCGTGCCACAATTAAGCGTTGTTACGCTAACTTGGTCCCAGTCGTGTTCTGACATCGCGTCGAGTCGCTAGTCTCGCGACAAATTTATTTTTCCGTAGCTATACCGTATTGTTCCATTTTGTAGCGCAAAAATGATAGTAGGAGAATAAATCTTAAAAATTGAGGTGTTTCGTACCATCGATATGTACGGTTTTATTTGTTTTCTAATAAAATCTTAGTTAATTTCAATTTACTAATAATTTAATATAACGTCTGGTTAAAATCAACCTTACATGATTAAAATAAAGTTTATTTTAGATTGATTGTATTCTCTATTTCATTCTGGAAAGTACTTCGCTACTCAATTAGTGATGCAGTCGGGTCGGATGTTGGTTTTATCGATGGATATCGATAAAAGAAAATTAGTCATTTAATATTTATTGCAAAATAACATTACAATACCACTATAGGTCGCTTAACATTCATACACGAAATTTATTTTAAGAAGTGTATTATGTTGCATAGATGCTTTATAGCAAAAATGTAATCAAACTTTTACATAATAACGTAATTATTATAATTTTAATGATGCCTGAGACGTTGCATTGCATTGACTAATCGGTCATTTCAGTGTGTAAGATCATTCAGTCATCAAACCGCCTCAATGACAGTACAACAAATATTTCAACGCCACTCCAGTGCCACTGAACAGTTCACCGTTTTCGAAAATCATTAAGTTTTTTAATCAAGTCAGTTATCATGTTTTATTATTATCACTTAAAAATATGGATTGAATTGAAATTAAATTAAACACAGTAATATTTTTTTCTCCTGTTCATTGTTTTATTGGTATTGTTTTCAATAGTATTATTTTTATTTCAGTTATTTATTTTATTTTCAAATAACACTACGTTATTCTTCCTACAGTTTTATTACTGAACTCTCAACAAGACACCCAATTTTTTATTTAATTCAAAAAAATTATCTATCGATATCGATAATGTAATTAAAATTCAATGCATGTGCGGCATTGATCGAGTAGCAATAGATACCGACCTATGACGCGAATGTCGACCTTATTTTTATGCCAATTAAGTTTAAAATTGGGACTACTGAAAATACTGCCATCTATGGTCGAGTAGCGGAATTTACTCGGCAATCGAATCTAGTTTGACTTTAGATTACAAAACGTTGTAAATACTTTCTGAGCTAAAGTAAAATAAATCCTATCTACAGAGCCTGAAGGTTTATTTCCAGATGTAGGATCTATGGCTTATGCTAGTTTTGACTAAAACTAAAACGACAAATCAAACGAATTGTTTATTTGAAGTGCAATATATGATTATCGGATTATGTGTGTGAGTTTGGCGACAACGGTTCCTATAGTAATTTTGTTGCATTGCAGTTCCACCTGTTTTTTCTTTTCCGTGAGGTATACCCTATCTGTTAAAAAAAGAATTATTTAAATCGATCCACAGTTACCGGAGATATCGCGGAATCTGTTTAATTTTAGACTTAAAAAATAAGGAAAAAAAATCTGAAAAAATCACGCTTTTGTAGTTAGCAGAACTAAAAAATAGAAAATAAATAATAGTTTAAAAAACTAAAAAACACGCTTTAAAAACCAAACTAAAAAAGTAGAAAATAATTTAATTTAATTAAAAAGCGTGGGGTGCTTGACATTAATTGATTATAAAAATACCTCAAAAGCACCCCACGCTTTTTAATGGAATTAATTTTTTTTCTCCTTTTGTAGTTTGGTTTTTAAAGCGTTCTTTTTTTGTTTTTTAAACTAATTTTTTTTATTTACTATAAATAAAAATGTATTAAAAAAAACAAAATTGGTAAAATACAGTATAAATCTTAGAAATAAACTACTACTACTACTAAACTACTATGTCGAGAAGGCGTATTTTTTCAAACATATATTATGAAGCAATTAATTAGTAACGAAATTCCTTCAAAATCCTTCTGATGTTGACAGAAATCGTGTCAAATCGCAATCAAGACGTTAATACATAATAACCACGATAGCGGCGGTAGGTCCCCTCTTTGAGGAGTGGCTTGAGAGATGGCACGGCGTCCTCACCTTCCGCCTGACGCAGGTCCTCACCGGACACGGTTGTTTCGGTAGGTTCCCGTTTCGCATAAGGCGGGAGGAAACGCCCGAGTGTTTCTATTGCGAAGATCGCCCTGAGGACACGGTGGAGCATACGGTGGAGGTCTGCCCGGCTTGGGCGAAGCACCGCCGAGTCTTCGTGGAGGCGATCGGCGGCGGCGATCTCTCGCGTCCGGCCTTGGTCTAGGCCATGGTACGGAGCGAGAGTGCATGGTTAGCAGTCACCTCCTTCTGCGAAGCAGTGATGCTCGCGAAGAGGGAGGCGGCGCACGTGAGGGAGAGGCAGTATATGCGCCCTCACGACCGTAGTCGCCGCGGGAGACGCCCTGGGCGTCGGGAATCCCAGGCTGATTCCCGGCCACCGTAGGCGCGGGCTTGCGGACGGCGAGTAATGGGTAGCTCGCTGTCCGGTAAGGACCAAGCCCGGGTCGACGGCGCGTTGTGTTCCACGCGCGCCTCAAAGAGATGTCAGCACCAACTGATGGGGTCCGCAAGGGCCAATGCCTGCCAGGGGTGCGGGTTGTTCAAAAGAGATACCACGGCCTCTGGCACACAGGCAACTGAGGGAACACGGGTCGGTTTTAGTCAGTAGAAGTCTGACACGCCCTCCTGCTCCACCCAGAGCGGGAGAAGTTATTTGATGCTTTCCCACCCAAAAAAAAAAAGTTATCCCACGGGAACGTATTACCAGGATAAAAAGTATTATAATCTATCTGTGTGCCAAATTTCATCCAAACCCGTTCAGCCGTGCGCAGCGTGACTGAGTAAGAAACATCCAAGCATCTAAATATCCAAACATTACAGACTTTCACATTTATAATATTAATATATTAGGACTAACGTATGCGTGTTCAACTGTTCCCTTATAACTTCTAAACTCCTCGTCGTAGTTTTGACTCACCTAGACATAACAAAGGCTCCCCGCACAGACTCACTCGCTGCAGACACAGCGCGCGCAGGGCGCACGTGTGCGCGCGCAGTGAGCGCGCTAGCACGGGCGCGTGCGACGCTTCTAGTGGCGCGTCCGACACCTCCAGTTCAGATAGGTCTGCGCTCTGGAAAGTAACATTAAAAACTGTTAATAAACCAAAGAACAGAAAGCAAACACTTTACTTACTTAATTCATTTTAATTTTCCCTTTAAACACATGACTTTATAAACTAGTCTGGTGGTTTTGAGTATTTTGTAAATGGCCTACGTAAATGTCTTGCAGATCTGGTAGCGTCTTGTGACGGGTCGTTGAGCTCCCTAAAATAGGGTTGAGCTACACGGTGACTGATACATACATGTCGTCTGTTAGGACAGGCAGCTCAAAGCTGCAATGGCTCTTTCTTCAAAAGGCCCTTCCAGACATTGCCCTGCATTGCTACGGTTTTTTTTTTGGGGGTGGGAAATCATCAAATAACTTCTCCCGCTCTGGGTGGAGCAGGAGGGCGTGTCAGACTTTTACTGACTAAAACCCACCCGTGTTCCTTCAGTTGCCTGTGTGCCAGAAGCGACGGTATCTCTTTCGAACAACCCGCACCCCTGGCAGGCATCGGCCCTTGCGGACCCCACCAGTCCGGCGTACCAGGACACATGGCACGCCGTGACCCAGGAACCACCAGGACAGGAACCAAGTAGCACAAAGGCCCCAGACTACCCTGGCACCCTTGGCACCCTTGGTCCCCCTGCGACGGGTCAGCGCAGTGGCCCCGCCGCCTACCACTTCTCGGCCGCAGGGGATAGGGAGAGCGGCCAACGCTATACCGACACTCCTCTTCCCCTGCGGCCCCACCGCGTCCGCCATCAAACGGTGGCGGCCCCGTCCAGGCCACGGAAGGGAAGAGCGCTACTCAGAAGTACCGGCACTTCTCCTCCACCGCAGCCTGTAACCCTCAGCCGCGATGCCTCCCATTCGACATCGCGGTGCGCCTCAGTTGCGGTGCACCTCACCGCAAACTACTTTTTGGCCGCTACGTCGTCGGCTTGGAGACAAAATCCCTGACAAGCGACCCCACCTTGGGGTTCCTCTTTGCTTCACCATGGGAGCGGACCACGGCTACTGAGCCCCCCCGCAACGACAATGCGGGAACCCACTGGGGGGGTGCATTGTTAGTCACATAACATTCAAATAATATAATGTTTGGACTTTAAAAGAGACCATGACCTCTGAGTTTGTTTCGGCTTTTCTTCTCAGGGAACAGTCAGCTAGGAAATGCCGCCGGCATCTAGTTTTTAAAATATTGACCAGCAAAATATTAACGTATAAACGTGTCTTATAAGCAGAGATCGGATATTCGGATGCATATTCACCTAAAGTTGAGATGTTGACTAATGTGGAACGGGTTTTTGTATCGTTAAATAGGGGGGTGGGGTCCACAAGGGCCCCTGGCACACAGGCAACTGAGGGAACACGGGTGGTTTTTAGTCAGTAAAAGTCTGACACGCCCTCCTGCTCCACCCAGAGCGGGAGAATTTATTTGATGATTTCGCACCCAAAAAAAAAAAGTTCCTAAATTCAAACTGTCTAAACACGTCAAACCATTTCAGTTTTATCCAACACGATATTATTCACATTTTATGAAGGTACAAAGACGAGCAAATTATTACCTGGACAATCGACTACAGAAAAACGTGAAAGTATTTAAAAATGTAAAAACAAAATTGTTCTGACTAACGCACACCACCCTTTCTTTTACAGACTTACACATATTTGTATAGGGGTACATTTTAAATAAATATGCATCTAAATACTTATGCAATCCTAATAATTTAGAAGTTGCTTCCATACTATACACATATACAAAAATTTAAGAAGCCGCTTCCATACTTTCATAACTAAAAAATAACTTTAGGAAAATACATCCAATTATCCGATCTCTAAATAAATAATAATAATAATAATCATCATTTTATTATCAGGCAACTAAGGCCCATAGATAAAATACACAAAAATAATCTTAAACAATATTAACAAACTAATACATATTAATAAACAGCTTAAAACTATAACTAAACACGTAAAGTTGTCGGCATCGTGTTTTGCTGCGAGGTGTCACGTAACCGTCCTCGGAAACGTCGATATACGACACCTTTCGGCCAAAAGTCCTCTTTCAAGCAGTGCTGTAGATGGTGCGTTGGAACTCGTACCACGAATGACTTAAAGTTGACGTCGTGGCGCGATTCCAACCTTTCGACCGTCAGAGTCCAGTTGGTCTTCACTTTCAAGTACTGCACCACTTCCTCAATCTTCGTGGAATGATGCAGACGCGAAATGTACAGCTGCGTCGTAGGTACAGCAGGGCGCAGCAACATGCTGGGTCCACTCGGTGCAGTACCGTGTAAGTTACGAGAGCAGCACACACCTCACCGCATCTCACATACCTTTTAATTTTCAGTTCTAAGACACATTTTTGGTTTCCTCACGATGTTTTCCTTCACCAAGAGCAATAAAGGTGATGAAATAATTTACCCTGTGTTTCGTGTCTGTCTGGGTCCGACCCTACGACCATACAAATCGCAAATCGCGGTCATTACCACCGTGCCATTACTGCTCGTATTTTGCCTATGTGATGGGCTGAAATACTGTAAACGAAAAGATTACACCCACTTACTTTTTTGATCATCCTCGAGGCAGCTTGCCAGCCTCTGATGCCAAACTGCCGCGGTCCAGCGATGGACAGTACTGTTGCGCTCTCGTAGTACTCTATCATGTCGAATATCGCCTCCTGCAACACCGAGAATTCTTTTTTATTATTTATAAACTTTGGGGCCATTCAAGTATTACGTAAGCACTACAGGGGGGAGGGTCTTTGCTTTGCTTATTTTTGATGACATGGGGCGGGGGTCTGGATGGTGATTACGTCAGCAGTATTTTTTTTTACTTTTTTGGATTTTCTACAAAATTTAATCGATTTTGTTTTGAACACATATGGCAACCCTGCTTGTCTATGAAAGGCTCGAAGAAAACGATGACGATATTTCAAAATCACATGAAAGTGTGCAGACACACAACATTGAGCAGCAAACATCCAATGTCATCAAATAGTTAGTATTATGGATTCGTGTATCATGGACTGAAGACTGCCAATTTGAATAAATATACCAAAATTTTAAAAGAAGTTTGTTTTGTTCATTAAAGATTATAATAACTGAATACCATCTCAATAAAATTTGCTTTAATAAATGCGTTGAAGTTCTCTATTCCAAACCTATTCCTTATTTCTAGACTTATTAACTGCTGCTCATGAATCAATAAATAAACCAGAACACATTGAAAATGCATGTACCTACGCGAGCATTTGGTAAGCTTTGCTTACTTTTGCTGACGAAGGGAAGGGGAGGGGGGTTACAAATTGCAAAAAATCTGCTTACGTAATACTTGAATAGCCCCCTTACTCCCAGTTTATGAAAAGATGACATGACCAGCCAGTTACGTTTCAGGGTTTTTAAACTGCTGTCACATCTCGTCTCGTTTTTCCTCTTCTTAGTGTATCGATCGATGGCAATGCATCAAAGCAGTGGCGTAACTAGGGTGGGGCAGGCAGGACAAGAATATCCGCCTATCGAAGGGAGGCGCAAAAACTCGCCAATTATTACATTAAAAAAAAAACATCAATAAACCATTTCGAAGAAATCTGAAGACCTACTTGAATATATTGTGCAGTGCGTATTTCCAAATTGCAAGCGATTTCTTTGCAAGTTGTAATTTCAACTGCCTTCGTTTTTTTTGGTCAAGAAAGGTTATGCGACCTAGCTTTGCTCAGTGTGTAGACCGAGAAGATAATTAACGAAGGGGCGCAAATATGATGCGTGCCCTAGACGCCATTATCTAAAAGTACGCCCCTGCAGCATCAAAGGAGCCTCCCCGAGAGACGTACCCAACAACAGTGTGTTATTTCGACGCGCTGGGATGCACCCATTACCGAAACTTGAAAATACAGTACAGGAAAAAATCTCACTGCGATATTTTTACGTCCGTGTGAACGTAGACTAATACAACTAGGAGACCTTAATACAATTAGGAGACCCTAATACAACTAGGAGACCCTAATACAACTAGGAGACCCTAATACAACTAGGAGACCTTAATACAACTAGGAGACCTTAATACAACTAGGAGACCTTAATACAACTAGGAGACCTTAATAAAACTAGGAGACCCTAATACAACTAGGAGACCTTAATACAACTAGGAAACCCTAATACAACTAAGAGACCCTAATACAACTAGGAGACCCTAATACAACTAGGAGACCCTAATACAACTAGAAGACCCTAATACAACTAGGAGACCTTAATACAACTAGGAGACCTTAATCCAACTAGGATACCCTAATACTACTAGGAGACCCTAATATAGAGAATACAATCCCGAGTATATTTTTCAATCCCGGGACTACGGGATTTATGATGCGTTATCCCGGGATCCCGAGATTATCCCGGGATTATACTATGTGGTTTCTATAGTTGGACTGAAATGAAAAAAAACAAAACTTGTATAATTTATTAAAAAAATGCACAACACAAATCACAATATTTTAGGAAAAGAGAAAATAATAAAACTATGGTTACGTAAGAATTGTCTCAGCCTAGCTTGAATACCTACTTAAATGACTTTTTTTGTAAATTCTACAACAAACATATTATTAGGGCTTGGTAGGGTACCTGTATAGTACGTACCGTAAAGCCATCTAAGGGATGTTTTTTGTCATTGTGTGTACATTGTATATGTATTATGGACCATTTTTCCAGCCTTTTAGCTTCTAGTTTTAGGTAGCTCTAGAGTAAAGGGACTGCTATATTAATATATTCTAGGCATAGTCATTGTCAAGGCGCAACGGACTACGGAATGGCAAACTAGGCCTGTTTGTGGCAATCCCGAAAATCCCGAGATTAGCCAAGTACAGTCTCGGGATTTTCGGGGTCAGAAAACGGCCGGGATCCCGAGATTCCGGGATTCGGGATCCCGGGATTGTATTCTCTACCCTAATACAAACTAGGAGACCTTAATACAACTAGGAGACCCTAATACAACTAGGAGACCTTAATCCAACTAGGAGACCCTAATACGACTAGGAGACCCTAATACAAACTGGGACACCTTAATACAACTAGGAGACTTTAATCCAACTAGGAGACCCTAATACAACTAGGAGACCCTAATACAACTAGGAGACCCTAATACAACTAGGAGACCTTAATACAACTAGGAGACCCTAATACAAACTAGGAAAGCAAAACGCTTCTAAATATTTCAGAAGGCTTACTCGTAATCCTGCGTCGCGTAGCATAATAGCAAAAAAAGCCTATAATGTTTTAACTGCTGAACAGGCCTCCTCTCTGTTAGAGGGAGTGGGCCATTATTCACCACGCGGGCCCAGTGCGGGTTGGTGGATGTCACGTCTTCGAATTTTTCGTTCTAGGACATGCCGATTCCCTCACGATGTTTTCCTTCACCGTTTTGAGAGCAGTTCTGATGAAGTTATTCACACAAACTATTGCGCCTGCTTGGGTTCGAAAACATTACGTACAACTCGTAAGTCACGGCCGCTACCACCGGGCCACGCTGCGTCGCGTACTGTAACTAAATTCTCCAGAACACTACCCGAATATCACCGAAAATTGCCGGAAATTATCGAAGACCAGTAACGCACAACTCACCGCTCCTTCATCGTCTATGGTAGCATGTTCTATCTCGACTTTTCTGAACTGGACCTTCCGCATGACAGATTCGAGAGCGTCGGCCGGCGCGGGCCCTGACAGCGAGCATTCGGCGAGCGTGAGTCGGGGGGCTCGCGCGGCGCCGCCGATAGAATTGTCTGGTAGCTCCTGAAAACAGTGATGAACAGCTTAGGTATTATGATGTGTTTCCGAGGAAACTCGTATAAGATCATGAGATCCTGGTGCAAGTGTGGGAAGGGAACACCGAGGTGGTTTTCAGTCAATTCAATTCAATTTATCCATTAACTATTTACGTTGTTTGAAATACTACTACATAATAAAATAAAAACACTCATAAAACATTTAACACACTGGCCATTTAGAAATAAAAACATAAGTCACTACACTATTATTATTCGATATCAAGTCACTAAAATTAAGAACAGTAAATCATTTAAAAATTAAATTCCAATATAATAGGTTGATGTCAACATAAATAAATAATAGGAATAATAATACAGTTGGCGCAGTGGTTAAGCGATTGACTGCTGCGCTGCGTGTCGCGGGTTCGATTCCCGCACGGAACAAATATTTGCATGACCTACCAGTAGATGTTCCGGGTCTGGCTGTTTGTGTATGTGAGTTTAAATGTTTGTAAACGCAGTACAATACAGGAGAAATTCCTAGTGTGGGGCAACGTTTAAAAATAAAAAAAAGTTGTCATATAAAAATAATGTCCACAACAAATAATATCTGGAATTCTGGATGACCGAGCTTCGCTCGGTTTTTTTTTTTTTTTGGTTTCACGTTTTTTAAAAATGAAACCTAGCTAGATCGATTTATCGCCCCCGAAACCACCTGCATACTAAATTTCATGAAAATCGTTGGAGCCGTGTCCGAGATTCAGATTATAGAATTACATATACAAGAATTGCTCGTTTAAAGGTATTAGAATTTCAGTCAGATGACAAGAAAAAAAAACGTTTGGTCATATTTTAATATCAAATATCGTCAACGGAGTAGAGAAACTTAACTAATATATCTGCTTGACCCTTTCTCAGTAAGAGTCTGACATACCCCACCGCCCGGAGGACATCGATGAGGATATTCCACCCCGGAACAAAAAAAAAGGCGTTCTGTTGCATGTAGATCAAGCAGAACATTTCTGATCTTAGACTGGGGAGTTTTCAGACCACTTCTTCCTTGTTTAAACGTTCATCATCAGCCTACAGCAGTCCACTGCTGGACATAGGCCTCTCCAATTTCACGCCATTTAACTCGATTCTCGGCAATTCTCATCCAGTTACTACCAGTAACCCTGCGAAGATCGTCACTCCACCTAGCTTGAGGGCGTCCTACCTTACGTTTTCCGATTCGCGGTCTCCACTCAAGAACACGTCTACCCCACCGGTCATCGGTTCTACGACTAATATGGCCGGCCCATTGCCACTTCAGCTTGCTAATTCTGTGAGCTATGTCGACAACTTTGGTTCTCTGCCGGATCACCTCATTCCGGATTCTATCTTTCAGAGATACTCCGAGCATAGCTCGTTCCATAGCTCGCTGAGCGACTTTGAATTGATGGACCAGCCATACCGTGAGTGTCCACGTTTCGGCTCCGTAGGTCATAACAGGTAGGACACACTGGTTGAAGGCACACTTGGTAAACGTTACAAAGTGGTGAATTTTAAGCGTTTGGTCTAAGTCTTTAGTAACTTACGCCGACAGACGGGACGGCAATCCATTATTTTACGAAACAGACCATCACCATCTCAGTCCTCTGTCGTCCTCTGTTGAATATAGGACGTTTTTGTAAGGAACTTATGAATAGGTAACAATTTTGCGCTGGCAGAATTAATAACTTTGTGTAGTGTTTGGGTCACCAAGATACATGCTGCTTAATCTAAGTAAGTGATAGTGAAAATTTCATACCATGTATAACCACTTTTTCATGTCTAATTCAAGAACCTTGTGTAAGCTAAATAAATAAATTTACAATTTGAAATTGTTCTACAAGAGCCGCGTCGCGCCTGACCGGCTGACGCGCATGGTAGGAAATAAAAAAAAAATACGCACCCGAACAAAACAGAATTATAATCATTAGAAGCATCAATAAATTTGACTTTCGCGGGTAAACCTGGCGCTTTCGCCTGACTGAAGAATGGTCGCCTTACCCGTATCTGCTGCAGCACAGAATCGATGCATGCCGTGTTATGTCGTCTGCAGGCCTCCAGGTATTCGGCCGCAACTTGCGACTTCGTCGTCGACGGCACTGTGGACAAATAGAAAAAAGATGGATTAATATAATACGTTATTTTTTACTATCATTCTTAGGCATTTAATTCGAAATAAGGTAAGCGTAAACATAGTGAGGAAACCGGCATGTCTTAGAACCAAAAATTCGAAGACATGTGACATCTACCAACCCGCACTGGGCCCGCGTGGTGGATTACAGCTCACTCCCTGTCACCGAGAGGAGGCCTGTGTCCCACCAGTGGGCACAATAGGCTGATTATGCTTATGCTAAGGCAAGAGGTTTCCCGAATAAAAAAAACCGGCACCGATAAGTGAAAAGTTGTGTGGAAATCGGCTGTCATGGTATGGGCATGTGATACGGAGGAATGGCGAAAATGTCGTGAAGAAAGTTTTAAGTATGAATGTCGATGGCTATAAGAGTAGGGGGAGATCAAAGAAACGATGGATGGACTGTGTGAATGATGATATGGTTAGAAAGGGTGTGACTACGGAGATGACGACTGATAGAGAAGTGTGGGAGAAAAGATGTTGAACCGAATGCAAATAATTGGGATGAGATGATGCACAGATTATATAGATGTCATCATTTCAGCCGAAAGACGTCCACTGCTGGACATAGGCCTCCCACAGTTGGAGGTATTAGCCATAATCGCCACGCTTAGCAGGCAGGTTGGCGATCGCAGTATGATGGTAAAATGCATAGAGAACGCTGCTGCCTATTCTGTTAAGTCCCTTAGTCGCCCCCTACGACACCCACGGGAAGAAATGGGATTATATAGATTTTATCATTTGTGAGCTGCCACAGCCGTCACAGGCGCCATCATACGGTGCCAGTGGTTTGGTAAGTATTAGTAGGATTCGGATTTTTTGCCAGCCTACACCACAAAGAAGGCAAAGTTTATTTCCGTGTTAATTCACACAATCGCGTTACACCTAAATATTACTTTACAATAGTAAGTCCCCCCCCAGTGGGTTCCCGCATTGTCGTTGCGGGGGGGCTCAGTAGCCGTGGTCCGCTCCCACGGTGAAGCGAAGAGGAACCCAAAGGTGGGGCCGCTCGTCAGGGCTTTGGTCTCCAAGCCGACGACGTAGCGGCCAAAAAGTAGGTTGCGGTGAGGTGCACCGCAACTGAGGCGGGCCGCGATGTCGAATGGGAGGCATCGCGGCTGAGGGTTACAGGCTGCGGCGGAGGAGGAGTGCCGGTACTTTTGAGTAGCGCTCTTCCCTTCCGTGGCCTGGACGGGGCCGCCACCGTTAGATGGCGGACGCGGTGGGGCCGCAGGGGAAGAGGAGTGTCGGTATAGCGTTGGCCGCTCTCCCTATCCCCTGCGGCCGAGAAGTGGTAGGCGGCGGGGCCACTGCGATGACCCGTCGCAGGGGGACCAGGGGTGCCAGGGTAGTCTGGGGCCCTTGTGCTACTTGGTTCCTGGGGTGGTCACGGCGTGCCATGTGTCCTGGTGCGCCGGACTGGTGGGGTCCGCAAGGGCCGATGCCTGCCAGGGGTGCGGGTTGTTCGAAAGAGATACCGTCGCCCCTGGCGCACGGGCAACTGAGGGAACACGGGTGGGTTTTAGTCAGTAAAAGTCTGACACGCCCTCCTGCTCCACCCAGAGCGGGAGAAGTCATTTGATGATTTCCCATCCTCAAAAAAAAAAAAAAATAGTAAGTCAGTGTGAGTTATGACGTCACCACTTTTTATGCTCAAGTGCTTGCCTTACTCCTGTGTATCTCAAAGTTATTGTTATTTTAAAATGGTTAATTTTTCTTGTAAGGAACAAAGAAAATGCGTTAATTGGCATAACATCATGCCTTGTTTCCCCGAAGGATTAGGCAGGGACCCCACATTTTGTCAGTTACGTTAAAGTCCTATAAAATATGGAGCGAGATAATACGCGACGGGCGCGTTTATTGGCATACATACAAATAAAAAGTATAAAAAATCAAAAAACCCGACTGCCTAAAAATTGAACTTTAATTTAAAAAGATGGAAACAAGAACCTTGTTTTAAAAGGATGATTATTAGACTGAATACTATAAGCAATCTTATGCAGTCTTGAGGCATCTTCTTAAATTTAACAATAAAGACCTTTAAATTTGTTTAAAAAAAAGATGCGAGATTTATTAACAGAGAAGTGTTATTATAATATAAATGACTTTTTGAATGACACTATTTGACATTTTTATTTTCTTTATTCTTAATTTTATATTTTCCTTTATTATTGTGACATTTTATGATTAGTTTATTCTACTGACTTATTATTGTTTATGACTGACCATTGTGTATTTGGATTGAATTGCCTTTAGTAATTTAGTTTTTATTTTGTAATGATTTTTTATTTTATTTTGTAAATTTTCTAAATTTGTACGCCATACGGGTGAAACATGTACGGACAAAATATTTATATTGTGACATCCTGCATGCTTAATTTGCATGTATACACATGTTTTGACAAATAAAATTATCTTTATCTTTATTTATTGCGTCCGACTGCATAAGATTGCTTATAGTATTCAGTCTAATAGTCATCCTTTTAAAACAAGTTTCTTGTTTCCATCTTTTTTAATTAAAGTTCACTTTTGAGGCAGTCGAGTTTTTTAAAATTTGGTAATTTTTTTTTTTTCACAGTTTAGTTAATATAATTATTTTTGGGGTTAATAGGACCTATTTATGAAACAGTTTATTTTGATACCCCACTCAGTAGGTTTTGAGGAAAAAAAAATTTGAAGACACAATATTGCGCCAAAAAGCCTGACAAACCAGCTTTACCAAAGGGTAAAAGGTAAGAATAATAATAATAAGGTATCACCCAATAACTGGGTTGTGGAGGTCAGATAGGCGTTCGCTCTATGTAAAATACTGGTATTCAGCTGCATTCGGTTTGACTCGAAGCCGACCCCACTATATTTGGTCAAAGGCAGGCAAATTAAACACAATATTATGTTACACAAATCAAAAGAAACTATCACCACACAACTCACTTAAAAAACTTTTTCCAAAAAAAAAAACAACCGACTTCCAAAAAAACACTACAAAGTGAAAAATAACTTTAATTTCGGAAGTCGGTGTCTTTGGAGCTGTATTTGAATTTTTTGTCACCGCCTTCCGAAATTACAGTTATTTTTCACTTTGTAGTTTTTTTGGAAGTCGGTTGTTTTTTTTGGAAGTTTTTTTTTTTTTTTTTCACTTTTTAGTGGTTCACATGGGGTAAGCACACCCCTTCACAGCATACCGGCGTGATGTTATATTATGAACTGGTGTAAGCAATAGACAGACATGAGATTTCAGCAATCCCACTCCATTTGCTATCATTTATTGAGGAGTTCCGTTGCCTATCTCCGAAGTTCTTTATCAGATCTTCACCAAATTGAAATGAGACCACTCCGTCAAAGTACTCTTCCAAAAAATACCTAAATCGCTTCGTGTGCTTATAAAATTTGAAGAGTTCTCTTTATTTCTCCAGGATCCATCATCAGATCCTGAATTGATGAACATGGGACCACCTGGGAAGTATACCCTACTAAACAAAAAAAAAATCCAAGTCGGTCCAGCCATCTTTGAGTAATCGGGGAACATACATAAAAAAAAATAAAAAAAGGTTCCGAGGAATTAAGAACCTCCTCCTTTTTGAAGTCGGTTAAAAACAGATTTATCCATAAAATCTCCACAGTACTTAAGAAACGGTGACGTCATGGTTCGCTTCAAGATATCGTTAATTCAGACATAAACCCGGATATCTGTATAGTATTCACCAGGAGTGACGTCAGACCGACCCCCGTGATGCAATCTGAATGGAGATATAAACCCACTTGGGAAGTATGAGTCATTCATTGCGAGGACAGTGAGCAGAATATAGGTCAGGTTTTATTCACGTTACTTAAATTGTGCATATTTTATTGGATCAGCCTCTACGCCATCTCGGCCTATATAGAAGAGAATTTAAGTGCCTAGCTGCATGGCGTGCCTCTCAAAACGGTGAAGGAAAACATTGTGAGGAAACCGACAAGGCCGAGAACCGAAAATTCGAAGACATGTGATATCTACCAACCTGCACTGGGCCCGCGTGGTAGATGTGGTAGAGGGCCTGTGTCCCAGCAATGGGAACATTATAGGCCGATTATGCTCTGGGATAGCAAAGCATCTGCGACTTCTCTATCATTGGAAACGTTCACAGGCCGAGATGAGGTGGGGCGCTCGATGACATCTACGGCCCTTATCTTAATAGGGTATTTTCCAATTTATTAAAAACTATTCTAATTTGAAGATTGCGCGATCTTACGCGCGCAGTTCGCAAGCGGCGCATTCGCCAGGTCTGGACACACTCTTAGAGGTCATTTTTCCAAAATCATTCCTTAGTTAGCGGTTCGACGTAATATGGTATTTAGGTCGCAGGTTTGCACGCTTCAGTAAGGAAACCCGAATGTTCTCCACGAGAATTTATTTGAAAGAACTGTGCATCTTTGTTTAACCAATAACATTGCAACATAATCAGACGTAACGTAACTATTCCTGGGACACAGGCCTCAGCCCACTGTCTCTTGCGGAGAGGCAGTGGGCCGTAATCAACTACGTTTTGTTTTGCATCTCGCAGGTCAACCTAGGAGGTTGTCGGGCTTAGGGACGTTGCTGGAAGAGGGCACCAAGAAACGGGCTGTATCGGAATGAACTCCACCACACGACTTTTAACTGACTCCAAAAATTTAGCAGGTTCTCAATTCGACTGTTTTTTTTAAATGTTTGTTAACTCAGAACTTTCGACTGGGTGAACCGATGTTGATTATTCTTTTTTTATTTGAAAGCTGGTGCTTTCCGTGTGATCCTATTTCAATTTGGTCCAGTTCTGACAGTGGCTAATACCTATAACTAAAACATGAAAAAAAAAAACAACCGACTTAAGAAAAAACACTACAAAGTGAAAAATAACTTTAATTTTGGAAGTCGGTGTCTTTGGATATGTATTTTAGTTTTTTGTCACAGACTTCCGAAATTAAAATAATTTTTAACTTTTTAGTGTTTTTTCGGAAGTCGGTTGTTTTTTTTTTTTAAGTTTTTATATAGCCACGCAAATTCATACTTAAAACTTTCGATACGCCCAATCAACACAATTGTTGGCCCAATTCTTGGCTTGTTGCGCGATTTGGTCCTTACTGTAAGTGCAGCAAGCAATTGTTATAAAATAAATAAATCAAATAGAAAAATCTTTGAGAATCACTGCATGGGAGTGTACAGCAAAGCATGGTGTATGACTCACGTCCAGAAATAAGTACCTATACAAATAATAATAAAATGTAGGTCAAATGTTATTATTATAGTAATAAAATTCATAATATTTGCGTTGGATACGATAACTTTGTGGTTTGTGAGGTAACGCGTAGGATTCGAATCCGGTTCTTTGATTCTTTATCCTTTAAGATTTGGAAGAAATAAGATGATCCTAACACATTTTAATACTACACCATCAGCCAGGAGTGCGGGTTGTTCGAAAGAGATACCGTGGCCCCTGACACACAGGCAATTGAAGGAACACGGATGGGTTTTAGTTAATAAAAATAATAGTTTAAAAAACACGCTTTAAAAACCAAACTAAAAAAGGAGAAAATAATTTAATTCAATTAAAAAGCGTGGGGCGCTTTTTGAGGTATTTTTATAATCACTTAATGTCAAGCACCCCACGCTTTGTAATTGTATTAAATTATTTTCTCCTTTTTTAGTTTGGTTTTTAAAGCGTGTTTTTTAGTTTTTTAAACTATAATTTGTTTATATGGAGAGCTGTTAAAGTGTTGTATACCTACTTACTTGATTTGCATACTAGTAAAACCCACCCTTTGCATTCAATGTCCTTGACACTGACACAAGGTCGCGGCTCGCGATGAGGTCATCGAGCATTTGTTGATAGCTTTTGTAAGGGGTGGTTTATGTGGTCATCCGATTTCATTGTTTTTGTGGTTACTAGAAAAGCGTATCTGACCTCCACAACCCGATTACTGAGTCACACGCCCCTTGGTAAGACTAGTTGTCAGACTTTCGGACTTCTGACGACCCGTAACGACTGTCAAAAATCCACAAATGACTGCTGGGACGTAGCCATGGGTCGCAGCGGGGTCGACATTTTCTTGCCCCTACCCTAGTTTCTCCGCTTCCTCAGCATTCTCATGTATAGACATGTATCGCAAACTGTAAAATTTTCCCAATTGAACATGAAGCTTATACTTTTGTAATAAAGTTGAAACTCTATCAAAGAAATTTGACAGATTGGTGTAGCTTGTTGTTTGACTTTGTATGAAAATGCGTAAATTATTGCGAATCAAAATCCCATTGACGTATCGATGAGTTCAACAATCAACCATTATTCAATATTTTGTGAATCATTATTTGTTCCAGATTTATTTTTTGTTTCTATACTGGATAATGAATTTAGACGTAATGTTAGTTTTTTTTGGCTGAATTGTTGACGTATAATTATTTTTTTAGTGATAATGTTACATTTTGAACGCGTGATGTTTTTTTTTTATTTTAATTTAATACGTAAAAAAAAAAAAATTTAAATATTAGAATATAAAAATAGTAGCCCACCAGTAAATGTACTAAGTACATATTTTCAACACAAGATATTATGTACTTTGTTATGTTATAAATCAATGAGTTAAGATTTATTGGGCACATGGCTTGTAGGAAAAAAGTTTTTAATTTCCAGCAAAAAGGTAACTTACCAAGAATGAATAAAATATCGTGTTCTATGATCATTCCACTATGCAGCCAGCCTTACTTACCATTACAATGTATGCCGATAACAGATCTCCCACTCCATTTGGGTCATTGTTAATTATCTGCAATTGTGTTTTATCACGCTAAACCCTCTGTGCAGTCAGCTGGATTGTAACTATGTGTTACTAAGTAATAGTATAAGAGGGGCTGGTGGCTAAGTAACAGTGGCGAAAGCCCCCTATAACACGATTCCCACCGGCTTCCCTTCGGGGATTCGCATCGGCAACTCTTACACTATAAACAAATTACACGTCAATAGTGGCTACTATTGTCAAAAAATATAGTTAAGTACACTACGGGTATTTCATTCACCGTGACTTTCAAATTAGAGTTTAATTTGTCATTTTATGATTTTCCTTCTACTGTTATTACACGCGTTGTCTACATCTCTGTTATCTTCTCTCCTATCGCAGGTGTGCTGGAAGAGATTTCTGTAGAAATAAGCATTACCTATGTACGTATTTTTCTGTTCCTTTCTTCTTGTCTGTTTATATGTGTGTGCATAAATGGTTAAATAAATAAAAAAAAACGTTCTAAATTAACCCGGCGCCAAAACGTCATAACCGGGAACTAAACAATCATACAACAGCGATCCCGTAATGATGTCACTTAAGTTTTTTTTTTTGGCTGGGAAATCATCAAATAACTTGTCCCGCTCTGGGTGTAGCAGGAGGGCGTGTTCTGACACGCCCTCCGAGGAAACACGGGTGGGTTTTAGTCAGTAGGAAAGCAGACTTTTACTGACTAAAACCCACCCGTGTTCCCTCAGTTGCCTGTGTGCCAGGTGCCGCGGTATCTCTTTCGAACAACCCGCACCCCTGGCAGGCATCGGCCCTTGCGGCCCCACCAGTTGATGCTGACATCTCTTTGAGGTGCGCGTGGAATACAACGTGCCGTCGAACCGGGCTTGGTCCTTACCGGACAGCGAGCTACCCATTACTCGCCGTCCGCAAGCCCGCGCCTACGGTGGCCGGGAATCAGCCTGGGATAGAGGTTGAGTGAACTTTACACTCTGGCATCCGCCATGTTTTTTTGGCTACGGTGCCCGTTGCCTAGCAACGTAGTATGGCAATATGATCCCCTACGCGAAAACCAGCTTATTCATCATACGTAGGCGTAATAACGACGACGAAAACTACACATCGAGTAGTAAATATATACGTTCGAGGGCTTCCGCAACAGTGACCTCATCGTAGCGACCTTGGGTGATGTCAAGTTCAGTAGTATAGGTACTTGTATAGGGGTGGCTGATGGCACGTGGAATAAAGCAACGACAAATGAATAAAATTTAAGTGTTGCAAATAAATTAAATTAAACTGGGTGTAAGGAAAACGCTTCCGAAAACAAAGACAGGTGATAGGGCTAGTTATTCTCGATACAATACCATATATGTATATTTTTTTAACCTATTTTTTTTGGATTTTTTGTAGACTATGCTATCAGAACAGTTAAATGAACCATTATTTGAGATTAAACACATTTAAAAACGACCCCAAGTCCAGGCGGCGACTTTATGTTTAGGCATCCTTTGTAAAGCGCCGCTAAAATAAAATAAGTAGAAACATTACAGAAGCGTCAAACGTTTTAAACTGATGCAAAATAACCAATTTAAGGCGAAAGTTTATTGGTATCCGTTTGCATTTAGGTTGTATATAACCTACGTTCTGGCTTCGGAAGCTTTCCCCTTACACCCTGTATAAGCTACTTATAGCAAAAATACAATTTTGTCCTGCACCCTAATTGCGTAACACGCGATTAATCATAATCGGTTTCATTTTGACAGTTCAACAATATTCATTGCGTTATTTACGTTGTTGAGCAGACACATTTTTCGATCATATGAAGCAATGGTTTAGCCATCTGTTTCAAAACGAAACAGATTATGATTAATCGAGAGTTACGCAATTAGGGTGCAGTTCTGCGAGCAATGTGCCCGGCCCGTTATTTTGGGTCAAAAAAAACATGACTAAATACCTATATATTATTGTACGGGGGAGTAAAGAGTGTTTGCCGGTGAGCCAGAATCTACAGGATTAAACCGAGAACCGTATGTCAGTGATACACCAGAGAAGATATTAAAACAGAAATGAGTAGAAAAAAGTAAGTTCCAAACGGTAAAACCAGACTACTGAAAAATCACGCTCTAAAAGATATGAAACAAGAAAATATTCTCATTTTATATGCCATTTACCTTATTGCTTGCCTTTGGATTGTTTTTTCAGGGTAAGGCTAGTTTTTTTTTTTTTAGTTCATGACTTTATGTCGCCATATCCATTATAATGTGACGGCACAAAGTCCATAACCAGCGGACAATCAAGACGCTTCCAACGATACCTCATATGTCAAATTATGACAAGTAGTTTGAGGGAAAAAATCAACATAATACATACATCGCCACATACATACATACCGTTCAAAATCATAACCCTCATTTTTGCTTCGCCGTAGTCGATAAAAAAATTAAGCTTAGTTTTCTACAGTACACATAACGTACCCACAATCAGTTGGCAACCCTTGTACAAAGCCCTTTCAATTACCAGATAATGACTGAAACCATCTAACGGTCACTCCAACCAAATAAATACCCCAAGGTTAAGGGCAATTGAGTCAACAAAGTTATATTAACATAGGTTCGTGGCTACAGCCGCACGGATCGATCGATCAGGTTAGGCAACGCTGGCCGCGGTTGGACCGTCATGTTGAGTCCGCCATCTCAACATCGCCGCGCCAGCGGCAGTGATCCGGCTCGAAGGACCAATGATCGCGACGATAGGTTGTGGTGGATCAAAATGAAAGCTTGAGTGGACTGTATAACATGTGTATAATGAGATTAACATAAGATGAAATTACAACGGTTAAAATGGTCGGTTTAAATGCAAACAAGATATTAGGAAACGTTAAGACTTTGAGTCATCACTTACCACTCAAAAAGCTAGATTACATACATCTGTTTGATAATGGAAGTGTTGATACTCTCATAACTCATCTTCTAATACGAGAGTCTTGGAGCACGTCCAAATGCTCGGTTACTGGCCCCTCGAGACGAAACTATGACCATTCGTTGGCAGATTGGTACTTGCTATGGTAACCGATTGTGGTGACATCTGCACCCTAATTGCGTAACTCACGATTAATCATAATTTGTTTCGTTTTGAAACCGATGGCTAAACAATTGCTTCATATTTTCGAAAAATGTGTCTGCTCAGCAACGTAAATAACGCAATGAATATTGTTGAACTGTCAAAACGAAACCGATTATGATTAATCGCGTGTTACGCAATTAGGGTGCTGTATCGCATACGAACTACAACTGACGTATCCTAGATCGCGGTATCTGAGTTTACCGCGCAATCTTCTTGAAAAAGAA
This sequence comes from Antitype chi, assembly GCA_947359405.1. NCBI lineage: Eukaryota > Metazoa > Arthropoda > Insecta > Lepidoptera > Noctuidae > Antitype > Antitype chi. Next base: position 4,043,855 of record OX375837.1, read on the forward strand.
GCATTACATTTTGCATAAGATTTTATAATACATACAGGGTGACGCAACCTGTTACCATTATCTGCACTGTCTGTTAAACTCGAGATGATGATGAATTGGAATATTATAGTTAATATTTGTTTTAAACCAGTCGTACTCAGCACTTCTTCTCCGCATTTATTATGCGCACAGAAAAAGTGTGGAACTCTCCACCAGCGTCTGTGTTCCTTTCCACATGTAACCCGTCTACCTTCAAAACAAGTGTGAACAGGAATCTTTTGGGCACGCTTGAACCACCATAAACCTCATCAATCGCTTCGGTCGACGGCGCGTTGTGTTCCACGCGCGCCTCAAAGAGACGTCAGCACCAACTGGTGGGGCCCTCAAGGGCCGATGCCTGCCAGGGGTGCGGGTTGGTCGAAAGAGATACCGGAGCCCCTGGCACACAGGCAACTGAGGGAACACGGGTGGGTTTTAGTCAGTAAAAGTCTGACACGCCCTCCTGCTCCACCCAGAGCGGGAGAAGTTATTTCATAGTATCCCACTCAAAAAAAACCTGTCTACCTTCAAAACAAGAATGAACAGGAATCTCCTGGGCATGCTCGATGCATCAAAGACCTCATCAATCGCTTTCCATCAGACGTGATGGCGGTAAGAGCATGCCCATTTAGTAATTTAAGTGCTATTCCATACAAACTTTACACATACACTCATACTATACCTCTAACTTGAAATCACCTCTCTAGTCTCCACTCTGGAATTCGTACCCTGAACCCCCCAAGATACAGACTAACTGTGTAGTTTGGGGCTCACTGGCAAATAATATACTGTAACCTATGCTGTAGGTAATATTTTGAGCTACTCATATCGTGTCATGTCTTCTAATAAGGCTCAACTTGGTGCTAACTTGGGAACATGCTTACTGTATTACGTGAACAATAAATAATAGGTCTTTACCTATGAAATTGCCGTTTTGTATGAAAAAATTTAAACGAATTTTTTTCATGTATTTTTTATTTGTATTAATCGAAGTAATCACCCATGCCATCAATGCATCTTTGCCATCGCAGTGGCAGTTTATTGATGCCCTTCTTAAAGAAATCAGCTGGACGGGAGGCAACAAATTCTTCAAAGGCATTTTGTACTGCCTCTCGGGTATTGAATTTTTTTCCCGCCAAGAAGTTATCCAAATTCTGGAAAAAGTAGTAGTCTGTAGGCGCAAGGTCTGGTGAGTAGGGCGGATGACGGAGAGCTTCCAACCCCAGTTCTTGCAACTTGGAGACCGTCTGCTGTGCAGTATGAGGTCGCGCGTTGTCGTGCAGGAGCAGCGGAGACGAGCGATTGACCAATGCTGGTTGGAGATGTGCCAGCTTCTCCATCATTGTGTTCAGTTCTTCACAGTACACATCTGCAGTAATGCTCACCCCGTTTGGTAAGAAGCTGTGATGAATCACACCGGCGCTAGACCACCAAACAGTGACCATCACTTTTCTAGGGGTAAGTTTTCGTTTAGGGCATTGTTTAGGTGCTGAACCAGGATCCAACCAACTTGCTGAGCGCTTGCGGTTATCAAACAGAATCCATTTTTCATCGCAGGTAACAATGCGGTTCAAAATTCCTTCATTTGTGTGTCTGTTGAGCAGTGCAAGGCACGTCTCGACGCGTACTTCGCGCTGACGATCATTGAGTTCGTGGGGCACCCATTTGTCAAGCTTTTTTACCTTGCCAATTTGACGCAAATGGACCAATATTGTTTTGACGCTAACGTCGAAAGCTGCTGCTAATTCAGCCGTAGATTGTGTATCATCAGCTTCCACAATCGCCTTTAATTCGTCATTGTCGACCAAAGTCTTCGGACGACCGCGAGGTTCATTTTTCAGGTCGAAATTTCCAGAACGGAAGCGAGCAAACCAATAACAGGTGGTGCGTTGGTTTGTAGTGTTAGCTCCGTAAACGGCGTTGATGTTGCGTGCCGCTTGTGCCGCGTTGCTGCCACGACGGTACTCATATTCCATAATTACTCGAATTTTTAACGTATCCATGATGACGAAAAAGATTGAAATGCGATGAAAATGTAACACTAATCAATAAACAAATAACTACTTTTGGAAAAAAAAATCCATGTTTTTAAAATAAAATTAATTTGAAATTAGAATTCTTACCCAAACAAAAATTATTTTGATTTGAAATGGCCAGTACTGCAAAACGGCAATTTCATAGGTAAAGACCTAATATTATATTTTAACCGCGTATGTAATAGGTATAATGTTGCCACTTTTCTAAGAAACAGCAGATTTTTTATGGTAGCCGACGATAAAAGTCTACTCACGTCTAGAATCATGTTGTTCTGAATTCAGGGTTACAGTTTGCGCATCGATGACCGTGCCACCCTGGGCCTGAATTCACTTTGACCACTTAACGATTCGTTACTGGTAACCACGTCAATCACACACGAAATCTGATAATATCGTATTAATAATATCGACAAATTGTCTAGGAACTTACAGAATATGAAATTTGGATTCTTTACCGTTATTGGTTTCTAAAAAACACGATATTGACGTAGTTTGAACGTAGTAAGATTCCGCGGGGAATCACAACTATACAGAATTGGGGCCTCGTATAAAAATGGTGAACACTAAGGAAAAATTTTCGCAAATTTCCTCTTTTCGAACAGGTGTAACATTTACATACACGAATACAATAAATACATAGATGCAATTTCAGTTTCATAGCTTAAATTTGAGCAGACAGTAGGACGCTAGTGCTCATCTGGCATGAATAGTATTGACGTAAGCCCATTACCTGCCCACGGTTCATTCTTTGTCACATATTGAACGAAACTCTCCCAACAAATAAATATACACGCACGCACAATGGCGTCAGGCATGCTCCCTCGATGAAACGAGTCACGTGCTATCATACTCTTATTGCTTCGTACACTACTCCTACTATTCAATGTAAGCTGAAAATCAGCACGTATTTAACGTCAAATTTACATAAGACAGTCCCCCAAAACACCCGCCATTCGCTACTTCCTAGTGTTTTCGCTGGAAATAAGTGGCGTAACAAACTCCCCAGCAGCACAGCTGTCTGTTTAGTTAGCATGAGCAACCTATAATGTTTCCACAGGACAGGAGGACACCCGGACATCCGGCTCGAAGGACCAAAATGTAAGGGTCTTAAAATGGACTTTGAAATAAAAGCAGTAGACGGTATAAACTGTTAATATATCCAAAAGAATTTTACAGTAGAACTAGAAGGCGCGCGTGTGTCGTCGGTTGCTCTCGCTAGTGAAGTGCGCTGGGCCCCTGGCCCTACTCCTTGACCCGTGTTGCCACCAGCGGCGTCGCCCACGCAGCCATCCGACGCCTGACGAAGAAAGCCGACGGCGCCCGAACAGGCCCTCTTCGAGACGGAGTGAGCTGTAATCTACCACGCTGGCTCAGTACGAGATGGTAGATGTGACATGGCTTTGAATTTTTGGTTCTAGGGCACATCTACCAACCCGCACTGGTCCTGCGTGCTGGATTACGGCTCACTCCCTCTCATATAGAGGAGGCCTGTGTCTTAACAGTGGGCCTATTATAGCATGATTATGGTGATTCTGCTCGTGCTCGTGGTGACTGGTCGTCTTGCTGACCATGGTTTTGTTATTGTTAATTGTATTAAGTTTTTATTAATTTTAGTCCAGAGGTCCTAGTTTAACTTTTGTTACTTTAAGGGCCGATTTTTCAATCCTCAGTTAAACAGACAGATAGGGTTTATTCGATAGATAGCAAAAAAGTCCGTTGTTCAATCGTCAGATAGGCTTTATTGGTCGAATAATTCACTTAACTGAGGAATAAATCTATTTGCCTCTTTGACGGCCAGTTAACCGTTTATTCCATTGTTAAATTACTTTGACGTTACTAAATTTGAGGTTAGTCTTCGTGGTTTATAATAAATAATAAGAAATGGATATTTTCGATAGTATTGACGACATGGCAATTGAGGAAGAAGCCATAATAAATTAATATGTTAATCCAAGTGAAAGAAAAGAAAGAATTGTAAGATCGAGGGTCGAACAGTTTATCGCGTGGGATTCAACAGAATTCCATCGTCGATTCAGACTTACCAAAGTATCAGTGCAATATTTGCTGTTGTTGGTAAAAGATAAAATAAAGAGCAAGACACAAAGATGAGTTTTTATAAGCTTGAACACATATGTTTATTGGTATTGACTTGCACAACGTAATTAATTAAGCACGGTACCTTACCTACTAAAAAAATACATTTTTTTTCAGAAACCAGTGTATTTGTGTTGTCTTTTAATTTTATATTATTTTCTTAAACCTCGCTACTAAACTCACAAATAATTGAACCTCAGCATTATTAAAGTTTGCTGAACGCTCCCTCTTTTTGTTTTCCATTATTATCAATTCAGAAATCACAAATAAAAAGACCACACAGTCAAACTTACAACCTCGTAACATTTTGAAAAGTGAAATGACGACGCTGCCATCTGTTTGAATCACGTTTAGTCCGTCCCGTTCTAACATTCGCTTATTCTGTATATTTGTTTCACCTCCCTGAAGTTAGCGTTTTCACAGATGCGATATTCGGTCGGATAGATAAACCTTGGTTAAATATCATTTGAAAAATTGACAACCACTTAACCGACGAATAAAGAGTCTAATAACTTTATTCTCTAGTTAGCTATTGGTACTTTTAACTGAGGATTGAAAAATCGGCCCTAAGTTACTTATAGCTATATTTGCATAATGCAGAATTGCATATGTAAGCGGGCATGCCCTTTATTCCTAGAGGCTTTTATTTAGATTGGAAGTTCTGTTTACGTTTTATTTTAATTTTCTATTATTTTTAGTTTTCAATTTTTGATGGTATATTGGCGTGCTAGCTGACATATGGCAAATTTTATGTTTTTTTTTGTGTTTCGTAATTTTTATTACCTATTAGTGTCTAGAATCAAGTTCTTCTAACTTAACAGACAGCTGTGCTGCTGGGGAGTTTGTTCCGCTACTTCTTCTTCCCAGCTAAAACTAGGAAGTGGTGAAGGGCGGGCGTTTTTGGGGGGACTGTCTTATGTAATTTTATTTTGACGTTCAAAAAGAGCTGACTCTCAGCCTAGTTTGAATAAATGACTTTTGTTTTTTTTTTTATTTTGATTTTCTGCCTTCAACTACGGGGTGGCACACAAATTCAAGTATTATCAGACTCAGATCTTACTTTCTTTGTCTCATATCAGACTTATGACAAACCGGACGGCAAAATCGGTCGTGTATTTTATCGCTCGGCTCTGCCGAATCGTGCCGAGTTATGCCGACCCGAACAAGTGTAAGCCCGACTAACATCCGTCTTATAAATTACATTGTTAATCGCATTTCATTCATCCTTTCAACATAACAAATAATCTATCACAAATGTTTATTGTATACATTCAAGCAGGGAAAGTTTATGAGCTTAAAATGTACGTGTATTATACAGCCTTGACTTGGTATTTTCATAGTTCCATAGCGGGTAGTTAATATAACCTTGAAAAATATGGTATCGTAAGGAATTTACGATCGCAAGTAATGTCTTATTTGTGCTTCCGGTATGAACTACCAAGCTAGAAGCTAGTTCTTCGGTATGGAACCCACAAGAAGCAAATTATGCACTGCTTCTAGAAAAAGTGCAAAAATTATTCCTGCGTTTTCTTTACAGGTGAACTCTCGGTTACTATCTCTATCCTACCAAGTTCCTCTTAGGATGTCTGGGATATCATATGCTGGAGACCAGAAGGGCATGTGGCCAGGTAGGCGTTATGCTCAAAGTATGGAAGGGTATGACGGATGCGCCTGACATCCACAATGAACAATTATCTCTGTAGCAGAAAACATCGAGTCCTAGACGTGCCTTCGTGTCGGACAGCATCCCGTGTTGCGTCTCCTGTACCACGCGTGTTGACCGCACTAAACAAGCTCGTGGAGGCCAACGCTGACTGCGATCTGTTCGCGAATAAATTCGCCAATTTAATGGTTATGTATTATATATTTTTGTGAGAATAATAATATTTAATTTTTTATATTAGTTTAGTTGTTATATTTGTACTTATACTATGATTTATGTAATTGGTTTTTAAGCCGTGTAAATCTAAATCTAATAAATAAATAAATAAAATAAATGAACACGCCTGTAACTTACGTATTGCAGAACAATAAATAATAGTTTAAAAAACTAAAAAACACGCTTAAAAATCAAACTAAAAAAGTAGAAAATAATTTAATTCAATTAAAAAGCGTGGGGTGCTTTTTCAGGTATTTTTATAATAAATTAATGTCAAGCACCCCACGCTTTTTAATTGAATTAAATTATTTTCTACTTTTTTAGTTTGTTTTTAACTCTGCTAACTACAAAAGCAAGTGATTTTTTCAGTCTTTTTTTCCTTTATTTTTTTCTATTTTTTTTTAAATTATTGAATTGTCATCGGTCCTCGGTAAGTTTACAAAGTTTCAATGAAATCTGACCGTTTAAAGTGGGTCAAAATCGCGCTCTAAGGAGTCGGTTACATACAAACATACAAGTGAAGCTAATATAAAGCGTATAAAAATCGTCAAAATTGCCTCATGTAATTAATGGACGCCCCCAAATGGGTTGTGGAGGTGTGATACGCAGTCGCTCCATGTAACATAACATCACGCCATGTTTCCCGAAAGGAAGTGCAGTGGTGTAGCTATAATACACCCACATTTCGTCAGTTATGTTTAGGCCCCATGTAATAGGAGGCAAGCGTTTTGTTATCAACCGGACAAGTCTCAAAACAGGTTCTCCGTCTAACTAAACCTGACTTGCGTACAGTTACAGCAGCTGTAACTGGCCATGGGTCATTCAACAAACATCTCTTTGTCATAGGAGTATAATAAATCATACACCTCAATCCAATATGAATCATGTTTATTCACTTTTCTACAGTGATCAGGTAAATAACAATCACTTAACATTTAATTAGTATTTTATAAACATAACAAAAGTAGCACAGATCCGTCAGACATGCTTACGGCTTGATGCCTACAAATCGACTGACTCTTTTTAGCAAATCGGTAACCCCACTGAATGTTTCCCCACTTTAAACGGAAGTCAATTTTCGGCCGGCTATTCGACCAATCAGAGCAGAGTAGACATTACATACAATCATATGACTATATATAAATATGTACTTTAACCTGTTAAATTTAAACAATATGATTTAATAATTATACAAAATAAATATACATTATTACCGATATTCTAAACATTAATGCTTAAAACGGATGTATAAAGTTCCTGGGACCACTAGCGCCATCTGTCGCTTGTGAAAATAAGTCTATACTTAAATATTATTTTAAGAAAATCAAACAGGAGTAAAGACAGTCCGCTGTGCAGGGCCTGCATGAAGGACGACGAGACAGCAGCGCACGTGCTGTTAAACTGCCCGGTGGTCGCCAATTACAGGGCTAAATACTTCGGCAACCGGTACCCTACGTGAGATTGTCAGCAACACCAATGAGTTGCTGGCCTTTCTCGAGGAGCTGGGGTAGATCGAATGACCGATTCTCCCACCCGTACGCCAAATACGCGCTTTGACGTGTAGTTGCGGACAACAGCCCGTATTACCTATTACCTAACCGGACAATTCCAGACAAACCCTACCCTCACTACTTAGTTTATATACAGCAAATAGAATCTATACAATCCAAATTCATTAAATATATTAACTATCGCACTGGTTTTAAGTCTAAGGATTATCTGCAAGCATGCAAACATCATAACATATTACCATTGGAGAACAGACGTATGATTCTCGACATGCTTTTTCTTTATAATGTCTGTAATGGGAACATTGAGAGTACCGCTTTAAATGATCTGGTTCTAAGATTGAGTGCTCCGTCTCGACGGACTAGGCACACGCAGTTATTCGATGTACCGCACAGTGGTACAAACTACGCTCAAAATTCTGTCATTGGTAGGATTTTAAGAAATTTCAACAAGAAATTCTCCCATCTTGATATATTTAACACCAAAAAAGGTGTTTTCAGGAAACTTTTAGTGACTTCTGTATGCGACGATTTGACTAATAGGTAATTCTAAACAAAACTGAATAAATTAACCCGTGACCATACACCATTACAACTCCTCACACACACTTCTACACACCCACACACACTGCACACTTAGATATGCTTAGAGGGTGCTAGCATGACATCCTGTTTGTTTTCTGATGCATAAAATAAGTGTAGTTATTAAATTGTAAATCCGTAATTGGCTGTAAGATTAGTTTATTTATCTTATATGAAATTGTTAAAGAGCTGTGGATTTTGTGAATAAATAAATAAATAAAACCAGACTCCGGGCTAGTACTGAGAACTTCCAGAAAGAAAAACCTAATAACAGTTTATCCGACCTGGGAATCGCATGCGACCACTAGTCCTACGAGGCAGTCACTCCATGTAAAATACAGGTATTCAGGTCCACCCGTCACTCATTCACGGCTCTACCGCGTATCCTCATCTCCCGTTTGTATGCTAAAGCACGACTGCCGCCCGCGCCCGCGCAGGGCACCTCTGAGCCTTTATCTCAAAATGGGGATATTCCTTTGATTAATTTACAATTGTGCTTCGGCGATTCTGTGGTACCTTTAACTATCTATTTTTCAGTGTATTTTTTTTTTTCAAATAACGAAGCCGTTTAGTAGGAGTATGGAATAGAAGCCAAAATATTGCGTGTTGGAAAATATTTTTTTACAGCAAAAGTATTACCAATTTACCATACAAAAAAAGTACTTCGGGCAAAATGATCTATATGAATCTATAGCAAAATCATATATTTTTCAAATCTTCAAGACACGCCGTTAATGAGCAGTACGGTTCATAAAGTGACCGTGTTACGCTACCAAACGGGACGTAGGCCCTTAACATTCAGGATCGACCCGTGCAGGTTTTACTATTTAGCCACGACTGCCGCGAGCCCCAGCAACTCATTCATTTGTTACCATTTTCCATGGCTATGATTTGTAATTATACGGCATGACGTCAATATTCATTCGACGTCAGTTAACAATTATTACTTACGTCAATTTGACAAACGATACTATTATAGTACTTATTGCGATTTGTATACGTAATAATTATGCGAGAAATTTTAAATATATACTCTGCCAGGGGTGCGGTTGTTCGAAAGAGATACCGTAGCCATTGGCACACAGGCAACTGAGGGAACGCAGGTGGGTTTTAGTCAGTAAAACTCTGACATGTTCCACCCAGAGCGGGAGAAGTTATTTAATGATTTCCCTACCTCTATAAAAAATAAGATGTACACTTACAAACACCACACACACTTTACACATACGAGAAAATTTGAACTTCGCGGGTTACATTAACGCTTCCCCCATAATAAGTTATTACTAAATATACATAATACTAGTTCATTAATAATTTTCTTAATAACTCCTAGCGTACCTAATCCCCTGCCCCCAGCTCACGTGCCAGGTGGGTGTGAAGATGGCCACGCCGCCACGCATGCTAGCAATGCCAGTTCTGGCACGTTACATGGCACCCCGCCATCTCAGATGGAATCAGATGTTGCGTTGTGGGATTGACTCATACGTAAATGCGTTTCTCAGGTGACTTCGGTAATGAATTAGCGAGAATATTGACAATTAACCTTTGGACCTATGGCCAATAATTGACGAATTATATCCATGTAGAAGCCAATCAAATAGGAAACTCCGATCTCATCTAGTTTTAAAAATATGATTGACGTTTAAAAGTGTTTGTATGTTGAGTATAATTCAAAGTATTGAGGGGTCGATCGATCAGGTTAAGCTACGGCTGACGCGACTGGTCCGTGGATGGTGACAATCTTTAAATACCAAGACCCCCTCCGTGCCTCGGAAAGCACGATAGGTCGTTTGTCAAGACTGTAATTCGTAAATCTTTTACAGACGTTATAGGTCTTCAGAAGCTCGAAAGTTGTCAACCAAGGGGTATCAAAATCAAAAATCAAAATATTTTATTTCACATAAACCTACATGGGCACTTATGAAACGTCAGAAGCTAGGTGCACGGTTCCAATTTGTCGCTTCCTATGGAGAAGAGCCGGCAAGAAACTCCACGGTTACTCTTTTAAATATATCGTATTACTTATTTACCCAACGGAAAAAGTTAGATAGACGATAATGACGAGAGAAGACCAACTATTTAGTAAGAAAATAATCTAAATAGTAAGAAAACATGCTCAGGGCCTGAATTCACTATGAGAACTTAACGATTCCTTACTCCCAGGCTGATTCCCGGGCACCGTAGGCGCAGGCTTACGGACTACGAGTAATGGGTAGCTCACTGTCCGGTAAGGACCAAGCCCGGGTCGACGGCGCGTTGTGTTCCACGCGCGTCTCAAAGAGATGTCAGCATCAACTGATGGGGCCCGCAAGGGCCGATGCCTGCCAGGGGTGCGGGTTGTTCGAAAGAGATACCGCGGCCCCTGGCACACAGGCAACTGAGGGAACACGGGTGGGTTTTAGTCAGTAAAAGTCTGACACGCCGTCCTGCTCCACCCAGAGCAGGAGAAGTTATTTGATGATTTCGCAGCAAAAAAAAAAAACAAACAATCCCTACTCGTAACCACGTCAATCACACGCGAAATCTGCAAATATCGTATTAATAATATCGACAAATAAAATTGTCTTGGAACATACAGAATATACATTGGTTTCTAAAAAAACACGATATGGACGTAGTTCTAACGTAGTAAGATTCCTCGGGGAATCATTATAACTTTATACGATACAGAATTGGGGCCCAAGTGAAATATGGTGCTGTCCCACAAACTATTGGGAACTTAATATCTTGCTCAGTGTGTCCTGTTGTCTGCACGCTACAGGAGTAAATGGTGATGGACGCTGCTGAGCTCGTAGTAAAATAATACACGCTAAGAAGAAGAATAATTGGTAAGGTCAATGGCAAATACGGCTATATTTTACTCCGTTATCCCCATTATATGTTGATATTTTCATAGTTCCAACTCCGTCATAGTGTTTGTTCCTCGTAAACTATTTTAGTCCATTACTCATAGTCCACAAATATTCCACGGTCCCAATGTCAATACTGCAAGGGCCAACGTACTTGACAATGGAAGTTACAGGTAGTACGTTCCTGCGGGATAACTCCCGACCTCCATGCGAGCGAAGCCACTGGCAAAAGCAAGTACTAAAAGGGGACGGGGCCTGCGAGGAATTTGAACAATAGGTATTTGAAAAAACTATTGCCGTCGCGCTGTCAGTAAGTCTGCCCCCGTAGTGTGTGATAGGGACAGCTGCAGCTCAGACCGAAATTATCACAAGAAATTTGACGAGATCGACGTTTCGTATTCCCCTTTTTTTCTCCTCGAAAACTGAGCCGATTCAATTATTTTTTCATTAATATTTTAAGAAAGAGTATGTTTAGGTTCCTATCATTTTTTTTTATGTTAAAATCTTTTCTAGTTTGTCTGGTAGTCCTCTAATCACGGCGGTAAAAATAGGGCATTTATTTTTATTTTTAGAGGGTCATATTTTCTTTACTAATTAGTTGCTGAAAAAAAGAAAATGACAGGGACGTGTTAACAGCAGAACTAAGAAATGTAAGAAATGTTTAAGCGGGCATGCCCTTTATGCCTCGAGGCTTTTATTTAGATTGGAAGTTCTGTTTACGTTTTATTTTAATTTTTTTATTATTTTTAGTTTTCAATTTTTGATGGTATATTGGCGTGTGCTAGCTGACATATGGCAAATTAAATGTTTTTTTTTTGTGTTTCGTAATTTGAATTACCTATTATTGTATAGAATCAAGTTCTTCTAACTTAACAGACAGCTGTGCTGCTGGGGAGTTTGTTGCGCTACTTCTTCTTCCCAGCTAAAGCACTAGGAAGTGGTGAAGGGCGGGCGTTTTGGGGGGACTGTCTTATGTTATTTTATTTTGACGTTCAAAAAGAGCTGACTCTCAGCCTAGTTTGAATAAATGACTTTTGATTTTGATTTTGACTAGATTTTATGAAAAAAAAAAAATGTTCTAGAGGCATTATTCAGGAAGAAAAAAGGGGAATACATTTGTATGGAGAATCGCACGCCCTGTTCCCTCTTAATCAAATATTTGACATGAAAGTGTCACAATATAAAACCTTAAATGTTTCCCCGTCATCACTTCTTCAAAATGTTACTTACTCAAACTCTGTTTTATTTTAAAAAAATCTCTAAGAATAGCTCAAAGCCACAATCCTCTGATTTTAGGGTCTTTTGGGAAATGGTAGACTCCTATTTCAGAATATTATAGGAACAAACAACGCATCGTTTTCGCAAAAATAAAATAAATCCACCGCGCCACCACGCCTTGTATCATTAGCTTGAGTTGGGGACTAGCTACGACAGCGCCACTTTGACAGTTGCCATCCCCATTTATGTATGTTGTAAAAACATTAAAATCATGTGACTACACAAGATAATTCAACCTTTACAGCAACAATAACAGTGATAACCAAAAAAAACACCAAAGTTATTATTGTTACTCACGCATAGGTCATAATAATGTTCTACAATAATTAACCTAAATTGAGCTAAACAACAATTAATGGGAGCAATAATTCTTGTACTGACATAATAAATGTTATAGTACATAATGGGTACATTAGTACATGGCTAGCAAAAACAGAGCAGTGAGCTGAGCAGTGATGACGTAGTGGTAGCGGCCCTGACTTACGAATTGTAAGTGTGGGTTCGATTTCGAACGTAAACAGGCGCTGTACTTAGTGTAAATAATTTCATCACCAGTGCTCTCAAAACTGTGAATTCAAAAAAAAATCGAAACCATGTGACATCCACTAACCCGCACTTGGCCCGCGTGGTTGATTATTGTTCGCGAGTATACGGCGCAGTGGATATAAGGCAAACGAGAGTTGGGCAGAACACTTTTTATTACTAATAGAGCAATTAATTACAGTAAAAATTACAGGAGATACATATTAGGTTGTTGGTGGTGATGGCAGCCGAAGAAGAGAGAGTGTTGCCAGGACTTAGTATCTAACGTCACTTTTAATCATTTTTATTACTAATATTCAAGTATGTATCTATTTTATTTGCCTGCGTCCGTGTGTCACTGCGGGGTGCCAACTGAAAACCAGCGCTGGGTGTCTAACGCCCAGCAAATGCTGAGATGGTAACCCTTTCGGTATGGGCACGCTCAGCACAATTTTACTGCAATTTTATTGTTATGTTTGTTGTTCTCTTTCTTTTTTATATGTTTGTTGCTGCTGTGTTGTGTCTGTGTCGAATAAATGTTTTCTATTCTATTCATTCTATTCTAATCATAAAAGTGTTGCCAGATATGTATAGGAGTGTACCAAATTATTTTAACAGGCCCACTCCCTCTCACAGAGCGGCGGCTTGTGTGTCCCAGCAGTGGGCAGCAGTGGGAACATTATAGTTATGCTAGCAAAAACTAACCTAGCCCGCGACTATCAATGGGTGCAATGTTTAAATGTGACGACATGTCGAGCATCGAGATTTCTGTTCCTTTTCCCCAACCTTGATTGTTTCGGTTTATAGTCTAACCCTAAGCAACTGAATACAAGTATTTTACATGAAGCGACTGCCTAGACCTCCACAACCAGCGTTGCCAGATTTTTTTTTAGGCAAAGCGGGGTTTTTGAACTTTTCAAATGAAAAAGCGGGATTCTTACTTCGAAAGCGGGACATAATAAAATAACGTAAATAATCAGTCGTGTTTTTACACGCTTTATATTAGCTTCACTTGTATGTTTGTATGTAACCGACTCCTTTGAGCGCGATTTTGACCCACTTTAAACGGTCAGATTTCATTGAAACTTTGTAAACTTGTCGAGGACCGATGACAATTCAATAATTTAAAAAAAAATGATAAAAAAAATACTAAAAAAACACGTTTTTGTAGTTAGCAGAACTAAAAAATAGAAAATAAATAATAGTTTAAAAACTAAAAAACACGCTTTAAAAACCAAACTAAAAAAGGAGAAAATAATTTAATTCAATTAAAAAGCGTGGGGTGCTTGACATTAATTGATACCTCAAAAATACTTATCTTTTTGAGTTTCAAATTAAGTTTACCATTGCCTTGGAAGCTGGGAAGACCTCTGGTGTGGGACGCAACATGTGTCGACACCCTTGCGCCATCACATGTTCCTAGCACGGCGGGCTGTGCTGGCGCCGCTGCTGCTGTTGCTGAGACCCTCAAGCGGCGTAAATACTGTAACCTTATGGGTAACTACAGTTTTGAGCCGTTTGGGGTCGAAACGCTCGGGTCATGGGGCCCGAGTGCACGTCTCCTCTTTAAGGAAATTTCTCGCCGGCTGGTCGAAACTTCACGTGACCAGAGGGCTGGGTCGTTCTTTGGCCAAAGAATTAGCATTGCCATTCAACGTGGCAATGCTGCCAGTCTTCTGGGCACGTTTCCTAATGACAGCGATGCGGAGGAATACTTCGACGCCTAAGTGTCCTTTTGTTTTTTGTATTTATTTTGTATATCGTAGTTTTAATTATCCAGATTAAATGATTTTTCAGTAAATAGTTTACCATGATACATGATACCTTCGTTCCTTTACCATACTCATAACCGCACCATCGAGCAATCTCGAAAAGCCCTTGTCCCGCGCGGGACATTCAATTTCGGGCTAAAAATCGGAAAGTCCCGCCAAAATCGGGACGTCTGGCAACGCTGTCCACAACTCTGTTACTAGGTGATCAGAAATCTCTTGGTGAGACTGATCGTGAGACCAACGAAGGTCGGAATAAGATGCATAATCAGCCTATAATGTTCCCACTGCTGGAACACAGGCTTCCTCTCTGTGAGAAGAAACGGGCCGTAATCAACCACGCGGGCCAAGTGCGGGTTGGTAGATGTCACATTTCCTCGATTTATTGGTTCTAGGACATGCCGGTTTCTTCACGATGTTTTCCTTCAAGTCTTTGAGAGCAGTGGTGATGAAATAATTTAGTGGCGGCTGTTACCACTGGTCCACTGGTTTAAGTCGATAGCAAAAAACTAAAATACAGATCCAAAGACGCCGACTTTCGAAATTAAAGTAATTTATTTTTTTGGATGTCGCTTGTTTTTTTTTTTTTAAAGCAAAATAGATTTTTTGTACTTAATAAGACGGTTTGAGTTTTGCAAGTAACTCAATAGCCGAAAACCACACCCGGAAGGTCGCGGTCAGCAAGAGTACTACTATTATTACGTAACATGAACATAATACGCCTAAACACCATTCATAGGCCTCTATCAAAAATCCTTGAGAGCACTCATGAGGTCGTTACTCCGAAACGCTTGGCAGACTATTTGTCGGCTCGTAGTAGATTTTATCAGAGACTGATGCGGCTCCTGCCCCCATACTGACGTTATCATTTGATGATCACGACACTCCATCTGGCTAATGAGGAGAATTTACTTGGAATTACTGTGCAAATGTTATTTTTTTAATCGAGTTCAAAAAGGTGGAGGTTTTGAGTTTTTGAAGTGAAAACTTCTTTAGGCGCGTTGAGCACATTTTGGGTGAACAAAAAGCGTGAAACTCGCGTCATATCAAATTATGAGCCAACACAGGAGTCTATTTAAAATGATGGTTGGGTGAACGAGCACACGGATGAGTCACGTGTTGATGTATTTTGGAAAAGTTCCTTTCTTTCATTAGGAAATTCTAATTCTTTTATCCCCTTGTTTCCCTTTGTATTTTATCGTAAAAATCTGTGCTGTTACTTTTAATGGCTGAAGTCGATCGCTCGTTTATCATTTTTTACCGAGAGTAATCAGGACCCAAGGACCCAATGTGAGTTCCTGTATTGACGATTTAAAAAAATACACACGTAATTGTTCAAGTTTTCACTTCTGTCGGCACTCCCGGAGTGCCACTGTTTTTTTTATTTGGCAACTGTGGATTGATTATAACAAATATTTTTGAAATGGATAGAGTATGCTCATATAAATCTTATTAAATTAGCTTGGTGCGTGGATGGGTCATCGTTACATACCAAGACCCTTCCGTGCCTCAGAAAGCAGGTTTACCCGTTGGTACCAGCTGTCATCAGTCAGCATTCGTACATTTTCGGCAGTCGTTACGCCACAGGTCGAAAGAGGCCCGAAAGTCTGTCAACCAGTCTTACCAAGGGGTATCGTATTACCCCGTAACTGGGTTGTGGAGGTAAGATAGCAGTCGCTTCATGTAAAATTCTAGTATTCAGCTGCATCCGGTTAGACTGAGAGCCGCCCCCAACATAGTAGGGAAAAGGCTGGGCAGATGATGAGAATTAGGGAGGTAGTAGTAATAATCATTTCAGCCGAAACATGTCCACTGCTGGACATAGGCCTCCCCCAGGCTCCTCCACTTCGACCGGTCTTGTGCTTCCCACATCCAGCGGATTCCCGCGGCCTTCACAAGGTCGTTGGTCTCTAAGTCTTCCAGTACGCGGTCGCCACTCCAGAACCTTTCGACCCCATTGGCCATCTGTTCTGCGAGCAATGTGCCCTGCCCACTGCCACTTAAAATTGGCAATTCTCCGGGATGTGGCGGTTACCTTGGTTCTCCTGCAGATATCTTCATTTCTGATTCGATCGCGTAGGGAAACTCCGAGCATGGCCCTCTCCATTGCCCTATGGGCAGTAGTAGTAATAATGCTCACAAAATGTTTAACTCAAAACCGAACACATTATTCAAGTACCTACAATGACTTAAAAAACAAAGTGTCGGAAAACCGTCATTCACTCACATAAGTACCCATAGAGCATAACCTTGTAACTGGTCACACCACCACATATGGTGACACCACCATCTGTCCGTGACTCAATAACGATAATTGCCATCACATGTCTCTATATCTAAGAAAAGAGATAAGAGGAAAAATGCAAAAAAAAGATACATTTACATGCGCTGACGCCGCGCTGTCTGTTCGACGCACGCACACAGACAGTAGCCAATCAGAAGCACGCACACTAATACAGTAGCCAATCAGAATGAATCGTACGCGCACACAGTAGCAAAAGTAGCGATGTGACAGAAGTACTGCTGTTTTTTGTTGTAGTACATAAGTAATTACTTAGACGACGAACTCCTTTAATAAGAAAAAAAAAATGGTGAAGTAGCTCATCAAAATCAATCAATCAATCTGCTTGACATTTTCGAACTACGATGGGATCGGTTACCAGTATATCCGGATGCAGTTGAATACCAGTATTTTACATGGAGCGACTGCCTTTCTACACAACCCAGTTACTGGGTAACACGATACCCCTCGGTAAGACTTTCGGGTTTCTGACGACCCGTAACGACTGTCAAAGATCCAAGAATGACACAGAGAATATGACATTTCGATTCCTTACCGTTACATTGGTTTCTAAATAAAAACTTTTTCCAAAAAAAAACAACCGACTTCCAAAAAAACACTACAAAGTGAAAAATAACTTTAATTTCGGAAGTCGGTGTCTTTGGAGCTGTATTTGAATTTTTTGTCACCGCCTTCCGAAATTAAAGTTATTTTTCACTTTGTAGTGTTTTTTTGGAAGTCGGTTGTTTTTTTTTGGAAAAAGTTTTTATTTTTCACTTTTTAGTGGTTCACATGTGCTTACCCCTTCACAGCATACCGGCGTGATGTTATGTTATGAACTGGTGTAAGCAATAGACAGACATGAGATTTCAGCAATCCCATTCCATTTGCTATCATTTATTGAGGAGTTCCGTTGCCTATCTCCAAAGTTCTTCATCAGATCTTCACCAAATTGAAATGAGACCACTACGAGAAAGTACTCTTCCAAAAAATACCTAAATCGCTTCGTGTGCCTATAAAATTTGAAGAGTTCTCTCTATTTCTCCAGGATCCCATCATCAGATCCTGACTGGATGATCATGGGACCATCTGGAAAGTATACCCTTTCAAACAAAAAAAACAAAATCCAAATCGGTCCAGCCATCTTCGAGTAATCGGGGAACATACATAAAAAAAAAAAAATAAAAAAAAAGGTCCCGACGAATTGATAACCTCCTCCTTTTTGAAGTCGGTTAAAAACACGATATTGACGTAGTTTGAACGTAGTAAGATTCGGCGGGGAATCATTATACCATAAAGAAATGGGGCCCTGGACCCGCGTGGTGGATGGATTACAGCGCACTCCCTCACACCGAGTGGGGACCCGTATCCCAGCAGTGGGAACATTATGGGGCTGATTATATTTGTTTACCTACAGGATAATTTTTCCAAAGTATAACTTTTCCTACACTTCTATTGTCTGATCCACACACACACATACTCATGTGCGTGACGTGATCATCAAAGGTACACACGCGACTCCAACGCTGAAGTACAAAGCAAATTACTCATTGGCTGCAAACTCAACAATCGAGCTTGCCAAACTAATAATATGCAGCAACGGTTCTGAGAAACACAAGTAATTAAAAAATATACTGAAAAATATATTCAATCCTTTGTTTTTGCTGTTTCAGGAGAATTCTTGCGATTTTTCTATAGTAACACATAACATTACGCCTGTAATTCTCGAAGAGTTAGGCAGAGGTGTTCTTTTTAGTAACACCCTCATTTTGCCAAAGTCCCATGTAAAAGGGGGGCAAGCCTATTGCCGTCATTGCAGCCACTTATGGGATGGCTCAGCAAAATATTGTCATGGAAATCATGTCACTTGGTTCAAATAGGTTCATGTTATATAGGTAGATTCTTTTACATATTGTGAATGAGAGAACGTTGTAGGCCTTAGAGACTAGATTTGTAGACGTTTTTCTATTCTGTATTTTCATTCCTCTAAGTACCTGGTACTTATTGACAGGCCTGCACTGTCCTCCCATACCTATTATCACTGTAATTTGAAAACATTGTAAAAGCCAATTATTTTTAAAAGAGTAACTGTGGAGTTTCTTGTCGGATCTTCTCCATAGGAAACGACAAATTGAAACCGTGCACCTAGCTTCTGACGTTTCATAAGTGCCCATGCAGGCATAAGTGAAATAAAATATTTTGATTTAGATTTTTGACAAAATTTTGTAGAAAATCCAAAAGTTAAATAATAAATTCTGCTGACGTAATCACCATCCAGACCCCCCATCCCTCATGTCATCAAAAATAAGCACAGCAAAGACCCCCCCGCCCCCCTGTATTGCTTACCTACGTAATACTTGAATGGCCCCTTAGGGCGCGATTTTAACCAACTTTAAACGGTCAGATTTCATTGAAACTTCGTAAACTTATCGAGGACCGATGAAAATTTAACAATTAAAAAAAAATGGAGAAAAATAGAAAAAAAAACCTGCAAAAAATCACGCTTTTGTAATTAGCAGAACTAAAAAATAGAAAATAAATAATAGTTTAAAAAACTAAAAAACACGCTTTTTATGTATAGATGGCTGTTGGTATATAAACCACAGAATAGATAAAAGAGTACATTACATTTTTTTTTAACATTGCCCCACACTAGGAATTTCTCCTGTATTGTGGGTGCGTTTACAAACATTTAAACTCACATACACAAACAGCCAGACCCGGAACAACTACTTGTAGTTCATACAAATACATATTTGTTCCGTGCGGGAATCGAACCCGCGACACGCAGCGCAGCAGTCAATCGCTAAACCACTGCGCCAACCGTGACGGTAATTACTGATTAGTGCCACCAACCAGGTTCTTTAGCCCTTAGCCCTTCATAGTATCTGCACTTTACTCTTTGACTACGGCTCCCTTATACCATGTCATCTATCCGACAATACACTTATAACATAATAGTTGATATCTTCCAAGAAACTCATCTATCCTCATCATTAATTAGTTTGCACTCACACGATATTATGGTGTTAAATGGCCTGATCGTAAGTGATTAGCTAGGTTTATTATATGTATTAGAGATGTTTGTGACAAAGTCATAAAAGCCGCGCGGCAGGTTAAGCTACGCTTGCCGCGGTTGTTCCTTGGATGGGTGACCAACTTTACATGTTTCTTTTTTGTGTTTCGTAATTTTAATTACCTATTATTGTATAGAATCAAGTTCTTCTAAATTAACAGACAGCTGTGCTGCTGTTAAGTTTGTTGCGCTACTTCTTCCCAGCTAAAGCACTAGGAAGTGGTGAAGGGCGGGCGTTTTGGGGGGACTGGCTCATGAAATTTTGACGTTCAAAAAGAGCTGACTCTCAGCCTAGTTTGAATAAATGACTTTTGATTTTGATTTTACATACCAAGACCCCTTCGTGCCGCGGAAAAAAGAAAGAAAAAGTATTTATTGAGACTCGCACATGAAGATCACATACTACACGAAACGCACAATAGCAAACGTAAATCCGTAGGGCCCGGCTGTTTTCAGTGGATCTTTGACAGTCGTTACGGGTCAA
This sequence comes from Antitype chi, assembly GCA_947359405.1. Taxonomy (NCBI): domain Eukaryota; kingdom Metazoa; phylum Arthropoda; class Insecta; order Lepidoptera; family Noctuidae; genus Antitype; species Antitype chi. The sequence continues at coordinate 4,064,231 of OX375837.1, forward strand.
AGTCCGAATGTCTGTAAACCAGTTTTACCAGAAGGTATCGTGTTAGTAACGGGGGTCAGTAACGGGGTTGTTTTTTTTTTTTAATTGGCAGGCCACTAGGCCATTGGCTGCCCCACTAGTGACGCAGTCTGGGCAGTGCCGGACTCTTAGCGGCTAAAACCCATTCCTGCCCTTGCTCAGTGATCCTCTGACACTGAATAGAATAGAATAGAAAACATTTATTCGACACAGACACAACACAACAGCAACAAACATATAAAAAAAGAAAGAGAACAATAAACATAACCATAAAATTGCAGTAAAATTGTGCTGAGCGTGCCCATACCGAAAGGGTTACCATCTCAGCATTTGCTGGGCGTTAGACACCCAGCGCTGGTTTTCAGTTGGTCTGATCATGATCTGAGCCCTTGTAAGACTGTGTTCTGATTAGTAGTCGTTCTGTAGTTGTTTTAATTTTTTGTCAGTCCTGGTTAAGGAAGGGGAGCGTTCCCGGAAGCAGTTGCTTCACTTTATTCTCAGATTAAGACCTTAATCTTGTACCGTTTTTTGTAAAGCTACATCTTACATAACTGATAAACTTATTTTGCTATCTTATTTTCTACTTTCTTTTTCATGTTTTTGTTTGGTTTTTCTTTTTCAAATTTGTAACGGGGTTGTTAAGGTCAGATAGGCAGACGCTGCATGTAAAATACTGGTATTCAGCTGCACCCGATTAGACTGGGAAGCAAACCCAACATAGGAAAAAGTTACGCAGATAATGTCTTCCTAGGGCGTCAAACATTATGTACAAAATATTCCGTTATTTACTACTTAATCTTACAAATCTCACGTGATAATCGATAGCATAGCTTTGAGTCCGCATTGTGCGTTTAATCTAAGAAATATATGTGTCAATGTCAACGGTGGGCGATAAAAAGTGTTTATAAATGTTCGGTTACTATTTGTATTATATACTCCATTTGAAATAAGATTAGACTTTTAAACAAATCTTTTTACAGTCCGTTCAACTGATTCTGACTTCTATACCGTAGGCATAAGGATGGCATTAAAAGCAAAAAAAAAGTAGTTACAATACAAACTGTTTACTGCAGCTGCCATTTGTCATGCCACCAACGCAATAGAAGTCAAAATCGGTTGATCGGACTATAAAAAAGGTTTAGTTAAATGTCTAATCTTATTTCAAATGGAGTATAGCAACAATGATTTGCTGATTCGAGTTTTGTACTGAAATTCAGCTGTTGTTTATCTTCTACTTGCTTTAACCAGCGGAGTTGCCCGCGTTAAGGCTTTTTAAAACGGGCGCGACACTTGTAAAACAATAGGGTATTACACCCATTTTTGAAAAGTGTCTTAATTAGATTCTAAAATGCTAATAAACCACTAAAAAATCAGAACATTTTTATTGAATCGATTAGTGCCATAAAAATGCATTTAAAATTAACATTTCCGTATTTCGCGCGTAATTTGACGAAAACGCTGTACGCAGTGGACGCCATAATATTGCTCTGTGGGTACCGTAAAATGGGGTGATTAGAAATGCAGGGGTGAATCGAGACGGAACTTTAAAGTGGATTTGCCGATGAACTTATGATCGTTTTCTGCCAATAAAGGCACTTAATCGTTAATTATAAAACATTAAACATATTAGAGTCCTTTTTGACTACAAACTATATAATTTCAACGGTAAAATCCACTTTAAAGTTTCGTCTCGATTCACCCCTGCATATCTATTCACCCCATTTTACCGTTATGACGTCAGTTTGCTGTGTAAGCAAATGCGCTGATATTTTGTATGATAATTGTTTATTAATAAAAAAAATAGATATTATCTAGGTATCTAATTAATACCTTTAAACGAGCAGAACGATTATTGTATATATATGTATTATATAATCTGAATCTCGGACACGGCTCCAAAGATTTTCATGAAATTTAGTATGCAGGGTGGTTTCGGGGGCGATAAATCGATCTAGCTAGGTTTCATTTTTTCGAAAATGTCAAACAAAAAAAAAGTTATTTTGTTATTTCATTAACTAAAACCAACATTTTCCGACTGCTTTTTGCTTAATCTATCTCAATAATATATTTTTAAATTTTCTCATAAAGAGTAAAATTAAATTAGTTAAAAGTTTTCGTGGAAATTGTTCCAAATTCCGCAAAACCTCAACAAATTGTACACCTAAACCTTCCTCATAATCCCACTCTGTCTATTGGTGAAAACCCCGTTCAAATCCCGTCAAAATCGATCCAGCCGTTTCGGAGATTAGCCGGACCAAACAGACACCCTTTTTACCTAGTTCTTTTTTTTTTTGATCTTGTACCGAGGTAAATGTACTTACACACTTTCATATGCATTATATAAAAAACTTAAAAAAAAATCAACCGACTTCCAAAAAAACACTACAAAGTGAAAAATAACTTTAATTTCGGAAGTCGGTAACTTTGGATATGTATTTGAATTTCGAAGTCGTTTTTTTTTTAAGTTTTTATTTTTCGCTTTTTAGTTTTAGTACCCACCCCCACACCAATTCGAAATTTCATCATCCTTGGGGTAAAAATAATGCATATTTATGCGATAGCAGCAATCGCGGTTGATTTGCTGTCATTTTTTGAAGAGTTCCGTTGTCTGTCTCCGAAACTCATCATCAGACCTATATGAAATTTAAATGGGACCTTTTCGGGATTAACCCCTTTCGAATAAAAAAGAATTTTGCAAATCCGTCTATATAATTATGACGGGATTATGCCCGAACATACATAAAAAAATATATATTTACATGTCGAGTTGATAACCACCTTCTTTTTGAAGTAGGTTAAAAAAGGTGTTATTTTGACATTACAAACAGACACTTCAATTTTATTTATTATACACTATCTAATCTCTAGCGCGCGGCTAAAAAAAAAAAAAAATTTGCTGTTTGTCCCAGCTAATCTACGAAACGGCTGGACCGATTTTGACGGGAATTTAATTGACAGATAGCTGATGTTACAAGTAGTAAAATAGGCTTATATACCAGAATACTACCTATGTAACAGAATAGATGCAAGACCTGAAAATAGTTTGTTCCTAATTGACTACTGGATGAATATATTCATCCAGTAGTCGATTAGGAACAAACTATCCATGTTACAAGTTATTGATATATCAATAACTTGTAACATGGATATTTTTGCAAAAATTATGTATGTTGCCATACCTACCGCCGATTGAGCCGAAGAAAATTCAATCTTATCTCAAGGACATAAGACTTAATTTGAAATGCATAAAGTAATGCTAGGGTCAAAACTATTTTCTCAACAGCTAGCTTGAAAAAAAAAATGTTCTGGTCAGCGTATGCTTTTAACTAAATATTCTAATTGGGGTGTATGAGGTCTTGCGTTAATTATATTACACGTTTAAGCACGTTTCCTTGGCACAGCTAGTAAATAATAAAACACATAGGCAAACAGAACTATCAGCGGCAACGTTATCGATCCATATAGTGGCCGGCAGGCTTCGCTGTTCCGCAATGATAAAGAATGGTAAACAAGTTGGATGTACCTAGGTTGACAATATCTATGAAAACTTCATGGAAAATGTACTACAAGAGTCGAGTCGCGTTGCACCTATATGAAGAAGCCTTTTACTTGTGGTTACCAAGTGTACAAACACGCTGTGAATCCAGCAGGCTTAGCACGAGCACCGATTTGTCGACGGTAGAATAGACATGACTATTAACTAAATGATGTACAATAGGACAAGATAGCTATGTTTTTCTATTAAATATCACAGTGCGTTCTAAACGAATCATGATTTTGTAGACAGTCGTATATATTACTTTGTGGCCGTCGAGTAGAAAGTTTGTTGTCAGTGTGATTTTACAGTTTGGGAAGAAAAATTCTTCTGAAATAGTCTACATTTATAAGGACCTAGACAAAGATCGTTAGAAACTAAAGACAAAATTACAGATTGTAGAAGAATACCTACAGTGCGATGTCAAAAATGGAGCAACGAAATGTCACTTTGTATTGTCTATTCTTCGTAGAAATAGAAAGCGTCATGCTAACCCTACAGAAGAATCTGAGAATAAATGGCGAAAAAATCTCAACATAATCAGCGTTCAGAGCAAGAGTGAACAGGGCTCTTTCGATCAGGCTGGTTCCATCGGAGTCTGAGGTCTACGATGGAACGAGGCTATGGATGCTTACCTTAGCTTACCAATCAATCAATTTGCCCAGCCTTTTCCCAACTATGTTGGGTCGGCTTCCAGTCTAACCAGATGCAGCTGAATACCAGTATTTTACAAGAAGCGACTGCCTATCTGACCTCCACAACCCAGTTACTGGGTAGCACGATACCCTTTGGTAAGACTGATTGTCAGACATTGGGCTTCTTTCTGAAGGCCCGTAACGACTGCCAAAGATCCACAAATGACAGCCGGCACCAACGGCTTAACGTGCTTTCCAAGGCACGGAGGGATCTTGGTGTGTAAAGATGGTCACCCATCTACGGACCAACCGCGGCAAGCGTAGCTTAACCTGATCGATCGACCCGTACAGGTGTTAATACTTGGCCAAAATCGCCTCGTTACCAAAAAAAAAAATCTAGCTGTTCCTCACATTTTTACCGCGTAGGTGTTTTGCACTTTACACTTGTTTTTAACCACCGACGCAAAAAGAGATCGAAACTCACACTAGGGCCACTGGTTGAAACTTGTTTAAAACCAACAATTGTAATCATAAATACGAAGAAGAAGAAAGAATTCGAATTCGTGAAGTACGTGCGCCAAAGGCTGAATTACGCGCCGAGAGTGCAGCTGCTGGAGTCGCATCGCAACGTCAACTTTAAGGCGTTTGTGGTGCGCGCGCCAACATGCTACCTGCATCTGGTGATGGAAGAAAGCTTTTGGCCACAGGATGTGGTATTCCGCCGCTTTCGCGGACAAGTGCCACCGGAACGCACAAAGACTTAGCGCAAATAGATACTACTAACATAATTTTAAGTTTTATTTACTAATACAAATTGTTATTATAATATGTATTTTTAGGCTAAGGTATTTATCTATGGGTAATTGTACCTTACAATAAATGCTTTATTATTATTATTATTATAAATACTACGAAGAAGAAGAAGAGCCGTGTCCTACGGCTTGAAGTACTTTTAGAGGCACGGCGGGAATTCAAGAATAGGCTAAGTTGATAATATGACTATGATTCTGATTTGATTTTTGTGGTGCCTCTACACTGTTTTTACACGCTTTATATTAGCTTCACTTGTATGTTTGTTTGTTTGTATGTAACCGACTCTTTAGAGCGTGATTTTGACCCACTTTAAACGGTCAGATTTCATTGAAACTTTATAAACTTATCGAGGACCGATGACAATTCAATAATTAAAAAAAGAAACTGAGAAAAATAAAAAAATAAAAATTAAAAAATCACGATTTTACTAGAAAATAAATAATAGTTTAAAAAACTAAAAAACACGCTTTAAAAACCAAACTAAAAAAGGAGAAAATAATTTAATTCAATTAAAAAGCGTGGGGTGCTTGACATTAATTCATTATAATAATACCTCAAAAAGCACCCCACGCTTTTTAATTGAATTAAATTATTTTCTCCTTTTTTATTTTGGTTTTTAAAGCGTGTTTTTTAGTTTTTTAAACTATTTTTTTTTTAAACAGGCAAATTATTATTGTAGTAATTGTGGTTGATTCGCTGTAACCTATTATTACACTTTTAATTGAGATGGAATGAATGAATAATAGAATGGACGCTGAAACAATAGAAGACCAGGAAAATAACTAATGTATAGGTTACTAAATGTTTACAGCATAATTATAAGTAACGCTGATCTATGCTATGACTAGTCCATCACTGATAAGGCATAGTAAACAAGTGTAGACGACGACAGCAGCTAAACGATGACGAATAGACATAGACTTTTCTATGAAAAACGGCTCTTTATTACACATATCACATACATGACATACATGCATAAACTCATGTCTACCTCTCAAGGGGGTAGGCACAACTGCCAGGGTCGCGGATTTTTCGTTTTTGTCGTCACAAGCAACTGAAGGAACACGGGTGGGTTTTAATCAGTAAAAGTCAATAAGGTGAATATACATAATGTCCTAGGGTGTCCCAGCATTTCCACTAACATATGCCTTGTAATTATATATTTGCTAGTCACCCTTTATTCATGCTGCCAGGGGTGCGGGTTGTTCGAAAGAGATACCGTCGCCCCTGGCACACAGGCAACTGAGGGAACACGAGTGGGTTTTAGTCAGTAAAAAATAATAGTTTAATAAAAAAACACGCTTTAAAAACTAAACTAAAAAAGTAGAAAATAATTTAATTCAATTAAAAAGCGTGGGGTGCTTTTTGAGGTATTTTTATAATCAATTAATGTCAAGCACACCTACATTCTGCTAACTACAAAAGCGTGATTTTTTATGTTTTTTCTATTTTTTTTTAAATTATTGAATTGTCATCGGTCCTCGATAAGTTTAGAAAGTTTAAATGAAATCTGACCGTTTAAAGTGGGTCAAAATCGCGCCCTACGGAGTCGGTTATAAACATACAAACAATCAAACATACAAGTGACGCTAATATAAAGCGTGTAAAAACATATCTAATGTGGAACGCGGGTAGGACCTGAATGAGACACGACAGACTAGGGAAGCATGATGGGTCGGAGGCCAATACTCCGCGGTGACTGGGTCAAGGCTGCCAAAGATGATGATGTACTAAAAAAATTGAGTTTTCGGCAGCTGGCAAGGCACGTTTGAATGGAAACGCCAGGATGGGACTCCTTAAAGGGACAAAACGGTGCCCTTATTGGTGGTGTTCTTTAGAAAGGTCAGATACGTGGTACTCGCAACCGGCGTGCGTGTATGACCTGAACGCATCGAGCGCGTTCGGCGCTCCGATTGGCCCTAAATTGGTGAAGGACCGAGCGGAGCGCCGAACGTGGTCGCTGGGTTAGATCGAGATGGTTAAAAGAAACACACTAGGGCCACAGATGTGTGGGTGTAAACGAAGCAAAAGCAATTAATGCAAGAATGTATTAGTCTGCCTACCGCCAACTCAAGGCTTCTTCCCGAAGACGAGAGTTTATATATTTGAATATACGTATGCTCTTCAGAGATTGGATAATTCTTTTAGTAAACAATTTAGTCTGTCATCTAACGAAGCAATACCCACCAAACAGGAACCACACGTTATCCACATTTAGATCATGAATAACATATCTAATGTGTTATATATTTAGCGCGAACAAACTCGGTATTTTCCTATGCTTCGCACCTACTCATGGTTTTGGCAACAGCTGCTAACTCTGTGGTGATTATTTTGTCTAGTCTGTGTGTCGTGGATTGGCGGGTTACGAAAGAATCTCCATCTCTGTCTGTTATAGTACCTATTATTGCAGGGTAAAAAGCAAAAGGAGGTTTGTGATTATGACCGGAATTTAAAAGTATGTAGTCCCTCATAAAGTCATAAATGATTTTAATTCTGTAAGTAGGTTTGTACAAACACTTTTACGCGTAAATCATATTTTTAAAAGAACAATGATGAAGATGAGGTCGGCGTTTCCTATCTGACTACTTCTGAGAAGAAAGACCGAAATAAATTCAGAGGTCACAGGCTCTTTTAAAGTCCAGACATAATCTTGGTCAGATCATGTGAAGACCATGTAAATTGGTGTCTGAAATGGTCCTTTTGAGACATAACTTCTAAACTAATGATCATAATTTGCCAATTGAGGTATCATTGGAAGCGTCTTGATCGTCCACGGTTTACGACCCCACATGGCTTTCAGAGAAGCGCAAAAAAGATTTTAGAGGTGATGATCATGATCAGTTAAATATTTCCATAGAACGTTTTACACGAACCCTGTATTTTCCGCCCTGGTCCAGGGCCGGCCCGGTCTGGTCGTAGGCGCAGGCTTGCGGACGGCGAGTAATGGGTAGCTCGCAGTCCGGTAAGAACCAAGCCCGAGTCGACGGCGCGTTGTGTTCCACGCGCGCCTCAAAGAGATGTCAGCATCAACTGGTGGGGCCCGCAAGGGCCGATGCCTGCCAGGCGTGCGGGTTGTTCGAAAGAGATACCGTGGCCCCAGGCAAACAGGCAACTGAGAGAACACGGGTGGGTTTTAGTCAGTAAAAGTCTAACACACCCTCCTGCTCTACCCAGAGCGGGAGAAGTTATTTGATGATATCCCACCCTCAAAAAAACACCCTGCATTTTCCAGGGTTTAAAGCTTTTCAGCAGCCAACCATACTGAGAGAGCCGATTCCGCTGAAAATGCTCAATATTAAACAATAGACGATCTAGTAATAATATTATTTCAAAATATGTATGTGAGTAGGCAGCACAATTTATCGTTGCTCTGATAAAATTCCGATAATGTATATTCCTGGCTTTGCTAATCGGCACATTATCGCTTTATGAATGAAAATACTACTAACGACCACATGGCTGTATCTTTCAGACATACCGGCATCAGATAATACTTTAATAAAAATCTTTAAAAAAAACAACCGACTTCCGGAAAAACCACTAAAAAGTGAAAAATAACTTTAAAGGCTTCTTTCTTCAAACAGGCGCGACGGGACAGCGCGACATGTCGTGGTGGCGATTCTGCGATAATCGCGACGCAATGTTACATTTTGTATGGGGTCGCGGCGCGACGGCTTACGAGAGGGTATAAAAGGCAGTGCAATCCTGAGCTCATTAGTAGACAAATCTTCTTCAGGGGAGGTCTGTGCTTGTTTGCTGCGTGAGGTTAGGTTAGGATAGGGAGGGTGAGGAGGGTCCCTCTCTGAGGAGGGACTCCCTCACAGAGTACTTTTTTATTAAACAGTTATAGAGATGGAGAGAGAGAGAGAGAGATACACTCACCAAATGGCTGAACGAATTTGGATGAAATTTGGCACACAGATAGTTTATAAACTGGAATAACACATAGCATACTTTTTATCCCGATAGTACGTTCCCGTGGGATAACTTTCGACCCCCACGCGGGCAAAGCCGCGGGAAAAACCTAATGATAAATATATCTTTTTATAGTTTTTATATCACCCACGAACTGGTATTTTCCCGTTGTCCGCCGATAGTGTTTTTGGCAAGCGTTCTAATGTTGTTATTATTATTGTACGTGTCCGTAAATTGATCGTTCAAAATAAAATATTCAAGCCGAAATTTAAGATTTTTCGTGTAGTATTTTACAGCGTAGAGTTTATTGCTTGCAGTGTAGTCACTGGCTATTAAAAAGTAAGAATATATTTTGGAAGCATTTTTTTTTTACTGTGGGATGTGTATGGGCCTGATCTGTGTAATTTCGCCTGATGGTAAGCTAAAGACTCGTGGCTATGTAACAACATCGGCACTGGTCAATCCATCAGGTTAAGCTACGCTTGCCGGGGTTGGTCTGTGGATGTGTGACCATATTTACATACCGAGACTCCTCAGTGCCTCGAAAAGCACGTTAAGCCGTTGGTCCCGGCTGTCATTCGTGGATCTTTCAGAGTCGTTACGGGTCGTCAGAATCCCGAAAGACTGACAACCAGTCTTACCCAAGGGTATCGGTGCTACCCAGTAAATGAGTTTTGGAGGTCAGATAGGCAGTCGCTCCATGTAAAATACTGGTATTCAGCTGCACCCGGTTAGATTGGAAGCTGACCCCAACATAGTTGGGAAAGGCTAGGCAAATTGATTGATTGGTAAGCTAAGGACTCATCTATAGCCTCGTTTCATCGTAGACCTCAGACTCCGATGGAACCAGCCTGATCGAAAGAGCCCTGTTCACTCTTGCTCTGAACGCTGATTGTGTTGAGATTTTGTCGCCATTTATTCTCAGATTCTATCTATCTGGAAATAAATGCGCACATATTCACAGCGTGTTTGTACACTTGGTAACCACAAGTAAAGGCTTCTTCAGATAGGTGCAACGCGACTCGACTCTTGTAGTAAATTCTCATAGAAATTGTTCTACAAGAGCCACATCGCACTGCCGTGTCGGGCCTGTTTGCGGGAGCTTTAAATCGCACGTCACTTCGAGAGATTAAAACAGTGTACTACTATCGTCTCTAGACACCGCCGCCTGACGCAGCTATTGCGTGCTCTGTAGGTATGTCCAATAAATCAATTCCAATGATGCTAAATTATTCAGATAAATGCATTAAGTAATTTGAATAATTTAGCATCATCAAATGAACTATTCTAGAACACACAATTATCTAAATAATAAATAATTGTGATGCATTACATCCTGTTAACAAAATCTTTGGCAAGCTGGCATGCAACATGATCATCATCATCTGCTTGGCCATTTCAACTATATTGGGGCCGGCTACGACTGTATACATACAGGAAAAGATTTTATCCAGTGCGAAAACTGTAACCATGAATTCAGCATATCATTCTAGACCCCCAGTGCAGAAATTTTCAGGCTTAGCACGAGCACCGATTTTTCGACGGAAGAATAGACATGACTATCAACTAAATGATGTACAATAGGAGAAGATAGCTATGTTCTTCTATAAATTATCACAGTTATGCGCTCTAAACGAATCATGATTTTGTAGGTAATCGTATATTCTTTGTGGCCGTCGAGTAGAAAGTTTGTTGTCAATGTGATTTTGACAGTTTGGGAATAAATATTCTGCTGAAATAGTCTACACACAGGAAAAGTTTTTATCCAGTGCGCAAACTGTAACCATGAATTCAGCATATCATTCTAGACCCCCAGTGCAGAAATTTTTCGTCGGTTATACAAAAAAAAACTGTTCCATACATTTTGACCGCGTAGCACGTAGGTATTGCACTTTTCTATGCAACAATCAGATTATTTTTTTGTAAAACCGACGACAAATTTCTGAGCTGGGGGTCTAGAATGGTATGCTGAATTCATGGTTAAAGTTTGCGCACTGAATAAAAACTTTTCCTGTATATTGTACTTGCGTCACATTGGTATTTGCCTGGATTTGAATCCACAACCTCGTGCATGAAAGGCGCCCACTAGGCCAACCCATCACAACACAAAATAGATGAACGCAACATTATGTAGATCAATTAATCTAACAAGCCTTTCTCTAACTATGTTGGGATCGGCATCCAATCTAACGGGATGAAGCTGAATACCAGTATTTTATATGGAGCGACTGCCTATCTGACCTCCACAACACGGTTACTGGGTAACACGATACCCCTTGGTAAGACTAGTTGTCAGACTCTCGGGCCTTTGACGACCCGTAACGACTGTCATAGATCTACAATTAACAGCCGTAAACAACAGTTTTACGTGCTTTCCGAGGCACGGAGGGGTCTCAATATGTAATGGATTCTCCACCCCATCCACGGACCGACCTCATCAAGCTTAGCTTAACCCTCAATCAACCCTAGCAGCTGAAATTATTAAGCCGCAACATAGAAGATACAATACAAACTATTTAAAAATAGCGCAGTGGCCAATCTCCGTGATACATAGTATAGGTAATTAATTCTTTAAGATGAAAATAATCTATCGTTGATGGACGAGTGTAGCTCGGTGTACTTATCACTCGTGGTATAGATAATTAATTTTATCACTTAATTAGGTGTTTGTTTGTTTAATTTGTTTATGGTGGATGAGTGACTATGTAACTTGGCTAAATGTAGATGTAGTATTTACTTGGGGAATAATAATAATAAAATGTTTTATTGACATAAAGAAGGTGTGTCAATTTCAATTGTAGACCTGACTCCTGAGGGACAATTCTCGTAATTTTAAGAATGTTCACAGTCTTATCTCATCAATCTGTCAAAAATCCCTCGAGTTTCCATACATTTATGACAAGTTTTTGACATTTGCTTGTCGCCGAGATGACGCTGCGACTAGATTTTGAACGTTTTTTATTACCCACCTGAGCTTGGTGGTACCTGTGTTACAGGAGTCAATGTCTTCACCCGTTTGTGGAACATTAACAATTTGAGCAATTAAATTGAAAAGACTCATCAAAATTCTCTTTCTATCTCACTTTTCATTTTCAGTAAACTAACATAATATTTCCATACATTTTATTGTGCATGGGGTTCTTGCCCGTTCTGCTCCAAAACGAACTACTACGCTTTGGATTGGCCAGCACCCTAATTGCGTAACATACGATTAATAATCTGTTTCATTTTGACAGTTCAACAATATTCATTGCGTTATTAACGTTGTTGAGCAGACACATTTTTCGAACATATGAAGCAATGGTTTAGCACTCTGTTTCAAAACGAAACAGACTATGATTAATCGTGAGTTACGCAGTTAGGGTGCTGGTTAAGTAGCGTAGTAGTTTCTTAATCTTTGTGAATGGCCAGCTCTTTAACAATTCACAAGTGTTTGTCCGGGTTTTTTTTCGCATTTTTGATAATGGATAACTCGAGCGAGTCGTGGAACCAAATAGACAGATGTCACCTACAGAGGTGACATCATGACATACAAAGTCTCCGATGCAGATGTCAACCACCACCATCTTTCAAACATATGCTGGCGGCCATGTTTTTCCCAAATGCGACCCGCAAATGAGGGTAATGCAATTGGAGGCACCTTCATGATAAATGATTTTATTTCTGTAAGTAGGTTTGTACTAACACTTTTACACGTCAATCATATTTTTTAAACTAGATGAGATCGGCGTTTCCTATCTGACTCTGAGAAAAAAGGCCGAAACAAACTCAGAGGTCATAGTCTCTTTTAAAGTCCAGACATAGTCTTGGTCAGATCATGTGAAGACCACGTGGATTGGTGTCTGAAATGGTCTTTTGAGGAAAGAACCACACAGACTGAGTGGACCTGTCCAATCATAAATTTAAATAAAGAATTTTATTGCCTCCGACTGCATTAGATTGCTCTCGTTTCCATCTTTTTAAAGTTTACTCTTTACGCAGTCGGGATTTTAGATTTTTTAAATTAACTTTTTCTTTTAAACGTAATTTGTAACCGCAGGCTTGCGGTTACAAATGTCCACTTTCATTTTGACAGTTAAACAACATTAATTGCGTTATTTAAGTTGCTGAGCTGACAATTTTTTCTAACGTATGAAGCAGTGGATTAACCAATTTCATTCAAAATGATGCAGATTCCGATTGATAGTTTGTCACGCAAATAAGGTGCGGGAGTCGGCTAGACCAGAAGTTGCAGTATCAGGTAAAAAACACTATGCAAAGGCACTAAGAAGTGGTAAAGGCGGGCGTTTTTGGGGGACTGTCTTATGTAATTTTGACGTTCAAAAAGAGCTGGCTCTCAGCCTAGTTTGAATAAATGACTTTTCTTTCGATTTTTTTTTAATATCCGCGGCTTACCCTGACAAAGAATCCAACATGCGCTCTATGAGCACATCATTTAATACATGGTGTCACAAAATACTTAATGATCTCACTCGTTTAGCTTACTCACCTATTTCCTGCATCTTAAAATACACATACTTTAGTCATCACTTCACTGAAATTACATCACGCGTTTTAGATAAAATCAGACAATATGTTAATAGATTTGTTACTCAAAATCAATTTGATACTGTTGCAACGAGATTACTTTGAAGCATCAATTTGCAAGTTTTCAGCTGAAAATGGGTTTAAGAATGCGTCATAATATGTACTAAGTTATTGTCAGTTTGATCGGCATGAATTTGGACAAGACGAGTCATGTGCAATTCTTTTCACTTCTTGCATAGTCCAATCCACAGAAAAGGGTCGCTTCTCGAAGTTGTGAAGGAGTATCTCTACCTAGGGCAAGTCATTCAGCTCGGTAGACACAACTTTGAGAAAGAAGCCAACCAGTCCGGATCCGGTTGGTTTGGGCAGCGTTTGGAAAATTACGTCAAGTCTAGTATTTTCGTCGCCTATTCCGCAATGTGTAAAGACTAAGGTCTTCAACCAGTGCGTCCTTCCTGTAATGACATATCAAAATCAAAACAAAAATATTTTATTTCACATAACCCTGCATGGGCACTTATGAAACGTCAGAAGCTAGGTGCACGATTCCAATTTGTCGTTTCCTATCGAGAAGAGCCGGCAAGAAACTCCACGGTTACTCTTTTAAAAATAATTGACTTTTACAATGTTTTCAAATTACAGTGATAATAGATATGGGAGGACAGTGCAGGCCCGTCAATAAGTACCAGGTACTTAGAGGAACGAAAATACAGAATAGAAAAACGTCTACAAATCTAGTCTCTAAGGCCTACAACGTTCTCTCATTCACAAAATGTAAAAGAATCTACCTATATAAAATGAACCTATTTCAATAGATAAAATATGGTGCCGAAACGTGGATCTGGTCCACAAATTTAAGGTCGCTCAGCGCGCTATGGAGCGGGCTATGCTCGGGGTTTCTTTGAAGGATAAAATCAGGAATGAAATTATCCGGAAAAGAACCGGAGTCACCGACATAGCTTGTAGAGTGAGCAAGCTGAAGGGACAGTGAGCTGGCCATGTCTTTCGAAGGCCTCATGGCCGGTGGACGGTGGAGCAGACGAGTCCTGTAGTGCGTATCGGCAAGCGAAGTGTGGGGCGCCCCCCAGCTAGATGGACCAACGGCCTTAGGTGGTTGGAACAGACTGGATGCGGAAGGCAGGGGCTAGGGTGTTGTGGCGCAGCCTGAGAGAGGTCTAGCAGTGGACTGCGGTAAGCTGAGTAACGCTAACGAACCGAACCGAACGGAATTAAGAGTATTATTTGTTAATGTCAGTAGCCACAGCCACTAAGTCAAGATTGTTTGTTGGCAATTCATAGCCACATTATAGCAATATACAGAATCAGGTTTTTAAAGAATAATAAATTGGAAAAGTTTCCCCGAAAACATTCTAATTTTAATAAAATTTATTCGGGAAAAACTGCAGGCTTAACACGAGCGCCGTTATGTCAACGGAAAGTCGACAAAAATGACGTTCCGTGTAGACAGGTAGAAAGTTTTCTGTCACTGTCACAACTGTCAGTTGTCAATGTGATTTTAAAAGTTTGGGATAGAAAATTTTATTCTGAAATAGTCTAATAAAAAAGGACCTAGACAAAGATCGTTAGAAACGAAAGATAAAATTACAGATCGTAGAATGATTTCTACGGTGCGATGTCAAAAATAGAGAAACGAAATTTCACATTGTATAGAAAGAGCTGTCTGTTCTTCGGAGAAATAGAGAAAGCGTGCTGAACGTCCTGTTATTCTAGGGGATTCTTGTATAACCTCAAGATTATTATGTATATTTTACAGAACAACGTCTGTCAGTCAGTTTCAAGTATTATCTCATAAAATTATGCTGCTTAAGGTGAATGCGCAGTAGTAGACCGCGAAATTCAAATTTTCTTATGTTTTTGCAATTTTCAGGTCAGTATCAGGTTGTATCCTGATCAAAATGTGATTTGCGAATATAACAGGTACGTGTTTACAGAATTTAGTCATTAGAATGTCTAATATATCTCTTATAAGTTAGATTTCTTCCACAAGCACTTTTCCATAAGAAATTTGTTCTTATGGAACAAATCTAACTTAGAAAGATGTATTATTGATTCTAATGATTATAAATCTGTAAATACGTACATGTTATAGTCGCAAATCATATTTTGATCAAGTAACAAGCTGACACTCACCTGAAAATTGCAAAAAACGTAACAAAATTTGAATTTCGCGCTCTACCACTGCGCATTCACCTTAAGTGGACACTGCCTGTCATCAGATACATGATGGAATGCGGACGTTCTGTCTCCACAAGGTTATTGGCTAATCAGGAAAAACTAAATTAGCTGTATGGAAACATAATATATCTAGCTAGAATACCAGGCTAGTATGTTTTCTATGCAGAGAGAGCAGTGGAGGACCAGACTGTGACTTACGACTTTACGAGTTATACGTCGTAGGTGCAGACAGGCGCTTTCCTTTCTGTAAATTATTTTATCATCACTGCTCTGAAAACGTTGAAGGTAAACATCGTGAGGAAACGTCGTAGAACTCGAAAAAATAATAGTTTAAAAAACAAAAAAAACAATTAAAAAGCGTGAGGTCCTTTTTGAGGTATTTTTATAATCAATTAATGTCAAGCACCCCACGCTTTTTAATTGAATTAAATTATTTTCTCCATTTTTGGTTTGGTTTTTAAAGCGTGTTTTTTAGTTTTTTAAACTACCTATTATTTATTTTCAATTTTTTAGTTAACTACAAAAATGCTGCTAACTACAAAAACGTGTTTTTTTTTTCAATTTTTTATTGTTGAATTGTCATCGGTCCTCGGTAAGTTTACAAAGTTTCAATGAAATCTGACCGTTTAAAGTGGGTCAAAATCGCGCTCTAAGGAGTCGGTTACATACAAACATACAAGTGAAGCTAATATAAAGCGTGTAAAAATGGTTATAATAACTAGTAGTGGAAGTATTTAAAATAGTGATGATGAATATATGAGTGAACGGCAACGGCGAGTTTTCCGCAAAAGGATAAACTTAACTTTGATGTAACAGATTTTACGTTCAACGAAAAATTTCGGGTCAGCAAATCTATCGTCGAATATTTGGTAGCGAACATAGGACATTATCAAAGAGAAATGCAGCCCTTACACCCACTCAGCAAATTATAGATGACCACCAACCAAATAAAACATCTTTATTCTCATATATTAGAGACAGACTATTTATTGTGCTCCGTGACTTTCATTACGAATCAAACAAATAGGTACCTAACCAAAAAAAAGTAGCTACCTACTCTGTAAACCAAATACTAAATATTTTTAAATTCTAAGATTTTTAAATTATAAATGTAATTTGTAACTTACAATTACTACAATATTGTCATCGAAATCTGCAGGCGTTTTCTGCACATGATGTAAACGTTTAATAAACAGCATTTGTAATGCTATTAATTGTAACGTTTTTACTTGTAAAATTCTTACATAATTGTAAGATTTACTAATCAGCACTTGTCATACAACTTTACAAATATTATGTCACTTATTTACAAAATTGTCGGATTGTAATGTCTATTACACAAGGGCCCGTCTATAATATTATAATATCCCATTCATGAATTGAATAAACTACCTACCTAAAAAGGTATTATTAAAAGCGAATTAGCAATGAAATAAGGAAAAATAATTGTCTAGTAAGTAAATAAATACATAACAAAGACACGTGACACTTGGTTTTTGAAGTACCTACTTAATATGTACACCTAACTAGTGACTATGATATAAAGTACGCGTCTGCTATCCGGTTTCAACACCTCTTGCAAACAAAATAGTATGGTCAATCTACAGTAAATTGTGGAACAGAATCTGTCATTCGTAGAGGGGCTTTTTATGAGGGTGGGAAATCATCAAATAACTTCTCCCGGTCTGGGTGAACAGGATGGCGTGTCAGACTTTTACGACTGAAATCCACCCGTGTTCCCTCAGTTGCCTGTACGCCAGGGGCCGCGGTATCTCTTTCGAACAACGCGCACCCCTGGCAGGCATCGGCCCTTGCGGGCCCTTTCAGTTGGTGCTGACATCGCTTTGAAGCGCGCGTGGAACACAACGCGCCGTCGACCCGAGCTTGGTCCTTACCGGACAGCGAGCTGCCCATTACTCGCCTTCCGCAAGCCCGCGCCTACGGTGGCCGGGAATCAGCCTGAGATTCACAAAGTCCCCCGCCGTCTCTGTCAGTCTGTTCGCGAAAAACTTAAAAAATACTAAACGGATTTTCATGCGATTTTCACCAACAGACTGAGTGATTCATGAGGTAAGTTTAGGTGTGTAGTTTATTAAGGTTTTGTTTTAAATTCTCTGGCTAAAGCTAGTTATTAATCCCTACTAATATCCTACTAATCCCTACTAATATTATAAATGCGAAAGTAACTCTGTCTGTCTGTTACGCTTTCACGCCTAAACCACTGAACCGATCGTCATTAAATTTGGCAGAGATATAGCCAGGGATATGGAGAAGTACATAGGCTACTTTTTTACGCGATAACCGACATCTACGCGGGCGCAGCCGCGGGAAAAAACTAGTAAAACATGAAATAACGTCGCGCGTATATTACCAAAAGCTTATTCAGTGGTGCACCAATAATACGGCCACATTTCACCAGTTATGTTTAAGTCCTTTGTACTAGAGGGCGCGTATTGCCATCAACGGTTACACCGCTGCCTACCCCTCTTAAAAATAAAGGAGGGATGAAACGTTACAAGGAATCAAAAGTATTAGAACTTCTAACCTCTGGCTGTCTTTCTATCTGCTGCTCTTAGTCATAATACTTATCAAAATAAGCAAGTTTCTACAATGTAGCCTTGTGTGTCCTTGAAGGTTATCAGCTGTTTATGTTTGTAGGACAGACAGGCAGACACTATGTAACATGTAGATAAACTAGATAGTGGCGTTATATAATGTTTTGATAAAACAGGAATTGTCATCATTTAGAAGAATTTTAATTAAGTTGCTTTGAAAATTGTGAAGGAAAACATCGTGAGGAAACCGGTATGTCTTAGAACCAAAAATTCGAAGACATGTGACATCTACCAACCTGCACTGGGCCCGCGTGGTAGATTATGGCCCACTCCCTCACACCGAGAGAAGGCCTGTGTCACAGGGGCCATTCAAGTATTACGTAAGCACTAATAGGGGGGCGGAGGGGGCTTTGCTTTGCTTATTTTTGATGACATGGGGGGTGGGGGGATCTGGATGGTGATTACGTACGCAGAATTTATTTATTAACTTTGGGATTTTCTACAAAATTTTGTCGATTTTGGTTTGAACTCATTTAGCAATCCTACTTTCTATATGAATCACTCGAAGAAAACGATGACAATATTCCAAAATCACACGAAAGTGAGCAGACACTTTGTGGCTGCTACCAATGTTTACGTGAGCATGGGAGGGGGGGGGGAGGTTAGAGCTTTGCTTATTTTATTTTATTTTATTTATTATGGGACAATAAACAGCTACAATATAAGATGTTTACAAATAAGAATAATAAATACAGTTTTAACAATATTGCAGCCCACTACATTATCCGCATGTTAACAAAATTAAAATTAGGTAAAAAGTGCCACTAGAGTATCATTACTCAGATAATTATATTATTTAAAATTAAGAAAAATTATTATTAAAATACACGATTAAAATACAGTACAATTAAATAATTAAGTGTTTGAAAATAAAAGGAAAAAAATAATATTACATATTAATTTTTGGACAAAATTATATACATATTTGGGATTGTTTCATTATCACAAATAAGAATTAAGATTATAAAAGAAAATAAAAGAAACGGAATTGACAATTCATTAATAAAAATAATTAAAACGGTTGAAATAAATTAAATATAGAATAAAGTAAGAATAAAGCTTACTTTTGCTGACGAGGGGTAGGGGGTCAATAATTGCAAAAAATCTGCTTACGTAATACTTGAATGGCCCCCATAGCAATTGGTAACGTTTTAGGCTAATTTTATTATGATTTAGAAGAATTTTAATTATACACACGCATCCTACAAGACGGCAGTGGACAGGGCAAATTGCTGCAGTAACGTTGGCTGATGGGGCCGAAAGGTTCTGGAGTGGCGACCGCGTCCCGGAAGACGAAGACGAAAGTCTTTGACCAGTGCGTGTTGCCAGTGATGACATATGGAACAGAAACGTGGTCGCTCACAGTGGGCCTCATATAAGAATGCCTTAAATTCACCCAGAGAGCAATGGATAAGGCTATGCTTGTAGTTTCCCTACGTGATCGAAACAGGAATGAAGAGATCCGCAGGAGAACCAAGGTAACTGACATAGCCCGAAGAATTGGCAAACTTAAGGTGAATGCGCAGTGGTAGACCGCGAAATTCAAATTTTCTTACGTTTTTGCAATTTTCAGGTCAGTATCAGGTTGTATCCTGATCAAAATGTGATTTGCGAATATAACAGGTACGTGTTTACAGAATAAAGTCATTCTTCAGTCATTCAGGGCAGGGCACATTGCTCGCAGAACAGATGGCCGATGGGGCCGAAAGGTTCTGGAGTGACTACCGCGTCCTGGAAGATGTAGGAAGGCCTCTCACAAGGCGGACCGATGACTTTGTAAAGGCTGCAGGAATCCGCTGGATGCGAGAAGCACATAACCGGTCGAAGTGACTGTGCTTGGGGGAGGCCTATGTCCAGCAGTGGACGTTTTTACACGCTGTATATTAGCTTCACTTGTATGTTTGTTTGTTTGTTTGTTGGTTTGTTTGTTTATATGTAACCGACTCCTTTGAGCGCGATTTTGAGCCACTTTAAACGGTCAGATTTCATTGAAACTTTGTAAACTTGTCGAGGACCGATGACAATTCAATAATTGAGAAAAAAAAACAACACGTTTTGTAGTTAACAGAACTAAAAAATAGAAAATAAATAATAGTTTAAAAAACTAAAAGCACGCTTTAAAAAAACAACTAAAAAAGGAGAAAATAATTTAATTCAATTAAAAAGCGTGGGGTGCTTGACATTAATTGATTTTAAAAATACCTCAAAAAGCACCCCACGCTTTTTAATTGAATTAAATAATTTTCTCCTTTTTTAGTTGTTTTTTTAAAGCGTGTTTTTTAGTTTTTTAAACTATTATTTTTCTACTGAAATGATGTTGATGATGATAATCCTACTAGATGTATCAACGTAAATGAAGCAAAATGAGTATGTTAGGATCGTAGCAGGTGGCGTTCTGTAATTTCTGCTTAACGCCGTAGCAAGAAGGCGTGAGTGATGATTATGTACTTGCATCCTAAATACCTACTATATGAACTCAGTTAAAAGTATAGCACAATCTTCATTTAGCCGTTTAGGACTACAAGTGTTTTTTAGTTTTTTA
This sequence comes from Antitype chi, assembly GCA_947359405.1. NCBI lineage: Eukaryota > Metazoa > Arthropoda > Insecta > Lepidoptera > Noctuidae > Antitype > Antitype chi. The sequence continues at coordinate 4,085,030 of OX375837.1, forward strand.
TACTATTTTTTTTTGGCTGGGAAATCATCAAATAACTTCTCCCGCTCTGGGTGGAGCAGGAGGGCGTGTCACACTTTTACTGACTAAAACCCATTTCTGTTCCCTCAGTTGCCCGTGTGCCAGGGGCCGCGGTCAGGTTGTAAGTTGAATATAATACGATTCGCGACCGTAACACGCAATTATGGGTTTACAGAATAAAATTATAATCATAATTATATTTTTTGACGTTCGAAAAGTGCTGATTCTCAGACCTAATTTGAATACATTACTTTTGATTTTGATTAAAATCATCAATACAATCTGAAAACCACGATTTTTTTTTTCTTAAATGGCCAACCAACAATTGTTTACACCGTTACAGTTTTAAGATAATATTTTACTAATAAGATATAATTATTTTATTTTATTAATCTAAGGTTATGTGTAAAAATTTCTTATAGGTTAGCACCGCATGCCCCATAAACGTAATGATTGTGCACAACCACTATAATATGTGCTATAAAATTTAGAACGAACTAAGTATAACAAAAGAACAAAATAAAACTAATCTGAGATAATAAGATTAATTTAAATCATAGCAATTCAACCTGAAAACCATGAAATCCACGGGCTACACTGTCGTTCTCCCCTTATGAAGGTGGCTGGGACAGATTGGATGCGGAAGGCGGTGGACCGGGTTCCTGTGGCGCAGTCTGGGAGAGGTGTATGTCCTCTGCTGCACATGGCCTCATTTGGCGACCTAAGCAGTTGAACGCCTAAACAAGACCTGTCCAAAATTGAGGGTCCGTATTAAGATTGCGGGGTTTATGTTATTAATAGCCTTTTCGGGACTATGTCAAATGACTACTAGAGAGATCTCGTTTTACCGTCACCTAGAAATTGCACTAAGAAAGAACTACATTTTGTTTCGGTTATGAATCTATACCCCATTTATTATAGCTTAACTTATTAACTTTTTAGGTAGATATACGAGTATGACAGTACTAAATACTGAGATAAACGAAGTAAAAGTAATTTTTATTTTAAATAATGTTCTATTATAATAACATCTTCCTCACACATTACAAACCTACAACAAAACGAATGAATAAAAACAAACAATCACATGATGATTTAAATCTAATTAAGATTATAAGGATTTTTTTTACCATACTTTATTTTACGTCCCACAATACGTTGGTAAAACTTCGTCGTCAGCTAATTTAGTTACTTGTTATTCACTCCTGCTTCTTTTAGGTTTTTAGCATTGACACTTTAATTTTTTTGGCATTAATCGTAACTGCAATACGTTTAATGTAATTTTGTTACGAAGTATACATGAAAAAGAACCTTTTTTATCTTCTGTATATTGCTATTGTAAATGGAGTATAGCGTCTTGCTTGTATTTTTAACAGACTTCAAAAATGAGGAGGTTCTATGTTCGACTGTGTATTTTTTTTAATGTATGTTCACCGATTTCTCCCCCATTTGTAGACCGATTCTCAACATTCTTTTTTTAATCGAAAGAGTATAAGTACTCCTGAGGTGGTCCCATTGGCACCAAGTCGGGATCTGATGATGGAATCCCAGGGAAATCGAGGGCCACCCACAAATGTTATAGGTATTAACAATGTTTTTCACATATTATCTAAAGCTATTGAGACATTTGCGTATGGTCATCATCATCTCATGACGCTGAGCTGATGAAGGAAGTTACAACTCTTTAACGGTTAGGCGTGATTGGATGTTCGGGGATAACTCCGTCATTTATAGACGGATTTGCAAATTGTTCAAAGAAGGGGGTTTATTACGAAATCGTCCCATTTAAATTTCATATATAGATCTGATGATGCGTTTCGGAGACAAACAACGGAACTCTTAAAAAAATAACAGCAAACAAACCGCGATTGCTGCTATCGCATAAATATGCATTGTTTTGACCCCAAGGATGATGAAATTTCGAATTGTGTGGGGTAGGTACTATAACTAAATAGTGAAAAATAAAAAACTTTTTTTTTAAATTGTGATTCTAGGTCAACGGGAACTACCATATAGGTTTTTGATCCAAAACCGGCCGGGTACTTCAATTACAGGCGTGATGTTATCTGAAACTATTTTATAAATGCGAAGTTAAGTTTATTTGTCACACTTTCACACTAAAACGGCTAAACGCAGGTAGACCATGACCTGGGTAAGGACATAGACTACTTTTCATCCTGGATCGCAGACGAAGTCACGGACAACAGCTAGTGTTTTATATTTATTTAATTAAATAACTGATTTAGTTAGTGTACAAGTTAAGCCAAAAGGACATTCACCTGCATACTGCAACAAGGTTGGGGAAATGGCTAGCAGATGATGAAAAAGTCCTCTCATACCTATTGGCACTGTATGGAAAATGCCAATTATTATTATTATTATTTTATTTGGGTTAGTTAGTACCCACCAACACACTTGTATCTTCCAATCTTAATGTAACAATGTGTCAACAGTCGTACTTTTTTGTTGAACCTATTTTGATAGCTGCATTTGTATATGGTTTTTCTTTTTTCTTTCGCTACTTCTAGCTAGCCTAGCTCTATCAATGCCGTGAAACTCTGTTATTGGCTTAAGAGATATTTGTTTTTCATAATTCATGTGAATTAATTATAAGCTGTTGAGTTTCCTAATAAATAAATAAATAAGAGTAACCATGGAGTTTTTTGCCGGGTTTTTACATAGGACAACAACTAATTGGAACTGTGCAGTTAACCTCTCTGAAGTTTCATACGTGCCCCTGTGTGTATTTGAGTGACGATTTAAAAAAAAAAGAAACATTTATTTCAAATAGGCACTTAAAAGGCACGTTTGAACGTCAATATTTACATTAAAATAGGATTGATACTAGTCGCCCCTTCCAAAGAGTAGTTTCGTATGGAGAAGAATGGGCAAGAAACTCCACCGTTACTCTTTTAAAATGTTTTAAATACAATATTTAACATAGTACATTAACTATATAATTATGTGTGAAAAAGATGCACCCAGAATAAAATTACTATACCAAAATAGGTAAAAGGAATGAAAAGCAATACAGATAAATTAATTTTATGATAGATACATGGTGCTCACATATTTACAAATTGATGATATTATTATATATTGATTGGACAGGTCCACTCAATCTGTTTTCCTCAAAAGACCATTTCAGACACCAATCCACATGGTCTTCACATGATCTGACCAAGATTATGTCTGGACTTTAAAAGAGACTGTGACCTCTGAGTTTGTTTCGGCCTTTCTTCTCAGAGTAGTCAGATAGGAAACGCCGGCCTCATCTAGTTTAAAAAAATATGTTTGACGTGTAAAAGTGTTTTTACAAAACTATTTACAGAAATAAAATCATTTATCATTTATTATATCCCGTTTCCTATACTTAATTTTTGTCATTCATCCAAATTATAGACGTAACAGGAGGCAAAGATTGTTTACCATGCCTGGGAGTTGAACCATCGCTAAAGCACAGTCTACTAGCTCCTGTTCCTCTCACAATCTCTACGCTCATCACTCTCTTGGATGCTAAGGCTGACTGTGATGTGTTAGCAGATGAATGGAAAAAGATCTTGCATGTCTGAAGTATTGTGAGTTAAGCGTATGACTGCTGAGTAGTAGTTAAATGTGCCTTTCATTATTGTACTTATCTTATTGTTTGTGTCGTTGACTAATGTAATTGGCTTTGGCCATTTTATGTAAAATAAATAAATAAAATTCTAGTTGTGCTACACTGTATAAATGACACTGAGAAAAAAATGTGAATTAGTATGTGGGAATGGATAATCCCTGATAGTTCCGTGTTGTGCTGGACGTAAAGAATAGCACCATCCCATTTCTTCTCATGGGTGTCATAGGAGGCGACTAAGGGACTTGCTGGAGAATGGACAGCAGCGTTCTCTATGCATTGTACCACCATACTGCGATCGCCAACCCGCCTGCCCAGCGTGGCGATTATGGCAAAACCCCACAAAAAAACCGGTTGAGGTGGCCGTGCTTGGGGGAGGCCTATGTCCAGCAGTGGACGTCTTTCGGCTGAAATATTGATGATGATGATAATCCCTAGATGCCCTGGCGTCAAGCAGGATGACAGATAATTTCAAGCTCACTTCACCTACATTTTCACAGTGAGTTTTTTACAGAATAAAAGATTGGGACAGATTTCTTGAAAACTCTCAAACTTTATTTGTTTTAAGTCATATATTTATTGGAACAAATTTGTTTCAACCAATTACAATAATCAACCAAAACATCGATTATTGACGTTGGTCAAAAAGCCGCTAAGGTTAAGTGGAACTGAGCTAGACATGTCTGCCCAATGAGCTGTGGGTCAAAATGACCACTATGTGGAGTGTGAAAGTGGGGTGTGTGGTCCACTTTAGCCCTGGATCGAGAGCTGGAAGTCATGGGGAGAAGCCTTTGCACAACAGTTGATGCTGCGGAGTAACAGTAATTGCAGTCATTACAGCTCATAGGTTTGAGAGTTATAGGTAGGTAATAGGTAATACGGGCTGTTGTCTGCAACTCCACGTCAAAGCGCGTATTTTGCGTACGGGTGGGAGAATCGGTCATTTGATCCACCCCAGCTCCTCAAGAAAGGCCAGCAACACCTTGGTGTTGCTGACAATCTCACGTAGGGTACCTGGGTTACCAAAGTATTTTGCCCTGTAATTAGCTACCACCAGGCAGTTTAACAGCACATGAGCTGCAACAGTACATTGCCTTTCGCCTCATTTACGTGCACACATCTGGTCATATACGCATGCCGGTTGTGAGTACTATGCACCTGACCTTTCTGAAGAACATCATCAATAAGGTCACTATGTATCCACCTAGAGACCTCCCCATATAGTGACTTTATTGGCTTATATCTACACTAATATTACAAAGAGCTGAAAGACTGCGGTCTCGCCATTATCAGAATTCCATTAATGTTACTTCTCATAAAACCGCATTTTTCGGTAAAAGTGTCCTAGGTATGGCCCCAAAAATATAATAATAGTATACCAGCAGTTATTAGAAATAGAGTGTCTGGGATCCTTTAAAAGGTCCTTGTTTAAATTCTTTCTAAATAGATGTTACTACTCCATTATTGAGTTTACTACTAATAAACAGAGGTATGCTGATTCCGACTTGCTAATTAAACTCATATGATTTTATTTATTGATTATGTATGAATGTGTTTATTTATGTAAAATTGTAATGACCTGTTTACCCACCTGATATACCTATTTTAAATTGTTTTTGTATTAATGTATTGGCATGCCACCTTCTAATTATAATTGCTTGTTTGTGTTCATTTTGTACGCCTTATATTGGCAAAACATAGTGCACATATTTTAGACAATATACTAACTGTAACCATAATTATGTTTAACAAAATAAATGATTGAATTATTGATTAAATAAGTAGAGAGGTATGTAAGTTTGGATGTAGGAAGTAATCTCTGGAAGTACTGAACAAATTTCGAAAAAAAATAATACAGGTCGAAAGACCCTATTGGCAAGTGCCATAGGGTGTGAGTTGTCTACCACGCGGGCGAAGTCGCGAGGAGAAGCTAGTGTTTCAATAGTAACAGTCAATTAGTTATTGTTCTGTACAGGGCAATGTCCAAATGCAGAATTAAAATTGCTTTCAAATAAACAGCTGACAGGTCTAGTCTGCATTGTTAGCTAAAATGTGACTTACATGAGGGAAACCTAGAGTTGAAGGCTTAATTTGTATTATTTTTAAGAGTAGGAGGTCTTACTTATTACATATATGTAATCAAATGATTCGTTGTTATTTTCTTATTTTGTAATAATCAGCTGTGGACACAAAAAGCACGCAAAATAACTAAATCGTGTATTTAATCGCGTTACTTGGCGTGATTAACACGTTTTGAAGATCATTCAGCGAATAAAACATAAAATACGAGAAGAAATTGACAAAAAAAATATTTTTACTTTGTTTTTCGAGAAAGTGGTGAAAAAAAGGTTCCACTTACCATCGTGCCAGGGGTTTGCAGGCTCGAAGTACTGGGTAACTATGAGATCCTCGTCAGGGAAACGCACTGACCGAGGAATCTTCTTTTTTTCTTTGCACTCATCACTAACTGCACTGTTTTTGTCACCACACTCCTCGAGCTCCGTATTAACACTTTTATCACTCTCAATCGGGCATCCCGTAGCTTTATCAGGGTCGGTAGACATATCTAGCGTGTAATCTATCACATATTAATGCAAGTGAACACATTAGCCTTAGCGGACACAAATCCTAATACCAAAAAAATAATATTCAATTCATAAACACTTCAGTTTCCACACAACTCGCTTCGAGATCGATTATTTAATAGTAACAACACGAAAACCACGTTAATTCACCGGCCATTGCGTATTTTTTTCACGTTTCGTTAGAGTTTTTTTTTCATACAATTTTTTATTGTTCGTTTCGAATCAAAACATTCCGCACCTTTCATACACCGTTTGCCGCCATATTGGATTGAACGAGACAAAAGGAGAGTTTTCTTTATTGACTGGTAGAGGGCGTCACTTGGCACCAGTGTTGCCATTGTTTTCAAGCTTTTGTTCTCAAACATTTACGCTCTGAGTTGACGATGAACAATTTGTCCGCGTCAATAGAACTTAAGAAATCTGTGTAGTAGCACTCGTCGAGAAAATTGACTACCGGAAATTTCTCTCATTTCATTGCGTAAATGCGCATTTCTATCCGACTGCGACGGACAATAAGTAAATCGAAAACTGGTTTAGTGCCATCTAGCGTGAAGTAGCAAAACTAAATAGAAGCAATAACTACATGGCCAAATAACATGATAGAAATTGATAACATAATAGAGCTGTATGTAGTTCTCAGATAGAAACTGACTTATCCACTCTTGTGGAACTGAACAAGTACGCAGACTAGACTCACACGGACATAATAAAATCGTGGCAGGATTTTTTCGCCCACTGGATTTACAAGTATCTAAGTATGTTGAACCAAGCATTGAGAATCCAACAGAGTGCAGCGCAAGCGATTTTCAACGCGTCGAAAAAGCACAGTGTTCGATTTTCAACTCTACAGACCCAAAGCAAAGCGTTGAAGATGCAGTGCGCAAAAAAATCCGAGAATAATATGACGACAGTTTAAACATACATGTTGATCATCGATGGCTATAAAAGTAGGGGAAGACTAAAAAAACGATGAATGGACTGTGTGACAGATCATATGGCTAGAAGAAGCTATCTACCGAGATGACGACTAATAGAGAAGTATGGATGAAGACAAGTTGCGCCGACCACAAATAAACTGGGATAAGGGCCGGAGAACGATGATTGTACAGACGCCAGCACATCAAGCTATCCCAAACTATCTAATTTTTCCAATTGAATATGAACCTTATTCTTTTGTGATAAAGTTGAAAAACTATCAAAGAAATTTGAAAGATTGGGGTAGCTCGATGTGCTGACGTCAGACATAGACGTCGTGTTGTTTGATGTTTATTTTGCCTCGGAAAGCACGCTAAGCCGATGGTCCCGGCTGTTATTTGTACATCTTTGACAGTCATTACGGGTAGTCAGAAGCCCGAAAGATTGAAGACTGGTGTCTTACCACGGGGTATCGTACCTATTACCCAGTAACTGGGTAGTGGAGGTCAGACAGGCAGTCGCTACATGTAAAATGTACAGCTGCATCTGGTTGGACTGGAAGCCGAACCCAACATAGTTCGAAACAGGCAGTTAGATTGATTAACTGATATCTACACAAAATTAAACATCGCTTGGGTAACTAAAATTATTTATTCAAACTCAACATCACATAGTCATTTATACACGCGATTTCTCTTAAAACTATTCATATTTAAACTATTCGTTTACAGAATATAACGTTTTATTTTAAATAGCGCAATATTTTAAAAAAATACAGCTAATGGCAACACTATATTACTGTAAGCGTCAAACTTTATGACAGCTCTGAAGTGCGCTACTCGCTGCGCAGTACCTCACCCCGCTGAGACTCACTGGCGCTGCATTATGTTGGATTCTGAATGCTGGGTTCCACACCGAGAGTTTAAAATCCAATGCGCTATAATAAAAAAATCGAATTACTGCGCAGCGACTAGCCTCATGTTCCGAATCGCCATGCAGTTAGCATCGGACTGTACTGTGACTTAAACATAACTGACGAAATCTGGGTATACTATTACATCTCTACTTAATCGTTAGGAGGCGTTATGTTAAGTGAGTTTATGATTATTATAAAAGAGTTTTAACAGCAGTCTGGCAGTCTAATATGTACTTTATACAAATATTATAAAGAGGTAAAGTTTGTGAGGTTGTGTGTAGGGTCTCTTCGGATCTACTGATCCGATCCCATTCTTTGACTAATGAGAAGCTACGGTATTTCAATACCACTGAGTCATAGGATATATTTTAAGAAAAACAAGAAATTTCACGAGGAAGACCAAACAATTGTTTGAAGTAACCAATTTATATTGGGAGACATTTCCTATAAAATTTTTGCTAAGTTAGTATATAAAATATTGCGTTACAAAAATTTGACTTAATCTACGTAGTATTAACAATTGTCATGACATACATAATTACACTTTTTGCATAACAATTTTTCTTATAGATTGATACATTTCTGTCGATAACACATACTCTCAAATTGCACTTTGGATTAACATACAATAATAAATATTATCGAAACGAAGTTCCATAACGCATGTCTCTGAACACTAGGCGAATGAGACCGTAAAAAAAGTAACATGTAATATTTGACTTTCACGACAGTTTACACTTTTTTTGGTCTGGCTCTCATTCGCGCAAGCGAAAAGATCTTTGTTTCAGCCTATCATTTTTATTTTTTAAATAACATCGGCAACGTTTCTTTATGGTATAGAGCTGCCAAAAACAATAATTTATGTTCAAAAATAGAACTTTTGAAGAATTGGAAAATTGACATAATTTTAAAGTAACGGATTTTAGAAGAGCCGTTGCCGCCACATAACAGCCGCTTTACCAATGACTACGGTTTGACTTTACGGTGTTAAAAAATGGCCAGTTTTTTGACACTGTTAAGTCAAACCGTAATAACTCCAAATAATTAAATTACGCTGTAAACCAACCAAATTGTTTATACAATCTAGAATACTTGATAGGTACTGACACTGATACCTGATTTTGTTTAACAATTTAAAATTATAAAGTATATCGTAAGTATTTATATAAATTATATACAGAAACTATAGGTACGGTCTAAAACCCTATTTGGTTTTGTTGGTAAATTATAAGCTTTTTTAAATAATGTTATAAAAATCAATGAACGTGTTGACCACTTATTAAGGCCCATAGTATCCTCATCTCCCGTTTGTATGCTAAAGCACGACTGCCGCCCGCGCCCGCGCAGGGCACCTCTGAGCCTTTATCTCAAAATGGGGATATTCCTTTGATTAATTTACAATTGTGCTTCGGCGATTCTGTGGTACCTCTAACTATCTATTTTTCAGTGTATTTTTTTATCCAAATGACGAAGCCGTTTAGTAGGAGTATGGAATAGAAGCCAAAATATTGCGTGTTGGAAAATATTTTTTTACAGCAAAATTAACCGTACAAAAAAAGTACTTCCGGCAAAATGATCTATATGAATCTATAGCAAAATCATATATTTTTCAAATTTTCAAGACAAGCCGTTAATGAGCAGTACGGTTCATAAAGTGACCGTGTTACGCTACCAAACGGGACGTAGGCCCTTAATTGCATATGTCATAGAAAACAAAACAATATCGGGCATATATATTATGTTGTGAACCAAGTAATAAATGGGGGCATTTTTTAATAATGCCCGCACACTAGGAATAATGACAAGCTACTTAGGGCGAAATAATTAATTATAATTTTAACTTCCTTATTTATCACCAGAGATCGGATATTCGGATGCATATTCGACTAAAGTTGAGATGTTGGCTAACATGGAATGCGCTTTTGTTTCGAAAAAGTCTTAATTTAGGTAAGTAATTTGTTTATTTTTTGTTTTAACTAATACAAACCACCGCTCCTCCAGTACATACACCTATTTGTATCGGGTTAAAAAATAATTTTAAATTAATATACATCTACAATAAGCAATCAAAGAATCCCGGGGTGTTTAATAAATATTACAAATAATTTATAAAGCCGCTTCCATACATTCATAGCTAAAAATTATCTTTAGGTAAATATGCATCCGAATATCCGATCTCTGTATATCACATTGCCTCGTCATTATAAATATTGCCGTGTGGTCTTTGGGCAATCTGATAATACACAGGTATTTTGCACAGGGCGCGTGATGTTTATTTATCCTAATAATGTTTTTAAAACAAATTTGTTTCTGTCACGGCTCCGGCGCTGCGGGGCTCCGGCGGTCCCACGCGAACTTATCGTCGCAGATGGTTTAACGCTCACCACCTGCACCTCAAACCGCGGGCCGCTTCGCCCCTCCGCGCCTACCCGATTGTAAGTTACATTCTAGGGGTAGGGCAGACAAGACTGCGTGGAGTCGGATTTACAGCGATTCGTTTCTGTCACGAAAACCTTATTTTTAGCAAATGTTTTTGGACTAACAATTTTTTTTTTAATAAATGAACATTCCGAATAATCACTTGGTTCATAACATATACACCGCGGAGACAACAATACGACAATAAATTTATAACTAGCAATACTAATAAATAAAGATTATTTTGAAGCTATCAAATACTTCCTAAAATCGAAATAAAAAAAAGAGTTGGTTTTTTTCATAAACTAAATAAATTGTAGTAATGGTCCGACTATGTGTTTATGCCAGTGATAGTTACAAAACTATTGGATATATGTATTTTATTGAATTTTCGTATTCTGGGAACGTCATCATTAGACATACGGAGTCTTATAACCAGAGGTCGGAGTTATTTATGTACTTACACTGATTTCATACAACGAAAGAATAAAGTGGATATGTCCCAAATCCCGGGATTAATTTTGAAGAGCAGAAAAATCCCCTGGTCTATTAAATAAAAAGTTATTTACTTTTACACAATTTAAACCACTACACGCGCGACGTTGCCAAATTTCTATCGCTGAGGTTTTTATTATTATTTATTTGTAATATTGTTGGTCACACGGGATTGTATATTAGAAATCCCGGGAAGATACATATTAATATCAACATTTCGATTCAAGTACATAAATAACTCTACCTAATTCCGACCTCTGCTTATTCTATATATCTTTAGTTCTAGTTTTTTGCATTACCGAGCTTTCTTCTATTTGGGTAAAGTTCTTATTACAAAAATGAAAATTTAGCACTGGACTAAATTGAGAGTTTTGTAAAAGGAGCTGTATTTCGATTTTAGTTAGGTTTTTATTTCAAAAACAGACTCAATGGTTTAAATCCTATAGAAAAACCTTAATTTGTAATAAGGGGGAGGAAGTTTAATTTATAGTCATATTGTTGTCGTCGTATTGTCGTCATATTGACGTAATAAAATCGCAGCGTGATTTTTTCGTGCACTTTATCTTCAACTCACTGTTTAAGAGGGAACAGGGCGTGCGATTCTCCATACAAATGTATTCCCCTTTTCTCTTCTTGAATAACACCACTAGAGCAATATTTTTTTTTTCATAAAATCAAGGTCTACTGTAAACACGTCCCTATCACTTTCTTTTTTTCAGCAAATAATTAGTAAAGAAAATATGACCCTCTAAAAATTACAAAATAATGCCCTATTTTTACCGTCGTGATTATATATATTATATCGTCGACTACCAGACAAATTAGAAAAGTTTTTAATATAAAAAAATGATAGGAACCTAAACATACTCTTTCTTAAAATGTTAATGTAAAAAATAATTGAATCGGCTCATTTTTTGAGGAGAAAAAAGGGGAATACGAAACGTCGATCTCGTCAAAAATTTTGTGATAATTTCGGTCTGAGCTGCAGCTGTCCCTATCACACACTACTGGGGCAGACTTACTGACAGCGCGACGGCAATCGTTTCTTCAAATACTTATTTTTCAAATTCCTAGCAGGCCCCGTCCCCTCTTAACGCCTAGGGTTGAAAATCGTATACTGTGCTTTATCGTCGAGATGAGACTCACTCGCGCTTATGGTTACCATTTGACAGGCATTCGCCGCATTTGACAGGCATTTTAAGGTTTAGATAGGCGTGCGGCCGGCATTGGTCTGAGACATGCATTTTAAAATTCAACGCCCAGTGGAGTAAAGAAAGAAATCGGCTGACAATTGAATCAGTAAAAGCAATATTGATTACTCAGGAAAATTACAAAACCGTATCTTGTGAAGATTTTTACGTTTATGTTTTAGAAAAGCAGGAACTATTTAAAAAAAATATGTCCTCTGACTAATATCAGTAATAAATATCCCTCTTCATTATTATCTGTTGGCTTTTACTTATTACCTACAGCGTTTTGCTTTAGACAGGCATTTTTCTGAAAATTTAGGCATTTTAGGTACCATAGACAGGCATCCCTCTATTTATATATGGTAACCCTACTCGAGCTGCACTGTTGGATTCTCAACGCTCGGCTCAACACAGAGAGTTAAAAATCCAGTGCGGATAAAATCCTGCCACGATTTTATTACGTCTTATTTTAAGAACAAAACTGAATGTGTTAAATTACAGTCGAACTGTTTCTTAAAGTTAAGGTGAATGCGCAGTGGTAGAGCGCGAAATTCAAATTTTGTTACGTTTTTTGCAATTTTCAGGTGAGTGTCAGCTTGTTACTTGATCAAAATATGATTTGCGACTATAACATGTACGTATTTATAGATTTATAATAATTAGAATCAATAATAGATCTTTCTAAGTTAGATTTGTTCCATAAGAACAAATTTGTTATGGAAAAGTGCTTGTGGAACAAATCTAACTTATAAGAGATATATTAGACATTCTAATGACTTAGTTCTGTAAACACGTACCTGTTATATTCGCAAATCACATTTTGATCAGGATACAACCTGATACTGACCTGAAAATTGCAAAAACGTAAGAAAATTTGAAATTCGCGGTCTACCACTGCGCATTCACCTTAAAAAGGAGTTTTGATTTTACTATAGGTATGGTATAAGTTTTTTTTATCGATTAACATTTTCAATGAACAGACATTTTTCTCACATATCAACATTGTATATAATATAATTATAATTAAAGACACATAATAATGGTCCTAATTTAAACTTTTTTGTACCAATATTATATTTTTTTATAAAAAATATTCGAATAGTTTTTCTCATAACATGTTGGACGAATTTATATTTATGTAAGTAACTATATATTTTTATATCTAACAAATAGAAGTTTTAATTTATGTAATTATAGATTTTTTTTTTAAACTTCACTGACTATTTTCGCCTATATTATATACATACAACTAGTGAAAAGCATATGGATATGAGGGAACTTGAATTTGGTCGATTCTCCATTGAATTAAGTCTCGTATTCCAGGTAAAACAAAGTTTCTGCAACGATTGTTTTTTTTTCGGAGTAAGTTTGTGTTGTGGGCAACATTGTGTGCGCAATCTGTTGCAAGCAACACGGAAACATGTCGCTGTAACATTGTCGCTCTGTTTACTATGAATACGAGCTTTTATTGTTACTGTCATTGAGTTACTTTTAAATGGGGTTAAATATAATGACCACCATAAAATGCTTTGGTACCCTTAGTTCTTTTACCAAAAATATAAACTTGACACCAGAAAAATAAAGTCTAAAATTACAATAGTACTAGCTATTTTGGTCACGACTGCACTTTAAATTGTATTCGAACACCAAATGTAGTAAATGATCACCAAATCTTAGCGAGCAAATTAATGCACTATTTCTATCTAAATAAACCACTGTCATTGTTAGGTTGTTAGGTTAGTTTATTTGGAGTCATTTTGCCTAAACAGGATAGTGAGATGTTAAAACTTTGGTTATAATTTTACATTAAGATGCGGGTTTAATTTTGGTGATCATTTACTATTTTTGTCTGTTATATGTTACTATATCTGGTGGTAAGTTAAACATAAGCCCTTTTAAATTATCAGCATTATTTCATACTGGTTTGGTAGTATAATTTTTAAAATTAATTACATACAATGTTTTAAAATACAATAGTACCGAACTTTCCAAAAAAATTGGCAAAAGAAAAGGCATATTTTCTTGTAAAATTGAACCACAAATTGGTGTCAAAGATATACTGTTACAAACTCATCTGACTCGATGACTTTAATAGGATATTTTCCAATTTAATAAAAACTATTTTAGTGGGACTGTAACCTCATAATCGTATTCAGTAACTTGACAGTTCGAAGACAAATTATGTTACCATTGTTGTGATCTTATGCTCAATAAACGCACATCGAGGACTAACAGCGACATCTTGAGGCAAGAAACAATACCACACGCGACGTCATACCTGTCTCTCGACCGTGACTGGTTTAATTTAAAATATTGTTCCCACACCCCTCTCCTTGAATGTTGTAAGCAAAATGGCTAATACATAATTTACTCGTTAAACCTAACGCATCGTCTTTCATTATAAAAATCCTCAACACAATCTACCATACACCTTGGTTTTCACCAAACCTCTCCGCTGCTGCTACAACCATACTAAAACTAATGGGATAGTGAACGACTTTGCGTAAAGAATGAATGATAAATAATGTTTAATTTAGTTAAAAAACTTTAAAAATTCGTTTTTAACTTGTGGAATATAAGAATACAAATTCTACTATTTTTAATGCAATTTAATTTTTTTAAGACAAGTTATTATTATTATTATTTTTGATATAAGTAAGTACATTATTATAAGTCCATTAATTCACCTTTTTTTGTCATAATCTGGTAACCCTTCAACTGTCAAGTTACTGAATACGATTATGAGTCCAAGTAAAGTAGGTATTTTTAGTACAATTTTATGCAAATATGGCAGAAAACCCACACTATGCCCGCGTGGTCGATTATGGCCCACTCCGTCTCACAAAGAGGAAGCCTGTATCCCAGGAGTGGGAACGTTAAAGGCTGTTAATACTATAATTCAAAATGGAAGCAGTGTTGCATGTATAATAAATTGTATATGCAAATTATATTTGTGTATATTTATATATGCAATTTATAATTGTATATTTGTGATGCGTATTTTTTACTGTTTCTTTTATACATAGTAATATGCAGAGTGAATTGTTTAAAGAGTTTTGGATAGCGAAATTAGAAACTCTTAAGAAATAGATGAAGAATACAAATTATTGAGATTGTGATAATGATTACTACTTATAGTTTATTCTTTCGCTTACTTAAAATTAAAGGTATTTAAACTATATCGTCTCTATTTCTCGTAGTTACTTTTATGTTAATTAATTTCTATTTAAAAAATCCACAGTGCATATTTCCTATTAATAATATTTTACTTATATATTACCGTTTACCTAGATTATACCTAGGCCGTTATTTACTATCTATCTATTAATACGTGAAGCAAAAAGTTTGTACCCCTTTTTACGAAAATTTCGCGGACGGAGGAATGTGAAATTTGGCTCAGTTAATGTTTATATACAGCCATGCTATTCTGTAACCATCTCACCGGGTGAAGTGAGCCGAGTGAGCGTGGAGTGAGCTGTCAGTGTCATCCCACTGATGTTAGGGATTGACCAAGCATTACATTTAACTGCCAGGGGTGCGGGTCTGCCAGGGGTGCGGGTTGTTCGAAAGAGATACCGCGGCCCCTGGCTCACAGGCAACTGAGGGAACACGGGTGGGTTTTAGTCAGTAAAAGTCTGACACGCCCTCCTGCTCCATCCAGAGCGGGAGAAATTATTTGATGATTTCCAACACAAAAAAAATAAAGCAGTAATGCTTTTCTTTAAGATTATGATTTATTATTAAAAGCCTGTGATGTCCCACTGCAGGGTAAAGGCTTCTCTACCCTCCTTCAAATCCTCTGTTTAATCCTGCTAGTGACCAGTTCTTGTTAACGGAGTTAAGCTCATCCCACCATCTCCGTCTGGGCCTACCGCGATGCTGCTTGCCATTAGGAGGGCCCATTGGTCCTCTGACATGCGGCAGATGCGTCCAGCCCAATTCCGATTCAGATTATGATTGATAAAAAATATTTTTAAAATCTCGATTATGATTGTAAAAGTAATGCTTGGTCATCCCCAGCATCAGGTAGAATGACACTGACAGCTCACTCCACGCTCACTTCACCAGGTGGATGGGATCGAGACATAAGAGCAGAGATCGGCAATTCGGATGCATATTCACCTAAGTTGAGATGTTGGCTAACATGGAATGCGCTTTTGTATCGAAGTCTTAATTTAGGTAAGTAATTTGTTTATTTTTTGTTTTAACTAATACAAACCACCCTCCTCCAGTACATACATATATTTGTATCGGGTTAAACATAAATTTTAAATTAATACACATCTGAATAGTTATGCAATCCAAGAATCCCGGAGATTTTAATAAATTTTACAAATAATTTATAAAGCCGCATCAATACTTTGATAGCTAAAAATTATCTTTAGGTAAATATGCATCCGAATATCCGATCTCTGCTTATGAGGGTGAAATCGCGGGGCGCAGATAGTAATTTATATTAACACGATCTTATTTCACTATAGTCATAGTAAATAACGACCAAGGCTACACTAGGAGACTTATATATAATGTTCCCGAGATTAAAAACTATATTTTTGGTCTGTATATAAGTGTTTATATGAAACTTAACTAGCATTTTGTATGTTGGCCCGTGTCACTGATTTTCTTTCTTAATTTTTAGGTCGAGAACGCCATCTGTAAAATCAGAAAACATAAATAAATATTCTATTTGTGCTGTAATCTAATAGGGTATTTTACTATATACGAGAAAAAATCTAAAAATATATTATTGAGATAGCTTAGGCAAAATGAAGTCGGAAAATGTTAGTTTTAGTTCATGTAACAACAAAATAAATTTTAAAATATAATTTAAAGATTTCAGTGTTTTTTATCTGTTTTTGAACACCATGAAATAGTAGCCGCCATGTTATTTCGTCATACGGCATGTCAACTGAGCCACTTTGTACTTTTATTATTTTGGTAACCAAAGTAATTTTTATTTAAATCATATTTTGCATTCAGGAACAGCAAACCAACGATAAGTAGTAAAATAACAATTTTTTTTTTCATTGTAAACAATTGTCATAAAAAATATCAGCGCATCTGTTTTTAGCAAACTGACGTCATACCCACAGAGCAATATGGCGTCTACTGCGTCCAGCGTTTTCGTCAAATTACGCGCGAAATTTGAAAATGTAAAATTTTAATGCATTTTTATGGCACTAATCGATTAAATAAAAATGTTGTATTTTTTTTAGTGGTTTATTAGGACTCTAGAATCTAATTAAGATACATTACAAAAATGAGTGTAATACCCTATTCCGTGAACACACCACGGAGTAAATGAAGAATTTATTTCAACAACCACCTTTATCATAAATTCCATGTATGAGTAAGTTACGCCACGCAAATTACTTTTATTCGAATAAAAGCAAATTTCTCGTGACTAAACTTGTTTTTGAAGAAATCCTACTAATATTATAAAAGCGAAAGTTTGTAAGTATGGATGGATGGATGGATGTTTGTTACTCTTTCACGCAAAAACGACTGAACGGATTTGGATGAAATTTGGCACACAGATAGATTATAACCTAGATAAACACATAGGATACTTTTTATCCCGGTAGTACGTTCACGCGGGATAATTTCTGACTGCCACGCGAGTGAAGCCGCGGGCGGAAACTAGTATAAAATATAATCAGAAAGCTTAGCAAATTTCTCGTGACTAAACTTGTTTTTGAAGAAATATAAAATATAATCAGAAAACTTACAAATTCCTCTACAAAATGAGTAACTAACTCATAATATGGAATTTTTAACAAAGGTAGTTTTTGAAATAAAGTCTTCTAATACAAAGCACAATGAATCAGAAACTGAATAATAATATATGTTCGAAAAAAGTGTCTGTTTATCAACGTAAATCATAATCATCTGCCCAGCCGCTTCCCAATTAAGTTGGGGTCAGCTTCCAGTCTAACCGGATGCAGCTGAATACCAGTATTTTACATGGAGTGACCGTCTATCTGACCTCCACAGACCAGTTACTGGGTAATACGATAACCCTTGGTAAGACTGCTTGTCAGACTTTCGGGCTTCTGACGACCCGTAACCACTGTCAAAGATCCAAAAATGACAGCCGGCACCAACAGGTTAACATGCTTTCCGAGGCACGGAGGGGTCTTGGTGTGTAAAGATGGTCACCCATCCACGGAACAACCGCGTCAAGCGTAGCTTAACCTGATCGATCGAACCGTGCGATTGTTATTACTTAACCACAAGCGGGTTGTTCGAAAGATATACCGCAGACCCTGGCACACAGGCAACTGAGGGAACACGGGTGGGTTTTAGGCAGTAAAAGTCTGACACGCCCTCCTGCTCCCCCAGAGCGGGAGAAGTTATTTGATGATTTCCCAGCCAAAACAAAAAAAACACAAGCCTGTCCTTTCGGTTGTTATAAGCATATATAATAACAGTTTAGGGGCGCTACATTCGAAGTTGTGGACGAGTACGTTTACCTAGGACAAACTGTCCATTTAGGTAGGTCCAACTTCGAGAAAGAGGTCAATCGTCGAATTCGACTCGGCTGGGCAGCGTTCGGGAGGCTTCGCAAAAACCGCAGTGTCTCAAGACGAAAGTCTTCGCCCAGTGTGTTGCCTGTGATGACCTATGGCACAGAAACGTGGTCGCTCACAATGGGCCTTATCAGAAGGCTTAAAGTCACCCAAAGGGCAATGGAGAGGGCTATGCTCGGAGTTTCCCTACGTGATCGAATCAGGAATGAAGAGATCCGCAGGAGAACCAAGGCAACCGACATAGCCCGAAGAATTGCCAAACTTAAGTGGCAGTGGGGAGAGCACATTGCTCGCAGAACAGATGGCCGATGGGGCCGAAAGTCTCTGGAGTGGCGACCGCGTACTGGAAGACGTAGAGTGGGAAGGCCACCCACAAGGTGGACCGATGACCTTGTGAAGGCCAGGGGAATTCGCTGGATGTGGGAAGCACAAGACCGTTAGTAGAAGAGGAGCCTGGGGGAGGCCTATGTCCAGCAGTGGACGTCTTTCGGCTGAAATGATGATGTTTTAGGGTCAACCGACTTGTTTTGAGCAGCATTCTCGGAACAATAAGTTTATTTCGGAACAATAACACATGACTAGTAAAACATCAAGTAAAACGATGATAGCTGCAAAAGTATAAATTGCAGCGCAGCTAACAACGCCCTTCCCCAGATACAGAATGGAATGACGTTCCGTACAGAAAAGCGCTTAGTAGGTAATTAAGTTAATTTAGTTTTAGTTGATGATAAAAACAAAAAAATAAGGTAAAAAATAAACAGTACAGGACATAATGATTTGGGATGCATTTTGTGTGGTGAGTGTTAGGTGAATGGGTGATTGGGTGAGTGTTATTGAGGTGTGCAAGGGGTGTTTGTGGCATGTGTGTTGTGCACTAAAGAATGAAGAAAGAATAAAAACTAGAAGACTTACCATTATTATCAGTATACATATAAGCGATCCTCCGAGGTGCCAACTGCTTCCTCCCGTGACTTTTTCGCCTCCCCTCTTTCAACGACAAATTTAAAACACCATTATCACTCTCTAAAATCTTCAGTCCATCGTCCTCAGTCAAAACCATAGACTTAATATTCGAACTAAACTTATCATTCGAAATAAAGACCGTTTTCGCAAATACTTTTTTCTTTTCAGACACATCGTTTTTAAAAATGTGATTGACACTTTGCTGTACGAGTTTGTCTATGCGACATTCGAAAATGTTCTTGTCTATGGATTTTTTGAAACATTCTGGTAGTAGAGGGGTTTTTGTCTCTGTTACGGTGACTTTTTTGACTGGGAGTTTTATTTGAGATTCTCTTTTTGTTTCTAAATCTATGATTGGCACTTCTGTGGAGTCTGAACGTTCTTGGAGAACCTGAAAAAAGATGTATGAAAATGAATTTGTGTGAACATCTGTCTATTTTTAGGGTTCCGTAACCAAAGGGTAAAACGGGTCCCTATTACTAAGACTCCGTTGTCCGTCCGTCTGTCACCAGGCTGTATCTCATGAACCGTGATAGTTAGACAGTTGGAATTTTTTACGGATGATGTATTTATGTTGCCGCTATAACAACAAATACTAAAAAACAGATTAAAATAAATATTTAAGGGGCTCCCATACAACAAACGTGATTTTTTTGCTCTTTTTTGTTCGATATTGATAACGACAACAGGTAGACGCTTGAAATATTCACAGAATAGTTAGTTATAACAAATATTTAAGGGGGCTCCCATACAACAAACGTGATTTTTTTTTGCTCGCTTTATAGATAATGGTACGGAACATGGTAACTGGGTTGTGGGGGGGTCAGATAGGCAGTCGCTACTTGTAAAATTACTGGAATTCATCTGTATCTGGGTAGACTGGAATTCATCTGTATCTGGGTAGACTGGATGTCGACCCCGAATTAACTGGGAAAATGCTAGTCAGATAATGTCCTCCTAGAGAGAAGGGATGCCCGATTATTTACTTCGAATCGATCCTCTGGATCGTAACCTCGTGAATCGATCCACAATCTTAATCCTATTTTATTGAATCGATCTTACTCGATCTCGGAAGATCATATCGTAATTTTATAAAAATAATGAAAAGCATATGTATGCATTTTTTTTTAATGACAGTTGACAGCTGTCATTGTAGCCGTTATGTGGCGGCTACTGCTCTTCTAGGAGTGGCAACGTAGCTTAGGCCCTTAGGCATTTAGCCACTGACGGCACGGCACGACCAGGGATCTTTCGGCACCACTAAATGCAAGCGCGTTTTGCCCGCAATGATACCGCGGTACCCAGGCATTCCAACGAGTTATATTTGTATTCGTCGCCAAAAAATCTATAGCCGAGCCGTGCCTAAGAAAAAACAATTACTAGAGAATGCTTAGCATTCATCAGAGTGAGAGAGAGAGGGCCGTAATCCACCACGCGGGCCCAGTGTTGCTGGATGTCACAATGTCTTCGAATTTGTGGTTCTATGACATGCCGGTTTCCTCACGATGTTTTCCTTCACCGTTTTGAGAGCAGTAATGATTAAATAAATTACACAAAGAACCTGCTCATCTGAAGAAGGAGGAGAGAATGCTTCATCATTTCAGCCGAACGACGTCCACAGCTGGGCATAAGCCTCCCCCAAGCACGGCCACCTCGACCAGTTTTTTGCGGGCGGGTTTGCCATAATCGCCACGCTTGGCAGGCGGGTTGGCGATCGCAGTATGGTGGTAAAATGCATAGAGAACGCAGCTGCCCATTCTCTAGTAAGTCCCTTAGTCGCCTTCTACGACACCCACGGGAGGAAATGGGATCCGGCACCACACGGAACTGAGAGCATGCTTACCTGTACAATATACCTGTACAATCTGATACAGCTGGTTCGAACGCTGTCTCTCTGCGCGACTAGAGCCCTCCTGTCCGACAGGGCGTCGTCTCTGCACTGTCGCACCGCTCGTAATTCTCGAGCCAAACGGCGGAGGTGTTCCACACTGCGTCGTCTGCTATTTTGGGAGGCGAGCTGTAAATTAATGGACACAAAAATTGAAACTATAAAATCTACACATATTTATTTATTTATAACAATTGCTTGCTGCATTTACAGTGAGCACCGAAACGCGCAGCAACCCAATAACATAACATTTAACTAAAATACTACGCACAAACATTGAACATACTTAGTTCTAGTGCTATACACGAATATGTCAACATCTGGCCTCTGAGCAATCAGGGAGTTCACCAGATTGTTTTTTTTTTTAAATAAAAACTTCTTTAGGCGCGCTGAGCACTTTTTGGGTGAACAAAAATCATGGAACTCGCGTCATCGACACCGAACGCTTTCCATGAACTATAT
Organism: Antitype chi; assembly: GCA_947359405.1. NCBI lineage: Eukaryota > Metazoa > Arthropoda > Insecta > Lepidoptera > Noctuidae > Antitype > Antitype chi. The sequence continues at coordinate 4,107,026 of OX375837.1, forward strand.
GTATACTGTGTACATAGGTACTTTTTGGGTAAACAAAAAGCGTGAAACTCGCGTCATATCAGATTATGAGTCACCGCAGGGGTCTATTTAAAATGGTGGTTGTGTGAACGAGCACACGGATGAGTCACGCGTAGATGTCTTTTGGAAAAGTCCCTTACTTTCATTAGGAAACTCTTTAAGTCTTTTATAACGGTGAAGGGAAACATCGTGAGGAAACCGGCATATCCTAGAACCAAAAATTGGAAGACATGTGACATCTACCAACCCGCACTGGGCCCGCGTGGTGGATTACGGCCTACTCTCTCTCACGGAGAGGACGCCTGTGTCCCACCAGTGGTAACGTTATTTTTTATATTTTTTATTGGTGGCCTAGGTTGTGGGAGCACATCGAGCAGTATGGCAGTATAATTCATGCATAATCGTCCTCATGATCAGCCTACAGTACTCCACTACTGGACATAGGCCTCTCCACATACACATTATTCAGCTCAACTCTCGGCAGCTCTCATCCTACTGTTACCAGCCAGATCGTCGCTCCACCTAGCCTGAGGGTCCTTCCTTACGTTTGCAGATCCGCGGCCTCCCCTCAAGAACACGTATAACCAAACGATAATCGGTTCTACGGCTAATGTAGCCGGCCCATTGAAACTTCAGCTTGCAATTAATGTAACAAAACATTTTTAAGGAGTAACCATGGAGTTTTTAACCATTCTTCTCCATACGAAACTATCTTTTGGAAGGGGCAACTAGAATCAATTCTATGTTATTGTAAACTAGATTCCGCCCGCGGCTTCGCCCGCGTAGAGGTCGGAAATTGTCCCGCGGGAACGTACTACCGGGATAAAAAGTCCAATGTGTTAATTTAGGTTATAATCTATCTGTGTGCCAAATTTCATCCAAATCCGTTCAGCCGTTTTTGCGTGAAAGAGTAACAAACATCCATCCATCCATACTTACAAACTTTCACGTTTATAATATTAGTAAGGATTTTGACGTGTAAAAGTTTATGCAATGATAAATTGCCTTTAGATGCGTTACGGCGCTCAATATTGGCGAGATAAATGCCTGTCGTGTTATTAGTCACGTACCATCCCGTGACACGACAGTGACGTAACTAAATATATAAATTTTTCTCTTTCCTACAACAAGAATCGGTATGGGTCTTTTGTATTCTTCGTGTACTGTATGATTGTATGTAACAGGAGGTAGCTACATTCGTGGTTTACGCTGTTTTTGAGTGCCCTAATGTTCGTGTAAGACGCGTTTATTTATAATACGTCATTGCTTTAATGTGCCTAATAAATGATTTGGCTTTGATCAGTATCGCCAATACCCTTTTTCTAATTTCTTCAATATTTTGTGGCTTGTACTCGAGTGCCTCGTCAGTGACTCGGCGAGTGCAAACACAAGTAAAAGTCATTAATCCACATGAGAATGGCTCGTAATCAACCACAAAGCAGATCACATTACGTTAGCTCAACCACAGACACCAGTAGTCTTGACTAGCTACATTTACTATCGTTTTATAATACATCTCGCATGGACCTATGCCTGACTTAGTAATTAATTCCTACAGCCTGGAATCACCCACCCCTGGGTGTAAATTTCCCCCTTTTTACACGCTTTATATTAGCTTCACTTGTATGTTTGTAACCGACTCCTTAGGGCGCGATTTTGACCCACTTTAAACGGTCAGATTTCATTTAAACTTTGTAAACTTATCGAGGACCGATTACTAATCAATCATTTAAAAAAAAAATGAGAAAAATAGAAAAAATAAAGGAAAAAAAAACACGCTTTTGTAGTTAGCAGAACTAAAAAATATAAAATAAATAATAGTTTAAAAAACTAAAAAACACGCTTTAAAAACCAAACTAAAAAGTAGAAAATAATTTAATTCAATTAAAAAGCGTGGGGTGCTTAACATGAATTGATTATAAAAATACCTCAAAAACCATCCCACGCTTTTTAATTGAATTAAATTATTTTCTACTTTTTTAATTTGGTTTTTCAAGCGTGTTTTTTCGTTTTTTAAACTATTATTTATTGCTGGGCCTTTTTGGCGCAACCGTGAGGCACTTTTATTTGATTTTTAACCGACTTCCAAAAGGAGGAGCTTCTCCATTCAACTGCTTGTTTTTTTTTGTATGTTTGTTACACGATATCTCCGTCAATTGCAGAAAGGACTCAATCCACAATCACTTTTGAGTTAAGGGCGTTTGAAGTTTGACATTTTATGTGCTCTTCATACTGTGGGTTGAGTCGGGATAGCGAGAAAAACTAGTTTGTGTACATTAAAAAAATAGGGTTTTCACTACATGATAGACACGACCCTCAGGAGTACGAGGGCATACTTAACTCAATTTTGGCAAGTGTGGAATGAGTCCTTTCTGCTTAACTACGTCCAATTGTGGATCGATTCCGAAAAAATTTTTTTATGGATAGGTTATGCTTCAGGGGCGGTCTTTGCTTCAGTAGTTTTTTGCGTTAGCCTCGATAATAAGTTTTTAATCCACTTTAAGTGCTTCGATGATATGCAGCTGCTTCCTGACATTGTTGTATACATAGCAAGTGGTGCTATATGAATTAAACTTTTCTATTTTACTCTTTCCTGCAGTTTATTGTGTGCCTTTACAAGTCTGTGCTAAATAAATGTATTTACTTCTTTTCTTTCTTTCAAAAGCAAGTAAAGAAGTATACTTACCCTATTCTTAATTCTTCTCCTCAGTCCTTTCAAGAAGGCCAAGTCTTCTAAGTTCAGTTTCAGAGATTGAACCCGCTCCGAATACTTGCATGTCGACAAGCCCGCTACTTCTTCCACAGTCATACTGATTCCGCGTGCTGGAATGAAAAAAGGCGGTCAATTAATAACTTGTTAAATCTACACATTAAAGGCAAAAGTCCTGTAACCAGTTTGTTCATAATTTACTACTAAATAAAGAAAGAATGAAAGCAAAAGTATTTATTGTGACTCGCACGGGAAGATCACGTACTAAACTAAATACAAAATCGTACAAAAACTATAAAAAACAACATTTCTTAGAATTAAAAAAAAAATCCTGTGCCAAAAGGCTCCTATCTCAGCATAATATGCAGTAACTTTTAACATAAGTATTCTTTTTTCAAAAATAATTGTTTTTGTCATACCTGCGGTAGGTATGGCAAAACAATCAATTCGTCGTCGTTTGAGCGAAACAAAATTCAAACTACTTAAGACATTAAACACAATTTCAAATGCATAAGGTAAAAGATTTTCTTGATACAGTTGGTTAAATAAATAATAAAAATCAGGTTGGGGTGTATGAGGTCTTGCGTTAATGCACGCACTGAGACTCAGAAGCCGTATTCGAGCGGTCCAAGACGTGAAGGAAGAATTAAAAAACCCGCTGGTAATCGACGGTGATTATCCTACGGTCAAGCTCTGGGTGCAGGCTGTACATCGATAACTCCATCACGCCGGTGTAGAAGCCATAACCAACCAACAGAATTGAGTACTAAGACTGCGCCCTATCACACGCACAATACTGCGAAAATGCCTATTCAGCAGAATGAAAGAATGAGTATGGTTAAATGTTGTATACAAATAAATAAATATATGTATACTTACATCGATACAAATAAATACAACTGAAGTGTCCGTACCGTGATGCTACGTATCAATTGTCGCGAAATTGTTGTGAACATTTCGCGCGCTCTCTCTCGCACACCGCTCGACATCTCGCTACACGACAGAGAGAGCGCGAGGTGTGTTCGCTTTACTGCGACAATTAAGCCATATTAATAATGTCAAAATAACAGCTTTTTTACTAAATGAATATGATAGTACATATACAGGTTGTCCCGAAACTCAACGTCAAGCGGGTACGGGGCGATATAGGTTATACTACTCGTAGTTCTGACAAATTAAAAAAAAAGCCTATTATTGTACTATTGCAAAAGTAAATCATAATGAAACAATAGGAATTTTTTTAATACATTTATTTTTTCTTTAAAACTAAATCTAATGTTCAAATTGTTTGCCTTCGGCACGAATACAGGCTCTACAACACCTCAGAAAAGATCTTTTTACTCTACGTGCGTATCTCTGGTGTTGATTTTCAACATTTTCAAAAGTATTCCTATTATCACTTAATAAGTAACCTAGTTTTTTTTTTGCCAGAACTGGTATAACCTAGCCAATCGCTCGTACCCGCTTGACGTTGAGTTTCGGGACAGCCTGTAATTATGGTACTTATAACAAAAAAACATTTATGATTTTTGTCTTTCTGGGTTAATCTCCGAAGCGGGTGGACCGATTTTTATGAAATTTTGAATGGGGATTCTTTGAACCCTGAGGAAGGATATAAGCTACTTTGATGTACTTATCCCGGCGGCACGTTCCCGTGTGATATTCTTAAGGGCCATAGTATCCTCATCTCCCGTTTGTATGCTAAAGCACGACTGCCGCCCGCGCCCGCGCAGGGCCCCTCTGAGCCTTTATCTCAAAATGGAGATATTCCTTTGATTAATTTACAATTGTGCTTCGGCGATTCTGTGGTACCACTAACTATCTATTTTTCAGTGTATTTTTTTTTTTCCAAATAACGAAGCCGTTTAGTAGGAGTATGGAATAGAAGCCAAAATATTGCGTGTTGGAAAATATTTTTTACAGCAAAAGTATTAACCATACAAAAAATATGAATCTATAGCAAAATCATATATTTTTCAAATCATCAGGACAAGCCGTTAATGAGCAGTAGGGTTCATAAAGTGACCGTGTTACGCTACCGAATGGGACGTAGGCCCTTAACATCCACGCGGGCGAAACCGAGGGCAGAAGCTAGTGAGAATCAGTGTTCTTTAAAAAAACATACAGACATATTGTTCAGGGGTTTTTTAGCTCACGATACCAGCAAAAAAACGAATAAAAAGTGAAAGATTAAAGACAACCACAATTTACTCTTTCATTTTAAAGATTTTTTTTGCAAATTTTGACCTTTCAAAAGTACTTAATCTCAATCTAATTTTAATAAATAAATGTTGCTTTTTTAAAAAATCACAAAAAGATATGATTCCGGCCAGGATCGAACTGGCGGCCTTCTGCGTGTAAAGCAGATGTGATAACCACTACACCACGGAACCAGTTGAGACACATGCCGAAATTCACAATTTAATACTTTTGTTGGTTGATTTGATTGGTCGCGAAAGTGAATACTGAGTGGGGAGCTGGTGGAGCCCTGAATGAATAAACGAATAATACCTTTGAAAGCTAGAATAAAAGTTTAGTCCATCCACGTTCGACGGTAAAAATATCGCAACGGGATTTTTCACGGATAGAGCCCTAATTCACTATGGCCACATAACGATTCGTTACTTCGATACCACCCACGTCAATTCTTTAGATCACACACGACATCTTTACTAATATTATAAAACTGAAGAGTTTGTTTGATTGTTTGCTTGAACGCGCTAATCTCAGGAACGACTGGTCCGATTTTAAAAATTATTTCAATGTTAGATAACCCATTTATCGAGGAAGGCTATATATATCATAACGCTAAGACCAATAGAAGCGAAGCACCATTGAGGAGTGTTTCAAAATCGGGTTTTTTTTCTTTTGAGAGCTTCCGCTGCGTGCGCTGCGTAAACGGTTAAAGTTTCGCAAAAATCATGTACCTATGACAGAATTGTTCCCCTTTAAAAGTTCAAAAAAAAAGTTCGCGACAGCATAATTATGTCTATCTTTTAAGGTTGGCTCACTATAACCTTTTTTTATGCTAACCAAATTTGTTCTAAAATAATGCATTATTTGCGAAGGTGTTTTTATAAACATGATACTAATCCTTATTCAAATAAATACGTTATTCATCACAAGTTTTAATTTAAAACAAAATTGTCCTTTACATCATTCGATTTTAATAAGTATCTTAGGAGATATTGCAGTTTTAAAAACATCGCAGCAAAATAATGATCAAGTACTGCGCGCGCACAGCAGGTCGGAAGAAAACAAAACTAAAAATATAGTGTACGCAGAAGTACCCATTTAAAGTGGGTCCCATTTAAATTTCATATAGATCTGAGGATATGTTTCGGAGACAGACAACGGAACTCTTCAAAAAATGACAGAATATCAACCGCGATTGCTGCTATCGCATAAATATGCATTGTTTTTACCCCAAGGATGATGACATTTCGAATTGGTGTGGGGTGGGTACTATAACAAAAAGTAAAAATAAAAACCTTTTCCCAGAAAAAAACAACCGTCTTCCAAAAAACCACTACAAAGTGAAAAATAACGTTAATTGCGGAAGTCAGTGACTTTGGATATGTATTTTAATTTTCATGTCACCAAGGAAAAAGATTTTTTCAGTAAACACTTGTTGTAAAGGCGCCTAGCCTCGAGTGATTTTTGGTAGTAGAAAATCTTTTGGGTTCGCGTCACCAACATGCTAATATTAAGGGCCTACGTCCCGTTTGGTAGCGTAACACGGTCACTTTATGAACCGTACTGCTCATTAACGGCTTGTCTTGAAGATTTGAAAAATATATAATTTTGCTATAGATTCATATAGATCATTTTGCCGGAAGTACTTTTTTTGTATGGTTAATACTTTTGCTGTAAAAAAATATTTTCCAACACGCAATATTTTGGCTTCTATTAAATACTCCTACTAAACGGCTTCGTTATTTGGAAAAAAAATACACTGAAAAATAGATAGTTAGAGGTACCACAGAATCGCCGAAGCACCATTGTAAATTAATCAAAGGAATATCCCCATTTTGAGATAAAGTCTCAGAGGTGCCCTGCGCGTGCGCGGGCGGCAGTCGTGCTTTAGCATACAAACGGGAGATGAGGATACTATGGGCCTAACTGTGAGTATAAGTATATGACGTGTTGCGAATGCTATTTGGAGTACCAATAGATGTAAAAACCAGACTATTGTTAATAATGTCAATATAAAAACTACGCAATAAAAAAAAAAATATAATCTAGAAAGAGAAATAAAGTATTTCTGCCTTTTTTTCCCTTTGCTCGGCTCCGAAGGGTCATGGCGTGATGTTAAACAGCATATTATAGAATATGAGGCTATAAATTGCAACAAGAATTTTCAAAAAAATCAAACTGGTACTTTCAGAGATCTACGTGTTTGGTGCCAGCAGTCATTTGTGGATCTTTGACAGTTGTTACGGGTCATCCGAAGCCCAAAAATTCGACAACCAGTCTTACCAAGGGGTTTCTTATTACCCAGTAACTGGGTTGTGGCAGACAGTTGCTCCATATACAGGGTGTGGCATAAATAGTGGTCTACCGTTAAGGATTCGATAATTTATTCGTTAGTTGGAGTTTCAACAAAAACCATAATTTTTTAATGTTTTCATTGGTTACAAAAGGTAGAAATTTCGTAAATAAAAAAAACAAAAAAATAAATATTTTCGGAATCCTTAGGTAAAATGGTTAAAATTGTAATATGTTATAGTAAATTATCTGGTATATCGCTTAATGGTGGACCACTATTTGCGCCACACCCTGTAAAAACTGGTATTCAGCTGTCATGCTGCTGCTGTATATATGTGCAATTTTACTATGTGTTTTGTTAATTTAATTCTAATTCTAATTCTGTGACCCTTTGACATGTTATTTTATTTCAATTTTGTGACTTTTTCTTTAAAAAAAATATGCTGATCATTTATTCTTCTCTGTAACAGCATTGTGAAATTTTGTTTCATTTTTCATTTGTAATATGGGTTTTGCCTGAAATAAATGAGTTTTATTTTTTATTTTATTTTATATATGAGAAAATGCCTGACAGATGCTGAACAACTCTATCATGAAGCAAATCTTTTGTCCAATGACAGTAAAATCTACAGAGCCCAGACATTCTGTTCGCAGAGAGTTGACAAAGTCAGGGTTAGTTAACTCATTACAAATTGCGGCCCACTAATTATTTATAGGCAATATGGCCACCGCATCCGCTCGCCGTTCATGCCGCAGTTCACATCACCTGCGTGCCTCGTACCACGAAACCGACGAAAGCTGGAGATAAGCGACAGCTGCCATACCATTTGCGATGATTAAGCGACACTCTCTATTTGGAGATGTACCACAATATTTATCAACTCTCAGCGAACAGACTGTATGCCTTTACAATGCATGTTTTTCACACCACCGTTCACGGCACAGCCTACCAGCATGAGGTCCTGGGTTAAATTCCGGGGGTCCAGCAGTGTTGTTGGGCAGCCCGGAGTTGAACCCGGTTGATGGTAATAGGCTCGCCCTCTATATCATGGGATTTAAACATAATGTGGGTGTACTGTTACAGCTCTGCCTACACCGTTGGTAATACAGGTGTGATGTTAGGTACTATTAATTGGTTTAGCACATTATACCTACATACTGCAACAATTATAAAACCTCTGAACTCTTGAAATGTCAACAACAATAATGTTGAAATCAAAGAATGTAATTTTCCTTCATAGCTTATTTCTTTCAATAATATTATCGAAAGTGAAAATTACTATCAAGATTGATGTTCTAATTTCAAATCAGCACTTATCCACTTATTCATGTCACAACATTTTAAATGGTATGAATCATACTTGTTGTGTTTCAAAATTTTGTTTAGTTTGTCAACCTTAATAATACATAAGAACTGTAATCTAATATTCTCTTAAAAGTAGAAATTCAACTATGATATTCATTGAGCAAGCAAAAAATAAAAGATGCCTCGTTATTTCTACTTAGCACAACAAACATAATATATTTTTATTTAATCATAGTGTAATGTATTAAAATAATTCATGTTTTTTTTTCGCACATACCATTATGCAGTCAGCCCAATTGGTGTACATTGATCAGAAAGATTCTATAAAAAGTATTTCCGATATAAATTATGTATACATTAGGAAATATTTCTGCGTCATATTGTCATAACACATTTAGACGTCTACCTGTTGATTTATCCGTACTAGAATTACAACAAAAATATATTATAAACAACTTGCCATCCAATATTTCCTGGTCCAATTGGTACGAGGACGCGTGCTTCCCATTATCGTCCATTCTTCATATTTAATAGTTTGTTTTAATTATTTATTTTTAACAATATCTTTTACGTTAGTAGAAAATAGTTCGGTAGGTTAGGATTTCGAGAGCTGTCAATGTCAAACTTATTTCATTCAGTTATAGTGTTGGAATTATGGCGATTTTTTTCCTATCACGTGTTTACCGAAATCAATGATTTATTTATTTATTTCATTTATTTGCATACCATAATGTGAATTAAGTTGTTACAAATAGGCTTAAAGCTAGGATACAGTTATGGACCCTGTAAGGGCACAGCAACATAAGTATGGATAATTAAAATTAAATAATATAAGTAAATAGCATTTAGAATATGAATAATTATTAATTTAATTAAATGTATTATGATATTTTGGAACAACGCAGGATAAAATAATGGTAGCCATACACTATCAATTTTATTGTCCAATGGGGATAAAAACTGTCACATGCTCACTTCAGATGTCGCTAAAATACAGCGTCCAAGAATTTGACAGTTATCTGTCAATATCCATGCATGTTTAATATCCCGTTGTGCAGCTGTTATCTGCAAAAAAGAGGACTAATATGAAAAATAAAGATGAAAAAGAAAATAAAGATGGTAGGAGAAAGGTCTCTGAATTTTTTTTTGGAAACTCGAGGACTTGTAAACACCTGGAATGCCTTACTGATAAAATCTACAACCAGACCCTTTCACGGTCTCAGCTTAAGATTTCGAGGAGGAGCACCATTGATTACGATACTAGCTAGTGTGACTGTGTGATAATAGCGAGCGCAGCGAGCTCAAAATCTTAAGCACTCCGCCTCGAATAGGTTAGGTTTTGTTTTGTCTTTATTCATTACTAATTTATTATTTATATAGGTTTTTTTTTTTAGAAATATAAAATATTTATTGTCCAGGTAATACAGTAAGCATAGATAGACAAGTTGAGACGACATATGAGTAGCTTAAATATTACCTACAGCTAGTTACAAATATTATTTGCCAGTGAACCCCAAACTAGACAGTTAGTCTAGTTTTGGGGTGCACTGGCAAATTGTATAATTATATCATCATTCATCATCATATTATAAAGAGGTAAAGTTTGTGAGGTTGTAGGGGATAATCTCTGGATCTACAATACCGATTTTGAAAATTGTTTTACCAATAGAAAACTACGCTATTTGTGAGTGTCATAGGCGACACATTAACCCGAAAAATTAGAACACTTTTTCGTGGTAGTCGAATTTGCAAAGTAAGTCGGAGAAAAAACGGTCGAACAAAAACGTTTCTTACGATCGCTGCCTTAGCGGTGAGAGATATATGATTGAGTTCTAGTGAAAAGTTGTAGAGCTTGATAATGCCTATAAAAAAGTTGGTGATAGCATAATTAGCATATGTCTAACTTTTATTTTGAGGTCACAAAAAGTAGTTTTTTATATTAAAAAAAAATCGTTAGGTCATGTTTATTGGTCATATTATCAACAATTATGAATTCTTATCAAAGTAAGTAAATTTAATAATAGTAAAAATCTTTATTGACATAAATTATACAAACATTTTTATGAATTCCTGCGCTATACTTCATAGGTAAACAAATCGTAAAAAGGGTTTTTTTATAGTTGACACTACTTTCTTGTCTAAAAATACGGTGTAACAAAATCAAATTTATTTTCAAGTCCTCCAGGCGATCTACAGAATGGTGACACCCGGGCGTTTCCCCTTGCATTATCCGGAACAGGAACGTCCCGAAGGAGCCGTGTCTGGTGAGGACTTCTGTAAGGTGGAAGGGGAGGACGCCGTGGCACCTCTCCAGCCACTCCTCAAAGAGGGAACTTACTGTCGCAATTGTGGCGTGCCCAGCACTGGGTTACGACAATCTCACTCTCCATGACGCCATGAGACCCCGCCGGAGCTCTGTCCGCTGTACCGTGATTTCCCGCGGCAGCGGAGTTACGCCCGTTTTGCCTCCTCGCGCCAGCACCTGCACTGTCTTACATTATACTTTTCTCTTACTACCTTACACTCTAGCCTTTTGAACAGCAAAAGAGGTCCACCAGAAGTACGAGTTGGCTTCCTTCGTATTATTTTTGTGATTTTTAAACTTTCTAAATACATAGGTACTTGTTTGATAATTTTATGTTTCACCTATGGATTTTCTATGGTTTTAACAATTTTCTCTTTTAAATTAGTAAACCCCCGTGGCCCCACCCTCCCCGGAACCAAATCTGGCTAGAATGGTTCACAAAAATTGTATTATTTTAGAATACATAAATTGCAAAAAAAAACTCGTTCTGAATGGTTCAAATTGATCTAGCAGAATGATGCGTGACGTTTTGAATTCAAGATTTGAAAATTTTATATACATTTTCATAATCTAAGTATGGTGAATGGCACGTAGCCACGTATCCATTTTTTTATTCTGAATTTTATATTTAATTCCGTAAGTGTGCAACCGGCCTAACACACACTCAGCAGCGTAGACAGAGTATTCTACTCAGAGCACGAGAACCGTTTTGTCGACGGAAGAGTAGACAAAAATTACGTTTCCGTGTAGACTGTTGCTGCACCGAGAAATGTACACAAGCGATTTCTATTCTACGGTGGGTAGAGTAGAAATAGAAAGCGTCGTGCTAAGCCTGCAGAAAAGATAATCTCTTTGCAATGTAGGTAATAATTGTGAGCAAAATTTCTTTAGGATAGACGTCCTGTAACAATATCTTTTGTAGTAATTTGGAAATGAATTAGATGAAAATCGACTAAAGATGACCACAGACAAATCACTTCTATATATTTATTGTTTGACCATTGACTGATTGTCAATACATTTTCTACAATACTACATGCAACTTTCAGTCCGTTGTTTTAGCCGGTGCTGGGTTGTTTTCTCGATTTTACAGAAAATAAATGGTAAGTTTAGGATCTGTTATCGTAAAAATTGTTAAGTTATGACGTTATATTGCTATGTAACGTAATTTTCGTAATTATATGAAAATGAAGTTACATTTGTGACAGACACGTTGTGTCCAACGCCTTGTAACGTTTCTATTTTCAAAAACTTGTATTTGCGACATTTTTACAAATATATTCTTTAATAAAAATAATATAGACTCAGCAGTGTCCAATAGAGTAAGATTATTTACTAAGATATTTTTTTAAGAACGCTGAGGTACTACATAAAAATAATAGCTGGTATTAGGTATATGTCGCCCGATCTCAGGCCAAAAAAAAAAAATGGTCTACATCCGCACCCGACACCCTCAATAGGTACAATTTTTTTTTACCGCAGCCTGTTGAAACCCGTGGAAGGGTATTTTCTTTGAAACGACCTTCTGACTGTTTCTTGTTTTGTAAAAATACTGCCTATCCCGTCTAGAATTCATCATGCCTATGTTATTAAAATTTAAATGTTGCTACTGTAATAAAATTGACCACCATACTGCGATCGCCAACCCGCCTGCCAAGCGTGGCGATTATTGCAAATCGCCCCCTTTTGGGGGAGGCTTATGTCCAGCAGTGGACGTCTTTCGGCTGATATGATGATGATGACTGTAATTGAATAAAATTATCATTCTGGTAGAACTATGGGAGTACTCAATCCACACTTTGGCCAAAATTGAGTTAAGTATGCCATCGTACTCCTGAGGTTCGTGTCTATCATGTAGTGAAAACCCTATTTTTTTAATGTACACAAACTAGTTTTTCTCGCTACCCCGACTCAACCCACAGTATGAATAGCACATAAAATGTCAAACTTCAAACGCCCATAACTCAAAAGTGACTGTGTGGATTGAGTCCTTTCTGCTTAATAAATAATTAATATTGAATGTATTGTAAAAATGAACGATAGAAAGCATGCCATTGAGCGTAATATGCTTATAATAAATGTAACATAATGTTTTGCATGTCAAATTATGTCTGACTATGTATTAGGAACTCAATTACCTACTTTAAGACCTACACTGTACCAATACTTATTGCAAATAAATGAATATGATTATGATTAACTAGGTACGTCCGGTTCATGTGGTATTTATCGCACCTTTAGAATTATAGAGACCTAATGCGAAATTAGCTGCAACCAAAATTGGTCTCTATAATTCTAATAATTCTAAATAATTTTGCTTGCGGCTAATTTCGTATTAGGTCTCTATAATTCTAAAGGTGCGTTATGTGGATGGCTCTATAAGTAAACATCTTCCTTCTCTATGCCTAGCCTTTTCTTATCTATGTTGGGGTCGCTTCCAGTCCAACTGGATGCATGATATGGAGTGATTGCCTATCAGACTTCCACCACCCAGTTATTTGGCAGTACAATACCTGGTAACACTGATTGTTAGCCTTCGGATGGCCCGTAATCACCGTTAAAGGTCTACCAATGACAGCTGGGACCAATAGCTTAACATGCTTTCAGAGGCATAGAGGGGTCTTCGTGTGTAAAGGTGTAAACCCATCCACAGACCAACTGCGGCAAGCTTGTCTAAACCTGATCGATCGATCCTTAGGCTGTTATTACTTATCTCGAAGACCATAAAACTGGGAATTAATAATTATTGTGTTATGTATGACATGGCCTAGACGAGGAAAAAATACCTAAGTTATAGGTGACAGTTAGATATGTACGGAAAAAAGTAACATGCTAAGCCACCCTAAAATAATTGAGATTAGCGCAGGAAGTTGATCATATATTTTCCTTATCCTTACTGTTCATTATCAAGCATAACTTCCAAGCAATTTGAATTGTTGCTCATGTTTACTGTCAAATGCATACACTGACCCGGACAGGTCCACTTAAATCGGTGTTGTTATTTCCTCAAAATACCATCTTAGATTTTAATCTGCATGGTTCTAGTCTGACCAATATTATACCTGGACTTTAAAAGAGACTGACCGTAGTGAGTTTTTTCAGTCTTTCTTGTCAGAATAGTCAGATAGGAATAGGAATCACTGTTTTAAAACATGATGAATTTTTATAACCAAATTAAAGAAATAAATATCATTTTATTTCAATAGTTAACATGAAATTTCTTTTAAAGATAATACTATCTGCATATTGATTCACTTTTTCCTGTTTGGTTCATTCTGTGAAGAATAAAAATACTCATTTAACCAATGGTTCAGTCAGGGTGCCCGGTAATTAATGGGTACTCTTAAAATGGATTAAAGGTGAAAACAAATTTATTATTATTTATTCTTTCGATGCCAAGCACTCACAACCTGGATCTGAGACAATTATATATTATGTAGCTATAGATGACTTCTGTTCATGACCAGGACCCAACTGGCATGATGACCAAATCTAAGTATACTTTCAAATGAGCCTGTTTGGTCCCACTGTGGCAAAGGCCTCACAGACGTCTTTTCATTTTTCATTCTCTCTTTTGCATTAAGAGCCCAATCCTAAGTGTTGTCCAAAACATACTTGCAATTATTTTTCTGTGATAGTAGTGACAAGTCAGATGCCTGTCCATCAGCAGTATCAACATAATATCGCCACGGCTAAAAATTAAATAATTATGTTATAACGATTTATGGAAGGTACGTATTTACGCGACCAGGTGTTTACACCAGGTATTTGCTTCCAAGTAGACACACCAAGTACCGACCCGAAATACTTGCAAGACTTCAAGGTATTTTATACGGCTACTTGCTCAACTACGTAGGTACTCAACCGCGTTAGTTTTTGCTGCGATCATGTCTCTTATCAGTAAGAGTCTACGGAACAATTTCGTATGCAAGTATTTTTAATGCTTTGTAAGTATTTATTTGTAAACGCGATTTTTCTCCTTATTGATAGCAAGTCACGGGTCAATTTCCTATGCAAGTATTTTTACTTCCAACAGGGCTTTTGAATACGCGATTGTGCTTCTTGTGATCAATTTTCGATGCAGATAGAAAATACTTGAAAGTATCTCGAGCCCTGGTTTCTTAAGGTGGACGTACTTGGAAGCCCTGGTACTCGATTTTGCAAGTACGACCCATGTCTATAACAATTCCATCAAGGAAAGAAAGAAAAAGTATTTATTGTGACTCGCACAAGAAGTTCTAAGTAGGCATGTAAAGAAAGACCAAAGAATTGATGGATGATCTGAGATGGCATGGAGAAAAGGGGTCACTGTTGAGATGACCACCAACAGAGTAGTAGTTATGCAAGAAAAAGATGTTGCACTGGCTTCAAATAAATTGGGAGAAGGGCTGGAGAATCTTCCATTATTTTACTGCTCGGCAAAAGTGTCCCATGACTTCCAGCTGTTCTCTGGCTGTTCAAAGATTTAACTTATTAGATTCGCTTGACCTGTACTAAAAATGGTCATCTTTCCCATTGACAATGACATTTGAATAGTTTTGTCTTGCTTACTCATACTGAGAAACGTATCTATCGTTGTTTGCGTGATGTGACACCTCACTGTTTTCAGTAGTTATGGACAGTGCGTCATAAGTACGGTGACGGCTCTTGGTTCGAATAGCTCATCAAGTCATCAAGCTATCTTGCTCCAAATACTGTTTTTTTTTTGTTGGGGTTCACGTCTCGCAAGTCAACCTAGGAGTGTGTCGGCTCCCCCCCGGTGGGTTCCCGCATTGTCGTTGCGGGGGGGCTCAGTAGCCGTGGTTTTCCCCACCCACGGTGAAGCGAAGAGGAACCCGAGGAGGGGCCGCTCGTCAGGGCTTTGTCCGCTAAGCCGACGACGTAGCGGCCAACCAGTTGCGGTGCCGCGGGGCGGCATAGCAACTGGTGCTGGGGGTAGCGGGCCGCGGCGGGAGAGGAGTGGTGTATGGAGATCGCCACTTTCCTCACCTCCGCGGTCTGGACGGAGCTGCCATCGTTGGATGGCGGCCACGGTGGGGCCGCAGGGGAGGAGGAGTGTCGGTATTGCGTAGGCCGCTCTCCCTATCCCCTGCGGCCGAAAAGTGGTAGGCGGCGGGGCCACTGTCCTGACCCGCCGCAGGGGGACCAAGGGTGCCATACACGGGGTCGTTTGGCACCCATGCGCTGTCTGGTGCCCGGGGTGGTCCGGCGTGCTGTGTGTTCTGGTGCGCCGGTGATGGGGGTCATTCCCCTAAGAGGAGGGTCCGGTGACGGACAGCCGCGGCGGGTTCGCGGATGGCTTTCGCGTTCCCGTGTTCCCGCCATAAGCGGCACTGGAGGACACCGTGGAGTTTTAGTGGGTTAGAGTCCCACATAACTGCGCTATCTCCCCGTGGTAGCGCAGTATGCATGAGCATTTCTCCACGTAAAAAAAAAAAAAAAAAAAAAAGGAGTGTGTCGGCTGCTTAACCGGACTTGCTTGTGGCTACCTTGATTAAATAAGGCCTCCAGCCAGCGCTTAAAAATCTAAAAAAATAAACGACTACACGCTAAGGGCACTCCTTGTGGCGTAGGTACAGACCTCGGCTTAGAAAGTTGCTGGAAGAAGGCAGCAAGGGAGGGTTTGGAACGTGGCTATTAATTTAAAATAAATAATAGTTTAAAAAACAAAAAAACACGCTAAACCAAACTAAAAAAGGAGAAAATAATTTAATTCAATTAAAAAGCGTGGGGTGCTTTTTGAGGTATTTTTATAATCAAGTAATGTCAAGCACCCCACGCTTTTTAATTGAATTAAATTATTTTCTCCTTTTTTAGTTTGGTTTTTAAAGCGTGTTTTTTAGTTTTATAAACTATTATTTATTTTCTATTTTTTAGTTCTGCTAACTACAAAAACGTGTTTTTTTTTCTCATTTTTTTTTTAAATTATTGAATTGTCATCGGTCCTCGACAAGCTTACAAATTTTCAATGAAATCTGTCCGTTTAAAGTGGGTCAAAATCGCGCTCAAAGGAGTCGGTTACATACAAACAAACAAACAAACATACAAGTGAAGCTAATATAAAGCGTGTAAAAAACACTCAGACTTATATCTATTTTGTCCTATCCACAGCACAATAATGAGTAGGGGTCGCTACAGCCAGAGCAATGAGTGGGACTCAAGGGACGATAGTTCTGTTTACGAGCCTCAATATCCTGATGACGACAGCGGGTAAGTTATAGAAAAAATAGCTTTTGCCCCCAGCTTCAACAGCGTGTAGGGCGAAAATTATCCGGCATTATCCGGCAATGACGGGACACCACCTGCTAGCGGGATAAAAATGTGTTAGGACTAGGTACATTTTTATCCCGCTTGCTTGACCAAGCTATCTGTGTGCGAAGTTTCATTCAAATCGGTCAGGATTTTAATTATTATTATTTATTTATTTACTAAGGCACCAAGTCCCAATAACAAATCACGAATACATCAAATGAATTCAACTCATTAACTAATAAGATACTAAAAACTAAACTAATTTCATAAAAATTTCAACACCACTGCCACTCCCAAGATGGTGGCGGTCAAATGGCAAAATAATTTTTCAAATAGAAAAGAAAGAAGAAGTATTTAGAAAAAGTCGTTTATTTATTCACACAGGCATATCAGAAACTTAACTACACATTATAAGTAATATATTATATATACACAACACAAAATTCACTCTCTCTCTTTATATTAGTGTATATAATTTACTATAAACAGATAATATTTAATCAATATATTATCTTATTTTTGTAGTGGTGACGTCAGCCTGGACCACTGCCGACTTTATATCAAGAATATACCGAAAGGTTTGAACGAAGCGGGGCTCCGTGCGGCTTTTGCTAAGTTTGGGTTGCTCGTTGAGGCGTACCTCAGCCCTGACCCGGGGAAAAGCTTTGCTTTGGTCAGATACGAGACTCCAGGGTGAGTAAAGCTTTGTAACTTAGGATACAAGGACAGCGGTGCTGTCATATTGTACCTCAGACGGTCCGTAGTTAGCACATACATTCGAATAAAATATTGCAAATATTTTTTTCGAATGTATGATTGAAAATTAAGTAAAAAATAAATAATTAATAACACAGCATATTAGCTATTCTGTTGGAACTGTAAAAAAACCCTTGTTGCCTGGTCCATAATATAAGTAGCCTGCTGATTTGATGCCTCATTAATCACCGAATAATATTTTTGTTACAGAGAAGCTAAACTGGCTATGATGAAGATGAATCACACTGAACCATTGAAATTGCAAATTCAAATTGCCCATAAAGTAAGTTTATATTTTTTTAGGCCTAACATCAACAATATAAAGACATTTAGTAAAAAAAAATTAATCTCAAAATTACAAGAATCCCTTCACCACTTCCTAGTGCAGCCGAGCGCTAAATCGAATACATATTTTGTCCAACTGTGCCGAATCATGCGTAGCATTCCTTACAGATTCTCTCAATGATAACTTTATTTCTCAGAGTAGGGGCCAGACCAACAGAACGAACAAGTATTGGCAAGAAAAGAACCCTAGTGAAGAGAGGGAGAGAAGTGATAGAGGGCATGGTATGAGCAACAGAGATAGAGAAGGGAGTGCCAGTGTCAGCAGTCGCGGGAGAAATTCACGGTAAGTAGAACGGGTACAAGGAACTAATGGCGCGTGCCCAATATCGTAACCAACGCCGTCATCTACTTTTTTCAATACAATTTCTGTGACAATTTAAATAATGTGACAATTTCGCAAATGTGACATTTTCACAAATGTGACAACTTCACAAATGTGACAATGTCACAAATGTGTTATAATTTCATAAAACCAACAAACCCCTGTCACTGTCAATCAGTCGCAGGCGGCGCCTTCCGGTAGCCTAAACCCTTTTCGAAGTCCTAAGAACACCTATCTGTCTGATTTCATAGACACTTTTTAAGAAGTTGGGTCTTAAAATTGAAGGATTCCTTTAATGAAGCAGCGCATCCACATTAATTGATCCTTGTCGCATTGTAACTACTCTCAATAAACTCACTCAAAGCATTTATTTTAAATAAACCAATTCCAGCCACTTTTGAATTGTCAAAGGGTCGGTCAGTCAGAAAGATGAAGCTAGTTGTCCATTCCAAAGCGTAGTAGGTACCTAATGGAGAAGAACGGGCAAGGAACTCCATGGTCACTCTTTTACATCAAAATATTGTTATAAAAAAAATGGTTACGTCATTTAAGTTGACATTATCAATGAATAAAAAGACGTGCACATTAAAAGCATCCGTAATTAAAACAAAAATGTAATAAAAATTCCGATATTAAAGCCGTGGCAGCTAAGAGACGACCAGTCCCTACTGACTGCTAATAGAATAGCTTTCATCACAGTTAAGGTGCGCTTACACGAGCAATTAAAATTGCTCCATCCTGGTCGATTCTCGTCAAATATGACATCACGACTACATCCAGCAATTTAGGGCAATGGCAACATTTAACAACCTGTTGCCAGAGATACAGCCGCACAATACCATGCAATATGGAGCAACTTAAAACTAGGCAATACGCCCCTCCCCGCCGCGCGCCGGCCGGTTCCTCTCGCAAAAACAAGAAGTAGATAAACGTACAAACGAGATACAAAGAAAATTGACAAAAAAAATCCAAACCGATTGGATATTCGGCAACTCATATTGGTGACATTGAGAAATGTGAAATATATGGAGCAATCAGAAGTAATATTCCCGAAACAAATTCCGCATTTTATTGTTGTTGCTCCAGATTGCTCCAGTTAACTACTAACTAATCTCAAGAACTACTGGGCGAATTCATCGGGAAAATTGATTTTGTCTTTGGTAGCCCAGTTCTTAACCTACCAAGGAATCAAAGTAAGGCCTCTACCGGATAAGGAAGGTTATTGGCTATCACGTAACTCTTGGGAGCCGAGCAAAAAGATCAAAAGTCAGAGAGAACGTGAAGCGAATACGAAGTCAAAGCGCGGGTGGACGATGCGACGCGGCGGTAGGTCGGGATATCGTGAAATGACACGCAGATGAAGGCTCAGGCAGAGGGCAGGTTAACTAATTGCACTACTTACCTCAGAAACTCAGCATAGAGCGAATAAGAACTGTTCGAAAAAGAATATGATTGTTAACGATTATTTTTTTGTCATAGTAAAAATAGGTACTAAATTGTGTACCTGCCTGGGTTAAGGAACTTGTAAATCCCGCCAAACTACGTCAATTTTGAGTGACGTTTTATCGGTAACTGGTCCATGCCCAGACACTATTCATTTAGCCCACCAGCCTAAATTAAATAACAATAGAAATAAAGAAATTGAATAACAATTATTATTTACTAGACAATATCCACAAAGTTTATCGGCAAAAAGAGTTTTTTTATTCCAACGTTTATTATTTTTGTTTATTAGTGACATCGCAAAGAAACGAAGTTTATTTGAAAGCAGAGGCTGAATAAATAGTTGACCTTTGCCTCAAAACTTACCCTCTCGAAAACTACAGCTACCAATAAAAAATTATATTTTATGCAAACCAAATCGTCATTGGTTTATTTTTTTAATCCTCCAATCACGATTCAGTAAAATACGAATCGTCTGCTCTCTTTATTATTGGCTCGTCCGTCTGCCATTTTTATAATGGAGGCAAAAGTTTTCGTTCGAGTGGTTGTGTGAACTTGTGTGCTTTCAAAGTAAATATATTTTTAACGTTTTTTCGAGAATAATACAGAAAATAGTGTTATAACTGCAAAGTAGATCTTAATTTGGGAATCTTGTAAGTTTTTTGTGAACCATTTATCGACAAAGTAAACTTGTTACATTAGCGTCGCCATGTTACTAAGAAAATATTTTTCGTCGATGCAGCAACAGCAAGACGATGAATATGAGTAAGTCGATACAACGTCTAAGTCTAAACAACATTGTTACTAACCGGGACGCTTACGTTAATTCTTATCTGTTTGTTTATATTTTGAGTCGGTGATCGCTGGCGATGAAGGTTCAAACCTACTCGTCCTCGTCCTGCCTACCTACTTACCAAACGTTGTATGTTGAATGTTCTAAATTCTGCGAAATAAGTTTCCGTTGATAAAATTGGGTGTCTTTGACAACAAAGACTATAGACTTAAGACTATACACAAAAGAAGTTGAAGTCGGTTGGCATACTATTTGCTCGCATTGTATTTTTTAGTGTTCGTGTTCGTTGTTGAATCCTCGGATTTTCTCGGAAATTATGGATGGTTAACCTACCCACATGGTTGGTCGAATAAATTCCTTTTTGTTTGTAAAGTTCTAGACTCAATGAGTTACTTTATTGTGGAAACTGATAAAATACCAGAAAGGTAAGAAAGTACATAAAACCCTTGTCTTGAGTAGGTAAGTAAACTGTTGAACAAAAAATAAAAAAAACGAAGATGTTTTTCCCATTTTCGTATGGTAATTTTATTCTGTGTGCATCGTTTTCACACATAATTATACAATTAATGTACTATGTTAAATATTGTACTTAGAACATTTTAAAAGAGTAACGGCGGAGTTTCTTGCCCATTCTTCTCCATACGAAACTACATTTTGGAAGGGGCGACTAGAATCAAATCTGTTTTAATGTAAATGTTGACATTCTTAAGTGCCTATTTGAAATACCTAAATGCTTTGACTTTGACCAACCTCAGCAAGCGTAACTCAACCTGATTGATCGAGCTATAGTCTGTTGTCTCGGCTGTCATTCAAATATCTTTGACAGTTGTTATGGGAAGTCAGAAGCCTAAATGTCTGACAACCAGTCTTACCAAGGGTTCATCATTCCCATATTTTGTTACCCAGTAACTGGAATTTGAGTCCAGAAGCCAGTCGCTCCATATAAAATTACCAGCATCTTCCATGAAGCGACTGCTTATATGAACCCCCGGTTAGAATGGAAGCCAGCCCTAACAGACTTGGAAAAAAACTTGTCAGATTGATGTTAACTTTCAAAATCGTTAATTTATATAACAATATCTTTACGATCCAACTTTAACTCTTCCGGTGCGCGGTCGCCACTCCAGAACTTTTCGACCCCATCGGCCATCTGGACCGATGGTGACCGAAGGTAGACCGTTGACCTTGTGAGGGCCGCAGGAGTCCGCTGGATGCGGGAAGCACAGAACCGGTCAAAGTGGCGGAGCTTGGGGGAGGCCTATGTCCAGCAGTGGACGTCTTTCGGCTGAAATGATGATGATGATGATCTTTACGATTAATATGTTTGTGTCTGTTCCAGGGTGCAGGAGGGCAGTCCTAACGGTGACAACAATATGGACGATTTACTGATGGAAAATGACTATGTAAGTGACTGTTTGAAGATTATTCTATGTATATATACAAACACACACACAAGTACAATATACAAATATATTGTTGTTATTTGTTGAGGGGCTTGTGGCTAAGTAATATTAGCTGCGCTTGCCGTAGTTGGTCCGTGGATGGGTGACCATCTTTACATACCAAGACCCCCCTACGAGCCTTGGAAAGCACGTTAAGCTGTTAATCCTGGCTATTCTTTGTGGATCTTTGACAGTCGTTTTGGGTCATCAGAAGCCCAAAAGAGACAACCAGTCATACCAAGGGGTATTGTATTACCCAGTTACTGGGTTGTGGAGGTCAGATATAGGCAGTCACTCCATGTAAAATACTGGTATTCAGCTGCAACCGGTTAGCCTGGAAGCTGACCCCAACATAGTTGTGAAAAGGCTGGGCAGATGATGATTGTTGTTATTGTCTTCATTGATTCATCCTGGGGCTGGCATTAAATTTCTTACCAAAGGACCAACTCAATTTGTGGTCCATTAATGGTAGTAAGTTTTTATTTATCTATTAGGTTCTCAATTAAAAGGCGGGGAACGACTCACAAAGATTGCACTAGACGCCGAGCGCTATGCTAATCTGTGTCTATGCCCATTTCAATAATGCTTGTTACACACATGCGGTAATATACAGTTATGTTCCGTCAACTATATTACAAGCATTGTTCAAATTACATGGACATGTAACATTAATGGGAAAATAAGTACTGTGCGGGCATAAATGACGGGCGTAAGATATGATAATCATTTAGAAAGACGCTTAACGAAATCAAAAACAATCAACTAATTGATGAGTCCGTTATCAATAGAAAAGTAATTGTGTTAATTACTTGACACTTGAATGTTTATCTAAATATACACCTGTTTACTTGTGGGAAAATGAACGCTTTTATCATTTCTGAAATGACGCCCCACGTCCATGAAATGTAAAGTAAAATAATGTGTAATGGAAATACAAATACGTGCACGTCACACTATCTTGGACGGCGACAGCTGAAAAATAAGCCTTTTCATACACGGTATGAACTCTATGTAACGACACTGAAAGGACTGCGCACTTTATGGCGTTATTGAGAGTTATTAAATGGAGAGAAGAAAAATCTGTATTGCGATTTTTTTTTACTATAAATGATCCTGCATCTCACTCAACAACGTTGTGCGTGTAGACTAGGGAATGCAGAACCGGTGCTGTTTTAAAGAACCGGGATTTTTGGGACCTTCTGGCTTAAGAACCGGGATTCCCGGTACTATCGATACTTTTGATACTTTAATAAGTCTTTGTAAGAGAGTTGAAAGTGTTGAAACGGAGAAAGTAAAAAAAGACGAAATGACAGGGCAAAGTAAAAACATTTTAATCAAATCAAATAAAACGTTTTATTTCTTGTTTTATAGACACTAAATCAGTCTTATTTAGTATAATTTTACTGGTAATTACGCATATTATGCCAGCAACATTTTTTTACATTAAACGATTTTTATACCTAATCCTACATAATATATAACAGAAACATTTATTAAACATCTTCACTTGAATTGAATTTGCAGCCTTCGGCAATTTATGTCCGGATTTTCGAAACAGCATTCGCAGATCTTCAGACTCCACAAATGTTCGGAAAGGATAGCTGACATTCGGGAAACCATGAGTTCCATGGAAGGATTTGCGTCAGATTCGTAGTAATCAGTTAATTTCGCTTTTTTCTTTGGTATTATTTCAGTATTTGTCGATGTTGAACGAGATTCGACACTTTGAGGAACTTGACTATCTGCTGTGTTCATGCTTATCTGATGCACATTTTTCAAATGCTTTTGGAGACCACTCGTACTACCTCCAGTACACTTCAAAATTCTATTACACGTTTTGCATTTCGCGTTATTTTTGTCTTTAGATCTAAGGCAATAATGCCATACTGACGTTTTATCGTTGGCTTTATTAAGGACTGCCTCAAAATCCATCGTCTGTAACAAAATATAGAGTAATTATTGAAATACAAAGTTAAACGAAAAACGTTGGTACCGACTAAATTACTTGATGTTTAATCAATAGCACAGTGCACTGTAGTTTTAAGGTAAAGTATGCAACATTAAAAAAAAGCTTATTAAAAATATCATTAGAACAGCTAATATTATTCGTCTACGAATAAAATAAGCTTCCCAACCCCATGTAGGTTGGTAAACAAACAGCTAGTCGTACCTAAACTACTTCTTGCTTAATTAATACTATTTAATACAGTGCATTGCAGTGTTATTGTGCCGTAAGTAACATTAAAAATAAACTGAATATGTAAAACTTTAGAACAGCAAATTTTATTAGCGTACGTATTAAATAAACTTCCCAACCAATCCCATGTCGGTTGGTGGCTTGGTGAACAATCAGCTGCTCGTATTTTATGTTCAAAATGAGGATGGAGAATGAGAATGGTGGCTACAATAACTAAATAATTATATAAAGCCGCTCATGTTTCATTAATTTTGTTTTATAAAAATAAATACTCACTTTCCAAAAGAAGTAGTCTTGTTTGAGTAGTTTTTGCAAAGCACTGTACACCGAAATCCCACTAGCACAACATTCCGAAGACGCGATCACAATCTAACTAAGCGGGACGCGCGTCTACAAGATGGCCGCCACCTGCCCCTCCCGCACCTCCGCACCCTCGCGCATCATGCTCTTGTATTACAGGTAGCAACGGTGGTAGCTAGGTAGTATAGTAACAGTGCAGCGGTCGGATTTTAGGCAATAAAATTAGAAAAATTCTAAACGCGAATCTTTTACCGAAAGTACCGAAAGAACCGGGATTTGGTTTTGGAAATTCCGGTTCCTAAAACAACGCAAATTTCCGGGATTTCCCGGAACTTTCGGTTCCGGGATTTCCCGGGACTATTCACTAGTGTAGACTAACGTCTAACTGATCATCACTGATACTAACTCTGTCGAACACGAAGCCTGGTGAGACAGCGTGATTTTTAGCCAGGCCCACTAGTGAGTTCGAGGCCGCGACTAGGTTCCCCTTAAGGTCCCGCACGTCTACACGTCCGCTTTTTTTCTGTCTCCTTTTTCTTACAATCTCTCACTATATTTAAGGACATTTAGTAATTTTTATGACGTGTTAGATGTCTTGCTTAGCGCGTGTCCTATGACACATCCTAGTTCTAATATAGCATATAGCTAAGTTTGTCCGATGAAATCCTGTGGAATCTTGTGTTTTAGCCTGCGTATTCCTTCTTTATCCATTCAGTGGTTTGCCAGGATATTTGGGTGGCTAGTTATTCTTTCTTTGTATGACTTGATATAGCTTTTTATTTCTTCTTTGACTGTCTGAATTTTCAGATGATGATGTGTCATCATGTGATCATCTACCTAGGTTTTTCCCAATTTTGTTGGGCTCAGTACGTCGATAATTGTGGTATTAAATTGTAACACAATTTATTCCAGGATTTCTCTGACATCCTCGACCCGAATCTACACCTGGAGCTAGAGAATTTGAAGCTGGAACAACTGAAGGTGCGCGAAGAGCAGCTCCAGTGTAAGCAGAGGGTCATACTCCTAAAGCAAGCTGAGAGGAAACCGGTGAGTTCTGTGACATCACATTAATATGACACTAAAACAAGCAACCTGTTATGATCCTTACATACCTCGTTTAGCTTTGTTTACGTTTATACGTTCATTACGGTCATATTCGCACGCCTTTGTGAGTTCTACCTGACCTCTTTGAAAAATCACCAATAATGCACTATACAGGTGGGCAGAAACATCGACTCGCAAACTGTACCATGGAGTCTGTACATAATTCTGAATGCCACTGTGTTGAATATTTTTGACCAGGTAGGTAAGTTTATATGACTGTTTTTTTTTTTATAACCCACGAAATGTTTCAACGCAGGGTTCATTATGTTCTGAACTCATGGTTACACTTTGCTGGTTGATGTCCCTGTCATCAATATTGTGTCCTGTCCAATAGGGACAGATTAAGAACAGTAATATTGTTTGTTATGCACAAATAAAACGCACATAAAATACACTCAATTAAATAATACAAGTAGAAAAAAAAAATTGTCCTACTAATGGCCACATTGACTATCCTGAACTCGTTGCTAATCTGTCATTACCAGAGGTCGGAATTAGGTAGAGTTATTTATGTATGTACTTACACTGATTTCATACAACGAAAGAATAAAGTGGATATGTCCCTAATCCCGGGATTAATTTTGAAGAGCAGAAAAATCCCGTGATCTATTAAATAAAAGTTATTTACTTTTACACAATTTAAACCACTGCACGCGCGACGTTGCCAAATTTCTATCTCTGAGGTTTTTATTATTATTTATTTGTAATATTGTTGGTCACACGGGATTGTCTATTAGAAATCCCGGGAAGATCCATATTAATATTAATATCAACATTTCGATGCAAGTACATAAATAACTCTAGCTAATTCCGACCTATGGTCATTACTCATTACGCACGAATCTGATGGATTACGTCAGCGGTCAATATTAAATGTACATTTCGCAATGACTAATTATAGGCGGAATGTTTTCTCAATAAGAAGTGCACTTAATTTCAATAGGCTTCCTATGTACCTTAATGTTGAATTGTTCTGCACCAGTGTGACGATCTTAAGGTGAACCTAGTCCACATTTTTTGCATACAAACTTTGGGAGTGTTTTACTCCACTGTCTGACATGGCACATCCAAAGTAAAATATGATATCGTTTTGTCTCATTAGGGGGCGTCCATTAATTACGTGCGTAAATTTTGGCGAATTTTCGACCCCCACCCCCGCTCTTGTGAGATGTCGTGAGATTTGGCTCGACCCTCCCCCCCCCCCCCTCATAATCTCACGTAAGATATTTCAAATACGTGGTTTTAGTGTAAAAAACGTTAATCTGTGCTTATTTGCGTTGGATTTATGCGTTGCATTTGGCTGACTTGGCTGGGCGGTGGCGGTTTAACCATCGAGGAAGTACTGTGCTACTTTGTGGCGTTCGCATAACTGAGATAAATATTATTTTGTAAGATTTTGCCATATGGGTGGAAAAACATGTTTCACATAATTTAACCCGGTTATCTCGTAATGTTACATTGTTTCTTTGCGGGAAAAAATATAAATTACGTGATATTTACCAAGACCTTTCCCCCACGTGAGATTGGGTGAGATTCGACTCGACCCCCTTCCACCCCTAAACGCCTCACGTAATTAATGGACGCCCCCTTATTAATATTGTCTGTACGGAAACAGAATACTAAAATAAAAACCCATTAAAAAGTTAGGAGCCAAAAATGAATCGTTTTTCTTGCTAATTTTACTTAACTGTGGGCGTGTTTAACCGGTTGAGCCCGGGATGAATAATAGTAATAAAAGAAGTGTAAAATCTCCAAAACCAAATTGGTACCGACAAAGTTTTATATTTTTTCTCCAAATATTCTTTCAGGCGCAGTATTACTTACCTTAAAAATATTTCACTTTCAATCATGCAATACGTTCTACTCTAATGGCCATAAGGTATGATTCTCATTACACTGTGCTGTGTTCTGGCCGAAGCCGGAGCGGAGTCTTTTTTTTTGTTGGGCATCTCGCAGTTGGCCTTGAGAGGCCGTGACTGCTCAACCGGGCTTTCCTGGGGCTGCCATTAAGAATTAACTTAACGCCTCCAGCCAGGGCTTACAAAACTAAAATAAATTACATACTAAGCGACTGCACGCTTAGGGCACCCCCTGTGGGGTACGGGCCTCGGCTCAGGGCGTCACTGATAGGGGGACAGCTATCATTGGGGACAGGCTGGATCAAAATGATGGCATTATTATTGATCGGGGAATTTAAAGCTACTGGCTCAGCTGCGGCGCGGGCTGGCGCGGGCTGGCGCTTTAACGAGCAAGGGTCGGTCGGGCCGGAGCGGAGCCCGTCCATGCTGCACGTTTATATTACATCGGGTTAAAAGACGTGGAGGGGATGTGGCGTGTCCGTGCAACAACCGTGGCGTAGACGAGCGTCGTCCGGGCCCGGACGGGACACGGATCATGCGCTATGTAATTATAAACCGTTTGATACAAAATGCATGTAACGTTTCAAAACCGTGCCCCGTCCGGGCCACGGACACGGCACGGCCCGGTCTAATGAGACTCATCACTAAAAAAGTGCAAAAAGATGACATAAAGATTAAACAAATGAATGTCTGTGACATTCTAAATTCATTTGCTTTCTTGTTCCAAGGAAAGTGTAAAGAAAAAAAAATGTTATTAATAAATAATATTTGAAATAAGATTAGACATTTAAACAAACCTTTTTTACAGTCCGTTCAACCGATTTTGACATCTATTCCGTAGGCATAAGGATGGCATTAAAAGCAAAAAAGTGGTTACAATACCAACTGCATACTGCAGATACGATTTATCATGCTACCTACGCAATAGAGTTCAAAATCAGTCAAATGGACTGTACAAAAGGTTTATTTATATGACTAATCTTATTCCAAATGGAGTATAGTATATTTATTAACTATTAGCAAACAATCGCAAATGAGTTAATACAGTGTTTAATTGCTTTTTAATCCTATTCTGAAACTAAAATCAGAAGTTAGTATATTACAGGTATTCTGCCCCTGAGTTATATTTAGAGCGATTTATTTATGTGTTAGCCAGTAAGGACGATCACCGGAAGTATATCATTTTTTTATACCCATTTTTAGCGATTTTTTGAGACTGATCTTTGCAGTCGGAAGTGGGGCATTTTTGCTAATTCTTTAACGTCATTTTGGGCGTGTTTAAGTAATAAAAGAAGTGTTGTGGGAAATTTTGAATTTCGCTGGCTACCCTGGTGCTTCCTTCATTAATGATTTTATTTATCTATAAATAAAATAATAATCTATAAATAAAATAATAATCTATAAATAAAATAATAATCTATAAATAAAATAATAATGTTTGAATTTTTTCATGGTTACAGATGACACAAGTGAGTAACCGGTGCATTCTGCCTGATGGGAAGATCGTCGTTCGCAATGTTGCTGAAAGGTCAGTAAAAAAAAAAAAATAGCTTTGTCATTAATTATTTTTTAATAAAATGAGGGAAAAAACATCTACAAAAAGATATGATTCCGGCCAGGATCGAACTGGCGGCCTTCTGCGTGTAAAGCAGATGTGATAACCACTACACCACGGAACCAATTGCTATACAAAATGAATTTTAGTATTAGGCCAGACACAAAATTGAACTGCATCGATTATGTTGGGATGTTTGGATAGATACCAAGGGGTTTATTTATAAACGTTGCTTAATGAGATCAGTGATTTTTTTTTTGCATCTTCACGCGGTTTATTGTTTCGGATTCTTATTGCTATGATAACTAATACTTGCCAGAACGTGGCGGGCAGTTTTATTATCGGCGTTTTACCTGAAATAAAACGCTTATTAAACTACTTACCTTATTCGAAGCATAATAGTAATTTCTGCCTGGTGACAATAGTCAATCATCCAATGAACAAGACGAGTCGCGCGCGCTCAAAAGTGCGCTCCCCTCTCTGACCTGGTGACGTCATGAGAGCGAGACAGAGCTATATCGCAAGAAACGAAAGGAAAAAAGGCACAGGAAACAAGGTTCAGCCTATCTCCAATTGTTTAATTATGCTTCGAATAACGGT
The DNA here is from genome assembly GCA_947359405.1 of Antitype chi. Taxonomy (NCBI): domain Eukaryota; kingdom Metazoa; phylum Arthropoda; class Insecta; order Lepidoptera; family Noctuidae; genus Antitype; species Antitype chi. Next base: position 4,136,821 of record OX375837.1, read on the forward strand.
CAAGTGGTTTAATGTTTTATTATTATGAAGTACTTAGAGCGTTCATCCTGCGCGGGCTAGCGACGACGCCGACGTCACGTTTTAAGTGGTGAAAATTTCAAATGCCAAACTGCATTCAGTGATGGCTTATTTATTATTAAATAGTTACGGCCTTTTTCATAAAAGTTATCGAAAGAAGAAGAAGAAAAAGAAAGAAAAAAACGTTTATTTGCGGTAAACATGACGCAAAAAGATAAGGAACACAAAAAAAATAAGAAAAGGTTGAGGGAAACATGCGTCACATCCACGCAAAACGGCTATCACTCAGCATTATGCTGCGACCCTATGCAATACAGAGCCCCAGCGCTGGTTTTCAGGGATAGCCGGCTTTGACGTAATGACGTCACCCGGTGCATTAAACAATAATTATGAAACTACTGGTACAGCGAACTAATAGAAAAATTATATAAATTTTATGTTAATGTGATAGAATAAGGAATATAAAAAGAAAATGGAAATAGACATACATGCTACGAGAATATCATCCTCAATAAACATTTTTCTCTTTATGTAGTGGCAACATTTCGAAGCGTCTAATCGAACATCTAAACAGTTGCTAAAGTGTGATTTCTCTTTGAAAAACCAGACTTTAGCAAGTGTTTAGATGGTCGATAACTTTTATGTATAAGGCCGTAACTATTTAATAATAAATAATCCATCACTGAATGCAGTTTGGCATTTGAAATTTTATGGTCTATTTTTAATTGTAATTGTTATTGAAGGGATAAACTGCGTTTAAAGATAATTAAGAGGTTACTTTGATGATTTTTTTGATTCATTAAAGTATATTTAATTATGTTTTGAGTTCCATCACTGTATGCAAAAAAGACTTGAAAATATCATATATTTTTTTTTCCTTTCAAAATTATTTACGGATAAAGAAATGCCACTGCTTAAAAAAAAAACACCTTTTTGACCGTTTTCAAGATATTTCTGCCTTAACTGAGCGTTTGAGACTGCAGCAGAGCGCAACCCAGGACGTCGAAATAATACACTGGTCGATTTTCAGTCTTCGGCGCTCAGCAGTGGTTCCCTATCCATAATATAACTTAGCATAATTTTGTTTGGCATAATTATATTTTCGCATAATATAATTACGCATAACAGCTTACGCATAATTTTTTTAAGCATAATTTCTCTAACCATAATAATGATTAAGCGTAATATTCTAAAGCATAAATTTATTAAGCATAAAGTTCTAAAGCGAGCATGCAACATGCAGCAGGCAGGGTTTCTGTCACTGCTCGGGCGCTGCGGGCCTCCGGCGGCCCCACACGCCTACGCGATTTTAAATTACACTCTAGGGGTAGGACAAACAAGACTACGTGGAGTCGGTTTTGCAGCAATTCGGTTCTGTCACTAACTTTCGTTATGCGAATCAAATTTATGCCAAAACAAATTAGTCTTTAAGATGATTATGCCAACATAAAATGTATGCCTAAAAAAATTATGCCGAAGTATTATTATGCCAAAACAAATTGTGCCAAAATCGTTATGCCGAAGTATATTAGGACAAAGAACATTATGCGAAAAGAAGGGATCCCTCAGCAGTACGTTGAAAATTCAGCGCGCAAAAAATCACGTTGGTGATGTTTTTGAGATCAACCAATTTAAAACTGCACGTCCCTCCACTAATATTTCTATACAAGCATTTTGAAATGTGTATGCAGCACAGCCGGTGGAGGGGCGTGCAGTTTTAAAACCAGTTGATCTCCACGTTCGAGCGAGCGTGTGGACTTACATTTTGTGTACTAACAAATTATTTTCTTTTTACTATCGAAGCCAAATTAATGGAAATCGTGTTGTACGATTTAGGTGAGTCAAGTTGTGGCTTGCGCTTTATAAATTCAACACTAATAACACGTTTAATTTTATCCTTTAAACATGTTTTTTGTGGCACCGTTTTCGTTCATTTTCGCAAAATCATAATCAGCCTTCAACGTTCCCACTGCTGGGACACAGACCTCTCTGTGAGAGGGAGTGGGCCATAATCCACCACGCCGGACCAGTGCGGGTTGGAGGGTGTCACATCACATATCTTCGAATTTTGGTTCTAAGACATGGCGGTTTCCTCACAATGTTTTCCTTCACCGTTTTTGTTGCAGTGGTGATGAAATAATTAACGTAAAGGAAACCGCCTGTCTGGGGTCGAACCTACGATCTACAACTCGTAAGCCGCGACCGTTACCACTAGGCCACCAACTGTCTGGTGGGCAATAGGGTATTTTCCAATTTAATAAAAACTGTTTTAATTTGATGATTGGGACGATATTGTTTTGGAGATGAATGAAATTCTTCTGCGATAGTAATAAGACGTTTATTAATGATTTAAGGTTTTACAAAATTATAGATGATAGATGTGCGTGTATGTCGAGCGAATAGATTGCGAATGCCGCGCCGTGCGCGGAAGAATTCGGAACTATGTCCCGCACTCCTCTCCGTCGTCCAGTGGTAGTGGGCTCGCCGCTCATGGAGACGATGCGTAGACAGATATATTTAACAGAAAAATAAAAATAAATTTATTTATATCCATTTTCTCAAATAAAAACCATTAAAATCAAAGTTGTTGTGAATTTACCGCCAAAACGCTTCTTGCGATGACTTTTTTACTACGTGACATCGTGACGTCAGCTTTGTTTAACGTCACCCGTACGAATAATTAGTTTGGTGTAGTCTTAGAAGTATTTGTGCACAGAGGCACCGCACACCAGTAATATCACTTTCTAGCTATTAAAAATCTTGTTAATTATAAACTCGACATTCACTTGTTTACTTACTAACTACTTTAGTTTACAAAAAGTTGACGTCACGTGTGGTCACGTGATAAAAAGTCATAGTAAGGAACGTTTTGGCGGTAAATTCAAAACAACGAAAAATTAATTTGATTCAAAATCGTTTTTAATTGAGAAAATGGATATAAAATAATTTACTTTTATTTTTCTGTTACATATTTCTTCTCAATCTTCAAATTAGAATAGTTTTTAATAAATTGGAAAATACTCTATTGCCCAATTATTGATGTCGAGAAGTTGTATAGTTCAGCGCCGGTGTGGTGTATTCCGTATCCGTATGTCAGGGATTTTGGGGTTCGTCGCCTGGTCGTCTTCCAGTACGTCCCACTTTTATATGCTAGTTGCACGGTACACAGGTACACTTCGCTAGCGATAAGCAAGATTTTGCGCGACGACAGTGTATCGTGTATATTAGCCCCCTTATCTATAAACATTGGTTAAAGTTAACTAATGATTAGCGGCTATTTAACCATACATTTTTGACGTTTAAACATTAACTTTAATCACTGTTTAAAAATGAGGGGGTAGTTATACAGGATCAAATTTTAACCAGTGCGCTAACTGTAACCAAAAGAAATTTTTCTTAGGTTATACAAAAAATCAGCTGTTTCATAGAAAAGTGCAACGTGCAATTGAACAGCTGATTTTTTTTTGTATAACCTACGAAAAATTTCTGCGCTAGGAGTTCTGGAATTATATTTAAATTTTTATCCTGAATTATATTAGTTCGCATATGGCGATGTAGATGTCACCACCAGTGTATTAATCTTTGTAATGTTTTAACAGAGAGTCCCGCGATGCTGACGTCAGCTTCAGCGCTGGAGCAGGCGATTCGGTGAGTGTCATCACTTATTATTGCATGCTCATACCAACTATCCTTTTGTCTGTAGATGTTTGGGTACAAATGATGGGTAGAGAAGCTCGTATAGTTGTAACTTTATGTCAATACTATGAAAGGCACATGACCTGCTCGCGAGTTGCAACGACTGTAATATCGCTGTATTTCAGTCTTCTGCCATTTAAGGCCAGAGTTGCCTGCGAAATTCAAATTTTCTTACGATTTTTTGCAATTTGTACGTCAGTGACAGAGCAAAATATGATTCGCGACTGTGTCAAATATGGCTTTACGGAATCATAATAATTAAAATCATCACTACAACCTTATCCGTCTTATTACAGAACGCGATCTAACTTAAATTCTATCGTAATGCTTTGAGCCTGGGCACGCCACGATTGCGGCGGTAAGTCCCCTCTTTGAGGAGTGGACTGAGAGGCGGCTCGGCGTCCTCATCTTCCGCCTGACGCAGGTCCTCACCAGACACGGTTGTTTCGGATAAGGCGGGAGGAAACGCCCGGGTGTTTCCACTGCGAAGATCGCCCTGAGGACACGGTGGAGCGTACGGTGGAGGTCTGCCCGGCTTAGACGGAGCACCGCCGTGTCCTCGTGAAGGCGATCGGCGGCGGAAATCTCACGTCCGGCCCTGGTCCAGGCTATGGTACGGAGGGAGAGTGCATGGGTAGCCGTCACCTCCTGCGAAGCAATAATACTCGCGAAGAGGGAGGCGGCGCACGTAAGGGAGAGGCAGTATATGCGCCTTCACGGCCCTAGTCGTCACAGGAGACGCCCTGGGCGTGGGGAATCCCAGGTTGATTCCCGGCCACCGTAGGCGCGGGCTTGCTGACGGCGAGTAATGAGTAGCTCTCTGTCCGGTAAGGACCAAGCCCGGGTCGACGGCGCCTTGTATTCCACGCGCGCTTAAAAGAGATTTCAGCACCAACTGGTGGGGTCCGCAAGGGCCGATGCCTGCCAGGGGTGCGGGTTGTTCGAAAGAGATACCGCGGCCCCTGGCACACATTAATATATTCATTCACTGGGATTGAATGCAGACTGCAAAAAAGGGACAAAATTTGAATTTCTCAGATAACCTTAGTGCTTCCACCAAAAAGCAAAAGCTGACTGTTTAAAAAAAAAAACAGTTACTTCTATTTGAAAATTCAAATTTGTAATTTCTTCTCTAATGATCTTGCCCAGCATGATGTGATGCCAGTGGTACACTGCAACAAGGATCTTTTTGGCGCCTAAATGACGTTGCCAAGGCGGTTATTCCGTGTTTATCCACCCCAAACCTACGGAAACGGAATTTGTAGGCTTAAGTTGAATTCTAGGATTTTTTGGGTTGAGTAACCGGAATAACCCAACTCAATATTTAGGTACACACGGCTACACATAAAGCTATACATTTCCCGTATAAGCTGATTCGCTTTGTATAGGATTTCTTTACAGTGCGAGATCAGCGTAAACTGGAAATGTATAGCTTGATGTGTAGCAGTGTGTACCTATTTGTTTTGTGAAATGTATTGAAAAAAAAAAAAAAAAACTAGATGGCGGCGTTAGTTTCGACTTTATTCACGCGTCAAAGAATCCTTGTACAGCTATTCCATTTCGTGTTATGGTATGGTTTATGGGATACGTCAATCAATTTGCATGAAAAATTCATCGACGCGGTTTGAATTCAGTACATGATTCTGAAAGCCCCTGCGTTGAAATTTTTGGACGGTAATTTAAAAAAAGAACCTGTTCCAAACATTGACTGCGAAGGTACAAAAAAAATATTTGTATAAAACAGCATTTTTTTTTAAAATATTCACGAAAGTTTTTCATTTATGGGATCATAGAGCAGGCCCATTTAGTGAAAAAAAAAACATGCTGAATTCATGGTTTCACTTATGTTTACCAGGAAGGGGGTAGTATAAGTTATCAGGGGGCCGATTCTACTAATTTGCAACGTTACACGTTAAACTGTGTTTCCACAACAGTTCGATTTCGATCGCCGTTCGATAGTTACATAAAAAGTCATTCTACTATTTTATAAGCAAAATGGAAACTAAACTTAAAACGAATTGCAACTGAACTGTAGCGGGAACACGGCGGGTAACCCGCGTTACCAACATGCCAAAATAATATGTTTTATTAATACCAAAAAGAAAAAAGTTGAATCTAAAAATGTTACTAAACACGAATATGTGGCACTAAAAGTATTTTCTATAATTAAAAGACATAATGATCATAATTTTATCATTAACTTTGTCCTATAGTAAACGTCACGCTCATGTTCGATTTTGTTAGTAGAATAGGTTTTGACATTGTTTCAATCGATCGTTGGCGTAACTAAAACGTAACCGCAGCTGTGTCGCAGCTGGACCGTTGTTCATTTTAGTAGAATGCGAAAACGCTTAAAAGTGGTGATTCGGTTGCGGTTCTATTGCGTTTTTTTAACAAATTTGTTAGTAGAATCGGCCCCCAGGTCTCATTATGGGTTTTAAATGGTAATTGGTCTTTTTAAAATGCCCCTTTTTCATAGTGTCAGAGAGTAGAGCTCTATAAAGATTTTCTGAACGAAATTCATACGGATGTTGGTATTTTAGGAACAGAACTCAGATATTTATTTGTTCTTTAATAAATCGCCAGATCACGTCTGCGGATTTGTAGATAATAATACAAACTAAAATTGTTATTCAAAATAATGCGTTGTCAACTTACGCGCTACGTCCTTTTTCCCCTGGCTGTTCTAATGTCTTGCGTGTATTCTGAATTTAACGCTCTTTGCGGAATTATAATTACGTACTACGAAAGCTAATTTACAAGGCAGATATGAGTGGAAGCACCGGTAAGGTTGACCCTAGGACTAGGACATGATTATTGGTTATTATTATAATTATATTATTTTCTTTATTTCTTTCAATACACATATAAATTACATTTTAAATATTAGTATAAAAAACATTTAAAAATATAAAAAATAGTGGCCCACCGGTATCGGGAACAAGGTCCAAGCTACCGGCGGTCAGGGCTCCAGAGAGAGGAACCTCCTGACAATGCGAGCCGTGTCCAGGAGTACCGCTTTCTGGATGAAGCCCTTGACCCAGCTGCCCAACGAGAGCCTCCTCAGATGTTGGTCGAGGCTCTTGGCTATCAAGCCATTGGCTGTAACGACTATCGGTACAATGATCGCTGAGTCCACATCCCACATGTCGACAACCTCGTGAGCCAAGTCAAGATACTTGATTTGTTTATCTTTCTCAGCTTTCACGAGGTTCCCGTCATGCGGGACCGTTATATCAACGATCATTGCACGCCGCTCTAGTCGATCCACCACCACTATTATATATTATTATTATTATAGTATTATTCTTCAGAAGTTCAGGTGCGTAGTACTCGCAAGCAGAGTGAATGACCAGATGGATGAACGTAAACGAAACAAAAGCCACATGGTGCGGGTTGTTCGAAAGAGATACCGAGGCCCCTGGCACACAGGCAACTGAGGGAACACGGGTGGGTTTTAGTCAGTAAAAATCTGACACGCCCACACAGAGCGGGCGAAGTTATTTGATGATTTCCAAACCAAAAAACAAAGGCCACGTTCGATTTTTTCGCTGACAGGATCTGAAACGCACTGCTAGCGTCGAAATCAAAGTGTGTTTTTTCGACGCCCTGGGATTCTTAAGGCGCTGAGAGTTGAAAAAACACAGTGCGCTAAAAAATTCCGGCCGATATTTTTAGTCCCTGCGAACGTGGTCTAAGGACTAGCAGTTTGAGCTCTATGGATTTTTCCTAACCGCGTTCGAAGAAGGCGTGAGTTTATTTTTAATGAGCTTAATAGTGCCAATTTAGCTCATTTCGTCTCCCCAATTTCTATCCGTACGCGTGCTTTTATTTCACGGGATCACAACACACGCTGGAAGAATTATATAATTAAATAACTTTCCTTTTTTATGCATATTTATTTAGTCATTGTTTCGCTTTTTCCCAAATGTCAGGCTCCAAATTTGCGTTTATTACGGTTTGAACGATTGTGAACTTGCAGCATGCATTTGCGCTTTAGGTAGGGCCTTTACGCTTCATGCATTTTCATCAAAAGCAAGAAATCAACACAGTGTTGCCAGATACATCATGTCCAAATTGGGGAATGGAGTGTCCTGAAAGACGAATTCAGAAATCGACGAAATTATGAAATATAAAAAATACAAAGTCTCCAAACTGATTTTGATAACCCGAGCATGACAAACGGGGTACGAGACATCTGGCAACACAACAGTAGTGTAGCACTCAGCATGACACATATCGATATCGAGAGTTTTGCTTCAGAACGACACCACCATCTGTTCCTGCAAAGTCAAAAACAAGCGTTCCTGGGAAATCCCGGCCACTGACGGTAGCTCCACTCCTTCTACATGCATTCTATGCTCCGAAGACCGAAGCGAGAACAAACGCTACCGAGATAAGTCCGTAAATAAAATGTCCGAAAAGAAATCCGGGCTTACAAGTAAAAAAGTCGATAGTAAAACAACTGACGTCACCTCCCCTAGTAAGAAGACCAAGAAGTCTGACTTTAGTAAGGTTACTGACACGTATAGTAAAAGATCTGACGCGACAAGTAAGTTCAAAAGATGCGGTAGATGTAGGAGCGAAGTAACTTGCGACTTGAAGTACAGTGACTTTTATACAGACAGTGATGATGAGGATGAGACTAATAGACTTATACAACTACGAAATGCTGACTATATGGACATTGTAGAAGAGGACTTGAAACTAGTAATCGCAATAGCAGGCTATCCTAAATCCAAAATGAAACTACGACAGATGGAACAATTCCAACGCAGCTTAACAGACGTTATAGATATGCAGCTTAAAGCTGGGCTCCTAAAAAGAGTCCCGTCCTTCTTAGATTATTACTTGAATAGAGGAGCATTAGTTTGTATTTGTAAAGATGTAGATACCAGAGATTGGATGGTCAGAGTATCCCCTGGGTTGCAAGAAAGGATGTGTACCAATCTAGTTCTGCTTAGGGCTAGAGTTAAGAGGCTCTGCTTAGCTGTGTTAAAGATCCCAAGATCTTGTTGGCCCGCGACAGCCCATGACGCCTTCAAACTCCTCCAATACTTCAATCCTACCCTAAAAACGAGTTTATGGAAAATCTACGCACAAAAAATAATGGACGATGTCGAATTTACTTCTTTTTTAATCGATAGAGTGTCTGGGGAAATTATTCGCGGACCCGCTTTCAAAAACGTTATAGATTATGGGCAGATGGAGTTTGAACTGACTGGATATACTGAGATTTATTACGAATGTCTCCTTTCCAACATAGAGGAGGATTTACGAAGCGTTGCTTCAAGAGTTAAACTCCTTGATGAGATAAGATCCGCTGAAAGTACGCCTAGGAATGCTTCTGATAGTAGCGTTAAAGCAATTGCAGTTGCGAATGCGAAAACAGAAGAAAACGTCATTGAAGAGGAAGGTCCACTTGAAACTGAGGCAGAAGACAGAGTTATACAAGAACTAGAAAATAGTCTGCAGAAGGATATACTAAAAAAACTTAAAGATGTAAAATACATCAGTGATAAAGACGAAGTACTAGTCTGGTCAGATGAGACGATCAACTATAGTAACGAAATTGAAATCGAGAAATCTGATTCGAAGGAAAAAGAGAATCTTGAAAGCAATGTCGCTTCCACCTCAGGTGTAGCCGTATCCGACAAAACGGAATCTTTTATCGAAAGCACCGACAATTTGATCTCTAGAAGTAGCACTCTTAATATTGATAGTAACAGAGGTATTGCTTACCATCGCAGAACTAACTATTTACACGTTGAACAAGAGTTAAAAGTCGCTATAACATTGGAAGGGTATCCGCAGAACAAACTAGAAGGCACACACATTCGTAGGCTAAAGCATTTGTTCAAAGAATATTTGCACAAGGATATGAAAATACAAAGGTTTGCGAATTTAATAATCCCGAAATTCCAAGACATCTACTTGTCCAATGGAGCTGTTATTTACATCTGTGACAGTCTGGAGACAAAAGACTATTTGACAGAAGTATTACCGAAGTTCATAAATTCTACAGGATTGAAATTGACTTTTCGAGATATCAAAAGCTTGGTCAGGTACACAAGAATAGTGATGAGATTGCCGAAAGAACATGCGCATGTGGAGTCAGTAGAGTTATTACTGAAGCTACAGGCTGTATATCCAGGATTGAAGCCAGACTGCTGGAAATACTACTCAGATGTTGCTGGTAAGCAGAAAAGACAGTTCGGAGTAGACCCTGATTCTTTAGAAGTCATTAAGAGCCCAGATTTCGATCCTCATTATGAAGGAGATAAGCTTACGATAAGGATTATTGATAGACAAAAACGTGATATCAGCTTCGATGAAATTAGCAAAGAAATCGGTGACGTAGACACTAAGAAGCATAGAGATGGGCTTCTTAAAAAAATATATGTGCCCATAGATCTTGAAATCATGGCTGCCCCCTTAACCAGGATTCGTACGAATCACTACACTGACCTCATTGCTGATGACCAGAAACTGTATGTGGGTCCCCTGAACTACCCGGAGTCAAGAATAGACGAAGCTTTATTCCATTCAATTAAAAGAACATTCGAGAATATTGTCGTAGATTCTGTGGATCAATGTGAGATGACAGAAGATGATATACCAAAATTCCATGATATGTACCTCTTTGATGGTGTCATCTTCATCATTTGCCATTCTATGATGTCCAGAAACTGGATAGAACAGGCCATTCCTGTAGTCAACTCTAAGTTATATATACATCTTAAGGCAACAGAGTTTAGAGGAGCCGTAGGCATTGTAAGCATGATTTGCAAAACTGAGAAAGATACTGACGAAGTTATCGCGATATTACAAGAACAAAATCCTAGGTTACGGACTAAATACTGGAGAAAAATAAGCACAGTACGAACCAAGACAAAAATAGATGTGGTATTACAGATAGATAAGCTATCGGCTCAAGTGATAACTGCCCACAATTTCAATAAATTCGTTGGAGGTAGCGCTGTCCAATTTAAGTTAGGACATCTGCAATCTCTACTCAAACCTAAGGCAAGTTTAGAAGAAGTAACCAAGTTACACGCAAAGAGGTTAAGTAAGAAACTTAGCGAAATAGAAGCTCTCGAAAAGTGTAAAGGCAAAGTCTCCATGCAACCGAAAGGAAAGAGTTTCGACGACCTGAAAAGCCAGCTCCAAAAAGAATATCCTCATTTAAAACTCGACCAATGGCGAGTCCTTTCTCATCACGATAGAATTGCTCACAACATTAGTAATCTAGCAATCGATGAAGATTCCGATAAAATTATTGAAAATGCAAACTTAGAATTAAGCGCGAGTGACCAGAAAATATACTTTTGTACTGGAGAAAAGACGGTTGCAGAAGACTCTGTGGCAATCGAGCACATTTCTCCAAAAAGCGCTGAACGTATCGTACCTGAAAATCACGGATACCAAAAGGTTATAATAAAATTCCCTGTGAACATTCTACCAGAAAATAAAGACGATTTAAACATCATCTTCGATTTACTCGAAGACAAAAACCCGGGACTCAATACCGAATTATGGCAGATTTTTACTGAAAATGTTTATCCTAGTAATGGTAAATTCACCGTTTATATCGATAAACAATCAGTTTCTATGTTACAAGGGAAGAATTTCGATTCTTCTATCGGTGGCGAGAAACTGAAATTCTTTTTTAAAGTATGATTTAGCCTTGAATGATAACGACAAATATTTTTGACGACCAATCTGAAATTCAGTCAGGATAGAAGTTGTGCCTTTTATTCAATCATTTAGTATTTTAGATTTCGGTTAGCTTTTTGTACTAAGTTTTATATTGCTTGTATTAAGTAGCTCTTCACTGCCTTATATACCATCAAATATTACAATAAGTGCCATCTAAAACTCTGCGAGATGCCTCCAGAATCTTGATTTTTCACCGATAAAGAATCACAATGGCACTTCATTTTTATTTTTTTGCTAAAGCCAGCAGGCTTTCTTTAAAAACATATTGGGGACAGAACTCATTTTGTATCTTTTCGCACGCTGCCGTAGTTCGTTTGCAAACTGCCTTCATGTATGCATGACACATTATGGAGCGGTTTTCTCTGCCTACGTTTCTATGCCTCGTGCTATGTAAGCCTCTATAGCATAAATTAAATATGACAGTTTTCTACAATTTTGGGTCTATCATGCCTACATGGTCCTGCTAATGGTAGCGTTCTGTATCGCGTCGTTGATCTCCCTGCAACATGGTTGAGCTAAGCGACGCTGATGCATGCGCTATACTCGTGAACGGGTGCGGTCTGCTGGGACTGGTTAGCTCGAAATTGCCATTAAGTTCATACTAATTCATTCCGTTTCAAAGATAAGATCAGATAAGATTTATTTATTTGTCTAAACATTGTATACATACAAGAGCATGCAAGATATTAGATACATCGTTTGAGTCCATTCATGTTTAGCCGTAAGTATCGGCGTACAAATATTTCCATAACATTGAGAAGAATTACCAATAAGACAAATGAAAAAATAATAATAATAATACCTGGAATAGGCACGTAAATAGTCTATAATTTAGAAACTTAACAATTAGAAATTATTTTATGTTATTATGTCAAAATTCCATGTTCATATAAATTTAATCTAGTGTCAGGAAAAGATAAAATTATTCAATCAAAAAAACTTTTTCGTCTATAAATTCGGAGACACTATAATATGCCTTTTGCGAAAGAAACACTTTTAATTGTCGCTTGAATGCCTTACTATTTAGCTCCTTCCAACGTTTAGGCAATTTATTAAATATAGTAGGCGCCATGCAGACGATACTTTTGCGCATGAGTGCCGTTTTTGCTGGATAGACTCGAAGACTGGTCATATCTCGTCTATTACGCGGTACAACGTCCTGTAGACGTGGAAACAAATTGGGGTTTGTTTTGACAAACATTGCGGTTTCGAGGATATAAATACAAGGAAGAGTCAATATCTTGTACTTTTTAAAATATGGTTTACATGTGTCAACCGTTTTTAGTCCAAACATAGATCTAATGCATCTCTTTTGAGCCTTAAATGCCGTGCCAGTGTCGGTAGAATTTCCCCAAAATATGATGCCGTATCTTAGGTGAGACGCAACTAAGCCATGGTAGGCCGCAATCAAGGTATTTACATTCACAACTGCCGCTAGAGAGTGCAATGCAAATGCAGAACTACAAATTCTTTTACAGAGGTTTTCGATTTGTGATTTCCAGTCAAGTCTTTTGTCAATTATTAGTCCAAGGAATTTAGTACTATTTACGGTTTCAACAATTTTATTATCTATGTTTATGTCCATATTTTCTACAGTCAATCGTTGGCTAAAATGTATGGTTTTAGTTTTATCTAAATTAATTTTTAAATTATTATTGTTAAACCATTCTATCATAGATGTCAGGGTATTGTGTATGTCAAGTTTGTATTGGATCATGTCATTGCTATTACTAGAAATTGTCACTGTGCTATCATCTGCAAATAAAGTCATAGGGTGTGGAGTCGATTTTGGCAAGTCATTAATGTATAGTGTAAATAGTGGAGGTCCCAATACACTACCTTGTGGAACACCAAAAATTGTTTGACCTTCATCTGATAAGTGTATCTCTTCCTTTTTAGTGGTTATATTAATTCTAGTGATCTCTGTCTTTTGCTTTCTATTGTTTAAATAGGATTTAAATAAATTAAGAACATTACCTCTTATACCATATGCGTCAAGTTTTTTTATTAAAATGTCATGATTTACGTAGTCAAATGCTTGAGTCATATCGCAGAAAATCGCACATACAGGTTTTTTTTTGTCCACTTTTATCAATACAGTATATATAAAGTCATAGATCGCCATATTTATAGTCTTATTTTCGCGAAATCCCTTTTGCTCATTACATAATATTTTATTTTTTTCTATATAACCGTTTAATTCCTTTTGAATGAATTTCTCAAATACTTTCGAGAAGATAGGAATCAGAGAAATAGGCCTGTAGAATTCCATGAGCTCTCTATCCTCTTTCTTGAATAATGGCTTAATGATCGCTATCTTTAATGCGTCAGGAAACGTGCCAGATGCCAAAAGGGCCTGGACATTAACTCAGTTTGTTTAGAGCTCAGCAAAAATATCCTGTAATAGTTTATGTTGAGAGGAAATTCGGATGTTCAATGTTTAAAATTGAAAACTACCCACCAAATAAGTTTCATTTTAAGATAGTCTTATTAATTTTAAAAGTGATGATTATGATTGACTTGACATTCCCACCATCTATTGGCAAATAGAGTTGTAGAATTATAAATATTGACCAATTCCTTGTTATCATGTTTTATATCCAGAATTCAATCATTATTTGTTAATTTATAAATACACAAGCTATTGTAGTGTTTTTAAAAATGTACCCTCAGAGTTGAAATCCAGATTTTTGTGAGCTGATAACTTATTTTAGATATTATTTCTGTGATCTGGTTCTAAGTCTCCTGATTATGTAACGATTCTTTAAACCGGATTTTGTATCTTAGTTATGATCCCAAAATGGTTATATACAAGCATTTTGGTTTAGTGGTGCTAAGTTTGTTAGACTTTCAAACCTCAAGCAAACGGTGGTTGAGTTTCATTTAGTCAACAAAAAGTTTGTAAAAAAATATTTTTCCTTGGACGAATCATTTCATACCCAGGGTTTTTAGATGGGCTTAGAAAACAAACCAGACCGGCGAAGCATATAACGCAGTTACCATTTTAATTCTGAATAATCTGACAACCCTGAGTATATTCCGCGCCATTTTGACATGTCTATTACTAAACAAGGACGAAAACATTATTTTTAGTGACAATTTTAGTTTGTACTAATTTACATAAGTTTTTAGGGTAAGTATTTTTATTATTGTAATGTTAGCGTTAAGAAATGGCTGCGCGAAGTGATGACGTGAGAGGAACTCGTTTTTTTTTATTTAAGTCGACATGCACGTGGCGGGATTTTCTAGCGAATTGGCTTTTTTGCTCTCGGTTTTGAGCCGAGCATAGAGAATCCAATAGAGCACCGTGAATGAGTCTCACCGCGACCATAAAGCACAGTATACGATTTTCAACTCTATGCGCTAAACTGTTTTAGCGCATAGAGTTGAAGAATAAAATGCGTTGAAGATAAAGTACGCGAAAAAAATCCTTCGCGATTTTATTCGTACGTGGGTAACTAATCGGTCCCTTTTTTCTTCCACTCCTATCGATACCAACGTAATCTATGGAAGTTCAAACCGCACCTTTAGAAATATAAAGACCTAATGCGAAATTAGCCGCAAGCAAAATTAGTTAGAATTATTAGAATTATAGAGACCAATTTTGGTTGCGGCTAATTTCGCATTAGGTCTCTATAATTCTAAAGATGCGAAACACATATCCGATTCGGGAAAAAGGTACCTATACAACAGTCAACAGACTATGTATTTCACTACATATACAACGAGTAACACAATTAACGCAAGGCCTCATACACCCCAATTAGAGCATTGAGTTAAAAGCATAATACGATGACCAAACCTATTTTTTTTTAAACTAACTGGTATTATTAAGAAAAACGTGTCTACCCAAGCATTACTTTATGCATTTAAAATTGAGTCTTATTTCTTCTGAAATAAAATTGCATTTTCTTTGGCTCAATCAGTAGTAGTTATGGCAAAATACATAATTAAAAAAAATAACATATTAAAAGTTACTGAAATCGATTCAGTAGTCAATTAGGAACAAACTACTTTCAGGTCTTGCGTCTATTCTGTTACACCTTGTATTTTTTTACGAATGTGACAAGAGTTTCATAGCGAATGTTCAGTTTGACGGGTACAATCACTCCATTGACGGATGCAGGTTTTTCCATTGCAACGACTTTTGGGGCGTATCTTAAAACCATTTGGTGAATATAACCTTGATTCGTCTGATCTCTTCACGCCGCCATTGCTCTTTAACGCATAATTTTAGGTATCTTCACTCAGTCCTTCCTGTAGTCCACACTGCGGGGACTTCTGGTGAAATTTTAACTTAATTTGTTTTATTTTTACTTGCTTTCTGTTTAGTTTTATTATTATGTGATCTGTTGTTTTGCTTCTTTATTTTGTGTGCTTCGTAATTAAAGTCATTTTAATCAATATTTTTTGTTGTTTTTCTGAGGGTTTTAATAACACAGAAATTACGCATTCCAATCTAAAATTGGATGCTGAAAAACTAGCAATCTAAAATCTATTCATATCTTGATGTTTTTGGTTGATCAAATCACATTAATGATATAAAAATCAAAAACGATTTAGCTTGTGGCCAAAGTTGAACAAACGCCTCAATTTCTAAAATTCAAAATTCAAATTTTTCATTTGTTTTTGTTGTCAACATCGTCTCCTGTCAATGTCAATAAATCAAATAACAAATCTTTTTGTTCAATCTTGGCTGAAAGTCTGCAATTTTTGAACGTCAAAATTACATAAGCCAGTCCCCCAAAACGCAGGCCCCAGAAATGGCTAGGGGCGAGCTAGCTATTTCTAGTGTTTTAGCTGGAAAGAAGTGGTGCAACAAACTCCAGTAGCACAACTGTCTGTTCATTTAAAAGATCTTTATTCTATACTATAGTAGTATTGAACACTACGAAACCCATAACATTAATTTAAATAGCTAGGCTCCGCCAATATACCAATAAAACATTGAAAACTATACACAGGCAGAAATAAATAATAAAAAACGTAAACAGTACTCAATAAAAATTCCTGGAGGCTTTTATAGGTATTGAGCATGCCCGCTTTATATGCAATGCTGAATTATGTTCATATAGCTAATATAAGCATTCAAGAGGCAACAGATCCTTGTACCACTCAAGGCTAAGATTACACAGCAGATTTTCTAAAATATCAGTCATCGTGCACTGGTCAGTTTATGTGGCTCATCTCTATTATATAAAATACCTTTTTATTTCCTTCTTGTATGTCTCACACTTCGGATTGTAATGCTCTGCTAATTTGTAAGTTTTTTTTTTCTGTTTCATTGTGTCATTTCCTTTTCAAAGCTACTGACAATTTTTTTTATTAAATAATGCTTCGTATATATGAGAAACACACTTTGAACGCGTTGACAAAATCGAGCAGTTTATTTGTCTTAGTTTCAGGGCGTATGACACGCTCAATTTAGTTTCTAGAACGTGTAATTGAAATAACTTAAGATATGAAAAGAGGTCATTCGTTATATTTCTTCTTAGCGTATCGATAGCAATCTAAACACTGTCAGCCCAGGATTTGGCTACGATTTTGGCACTTTTACCAGCGGATATAATTAATGTATATGTTACCGGCCAAACCCGATTTCAGGCCAAACTAGTTTGTCCTAGGCCAAACTGGTTTATTAAGCCCCCGATTAAATGGGTTAGGTTAGGTTAGAACTGTGACCAAAAGGGCGCGAGCCGAGCGAGCGCAGCGAGTGGTGCCGCGGCAGCGGCCGGCGAGGCTTACTTCCAAAGGCTGTTAACGAAACGGCTAATTAAGCTAGTTGGCTGCGACATATCACGCGTAGGATTAAGTCTGTTTGGCCTAGGACAAACAAGTTTGGCCTGAAATTGGGTTTGGCCGGTAACATATACAACATATTGCGACAACAATCAAAATAGTAACGCTGGAGTTTCTTGCCCATTCTTCTACACACGAAACTATTATAAGAGCACTCCTTAGAGTGTCCTTGTAGTATGCTCCTAGTGTAACCTAACTGTCTGTATACTAAGGAGTGCCCTTATCGTGGAATAGAGGAGTGGACTGTAAGTTTTGGCTGGTTGTTCTGTAGGAACTGAGTTCTGCTCGTTCGCCCAATCAAGGATGCAAATTCAACAGAGAAAAATCTAAGTACGACTCACCTTTTTTCCGCTGCGGCCGCTTCTTGGTCGTGGTCGTTCCTCTGGGTGGAATGTTGATCACACAGTCAGCGGCACGAGTACAAAACACGGTAATGCACAATTTGTCCTTGTTTTAGCAATTTGCACTCACGGAGTTCAAAATCAGATTGTATTCAAGCGAGCAATGGCGGCAGACTCTTGTCCTTTTTCGCACACACTTTTTATGATGGCGCGCGCGTCGCGGAATCTTGCGTTTTGGCGGGAATGGTAACCAACCAATCGCGTGCCGCCTTGGCGAGCGTCCATAGATAATCAATATTGGATTTGACCAATCATGGGCTATATACAGAACACTTATAGTATGTCCCTAGTGTTACCTATCTGTATACTAAGGAATGCCCTTATAGTATGTCCCTAGTGTTACCTAACTATCTGTATACTAAGGAGTGCCCTTATAGTATGTCCCTAGTGTAACCCTGCTTGTATACCAAGGAGTGCCCTTATAGTATGCTCCTAGTGTAAACTATCTGTATACTAAGGAGTGCTCTTATAGTATGTCCCTAGTGTAAACTAACTGCCGGTATACCAAGGAGTGCCCTTATGGTATGTCCCTAGTGTAAATTGCCTGTGTACTAACAATAACCATGCTTCATTATATTGTTTGCATTTGGTGGCAAATAGTTCTTTATTTTATACTATACTGCACACACAGTTAAAATAACACCATAGCACAAATTAGAGCTTGCCTATTGAACAATTGACAGAGCTCGAGTACCATTACAAACTTGATACAATGAGTAATTGAGCCTATTTCTGTCACAAACGACCATGAGGCAACCCTTGCTGAACTGACGTCTACGTCTTAATATTAATGTGGGGCATTTTGAGCAAAGTAAGAATGGACCCTCCATTTTCCGTGGATAGCCAAAGGTCCTCAGTGGTCATGAGAATGTAAAGCCCCGCACCATCGCATTCTGCTGCAACCCCTCCACGCTAAGAGCAAGGTATACATACCTGTTATACGAAGAAGTTTTTCATCGGTTTTAGAAAAAAACATCAGCTGTTTCATAGAAAAGTGCAATAGCTACGCGGTCAAAATGTACAAAACAGCTGTTTTTTGTTTGTATAAGCGACGAAAAATTTCTGCGCTGGGGGCTAGAATGGTATGCTGAATTCATGGTTAAAGTTTGCGCACTGAATAAAAACTTTTCATGTATATATATGTTATCGGCCAAACCCGATTTCAGGCCAAACTAGTTTGTCCTAGGCCAAACTGGTTTATTAAGCCGGGGCACCCCGATTAAATGGGTTAGGTTAGGTTAGAACTGTGACCAAAAGGGCGCGAGCTTAGTGTTACCGGCCAAACTCAATTTCGGGCCAAACTAGTTTGTCCTAGGCCAAACAGACTTAATCCTACGCGTGATATGTCGCAGCCAACTAGCTTAATTAGCCGTTTCGTTAACAGCCTTTGGAAGTAACGCACACAGTTCTAACCTAAACCATTTAATCGGTGTGCCCCGGTTTAATAAACCAGTTTGGCCTAGGACAAACTAGTTTATTTATTTATTTATTATTTATTTAATACTTCACGCACAGAAATGTACAGAGGCGGACTTAATGCCAAAGGCATTGCATTGGCATTTGGCCTAGGACAAACTAGTTTGGCCTGAAATCGGGTTTGGCCGGTGTATTATACATACATATAAACCTTCCTCTTGAATCACTATCTGATCATGAAAACCGCATTCAAATCCGTTTCGTAGTTTAAATGATCTAAGCGTACTGATACGACTTTGTTTTATACTATGTAAGGATGTTAAAATTATATTCTTAACAGGCTTAGTATTGGGCACGCCACGATAGCGGCGGTAAGTCCCCTCTTTGAGGAGTGGCTTGAGAGGCGGCATGGCGTCCTCACCTTCCGCCTGACGCAGGTCCTCACCGGACACGGTTGTTTCGGGAGGTTCCTGTTTCGTATAAGGCGGGAGGAAACGCCCGGGTGCTTCCATTGCGAAGATCGCCCTAAGGACACGGTGGAGCATACGGTGGCGGTCTGCCCGGCTTGGGCGGAGCACCGCCGTGTCCTCGTGGAGGCGATCGGCGGCGGCGATCTCTCGCGTCCGGCCCTGGTGCAGGCCATGGTACGGAGTGAGAGTGAATGGTTAGCCGTCACCTCCTTCTGCGAAGCAGTAATGCTCGCAAAGAGGGAGGCGGCGCACGTGAGGGAGAGGCAGTATATGCGCCCTCACGGCCGTAGTCGCCGCGGGAGAAGCCCTGGGCGTCGGGAATCCCAGGCTGATTCCCGGCCACCGTAGGCGCGGGCTTGCGGACGGCGAGTAATGGGTAGCTCGCTGTCCGGTAAGGACCAAGCCCGGGTCGACGGCGCGTTGTGTTCCACGCGCGCCTCAAAGAGATGTCAGCACCAATAGGTGGGGTTCGCAAGGACCGATGCCTGCCAGGGGTGCGGGTTGTTCGAAAGAGATACCGCGGCCCCTGGCACACAGGCAACTGAGGGAACACGGGTGGGTTTTAGTCAGTAAAAGTCTGACACGGAGAGCGGGAGAAGTTATTTGATGATTTCCCACCCAAAAAAAAAAAAAAAACAGGCTTAGTATGATATGGAAGAGGAAAGGTCTTCTGTTACAGGTATCTCCATACTTAAAAGAAGGCCTCTAAAACTTATTTGTTTAAAACCTGATGATTAAGAAATTAAAAACGTATTATTATTATACCTTATGGTCGTTTGCGACTGAGAAAAAGGTAACCATAGTAACTAGCTGTATCTGTTGAATTAGTGTAAAATTAATTAGTATTCTGCAATAATATAAAACATTTATATTTTATCTGTACATTGGTTTGTAAAACACTTTTTTACACGTCAAAAAAATTAAACTAGATGAGCTCATTTTTTCAAAACAGACTACCTACTCTTGAAAAAACGTCGAATGATGTTTTTACTAATATTAAATACAAGCCTGTGCTAATGACAATGTACACTAATTTTATTCTCAAAACACAATAAACAACACTCCACACGATAATTGGGCGCAGCTAAAAATTCCTGGACTGCAGCGAGTTGCAGCGCGGCAATGCGTCGTGTGCGGCAGCGCGTCTGACGCTTACTGCGCTGGCTGTGGCATCACGCCTTACTGCTCCGAGCGCTGCCAGCGACGCGATTGGCAAGACAGGCACAATGCAGTGTGCCATAATCTGGCTAGGTAAGTACCCACCCCCGTTCGGCACCATTATAAGGTATTTTACTCTATATGAGAAAAATCTAAAGCAGGACAGTGATTAGTCTGGACATATAATGGGGATTTTGTTGGCGCAAAAAATAAATATACAATATCGCACCCCAAGTGCAACGCTGTCACTATGTCAAATTTTCAAAAATGAGCTATACTCCATTTGAAATAAGATTAGACATTTAAACAAACCTTTTTTACAGTCAGTTCAACCGATTCTGACTTCTATACCGTAGGCATAAGGATGTCATTAAAAGCAAAAAGTAGTTACAATACCAACTGTTTACTGCAGCTGCCATTTGTTATGCGACTAACGCAATAGAAATCAATATCGGTTGATCAGACTGTAAAAAAGGTTTAGTTAAATGTCTAATCTTATTTCAAATGGAGTATAAGTATGTCCTAAGTTGCCTAAAGTATCTCTGCATTTGATGTAATAATGTCACAAGTTTGGTACGTATAGTTTCCGTATGAGGGCGTAAGTGTCGTTGTGGTTTTGGCGCGATTCAAAGGGGTACTGGCTTATTTTTATTCGTATTTCATATTATTAATTTCCGATTATTTTTAAATTTAAATTTTTATTTGACATTCACTTGCTAATTTTTATTTCACTTTGTATTTTGATGATATTGTATTTATTTTTATATTGTGATTTGTATTTATTTCGTATTTGTAACTTGTGATTGTGATTAATATTATATTTATTTTGGGAAAAACAAGGTTTGATTGGTCAGTTGTGTGCGGCCCCCCCCGCGTTGGCAGGAATGACTTGGAGCTACAACGTTGCTAACTTAATTGTGACATTTTATTTGATTGATTTTGGAGCAAGTATGTCCTTTTGTGTTGCTTACGAACCTATGTTTGTGTCATGACTAGATTTTTACCACTTTTTTTTTGTTTAACAAATACGAAGTCCAACAAATTGAGTTAAAATAAAACTTTGAAAGGGTTTGCTGTCAGGAATATGAAAAAAAAAGGAAAAAAGAATCATGTTTTTGTAGTTAGCAGAACTAAAAAATAGAAAATAAATAATAGTTCTAAAAAAGGAGAAAATAATTTAATTCAATTAAAAAGCGTGGGGTGCTTGACATTAAGTGATTATAAAAATACCTCAAAAAGCACCCCACGCTTTTTAATTGCATTAAATTATTGTCTCCTTTTTTAGTTTGGTTTTTAAAGCGTGTTTTTTAGTTTTTTAAACTATTTTTTTTAATATTGTAATTTTCTTCGCAGAATGAACAAAGGAAATTCTGGAGCAGCTGTGGCGCAGCAACTAACTCAAGATTTCACTGATAATGTGCCTAGGTAAACAATTTTTTTTTGTAAGGCTCCGAGTAGATTTTTTGTAAACTTGCCAATTTTGCACTTTATGTCACAGGAAATAAAGTCATTATCCATTGGCATCACCCCTCCGTGCCTCGGAAAGCACGTTAAGTCGTTGGACCCGGTGTTCATTCGCGGATCTCTGACAGTCCTTCCGGGTCGTCAGAACCCCGAAAGTCTGACAACCAGTCTTACTCGGATAGGCAGTCGCTCCATGTAAAATACTGGTATTCAGCTGCATCCGGTTAAGACTGGAAGCTGACCCCAACATAGTTGGGAAAAGGCTAGGCAGATGATGATGCATTGGCATCATGAGAGCCTCAGAGATAGAACACTTAAGAGCGTTCATCCCACGAGGGCTGGCAACGGCGCATTTATACCGGGTTTTCGTGATTATTTCAATAAATACAAACAAAAGGCTAGGCAGATGATGATGCATTGGCATCATGAGAGCCTCAGAGATAGAACACTTAAGAGCGTTCATCCCACGAGGGCTGGCAACGGCGCATTTATACCGGGTTTTCGTGATTATTTCAATAAATACAAACAAAAGTTTAAAAAAATATCAGCCATGCACTAATCGTTGGTATTTTCAAGTTAGTATACTATTTTTTTTTACAGTAGTTTTGGTATTCACTTATAAAAAACGACATACCGTCAGTTATTTTCTATTTGCATTACTAAGTACGATTAAATGTTTTTATTAAAGAGTAAATGTTAAAACTAATTATAAATACCAACGATCAAGTGCTTGGCTGAAAAAAAAATTGTACCGTTGTTTGTATTTAATGAAACAATCCCGAATAAATGCGCTGTTGCCAGCCTACGTGGAATTAACGCTCTTAAAGTAAGGTAGACGAATTTGTTCTTTTTTTTTTACTTTTAGAATGCAACCAGCCATGCCGCTCCGTCGTCCTCATGCGCCAAATAACAATCGTGAACAAAATAGAGAAGATTCTGGTGAAGCGGGAAATTTAAATAGCAGTTTTTTATCCAAGGTACGTTGTTCGTTTATCAAATGACCACGTTTCACGGTTGTGAAATTATCGAGGCGGGATTTTGTCGCGTATTGGATTTTAAACTCTCGGTGTTAAACCGAGCATGGAGAATCCAACAGAGCGCATCTCAGTGCGTCGCAAAAATGTTGTTCGATTTTCAACTTTCGGCGTTAGGCAGAGCTTTGAAGATCCAGTGCGGGAACACATTCTGCGGAACTCTGACTTTGAATAACTTTTTTGCACATGTGGGGGATCTATGGGGACTTTTGATATTTCTTTTATATTCCTGGTGCCTCATTAACTGCAAAACTATGTGAAAGTCTATTAACTGCTCCCAAATTATGATGTTAATTTTTATTCTTTTCGACTATTTATTATTAGTGATTGTCATGGAAATCATGTCACTTGGTTCAAAATATGTTTATTTTATAAAGGTAGATTCTTTTACATATTGCGAATGAGAGAGAACGTTGTTGGCCTTACATACTAGATTTGTAGACGACTTTCTATTCTGTATTTTCATTCCTCTTAGTACCTGGTACTTATTGACAGGCCTGCACTGTCCTCCCATACCTATTATCACTGTAATTTTAAACCATTGTAAAAGCCAATTATTTTTAAAAGAGTAACCGTGGAGTTGCCGGCTCTTCTCTATAGGAAGCGACAAATTGGAACCGTGCACCTAGCTTCTGACGTTTCATAAGTGCCGATGCAGGCTTATGTGAAATAAAATATTTTGATTTTGATTCATGATTTAAATATCAAAGGGGCCATTCAAGTATTACGTAAGCAGATTTTTACAGTTATTGACCCCCCCCCCCTCCCCCTCGTCAGCAAAAGTAAGCAAAGCTCTTCTCCCCCCCCATGGTAACGTAAACATTGGTAGCAGACACACAACGTGTCTGCTCACTTAGTGTGATTTTGGAATATTGTCATCGTTTTCTTCGAGCCATTCATAGACAATTAGGGTTGCCATATGTGTTCAAACCAAAAACGACAAAATTTTGTAGAAAATCCAAAAGTTATATAATAAATTCTGCAGACGTAATCATGTCATCAAAAATAAGCACAGCAAAGACCCCCCGCCCCCCTGTAGTGCTTACGTAATACTTGAATGGCCCTAAACCAAGATTCAGCTTTATGGGAATCGATGCAATCCTTAATGTCTATTTTGACGGGACCATAAGTAAACACTGTACTATTTTGCCCGCACCGTTCGGTACCGCGACATACGAGTTGTCGGTAGTGGGCTCGAACCCGGATTTGCTTTACTTTATGTAAATTAGTTCATTAGCATTGCTCTCAAATCGTGAGGAAACCGGCGTGTCCTAGAACCAAAAATTCGAAGACATTTGACATCTACCAACCCGCACTGGGTCCGCGTGGTGGATTACGGCACACTCCCTCTCACAGAGAGGAGGCATGTGTCCCAGCAGTGGGGACATTTATAGGTAGTAAGTCGAGTTGTTCTATACCTAATCACTTTTTATTTATTTAACCATTTATGCACACACTTATAAACAGACAAGAAGAAAGGAACAGAAAAATACGTACATAGGTAATGCTTATTTCTACAGAAATCTCTTCCAGCACACCTGCGATAGGAGAGAAGATAACAGAGATGTAGACAACGCGTGTAATAACAGTAGAAGGGAAATCATAAAATTATAAATTAAACTCTAATTTAAATATACACACGTAATATGAGACTATACATTCATACTAACATAGATACTTCTAAAATAAATATCTCTAAAATATATATATTTATCTGTACAGGCAACAGTAAGATCTACCGTATCGAATCAGAAAGATCGGTTCAACAACTCCCAGGAGAAGCAAAGGCGTCCATTCCAGCATAGGAATGGCAATCAGGAGAAGAACAACGAATCTGTACAGGGTGAGTTGTATATCATAACATCTAGCTTTTTACACGCTTTATATTAATTAGCTTCACTTGTATGTTTGTTTGTATGTAACCGACTCCTTAGGGCGCGATTTTGACCCACTTTAAACGGTCAGATTTCATTTGAACTTTGTAAACTTATCGAGGACCGATGACAGTTCAATAATTAAAAAAAAAAAATGAAAAAAAAAGGAAAATATTATTACTATTTTTTAATTTTATTTTTTAGCTGTAATTTAATTTAGTTGCCTACAAACAAAAAAAAAACACTTGCATTTTTTTTTTCATTAATTTAACAACGGATCGCGCGCGCACTATCCGCACGGTGATTAAATGAATGACTGTTTAAATGAATGATGTAATGATTAAATGAATGAATGAATTTGTTCCGCTACTTCTTCTTCCCAGCTAAAGCACTAGGAAGTGGTGAAGGGCGGGCGTTTTTGGGGGGACTGTCTTACGTAATTTTATTTTGACGTTCAAAAAGAGCTGACTCTCAGCCTAGTTTGAATAAATGACTTTTGATTTTGACAAAAGAATAATGCATGGTAAGTGTTTTTTTTTTGTTTGTTTGTAGGTAACTAAATTAAATTACATCAGAATTCTGATGGTGTATTATTCTTGCTAGGTACTCAATATTCTATTGAGGTGATGCGCTACGTAAATGATATAAAAATCTTTTCTTTGGGAAAGTTGTTTGTTATGATCAGTACAATCATTTGGTTTAATATCGGTCACTAATTACCAGTCACCCTATGTAGATTACTAGCTGACCCGGCAAACTTCGTACCGCCGATACAAGATTTCTGAACTTTTTGTGAGACTAACATACGTCCATTAATTTTATATATTTATGTTACCGGCCAAACCCAATTTCAGGCCAAACTAGTTTGTCCTAGGCCAAACAGACTTATCCTACGCGTGATATGTCGCAGCCAACTAGCTTAATTAGCCATTTCGTTAACAGCCTTTGGAAGTAACGCTCGCCGGCCGCTGCCGCGGCGCCGCTCGTTTCGCTCGCTCGGCTCGCGCGCTTTTGGTCACAGTTCTAACCTAACCTAACCCATTTAATCGGCGTGCCCCGGCTTAATAAACCAGTTTGGCCTAGGACAAACTAGTTTGGCCTGAAATCGGGTTTGGCCGGTAACATATACATAATATAGATTTTCTTTATGTTTTCTCACCGTTTTAATTTTCCCTGGACTGCCACAAATATTTCAAAACCAAAATTAGCCAAATCGGTCCAGCCGTTCTCGAGATTTAGCGAGACTAACGAATAGCAATTGTATCCCACAGCTACAAAACCGGTGACGCCTAAGAAGACAGAGCCCGCCAACAGACTACTCAACGCGGCCAACAGGACTCAGGCACCCGCTAAGCAACCAGAAGTTGTCGAAGAGCCGAAGCGAGCCGAGACTGTACGATCAGCGGAGCCTGTTAAACCAGCTTCTTCGCCAGCTAAACAACAGAACTTTGTTCCTAATACGTAAGTGTGAAAATAGAGAAATTGGGTCCTACAAAAATAGTTTGCCAATAGTACTTAGAGAAATACCGTAGTTTAAGAAAAGTTTAACTGAAAAGTTGTGTGGAAATTGGTTGTCATGGTATGGGCATGTGATATGGGGGAATGAGGAAAGATTTGGATTATGAATGTCGATGGCTATAAGAGTAGGGGGAGACCAAAGAAACAATGGATGGACTGTGTGAATGATGATATGGTTAGAAAGTGTGTGACTACGCGCGAAGTCTGAAGACTCGTCTTCACGCACTCATTCACAGCGTTTTTATAAATGACTAGAACTGTTATTCATTTTTCTTACACCTTTTTTTATTATTCTTCTCCTCCGCAGCTATCTCCTCGAGAAAATGTCAGTCGGCGACTCAGTATTAATGTCGGTGGACTCCAAAGCTGCCGACTGTCGCATCAGTCGAGGAGACTACGTGTGCCTCACTTTGGCGGCTGCCTTCGAGGAGGACTACCACAGTCTGTGCGAGGACTTTGTGGTCGACTGTAACAAGGACGAGCAGCCGGCCAAGTGAGTACCATTAATCCACATTTAAATATGCTGGCCAATCCAAAAGTGTTCAAAATGTAGTTGCAATGTCATCTCAGCGATGATCAATGTCAACCTGTGTACCTTTCTTTAAAAAGTACAATATCTTACCATTGCCTTCACTGTATATATTTGAAGTAGCTGTATTCGTAAAACAAAATCCTGAACTTTTTCTGTTAGCATCTGAAGCTTTCAATCGTACTCAAAGAGATGAAAGTCGTCTATGTGTTCGCCAAACGAACACTGCCTTAATGTATAAGAGTATTTTTCATATGGCACCAGTCGTTTATAATAAATTGCCAAAGGAACTAAAAAAAAAATGTAAATTTGTTTAAGCAAAAATTAAAAACTATGTTGTGTCAACAATGTTATTATAGTGTCTCAGATTTTCTTGCAGACGAATTTTGACTTTTAAGTATTAATTAAACAATTGAAATATATTCTTATTAATTGGATATAAATAATACTATTTTGACTTCATGACATACGTTTACTTTAATATTATGTAGGTAATTTCTTTCTGACTGAAACACAGGTACCTACCTTTATTTTTTGTTATTGACTTTTTTATGAATGATTTTTTATATACCGTTGACACTTTAATTATTAATATTTGATGAATTCATTTTAAATAATTTAGATTGACTTGAAATTAATTGTCAACAATCAGGACTATTCATATATTTACACGCCATTTTATGTGGCAAACATGTCTGAACCCGTAAAATTTTCTTTATGTTATCTTGCATGCACGTTTATATTCTTGTATGTGTACACATGTTTTAGCAAATAAGTATTATCTTATCTTATCAAAAACTTGTCAAAAGTGTAGGTAAATTAGAAATTGACAGATTAACACCCAGTTGCATAAAGACAAACATGAATGCCACATTACACAAAGGATTTTTAACGCGAATGATTTCATTAATTGAATGATGTTGCACAAAATAATTTTAAGGCGCTAATGGTGCTTGCTTTGTGCAACAAAAACTGTGACAGATTGCCTCGTTTGGCACTTCATTATTTAAAATGTAAGAACCATTAAAATCGAGTCTAATGTTGCCCTCTGCAACAAGTTTATGGCAGATTAGTATTTAATGACTGCATTAAAAGTTAAAGTTCGTTTCTGCAACTGGCTGTTAGGGTTTTAGCATAGCTCAACCGCGTAAATAATGATGGGAAACCACTTGACGAAGTCGGCTAAGAAACAATAGTAAATTATGTCGCGATTCGAGTAATGGAACATTATGAGAGTCAGTTGAATTGTAGCAATCGGAGTAAAATGTCTCTGCTTTTTTACTGTAACTCTACAAGGCCCACGAACAGCACAATTCACTGAATGCATTTAGCGCCGAATGTATTTAAATATCGTTCTTACCTTTTTTGTGAACAACAGAAGTTTAATAAATGAATTTAAAACTAATATTAAACTTATTTAACAGCATCAGCTGTTGAATGATAAACTAACAGATTCGAAATATGAAGAAACAAACATTTTGTCCAATTCAAATATCCATTACTAAATAATCTTCCACAGACTTACACCCGGTGAAACCATCTCTTACTTCAACCCGGAAGACTGCGGTTGGTACCGCGCTCGCTGCCTCAACCCGACCACGCTCGCTCTGTTAGACAGTGGCAAGATCGTCACAGTCACGGCCGCCGACAAGTGCCGGAAACTGCCGACCAAGTACGAGGCTATCCCTGAGTTCTGTGCTGTACTCGCGACCAAGGCTGTTAAGGTGAGATCTCCTATGTAAACTTGGACTTTTTATAATATTTAGTAAAGATGCCGCGAATAGGGTATTTCCCAATTTAATAACAAACTATTTTAATTTGAAGATTGGGGCAATATATTTAACAGAAGAATAAAAATACATTTATTTATATCTATTTTCTCAATTAAAAACGATTAAAATAAAATATATGCTTCGTTTTTTTTTAATTTACCGCCAAAACGCTCCTTACGAACACTTTTTATCACGTGATATCGTGACGTCAGCGTTCTGTAAACGGCACTGGTACAAATACTAAGTTTGACGCAGTTTTAGAAGTATTTCTGCAGAGGCACCGCACACCAGTAATATCACTTTCTATCCATTAAAAATCTTGTTAATTAGAAACTCGACGTTCACTTGTTTACATAATAACTACTTTAGTTTACACAAAGTTGATGTCACTTGTGGTCACGTGATAATTAATAAGTCATTGCAAGGAGCGTTTTGGCGGTAAATTCAAAACAACGAAAAATAAAATCGATTTACATAGTTTTTAATTGAGAAAATGGATATGTATAAATCAATTTACTCTTTATTTTTCTGTTACATATTTCGTCCCAATCTTCAAATTAGATAATTAGATTCGTTTTTAATAAATTTATCGTGAATCATCAGAGTCATCTGTTAATCTCCCAAATGAGCAGGTTTTCCTTGCTTCGGCCAACAGTAAATCAGCACCCCGACATCGACGCGTGAACTGCAACCAAGAGTACAATGATGCACATGATTCTAGACCTCACAGTATCTAAATATTCCAACGGTTAGCAAAAGCAAAATCAGCTGTTTCGTGGAAAAGTGCAATACTACACAGCAGTGGCGTGCACAGAGTTTTTAGACAGGGTGGTTTTTAGACAGTCGAAATTTAAAAAAAGCTAAAAAAAAAACAATAACCGATTGCTGTACCTACACATTATGCAACTTGTGAGGCAATTCAAAATCATTGTTTTGTACTGACTTTACCTTTAGTTTGTATTAATTGCAAATCCGGTGTACAATTACTTTCACAATCACTTGTTTATTTTTCACCCAAATATAGTTTTTAAAATACGTAACTTTTTACTTTCTCTATATACACACTTTCTTAACAACTTTGACAGTGAATTTTATCTATTTTTCACACAATCAACGTTAAAATCTGAAATAAGTACATACTATCCTAGTTCACAACCAATACAAATAAATCAAAACAAACAATGGCGTCGGAAATCGGAATGTAAAAATATACGACTAAAGTAATAATTATTTATGTAGCGACAATTCAATGAAACATTTTTTTTTTTTTTAAATAGTCGCATTGCTAACTTTGTTCGGATAACTTCGGTAAGTTTCGTAATTCGTCGTGGAGTAGAAAAATCGTATAAAGCCAGTGACTACCCTGCACGGTTGTGTGCGTTATTTGTTACATTGTGTGCCATGTATGTATAGGAACGCACACCAAATAAATCTGCATGACCACCAGAGCACACATATAAACTTTAAGACGCGAATAGTTCGTGTCTCTCCCGAGGCACTCAGCGGCGCCAGCGCATCGCAATGCGAAATTGCGTCAAGTTGAACGAAGGAACGGGTATAGTATCTATGATACTAATGATACGACTGACGCTCGACAGATTAATGAACGGCTGATTTATGAATATTTTTGTTTGTTTATTGATACAATAATATTAGTTGTACATATTTATCTCATTTACGTAGGGTAGGCAGTGTCTTTCTGTCTCTATGGGCTGCACGCCACTGCTACACAGTCAAAATGTATGGAACTGCTTTTGTTTTGAAAACACCGACGCGAAGTTCACACGCACGGTGTTCAGAAAGGAAAATATTTTTTTTTGTGTAGATTGCAGGTACAGTTAATAAGATCACAATGATGTACTGAATTCATGGTACAGCGTCGATGTCTCTGCCGTCCTGTGAATAGTCATCCTTTCCCTCAATATTGAAGATTTAAATAAGAAACCAAATTATCGTTTCTGTTACAGATCGGAGCCAGTCTCAACTGCAAGATTGTATCACAAACACCAAACGGGTTCAAAATCTCCATGACTGACGTGGAGACGGAGGCCGATTTAGGCGTGGGAGAAGTGTTCAGATGGCTGCCTACTATTGAATATCCAGCTTGTCGTATGTATCACTTATCATTGTCCAACTTTGCTTATCACTCTCCACTCCAGCAGGCTTAGCACTGCGCATTTTGTTTCAAAATACGGTACTTTGACACTTTGAGAAAAAATGTTGTAGTTGTCTTTATCCAGGGCTACAGGTTAAGTCGACCTAGATTCTTTAAGAGGTTAGTTTCCATCATTCTTACTGATTTCACTATGAAACATCGTACCTACCACAAACTTATACTTTTTCAAGATATTGGACTTTATGGTTTTTTTTTTAAACATTGCCGATTTTTTGTCTATTGGCTTATTTTTTTGGGGTATTTTGCCTCTTATTTATTTGTCTTTGCGATGTTTGTGTGGTGACCAGTGGCGGCTGTACCTTAAGTGCGCTCGTGCGCTGAACCACCAATTCAAAAGATTTAAAAATTACAAAATTACTTCATCTTTATTTTTAAATTACCATATTAATATTTATTTTTTAAACATACAAAAACATATAACAAATAAAATGTCCAACTATGACGAAGCAATTTAAGCGCTTTGCTAAACTATTAAGACTTATTTTCCCTGTAAAGAAACATTCTCGTGCGCTTCGGCGAGCGCACGAGGACTGCTAATACAACTTGTATGGGTTACGAGCTAATACGCCTGACGCGTGAGACAAAAGATAGTTCATAGAAATGTACCGAGTAATGAGTCTGTTCTCGAGCGCCGCACGTGCGAACCGAAGGTTACCGAGAGCACCCGATGTTTGACGAAATTCGCCGGGTCTGCGATGGCGGCCATTAGGGATGACATCTCGTTAACAGTATAGTTTCGCTGTATCTGTGACGCGTGTTAATTATTGTTTGTTTGCATTAAGTAATTGTTTTTTATTTTCGTTTTGATTCTATTCTATACTGTGTACAGTGTGTGTGGTGTGAGTGAAAATGAGCATAAACATTGACTATATTAAAGACAATAACAAAACTTTTCAAAATAAAGTTGTCTTTTGTTTTGTGTTGTGTAAAACTTTTCAAGTAAAGTGCACCACCAGTTCGATGACCCACCAGCCGCCACTGGTGGTGACAAGTTTCTCTATTATTCTAAACACTAAAATTGCAGTTAAATGAACAATCTGGGTCGTAGTAGATGATTGATAGTTATAAATTGAATTAATTCGTAAAAAAAAATATTTTCTTTCCGAAATATTAAAAAAAAAGTCTATGACTGTTATGCTGCATATGTGCTTAAAAATATTTACGTTTCATTTGCTATATACAACAATGTATAACAAGCTCGGGTGTTATCAAAATTCTTGGAAAAAAACTCCAATTTTACTACCCCAATAGAAAATTGAGTATCTAACAAGAATAATACACCATCAGCTGTAATTTAATTTAGTTACCTACAAACAAAAAAAAACACCATGCATTGTTCTTTTGTCATTCATTTAACCACCATACGGATCGCGCGCGTGCTATCAGCTGTGAGTCGCTTGACCCCGGGATCAAGCGACTCACAGCTGATGTGCGCGCGTGATCCGTTGTTAAATTAATGAAAAAAATGCTATGTAAAAGTGTTTTTTTTTTTGTTTGTAGGTAACTAAATTAAATTATAGCTGATGGTGTATTATTCTTGTTAAATACTCAATTTTCTATTGGGGTAGTAAAATTGGAGTCAATAAGATAAATTTAAAAAAAATAGTTTCTTTGGGAAAGTTGTTTGTTATGATGAGTAAAATCATGTGTTTAAATAAATATCGGTCACTAATTACCAGTCACCATATATAGATTACTAGCTGACCTGGCAAACTTTGTACCGCCGATAAAAGATTTCTGAACGTTTTGTGAGACTAACAAACGTCAATTATTTTTTATATATACTTATATAGATTTTCTTTATGTTTTCTCATCGTTTTAATCTTCCCTGGACTTCCACAAATATTTCAAAACCAAAATTAGCCAAATCGGTCCACCCGTTCTCGAGTTTTAGCGAGACTAACGAATAGCAATTGTATCCCACAGCTACAAAACCGGTGACGCCTAAGAAGACAGAGCCCGCCAACAGACTACTCAACGCGGCCAACAGGACTCAGGCACCCGCTAAGCAACCAGAAGTTGTCGAAGAGCCGAAGCGAGCCGAGACTGTACGATCAGCGGAGCCTGTTAAACCAGCTTCTTCGCCAGCTAAACAACAGAACTTTGTTCCTAATACGTAAGTGAGAAAATAGAGAAATTAGATCCTACAAAAATAATAGTTTCGCAATAGTACTTAGAGAAATACCGTAGTTTAAGAAAAGTTTAACTGAAAAGTTGTGTTGAAATCGGTTGTCATGGTATGGGCATGTGATATGCAGTGATAGGAATAGGTAGTGCCTTTTTGCCTAAACTTCGAAGAACAGAGACAAGAAACGGAGACTTCCTTAAGACTAAATTTTTTCCGAGACATCTGTCCCGAAATTTCGAGACAACACAATAAATACATTTAAAAAAAATGTTATTTGGAATAAGTAATTCGTCTATATTTACCTAAAGTTTGCGACTAGATATATCATAATAAAATAATAACATACACAGTCGTTACAACCATAAAATTTTCGGAATTTTTTTTTGGAGAACATTTTGTAAATGACTTGTTGATCGTAATACACAATGAATCACAATGTTTGAATAAGAAGCAGTACACGTTTCGAAGTAAATATCTTCTTTCTAGCTCACTCTCGGCTACGTTTAATGAGATTTCTAAAGTACAAGTGTAAAAAAGTTCTAAAGTTCAAGTGTAAACTATCACATTTATGGACAAACTTTAGATAAATATAGACGAATTACTTATTCCAAATAACACATTTTTTTAAATGTATTTAAGTGTTGTCTCGAAATTTCGAGACAGATGTGCCGGAAATAATTTAGTCCTAAGGAAGTCTCCGTTTCTTGTCTCTGTTCTTCGAAGTTTAGGCTAATAGGCACTACCTATTCCTATCACTGGTGATATGGCGGATGAGGAAAGGTTTGGATTATGAATGTCGATGGTTATAAGAGTAGGGGGAGACCAAAGAAACGATGGATGGACTGTGTGAATGATGATATGGTTAGAAAGGGTGTGACTACGGACATGACTAATAGAGAAGTGTGGAAAATAAAGAATGTTGCGCCGACCATCCATAGTTTCAATGGTCCCCCCATTGAAACGATCGATGGACTGTGTGAATGATGATATGAAATTGTGTGGCGTGAATCGGAAAATGTGTACTGCCAATTAACATTGTTGTTATGGTCCAGTGGCTAAGGCCCGCCTCTCATGCACACGGTTGTGGGTTCAAATCCGGGAAAATAGGTACAAATCCGAGTTACTCATATCATTCGACAAAAAAGAAGAAAAATACGACGCTACTTTCTAATGGTATTGGTAATTTTTTGATAATGACATTTTGCTTATCATGCCCTTTCACTAGCATTTTGCGCCGCCATTTTCAATTCGTTAATTGGTACGGGCCATACTGGTTTCAGCTAAAAAAAATGGGTTTTGGGTTATAAATAATACAAGGTGGACATGGACACAAACTATAACAATGAATTCAGTACAGGATCCTAGACCCCTAGCGTAGCGTAGTTTCCGATGGTTACCAAAAAAAAATCTGGCGTTTCAGAGAAAAGTGCAATTATTCTAGGAATTTAAAATTTTCTTAGGTTTGTTGCAATAGGGTATTTTACTCTATACCTATGAGAAAAAAATCTAAAAATATATAATTGAGATAGATTAGGCAAAATGCAGTCGGAAAATGTTAGTTTTAGTTCATGAAATAACAAAATAAATTTTAAAATACAATTTCAAGATTTCAGTTTTTTTAATCTGATTTTGAACACATTGAAGTAGTAGCCGCTATGTTATTACGTCTTACGGCGTGTCAACTGAGCAACTTTGTGATTTTATTATTTTCGTAACCAAAGTAATTTTTATTGAAATAATATTTTGCATTCAGGAACAGCAAGCAAACCAACGATAAGTAGAACAATAACTCATTTTTAAATTATAAACAATTATCTTATAAAATACCAGCGCATTTATTAATATGGCAAACTGACTTCATATCCACAGAAGCAATATGGCGTCCACTGCCAGCGTTTTCGTCAAATTACGCCCGAAATTTGAAAATGTAATTTAGTTTATTTTTTATTTTTGACAAAGTTGTAAGTCCTGCCCTGGTTTGTGTTTGTAACTTACCCGCAAATTTAGATTTTTTGGTTCTCATGAATCTTGTGACCTTCAATGTCTTGTTATATACGTTAGTAAAATTGCTGTCTTCATTTATTAGGTACTAGTTTTGTGCGTGTCGTACTAGCTCTGCTCACGAATGTCATCATTATTATATTATTTAGTTTTTTAACTTCTAACGTCCCACTTCTGGCCAAAGGCCTCCCTACTCTCTTTCCACCTCTCTCTGTCCAAAGCTGATAAGGACCAATCTTTATTAAAGGAGTCCAGCTCATCCATTATTATTATATTATAGTTAAAATATTTCTCATTAAGTGGAATTTGAAGTAAATTTCTTTTGAGTAAATAAAGATTCTTCTTTAACCACAAATTAATTTTTAAGGCACTAATCGATTAAATAAAAATGTGTTTTTTTACTGCTTTATTAGCGCCACGGCTTCGCCGACGTGGAGGTCGGAAATTATTCCTCGGAAACGTACAACCGGGATAAAAAGTATCCTATGTGTTAATCTAGGTTATAATTTATCTGTGTGCCAAATTTCATCCAAATCCGTTTTGCCGTTTTTGCATAATTGAGTAACAAACAACCAACCATCTTTACAAACTTTCACATTTCACTAGCTGACCCGACAGACGTTGTCCTGTCTTAACTATGAATATTGAAATCGCAACTTTCTTTTTTTTTTTCTTTCATAAGAACCTTCTCCTGACAATAACAAACACAACAAAAAAAGAATTAGCTAAATTGATTCAGCCGTTCACGTGTGATGCCGTGACCGTGACCAAGGGAAATAGGGATTTATTTTTATTTATATGATAGTAGGAAGTTTGATTGTTTGTAATGCTGGTAATTTAAAACGGTTTTCAAGTATGTAGTACCTTTTTAGTTTTGACTACAGATTTGAAATCTTTTGGTTTTCAGTATACAGTATCGTTCTTGAACTATTTCATTTTCCTTACTTTATCTGCACGTTAGGTCGATCTCCGACCCCCCCACCGCCAAGCCGGACGCTGCCAAACCTCAGGAGGTTGCCCCTCCTCCTAAAGATGTCACTCCTGCATTGAAACCTGCAAGTGTTAGTGATGTTACTCCTACCAAGAAAACTTTGTGCGCTCCTAAGAAGTGAGTTTGTCTTTAGAAAAAGATTTAGTAATACACACACACACAAATAACAAGGATTTTATTTAGATCAGGAATAAATCACCAAGCCAGTTTTTGAATTAAGAGCCGATAATTACTGAAATGCAGTTCCTTTACTTAGTCCTGTGCTAAGTTGTCATTTTTGTATTTAGAACTTTACCCAAATCGAAATAAAGTTAGAAACGCAAAACTGACTCGAGTTTTAGGCTAGAACTATGAGATCGCGTTTTGTAATAGACAGTGTGAGTTATGTTTTGGGTTGCAAAGCACAATCTAATGTTCTCTTTTACCACTTTGTCTATCCTAAAATAGGGATGCCCGATTTTGTCCTTTGAATCGATCTTGTGGATCGTAGGTAATAGGTAGTGTCCGACCGAAGGTGCAATTCTGGCCGAAGCCGAAGCCGATTAATCGGTATTCACCAAAACCTTCGGCCGAAGCCGAAGCCGAAGGTGTCATTGACCTTGAGAAATACGATAGTTACTTTGATCTCAGAATATACTAGATACATATTGTGAGAGCTTTAGAGATTTAGCCCAATAACGAGCCGAGTGACCAACATATACAAGTAGGTAATAAAATATTGTCTAAAATAAAAGTTTCAAATATACAATGTTAATTAAATATTTATTTACTTAAAGTAATTTTAACAAAAATAATCAAATAATCAGTCACATTTTTTTAATTATCAGACGAACACAAAATATTTCTATAAAATAATTGAGCAAAGTTTAACGCTTTTTCAATATCTATTTTTTACATATAAGTTTTGACTCGTTTAGTTTACTAACTGCGATTCGTTTGGTCCGGTGCGGCGGCGCGGCGAAACTCTGCTGCTCTGCACACTCTCCGTCTCGCTCTAGCATCGTTCAGTAAATTTCAAATTTTGACAACTAGCAAACCTTCGGCTTCGGCCAAACCTTCGGCAAATTTTTGGCCGAAGCCGAAGATTTGGCCGAAGGTGGCCGAAGCCGAAGCCGAAGCTTCGGTCGGACACTAGTAATAGGTAATACGGGCTGTTGTCCGCAACTACACGTCAAAGCGCGTATTTTGCGTACGGGTGGGAGAATCGGTCATTCGATCCACCCCAGCTCCTCAAGAAAGGCCAGCAACGCCTTGGTGTTGCTGACAATCTCACGTAGGGTACCGGTTGCCGAAGTATTTAGCCCTGTAATTGGCGACCACCGGGCAGTTTAACAGCACGTGCGCTTCTGTCTCGTCGTCCTCCGTGCAGGCCCTGCACAGCGGACTGTCTGTTACTCCTATGACAAAGAGATGTTTGTTAAATGACCCATGGCCAGTTCAGCTGCTGTAACTGTACGCGTAAAGGATCGTAATCGATTCACTACCTTAATGTTATTGTATTGAATCGATCTTCCGAAATCGAGTAAGATCGTATCGTAATTTTATAAAAATAATGAAAAGCACTGCATGCATTCCAAAATGATTTATTTTAACTCAATCTACATAATAGATCTATTATAAAGTGTGCCACGGTGCTCTTGTGATGACGTCTGCGATCATTTTTGTTTATTGGTCGTATGTATTTCCTTTTGTGTTAGCAATCTGTTTACACAATTTACATAGTCCACCCGTGTCACATTTAATAAAAAATGTTCAAACGTTTGATTTTGTTGGAGGTCCATATTAAAAAGTATTTTGAAATAATAGGTATTTTAATCATGCTCACAATACAGATATAACACTTCCTATTGCAATACCTAATATAAAGCATGAAAGAAAACAAAATCAGATAATGCTTACATAAC
Organism: Antitype chi; assembly: GCA_947359405.1. Lineage (NCBI taxonomy): Eukaryota > Metazoa > Arthropoda > Insecta > Lepidoptera > Noctuidae > Antitype > Antitype chi. Next base: position 4,174,889 of record OX375837.1, read on the forward strand.
CGACAATCAAATAAACAAAATATTATCACGGTATCACCACGGTAACATTATCTATACAGTATTCCAACTAGACATGGGCGAAGTAGCTCACTGAAAAGAAAAAGAGCGATTAGCTCTTTCACTCTAAAGAGCTATATCACTCTTCTAGCTCACTAGCTCTTCTATAGCTCAGTGACACAGACGCCGAGACGCCGACTGTTAGCTCAATTGGCTCACGCCGCACGCGCGTTAAAGGCGACACGGGTCGGCTCGCTCAGTAGTGAGTAGCTCTTTAGAAGTTTGGACTCTTTATTACTCACTAGCTCTTCTATAGCTCAGTGATTCAGACGCCGACTGTTAGCTCAATTGACTCACGCTTCACGCGTGTCGAAGGAAACGGCTCGGCCCGCTCAATAGTCATTGTCAATAGCTCTTTGGCAGATTGGAGTTAAAGTTAAATAAGTTTTTCTGTTTTTTTATATAATGTTATGACTTTACGTAACTAACACGCAAAAAAATAAACAATGCAGAAAATACTTTGGCACATTATAAAAGGTTCCTTTAAAATTATGATCATACGACATAAATCACTGTAAATCTATTTACAGTGATTTATGTCGTATGATAGTCTACAATGACGTATTGTATCGAAGAGCTATTGTTGGAAGAACGATCGGCCGCTGACTTCGGTCGGTCATCGGCATTGAGTATGGTCATCGGTGTCTCGCTGAAGTACTGAGAATCTGAGAGCTAACTGAGCTAGTGAGCTGCTTAGCGAACGAGTGAGTGAGCGAGAGCGACGTCCATCAAAAAGAGCTAGCTCTTTTCTATCACTCGCTCACGAGCTACCCATGTCTAATTCCAACTTCATAAAAACTGACGAAGCGCGAGCTATCTTGTTCGATGCAATAATTGCAATCGACCACGTTTGCTGACCTAGCAATACAATATGGTCGCACTGAATGCGCCGCGAGCTCAGTGCATTACGGACAGCAACCGCGTGCATTCATTTCCATCATTTTGTTAAACTTAACTTAAAATATATTGTTCGCTCTCAGCAATAAACCTTTTAAAGTTATTTGAGTGTTTAACTTAGCGTAACGAATCCCACCAGGTACCACTTAGGTCGCGCCCCTACATATCTATACAGTATTCCAACTTCATACAAACTGACGAAGCCCGAGCTATGCCTACGCGCCCCGATCTCGGCATGCGCTCGGCATGCAGCCAGTCGGGACTGTGCCGCAGTGACGAACGGACGGTGTGTTGTTTTTTTAACAATAGCCGCGCGATTTTTTCACTAAAAATAAGTTCAAGAACATATTTTATATGACGAGTAGGATATATTGTGCTGGTTTTGGTTGCATGAACTTCATTTAAAACCAAACATATAAATTGTAAAGTAGGTGCAGGTATTTATAATCAAGTAAAAGATATTCCTTTTTCTCCACCTTGTCTATGTTTCCCAAAACAATTTTTTATTAAGCTTTATAATAGAATGCGGATTTTTTATACTTTAAAATTTAATAATAAAGCATTTCGTACGTCTCAGTCGAGGTGCATATATTTTTCGGTCGCAAATTTATAAGACCGATTTGTTATTCAAACATAAACATGGTTTTTTTAATTAAATCTACCAATCAAAAAACAACACGCATTTTTATTGAACATTTCCTATTCAACTCACAAAGTATTTTATTTGTTTACATAAAAAAGTATATTTACAATCACAAAACTAAATTGAAACGAAAAGTGAGCAAATGTAATTAAAATGCTGGAGGCGGGCAGCCCTATCGCATGTTTACGTACCGCGCGGCTGTAGGCATTTATTTCAAATATACGGCCGAGTTACAATACTGTATGGATTTGTACCTTGGTATCACCTAACTTCATATTTCATACAATACCGCTTTTGATTAATGTCATCATCATATCAGCCGAAAGACGTCCACTGCAGGACATAAGCCTCCCCCAAAAGGGGGGATTAGCCATAATCGCCACGCTTGGCAGGCGGGTTGGCGATCGCAGTATGGTGGTAAAATGCATAGAGAACGCTGCTGCCCATTCTCTAGTAAGTCCCTTAGTCGCCTTCTACGACACCCACGGGAAGAAATGGGATGGTGCTATTCTTTTACGTCCGGCATCACATGGAACAATGATTTTTGATTTTTATTTTGATTTTTGATTAATGTAACTCGAAACTAATCTCATTCAATGTTTACGTAGGTAATCTTTCTTCGTTGTAGTTCGTACGGTACGTTTCGGTTGACGTTTAGGTTTTAGTTGATACGATTTTTACATACGATCTATAGCGTATATGATTCGATCTGGGCGAATATCGCATCCTGTTGAATCGATTCAAAAAATCGTATGGCCATTCAGTTCGGGCATCACTATGCTAGATACGCTTGTGATCAGAATTGGTTTCTGCTTGGAATTCCGCTTTTTCAGTTTTTTTACATTTCATTTGCTTGCATCTGACTAATGTCGTTGAATGAATTTTACTAACTCACAGTATTTTCATCTCACGCGCTTTACTTGTGGTTACCAAGTGTACAAACTCTTACTTCTCAAACTGTGCTTGTGTGTGTAATCGCAGGAGCTCTCTGTGCTGTTTGAGATAATGGCGAAGTCTGAAGACTCTTCTTCACGCACACATTCACAGCGTTTTTATAAATGACTATAACTTTTATTCGTTTCTATTATACCTTTTTTTTACATACTTCTCCTCCACAGCTATCTCCTCGAGAAAATGTCAGTCGGCGACTCAGTAATAATGTCGGTGGACTCCAAAGCTGCCGACTGTCGCATCAGTCGAGGAGACTACGTGTGCCTCACTTTGGCGGCTGCCTTCGAGGAGGACTACCACAGTCTGTGCGAGGACTTTGTGGTCGACTGTAACAAGGACGAGCAGCCGGCCAAGTGAGTACCATTAATCCACATTTAAATATGCTGGCCAATCCAAAAGTGTTCAAAATGTAGTTGCAATGTCATCTCAGCGACGATCAATCTCAAAAACTTATCAAAAGGGTAGGTAAATTAGAAATTGACAGATTAACACCCAGTTGCACAAAGACAAACATTAATGCCAAAAAACACATGCATGCATGCATTAATTACTTACTTACTTACTTAATGCAACATTACACAAACATTAACAGATTCGAAACATGAACAAACAAACATTTTGTCCAATTCAAATATCCATTACAAAATAATCTTCCACAGACTTACACCCGGTGAAACCATCTCTTACTTCAACCCGGAAGACTGCGGTTGGTACCGCGCTCGCTGCCTCAACCCGACCACGCTCGCTCTGTTAGACAGTGGCAAGATCGTCACAGTCACGGCCGCCGACAAGTGCCGGAAACTGCCGACAAAGTACGAGGCGATCCCTGAGTTCTGTGCTGTACTCGCGACCAAGGCTGTTAAGGTGAGAGGTCTCCTATGTAAATTTGGACTTTTTATGATATTTAGTAAAGATGCCGCGAATAGGGTATTTCCCAATTTAATCAAAAATATTTTTCTAATTTACCGCTAAAACGCTCCTTACGAACACTTTTTATCACGTGATATCGTGACGTCAGCTTTGTGTAAACGGCACTGGTACAAATACTTAGTTTGGCGCAGTTTTAGAAGTATTTGTGCACAGAGGCACCGCACACCAGTAATATCACATTCTATCCATTAAAAAATCTTGTTAATTATAAACTCGACGTGCACTTGTTTACATAATAACTAGTTTACACAAAGTTGTGGTTACGTGTGGTCACGTGATAAAAACTCATTGCAATGAGCGTTTTGGCGGTAAATTCAAAACAACGAAAAATAAATTGAATTTAAATAGTTTTTAATTGAGAAAATGGATATAAATCAATTTACTCTTATTTTTCTTTCATGACTTGCATCTTGCCGGTGTACAATTACTTTCACAATCACTTGTTTTTTTTTCACCCAAATATAGCTTTTAAAATGCATAACTTTTTATCGTCTCTATACACACACCGCCCTTAACAACTTAACAACTTTTACAGTGAATATTATCTATTTTTCATTTTCACACAATCAACGTTAAAATCTTAAATAAGTACATACTATCCTAGTTCACAACCAAAACAAATAAATCAAAACAAACAATGGCGTCGGAAATCGGAATGTAAAAATATACGACAAAAGTAATAATTATTTATGTAGCGACAATTCAATGAAACAATTTTCTTTTTTTTAAATAGTCGCATTGCTAACTTTGTTCGGAAAACTTCGGTAAGTTTCGTAATTCGTCGTGGAGTAGAAAAATCGTAAAAAGCCAGTGACTACCCTGCACGGTTGTGTGCGTTATTTGTTACATTGTGTGCCATGTATGTATAGGAACGCACACCAAATAAATCTGCATGACCACCAGAGCACACATATAAACTTTAAGACGCGAATAGTTCGTGTCTCTCCCGAGGCACTCAGCGGCGGTAGTGCATCGCAATGCGAAGTTGCGTCAAGTTGTACGAAGGAACGGGTGTCGTATCGATGTTACTAATTATACGACCGACGCTCGACAGGTGGCCCTGATTTATGAATATTTTTATTTGTTTATTGATACAATAATATTAGTTGTACATATTTATCGGATTTACGGAGGGTAGGAAGTGTATTTCTGTCTCTATGGGCTGCACGCCACTGCTACACAGTCAAAATGTATGGAACTGCTATTGTTTTGAAAACACCGACGCGAAGTTCACACGCACGGTGTTCAGAAAGGAAAATATTTTTTTTTTATAGATTGCAGGTACAGTTAATAAGATCACAATGATGTACTGAATTCATGGTACAGCGTCGATGTCTCTGCCGTCCTGTGAATAGTCATCCTTTCCCTCAATATTGAAGATTTAAATAAGAAACCAAATTATCGTCTCTGTTACAGATCGGAGCCAGTCTCAACTGCAAGATTCTATCACAAACACCAAACGGGTTCAAAATCTCCATGACTGACGTGGAGACGCAGGCCGATTTAGGCGTGGGAGAAGTGTTCAGATGGCTGCCTACTATTGAATATCCAGCTTGTCGTATGTATCACTTATCATTGTCCAACTTTGCTTATCACTCTCCACTCCAGCAGGCTTAGCACGGCGCATTTTGTTTCAAAATACGGTACTTTGACACTTTGAGAAAAAATGTTGTGGTTGTCTTTATACAGGGCTACAGGTTATGTTGATCTAGATCCTTTAAGAGCCCGTGCATAAAATTCATTCGCTGGAATTAGGCAAATTCATTGTGATACTATGTTTGTGTTCACCGTTCACGCACACCCGCCTAAAGTTCGAGCGTAGTGATCGCTTAAACAGTTTTAATCTTTTAGATTATATTTTTTAAGTTATACAACGAGTAACATAATTAACGCAAGACCTCATACACCCCAATTAGAGTATTGAGTTAAAAGCATAATACGATGACCAAAACTATTTTTTTTAAAGCTAATTGATATTATTAAGAAAAACGTGTCGACCCTAGCATTACTTTATGCATTTAAAATTGAGTCTTATTTCTTTTGCAATAAGATTGAATTTTCTTTGACTCAATCAGTGGTAGTAAAATACATAATTTAAAAAAAAAACTTATATTAAAAGTTACTGAAATCGATTCAGTAGTCAATTAGGAACAAACTACTTTCAGGTCTTGCGTCTATTCTGTTACACCTTGTATAGGTATGGTTGAAAAATAAAAGTCTAGAATGTTTGTGTATATTCGTTTAGTATATCTATCACAATAAACAGACGACCACTTCTCCTAATTAATAACGTCCACAATCTAGTCTCATCTCAGCGACAATCAAATGTCAAAAATGTATGAAAAATCGAGGTATTTTTGACACATTGACACTGAGATCAGACTGTGAACGTTCTTAAAATTACGAGAATTGCCCCTCAGATATTCGACGTTTGGAACTGCGCACTTTTTCGAGGTGTAGTCTAACTTTGAATTAATATCTTCGAATTCTTCAAACGTAACTCGAGCACAAAGAACAAAAATGTAAATAAAACATTATACCCAAATAAGAGCCTCCTGGTTTTAAATACCGTCGTCCTCCAATTATCAGCCAGACATATCAGTATTTACACCTAGGGGTGGTGAGGGTTGTTCAAAAGAGATACCGTGGCCCCTGGCACACAGGCAACTGAAGGGACCCGGGTGGGTTTTAGTCGTAAAAGTGTGACATGCGTTCCTGCTCCATCCAGAGCGGGAGAAGTTATCTAATGATTACCCACACTAAAAAAAAAATACACCCATTCTATCCTTATATTCTATCCCTACTAATATTATAAATGCGAAAGTAACTCTGTCTGTCTGTTACGCTTTCACGCCTATTACGCGATAACCGACAGCCACGCGGACCGCTCTGCCGGAAAAAGCTAGTGTAATATATTTTCATACGTATCTTATGCCTCTTTCACAGCCATTGGACCCTTGAAGGTCCCAGAAGTGGCTCGCCCGCCTCTCACCGACGGATCTAAAGTACTGCTGGTCTTAGCCGATACGTTGGACAGAGTGTTTGTACGACCAGCTGACAGCGACTCTCAGAGGAAGTACAACGATGTGCTGCAGCAAGTCTTACTGAGCGCTATGAAAGGTAAGGCAGGGAGAACAGGATTTTTCTTTGTTAACAGGATATTTCCACGGTTGGGCCAGGGTCGAGTTCTAGTTCTATGCCTGACAGGGGTAAGGGTTATTCGAAAGAGATACCGTTGCCCCTGGCACACAGGCAACTGAAGGAACACGGGTGGGTTTTAGTCGTAAAAGTCTGACACGCCCTCTTGCTCCACCCAGAGCGGGAGAAGTTATTTGATGATTTCCCACACTCAAATGAAAAAAAAACCGACGTCGTTTCCCCGTAAGGCGTGGTATACTTTAGGCATTTTCTTCGCTAAGAAAAAAAGGGTCGAGTTCTAGTTGGTGGCTGCGTTGAAGATTGCTTAAGTGCCCCCGTAGTCCCCGGTGCAAGTGTGGCTGTTGTTACTTGTCCACAAGCCCCTCCGAAATCTTTCAAATTGTGATAATAAGCGTGTTGCGCAATTGGGTTAATTACGACCTTCCCTCTTGCGTGTCCTGGGCCCATATAACGTGTTGTCCGCGCAATATGCTTTTATACTTCCCGTTAACCGCCACGCTATCATTCAGTCCTTTTTCTTTAATATGGATGATTTGAATGCAAAAGGATACAAACAGTTTGGCCTAACTAATATTACTAGTGAATACTAGTAATATTAAGTCGAAATTTGACCAAAATTGTTTTTCGTAAAAGTTATTGCTACACGTAATAATATATAGATTTTCTGTCTCCCCAGCTAAGCCACTAACAGAGCCGCCTACACCCGGACAGACGGTGCTCGGCAAGTTCGTAGACGACTGTCACTACCGCGCGATAGTGCGACGCGTCAACGTCAAGCAGAACAAATACCAGATCGAATATGCTGAGTATGGTATGTTGTAGCAGCACCAAAGATCCAAATCCCCTACTTTTAACAATATTCGCATTCCAGTCTCAATCTGTCATACGGCTCATTAGTCGATCCGCACGAATATATTCTAATATGGCCGATTCCTATAATTTAAGGACAGTTTCCTATGGAGAAGAACCGGCAAGGAACTACATGGCTACTCTTGAAAAAAAATTGACTTAACTGTTTTCAAATTACTGTGTTAATAGGTATGGGAGGTCAGTGTAGACTATCAACAAGTACCAGGTACTTAATAAAATTGAAAATGGGTTACAAATCTACTAGTCTACAAGGCCTACAACATTCTCACATTCACAATAAATATAAAATAATCTACATAAATACTATAGAAAAATAAAATGCAAGAACAACAAGGATGGGATGGGGGATGCAAGGTGTAACAGAATAGACGCAAGACCTGAAAGTATTTTGTTCCTAAGTGACTACTGAATCGATTTCAGTAACTTTTAATACAAGTTTTTTTTATATGTATTATTCCATACCTACCACTAATTGAGTCAAAGAAAATTCAATCTTATGCCAGAAACAAAAGGCTTAATTTTAAATGCATAAAGTAATGCTTGGGTCAACACGTTTTTCTTAATAATATCAGTTAGCTTTAAAAAATTAGTTTTGGTCATCGTATTATGCTTTTAACTCAATATGTACTCTAATTGGAGTGTATGAGGTCTTGCGTTAATTATGTTACTCGTTGTATAAACCAAATTACATGAAATGACAAACTGTGAGATTTGTTTTGATATCTTTCTCTATCCACCCACAGGTAACGTCGAGGTCTCAACTCTAGAGAATTTATACCCCTGTCCTGCTGACTTAGATCTGTCTAACTTAAAAACGCAAGTGTCCATGTTGAAGCTTGCCCCGCCCACTGATCTATCAACCGCCGCCAAAGAGTTCATCAAAGAGCTTATGCAGGACGAAGAACTAGTGCTGGTAAGTAAAACACTCTTTTACTTGCAGTTAGACACCACGACAGGTATCTTCAGGCACCCACTACGTAATAATCAATTCTGGCCCCTCTCCCGTGCCAATCCAAAAGACTAACTCAACTTTTAGTGTTTTAGCTTAACTACGCCCAATGAGATTCTTTATGTCTGTTTAGTACCCCTGAGCAACATTTTTTTCATTCAATGTATATGTGCAAGATATGGCAAACTAAAAACACTGTTTAACGCTCAAATTACGGTTTAGACATGCTGAAAAACTAACAAAGCTTACAGTATCTCATGTGTAGTTTTCAAAAGTTACAGTGTATTGGATTGGCACGGGAGCCCTATACCATGGCATATTGGAAAATAGATTATGAGCCGGATTACTTGATAACCAGAGATCAGATATTCGGATGCATATTTACCTAAAGATAATTTTTAGCTATGAAAGTATGGAAGCGGCTGTATAAATTATTTGTAATATTTATTAAAAACCCTAGGATTCTTGGATTGCATAACTATTCAGATGTGTATTAATGTTTGACCCGATACAAATATGTGTATATACTGGAGGAGGGGTGGTTTGTATTAGTTAAAACAAAAAATAAACAAATTACTTCCCTAAATTAAGACTTTTTCGATTCAAAAGCGCATTCCATGTTAGCCAACATCTCAACTTTAGGTGAATATGCATCCGAATATCCGATCTCTGATGATAACTCATGACATTTATTATGCGTGCAGCCAAAGTGTGAGACTCTGCCTGCGTCTGTGTTCTCTTTCACATTTAACCCGTCTACATTCAAAACAAGAGTGAACAGGCATCTTCTGCGACGTTCGATTGTTCGTGATTCTTTATCTTGAGTGTATGGTTTTACACCTCAAACAAATTGTGTAGAAAACTTGTAAAAAATGTCAGGTGAACATAATATTTAGTAACACGTAAGGTTCGTATTGTTCGATAGTTTCACTCGAAAACGAGTAAAAATCAATTTGTGGACCGCAAATCTCTTAACTCTGATGACTCGTATCGAATGGAGTAGGTAATGCTAGCTGCATGGCTTGGGTCCGCCTCGTTTACGTTCAGAGCTACGCGACATTCTGCCACTAGCCAACCTTTCGCCCCGTGGAAACATCGTTCTGTATTTTCTGCTTACCTACCCCATGTGGGAAGAAAAAGTGAGTTTATACAGGCTGGTTTTTTAGTCACCGTCCAAATTTTTCAGGGTGATAGTACCCGTGAAATTGAACAACTTTCTCCAAGGAACATGGGTCGAAATATGAAAAAAAAAATCGACCTCCCATGCAAAATCAATAGTTAGCTGGTCGATTTTGTATGGGAGGTCGATTTTTTTTTTTCATATTTCGACCCATGTTCCTTGGAGAAAGTTGTTCAATTACACGGGTACTATCACCCTGAAAAATTTGGACGGTGACTAAAAAATCAGCCTGTATAATGTATTATTATACAGAGATGGGCCGAATGTGGTTTGAACCGAATCCGAACTTCGGCCGAACATTCAGTTAAAATTAAAATTTCGGCCGAACTTGTTGTTGTTCAATTGTAATAAAAAATACTTGATGTGAATGTTTAGTTTGTGAACCAAAAACGTCATTTTTTTTTTAATTTACGAATTGTATTCAGATGTTTGTTATGCTTATTTCATTTTTGTAATAGTTTGTCTAATTAATTAGGCAGAGATTTCAAGAATAATAACAACTGATTTAATTTAAGGTTTACATTTACAATGTTCCTAACTAAAATAAATGACCATGAGTGAGTAAAAGACATAATTTTATTTTACAGTAATGCTATACTCTAATTCTCAGTCAAAATAGTGCAAGTAGATATTATTTTTCTTGCGCCGAATGTTCGGCATCTGCACCGAATTTCGGCCGAATGCCGAAGTTTGGTTCAAGCTGCCGAAATTCGGTTGAACCGAATGTGAACCGAATTTCGGCCCATCCATAATTATCTATCTTATGTAGACACTTCCCGATGGCCGCAAGTCCGTACCAAATGGCAGTGAAGCAGCTCTCAACATAGCTCGCAACAAGCTGAGTGTCGGTGCGAGGCTGGTGGAGATGTGCACGCCGGACTGGAAGAAGATCGAGCAGAATGGTGGTGACGTCGTCGGTAAGAAAGAAATAGCTACTAGCTAGATAGAACTAACTTTTTCCCGCGTGGAGGTTAAATTTTTTTAGTATCCCATGGGAACATATTACCGGGATAAAAAGTATCCAGGTTATAATCTACCTGTGTGCCAAATTTCATCTAAATCTGTTCAGCCGTTGTTACGTGATGGAGTAACAAACTTCCAAACTAGATATTACTAGATTTGACCAGCGGCTTCGCCCGCGCGGAGCTCGAAAGTTTTCCCCCGGGAACGTATTACCGGTATAAAAACTATCCTATGTGGTATTCCAGGTTACAAACTACCTGTGTGCCAAATTTCATTCAGCATTGCGGGAAAGAGTAACAAACATCCATCCATACTTACAAACTTTCGCGTTTATACTATAACATTAGTAATAATAAAGTAGAAATATTATGATAATATGATACGGCTCGCATCGTGAAGACCACCAATCAAATCAATCTACCTACTCCGACCTCTGGTTATTATTGTCAACAGATACGGAACACATAATGTTCCACAACATCGAATACACGGCGCTGCCCCCGGACGGCTGCAGCATCGAGGTGCTGGACACCAGCGTGCTGCGCGGCGGCGCCATCTGCGGGTATGACTGCACCGACACCAACGCTAATGTGGTGTTCAACCAGCTGACGGCGAAGGTAACAGAACATTACATACATTTTTTTACCCGACTGCACCTGAAGAAGGGTTATGTGTTTAGAGTGTATGTATCTGGATATCTTTGTCGCACTCTGTAGCGTATATGGCTTGATGGTTTTCAGATTGAGAGGCGTCGTTATATTCGCCTCAGTTGTGAGAGTGACACTGGGTATATTAAAATCATGAAAATTAAAATGGTCGATTTTTGGCGTCACATTCAATTATCTTTTTTTTTTTTTCAAAACCTATCGATGAGGCTATCAAAATAAAGGGTTTCATAAATTGGTCTTATTAACATAAAAAATGATTATATTAACTACAAAGTGTAAAATCAAAACACCCGACTGAGGTTTTTTGATTATTTCCATTATTGTCCATCAACAGCTTAGTTTGCATGGAAAGTGATCAACCTATAAAGTTCCCACCGCTGGGACACAGGTCTCCTCTCAGTGAGACAGAGTGGGCCGTAATCCATCACGCGGGGCTAGTGTGGGTTGGTAGAACACACACACCATACACACGCACACCACACACACGCACACCACACACACGCACACCACGCACACGCACACCACACACACGCACACCACACACACGCACACCACACACACGCACAACACACACACGCACACCACACACACGCACAACACACACACATATCTCTTGGAATTTTAGTTTCTAGGACACCAATTTTTATTTTTCGCGATTTCCGTTTGTTTCAAAATGGTTTTAATGGCACCTTGTGTAAGCTGACTATCCAGGGAGAGCCGGACGCTTAAGTATTTACCCCAGTCATTGCAATTTGTTACAGATTGCCGACTACTGCAACAGTGAGTTGGGCAGGGAGCCTTACCTACCGAAACCCGAAGAGCTTTGCATTGCTCAGTTACCTCCATGTAAGTTTTAATTGCCATTCTTTTAACTTTTACCTAAACTTTTGGGGGTCTACTCTCTAAGCACGAAATCCGTAGTTACGGCCGAAATTTCTGAAGTTTCCTGCTGCGTATTACTTACGGATATAGGATTAGTTAGAGTCCCGAACTAAGAATGAATGACAACACGATTTGACAGTTGTCCTTACGCCCGTTGTGTTTTTACCGAAAATTAATCGGAAGTAGGTTTCATTTCCCTACGTGATTTAGTCAGGAATGAAGATAACCGCAGGAGAACCAAGGTAACCGACATAGCCCGAAGAATTGTCAAACATAAGTGGCAGTGAGCACATTGCTCGCAGAACAGATGGCCGATGGGGCCGAAAGTTTCTGGAGTCGCCACTCCAGAAACTTTACGCGTTTACGTAACTTTACTGCCGGTACGCGATCGCCATCGCGTACCGGCAAACGTGAGTGGGATGGCCACCCACAAGGTGGACCGATGACCTTGTGAAGGCCGCGGGAATCCGCTGGATGTGGGAAGCACAAGACTGGTCGAAGTGGAGGAGCCTGGGGGAGGCCCATGTCCAGCAATGGATGTCTTTCGACTGAAATGATCATAAGGGTTCATTTCGAAGTATCGAAATACTTTCGGACGGGATCATATCTTCGTCGATGGACTTATGGCCAGTTTCTTCATCAAAAGTAACAGCCAAAGTAACGTTTCAAAGTCTTAACGGTTAAATTTATTTTTTCACAAGTTTTAGCTGTTGCTTTAAGGTGAATGCGCAGTGGTAGAGCGCGAAATTCAAACTTTGTTACGTTTTTTGCAATTTTCAGGTGAGTGTCAGCTTGTTACTTGATCAAAATATGATTTGCGACTATAACATGTACGTATTTACAGATTTATAATCATTAGAATCAATAATACATCTTTCTAAGTTAAATTTGTTCCATGAGAACAAATTTCTTATGGAAAAGTGCTTGTGGAAGAAATCTAACTTATAAGAGATATATTAGACATTCTAATGACTATAATTCTGTAAACACGTACCTGTTATATTCGCAAATCATATTTTGATCAGGATACAACCTGATACTGACCTGAAAATTGCAAAAACGTAAGAAAATTTGAATTTCGCGGTCTACCACTGCGCATTCACCTTAACTGTTACTTTTGCCTCTAACTTGTACTGCTCGTTAAGCTGATGTGAAAGCTAAAGTAATTGTCAATTCGTCAAAGTTGTACTGTTGTAAGACTTATTCAGGGTCTGTTTGAGATGTTAGGTTACAAAAATCACTGTGCATTTATCTGTATTATGAATAGTAACCTAGATTTTATTTATATTAAACTGGAATGAAAATCGCCCAGTGACTCAGTGAATGTTCAAATTCATCAGACGATGAACTTCTCGTGTGTGATTAACACATTGGCGTAAAAGATTAAATAATCGCAATGATCATTCATGGGGCGTTTAAAGAAATATTAAAATGGTAAATAATAAAACAATATTTGATTTGAATATCAAGGAACTCATTTTCAACTCACTCAATTTCATAGTAAATAGCTCTACACGCTTAACTACCCAGATAAAAATAAGTTTAGGGAACTTTGGAACAAATATTACTTATAATGAAAATGAAAATTGAATTGAATGAAAGCTTTTACCAAACATCTAACATGGGGCATTTTAAAAACCGGGCACCTGACCAGTATGTTGTCACTATAAAGTAGGTGTGGCCAGGTTTATTGCGGCATCAGTGGCATTATTCAGATCATCCATGGTGCAGGTGAATTGGCATTTAGGGCACTCCAGCAAGTGGGGCATGGTCTGATCAGAAGCACCACACTTGCACTGGGTGTTGGATGAGTCAGCCGCTGATTGAGTGTGTTTGGGTCCTTGTGACAAAAAGTGTTTATCTCCCAACAGATCCTCAATGGTTCCGCGCCGTGTACCTACAGCCGGTATCTGGTCCCGGCAGCAGTGAAGGCAAGATATGCTACCTGGACTACGGCAACATTGCCGACGTACCAGTCACTCTACTGCGTAAGATGATGCCGGAATTCATCACCGGGCTACCTGTGATGGGGCTGTATTTGGAGATTAGAGGTATGTATTTTGAAGTTGTAGAGTTCAAGTAGGTCGTCACTCCATGTACAGGGTCAAATTAAATTAGCTGGCAATACTCTACCCAGGTGTTGGGTGAAAAAAAAAACAATTTTTTTTTTATCATTCCAGCTTTGTTCATGACTTTAAAAGACACTGAAATGTACATTAATACTCGGTTCCTATAAACAATATATAATAGTTTGATAAACTAAAAAAACACGCTTTAAAAACCAAACTAAAAAAGGAGAAAATAATTTAATTCAATTAAAAAGCGTGGGGTGCTTTTTGAGGTATTTTTATAATCAATTAATGTCAAGCACCCCACGCTTTTTAATTGAATTAAATTATTTTCTCCTTTTTTGGTTTGGTTTTTAAAGCGTGCTTTTTAGTTTTTCAAACTATTATTTATTTTCTAATTTTTAGTTCTGCCAACTACAAAAACGTGTTTTTTTTTTCTTTTTTTTCCATTGTTCTCAAAAAAAAAAAGTAAATTATTGAATAGTCATCGGTCCTCGATAACGTATATCGTATAAGTATAAAGTTTAAATGAAATCTGACCGTTTAAAGTGGGTCAAAATCGCGCTCTAAGGAGTCGGTTACATACAAACATGCAAGTGAAGCTAATATAAAGCGTGTAAAAACGGATTGTTTTGCTTCAATGGTAGCATTTTTCTTTCTAAACTCCCCAGTTTATGACCCTACAAGCCCTATTTATGTAACTTGATTATTCTACTATACAGGGTGATTGGAAGATGGGTGCAAAGCTCTAAGGCGAAGATAGTACAGACAATTTAGAACCATTTAAGCCATGGTTGTCTTAGACGAAGTCTTACCAAAAATTTTTAACCAAATTTTTAAGTTTTTTTTTCGGAAATTCTCAAAATTTAATGTAAACTGCATAATTATGGCCAAATTGAATGATAAATGAATTCATTTTTTATTTATTTAATTAAAGTAATGTGTAAGCAATCAAGCAAAACATGTTTTAGGCTTCTGTGTCATTAGACATTTTTTTTACAGACATTTAAAGCTCAGAAAAAATAAAAAAATTGTACAATACGTCTTTTAAACCTTATAAAAAAAAAAAAAAAATTGGTAAGACTTCGTCTAAGACAACCATGGCTTAAATGGTTCTAAATTGTCTATACTATCTTCACCTTAAAGCTTTGCACCCATCTTCCAATCATCCTGTATATCGACGGTCCCTACGTATAATCCCCTGACTACAAATGACAAATTTTACAGGAGAGCGCTTCAAAGTTTCAAACACGTATATATCATGTTCTAGTTAATGTAACGTCATGATGGATTTAAATTGCATTCTGGCATCTTAGACTTATTTTTGTTGAACTAAACGATAGTATAGGCTGGCCTGAAAGTCACGAAAACAAAACATGCAAATCACGTATCTACCACATTAGGGATTGTACGTGGGGACTGTCGATATACAGTAATTGTGGTGAAATAATTAAGAACAATTTTATATTCCTGGATTTTTTTAAATCTAAATCATGTCATGTGTAGTTACGTGTTCCTTCTTAGAAGTAACTAGTTATGTTATGAAATAGCCACATGAATAGCGCAAACGGAATTAGGAATAAACAGGATAAAAAAAACACGTGTCCCATAAATTTTGACCGCGTAGGTATTGCACTTTTCTATGAAACAGCAGATTTTTTTTTTTTCTATAACCGACGCAAAATTTCTACGCTAGGCGTTTTAGAATGATTTGTTGAATTCATGGTTACAGTTTGGGCACTGGTAAAAAATTTACCCTGTACAATGGAATCACTTTCAATTGTATTTTTACAAGTTTTATATGTTCTCTATAGTATCAAATTAAAATAGCAATGAAGCTGGACAATTAATTAAGAACGATTTACTAAACTGCTTGCTGGTGAGTGGTTTTATATAAAAATTATTTCCAACAGATTTCCCAAAAGACGCTTCAGACGAAATGTTGGCGCGTGCACTGTTACACATGAACGTTGACGACGAAGGCCGCGGTACTTTGAGAGTCACTAGGTGTGACAAGCAAGACGATGGCGTGTACATTGTCGATGCGCCCGCCTTACTGAGAGCCATGGAGGGGTAAGCTGACGCAATATGGAGGCTTAAAGAAGATAACTGCTTAAGGTGAATGCGCAGTGGTAGACCGCGATATTCAAATTTTCTTACGTTTTTGCAATTTTCAGGTCAGTATCAGGTTGTATCCTGATCAAAATGTGATTTGCGAATATAACAGGTACGTGTTTACAGAACTAAGTCATTAGAATGTCTAATATATCTCTTATAAGTTAGATTTCTTCCACAAGCACTTTTCCATAAGAAATTTGTTCTTATGGAACAAATCTAACTTAGAAAGATGTATTATTGATTCTAATGATTATAAATCTGTAAATACGTACATGTTATAGTCGCAAATCATATTTTGATCAAGTAATAAGCTGACACTCACCTGAAAATTGCAAAAAACGTAACAAAATTTGAATTTCGCGCTCTACCACTGCGCATTCACCTTAAGGAATTCATGATTATATGTATACAATATGTAATAGAATAAACGCAAGCCCTGAAAACTCAAATTCAAAGCATTTATTTCAAACAAACCAATTACAGAGGCACTTTTGAATTGTCAAAGAGTCGCTAGTTGCCCATTACAAAGCGTAGTAGGTACCTATGGAGAATAACAGGCAAGAAACTCCATGGACACTCTTTAAAATCATAATATTGTTACAAAAAAAAATGATTACTTACATCATTTATGAAAGTACATAGTTTGTTCATAATTGACTACTGAATTCATTTCAGTAAATTTTATATATGGATATTTAATCATTTTTTTATGTATTTTGACATTCAAAGAAAATTCTTTCTTAATTCAATGACTCAATTTTAATGCATAAAGTAATGCTAGTAGTGTCAACACGTTTTCTTTAACAATAACAGATAGCTTTAAAAAAAAGTTGGTTATTGCAAAATGCTTTTAATACTGAGTCTTGCGTTAATTATGTAACATGTCGTAGTATTTGTAACTGAATTAATGCACATTATAGAAGTTAGTTTGTTCAGAATAATTTTCTGAAAAGATTTCCTGTCATTTTTATTGGAGTATTTTTTTTCCAAAAGTTATTTTCACTATGGAACATACTTCCCCGCTGTACAGTCACGAAATTGACGAAGTTCTTACTACGCATACACCGAAATATGTTAATGGTTTTTTTCCCGCGGCTGAACAAGTTGCCATAAGGTGTACTTTCGAAGCATACAGTAAAAATTAAGATGTTTTTGTTTTAAAATAATGAAAAAAATATTCATCAAATCGAAAACGTGAGAATCAATAGTAACACTAGAGGTAACTTGTAGGTACTACTCGAATCGCACGCGCCGCCGACAAAGGGAACAGCGATGCATAAATGTTCAAAGCAAAATAAACTCTCGCACGTGGTGAATTGTTAATCTGCCATTTTTTTTTCTAATATTTTATTTGTTTATAAAACGATAGTATTACCAAGACAAACACATTTCGCTGCGGGAAAACAGCCATTTAAATTTCTCGGTGTATATTGTATGCGTGCGTAGATTTGTCATCACAATTTTCTGCCACTATTAATATAATTTAAACAATGTTTTATACTTAATAACAAATACTCAGTTTATATATTATGATGATCAAAGCTTCATATTCTAACTGTGGTGGTTTGGTGGTGTGCCTTAATTCCGGATCATGTTATAGATAGGATTCGTATCGCATTCCCCAGTTTCTGGGTTGTGGAGTCGCATTTTAATTTTAGTGACAGTTTGTCAAAGACCTGATTTTTATAAATTTCTGACATTGATTAACCCCCACGGGGGCTACGGGGTTCTACGTGGGCGTGTTGTAAGTGTGGGTCCACGAAAATTGATCTGGTTTCGATTGCACAGAACAAAAATATTGGCTTGGCTTTACCTATCAATGTACGTAGATAAAAAAAACTACTCCAAAATCATTTCTTTCGGTGATTTTCGACAGGCTTTATTTCGCTGCAAAATGGTCGTACTGACACTAAAAAAAAGCATTTTGTAGCTTGTAAGATTCTTATTTTCAGATTTTTTTAATTAGATTTTTTGACGAGTTTTGGAAATAGGGCCAAACCAAATCAAAAGTCATTTATTCAAACTAACATGAACATTGTCGTGAGTTAATCACAGAAACCAACTATTCTTATCGTTTAAGTAGTTGTTGATATAAAAGTATGCCTTAGAACAAATGTTGCAAAATCAAAAATCAAAATCAAAAGTCATTTATTCAAACTAGGCTGAGAGTCAGCTCTTTTTGAACGTCAAAATAAAATTAAATAAGACAGTCCCCCAAAACGCCTGCCCTTCACCACTTCCTAGTGCTTTAGCTGGGAAGAAGTAGCGCAACAAACTCCTCAGCAGCACAGCTGTCTGTTAAGTTTGAAGAACTTGATTCTAAATTGGATTTAACTTCAGCTTTAATAAACTCATTGAAATGCAAATTGGCATGGAAGCTTGTTATAAAAGGTTATTCCAAGGTCAACGAATGAGTTATGGTAAGAATGTACCAGCGGGGGGTCCACCGAAACCAGTAAAATTTCGAAAGTGGTCCACGAGAAAAAAAAAGTTTTGGAACCTCTGATTTATATGATCTCCACAACACAGTTACTGGAACATGATATCCCGTGTCATTAAAACTAATGACAATTGTTACGGTTGATAAATCGATTATATATTAAAAAAAAAAAAAACTTGAAAAAAAAATTGATTCTAAAGAATTATATTTTTATTTTGTTTACTTCTTAGTTTTAGTTATTATAAGTTGATTATTATTTTATTTTTAAGTTCAACGAAAGACATTTTTCTGTTTGACTAATTGAAAAAAATTTTGGAACTTGTCCAATGAAAATTTATGTTTTCTGACTGATTCTTTACTTGTCTATACATAATCACTAGATATTATAAAACGAAGTCCCCCGCCGCGTATATCTGACCGCGTTAATCTCTGAAACCCAGTCAGATTTGAAAATATCGTTTTGCAGTTGATAGCACAATTTTTGATGAAGTCTGGCTATGGCTGCATTTTGAAAATTTTGTCGTTATACGGATATAACGATAAAATTTTAGCGTGCTCACATGCGTTCCGCGAGCGCGATAACGATATCCCGGGAATCGTCATAGATGCGCCGACTATGCCTTGACATGAATTTATTAGAATATAGCTTCCGCCCGCGGCTTCGCCTGTATGGAAGTCGGAAATTATCCCGCGGGAACAGTGGCGTAACTATATCTTTCGAGGCCCGTGGCAAATTCATCGGATGCCCCCCCTCCCCCTCCAATATAAAGAAGCAGAACCAACAATAAGAGTATTTTCTATTTAATAAGACTTATTTATACACTTTTACTTGAAAGAGTTTAATAATAAATGTTGGGTGTCGGGATTCTCCTCTGACCGGGGGCCCCTTCCGGCTGGGGGCCCGTGGCATTTTGCCGACTTGCCACCCTGTAGTTACGCCACTGCGCGGGAACGTACTACCGGGATAAGTATCCTAAGTGTTATAATCTATCTGTGTGCCAAATCGATTCAGTAGTTTTTGCGGAAAAGAGTAACATACATCACAACACATACAAACTTTCGCGTTTATATAATATTAGTATGGATTGTGCTTCTGGCTAGAATCGTCACCTAACCAAATAAAAGGATCCGTATTGTTGACAAAAATCTTCAGCTCTTAGCTGTCATAATCGTGATATCTAAATCGGAACGCATTTCTAATTCGGAAGCAGCCTATAGGTAAGCTATTAAACATCACGCCACGACCCGTGCAAGATGAAAAAATCAGAAAGACTGCTGGGAAACAGGCCTCTCTGTTCTGTAAGAGTGGGCTAATCCTCCACGGGGGCCCAGTGCGGGTTGGTAGATGTCACCGGCTCACTGGGTATTTAGGGAAGATCTCAGCTCCTGTAGCGTGCAGAAAACTTGTAATTATTCTGTCAAAAACAGCGCTTCTATTCATTAACTATAAATTTTATGTATCACTAGCTGACCCGACAGACGTTGTCCTGTCCATACAAAATTCCCATAGAAAATGTAATTAAAGTTTTCCCGATTTTTTGGCAGTTTCCTAATGCACAAAAAAAAATAGATGTTGGCCGATTCTCAGACCTACCCGATAAGCACACGAAATTTTATCAAAATCGGTCAAGCCGTTTCGGAGGAGTATGGCAACGAAAACTGTGACACGAGAATTTTATATATTAGATAAATCCAGTGTCCGGTAATCATTGGTTTTTTACCAATTAACTACGTCGTCGTAGCAAAAATGGGCTGTTTGCCTTTTTAAACTGTTTGACTAGTTGATGCGAAAATCCCTTTATTGGCATTACAGCTTAAGGTGAATGCGCAGAGGTAGAGCGCGAAATTCAAATATTGTTACGTTTTTTGCAATTTTCAGGTGAGTGTCAGCTTGTTACTTGATCAAAATATGATTTGCGACTATAACATGTACGTATTTACAGATTTATAATCATTAGAATCAATAATACATCTTTCTAAGTTAGATTTGATCCATAAGAACAAATTTCTTATGGAAAAGTGCTTGTGGAAGAAATCTAACCTAAAAGAGATATATTAGACATTCTAATGACTATAATTCTGTAAACACGTACCTGTTATATTCGCAAATCACATTTTGATCAGGATACAACCTGATACTGACATGAAAATTGCAAAAACGTAAGAAAATTTGAATTTCGCGGTCTACCACTGCGCATTCACCTTAAAGAACCTTTTTTTTTGGACGGGTAATTAAGTGACTTCACCCGCTCTAGGTGAAGCGGGAAGGCGTGTCAGATATTAATTGACTAAAACCCACCCGTGTTCCTACTTAATACTTTTTGAACGTCATGATTACAAAAGACGTCTGCAGTTTCTGATGTTATATGATTTAATCTCTTTTCTAATTTAATGTTTATTCAATAAACTATCTTTTCAAACTCATTCGTCGGGCATTGCCAGGCAATGTTACTAGGGCACGGATTTCATCACTAGATTACTTCTAATTTCTTGTTGAACTTCGGATTTATTGATGCCCTCAAAGTCATAAGCGCGTAAGTTTTGAATCTTTTCTGTGCTGCAAAGGAAATGTTGTTTCTTTGTATTTTCAAAGGTATCAAAAATGCTAGACTGTTATGGCAATAAAGCATCACAGTTTGTGATATTGTTATCAATAACTGTGACACTTTATTTACAGTCAGTATGCATTTCTCAAGCGGGATTTTCACATTTTCACGAGAGATTTTCATATTGGCGTAATTTTCAACGCTGGGTTTGAATATTACTTAAATATGAAAAACTCTGACTGATAAGGTTGCACTGCCTTAATAGCAGTT
This sequence comes from Antitype chi, assembly GCA_947359405.1. NCBI lineage: Eukaryota > Metazoa > Arthropoda > Insecta > Lepidoptera > Noctuidae > Antitype > Antitype chi. The sequence continues at coordinate 4,196,481 of OX375837.1, forward strand.
GTAACGTTTTATTCGCCATGTTTTCTGGCAAAATTCTCAAATGTTTCTCATTCAATTCTAAATCGATTCGAAATCATTTATTCATTACATATCTTGTAAAAATCAACAGCCTTACTAATCAAAATATTTAACCTTCAAACGGGCGCGCGGTCATTTGTAACGACAGCGGTCGCGCGTAACCTTAAAGACATAATTATGGTATAATTCAGGGATTTAAAACACTAATTATTCATTATTTTTTGGTAACCAGACACATTATAGTTAGGACACAATTTGACGAAAAAAAATACTTGTAAGTAATTTGGCATCATACATTTTATTATTTATTAAAACTTAATGCACAAGTAAAAAATACTGTACAAAGGCGGACTTAACGCTTCCAGCCAGGGCTTAAAAACTAAAAACTTACATACTAAGCGACTGCACGCTGAGGGCACCCCCTGTAGGGTACGAACCACGGCTCAGGGCGTCACTGATAGGGGGACAGCTAGTGGGGACAGGCTGGATCAAAATATTGGCATTATTATTATTCGGGGAATTTAAAGCTACTGGCTCAGCTGCGGCGCGGGCTGGCGCTTCAACGAGCAAGGGTCGGTCGGGGTTACAATTTATTCTGATAATCGAGACTTTCAAGATTTCAAACGGGTTTTTAAAACTTTTTTTTTTGTGATCAGTATTTAGGATATCATTTCTCATGTTAGTCCACCATATTATAACGGCATTCTCTTCGTGAATAGTTATTTTTCGCCGAGTTTTTTGGCAAAATTCTTGAATGTTCCACATTGAATTCTAAATCAGAAATCGTGTATTCATGAGCTCTGACTGTGATCCTTTATTATAGTCAGTGTGTATTTCTGATGCGTAATTTCCACATTTTCACGAGTTTTTCATATTGGCGTAGTTTTGAACGCTGCATTTGGCCTGAAAAGGTTGAAACGCTTAAAAACAAATGTTTGTCAGCTAATTTGTAATAATACAAGTTAGTTGATTAATCATATTCGTATACACACTGGTGAATGTCCTCACAAATATTAGTGTTGCGTCCTTAAATCCTCAAACAAAGGAAACATATTTTTCAACTTTCTAATGGCTTATTGTGGCCATGATTTCCATTTTTTCTGATCAAGATTGAGAAGATATTTTCCTCCGATAATCATATCTCCAATTATTGTAACAGCCGTTGGCTAGCCGGCATTTCAACCGAAAGACGTCCACTGCTGGACATAGGCGTCCCTAAAGGGGGGGGGGGGGGTTGCCATAATCGCCACGCTTGGCAGGCGGGTTGGCGATCGCATCGCAGTATGGTGGCAAAATACATAGAGAACGGTGCTGCTCATTATCTGGTAAGTCCCTTAGTCGCCTTCTACGACACCCACGGGATGAAATCGGATGGTGTTCTTTACATCCGGCACCATACGGAACCAGCCAGCTGGCTAACCGTAACTGGTGAAAATTGCTTTAAAACCATTTGCTAGTTCAACAACAATTTTAATGTTCATAAGTTCTTTGGGGACCGATTTCATAGCTCGATCTTGTACGGTGGGCTGTATCAATTGGGTACCCCAGTTGTATTAAAATTTTAATACAACGGGTACCCAATTGATGCAGCTCACTGTAAATTTCAAGAATATTACCAGTTTCGATGAGACTTTTCACTGACTGATCCTGTATTTACAGTCAGTATGCATTTCTCACGCGTTCAAGGTTTATATTGATGGAGTTTGAAGAACATGTTTCTGTAGACTTCTAGGTATGGAAACTCGTTACCATTTACTCTGATCATCGGGACAAGATTTCACACGGGTTTTAAACCTTTTTTTTTATTATTATTTAGGACATAATTTTTCATGTTTGTCCACCATATTATAACAGCAGAGCTTTGGGCGAAATGCTTGAATGTTTCACATTGAATTCTAAATCAGAAATCGTTTATTCATGAGCTCTGATATCTTGTACAATTCAAGAATTATCGGTGTCGACGAGACAGTTGTCACCGACTGTGTTCCTTCATTATAGTCTGTATGCATTTGTCATGCGTAATTTCCACATTTTCACGAGAGTTTTTCTTATTGGCGTAGTTTTGAACGCTGCACCCAAGTGCCAGGCCAACCTGGGTTGGATCGATTAAAATGCTGTTTACACAAAACAATTGAATACACACTGGTGAAAACCTCACAAATTAATGTTTGTCAGCTCAGTTTGAATAATACAAGTTATTTGATTAAGCATATTCGTATACACGCTGGTGAATATCCTTACAAATAATGTTACGGTAATGGTACCTTCAGACTAGGGAAACTGAGATTTTCCAACTTTGTAATGGCTTATTGTGGTCATGATTTCCATTTCTTCTGATCAATTTTGAGAACATAATTTCTTCCCATAAGCACATTTCCAATATTGTAACAGGCATTGGCTAGCTACCGCTAGACAATGGCTGTTAAAATTGGAAACATACTAGTGAAAATTGCTTTAAAACCATTTTCTAGTTCAACAACAATTTTGATGTTCATATTGTTACGAGCTTCGGGTTCTTGACAATTAAAAACAGCCAATAAAAATTACCAAAGTTGACACTTTAATTAAACACACAAATTACAAAACACAATTTCACTACTGATCACTCTAAATCGCACTTGAAGATCGCTTCAGATGTTCTCGCCTGTATCGCTTGATCAATACTGCCCGGTCTTGATCGGTTCCTGCCTTTTCTAGGGCCCTAGGAACATTCGTGAAACTTCTACTGTAGAAACATGTAGAATGTTCGAGTACATACCGGCCCCGACTGAACAGATGTTGACAATTCTAGAAGAGTCTGTATCAAAATTTCTAGAGAGATCTTGACTCAATTAATTCTGCTACTCGATACAAGATGGCGCTAGAGGTAACTAATTACTTTAGTTTAAGCTCGTAACAATATATTTATTTGGGGACGGATTTCATCACTAGAGTACTTCTAATATCTTGTTGAACTTCGGATTTAGTGATGCCCTCAAAGTCATACGTGAGTTTTGAGTCTTTTCTGTGCTGCAAAAGACAAAAAGGCTTTCTTTTCATTTATTTTTTCAAAGGTATCAAAAATTCTAGATTGTTATGGCAATAAAAGTATCACAGTTGGTGATACTGTTATCAATAACTGTGTCATGTTATTTACAGTCAGTATGTATTTCTCATGCGGAATTTCTAAATTTTCACAATAGTGTTTTTTTTTATATTTGCGGAGTTCTGAACGCTGCACTTGGCCTGAAAAGGTTAAACGCTTAAAATGCTGTTTACAGAAAACAATCGAAACACACTGGTGAAAAACCTTACAAATAATAACAGCTTAGTTTGAATAATGAAAGTTATTTGATTAAGCATATTCGTATACACACTGGTGAATATCCTTACAAATAATGTTATGGTAACGGTACGTCCTTTAACACTCCCTCCCTCCTCCCCAAAGAAAAAGGAAACTGAGACTTTCTAATGGCTTTTTGGGGCCATGATTTCCATTTTTTCTGATCAATATCGAGAAGATAATTTCTTTACATAAACAATTATTTCCAATTATTGTTAGCCGTAACTGGTGAAAATTGCTTAGGAACCATTTTCAAGTTTAACAAAAATTTTGATATTCGTGAATTTATTTGGGCACGGATTTCATCAGTAGAGATAACGTCTAATATCTTGTTGAACTTCGGATTTACTGATGCCCTCAAAGTCATACGGAAGTTTTGATTTCTTTCTGTGATGCAAAGGAAGATAGTTTTTTTTTTCTTTGTCTTTTCAAAATAAAATATGCTAGATTGTTATGGCAATAAAGTATCACGGTTTGTTAGACCAATTTTTAGGAGATTTCGCGACATCGGAGCAGGTATTGTTACGAAAGCAAAAAAAGGATGCGTGCGCGCTCACCCGATTAGTGCTGCACTATGCCAAACTGACCTTGACAGCCGTACGTTTATGACGTCACAGAACGACTTCTATACTAGTCTGTGGCGCCCGGGGCACCAACAGCCAATTGTTTTGTAGAGATGGGAATATAATTATCTACAAGGATTGCTAACAACTATTTAATTCCGGATCGGCACCCATCGGAAGAACGAAATTCGTCTATTCTCCCTTTGTTTTCGACCCCGCGGGCCCAGACCACTGCTGCGACACCTCTCTTTGAGAGGACGTGGGCTGTAATCGGCCGCGCGGGCCCAGACCACTGCTGCGACACCTCTCAAATCCTCTCAGAACTTGCGAAGAGAGGCTCAGATATGAAAGTGCTAGGCCCGTACCCACTTCTCCCCCTGCCTTTCTCACAATTTCGTGCGTGGATTCGCCAAGGATCAACTGAACTCCATAACAACAGATAGTCACGGGACACAGACTGTAGACAGTAAAAATTGGCTTTACCAATTTTGCACCCGCGATGAACCAAAAAACTTCTCAGCCTGGGTAAAAATAACCTTAGAATAATCATAGGAACAATTACAGGCCATAACTCTCTTAACAAACTATAACATAACTATATAATATAGGCGCCACAGACAGCCCGCTTTGTAGGGGCTGCCTAGACGCCGAGGAAATCAGCCGCCCACGTCATCCTGGAATGCGAGGCCGTGTCCTGCCAACGAGAAGAAATCTTCGGAACAGTGAGGCCTGTGAAGCTCCCAGGAAGCTTCTGTACTTTTGGGCGGAGCTAGGCTGGCTTTGTTAGCCAGAATCCCCACGCACAACGGACCGAATGGGAGTCTCTTCTTCCAACTTATAATAGTATACATGTGAAAGTTTGTATGGTTAAAAACGGTTGAACGGATTTGGATTAAATTTGGCACACAGATAGTTTATAACCTGGATTTAATCACAAAAAACCTCATGAAATCCGACGTTGCTAGTGCGCAGGATGAACGCTCGTATCTATCCTTTCTACTTAATATGTCATGTCAATTTTCTCAATCTACGGAAATGCAACTGTATTTTCAATATATCTTTAGGACTGATAGGCACCGTCTGAAAATTATACCATTGGAGCAGGATAAGACAAAGAAACGCCTATTCAGGTTTTAGGCAGATACATAGATTTTATATTTTTGTACTCTTCATTTTCTATCGCAGATAATAAGACATCTATCTCAATGTTTTCCCATTCTTTTTTGGTGATTATTACTTAATGTATGGTTAATTTAAAGTTTAGGAAGTAGAATTTAAGTTGCTTTGTATGTAAAACCTAGCATTTAAGAATGTTATTGTTTCATGTTTTCTGAAAATGAATCGACCTAAGTTGAACGCCATTGTCACATTTACGTGACAAGCAAGCGCGTGCCCTGTACGCCAACGACAAATATGTTACAAACAATGAGGTGCTGTATAATACAAAATAAACAATGAAATCTTAACTTTTGTGTTTTTGTTTATATTCCTAAAATATTTTGAAACGAATTAAATTAAACCACGGATATTGAGAAATTTGAAAAAAGGAGAAATTAAACGTTTTAAAAGGAGTGTTCTCAAGCGCCAAAATCTTCTATTATGTGACCGCTAGTTAGGTACGTGACGTATGATTGATAATATTGATTAATCCTTATTAAATGAAAGTGAAACTTTAAATGAATGTGATTACCTACCCATCAAAAACATAAATGTGAAATGAGACCCAAGTTCAATATTATGACATAATGTAATATGCCTTAGTTGTTGACTTCAACGACAAAAGAAGTGAGATCTGGTGCAAAGTTCAATGGTCAGTCCTGAAATTTATTTAAAACATTATTTTATAACAACTTAAAATATAATTTCTCCTTATAACTTAGGATAATATACACGGTTAATTTTACTTCGTTCTGGAACCGAGACAGTAACTCCAGACGAGTAATAGACTTTACTATTGGCATATATTTCTTTTTTAAGACATTTAATAAAGAAGTTAGAAATTTATCACTTTTTTTCTGTCATTCGAGTTAAATTTTAGTAGCGCTTCCACTATTTCATTCATTAACGCAAGATCGTACGCGATCCGCTCGGTGATGACGTAGCGCGGCACAGCTGTGCGTGTGCGAGTCAGTTGATAACTTGATAGCGCACTCGCGTTGGGTCAACAGACGTCGGACTGGCTGCAAGTAAGTACCTACAAGCAGGTATTTCATTTCAGGTACGATTTAGGTTGGTGTAAGTTCATTTATCTCCATCTCGCGTTGTATCGGAAGGTCGGCACGGTGTTTACCACTATCACCTCTCCTCGTAAACGAGATAAATTAATTGTACTACTCGTACTGTATTATTGGTTGGCGTTGTATGCGTGTGCGTAGTCCCAGCGGAAAAGTGTCGAATTTCGTAATTTCAGTTTAGCAGATATTTAGTGTATGAGATCGTGTAATTGTGTATGGTAAATAAAAATTTGTGCATCCAACCATGAGGAGCTATTCAAATAAACTGTTTCCAGTGTTTTTTTCTTGTTACAAGAAAAAAAATCATTCAATAATTAGTGTGTAACGAGAGGTAAATGTGTATGTTTAAATGAAATTTGTGTGTCAATACAATGCGGAGAAAATCAAGTTGCCGCTGCGCTGACGTTTAGCCATTTGATGAAAACCATATAAAACAGTTTAGTGCACAGTTGTAATTTTTTACACACGTTGCTTTGAATTTGTGTCTATAGTGTGTGAAAACAGAATTTGGAAAAAATATACCGTTCAGAAGATATAATACACGTAAAAGTAAAATAAGGTTATTAGGTCCAAGTACTTAAAATAGGAAGTCTAGAGCCTAACTTATTACGTTTATTTGTATCTTGTAGGGGTCTACAATGTCTTGCCAAGTTTCATTTATGTGCTCTTTGTAATTAATGAGCAATGGCATAATTTACTACGACTGGACAGCTATATTGTTTGACATCCGATTGTAGGATTTTTTATTGGAAAAGAAGAATACTAAATATGCAGATATTTAGTGTATTAATGCAACTATTCACGCGTAAAATTTCAGCTCATTACACTAAATAATTAAAGCTGGAAAATGTAGAAAGTTAGCTATAGAGCTAACGTTCTACATTTTCCAGTATATTATCGTTATGAATAGATACTGCAGGCCCGCTTTTTCGTAGCCTCTCAAACTTGGTCGGTTTATCAACGTATTGCGGTTGTTCTAGCATTTTGATTATACCTCCTTAATTATTTAGTGTAATGAGCTGAAATTTTACGCGTGAATAGTTGCATTAATACACTAAATATCTGCATATTTTGTACTTATTCTTCTTTTCCAATAAAAAATCCTACAATCGGATGTCAAACAATATAGCTGTCCAGTCGTAGTAAATTATGCCATTGCTCATTAATTACAAAGAGCACATAAATGAAACTTGGCAAGACATTGTAGACCCCTACAAGATACAAATAAACGTAATAAGTTAGGCTCTAGACTTCCTATTTTAAGTACTTGGACCTAATAACCTTATTTTACTTTTACGTGTATTATATCTTCTGAACGGTATATTTTTTCCAAATTCTGTTTTCACACACTATAGACACAAATTCAAAGCAACGTGTGTAAAAAATTACAACTGTGCACTAAACTGTTTTATATGGTTTTCATCAAATGGCTAAACGTCAGCGCAGCGGCAACTTGATTATCTCCGCACTGTATTGACACACAAATTTCATTTAAACATACACATTTACCTCTCGTTACACACTAATTATTGAATGAATTTATTTTTTTGTACGACCATTTAAAAAAAAAAAGTGCCGCTGGGATGACGTAGTCCCAGCGGAAACAGTTTTTATTGAATAGCTCCTCAATAGCTGGATGCACAATTTTTTTATTTACCATACACAATTACACGATGTCATACACTAAATATCTGCTAAACTGAAATTACGAAATTCGACACTTTTCCACTGGGACTACGCACACGGAGTGACGTACACGCTTCACACACTACACCTCTCCTGCACCGCTTAGCTACCTCAGGCAGCGTCTCTTCAGCGATAGGCCTATGGTTTTTGCATTGTTTCTCCTATCTTCATGATAGCTTTCGATTATTTAAGATTTTAATTTAGTAGACATGAAATAAAAGCTGTTTTTTTTTCAAGTATGTATAAGGTAATTTTATTTTATCACTTACTTTCACGACACACACAAGACGCAAACTATTACACTCAGAACTTTACAGATGTCAAAAAATATTCAAATACTTAGGTACAAATAATAAACGTATCACGATAGAGACAGTATCGAGTACATAATTTTATCACCAATAGTTCATAACACAGTATGGGAAGTAATCAAATTGATTAGTTGTAGATAGAGAAATATTTTTTTTTAGATTTATCACCAATTTCACACTTTGGAAACTTCAAATAACGCAACACGAGAATCTTTTACAAATTACAATAGATTGGGATTTACAATTTTTCTTGGTTAAATCAATATTTTTACGACAAATTAAAAACAAAACTCTCGTAGGTATAGACGACGTAACATTTATACGTTAAAAAAAATTGTTCATAAAGTTCAAAAACACTTGTTTACTGCTTTGAGGTGTTGCGATCTAAAGCCGAGACATGCATAAAATATAACACAAAGTACGCGTAATTAACAGATTGAAAAAAAAACACTCTGGAGTTCCAAGAAAAGCACAAAAACTTCACCGGTAAGTACTAAAAATTCGCTTATTTCTTCCGAACCCCGTCTGCATGTCTTATCTTTATTCTGCCAGCATATTTTTCATCGGCAAAGTTTTCGTAAAACAATTCTGGGGACTTAGGCCGTTCTTCAAAAGCTTTTTTCAAACACCGCAATAATTCTGCTTGTTTAGCGTATAATAATTTGTCTTTCTTCGAATTTTTCGAAATTGCTGCTAAAGTTGTATTGACCCATGCTTCGTAGTACGGTTTTGTTTGTGCGTCGATCGATGCCGGCGCCCATCTTGCCACCTCAGTCGGCGGGCAAGAAGATTCCCTTATTGAATATTCGGGCGACGGCAAATGAGGCCGAAATTTTCTATCTCTTTTTCGCTCCGTTTTCTTTCGAACCGGGTCCATTTTTTCATGATTAACACTGGCTTTACTTACTGCTATTTTAGTTTTGTATTTTACTGGATTTGTTTCAGTGAATTTTGAAAGTTTTTGTTGTTTCTTTATAGCGGGTCCTGGGATTTTGATTTCCAAAGGGGTTGAGTTCCTCTGATCTACGAAAGTAACCGCTTTGAAGATTCTAACGGAGCCACTTTTCGACATAATTGTTTTAATTATCGGCTTTCTTTTCTTTGCTGAGCTTTTTTCCAGTTTACAGCCAAGTTTGGCCGGTTTGACTTTGTCCGGTTTCTTCACGTCAGGAATTACATCTGGTTTCTTTTCAGAAATTAGATCCGGTTTGTGGTCAATATGATATAGATCGGTTTTGTTTGATGTGTTAGACGAGCGATTAAGTTTTTCTTTTGTCTGCGTTGTTTCTTCGGTGAGTTGAATTTTGGGATGATCAACTGCGAAGAAAAGTGCTTGCATTAAAAGAGTAGGATTTTAATTTTCTTTACCTGCACCCTAATTGCGTAACTCACGATCAATCATAATCTGTTTCGTTTTGAAACAGATGGCTAAACCATTGCTTCATATGTTGGAAAAATGTGTCTGCTCAACAACGTAAATAACGCAATGAATATTGTTAACCGGTAAACTACTTCAAAGACGAAGATTTATGTAAACAAAGTCCGGCTAGGCCCGCGGCGTTTAGACAAAAGAATTTTTTGCGACGCACTTCAGAAAAAAAGGTCGGCTCGAGTTTTTGTTGCTTCTTGGTACTTAAAGTTTTGTTTTATGGTTTCTTATCTAAACAAACCATGTGTTAAGGCTAATTAGTTCTCGTCTTACGTAGAATTTTAATTATAAACAATGGAGATAAGAAACAATGGCCGAAAGTGTTTATGTTACTGTATTATGTCGCTAACTCATAAAAGTACCGTCTCAATTTTCTCTAAATTTTGGAGTTTACTTATTGAATAGACTTAGAATCGATCAGCAGTTATTTTATGGGAATCCTACGTAACATTTTCATAATCTTGAAACTCAAAATTCATGTCGCGCGGAGGTCAGCGGCCATTTGTGCACTCGAACATTCAAAGGATTTATAAAACAATTTTTAGGTTAAATTGGCTAGTTTTTTTAATAATATAGTTGTTACAACTAATAACTTACCATTATTTCCATCTGGATACCACTTTTTGCACTGTAAAACACTAAAACAATCACATTTCACAACACAAGGAACACTTCCACGAACGGTTTGTTTACGTACCACGTTTTGTCGAAAATAAAGTTTTTATGACGCTATTTTATGCAAATAACTACCTTCAACGATGTAATAACTACTTTAAATGAATATTAATCCACTTGAATGTCGAAACCGCACTAAAAATAAGAAAAAACACGATAAAACTAGAGAGCATAACACGGAAACGCCATGTTGCCAAGCGCGTTCGAAACGTCAAGTTTGACTATTTTATTTTTCTGTTCACAGACATTTTTTTTGTCTTTGAATCATTTAGTCGACGAGAATATTTAACTGACAACATTGTTAAATTATCGCAGACGACATAAAACCTTATTTATATTAAGAATAAAGATAAAAACCGCCTGCATGCTGGTGCATGCTGGGTGGTTCCGATAGGAACCACCGGGGCTTGAAGGTGGTTTTACTTTTGGTTCCGGCCGGAACCAGCAGGACGTTACCGGTATCGGGTGGTTAATTATTTTGACCAATAGTTAGATATTTGACCATTAGTACAACTAACAATTGATCAAAAAACACTTTTTGCCGAAATTTAACCATTTGTTACTATTTTTAACCATTGGTAGACTTAACTACGGATCAAAAAACCGGCCCTTAGTCGCCAACTACGACACCCACGGGAAGAGATGGGATAGTCCCTCTGATACCGTACGCATCCAGCTTATTAAGCAAGATATTGTGATCGACATAGTCGAAAGCTTGAGTCATGTCACAATAAACTGAACAAACAGGTATTCTTTTATCGACATTCGCAATGACATTGTTCAAAAAGTCATATATTGCCATATTGATGGTTTTATTTTTTCGGAAGCCTTTCTGTTCTTCGGTTAATATGTTTCCTTTATCTAGATATTTAAAGATTTGAATATAAATATATTTTTCAAATATCTTCGATATTACTGGCACAAGTGCAATGGGTCTATAAGACTCCATGCATTGCTTGTCTTTCTTTTTTTTAAACAATGGTTTAATTACAGCAGTTTTTAGGTTGGTTGGGTAGGTGCCATGTGATATGCACAGGTTAAGAATATGGCTCAAATGTCCACTGATGCAGTTTGATACATGTTTAATTATTTTGGTAGAAATGCCGTCATTGCCTACACTGCCCGAATTTTTCAAAGTTTTTATTAAAGCATTAATGTCATTTTCATGGCTTGGTGCCATAAACATCGAGTTACTATTATTATCTATATTTGAAGTCACTTGTATACCGCGATTTGCTATCGGTTTTATTTTATCCACAAAGAAGTCGTTAAATGCAGTCGCTATAACAGGTGGATGCGTCACTATTTTATCTCCTATCTTAATGCAATTAATAAAATTATTTGGCATATTGTAGTCGGGGTACTTTGCTACTATAAACAAAGGAAACTCCAACTATTTGTGCATGATATAAACTGTATATTGGTAAAAACTATTAACATTGCAGGGAACAGTGTGACACTTATATATAAAGACTTATGGCATAATATAATAAATGGACGGCTCGCGAGGCGCACGAGTCTGTTTACGCCGAGCGCGTGCGCATTTTTTTCGGACGCTTGTTACTCACTCACTGAGGCGCGCGGGCGACATGGATAGTGTTGTGCCGAACCGTTACTAGTCACGTAACTTAGCCGGCACACGACGAACTCTGGAAGTGCGGGGAGTTGTCTCTGTTTGGGGTCGCGCTATATCCTCCCCCTCCAAGTCAGCTGAAGGCTCTGGAGCTGGCTTGGCAACCGATAACTTACAGGGCCTGCCCTTCTTCCTACTATGGATGACAACATCGGAATCACCTACGTACGATGTTAGAAGACTGGCATGATACTTTCCTCGAGGCTCGCCCTCCTTATCTACAACCTCGTAAGAAGTTGCGGAAACCACTTTATTAATACGATACGGGCCCTCTCGTCTCGGGGCGAACTTACTGGTGAAGCCTTTAGCGGCTTGACTAAGTCGATGGCTATTCACGAGTACGAGGTCACCCTCCTTAAACTTAGTTCCAGGACGGCGGTTTTTGTCCGCTGCATCCTTGCGAATGTCCTGCTGGTGCTCGACTCGCCACTTCACCTCTTGTAGACGGTGTACAAAGTCCCGTAAATATGGCGTGATTTGGGGAACGTAGTTTTCTTGATCTACGACCGCTCGCAAGTCGTGAGCTACGTTCACCGGGGACCGGAACTCGCGCGCAAACGTTAAAAAAGCGGCAGAGTGTCCCGGGCCTTGGTTAGGAGCCGTATTTAAAGCGAATCGCACAGCGGGCAACACTTCCGGCCAACGACGATGCTCTGGATCTATCAGGATCGCCAACATCTGCTTCATCTCCCGATTTTTCCGCTCAGCGGGGTTTGCCTCGGGGTGATAGACTGGAGTTAAATTTTGATGAACACCGAGGACGTGCATTGCTTTTTGCATCACCGCTGATACGAACTGTGTTCCATTATCTGAGATAACTCTACGGGGAAACCCATATCTCATAAATACTTCTTCTATCAATACTCTAGCGCAACTATCTGCGTTGGCCTCGGTCAACGGGAACAACTCTACCCATCTGCTCGCAGTATCTTCAACTAGGAAGATCCACTTCTCACCCTTACTACCCTCAGGCAGAGGACCAAACAAGTCCATGGCGAGAACTTCAAAGCGTTGTTGGGCGACAGGGGTTTGCAACAGCCCAGCAGGTTTAAGATTAGTAGGCTTAAACTTCTGGCACAGATCGCAAGCCTTTAGATACTTTGCCACGTATTGACGCATATTTGGGAAATAGAATCTTTCTTTGATCCTTGTCAGAGTGCGCTCCAGGCCTAAATGACCGGCTGTGGGTGCATCATGGAGCTCTTTCAGTATCTCGGTGCGCATAGAGTCTGGTACTACTAACTGAGGCTCCTCAGATTCGGAATCTGGATGAAATCGGAAAAGGACTCCGTTTGACAGATAATAGCCTCGATCTGTCCACCGAGTTGTGGCATCACCGTCTTCAAAGTCCGTAAGTATTTTCCTAAGTTCAGGATCTTCGAGCTGAGCTGCTCGCAATTCCTCGGAGCTACGGTGAGGTAGGTCTACTGAGACTGGACACAGATCGCAGGTAGACTCGGGATTTTCATCTATCGACGGCCGGCATACGGGACGACTGAGCGTATCCGCCACCACATTAGCTTTCCCGGGCGTATACTCCACATCCAGATTAAAAGCTTGGATTTTCAGGGCCCACCGAGCAAGGCGGCCACTGGGTGTCTTTATAGACAGTAGCCACTTCAAAGGTTGATGATCTGTTGCAACTCGGACTTGGGCGCCTTCGAGATAACCACGAAACTTATCTAAGGCCCACACCACAGCTAATGCTTCCCGCTCCGTCGTGGAGTAATTACGTTCGGCTGCTGTTAATAACCTACTGGCATACTCAATAGGTTTCTCAGACTTCGGATCCGGACCTTGCACGAGCACTGCACCTAGGGCATAACCACTGGCATCTGTGCGAAGAATGAACGGTTGCTCGAAGTCTGGCTGGCGTAGGATTGGACTCGTTGTGAGTCTCCGCTTGAGCTCGTTAAATGCGGTGACCTCCTTTTCACCCCATTTCCAGGCTTTACTCTTCCTGGTAAGGTCGGTCAACGGCTGGGCTACTTCAGAGAACTGTGGAATAAATTTTCTAAACCAGGAACAGGTTTGTAAAAAACTTTTTAGTTCCTTTACATTGTTAGGAGGTATCATTTCCACGACTGCTTGGACCTTCGTCGGATCAGGTTCGATCCCTTGGACCGTAATAACGTGCCCTAAATAAGCAACTCTTTCCCTGGCAAATACACACTTTTCACGGTTTGCTTTGAGGTTGAATTGACGAAGGCGATCGAACACCTGTTGCAGATCCTGTAAGTGCACATCCAGGTTATCAGAAATTACTAGAATGTCATCTAAATATGCTACAACGGTTACGTCTTTTAGTCCAGACCGAAAACGATCCATCAATCGTTGGAACGTCGAAGGCGAATTCTTTAAGCCAAATGGCATGCGCCTGAATTGAAACGCTCCGAACGGTGAGACGAATGCAGTCTTGTGTCGATCCTCTGGAGCTACTTCCACTTGCCAGTACCCAGATTTTAGATCGATGGTGGACATCACACAATTACTTTTTGTGGAAGATAAGATCTCGTCGATTAATGGCAATGGATATTTGTCCGTACGGGTTACAGCGTTTAATTTTCGATAATCGACGCAAAATCTTGTCTCACCATTCTTTTTCGGCACTAACACCACCGGGAAAGCCCATTCTGACTCAGCTTCTTCTATTACGTTCAGTTCCAACATTTTATCAATTTCAGCTCTTACCATCTCCTTTTTAGCAGGAGTCAGTCGATAAGGGGGCATTGCGATAGGCGTGGCGTTACCTGTGTCTATCCTATGCAAGGCGAAGGGCGTCGGCCCTCCCCCTGCATTAAAGATGTCAGCATTAATTTCCAATAGTCCAGCCAATTTGTCCCTATCAGATGGTGATAGGAGAATGCCCTCGCACTCGTGGAGACCAATCGTCGAACTGACCGCAACTCGGTCCTCACGTTCATACTGTAGCTCATGAAAGCCTGTAGCACGTAAAGAGAAACGATTCCTTTCGAAATCGAGTATCATGCCAGCGTCCTCTATAAAATTCATACCTAGTAAGGAATCGGTTGCGCCGGGCAAGACCATAAAAAGAGTGCTTATTGCAACTCCCTGCACTTTTACATTTACCACAGCTGTTTCTACAGTTTCGAGACGTTTGGTTCCGTCTGCAAATCTTAACTCTGTTTCGCAACTATTAAACATTTGGCCATTAGCCCGCAAATGTCTCGTTAAACTATCACTAGCAACGCATTGCTTCGCGCCCGTGTCTAGTAACGCGGTGCCTACTGCACCGAACACCTGCACGTTAAAAATAGGACGCACACGCGGGTTTAACACTTTTCCATCTACGGACACTGATTGAAATGCGGTCTTCGTGGTCGGCAATGCAGTGCGTTTTTCCTTACACACCGTGCAGTTCGACCGTATCACCCCGGGCGCACCACATCCGAAGCACGCTACGGACGGGCGCAGCTCCGATTGGGTCGTAACTGGTTCGCTCTTGACCGGTTCAACAGTCGCCTTATTCCGATTTTCTAGTTTACGACAGTTATCTTTGACATGTCCAAACATCTTGCAAAATGTACACCTTGGTCTAGCCTTGTTTGGCGGTGCTTTTTCTTGTTTATTCACCACAGCACCAGCTGGTGAAAACGTCGCAGCATGTCCAGTGAACTGCGATGGCGGCAGCGGCGGGGCGGCAGATACAGGAGAGTGCCTTTTAATCGGCGCAGCGGGGCAGACTTCTTCCAGCACATCTTCTACTACTCGAGCCTGTTGTAGCAGCTCGGTGAACGAAGCGAAAGCACTCCTTGTTACCCTCTCCCGGATTCTCCTATGGAGTAGGCCGTACACCATATCCAGCTGCACTGGATTTTCAGGTAGCGTTTGTAGCGGTAGCTGGGCGATGAGGGCTCTTACCCTACACACAAAGACATCTGTCCGTTCTTCACCTTGCTCTCGACTAAACATCTCTCGATATAATCTATGAGGTGGGAGGCGTGGACCGAATGTTTGGCGAAGTAAATGGATGGCCTCCTGCCAACTTGTGACCGAATGTTTAACACCTTGCCACCAGGTAGCCGCAAAGTCAGTGAGCAGCATTGGCATGCCTCTTAAAGCCATATCGTCGTGAACACCAACACAGTCTTTATAAATCTGCACAGCATCCACGAATGCCATTACGTCGCCGGTACCATTAAATCTCGCCGTACACTTAGCCAGGTTTGTACTTACAGCCGTCGTCGGCGGTAGCTGCGCGCCCTCCGTAGGCGGCTGCGACCGTAAAGCTTGCAAGAGGAATACCAGTTGTTGGTCCGTCATAACGATAGGTGCGGACATCGGTGGCTGCGGTGTGGCGACGGGCGGAGTATGCCCGTGCTGTGACATCTGCGAGTAGCCAGGCAGCTCACGCCCGTACAGCGGTGGTGGTGATGGGGCCGAGGCGCCGGCGGACGGAGGTCCAGCCAGCGGCGGCGTCGACGATCGTACGTCGACGAACAATGCGTCGCCATCCGAAGTAGACGGCAGCGGCATTGTACCGTCTAACTGCTCACCAGCCGTAGGGTACGTGTATACAGGCTGCTGCGTAGCACGTGAAGCACTATTATTACGCGACCGTGTTAGCACCATGTCTTTTAATGCACTATAAACAACGTTCTGGTACCACAAATAGGTAATAGTGTACCTAGGTAACCTAGTTCGTCACTCGAGTTCGACAACTGTTCGTACACAACGCGTACGTACGTAAACAACGTTCATACACTTACGCGAATGTTCTAACTATAATATACCTACAAAACAATACAACTAAACTAGATCTCTAACACACAAGACACTATTTCAAATATCAAAGTTATTATTCACAATAATGTTCGACGCGAATCGGTGTTCTAGGTATCCTAACTAATCTACGTAGGTACCCACACTATAGTCTTAACTCGCACGAAGCGTCACTCTAAACAATACTCTGTACCTACACCGAATGTTTACAGGTTACGACTTATAGCAAAACGACTATCCTAGGTAACCTAAATATAACCTAGGATGAGTAAACGTAACACTAAAATTAAGTTCGTAAAATCTTGGCACTGTAAACAAAACAAGTGTTCGTGAATGTTCCACAAAATGGCCGTTGGATTTCAAACTAGGTACACGACTGTTCTAGGTAGTAAATACGCACTAGAACGACTAAAAACGTGATATAACTAGTTCGTAACACTGAATCCACTGTATAGTCACTTTATTACACCAAAATATGCTAAAAGTTCTTTATAAGTAATTGTTGTTGTGTGCACAAAACGTAACGAATCTGCGGGCGGCGTGGGCGAAGCACTTAACGAGTAGGTATATAACGCCGCACGAAGAAACCCCGAGAAAGTCACTGTTTTCGACACTCACACACTGTTTTTCGAGTCTTAACGAACGTTGTTGTACACAATAACAGTTTAACACGAAAATAATGTTAGCTTAACCGTTTTCACAAAACACGGCCGCACGTTGGGACGCCAGTTGTAGTCGGGGTACTTTGCTACTATAAACAAAGGAAACTCCAACTATTTGTGCATGATATAAACTGTATATTGGTAAAAACTATTAACATTGCAGGGAACAGTGTGACACTTATATATAAAGACTTATGGCATAATATAATAAATGGACGGCTCGCGAGGCGCACGAGTCTGTTTACGCCGAGCGCGTGCGCATTTTTTTCGGACGCTTGTTACTCACTCACTGAGGCGCGCGGGCGACATGGATAGTGTTGTGCCGAACCGTTACTAGTCACGTAACTTAGCCGGCACACGACGAACTCTGGAAGTGCGGGGAGTTGTCTCTGTTTGGGGTCGCGCTATAATATTCAATTTAGTTTGGTTAATTATTTCCCACGTCGTTTTAGACTTGTTGGAAGATGATTTGATCTTGTAGTTATTCTGAGCGCGTTGCGTTAATTTAATTATTTTATTATAAACTGCTGAGTACTTTTTAAAGTCTTTTTTGTCTTGTTCATTGTGGTGCAGTCTGTAACGCCACAGGAGAGCCCTTTTATTCTTGCTACATGTTCTGATACCACGGGAGACCCATCGTGGTCTTTTGTGTAATCTAATAGTAATACGCTTAAATGGAAAACATAGGTTATATAGGAGAGTAAATGTCTCCAAAAAAATATTATAGGCTGTGTTCGGATCATCAACCTGATATAGTTCCGAAAAAGAAACACTTCGCAAACATTCCCTAAATTTATTCATATTAACCAGATTATAGTCACGTCGTTTGACATACCAGTGCTTCATAACACATACTCTTTTGGTTGGAACTTTGAGTATTTGACAGGTGTGGTCAGAAAGAGCAAAATCTATTACGTCACAAATACATTTCTTACCCAGATTATGCGCAAAAAGGTCAATGCAAGTGTTACTAGAGAGTCTGGTCGGCTGATTAGTTGCCAATTTGAGATTAAAATTGAGTAGAATACATTCCAGTTCTAAAGTAACATTACTACGCTTTAAAATATTAATGTTAAGATCACCACATATTACAACATTTCGCTTATTTTTATTTGTTATTAATTGACATAATTTGTCCAATTGCTCAAAAAAACAGGTCAAATTGCTTGCATTAGGAACTCTGTAGATGCAGATAACAATGGTACCAGTATGAGTCAGTTCTATAGCACAACACTCGAAAGTGCTACTTATTGCTAGGTTCCGAACTTCAGGAATTTGTTTCCAATGGTGTCCCTTTTTTATCAAGATACATGAACCCCCTCTTTTAGTATCTTTCCTGCTAAAACAAGTAGCTAGATTGTAGTTCGGGATTGAGAGATACTGCTCATAACCAGCCATCATGAAATGTTCCGTTATACAAACAACATCAACGTCAATATTTTTTTTCATGAGTTCTTCTATACATACAGAGAATGCGTCAGCTTTATTTAATAGTCCTGCAATGTTTTGATGTAGTATATTTAAATAGGTATTATAGAAAAAACTGTGTGTCCAATTGTTGACTATCAGGTATTATGTAATCGTCTGTCATCAATAAGTCGTATTTTTTAATACCGTTGATAAATTCGTCAATATCTTTGAAAATTGTCTGCATTCCATGCCTATTTACTAGCCCCAGTCCGGTAAACATTGTTGAATCGAATGCTAGATTATTAATGAATGTTTATTCTTTTACATGTAAATCGCGTTGATTGCGCAAACGTTACACAACATAATATTATATTTTTAAGGTTTTAATTGAGACTTAAGTAAAATTAGTTCTTCAAAGAGTTTATCACTCATTCGCTATTGTTCATCAATTACTAAAAGTATTTTAGCAAACATAGTATCTACAAAATACTAAGATACCAAACAACAGGTATTTAAATACAAGATACAAAATAAATTTCAAAAAAGTATCTGAAATACAGATCCAAGATACGTATTTTGTATCTTGTATCTGTATTTCAGATACTTGTATCGTAGATAAGTTACATCTCTGCCGCTGGGAATGTTCAACACCGTCTACCAGGCGGTATGTGTGAGCATTATACAAGCGTCGTACGCGATTGAAGCCAGGAGAGCCACATACGTATACTCTCTGACAGTGCTTCAGTTCTCCAATCCCTAGGGAAAAAATACATAACATCGAGTTTAATACTAGAATGTCACAACGCACTAGAATGAGTAACAGTTTCTAATCGCAACACTGTGACAGTGCAATGGATAAAAGGACACAGCGGATCACTAGGCAACGATGCTGCTGACGAACTGGCTAGAAGGGCTTCCAGCGCAACAGTCTGTGGACCCAAGCCCATCGTGCCCATCCCATTCAACCAGATACGCAGGTGGCTCCAAGACTACACCTACACACAAGGAGAGAGCTGGTGGCCCTCGACACCAGGCTGCAGGCAGTCCAGGGAAGCAATGCCATTTTTGAATGGCAGGCTGACCAGACGTCTGTTATGCCTGGACAGAAAGGATTTGCGTCTGGTAATTGGGACCATCACATAGCCTATCACCTAGCCTTTTCCCATTTGTGTTGGGGTCGGCGGCTTCCAGTCTAATCGGATGCAGCTGAATACCAGTATTTTACATGGAGCGACTGCTTATCTGACCTCCACAACCCAGATACTGGGTAATACGATACCCCTTGGAAAAACTGGTTGTCAGACTGTCGCGCTTCTGACGACTCGTAACGATTGTCGAAGATGCACAAATGACAGCCGGAACCAACGGCTTTGCGTGCTTTCAGAGGCACGGGGGAGTCTTGGTATGTAAGGATGGTCACCCATCCACGGATCAACCACGTGAAGCGTAGCTTAACCTGATAGATCGACCCGTGCGGCTGTTACTACTTAGCCACAAGCCCATGTTTCATCACAAATAATATGTAGGTATTCAGCTGAGGATAAAGCTGACAAACGTGAAGAAATTATGTTATGAGCAAGAGATGTACAATGTAAACTAGTGTGAATTGAGCATGAAAATTTAATATATTATTTTCCTTTACTACACACAGTTTAGAATATCAAATTAAACGCAATACCTCAATCACATTTCTTTTATTCTCATCACAAAACAAATGAACTTAGTTTTTCGTTAAATATATCCTTTTCAAATAAATAATTATTTATCACACAATTCTCATAATTATCTTGTCTTATTAGTTACAGTAATTACTGATGACGATGAGTTATCAGGTACAGTGAAGATGGGTTGGTTCTGTGCTTCACCACACACGGGGGAGTTCTCTTGGTCTGCATACTGAAAAAAAAAACTTATAATCAATGTTTTTACGGATCCCTCAATAAATTTGCCCACCATGTTCAGGTTTTTTTTTTTTTGGGTGGGAAATCATTAAATAACTTCTCCTGCTCAGTTTGGAGCAGGAGGGCGTGTTAGACTTTTACTGACTAAAACCCACCCGTGTTCCCTCAATGGCCTGTGTGCCAGGGGTCATGGTATCTCTTTCGAACAACCCGCACCCTGGCAGGCATCTGCCCTTGCGGACCCCACCAGTTGGTGCTGACATCAGCGCGCATGGAACACAACGCGCTGTCGACCCGGGCTTGGTCCTTACCAGATAGCGAGCTACCTTTGAAGGCACATATACTGCCTCTCCCTCACGTGCGCTGCCTCCCTCTTCGTGAGCATCATTGCTTCGCAGAAGGAGGCGACGGCTACCCATGCACTCTCGCTCCGTACCATGGCCTGGACCAGGGCCGGACGCGAGACATCGCCGCCGCCGATCGCGTTTACAAGGACACGGCAGTGCTCCGCCCAAGCCGGGCAGACCTCCATCGTATGCTCCAACGTGTCCTCAGGGCGATCTTCGCAGTGGAAACACCCGGGCGTTACCATGTTTAGGTTACGAATTGATTTGAAAGTCAGAAAAACATAAGAAAACACGGTTTCATTGAAGTATTTTGCATCATTGAGTTCTAATACTACTAACACGATACCGTTAATTAGAATAGGCAACGTTTTATTAGATAATCTTAATAACTAATAAAATAATTATTTTAGTAAATAAACGACAGACGTCGGGCGCTTGAATAATTTGTTAATTATACATATAAGTAGGTACTTATTCACAGTGTACTTACCTTCGCAGTAAAAAGTCCACTTCTGTGTCCTCTAAGTTGAAACTAAAAGATTACTTTTAATTTCACTTTCACAAACAAATGGCGGCGTTTGGGATCCGACCAAATATTAACATACGCACTGTTAAATGATAAATGATTTTATTTCTGTAAGTAGGTTTGTACAAACACTTTTACACATAAGTAACACTTTTACACATGTGTTCGCACATAAAAACGAGAAGTTAATTATGTTGATGAAATAGAAAAAATATTCTTAAATGTTAGAAATGCTAGCACCTGAGGCCGTTTTATAGCCTTTGTGGATATAAACTAGAGCTCAAAGCTTTAAGAATCACCTATTTGCCACCCTCTTATCACTTAAAAATATAGTGAGCGACATTGTAGTTCTACTGTACCGCCTAAGGAGTTAGTATTCACCTATTTGCAGCCCTCTGAGCACCCAACGAGTTAATAAATGATTATTTAGTCTATTGTACCAATAAAGGAGTTTATTTTTGCCTAATTACCACGTTTTTATTGAATGTAGTTTCAGTTATCGCTATTATAGCTCTCTTATTGCTTTATTAGACCTCTTAACCCGTTCTGTAACTCTGCTATGCATTAAGCAACCTAAGGTGTTAAAAAAGTGTGCCCATTTAAGGGGTACAGTAGAGTTATAGCGCGCTCTAACTCCGAATGCGTACCACTTATTTATAACTTTAGGATCTGGTTAGTGCAATAATAGATTCACTATAACTCTTGAATTAAGTGCCTAAGTGTTAGTTGGGATTTATACATGAATTGCTCGTTTAAATGTATAAGATAAAGTAAAGCCTCATAACTTTGCACAGTAGGTAGACCCTCCCTTAAGGAAGTAGCTATCACAGGTAAAATAAGGTTACGAATCTATTTACAAGCCCAGTTTGGCAATAGAAATTGCTACCGTTGGGAGGCAAGCAAGTGTGTTTTTTTTATAGGATCCGAGCAATAAAGGGTTTTAATGATGATTATAATTTATTCAGTAAAGCCATATTTGTTCCGGTTGCGAACCGTATTAAAATCAATATAGGTACAACCTGACACACCAGCAAATTGCAAAAAACCTGATGAAATTTGAATTTCGCCGGCTTTTACGGGGTTTAAGAATACATACCAGGGTCAGGCGGTAGTCGTAATGGCGGTCCAAGTTTATTGGCATCAGTCTTCTGCAAGGCTGCAGTTGCGTGATCACTTTTATTCACAAAACTGTTCAATTTTATAGTATATCTGTCACGGATTCGTTTCCGTAATTCCGGCTGAGAATTGGCCATTTCATCATTGATATAGATTTTTTTGTTCGGAAATTCCTTCTCGGCTATGCCATGGAATAAGTATTTTGATTTCAACTCCTCATTGGTTGATTTCTTCACAACGTTGTTTAAGCGGAATCTTTCCGGTTTCTGATTGGTTGATATTTTACGTTCTCCGGAGTCTCCCCGTTCAGGGTAGGCCGATTTCATGTTCAACTGCGTATATCCTTCACATTTTTCGAGTGATTTCTCGTAGACTTTTTTCAGATCTCCTCTGTCTTTCACTTTATAATTGTTTTTTTTATCAGTTACCTCAATTTTTTTGTTCCGTTTGTCCATTTTCGCTTGAGAATTTAGAATTTAAAATGTTTCGTTTTGTATTTTACTAAAATTTTATTGTCAATAGAGATGCCAGCTGGATTTTGACCGAAGAAATTCCATGACATGACCGACATGACTGAGAAATTGTCTTTGGATTACGAATTAATTTATTTAAAAAAAAACGTCTGTGAAAAAAACATTGGAAAAAAACTAGCCAAAAAATACTGGAAGTATTTTTTTTAGTACGAGTCTACTGTTTTATATGTCTGTGTACGAGTATTATTAATAGACGCGTCATAAACGAAAATGAGAGCACTCAAAAACTACTACGAGTAGTACATACAATCGTACAGTGCGTGAAGAACAGGAAATACCCCTTACCGATTCCTGTTGTTAGAAAGAGATAAAAATATACATTTAGTTACGTCACTAGCTTTGCGCCGCGTAACTGGATGGTACGTGACTAATAACAAGACAGGCAATTATCTGGCATTTATCTTGCCAATATCGAGCGCCGGTAACGCATCTAAAGGTAAAGCTAAAGCGCTCTTGTCCTTTTTATGGCAGTTTTGTTATATTATTACCTACACAAATTCCTACATAACATCACGCCTGTATTCCCGGAAAGGCAGAGGAGGGCAGACATTTCGCCAGTTATGTTTAAGTCCCATGTGCCGAAGCCTATTGCCATCATTCGGGCACAAATCCGGACTCCGGACTCCTGTTGAGAAATTCCTGACTAAAACCAAATTACACTTCCCCAACCAGCAGGCTTAGCATGACGCTTTCTATTTCTTCGAAGAATAAACAGTGGTTTTTCTGTAAGTACCAAATCTCATTTCGTTTCTCCATTTTTGACATCGCACCGTAGCTAACCTTCTACAATCTGTCATTTTGTCTTTCGTTTCTAACGATCTTTGTATATGGCCTTAAAAATGTAGACTATTTCAGAAGAATATTTCTTCACAAACTGTCAAAATCAGTCTGACAACAAACTTTCTAATCTACGGCCACAAAGTATAAACGTATACGTCTTTTAGAACGCATAATTGTGATAATTAATAGAAGAACATAGCCTATGGCCAAAGAACTAATATTGTACGTCATTTATTAAATAGTCATGTCTATTCTTCCGTCGACAAATCGGTGCTCGCGCTAAGCCTGCAGGGATTCGAACCCAGGACTTTATGATACAGAAGTTTCCCTCCAAATAGAAATATAAAACCTTACACAGACAAGATATAACCTCTACATCCCATAAAAAACCATAAACTAGAGAAATATATAACGCCAACTTGATTACTCGAAAAAATGCAACAAAAATAAAAATGCCTCTACCAACGATTTTCAACGAATAATAAAAATCATGATCAAGCACTATTTTTAAACATGGATAAGCCGAAAACCAAACTTGCGAAATCGAAATCTTCAAACAGTGCGTCGGAGACCAAAAAAAATAATCAAAAAAATCACAAAACGAGCAGAAGCAACGCGGAGTTTCAGCCAAATGCTAAAATATATACCCATGGCAATCAGCCTTTGCTCAAGAGAAGAGGTGTCTATGTAGAGAAGAAACCCACAAAGATATCTATAAATAACAGGGAAACTAGTCCACACTGTAAGTAAGACGTTTATCTTCGGTAGATCTCACAGAACACGCAATCAGCAGCTTCTAGAAATGGTAGGTAGTGCTAAGAATTCGTGGCGCCGCCGAAAGTACGTTGTGCGCACAATGTCTGTCATGTAACGGCTTCTAAGCCATCAGTTTCTGTACCTTCGTAGTTTATGTAAACACCATAATCAGCCCCTGCTGGGACACAGACCTCCTCTCTGTGGGAGCAAGTAGGCTGTATTCCGTCACGCGGGCCCAATGCGGATTGGTAGCTATGTCACATGTCTTTGAACTTTTGGTTCTAAAACATTCCTCACGATGTTTTAATTCACCGTATTGAGAGCTGGGGTGAAGAAATAATTTAGACAAAGTACTGTGCGTACTGCATACACACGGTGACACGCTTGTTTTGTGTAGAAAGTGCTGACAATATTGCTTCTAGCAGCGGCTGCCGAGGCCTCTCCATGCTCTGTGGGTAGACCTTTTTTATCAGCTTAAAATGGGCGACAATACATTGAACGACTAAAGATTAGCTGACGCCTCGGTCTGCAGTGCAGGCCCTGTGTTCGTAGATATAGAAATGAAAGTTTGAACCCAGATGCCTACCGCTACCGGTGAAGGAAAATATAATGAAGAAACCAAAATCAAACCAAACCAAAAACTTGCCTGGTCTAGAGCCAAAAACTCGAAGACATGTGATGTCCACCAAACCACACTGAGCCCGGCCACTATGCAGTCTTCTCACAGAGGGGACGCCAGTGTTTCAGCAGTGGGAGTTGCTTATGCGGTATCATCATTTTGACATGCCATAAATCCATTCGTAATGCACCTCTGCTAAGGGCCCGATCACACATACCTACCACAACCACACCACATTGCAGCAACGAAATGTGGGCAAGCATTGGTTTCATGTCGCTGCAGCTTTTTGCAGTTGCGTTGTGGTAACTACAAGACTTTAAAGTGGTGGAGTTGTCACTACGAGTCGCGGTAGTGTTTGCAGACAGACAGATCGCCTCCGGTTGTGACCGTGTCGACGCGTCGACGCAACGTTTTAATGGCCAGCCGCTAGTGCGTGGTCTCGGTGTTGTGTTGTGTCTGCAACGTAGCTGTGCTGTGGTCGGTATCGCCCAAACAGCTGATTTTGACAACCAGCAGTCCGTTTTAAACTATAGAGGTATGAGGAACAGGGTGTAAAGTTCACTCACCCTCAGTAGAAAGGGGAGGATACTCCGGCCAGACGGGTGTAGTGTCTGGTGGGCAAATGCCCAACGATTGATGTTGGGATGTTGTATATAAGCATACCAGTCGCGCAGTGGACTCTGATAGCGCGATGCAGGATTTGTGTGACTTCAAGTCTATGATGCGTATTTCGCATGTGGCGTTGTTGCACAAAACTATTCATTTTCATACAAATCAGCGCCCGACCACATGTTGTCATTGTGGTACCTACGTTTGATCGGGCCCTTACTTACGAACATACCTAATATTTTCCAAACATCTTATGCATTTAAATGTTCTATTTTTTATGTACCTTTTTCTTTATCCAGTGCCAATAAATAAACCGCAGCCATGTCCTCCTCGGGCAATCCCGCGTCCTAGTAGAAAACAGTTCTTGGCATCCGTACTAACTATTTTATTGAAATCTACCGCTGGGACTCAATGCCCAGACGGTGCTGACAGACTCAGGATAATGGAAAAGAGAAAAAATAAACTAAAGAATAGGAGAGATGCAGAAGTTACCCATAAAGATTCGGCCTCAACACCAAATAGTTCAAAAAGGAAACCAAGATACAGATCTAGAGTTTTAAAAAACTATGCCGATGAAGTAAAGCCAGTTGTCGTCTTGCAATCAACTAAAGATATTGCACAGACGCCTTCTACAAACTCTGAATGCATTCATGGTAAAAATTCTGTCAGCACATACATCGACCCTGAAAGTCTAAGATGGGCAGAAAGCATGCTACCACTAGATCAACAGAATTTAATTACGAAGCCCGTAAAAACTAATAGCAAAAAAGTCAGACTTGTCGATAACGAACCTACAACAATTATTGCAGATGTTCCAAAGAGAGTTGATAAAAACTTCTACGATTTCTTTGTGGACGTTCTTAAAACTAGTTTCAGTGTTTATAATGTGAAAACAGAATTCAATAAAGAACTACCGCCTAGCGAGAACTCTTCAAAAGTCGCTTTAGAGATAAACGAATCAGTCGCTGGAAAACTGAATAGTATGCAAAAAATCAAAGAGGCACAGTTCAAAGAGATATCTGACGTATCACGGAATCCTTCGTCAAAGTATTTCTACAGTATTCAGCCAGACGCCAGTCAACAGTGGGACGACAGGCAGTTGTTGGAACATTTTCAACCAGATTTTAGCAGGCAATACAGGCCGGAGATGGAGTTGCCAATAAGGAGGCGAAATCTAAAATCTGAATCCTTTAACTATAAGAAGGTGAAACCGTTACCTAATACCACCAGCCTGCCAATGCCAAACACGAGAAAAACACAAAAACCTGGCCGGAAGAAGGACTTCATCAACTCGCTCAAAGAGCAGTTACAAATGAAAAAAGAGGCGTACAAAGAGCCACAAAACTTTTACCAAGCTCTGAAAGTTATAGCGAGAAACAAGAGACGCCATCAGCAGGCCTTTGATTTTAGATCATGGAAACGGCCCAGCGAGGGTGACGTCCACGTATGTCATTTCAAGCGACGTGGAGTATTATCAGCAAAACCCAGCTGGAAGCAACCTAATTACCAACCCGAGACCCGTTTGAATCCTGACACTTTCAACCCTTACTATAACACGAGGTACAAGAAGCGTAAGATAATTACAGAGAGAGAAAACGAAATAGATGAATCAAAACATTCCTTGGAAGTCGTCGGCTATGACTATGAAACTAAAAAGTCGAAGGTCCAGGTCCAGAGCAATTGGGCGTCGCGCGCTCCATCACCAACGACTTATATCGAAGACTATGACCTCAGTGTTTTGATGGATTACACCGAAAGTGGGACTAGTACAATGACGGAGGTCCAATCAACGCAATTATCCTAAATGAGCCAAAACAAAACCAGGGTGAAAAATTAATAAAATTGTACCACTGACTTTTGGTTTAAATTTTTGTAATTAATTCCTTGTTGGTAGCTACAGAGGACGCACCGAGCTTCTGGTATTTAAAGCGTGGCGGGTCTGGCTAGAATGGGCGGTTCGTGCGCTAATTTCGGTGTTTCCTTCGTATTAATAAAACAAAGGCATGTATTTAATGCGGCAACTAAGTAAAATGAATATAGGTTTAAAAAAAAAATAGAGTGGTTACCATATATAATGGGTTGGCAGCTATGGAGTATCGTAATAAGTAATAGGTAGCATATTAATATATCAGTAATAAGCTCCGTTTTAATTTAAACTAGCATCAAGTTTTTCTTTTGGGAACAGAATTAATATCTAAGCGGAAACTTAATGGCGAAAATAAAATAGAAAATGGGCATTCATAAATAATATATTATTATTGTATTATTAGGGCAGTTTTAGATTTTCTATATAATCTAGTCGTTTCTGGCACTCGCCGGCCGCTACCGCGGCACCGCTCGCTTCGCTCGCTCGGCTCGTGCGTAGGAAGTCACAGTTTTAACCTAACCTAACCTAACCATTAAAAAAATAATAATAACCTACTCTAACTAGACTGGTAATATATTATCTTTGCCACCCTACTAACATTATTAGTAGCTAAGTCATTATTTATAGCTCCTCGCCTAATATTTTATTTGACTGGTATAGTTTATTTGCTACCTAAACGCAGCTGCTAGTTTTTAGTTTTTATAACACCTTTAATTTTGAACCTTACATAATATAATAGTCGCGAAAATATTTAATCGCTGGCAAGTTATTTTATTTGTTGCAAAAATTTAGTCGACTTTTAAGTTATTAGTCACTCGGAAAATAATAAGCTTAAAACAAATACCTAGCTACACATTTAATCAATGTAAAATGAATACGTTATAGAAAACATGGATCCATAGGTACACAAACGTGAACTATTAGAAATAAATGGACATATTATATTAGAATTACACTAAATTACAGACATTAAAAAGAAAATTAATTTGATAATCAGAAATTAAAATTTAGAAATTTAAATACTTAAAATAAAATTAAATTAAAAATGTAATTATTGTTATTATTAAAAAAATATGACCTTTCGTAAAGTATTTATGCTGTAATAAGGGTTAATTTTTTTTCTTGAGATTACTTTGTTTTCGTGTTCGACGTGTTCTTGAGTGGAGGCCGCGCATCGGCAAACTTATGGATAAGGTAGGACGCCCTCAGGCTAGGTGGAGCGACGATCATCGCAGGGTGACTGGTAGCAACTGGATGAGAGTTGCCGAGAATCTAGCTGAATGGCGCGCAATTGGAGAGACTTATGTCCAGCAGTGGACTGCTATAGGCTGATCATGATGATTACTTGCATAAGTAAAGGTAATAACGATGCAGCAAGGTATCATACGAACGCAATTATTTTGCATACTCCTCGGTGCACCAATTTATATATAAACCACCCGGTGCGCCCTTAAAATATCTTAGAAAACGTCACAGGTAGGTACGTATTTATTCTGATCCATGCGTTTACATTTGCCAATGTGTAGTGCCAGTTAGTTACAAATCGAGAGCTTATGCCGCGGCCACACATTAGATTCAACTTTGCGTCCAAGCTTGGCTCTAATTTGGAATCGCCAATATTGAACCAAACTACTGCACCACACATTGGCCTCAATACCAACTTTGCACCAAACACTGGAAATAGACAAGCGCGGACCTTGTTGTTCAGTTGACGCAGAGCCGACTATGGACCATAACTTATTTGCACTAGCGGCTTACGCATATGTTTTAGGTACACACGCCAGCACATCGAGCTACCCCGAACTGTCACATTTTCGCAATTGAACATGATCCTTCAATCAAAATCGAAATCAAAATTGAAATCGATCAATTAAATTTGACAGATTTGGGTAGCTTGATGTGCTTGCGTCTGTGCATATGCTTGAACTGGTTCGAGTAACATCTAATGTCTTCTCCATGTTCAGGTAAGCGTGGATTATCGGGTAGGAAGACAGTATTTCAATAAAATAACTCTTGTTACAATCACTTCACTTATAATTCTCAATATTTCAATCGAACACTTTATAAAATGATTATAGGTCACTTAGATAACGAGGGATGCACCTAAAATATAACGTCCACCGAGAACGTGGTTGCATGCGCCTTCACCGCAATCCAAAAGCACAGAACATATATATACCTCCAGCGGATCCAAAAGTCAACCGTTCTTCTTTTTAAGATGGCTGCCTCCGCAGTCCTCGGTGTTCGTTTTTGACATTGACATTTGTTAAGACGTCGATTGACAGTCTAGAAAAGCGGCAGCCCGACATGCTTATTATTTGCATCGTACAAGAAAACAACGAAAGAAAAGGCGATGGTGGATGATTAAAATGCACACTTCAGGATCAATGTGTGGCGCGCGCGCGTTTTTCTGTCCAAGATGCCCGCGCGCACTCCCCTTTCATTCCCCTCGCCTTTGAACTTGTTTCAAAAACCGACTCGTTGCGCATCGGTGGACACAGGACGGTGATTGGACGCAATGTTCACATTGTGTCAAAGACTGATCCACACATTGGAGTATTGGCCGCAATAACCTACATTAGTGGCAAATATACCTAACCAATGTGTGGCCGCGACTTTAGACTTGATTATTATTAGACGTGTTTATTTATTAAGCGAGCTTTCGATACCTGCCAACAATCACTTTTAGGGATATAGATTAATAAAACAACAATATTGATTTCCATTATTTAATAATGTAACTAGCCTATTACAGCCCAAACTTTGCATTAGCTAAGCAATATCGTATTTGAACTATTCAATAAATCATTTCATGTCCATTTTCATTAAAGTAATTAACCTAAAACTAAATAAAATTAACTAAAATTTTGGCTACCTTTTTTATAGCTCTGTAAAGCACTTGATACAGATTCTTGAATTTATGTAGGAAAAGAAAATACGACAAAAAACAAAACGTCATTGGGTTACTGCTTTTAATGACGTGTGTCCGTTTCAATGGCGCGACTACGGCTATTTAAAATAAATCTACTAAGATTTTGTAAAAATGTGTTAAAGGTGATTCCCAAAACCATAAATTGGTCAAAGTTATGGTTAAAAACTTATATATAAGGGTTTGAACGTGGCCGCGCCATTGAATTACTATCCTTCAGGAAAGCAATAGGGCCACCAGTACAGTTCGCACACACCGCACAAAATCGTCCTTCCGACCTCGCCGCCGAGGTCCTCGCGCCCCGCGAAGACCCCTAGTAGTATCGGCGCCTAACGTCGAGACCCCCGACCGACCCTTGCTCGTTGAAGCGCCAGCCCGCGCCGCAGCTGAGCCAGTAGCTTTAAATTCCCCGTCTAATAATAATGATGCCAATTTGATCCAGCCTGTCCCCAATAGTGATAGCTGTCCCCCTATCAGTGACGACCTGAGCCGAGGTCCGTACCCCACAGGGGGTGCCCTCAGCGTGCAGTCGCTTAGTTTATAAATTTAGTTTGTAAGCCCTGGCTGGAGGCGTTAAGATTAACTTCTTAATGGCAGCCCCAGGAATGACCGGTTGAGCAGTCACGGCCTCTCAAGGCCAACTGCGAGATGCCCTACAAAAAAAAAACCGCGCCATTGAGACGCGGAGAACCGCGCGTCCACGAAGATCTAGAGACCTGGGGCCTTAGTCTGCTATTTTTATGAATTCGTCATTCCAACACGATCCCATTGTCATTTATTTGTCATTTTGCTAAAAGTTTGTAATCTGCTAAACTCGATAGTAGAAATGTTTTTCGAAAAACTACTACTAAATTTGAACATTTATTCATGCCAGATTTAATTTATTTATACTTTTACATATTATTTATTAGTGTTATAAGCAATCTAAAGTAGTAGGAAGTTCGTAAATTAAGTCATTCATTCATTTGTCATGATGTACGGTACGAGATTACCAATAAATGCCATTTCTTTCAATAGAGTGTCGAGTGACGCCATTTTATTAGTAGATTACCAAACTTGTCAAAAACAACAATTATGAAATCAATGATGGACCATTCTGACACTATTGTAATAGCAGACTTGAGGCCCTGGCCTGACGCCAACTGCAAGTATTTAAAAAAAATCTACCTCCCTCATATTATCTCCAATAGAGTGCGTTTTAGGCAGATACCTTTTTTATATCACTTCTGTTTTTTTTTTAACCCCCTCATATTACATTTTATTGTCTAGTCTATTTTTACCTTTTTATTGGTTGGGAATAGGCAGACACGACAACGGTTGTGTGCGTTAATTGTTACATTGTGTGCCACGTATATATAGGAACGCACACACAATAAATCTGTATGACCACGAGAGCACACATACAAACATTGAGACGCGAACAGTTCGTGTCTCTCCCGAGGCACTCAGCGGCGCTAGTGCATCACATTGCGAAGTTGCGTCAAATTGTACGAACGAACGGCTATTGTATCGATGATACTAATGATACGACCGACGCTCGACAGGTGGAGCTGATTTATGAATAAAGATTTTTTGTTTATTGATAAAATAATATAAGTTTTAAATATTTTTCAGATTTAGGTAGGGTAGGCAGTGTCTTTCTGTCTTTATGGACTGCACGCCACTGCCTACAGTACACCCACATTTTGCCAGTTATGTTTAAGCCCCATTCAATAGGGGGCGAGCCTAATGCCATCAACCGGGCACGTATCCAGACTCCGGGTTGCTAATGAGAATTTAAATATAACATAACTTAATTACATAAACTCCATTTACAATAGCATTAGACAGAAGTTAAATAAATAATAGTTTAAAAAACTAAAAAACACGCTTTAAAAACCAAACTAAAAAAGGAAAAAATAATTTAATACAATTAAAAAGCGTGGGGTGCTTTTTGAGGTATTTTTATAATCAATTAATGTCAAGCACCCCACGCTTTTTAATTGTATTAAATTATTTTTTCCTTTTTTAATATCGCCTTTGAAACGGACACAATAATTTAGAGCTGTCTTTAGATGAACTAAGATTTTATTCGACGCAACTACGACGAACGAAATTCATGCTTAATAATCACGCCAAATTCACGGTAATCGAGACGAAATTTACTTTGACAGTTCTAAGGCGCCACTTGTCTTTTTCTTTCGCGGTCTGTCAGTAAGAGATAGCAATACTCTTATTTTAGTTTAGGCGGTGAACAAAATAATCAACACCATT
Source organism: Antitype chi (assembly GCA_947359405.1). NCBI lineage: Eukaryota > Metazoa > Arthropoda > Insecta > Lepidoptera > Noctuidae > Antitype > Antitype chi. The sequence goes on from OX375837.1 coordinate 4,229,403, forward strand.
ATTTGTAATTTTGGGAAGTACTTAGCTAGAAAAGACACGTAGGAATTAAATGATTGCTTGCTTAGTTTCAAATCAATATTTGTTTTACAAATTACAATACAATTCATTTAGTTGTGTCTAGATCATAAAATTAATGAGATCTACCTATGATAATTATCTATGTTTATTTTTTTTTAGGTCTCTTTTTGTTAGATGCCGTCTGTGGCAGGCGTGGCAGCACATGAAGCTACCCCAATCTGTCAAATTTATTTCATAGATTTTCATCGTTATTACATAAGCATAAGGTTCATGTTCAATTGGGAAAATTTGACAGTTTGGTGTAGCTTGATGTGCTGGCATCTGTACAAATAATAATACAACATCATTTAGAATTATAGTCTGTTTAATGAGCTTTGCCCTTAATATTTGTATTACTGTTTTATAAAATCAAATAAAAATCTATCTATAAAAATCTGGTAGGTATCCTTCAACAGTTTTACTTAACATTTCGACCAAATTTGACCATTTTTTTTTTCATAGTTTGACAGAAACTATAATTTATTAAATCGAATGATTAAAACTACTCAGATTATATTAATACTACCTACATGTTAATTCAAATGCCCCAATATAATGAACTACTATGTCATCAAAATAAGATTAGGATACTAAACTAGCCAAGTAACTGGGTTGTGGAGGTCAGATCCAAGTATTAAAATACAGGTATTCAGCTGCATCCGATCAGACTGGAAGCTGACTTCAACATAGTTGAAAAAATGATAGACAGCATGATTGATCGGGCGTATCGTACGCGCCGGATCAGTAGGATTATAGAGCAATTTTGAAACCGTTGTCCGCGGAAATTTAAAAGCGTTCATTCCACGCGGACTGACATCAACGCATTTATAGAAGTTTTTCGTGATTATTTCATTAAATATGTACAAACAAAAGTACATTTTTTTTTTCAGAAAAGCACTAGATCATTTATAATTATTTTTAACATTTACTCTTTAATAAAAACATTTAATCGTATTAAGTAGGTAATGCAAATAGAAAATAATTGACGGTATGTCGTTTTTCATAAGTAAATAACAAAATAACTGCAAAAAATTGCAAACAAACTTGAAAATACCAACGATCTAGTGCATGACTGTTTTTTTTTTTTACTTTTGTTTGTATTTAATCTATACATATAATAAAATTGTAGAAAAGTGGTGTCTGTACAATCGAAATATATAAAAAAAAAGTAGCAGGGGTTGTTATTATATCGATGCTGAACCCGAGATTGTAATTAATTTTTTTTTTGTCTGTTTGTCTGTTTGTCTGTGTGTTTGTGCACGCTAATATCAGAAACGGCTTATTCGATTTAGATGCGGTTTTCACTAATATATTGTAGTAAGCTTCACTTAACATTTAGTGTTTATTTCATGTCAATCGGTTCATAAATAAAAAAGTTATGTCAATTTAAAGAATCACGGCGAACATTTGTTAATCATTCATCTCCGATGGCCATACGTCAAATATCGTATACAGAGAAGCATTACTGTAAAGTACATTTTTTTGCTACCCAAACGACGGTATATTATTATGTAATTCAAAATATGCTGCCCAAAAAGTCACTATTCCACGCGGACGAAGTCGCGGGCACAGCTAGTGTAATAATAAAAAATAAAAAAATCACGAAAAACCGCTATAAATGCGCCGTTGCCAACCCGCGTGAGATTAACGCTCTTAAACCTGTTATCATCATCATTCCTTGAGAGGAACCGTGTATCGCAAAGCGTAGTGTGAGACGCCCCCAGTTAGATGGGCCGATGGCCTTAAAAAGGTGCCTGGGAGAAACTGGATGCGGCAGGCAGTAGAATTATCACCTCCCTAGCTTAGTCCTAGCTATGCAGGGATTGCCTCCCAGTCTAACCGAATGCAACTGAATACCAGCAATTTACACGGAGCGAATGGCCATCTGATTTTCACAACAAATTTACTGCGTAATAAGAAATCCCTTGATAAGACTGGTTGTCAGACTTTCGGGCTTCTGACGACCCGTAACGACTGTCAAAGATCCACGAATCCACTTTTTCGGCAGCAGAATGGCAGATATACAAGGTGTAACAGAATGGACGCAAGACCTGAAAGTAGTTTGCTCCTAATTGGCTACTGAATCGATTTCAGTACCTTTTAATATAAGTATTTTTTTTAAAATTATGTATTTTTCCATACCTACCTCTGATTGAGCCAAAGAAAATTCAATCTTATTTAGAAGATAAGACTCAATTTTAAATGCATAAAAGTAATGCTTGGGTCGACACGTTTTTCTAGGTTAGCTTTAAAAAAAAGTTTTGGTCATCGTATTATGCTTTTAACTCAATACTCTAATTGAGGTGTATGAGGTCTTGCGTTAATTATGTTACTCGTTGTATATGATGGAATGGTGACTAATATTTAAAAAAATCTAATAAATAATGTAATTCCAAAGAAGGGATAGTAAAATGAGATGAAAAAAACATCAGTAAAATCGGTGGAAGCAGAAACTTCTTCCACCGATTTTACTGATATTTTTATCACGCTTTAAAAGTTTTTGGTATTTGTTCCGTGTGGTGCCGGATGTAAAAGAATAGCACCATCCCATTTCTTCCCATGAGTGTCGTAGAAGGCGACTAAGGGACTTACTCTCTAGTAAGTCAACACTGCAAGAGAACGCTGCTGCCCATTCTCTAATGGGCAGCAGCGTTCTCTGTGCATTTGACCACCATACTGCGATCGCCAACCCGCCTGCCAAGCGTGGCGATTATGACAAATCCCCCCTTTTGCGGGAGGCTTATGTCCAGCAGTTGACGTCTTTCGGCTGATATGATGATGAATAGTTTTTGGAATAATTCCAGCTAGTATAAAGTTAGTAACATAGTGGTGACGTCACTTCTATGATAGTGCCACCTCGTCTAGCAGTAATTTTAAAACGTTTATAACTTGGCAATTTTCTAAGCTTTTACATCACTGCAAGAGAACGCTGCTGCCCATTCTCTAATGGGCAGCAGCGTTCTCTGTGCATTTGACCACCATACTGCGATCGCCAACCCGCCTGCCAAGCGTGGCGATTATGACAAATCCCCCCTTTTGCGGGAGGCTTATGTCCAGCAGTTGACGTCTTTCGGCTGATATGATGATGAATAGTTTTTGGAATAATTCCAGCTAGTATAAAGTTAGTAACATAGTGGTGACGTCACTTCTATGATAGTGCCACCTCGTCTAGCAGTAATTTTAAAACGTTTATAACTTGGCAATTTTCTAAGCTTTTACATTTTTTTTTTGCTTAACGCAAACAATTATTTTTAAAATATTAATAAATAGTAGTAAGTACTTATATGTTAAAAATTTCATCACATTCCCTATTACAGATTCTCTGAGTATGTAAATTGAGCAATCTTTATAATACAGGATTTAACATTTTAATGTATGTTAGTAATACAATTTTTATTAAATTCCTCACAATCGAATTTAAAATAATTAATATTTTTTTCATAAAACTGTTTTGTAATAAATAGGTAATGCACTTAGAAGATGTGTTTTTCGACAATGCATAAAATAAAGTTATTAAAATGGCTCCACCATATTTTAATATTAGTTAAAAGTGCATTATCTCTTTCTGCTATAATTAAAATAGGAGGTTAAGTTACGGATTCCGCTAGAAGAGCGGTGGCCGAAAATGAGAATGATGAATGACGAAAATGTTGCAACTGGGTTTATAGTGTCAAAAACGTTTTCGAGGAAAACACAGCAATTTACTTTAAAAACTAAACGTGTCAATAACGTCTTTCGCTAGTAAATTGCAGACGCTTTAAGGCGGCCACCGTTCTTCTACAAAACTGTAGCCTAAGCCATACACACATTACTACGTATTCAGCAAAGTCTGCTTAATCTGCAAGCAATCAAGAAATCTCTAAACAATGAAGCCATTGTCTTGCGCAATAAACTTGTTGCTCTTGTGCAAGGCATTTTTGCATGGGCGTGCCCACGGTGGGGCAGGCTGGGGCGCTTGCCCCACCCTGCTCTAAGACCCGAAGCTAAGAATTTATAATGACAAAATTAAATATTCATTTGGATACCTACCTACTTTAAAAATTACCGCGCGAAACAATGCAAGGGTTCTGGAAGCACAAAATAAATTTGAAAACGAAATTTTAGCTAGATTTAGCCAGAACTCTCGCAGGTTATTGAAATAAGGTGCAGTGCAGTAAATAAAACTTGTCGGTCAGTAAATAAAAAGCATTTTAGGGCGCGGGAAATTTGTCGCAAAGTGCCGCGCGGCTTCAACCGCTAGGTTCGAGCACCATAGTGTTGTACATCTATTACTATACTCTATGGTGTTGTACATTTAGTTTCAAGATGGACTCTGACGACGAAACACTGCTGTTAGTGTTACTATTAAAAAGAAAAAAGATTTTTGAAAAAGAAAAATAAAAGAAACCTAAGAAAACGTTGCCGTTCAAAGTTCTTAATAAACATTTTGCATATTTCTTCCCAGGCTTTTTTCTTTTCGATTTTATTACTGTACAAGTCACGCAAGGAGTTATGAGCGCCGACCTTGAAAAAAAAACAAGCGAAACAAACCCTTATTACTAAGACATAAGGGTTTGTCAGGTTTTTTTCTTCAAGGTCAGCGCTCATAACTCGTTGCTTACACTGTACTTGTCTGATTTTGAATCCCATAGCCCTGGACGACTCTAAACCTCATCGATAAATTCTTCAACCAGATGCGTTTTTTATTTATATGGTTTTAACAAAGCAACGCGGCAGCAGCGCTGCCGCCGCGCGGCGCTTGCGGCAAATTTGAAGGCGCCCTTAATTTCATACTAATTATTTTATTTACTTCTGCCCCACCCAGTGGCGTAACTACAGGGTGGCAAGTCGGCAAAATGCCACGGGCCCCCAGTTGGAAGGGGCCCCCAGTTGGAAGGGGCCCCCGGTCAGAGGAGAATCCCAACTCCCAACATTTATTATTAAACTCTTTCAAGTAAAAGTGTTTAAATAAGTTTTATAAAATAAAAAATAATCTTATTGTTGGTCCTGCTTCTTTATATTGAACGGGGGGCGGGGGGGGGGGGGGGGGGGGTCCGATGAATTTGCCACGGGCCTCGAACGGTATAGTTACGCCACTGGCCCCATCCCTTAAAAAATGCTGGGTACGCCCATGCATTTTTGCAAATCTTGCAAGTATGATTGCACAATTTGGTGTGCTGCAAATTTGCTGAATATGTAGTAATAGTATGAGTTTAATAAATAACACTTTAACTGCAGAGCTAAGAAAATGTACAATAACTAACGTTGGTAGATTACTTAGTTAGGTACCTACTTTTTTAATCATATTAATTATTACAAATGTAAGAACAATTTTTATCTAAAGTAGTATAATTTCCTATATAGTTTGAATTCTCTTTTTAATACAAATGTCATTCAATTTTAAGCGTAATGCACTTCAGCTATATAATAATAATAAGTTTAATCAAATCAGAAACTTTTTAATGCGTATGATTCTTTTCTAATCTATGGTAAAACTTTTGAATAAAATACTGCTTAATTTACAAAAACAGGTCAACTGTTTTATTAAGCAGTTAAAGTGTTATTAAAAATTACATTTATTTATCTTTAGGCACTTAACTTTTTGTATTTCGCTGTACGGCAGCATAGCAAGCGAAGCAGTCCGTTTGAAGTTGTGAGTGAAATTCAGTACAGCAATCTTCTTTGGCATCGCCACAAGCACTGCATGACCATCTTCTACTTCAAACACATCCACTTGCAGTATAGGGCACATCGAGAGCACAGGACAATCTGAGCGTTCCATGAAATTGTACTGTCTCACCGGCTGAGTGTTGAAAATATTAAATTCTCCACCTGAGTATGGAGCGTAGTAGATCCGCAACACCCCCCAGTTTGATCCAACGAAGTACACATCACCATACGATCGTATGATGATTATATCTCGTAACGGTCCATCGGGAATGGCATGGTTTAGTACGTACATCCATTGGAAATAGACTCGCCAATCTAATTGTTCTAAAAAGTTGAATTTCTGTAGTTGATGAAGTAAGTTGGAGTCGGGTCCAAGGGAACACTTGAATACGAGATCATTACCTACAATGGTAAATATATCACGTTGGAAAGTCAGGACGTTGAGGTGTCCATCACTGTATCCCACAGACATAATACCGTCTCCAGACTGCTTCAAAAATACGGCTTGTAATTTTTTATCATCGAAGCGGCATACAAAAATCTCATCGTCCAAGTTAACAAAGTACAGAGCATCTTCAGTCAATGTGTAGAGTTTAACGTTATCAAACGTGACATTACTTTCTTCTTCATACTTGTCGAATAGAGCTTTCCGTATCAAAAAACAGTGCAGATGGTAGCTCAGTATAACGATCACACTGTCATTCTCAGTATATCTTGAGTAGTCGCCGGTGATCGCACCGCGTTTTGATTCCTGTAGTGTGTCAATATCATAATAAACGATGGAACTTTTTTTGTGCACGCCTAGAACACCATTCCCTAGCAATTCAAAGTTCCGAATCTCTTCGTCCAAGCAAGAAGCTGACGAAAACTCATCTGTATCTTCTCTAGACACGGCTATTCTCTTCCAGAGAGCCAAAGAACGGTATAAATTGTACCATAGCAATCCAGGCTTCGCTTTTTTACGCGCGACTGTGTAAATATTTCTAAAATCTTCTTTACAGTGTTTAGACCACAAATCATCGCTCCTAGCCAGCCCGTCGATGATTAAACCCCATCGTACACAAACCTCACGGCATTTCGTTAAGTCTTTAGCCGGTAAATAGATGAAAATGTTCAATAAAATTTCGGTAGGTAGAGAAAACATCGGGCAAGTTATTTCGCTGTCGTCTGACATTTTAATTGCCTTTTGGAACTTTGGATAAAGGCTAGTGAAGGTGTCATTCAGTTTTTATGTTATATTCATGGTGAAATTTTGGTTTTCATTTTTATGCGCAGAAATTCGGTGCACATCAAAGTCATACAATACAAACAAATGTTTAGATTTTGATTGACAAATCTGACACAACAAAAAGTCACAAATATGATTTATACGTCAGTGCACAAACTTAATTTTTAGCTTTCTGTCAAATTCTGTCATTGATGCCACAGATAATTCCATAGGTTTACCACAAACCGCGACAAACGGACCCCATATAAAATAATATTCTTGCCGTTTCGATTCGAGCACTTTGAGTAGAAATTTATAAATTATTTACGAGTATGCACGTCAGTGCTATTGCATATTTTTATTCCAGGTATATTCCAGGTATATTTAGGTGACCCAACAGACGTCGTCCTGTTCAAACTTTTCTTTGTTTATGCAAAAATCCTATGGGAAACAGAAAATTTTCCGCAAACCTATTCCTATTTTTCTTTACATAAAAATCTAATTTAGACATAAAGAATAAAACAAAAATATTCAAATTGGTCCAGCCGTTCTGGAACAACATTTAACTTTTATTTAAATAAAGAAGACAAAGACATCACAGCGAAGACTATTCTATGTTCAAATTTTACCAAGAGTTTTACCCAATACTGGAGCAGGTTACTGCAGGCTTAGCATGACGCTTTCTATTTCTACTCTACCGTAGAATAGAAATCGCTTGTCTACATTTCTCGGTACAAAACTGTCAACTGTCTACACGGAAACGTTATTTTGTCTAGTCTTCCGTCGAAAAAAAGCTTCTTCATGGTTCCCGTGCTAAGCCTGCTGGTATGTTTGTGCACTAGTAAAACCCTTCTTTTTGTTGGCACTGGTGATTGTGAATGATGATAAGTTTTACTTGAGATTCTGTGGACCTTGAGGTATATAAATGACCTGTACTGTGGACCGACTTCAAAAAATGTGAACCCTACCATGGCCACATTCCGAATTAGAAAAATAGCGCTGTGAGCGGTTACATCAATAATTTACCTTCCGAGGTAGAAATCACGATTATGACAGCTGAGAACTGTCATTTTTGTCAACAATACGGAACGCTCGTGAACGCTCTAACAGTGCTCTCTCAATGTTAAAACTTATTTACACCATATAAAACTTGTATACACCACAAACATCTTATTTCTTTTTTTTTTTGGGTGGGAAATCATCAATTAAAGGGAATGTCAGATTTTTACTGACTAAAACCCACCCGTGTTCCCTCAGTTGCCTGTGTGCCAGGGGCCACGGCATCTCTTTCGAACAACCCGCACCCCTTGCAGGCATCGGCCCTTGGGGGCCGTTGATGCTGACATCTCTTTGAGGCGTGCGTGGAACACAACGCGCCGTCGACACGGGCTTGGTCCTTACCAGACAGCGAGCTACCCATTATTCGCCGTCTGCAAGCCCGCGCCTACGGTGGCCGGGAATCAGCCTGGAATTCCCGACGCCCGGGGCGTCTCCCGCGGTGACTAAGGCCGTGAGGGCGCATATACTGCCTATCCCTCACGTGCGCCACGACCCTCTTCGCGAGCATTACTGTTTCGCAGAAGGAGGTGACGGCTACCCATGCACTCTCGCTTCGTACCATGATTTGAAACAGGGCCGGACGCGAGAGATCGCCGCCGCCGATCGCCGCCACGAGGACACGGCGGTGCTCCGCCCATGCTGGGCAGACCTCCACCGTATGCTCCACGGTGTCCTCAGGGGGATTTTCGCAGTGGAAACACCCGGGCTTTACCTCCCGCCTTATCTGAAACAGGAACCTCCCGAAACATCTTCATATTTGGTTAGGTGGCGACACTAGCCAGGAGCCCTAAATCTAAGTTAGCTACGCCAATTTGGAACGGGTGTGAGCACGCTCAAATTGATATTATCGTAACTCGGAACGTAGCCCATAACATCGACAAAGGAGATGTTCCAAAATGTATGGAGCCTGGGCCAGGTCCTTGTACACTATACTTAAAAATAGGGAAATTCATTTAAAACAGTTCTAAACTGTCCAATTACTTTAAAATGGCTTGGTTTGCTGGTAAACACAAGAAATTACACTTGAAATTGCAACACACAACAAAAACCCGTCATGGCGGTAAGCTGTCATTTTGATTGATTAATGACGTTTGACATGTTTATTTCTGTGGAGGTTGAAGCATACAATACAAGTACTTTGTGGGTCGTAGACAGAGAATTAATAATAAATAGTAATTAATTAATAATATTAAATAGCATTCTCTGTCTTCGCTGTGGGTTGAAGGTTGATCCCGAGAGTCTTAGCCGCTTTGTTGGCTTTGTGGATGAAATGGTGGAATATCAAAAAAAGACGGTAGGTACCTTACGAGCAGCTGTGAAAATGTAATACGGACCAAGCGACGATGGCGATTGAGTGTCACTAGGGCCGAAATATCTTGCCGAATCTGAAGATAAGCGCTACGAATTCCACTTCGCCTCATGTCACCATTTGGTTCTTAAAAAAATGTTACTGCGCAGCCTTCTTCGCGAAGTTCGGACTCGCCAAGATAAATCGGCCGTACTGTACTCTTACTGTCTCTGTGAAAATCTCAAATGACTAAGGTACCTAGTGATTCTCTTTGATGAATGTAAATAAATAAAGACCCGCCCCGGTGCGTTGGCAAATCTGGATTATTCAGAATGTCTATTTTATTGCCTATTGGCTAACCATAAAAATAAAACCTAACTGTCATCCATATAGCAGTGTTTCAGATCTTCGACAGAAGTAATGTAGCAATCTTTAGATTTCAACTATCTACATAGGTACAAAAGAGAGTAATAGTGGACTTAAGATATCATGTGTAGGTACACAAATATATTACTAATGTAAACAAAGAGATGTAGGGGCCTACTAAATAAAACAGCAATTTATGTTTTATATCCATTTATTTATTTTATAAATCTTCTGTCACTAGTATGTCATCCAGAAATGAAGCCGGTGCTGCAATAGTCGCCTGATGCCGAGCCCAACCCAAAAACCAAACAATGGTCATTGTATGCGCACAGCAACCTACTGTTCGCTGGCCAGAGATACAGCTGCAGTAATAACTAATAATTTTTTCTTCCCAACTTGTTCCTTGTCTCGCCATCAGTATGTATGTGTAATAAGTTCTTCCTGAATGATGGCGAGACTTTATACGACCCCTAATTAATACGGGGTTCTGTTGGGATGAGGTTGCTTGCGATACTACTTCCAGATGCTCAGATATTTCTACCTGAAATGACCCACGTTGTCTCATATGTTCGCCGTAATAACTTCGGGCTTGTTTAATTTGATAAATGCCCAATGCAAATATTATTAGATTTGACATGGTCATTTCAGGAAAAATATCTAACTCTGGAAGGTGAGCATTGATGTTCGTAAACTGGGCTCGGAATCGGTTTATCCTATTGCTTATTATTAGTTGTGCCAAAGTATTAGGCATTTCTTTTCTTTGTATTGCCCGATTTAAAATTATTTCAGCATCCGGTCTGTTCACAATTTCTGGATGAAAAGCATTAATAATGCTTGCACAAATCCGAATATCATCCATCAGATGGGTGGCAGCTAGATTAAAATATTCTTGCCGGAACAATTTAAAGTCCCTTTTGAACCGGCCATTTACTACTTCTACCACCCATCTGCACAAAGTAACGCATCTTGACTTGTTGGCCTTGATAGTTGGCAACTGCGTCTCTCCTTGTTCTAAGGATTCGGGCTGATGTACTTGGTATCCGACAGATTCTAAAAATGGGATCGCATCACGAAAGCCTCGGTCCAAAATGAAAACATCATTTTCCCTGAAAAATCTTCTAAAGTCCCCATTTTCATTTTGGAACAAGGCCTTCATGATGTCTGAATCAGACTCAGTTGCTGGGTAGGGCCCAAGTACATCAATTATATGACCATCAGTGGCCACAAGCAAAAATGGTTTTACTAAATTGCGGTATTTGTGCAAACTATATGTCTTTTTTTGAAACAAGTAATTTGAAGATTTTTGGAGATATATGTAAGTACCATCACAAATAACAATTGGTACTCTCTCCTCTCTATTGCCGAATAAACCCTCTGGTATTATTAGATTTCTATTAATCAATTCTTGTCTTGAAATATGGTTTATGCCCAAGTGTAGAGGTACAAATAAACTTAACAGTGCCTCTCTGGCTGCATTGAGCAAGCGTGTGATTGAGGACTTACTCAGGCATAATAGAGAGGAGATTCTTTCATGGGAGTCTCCAGTTCGAGCTTTTATTAAATAAGCCCCCAATGCAGTATGTGGAGTCTTGCATGACGTCAATGCTGGACTTATTATATTAAAAATGTTAAAATATTTTTCTTTTGATAAGCCAGTCCAGAACACAAAAATGTTATCATCAATTGAATTGATATTTTCAAAATCAAAATATAGATTAATTTCCTGGACACTAAGATTCAGCATTGACTCCATCTCATTTTTGGTAAAAGTATTGGAAAATTCATGCTGATCTAGAAACTCCCAATTATATAATGATTTGTGTTCATTACAAATTCTTGCATTCTCTGTGACAAATAGTTTTTGAGAAGTGAGGATTCGTTTACGAAGGTAAAGTGGCACACACAACCTTTCTGAATTTGTACATAGAGGCACAAAACAATTTCCGCTAGAGCTGGTTGTGTGGGTGAACTGATCAAGTTCCATTGTTGCCATTCTTAGCTGCGGCACTTGTTCATTTTCTTGCTGAACCTGCACATTTTCCATTGTTTGCGTCCAGCAGGTTGTGCAGACAAGGGCATCTCCAGATAACTAAAAAAAGATAACAATGATATAAGATTAACATGCATTTAATTAGAGAAACTATGTGATAAGGTCATTATGCAATTTAAATATAGATGGAAAGCCAAAACGTGTTTAAACAACAGCAACTACTACTAGGTACACTACAATAACTGTCACTAAAGAGTGACAACAATAGGTAAGTATCTGTGTATAAAAAAAAAAACAACATAGTTACCTCTCGGGGATAAATTCTCGCAGCCACTTCATCTCTTTCAGGCCCACTGGGCAAAGAATGTGTTTGCCTTCGGAATAATGACATTCCACATGATGCGCAAACAACATTACGACGTTCAGAATCTTGGTCTTCACGCCTCTCATCAATGTTTGCAGCTCTTTGCACATTTCTGCGTGCAGAGACCCAGCATGCATAACATACAAGTCCACCTGATGGAATCTGGACCAAACAAAAAATAATATTATTAATGATAATTATCCATAATCAATTAATTCAGTAGTAATGCTAACTATAAATAATACAAAAAAAAGAGATGCTACCTCTCTGGGATAAATTCTTGTGATAATTTCATTCCTCTCAGGTCCTTCTGGTATTGAGTGCCTCCGTCGTCGGTTAAGAGAGCGAAAGCACCATACGCAAGTATTCAAAACTGCTGAGGAAGCACTTTCTACACTAATTACATCATCATGTCGCTGCAGAATACTTCTTGCTCGAACCCAACATGTATAACATACAAGTCTACCATCCAATATCTATAACAAATTACTGTATTAAGGAATGACAATAATAACTCAATCATTTATTTAACCTGTGGACTCCTAGAGTAAATAATATAATAATACTCAAGTCAATGTAGGTAACCTAATACTTACGGCTCGTGGTGAAATTCTCTCAGAGATCAGGTGTCTTTCAGGGCCCTCTGGAAGGGCATGAGCACGCCTCATATGTAAAGAGCTTTGACACCATACACAAACATTTGTGTCATAAGCATGCTGAAGCTCATACTCTTCATGAGGAGGAGAAGACATCTTCATGTGACATGTCATAGTATCAGGCGGAACAGGAACAGACATTTTATTCACAATGTTCGCAAAACAATTTGCACACATGGTACCATTTTCATCCACCTAAAAAGGAAATATTAACTCTGTAATTATTTTAAATTAGGTCCATATAAGAAACCATAATTCTAAACAATTCAAGTTCTCACCTCATGGCGAAGGTCGTTTTCAATTATAGAAATTAAGTCAGGACCCATATTACCAAAAATATAATATTGGCCATCTTCATTTATTACAGAAGAACATAAAGTACAGGGCACCATTGTCATACCACCTAAAACAAATAATTGTCGTAAGTATAATAATATTAGATACGTCCAATACTGATGTGCCTAAGTACGATCGTGGCCACAAATTGCAGTCCTAACTAGAGAAGGCCTAACTTTTATCTGTATGTAGGTAAGCCAAGCGAGACGAATTATTTCTCTGAATTAGGGCTGCACATAGGAACGCAATAATACTACAAAAATATCTTGGCACGTGGAAATTATGGTATGTGTACAGTAGTAATTAAAAAGTAAATTGTTTACCTGACGATGAAATGACGAATCAGTTGATTTTATATCGTAACAACGCAGTCCAAATCACACGAGGGAGTCGAAGTCCTTAGAACACAAGCCGGGTCAACAGATGAGCAGAGTAGCAGTCCAAAAACAAAAGCCAGGTAAACAGATGGGAAAGAAACGGTATTAAAATCCAAAAAACGAAAGCGAGGTTGTTAAAAAGAACTCCAGAAACTCAAAACTAAACGAACACAATCACGACCGATGACGAGACGAAAGTGATTGACAGTTTGACACTGAAGTGACACTGTTGTGACAGCTGACAGTTATCTTTATATGATCTAAGGTTTACTGTCATTGTTTTTAAGCACAGAGTATCTAAATCGGTGAGACGCCATGTTGAAAGTCGATAAAAATAATTGATATATAACAATTTACTACCAGAGCAGTATACATTTATTTGAATTATCTGTATTTTTCCCGAATTCTATGGATTTTTCTCTTTTTTTTGAGTTACTGTACATAGACCTGGCCCATTTTGAAACATCTCCTTTATGCATATAAGAAGCCAGTGTTGCCAACCCGTACGATAATTATGGGGGCGTAAGATAATTTGCCCGATGGAACGATAATTTGCGCAATGGTACGATGTACGATAGTGATTGTCCAATGTACGATAATTTTGAGCTTTGAAAAAAAAGTACTATGAACAAAACGTATTTGTCAACAAAATGTCAATGTCACATGACAGACGTAGATAGAGAATGCTGTAGCATTCTCTGTCTACGTGTAAATGTCTCTCTCTCTCTCTTTCCCTCACATTTTTTGGCATGAAAATCATAACACTTGTTTCCATCCAACCGCGACTCCGCGTTTTGTACTGTATTCTTGTGGTTTTCTCAGACAATTTCATATTTACTTCTAGCTTGCTTTATGTGTGGGCACGCGTCAACACACATCGTAAAATGTAAATAAAGACTCTTGTGCCCTATGATACACTTCGTGGTTGTGTGTAAGCTTTGGCGGCTTGTGTTTCTAGCGCTACTAGTGGTGAAACTTGGCATATTCTCCCGCTTTGACTTGTCATTGTCGTTTGTTATCAATGTTTGATGAATGTTTTAGGTTTTTTTTTGTGTTTTTTTTCTTTTGTACGTTTTGCCCACCATAATACGATAATTTGGAAGTTGGAATTCGATAATTTGAACTTGTGGAGTTGGCAACACCTAAGAAGCTATATTTTACAAACAAATTGACAATTTGAAAATTGAAAACGGCGAAAGTTTTGTGAAATATTTTTTAGTTCATAACGAATAGAGATTTAATTTAAAATGATAGTAAACGCATTAAAGCAATTAAAAGATGTTAGTAACAACTTCGAACAACAATTGCGGAGCTTATCCACGGAGATATACTCAGCCAAAATCGGAGATTCCTTTGAAGATGGGTTATCGAAAAGGTTGCAAGATTTAACCTTTCTCAAGTCGAAATTAAGACTTTTGAAAGCAAAACCACTATCTGGTAAGTGTTGAACATGTTACACCTATGTTTTTCTGTTATTTTAAAACCTCTACACGCCGTATGTACACGCCAGTACTTACTTTATTTTATTGGGTTGTTTCGGCGCATATTAAATTATGCCCAAAGTTTTTGGGATCAAGCTCTTCCTAAGACGACCCACGGACCGCTCTTTGCTCTTTCCTTAATACATGGGACTTGAACATTTCACGAGTTTGTACGAGTACGAGTTAGTAGTGGGAAGGGAGCACTGTAGGTGTAACAAGATTTGCAATTATGCAAAAAGAATGTGTGTCAAATCCGACCGAGCAGAGATTTGCACTTCAATAAAACAAATCACCACTTATCTTCATCCTACTATCCTACAATATACAGTGTAAACTCGATAACGACACTGAAGGGACTGCGCATTTTATGGCGTTATTGAGAGTTGTCGTTAAATGGAGAGAAGAAAAATCTGTATTAGAAAAAGAAAAAGTTTATTTCAGACTAGTGTTAGTAATTACATAAAAAGTTTGTGAGCAATTAAGAATATGATAAGAATAACGTATAGATAATCCATGACTCCTACCAACAACAGTCTACACGTGCAAGCAATCCCAATTTGCAAACAAAAGAACGGATTTCATAGAACGTTCGGTATGTGTGATGCCGATAGTCGAGTTTATTACGGGCTGGGATAATAAAGCAACAAAAGAACATACACAGCTATTTAATTGTTGTCGTTATTGAGAGTGGGTGTAATGCTATATAGAGTGTATCATTGTATGGAAGACAAGCTAAACCAACCAAAGCCAAGTGATTTCGACGCTTTAGGGGGTTTTTCGTGAAATCGAGTGACGTTACATGGAGTTTATACCGTATTATAAATGTGAAAGTTTGGATGTTTGTTACTTATTCACGCTAGAACGACTGAGCGTGTTTAGATGAAATTTGCCACACAGATAGTTTATAACCTGGATTAGCATATAGGGTGCTTTTTATCCCAGTAGTATGGTGTTTCCGACCTCCGCACAGGCGAAGCTGCTTGCAGAAACTAGTATTCTATATATCGCACCTTTAGAATAATAGAGACCTAATGCAAAATTAGCCGCAAGCAAAATTATTTCGAATTATTAGAATTATAGAGACCAATTTTGGTTGCGGCTAATTTCGCATTAGGTCTCTATTATTCTAAAGATGCGAATAAAAGCGAAAGGTCACTCATACATTAATTCACTCACTGATTAATCAGGAAATCTCTAAAAAACTGGACCTACAAAGATGAAATATGGCACAGAGGTAGATTATGAGTAGGAGATGTCAGCTAAGAAGGGATTTTAGGAAACTCAACCCTGTAAACGCGTGAAAGTTTGTTCAAAACACATTTCAGTTCGCTGTAACTAACATAGTCAACGTCCCCCCCAGTGGGTTCCCGCATTGTCGTTGCGGGGGGGCTCAGTAGCCGTGGTCCGCTCCCACGGTGAAGCGAAGAGGAACCCCAAGGTGGGGCCGCTCGTCAGGGCTTTTGTCTCCAAGCCGACGACGTAGCGGCCAGAATGTAGGTTGCGGTGAGGTGCACCGCAACTGAGGCGGGCCGCGGTGTCGAATGGGAGGCATCGCGGCTGAGGATTACAGGCTGCGGAAGAGGAGGAGTGCCGGTACTTCTGAGTAGCGCTCTTCCCTTCCGTGGCCTGGACGGGGCCGCCACCGTTTGATGGCGGACGCGGTGGGGCCGCAGGGGAAGAGGAGTGTCGGTATAGCGTTGGCCGCTCTCCCTATCCCCTGCGGCCGAAAAGTGGTAGGCGGCGGGGCCACTGTGCTGACCCGTCGCAGGGAGACCAAGGGCGCCAGACACGGGTTCGTCTGGGGCCCTTTTGTTACTTGGTTCCTGGGGTGGTCACGGCGTGCCACGTGTCCTGGTGCGCCGAACTGGTGGGGTCCGCAAGGGCCGATGCCTGCCAGGGTTGCGGGTTGTTCGAAAGAGATACCGCGGCCCCTGGCACACAGGCAACTGAGGGAACACGGGTGGGTTTTAGTCAGTAAAAGTCTGACACGCCCTCCTGCTCCACCCAGAGCAGGAGAAGTTATTTGATGATTTCCCACCCTCAAAAAAAAAAAAAACAAAAAAAAAAAAAAAAAAAAACATAGTCAACGTAGTACTTGTAACTAGATGTATATATGTGGAAGTTTGTAATTTAGCAAATTTTCTTGCCTACAAATGATTTTTAGTTTGTTATTAGTCTGTAAGCTTTCTGTACTAATAAAAAAAAAAAAAAAAACATTGACGCAGGTCGAGCTGCGGTCAGCAGCTAGTTATTAGTATAGATGTATAGAAACTGTTAGAGCGTAAAACGTCTGATTCAAACTTTTCAGCACTACCACAAATCACAGGACAACCAAAATCAGAAGACACAATCAAGGAGTATGGAGAACTAGCTCAATGGAAGGTGCTAGAACAGTACATTGTAAAATCACTGACACAGGCACATGCCGTAAAAGCTCTAGTGACCACACCTGACCACAGTTTGGACCCAGATATGATAGAAAGGAAAGAGTAAGTGATCACTACATTTTATAAAACAAAGTCCACCACATATCTGTCTGTCTGCTCGCGATAAACTCAAAAACTACTAAACGGAATTTCATGCGGTTTTCACCAATAGACAGCGTGATTCATGAGGAAGATTTAGGTGTATAATTTGTTAAGGTTTTTTTTGTAAATTAGTTAACGCAGGCGAAGCAGACAAAATCAAGTAAATGATAAATTGAAAACTATTTTATTGTTGTAAGCAAGTTTTGTACAAACACTGTTACACACACAGATTGAGTGGATCTGACCAATCAGTGCAATAATCATGCAGCATAGTAATAATAATAATTTTCGTGAAAATGGATACTTTTGAATATTTTTGTTTCACATATTAATAGATAGATAATAAGCACAATAAATATAATTAATTAATAATTAGGAGGTTCCTCTCTCTGGAGCCCTAACCGCGGGTAGCTTGGATCTTGTTCCCGATACCGGCGGGCTACTATTTATTATATACATATTACGTTTTTATATTTTTATACTAATATTTAAAAATGTAATTTATATGTGTAAGTATATGTTGAGATAAAAGAAGTAATTTTTTTTTGTTTTGTAATTAATTTTAAGTATTAGACATACATTTTCTAAATGGTGCCAATAACTCCGTGGAAACCTCACAAGATTAATATGATTATGATTTATGCTCAGTTCCTAAAAACAATAATGAGTCGTTTTGCCCACCAATGGTATAATTTTTTATTGCCAAACTGGGCATATAAATAGATTCGTAAGCTAATTTTACCTGTGGTAGCTACTTCCATATGGGAGAGTCTACTGCAATGAGGTTTTTGCTTCTTTATCGGCAAAGTAACAAGAGCCTTAAATTTAACGGTCCGTAAATGACAGGAATCGGCCATAAGACTATTAGATTGATATACTTCATTTTTTTATAATATGTCTGTTATGTTATTCTAGACTTATCATCAAAAGTCTTCAAGAGTTCCGCCACCAAGAGTCGCACCTCCGTCACTTGCAGGTGGTCGAGGCTGAGAAGGAGGCAGAGTTGGCAGCAGTTCGGATGCAGTGGGACAGGGAACTGAGTGAACTGCGGGACATGAGAGAGGAATGCCACCAGTTTGAAGCATATGATGTTTCCGCACCGCTTTATAAGTGAGTATAATCATTAGTAAGGAATATGCATGTAATTCAAATAATGGTCAAATAATCAATCTAGATTTTTTTTTTTTTTTTTATAATATTGCAATCTATCTGATTGATATTCAGCAATCGTTCAGTATTTGTTTTTATAGGCTTGTGCGGTACATGTCCAATGACAGGTCCGCTTTGTCTCAGTCACAGTCTATAGTAATAGGTCCTGTGGGTTTTTCCGTTTGAGCCTTCTTGGCGTTGTTGGTTCGCTCATTAGACGCTTCGCAAGTGCGTTAGGGTGGAGTGTGATCCTCGATGCATAAACTTTCATTCTGCTGTTTATTTCTTGTTTGACTGTCTTCATATTAAGGTCGTGGTGTAATCTTTCATTGGTTACATACCATGGTGCATTGGCTATCATTCGTAGCATTTTGGACTGAAATCTTTGAAGGATTTCAATGTTTGAGTTTGCTGATGTGCCCCATAACTGTAAGCCGTAACACCAAATGGGTTTGATTATGACTTTATAGAGTAGCAGTTTGTTTTCCAGTGATAGCTGTGACTTTTTATTTAACAATCAATCTAGATAAATAAAAAGAAAAGTCCTGACCGACTGACTGATTCATCAACGCTCAGCCCAAACCCATGGACCTAGAAAGCTGAAATTTTGCACAGAGGTTCCCTTTATAATGTAGACAAGGAATAAGGAAGGATTTTTTTGAAATCAATCCCTAAGGGAGTTAAATAGGGGATGAAAGTTCCGCACAAGTTAGTCATATATAAAAAAGAAAATATATCTTTATCCTTTCAACTGATTTTGACTTCTATTCCGTAGGCATAAGGATGGCATTAAAAGCCAAAAAGTGGTTACAAAACCAACTGTTTACTGCAGATGCCATATTATAGCATGATACCAACGCAATAGAAGTCAAAATCAGTTGAACGGACTGTAAAAAAGGTTTATTTAAATGTCTAATCTTATTTCATCTATACTCTATAGATGAGGTTTCCAATAGAAATAAAAAACTAAAAACACGCTTTAAAAACCAAACTAAAAAGAAGAAAATAATTTAATTCAATTAAATTATTGGGGGTGCTTTTAAATATATTTTATATTCAAATAAAAATACTTCATTATTATCAATTAATGTCAAGCACCCCACGCTTTTTAATTGAATTAAATTATTTTCTTCTTTTTAGTTTGGTTTTTAAAGCGTGTTTTTAGTTTTTTAAATTATTATTTATTTTAAATTTTTTAGTTCTGCTAACTACAAAAACTTTATATTTTTTTTCCTTTTTTATTAAATTATTGAATTGTCATCGGTCCTCGATAAGTTTACAAAGTTTCAATGAAATCTGACTGTTTAGGGTGGGTCAAAATCGCGCTCTAAGGATTCGGTTACATACAAACAAACATACAAGTGAAGCTAATAACAAATTACCCACGGAGAGTTACATACTGACATACTGACATACAAGTGAAGCTAATATAAAGCGTGTAAAAAGGCTGAAACAAACTCCGAGGTCACAGTCTCTTTTAAAGGCCAGCATAATCTTGGTCAGATCATGTGATAACCATTTAGATTGGTATCAGAAATCAAATCAAATCAAAAGTCATTTATTCAATACAGGCTGATGTCAGCACTTTTTGAATGTCAAAATTACATAAGATAGTCCCTCATTAACGCTCGCCCTTCACCACTTCCTAGTGCTTAAGCTGGGATGAAAAACTGGCACAACAAACTGTCCAGCAGCATAGCATGGTTACTTGAAACAATATCCACAAAGATTAAGTGGACCTGGCGAGTCAGGACGCATTTATCAGTAATCATGCAGCTCAATCTCCCGCCGAGATATTTTTACATCAGTGATTTTTGTTTTAAATCCGAATTCTAATATTATCTTTCTTTTCCAGGAAACTTCGAACAGTTGTTGATAAGTTGGAGCTGATGCGCTGGTTGGTGGGGCGGCTCATTACATCCCGGGGGTCGCGCGACTGGCTGGCGTACCCAGACCGGACTGCTCACCTCTTAAGACTAGCCTCTACGCCTAATATGGTTGAAACCTTTTTAGAGACTTAATAATCCAGTAATAAAATTATAATTATCAACAAATTTTCATTTTTGGCTTTACTTGCGTGTGTTAAGCAATCCCGTATTTCTTAAGTTTTCTCTCTGGAGTGTCCTGGTATGTAAAGATAGTCACGCATCCACGGACCAACCGTGGTTAACGTAGCTTAACCGGATCGATTGAACCGTGCGTCTATGATAACTTAATCGAAAGCTCTTTTATAGTACCTACTTAAAATAAAACTTAAATAAACAACTAGCTTTAAAAAAAGAAGGTACTTTCTCTTACAAAATATTAAAAACCAAATTCTCCACGGACTAACCGCGGCAAACGTAGCTTGGCCTGATCGGTCACATGTTCGATGATAAAAATAATGGAAATTGATCTACTAGTCACGTCGCGCCTGTCTGCGGGAGCTTTTACTCAATTTTGATGCAGCCAGCTTACGACAGGCTTAGCATGTTTTCTATTTCTACTCTACTGTAGAAAAGAAATCACTTTTCTACATTTCTCGGTGAAAAACTATGAACTCTATACGGAAATGTAATTTTTGTCTACTCTTCCGACGACGAAACGCTTGTCTACGGTTCTCATACTAAGCCTACTGGTGTATACTCCATTTGAAATAATATTAGATATTTAACTAAACCCTTTTTACAGTCCTATCAACCGATTTTGACTTCTATTGTGTTAGTGGCAGAACAAATGGCAGCTGCAGTAAACAGTTGGTATTGTAACTACTATTGTGCTTTTAATGCCATCCTTATGCCTACGGTATAGAAGTCAGAATCGGTTGAACTGACTGTAAAAAAGGTTTGTTATGTCTAATCTTATTTTTAATGGAGTATAGGTATCAACATGTTGGTTAGATATTAAAAAAAAAACATCACAACAACGAAGAGTTTGTTTATAAGGTATAATTGCCACCATTTTTAATTGTTTTTTTGATCTTACATGTCACCATCACACCCCAGTCCATTCATTATCATTTAGGAATATTTATTATAGCCGCCTCCGCCGTATGATTGTGAGAATCCTGGCGAAGGTCTGGTGTTGCCAGCACAAACCGTTCCTGATATCAAGTCTCGTACTTTTGCTCTGAAATAACACAAAAAGGCGTTACTCTTTAAAATTTCTAGAATATAGATACTCTTACCTATAATTTTAAAACAAGTTTCTAATATGGTATGGTGCGAAACGAGTATTTTCAATTTCGTCATTATCTGCCGAACGACCCACAGGCCATATACTATATTGTAGTCTGTGGGCCATTGGCAGATGGCCCGATCCGTTGGCCTTCTAAATGTCAATGAATCTACCTGTCGTTTCCCAACTATACTCCATTTGAAATAAGATTAGACACTTAAACAAACCTTTCTTACAGTCCGTTCAATCGATTTTGACTTCTATCCCGTAGGCTTATGGATGGCATTAACAGCAAAAAAGTGGTTATATTACCAACTGTTCACTGCAGATGCCATTTATCATGCTACCAACGCAATAGAAGTCAAAATCAGTTGAACGGACTGTAAAAAAGGTTTATTTAAATGTCTAATCTTTATAAATATGTTGGGTTTTTTTTTGAGGGTGGGATATCATCAAATAACTTCTCCCGCTCTGGGTGGAGCAGGAGGGCGTGTCAGACTTTTACTGACTAAAACACACCCATGTTCCCTCAGTTGCCTGTGTGCCAGGGGCCGCGGTATCTCTTTCGAACAACCCGCACCCCTGGCAGGATCATCTACCGATGATGTTCGAATTTACTTTACGTCATGCTTTCTATCAACATGTAGTTATAAAGCATCTGTCTTACCTGTAAATAAAAAAGTTGTATTCGTTTGTGTCTAGCCTTGAGTATATAAACCGAGGTAAGGTATTCGCCGTGACCCAAACTTCGTCGTCAGTTACATGGAGATCTGAAATACAAAAAAAAAAATTGGTATATAAAACAGGGCGACTTGTAAATCGATGTATGTCTTCTAGTACGTGGTAATTCACTGTGATACCTATAGATACAATATTGTTTTTAGTATACGCGAAACGTGAATATAGTTTGTTCAGAATAAGTGACTGAATCGATTCCAATAATTTTTACACTATGTTATATTTATAAGTTTTGTATTTAGTGTGACGGAAAATGTTATCACCTGTTAATTACAATACCATCGCCGTACGGTTACGTACCTATTAGCTTAAGTATTTATTTATTTATTTAATACTTCAGGCACAGAAATGTACAAAGGCGGACTTAATGCCAGGGGCATTTTTTACCAGTCGACCACAATGAGCACAATACGACGCTGGACGCGTGGGGGGCGCGGGGGCGACGCGTGGTGACCACGTTTGTGTAGACAACTAGGTAACATTACAAGCTTATAACTTTGTGATTTTTCATGATACAGTTTTGAAATATTGTACATAGATTCTTTACATAAAAATACTAGACACGTGTTTCGGGTTTCGCATATACTAAAACTAGGGTTCTATTTATAACATAAATGCACCCCATATAGAAATTAGGAACAACCAAACGCTGATGAGGATCAACGATTTTCTCTCTCAAGGAACATAGTAAAAAAAAAGAACACAAGCCTGCATGGGCACTTTTGAAACGTCCAAGAAACTCCACGGTTACTCTTTTAAAAATAATTGGCTTTTACAATGTTTTAAAATTACAGTGATAATAGGTATGGGAGGACAGTGCAGGCCAGTCAATAAGTACCAGGTACTTAGAGGAATGGTCGGTCAATGGTGTCGTAATAGAATTGTGTTATAATACTTATAATGGCATTGTCGTATTGCCATTATTATAAAATTCGTTAGTAGAAATGGTTTTCGAAAAACTACTACGAAATTTGAACATTTATTCATGCCAGATTTCTTATTTAAACATTTTTACATATTCATTTATTAGTGTTATCATTATGTACGAGATTGCCAATAAATGCCATTTCTTTCAATGGAGTGTCAGTGGCTGACCATTGGAAAGTCATAATAACGCCATTATATTATTAGATTACCAAACTTGTCAAAATCAACAATGATGAAATCAATGATATATTACAATAGTGTCAGAACGATATTCTGACAATATTGTAATAGCAGACTTGAGGCCCAGATCGATCGACCCGTGCGGCCCTTCATGAAATAGTCATACAACCTGACATACACTGCCCTGCAAATTACAAAAATGAATTTCATGGGCTAACGTTTCCCCTAAGAAATGAGGACCACCTTACCTGATGGATAGCTGAGTCTCTGTCTGTCCTGAGCCAGCAGCTCCATGTTATCAGGATTTAGAGGTCTTTCCGTATTCCAACATGATACGGCATCTCTCCCTACTTCAGCAAAGAACAGAACATTCGTGGCGGTATGGAGATCATGACTAGTAGATTGGCTGTTGGTACCACGGTCTCCTAGGAGCTGAAATAAAAAATATTTCGTTTGTGAGTAGTTTATGTATGTGGGAAGCTTCGAAGTTGGGCCAGAGTCGTCATGGAGTTTGAGCCAGGAGCCAGCGTCGTCCAAACGCTGGCGTGATGTTTTAGAGGCGTCAATGGGAGATTTGCTCGAGAAAGAAACTGATGGAGAGACAAAGGTCTCCACCACAGCTTTTTACGGTTCCGTACCCAAAGGGACCCTATTACTAAGACTCCGCTGTCCGTCTCTCTGTCGACTCTGTCCGTATGTCACCAGGCTGTATCTCATGGACCGTGATAGTTAGACAGTTGAAATTTTCACAGATTTTTTTCAGATTTCTGTTGCCGCTATAACAACAAATACTAAAAAACAAAATAAAATAAATATTTAAGGGGGCTCCCATACAACAAACGTGATTTTTTTGCTCGTTTTTGCTAGATATTGATAACGGCAACAGGTAGACGCTTGAAATATTTAGATTTTAAGGGGGGCTCCCATACAACAAACGTGATTTTTTGGCCGTTTGTATAGATAATGGCACTGAACCCTTCGTGCGCGAGTGCTTGGCAGGTTTTTTAAATTACCATTTTTTTACAGAACATAATATCATGCATTGTTTCCCTGAGGGGTCGGGCAGAGGTACAGTAGAGTTCATTAATATATAAGCACTGTCAAGGATTCCAAATATTGTGATCGTTGGATAGCTCAATAAATTCTATAGAACTTATAGATCAAAAATAAGTCCTCATGTGAACGGTTTAATAATATATGATGTGCATTAGGCAATAATATGAAAAATTATGAGAAAAAGCAGTCACCTAATAATTAGATAATCTAAATCTTGACCACAATTTAATGATGCATAAAGTTGTCACAATATTATGAACTTTTTTAACGTTCATAATATAGTAGATTCCGCCCACGGCTTCGCCCGCGTTGAGGTCGGGAACGTACTACCGGGATAAAAAGTATCCTATGTGCTAATCTAGGTTATAATCTATCTGTGTGCCAAATTTCATCCAAATCCGATCAGCCGTTTTTGCGTGAAAGAGTAACAAACATCCATCCATACTTACAAACTTTCGCGTTTATAATATTAGTAAGGATTTATTTATTCAAAATATTTACCCTCATTATCTATACATTGCTGCCATCTAAACGGAAGTTCATTTAAATGCCTTTTCGATAGAATTCTGAGGATCTAGGTCGGAAATTATCCCGCGGGAACGTACTACCGGGATAAAAAGTATCCTATGTGTTAATCCAGGTTATAATCTATCTGTGTGCCAAATGTCATCCAAATCCGTTCAGCCGTTTTTGCGTGAAAGAGTAACAAACATCCATCCATCCATCCATACTATATCCAATGACATCTACCAACCCGCACTGGGCCCTCGTGGTAGATCATAGCCCAGACACTCTCACAGAGAGGAGGGCTAGAAAACAATAAAGGTTAATTATACTATATCATGTGGACTTACACTGTAAGCGGTCTGGTTGGCTTCCCTACTCTCCAGCTCACAGGAAGACACCGAGAACTCCTGACTGCTAATCATAGGATGGAAGTACGTGGGTCTGCAGCCATCAGGCCCTTCCTGCCCCACAGCCACGCTGAAGACTCCGTCGTTCCAGGTGAATGATTGACCTGGAAGTGAAGGAGGAAGTTAATATGACGGAGCATACTATTTAAGAAAGAAATAAATAAAAAGTATTCATTGGGACACGCACAGGAATATCACCAATTTAAATAAAAAATATACAAAAACAAAAGTAAATGAAAATAAAGACAGAAAATCCTGTAAGAAGATGATTCTTTCATGATGTAGACCACAACAATGATTAATTCAGTCTTAAATCACCAACTAACCTAAAAGGGGGTATGAGGTCTTGCGTTATTTATGTTAGGTACATGTAATATATATTTTTTTGTCTTCTCAGTTAGTTTTAATGATAATCTGGCAGTTTGGGTACTTTATACGGCGTACCTAAGCAAATGTCCTTCCTTTGTCATTTTCCGTCAACTGGGTTGAGCTGCACGATCAATGACAAATGCGTGCACTGGCTGGACCCGAAAGAGTATAATAATAATGGAGCTGGACCCGATTGAGGTGTATATTATGTTCTGTGGACAGTGTGTTCCGTTCCGGCCCGGCCACGATGTCAATGAAGGTCATGGTTATGGCAGTAGACTGTACGGATATGTACCTTTTTGTGCTAGAAAGATTAATAATAGTATCACATCATTTCATGACTTAAACACCATTTTCTGTAGCCGGGCTACAGCGTTTCCGTCTTAGCACGGCCACGCTTAGATCGGCTGAAATCAGTGGCGTAACTACAGGGTGGCAAGTCGGCAAAATGCCACGGGCCCCCAGCCGGAAGGGGCCCCTGGTCAGAGGAGAATCCCAACTCCCAACATTTACTATTAAACTCTTTCAAGTAAATAAAAATAAAATAAAATAAAATCCATTTATTTCAGGTAGGTACTCCCATATTCTCACAATCACAAGTTACAAATACGAAATAAATACAAATCACAATATAAAAATAAATACAATATCATCAAAATACAATGTTAAATAAAAATTATCAAGTGAAATGTCAAATAAAATAAAAATTTAAAAATAATCGGAAATTAACAATATGGAATACAAATAAAAATAAAAGTTTAGAGCAAAATCAGGATCAAAATAATAACATAAATTAATAAAAACAGCGGCAAATATCAAGACGCTCGTTGACATGCCCTGGCTATATGCCTACTACAACACTTCCTAATATAAGGGCAGTCCAATCGTCCAGCAATCATCACCAGGACAGCATTGGAGCTGACCCGCACCCTGCGCACCATGGACGCGCACCGCTTGCGCATTGTGGTGTGAAAACAGTCGGTGCGCGCTTCCGCAAACATGCCCGAGGCACTACAGAAGCGGGGCAGCCCCAATACCGCCCTGAACGCGTTGTTATACTGGACACGGAGGGCACTGTAACTCGCCTGTGTATAGCTAGCCCACAGGCTACACGTGTACAAAGAGGTGCAGTATGCTTTAAAAAGTGAGATCTTAACTTGATCAGAACAGCGTGCAAACCTGCGCGCCAACATATTCGCTCTTTTTGACAAGGCCCTCCGCTCCCGCTCTATGTCAGCATGATCCTTGAGGTCAGCCGTTACCAAATGCCCTAAGTATTTAAATTGTTTCACCCAGTATAGGGGAACACCATTGAGAAATACTGGTGGTATACTTTGCGGGCATTTAGCACTACTCGTCCCAAAGACCATGCACTGGCTTTTGGTCACATTATATCTAAGGCCGTGCCCAACCGCGTACTCCTCACAGATTTGCATTAGCTTCCTCAAGCCACAGACCGAAGCGCTCAGCAGCACCATGTCGTCCGCATAACTAAGGTTATTGACGCAAACATCGTCAACATGGCATCCGACACGGGCACTGCTGAGCGCAACTATCAGTGCGTCCATGTAAAGGTTGAAAAGGGTTGGGGAGGTCAATCCGCCTTGCCTCACGCCGCACTCCAACTTATATGGCTCTGACATAGCCCCCGCCCATCTTACGCTGTTGAGCTGGTGCGTATACCAATATTTGAAGACTCTCACAACTTCATGTGGTAAATTAATGTCCTCCAGTTTTTTCCATAGGACATCGTACGCGACCAGGTCGAAAGCCCTGGACAGGTCGAGGAAACACGCATACACGGGTGTTTTACGATCCACGTAGTATCTGACGGTATGCTTAAGACACAGTATCGCACTCTCTGTAGACAGTTGGGGTCTAAATCCAAACTGATTATCATGTAGTACTACGAACTTATTTAACTGTGTATTAAGCAGACCGTCAAAAACTTTAGCCACGATTGTGGCTAGTGAAATAGGCCGATAGTTACTTTTATCTGCAAGGTCGCCGGTTTTATTTTTCACTACAGGCACCACCACAGTCCTCATTAAATCGGATGGCAGGTAAGAGTGGCTCACGCACAGCGAATAGAACATTGCCAGTACCCTAGATATATGAGGCCCCGCGTGCTGCAGGTGCTCGATACTGAGACCATCATGGCCAGGAGATTTGCCTTTAGTCATATCTTTAATAATTCTCGACACCTCGCTTGCAGTGAAATGGACACACTTTGCCTTATTTGGTATCTCAGCACCGAAAACCCCACACGCCGGACCTAGTGGCGACTGTACAGAAAAATGATTTCTGAAGTTATTGGCAACGTCCCTATGGTCACTCACCCCGTCGACGCCCACCGGAAGACCAGGTTTTACGTTTACTTTATTTGTACTTTTCCAGAATCCGCGAAAGTCACCTTTCGAATGCAATTGAGCAAGTGCGTCCATTTTTAGTTGATCTTTTTGGTCTTGGCACCATTTCAATCTAGACTTAAACAGTCTCCGGCTCTCACACATTTCATCAAACATGAAACCGAACCTCGGCCTACCGCAGGCTACCCATTCGATAAACTTATTCCTGGCCGCCCGATGAGCCTCTCTGACGTGTATGTTCCAACCCACCACGCGCGACCCACTCACACCAGCCCTCGCGCTCCCTCGACCAGTGACAGACGCGCCGCTCAGAGCGGCCACAATGTCAGAATACAGCCTATCAAGAGTACGCGTGTGGGCAGGGTTATTACAATAGAAGTCAGCACAGTTTGAACACTCAACAGGAAAATCAACTTTTCTCAATCGTTTATGACACTCACTGGTATAGTTAACTACCTGTTCCTGTTTTCTTACACCCCAAACTACATCCTTGTTGTTACAGTTTAGCTTTTGAGGCAACTTTGGTGTTAAAAGATCTAAGTTACATTCAACGACAAGGGGAAAATGGTCAGACCACAGAGTGTCATGTTTCACATAAATATTTACCACTGCTTGTTTTGCCGCTTGACTCACTATACAGTGATCTAACCAGCTACAAGACCCGTGTACATCACTTATAAAAGTATATGTACCCGAGTCCGAACCCAGAAAGTCAACATCAATACATGACCAGCACTGTTCATTGCAAAAACTTACAAGCTCGTTAAAAAACAATCCATAAATATCGGCATTATAATCCCCCAACACAATAACAGATTCAATCCCGTATTCATCTACAATAGCACTCACCGTACTTAAACAATCCGTAAAGTCAGGCAGGTTTTCTACAGAATTCGTAGGCATGTATATACTCATCACTATCACTGGACGGTTACTCGTTATTTTAATGGCACATATACGAGGATTATCACACTCCACAACTGAAACTTGTTGACACACACTGTTTCTCCACAGAAGAGCGACCCCACCATAAGGTCTACCGCGTAGTATGCCGGCGGACGTGTCCACTGCTGAGGTTCCAGTGTAACCAAAGCCACAATCGATCGTGCTTAGGTATGGTATTTCCTCCGGAAGTAGCCATGTTTCCTGCAGTGCTACTAAATCACAGGTGCGACATAAATCCCTAACACAGTCTACAGAACGTTTTACGCTCTTGCAGTTGAAGCTGGCAAAACGATAAGGGCATTTATCCATTTTTACTGCTATTCAAACCGTTATCAGATAAAAATCTGTTCGACTTTCGATGTTTAAAGTTCACAAAACGTCGAAATATAATACCTTCTGGCCACAAATTCTCGTCCAAGTACAATGGTAATTTGGACTCAGATACTAAGAATTTGTAGGCAATATGGTTCCTTTCTTTCTTCATAATTACTTTTTCAAGATACACTGTTTCCTCTGTCTTGCTGCGAATGTAAGTAATTATGTCAGTAGCAGTCGTTTCGCTGTGAATATTCGTGATAAAAATGGGAACTTTCCTATCAGCCGCTTTGAATTGGCAATCCATATCTCGCGCTTTTCCTGTTTTGCCCGCATAACGGTATTTCGGTTGCTTCTTACGATACGATACCCTTTGCCACCCTTCATCGCTTTTATTTACATTAGAACACGGTTCGTTCACGCAAGATGAATCTCGCTGTTCCATGACATAATTGTTGTCCACCGCGTCATTAGTAATCAGCTGACGCGCTCCCTTCTCTGTCTGTGTCGCGCGCATTGACGGCGACGTCGTCGGTTCAGCCGCACTCATTATACCGGTTTTACATGCACTCGCCGCGTGACTCACCGCGGCGCTAGCGCTACTCGCTGTCGAAAGACGCTGCTCCGCACATAATCCGCAATCGTTTTGTACCTGTTCTACCCGCATAATTTCTCTGTATTGCGGTGATTTGTGACTCATTTCATTATGGCTATTGTTGTAAACCTCATCCCGTGAAGAATTATGCATATGTGAAATTCCCATAGGGCCACTATCCAGTAACCAAGCCCCTCTTTTCATGTTCACTTTAAATGCTGATGTAGGTAGTAAAGAATCATTTTTATTTTGTAAAAGTTCAGTTCTTAGTTCTTTCACCTGGTCTAATGTAGCGTACGTTGACTTTACCTCCTCAATTGATGCTTGCATTCGTACGAGATCCTTCAGAAGTTTTGTGCAGTCCAAGTGATCAAACGTAACGGGTGGCAATTTTTCTAATTGCCGGGCCACAAACACTGGAATTTCATCTGGATCGGCAGATTTCAATAGGTTTATGATATCCGCTAGATCTCGTTCTTCCTTCCCTTTGTTTTTCCGTATAATTTTACGCAAATTAGATGGAACGGAATCAAAAAGAAGAGACTTCGATTTTTTTATTTCTTCGCTAACAAATGACGAGACACAAATTCGCACCAATGTTTCTTCATCTATAACCGACACTTTATTTTGAATATACGATAACATCTCGTCGATAACGATGTTACATTTATCGCACTTTAAAACGTTCGTCATTTTTACTCAGTGAATCAGCACTACCGTACGCAACCGTCACTAATAGGTGCGCGAGCGCGACTGAAAAGTAAAAGTGTATAAACAAGTCTTATAAAATAAAAAAATACTCTTATTGTTGGTTCTGCTTCTTTATATTGGTGGGGGGAGCGGGGGGAGCATCCAATGAATTTGCCACGGGTCTCGAACGGTATAGTTACGCCACTGGCTGAAATCCACAACTTTAAAGGGTGATTCGTATCTGAGATAATTGTACGTGCTATGAACTATAAAATAGAGCTACTTGTATTTAAAAGAAAACCTTTCAAATGTATTTAATAGTTATTTCAATTTTTCAGGTAGAATATGCCTGACAATAATTCAATAGCAATAGTGTAACTTGACAACTTACAATAACTATTCAAGTGTCGTAGGCGCTTAATACGTAGATAATAGGAGGATTCCATCTTTACCTATTTACTTACTTATAGTTACATACAACTTATTATAATAGTTCTATTATGATGAATACTTAATGATAAAAGTGCACAAAGACAATAAATTATGTTTGATATTCAAGAAAAACTTCTCGTACCTACTATTTCTCAATTCATTTTGAAAGCAATTGTTTGTGATTGAGATAGTAGGGGAGTGTTTATTTAACACACAAAATTGTTAATAAAATGAATAAACGTGGACAAGTGTTGCCAGTGTATCCCGACGAACAGAGAGAAAATAATACGAGTAAAATCATATTGTGGGTAGTTGAAATTGTACAATGTAGTATTGAGAAATAGTTACAGAAGTTTTTATTGAATAATATCAAACATCATTATGTCTTTGTGCACTTTTAACTAAGTATTCATATTAACAAAACTATAATAAGTTTAAGTAAGCCACTGATTGAGCCAAAGAAAATTCAATCTTATGCCGCAAGAAATAAGACTCAATTTTAAATGCATAAGGTAATGCTTGGGTCGACACGTTTTCTTAATAATATCAGTTAGCTTTAAAAAAAATATTTTTGGTCATCGTATTATCTCAATACTCTAATTGGGGTGTATGAGGTCTTGCGTTAATTATGTTACTCGTTGTATATGATTGATGTCTAAAAGTGTTTGTTTTCAAACCTACTTACAGAAATAAAATCATTTTATCAATATGACGGGCTATGCCATGTCCAAAGACTATAAAGTGGTATTATACTCTATGGCCATGTCTCATTTTCATGGTTTGTTGTTTTCGGTTTTTTTTTTTTAGTTTTGACTCACCTGCAACCCTCAGGTTTCCAGATGTAGGATTGAAATGGAAATAATTGTGCTGCTGTCTCCAGCTGTCTCGCTGTTTGAGAGAGAACACTATGATTCCGTACGAAACCACGTCAGAGATGAAGGCATACGCATCGCTGCAGTCACCGTTCTTGATCACCACTGATATCGAAGCTAAACCTGTGAAGTATATAATCAACCTTTAATTTTCCCCTGCCAGGGGTGCGGGTTGTTCGAAAGAGATACCGCGGCCCCTGGCACACAGGCAACTGAGGGAACACGGGTAGGTTTTAGTCAGTAAAAGTCTGACACGCCCTCCTGCTCCACCCAGAGCGGGAGAAGTTATTTGATGATTTCCCACCCAAAAAAAAAACCTATAGTAATGTTCCCAAAGCTGGGATACCAGCTTCATCTCTGTGAGAGGGAGTGGGCCACCACATGGGCCCAGTGCGGGTTGCATGCCATGTCTCGAATTTTCGGTTCTAGGACATGCTGGTTTTCTCACGATGTTTTTCTGCACCGTTTGGAGAACAGTGGTGATGAAAAAAATTACAAAAAGGAATAAGTAATTAAGCTTTTGCCAGCAGCGTTGCATAAAGGATTAGTTCCGTGTGGTGCCGGACGTAAAAGAATAGCACCATCCCATTTCTTCCCGTGGGTGTCGTAGAAGGCGACTAAGGGACTTACTAGAGAATGGGCAGCGTTCTCTATGCATTTTACCACCATACTGCGATCGCCAACCCGCCTGCCAAGCGTGGCGATTATGGTAAAACCCCACTTTTGAGCAGCGTTGGAAATTATCCCGCGGGAACGTGCCTACTACCGGGATAAAAGTATCCTATGCGTTAATCCAGGTTATAAACTATCTGTGTGCCAAATTTCATACAAATCCGTTTGGCCGTTTTTGCGTGATTGATTAACAAACATTTAAACATACAAAAAACTTTCACATTTATAATATTAGTAGTGTAGCGGAATATCACCCTCACAGATAAAATACAGCAAGTAGGGTATTTCACATTATTGTGTTCGAACAAACTTCTTATATGTACAGACGCCAGCACACCAAATTTCTTTGATAGATTTTAATCTTTATACCATAAGCTTAAGGTTCATGTTCAATTGGGAAAATTTGACAGATTGGGGTAGCTTGATGTGCTGGCGTCTGTACCCACTATGTATTAATATTTGCAACAGACTTTGTACATACGGAACCAATTTTTCTAATATATTTCATTTGCGTCTTATTTTCATACCCTGCATTTGTTTCATACCCTGCATTTGTTTCATACCCTGCATTTGTTTCATACCCTGCATTTGTTTCATACCCTGCATTTCATACCCTGCATTTGTTTCATACCCTGCATTTGTTTCATACCCTGCATTTGTTTCATACCCTGCATTTCATACCCTGCATTTGTTCCATACCCTGCATTTGTTTCATACCCTGCATTTGTTTCATACCCTGCATTTGTTTCATACCCTGCATTTCATACCCTGCATTTGTTTCATACCCTGCATTTCATACCCTGCATTTGTTTCATACCCTGCATTTGTTTCATACCCTGCATTTCATACCCTGCATTTGTTTCATACCCTGCATTTCATACCCTGCATTTGTTTCATACCCTGCATTTCATACCCTGCATTTGTTTCATACCCTGCATTTGTTTCATACCCTGCATTTCATACCCTGCATTTCATACCCTGCATTTGTTCCATACCCTGCATTTGTTTCATGCCCTGCATTTGTTCCATACCCTGCATTTGTTCCATACCCTGCATTGGTTTCATATCCTGCATTTGCGTCTCATTTTCATACCCTGCATTTGAGTCTCATTTTCATACCCTGCATTTGAGTCTCATTTTCATACCCTGCATTTGAGTCTCATTTTCATACCCTGCATTTGAGTCTCATTTTCATACCCTGCATTTGAGTCTAATTTTCATACCCTGCATTTGAGTCTCATTTTCATACCCTGCATTTGCGTCTGATTTTCATACCCTGCATTTGCGTCTCATTTTCATACCCTGCATTTGTTTCATACCCTGCATTTGTTTCATACCCTGCATTTGTTTCATACCCTGCATTTGTTTCATACCCTGCATTTCATACCCTGCATTTGTTTCATACCCTGCATTTCATACCCTGCATTTGTTCCATACCCTGCATTTGTTTCATACCCTGCATTTGTTTCATACCCTGCATTTGTTTCATACCCTGCATTTCATACCCTGCATTTGTTTCATACCCTGCATTTCATACCCTGCATTTGTTTCATACCCTGCATTTCATACCCTGCATTTGTTTCATACCCTGCATTTGTTTCATACCCTGCATTTCATACCCTGCATTTGTTTCATACCCTGCATTTCATACCCTGCATTTGTTTCATACCCTGCATTTCATACCCTGCATTTGTTTCATACCCTGCATTTGTTTCATACCCTGCATTTCATACCCTGCATTTGTTTCATACCCTGCATTTCATACCCTGCATTTGTTTCATACCCTGCATTTGTTTCATACCCTGCATTTGTTTCATGCCCTGCATTTGTTCCATACCCTGCATTTGTTCCATACCCTGCATTGGTTTCATATCCTGCATTTGCGTCTCATTTTCATACCCTGCATTTGAGTCTCATTTTCATACCCTGCATTTGAGTCTCATTTTCATACCCTGCATTTGAGTCTCATTTTCATACCCTGCATTTGAGTCTCATTTTCATACCCTGCATTTGAGTCTAATTTTCATACCCTGCATTTGAGTCTCATTTTCATACCCTGCATTTGCGTCTGATTTTCATACCCTGCATTTGCGTCTCATTTTCATACCCTGCATTTGAGTCTTATTTTCATACCCTGCATTTGCGTCTCATTTTCATACCCTGCATTTGCGTCTCATTTTCACACCCTGCATTTGCGTCTCATTTTCATACCCTGCATTTGCGTCTCATTTTCATACCCTGCATATTTGCGTCTCATTTTCATACCCTGCATTTGCGTCTCATTTGCATACCCTGCATTTGCGTCTCATTTTCATACCCTGCGTATCTAACAGTAGGATAGTACATAGGATTGTAGCATCATATGTGCATGCTTGGGTTCGAACCATCGACCTTCATCCGGAATTATCCGGATTATCAGCGCGGGAAACGTTTAACTGCTATAGGCATATTAAGAAGACTTGTCCTTACCGGTTGGAGTGTTATTGGCTGGCAGGTCTGAGCTCTTGAGTTGGTAGCGCAAGATCTGTCTGTCAGTGTTAAGGTCGTATACCACGATGGCTGGTGGTTGCAGGTAACGAGGGTTGTCTGCGGAGAAAACAGCACGTACTTAAATATAGGTTTGAGTCACAGTATGTTTGCGTGTACCGGAAGACGTAGAGTTGGAAAGCCCACAAGGTGGACCGATGACCTTGTGAAGGCCGCAGGAATCCGCTGGATGCGGGAAGAACAGAACCGGTTGAAGTGGCGGAGCTTGGGAGAGGCCTATGTCCAGCAGTGGACGTCTTTCTGCTGAAATTATGATGATGATGATTTCGTGTTAGGTATTAGGTAACGATACCCCTTGACACGGTAATATTATTTAAACAGTATTGTAACTCGGCCGTATCTTTGAAATAAATGCCTACATCCGCGCGGTACGTAAACATGCGATAGGGCTGCCTGCCTCCAGCATTTTGATTACATTTGCCTACTTTGTGTTTCAATTTAGTTTTGTGATTGTAAATATACTTTTTTTATATAAACAAATAAAATACTTTGTGAATTGAATAGGAAGTGTTCAAATAAAAATGCGTGTTGTTTTATGATTGGTAGATTTAATTAAAAAACCATGTTTATGTTTGAATAACAAATGCGACCGAAAAATATATGCGCCTCGACTGAGACGTACGAAATGCTTTATTATTAAATTTTAAAGTATAAAAAATACGCATGCTATATAGTTTAATTAAAAATTGTTTTGGGAAACATGGACAAGGTGGAGAAAAAGGAAATATCTTTTACTTGGTTAAAGATACCTGCAGCTACTTCACTATTTATATGTTTGGTTTTAAATGAAGTTCATGCAACCAAAACCAGCACAATATATCCTACTCGTCATTTTAAATATGTTCTTGAACTTATTTTTAGTGAAAAAATCGCGCGGCTATTGTTAAAAAAACAACACACCGTCCGTTCGTCACTGCGGTACAGTCGTGACTGGCTGCATGCCGAGCGCATGCCGAGATCGAGGCGCGTAGGCATAGCTCGCGCTTCGTCCGTTTGTATGAAGTTGGAATACTGTATAGATAATATTACCGTGCTCTTGGTAAGATTGGTTATCAAACTTATTGGAATTTTGACTATCCGTTACGGCTGTCAAAGATCCACGAATAACAGCCGAGATTGACAGCTTACGAGG
Organism: Antitype chi; assembly: GCA_947359405.1. Lineage (NCBI taxonomy): Eukaryota > Metazoa > Arthropoda > Insecta > Lepidoptera > Noctuidae > Antitype > Antitype chi. The sequence continues at coordinate 4,265,819 of OX375837.1, forward strand.
CACGGAGATGTCTCGGTATGTGTCGGATGTAATTATGGTCATCCATCCACAGTCAGACGTCGGCAAGTGAAACTTAACCTGGATCGATCAACCCGTCAGCTTGTACTTAGCTACGATCCCAATAGTTGAGTCATATACCATAAAAACCTTGGTTCACCTGCGGATCTCGTCATTTCTGATCCGATCAAGTTAGGACACTCCAAGGATAGCCCTCTCCATTGCCCTTGGCGTGACTTTTAGTCTTCTAATTAGGCCCATCTCAGGAGAACTAAGGTAAGCGACATGGGCCGAAGGATTGATAAACATAATTGGCAGTAGGCAAAGCGCATTGCTTGCAGAGCAGAAGGCCGATTATGGGGCCGAAAGGTACTGGAGTGATCACCGCGCCTCCCAAAAGGTGGACAGATGACCTTGTGAATCCACTAGATGCTGGAACCATAGAACCATTTGTAGTGGCGGAGCATGAGGAGTCATATGTCTAGCTGTGGAAGTGTTCCGGCTAAAAATGATGATGAGACCATAAAAAGGAACCTTAAAACTTACTAGGAATCTCAATAGTCCCTGTGTCTACAGTCCACAGTCTCCCACACTCATCAGCCCTGGTCCTGTACACCGATATCAAAGACCTGGATCTGGCCATGTCAGGGTACGGGGTGAGAGGCGGGGAGCGGGTGTTTCTATGCCGTGAGAGGTCTATGTAGTTCAATGTGGCTGGTATTCCTGGAACAGAGATGGTAATTGTTAACTTTTCATACATAAAAACAGGGTTAAGCAGAGTCATATTTCGCCAGTTATGTTTAAGTACCATTTAGTAGGGGGCGAGCCTCGTACCATCAAGCAGGCACAAATATAGACTCCGAACTGTTAATCCCTGGTGGAAAAACTCATTGATAACATTTTGTCTGAGCTGGGATGCCTGGGAATCGAAACCAGGAGCTGACAGCCACACAGCTGAGAGCTGACAGCTGTAGCGCTGGCAACCACTATACCAACGAGGCATTGCTGTTGCTGGCAATAATAGGCTAATAGGTTTCCATTGGTGCTTCCATTGGTGCCTTGTGCCTTGTGTCTTGTGCCAGTGCCGTACCAGTGCCTTGAACAAGAGTGAACAGGCATTTTCTGGGCACGCTCGATCCATCATCGCTTTCCATCAGGCGTGATCGAGGTCAAGAGCGGCACATCTATACATATAGGTAAAAATTGTAAAAAAAATTGTAACAGGCCGATGTCTGTACATTAAAGATATTGAAGAAAAAATAGTATGGGGGGTCTTTATTAGAGCAACAGAAGCCAAAACAACGGTTTTTAGAATTTTTGTCTGTCTGTATGTTTGTTACCGCATCACGCAAAAACCACTGCATGGAATTGAATGCAGTTTTCAATGATGTATTCCGAGAGGTCTAACTAAAAAATAGGCTATATATTATTAAAAAAAAATGATTATCTACTTGATTCTAGAGTCCACGCGTATGAAGTAGCGGGCAAAAGCTAGTTTAGTAATAAAAAATTTAAAGAACTCTGCGAGTTGGCTAAGGTGTATTGACGCAAGACCAAGACCAAGACTGGCTAAGTCTCGTCTTGGTCTTGCATTTGGGCAACACTAGTTGGCTTCAGTCCCTCGTCCGCCTTCCAAAGGTCCGGGATCGCCGCGTCCCGAGAAATATCAAAAGACGTAAAAAACAAAGTTCTCACTCGTATGGAAACCGGTTGTCATGGTATGGGCATGTGATACGGGGCTGTAAGAGTAGGGGAGACCAAAGAAACGATGGATGGACTGTGTGAATGATGATATGGTTAGAAAGGGTGTGACTACGGAGATGACGACTAATAGAGAAGTGTGGGAGAAAAAATAAACATTTACAAAATCAAGATACCCGACTGCCTAAAAAGTGAACTTTTATTAAAGATGGAAACAAGAAACTTGTTTTAAAAGGATGACTATTAGACTGAATACTATAAGCAATCTCATGCAGTCGGAGGCATCTTCTTAAATTTAACAATAAAGACCTTTACTGCCTCCGACTGCATGAGACTGCTTATAGTATTCAGTCTAATAGTCATCCTATTAGAGACAATTAAAAATAGTATATTACGCGCTAATTGAGTCTAAATTTAGATATAGTATACAATTTTGGGGCAACAGCTATCATTATAACTGTCAAAGAGCTTTTGTCCTTCAGAAAAGAGCTATACGTACTATTGTCCGTATTTCACAAAGAGAGAGCTGCCGCCCACATTTCTTAGATTTAAAAATACTTACTGTACCCAGTCTCTACGTTCTCATACTCCTGACTAATCTTAAAAAGTACTTACATGAATATGAGACACATGAAGAAAGACTGGTTAGGGAAAGCACACGTAGGAAGGATTTGAGAAATAAGATAAGTCCTCACTTCAACATAGTGAAACACAGTTCACAATATCAAGCAGTGCAGTTTTTTAACAAGTTACCACTACATTTAAAAAGCTTGATTTATACATTTACTTTTAAAACAAATGTTCAAGCGTTCCTATTAGATAAGTGTCTCTACTCCGTTGACGATATTTGATACCTATTAAAATATGACCAACTGATTTATTTATATTTTTTTCCTGTCAACTTAAGTAACTGTCTGTTTTTTTTTTGTGACTACTGTATTATTGTTCCTTTTATTTATTGACGTTGACATCAAACTATTTTATTGGTACTTTTTTTAATTATTTACTGTTTTAAATTTTAGTGAGTTGACATCGAATAATATTATTGTATGTGACTTATGTTTTTAATGTTGTTGTGTTAAGTGTTTTTATGAGTGTTTATTTTAATTTTTAGTAGTAATATTTCAAACACAATGTAAATTGTTAATGAATAAATTGAATTTAATTGAATTGAATTCCTTTTAAAACGAGTTTCTTGTTTCCATCTTTTTTAATTAAAGTTCCTTTTTTAAGCAGTCGGGTTTTTTGATTTTGTAAATATTTTTTTATTTCACACTTTTTAGTTAATGTAAATATTTTTATGCAACCCTTTATTTTGATAACCCACTCAATAAGTTTTGAGAAAAAAAACGACACACAAAGAATGACACAATATGGCGCCAAAATTCGGCAATATTTTTTTTCAATTTTGATATACTCAGTGTCACTCTCACAATTAAGACGAATCTACGGCACCTCTCAAACTGAAATCGATCAAGCCGTTTAGGCTACAGAGCGTGCCAAGGAAATATACATACATTCATACATACACTCGAAAAACATTAAACCTCCTTCTGGCGCAGTTCGGTAATAACCCTCCTTCTGGCGCAGTCAGGTAAAAAGACAAGTTGTGGCGACCTCAAATAAATTAGGAAAAGGGCTGGACAGTGTTGATGATGATGTATATTACTCACCGAATCGTCTCCTAGGTATAGTGACAAACAGTCTGTTGCCCACCTTCTCAGCGCCCATCGGAACATTGTTGTACTGAATGAAGAACCTGCCAATCTCATCTGGAAAGTATAATTACCGCAGGCTTAGCATGACGTATTCTATTTCTACGAAGAATAGACAGTGCTTTTTCCGGCTCTTTCAATACAAAGTGACATTTCGTTTCTCCATTTTTGACATCGCACCGTAGATATCCTTCGGGAATCCCAGGCGGATTCCCGGCCACCGTAGGCGCGGGCTTGCGGACGGCGAGTAATGGGTAGCTCGCTGTCCGGTAAGGACCAAGCCTGGGTCGACGGCGCGTTGTGTTCCACGCGCGCCTCAATGAGATTTAAGATTGATTTTTTTTTGCCTCAATCAGTGGTAGGTATGACAAAATATATAATTTAAAAAAATCCTTATATTAAAAGTTACTGAAATCGATTCAGTACCTAGTCAATTAGGAACAAACTACTTTCAGGTCTTGCGTCTATTCTGTTACACCTTGTATAAGTGTAGACTATTTCTCAGAAGAATATTTTTTCCAGAACTGTCAAAATCACACTGACAACAAACTTTCTACTCGACGGCCACAAAGTACCTTTAAACGATTATCTACAAAATCATGATTTGTTTAGAACGCATAACTGTGATAATTAATAGAAAGAGATCTTCTCCTATTGTACATAATTTACTAAATAGTCATGTCTATTCTTCCATGAACAAATCGGTGCTCGTGCTAAGCTTGCTGGTTTTCATTCACTCCCTTTTCATTCATGATTATAATGATCATCCCTCACTCTATAAAACGCGGCAGTTAATACAGGGTCAAATTAAATTAGCTAGCAATACTTTACCCACCGTGTTGGGTAACGATATCGAAAACTAGTGAGACCAAAAAAAATCTTTCGTAGTTTGTAAGAAGCGTAAGAAAATTTGAATTTAGCTGGCTACCCTGGCGCTTCCTCCTTATTGCCCTAGTGCTTCTTCCCCAACACAGATCTCAACTTGTTACACATGTTAATTACATACGTTTTCCAATTAAAATTATATAAAATAATTATATTTCATTGAATTAATTTTATTTAAGTATAACAACCTTATTGGTAATTATATTTTCGAGCCGTTTAGTGTGGAAACCCTCGGGCCGTGGGGTTCGAGTGCTCATGCTCTCTATAAGGCAATCTAAAAACGGCTGGTTGACACTTTCCGTGACCCAAGGGCTGGTTTTTACTATGGCCAGAGGCTGAGCATTGCTTCGAGTATACAACGTGGCAATGCTGCCAGTCTCTTAGACTGGTTCTATACTTCTCGCTCCATCAGATTCCTGTGGCCTTCACAAGGTCATCGATCCACCTTGTGGGAGGCCTTCTAACGCTACGTCTTCCGGTATATATTATTAACTTACCATTTGGATCAATAGCTGCAAGGCTCGGAGTGTCAATTGGATTTCCATTAATGTGTCCGGGTGGTCCTGAAAATAATAACGCAAGGAATTAGGTCATAAAAAGAAACAATTATTTTGGTACAAGCACAACTAAGCAAGGCCTCAAGTCTGCTATTACAATAGTGTCAGAATGGTCTATCATTGATTTCATAATTGTTGATTTTGACAAGTTTGGTAATCTACTTACTAATATAATGGCGTCATTATGACTTTCCAATGGTCAGCCACTGACACTCCATTGAAAGAAATGGCATTTATTGATAATCTAGTACATAATGATAACACTAATAAATAATATGTAAAAATATATATAAATGAAATCTGGCATGATAAAAGTTCAAGTACTAGTTTTTCGAAAATCATTTCTACTAACGAGTTTTATAATAATGGCAATACGAAAATTCCATTATGACACAATTCTATTACGAGACCATTGACCGACCAATGATCGACCATTATGAACTTAGCAGATTACGAACTTTTAGCAAAGTGACAATGAGATCGTGTTGGAATGACGAATTTATAAAAATAGCAGACTTGAGGCCCTGCTCTAGTGCGGCACTAATAAAAGTTCCCTCTCCAGCTGACTATATTGAGCCAATAGAACTGTGACGGCATCTACAACGCCACAATCATGCCAACTACGTACGCATCAAAAGACTTGACGTCACACAAATCCTACATCGCGCAATCAGAGTTTACCGCGCGGCTCGTATTGTATACAACATCCCGACATCAACCGTCGAGCAGTTGCCCACCAGACACAACACCCGTCTGGTCGGAGGTCTTTTCCATAGAGTATGAGTGAACTTTACGCCTTGTTCCTCATACCCCTTGCGTTGCGATGTATATGTTACCGGCCAAACCCAATTTCAGGCCAAACAGACTTATCCTACGCGTGATATGTCGCAGCCAACTAGCTTAATTAGCCATTTCGTTAACAGCCTTTGGAAGTAACGCTCGCCGGCCGCTGCCGCGGCGCCGCTCGCTACGCTCGCTCGGCTCGTGCGCTTTTGGTCACAGTTCTAACCTAACCTAACCTAACCCATTTAATCGGCGTGCCCCGGCTTAATAAACCAGTTTGGCCTAAGACAAACTAGTTTGGCCTGAAATCGGGTTTGGCCGGTAACATATACCGGATGATTTTTTTTACCGTCTGGAAAAAAATAGGGGTTAATAGGTGAACGGAGTAGAAGCCTATGGCACGGAAATTTAACATTTTTTTTTTTTATTCTAAAATGAAATTAACCTAATCAATAAATACTATTACTTATTTGTAGTAAACTTTCATATAAAAATTAAAAAACAATAAAAAATTATAAAACACAAAAAATCGACAAATAATATCAAAATCCAACTTATGGGCACCCTAATCAACGCGCAGAAATTATGAATGAATTCGTAGCGAAATTCAATCCTTTGATTGAAGCCGGCCGGGGATAGGTAACTAACATTTTTTTGCAGGCGTACCGCTCAAGTGTCGCCGCATGCGCTCCCCCTCCCACCCGCGCGCCCTTCGACCCGAGTACCGCGTCCCGCGGTCTCTCTCCAAGTCTCCAGTCCAGTGCGATTAGTCATAGTGTGACGTCGATCGCTGTTTTTTTCCGCGTGTGCTTCAACATCCAGTATCTTGCCATGATGAGGTATTATTTTTTGTCTGGTGAAAATGTAAATGGTGCAAGGCGAATGTACGCCGACGAAGAACACCTACAATCCCTTAGACGTAACGGTATCCCTGCCCCCCGAATCCCTAGCACAGACTTGATACTCCGCACTTATCAGCGGTTACTTGACCATGGCCAGTTTCACCTTCCTGGTCATGCCAGAGGCAGAGGCCGGCCACCCTTATCCATACTCGTCGAAGACGCCATCCTGGAATATTTCCATCGACACCCGAGGAGGAGCACCCGGCAAGCAGCTCGTCGATTTGGCGCTCATCAAGTTCGATTCAGTGTGATTGTTTGGGCCGCGATAATACACGATCGCATAATTGGTCCAGTTTGGATCGAAGGTCGATTGACAGGGATAACGTATCGAGAAATTATACAGTCCGTTATCGACACAATGTTGGAAGACGTTCCTCTGCACTGTTTGCGGGACATGTACTTCCAGCACGACGGATGTCCAGCTCACTACGAGCGATCTGTGCGCGCGTATTTAGACAGTGAATTCCGTGATAAGTGGATAGGTCGCTGGTGGACCTGTGAACTGGCCGGCGAGATCACCAGACGTAACGCCGTTAGACTTTTATTTGTGGGCTGAACTAAAACGCTTAGTGAGTGATTGTTATAAGAATTTAACATCAACAGGTTTGTTTACATTTCTATCAAAGCTGATCTTACAAGACGTCATTTATTTGGTTTACGGTTTCAAGACACGCGTCACTCAGTGTATCAAATTATTTGCCTACTAAAACTACATACAGCAAGGTGACGTATGTAGATACACGCGCAAATGTGTGCGTGAGAGTGGATCTGCCGCGAAATTAATGCTAGCGTCTCGCTCACACTCTCGGCATGCTCCATTCATGGGCCGTCGCAGCTTACGCCCATTTACTATTACCTATTTTGCGTATTATTCGTTTTACGCGAGTGCCGTAGGATGTATTCTTTTTCATGTATTTTAAGGATATTCGGAACTTTTTCTATATCAATGGTACCAGGCAAAGGTTAGCGTATATGAGTTCTATTCTACTTACACAACATGTCATATTGTTCTCCAGACGCTAAAAAAAATCAGCCGGTATATGCTAGTTGCACGGCAAACTCTGCTTGCGCGATGCAGGATTTTGCGTAACGTCAGTGTGATGCGTAGTTCACATGTGGCAATGATTCCAGCGGGCCACCAACTACCATGATCCACCTGGGAATCTCTCAACCGACGAAGACGCCAAGTGGGTCGCTGCAGGTACCAACTTGTCAAGCAGGGGTATTCCGATGAGCCACAGTGCAGTTTATTGCAGTACCTTATTAACCTTGTCCGTGAACGCTCAGAGCCTCTGGCCCTACCACGTGACGCACTGTTTTCTAGTTATGGGCCTTCTCTTCCTTCTTGATTATTTAAAAAAATAAAATGATCTATCAGGCGCGGTCGCAGCCAGTCTTAGGGGGTCACAGACAAAGACTACCTACATATTAATAAGAAAATGTATTATATTTTCGAAAAATTGCTATTTTAAGCTTTACGTTTACGGCTTTGGGGAGGGGGTATGAATTCTAGGACCCCCCCTCGGACCGCGCCTACTAGCTCGGATGAAAATATTTTTTGAATTTAAATGGTTGCTCTAGTCGAGAAATAGGATATGATGAAAAATTACAAAAAATAAAAACATCTCCAAGCCCTCTGCTGCAAGGATACGCAGGTTGCGTTCGGCCGACACTTTGAATTTGTTTATAAACTGGCACACTGTCCCAAATAGGCAGTCGTTCTTGTAAAGGTGTTCAGCTGCATACAGTTAGACTGAAAGCCGGCCCCAACATCTTTGGGAAAGTCAAGGCAAATGATGATAACGTTTCTTGATACTCACTGTGATTCCAATTCTTCTCATCATCAGCCCCGGCATCATCGTTGAAATATATTTGGTCCGCCGATCTCTTGTCTCGTCCAGCCAAATCATCTTCAGAGAAACGGTCTTGTAACACTGCAGAAAAAAACAAATAAAGCTTGAGAGGGCTATTACAAATTGAAGTATTTAGTTTTAGGTAACAACGGCGCGTGGTAGCTGATCGTGCATGCGTGTCTATTGAAGTATGCTACTCAGATATGCTAACCATTATGATTCGGACGCCCAGGAACAATCCGGCGCGGACTTATAGCTAAAGCCCGCGCTCCCCGAGATTTATTACTGATTCATAGCGTTGCATTCAAAAATTGTTTAAAAATATTATTTTACTTTTAAATAGACTGCTTCTTTTTTTCAAGCAAGATGACTTAGTAACCTTAGTTACTACATACTTTTTGTTTGAATTGCGATTAAACATACATAGATAAAAAATATGATTTCAGACGAAAAATTCTCATTAATTTTCTGTGTTACGGAATTATTTTTGGTGTATTATTGTATGAAACATGAAAAAAATATTTGAGCCACAGACATATTATGTCTGTGATTTGAGCATTCCAAATAACAAGCTACAGTCCTACCACAGATATTTTTATGAATTACTAAACTATTATATGTTCCATGTAACAGAGCATCAAAAGATGCCCGAAAGTAACATTTTACGAAACATCCTTTAATTAAAGGACCAAAAATATGCGGAGTCCTACTGCAGAGGTGTGATGTGTGCCGGGAATTCTATGTAAAATGTGGAAGAAAACACCGACGTGTGTATTCACCAAGCAGCTTTATTGAACTCAAGTTAAAACAGTAATGCGCATGAAATATTGAATAGCGTTAGTACATGTGATCGCGGGCGTCAGCATAAAAGGTCGAGTGTGCTCGTACAGTAAACAAATTGAAAAAATTGTTTAGAGTGCTCCCTAGACAAATAATGAAATTTTCCTGGACATATTTTTATTTTTATTTTTTGCCTATATCTAAACCATAACCACTCATCAAATCCCGAGTCAAACGCTCAAATTCAAGAAAAAATGTGTAAGCGCCCTTAAGTAAGTAGGTATGCAGAACAGAGTGTATATAAATCACCAGCCCTCTGTAGAAAATGGAGGATGCTCCGATGATCTGAGGGGTGTTGTGTCTGGTGGGAATGACATGGCAGGTCAGCGTACGAGGTTGTCGGTTGCCTCAATACATTAGGGCCCTGGTAATTTTAAATGTACTCGTCGTATTGTCGTTATGAGCGATATTAGTTCTTACTGCAATCCGATATGGGTTAAAATCTGTTGTAATAAATTCGAATTATAAATGAGCAAGCATTATCATAAAAATGCAAATAAAATCGTATAAAATTAGTTATAATTGTACTCGTCGTATTGTCGTTATGAGCGATAATAGTTCTTACTGCAATCCGATACGGTTTGAAATCTGTTGTAATAAATTCGAATTATAAATGAGCAAGCATTGTCGTAAAAATGCAAATAAAATCGTATAAAATTAGATATTAACTATTTAATAAAAAATAATCAATCACTGGATGCAGTTTGGCATTTGGAATTTTATGGTATATTTTTAATTATAATTATGATTGCTATTGAAGGGATAAACTGGTTTTAAAGAAAATTAAGAGGTAGCTTTGATGATTTTTGTTGATGCATTAAAGTATGTTTAATTATGTTTTGAGTTCGATCACTGTATGCAAAAAAGACTTGAATAAATCATATATTTTTTTCTTTCAAAATTAGAGATACAATGGTTTAAAAAACCACCTTTTTGAGCGTTTTCAAGAAATCACCACCTTAAAGGGCATGCCCTGTGGGGAAAGGGCCTCGGCTTGGCTTAGGGCTTCGCTGAAAGATAGCAGCATGGCACTGGCTGGATCAGAATGAAAGTTATTTGGGGGACGAATTAAATGCTACAGGCTCAGCGGGCTGACTAGAGCAAGAGTCGGGAGTAACGATTAATGTCGGGATAGTCGCGCGGTTAACTCTGCTTGCGCGATGCAGGATTTTGTGTCAGTGTGATGCGTAGTTTTGCATGTGGTTATGTAGATGCCGCTACATAGGTATTAATCAGGTGGATAGAACTCCCGTCTTGACATGGGTCTGTGTTGCGGAGGAACGGGGAAAATGTTGTCAGATCGATCCCCACAACAACCTCTGTCAAAAATCAATCAAATCAAAATGAGTTTAGCGATCAACTATGACGTGCCTTAACAACATAAAACCGCAGATGGGTCTTGGGGATGTCCCAAATCCCAAACTCATCAAAATATCAACCTTTAATAAACACAGTATTGTTTCGTATCTTTCAAACAAGGAAATAATAATCAAAAAACGTTTACAAACACATGTATTAACGAGTTTTTTACTGACTGCGTTTATCAGTAACAAAAAACTAGTCAAATAATTATGTTTGCGGTCACGCGATCTGCCAAACGAATAAACCGCCATAACTGTTTTCCCCGAAAAGGTAAAGGCTTTTTAAACGACGGAAAAAGGGGAGATTTTCAAGTTGACGCGTATATGTACCTATGCACAGGAAAAGATTTTAATCAGTGCGCAAACTTTAACCATGAATTCAGCATACCATTCTAGAACCCCCGGCGAAGAAATTTTTCAATTTCAATCAGTCAATATGTATGGAACAGCTGTTTTTTTTGTATAACCGACAAAAAATAATCTGCGCTGGGGGTCTAGAATGGTATACTGAATTCATGGTTAAAGTTTGCGCACTGAATAAAAACTTTTCCTGTATATAGATACGTGAAGCTAAAAAAATTTACCCCTTTTTATGAAAATTACGCGGACCAAACTTTCGTACTCATATGAAAGGCACAATTCAACTTTATATACAAGGTCAAATTAAATTAGCTGGCAATATTTTACCCCCGCGTTGGGTATCGTATCGATATCTAATTAAATAAAAAGAATATTTTTTTACTCTATCAAGTTTGCTCAACTTTTTATTGACATTGACATGTCCAGACGCCAGCACATCAAGTTACCCCAATCTGTCAAATTTCTTCGATAGATTTTCAACTTTATTACATAAGTATAAGATTCATGTTCAATTGGGAAAATTTGACAGTTTGGGGTAGCTTGATGTGAACCAAACGACTTTTGTGTTAATTAAGGTTTTGTAAAAAATATCTAAGTATATTAAAAAAAATGGCGTAAATAAAATAAAGGCAGCTTGATTGATCTTCCTTGATAGATCTCCGCTGATTGTTTGGTTGGCTCAGATTTAAAATTAGTAATTTTATTTATGAGGTTAAGTAGTTAGACTTAATGGTTTTATTCATTGCTTCTAAGTTTCTTTTTTTGTAGGTGTGATTTTTTGCCGAAAAATTTTCACATTTATTTTGCTACAGATTTTACATCACTATAAAAAAAAGTGATTGATAAAATCGTTATAGTTGGATTGCTGCTGGTGGGAAGTCTGTAAAAATCATGAGTCATGACCAGAGATCGGATATTCGGATGCATATTCACCTAAAGTTGAGATGTTGGCTAACATGGAATGCGCTTTTGTATCGAAAAAGTCTTAATTTAGGTAAGTAATTTATTTATTTTTTGTTTTAACTAATACAAACCACCCCTCCTCCAGTACATACACATATTTGTATCGGGTTAAACATTAATTTTAAAATTAATACACATCTGAATAGTTATGTAATCCAAGAATCCCGGGGTTTTTAATAAATATTACAAATAGTTTATACAGCCGCTTCCATACTTTCATAGCTAAAAATTATCTTTAGGTAAATATGCATCCGAATATCCGATCTCTGGTCATGACAGACCCATGAGTTATGAAGCGAGTCCTATCGCCATTACCTATAGAACAAGGCGACACTTAGAACTGCTACTAACATAATTATATTTTTAAACGACTTCAAAAAACGAACAGGGGGCCGATTCTACTAACAAATTTGTTAAAAAAACGCAATAGAACCGCAACCGAATCACCACTTTTAAGCGTTTTCGCATTCTACTAAAATGAACAACGGTCCAGCTGCGACACAGCTGCGGTTACGTTTTAGTTACGCCAACGATCGATTGAAACAATGTCAAAACCTATTCTACTAACAAAATCGAACATGAGCGTGACGTTTACTATAGGACAAAGTTAATGATAAAATTATGATCATTATGTCTTTTTAATTATAGAAAATACTTTTAGTGCCACATATTCGTGTTTAGTAACATTTTTAGATTCAACTTTTTTCTTTGTGGTATTAATAAAACATATTATTTTGGCATGTTGGTAACGCGGGTTACCCGCTGTGTTCCCGCTACAGTTCAGTTGCAATTCGTTTTAAGTTTAGTTTCCATTTTGCTTATAAAATAGTAGAATGACTTTTTATGTAACTAGCGAACGGCGATCGAAATCGAACTGTTGTGGAAACACAATTTAACGTGTAACGTTGCAAATTAGTAGAATCGGCCCCCAGGTTCTCAATATTCGACTGTATTTTTTTTAATGTTTGTTAGCTTAGAACTTTCGACTGGGTGAATCAATTTTGATGATTCTTTTTTTTATTTGAAAGCTGGTGCTTCGAGTGAGGTCCTATTTAAATTTCATATAGATATCTGATGATAACAGACAACGGAACTCTTAAAAAAATGACAGTAAATCAACCGCGGTTGCTGCGATCGCATAAATATGCATTGTCTTTACCCCAAGGATGATGACATTTCGAATTGGTGTGGGGTACTATATCCAAAAAGTGTAAAAAAAAATCCCAAAAAAAACCACCGACTTCCAAAAAAACACTACAAAGTGAAAAATAACTTTAATTTCGGAAGTCGGTGACTGTTGACATGAAAATGAAAATACATATCCAAAGGACACCGACTTCCGAAATTAAAGTTATTTTTCACTTTGTAGTGTTTTTTTGGAAGTCGGTTGTCGGAGAATTTCGCACCATTTGATTTATTTTGAGTTTTCTTTGAAGTGTTCGAGCATCCAGAAACACAACAATACATTTTCACGTATTAATTATGTTTTTTTCACTTCTTCTATGAGATTATTTTATTACGTGAAGTGTAAATTTCAGGTAATGACTGCGTACAACTTCGGATTTGCGCCACCAGATGGCAGAACCTTCGTCGTACACGTTCCCTATACGACCATGGCTTTTAGATGAGAATATTTTCTTGTTTCATACTTTTTAGAGCGAGATTTTTCAGTAGTTGTGTTTTAGTTTGTAAGCTTACTTTTTATTAAAAAAAAACATAACCTTTGGAATTGATCGAGTCAAAAGGCCGCCATTTTTTTTTTTGATATAAGGCCTCTTTAGATTTGCCTACGCCACTGTCTATAATTTCATAGATCTATGACATCACTCAATTGTAATTCGAACGTCGCGTCGTCGTGGGAAATATAATTGACATTCAAACACAACCTATAGGTAGGTACTTGTTAATAAATAGACAAAAACACTAGTTATTAATGGATGTTTTCCTTAGGTAATGCTTGTATGGTTATTAGCACGGTTATTAGCGTTTTACGATAGTTCTTTTATTTGTTTTTTTTTTTTAATTTGCTACTTTACGTTTCTATTGAAGAATGTGAGTTACTAACCTAACAAAATTATTTAATTTGGATAATATTTTTTTGATACTATTATGACCTGACTGGTTAAGTACCTAGTAACGGCTGCACAGGTCGATAGATCAGGTTAAGCTACCCTTGCCGCGGTCGGTACGTGGATGGGTGACCATCGTCACATACCTACCAACACCCCTCCGTGCCTCGGAAAGCTCGTTAAGCCCAAGAAGCTTGTAGGTAAAAGTGGAGACCACACTCCAAATAGTAAAGTGAAGACAACCTGTGGGCTACCACTCTCTTTCTACATACATACATAAGAACGAGACAGTTATATATGTTTTCTCTTTCTTATGTATGTATTTAGAAAGAGAGCGTTAGCCCAGTCGTCTTCACTTAGTTAAGCCGTCGGTCCCGGCTGTCAATCGTGGATCTTTGACAGTCGTTACGGGTTGTCAGAAGCCCAAATGTCTGACAACCAGTCTTACCCATAGGGTATCAAAAGCGGGGTACCAGTGACTTGGTTGTGCAGGTCAAATAGGCAGTCGCTGCATGTAAAATACTGGTATTCAATTGTAGCTGGTTCGACCAAACGGCTCGCATCGCATCGCATCGGAAAGGATACGAACGGACGGATGTGGCGACAGCCGATCGCGTCCGGCAGAATGTCGACGCATACAATCGGCTCCGTACCGTTGCTTGGGAACGTATCCGTTTCTGCGCCTAGTCAATAGTTTTATTCCTACCATGTTCACGTGTTCTACGAGTAATTTATTATGTCATAAAGACACGTATGCATTTGCACCAAACAAATCAATTTTCTTCTAAATCCATGATTGAGTGTCGTCTGCAGTGCGTGCACTTATGGTACCCGCCCGGCTACGACTTTGAGTCACGCGATAACAGCCGAAAGTATCCGATCGGATACGACAACAGGCGAACGGCGCCAAACGCGCGTTTCGCGGTCAAGGTGCTGTGCGTGGCTTGGTAATATAGATTTTTAACCGATTTCAAAAAGGAGGAGGTTCTCAATTCGTCGGAACCTTTTTTTATATTTTTTTTATGTATGTTCCCCGAATACTCGAAGATGGCTGGACCGATTTGGATTATTATTTTTTTGTTTGAAAAGGCATACTTCCCAGGTGGTCCCATGATCATCAAGTCAGGATCTGATGATGGGATCCTGGAGAAATAGAGAGAACTCTTCAAATTTTATAGGCACACGAAGCGATTAAGGTATTTTTTGGAAGAGTACTTTTTCGGAGTGGTCTCATTTCAATTTGGTGAAGATCTGATGAAGAACTTTGGAGATAGGCAACGGAACTCCTCAATAAATGATAGCAAATGGACTGGGATTGCTGAAATCTCATGTCTGTCTATTGCTTACACCAGTTTATAACATAACATCACGCCGGTATGCTGTGAAAGAGTAGCACATGTGAACCACTAAAAAGTGAAAAAAAAAACAACCGACTTCCAAAATAACACTACAAAGTGAAACATAACTTTAATTTCGGAAGGCGGTGACAAAAAATTAAAATACATCTTCAAAGACACCGACTTCCGAAATTAAAGTTATTTTTCACTTTGTAGTGTTATTTTTAAATACTGTGTACACGATTTAATATCGTTTAAAGATTGTAAAATACGTTCCGATCCGATTCTATATGAGCCGTTTGGTGTAAATCATCCTTTAGTAACCGGAAAAACTTGTATAATTTAGACGGCTATTAGGTACCTATTTGTATTTATTTACGATCGGAAAACCGCAGACAATGATGTAATCATGTAATTAACAGCTATTGTAGTAATATATGAGTACAAATATATCCTTAAGACAACCTTCTGCAACTCGTACAGTCATAAAATTGAAGCTGTGTAATTGCAAACCGGGTAAATGTTAAGGGCCTAAGTCCCGTTTGGTAGCGTAACACGGTCACTTTATGAACCGTACTGCTCATTTGTCTTGAAGATTTGAAAAATATATATGACTTTGCTATAGATTCATATAAATCATTTTGCCGAGGGTACTTTTTTTGTATGGTTAATACTTTTGCTGTAAAAAAATATTTTCCAACACGCAATATTTTGGCTTCTATTCCATACTCCTACTAAACGGCTTCGTTATTTGGAAAAAAATATACACTGAAAAATAGATAGTTAGAGGTACCACAGAATCGCTAGAGCACAATTGTAAATTAATCAACATTTCAATTCAATTCAATCTCTTTATTGTGGATCATAGGTAGGTACATAATACAGCTCTTAAATAATTAGTTGTGAACAGCTACGTCCAGCCCTTAGGGCATACAATAGTTACATAAAAATAGAAAATAAATTACATTAGGAATTTCAATAAGAATTAAAGTACATTACAATTTCACACCAAAATATAATATAAAAATAAAACAAAAATAAAATGGAACGCATTATGGTAGGTACACATCAGTGGGTCACTGAACGCATCATGACTGAGGGGGACTATATTGGAGTAGTGATTTGTCTGATAGGAAGTCTTTTAGTGAGTAGTAGCACTTGTTGGCTAGTAAATCATGCAGATTCTTTTTAAATTTTTTCATTTCCGTGATTATCATAATAGGCCCCGGAATATTATTAAAGATGCATGAAGCAGTGCAAAAGATACTTTCATGCATTAGATGAGTCTTGCTAGCTACTGTGCGCCAAGGGATATTTGCCAAGGAATATCCCCATTTTGAGATAAAGGCTCAGAGGTCCCCTGCGCGGGCGCGGGCGGCAGTCGTGCTTTAGCATTCAGACGGGAGATGAGGATACTATGGGCCTTAAACAGACTCGCGCACTAAGAGCTATTCCGGGGCTTGTCGTTGCTCCCTGAGCACTAAGTCCTTTCGGCCGAAAGACACACACATGAATGAGAGACAGACACGATTTTATCTGAAGAATAATTATGTCAATTTGACATATTTTTTATACAAAAGCTGTCAAACCGCTCTATTTATTCTTCAGTTAAAAGTTAGGTATCTTAAAACTAGGTTTTTAATAAGAAAAGTATACGAGTATGGTAAATATACGCCATATTGTATTATACGGTCACCAAAATAAATAAGTAAACAGGATCGTCGGTCACCGATCGTGGAGGTCGGTTATTTCGCTTTAAGATGGAAGCGCCAAGGTAGCCCGCGAAATTCAAATTTTGTTACGTTTTTTGCAATTTCCAGGTCACTGTCAGGTTGTATGGTGATCTAAATATGATTCGCGACCGTATCAAATATGGCTTTACAGAATCATAATCATTAGAATCAGCAATACATCTCTATAAGTTCATATTACTCTAAAGAATGACTATTTCATGAAATTATGACATTTGAGGGCAATTCTAACTTATGGAGTTGTATTGCTGATTCTAATGATTATGATTCTGAAAAGCCTTATTTGATACGGTCGCGAATCATATTTAGATCACCATACAACCTGATACTGACCTGCAAATTGCAAAAAACGTAACAAAATTTGAATTTCGCGGGCTACCCTGGCGCTTCCACCTTAAGAATGAATTAAACAATTGAAATATATTCTTATGAATTGGATATAAATAATACTATTTTGACTTCATGACATAAGTTTACTTTAATGTTATGTAGGTAATTTCTTTCTGACTGAAACACAGGTAGGTACCTACCTTTATTTTTTGTTATTGACTTTTTTATGAATGATTTTTTATATACCGTTGACACTTTAAATTTATTATTATTTGATGAATACATTTTCAATCATTTAGATTGACTTGTCAACAATCAGTATTTGCACGCCATTTTATGTGGCAAACATGTCTGAACCTGTAAAATTTTCTTTATGTTATCCTGTATGCACGTTTATATTCTTGTATGTGTACACATGTCTTAGCAAATAAATATTATCTTATCTTATCTTCTGACCTACACGGTCAGATAACCCACGGGATTGTACTATTGGATAAAAAGTATCAAGTAGTCAGTAAGTTGTTCTAACCCAGAGAGGTCATTATACTACACGATCAGTACCGGTGAAACGGGGCTACTTTCCACAGGTTTTGGCATAGTATTGGTAATTACTTTTTTTAACAACCAAAATTAACGTTTTTTTTATTCCAACAGAACAATTGGCTATTTGGCCTTTGGCTATCAAACTCATACTAATAAAAAGCCCCACAGGTCCCCCAAAGTTTTTTTTTTTATAATGTCAAAGTTACGCGCGGAAGTGGGGTTTCTTTGACAAGGCATTAAAATGCAACTTATGTCAGAGATTTAAAATGTAGGGGTTACTTGAACATCATTTTGATTAAATAATTCAATACTGTATGCATTATACAAGAAATTTAAATAAAAACAACAAGTTTTAGAAATCAATAAGTCATTTTTATTATCACTTAAGTAGGTTACAAAATTATAGGCACTTAATCATCATAGACACACTTTTAAACAGTATTTTAGCGCACTGTTTAAGTAGCCCCATAAACTGTCAAAATTACCCCTACTGTTAAAGTAGCCCCGTTTTACGGTAGTGATCGTTTTCTTTTTGACAGTTCCACAACAACCATAGTGTTATTTACGTTGCCAAGCAGACAAATTTTTCGAACATGAATTAGAAATAACCACACACACATCACAAACTACACCACACCACACCACACGCCAATATACCAAAAAATCATTTAAATCTTTACTCAGAACTTAAAACCTAAATAAAAGCCTCCAGGCATAAAGGGCGTGCCCGCATACATACGTATGCAATGCTACAATATGTTCATCTGACCTCCACACCGCAGTTACTGGGTAATACGATACCGCTTGGTAAGACTGGTTGTCAGACTTTCGGGCTTCTGACGACCCGTAACGACTGTCAAAGATCTACAAATGACAGCCGGGACCAACGACTTAACGTGTTTTTCGAGGCACGGAGGGATCTTGGTATGTAAAGCTGGGCACACATCCACAGACCAACCGCGGCAAGGTTAGCTTAACCTGATCGATCGACCCGTGCGACTGTTATTACTAATCCACAAGCTCCTATGAATGGATATGAGGTACCTAGTATGGATATTATTTCTACTATACAAACACTAGCTTTAATGATTTTTATTTATATTTATTTATAATTTTAATTTTATTGCTAATCTTATTTAAATATGATCTAAAATGGATTTTAATAAGTGATTTATTTATCAAATGTACTTAATAATTAAAACTACGATATACAAAATAAATACAAAAAAAAACAAAAGGACACTTAGGCGTCGAAGTATTCCTCCGCATCGCTGTCATCAGGAAACGTGCCCAGCACCCTAATTGCGTAACTCACGATTAATCATAATCGTTTTGGTTTTGACAGTTCAACAATATTCATTGCGTTATTTACGTTGCTGAGCAGACACATTTTTCGAACATATGAAGCAATGGTTTAGCCATCTGTTACAAAACGAAACAAATTATGATGAATCGTGAGTTACGCAATTAGGGTGCAGAAGACTGGCAGCATTGCCACGTTGAATGGCAATGCTAATTCTTTGGCCAAAGAACGACCCAGCCCTCTGGTCCCGTGAAGTGTCGACCAGCCGAGCCGGCTAGAAATTTCCTTAAAGCCCTTAGGCCCCATGACCCGAGCGTTTCGACCCCAATGATTATTTATAAATTCTGCTCACTTATTTATGTACTTAACGTTTCTCGGTAAATTTTAATGCAATGATAAAGAAGACACGCAACATTATCTTTATTTGATTCGCTGAATTGGTAAGTTTGTTTACGAGTAGTAGGTCGTCGGTTCAAACACGGACAGGCGTTATACTTTGTGTAAATTATTTCATCACCACTGCTCTCAAAACGGTGAAGGAAAACATCGTGAGGAAGCCGGCATGTCCTAGAACCAAAAATTCTAAGACATGTGACATCTACCAACCCACACTGGGCCCGCGTGGGTGATTATGGCCAACTCCCGCTCATAGACAAGAGGCCTGTGTCCTAGCAGTTGGGACATTATAGGTTGATCATGATAGATATTTAATAAAAATTTTTTGAACGTCAAAATTACATGTTCTTTTTTTTTTAAACGTTGCCCCACACTAGGAATTTCTCCTGTATTGTAGGTGCATATACAAACATTTAAAATCACATACAAAAAATGGCAATAAATGGTGACTAGATGCCATCAAATACCTACATCACATAGGTTTTTGGCGGGATCGCGTTGGAACATGTCGCACGAATTTTCATTTTCATGAAATTTAGTGAAATAACGAATTAAATTGTATAATTTTGGTAGTGAATTATTCAATTTAGTTACGTGTGAGTGCACAAGTGTAGTGAAGGTGAAAATAAGTGACTAACGTAGACTTTTCGTGTTCCCCCCAAAAACTCCTACTAGGTTGTTGTAAAGTTACTACCGCTTTACAATAACTTTGATTTGACTAACTAAAGTCGACTATAGATGACTGTTTCGTAACTTCGTGCCTGATATCGGGCCATTTACTTGCTCGAAAATAAAAATTACTTGACACTGGCTAAATGCACAAAGCCGTACGTACGAAGCCAAAACCCAAAAAAAAAAATACATCACATACGTCATTCATGTATATAATGCTTGTGGTTAAGAAAACAACTTTGTATTTTATTACACCTTTGGGTATTTCTCTCTAGGTATTATTACTGTTCTTCGCGTACTGTATGATTGTATGTGCACCTAGCTTCTGACGTTTCATAAGTGCCCATGCAGGTTTATGTGAAATAAAATGTTTTGAATTTGATTATTTACTAGTAACTACATTCATAGTTTACGCTGTTTTTGAGTGCTCTAATGTTCGTGTATGACGCGTCTATTTATAATACGTCATTGAGTTGATCAACGAAAAATTTACAAAAACAGCTGTGCGATCTACGCGCCCGGCTGACGCGTTTCACCGACCGACTACAGGCATTGAACTTGGCCCATTGAATGATGAAAACCACTTATTTTATTACACCTATGGATACGTCTCATTAGGTGTCAATAAGACATGGACAATGGAGAGAGAAGGTCTCCCCGCAAAACCAGAAACTGCGATAATTCTATAGCCGTGGTGAGAGGTTTAGAATGATCGCTCAGGCTGTGACAGTAAAAGTCATCTGCTCATCACTCATTATAACCATGTCTCGGAAAGCACGTTAATCCGTCACGTAAAACCCGTAACGACTGTCATTCGTGGATCTTTGACAGTCGTTACGGGTCGTCAGAAGCCCGAAAGTCTGACAACCAATCTTACTGTTAGAAAGAGGGGAATAAAACAAAGTAACTATACGATATAAATAGATTAAATTGTATTACGGAAAACACACATCATCATGGAAGGCAAAAAAGGAAAAAGCATTGACGCAAGTCATTACTGACACTTCTTCTATTTGTGTTTGAGGATAGATATCAAATAGATATATATAAAATAACTTTTTCACTTCTCATGCTCTAAAAAGACATCATTATAGCCCTACGAAGCGGGACTAAAGTGACCACTTTAGTCCCTAGGGAGTAAAAAGTAATTTGTTTTTTAATTTCCTTCATGTGACATAGACAAACTCAAACAGCCAGTAAATATACTATTATCTGTGGAGTGTGGACTATCTTCATTGCGAAAATGTTGATTTAGTTCCATGGTTTTTGCCAAGGTGGCGCCATGTGTTTTAAATTGTTAATCTGTTACTGGTTTAGAAGAAAAAAAAGACCGCGAAAATTTCAGAATTTTTGTCGAGTGTTTTGTTCGGCTTTAAATAAATTTATTAAGAATGTCCAGTGACAAATATTATGTTCCTATATATTATGTTCCTTGGTGAAGAGTTTGACGTCAAGCAAAGAGCAAAAGACATACCTAATAGATATTGTGATTTTTATTTTACTAACCGACTTCAAAAAGTCGAAGTCGAAGTCGACGTCGGAAACTTTTTTAAATTTTTTTTATGCATGTTCCCCGATTACTCGAAGATGGCTGGACCGATTTGGATTTTTTTTTGTTTGAAAGGGTATACTTCCCAGGTGGTCCCATGATCATCAAATCAGGATCTGATGATGGGATCCTGGAGAAATAGAGAGAACTCTTCAAATTTTATAGGCACGCGAAGCGATTTAGGTATTTTTTGGAAGAGTACTTTCTCGGAGTGGTCTCATTTCAATTTGGTGAAGATCTGATGAAGAACTTTGGAGATAGGCAACGGAACTCCTCAATAAATGATAGCAAATGGACTGGGATTGCTGAAATCTCATGTCTGTCTATTGTTTACACCAGTTCATAACATAACATCACGCCGGTACGCTGTGAAGGGGTAAGCACATGTGAACCACTAAAAAGTAAAATAAAATCGTTTTCCAAAAAAAAAAAACAACCGACTTCCAAAAAAACACTACAAAGTGAAAAATAACTTTAATTTCGGAAGGCGGTGACAACAAATTCAAATTCAGCTCCAAAGACACCGACTTCCGAAATTAAAGTTATTTTTCACTTTGTAGTGTTTTTTTGTTAAGTAATATTTATTAGGTAAGTACATGTTTTTGTACTAAATTGACTATTTTTCTCGCACTCGAAGTGAAAAGTACAGTTTGCACCTCGAGACTAAACGCCAACTTAATATACCCTCGGTTTCATTGACTCCCTCGCACGCTCGGGAGTCAAACCACCTCGGGTATATTATGGCTTCGTTTAGTCCCTCGTTATAAAATATACTATTAAGTTTACAAGTGTTAAAACGCTTGTGTAAAATAATAAATATAAATGTTGATTTTTTATAGATTAGGTATTTTATACACTGTTAAAATAAAGTTTACATCTGCAGGTAACATTTATGAAGATTTGTATTCAGATTACTCTAAATAGTAAAAATATTGTTAATAGTTATAGAAAAGATTAATCCATAATTAATTCAGCTGTTATCATTTTCGTTTAAAAATATCATTTTAAATATCGAAGCCAGTTCAAGCCAGTCTTTTTCTGTAAGCAATTTTATAGGTAAATCGCATTTGCTTGATAAAAAAAAGGGATTATATTGTAATCTGTGGTGGAAGCTTTTTTCCCGCTTTAGAGAGGCAGTTCAAAGGTTGAACTATCGATGTGTGTTATTTTGAGTTAAGTAGAAGTGTGACTATAAATACTGTGTTTGCACTGAAATAAACCATTAATACGTTATACGGGACTTATTTTAACCAGTGATCTAACACAAGGAATGATTCAAGTAATTCCAACACTTACCAAGGGGTGTCGTGTTAGAGCGCTTTCACATTTAGGCGACTTAAGCAACACGACAGTCGCGCGACAGACGCGCGACTGTTGCGCTGTCAGAATTTCATAGTTTAAACAGAAGCGCGGCGGTCGCGCGCTACCGCCGCGGCCGCCGCGTGCGCTCAGTCGGCGATGAGCCAGTGTTGCAAACGCACGTGATTATAGACTGCACGATGAGCGAGTTTGATACCGAACGATTTATTATTGAAATTCAAATGCGTCCTGTTTTATGGGACTCAAGAAGCAACAATTACAATAACAGGACCCTAAAAAAGAATAATTGGCAAGAATTATGTGCATTGTTTATTCCTGATTTCGAAAATAAAAGTGGGTCTGAAAAAAAATATTAATGTACCATCTTTTTCGAAACAAAGGATTCCAAAAATCAAAATCAAAATATTTTATTACACATAAACCTGCATGGGCACTTATGAAACGTCAGTAGCTAGGTGCACGGTTCCAATTTGTCGTTTCCTATGGAGAAGAGCCGGCAAGAAACTCCACGGTTACTCTTTTAAATTAATTAATGCAGTACCGTCTTTTTCGTTTTTTTACGCGACATCGATGGCCCCGAATGAGTACTATCAAAAGCAGTCAATGTTTCCCCGTCGGAATCCATTTTTGAAATGAAGTGCGCCACACTGATCTAAACTGCGGCGCGGCGCGCCAGCCTTGCTGCTGACGCGCGGCTGTTCTTATAGTGTGAAGGCATGTGCTTCTGCCGCGCTACTGTCGCGCTGCTAACGTCCTAATGTGAAAGCGGCCTTACCCTGTACCTGGGTTGTAGAGGTCAGAAAGGCAGTCGCTCCATGTAAAATACTGGTATTCAGCTGCTTCCGACTGCAAGCCGACCACAACGGAGTTTGGACTAGGCTAGGCAGATGATGACATAGATTCTAAGGCTAGCATAATTAACCTATATTGTTCCCACTGCTGGGACACAGGCCTCCTCTCTGTGAGAGGGAGTGTGCCGTAATTCACCACGCCACCAACTATCGATGATAGAACAAAAAAATGTTCTACAGTATTATAGAACGTATCAATATCTACAAAAAAGTCCGCAATACCATGTGTCCAACTACTGTAGTTATGCCACTATAACTACTTTTTACATTTTAAAAGTTGATAAAAGTGCCGACAATTTTCAAACCATATCATTAATACCTCTGTATTAATCCTTATCCCATTAAATTAAAGACCGTTTCAATACCTGTAAAATACTTTTTAAATTATTAAAATCGGATATTCCATTCAAAAGATATAACGGATTTAAAAATGTCAATCTAAAGAAAATAATGCAATATAATAAAATAATGCGGTGTGGTGGTGGGTGGCCCCGCGCAGCGTAGCGGGTGACGCTGCGGGGTTGGGGGCATCGATAATTCGATATGTGATATATCGACCATTTTATCTGGGCCTGCATTCCTGCAACTGGTGAGTTAGCTCATATTCCAAGGATACCAATGATACCCACGGATATACCTATACCTTTTAAAAAAATTCAATTTCCGATAAAAACTCAATTTAGTAGGGATTGACCTGCGTAAAGAATGTTTTACCCATGGGCAATTGTATGTTGGCCTATCTCCATGTAGGTATTCTCTTGCAAATGCAATTTTTATCAAATCAAATCAAATCATTTATTCGTATAGAATGTAGGTATTTGGTACAATAAAGTTGTTATAAAAATATAGTGAGCCGGGTACATTCTGCCTGAGTTTTGCATGCAAAATTTAACAAATAGGTAATGTCACCTATGTTATTATTATTATTATAAGGTCATGAGCAACATTATAAAATAGTTAGTTAAATTAATAAATAATTTTAACAAGTTTAAATCGTGCGCAAAAATGTTTCAATAATGTCAATAATATTAAACTGTTGAGATGTCACACATAGGGTCATTTAAAAAATCATAAATCATTTATAATGCACATTCTCCATATTCGATAAACACTCGTAATTTCTATAAATTTCAATGAACTTTACATTATCGGTAGTACCAAATTTGAATGATTTTTGTGTCATTTTCAGAACAATACCGTAGTAATCACTGAACTCGAATGGCAAATCTCGGAATCAATAAATAATAGTTTAAAAAACTAAAAAACACGCTTTAGAAACCAAACTAAAAAAGGAGAAAATAATTTAATTCAATTAAAAAGCGTGGGGTGCTTTTTGAGGTATTTTTATAATCAATTAATGTCAAGCGCCCCACGCTTTTTAATTGAATTAAATTATTTTCTCCTTTTTTAGTTTGGTTTCTAAAGCGTGTTTTTTAGTTTTTTAAACTATTATTTATTTTTTAGTTCTGCTAACTACCAAAACGTGTTTTTTTTTGTTTTTTTTTCTCAATTTTTTTTAAATTATTGAATTGTCATCGGTTCTCGACAAGTTTACAAAGTTTCAATGAAATCTGACCGTTTAAAGTGGGTCAAAATCGCGCTCAAAGGAGTCGGTTACATACAAACAAACAAACAAACAAACCAACAAACAAACATACAAGTGAAGCTAATATAAAGCGTGTAAAAACGGTTCAAACCGATTTGTACGATACTCGTATGAACTTGATAAAATGTCATACGAGATCGTGTACCTATAGACAAGTCGAGAACTCGTAAGCAAAAATCTTCTTACTACATATTTCGCTGTGTAAACAGTCGCAGTAATTTATCGCCTGCGAATCTCGCATGACATAATCATAGGCGAGAGTTTAGTTCTTGCCTGTATGTAAACATTATGATACGATAGTCTTAAGGCGAATATTGCTTGCGATAGTAGCGTACGATTTCTCGCCAAGAAACGTTCGAGAAACTCTCTCCATCTAAATGGCCCTTTACTTGCAAATCTTTGAAACCCTCGGCTTTTCTCTACTAAGTATAATTTGCATGTATTATACAATAAGTCTTCCGTAAGTAATTCTCTAAGTCACTCTATGTAAAATGCATTCGGTTGGACTGGAAGCTGACCCCGACATAGTTGGGCTAGGCAGATAATGAGAGCTAAAATTCTGAATAGACCAAAATGCTACCGCCATTGAAACTAAAAGTATCATATATGTACTCACCCATAATTCCATTGATGTCATAAGTGATTTGCCTCCAGGAGAAGACTTCATCGAATTTGCCGACGCTACGTCTGTTCTGACATCTCGAAGGTACGGTGAGCAACGCCAAGCATGTGACGGTCAGGATAAACTGTTTCATTTTGAGCTGTTAAAAAAAATACTATTAGACACTAGGAACGAGGTTTGAGAGGCTTCTGGATATTAACAAAATGGAATTAAATGTTTATTTATGTAAGTAGCAGTGGCGATGGACCAACCAATTTCCATCGACTTACCCATAAGATATCCCACCTCCCACCGATTCACCATTCATTATTTCAAAGTACAATATTGTTTTATGTTTCTGAGTATAACTGCGTGCAATGAAAAGCAAATTTTCCGTAGAAAATTCTCTGATTCCAACTCAATATCAGTGAAAGTGGGGTTATTTTCTGTAGAAACTTTAAGGTGAACCTAAACCACATTTTTTGCATACAAACTTCGGGAGTGTTTTACTCCACTGTCTGACATGGCACATCCAAAGTAAAATATGATATAGTTTTGTCTCATTATTAATATTATCTGTACGGAAACAGAATACTTAAATAAAATGCTATTAAAAAGTTAGGAGCCAACAAAGATTAGTTTTTCTTGCAAATTTTACTTAACTTTGGGCGTGTTTAAGTAATAAAAGAAGTGTAAAATCTTCAAAACAAGTCGGTACCGACAAAGTTCAATTATCGAAAACTTCAATAAACTTTATTGGTCATTGATTTATGCATTGGCTTTTTCATAAAACCCGATCTTCCAATGGATTTTTCTTAATTTTTGACTATAAGTGATCCTGCATCTTACTCAATAACATTGTGCGTGTAGACTAGGGTCTAACTGCTCATCACTGAAACTATCTCTGTCGGACACGAAGCCTAGTGAGACAGCGTGATTTTTAGCCAGGCCCACCAGTGAGTTCGAGCCCGCGACTAGGTTCCCCTTAAACTTACATCATGCAGCGAGTGTTTTTTTAAACAGCTTTCGCAGGCCATAATTTCACCCCTCGCCACTGGTAGGTAAGTGTCTTTTCAAACAATTTTACACGTCAATATTTTAAAACTAGGTGACGCTAGCATTTCCCAGCTGACTAATCCTTGGGAAATAAACTCAAAGATCATGGTGTCTTTTAAAGTCCACACTTTATAATATAAGGATTTTAGACGAGTCTAACAATGCAGGGTCGGAAGAACATGCAACATAACCTATGTTGCATGTCTCGTGGTCGGTCAAGGTTAAGCTACGTTAGCCGCGGTCTGTTCGGGTATGGGTGACCACTAACCTTATGTGTCATACTGAGATCTCTTTTGTGTCAGCTGACAGTCATTTGACAGTTGTTTGACAGTGGTTACGAGTAGCCAGAAGCCTGAAAGTCACTAAGTAACTAACCAGACTTATCAAGGGGTTTCGTGTTTTTATGGCCCTGTCATGCCTTTAAAAATCCGTACAAAAGATAAGGTCGCACGAGGTCCGGACGGGGGCCAGAAACCCGGACATGTCCGGACAAATCCAGACACTCATTCATTAGTGATTTGAAACTCAGAGTTCTCGTGGCTGAATGTTTGAATTTTTTGCCATCGATACGCCGAGACGAATTTTAAGTGATTTTAAACAACAGAAAACCAGTTTTTCGCATTGTTTAGTAATGTTAGGTTTCACAAGCCTCTGATTGTTGTTGACCTTGACTTATTTTATTTTTATTTACTCATTTATTCTTTATTTCAGGCAACTGAGGCCCATAAAACACAATACATAATTATAAATACACGAATGCATATTTTATAAAAAAAAAACCTTAAAAACTTGAAAAAAAAATCACTGGCAGATAGCTGATGTTATATGGTTATGATAGTTACCTATTACAAGTCGTCAGAAGCTTGAAAGTCTGAAAACTAGTTTTACCCAGTAACTGGGTTGTGGAGGTCAGATAGGCAGACGCTCCATGTAAAATGCTGGTATTTAGCTGTATCCGGTCAGACTGCAAGTCACCATAGCTGGTATATGATATCTCATGACGCATAAAGTCTGCATACGGAAATTCAATCAAATATATAGAATGGTTTAGTTAATTATAGCTAGACAAAGATTGGCGAAACCCATAGCCGGTTCATCACTACTATTTGTTACAAAAAATCACTTTTTTAATTTAAAAGTTAGGATTTCCCGAAACACAGGTTTGAATGAACCTAGATCGGGTGGGTCGCTATCTATCATTCTAATTCCGAAACATTACCACTTGCACTTTTAGTAAAAATATTTTAGAAATAGTTTGTTTTTAGGCACTATAATTGTATGGGAAATTTACTACTGTTAGCTAAATGTACTCTTTTTGTATACGTTTTTATTAAATAAATTATTATTATTTATTTATTTGAAAAATTTGTAGTGCCAGTGATAAATAAATGATTTATTTCTGTAAGTAGGTTTGTATAAACACAATTACACGTCAATCATATTTTTAAAACTAATTGAGGTCGGCGTATCGTTTCTGACTACTCTGAGAAGAAAGGCCGAGACAAACTCAGAGGTCATCGGTACTGTATTTTAAAGTCCAGACATAATCTTGGTCTGATCATGTGAGTACCATATAGATTGGTGTCTGAAATTGTATTTTGAGGAAAGAACCACACAGATTGAGTGGACCAGTCAAATCAGTGCACGCATTTATCAGTAATCATGCAGCTCAACTCAGAACTTAAGGACGATTCGACAAACAATACGGAAGAAAGGACATTTGGGTAGGCCGCATAAATTACTCAAACTGCCAGATCATTATTACAACTAATTGAGAAAACAAAACAAAAAACAATGATCCACATAGTCCTCACATTCACAATAATAGTGTTTTCATTAATATTGTCATAATTATCTCTGCATTGTACCTATGTAGAAAAAAAAAACAAAATCACGTACCCACCTTTAAAATTATATAATCAATTTCAAAAACAAAATCACTTTTCACATCACTGTTTTACAAAACTTATGTTTCAAAAATGAGTATTCTTATTTTAAATCACTATTATTATTGCTACTTGTTAAACTATTATTAATAAGAACACGGCTGTCTAGGACAAGCGTGTTCTACCATAATGATGTGTTATTCTAATGTTTTTTATATTGATGACCCCAGATTCTACACTAGTGATGTTCAATGTCGAGTGTCGATAGATTTTTGTATCGATAAATTATACAAAATGTTTACCTGCAAACACTATAACTTCTATGTGCTTATGTAAGTACACACATATATAAATTCACGCCTTCGTCCCGTTATATGGGGTTAGGCAGAAATTACAGAACGTTACCTGCTACGCTCCTGGTGAATCTTGTCGATGTTTTTTCCCATACAAACTTCGGGAGTGTATTACTCCACTGTCTGACATGGCACATCCAAAGTAGAATATGATATCGTTTTGTCTCATTATTAATATTATCTGTACGGAAACAAAATAATAAAATAAAAAGGCATTAAAAGTTAGGAGCCAACAAAGATTCGTTTTTCTTGCTAATTTAACCTTACTTTGGGCGTGTTTAAGTAATAAAAGACGTGTAAAATGTCCAAAACCAAGTCGGTACCGACAAAGTTCAAATATCGAAAAGTTCAATAAACTTTATTGGTCATTGATTTATACAATGGTTTTTTCATAAAACCCGATCTTCCGAAGGACTTTTCTTCATTTTTTACGCGCCAATTTTACTATAAATGATCCTGCAACTCACTCACTAAGATTGTGGGTGTAGACTAGTGTCTAACTGCTCATCACTGATGCTACTTCTGTCGGACACGATGCATAGTGAGATAGTGTGCTTGTTAGCCAGGCCCACCAGTGAGTTCGAGCCCGCGACTAGATTCCTCTTAAATACTCTTTTTGGTTTGTTATTTAATTTAGAACCTGATGAAAATAGTTAGTTTTCTTTAAAGTAGTTTAAAACTTTAATAATACTAACTTATTGCTGTCTCACTTCAGGAAAAAGGCATCTTCTCGTACAGAGAAGGCTTGATCTTCCCAGGCTGATTCCCGGCCACCATAGGCGCGGGTTTACGGATGGCCAGTTATGGGTAGCTCGCTGTCCGGTAAGGACCAAGCCCGAGTTGATGGCGCGTTGTATTCCACGCGCGTCTCAAAGAGATGTCGGCACCAATTGGTGGGGTCCGCAAGGGCCGATGCCTGCCAGGAGTGCGGGTTGTTCGAAAGAGATACCGTGGCCCCTGGCACACAGGCAACTGAAGGAACACGGGTGGGTTTTAGTCAGTAAAAGTCTGACACGCCGTCCTGCTCCACCCATAGCGGGAGAAGTTATTTGATGATTTCCCATCCAAAAAAACAAAAAAGGCATGATCTTTGATTACCACGCTTGCTCAAGACGGGTTGGCAATTTCCAACTTACTCCAGGCTTCTTCACGATTTTGTTTATTCACCAATGTCAATAATGCCCAAGATAAACTTAAAAAGTACATATGAATTGAAAAAAATACATTAAGTAGTAAATTCCCGAATTTGACTCCTCGTGCATGAGAGGCAAGGATTTAACAACTTGGCCTTCATGGCAAGTTAAAGATAGTTTCAAAATCAAAATGATCAAACGTATCCTTATACGTGGCATAAAAAAGTTGCAACCACAAGTAAATATTCTGATCCATTTGTTTCATTTTACTCCGACACTTTTGGAATTGATAATAGCATTTAAACATAATATCTTCCGTATTAACTTGTTAGCCTTGACTTAAGCAGCGTAAACAGACACAGCATCGTCGGTCAAGTTCGTGACTAGATTGAGATGCAATAAAATTCCGTTATGTCATTGCAGCTGGGATGATAGATAATATTTTATAAACAATACTATAGTCTATATCTATATACACTCAGTTGCTTACGCCTGTTCGAGCACCGACTGTCACTTGCTTCAGTTCACGCACTTTTTTTAAGAGCTCGCCCCTCGCCGCTTGTGACTAAAACACGATTTATGACCCAATAGAGTGGTTCCATGATAAATAGATAACTGTACTGAGAATGAGAAGCATCAGTTTCTCAGTATAGTATGTACTATGAATTTTGATCACTGTTTGTGTATTATTGTAACACTACCAAAACGCATATATTAAAAACTAAATATTTATGATTAAAGGAACCATATTATATTTAGTTTTTAATATGCGTTTGTTTTAAAATAATTCACAAACAGTGATCAAAATTCACAGTCGAAAATAGTAACATATTGTTAGGTTTTTTTTAAAATACATTTACATCTAAATCGTTAACATGTGTTTTTTATACTTTATTTATTTTCTCTATATTTACATCTAAATTAAAGTAAATGTATGTCTTATTTGAAAACATTTCCAGAAAAAATTGGAAACGCAGTATTGGCAATTTTGCAAGACGGCGCGAACCGCGCCTAAACTAGGTAAGGCAGGAAAGACGGTTTAACTCCGAATCTAGAAGACTTAGAACAAAAACAAAAAAACGTAAGAATAGAATAATTCTTTATTTGCACAGAAAGTAGGTACATGTTACAGATGTTTAGTTTAAAATGATCCTTATACTAACTATGTTAACTAGGGCCTGCAAACAGTTTAAGATATAATAATAAAGACTCACTTATACGTTCTTTACAACTTAATTTTTTCCTTTTTCCTATAATTTAAATATAATGGATTTTGTATAAGTCAAGAGTACAAGTACAGAGATGTCATATTAATTATCAATTTAAGTTCGTATCGGTAAAAATTCGCTAATTGAGTAATAACATTTAATAATTAATAGAACAGTCAATTTCTTTTTGAAAGGTGAAAACGAAAAAAAAACGAAAAGAAGAAAATTTTAATTTTGCGAGCTACCCTGACTTTCCCCGTAAATTCATAATACATTTCCAGCCGTCTTGCGTCTGCCGTATCAAAATCAAAATATTTTATGTCACATAAGCCTGCATGGGCACTTATGAAACGTCAGAAGCTAGGTGCACGGTTCCAATTTGTCGTTTCCTATGGAGAAGAGCCGGCAAGAAACTCCACGGTTACTCTTTTAAAAATAATTGGCTTTTACAATGTTATCAAATTACAGTGATAATAGGTATGGGAGGACAGTGCAGTGTGTATGTTATCGATATAATAGATTTATCGATAAAAATAATATTATCACATCACTATTGTCCCTAGCTATGGTTTATTAAGGTTATCATAATAGGTTACTATATCTATTTGTAATTATGTTAATTATTATTTGTAGGTATGTTAACTGTTCATAACGGACCTAATGTGTTGCGACATTTTATTTTTAAGGGGTATCTAGTCGCGGGCTCGAACTCACTGGTGGGCCTGGCTAAAAAACCATGCTGTCTCACCAGGAATCGTGTCCGACAGAGTTAGTATCAGTGATGAGCAGTTAGACGCTAGTCTACACGCACAACGTTATTGGGTGAGATGCAGGACCATTTATAGTAAAACAGGCGCGCAAAGAATTAAGAAAAGTCCTTAGGAACATCGGGTTTTATGAAAAAACCACTGCATAAATCAATGACCAGACAAGTTTATTGAACTTTTCGTTATTTGAGCTTTGTCGGTACTTGGTTTTGGAGATTTTACACTTCTTTTATTACTTAAACATGCCCAAAGTTGGGTTAAATTAGCAAGTAATCTTTGTTGGCTCCTAAATTTTTAACGTCTTTTTATTTTAGTATTCTGTTTCTGCACAGACAATATTAATAATGAGACATATCCATACCATATTTAGTTTTTGATGTACATTGTCGAACAGTGGAGTAATACACTCCCGAAGTTTGTATGGAAAAAATGTCAACTAGATTCACCTTAAGGCACCCAATAAGGGCTCAATTGAAGCTTGATTTGACGAATTTTCACACATTTATGATACAATTTCATTAAGTATATCTCGGCGGGGTAGTTGCGTAACACTAAACAGTAGGAATTTGTTTCAATGTGACATTTTAACAACATTCATTGCGTTATAAATACGCTGCTGAGCAGACAATTTCTACGCAAATAAGAAGAACATAAGAACATGTTCAACATTATTCAGATTGTGATTTATAGTGTCTTGCAATTAAAGTGCTGATCAAAACGTGTAAAAGATGTGTATAGTGGGTAACCAGGCGGGTCCGTAATTGTACCTAAGCTTTTAGCCATTGTGAGAACTTTCAACATTAAGAAATGCAAATAAAACTATAATTAAGAAAATTAATAAACAGTAGGTATTTGCTAAGTGTCGCCTCCAACAGGGGAAGAGCGCTGATGGATGGAAATGTATATCAGATTGATCATAAACCCAAACTAGTTCAGGTTTTTGATCAAAAATCTGAACTAGTCTGGATTGTTACAGGTTTACGATGAAATTGAGTTAAAAATGTGTCATCTTCCGGTTTTTCATCAAAAACCTAGGTTTTTGATCAAAAACCTAATTTTATGAAAAACCTGCGACATATACATACCAAGGGCACGGCTTCTTTGGATGATATCGAACGATGTTGGAAGGGTTTTTTAATCCTATCTCTACCAGCCTTATTCTCTATGAAAAACCAGACTTTAGCAAGTGTTTAGATGTTCGATAACTTATTATGAATAAGGCCGTACACGTTCGGAAGTTATGAGAATGTTTAATACATTAATACCAGAAACGGAACTTTTCAAATTGAAATAAACACATCACTCGGAAGAGATTTATCGTGATATTGGCAAGTTACGTGGAAAATTACTGACCTACGTAGTGCGGTGACACGTTTGTTATGATTTGAATTGAAGAAACATATGAAACCGAAAATTTGGTATCAATTCTTAAAGTATTTTATTTTGAGCTGAAACTATGTATAGTGATTCTATATCAGCTGTTATCTTTAGTGCTTAAGGATAGCAATAGGGTTTCTGTTACACCCTATATATGTATGACGGAGTTATGCCCGAACATACAAAAAAAACCTCCTCCTTTTTGTAGTCGGTGAAAAATGGAAAAAAAAAACTTTTTCATTGACTAAGTATTTTTTTAAATTTTATTCTCGTAATGTTGTATTACTTTGTCTATGTATGTATAGAATCAAGTCTATCCGACTAAACAGACAGCTGTGCTGCTGGGGAGTTTGTTCCGCTACTTCTTCTTCCCAGCTAAAGCACTAGAAAGTGGTGACGGGTGGGCGTTTTTGGGGGGACTGTCTTATGTATTTTGACGTTCGAAAAGTGCTGATTCTCAGCCTAATTTGAATAAATGACTTTTGATTTTAATTTTGAATGGAATGTTACAAAACGAGGTTGAATAAACGAGGCAAAAGCAGTATGTAATTTTCGTAGAAGCTGGCGTAATGTGGGTTTTGCCTACAACCATAGGAAAATGACATAAGTTTATGTATGTGTATAAGTGAATGAGTAATTTCCTTCTAAATCTTTCGGATTAAGATTTAAATTGTAGTACGCCATTAGGGAGCTGGTAGGGATAAAACACAAATTCGTTTGCTTAAAGTTTTATTTAAAAAAAAACACATTAAATTAATTCTTCCTCTTCTCGCATACGGATCCTCTAATGAGGTCTTGAACGTTTCCTCTGTAATAAAAAAAAAAAATATTTAGGATTGTGTGTGTAAGTTTTTTTTATTTTCATTACTAAACTGTCATTACAGGTGTTAGAGGTTGCAAACCTATATGTTTAATATAAACTACATCTTGTCTACTGCTTGGTGTGTCCTAGCAACCGTTGTAACTTTAGTCCAATTAATATATTTTTCTGTTGCACTACAAATATGTATTTTCTTCCTGCAATCGTATCCCATTCTCTAATATGGTAGCAGAGCGTGGTTCAAACGCGTATGATATAATTAATTATAGTATCAAGTAAAATTATCGCGAAAATGAGTAAGTAACCAATCCATCGCAATTGAAAAACTCTCCGGGGTGAATAATTACACCACCTGGAAATTTGAAATGAAGATGTTGCTTATTCATGAAGACTTGTTTGGATGTGTCAACGAGGTTGATAATAAAAATAAACCGGAATGCGAAGACAAGAAGAAACAGGAAAAAGCGCTAGCACGAATCTGCCTCAGTGTTCAGCCATCTGTTTACTCCGTTGTCAGGAATTGCAATACTGAAGAAAAGGATGACAGTTTGGAGTATCGAGAACTTATCGGTTGTCTTATGTATGTAGCGGTCTGTTCGCGCCCTGATATATGTCACGCTGTAAGCGTATTAAGCCAATTCAATAACTGTTTTTCCGATGTCCACTGGAAAGCAGCTAAACGCGTGTTACGTTATCTTAAAGGTACAGTAGATTACTGCATTACCTACAAGAAAACTGGCTTATCTGTGACGGGTTTTGCTGATGCAGACTGGGCTTCTAATGAAATTGATAGACGTTCTTATACGGGATATGTTTTCAAAATTGGGAATTCTATTACTTGTTGGGAAAGTAGGAAACAGCGTACCGTTGCATTATCGAATACTGAGGCGGAGTACATGTCGCTCTCCGATGCTTGTAAAGAAGCACTGTTTATAAAAACTTTCTTGCACGAATGTATAGGTAACAACGTTGAAATAATTATTTTAAATGATAATCAGTCAGCCTTGAAATTGACTGAAAGTAGTATGTTTCATGGTAGGTCAAAACATATAGACATACGTCATCATTTCGTCCGGGAGGCGGTCAGCAATGGAGCAGTAAAAATAAATTACATGCCAACGTCCAAAATGACGGCGGATGTCTTAACTAAACCTTTGTCGGTAGAGAAACATAAGTATTTTGTAAACGAGTTAGGTTTGGCTACCGATGTATGTTGACAAGATATGTTTAAGGGGCGGTGTTAGAGGTTGCAAACCTATATGTTTAATATAAACTACATCTTGTCTACTGCTTGGTGTGTCCTAGCAACCGTTGTAACTTTAGTCCAATTAATATATTTTTCTGTTGCACTACAAATATGTATTTTCTTCCTGCAATCGTATCCCATTCTCTAATAACAGGTACAACCCAATGCAATAGTGAAGCTAACATACCGAATAATAACAACTTATTTTCGAAAACATGATACCTACTTATATTATAATGTTATCTTTGTGAATTCACTCAGTGTACAAGCAAAAATGACTATCTCCTCTGATACAAGGTTAAGAGTACGAAGCGCCCGTGTCAGGGGCGCCTTATTCAGCAGATTAGCACGGCCACGAGCTACCGCCAGCAGCGTGGCAAAAAAAATAATAGTTTAAAAAACTAAAAAACACGCTTTAAAAACCAAACTAAAAAAGGAGAAAATAATTTAATTTAATTAAAAAGCGTGGGGTGTTTTTTGAGGTATTTTTATAATCAATTAATGTCAAGCACCCCACGCTTTTTAATTGAATTAAATTATTTTCTCCTTTTTTAGTTTGGTTTTTAAAGCGTGTTTTTTAGTTTTTTAAACTATTATTTATTTTCTATTTTTTAGTTTTTGTTTTTGTGTTTTTTTCATTTTTCTCATTTTTTTTTAAATTATTGCATTGTCATCGGCCCTTAACACGTGTGCAAAGTTTCAAGTTGATCAGACGTCTAGAAACCAGTGAAAATTAGGTTCAAAGATTCCGTTACATACATACATACAACCCGAGCTAATAAAAGCGTGTTAAAAAGCATGAAAGTAGAATAAATGCTGTGGAAATGCGTTCCTTCCGAAGCATGTGTGGTGTGACTGTGAATGATAGACTGAGGAATAATGTGATAAGACAACGGTGCAGTTTAAAATAAGATTTAGTGCCAAAATTTGAAAAGAGTTTGCTTAGATGGTTTGGTCATGGTGAGAGAATGAATGAATGGCGGCTAAAAAAAGGTATTTACAAGGCAGATGTGGTGGAAACACCGGGACGACGCCTTAAGGAGTCTACACACCAAACCCGCCGACCCGCCGACACAGCCCGGCGGCTTGGTGTCGGCGACTTTGCTTCAAGAATCATGTCGGCAACTCGTACCCGCGCGTGCAAGTCGGCGGCATGGCCGGCGACTTGCGTACGCGCACGCTCAGTTGCCCGCCGACACTCCAGCGATAGTGACGTGCTTGTTGTAAGGGTCTTTTTACAATCAAATCGTCTGTTCTTAAATCTTTTATTCTGTCACTGTTACTGTAACGACTGCGACTCATTAAGCTTGGTCTAACCCAACACTGTCGTTTTCTCTTCAGGGACCCAGCTAAAATTATTCCACATGCTGCTATTATTAGATCAGCATCAGTATCCATGTTTATTGTAGGCTGCAATATCCGAGAAAAACAACACGTCACGTTCGTACACACTGCAATCACTAACTAAAAAAGTTGTACTGATTTCTTGCCGCCGACTAACTCACCGACACAGCCCCATGACACATGTTGGCGGGTTGGCGGGTTTGGGTCGCCGACACCAAGCCGCCGGGCTGTGTCGGCGGGTCGGCGGGTTTGGTGTGTAGACTCCTTTAGGACGACATATAGTGACCTTATTGGTGAAGCTTTTCAGAAAGGCCAGGTACGTAGTACTCGCAACCAGCGTGTGTGTAAGACCAGAAGGCGAGTGCTTGTAATTAAAGAGGCCGTTCAAGTATTACGTAAGCACTACGGGGGGCGGGGGGGGGGTCTTCGCGTGTTACGCAATTAGGGTGCAGGGGCCTAATTCACTATGACCACTTAACGATTCTTTACTTCGAAACCACGTCAATTTCTTAGATCACACAAGACATCTACTAATAAATGGGTATCATTTAAGCTATCACCAATTTAATTAGTTTTGTGTTTCTTAAATAATAGGGTTTGTCCTCAAAATAGTAGATCTGTCACCAAAATGTAGTCACCAAACAATGCAAAATCAGTTCCACAATAAATCACCTAAAATCCTGAGATATAAGGTCTAGTACCAAATAAATGTTTTTGTATGTATTATAATAGGTGTGTCCTAATAAGTATTTAAGCAAACTAATTTAAAGAGATCACCAATAAATCATATTATGTTACTAGAAAATTGCACTAAGTTCAAATAAAAAATTATTTTTCTTTTGGGAACAGAATTAATATCTAAGCGGAAACTTAATGGCGAAAATAAAATAGAAAATGGGCATTCATAAATAATATATTATTATTGTATTATTAGGGCAGGTTTAGATTTTCTATATAATCTAGTCGTTTCTGGCACTCGCCGGCCGCTGCCGCGGCACCGCTCGCTTCGCTCGCTCGGCTCGTGCGTAAGAAGTCACAGTTTTCACCTAACCTAACCTAACCATTAAAAAAAAAATAACCTACTCTTACGTTACGTTACGTTACGTTATTATAAGAACGAAGTTTATATTCATGTAATGCAATATAATTTTATTGGTTATCGATCTCTTATTTTACACATATATTAGCATTAATTTGATAATTCATACCTGGGAACAATTTTTGTTTATCTGAGAACGAAAATATTTCGTGGCGATAGATCTATTTATTAGGTGATACAACTTGATGACAAATATAAATTTTGGTGATAGAAAATATAGTTCCCCTAATAAATATCGACAAATTGTCTTGGAACATACAGAATAATTAAGACATTTCGATTCCTTTCCGTTACCTACACGATATTGACGTAGTTTGAACTTTGAACGTAGTAAGATTCCGCGGGGAATCATTACAACCATACAGAATTGGGGCCCTGAACACATTGAAAAATGCATGTAATGTTTAAACGTGAGCATTGGGAAGAGCTTTGCTCACTTTTACTGACGAGGTTTAACAAATTGCAAAAAATCTGCTTACGTAATAATAATAATGGCCCCAAAAACGTCCAGTCTAGTCGCAGTCTCATCTCGGCGACAGTCAAATGTCAAATACTTGTCAAAAATGTATGGTGAATGATGGAAACTACAGGTATTTTTGACAGATTGAGACTGAGATCAGACTGTGAACATTCTTAAAATTACGGGAATAGCCCCTCTGATGTATGAACGTAAACGAGGCAAAATGAGTATGTAAGAATCGTAGCCAGGGGCGTACTATAATTTCTGAGATCAAAAGAATAAGGCGTGTCTATGAATGTACGTATCTAGGTACTTACTTATGCACATAGAAGTTTGTTTCAGTAGTATTTAACGTTGAGTATATAAACGTAGGTATCTGATTAACTAGGACCCACACGTCGTCACCGATGATCTTCAAATCTGAAAGGAAAATTAATTCTCCTGCCATTATACCAATTTATTTGTGGTCGGCGCAACATGTCTTCCCCACTTCTCTATCAGTCGTCATCTCCGTAGTCACACCCTTTCTAACCATATCATCATTCACACAGTCCATCCATCGTTTCTTTGGTCTCCCCCTACTCTTATAGCCATCGACATTCATACTCAAAACTTTCCCACACGACAATTTTCTCATACCTTCAATTGACAACCGATTTCTACAAAATATTTCACGTTTCATTGTGAGGACGGCTTCCGACTGACCTCCGCAACCAAGTTACTGGGTAACACGATACACGAACCGTAACGATGGTCAAAGATCTACCAGTGACAGCTGGGATCAACGGCTTAGCGTGTTTGCGTGATACAGAGGGGTCTCGATATGTTAAGGTGGTCACCCATCCTCAGACGGCAAACTTAGCTTAAGGTGAATGCGCAGTGGTAGAGCGCGAAATTCAAACTTTGTTACGTTTTTTGCAATTTTCAGGCGAGTGTCAGCTTGTTACTTGATCAAAATATGATTTGCGACTATAACATGTACGTATTTACAGATTTATAATCATTAGAATCAATAATACATCTTTCTAAGTTAGATTTGTGCTTGTGGAAGAAATCTAACTTATAAGAGATACTAACACACACACATTCATTATTCATTCATTAGACATTCTAATGACTTAGTTCGGTAAACACGTACCTGTTATATTCGCAAATCACATTTTGATCAGGATACAACCTGATACTGACCTGAAAATTGCAAAAACGTAAGAAAATTTGAATTTCGCGGTCTACCACTGCGCATTCACCTTAACCTGATCGATTGACCCTTACGGTTGATATTATTTGACAAGCTACTCATTTTATGGGTGCTATTGTCATTTTGGTCATGACAGAATTATAAGCGTTCTGTTTTTGGGAATTTGCCCTATTGTTTGATTAAGAGGTGACGGGGCCTCCGAGGAATTTGAAAAATAGGTATTTGAAGAACCTATTGCCGTCGCGCTGTCAGTAAGTCTGCCCCCGTAGTGTGTGATAGGGACAGCTGCAGCTCAGACCGAAATTATAACAAAAATTTTGACGAAATCGACGTTTCGTATTCCCCTTTTTTTTCCACGAAAATTGAGCCAATTCAATTTTTTTTTACATTAATATTTGAAGAAAGATTATGTTTAGGTTCCTATTTTTTCATGTTAATGTTAATTTGTCTGGTAGTCCTCTAATCACGGCAGTAAAAATAGGAAATTTTTCGTAATTTTTAGAGGATCATATTTTCTTTAATAATTAGTTGCTTAAAAAAAAGAAAATGACAGGAACGTGTTTACAGCAGACCTTGATAATACGAAAAAAAAATGCTCTAGAGGCATTATTCAGGAAGAAAAAAGGGGAATACATTTGTATGGAGAATCGCACGCCCTGTTCCCTCATAAGGTTTGCGCGCAATTTAAAATGAGATGTTCTCTACCTGAAATATAGACCAGTTTTGAATGGCTCTGCGCCACCACAGCCGCCATCTTGCTTGTCAGAGGTAATTGAGTGTTCCAGCACATGATGCCGTCCTGGGCTACGTTGGCATACAGCAGCGTTTGGGTGCGGCTGTGGAAGTCATGGGAACCACTCTGGGACCATACTCCTCTGACGCCTGCCAGCTGGGAAGAAAACGTCTCTTGTTACACCACGTAACGTGTAAAGTTATTGACCTACGTAGTGCGGTGACAACGTTTGTTATGATTTGAATTGAAGAAACATATGAAACCGGAAATTTGGTATCAATTCTTAGAGTATTTTATTTTGAGCTGAAACTATGTAAAGTGATTCCATACCAGATGTTATCTTTAGTGCATAAGGATAGCAATAGGGTTTTTGTTACACCCTGTATATTTAAATACGAATATGTGAACATCGAGGCAATTCAGCTGCAAGACAACACGGGCATAGTGCGTAGGCTAAAGAGAACTAAACCATTTGAATTAGTGTAGTGTATAAATAGTGAATACCAAATAGTAACAGTGATGTGCTATATATACATGTAACAACTAACATGTAACACATGTCATGAATAAAGTGTTTTTATTAATTTTATCAGACACTAAGAAAGTGCTACGGAATTGTGTAAAAGTGCAAAATGACACTATTATTAGTTATAAGTTAACGTAATCTACCGCGTAAGATATTAAGTTGGAGTTAAATTGCATATTAGTCTATTATAGGCTAGATTGTAATAAATTAGTAAGAACTTTATTAATAACGTTTTTATTCATAAAGAAAAAAATAATACCTTAAAATTGGCCTCAAAGTCAGCAGTCCTGTCTTTTAAAACCTCGTTGGAGACAGCAAACTCTTGTGTTGATATTAAAGGGTGGTAGTAAGCAGTCCGCTTGCCAGCACTGTCAGGGTCCGACAGAGCGATGCTGAAGAGGCCATCATGCCAGTTGATGGTCTGATCTGGAATTCAAGACTTTTTGTTTAAAAATACTCATCATCATCTGTCCAGCCTTTTCCCAAATATGTCGGGGTCAGCTTCCAGTCTCACCGGATGCAGATGAATACCAGTACTGCGAGCGACTGCCTATCTGACCTTCACAACGCAGTAACTGGATACCGCGATACCCCTTGGTAAGACTGGTTGTCAGACTTTCGGGCTTCTGACGACCCGTAACGACTGTCAAAGATCCACGAATGACAGCCGAGACCAACGGCTTAACGTGCTTTTCGAGGCCCGGAGGGGTCTTGGTATGAAAAGATGGTCACCCATCCACGGACCAACCGCGGCAAGCGTAGCTTAACCTGATCGATCGACCCGTGCGGTTGTTATTAGTTAGACAATGCCCTCTGTTTCAAAAGACATACATCTATAAATATAAAAGCGAAAGATCACTCATTCATACATTCATTCAATCACTGATTTAACACGAAGTGTTAAAAACCTACGATGATGAAATTTGGCACAGAGGACTCCATTTGAAATAAGATTAGACATTTAACGAAACCTTTTTTACAGTCCGATCAACCGATTTTGACTTTAATTGCGTTGGTGGCATGAGAAATGGCAGCTGCATTAAACAGTTGGTATTGTAACTAATTTTTTGCTTTTAATGCCATCCTTATGCCTACGGTATAGAAATCAGAATCAGTTGAACGGACTGTAAAAAAGGTTTGTTTAAATGTCTAATCTTATTTCAAATGGAGTATAGAATAGTACGAGACGTCAGCTAAGAAAGGATTTTAGAAAATTTGTCGTTGCGGATCGTCAGAAGCGTAAAACTCTAAGGACCAAAAAAAAAAATACCTACTACAATTTATTGTTTAAATTTAATTTTTAGTTTGTGTGCAAATTTAATTATGTTTTTAGCTTTGTTTAAATACCTTAAATTTCTTACCTATGTATTTGTATGCCACAAAGGCCGAACATGACGGATCTTTTTTGTTTTTATGAACAACCTACATGCCTGGTATGTATACTCATGTTTCTACAAATAAATGTCTTATCTTATCTTATCTTAACCAGTATAACCAAGGGAATAACTTATTAAGGGCCTAAGTCCCGTTTGGTAGCGTAACACGGTCACTTTATGAACCGAAGGTACTGCTCATTAACGGCTTGTCTTGAAGATTTGAAAAATATTTTTTTTTTTGC
The DNA here is from genome assembly GCA_947359405.1 of Antitype chi. Lineage (NCBI taxonomy): Eukaryota > Metazoa > Arthropoda > Insecta > Lepidoptera > Noctuidae > Antitype > Antitype chi. The sequence continues at coordinate 4,308,888 of OX375837.1, forward strand.
TATAGATTCATATAGATCATTTTGCCGAGGGTACTTTTTTTGTATGCTGTAAAAAAATATTTTCCAACACGCAATATTTTGGCTTCTTTTCTATACTCCTAGCTACTAAACGGATTCGTTATTTGGAAAAAAAAATACACTGAAAAATAGATAGTTAGAGGTACCACAGAATCGCTAGAGCACAACAGTAAATTAATCAACATTTGCCAAGGAATATCCCCATTTTGAGATAAAAGCTCAGAGGTGTCCTGCGAGGGCGCGGGCGGCAGTCGTGCTATGCTAATTCAGACGGGAGATGAGGATACTATGGGCCTTAATCAATAACTGAGTTGTGGAGGTCAGTAGGCATGGGTAATATTGCTTTTACACTATATCAAATCGTATCTATGTATCGGTTTAGAGTATCGGATATCGCATCTATATATTTCAATACCTATTTATTGGCTGAATCATTGTGCAATCGAACAAAACCGATACCTAAAAATCACAGTACCACTTTACTGTGATTTTTAGGTATCGGTTTTGTTCGATTCATGTACATCATTGTATTTTATTTGTAACTGTATACTCGAAATCAGTGAATGTATTTTTTGGTAGTGTTGATAATATGGCACTGAAATGAAACTAGTACAGTCGTTTCGGTTTTTTAGATTTATATTTTTACTAGGTTCCGCCCGCGGCTTCGACCGCGTGGATGTCGGAAATTATCCCGCGGGAACGTACTACCGGGATAAAAAGTGTCCTATGTGTTAATCTAGGTTATAATCTGTGTGCCAAATTTCATCTAAATACATTCAGTATTTTTTACGTGAAAGAGTAATAAACATCCATCCCTCCATCCATACTTACAATGTTTCGCGTTTATAATATTAGTAGGATCAATTATTTTATCAGTGAATTGAATTTCCCTTCATACTTTTCTCAGGCTGCGACTCATCGCGCTATTTTCGCTATAAGTGCGCGGATACCTGATATATAGATTCAGTGCCGTCCGATTTTCATAGGTATTGGATATTGTGCTGATACATAGATATTGTATCTATATACGATTTGTATCGCCCACTCCTAGAGGTCAGATTAGACTAGCAGACAACCCTTGGAAAAAGGCTTGGCAGATGATGAGGGTTTGTTTTTACTTTTATCAGATACTTTTGTATCAGATAGGACTTACGTGCAACCATAAAGACAGATTATAGGACGGTAGGACGTACGTGCGACCATAATAACAGATTATAGGACGGTAGGACTTACGTGCGACCATAATAACAGATATTATAAGACGGTAGGACTTACGTGGGACCATAATAACAGATATTATAGGGTGGTAGGACTTACGTGCGACCATAATAACAGATATTATAGGGCGGTAGGACTTACGTGCGACCATAATAATAACAGATTATAGGACGGTAGGACTTACGTGCGACCTTAAAGTCAGTGGCTCCAACATCGTAAACGAAGGAAGGATGGCTGAACCTCCAAGTGGATAGCTGCTTCAGTGAGAACACTATCAGACCGTTCCTTGCTAGATCGTTGATGTAGGCGTAAGCATCGTCACAGGCTGAAGCTGTCACATCTACTGTTATAGAAGTTAGACCTGGAAGTTGAAAAAAAAAACAATTTAACTTTGTAAAAAAAATTGACTGCTTTGTTGGGATTCTGCGGGTCGGGCATAGTGGGCAGTCGACCTTTGGGTGATGCAGAGACAAACAGTGGTAGGTGCAATTACGTAAGTCGTGTTTAAAAAAAATATTGAAATATAAATAAATAAATAATCGTTTATTTCGGAAATCAGGTTCCATTTTGTTAGCTAGGTACATAATATTATTATTCTTATACAATAGGCTCGGCTCCTATTGGATTATCAGCCTATAATGTTTCGACAGCTGGGACACAACCCACCTCTTTTCGAGAGGGAGTGGGCTGTAATCTAGCAGCCCAGTGCGGATTGGTAGATGTCACATGTCTTCGAAGTTTTGGTTCAAGGACATGCCGGTTTCCTCACGATGTTTTCCTTCACCGTTTTGAGAGCAGTGATGATGAAATCATTTACGCACAAAGTGCCTCGCTGAGGTTGAACTTATTAGTAAAAATTTCAAATTCATTCAATTCACTGACAGATTACGCATAACCTAAACCAACGGGATAAGCTGTGTGCGATCTTTTCACCGAATTTAAAAATAGCGGTAGACCTTTGCGTTTGTGACGTTACAACTTGCGGCTTGTCGTTGCGGTCACCTTCGGAAGTAGGTACTTACACTTTTATATTAGTCCTTCTTTTCAAAAAAACTACGACGCTGCCTGGAAGTTACTTTGTGAGAGGTTATGACAGCAAAAGATTGCTTGTCAGCAATCATGTGCAAGCACTCTTTAACGTACAGCCTATTGACAGAGAGTCAAGTAAGTCACTACGTTACATAATTGATAGGTACTACAAATAATAAATAATAGTTTATAAAACTAAAAAACATGCTTTAAAAACCAAACTAAAAAAGGAGAAAATAATTTAATTCAATTAAAAAGCGTGGGGTGCTTTTTGAGGTATTTTTATAATCACTATGTCAAGCATCCCACGCTTTAATAATTGAATTTAATTATTTTTTCCTTTTTTAGTTTGGTTTTTAAAGCGTGTTTTTTAGTTTTTTAAACTATTATTTATTTTTTAGTTCTGCTAACTACAAAACGTGTTTTTTTTTTCTCATTTTTTTTTTAAATTATTAAATTGTCATCGGTCCTCGACAAGTTTACAAAGTTTCAATGAAATCTGACCGTTTAAAGTGGGTCAAAATCGCGCTCAAAGATTCCGTTACATACATACATACAACCCGAGCTAATAAAAGCGTGTTAAAAAAAATCCCTTATGCCGTTTGAGAGCTACGATAATACAGACAGACAGACACACAGATGCACAGTTAGTAGCTTTTGCTTGCGGCTAGCCCGCGTGTTTGTCGGTTATCGCGTAAAAAAAGTGCCTATGTCCTTCTCCATATCCCTGGCTATATCTCTGCCAAATTTCATGATGATCGGTTCAGCGGTTTAGGCGTGAAAGCGTAACAGACCGACAGAGTTACTTTCGCATTTGTAATATTAGTAAGGGTAATTATTTACCTGAAGTTGTTCCATTTACTAAAACATCAGATGGAATCTCGTATCTCAGAAGTTGCTGGTCGGTCTTCAAATCGTATACTATTATTTGAGGTGGCCTTTTTTGTACGAAGTTATCTGTAACATAGAAGTGAAAAGAAATGGTTTATTTATGGGCCTACGTCCCGTTTGGTAGCGTAACACGGTCACTTTATGAACCCTACTGCTCATTATCGGCTTGTCTTGAAGATTTGAAAAATATCCGATTTTGCTATAGATTCATATAGACCATTTTGCCGAGGGTACTTTTTTTGTATGGTTAATGCTTTTGCTGTAAAAAAATATTTTCCAACACGCAATATTTTGGCTTCTATTCCATACTCTTACTAATCGGCTTCGTTATTTGGAAAACAAATACACTGAAAAATAGATAGTTAGAGGTACCACAGAATCGCTAGAGCACAATTGTAAATTAATCAATATTTGCCAAGGAATATCCCCATTTTGAGATAAAGGCTCAGAGGTGCCCTGCGCGGGCGCGGGCGGCGCGGCAGTCGTGCTTTAGCATACAGACGGGAGATGAGGATACTATGGGCCTTAATGACTAATTTAATAATTATGGCTGTTGTGTTATTATTCCCTTTTTTTTTTGGTTAGGGAAATCATCAAATTACTTCTCCCGCTCTGGGTGGAGCAGGAGGGCGAGTCAGACTTTTACTGACTAAAACCCATCCGTGTTCCCTCAGTTGCCTGTGTGCCAGGGGCCGCGGTATCTCTTTCGAACAACCCGCACCCCTGGCAGGCATCGGCCCTTGCGGACCCCAATATGAGCACAATCCAAATAGGTAGATGCATGTACGATTGAGCTAGAAGTAGTTAATTGGTTCATCTCACAGACTCGATATAGCGACTCTGAGAAATAGAAATTGTCATAGTCTCATGCTGGCGTACACCAATACAATTAGGACCGGAGACTAATTGTATAGGTGTATGCCCAGGAGTTTGGGAAAGGTTCATGGGTTTGGTGGCTCGCCACATTATTTATATGTGTACTTTAATTTTAGGTTAATTCTAATAAACTTTGTATCATGTGAGAAAGTACTTGTTTAATTGAATCTTTCCCTAACAAATTATACCCTATAAATTTACTGTTAGTCTGATAGTTTAACTTCAGGGTAGAAGACTCTTTTTAAACCCCGTTAGCCGGCTGACAGTTGGCTGTTATACGTTGGTACTCACTGGGCACCTCCAAAAGACCTGTATCGACCATCCATAGCCGGTCACACGAGTCCACTCTTGGGCGGTAGACGGAAATAAAGCCCCTGATGCTATCAGAGTCTGGGTATGGCTTGAGGAGTGGAGAACCAGATCCAGAAGACTTCAGATCCACGTAGTTCAAGGTCGAGGGAATTCCTGCGAAAAAACAAGGATTTAAATAAATTCGTAATTTGCTTCGATCGTTCCGTGTGGTGCCGGACGTAAAGAATAGCACCATCCCATTTCTTCCCGTGGGTGTCGTAGAAGGCGACTAAGGAACTTACTAGAGAATGGGCAGCAGCGTTCTCTATGCATTTTACCACCATACTGCGATCGCCAACCCGCCTGCCAAGCGTGGCAACTCATCCACAATTGGGGGAGGCCCGTGTTCAGCAGTGGACGTTTTTCGGCTAAAATGGTGATGATGATGAATCTTCCTAGAACGGTTCGTGGTTATACACCGTGACATTTTAGTCATCTTACAAAGGTTGTCCACTCAATGTATCTGACATAAAATACCTCTAGGCGCGATTAAGGGCCTAAGTCCCGTTTGGTAGCGTAACACGGTCACTTTATGAACCGTACTGCTCATTAACGGCTTGTCTTGAAGATTTGAAAAATATATGATTTTGCTATAGATTCATATAGATCATTTTGCCGAGGGTACTTTTTTTGTATGGTTAATACTTTTGCTGTAAAAAAATATTTTGCAACACGCAATATTTTGGCTTCTATTCCATACTCCTACTAAACGGCTTCGTTATTTGAAACAAAAAATACACTGAAAAATAGATAGTTAGAGGTACCACAGAATCGCTAGAGCACAATTGTAAATTAATCAACATTAGCCAAGGAATATCCCTATTTTGAGATAAAGGCTCAGAGGTGCCCTGCGCGGGCGTGGGCGGCAGTCGTGCTTTAGCATTCAGACGGGAGATGAGGATACTATGGGCCTTAACGGCCAGTTTCTTCATCAACAACTAAAGTAATCAGTAAAAGCCCTTTACCGATACTACGGCGAATGTGTTTCTACATTCAAGTAACAGCTAAAGTAAAAATCAGAATAGTTGCCATTCCACAAACGTCGTAATTTTTTACACATGGCAGTGCCAGCCGCAATGTCACTGTCAAGTGGTACCAGATGTCAAAGTGAAAGTTTTATGAGTTCCGTTGTAAGAGTCCCTTCACACTAGCGTCTGTCCAGCGTAGGCGTTCAATGAACGTATGCGTAGCGCAGACGCCGCGACACCGCGACGCGTGCGTCGCATTGTCGCGGCGTTTCTTTTGATGCTAATTGAACGCTGCGGTAGCGCGGCGCAGACGTCATACAATTTCGTTATCGGTTCGGTAGGTATTATCATTAACAAAATGGATTCCGACGAGGAAACTCAATTGTACATGACACCGCAGTAACGTGGTGCATGCATGCGTCGTGCACCTGCGACGGTAGCTCTGCGTACTCATGTGCTCCAGTAGAAACGCCACGTATACGTCCATCGAACGCAAACGCTAGTGTGAAGGATCTGTAACACTGCTTCGTAAATTCGAATGTCTGTAGGTAGGTACTCTTTTTACTGTTATACACTATTACAATGAATATGTGATAAAAACAAATGATTTACTTGTACATATTATTATTTTAAGACTTAGCTTTTAAATTGTTGAAATATTGGAAACAACAAAAGATAAGTAAGTACCTAAGTAATATTATTTCATCTGAAATATATCTTATCGAATATGCAGTGTATTGGTTCATGAGGAAAATGTGGACATAAACTTGACGCGGTCACATAAAATTAATATTATAATAGTGACAACATACTGATTAGGTGCCCGGTTTTTACACGCTTTATATTAGCTTCACTGGTATGTTTGTTTGTTTGTATGTAACCGACTCCTTAGAGCGCGATTTTGACCCACTTTAAAAGGTCAGATTTCATTGAAACTTTGTAAACTTATCGAGGACCGATGACAATTCAATAATATTTTTTTTTTTGAGAAAAACGAAAAAAAAGGACAAAAAAATCACGTTTTAGTAGTTAGCAGAACTAAAAAATAGAAAATAAATAATAGTTTAAAAAACACGCTTTAACCAAACATCTAAGAGGGTATTTAAAAAATAATAGTTTAAAAAACTAAAAAACACAATTTAAAAACCAAACTAAAAAAGGAGAAAATAATTCAATTCATTTAAAAAGCGTGGGGTGCTTTTTGAGGTATTTTTATAATCACTTAATGTCAAGCACCCCACGCTTTTTAATTGAATTAAATTATTTTCTCCTTTTTAGTTTGGTTTTTAAAGTGTGTTTTTTAGTTTTTTTAAACTATTATTTTTTAAGTACCCCATGTTAGATGTTTGGTAAAAGTTTATGTGCATAATGCATTTTCATTTTCATTATAGGTAATATTTGTTACAAAAGATCCCTTAACTTATTTTTATCTGGATAGCTTAGCGTGTAGAGTTATTTACTATGAAATTGAGTGAGTTGAAAATGAGTTCCACGATATTCTATTCAAATATTGTTACAGCAACCGCGTGCATTCATTTCCATCATTTTGTTAAACTTAACTTAAAATATATTGTTCGCTCTCAGCAATAAACCTTTTAAAGTTATTTGAGTGTTTAACTTAGCGTAGCGAATCCCACCAGGTACCACTTAGGTCACGCCCCTACATTTTGGTCCTTCGAGCGGATTCAAGGACTTCGCGGTCGAACTTAGTTTTTCGGGACTGATGGTCCGTGAAGTGAACTTGAACTGAACTGAACTAGTATTGCAGTGTTTCTTAGCTTAGCTTAGCAGTGACTGGTGGTTACCTTAGCAGCGAAACTTTAGGAGTGACTTTAGCGGCAGTATATTGAGTGAGAACCATTTTAGTAATACTTTTTTAAACGCCCCATGACCGAACATTGCGATTATTTAATCTTTTACGCCTATGCGTTAATCACGCACGATAAGTTCATCGTCCGATGAACTTGAACATTCACTGAGTCACTGGGCGATCTTCATGCCAGTTTAATATAAATAAAATCTATAACTACTCATTATCCAGATAAATTCACAGTGATTTTTGTAAGCTAACATCTCAAACAGACCCTGAATAAGTATTACAACAGTACAACTTTGACGAAATGACAATGACTTTAGCTTTAACATCAGCTTAATGAGCAGTAAAAGTTAGAGGCACAAGTAACAGTTAAACTAGTGTAAAAACAAATTTAACCGTTACTTTGACTTTGAAACGTTACTTTTGATGAAGAAACTGGCCGTAAATAATAATTGTAACCATTAATTAAGGTGCGAAGTAAAATAAAATACTGTTTACATATCAAACGGTAGAAGATTTCTACCCAGCGCACAAGCCGAGCCGATCATTCCATCTCCATTACATTTCATAATTCATTCCATATCCAACAGGCTGTTTCAAACTACGTCATGCGTCTTAGTGATTTTTTTAAAATTATTCATATTATGTTCAAAAATATCTTTTTTTAACCGACTTCAAAACAGGAGGAGGTTCTAAATTCGACTGTATTTTTTTATTTATTTTTATGTTTGTTAGCTCAGAACTTTCGACTGGGTGAACCGATTTTGATAATTATTTTTTTTATTTGAAAGCTGGTGCTTCCCGTGTGGCCCTATTTAAATTTCATATAGATCTGATGATGCGTTTCGGAGACAGACAACTGAATTCAAAACAGTACAGCAACCACGGCTGCGATCGCATAAATATGCATTGTTTTGACCCCAACAATTATGAAATTTCGAATTGGTGGTGTGTATGTACCTACTACAACTAAAAAGTGAAAAATGAAAACAACCCACTCCCGGAAAAATCACTACAAAGTGAAAAATTACTTTAATTTCGGAAGTCGGTGACTTTGGATGTGTATTTAAATTTTTGTCACCGCCTTCTGAAATTAAAGTTATTTTCACTTTGTAGTGTTTTTCCGGAAGTCGGTTGTTTTTTTTTTTGGAAAAAGTAAAAAAAAAAAGTATTCATTGGATACATGAAGTGGGCTGCCGTTGTAAGACGACTAAAATGTCACGGTGTATATTAACAGCCGCATCGGCATCAATTGAAAGTTAAAGATACGCTTGCCGCGATCAGTTCGTGGTTGGGTGACCATTCACTGAGTATCGAGGCCCTTCCGTGCCTCGCCTTTGATCCCGGCTGTCATTCTTAGATCTTCGACTGTCGTTACGTGTAATAAGGAGCCCAACAATCTGACAACCAGCCTTACCAAGGGGTAACGTATTGCCTAGTAAGGGGGCGTCCATTAATTAAGTGAGGCCTTTAGGGGGTTGAGGGGGTCGAGTCGAATCTCACCCAATATCACATGGAGGAGAGGGGGGTCTCGGCAAATATCACGTAAATTTTTTTCCGCAAAGAAACAATGTAACATAATGAGAAAACGGGGTTAAATTATGTAAAACATGTTTTTACAAAATAATTTTTATCGCGGTTATGCGACCGCCAAAAAGTAGCACAGTGGCTCCTCAATAGTTAAACGGCCACTGGCCAGCTAAGCCTGCCAAATGCAACGCAAATAAGTCAAGATTAACGTTTTTACACTAAAAACACGTATTTGAAATATCTCACGTGAGATTATGGGGAGAGGGGAGGGTCGAGCCAAATCTCACCATATCTCACCAGAGTGGGGGTGGGGGTCGAAAAATCGCCAAAATTGCCTCACGTAATTAATGGACGCCTCCTAAATGGATTGTGGAAGTTAAATAGGCAGGCGCTCCATGTAAAATACTATTTGCTTTTCATTGAAATATATATTTTTACTTTTTCAATAGCACTACAGTCATTCGAAAATCGACTTTATTTGCGCAAGTTGATATTTGTTCACGTGTAAATAACAATTGGAAAATGAGGATTCGAATAAATTATACGTGCCTTTGAAGAATTTAAGCATTTTAATTAGCAAAACGATGGGTCCATTCAAGTATTACGTAAGCAGTTTTTAGCAATTATTGACCCCCCCCTACCCCTCGTCAGCAAAAGTAAGCAAAGCTCTTACTCCCCCCTCCCATGCTCACGTAAACATTGGTAGCAGACACCTAACATGATTGTCTGCTCACTTTCTTGTGATTTTGGTATATTGTCATCGTTTTCTTCGAGCTATTCATAGACAAGTAGGGTTGTCATATGTGTTCAAACCAAAATCGACTAAATTTTGTAGAAATCCAAAAGTTAATAAATTAATTCTGCTGACGTAATCACCATCCAGACCCCCCATCCCCCATGTCATCAAAAATAAGCAAAGCAAAGACCCCCCTCCCCCCCCCCCCCCCGTAGTGCTTACGTAGGTAATACTTGAATGGCCCCATAGCACCTACATAGCGTCTGTAATTTATCGGCGAATGATGTCAAGAAAACGTTATTTACTTGTAGTGGCATCTATACATCGCCACATGCGGATTAAGCATCACACTGACGCAAAATCCTGCATCGCGCAAGCAGCGTTTACCGTGCAACTATCATTATTAAACAACACTAGTTTTTAGTATATGTGAAACCCGAAACACGTATCTATACTCCATTTATTATAGCTTTAGAAAAAAAGGCTCGTAGAAGCAGGAGTGCAAAACATTTTATTTCAAAGTTAAGTTATAACTTTTTTAGGTAGATTTAAGACAGTACTAAATACTGAGATAAACGAAGTAAAAGTAATTTTATTTTAAATCATGTTCTATTTATAATAACATCTTCATCACACTTTACAAACCTACAACAAAACGAATGAATGAAACAAACAATCACATGATGATTTAATCTAATTAAGATTAAAGGAAATATTTTTCTTTTTTTTACAATACTTTATTACACGCTTTATATTAGCTTCACTTGTATGTCAGTATGTCAGTATGTAACTCTCCGTGGGTAATTTGCGCGCCTGCGGCCTTCCTTGGTTCTGGTAGCCGTTTCTCAGGCTCCCTCTCCGAAATCGAACTCTGATTCCCCGTATTTATAATATTTATAAATAATTATTTTATTCTCACTAATAAATAATTTACACGCTTTATATTAGCTCGAGTTGTATGTATGTATGTAACGGAATCTTTGAGCGCGATTTTGACCCACTTTAAACGGTCAGATTTCATTGAAACTTTGTAAACTTGTCGAGGACCGATGACAATTTACTAATTTAAAAAAAAATGGGAAAAAAAACACGTTTTGTAGTTAGCAGAACTAAAAAATAGAAAATAATTAATAATAGTTAAAAAAACTAAAAAACACGCTTTAAAAACCAAACTAAAAAAGGAGAAAATAATTTAATTCAATTAAAAAGCGTGGGGTGCTTGACATTAATTGATTATAAAAATACCTCAAACGCACCCCACGCTTTTGAATTGAATTAAATTATTTTCTCCTTTTTTAGTTTGGTTTCTAAAGCGTGTTTTTTAGTTTTTTAAACTATTATTTTTTAAATAACAACTTACGACCCACAAAACGTTAGTAAAACTTCGTCGTCATCAGCTAATTTAGTCACTCGGTTTTGTTCACTCCTGCTTCTTTTAGGTTTTTAGCATTGACACTTTAATTTTAAATTGAAATGAAATAATTATATAAATGAAAGCCACATAATTTCATAAGATAAATAGTTACATATTATAACAATAAAGTGTGACAGTACTAAGACTACGTACTATTTAAATAAATTATAATAAATTTGGCATTATTCGTAACTACAACACGTTTAATGTAATTTTGTTACGAAGTGTACGTTAAAAATAACCTTTTTTAACTTCTGTCTAATGCTATTGTAAATGGAGTACATATAGTACGATTATTAGTAAAGAATCTATGAACTAAATTTCAAAACTGTATCATGAAAATTCACAGAGTTCTATGCTTGATAAGTTACCTAGTTATCTACTCAAACATGGTTACTTCGCGGCACCCCGCACCGCCGCGGCGCGGCGCGCCCCTTCCAGCGTCGTATTGTGTCATTGATAATAATTAGGCAGTAGGTACGTAACCGTACGGCGATTATATTGTAAATAATTGGTGATAAAAATTTCCATCACACCTGAAAAACAGTTACTTATTCTGAACAAACTATATTCGGGTTTGCATATATTAAAAATAATGTTGTATTCAGCCCATCCTTTTCTGCTCTCTTCCAGCGACGCGACACCCTAAGCCGAGGTCCGTACCCCACAGGGGGTGCCCTTAGCGTGTAGTCGCTTTGTTTTAAGTTTTGTAAGCCCTGACTAGAGGCGTTAATCAGCTGACTACCTAGGTTGACTTGTGATATGACATTCCCAAAAAAAAAAAACAATCGTCGGGCAGTTGCCCACCAGGCAGAACACCCGACTGGTCGGAGGATATTTTTTTTGTTTTTTTTTGGGCATCTCGTAGTTGACCTTGAGAGGCCGTGACTACTTAACCGCCGCGGGCTTTCCTGGGGAATTAACTTAACGCCTCCAGCCAGGGCTTAAAAACTAAATTACATACTAGGCGACTGCACGCTGAGGGCACCCCCTGTGGGGTACGGGCCTCGGCTCAGGGCGTCCCTGATAGCGGGACAGCAAGTGGGGACAGGCTGGATCAAAATATTGGCATTATTATTATTCGGGGAATTGAAATCTAATGGCTCAGCTGCGGCGCGGGCTGGCGCTTCAACGAGCAAGGGTAGAAAATAATTTAATTCAATTAAAAAGCGTGGGGTGCTTTTTGAGGTATTTTTATAATCACTTAATGTCAAGCACCCCACGCTTTTTAATTGAATTAAATTATTTTCTCCTTTTTTAGTTTGGTTTTTAAAGCGTGTTTTTTAGTTTTTTAAACTATTATTTATTTTCTATTTTTTAGTTCTGCTAAATACAAAAACGTGTTTTTTTTCCTTTTTTTTCATTTTTCTCAATTTTTTTTTTTAATTATTGAATAGTCATCGGTCCTCGATAAGTTTACAAATTTCAATGAAATCTGACCGTTTAAAGTGGGTCAAAATAGCGTCCAAAAGAGTCGGTTACAAACAAACAAACATACAAGTGAAGTTAATATAAAGCGTGTAAAACGTAGCTATCTTCTCTTAGTGTAGATCATTTAGTTATTAGTCATGTCTGTCTATTCTTCCGTCGACAAATCGTTGCTCGTGCTAAGCCTGCTGTAATAGTAAAACTTACCATATCGTCTCCTAGGAACGGTGATAAATACTCTTTCCTGGAACACTTCAAATCCTATAGGTATGTTATTGTATTGTGTGAAGAATACGTCTTCTTCTTTCGGCTCATCTCGAAAGAAGATACTTCCTACTATCTTCTGGACGGGCTCATCTTTGATATCTGAAATTGATAGAATAGTGATTTCAGAAACTTTACAATAGGGTAGCCTTCGACCGACAATAGTACTCAATTTCCGATGAAAGTATCAAACACACACACACACACACACACCCCCTTAAACAATCAGCATGTTTTTTTTTAATTTTTATATATAAAATGTTGCCCCACACAATAGGAATTTCTCCTGTATTGTGGGGCGTTTACTAACATTTAAACTCACAAACAGCCAGACCCGAAACAACTACTTGCAGGTCATACAATTTTTTGTTCCGTGTGGGAACCCGCGACACGCAGCGCAGCAGTCAATCGCTTAACCACTGCGCCAATCCCGCATATGTGGGAGTGGCGCGAGGAGGCCAAACGCCGGGGCGTTACTCCGCTGCCGCGAGAAATTGAGGTGCAGCGGACAGAGCTCCGGCGGGATCTCATGGCGACATGGAGAGCGCGAGTGTCGCAACCCAGTGCCGGGCACGCCACGATAGCGGCGGTAAGTGGCTTGAGAGGCGGCATGGTGTCCTCACCTTCCGCCTGACGCAGGTCCTCACCGGACACGGTTGTTTCGGGAGGTTCCTGTTTCGCATAAGGCGGGAGGAAACGCCCGGGTGTTTCCATTGCGAAGATCGCCCTGAGGACACGGTGGAGCATACGGTGGCGGTCTGCCCGGCTTGGGCGGAGCACCGCCGTGTCCTCGTGGAGGCGATCGGCGGCGGCGATCTCTCGCGTCCGGCCCTGGTGCAGGCCATGGTACGGACCGAGAGTGAATGGTTAGCCGTCACCTCCTTCTACAAAGCAGTAATGCTCGCAAAGAGGGAGGCGGCGCACGTGAGGGAGAGGCATTATATGCGCCCTCACGGCCGTAGTCGCCGCGGGAGACGCCCTGGGCGTCGGGAATCCCAGGCTGATTCCCGACCACCGTAGGCGCGGGCTTGCGGACGGCGAGTTATGGGTAGCTCGCTGTCCGGTAAGGACCAAGCCCGGGTCGACAGCGCGTTTTGTTCCACGCGCGCCTCAAAGAGATGTCAGCACCAAAGGGGTCCGATGGCCGATGGCAAGGGCCGATGCCTGCCAGGGGTGTGGGTTGTTCGAAAGAGATACCGCAAATGAACATGGATAAGCAGCAGCAGCAGCAGCAGTATAATAATGCGTTCAGGGTGTTGTTGGGGCTGCCCCGGCACTGCAGCGCGTCAGGGATGTTCGCCGACGCCCGTGTCGACTGTTTTTATACGACGATGCGAAAACGGTGTGCATCTCTGGGGCGCAGGCTCCGGACCACCTCCAACACCATCCTGAGTGTATTTGCGAACAGGTTTGATTGTCAGTACATTAATCATTGTTATTATGATTAATGTGATGACAAACAAACAAATGACTCAGAGGCAGGCGTATTAATATTCTTGTATTTAATTTTGTGTATTTTAGTTTAACTTTATTAATTTTAATTTTGGTTTTATTGAGTTATTTTATGTATATTTATTACTTATGGTTATTTATAATGTTAAATTTTATATTATGTAAATCAAATATGATCTATGGATTGAAATAAATGAATTTGAATTTGAATAAGTCATGTTCAATACCCATTCTCAAAATGATCGGAGGCTCCACACTCGAAGTTCGTTGAACGAGTTCGTTTACCTAGGACAAACTGTTCAGTTAGGTAGATCCAACTTCGAGAAGGTCAATCGTCGAATCCGACTCGGCTGGGCAGCGTTCGGGAAGCTTCGCAATATCTTCTCGTACCACATACCGCAATTTCTCAAGACGAAAGTCTTTGACCAGAGCGTGTTGCCAGTGATGAGTATGGTACTGAAACGTGGTCGCTCACAATGGGCCTTATTCGAAGGCTAGGAAAGACACCCAAAGGGCAGGGAGAGGGTTATGCGTGAAGTTTTTCCCTACGTGATCGAATCAGGAATGAAGAGATCCGCAGGAGAACCAAAGTAACCGACATAGCCCGAAGAATTGCTAAACTTAAGTGGCAGTGGGCAGGGCACATTGTTTGCAGAACAGATGGCCGATGGGCCCGGACGGACACAAGGTGGATCGATGACCTTGTAAAGGCCACAGGAATTTGCTGGATGCGGGAAGCACAGAACTAGTCGAAGCGTCGAAGCTTGGGGAAGCCTATGTCTAGCAGGGAATGTCTTTCGGCTGAAATAGTGATGGTGATGATGATACCGGCCCTCTCCGTCATTATAAAAGCTTGTTCTATTCGTTCTTATTCCTAATCACAACAGCGCCCCCCCAGTGGGTTCCCGCATTGTCGTTGCGGGGGGGGCTCAGTAACCGTGGTCCGCTCCCACGGTGAAGCGAAGAGGAACCCCAAGGTGGGGCTGCTCGTCAGGGCTTTTGTCTCCAAGCCGACGGAGTAGCGGCCAAAAAGTAGGTTGCGGTGAGGTGCACCGCAACTGAGGCGGGCCGCGATGTCGAATGGGAGGCATCGCGGCTGAGGGTTACAGGCTGCGGCGGAGGAGGAGTGCCGGTACTTCTGAGTAGCGCTCTTCCCTTCCGTGGCCTGGACGGTGCCACCAGCGTTTGATGGCAGACGCGGTGGGGCCGCAGGGGAAGAGGAGTGTCGGTATAACGTTGGCCGCTCTCCCTATTCCCTGCGGCCGAGAAGTGGTAGGCGGCGGGGCCACTGCGCTGACCCGTCGCAGGGGGACCAAGGGTGCCAAAGATGCCAGGGTAGTCTGGGGCCCTTTTGCTACTTGGTTCTTGGGGTGGTCACGGCGTGCCATGTGTCCTGGTACGCCGGACTGGTGGGGTCCGCAAGGGCCGATGCCTGCCAGGGGTGCGGGTTGTTCGAAAGAGATACCGTCGCCCCTGGCACACAGGCAATTGAGGAAACACGGGTGGGTTTTAGTCAGTAAAAGTCTGACACGCCCTCCTGCTCCACCCAGAGCGGGAGAAGTCATTTGATGAAATCCCACCCTGAAAAAAATAAGGAACTTCGGTCCAAAAAATCACAACAGCGCGCGTCCTGTCTCCCGCCCACTCACGAGTGTCTGATGCGCCCGCGTGGGGCGGGACAGTAATAAATAATATAGCCACGGTTTACGAAAAATATGCAAACATTCATTTGTTTTAACTTTTATAGATTGTTAGTGTCGTATGACAATTTAATGGTTTCAAAAACAAACTATTTTTAAATGAAACAGGAAAAAATGGTTTTAATACATATAAGGTCGTAGGAGGTTATCATCTTAAGGTGAACCTAGTCCACATATTTTGCATACAAACTTCGGAAGTGTTTTACTCCACTGTATGACATGGCACATCCAAAGTAAAATATGATATCGTTTTGTCTCATTATTAATATTGTCTGTACGGAAACAGAATACTAAAATAAAAATCCATTAAAAAGTTAGGAGCCAACAAAGATTCGTTAATTTTACTTAACTTTGGGCGCGTTTAAGTAATAAAGGAAGTGTAAAATCTCCAAAACCAAGTCGGTACCGACAAAGTTCAATTATCGAAAAGTTCAATAAACTTTATTGGTCATTGATTTATGCATTGGCTTTTTCATAAAACCCGATCTTCCAAAGGACTTTTCTTACTTTTTTTCGCGATTTTTTTACCATAAATGATCCTGCATCTCACTCAATAAAGTTGTGCGTGTAGACTAGAGTCTAACTGCTCATCACTGATACTATCTCTGTCGTACACGAAGCCTGGTGAGACAGGGTGATTTTTAGCCAGGCCCACCAGTGAGTTCGAGCCCGCGACTAGGTTCCCCTTAAGTGACGTATTTTAAAAATGTGGATACTAACAAACTGATCAAGCGACTAAGGAGCATAGTTTTTAGAACAGAAATATTGTTTGAAGATCCAAACAGAGTGCAAAACAGCCGCAGCGTAAAGGTTTGAACCGTCATGTCTCATTGGTTTTGGCTGACGGCAAAATGACTGAAGCAACATTGAATAGTGTTAGTAATGGCAAGTAAATTGTATGAATGCACTTTTCATATAAAGTTAGCTTTATCGAAAAATGCTCTGCCATACAGCTAAAATTGTAGGACGAGAATAACAGCTCATGCTCCGTGTACATGTTTGTGTACATGTTTGTTACTGAGAAAATATGGCACTAAAATTGCATTGTCTTAAGCGCCAAATAAGTGCTCAGAATTATACGAAACCCGACGCAGAAAAAATCGCTGATTCCGAATATGTATATATAACTCAATATCCTCCAAAATGTCGCTTTCACCCCTCGATTATAATATATATAAACTTTATCACCGCTTTGATAAAAAAATTGTCAATTTTGGTGAGGTTGCTAAATCATAAATCCTAAATGGTCATTCAAAATGAAAAATGATTTGAAAAACCTAAGCCTGTTTTATAAGACTCATTCAGGGATACCCCTTGGCATCGTTCTGAATCGTAGAAGTCAGTTAAGCAGTAGCTCCTCGAAGAAAATAATTATATAAGGCAAACAAAGACTTACATTTTACTCCATCAAAGTTATAACCTAACTGCCTCCAAGAAAAAACCTCTTCCATATTACTGAAATGATTGTTCCCTATAAAATATTGTGCACTGCAATAACTTATTACAACTAAAATGATTAAACTTTTATTTAACATTTTTGTAGAATTATTTTTGTTTGTGAACCGAACGGTTGCTAGTATGCGCTAATACTGGTTTCTTGTGTTTTGTATTTATATTATTGTCATGTAAAGTTGTGTTCACGAGGGACGTACAGTTCCCTCATACTAATTCTGCCTCTGATTTCGCGTCACTGTTAAAATCAAAGTAATCTCGTTATAGTTTCGGATAGTGAAGGAAAACAGTGAAGGAATCATCTTTAACGTCCACGAGATAGCGCTACTTCGAATTTAAAACATCATTCAGTCTCTACAACAGGGTATTTTCCAATTTATTAAAAACTATTTTAAATGGAAGATT
The DNA here is from genome assembly GCA_947359405.1 of Antitype chi. Taxonomy (NCBI): domain Eukaryota; kingdom Metazoa; phylum Arthropoda; class Insecta; order Lepidoptera; family Noctuidae; genus Antitype; species Antitype chi. The sequence continues at coordinate 4,326,436 of OX375837.1, forward strand.
GGGACGAGACATTTAACAGAAAAAATAAGATTAATTGATTTAAATCCATTTTCTCAATTAAAAACGATTACAATCAAATTAATTTTTCATAGTTTTGAATTTACCGCCAAAACGCTCCTTACGATGACTTTTTATCACGTGACCACACTTGACGTTAGTTTTGTGTAATAAATACATTTGAGGGAGGCTTTTTGTCATTCCGTGTTCTTTGAGCAAGTTTTAGGGCTGAATTATTTTTGAAAAAAGACTAAGGATTTAGATATTAAATAAATGGGATTCGATCGTATTAGCTAAGGGCCTACACACTGTGCAAGGTAGTAGCGTAGTTATTATGCTATGTCGCAGTAGTGGGCAGTGCTATGCCGTAGTACGCAAAAAGCTACAGCGTAGTTAATATTGTACTACGACGTAGTACGCGTAGTGCTACACCGCAGTTCACATTGTGCTACGCCGTAGTACGCACGGCGCTTCAGCATAGTTCATATTGTACTACGATGTAGGACGCACGGAGCTACATCACAGATCACATTGTGCTACGCCGTAGTACGCACGGCGCTTCACGATAGTTCATATTGTACTACGACGTAGGACGCACGGAGCTACATCACAGATCACATTGTGCTACGCCGTAGTACGCACGGCGCTTCAGCATAGTTCACATTGTGCTACGACGTAGTACGTACTGCGCTACGCCTATCTACGACCGCGTACACTGCGACCCATCGCACATTATGCAGATGTGTAGGTAAATATTGCACACCTATATTGCATCAGTTATGATTAAGTCCCATGTAATAAGGGGGGAGCATATTACCATCAAACGGGCAGTAGCAGTCCGAAGTCCGGATTTACCAGACTTCGGATTGCTACTGAGAAATTTCAGAGAAGAAGACGAAGGATGATATGAAATCAATTTGTCTCGTAGTCATCTGCGCTTTTATGGAAACAGAAATCCAAAGAAACATAAAAAAAAAACAACTATTTCGTAAGACACTCTAGACTTCAAAGTCTGTTTAAATTAGCTCTATTACGAACGAGACTTTACAAAAACGAGTTTATCAACATAATTAGCATATACAACATAATACATCTGTACCTATACATTTTGAATACTAAGTATTAATTAATTTGTGTCCGTGTCTGTTTCTGATCTTTAAGGAAAATTATAATTACCTATACATATAATTAATAGGGATTTTATCATTTATTTGTATGGATATTTACATAATTTAAAAACTACCGATCTTAAAGGCTTCAAAAAGTTCGTTCGCTTTGTTGTCAACGGGAAAAGTACCCAAAAGGCAGTATTGCCACGTTGTATGGCAGTGCTGATTCTTTTGCCGAAAAATAGGCCAGCCCTTTGGTCACGTGAAGAGTCGACCAACCGCTTGGAAATGTTTTAGAAAACTACGTGGGCACTCCGACCCCATGGCCCTAGAGTTTTAACACCAAACGAATTAATTAACGTAATGTTCTTTTTTTGTTTTAGGTTTTCTTCAATTTTTAAAAAAACAATGTATTGAATGCATATGGTAATCGTAGCTAATAGACCGAGTTCTAAACGTCAAAATACGAAGACGTACGAATGTCTTCGATAACGGAAAGCGTATTATAGAACTCAAATGGAGTTGAGCAGGACACCTGGCAAGGCGCAGTGATGACAGGTGAAGGCTGTTTTTTTATTTTTATTACTAAATGGGCCCGCTCTTGACCTCGATCACGCCTGATGGAAAGCAATTGATCAGGTCTATGATGGATCGAGCGTGCCCAGAAAATGCCTGTTCACTCTTGTTCAAGGCACTGGTACTCCCACGCAACGTGTGTAGTTGTGAAGTTAGACCCCGTCAGGGTATATATGTTCTGTGAGTTAGACTGGTCAGTTGTTGTTTGTGTGTGGGTGTGGTATTTACAAATTTACTTGGAAAAGTATCTGTCAAGGAAATGAAAAGTTAAGACGTTAATTCGTAGAATGGATGAGTTCCTCCGTATTAGAATAGAAAGAAACAAACGAAGAAAGAAAAATAACTATTTCCTTTTTATTTCGAAAGGGTTCAGACTATTTATTGATAATTTAATTTTTAGATTATTATATATTCTAGAACTGAAGATGAAATATTGGTGGGTAGCAAATGCGGTCTTGCTGTCATTCGTAGGTCTTTGACAGTCGTTACCATAGACTAATATATTTAAAGACTAATATATATAAACTGAGATAGACTGGCAACTGACGTTATCGGCTTTAGTTAGCGACCAACGCCCTCTGAACGTCACGCAATGAACTAAATATCTATCTTTATAGGTATATGTCGATGTGTATAGGTATTTACGAATAAATTGCTGTTTTATTTAAATTTCTTTTGTTCGATACTTTGTGTACCTAAAAACATCGATAAAAATATACTTAATGACGTTAAGCATATTTATTTTATATCGGTGTATTTAAGTACCTTGGGTAAGGGGGTGAAGAAAATAAGATTAATAACACATAAATATAGCTAGCTAGCTCATTTATAGCAGTTAGTCAATATAGTTAGCTCAACTCAACGTAATAATACAAAAACACCAAAAAATTACAAGAAAAATGCGCACGAGCATGTAAACACACCGGTGAAAAAAATCTTGTGACGTTATGACTTAGTGTTGCTAGCGTTTGGTATCAGTCAACTACTCTGATTCTATCATAATTTCACATAAGACACAATTTTGAAAATAAATTACACTAGGTTGTCAAATAATTTTTATTTGTGTAGGTACCTGGACTAATTAGAAAAATACAAAAAATAACAAACCAAGTACAGTACCAAATCTTTTATGAGGAAAAAAGTGGTAACAGTGCAAGAAAAAGTCCCCGGTATTCAGGATAGGGGCCATTCAAGTATTACGTAAGCACTACATGGGGGCGGGGGGTCTTTGCTTTGCTTATTTTTGATGACATAGGGGATGGGGGTCTGGATGGTGATTACGTCAGCAGAATTTATTTTTTACTTTTGGATTTTCTACAAAATTTAGTAGATTTTGGTTTGAACACATATGGCAACCCTACTTGTCTATGAATGGCTCGAAGAAAACGATGACAATAAACCAAAATCACACAAAAGTGAGCAGACACGTGTCTGCTACCAATGTTTACGTGAGCATGGGACGGGGGTGTAAGAGCTTTGCTTACTTTTGTTGACGAGGGAGAGGGGGGGTTAATAATTGCAAAAAAATCTGCTTACGTAATACTTTTATGGCCCCATAGATGGCACTGTTCATAATTTTAAAATAATGTTCTAAGTTACCAGGGTATGGTCGTTACGACGACTAGTTCTATGAAGGGATATCGTGTTAATACTACATTCTAAGTAACTGGTCTGTGGAGGTCAGTTATCCAGTCGTTCCATGTCAAATACTGGTATTAATTAGCTGCAACCAATTAGACTGCAAGCCGACTACAACGGGAGAAAGCGAGGCAGATGATGACGTGTTTTTATCTTAAACGTAGTCTCTGGGTCTGTGACCTCTGATATGCTGACAACGACCTTGCAATCTTTTTTATAAAAGGCTAAACGAAGACGACGTATTTTTACACGACTGTGCGAAGTAAAGAAGGGCATGTAGGTATGTATATTCCTTTGTGGCGCTCTAGAGACCAAACGTGAGAACCGATATTGATGATTCTTACGTCAATTGCCTGGGCCCTTAAGGTGAACCTAGTCTACATTTATTGCATACAAACTTCGGGAGTGTTTTACTCCACTGTCAAATATGATATCGTTTTGTCTCTTATTAATATTGTCTGTACGTAAACAGAATACCAAAATAAAAACTCATTAAAAAGTTAGGAGCCAACAAAGATTAGTTTTTCTTGCTAATTTTACTTGACTTTGGGCGTGTTTAAGTAACAAAAGAAGTGTAAAATCTCCAAAACCAAGTCGGTACCGACAAAGTTCAATTATCGAAAAGTTCAATAAACTTTATTGGTTATTGATTTATGGATTGGCTTTTTCATAAAACCCGATCTTCCAAAAGACTTTTCTTTAATTTTTTTGCGATTTTATTACTATAAATGATCCTCTCATCTCACTCAATAACGTTGTGCGTGTAGACTAGCGTCTAACTGCTCATCACTGATCTCTGATCTCTGTCGGACACAAAGCCTGGTGAGACAGCGTGATTTTTAGCCAGGCCCACCAGTGAGTTCGAGCCCGCGACTAGGTTCCCCTTAACGATTCCTTATTTCGAAACCACGTCAATGCCTTCAATCACACACGACATTTGCTAATAAATATCGACAAATTGTCTTGGAATAAACAGAATAATTATGTCATTTTGATTCCTTACCTTTACATTGGTTTCTACAAAACCAAAATGCAAAAAAAAAAGGGTTAAAAGGGTTTATTCCAAAATGGTTCCATTTAAATTTCATATGGATCTGATGATGAGTTTCGGAGACAGACAACGGAACTCTTCAACAAATGACAGCAAATCAACCGCGATTGCTGCTATCGCTTATATATGCATTTTTTTGACTCCAAGGATGATGAAATGTCGAATTGGTGTGGGGTAGGTACTAAAACTAAAAAGTGAAAAATAAAAACCTTTAAAAAAAAAACAAACGACTTCCAAAAATTGAATAGTGTTTTTATTTGTGTAAATAATTTCATCACCACCGCTCTCAAAACGGCTAAGGAAAACATCGTGAGGAAACCGGCATGTCCTAGAACCAAAAAATTCGAAGACATGTGACATCTAACAACACACACTGGGCCCGCGTGGTGGTGTACGGCCGAGAGGAGGCCTGTGTCCCAGCAGTGGGTACGTTACAGGTTGATTATGTAAGACTGCGTTAGTGAATGCTGTTTGCATCAGCGCTGCACGCTCGGTCGATTTCAAGGCTGTCTCGACGAGCTCGTAGAGTACAGTCAAGACATGTTTTCTTAGAGAATAGCATTTCAGATCTCTCTGTCTCTGATAGTTCATGTTAGATTACCGTCCCAGCTGATTATGAGAGTGAGGAGAGAGAGAATGCTCCAGTGTCAGCGCACTAGACATGGGTAGCTCGTGAGCGAGTGATAGAAAAGAGCTAGCTCTTTTTGATGGACGTCGCTCTCGCTCACTCACTCGTTCGCTAAGCAGCTCACTAGCTCAGTTAGCTCTCAGATTCTCAGTACTTCAGCGAGACACCGATGACCGACCGAAGTCAGCGGCCGATCGTTCTTCCAACAATAGCTCTTCGATACAATACGTCATTGTACACTATCATACGACATAAATCACTGTAAATCTATCTTTATGACTATAGCTTTAAAGTAGAAAATACTTTGGCACACTATAAAAGGTTCCTTTTATAATGTTCCAAAGTATTTTCTGCATTGTTTATTTTTTTGCGTGTTATTTACGTAAAGTCATAACATTATATAAAAAAAAACAGAAAAACTTATTTAACTTAACTCCAATCTTCCAAAGAGCTATTGACAATGACTATTGAGCGGGCCGAGCCGTTTCCTTCGACACGCGTGCAGCGTGAGTCAAATGAACTAACAGTCGGCGTCTGAATCACTGAGCTATAGAAGAGCTAGTGAGTAATAAAGAGTCCAAACTTCCAAAGAGCTACTCACTATTGAGCGAGCCGACCCGTGTCGCATTCAACGCGCGTGCGGCTTGAGTCAATTGAGCTAACAGTCGGCGTCTCGGCGTCTGTGTCACTGGCTATAGAAGAGCTAGTGAGCTAGAAGAGTGATATAGCTCTTTAGAGTGAAAGAGCTGATCGCTCTTTTTCTTTTCAGTGAGCTACTTCGCCCATGTCTACAGCGCACACACTTGTGTACTCTAATATCGCCAGCCTCGATGGCTAAACTCCGGTGAGGCTGGCCGCCATGACCGAAATTCGGTCTGGAGGACTATTATTATTAAAATTAAAATAAAACACCAGTATATTATAAAATAATATTTAATCATATATTTTACATAAAATTAAAAGCAATAATAAATTTGCTACAATGGTGGCACCTAATTTATTTGATTGCACAGTTCAGCATAACATCATATTTAATGAGGCCAACCAGTCTTACCAAGGGGTGTCGTGTTACCCAGTAACTGAGTTGTGAAGGTCAGATACGCGGTCACTCCATGTAACATATTGGTATTCACCTGCTTCCGATTAGACTGGAAGCTAAATCCAACATAGTTGAAAAGGCAAATAGATGACTGTTGAAAGTGGGCCGTAGTTATTATACAAGGTGTAACAGAATAGACGCAAGACCTGGGGCCTTAGTCTGCTATTTTTTATAAATTCGTCATTCCAACACGATCCCATTGTCATTCATTTGTCATTTTGCTAAAAGTTCGTAATCTGCTAAATTCATAATGGTCGATCTTTGGTCGGTCAATGGTCTCGTAATAGAATTGTGTCATAATGGCATTTTCGTATTGCCATTATTATAAAACTCGTTAGTAAAAATGTTTTTCGAAAAACGACTACTAAATTTGAACATTTATTCATGCCAGATTTCTATGATATATATTTTTACATATTATTTATTAGTGTTAAAGCAATCTAAAGTAGTAGGAAGTTCGTAAATTAAGTCAGTCATTTAATTTGTCATGATGTACGAGATTACCAATAAATGCCATTTCTTTCAATGGAGTGTCAGTGGCTGACCATTGGAAAGTCATAATGACGCCAATTTATTAGTAGATTACCAAACTTGTCAAAATCAATCATTATGAAATCAATGATAGACCATTCTGACACTATTGTAATAGCAGACTTGAGGCCCTGAAAGTAGTTTGTTCCTAATTGACTACTGAATCGATTTCAGTAACTTTTAATATAAGTTTTTTTTTTAAATTATGTATTTTGCCATACTTAATACTGATTGAGCCAAAGAAAATTCAATTTTATTTCTGAAGAAATAAGACTCAATTTTAAATGCATAAAGTAATGCTTGGGTCGACACGTTCTTCCTAATAATATCAGTTAGCTTTTAAAAAAAAATAGTTTTGGTCATCGTATTATGCTTTTAACTCAATACTCTAATTGGGGTTTATGAGGTCTTGCGTTAATTATGTTACTCGTTGTATGTGCTGGATATTGCCATAAATAGGTGTATTTATACAAGTCTAACTCGTCATCTACTGTAGCGGCACTATAGAAAATACTTCGAAACAAAAATCATAAAAACACAAAAAAGAAAAGTGGCGCCATCTACAATGCAACAGGCGAACTACGCAAGACTCACGTCACAGAAATCCTAAATCGCGCAGGCAGAGTTTACCGCGCGACTCGCATAGGTGCAACATCCCGACACAACACCCGTCTGGTCGGAGGATCCTCCCTTTTCAATAGAGTATGAGTGAACTTTACAACCTGTTCCTCATAACTCTATATTACTAAAGATTTTGGCATATTTGAACAGTGGGAAAGATGATATGGCTACAAAGGCATTGACTAACAAGATGACGACTAAAACAGAAGTATGGAGAAAAAAGTGGTAACACTGCAAGAAAAAGTCCCCGGTATTCAGGATAGGGGCCATTCAAGTATTACGTAAGCACTACAGGGGGGCGGGGGGTCTTTGCTTTGCTTATTTTTGATGACATAGGGGATGGGGGGTCTGGATGGTGATTACGTCAGCAGAATTTATTTTTTAACTTTTGGATTTTCTACAAAATTTAGTAGATTTTGGTTTGAACACATATGGCAACCCTACTTGTCTATGAATGGCTCGAAGAAAACGATGACAATATTCCAAAATCACACGAAAGTGAGCAGACACGTTGTGTGTCTGCTACCAATGTTTACGTGACCATGGGACGGGGGTGTAAGAGCTTCGCTTACTTTTGCCGACGAGGGAGAGGTTAATAATTGCAAAAAAATCTGCTTACGTAATACTTGAATGGCCCATAGATGGCACTGTTCATAATTTTAAAATAATGTTCTTAGTTACCAGGGTATGGTCGTTATGAAAACTAGTCTTACCAAGGGATATCGTGTTAATACTACATTCTAAGTAACTGGTCTGTGGAGGTCAGTTATCCAGTCGTTCCATGTAAAATACTGGTATTTACCTGCAACCAGTTAGACTGCAAACCGACTACAACGGGAAAAAGCGAGGCAGATGATGACGTGATTGTCACTTAAGGGCCTAAGTCCCATTTGGTAGCGTAACACGGTCACTTTATGAACCGTACTGCTCATTAACGGCTTGTCTCGAAGATTTGAAAAATATATGATTTTGCTATAGATTCATACAGATCATTTTGCCGATGGTACTTTTTGTATGGTTAATACTTTTGCTGTAAAAATATATTTTCCAACAAGCAATATTTAGGCTTCTATTCCATACTCCTACTAAACGGCTTCGTTATTTGGAAAAAAAATACACTAAAAAATAGATAGTTAGAGGTACCACAGAATCGCTAGAGCACAATTGTAAATAAATCAACATTTGCCAAGGAATATCCCCATTTTGAGATAAAGGCTCAGAGGTGCCCTGCGCGGGCGCGGGCGGCAGTCGTGCTTTAGCATTCAGACGGGAGATGAGGATACTATGGGCCTTAAATGTAGTCTCTGGGTCTGTGACCTCTGATATGCTGACACCGACCTTGCAATCTTTTTTATAAAAGGCTACACGAAGATGACGTATTTTTACACGACTGTGCGAAGTAAAGAAGGGCATGTAGGTATGTATATTCCTTTGTGGCGCTCTAGAGACCAAACGTGAGAACCGATATTGATGATTCTTACGTCAATCGCCTGGGCCCTTAAGGTGAACCTAGTCTACATTTATTGCATACAAAACTTCGGGAGTGTTTTACTCCACTGTCAAATATGATATCGTTTTGTCTCTTATTAATATTGTCTACACGGAAAAAGTTTACTAAAATAAAAACTCATTAAAAAGTTAGGAGCCAACAAAGATTCGTTTTTCTTGCTAAATTTACTTAACTCTGGGCGGGTTTAAGTAACAAAAGAAGTATAAAATCTCCAAAATCAAGTCGGTACCGACAAAGTTCAATAATCGAAAAGTTCAATAAACTTTATTGGTTATTGATTTATGCATTGGCTTTTTCATAAAACCCGATCTTCCAAAAGACTTTTCTTAACTTTTTTGCGATTTTTTTACTATAAATGATCCTGCATCTCACTCAATAACGTTGTGCGTGTAGACTAGCGTCTAACTGCTCATCACTGATACTATCTATCTCTGTCGGACACGAAGCCTGGTGAGACAGCGTGATTTTTAGCCAGGCCCACCACTGAGTTCGAGCCCGCGACTAGGTTCCCCTTAACGATTCCTTGCTTCGAAACCACGTCAATGCCTTCAATCACACACGACATTTGCTAATAAATATCGACAAATTGTCTTGGAATATACAGAATATATGTCATTTTGATTCCTTACCTTTACATTGGTTTCTACAAAACACGATATTGACGGATGCCCTGCTCGGGCATCCGTCATATAGACGGATTTGCAAAATTCTTTTTTGTTCGAAAGGGGTTTTTTTCCAAAATGGTCCCATTTAAATTTCATATGGATCTGATGATGAATTTCGGAGACAGACAACGGAACTCTTTAAAAAATGACAGAAAATCAACCGCGATTGCCGCTATCTCATATATATGCATTGTTTTGACCCCAAGGATGATGAAATTTCGAATTGGTGTGGGGTAGGTACTAAAACTAAAAAGTGAAAAATAAAAACCTTAAAAAAAACAAACGATTAAAAAAAAAAACAATTGAATAATGTTTTTATTTGTGTAAATAATTTCATCACCACTGCTCTCAAAACGGTGAAGGAAAACATCGTGAGGAAACCGGCATGTCCTAGAACCAAAAAATTCGAAGACATGTGACATCTAACGACACACACTGGGCCCGCGTGGTGGTGTACGGCCGAGAGGAGGCCTGTGTCCTAGCAGTGGGTACGTTACAGGTTGATTATGTAAGACTGCGTTAGTGAATGCTGTTTGCATCAGCGCTGCACGCTCGGTCGATTTCAAGGCTGTCTCGACGAGCTCGTAGAGTACAGTCAAGACATGTTTTCTTAGAGAATAGCATTTCAGATGTCTCTGTGTCTGATAGTTCATGTTAGATTACCGTCCTAGCTGATTATGAGAGTGAGGAGAGAGAGAATGCCCCAGTGTCAGCGCAGTAGCGCACACACTTGTGTACTCTAATATCGCCAGCTTCGATGGCTAATCTCCGGTGAGGCTGGCCGCCATGACCGATAATCGGTCTGGAGGACTATTATTATTAAAATTAAAATAAAACACCAGTATAATATTATAATAATATTTAATCATAGATTTTACATAGAATTAAAAGCAGCAATAAAGTTTCTACAATTGTGGTACCTATTTTATTTGATTGCACAGTTCAGCATAACATCATATTTAATGAGGCCAACCAGTCTTACCAAAGGGTATCGTCTTACCCAGTAACTGAGTTGTGAAGGTCAGATACGCGGTCGCTCCATGTAAAATATTGGTATTCACCTGCTTCCGATTAGACTGGAAGCTAAATCCAACATAGTTGAAAAGGCAAATAGATGATTGTTGAAAGTGGGTCGTAGTTATTATACAAGGTGTAACAGAATGGACGCAAGACCTGAAAGTAGTTTGTTCCTAATTGACTACTGAATCGATTTCAGTAACTTTTAATATAAGTTTTTTTTTAAATTATGTATTTTGATTGAGCCAAAGAAAATTCAATTTTATTCCTGAAGAAATAAGACTCAATTTTAAATGCATAAAGTAATGCTTGGGTCGACACGTTCTTCTTAATAATATCAGTTAGCTTTTAAAAAAAATAGTTTTGGTCATCGTATTATGCTTTTAACTCAATACTCTAATTGGGGTGTATGAGGTCTTGCGTTAATTATGTTACTCGTTGTAAGCTGGATATTGGTATAAATAGGTGTATTTATACAAGTCTAACTTGTCATCTACTGTAGAGGCACTACAGAAAATACTTCGAAACAAAAATCATAAAAACACAAAAAAGAAAAGTGGCGCCATCTACAATGCAACAGGTGAACTACGCAAGACTCACGTCACAGAAATCCTAAATCGCGCAGGCAGAGTTTACCGCGCGACTCGCATAGGTACAACATCCCGACATCAACCGTCGGGCAGTTGCCCACCAGACACAACACCCGTCTGGTCGGAGGATCCTCCCTTTTCTATAGAGTATGAGTGAACTTTACCTGTTCCTCATACCTCTATATAACTTAAGATTTTGGCATATTTGAACAGTGGGAAAGATGATATGGCTAGAAAGACATTGACTAACAAGATGAAGACTAAAATAGAAGTATGGAGAAAAAGACACGTAGCGCCGACCCCAAATAAATTGGAATATGGGCTCGACAATTATGAATGGTGTTGACGATCTATACAATTCTAGAGTGAGACATGCCGACATCCCTCCAAGTGCTGAAGTACTGCTTGAAGACCGCAGGCTCTGTTCCTTGAAGAATCATCACAACGTGTACCTGAGGGAGTAAAGAAATAATTTAGTGTTTTGTTTTGAGGGTGGGAAATCATTAAATAACTTCACCTGCTCTGGGTGGAGTAGGAGGGCATGCCAGACTTTTACTGACTTAAACCTAACCGTGTTCTCTCAGTTGCCTGTGTGCCAGGGGCGACGGTATCTCTTTCGAACAACCCGCACCTCTGGCAGGCATCGGCCCTTGCGGACCCCACCAGTTGGTGCTGACATATCTTTGAGACGCGCGTGGAATACAACGCGCCTTTGACTCGGGTTTGTTCCTTACCGGATAGCGAGCTACCCATTACTCGCCGCCGGGAATCAACCTGGGATTCCCGACGCCCAGGGCGTCTCCTGCAGCGACTAGGGCCATGAGGGTGCATAGATTGCCTCTCCCTCACGTGCGCCGCCTCCCTCTTCACGAGCATTACTGCTTCGCAGAAGGAGGTGACGGCTACCCATGCACTCTCGCTCCATACCATGGCCGGACGCGAGCAATCGCCGCCGAAAATTTAGTGTTGGGTATTAGAACACTCGAAGACAACTCAAAACCGGATTCTGGCAAAAGAGTGACCATGGAGTTCCTTGCCCGTTCTTCTCCATAGGTACCTACTACGCTTTAGAATGGGCAACTAGCTTCATCTTTCTACCTCACCGACCTTGATAATTCAAAAGTGCCTGTATATGGTTTATTTAACCTTTTGACCGGCACGTCAAAAAAACAAAAACGTGCCCTCGGCGCCAAACGGCTTTATTTACGTATAAGTCTGTCATATAGTCGTGACCGTGGTGTGCTGGGCACATTTTGGTTTGTCATCAGTACATGACTGTGGCGGTCAAAACGTTGCGGTCAAATACTTTGAGTTTCACAACCATTCGACACAAGAGCGGATGCACGATTTATTTTTAGGAGAGGCGCACGGCTAGACAGTCAAGAAATACCAAATCTAGTATTGTTTAGGCTGTTTTTGTGATTCATTCTTTTTCAATGACATTTAAGGAATAATACGAAAAAAACTGCGTGCGGTCGGAGGACCCTCTTGAGTAACGAATAGAACGCGATACTCTTGCGCATTTACGGTATTTAATAGAAAGAGACACATAGTTAGTGTGAGAACTTGGATTGCAAGAGCGGGCGAAGCAAACTCATTCAATTTAGCACCCCGATTGGAATTGGTTTGGTTAGTTTTTCTTTTGACAATCTATAATAGTATGTAACTAAATTGTTTACCTACATCAGCTGAGGATAAATAGCTGACAGAGGAACAGCGGTCGATTTAAACTGAACTGACTGTTTTTTAATTGAAAAAAATATAATTACAATGGAATTTAATTAATAAATACATAAGTGTATTTGGAACAAAGTTCCTTATCGCGCGTTGTGAAAGGGGGCTAGACGGAAAAAATTCTTACGAAAAGTTGTCACGACACTTTTTGCTATAGTAAGCTATTGTAAGCTGTGCGGCGTGCGCATGTTTCTCTGTCTGTCTGTCTGTCTGTCTCTCTCTCTCTCTCTCTCTCTCTCTCTCTCCCTCGCGGCAAGTACTGGCGGCAAGTACTGGCGGCGAGTACTGGCGGCGAGTACAGGCGGCGAGTACTGGCGGCGAGTACTGGCGGCGAGTACTGGCGGCGAGTACTGGCGGCGAGTACTGGCGGCGAGTACAGGCGGCGAGTACAGGCGGCGAGTACAGGCGGCGAGTACAGGCGGCGAGTACAGGCGGCGAGTACAGGCGGCGAGTACAGGCGGCGAGTACAGGCGGCGAGTACAGGCGGCGAGTACAGGCGGCGAGTACAGGCGGCGAGTACAGGCGGCGAGTACTGGCGGCGAGTACCTGGCGGCAAGTACTGGTGGCAAGTACTGGCGGCAAGTACTGGCGGCAAGTACTGGCGGCAAGTACTGGCGGCAAGTACTGGCGGCAAGTACTGGAACTTCGTTCCATCCGGGTGTCCCTTGACACCTCTCAAGTTTTATTAATTAAATTCCATTGTAATTATATATATTTTAGTAATATTTATTTAAGAAGTATGTATGTATGTTAGTATGTATGTATATTCTGATATTATGTGTGTATATTTAAATTAGAGTTTAATTTGTAATTTTATGATTTCCCTTCTACTGTTATTACACGCGTTGTCTACATCTCTGTTATCTTCTCTCCTATCGCAGATGTGCTGGAAGAGATTTCTGTAGAAATAAGCATAACCTATGTACGTATTTTTCTGTTCCTTTCTTCTTGTCTGTTTATATGTGTGTGCATAAATGGTTAAAAAAATAATAAATAAATAAATAATTTTCGCGTTTTGGATTTGAGATTTGATTTAAAGAGCTCTTTTGAAAACAATGATTGAAGTTTGATTTGGCAGGGAAGCGTATCGAACGGTTGTGAATAACTGTATAAACACGTTTTTTTAGGTGTACTAAGTACTTACCCATGAAGGATAGTTCTTGGCACTCAACAGCGCTTGCGCTTTCGTCTGGGCTTCAGACTTTTCCTGAAAAGAAAAACAATATAAATTAATATAGATGGTTTGCCTGGATGCCCAAGGCCCTGACTATTTTGGGGTCAACTTCCAGGCTAACCGAATGCAGCTGAATACCAGTATATTACATGGAGACTGTGACAGAGTAGCGTACAAGGAGCGGAAGACGAGATGCCGATCTTCCCGCGGCGAGATAGGCGGACAACATCCAAAGCCAACATAGTCGGGAAAAGACAGCCAGGTGATGATCATCATCATCATTTCAGCCGAAAGACGTCCACTGCTGGATATAGGCCTCCCCCCAAAAGGGGGGTTTTGCCATAATCGCCACGCTTGGCAGGCGGGTTGGCGATCGCAGTATGATGGTAAAATGCATAGAGAACGCTGCTGCCTATTCTCTAGTAAGTCCCTTAGTCGCCTTCTACGACACCCATGGGAAGATATGGGATGGTGCTATTCTTTTACGTCCGGCACCACACGATGATGAAGTATAAATAAATAGTAAAATGCTGCTAAACATACCCTCTTGGTAGCCTGCTTGCCGTTCCACACATAAACACTGCCGCTGACCGTGTCCAGGATATAACTTTCCTGTAAATAGAAAAAGAGATTAAAGAATTAATAATAATCATTCTAATCTACCCTCTGACATTTATTTTTATCCTTTTTTAAAGTGTTTAATCATTATATTAATATTGCTACTCCACTTGAATTTTGATTGAATTATAACTATGAATAAGTATAATTTAATAATGTTTATGTATAAACCCAAATGTTTGCATGTCACAGTATTCTAACTAAGTGTTTTGGATCTGTTTAATTATTTATGTTAACACCACAATTGTACCACCACTTATGGCAAATAAATGGATTTGATTTTGATTTGAAACTATTAAATTCGTGACGTTCCCGAAGACCGAAGAGAACAGACGTGTATCTAGTCGAGCACAAATTCATCATCATCATTTCAGTCGAGTGACGTCTATTGCTGGACATAGGCCTCCCCGAAGCTCCGCCACTTCGTCCGGTACTGTGTTTCCCGATGGGACACTGGCCTCCTCTCTGTGAGTGTGGAGTGGGCTCATCCACCACGCGGGCCCAGTGCGGGTTGGTAGATTTCACATGTCTTCGAAAATTTGGTTCTAAGATATGCCAGTATCCTCTAGATGTTTTCCTTCACCGTTTTGGACTGCCCTTTACAAAATTTTGTACTGAATTAAGAAAGTGCTTGTTGTTTTATTATTGTCATAATTAATTCTTTCATAAAAAATCTTGTAAATTTTAATGATATTGCATCAAAGTATAGACACTGATTCATTGTTAACTATTTAATGTTTAAAATGATTTGTATTGTGTCCATTCTTTATTTGATTTTTTTGTATTATTAGTTAGTTAAAATATTATTATGTCTGCGTTTTTTGTTTTTTAAACATTGTCCCGCTCTAGGAATTTCTCCTGTATTGTGGGTAATTTTAGATTGTATTTGCATGCCGCTGTGTCGGCGAAACTTGCTGAACCAAATATTTAAATAATATATAGCACTTTTCTATGAAACAGCAGATTTTTTTGATAACCGAGAGCCGACAAAAATATGTATGCTAGGGCAATGACTAGGTGTATAGAAGCATGTGGTCATTTCATGGTTTCAGTTTGCGCGTCAATGTCCCTGACAACCTGTATATGAGTGTGTGTGTGTGTGTGTGTGTGTTTGTGTGTGTGTGTGTATGTGTGTGTGTGTGTGTGTGTGTGTGTGTGTGTGTACGAGTATAAGAAATTCGTTCCAGCAGTCCCCCGGTCGCTTACGTTTAACAAATTATTATCCCGGGCTTTATTTCTATATTTCCTTACCTGTGGTTTGAGCTGTTCCTGTCTGAATGGTTTGGCTAGCGGTGTCACCTTCACTTTGCCTGAACTGTCAGATACTTCTGAGAGAATAACGGATTGTTCTTCATTGCGCTCGAAGGTCTGAAAGTAATGTTGTTTGTTAAGAAAGATTGTCGGTCGCTTGCATTAAGATGGAAGCTCCAAGCCCGCGAAATTCATTTTTTTTTTTTGAATAATCCAAGCCTATAAAATACCCAATACAATACAGGCTTATAAGTTCATTTAATTTCATTGAATGACTTTTTAACCGACTTCAAAAAAAGGAGGAGGTTCTCAATTCGACTGTATTTATTTTTAATGTTTTTGGCTCAGAACTTTCGAATGGGTGAACCGATTTTGAGGATTTCTTTTTTATTTGAAAGCTGGTGCTTTCAGTGTGTTCCCATTTAATTTTCATATAGATCTGATGATGCGTTTCGGAGACAGACAACTGAACTCTTCAAATAATTTACAGCAAACAACCGCGATTGCTGCTATCGTATAAATATGCATTGTTTTTACCCTAAGGATGATGACATTGCGAAAAAGTGAAAAATAAAAACTTTTCCAAAAAAAAATTACATCCGACTTCCAAAAAAACACTACAAAGTGAAGAATAACTTTAATTTCGGAAGTCGGTGACAGGTGACATGAAAATTAAATGAAAAATACATGAGTACCCAAAGTCACGGACTTCCGAAATTAAAGTTATTTTTCACTTTGTAGTGTTTTTTTGGAAAAAGTTTTTCTTGAAATAATTATTCAATGCCATCTTCAATGAAATAGTTGTTCCAGCCGTTTAGGGAGAGCTTAAAGGGATACACTCACGCCCCCCCCCCCCCCCCTAAACGGCAGGACCAATTATAATGTTTTTTTTTGTAGGTATGTGTATTCGACTGGGTCCCTGGATAATTAAGATTCACCCGGTAGGTGGCGCTGTTCAGGCAGGATAACGTATGTCAGGTGCGCCAATTTGAAATAAATTATTTGATTTCGACAGTGACAGAATCCCATAGTTACCTACCTGGTCATCACCACCAGCGCTCTGTTCGGGTACCAGGTCCTTGGCGCCAGATCCAAGAGCCGTGAAGAACTTCTGAACGTCGACAGCGCTGGAGTATTGATCTGTAATCAAAGTGTCAAATATTTATGTGTAAAAAAACAAGCATATTTTATTGCAAATTTAATGTTTTTATTGTGTTTCGTAATGTTAATTACCTACTATTGTATAGAATCAAGTTCTTCTAACTTAACAGACAGCTGTGCTGCTGGGGAGTTTGTTGCGCTACTTCTTCCCAGCTAAAGCACTAGGAAGTGGTGAAGGGCGGGCGTTTTCGGGGGAATGTGTTATGTAATTTTGACGTTCAAAAAGAGCTGACTCTCAGCCTAGTTTGAATAAATGACTAAAAAGCTTCACCGGGGCATCTTTTGGCGAGGTTCAACTGTTTTCTCGGCTCTTTTCTATGTCATTCTTCGCAGTGTTAAATGTTGCTCGAGGTCTCGCTACTACCCATTTCAACTCAGCTAATCGCAGTCCACTGCTGGACAGAAGCCTGCGCCATAACACTCTAACAGACTGTCCCAGCTACCTCTATAAAGTCGTTGGTACATCTAGCCGGGGGGCGTCCCACACTACGCTTGCTTATAGGTACGCGTACTCCACTCAGGGACTTGTCTGCTCTTTCTCAAAGTTGTGTCTACCGAGCTGGATGACTAGCCCTAGGTTTTATTGAGGGTGGGAAATCATCAAATAACTTCTTCCACTCTGGGTGGAGCAGGAGGGTGTGTGTCAGCCTTTTATTGACTAAAACCCACCCGTGTTCCCTCAGTTGCCTGTGTGCCAGGGGCCGCCGTATCTCTTTCGAACAACCCGTAAACCCTGTGCTGCTACCCGTTTACGAAATGAATAAATAATAGTAAAAACAAACACGGTTTAAAAACCAAACTAAAAAAGCTGAAAATAGTTTGGCCAAAAAAATCGTGGGGTGCTTTTTGAGGTAATTTTATAATCAATTAATAATGTGCATATTAGTATGCTATTTCATAAACGATTATTTATTTTCAAACTTTTTAGTTCACCTAACTACAAAAAGGTGACTTAAAAAAAAAAATTGACTAGCTTTATGGAAAAAAATATGAAATTATTAAATTGTCATCCGTCCTTGATAAGTGTGCAAAGTTTAAAATCAATCAGACGTTTTGAAGGGGGCGAAAATCACGTTCAAAGATTCCGTTACATAGATACTTATCAAGCAAGAAAAAGCGTGTTAAAAATATGCATCTCACTCACCGATAATCTCAACTCTCGCTCTCCCATTGTGATCTTGGTCTTTGATCTGATTAGCGACGGAGACGGCCTTGAGTTGCTCCACACGTCTCGAGTTCTCGCCATGGTAGACATAGATATCGTTGCCAACGTCTAGGATGAAGCAGTCTCCTTTGTTCATTGAGGAAATTAGCGGGTCCACCTGGAAATTGAGATGAAAGAAAAACTTTGAAATAAATAATAGTTTATAAAACTAAAAAACACGCTTTAAAAACCAAACTAAAAAAGGAGAAAATAATTTAATTCAATTAAAAAGCGTCGCGTGCTTGACATTAATTGATTATAAAAATACCTCAAAAAGCATCCCACGCTTTTTAATTGAATTAAATTATTTTCGCATTTTTAAGTTTGGTTTTTAAAGCGTGTTTTTTAGATTTTTAAACTATTTTTTTTTTCAATAAATCTTGTTTAAAACCGCACCGGTGTCTGATCACATCATTCCTCAGTCTATCATTCACAGTCACACCACACATGCTTCGAAAGGAACGCATTTCCACAACATTTATTTTACTTTCCTGTTTCTTTTGTCACACCCAACATTCACTTCCATAAATAAGCGTAGGCACAAGTGTGCTTTGCCCACTGCCACTTATATTAAAAAAAACTGACCTGTCTGGTTCGAATGTTATTCTTGCCTTTGATCTGGACTAGTCTTTTTTCTGCACCCGCATTTGTAACAACGTGATTGAATCCTGAAGCATGTCCCCCGCTCAAGTATGTAAGGGCTGAAAATGAAGATATTTAATAGGGTAGCTATTACACTCATTTTTAAAGTGTCTTTTTTAGATTCTAGAGTGCTAATAAACCACAAAAAAAAACCTTTTTATTTAATCGATTAGTGCCATATAAATGCATGAAAATTTAACATTTTCAAATGCGCGTAATTTCACGAAAACGCTGGACCTCCCTAGAGTATATATGTTCTGTGCGCTGGACGCAGTAGACGCCATATTGCTCTGTCGGTATGACGTCAGTTTGCTAAAAACAAATGCGCTGATATTTTGTATGGCAATTGTTTAGATATAATTAAAAAAATGAGTTATTTTTCTACTTATCGTTGGTTTGCTGTTCCTGAATGCAAAATATTATTTCAATAAAAATTACTTTGGTTACGAAAATAATAAAAGTACAAAGTTGCTTAGTTGACATGCCGTATGACGAAATAAAATGGCGGCTACTATTTCATGGTGTTGAAAAACAGATTAAAAAAACTGAAATCTTTCAATTGTATTTTAAAATTTATTTTGTTGTTTCATGAACTAAAACTGACATTTTCTGTCTGCATTTTGCCTTAGCTATCTCAATAAAATATTTTTAGATTTTTTCTCGTTTATAGTAGGTAAAATACCCTATTGTCCAAACAAGAATAAGAAAAGTTTTCTTCGAAGTAACACCATTACCCATGCCCACAAATAAAATCTAAGTAAATTCTGTTCAATAGCTATCTGCTGAAAGGGTAAACAAAGTCTGCACCATAATTTTATTGTGTACCGCACTATTAAGGCTCTGGTAATTTTAAATATTGTCGTTATGAGCGATAATAATTCTTATTGCAATCCGATACGGGTTAAAATCTGTTGTAAAAAAATCGAATAATAAATGAGAAAGCATTGTCGGAAAAATGCAAATAAAATCGTATAAAATTAGATATTAACTATTTAAAAATAAATAATCCATCACTGGATGCAGTTTGGCAGTTGAAATTTTATGGTATATTTTTAATTATAATTGATAAGGAAGGGATAAACTGATTTTAAAGATAATTAAGAGGTGACTTTGATGTTTTTTTTTTGATGCATTAAAGTATGTTTAATTATGTTTTGAGTTCCATCACTCTATGCAAAAAAGACTTGAAAATATCATATATTTTTTTGCTTTCAAAATTATTTACGGTTAAAGAGATACACTGGTTTAAAAAAAAAACACCTTATTGAGCGTTTTCAAGAAATCACCGCCTTAATCAGTATCTGAATTATTTTGAAGGAATCTAATCTATCCAAATGCTAATCCATTGCTCCATTTCTTCGTAAAAGCGCAATGAATGTTGATGAACTGTACAAATGAAAGAAATGCCTACTGTTAGTGTTACGCAATCACCCCGCTGTTAAGTTTAAATTCTTACGCAAACATTCACTCGAGGGAATAACTTCTTGGTACATTAAGGCCCATAGTATCCTCAACTCCCGTCTGAATGCTAAAGCACGACTGCCATCCGCGCCCGCGCAGGGCACCTCTGCCTTTATCTCAAAATGGGGATATTCCTTGGCAAATGTTGATTAATTTACAATTGTGCTCTAGCGATTCTGTGGTACCTCTAACTATCTATTTTTCAGTGTATTTTTTTTCCAAACAACAAAGCCGTTTAGTAGGAGTATGGAATAGAAGCCAAAATATTGCGTGTTAGAAAATATTTTTTTACAGCAAAAGTATTAACCATACAAAAAAAGTACCCTCGGCAAAATAATCTTTATGAATCTATAGCAAAATCATATATTTTTCAAATCTTCAAGACAAGCCGTTAATGAGCAGTAGGGTTCATAAAGTCACCGTGATACGCTACCAAACGGGACGTAGGCCCTTAAGAACGTGTTAGATATCTACTGTATCTAACACATTCATAATTATGTACCAAGAAGTTTTCAACTTTCAAATTGTTAAATGAAAAACATCTTTAAGATGATTTGAAATTAGAACTTCGTATATAATTATTCAAATAATCAAATCGAAGCAATCAAGGTGAATCTAGTCGACATTTTTTCCATACAAACTTCGGGAGTGTATTACTCCATTGTTCGACAATGTACATCAAAAATTAAACATGGTATGGTTTTGTCTCATTATTAATATTGTCTGTGCGGAAACAGAATACTAAAATTAAAAGGCCATTAAAAAATTAGGAGCCAACAAAGATTGCTTGCTAATTTAACCTAACTTTAGGCGTGTTTAAGTAATATAAGAAGTATACAATCTCCAAAACCAAGTCAGTACCGACAAAGCTCAAATATCAAAAAATTGAAGAAACTTGATTGGTCATTGATTTATGAAGTGGTTTTTTCATAAAACCCGATCTTCCGAAAGACTTTTCTTAAATCTTTACGCGCCTGTTTTACTATAAATGATTCTGCATCTCACTCAATAACGTTGTGCGTGTAGACTAGCGTCTAAGTGCTCATCACTGTTACTACCTCTGTCGGACACGATTCCTGGTGAGACAGCGTGCTTTTTAGCCAGGCCCACCCGTGAGTTCGAGCCCGCGACTAGATTCCCCTTAAGGTGGATGCGGTACGGTAGCGCACGAAACTCAAATTTTCTTTCGTTCTATTTACTTAATCCCATTCAATATTTTTTTTAATAAATAGTTATAATAGTCATTCAATTGGATTTAATGAACATTCAGGGTTGTGTAGGTAATTTTAATGATTATAGTTAATTATGGCCATATTGTAAATTATATTTTAATCAACATACAGCCTGCCCCTAAGCCGTTGGTCCTGCCATTTCCTGCTGTCATTTGTGGATCTTTGACAGTCGTTACGGGTCGTCAGAAGCCCGAAAGTCTGACAACCAGTCTTACCAAGGGGTATCGTCCAGTAGCTGGGCTATGGAGGACAGATAGGCAGTCGCTCCATGTAAAATACTGGTATTCAGCTGCATACGGTTAGACTGGAAGCTGACCCCAACATAGTTGGGAAAAGGCTGGACAGATGATGATGATACAACCTAATACTTTGTAAGAGGCACTACAAATTGTGATCAATAGGTATGTTTTCTCATCCATTTGTTTACATTTGAATCAGATAGTTTTGGAACAGACTATAGACGTGAAATTTTGCTGTAAAATACCTATATGCTACTCCATTTACAATAGCATTAGACAGAAGTTAAAAAAAGGTTATTTTTAATGTACACTTCGTAACAAAATTACATTAAACATGTTGCAGTTACGATTCATGCCAAATTTATTATTATTTATTTAAATATTAGCTGTCACACTTTATTGTAATCATGTGTAACTATTTATCTTATGAAATTATGTGGCTCTCATGTATATAATTGTTTCATTTCAGTATAAAATTAAAGTGGTAATGCTAAAAACCTAAAAGAAGCAGGAGTAAGCAATACCGAGTAACTAAATTAGCTGATGACGACGAAGTTTTACCAACGTATTGTGGGTCGTAAGTTGTTATTTAAAATAAAGTATTGTAATTTTTATTTTTTTATTATTTCCTTTAAATCTTAATTAGATTTAAATCATCATGTGACTGTTTGTTTAATTCATTCTTTTTGTTGTAGATTTGTAATGTGTGATGAAGATGTTATTTTAAATAGAACATTATTTTAAATAAAAAGTTTTTTTACTTCGTATATCTCAGTATTTAGTACTGTCTTAAATCTACCTAAAAAAGTTTTAACGTAACTTTGAAATAAAATCTTTAGCACTCCTGCTTCTACGAGCCTCTTTTTTTTAAAGCTATTATAAATGGAGTATAGTCATACATTTTCGAAGACCTAGAAGTAACGTTTAAGATACATTTGTGGATACAAAGAATAATTACTGATCAATTAGATTCTAGATTAGAACGTTGGCAATTATTCTGTTGTTCCAATTGAATTTCAATGGATGATTGAAGTTCAATTAGAAGTAATTATCGGCTTCAATTAGAACAAGGGAGTAGTTGTTATAGTGCTAATTGCTTTACGTCATGTTTGGTTCCAAAATAGACTTGAAGGTAGGCAAGAAATATCTACAGGTTGAAATTGAAAACATGTGACAAACCGAAATGGGAGATTGTACTCATCATTATGAACAACTTCAGCTGTTTTTTTTTTTGCGATTGCATCTTTGGTCCCTCAGTAAAAGTTGTTCATAATGATGAGTACAATCTCCCATTTCGGTTTGTCGCATGTTTTCAATTTCACCCTGTATAAGCTGTGTGCAGTGGCCTAGTGGTAAAAGCCGCGACTTACTAGTTGTAGGTCGTAGGTTCAAAAATAATAGTTTAAAAAACTAAAAAACACGCTTTAAAAACCAAACTAAAAAGGAGAAAATAATTTAATTCAATTAAAAAGCGTGGGGTGCTTTTTGAGGTATTTTTATAATCAATTAATGGCAAGCACCCCACGCTTTTTAATTGAATTAAATTATTTTCTCCTTTTTAGTTTGGTTTTTAAAGCGTGTTTTTTAGTTTTTTAAACTATTATTTATTTACAGTCCGATCAACCGACTTTGACTTCTATTGCGTTGGTGGCATGACAAATGACAGCTGCAGTAAACAGTTGGTTATGTAACTACTTTTTTGCTTTTAATGCCATCCTTATGCCTACGATATAGAAGTCAGAATTAAATTGTATGCAATTGCTTCACTAATGTGTTACAATTCCTCTAATTGGTGTTACAAATCGTGCTTTCCTATAATTTGAGACGTGAGATATATATAGAGCTGTTGTGTTGCTGCTGAGTTGGCTGATTACTCAACATAACATTATATTATTCACAACGATCGTTGATTAATGCTGTGTATGTTTTATTTGGTGCGCCTTTATGAAAATAAGTAAATAAAATTGCATAGTATTAGGCAGAGATTTATAGAAATCGATTGTTCACGGCACAAACGCACAAAACATGTTTTCCAATATTAAATAACATCAAAAACATAAACCGCCATCTAACGGCGAGTAGCAGAACATTTACCATCTAAACTTCCACATAACACAAACAGATGTCGCTACTAACCTGAGGGGAAATATCCTTTGAACAGCTGGCTCTCCTGGCCCAAAGTTTCTCTGTACTGAACGGCGGCACCGTTGAACTTGTCATCAAGACCAACAGTTAAAATGGCGGCGGCCCCGGACTCGTCTTGGGTGGACTCACTGCCGATCCAGTAGTGGATATTCCAGGAAAGGTTGTTGCGTTTGTCTGCTGTTGTCTGAAAAAGAAAAAAATAAGTAAAATGTTAATTTCTCACAGAAACACTAGCTAATACCTAGATACCTACTACTACACAATACTCCATTTACAATAGCATTAGACAAAAAGGTTCCTTTTAATGTACACTTCGTAACAAAATTACATTAAACGTGTTGCAGTTACGATTAATGCCAAAAAAATTAAAGTGTCAATGCTAAAAACCTAAAAGAAGCAGGAGTGAACAACACCGAGTAACTAAATTCGCTGATGACGACGAAGTTTTACCAACGTATTGTAGGTCGTAAGTTGTTATTTAAAATAAAGTATTGTAAAAAATAATATTTTATTTCCTTTTATTCTTAATTAGATTTAAGTCATCATGTGATTGTTTGTTTCATTCATTCGTTTTGTTGTAGGTTTGTAGGTAATGTGTGATGAAGATGTTATTATAAATAGAACATTATTTAAAATAAAAATTACTTTTACTTCGTTTATCTCAGTATTTAGTACAGTCTTAAATCTACCTAAAAAAGTTAGAACTTAACTTTGAAATAAAATGTTTTGCACTCCTGCTTCTTCGAGCCTCTTTTTTCTAAAGCTATAATAAATGGGGTATAAGTAATTCTCTAATCACTCTCCTCGGCTTGAGAGGAAACAAAAATCAAGAGAAAGAAAAGTGGTAAATAGACTGATTCTATTATGTGACCACTGCTTCCATAGCACAGCATTATGCTGAGTGAAAGCTTCCTCGTCCTTCACGACGCGAAGCGCAATGACTAGAGTCCTTTTACAGTTTTACTTCTGAATCTTATATTGCATTTGTAGCAACAATAAAGATCATTGTAAAAAATAACAGTGATCTTTATTGTCACTACAGTAAGGTTGCTGTTGGGTTGTCGCTGCCAAATAAATAGCTTTGGTCTATGTTCTCTAACATCATTCTAGCAGTACAGTACAGTAAGGTACCTACCTTGTCAGCGGTAACAAAACCAGTATATGTTAACTTCGCATGTAACTCCGTACCTACTACAGCAGGCCAAAGTGTTACTTTCGATGTGCGTTCTACTGTACCTGTTTATTTATTTTGAGGTTACTAAACGATTCATAGCGTAACATTTAAGGGCCTAAGTCCCTTTTGGTAGCGTAACACGGTCATTTTATGAACCGTGCTGCTCATTAACGGCTTGTCATGAAGATTTGAAAAATATATGATTTTGCTATAGATTCATAAATATAATTTTGCCGAGGGTACTTTTTGTATGGTTAATACTTTTGCTGTAAAAAAATATTTTCCAACACGCAATATTTTGGCTTCTATTCCATACTCCTACTAAACGGCTTCGTTATTTGGAAAAAAAATACACTGAAAAATATATAGTTAGAGGTACCACAGAATCGCTAGAGCACAATTGTAAATTAATCAACATTTGCCAAGGAATATCTCCATTTTGAGATAAAGGCTCAGAGGTGCCCTGCGCGGGCGCGGGCGGCAGTCGTGCTTTAGCATTCAGACGGGAGATGAGGATACTATGGGCCTTAAATGGTTCTTCTTACCTTCAGTACAATGTAGGAATCTCCTTTGTAGAATTTTCCGAAGTCGCCCGCAGCTACCGGGGTAGGATCGAAGTCCTAAAAAAAATCGTTTGCATAGCTTTTTAATATATAAACCACTAACATATTATGATCAAAACTACTTTTAAAAAAAATCATGGAATACGGATTTAACGAAACAAGTTAGGCTACTCATCACAAGATGTCACATTTTTTTTTATCATTTAATCATATATTTAATTTTGGTAGTTCTTAAGCCTGCTGATAGATGGCATTGTATTAAATTTCCATTAAAAAAAATAGTTTTGCTACCGTAAAATGCTGTAACTTTGCCTGGATTTTGAGGTTTTTCGTTCGTATTTCTGAACCTATTTATTATTATAACTCCAAGTATGTTTAAGATGGAAAATAGACCTTATATCTTGCCTTGTAGAACCCAAATCTTTTTATTTCATGCTGTTGTTCTGAATTACAAGTACTCAAAGACGTAGGCAAAGTTGTATGTTAAAGACGCAACTTTGCCTAGAAGATTAACTCAATACTTATTATGCTTATCGTTCCAGTATTTTTTTCCCGTGTGCATGAGACACCGTGCTTGTGCCCGTCAGTTAAATTAGTGCAATGTAGGTTTTATTTTTTTTACTACAGCTAATAGGCAAACTTGTAGCAGGTACCACAAACTTTCCATACAAAAATGTCGTTGACTGTAGGGTTGAACCAAAAAAAACTTCTTTTTTTAATAAGGTGATTGCTACTTCGGAGCAAAAAAATGTTATAACATGGTTTTACCGGAATATATTTGAGTATTGTTTTATTAGAAATAATTTAAAATTAAACACTTAAACAATTCTTAAATAAAATTTTAAACTATGTACAATGCGCAAATCTAAAAGAGTAAGAGGACAGCCAAATTGAGCTGAAAGCTTCACTAAGTATGCGAAGTGTGCTTCTTCCTCAGTGGATAACTCTGTGGGCCGACCAACTGATTTGTTATGAAGGTTATTGGATTTGTTGACGGTCCGACGACGGATTCCAAACTGCTTTTCCACTTCATAAAATGAAATAACTTTGTTTAGATCTGCTGCTATGTCTAACATTTCCTCTGAGTAATCAGCATAATGACAAGCTCCTGGTTTTCTCCTGCTCCGTTTTTATTGTTTCCCATTTTTTCATATAACTGCAATAGAAATAAGACTTACTTGAATAACTGCGGCACAAAAACCGCTAAAATCGCTTTGTCAAAGTTAACAACTTCACCCTCGAAACTACAAAAAAAATTGTATTCTGTTTAAACGTCGGAGAAGTCTTTGCACATTAGTGGGAACATATAATAAAGACTGAATTAAATCATATTCAATTATATAATTGATTGAATCTGACTTGTGCCAACCCTAGACCCAGGCAAAGTTGTGTCACTCAAGTTTCCAAAACAGTGCGCAACATTGCCTACTAAGTTATTTTGATGAATTCTACTACTTTTCATTTAAATATCAAATAATACGGAAAAAAGACAGTATTTTCTTACCTTGGGATGTTATTCCTTCGCGAAAACACCGTTACTGTAGCTAGAATAGCAAAAGTTACAGAAGGCCAAAAAAATTCACCCACTCGCACCGGTATTCTTCACGCAACAGACAGAGTATCAATGGAGTTAGCATTATAAAAAATGAAAAATATGTTGCCCTAATAACTAATAGTTCCTACAAAATGGTAGAAAACGAGAAAAAGTAAGCAAACGGGAGATAGTGTAATTGAAACGAAATAGGCAAATTTGGGCATAGTTGGCAAAGTTACAGCGTTTTACGGTACTCATCAAGAGATGTCGCTACTCACTTTAATCCTCCAAACTTCTACGCCAGCTACGCGACCAGCATTGGCAAAAGCGGGATGCACTTTCGCCTTACTTCTTGCATCCTGTAAGAAGAAATAAATACGTATTAAAATACTATGACCATAGAAGGGCATTTTTAATTTTTTTTTAACTATGCAATGTTTTTTCAAAGAGCCATTAATTTCTGTGAAAATCTCACAGTGAAAGTTTTCTTTGTTTTTTTTTTTTTAATTTTTAAGCGACTTCAAAAAGGAGGAAGTTATCAATTAAGTAAATTATGACAGCGATGCGGAGGAATACTTCGACGCCTAAGGCTGAGGCTACAGTAGGCAGCGATTTGCGATGCTACTGGAAGAGCGAAACGAGATAATCATGGTATGGCTACATTATAAGCGAAAATCGTATATTCGGCGATGATCGCTGATAATTAATAATAATAATAAATTTATTGAAATAAAAACTCAGTTTACAGAAACTTTGTGTTCGATAACAACTGCATTAGTATAATACTGTGTCGCAGTCATTAACGCCCACCTCCACAAAATTGAGACAGAAGCAAAAAAGACTAAAAACTAAATTAAAATATAAAAATGAAACATTAAACATTAGAACTTAAAATTAAGAAAACTAAACAATATTTTCACTGCGTAGTTTTATGTGAGATTGTGTGTCTGTATGGAAGGTTTGTGTGTTCTGTGGGTGGAGTATATGTGTGTGTGTGTGTGTGCGTGTGTGTGTGTGAGGATGTTTGTGGGAGATGTGTCCGATTGCGCATATTATACATATAAAGAGTAATTGGAAAGTGGATTTAAGTTTTTACATAATATGTAACAAAGAATAGAAACATTGAACATCGTTTGTAGAATTAGAAACATATTATGTTTCTAATTCTTCATAAGTGAGTGTTTGAAGCCATTTATCCGTGATCCTACGACATTCCTGTAAGGTCAGTGGGTATATATTGAGCTGTTTATTGACACGATTATACAAAGTGGAGCTAAGAAAGTGATATTGCCGCCGAACAACTTGAACTCTGGCAGATTCCACCTGGCAGACTCTATCAGCTCTGCGTTTTTGTGTTACGACAACAGGGTCGAATGGGAGGACTGAGTGTTTACGCAATACTGCAGCAAGAAGAAACGTGTGTCTGACTGTTGGTAACTCGCAAAGAGCGTACAGTTCAGTAGTGGGAAATCGAACAGGTTTGTGAGTCATGACTTTTAACACTGCCCTCTGCGCCCTTTCCAGACGGAGCATTAAGCACTTACCAGCCCCACCCCAAGCTGCAATACAATATTTTAGGATGGAATGTGCCAGAGCGAAGTAAACTGTTCGTAGTGTGGCAAAATCAGCAGATGTTCGCAGGTTTTTAAAAACAAATATTAATTTTCTGACCCTGGAAACCAGAGAACCTTACGTTGATGTAGCCGATGCCGTGATTACAGTAATGTTGTTCCTATCGCTTAAAGAAATCAAAGATCGCTAGTAATAAATAATGTACGGTGTAGCCATATACGTGAGCATTCATTTATTTGTTTTAATAGCTCATGTGTCGCAGGTCACGTCGCGGTCTAATGTAGCCTCAGCCTTAGTGTCCTTTTGTTTTTTGTACCTACTTATTTTGTGTATCGTAGTTTTAATTATTAAGTACATTTGATAAATAAGTAAATGATGAAAGATCGAATTGGTATGGGGTAAGTATTTTAGCTAAAAAGTGGAAAATAAACACATTTTCCAAAAATAAAAAACAACCGACTTCCGAAAAAGCACTACAATGTGAAAAATAACTTTTATTTCGAAACATGTCTAATATCTATTAATCTTAGACAATCCATTACTGACTATTGACGTTAATGTCATGTATGACCTTTATTCTCTGACAATCCATTACAGAATTGTATCAATAAAGTTGGTCATGGCGTGACCTTTCAGCTGGCTAGGGGGCACCGCACCCCATATTGACGTAAGCTATAAACAGCCGTCTGATTCGCTTAAGTTGATAACAGTTTTAGGGGAACGGCAAAAAATATAAGGAAATGTCGTTTATTATCGGTGTTAAAATGATAATGACGCGTATATTTATTTTGTGAAGCATAATATTATTTTGCGCAGCAGAGGTGAACTGCACCCTAATTGCGTAACTCACGATTAATCATAATCTATTTCGTTTTGAAACAGATGGCTAAACCATTGCTTCATGTGTTCGAAAAATGTGTCTGTTCAACAACGTAAATAACGCAATGAATATTGTTGAACTGTGAAACTTAAACTGATTATGATTAATCGCGTGTTACGCAATTAGGGTGCTGGTTGGCCAGTGGTATCGGCTGACAAGTTGTATGTAGGTCGTATGTAGGTCGAACCCAGACAGGCGTTTTACTTTGACTATATTATTTCATCACCACAGCTCTTAAAACGGTGAAGGAAAACATAGTGAGGAAACCGGCATGTCCTAGAACCAAAAATTCGAAGACATGTGACATCTACCAACCCGCACTGGTCCTGCGTGGTGGATAACGGCCTGCTCCCTCTCACATAGAGGACGCCTGTGTCCCAACAGTGGGAAACATTATTGGCTGATTATGCATTATGCAATATTTTTTTAATTATTGTGAATGTGAGGACCATGTGGGTCTTTTTTTTCTCAATGATAATAATCTGGCAGTTTGAGTACTTTATGCGGTCTATCCAAATGTTCTCAGTCACTCAATCAGAGTGGTTCTTTCCTCAAAAAACAATTTTAGACATCAATCTACATAGTCTTCACACGATCTGATCAAGATATGTCTGGACTTTTAAAGAGACTGTGACCCCTGAGTTTGTTTCGGCCTTTCTTCTCAGTGTAGTCAGATAGAAAACGCTGACCTCATCTAGTTTTTAAAATACATAATTATAATAGACGTGTTAAAGTAGAAAATAGCGTTCGTTGTCACTTAACAGTTCCATGATGGAACTACTGAGGGGCAATTCTCGTAATTTTAAGAACGTTCACAGTCTGATCTCAGTCTCAATCTGCCAAAAATGCCTCTTGATTCCACACATTTTTGACAACTCTTTGACATTTGATTGTCGCTGAGATGAGACTGCGACTAGATTTTGAACGTTTTTAATTACGAGAATAGGCCATCTCATGTTTTTTACACGCTTTACATTAGCTTCACTTGTATGTTTGTTTCTTTGTTTGTATGTTTGTATGTAACCGACTCCTTTGAGCGCGATTTTGACCCACTTTAAACGGTCAGATTTCATTGAAACTTTGTAAACTTATCGAGGACCGATGACTATTCAATAATTACAAAAAAAAATATTGAAAACTTGAAAAAAAAAACACGTTTTTGTAGTTAGCAGAACTAAAAAATAGAAAATAAATAATAGTTTAAAAAACTAAAAAACACGCTTTAAAAACCAAACTAAAAAAGGAGAAAATAATTTAATTCAATTAAAAAGCGTGGGGTGCTTGACATTATGTGATTATAAAAATACCTCAAAAAGCACCCCAGGCTTTTTAATTGAATTAAATTATTTTCTCCTTTTTTAGTTTGGTTTTTTTAATCACTAGTTCCATTTTTAAAGAATTTGAAACTAAGGGAATTAAAATATTGATTTTGTTATCACTATTTCGACATTATCATTTTAGACACTTTGTTCTGAATCTCTATAAAGACGTTTTCATTACGTTTCTAATCTATGAGTACACTAGCTGCTGCCTGCGGGTTCACCCGCGTGGAGGTCGAAAATTATCCCACGGAAACGTATTACCGGGATTAAAAATATTCTATATGTTAATCCAGGTTACAAACTATCTATTTGCCAAATTTCATCCAAATCCTTTCAGCCGTTTTTACGTGATGGAGTAACAAACATCCAAACATCTTCACAAACTTTTACATTTATAATATTAGTAGGATAATAATATTATAGGTATAGTAAGATATTAGGATTATGAACGGCCAAAGTCCCGATAAAATTTGGCCAATAAAGCTGATTTTCCGATGTCTTTACTGAGAGTCTTTCTGAAGAACGTTTAAGAAAAAAATCAAATAAAAACCTAGATATAGACCACAAGATGACCTATCTGTTCAAAATCTCTGGATGGTTCTTTTTTTATAACGCCATAATCACGTACGAGCTTTTCCGGGCTTTCACTAACCAATAAATTCAGACTGTCATCGAAAATCTGTCTGTCAAAACTGGGAAAAGCTACGTAGTTGAAGTATGGCCACTTATTTATCTAAATAAAAGTCAGTGAGTAACGAAGTTAGATATTGTTTGCATAGCAACTGAATTAGCGTAGAACGTCACGTCTAAAAAGTTGTTAAATAATTGATATTGCCTCTTAAAGTCAAGTGGCTCGTATTTATAGATAGACGCCACGATAAATGTGAATGTAATAAATAGTAGGTATTATATTAGATGATTTAATAAATAATGAAACTATACTTATAAGGCTGCGCGCAGACTGAGTCAAGACAGTCTTATTTATTTATTTAAAAACATGGAGGACTTACAGCTAATAAAAACAGACAAAAGAAAGGAAACTATAATCACCAGAAAACCAATTACAAATCCTCACGTATAGAAATATTATAAAAATAATTTATGGTGTGAGCACAAAAACAAAGGAAAACACATCGCCTTAATAAATAGAGAAGAATAATATAATCTCTCTCTCTCTTATAATTTTCTGCCTAGCTTACCTCAATATTTTAATTGGCCTATCTGACCTTCACAACTCAGCTAATGGCTAACACTTTATACCTCTTAGTAAAACTGGTTGTCAGAAAAGATCTACGAATGACAGCAGCAGGCTTAGCATGACGCTTTCTATTTCTACGAAGAATAGACAGTGCTTTTTCAATACAAAGTGACATTTCGTTTCTTCATTTTTGACATCGCACCGTAGATATCCTTCTACAATCTGTCACTTAGTCTTTCGTTTCTAACGACCTTTGTCTAGGTCTTTATAAATGTAGACTATTTCAGAAGAATATTTCTTCCCAAACTGTCAAAATCACACTGACAACAAACTTTCTACTCGACGGCCACAAAGTATATACGATTATCTACAAAATCGTGATTCGTTTAGAACGCATAACTGTGATAATAAGGCCCATAGTATCCTCATCTCCCGTCTGAATGCTAAAGCACGACTGCCGCCCGCGCCCGCGCAGGGCACCTCTGAGCCTTTATCTCAAAATGGGGATATTCCTTGGCAAATGTTGATTAATTTACAATTGTGCTCTAGCGATTCTGTGGTAGGTACCTCTAACTATCTATTTTTCAGTGTATTTTTTTTTTAAATAACGAAGCCGTTTATTAGGAGTATGGAATAGAAGCCAAAATATTGCGTGTTGGAAAATATTTTTTTACAGCAAAAGTATTAACCATACAAAAAAAGTACCCTCGGCAAAATGATCTATATGAATCTATAGCAAAATCATATATTTTTCAAATCTTCAAGACAAGCCGTTAATGAGCAGTACGGTTCATAAAGTGACCGTGTTACGCTACCAAACGGGACTTAGGCCCTTAATAGAAAAACATAGCTATCTTCTCCTATTGTACGTCATTTAGTTTAGTCATGTTTATTCTTCCGTCGACAAATCGGTGCTCGTGCTAAGCCTGCAAGCCAACGAACTGACCTTCGATCGACATGTGCTGATGTTATTATTTAGCCACAAGCCCCTGAATCAGACTTACCAATGGTATCTATTGTATCGATGAGGATGAGACAAATCATAAAAATAAG
The DNA here is from genome assembly GCA_947359405.1 of Antitype chi. NCBI lineage: Eukaryota > Metazoa > Arthropoda > Insecta > Lepidoptera > Noctuidae > Antitype > Antitype chi. Next base: position 4,359,625 of record OX375837.1, read on the forward strand.
GAAAAATGTTCAGTCTATGATAAATAAATATGCATGTAATACTGTGTTGTCTTCAGTGTGTGCATTGCCGAATCGGACACATGTTTTATATTAACGAAATGAGTGTTGATAAAAAAATGATTTAGCAAGACATTTTTATTTAGTTGCCACGAGTTTATATTCATAACAAATCTTCTATTTATACGAGTAGGTATAAGAATTAATTGCTGTTCGTTAGTCTCGCTAAAACTCGAGAACGGCTGGACCGATTTGGCTAATTTTGGTTTTGAAATATTTGTGGCAGTCCAGGGAAGATTAAAACGGTTAGAAATAAAGGAAATCTATAATATAAAAAATAATTGACGTTTATTAGTCTCACAAAAACTTCAGAAATCTTTTATCGGCGGTACGAAGTTTGCCGGGTCAGCTACTCTTTTAAATACAGTAGGAAACGATGAATTGGAAACTTTTAAATAGGATTATTTTTTAACTGCCTCTATACAGAAGGTGGTTCTCAATTCGTCTGTAGTTTTTATTTATTCTAACTTGGGTGAGTTCCCAAGTAGGACGGAGCAAAAAACAACATAGGAGGGAGTCGGCTGTTTAAGCGGACTTGCCTGTGAAGATTAAATCAACTAAGCGACTGCTCGATAAGGGCACTCCTGTGGGGTACGGACCTCGGCTTAGGGCATCGCTAGATGCGGGCAGCAACCTAAGGGATGGGCTGGATCGGAATGAGAGCTTTCCATTCCGTGCACACACATATAATATTCATATCTTTATTTGCATTCCATAATGTCGAAAGGTCTTACAATTGGCTTAAAGCTAAGGTTACGCAATTACGGACCCTGTAGGGCACAGCAAAAACTAAATTATAAATTAATTTTAAAAATAATAATAATAAGAAACAAATTACAATCAACAATTTTTAAATAATCATATCATTTACATTAATTAAGTAAATTTATTTTATTGAGATCAGTTATATGTTGTGGTACATCATAAATAATTATTTGGGTCAACATACTATTATATCGTATTATAATAAGGCTATAATGATCCCACTGCTCTGACACAGGCCTCCTCTCTGTGAGAGGGAGTGAGCATCCACCAAGCGGGCCCAGTGCTGGTTGGTAGATGTCACATGTCTTCGAATTTTTGGTTCTAGGACATGCCGGTTTCCTCACGATGTTTTCCTTCACCGTTTTGAGAGCAGTGGTGATGAAATACCTCATCCATCCCGTGCCTATTATCATTCAACTACGAGCCACAAGCTTGCCTCCCACACATTAAAATTTAGAAAAATTGCGTCATCTAACCAAAAACAGATGGCACAGTAGTCAATTAATTCGAGCTAACTCGTAATTTCATCAAAGACAGATCACAGACTTGTTTACTAACACTCCAGACAGTTATATTAGCTAGTTTAAACATGTGGATTCGTACTGGAATGTATTCGATTGGTATTTAATTATAGTACCTAGAGACCGTGTACATTCCCATTGCCAAAAATAACGATCTTCCATACAAACTTTCGACTCCTATTTTACTTCTTTACTACTCGTAGCTAAGCAATGCCGTATTATCCCAAATTACCTTTTTACACGCTTTATATTAGCTTCACTTGTATGTTTGTAACCGACTCCTTAGAACGCTATTTTGACCCACTTTAAACGGTCAGATTTCATTGAAACTTTGTAAACTTATCGAGGACCGATGACTATTCAATAATTTAAAAAAAAAATTGAGAAAAATAAAAAATAAACACTTTTTGTAGTTAGCAGAACTAAAAAATTGAAAATAAATAATAGTTTAAAAAACTGCTAATTTAATTAAAAAGCGTACCCCACGCTTTTTAATTAAATTAAATTATTTTCTCCTTTTTTAGTTTGGTTTTTAAAGCGTATTTTTTAGTTTTTTAAACTATTTTTTTTTTAATCTCTAATCTCTTAACATTATCTCTATCTCTACATTCTCTTATCTTTAATTCTAATCTCTTCTCTTATATCTATCTTAAAATATACTGAAACTAAGTCGCTTTTTTGTCTATCTGAGTGACCGCATTGTTCTTCTATATAATATGAAACAGATTTGGATTTTCCATTTTTTCTGTACTTACCAAAAGTTTACGCATAAACACTACTAATTCCTACAAAATTTTCAGAAATATCCAGCGACTAGTTTTCGAGTTCTAATGTGGCTCCTTAATCCAGACATCTGAGTTGAGGAGCCACCTTAAGGTTGACAAGTCAAAAAAAAACCCATACAAACTTCGGAAGTGTATATTACCCCACTGTTCGGCAATGTACATCAAAAATTAAACATGGTATGGTTTTATCTCATTATTAATATTGTCTGTACGGAAACAGAATACTAAATTAAAAAGCCATTAAAAAGTTAGGAGCCAACAAAGATTAGTTTTTCTTGCTAATTTAACCTAACTTTGGGCGTGTTTAAGTACAATTATCGTAAAGTTCAATAAACTTTATTGGTCATTGATTTATGCATTGGCTTTTTCATAAAACCCGATCTTCCAAAGGACTTTTCTTGCAATTTTTTTACTATAAATGATCCTGCATCTTACTCAATAACATTTTGTGTGTAGACTAGCGTCTAACTGCTAATCACTGGTACTATCTCTGTTGGACACGAAGCCTGGTGACACAGCGTGATTTTTAGCCAGGAACACCAGTGAGTTCGAGCCCGCGACTAGGTTCCCCTTACGTTCTGTAACTTTTAAAGGGTTTTACTACACATTCCAGCATCGGACTTACAAAATCGGCTAATTTACTACTAAATATTGGTAGTACCGGCGTTTAAATATGAGACAAGGCTCGTAAATTTATTCGGACCCAACCAAAAGCTATTTTGAAGAAAAAAAACAGCATTAAATACATAAATAGATCAAAGCTCTTAATTTATGGTGGCTATTAAATAACTTAAGCATTTAAATAATCTGTCTTGTGGATGCCATTTATTTTTGTCTACAGATGTTTATGGGACTATAAAACTAAACGACGAATAGACGTTGAGCTCCTTAAGTTCTGTGTTGAGCTGCAAGATTACTGACAAATGCGTATATCTTCAATCTATCTATCTATCATAGCCATACAAAAATTGCCCTCTTTTTGGGGCAGTCGGGTAAGTACCGGCAAACCTGGGTAACTTTAATCAATATTGAACTTTGAAGGTTCATATTTCTTAAATTTGTGGTTATTCTGTAACCGACTTTGGCAACTTGTTATAGAAGTAGATACTGTTTATTAGAAACGACTCAATGTTTTAGTTAATCTAAATTTTTAAATCATAAATTCATCTTTACTACGTGTATTTAGATTATGGAAATCGCATCTTTTTCTTATAAAGACCTAAGTTTTTGCGAACATACAAGATATTTTCTAGGATAAATATTATATTACTTTGACAGTCGTTACGTGTAGTCAAAAACCTAAAAAGTCTAGACACGATACTCTTTGGTAAGACTGGTTTAACCCATCGTGCCTCGGAAAGCACGTTAAGAGGGAACAGGACGTGCGATTCTCCATACAAATGTATTCCCCTTTTTCTTCCCGAATAATGCCTATAGAGCAATTTTTTTTTTCATAAAATCAAGGTCTGCTGTAAACACGTCCGTGCCATTTTCTTTTTTTCAGCTACTAATTTGTAAAGAAAAAAACTAAAAACTAAACTAACTTCACTCTAAAAACTACAAAAAATGCCCTATTTTTACCGCCCCGTGATTAGAGGACTACCAGACAAATTAGATTTTTTTTTAACATAAACATAGGTATTCTTTCTTAAAATGTTCATGTAAAAAAAATGAATTGGTTCAGATTTCGAGGAGAAAAAAGGGGAATACGAAATGTCGATCTCGTCAAAATTTTTATGATAATTTCGGTCTGAGCTGCAGCTGTCCCTATCACACACTACGGGGGCAGACTTACTGACAGCGCGACGGCAATAGTTTCTTCAAATACCTATTTTTCAAATTCCTCGCAGGCCCCGTCCCCTCTTAATTAAGCCCGTTGTTGTTCGGAGTGTCATTCGTAGATCTTTGACAGTCGTTACGGGTCATCAGACGTCTAAAAGTCTGACAACTAGTTTACCAAGGAGTATAGTGTTACCAAGTGGAACTGGATTGTGGATGTCAGATCACTCCATGTAAAATACAGCACCCGGTTAGACTGGAAGCTGACCCCAACATAGTTGGGAAAAGGCTGGGAAGATTGATTGATTGTTGCAGAAATTCACTTCTATTAACTAATGTCTGTCTGCATAAACATTACATAGATACAAAATTAAAGTTGTTTTTCTCGAGAAGTTTATTATTAGAAAATAAAAAGAGTGAATGATTTGGGTTTTATTTTTACAAAGTTCAATGACTGAACGAAAAGCGTCAAGGTTAAGCTGTGCTTGTTGAGGCCAGATCATGGATGGGGGATTCTTTACATAGACTTCGACTGGAAATTCGCGTGGATAAAAGAGTTTTCGTTATGTGACGATTTTTACCAGTTTAGGTACTGTATGGCAAAACCAGAATAGTTTCCCCAGTGGTATATTTGCCCCGATTATAATTATTCTAGTTTCGCGGATGAATCGTATGCTATTTTACTAATCTATCGTTAGACTCGCCAACAACCATTAAGTTGACCACGTCGCATGTCTCTGTGCGATTGCATGGGAAGGCAAAATGCGTTCAAAGATTTTGCGGGATAGATGTCCTGTATCTCGGCGGGGCATCTATGCTATACGTAATTTATGTGGATTAGGCAACTATGTGTGATAATAATAATTTATGTGGGATAGACATTCCAAAATATAGAGGTCCGCAAAAATAGTAAAGTTTATTATTTTTAAGAATTAGGAAAACTTGGGTTGGATGAGCGAGCGAAGCAAGCTCAATAAATTTAGCAACGCACCTCAAATTGGTTTGATTAGTTTTTTCTTTTGACCACTTTGGTTTATTTTTTTTCGATTTGAGGAACGCTGTTAAAACTTTGAACGTGCGAGGCCCCTCAGACCGAGCTTTTTTAGCATTATACAGGGTTACAGGTTAACTTGACCTAGATCCTTTAAGAGGTTGTAATTGCCTTAATTCCTGACTGATTTCACTATGAAACTTCGTACCCCAAACTTATCTTTTTGGAAACACATATCAATTTATTGTACTTGGAATTCATGAATTGTGGTGGGATTTCTCATAGGTAAGCCGATGGGAATCTGCTTGTTTTGGACCCGTCGCTACTGGCAGATAATTGAAACAATATCTCAACAATATCTCTCCAACAATATCCCTTTTACCCGTTATTGTATCCAACCTTATTTATTTTAGGTATGGTAGGATACAATGAGCTAAGGGTTAGGAGGGATCTTGCACTCACCTCATATATTTAAATTAGGTACTGAGAGGGAAGGTGCATAATGCAGTTATTTTAGCGCAGGTGAGTCTGTGTGTTCCGGACAGGTACGTGTGGCGAAGAAGGCAGCCGCCATTGCTAGTGGAACCGCGCGCTTGGACAAACCTGGTAAGGGAGGCGCCGCTGACGCGTGCACTCCGCACGCTTAATCTCGTAGCGGTTGAGACGGACTTATTCAGTTGTTCTCTGAGTGAATTCACAAGGAATGCATTGTTTGTAATTTGTTATATGTAGGTACATTAATGTTAGTATAAGATAATTAAGTTAGGATAAGCGCATTTATCGCATTGGGTTACCCTGTAATGGTAGATGTAAGAAGAGAATAAAATAAATAAATAAATAAATAAAATCTTGCTGGATATACAATTGAGGTCAGTCCATTCCAATGACTATAAAACCAGTGGTTTAATTCTCTTTGGCCCATTCAGACGATTCGATTTTATTTTACGTAAACAGTTTTTGGCGTGCTCCTGTGCCCCTGCGTCTTACAGAGAGGAGACCTCTGTCAAAGCAATGCGAAAGCTAAAGGCTGTTTTAAAACCTTTTATTATTAAAAGCTTTTATTTAACTTCAGTTGTATGTATGTCCTGGAATATTGCAATCAATATTTCACCCACTTCCACTGAAGCTATCGGGCTGTTTGGCATACGTGTTTGGTTCTCGTGACAATTCAATATTATGATGACATGGTGATGATCTGATGATGGAGCTGGAAGGTAGGCCATAGGAACTTCGCAATGAAACGACACAACCTCATCGAGTTTGGGCTCATTTGATTCGTCTTGACGAGTACTTTGTTTTTCGATGGTTACCAGGGTCTGATCTGATCACGCTTTTATTTAAATAATTGAGTTTTTTTTTTTAATTTTTAGTTCGTTTTAATATGTAATAATAAACATAGACAAAGAAAGTACAGACTTTGGGTACAATCACTCTCTGCCAAAACAGCATTTCTAAGCAAAAGTGTGAAATGCATGGCCCCATTTAATCTATATCTATACATATAATAAATCTGTAGACGAACTGTTTCTGTACATTCAAAATATTAAAAAAAAAATAGTTGGGGTGGTAAAGGATAATCAACATATGCCATTTTAATCCTTTTTGAAATTTTTGTCTGTGTTTCCGATGTCCATTGTCGGTATTCCTGATTTCTGTCTAGATGCGTGAATAGATCAAGTATCACGTCAAAAGAACGAAACTAATATGGTTAACTTCTATATTAAAACATTATTTATAACTCGGAGTATATTTTAGTCTTTGTTTCATCGCAATTGCTTCGCTCAATCAAAAGATATGATCAATTGAAAGTATTCAAGAAGAATTTAATTACGTAATGTTGAAACACGTAACGACATCTATTGGCGCGAAACGGTACTAACAAATGTAATATGTACTAATAACCCCTCGCGCGCATACTTAAAATAAAGCGCGCTTATATATTGCGAATAGATTATGTGGTTAGAATAATCACACCCAATGACCCAATCAAAAGTTAGGCTAATAATAATTTTCAAAATGCGTTGTCAATTAGTTTAGTTGTAGTGCTTTAGATGGCGTTACCCATCATTCAAAATTAATTAATTTAACTGGAAATGAAATGTCAATTCCTTTAAAAAATATATTTATTCTTTTAAGTATTTCTATATTTTTTATGTAGTACATAGACATAGCTTACAAACCGTTTGTTCTAAAGTTTTCCCATGCGTAATAGTTTGACAGTATGACTTCGTGCTCGATAGATGGCGTTATTCTTTTAAGGTCACTTTCTGACTCGCGGTGTTAAGATTTTCCACCGAAGAATGACCCTCGCTCATGTATCATTTTTTGTATTGAGGATAATTATTTATTAGGTGTCTGGTATTGATTGACTACTATACTATCGCTGACTATCGCATGGTTTATCTGTCTGTGTGTTGATAATTAGGTATACGGAAGATTTCGTCCTAGACATGGGTCGGATTAGGTAAAAACGATACCTAATCCACCTAATCCTAGTATTTAAAAATACCTAATCCATTTACCTAATCCGAATATTTATTCAATATAGCCGCTGGCCTGTTAAAATACCGATATTATGTATCGTATGTGGATTAGGTAAGAAATATTCGGAATGGCGTATGGACATTTCGTTTCTGATATATTGTGGAACGGTGGATTATATTTCGTTTTTTATGGGCAAACGGTAGGTACTTAAAGTCAACGAGATTACGTGTTAGGTCAAGATTAAAGTTCATTGTAGAATAACTCTTTTAAAACAACTCAAACGACATTTTTTTTGTCTTTTTTACCGAAAAATGGCTTAAAATTAAAACTGGTGTACTACGTGTAGAAACCAAAGCATTATTATATTAACATTAATTTCACCCATATCATGAGTTTTTAATTTTTATACATTTATGTATTTTCAATAAAAGACGTGAACGTTTTGTTATTTTTCTTCGAGACGCCACCTAACGACGACGTTTATGGCGGGGCCACACCAACGAGAAACGCCGTTGATTATCGCAATGATAGACGTTAACCGTAGGTGTAACCACAATTTATCACGATAATTTTACAACGGCATTCACATTGCAATTTGACGTTAGGCGATAACTCGGGTGGCGGTCAAATGTGGCCACTGAAATTATCGCTTTAATTATCGGAATGTTAACAACGATTTTGGGCATTGACGTTGACCGTTAGTGTGGCTCCGGCATTACAACATAGGTACATCGCTAGAGCACTAACTAGTCCAGTGGTATTCTACATAGATGGCGCTGGCGGCAGTGCTAATTAAACTTGAAACTTAACCCCTACATTTTAAGGTACGGAATATCTTCTGAGTGTACTGTGGACGAATATTTTTGTTCCATACCTAATACTCGACGCTTTGGATTAGGTACGGACTCGCATCGAAAAATACCTAATCCACATACCTAATCCAATATTTATGCCTCACGTCTATTTCGTCCTTGGTGTTTTGGTTGGCTTTTCGAATGGTTTGTTTGTGTAATTGGAATAACATTTTGGATGGTATACGGTTGATGTGGTCCTCGAAGTCAAGAAACGTGTAGTTCGTTATTTGTCCCCGTTTGATTAGTATCGTTTGAATTTGATTCGATCGGGGAGTTTTTTTAGATCGCGTCAAGACTTGGTAAATTAATTAATCCATTCTGTTGTTTTATTCGTTTTTTGTACTCACTACTCAGCAAGTTTTGTAAAAATAAATATTAAATAATATAAATAAAGTCGTTATTTATTTTTTATTCGTGTATTTAGTACCTATAAGGTTCTTATTGCTAAGGTTTTGATATTTTCTTGAAAATGCCTTCTAGAAAAAAAGCAAACCTTTCACTTAGTAGTCGTAACGCTAAAAGGATAAGACTAATAAAATTAGGGCTCTAGAATCCGAAGAGGATCGTGAAGTAAACCTATGTTGCAACGTTGCTTCACGGCTGAAACTCATTTCTTCTGTGTATGGAAATCCTACTGATATGGGTAACCACGCTGCTGCTTGGCTGTGCCAACGAGCTATTTTGAACCCCGCAACGATTAAGCGGCAGCAATAAATGCACAAATATTGGCACATGTTTCTGGGGAAAGTAAGCAATATACTTCGGTTAATACGGTTACGGAAGAAGAAGATGCCACACACTATCCTGTAGAGTTCTTAGATTCCCTTAATACACCCGGTCTTCCAGCACACAATTTTTTTTTTAAAGTCGGAGTGCCAATCATTCTTCTTAGAAATTTAAGTCCTCCCAAACTTTGCAACGGCACTCGGCTCATAGTCACCAATCTCCAACAAACCGTCATCGAAGCAGAAATCTTAACAGGTTGTGGCGCCGGTGATGTTGTTTTTATTCCCAGAATTCCGCTCATTCCCAACAATTTCCCATTTAGTTTTAAACGTGTACAATTCCCCGTCAGCCTATGTTACATGACCATTAACAAAGCTCAGGGCCAAACACTGTCCGTTGCGGGGGTGGACCTAAGCATTGGTTGCTTTTCCCACGGCCAACTTTATGTAGCACTTTCGCGTGTGAGCAACCCTAGCAACCTTTTTGTGCACGCTCCAGGTGGTTCCACCGCTAACATAGTATATAGAGAAGCGTTTACCTAAAAAACACAAGTTTTGTGGAGCTTTTTACTAGAAAAACCACCAGATCTGGTCGAAAGATTCTCCCTGGAGGGGGTGGTACATTGTGTATAAGTGGCACAATGCTGTTTTACGACATCCACGCGAACGAAGTCGCGGGCACAGCTAGTATACAATAAAATTCCTAATGCCCTTATGTTAATGAATGTTAATTCCTTTAAGAGAGAACTGAAAAAAATGCTAATTAGTAAGGGATACTATAATGTTACGGAGTTTTTGAATGACAAATTTTGAATTTAGATAATTTAATAAGTATTTTAGTTTTAGTAACTTTATTGTTTCAATTATTATTTATTATTATCTTTTGACTTTATTTTTGCATTACTGATTATGTACCTATTTGAAATTGATTGGATTTTGACTATTATTAAACATTCTCATTTATAATTTTAAACGAAATATTATAAACAATTTTGTACGCCGAATATGGCAAAACATGTTGAACCAGCAATTTTAAAGAATTTCCATACATATGTGCACATTTGCGTATCATTTTACACATATTTATACAAATAAATGCATCTTTATCTTTATCTTGTTTTTAAAAAAAGATTTTTTTTTCTTTTAAATTTTGAATTACCAACCTTGTCAGTCAGAGAGGTGATATGTCCAGTGATGGGCTGTGTTCTTGTGGCGCTGCGGGGACTGGCGTGTACCGCTGCTGCTATGAGAAATAGGAGACCTAGGACCCTCATGCTGGAACAAAGAAAACACATCGGGTTATTTATAATGAAGGGGTCTAATATGTGGCCAGAAGGATCCCAGTCTCAGTTAGACTTCCTTAATGATAAATCTCTGCCCCCAGACTGGAGCGGGCCGGGGCTGCCTTGAAGCGGCTCCTGCCTAATCTAGGGGGGCCAAACGCCTCCTGCCGGAGGCTCTACGCGGGGGTCGTGCGGTCCATGGCCCTATACGGGGCGCCGTTGTGGGCGCCTACATTGAGGCGCCAACCAGCGCGAAAGCTGAAGGCGTCCCATAGGGTCATGGCGATCAGAATGATCCGGGGATACCGCACGATCTCAGGTGAGGCGGCGGGCCTCCTTGCCGGATTACCGCCATGGGATCTGGAGGCAAAGGTCCTCGCGCACATCTGGGAGTGGCGCGAGGAGGCCAAATGCCGGGGCATTACTCCGCTGCCGCGAGAAATCGAGGTGCAGCGGACAGAGCTCCGGCGGGATCTCATGGCGATATGGAGAGTGCGATTGTCGCAACCCAGTGCTGGGCACGCCACAATAGCGGCGGTAAGTCCCCTCTTTGAGGAGTGGCTTGAGAGGCGGCATGGCGTCCTCACCTTCCGCCTGACGCAGGTCCTCACCGGACACGGTTGTTTCGGGAGGTTCCTGTTTCGCATAAGGCGGGAGGAAACGCCCGGGTGTTTCCATTGCGAAGATCGCCCTGAGGACACGGTGGAGCATACGGTGGCGGTCTGCCCGGCTTGGGCGGAGCACCGCCGTGTCCTCGAGGAGGCGATCGGCGGCGGCGATCTCTCGCGTCCGGCCCTGGTTCAGGCCATGGTACGGAGCGAGAGTGAATGGTTAGCCGTCACCTCCTTCTGCGAAGCAGTAATGCTCGCGAAGAGGGAGGCGGCGCACGTGAGGGAGAGGCAGTATATGCGCCCTCACGGCCGTAGTCGCCGCGGGAGACGCCCTGGGCGTCGGGAATCCCAGGCTGATTCCCGGCCACCGTAGGCGCGGGCTTGCGGACGGCGAGTAATGGGTAGCTCGCTGTCCGGTAAGGACCAAGCCCGGGTCGATGGCGCGTTGTGTTCCACGCGCGCCTCAAAGAGATGTCAGCACCAAATGGGGGGGTCCGCAAGGGCTGATGCCTGCTAGGGGTGCGGGTTGTTCGAAAGAGATACCGCGGCCCCTAGCACACAGGCAACTGAGGGAACACGGGTGGGTTTTAGTCAGTAAAAGTCTGACACGCCCTCCCGCTCCACCCAGAGCGGGAGAAGTTATTTGATGATTTCCCACCCAAAAAAAAAAAAAAAAATGATAAATCTCTGCACTGATTGTTAAACTATTATTATGATTGACATACATGTTTCTATTCTGACACTTTATTCAGATTTACACTTTGACATACAATTTTTTTTTTTTGACATAGGTATTACTGTAGAAATGTCACTAATGATATTAATCTGTTTTTTGTTTCTTCTTTTCTTTTTTTTTTTGGAATTCTAATGATTTGACATTTATAATTTATTATTCAATAGAATTTCTGTATAATTTTGGAAAGGAATATTATTTGCATGCCCATGAGACGGTAGAATATGGAGGACTACTTTTTTAAGAAAACATCTATGTACCAATTACCCATGTTTGCAAAAATAAATGATTTGATTTGATTTGATTTGACCAAGTTGTGGTGGTATTGCCCGGTAACTATACTCCATTTACAATAGCATTAGACAGAATATAAATAAATAATAGTTTAAGAAACTAAAGACACGCTTTAAAAACCAAACTAAAAAAAAGGAGAATGTCAAGCACCCCACGCTTTTTAATTGAATAAAATTATTTTCTAAATTCCAAATTGGCATTTGGAATTTTATGGTATATTTTTAATTATAAGAATAATTGTTATTGAGTGGATAAACTGGTTTTAAAGATAATTAAGAGGCGACTCTGATGATTTTTTTGATGCATTAAAGTATGTTTAATTATGTTTTGAGTTCCATCATTGTATGCAAAAAAGACTGGAAAATATCATATATTTTTTTATTTCATAATTATTTATGGTTAAAGAGATACACTGGTTTAAAAAAAAAACACCTTTTTGAGTGTTTTCAAGAAATCTTCGCCTTAACGTACTTTCAGAGGCACGGAGGAGTCTTGGTATGTAAAGATTCTGGTACGTATAACTTATGGCGGATTCCTATAATTTACGAACCGTTATTGGTTAAAATTAAGACTCTTCTTTCTATACCAATAATGAAGCAAATACCTCATACTTTTGCATAGTAGACCCTCCAAGATGAAGGTAACTATCATAGGTAAAATTAGCTTACGAATCTGTTTAGTTATATGTTCAGATTGGCGAAAAAAATGGCACCATTGGTAAGTATATACAGGGTGTCCCAGAAATCAACGTCAAGCCGAAATCGAGCATTAGGCCAAGTCGTAACAGTTATCAGAAAAATATGAAAAAAAATCTTGGTCATGTACTTTTCAAATTATATGTATTCAAAAATAAATCTTAAAAACTGACACCCTGTGATGATCTTTCAAGTCCTGTGACTGCAAATATTAACTTTTCGTCATTTTTTTTTCTACCGTATAACTATGAATAACCCTTCTGTCAAACACAGTTAAAAGTTAGAATATAACTGCCTCAGTTTCAAATAAAAAGTTAGATTTTTGCCCAACATTGAATGCAAAATAATTACATTACTCAACTTTAACCGACTGTACTGTAAAAAAAATGTACTACACTATTTTGGCAAGTAACATTAAAAGATGGCGCGTTTAGTCTGGATTCCAAAATGGTATGACACTTACTAATTGCTTCTTCATAATTAAGGAAAAAAAAATTTTTATGAATGTGACGTGACTTACTGCTTTAATAAGAGTGAGCGAGATAGATAGTGACGGTACCTTGATCAAAGGGTACCACTACTTAAAAAAGTAATTTGTTAGTTTTAGGTGCAAAAGTTAATATTTGCAGTCACAGGACTTGAAAGATCATCACAGGGTGTCAGTTTTTAAGATTTATTTTTGAATACATATAATTTGAAAAGTACATGACCAAGATTTTTTTTCATATTTTTCTGATAACTGTTACGACTTGGCCTAATGCTCGATTTCGGCTTGACGTTGATTTCTGGGACACCCTGTATATAGTTATAAATAAATAAAATTCATTTATTTCAGGCCAGTTTTTACACATACACCAGTATTAGAAAAAAATAAAAATAGTTTAAAAAACTAAAAAACACGCTTTAAAAACCAAACTAAAAAAGGAGAAAATAATTTAATTCAATTAAAAAGCGTGGGGTGCTTTTTGAGGTATTTTTATAATCAATTAATGTCAAGCAGCCCACGCTTTTTAATTGAATTAAATTATTTTCTCCTTTTTTAGTTTGGTTTTTAAAGCGTGTTTTTTAGTTTTTTAAACTATTATTTATTTTCATTTTTTTAGTTCTGCTAACTACAAAAACGTGTTTGTTTTCCACAATTTTTTTTTAAATTATTGAATTGTCATCGGTCCTCGACAAGTTTACAAAGTTTCAATGAAATCTGACCGTTTAAAGTGGGTCAAAATCGCGCTCAAAGGAGTCGGTTGCATACAAACAAACATACAAGTGAAGCTAATATAAAGCGTGTAAAAAAGAATTTCGTTATAAAGGATTCGTTTGTGCTTTTAGGAACTGAGCATTAACCAATCGAGCTCCTCCTCCGTCTTAACAAATATGTTTCTTAACACTGAGATTTCACCACCAATTAGTGTGGGAGTCGCCCTCATTGTTATGTTACATGAAAACTAGATCATTGTATATTATTAAAATGCTATTGTGACATTTGTGACGTATATCCACCCATCCATAATAATACGAACGTAACTCGTCTATCCGGAGTACATACACAAATAGTCAGACCAAAAACAACTCCCGACCGTCCCTTGCTCGCTGAATCGCCAGCCCGCGCCGCAGCTGAGCCAGTAGAGTTAAATTCCCCGAATAATAATAATAATGCAAATATTTTGATCCAGCCTGTCCCCACGTGCTGTCCCCCTACCAGTGACGCCCTGAGCCGAGGCCCGTACCCCGCAGGGGGTGCCCTCAGCGTGCAGTCGCCTAGTAATTTAAGTAGCTTTTAAGCCCTGGCTGGAGGCGTTAAGTTTTTTTTCTTAATGGCAGCCCAGTTAAAGATCGGTTAAGCAGTCCGAGACGCCCGATAAAAAAATAAAAAATAACCATCTGTTCGGAACAAAACTCGTTCCGTACGGGAATCGATCCCGCGGCACGCGGCACTCCGTGCACCAGCTAGTCACTCTACCACTTCACCAAACGGACCGTTTTATTCTTACCGTATTTTTAGGCAATTCGCTTAGTCAAAGCTACGCATTTGTTCCAATGGTTTTAGATTAAAATAATAATTATTAGTATTCTTTTTACACGCTTTATATTAGCTTCACTTGTATGTTTGTTTGTTGGTTTGTTTGTTTGTTTGTTTGTTTGTAACCGACTCCTTTGAGCGCGATTTTGACCCACTTTAAACGGTCAGATTTCATTGAAACTTTGTAAACTTGTCGAGGACCGATGACAATTCAATAATTTAAAAAAAAATGAGAAAAAAAACACGTTTTTGTAGTTAGCAGAACTAAAAAATAGAAAATAAAATAATAGTATAAAAAACTAAAAAACACGCTTTAAAAACCAAACTAAAAAGGAGAAAATAATTTAATTCAATTAAAAAGCGTGGGGTCCTAGAGATTAATTGATTATAAAAATACATCAAAAAGCACCCCACGCTTTTTAATTGAATTAAATTATTTTCTCCTTTTTTAGTTTGGTTTTTAAAGCGTGTTTTTTAGTTTTTAAACTATTATTACATATCAAGTTAAAACCTTCGAAATACAGATGAATGTGAATGATTGTTATAAGTATTTAACTCTAGCTTTTGCCAGCGGTTCCGCCCGCGCGGAACTTTCATCCCCTATTTAACTCCCTTAGGGGTTGAATTTCAAAAAATCCTTCCTTATTCCTAGTCACCATTATAAAGGCAACCTCTGTGCACAATTTCAGCTTTCTAGGTCCAAGGGTTTGGGCTGGGCGTTGATGAGTCAGTCAGTCAGTCATGACTTTTCTTTTTATTTATCTATACATAGATATAAACAGGTTTGTTTACATTCTATCAAAGATTTACCGAACTTACATGACGTAATTTATTTGGTTTACGGTTTCAAGCCACGCGTCATTCAGTGTATCAAATTATTTGCTTACTACAACTACATGCAAGCAAGGTGACGTATGTAGGTACACGCGCAAATGTATGCGTAAGTGTGTAGGGATCAGGCGGTATCGTCCACCAGGCTTAGCATAACGTTTTCTATTTCTACGAAGAATAGACAGTGCTTTTTCAATACAAAATGACATTTTGTTTCAACATTTTTGACATCGCACCGTAGATATCCTTCTACAATCTGTCATTTTGTCTTTCGTTTCTAACGATCTTTGTCTAGGTCCTTATATATAAATGTAGACTCGCTAAAAATCTTACGTGTGCATTTAAAAGTAATCATTGTTTGTAACATTACATTTACAAACAATGATTACTCACTTAGCTCGTGGCAGTAGCAGTGACTCACAATGTACTCACCTTGATAGTTCGTTGACTAATAAGGAAGAGGTTATGAATGGCTAAGGGTGTGTACAGACTTAGCAGTTTTATCGACGCGTTTTACTATAGAGCGTTTTATTGTATATTTTATAAAGAGGTACTAAACGAAGCCATAATATACCAGAGGTGGTTTGACTCCCGAGCGTGCGAGGGAGTCAATGAAACCGAGGGTATATTAAGTTGGCGTTTAGTCTCGATGTGCAAACTGTACTTTTCACTTTGAGTGCGAGAAAAATAGTCAATTTAGTACACAAAAACATGTACCTACTTACCTAATAAATATTAGATACTAAATAAAATAAAAAATCACAATATCTATTAAGTATGTCTTTTGCTCTTTGCTCGACGTGAAACTCTTCACCAAGGAACGTAATATACCACAACTGTCACTGGACATTCTTAATAAATTTATTTAAAGCCGAACAAATTTACACTCGACAAAAATTCTGAAATTTTCGCGGTCAGTTTTTTCTTCTGAACCAGTCACGGATTAACAATTTAAATCACATGGCGCCACCTTGGCAAAAACCATGGAACTAAAACTCTCAACATTTTCGCAATGAAGATGATCCACACTCCACAGATAATAGTATATTTACTGGCTGTTTGAGTTCGTCTATGTCACGTGAAGGAAATTAAAAAACGAATTACTTTTTACTCCGGACTAAAGTGACCACTTTAGTCCCGCTTCGTAGGACTATATTGGTGTCTTTTTAGAGCATGAGAAGAGAAAAAATACTTATAACAATATTTAGCATGGTAATAATTGGCTCCGCTATAGTAATAAACTACAGAGAAGCTAATGAACGGTTCATGGCCCAAGTGGTTCAGGCCTTGCTTCTAATTAGACATGGGTCGTACTTGCAAAATCGAGTACCAGGGCTTCCAAGTAAGTCCACCTTAAGAAACCAGGGCCTAAAACCAGGGCTCTAGATACTTTCAAGTATTTTCTATCTGCATCGAAAATTGATCCACGATTTCATACAAATAAGAAGTACAATCGCGTATTCTCAAAAGCCCTTGTTGAAAGTAAAAATACTTGCATAGAAAATTGATCCGTGAATCTCTATAAATAAGGAGCAAAATAGCGTTTACAAATAAATACTTACAAACCATTCAAGTAAAAATACTTTCGTACAAAATTATTCCGTAGACTCTTACTGATAAGAGACATGATCGCAGCAAAAACTAACGCGGTTAAGTACCTACGTAGTTGAGCGAGTAGCCGTATAAAATACCTTGAAAGTCTTGCAAGTATTTCGGGTCGGTACTTAGTGTGTGTACTTGGAAGCAAATACCTGGTATAAAAACCTGGTCGCGTAAATACGTACCTTCCCTACTTCTAATGCACGAGGTTGTAAGTTCGCATCCGGGCAAGTACCAAAGCTACATTTTCAACTAATATGTAGGTACTTTCTGAGAGTTTATCCAGGAAATCAGTGACATCGTTGAAGGAAAACCTCGTGAGGAAACCTGCCCCATAATTGCGTAACTCACGATTAATCATAATCTGTTTCGTTTTGAAACTAATGGTTAAACCATTGCTTCATATGTTCTAAAAATGTGTCTGCTCAACAACGTAAATAACGCAATGAACATTGTTGAACTGTCAAAATGAAACCGATTATGATTAATCGCGTGTTATGCAATTTGGGCGCTGAAATTGTTCTGCTTTCCTTCTAATCTCATAAATGTGAAAGTTTTTATATTCAGATGTCTGGATGTTTGTTACTCAATCACGCAAAAACGGCCGAACGGATTTGGATGAAATTTGGCACACAGATAGATTATAAGCTGGATTAACAGGGGCGAACTAGACTCCACGTTGCTACTAAGAAATTCCAGATGGAAAAACTCACACTTTGCCTGACCTGGGAATCGAACTCAGGACCTCGTGCTAATCTAACCAATGTTATGTCTGGACTTTTCTCTAACTACATGTAGAAATAGTCTACGTACCCAAGCCAGCAGATCAACCAATCCCAAACTATCAAATTTTCCCAATTGAACATGAACCTTACCTTTTTGAAATAAAGTTGAAAAACTATCAAAGAAATTTGACAGACTGAGGTAGCTTGATGTGCTGGCAACGTTTTATAATGAGCGTTCGAATCGTCGCGGCCGAAAATCACCGAGTCTGTGATCACCCTTACAGACGGACAGTTTAAATGTGGCAATTAGATCATATTACGTGGTTAAGATAACTGAATGTTTTTTTCCTTAATCAGAGCTTGAATACCCACCTACCTACATACAAGGAGAGCTAGTGATTTAATTTGCCTGGTAAATAATTGTAAGAGGTCGTTTTTAAAGCTGTGATCCCGCGGTCTGTTTTCTGGCATCCATAATTATTAAAATATGACAAACAGTGCGCCCGATGTGCCCGTGGCATTACAGCGGATCTTATCGTAATACCAGTACTGCGGTAGTTTTTTTTTTACAAATATTGCAGCATTATGCTGAGATAGGAGCCTTTTTGGCCTCGCACAGGTCTTCCTCTTTAAGTTTTATTGCTTTCTTATTTTGTTATATTATAGTTTGTATATTACAATATGTTCTTCTTGTTACTTTGTATTTCCTGTGTGTCTCAAATAAAATGTTTAACTTTTTTTCTTTCTTATATTATATGTAACCCCTTTTTGGTGTCTCAAAGAGATGTCAGCACCAACTGGTGGGGTCTGCAAGGACCAATTCCTGCCAGGGGTGCGGGTTGTTCGAAAGAGATACCGTGGCCCCTGGCACACAGGCAACTGAAGGAACACGGGTGGGTTTTAGTCAGTAAAAGTCTGACACGCCCTCCTGCTCCACAAGACGGGGCGAAGTTATTTGATGATTTCCCACCAAAAAAAACCCCCTTTTAGGTGATGTACAGAGATCAGATATTCGGATGCATATTCACCTAAAGTTGAGATGTTGGCTAACGAAAGTCTTAATTTAGGTAAGTAATTTGTTTATTTTTTGTTTTAACTAATACAAACCACCCCTTCCTCCAGTACATACACATATTTGTATCGGGTTAAACATTAATTTTAAATTAATACACATCTGAATAGTCATGCAATCCAAGAATACCGGGGTTTTTAATAAATATTACAAATAATTTATAAAGCCGCTTCCATACTTTCATAGCTAAAAATTATCTTTAGGTAAATATGCATCCGAATATCCGATCTCTGGTGATGTATTTTCAAAAACTCTTCATTTCATTAAAAGTACTAGTATTCTAAATGATATGATAATAATGGGAGCAGTGGTAGCCTAGTAGTAATTAATGGCCCCGAATTACTAGTTGTTCGTCGGTTCGAACCCGGGCAAGCGTCTTACTTTGTTTTTATTATTAAATCACCATTACTCTAAAAACGGTGAAGGAAAACATCGTGAGGAAACCGGCATGTCCTAGAACCAAAAATTCGAAGACATGTGACATCTACCAAACCGCACTGGGCCCGCGTGGTGGATTACGGCCCGCTTCCTCTCACTGAGAGGAGGCCTGGCCAGCAGTGGGAAGATTATGTACCAACTATCGGTAAGTCCCGAAAACAAAACACTATCGAATTCGTCAAAATTCCAATAAACAAAATGGCGATGACACAATACCTAGGTAAACGCTTATCAAAATAGAATGTCAGGGGTCATTGAAGTTTCATAATAAAACATAAATATTTTATCAGCTTCAATTCAAATGTAAACAAAATGATAATTCAGCGATTACCTAATGTTTAGTATTAATTTTAAAGATTATTTTATCAATATCTGGAGAGGTCCACTCAATTTGTGTGGTTCTTTCCTCAAAAGACTATTTCAGACACTAATCTACATGGTCCTCACATGATCTGACCAAGAGGACTTTAAAAGAGACTGACCTCTAAGTTGTTTCAGTCTTTCTTCTCAGAGTAGTCAGATAAGACTTTTTCGTGGTAGTCAGATTTGCAAAGTAAGTCGGAGAAAAAACGGTCGAACGAAAACGAACGCTGCCTTAACGATGATATGATTGAGTTCTAGAGAAAAGTTGTAGAGCTTGATAATGCCTACAAAAAAGTCAACGACATCATGTCTAACTTTTATAGTTAAGTCACAAAAAGTAGTTTTTTATTTTAAAAATGTTTAATCATTAGGTAATTTTTATTAGTCATAGTTTTATCAACAATTATGAATTCTTATCAAAATAAGTAAATTGATCGTCTCAAGTGTTTAAAACAAAAGATTTTTCCCTTTTACTGCATATAACTTGTACGAGTGGTTAAATACATAATACGACGTAGGTATGATAGTTCCGTGTGGTGGTGCCGGACGTAAAAGAATAGCACCATTCCATTTCTTCCCGTGGGTGTCGTAGAAGGCGACTAAGGGACTTACTATAGAATGGGCAGCAGTGTTCTCTATGCATTTGACCACCATACTGCGATCGCCAACCCGCCTGCCAAGCCAGCCGTGGCGATTATGACATAATCCCCTTCTTTTTGGGGACGCTTATGTCCAGCAGTGGATGTCTTTCGCCCGATATGATGAAGTATGGAACCGCGACCGTGTCGTAATCATAATATAACCAGACACACACACACAACCACACAACCTCCCTACACACCACACACACACACACACACACACACACACACACACACACACACACACACACACACACACACACACACCACATACACATACACACACACACACACACACACACACACACACTCACACACACACACTCACATTATCAACCTCCCTATCTTTTGCCTAAGTTGAGGTCGGCTTGCAGTCTAACCAAATGCAGCTGAGTTAGAATGGGGGGGTGATAAGCTCGCCCCCTAATAGCTACTTGGTCTGAAAATGGGCAACGTCGCGAATAGCTGTCAAACATTTCACTGTTTTGATTAATTTGGCGATATTACTGTATGGAAATATGAAATATCGCTAACTAGTGACCTAAAATATTGATTATAAAATGCAATACCTAATTAATATCTTAACACCGAATGTTTAGTTTTAGATGTAAAAAAAAGAATTTGGTAACTTTCCAAATGCCCTTTTTACACCTAAAACGGTTACAACATCAAATTTAGTGTTTTAATTGCAAATCATTATTCATATTTTAGATTTCATACTTCCATACAGTAATATTAACAAATTAATAAAAACAGGTAAGAGTTTTTGGCGGGATCGCGTTGGAACAATATGTCGCACGAATTTTCATTTTCATGAAATTTAGTGAAATAGCGAATTAAATTGTATAATTTTGGTAGTGAATTATTCAATTTAGTTACGTGTAAGTGCACAAGTGTAGTGAAGGTGAAAATAAGTGACTAACGTGGACATTTCGTGTTCCCCCCAAAAACTCCTACTAGGTTGTTGTAAAGTTAGCTTTACAATAACTTTGATTTGACTAACTAATGTAGACTATGACTGTTTCGTATCTTCGTGCCCGATGTCGGGCCATTTACTTGATCGAAAAGAAAAATTACTTGACACTGGCTAAATGCACAAACCGTGCGAAGCCAAAACCCAAAAAAAAAACTGGTAAATATTTGATAGCTATTTGCGACGTTGCCAACTTTCAGAATAAACGTTCTTCATAACTGGCGAAATGTGGATGTATTAAAGGTACCTACACCTCTGCCTTACAATTTGGTTCGAAGTAACAAGGCGTGATGTGTTTATGTTTTTGTATAAGTGTAAAGTAATAAAAAATATAATATGTATTTGATTTTTTTGTACATATGTTTGTTTGTTACGCTTTCACGCTAAAACGGCTAAACAGAGATCGATGAAATTCGGCACATGGGTAAACCATAACCTGAATTAGGACATAGGGTACTTTTTATCCCGATATTCTCCCGGGATCAAGGACTTATGGGGGTAAAAACGCGGGGCGCAGCTAGTAGCAAAAACTCTCGTAAGTTTATGTAGTGTTCGTGAAGACAAGAACAGAAGGTAGGTAAATATTTTTAAACAGACGTCACTTTTGCTTACAAACCGGTAAATCAATGTTTTATTTCTGTAAGTAGGTTTGTGCAAATACTTTCACACGCCTATCATAATTTAAAAACTAGATGACGTCGGCGTTTGCTATCTCACTCCTGTGAGAAGAAAGGTCGAAACAGACTCAGAGGTCACAGTCTCTTTTAAAGTCCAGAGTTCCAGACACAATCTTGGTCAGATCATGTGATGACCATGTAAGTAGATTGGTGTCTGAATGGGATTTTGAGGAAAGATCCACAAAGAATGAGTGGACCCGTCCAGTATGGCTCGTAGTAACTTCTATTCTGTTTACCAATGGAAACTTTTTCAGTAATATTATCGTTAGACATAAACATAACACATAGGTCATTTATCATTATACCTACTAAAGTATTATAAACGAGTTTAAATCTGTAACTAAATCTACGTTTCAAAAGAAAAAAAAAACAGGATATATGATATAACTCTAAACTATGTTAGTAAAATGAACACACCCAAATAAAAAAAAAAACTAAAAGCTATCAATAAACAATTCATTTTCATAAACAGAACGCGCCTCGCATATAATTCAAATCAAAACTAAAAAGGTTTTACTCACGTTTTAAAAAGAGAACTGTTGAATTGTCGTCACTATAAAACTTATCACGCATGCGCTGTTTGACTGCGCGATGACAACTGACAGTTTGACCTAACATGGCTGCCTATATTACTGGTTTTATAGACCGACGTGCTTTGATAGTATAACAAAGAAGCGTGGGATTGCTTGTTGTCGGGTTTATTTTCCCTTCTATCTATTAGGGACAACTGTGTATCTTTATTAGTCGTTTAGAATTGGTATCCGCTAGTTTTGCGCAAAAACGAGTCGTTTTGCCCACCAATGGTATAATTTTTTATTGCTAAACTGGGCATATAAATAGATTCGTAAGCTAATTTTACCTGTGATAGCTACCTACTTCCACATGTGAGGGTCTACTCTGCAAAGCGATGACGACGTAAACAGACGACGAGAGAAGACTTTGATGACGTAAACAGTGGACTCTCAATGATTACGGATTGGTTTACGGCAAATAACCTAGTTCTCAATGCCAAGAAAACCAAATGTGTAAAAGTTCGCCTTACCGAATGTTAGAAATCTAGGTCCCAACATCGTCTTAGATAAAGAGGTGCTTGAAACCGTAGACTCTGCAGTTTTTCTGGGCATAACAGTGGATGCCAAACTTCAGTGGGGATCACCCATATCAAGTCTAGCGGGAAGGCTTAGTTCAGCCCGCCGACATATGATTTTATGAGGTCTTTGATTCATTATTGGTAAAGATGCAAGAGTCTTAATTATGACCAATAACGGTACGTAAATTATAGGAATTGACCATTAACCAATCAAAATTGAGGTTTAATTTTTTATCACAGCCAAAAGCCTTGTCAAATTGTGGGACAGCAACTTACTCAAATGTCGATGTCAAAATATCAAGTCAATTAAAGTCAAACACAATTCAATAAATCTGTCTTGCTTTTTTCCTACTGTGTTGGGGTCAGCCACCAGTCTTACCGGATGCAGCTACATACCAGTATTTTAAATGGAGCTACTGTCTTTCTGACGTCCTCAACCCAGTTACTGGGTAACACACCTGGCACACCTCCATAAACATATATTCGAAATGTGGGTGTCGCTCTAGGTAGACCTCTGCCTAATCCTCTGGGGTATACAGGCGTGATGTTATGTATATTAAAATTTTTAAGCATATTTTTAACTTTATTTTTAATCAACAAACATACAGACAAATTCTAATAACACACATTATTAATTTATGTATGTATTATTATCAAACCAGTACTAGGAATAATTATTGTTATTTTACTCTGTGGTTTATAGTGAACTAATTTATAATTGTTGACAAATACAATCATTTCGTTTAACCATCAACCATCTGTTACTCCTTGACTAGTTAGGTGTCCCGAGTTTGCTTGGTTATTTTTATATCATTAACATAAGTTGGACGTCATAATTAGCCTATAATGTTTCCACTGCTTGGACACAGGACCAGGGCCTCAAGTCTGCTATTACAATAGTGTCAGAATGGTCTATCATTGATTTCATAATTGCTGATTTTGACAAGTTTGGTAATCTACTAATTTAATAGCGTCATTATGACTTTCCAATGGTCAGCCACTGACACTCCATTGAAAGAAATGGCATTTATTGGTAATCTCGTACATAATGACAAATGAATGACTAGGCGGTGATCTGTTAAAATTTTGACAGTTTCTTTGATCAGTGACCTACCATTAGAACGTCATTGTGCAGACATTGCTTTTAATTCGTTACGATTATACGATACTCAAACGATAATGCCATTATAACACAATTCTATTACGACACCATTGACCGACCAATGATCGACCATTATGAATTTAGCAGATTACGAACTTTTAGCAAAATGACAAAGGAATGACAATGGGATCGTGTTGGAATGACGAATTTATAAAAATAGCAGACTTAGGCCCCTGGGGCCCTAGTCTGCTATTTTTATAAATTCGTCATTCCAACACGATCCCATTGTCATTCATTTGTAATTTTGCTTAAAGTTCTTAATCTGCTAAATTCATAATGGTTGATCATTCGTCGGTCAATGGTCTCGTAATAGAATTGTGTCATAATGGCATTTTCGTATTGCCATTATTATAAAACTCGTTAGTAGAAATGGTTTTCGAAAAACTACTACTAAATTTGAACATTTATTCATGCCAGATTTCATTTATATACAGCTTTACATATTATTTATTAGTGTTATAAGCAATCTAAAGTAGTAGGAAGTTCGTAAATTAAGTTAGTCATTCATTTGTCATGATGTACGAGATTACCAATAAATGCCATTTCTTTCAATGGAGTGTCAGTGGCTGACCATTGGAAAGTCATAATGACGCCATTTTATTAGTAGATTACTAAACTTGTCAAAATCAACAATTATGAAATCAATGATAGACCATTCTGACACTATTGTAATAGCAGACTGAGGCCCCAGGAGGCCTTCAAGTGGTCATTCTCAAATCATCATCGCCCTAAGCCGAGGTCCGTACCCCATAAGGGCTACCGTTAGGGTGTTCTCGCTTAGTTGGTACTTAAGTTCTGACCTGAGGCCTTGTGAGAATAATAGTATTTAACCTTTTGACCGCCACGTCAAAAAAGCCAATACGTGCCCCCGGCGCGAAGCGGCTTTATTTACTTATAGAGGCTCGTGCAGACTAGCGCGTTTTCATAGAAGTGTTCTCTCACAAACTCGTAGAACACTTCTATGAAAACTTCATCGAAATTGCCCTACAAGTGTTGCGTCGCGCCTGTTGAAGAACCCTTAAGTCTGTCGTGTAGTCGTGACCGTGGCGTGCTGGGTACATTTTGGTTTGTCATCTATACATGACTGTGGCGGTCAAAAGGTTAATTGTTGTTATTAGTTTAGTTGTTATGTCTGTATTTATATATACTATGTTGCGCTACTTCTTCTGCCCAGCTAAAGCACTAGGAAGTGGTGAAGGGCGGGCGTTTTGGGGGGACTGTCTTAATTTTGACGTTCGAAAAGTGCTGATTCTCAGCCTAGTTTGAATAAATGACTTTTGATTTTATGATTTATGTAATCGGTTTTTTAAGTCGTGTAAATTTTTAAAATCCTAACTAATATTATAAATGCGAAAGTAACTCTGTCTGTCTATCTGTCGCGCTTTCACGCCAAAACTACTGAACCGCTTTAAATGAAATTTGGTACACAGATAGTCTAGAGCCTGAGAAAGGACATGGGGTACTTTTTATTGCGAAAAAAGGGTTGTAAGGGGTTGAAAGGGGGGGATGAAAAGTTGTATGGAAGTATTGTCATTTTTAGAGCTAGAAGCTTGAAACTTATTTTCTAGGCTGTTGATTCGATAGGTATAAATAAATATGAAATTCAAAGTATGTAAAAGTTTTATTACCCTCAAGGGTGTAAGATAACAATAGGAAATAGGGGATGAAAGTTTGTATGGAAATATGTAAGGTTTATGACAGTGTGAATGTTTTATAAGTTTGCGACAAGAGACAAAGACCCAAAGACACTACTCCACGCGGACGAAGTCGCGGGTACAGCTAGCAAAAAATTAAGTTAATTTATTGAGGAAATGATATGCAAGCCCGGTTAAACAGCCGACAACCACCGAGGTAGACGTGCGAGACGCCATTCCCAAAAAAATCAAAGGCTGGTTTCAACCCCACGATCGGACCGTATTTTTGGCTCTGCAGTATCTATCCAGTTACCTACCTACCCCCATTTTTCTTTGGGTGGGAATTCATCAAATAACTTCTCGCGCTCTGGGTGGAGCGGGAGGGCGTGTCAGACTTTTACTGACTAAAACCCACCCGTGTTCCCTCATTTGCCTGTGTGCCACGGGTCGCGGTATCTCTTTCGAACAACCCGCACCCCTGGCAGGCATCGGCCCTTGCGGACCCCACTATTTGGTGCTGACATCTCTTTGAGGCGCGCGTGGAACACAACGCGCCGTCGACCCGGGCTTGGTCCTTACCGGACAGCGAGCTACCCATTTCTCGCCGTCTGCAAGCCCGCGCCTACGGTGGCCGGGAATCAGCCTGGGATTCCCGACGCCCAGGGCGTCTCCCGCGGCGACGACGGCCGTGAGGGCGCATACACTGCCTCTCCCTCACGTGCGCCGCCTCCCTCTTCGCGAGCATTACTGCTTCCCAGAAGGAGGTGACGGCTAACCATTCACTCTCGCTCCCCCATTAGATTTTTTTTTATTGACTCAACAATGTAGGTACAGACAAACCTTCCATTGTATAGTTACATTATTACGATTTAGTATTTAAGTACTGCTTAAAGGTCAAAAGTGTATCAGCACGAACCACAGAGTGTGTATATGTGTCATTCTGCAATAATTGTGACTAACAATAATTCGATATTACACGCTTTAAATTAGCTTCACTTTTTATGTTTATTTGTATATAACCGACTCCTTAGAGCGCGATGTTGACCCACTTTAAACGGTCAGATTTCATTGAAACTTTGTAAACTTATCGAGGACCGATGACAATTCATAAAAAAAAAATAGAGAAAATTAGAAAAAAAAAGTAAAAAAAACACGTTTTTGTAGTTAGCAGAACTAAAAAACAGAAAATAAATAATAGTTTAAAAACTAAAAAACACGCTTTAAAAACCAAACTAAAAAAGGAGAAAATAATTTACTTAATTCAATTAAAAAGCGTGGGGTGCTTGACATTAATTGATTATAAAAATACCTCAAAAAGCACCCCACGCTTTTTAATTGAATGAAATTATTTTCTCCTCTTTTAGTTTGGTTTTTAAAGCGTGTTTTTTAGTTTTTTAAACTATTATTTTCGTACGTAATAACACGCGGCTGGATTTTTTCACGCACCGGATTTTGAACTCTCGGTGTCAAACCGAGCATTGAGAATCCAATAGACTGCATATCAGCGCTTCGAAAATCCAACAGTGTGATTTGCTGTTCGATTTTCAAATCTAGGCCATAAGCAGTGCACTGAGGATTAAGTCACGTTCGCGTGTACGTCGACTTAGGTAGGTACCTAACTATGAGTGTGTGCATTGTTTAAGGGGAACCTAGTCGCGGGCTCGAACTCACTGGTGGTCCTGGCTAAAAATCAAGCTGTCTCACCAGGCTTCGAGTCCAACAGAGATAGTACCAGTGATGAGCAGTTAGATGCTAGTCTACACGCACAACGTTATTGAGTGAGATGCAGGATCAACTATAGTAAAAAAATCACGAAAAAATTAAGAAAAGTCCTTTGGAAGATCGGGTTTTATGAAAAAAATCACTGCATAAATCAATGACCAATATAGTTTATTGAACTTTTCGATAATTGAACTTTGTCGGTACCGACTTGGTTTTGGAGATTTTACACTTCATTTATTACTTAAACACACCCAAAGTTAGGTTAAATTAGCAAGAAAAACTAATCTTTTTGGCTCCTAATTTTTTAATGGCTTTTTAATTTAGTATTCGGTTTCCGTAAAGACAATATTAATAATGATACAAAACCATACCATGTTTAATTTTTGATGTACATTGTCGCAAAGTGGAATAATACACTTCCGAAGTTTGTAGGTATGGGAAAAATGTTGACT
Organism: Antitype chi; assembly: GCA_947359405.1. Lineage (NCBI taxonomy): Eukaryota > Metazoa > Arthropoda > Insecta > Lepidoptera > Noctuidae > Antitype > Antitype chi. Next base: position 4,387,601 of record OX375837.1, read on the forward strand.
TGTTCAACCTTATGTGGTTTGTTGCAAAAATCGCCGTGTGACTTCCAAATCGGGAACACAAAAGGAAAATAACTTTATACCTATTTAGAATGTTGAGCTTGTTTGGTCACGTAGGTTAAGCTGCCTAGCCAGTTCCTAACTAGGTTGGGAATGGACTGGATGCAGGGAAATATCAGCATATTACATGCAGCGACTGGCTATCTGACATCGACTACCCAGTTACTGGGTAATATGATACTTTTTGTCAGACTTTCAGGCTTCTGACTACCCGTAACGACTGGCAAAGATCTAGAAATGATAGTAGGGACCAGTGTGTTTCCGAGGCACGGGAAAATCTCTGAATGTAATGCATTGTTACTAGGGATGGGCCGAAATTCGGTTCACATTCGGTTCAACCGAATTTCGGCAGATGCCGAACATTCGGCACAAGAAAAATAATACCTACTTGCACTATTTTGACTGAAATTTAATAGAATTAGAGTATAGCATTACTGTCTTTTACTCACTCATGGTCATTTATTTTAGTTAGGAACATTGTAAATGTAATCCTTAAATTAAATCAGTTCTTCATATTATTCTAGAAAATCTCTGCCTAATTAATTAGACATACTATTACAAAAATTAAATAAGCTTAGTATTCTTCTAACAAACATCTGAATACAATCCGGAAATTGAAAAAAAAAAATCACGTCTTTGGTTCACAAACTAAACATTTGTTTACATCAAGTATTTTTTATTGCAATTAAAGGGTATTGAACCGAATTTCAGCCGAGCTTCGGCCGAACTTTTCATTTTAACCGAATGTTCGGCCGAAGTTCGGATTCGGTTCAAATCACATTCGGCCCATCTCTGATGGTCACCAATTCACGGACTGACCTTGGCAAGAGATGCTTGCCGTAAATATTGACTCGTGCGGCAAGCGGGCATTGTCTAGCCACGGACGCAGAAGACGTTTATTAAAGTATAAATATATAAGAGTAAATGAGAAAACATTGAGAATAACCCTTGTAATGACTTCCAGCGAGAGATAATCCATTTCAAGTGTAATCATTATAATATTAACAAATAATTACAATTCATAGAAATTAGTTATAAAAATTTTTTTTTTGTTATTCATATTTTGACCTCTGTTGTTTTTAATAATAAAATAGGTCTTTGTAATACCCGTAAAAAGATAAGCGAAGTAAACAAGAACAGATACAGCTGATCTATTACGGAAACGCCGACCTCATCTAGTTTAAAAAAAATATGATTGACGTGTAAAAGTGTTTGTACAAACCTACTTACAGAAATAAATCATTTATCATTTATCATTTATTCTTTGATATACGACAGACAAATCTTAGGTTAAGTGAACTGTCAATTGAGTCAAACCCTAGGTGTCACGTGGAATGACAGCTCACTACACTTATGATGAAGGAAAACATCGTGAGGAAACCAATCGTAGACAGATATATCCTAGAAAGATCTGACGCACGGATGCTCTGACAGTGCTGTCCGATTTTTTGACACGCTCTAAATTAGCTTCACTATGTTTGTTTATATGTTTGTATGTAACCGACTCCTTAGAGCGCGATTTTGACCCACTTTAAACGGTCAGATTTCATTGAAACTTTGTAAATTTATCGAGGACCGATGACAATTCAATAATTTAAAAAAAAATGAGAAAAATGAAAAAAAAGGAAAAAAATCACGTTGTTGTAGTTAGCAGAACTAAAAAATAGAAAATAAATAATAGTTTAAAAAACAAAAAAAAACACGCTTTAAAAACCAAACTAAAAAAGGAGAAAATAATTTAATTTAATTAAAAAGCGTGGGGTGCTTGACAATAAGTGATTATAAGAATACCTCAAAAAGCACCCCACGCTTTTTAATTGAATTAAATTATTTTCTCCTTTTTTAGTTTGGTTTTTAAAGCGTGTTTTTTTGTTTTTTATACAATTATTTATTATTCACATGGAAGACATTTTGTGGAAGTGCAACATGAATACAGAAAAGTTGATAGACATTGTACGACATAATACACTCGAGAGCAATGAATCCGGGTCACTTAAAGAATGTTAAAAATCTCGGAAACTAAAAATGATAGGTTAATGCAATAAATTGTATTTAATAGACAATGTAATACTCCTTAAATGAAAGTAAAAAAAAATATGAGTCACCATACATTTTATTAACACAAAATTACATAAAGAAAAAAACTGCTGATCTCTCCTTAAAACAAAAATAGGAAACATGAAATTTTTGAACTTTATTACGATTTTCTTGAATTTTAATACTTCGTATTGCCTCCTCGTGCTTCCATTACTGCGTTTACGCGGTTTGGCATGCTGTACACCAAGTTCCTTATACGATTTTGGGGAATATTCTCCCATTCCTCTGTGAGAGCAATTTTGAGCTCACGAAGCGTGATTGGGGGAGGGTTTCGTTGTTTTACGCATCTGCCTAGCTCGTCCCAAGCATGCTCGATCGGGTTGATATCCGGGCTGCGCGCTGGCCACTCCATACGAGTAATGTTCATCTCTTGAAGGTAGTCATTCACAATCCTACCTGTATGAGGTCGGGCATTGTCATGCATAAATATAGCATCCTCACCTAAATTGACCATAAATGGACCAACGTGATCATTGAGGATTTCTTCCACATATCTTACGCTAGTTAAAGAGCCGTTTTCTATGATCACCAGCTCTGTGCGACTTTCAGAAGAAATTCCGGCCCACACAAGTACAGACCCACCACCGTAGGCTACTTTTTCTTCGATGCATGCTTGCTTGAATCTTTCCCCTGGTCTTCGATACACTCTGTGTCTTCCATCGTGCTTGTAGAGCATAAATTTTGATTCGTCGGAGAACATAACTTTTGACCAATCTTCAATACTCCAATTTACGTGGCTCTGGGCATATCTTAGTCTTGAAATACGATGCCCACGCTCCAGTTTAGGGCCGTTTGCAGGTCTAAGGGGTTTTAAGTTAGATTCAGCAAGCCGACGTCTTACTGTCCATGCACTTGGGTTACTTCCTCCGAGGCGTCGAAACTGATTTGTGAGTTCAGTTCCTGTGAGAAAGCGATTTCGAAGCATGGTGTTCACCAAGTATCGGTCTTCTCGTGCTGTGGTACACCTGGTTCTGCCCGTTCCTGGTCTGCGTAGGTTAGAACCAGTTTCTTCGTAACGTCGGAGAACTCTTTGTACTGTTGACAGCGACACACCGACAGTCCTGGCTGTATCGCGCTGACTCCGGCCGGTTTCCAGCATTGTAAGTATTCTGGTGCATTCTTCAGGCGTAAGCGACATAATTTCAGCTTGAATAATGAATATAGAGCACTATCAACATGGTTTATGTACCCACATAAATGACAGATTACAAACAAAAGCAAAACCAAATGCTGTAATTTCGTAGTTCCATCTTCGAAAGTGGCCCTTTCTCAAATTAGATTTTTTTATGATATAACTTTACAATAACTATGAAGTTTTAATACCTTCATTTAAGGAGTATTACATTGTCTATTAAATACAATTTATTGCATTAACCTAGCATTTTTAGTTTCCGAGATTTTTAGGATTCTTTAAGTGACCCGGATTCATTGCTCTCGAGTGTAGTATACTTTACGATATTCTCCTGCAGTTTCTCTATCCTCCCAGAGCTTGTATACCAAGTACGTTTTACTGCCTGCTGATGCTGATAGTTTTGTTGGTCGGTCTTCTGCTTCGTGTTAAGGGCCTACGTCCCGTTTGGTAGCGTAACACGGTCACTTTATGAACCGTAGGTACTGCTCATTAACGGCTTGTCTTGAAGATTTGAAAAATTTATGATTTTGCTATAGATAATTTTGCCGGAAGTTATTTTTTTGTATGGTTAATACTTTTGCTGTAAAAAAATATTTTTCAACACGCAATATTTTGGCTTCTATTCCATACTCCTACTAAACGGCTTCGTTATTTGGAAAAAAAATACACTGAAAAATAGATAGTTAGAGGTACCACAGAATCGCCGAAGCACAATTGTAAATTAATCAAAGGAATATCCCCATTTTGAGATAAAGGCTCAGAGGGGCCCTGCGCGGGCGCGGGCGGCAGTCGTGCTTTAGCATACAAACGGGAGATGAGGATACTATGGGCCTTAAACAAGGATATCGGGAGGTAGTGTGCGTTCAACCATCGAAACAGAATACACTGATACCGATTTTCTTGATATGTGTGAACACGGGAGACGGATGGCCCGGCCCTAACGGAACAACTCGGATCTCGGATAATCTAGCCCGGAACCGAAAATGCGTGAACAGCGCTTAAGGGTCTCCCCACATTTATCGACGCGGAATCGGCTTAAGCCGAGTGCGTATCAGTCGGAAACTTTCCGCTAGATTCGCTAATCGACAAACGGCTCGTTTCGCCGTCGGCCGGCGGCGGCGTCGCGACGCGTCGTCCGAGCTGAGCCGATGCGAATGGTATTAGTAACACCCTTATTACGTAGACATAAAGGCTTTTTGACCGGTGCTAGCCGATTCCGCGTCGATAAATGTGGGGAGACCCTTAATCGGTATTCTTATTAATGTTAGGGAATAGTAATAGTCCCCCAGACCGAATTTTAGCCATGGCGGTCAATCTCAGCAGAGTCTAGCTGGAAGTCGGCATGGAAGATGTATAATGCACAAGTGTGTGCACAGACACAGGTGCACTCCTTCATTCCTGCCTCACTCTTCTTGCTTCGCAAAGCACGTTAAGCCGTTGATCCCGGCTGTCATTCGTGGATCTTTGACAGTCTTTACGGGTTGTCAGAAGCCTGAAAGTCTGACATCCAGTCTTAGAAAGAATGGGGAGATTGAGAATATAGAGAATTGTAGGTACCTAGTTAGTTGGCCACGCCTGTATTTGTCAAGTCTCATACCCCTTAGCTAGTCTAGAACAAAAAACTGTCATGGCGCATCCTGTCAGAATCGAGCGCGTGAGATTAAAACGACGATATCTCCTAAGTTAATTATATAGGAGCTGATTAGAAGTTACGTCGTTGGAATAGTAAGACAAATGCATGCAAAAAATCAGCCTGCTAAGTCAGCATCTTCAGGTGGCGCACCATGTATCAAAATTTCAAAATATAGCTAAAACTCGAGGTACAAATATCAGGTACTCACAATGAAAGACGATTTTTTTATATTTGTTTATTGCTGATACTGAATGAATAGTATATATTTTAACAAAATACACTTTTATGAAGAGCTTTCAGGGTATAACAAAAACACGTAAGGATATTAGAAATTTATAGACTACCAGGTGGGTTCGGGTGGGTCGTCACTTTGTCTGCCAGATAGAATATTCACGATCACTTGGGCCGCATTTTTGTATCAATGCTAATACTACAAAATGTTTTCGTCAATTCATCAATAAATACACAGCTACAACATACTGCGATCGCCTTTTCTTAGGCGCTACAAAAATCATTATTTCTATGGCTAAGAATCAGCACTTTTTGTACTTCAAAATTTACAAATGGTAGTCCACTGCGGAGAAAACAAATGAAAAGTAAAATTCGTAGTGGCAAAAAGTGAGACGAATCACATCATCTCCTAGACAAAAAACTTGATGAGGACCTCCGCTCTAACAAGAATGTTACAAAGAAGAAGATCCATATAGAAGCGATTTTATTGTTTTGGTCTGACATTACTAAGACATTTGATTTAGTGAATCATACTCAGGTACTTGTTACCAAAAACAGAATCATACGACATTTGGAATATAATTTCTGTTGATCATAAAACATTATTTTAGTCCAAACAAGAGCGTAAGGTGTATATAAAAACTTAATTGCATAAAAATTCTAATGGGGTGCCACAAGGTCACATTTTCGGACCATTTATGTTCTTAGTTCATTGCCTCGTTTGTCTAGGTGTCGCAGGCGCTGAATCTTGGTTTTTCTGTTTAGAATTTCTCAGTAGCAGCCCAGAATCTGGATTTGTTCCCGGTTGATGGCAATAGGCTCGCCCTATTACATGGGACTTAAACATAACTTGACGAAATGTACTAAGTTTATACAAGCACTCCTTTTTGGGCAGTTGCGTTTAAAGAATAATATCTGGTATTATCGTCGAGCTTTGCTCGATTTTTTTTTGGTTTAACTTTTTCTAAAAATGAAACCTAGCTAGATCGATTTATCGCCCCCAAAATCTCCTGCATACTAAATTTCATGAATACCCTTGGAGCCGTTTCCGAGATTCAGATTATATATATTTACAAGAATTGCTCGTTTAAAGGTATTAGATAGATATCTTGAGGTGTTCTCATGCATTCTTATATCTAGTATGTAAAATCTCACAAGCCCGTCTGGCACTATTGGTGAACAAAAAATGACACACATTGTCACTTTTCAAAGTGATATCGTTAGTTTCAATTAACGCTATCGGGCCAGTAAGTTTATATAATAAGGCACATATATAGTTATGTTTTTGAGAAATTCTATAGTATTCTCCGCTTTTCTGAAATTACTGAAGAAGGATTTAAGATTGTCAAAGAGAAAAAATCAAAGAGAAAAAAGAAACAAAACATTTTAATTAAAATTATTTTTATTTATAAATTAAACAGTATCAGAAAATAATACAAAAATGTGAAGTAAACATAAGCTTATTCCATAACATAGTAATTAAGTAGAAGAATACTAGCAATGTGTATAAAAATAGAATTAAATTCACCGAAAAAGAACTGGTACAACCTAGCTTATTGCCCCGTACCCGCTTGACGTTGAGTTTCGGGACACCCTGTATACAGGGTGATTGGAAGATGGGTGCAAAGCTTTAAGGCGAAGATAGTACAGACAATTTAGAACCATTTAAGCCATGGTTGTCTTAGACGAAGTCTTACCAAATATTTTTAACCAAATTTTTAAGTTTTTTTTCGGAAATTCTCAAAATTTAATGTAAACTGCATAATTATGGCCAAATTGAATGATAAATGAATTCATTTTTTATTTATTTAATTAAAGTAATGTGTAAGCAATCAAGCAAAACATGTTTTAGGCTTCTGTGTCATTAGACATTTTTTTTACAGACATTTAAAGCTCAGAAAAAATAAAAAATTTGTACAAAACGTCTTTTAAACCTTATTAAAAAAAAAAAAAATTGGTAAGACTTTGTCTAAGACAACCATGGCTTAAATGGTTCTAAATTGTCTATACTATCTTCACCTTAAAGCTTTGCACCCATCTTCCAATCACCCTGTATATACCATACCAGTCTACATGACGCAGGCAGTTTTCAAAACACCGACTTATCGATCGATGCAGCTGAATACCAGTATTTTAGACGGAGCAACTGCCTATCTGACCTTTACAACCCAGTTATTAGGTAACACGATTCCCCTTGGTAAGGTTAATTTGAAGATTTGTATGATTCTATCTTTCTACGCATTACTAGTATCCTCTTTTTCACCCAACTTAAGTTTTACTTAGTTGGGTAGTTCACCAACTTTAAGCAACGGGATTTTAATTTATGAGTATAAAGTTTCAGAGACTTATCTGTCAAAAGCATTTCTGTTTCTTTGAGAAAGAGGGAAGGTTATCTATCATAGACTTACAGCCAGTTGCAGGAATGAACTTTAACTTTTAAAGCCACCATTAAATACTAATCTTCCATTAACTTGTTGCAGAAAGCAACATTAGACTCGATTTTAACGGTTCATTAATTTTAAATAATTAAGTGTCAAACGAGGCAATCTGTCGCGGTTTTTGTTGCACAAAGCAAGCACCATTAGCGCCTTAAAGTTGTTTTGTGCAACATCATTAATCCCCGACCGACCCTTGCTCGTTGAAGCGCCAGCCCGCGCCGCAGCTGAGCTTTAAATTCCCCGTCTAATAATAATAATGCCAATATTTTGATCCAGCCTGTCCCCACTAGCTGTCCCCCTAACAGTGCCGCCATGAGCCGAGGTTCGTACCCCACAGGGGTGCCCTCAGCGTGAAGTCGCTTAGTATGTAAGTTTTTAGTTTTAAGCCTTGGCTGGAGGCGTTAAGTTAACTCTTAATAGTAGTCCCAGGAAAGCCCGGTTAAGCAGTCACGGTCTATCAAGGTCAACTGCGAGATGCCCGACAAGAAAAAAACATAATAAATCATTAAATTAATTAAATTATCAGCGTTCATGATCCATTTACCTATGTAATATAGCATTAATGTTCGTCTTTGTGCAACTGGGTGTATATCTTGTACAGTTTACGAGCCCATCTGTATAGCTATCGACAATTCTATATGCTTTGGTGGGAATGGAAAGAGTATAATTTTCTTCAAAAAATTTCTCCGTTTCAATTATATAGACGATCGCTTTTCTTCTGACAGCTATTTGCTGACGGGGACAAGCCATATTGAGTTGAAGTTTCAAACAAATATAGGACAGCCTGTCGAATTATTGTGCATAGCTGCAGCTATGCTGGCTCGGTGACGGCGTGAACAAAAATTAACAGGCAAGAGGACATTTTGTGAGAATGACATGACAGTGACATTCTATCATCGATAAGGGCTCCCCGTCAACAAGCACGACGCGACACCGGCATAACATTCTATGAAATTTCCAACATCTTTATAACATAGGCGCCACAGACAGCCCGCTTTGCAGGGGCTGCCTTGACGCCGAGGAATCAGCCGCCCACGTCATCCTGGAATGCGAGGCCGTGGCTTCTCAACGTGAAGAAATCCTCGGAACAATAAGGTCGCTCTGCGAAGCTCGGAGGAAGATTCTGTGCTTTTGAGCGGAGCTAGGTTTGTTAACCAGAACCCCCACGCGCAACGGACGAAATGACAGTCTAAGTGCGGAAAAGACAGTTCCCATCATTATCTAGCCTTTTTGGCCTTTGCAGCGCAGCCGTGAGGCAGACCTTAATGCTAGTTTCTGACATCGCACTTTACGCTTTTTTTTTTTGCTGTATATTGTGTACCTTTTCAGACTGTGCTAAACAAATGTATTTTCTTTCTTTCTTTTTCTTTATTAGTGAAGTTTTCATAGAAATTGTTCCAACAGAGTCGTGTACACCGTCGCGTCGCGTATATCCGCTGGAGTCAATGATGGAAAAGTAAAAAAAAATATTGAAAGTTGTTGTAGAAATATGGAAATATGAAATGTCCTCTTGTCTCTTTTAACATTAATTTCGTTAGTACCACTGTATTCAGATAAGTTAACTCCGTTGTACTAAATTGTTGCTTAAAATCAGTGGGACTTATTAGATATAATATCTTATAATTTAGTTCCATTCCTGGAAGTTCTGTTTGAATGCCGTTGGTTCGACGCCTTCTGGTACTTTAGTCACGTGCACCTGTAAAAGAAGGAGATTCGTTATTTCTTTTTATACTGCAGAACCCTAAACATGAAACTTATAACATAGGACTTAAGAGGCCATTTACGATTTTTTTCCAATTTCGCTGATACTATATTTCTGTAAGTTTTATTGCAGCATAATTATAATATTGACAAATATTATAAAAGCTGGCAGAGGCAGCCTGTATAATATTGGTAAATATAGTCTGTTCCAAAATTACTTTGTGAAAGTGAAAACAAACTTTTTTAGGGTATATTGTTACACAATCACTCAATAAAGGGAATTAGTAACGCACTCATTTATGTTTAGAATGTTCCATTTTTATATCCCACCACACTTTCAAATCTTAGGGCTTTGAATGACACAGCCATTTTAATAATTTTGTTATTGGCCAAAGCCAAAGAACGACCCAGCAATGTAATGCTGCCAGTCTTCTGGGCACATTTCCTAATGACAGCGATGCGGACGAATACTTCGACGCCTGTGTCCTTTTATTTTTGTATTTATTTGTTTAGTTAGTTACTATCTTTTTTTTAATAAGTTTATTAAAATTGTACCTAATTGAAAAGTTGTCGACGAAAATTGATGTAACCTTAACAAAAACATCTTTAAGGTGATTTAGAATTAAGATACCTATTCAAATTATAAAATCACTCAATTTGTAAGTGGCACTACAATTTGTCATCTATATTTTTCTGTCCCAGTTGTTTACATTTTCATCAAATTGTTTTGGAACAGACTGTAATTACGTCATCTACTTTCCATATGCCAGTCTGTGTTTATGTGTATAATTCAAGGGCATACTTTTCAGACAGAATCAATACGTCGGCGCCTAAATACAACATGAAGGTCGCATAGTTCATTGCTCTAAATCAGGGATAGTGAACCTTTTTGCTATCTGCAGAAATTACTTGTCTGTTTAGTATTTGAGGGACCCCAAAATAGAAATTATTTGAAGCTGAAAATTACAAAAGATGTATACAGTCAAACCTGGGTAAGTGAGAACTGGATAAGTGAGAAAACTCTATAAGTGAGAGTAATAGCCAGGACCCGTCATTTTAAGCTCCCAAAACCTCTATTAGCGAGAAATACAAACCTCTGTAAGAGAGAGTCGTTTTTCCCTCATGGACCTCCGTAAGTGAGACTGCTACTTATCTATACCTCTATAAGCGACAGTCGAGCTTTATTTATTTATATTATTTAGGAGGAACTATAGCTACAATAAAAATACATACATACATAAAAGATACACACATACAGTAACAAATGACATATTTACTACATTCGTACTTGCTGTGACTTGTTATTGCTGCGTACCTCTATAAGAGAAAAACGCTACCCATGTACCTGCATTAGCGAGAAACTCGGGTTAGTGAGAAATCTCTATAATTAAGCGAGAATGAGATTGTGCTCCCTTGAACTCTCGCTTATCCAGGTTTGACTGTATTTATGATATTAGAGTGTCCATTAATATTTTTAGAATATAGAAATGGGAATTATTTGGGATTCGAAGACATGTATTTAAGTCGCCATTCACACAGACGTAATTAAATTGCGGTTGGATTGTTTCACGCACTGCATGTTCCAATCTCGGTATTGAAACGAGCATTGAAAGTCCAACAGAGATTTCATTAGGGGGCGTCCATTAACTACGTGAGGCGTTTAGGGGGGGGGGGGGGAGGGGGTCGAGTCGAATCTCACCCAATCTCACGTGGGGGGAGGGAGGTTCTCGGCAAATATCACGTAATTTATATTTTTTCCGCAAAGAAACAATGTAACATTACGAGAAAACCGGGTTATATGATGTCAAACATGTTTTTCCGCCAATATGGGTAAATCTTACAAAATAATATTTATCGCGGCTACGCGAACGCCACTGAGTAGCACAGTAGCTCTTCGATGGTTAAACCGCCACCGGCCAGCCAAGCCAGCCAAATGCAACGCATAAATCCAACGCAAATAAGCACAGATTAACGTTTTTACACTAAAGGCACGTATTTGAATATATCTCACGTGAGATTCAAGAGGGAGGGGGAGGGTCAAGTCAAATATCACTACATCTCACCAGAGCGGGGGTGGGGGTCGAAAAGTCGCCAAAATTGCCTCACGTAATTAATGCACGCCCCCTTACGTCCTTGTGAACGTTGACTAAGTACTTACCCAAGCTGGGTAGTCGTGCCATTTGAGGTACTGTTCAGCCTTCTTCATTGCTTCAGCCTTTTCCTAGAGCAAAAGAAAAATAATTACCGGTTGGAGATTCGGCATTGGTGGGTTTTGAAATGGTGCCATGAAATAAAATGGTGAAATGAAATAAAATGGTGAAATGAAATAAGATGGTGAAATAAAATAAAATGGTGAAATAAAATAAAATGGTAAAATGAAATAAAATGTTGAAATAAAATTTAATGGAGAAATGAAACTAAATGATTGAATGATGCGATAAAAATAAATGACGAACTGAAATGATGAAATTAAATGATGAACTAAAATGGCGAAATAAAACAATGAAATGAAAATGTCATAATTGATATTACGATAAAATTAGGTACATCATGAAATGAAATGAAATGAAGAATATTGAAATTCATACCTTCTCATTAGATTCTCTTCCGACCCAAACATAGATACCGCTGTAACTTCCAGTATCCAAGATGTAGCATTCCTGAAAATATCAATTATTTTAGTTTGAAAATATCACTGTCCCTAAAATATTGTGACCACTCAAATATTATTATTTGAAAATATCAGTGTCCCTAAAGTACCTATTGTGACCACTCAAATATTATTATTTGAAAATATCAGTGTCCCTAAAGTACCTATTGTGACCACTCAAATATTATTATTTGAAAGAGAGTCTGTTGCTTCACCGGTTAGCAGAGTCGAATTTGATGGCATAGAACTAGTTTGATATTGATATACAGAGTCAAATTAAATTAGCTGGCAATACTTTTCCCACGAGGTCGCCCTTAATGGGCCCTCATAAGAAGGTTGAAAGTCACCCAAAGGGCAATGGAGAGGGCAATGCTTGGAGTTTCCCTGCGTGATCGAATCAGACATGGAGAAATCCGTAAGCGAACCAAGGTAACCGACATAGCCCAAAGAGGTGTCAAACTTAAGTGGCACTGGGCAGGGCACATTGCTCGCAGAACAGATGGCCGAAGGGGCCGAAAGGTTCTGGAGTGGCGACCGCGTACTGGAAGACGTAGCGTTGGAAGGTCTCCCACAAGGTGGACCGATGACCTTTTGCAGGCCGCAGGAATCCGCTGGAAGCGAGAAGCACAGAACCGGTCGAATTGGCGGTGCTTGGGGGAGGCCTATGTCCAGCAGTGGACGTCGTTCGGCTGAAATGATGATGATGATGACGCTTCTTGGGTACCGCTATAGAAAACTAAAGGAACAAAAAAAAAAAACAGTGGCACTCCGGGAGTGCCGGCAGAAGTGAAAACTTGAACAATTATTACGTGTGTATTTTTTAAATCGTCAATACAGGATTTCACATTGGGTCCTTGGGTCCTGATTGCTCTCGGTAAAAAATGATAAACGAGCAATCGACTTCAGCCATTAAAGGTAACAGCACAGATTTTTTACGATAAAAATACAAAGGGAAAGAAAGGGATAAAAGAATTAGAATTTCCTAATGAAAGAAATCATCACCTGCCGAGCCATTACCCAACTAAGTTAGAGTCGGCTTCCAGTCTAACTTAATGCATCTGAATACCAGTATTTTACATGGAGCGACTACCTATCTGACCTCCACAACCCAATAACTGGGTAATCCGACACCACTTGGTAAGATTGGTTATCACACTTTCAAGCTTCTGACGACCCGTAACGACTGTCAAAGATCCACGAATGACAGCCGAGACAACAACGGATTAACGTGCTTTCCGAGGCACGGAAGGGTCTTGGTATGTAAATACCACCGTCCACGGACCATTGATCGACCCGTGAAGCAATTAAGGCCCATAGTATCCTCATCTCCTGTTTGTATGCTAAAGCACGACTGCCGCCCGCGCCCGCGCAGGGCACCTCTGAGCCTTTATCTCAAAATGGGGATATTCCTTTGATTAATTTACAATTGTGCTTCGGCGATTCTGTGGTAGCTCTAACTATCTATTTTTCAGTGTATTTTTTTTTCCAAATAACGAAGCCGTTTAGTAGGAGTATGGAATTGAAGCCAAAATATTGCGTGTTGGAAAATATTTTTTTACAGAAAAAGTATTAACCATACAAAAAAAGTACTTCGGGCAAAATGATCTATATGAATCTATAGCAAAATCATATATTTTTCAAATCTTCAAGACAAGCCGTTAATGAGCAGTAGGGTTCATAAAGTGACCGTGTTACACTACCAAACGGGACGTAGGCCCTTAATACTTAGGCACAAAATACATTAGGTATCTACTATTTATAAACTGTGATAATAATATTTATTTACTAACACAGTCGAGTGTCTATATTCAAGTGGACAGCATGTGTAAAGCTTTTCGTCGTATACTCGAAAATGAGGATAAGATAACAAACCAATGGTTTTGTAACGGCATTAAAGAAAAATACTTCGCAACAATATCTAAAAATACAAAAAGAGAAGTGGCGTCATCTACAATGCCACAGGCGAACCACGCAAGACGCACGTCATAGAAATCCTAGATCGCGCAGTTAAAGTTTACCGCGCGATTTGCATGGGTACCACATCCCGACATCAACCGTCGGGCAGTTGCCCTTCAGACGCAACACCCGTCTGGTCGGAGGATCCTCCCTTTTCCATAGAGTATGAGTGAACTTTACACAATGTTCCACAAACGTCTATAGTTTGAAAAATGTTGTCAGTTAAAACTATTCAACCGCAGGTTTCGAGGTCCTTTGCATGTAGCTGTGTTAAAATGGTGGGGCTTGACTCCGCTAGACCTTCTAGCGGTTAAATGACTAGTCGGTTATGAAAAACCGGACAAGTGCGAGTTGGGTTCGCTAACCGAGGGTTCCGTACAAAGAATTCTTGGTCGATTTTGTGAATGGCGGGGGATCTTTTTTATGATTTCATTACAAATGTATAGTTTTCAGATTTTTCCCTGTGCTTGTAGTAAAATACGATAATACTTGCCAAATTTCATAGTTCTAGGTCAACGGTAAGTACCCTATTAATTTTGATTCCCTTGAGAGTGTCGAAATAAACGTTTTATGTGGCATAAACGGCTGTATCTTTTTTTACGTTAACTTAGAAGTTTGTTTTTTTCACAGCTTCAAGAGACTGCAGACTTTAGTATATAGTTTTAATTTCAACTCGATACCATTACGCGTTCCCGAGATAAAGGGTCTTGACAGACAGACGGAAAACAAAGTGATCCTATAAGGGTTCCGTTTTTCCTTTTGAAGTACGGAACCCTAAAAATCTGTTGTGTCATAGAAAACTGCAATGCTTACGTGTTTTATTATTTAATTTAACAACTTATTTCTATGTATCTACATTATAAGCAAATAAAGACCTATTCTATTCTATTCTATGGAACTGCATTGTTTTTTTTTAATAACTGACGAATATTTTCAACCCAGCGGGCGTTCAGAATCTACTGAATCCATGGTCAGCTGCGCGTCGATGCCCTTGCTAACCTCTATGCTTGAGACTCGAGAAGATTGCCCTGAATTATTAACTCCTTTTTTTATGGGTCAGAAAAAAAATATATTTGCGGTAAACATGACGCAAAACAGAACAGGAACACAAGAAAAAGTAAGAAAAGGTTGAGGGAAACATGCGTCATATCCACGCAAAACGGCTATCGCTTAGCCATTATGCTGCGACCCTATGCAAGACAGAGCCCCAGCGCTGGTTTTCAGCGACAGCCGGCTTTGACGTAATGTCGTCGTCCGGGGCATCTAACACTGTAGGTACTGGTTTTTTTTGTTGGGTGGGAAATCATCAAATAACTTCTCCCGCTCTGGATGGAGCAGGAGGGCGTGTCAGACTTTTACTGACTAAAACCCACCCGTGTTCCCTCAGTTGCCTGTGTGCCAGGGGCCGCGGTATCTCTTTCGAACAACCCGCACCCCTGGCAGGCATCGGCCCTTGCGGACCCCACCAGTTGGTGCTGACAATTCTTACCTTAGTGTTAAGCTGTTCTTGAGTCAAGGGAGGGGGTAGTTTGGTGATCTTGATGGTGCCAGTACTGTCGGAGATCTCGCTCAGAGACACCTCCACGTTGGCCCCGCGTTCGAATTCCTGCTGGACATAATTTTGAGTTAGATCCAATTTAGATTGATTGATTGATTGATTGATTTATGTATTTGCAAGAATGTAGTTTTACATAGTATGGTGTTAATATTAAATGAAGGAAGAAGGTTTGAATGAAGTATGGTGTTAGAAGTTAAATGGTTTCCCTTTACTGCCTGATTTATATTCTAAACAAATAAATCATACTTAGTTTAATAAAAAACTAAAAAACACGCTTTAAAAACCAAACTAAAATAGTAGAAGTGGGGTGCTTTTAGAGGTATTTTTATTATCAATAAATATCACGCACCCAATGCTTTTATTCGGTTTTTAAAGCGTGTTTTTTTGTTTTTTAAACTTTTCTATTTTTAAGTTCGGCTATATACAAAAGCGTGTTTTTTTACACGCTTTATATTAGCTTCACTTGTATGTATGTAACCGACTCCTTAGGGCGAGATTTTGACCCACTTTAAACGGTCAGATTTCATTTAAACTTTGTAAACTTATCGAGGACCGATCACAATTCAATACTTTAAAAAAAAATACAGAAAAATAGAAAAAAAAAACCTGAAAAACCACGCTTTTGTAGAGAGCAGAAATAAAAAATAGAAAACAAATAATAGTTTCAAAACTAAAAAACACGCTTTAAAAACCAAACTAAAAAAGTAGAAAATAATTTAATTCAATTAAAAAGCGTGGGGTGCTTGACATTAATTGATTATAAAAATATCTCAAAAAGAACCCCACGCTTTTTAATTGAATTTCACCAAATTCTCCAGAGTGAAATATAGACTTAGGTATACTGGCCGAGAGAATCACCGTATAATCACTGGATGTTGGTTGGTGTAATAGCATTCTTGTGCCCCGATTGCCAAAGGATTCGCTAGATACCAGAAAATATGCGTACCTATTCGTAAAAACTTCCTTTTTATGGACACTGCACACATATGAACCAATTTATTAAATTATTTTCTACTTTTTTAGTTTGGTTTTTAAAGCGTGTTTTTTTGTTTTTTAAACTACTATTTTTTATTTATTAATTTTTGGCCAGCATTATGGAACAAATTTATGAAATTATTCTAATTATTATTAATAAATATTGTCATCGGTCCTTGATAATTGTGGAAGGTTCCAAATCAATCCGACATTTTAAAGTGGGTGAAAATCACGTTCAAAGATTCCGTTACCTACATAGATATACACCAAGCAAATAAAAGCGTGTTAAAAAGAAATATGACAAGCAGATGATTTCATCGCTTTGTTGAACTTGCTCCCAATGTATCTGTTAATATTCCACCACCAAATAGGAAATCCTAGCACGAACGCCCCGGTTTTTCCCGTGCACTGTATCTTCAACGCTCTGCTAATCGCCCAGAGTTGAAAATCGAACGGTGTGTTTTTTCACCGCATTGAGACTGTGCGATGGACTCTGTTGGATTCTCAATGCTGGGTTCTACACCGAGAGTTCAAAGTCCAATGCGTGAAAAAATCCGTTACGTAACGTTTAGTCCTTGGGGGCCTTTCAAGTATTATGTAAGCACTACAGAGGGGCGGGGGGGTCTTTGCTTTGCTTATTTTTGACGACATGGGGGATGGGGGGTATGGATGGTGATTACGTCAGCAGAATTTATTTATTAACTTTTGGATTTTCTACAAATTGTAGTCGATTTTGGTTTAACGTTTAAGGCAACCCTACTTGTCTATGAATGGCTCGAAGAAAACGATGACAATATACCAAAATCACAAGAAAGTGAGCAGACACGTTAGGTGTCTGCTACCAATGTTTACGTGAGCATGGGAGGGGGGAGTAAGAGCTTTGCTTACTTTTGCTGACGAGGGGGAGGGGGTCAATAATTGCTAAAAAACTGCTTACGTAATACTTGAATGGCCCCTTGCGTGCATGCCAAGCCCTCCGATAGGTACCTATAATTAAGTATACTGACCTCATCGTCTCCACCCTCTGCAGCCTCAGCGACGGAGTCTTTGTCACCAGATCCTAAAGTCTCGAAGAACTTCTCGAAATCGCTCTCCTTTGAATCGATATCTATATAACAATTTTCATAAGTTAAATTGGCTACAAGTTATTAGCATCACCAGGAGCAGCAGACGTGTACTAGTATATATCCGGATTTCGCATCTTACAAATAAACAATTATAATACTTAAATAAATTAAAAAAATCAAATTAAAAATAATATAATAAATAAATAACAGCACTATGGAAGACTACAATTGGAATAATAGACACGACGAAAAAGAAGAGTAAGAAGAACACACAGAAGAACAGTATCTCTCCACTTTGTTATAATTGCTTAAGTATTTATTTATTAAAATTACATTCTATTTATATATATTTTAGTGATATTTATTTTAAAAGTATGTATGTTATGTCAGTATGTATATTCTCATATTATGTGTGTATGTTAACGGAAAAGTGTGTAATCCGTCATTGTATACAATTCCTAGGAAATGTGTACAATTCCTAAAATAGATAGGAAATCTATGATATATTTTGTAACAAACACTTTTCCTAGGAAATCTATGCATTTCCTAAATAGCAATCGGAAATGTATTAAAAGTTAGTGACAGAAACGAATCGCTGCAAAACCGACTCCACGTAGTCTTGTCTGCCCTACCCCTAGAGTGTTATTTAAATCCGCGTAGGCGCGGAGGGGCGAGGCGGGCCGTGAGCTGAGGAGCAGGAGGTATTAGCGGTCGCCGACGCGGCTGAGGCTGCAGCAAGCCGAAGCTGCGGTGGTGAGCGCGAATACCATCTGCGACTATAAGCTTGCATGGGACCGCTGGAGACCCGCAGCGCCGGAGCCGTGACAGAAACCATGCGAGCAATTCTAGAAAGCATTACTTTTTATATATTTTCTAATGTGTTCTCGGAATTGCATAAAATTCCTAGGAAATACATACATTTCACAGGAAATGTGTGTATTAAAGAATCTTTGAAACATTATTTTACACTTTTCCTAAGTACGCTCGGAAGTGCATATATTTCCTAGGAATTGTGTACAATTCCTAGGTTTCATACATTTCCGGTAACATGTATATTAAAATTAGAGTTTAATTTGTAATTTTATGATTTTCCTTCTACTGTTATTACACGCGTTGTCTACATCTCTGTTATCTTCTCTCCTATCGCAGGTGTGCTGGAAGAGATTTCTGTAGAAATAAGCATTACCTATGTACGTATTTTTCTGTTCCTTTCTTCTTGTCTGTTTATATGTGTGTGCATAAATGGTTTAATAAATAAATAAGAAGAGAGAAGAAAAAACTCACCAATAATCTCAATGCTTGCCCTTCCATTATGGTCCTGGTCCCTGACCTGGTTGGCTACTTGGATAGCCTTCAGCCTCTCCACACTCTTGGCATTCTCGCCAACGTACAGGTAGATCTCATGGTCGTAATCCAACACGAAGCAGTCACCTTTGTTCAGCGAGTCGAAGCTGACGGCTACCTAGTGACAGAAAAAGTAAACATTATATCTAAAATCAAAATTCATTTGTAGCGGCACTAAAGAAAAATACTTCGCAACAATATCTAAAAATACAAAAAGAGAAGTGGCGCCATCTACAATGCCCTAGGCGAACTACGCAAGACGTACGTCATAGAAATCCTAGATCGCGCAGTTAAAGTTTACGGCGCGATTTGCATAGGTACAACATCTCGACATCAACTGTCGGGCAGTTGCTCACCAGACACAATACCCGTCTGATCGGAGGATCCTCTCTTTATCGATAGAGCATGAGCGAACTTTACACCCTGTTCCTCATACCCCTATACATTAATTCAAATTAGGCTGACAATCAGCACTTTTCGAACGCCAAAATGACATAAGACAGCCCCAAAAAATACCCCCGCCAGCTTCAACACTTCCTATTGCTTTAGCTGGGAAGAAGATGTGGCTCTCCTGCATTCATGATTGACTTTCTGGACATGTATATCAATACAGGCTGTAAGAAGACCCATCACGAAACCAATGATCTAAGTAATTTTGCTAATGCTAATAAATAAACAAAAACGAATCGAAAATTAAAGTATATAGAGGTATGAGGAACAGGGTGTAAAGTTCACTCATACCCTATTGAAAAGGGAGGATCCTCCGACCAGACGGGTGTTGTGTCTGGTGGGCAACTGCCCGACGGTTGATGTCGGGATGTTGTACCTATGCACATCGCGCGGTAAACTTTAACTGCGTGATCTAGGATTTCAATGACGTGCGTCTTGCGTAGTTCGTCTGTGGCATTGTAGATGGCGCCACTTCTCTTTTTGTTTTTCTACATATTGTTGCGAAATATTTTTCTGTAGAGTCGCTACAAGTATTTTTCACTTTGTGGTGTTATTTTATGCCAACTACGCTAGAATTTTCTCAACTATGTTTGGGTCTCCCTCCAGTGTAACCGAATGCAGCTAAATGCCGATATTTTACATGGAGTAACTGCTTTTCCGACCTCCACAACCTACTGGGTAATACGATACCCCTTGATCAGAGTTTTCGTTAGACTTTCGGGCTTCTGACGGCCCGTAACGACTGTAAAAGATCCACGAATGACAGCCGGGACCAACGGCTTAACGTGCTTTCCGAGGCACGGAGGGGTCTTGTTATGTAAAGATGGTAATCCATGTAGCAACCGCGATAAGCGTTGCTTAACCTGATCGATCGACCCGTGCGGCTGTGATTACTCAGCCATGAACCCCTTACACCCAAAAATATCAATCATCTGATATCTGCTTTACAAAACGTCATTTAATTTGATAAGCACATTTGATTGGAAGAAATATCACCCAATGTAGTTTTAAGAATAGCAAGAATTATTGATTCAATTTGACGGTTCGTTCGTTAAGCCAATGTTTTGAAAACTGACTGCGTCATGTAGACTGAAATAGCATATAGATTTTGATCCTAGTTGATGAAGTATCGACGAGGTTGACCTACTCGGTTTGTTTGAGAAAAATATAATATGGAACTCTCTGCCACCGTCAAATTCATGTTTCCCTTCCACATACATACCCAGTCAGTCGTTGCGTCTCTTTCGCACAACACATAATTATATTCGGTGACGTTTTAAACGTCATGAAAGCGTCCCCATAGACGACAGAGAATTAAACATTCAGGCTCGAATTATCGTTTGATGTTATATTCTCCTGTTCTGTTCTCCACACTCTCTAAAACTTGGAGCAGTTAAGGTATGTGGAATGTGTTGATTTAATCGATATCAAAAACAAAAAAGCCTTCGAGGGGCGAAGTTCAGTGCCCGTAATCGGTCAGTGAGTCGCGTTAGCAAGCGTGCGTAGATCGCTCAGCTGTTGTAATTTTTCGTGGAACAAATTAGATATTCATGAATTTCCAAACAGTCGTTTGGTTGTCTCACAGTGTCATTTAATCATTCATTCATCATTCATCATTCATTCAATCATTAATTTATGAACAAAGTTCGAAAGCTGATTTTAAAAAAAGGAAACATTTGTTTTCGATATCGATATCCAACACGTGGGTTAAGTATTGCCAGCTAATTTAATTTAACCCTTGAATATTCGTCGGTGCCTGGTAGTATCCAAGGGTCTACGTAAAGAATATATAAAGATTTATACATAGACCCGTCATAATTGAACATTCCTTTACATAAAGAACTATCATCATGAAATATGGAGGAGCTCATGCATATCCTTCGGTCCCTGGTAGTATCCAAGGGTGTTCTTAAAAAATATATAATAGATTTCTACCACAGACCTGCCTCACGCGTACATTCCTCTTGCCCTTAATCTGGAACAGGCGCTTTTCGGCTCCTGCGTTGATTGTCACGTGGTTGAAGCCAGAAGCGTGGCCTCCGTCCAAGTATCTGATGGCTAGGGAAGAAAGAAAAAGAGTTTTGGTATAAAGGTTCCTAAAGCATTTGGAAGTGGTGATGGGCGGGCGTTTTTGGGGGACTGTCTTATGTAATTTTGACGTTCAAAAATAGCTGACTCTCAGCCTAGTTTGAATAAATGACTTTTGATTTTAATTTTAATCTAAGGTATATGATATCCCTATTTTTTTTATGTACTAGAACCCATGGAAACAGGTTCCGCGTTAATCCTTGCCACCTTATATTTTAAAAAAATACTACTTTCTTTTATTTGACATCCCACTCAATGCGATAGCAAACAAAAAATTCAAAAACCCTTACTTGTTCGAAACATCTGTCAATAATGTAGCGTATCCAAGATCACCCGGACCATAAATAACGAATCGATTGACACCTTATATAGCAAAATTGGATGACTAATTTTGGCGGTACGGTGGAACACTACGCAAACATACAAACATAATCAGCTTATGATGGTCCCACTGTTGGGACACTGGCCTCATCTCGGTAAGAGGGAGTGGGCTGTACACGCGGGCCCAGTGCGGGTTGGTAGAT
This sequence comes from Antitype chi, assembly GCA_947359405.1. Lineage (NCBI taxonomy): Eukaryota > Metazoa > Arthropoda > Insecta > Lepidoptera > Noctuidae > Antitype > Antitype chi. The sequence continues at coordinate 4,409,502 of OX375837.1, forward strand.
GTCACATGTCTTCAAATTTTTGGTTCAAGGACATGCCGGTTTCCTCACGATGTTTTCCTTCACCGTTTTGAGAGCAGTGGTGATAATTTTTTTACATAAAGTAAAGCGTCTGGATTCGAACCAGCAACTTGTAAATACTGGCCCTTACTACTGAGACATTATTGCTTATATACATAGACTGCTTAAAACATAATCCTTCCTAGTCACTTCGCCGTAGTCGAGTAAATAGGTAACATGATACCAGAAAACACGATGAGGTGATCGGTATTTAAAAAAAGTCCAGACCGTTTAATGTTTTGCGAAAATACGGGAGCATAAGCACGTCAAAACATTAAAAAAAGAAAAAGTATGTTTGATCACCACAAGCGAATGGATTACACACATGAAAGAGTTACCTACGTAAAAAATGCCGTTAAAAATAAATCCAAATGGCGCCTGCGGCTGCGGTTGCAAGGTATTAATTACAAACCTGTACGAAATCAAACGCGAATAAAAATCGATTAAACTGTTTTCGAAAATCGCTAAGGCATAAAATGTATGAGCAATGAAATTGTGAATTGAATTGGATGACTTAATGACATGCCGTGCCGAAACATGGGCTGGACACTGATAGTTGGGCTGGTCCACAAATTCAAGGTCGCATAAAATCAGAAATGACATTATCCGGAAAAGAACCGGAGTTACCGAGATAGCTTGCAGAGTAAGCTAACTGAACTTGGGCACACCACGATAGCGGTGGTAAGACCCCTCTTTGAGGAGTGGCTTGAGAGGCGGCACGGCGTCCTCACCTTCCGCCTGACGCAGGTCCTCACCGGACACGGTTGTTTCGGGAAGTTCCTGTTTCGGATAAAGCGGGAGGGAAAGCCCTGGTGTTTCCACTGCGAAGAACGCCCTGAGGACACGGTGGAGGTCTGCCCGGCTTGGGCGGAGCACCGCCGTGTCCTCGTGGAGGCGATCGGCGGCAGCGATCTCTCGCGTCCGGCTCTGGTCCAGGCCATGGTACGGAGCGAGAGTGCATGGGTAGCAGTCACCTCCTTCTGCGAAGCAGTAATGCTCGCGAAGAGGGAGGCGGCGCACGTGAGGGAGAGGCAGTATATGTGCCCTCACGGCCGTAGTCGCCGCGGGAGACGCCCTGGGCGTCGGGAATCCTAGGCTGATTCCCGGCCACCGTAGGCGCGGGCTTGCGGACGGCGAGTAGTGGGTAGCTCGCTGTCCGGTAAGGACCAAGCCCGGGTCGTCGGCGCGTTGTGTTCCACGCGCGCCTCAAAGAGATGTCAGCACTAACTGGTGGGGTCGGCAAGGGCCGATGCCTGCCAGGGGTGCGGGTTGTTCTAAAGAGATACCGCGGCCCCTGGCATACAGGCAACTGAGGGAACACGGGTGGCTTTTAGTCAGTAAAATTCTGACACGCCCTCCTGCTCCACCCAGAGCGGGAGAATATTTGATGATATCCCACTCATGTCAATGTCTTCAAATTTTTGGTTCTAGAACATCCGGTTTCCTAACGATGTTTTCCTTCACCGTTTTGAGAGCAGTTGTGAATGTGGTGATGAAATGTTTGTAGTATACAACTATTTTCTTAATGTCACTCGGAAATCATCGTATTTCCGAATAAAAACGAGCATTCCTTCCATTTTTAAAATAAATTAAAAGATAAAGATGCATTTATTTGTATAAACATGTGTAAAATGATACATAAATGTGCACATATGGATGGAAATTCGTTTAAAATTGCTGGTTCAACATGTTTTGCCATATTCGGCGTACAAAATAGTTTATAATATTTAGTTGAGAATGTTTTTAATAATAGTCAAAATCCAATCAATTTCAAATGCATAATCAGTCAATGCAAAAATAAAGTCAAAAGATAATAATAAATAATTGAAACAATAAAATTACTAAAACTAAAATACTTATTAAATTATCTAAATTCAAAATTTCTCATTCAAAAACTCCGTAACATTATAGTATCCCTTACTAATTAGTATTTTTTTTTTAAATTAAGTTAGCTAAAAGAGTATTAACAAGTCTATATATATGTACTTCCAAGTCGATTGAGAGTGTCCGGTCTGCACCAAGCGCAAAGGGTAACTGATAGATATCGACGACTGACTAAACACGAAGTTTGCCGAAGGATAGTTGTAAGTACTTATGTAACTTACCGGGTTCGAAATAATTCAGGAACTGCTTCGACTCGTAACCCTGGGCCTCTCGATGCTGGACAGCAGAACCATGGAACTGCTCATCGTCCATGTTGACTGTGAGGACTGCTGCGGAACCAGCTTCATCTTGAGAAGTCTTGTTGCCGAGCCAGAAGTGGATGTCCCAGGAGAAGCGGGATTCATCGCCGGTGGTCTAGCGATTTTTGGAAAAGTGAGATTTTAAAATAATTTGAAGAGCCATTGTACGAGTATGTTCCGATCACGTAGGAAAACTCTGAGCATAACCCTCTCCATTGGGTGACTTTAGACACTGCCGCGCAGCAGTGCTGCCGCTGCATTGCTGCCGCGACATTGCTGCGTAGCTCGGAATGTAATCTCATATAAACTTATAGAGAATGTATGGGGACCAGTAGTGCTGCGGCAGCACTGCTGCGTGCAGCGGAGCTCGGAATCATACCTTAAGGTGAACCTAGTCCACATTTTCTGCATACAAACTTCGGGTTTTTTTTTCTCCACTGTCTGACATGGCACATCCAAACTATAATATGATATCGCTTTGTCTCATTATTATTATTGTCTGTACGGAAACAGAATAATAAAATAAAAAACCCATTAAAAAGTTAGGAGCCAACAAAGATTAGTTTTTCTTACTAATTTTAGTTAACTTTGGGCGTGTTTAAGTAATAAAAGAAGTGTAAAATCTCCAAAATCAAATCGGTACCGACAAAGTTCAATTATCGAAAAGTTCATTGTACTTTATTGGTCCTTGATTTATGGATTGGCTTTTTCATAAAACCCGTTCTTCTAAAGGACTTTTCTTAATTTTTTACTATTAATGATACTGCATCTCACTCAATAACGTTGTGCGTGTAGACTAGCGTCTAACTGCTCATCACTGATACTATCTCTGTCGGACATGAAGCCTGGTGAGCCAGCGTGATTTTTAGCCAGGCCCACCAGTGAGTTCGAGCCCGCGATTAGGTTCCCCTTAATGGTTATTTTTATACTTACGCTCAGAACTATGTAGGAGTCGCCAGAATAGAAGATTCCTTGTTGAGGAGCAGGTACTGGGACGGGTTCAAAGTTCTAAAACAATAGAAAAATACATCAATATCCATCCTAGTATCATAAGAATTAATGAAAGAAAAAAAGTCGACAAACTATGTCAAGTAGGGGGTATTGTTAAATAGGTCTTTGAAAATTAACGGCACGGTTGGCGCAGTGATTAAGTGATTGACCGCTGGGTGTCGCGGGTTCGATTCCCGCACAGAACAAATATTTGTATGACCTACAAGTAGTTGATTCGGGTCTGGCTGTTTGTGCATGTGAGTTTAAATGTTTGTAAACGCACGCACAAATCAGGAGAAATTCCTAGTGTGGGGCAACGTTTTATTAAAAAACAAACATCTCCAGGTTTTAGACAGAATTTTTCGTTTTGTGTGACCATACATGCTTAGCAAACATTTTACCATTCTCTCTAAAATCTTCAAAACTTTTATTAAAGCAGTGATATAGTCCTTAATATAATCGGAAGTATATTTATTTGGCCTTATTAACGCGAAAAATAATTACCTATATTTAATAAACAGAACTGGTAAAAAGACATAACCCTCCTTCTGGCGCAGTCGGGTTATAAGATAATTTAGTATCTAAAAACCCAACAAAAGGTACCTACTTATTCAATTCTATACTGACTACATAAATATTATTGTTGCCAGCTAAAATAATAAATAAATAATTGAATTTACCCCGTACTGTTATTTTTCTAATAACTTTCCTAATTAGCAACGCTATCGCATCATTATCAAAATATTAATTAAAACTAAATGTTTGTTATTTACATCGATATTGATAATCATACAATCTGTAGCTACCTACGGGTAACCAATATTGATAGCAAAACAAAAGTTTTCATTGTGTTTATAAATGTAATTTTGTATTATTTACATGTTGTTTTTTCCCTTAAATGTGTGTACGTCATTAAACAGGATAAATTAGCATTGTGGTGTTTTGTAAGCGAAGCAACATATGAAAGTATTTTAACGATGTAGTTGGTAAAACCAACTAATGAATGTATTCGAAATTCGAAATGCAGTCAACAACAAAGAATGTGTGGTCGTTTTTTTTCCTAGATCTAGGAATAGACAACAAAAATATAGAGTTACTATAGTCTGTGCCAAGTAGCTATACATAAAAGATTATTCTTATTTTACGAGCTATTTAGATTGATGTCGATATTAAAAGAGGTCTTTCTATAGATTTTTTATGCTAACATTGTTTTATTACACTATCTGCCATTATTTCTGCTTTGAAAATTGAAGTACGCACCTAGGGTACTAAAATTGAAAGTCGTGTGAAGGCGTTCCTCGTTATGTCAATGTTTGAATTTAGAACTGGACGCCATGTTGTTTTCCAGAACGCTATCCAGATCCAGTCATCCTAAAACTTGTTTTGATGTCCTCAAATCTGGATTTAATTAGAGATAAATCTACCTTTGTATAGTATTTTTGTACTTGTACAGACGCCAGCACATCAAGCTACCCCAATCTGTCAATTATTTTTTGATAGATTTTTAACTTTATTACAAAAGTATAGGGTAGTATTTAAACGCAAATCAAAAAATATCCTTTTTCTATGCAATAAGATTCCGAATTCCCATCAAAATTACTGATTGCACAGCAAAATATTCAACTCAAAATATCACTAAACACACTACAATTTATTTTCGCAGCGTACAGCGATTTTTCCTAAAGCAAAAGCTTTTTCATCAATGCACAGCTAATAATCTTAATGCACATTATACATGTTAACTCTTTTTCTTTTAAATATAGCTTCTATTTTTATATTATGTACAGCAGTTTTTCTAAATAAAGGGCGTCGGGAGGGAAAGACTACCCTTAACCACCTGCCATGATAGCTCGACGGAGCCCCGCTTCGCGGGGCTCCTATTTCTGCGTGCGGGGTTTGAAGTAACCTAACATGAACCTAACCTTCGAACCTAACCTGTCCGTGTCGGGGTGCCGCAAATCCCGAGCTCGCTTCGCTCGCTCTTGCGTCCAGATATCCGTAAACGTATGTTTGTCTAATATGCGACTGGGATAGTTATTTTGCTATGAAATATGGAAAATTTGCTGTGCAGTCAGTATTTATGCTATGTATTTTTGTACAAAAATAAATTTAACTGTATTGCATTATGAGGAAAAAAGTAATGTTATATTGATGTATAATTTCGAATTATCTGCAGTTTGAGTTTTGTTAAACATTTAGTTTATTTGTAGTGAAGTAAGTTATTAGATGTAAATAAGAATATAAATGATGAGTATGTATTGATAGGCGATTATTTATTTGATATGCAATTTATAATATCCCAAAAGTATAAGGTTTATGTTCAAGAATGTGTGGTCTTACGGTGTCCCTTACCTCGGTGAAAATGAATTTAGTTAAGGGAAGCATTTAAGGGGTACCTTAGCCTAAGGGATTCTTACCTAGGGTATAGTTCAAGGGTGGTTGGTGAAAACGGGCATTAGTCGCCTCCTGGGACACCCACGGGAAGAAATGGGATGGTGCAATTTTTTTACATCCGGCACCACACGGAACTTTTGTTATTACTTGTTAATAAAACGAACTAAAAAGTTAAAAATAATTTAATCTCAATTATTTAAATAAAAACGTGTCACATCTAATTACGGTTAGAAATAGGCGTAACATGCTAATAAATGTTCTTTATTTCTCCTGCCATCAAAATGTAAATCATTTTTATTTAAATAATTGAGATTAAATTATTTTTATCTTTTTAGTTCGTTTTATTAAAAACTAATAACAAAATCTTGTTTTTAAAAAGCTTTTCTTTCTTTTATTTTTATAACTATGAGTTATGTGAAACGTAATTGGCGCGGCAACTCATCCAATTTATATCTCAGAAAAATACACAAATAAAACAACAAAAAATTGTATCTTGCCACTGCGAATTACTTGCATCTCGCCGTATTTTATATTTTTTTCTGACGTACGATAAAAATAGACGAATAAAAAACACATGTAGGCTCCTAAAAATAGGATTTTATTAATGTCCCGTCCGGTCATTTCGTCCGGGACAAAAATATATCTAGTTACTTATGGCGTTTAGTTACAGAGGCCCGTGTGGGCTATGAAAATGGATTTAGCGGTTAGCTCATCGTCATTCTCTTTCCCATATCCCAATTTATTTGTGGTCGGAGAAATAAATCTTTTTCTTTCATAGTCGTCATCTAGATAGTCACCCTTTTCTAACCATATCATCGTTCACACAGTCCATCCATCGTTTCTTTGATCGGCCATGGTACGGAGCGAGAGTGCATGGTTAGCCGTCGCCTCCTTCTGCGAAGCAGTAATGCTCGCGAAGAGGGAGGCGGCGCACGTGAGGGAGAGGCTGTATATGCGCCCTCACGGCTGTAGTCGCCGCGGGAGACGCCCGGGGCGCCGGGAATCCCAGGCTGATTCCCGGCCACTGTAGGCGCGGGATTGCGGACGGCGAGTAATGGGTAGATCGCTGTCCGGTAAGAACCATGCCCGGGTCGACGGCGCGTTGTGTTCCACGCGCGCCTCAAAGAGATGGCAGCACCAACTGGTGGGGTCCGCAAGGGCCGATACCTGCCAGGGGTGCGGGTTGTTCGAAAGAGATACCGTCGCCCCTGGCACACTGGCAACTGAGGGAAAACGGGTGGGTTTTAGTCAGTAAAAGTCTGACACGCCCTCCTGCTCCACCCAGAGCGGGAGAAGTTATTTGATGATCTCCCATCCAAAAAAAATAAAAAAAATCCCTACTGTTATAGCCATCGACATTTATACCGAAAACTTTTTTCCTAACTGATTCCTGCAGACTTAGCATGATGCTTTCTATTTATACGAAGAATAGACAGAGCTTTTTCATTTCAAAGTCACATTTCGTTTAACCTTTTTTGACATCGCACCGTAGATATCCTTCTACAATCTGTCATTTTGTCTTGTCTAAGTCCTTTATTAAGTAGACTATTTCAGAAGAATATTTCTTCCCAAACTATCAAAATCACACTGACCACAAACTTTGTACTCGACGGCCACAATGTCTACAAAATCATAATTCGTTTAGAACGCATAACTGTGATAATTAATAGGAGAACATAGCTATCTACTCATATTGTACGTCATGTCTATTCTTCCGTCTAAGGCACGAACACCGATTTGGCGACTCATCAAACTCCTCATTTAATCAGCAGGCTTACCTGCTGATTGAATGAGGAAAAAATGTTTTGAATTACGGGGCAATCGGTTGTGACAACCGATTTCCACGTAACTTTTTAGTCACCGGTGTTCCTCCAGACATCCTTTTACCAAGAAGACCATGCACTTATGGTAAACCTGCACTCTAATTGCGTAACACGCGATTAATCATAATCGGTTTCATTTTGACAGTTCAACAATATTCATTGCGTTATTTACGTTGTTGAGCAGACACATTTTTCGAACATATGAAGCAATGGTTTAGCCATTTGTTTCAAAACGAAACAAATTATGATGAATCGTGAGTTACGCAATTAGGGTGCTGGTTCACATTTATTGCATACAAACTTCGGGAGTGTTTTACTCCACTGTCTGACATGGCACATCCAAAGTAAAATATGATAATTATCGTTTTATCTCGTTATTAATATTGTCTATACGGAAACAGAATACTAAAATAAAAACCAATTATTAAGTTAGGAGCCAACAAAGATTAGTTTTTCTTTTCTTAATTTTACTTAACTTCGGGCGTGTTTAGGTAATAAAAGACGTGTAAAATCTTCAAAACCAAGTCGGTACCGACTAAGTTCAATTAACGAAAAGTTCAATAAACTTTATTGGTCATTGATTTATGCATTGGCTTTTTCAAAAAACCCGATCTTCCAAAGGACTTTTCTTAATTTTTTCGCGATTTTTTTACTTTAAATGATCCTGCATCTCACTCAATAACGTTGTGCGTGTAGACTAGCGTCTAACTGCTCATCACCGATACTATCTCTGTCGGACACGAAACCTGGTGAGACAGCGTGATTTTTAGCCAGGCCCCCCAGTTCGAGCCCGCGACTAGGTGGGGAACCTAAGGCTTAATTTCAGTAATGAATCCCTAATTTTTATTTCAATTCGTAATCTCCTGTTTCTATAAACTAATTATGCATTTTGACGACCATCTTCATCTGCCCAACTTTGTTGGTGTCAGCTTCCAGTCAAACCGAATGCAGTAGGTGTTTTCTGTTTCTACTTAAAGATTTCTTATGTAATGTAGGTAATACGAACTATCCCATCTCTTACCATGGGTATCGTAGAAGGCGACTTAAGGGACTTACTAGAGAATGGGCAGCAGCGTTCTCTATGCATTTTACCACCATACTGCTTTTTTTCTTCTTGATGATTTTATTAATGATGGCAATAAACGCATTTTTCTTTCTTTCTTCTTTCTTAAGCTGTATGCCAGTGTTGAACATGGAGCGACTGCCTATGGGGGTAATGCCGATACCCCTTGGTAAGACTGATTGTCAGACTTTCGGGTTTCTTAACCCCCGTAACGATTGTGAAAGATCTAACAATAAAAGCCGAGATCACCGGCACTAATTTCAATCATGTCAACGTTTAGTTAAGTAATTATTGTTCATTATTTCGTTCTACCAATCACCATAACTTACACAATATGTGACAGCAGATCTAGTTATTGACTTGATCTATTTTCTTACAAAGGTTGCCTAGCTATCAAGGAAAAGCTTGTGGCAAAGTGATAACAGGGACACGGGTCGATTGATAAGGTTAAGCTACGCTTGCCGCGGTTAGTCCGTGGATGGGTGACCATCTTGACAAACCAACACCCCTCTGTGCCTCGGCAAGCACGTTAAGCCGTTGGTCTCGGCTGTCATTTGTGGATCTTTGACAGTCGTTACGGGTCATCAGAAGCCGGGAAGTGTGACAACCAATCTTACCAAGGGGTATCGGTATCAGGGGTGCGGGTTGTTCGAAAGAGATACCGTCGCCCCTGGCACACAGGCAACTGAGGGAACACGGGTGGGTTTTAGTCAGTAAAAGTCTGACACGCCCTCCTGCTCCACCCAGAGCGGGAGAAGTTATTTGATAATTTCCCATCCTCAAAAAAAAAAAAAAAAAAGGGGTATCGGTATTACCCAGTAACTAGTTTGTGGGAGTCAGATAGGCAGTCGATTTATGTAATTAGCTGCATCCGGTTAGACTGGAAGCCGACCCCAACATAGTTGCGGATAGGGTTGCCAGGACTTAAAACCGAAAACCCGGACAGACCAGTCTGTTTAGCCGGACATTTAGGTAAAAAGGCCGGACACCCCTCATTTTTTAGTTTTAGTAAAAAAGTAAAACAAGGATTTTTTTATCATTTACCATAAAACCTTCTTAAATTCAAATGAAACAACAACAAAATTAATCAGTCTTGTATATTATGGACAGTGCTACTCCGCTCGCTTGCGCTAGCGATACAAGGCAACACGGGCGGAGCCGAAACCAACACGTCATGGCAAATGTAAAAAAAAATACAAATTTAAAAATCCTAACAAAAGCCGGACAGGCCGGACACCATATGATTTGGCCGCACACGCAACCAAAAAGCCTGACCGTGTCCGGCTTTATCCGGACGCCTGGCAACGCTAGTTGCGGAAAGGCTACGCAGATAGATGATGTGATGATGGTTGCCTAGCAACAAAATAACTACAAACATTCATTGTATTATTATGTATTCTCTAAACCATAATATGTTGCAACATTTAACGAGAGGCAATAACTCTCGCGATATTTTGAAGAAGTAAATAACATAAAACCTATTTGTGTGTCAAAAATAAAGCCGAGTCGACAGCTGAATATACTGCTTCACTGATTTATGACATTAAAAATAGTCTGAAACCATGGTACAACTTTCATTCGCTTACTGACAGATGGTTACGTCGATGAAATGTTTTGACACCGCAATCTTTTAAAATCAATGTTTTCTTTCGCCTACAAACTTTTCATCGGTAAAACTTTTTCCAAAAAAAAAACAACCGACTTCCAAAAAAACACTACAAAGTGAAAAATAACTTTAATTTCGGAAGTCGGTGTCTTTGGAGGTGTATTTGAATTTTTTGTCACCGCCTTCCGAAATTAAAGTTATTTTTCACTTTGTAGTGTTTTTTTGGAAGTCGGTTGTTTTTTTTTGGAAAAAATTTTTATTTTTCACTTTTTAGTGGTTCACATGTGCTTACCCCTTCACAGCATACCGGCGTGATGTTATGTTATGAACTGGTGTAAGCAATAGACAGACATGAGATTTCAGCAATCCCAGTCCATTTGCTATCATTTATTGAGGAGTTCCGTTGCCTATCTCCGAAGTTCTTCATCAAATTGAAATGAGACCACTACGAGAAAGTACTCTTCCAAAAAATACCTAAATCGCTTTGTGTGCCTATAAAATTTGAAGAGTTCTCTCTATTTCTCCCGGATTCCATCATCAGATCCTGACTTGATGATCATGGGACCACCTGGGAAGTAGACATGGGTAGCTCGTGAGCGAGTGATAAAAAAGAGCTAGCTCTTTTTGATGGACGTCGCTCTCGCTCACTCACTCGTTCGCTAAGTAGCTCACTAGCTCAGTTAGCTCTTAGACTCTCAGTACTTCAGCGAGACACCAATAATAATAATAATAATAATAATCCCTTTATTATCAGGCAACTAAGGCCCATAGATAAAATACACAAAATTATTCTTAAACAATAATAACAAACTAATACATATTAATAAACAGCTTAAAACTATAACTAAACACGTAAAGTCGTCGGCATCGTGTTTTGCTGCGAGGTGTCACGTAACCGTCCCCGGAAACGTCGATATACGACACCTTTCGGCCAAAAGTCCTCTTTCAAGCAGTGCTGTAGATGGTGCGTTGGAACTCGTACCACGAATGACTTAAAGTTGACGTCGTGGCGCGATTCCAACCTCTCGACCCTCAGAGTCCAGTTGGTCTTCACTTTCAAGTACTGCACAACTTCCTCAATCTTCGTAGAATGATGCAGACGCGAAATGTACAGCTGCGTCGTAGGTACAGCAGGGCGCAGCAACATGCTGGGTCCACTCGGTGCGGTACCGTACAAGTTACGAGAGCAGGGCTTCTTCTTCTTCTTTTCTACCTTCGTGAAACCCTCCTCATCAACTAGGCCGGTTCTTGGCAAGGAGCTACGGACCGCAGTCAGGGCAGGTTGAGTACCCTTTTTCAGGTTTTCCCCTTTTCCGGTTTGTCGCTTAGGTTGCGACGCACTAGATTTGCCAGTGGCAACAATATCAGCGTAGACACGTTTAGGGGTCGACGTACCTACGTGTGACGTTACCGCAGCCGGTGTTGTGGTGCGGGCGACGGCGGCGGCGGGCGGCGCTTGCTCAGCGTTTTCAGCAGCTGGTGACGTACTTGCGTTCGCCGATTCAAAACTGCCGATGGAAGCATTTTGCGCCCCTCGATGCGTGTTCACCTTTGAGGCCTCTGGTGACCCAATTACCGAACCAACGTTGCGCAATAATGCTATTTCTGAACGTAGTTCAATATTGTTTCTTTCAGAAACCTCCAATCTGGACTGAATCTTGGTCACCTCCGCTTTCAAGGTAGTGATGTCCTTAAGCAGCCGTGTAACGTCGACATGATCGAACGTGACGGGGGGCAGCTTACTCAGCTCCTTCGCCACGAAATCAGGCACCAATGGCCGACCGAAGCCAGCGGCCGAACGGCTCATTCGGTTCGCTTCGGAATATTTCGGATCGCATAGTTCGTTCTTCCAACAATACCTATTCGATACAATACGTCATTGTAGACTATCATACGACATAAATCACTGTAAATCTATCTTTATGACCATAGCTTTAACGTAGAAAATTCTTTGGCATTGCATTGTTTATTTTTTTGCGTATTATTTATGTAAAGTCATAACATTATATAAACAAACAGAAAAGCTTATTTAATTAACTCCAAACGTCCAAAGAGCTATTGACAATGACTACTGAGCGGACCGAGCCGTTTTCAACGACACGCGTGCACCGTGAGTCAAATGAACTAACAGTCTGAATCACTGAGCTATAGAAGAGCTAGTGAATAATAAAGAGTCCAAACTTCCAAAGAGCTACTCATTATTGAGCGAGCCGATCCGTCTCCTTCGACGCGCGTGCGGCGTGAGTCAATTGAGCTAACAGTCGGCGTCTCGGCGTCTGTGTCACTGAGCTATAGAAGAGCTAGTGAGCTAGAAGAGTGATATAGCTCTTTAGAGTGAAAGAGCTAATCGCTCTTTTTCTTTTCAGTGAGCTACTTCGCCCATGTCTACTGGGAAGTATACCCTTTCAAACAAAAAAAACAAAATCCAAATCGGTCCAGCCATCTTCGAGTAATCGGGGAACATACGTAAAATTTAAAAAAAAAAAGGTTCCGACGAATTGATAACCTCCTCCTTTTTGAAGTCGGTTAAAAATAAAGCCGTGTCGACAGCTGAATAGACTGCTTCATTGATTTATGATATTAAAAATAGTCTGACACCATGGTACAACTTTCATTCGCTTACTGACAGATGGTTACGTCGATGAGATGTTTTGACACCGCAATCTTTTAAAATCGATGTTTTCTTTCGCCTACAAACTTTTCATCGGTAAAATTTTGGTTTTCTAATGCACCGAGCATTAAGGAAGGCAAAGTTTTTAACTTTCTGGACTTGTAAATATACAAGGTGTAACAGAGTAGACGCAAGACCTGAAAGTAGTTTGTTCCTAATTGACTACTGAATCGATTTCTGTAACTTTTAATATAAGTATTTTTTTTTTATCTATTTTGCCGTAAGTACTACTGACTGAGCCAAAGAAAATTCAATCTTATGCTACAAGAAATAAGACTCAATTTTAAATGCATAAAGTAATGCTTGGGTCGACACGTTTTACTTAATAATATCAGTTAGCTTAAAAAAAAATAGTTTTGGTCATCGTATTATGCTTTTAACTCAATACTCTAATTGGGGTGTATGAGGTCTTGTGTTAGTTATGTTACTCGTTGTATACAGGCCGTAAAAAGACCCATCAGAAAGCCATTTATTTACATCATCTTACCAATGCTCGGTTCCAATAAAGAAAAAAAAATAGTTAAAAAAACTAAAAAACACGCTTTAAAAACCAAACTTAAAAAGAAGAAAATAATTTAATTCAATTAAAAAGCGTGGGGTGCTTTTTGAGGTATTTTTATAATCACTTAATGTCAAGCAATTAAATTATTTTCTCCTTTTTTAGTTTGGTTTTTAAAGCATGTTTATTAGTTTTTTAAACTATTTTTTATTTTAATTTTTTTAGTTCTGCTAATACAAAAACGTGTTTTTTTTTCCTTTTTTTCATTTTTCTCAATTATTTTTTATTCCAGGCTATATCTCTGCCAAATTTCATGACGATCGGTTCTGCGGTTTAGGCATAAAAGCGTAATAGACAGACACACGGAGTTACTTACGCAGTTATAATATTACTAGCTGACCCGACAGACGTTGTCCTGTCCAAATTGCAATAATTCATACAAAATTCCCATAGAATATTTAATTTAAGTTTTCCCGATTTTTTGCCAGTTCGTTTTGGGTCTTTCCTAATGCACAAAAAAAAATTATGTTGGCCGATTCTCAGACCTACCCGATAAGCACACGAAATTTTATCAAAATCGGTTCAGCTGAACGATTTTGATAAAATTTCGTGTGCTTATCGGGTAGGTCTGAGAATCGGCCAACATCTATTTTTCATACCCCTAAATGCCCCAATTTTTTTTTATAATGCGAACTCAATATTCATAGTTAAGACAGGACAACGTCTGTCGGGTCAGCTAGTTTTATATTTAAGATTATGGAACTAAGGATAGTTCATACAAATACAAGAGAAGCAGAAGAGTACTGACGTTTCATAAGTGCCCATGCAGGCTTATGTGAAATAAAATATTTTGATTTTGATTTTGAGTACATACCTCTATCCTCCATACTTCCAGTCCTGCCCTCTTTCCAGAGTTGGCGAACGCTGGGTGGACTTCAGGCATTATCTGTTGAATAAAGAGAATTTCATTTAAGGCCCTGGTAACTTTAGATATTGTCGTTATGAGCGATAATAGTTCTTATTGCAATCCGATACGGGTTAAAATCTGTTGTAATAAATTCGAATAATAAATGAGCAAGCATTGTCGTAAAAATGCAAATAAAATCGTATAAAATTAGATATTAACTATTTAATAATAAATAATCCATCACTGGATACAGTTTGGCTTTTGGAATTTTATGGTATATTTTTAATTATAATTGTAATTGTTATTGAAGGGATAAACTGGTTTTAAAGATAATTAAGAGGTGACTTTGATGATTTTTTTTATGCATTAAAATATGTTTAATAATGTTTTGAGTTCCATCACTCTATGCAAAAAAGACTTGAAAATATCATATATTATTTTGTTTTCATAATTATATACGGTTAAAGAGATACACTGGTTTAAAATACCACATTTTTGAGCGTCTTCAAGAAATCACCGCCTTATGTAGGTGTGCAGTGACATTGTAGAAAAGTATAGAAGGATAGAGGGGCACGTGGCTAAGTAATACCAGCCGCACGGATCGATCCATCAGGTTAAGCTACGCTTGACGGGGTTGGTCTGTGGATGGGTGACCATCTATACATACCAAGATCTCTCCGTGCCTCGGAAAGCACGTTAAGCCGTTGGTCCCAGTGTTGCCAACAGGTAAACTAGCTCTCCACCAGATTCAACTTCTAAAACCACCAGAAAACCACTAACAAAAATCGGCCCTACTCCAAAAATCGCTAAAATTTCCACTAAACAAATTTTTGGTCTTTATAAAAGAAAACAGTAAGTAGTTTTATTAGTAAAAAATGTTCTTTGTTAGACTGGCTTCAAGTTATTGAAAGTAAGTACTACTGCTCAAGTAGCAAAATGTAAAATATGTGGAACGGTTTCAATCACTACGGAGATTTTAACTAAGTGTGCTGTCCAACCGCGGGGTCGCATGGCGCGTGCGCCTCGGTATCCGAGGTTTGACGACGATATTAAGCCGACAGAATGGAATTTCCGTAAAGCTGATTTCCAATCTTTGTATGGTGAGTTGTATTCAACAAAATGGGACGATATGCTTACAATAACAGACGTTAACGAAGCTGTCACATTACTGTACAGCAAGTTACATGCAATCTTTGATAAACACGTACCAAAAAAACAAAAAAAACAAAATCCGAAGTACCAGTATCCGGAGTGGTTTACACCCATCATAATTAAAACTTTAAAAGATAAGTACTTTCATTTAAAAAAATTCAAGGAGTTTAAATTAGAATTCAATCAGGAATTATACAAATTTTACAGACAGCGAGCTAAAGAGCTAATCGATCAGACATATAATGAATATATCCAGCGAACAGAGGCGGATATAAAGAGGGATCCTAAAAGCTTTTGGAACTTTGTAAAAGGTCAGCAGGCTCCTAGACAATCATGCACGGAGTTTGAATATGATGGACAGATCGTGGCTGGGGCTGATGCTGCAAACGCGTTTGCTAAATACTTCAGTTCAGTGTTTCTGCCGTCTGACCCTGTACTGTCTGCAGCAAATGCTGAGCTGGAGGCAACAGCCCCGCTGTGCTCCTCGCGGATCGCCATAGAGGTAGTTGACTCAGCCGACATATCAGTAGCAATTCGCCGCCTAAAAGCCCATTCATCTGCAGGGCCTGATGGAATTCCACCCTACATTATTAAAGACTGCTTAGAAATATTTAGAAAACCACTTCTATTTGTTTATAACTTAGCCATACAAACAGCTTCTTATCCGGCAGAGTGGAAGATTTCACGGGTCACCCCTGTACCCAAGGGTGGCGCCAGGTCAAAAGTGAACAACTACAGGCCTATTGCGGTCCTGTCAGCCTTCGGTAAGGTCTTTGAGTCGATACTTAATCGGTATATCACCAGGCAAATTAAGACCCAATTAGCCGAGTCTCAGCATGGTTTTAGAGCTGGTAAATCTACGGTAACAAACCACATTAATTTTGTAGACTTTGCTGTCACCGAAATGGATAAAAATAAGCAAGTAGACGTAGCCTACTTTGACTTTAAAAAGGCGTTCGATCGTGTCCAAAATGACGTCCTACTTAAAAAGTTATCCGCAATAGGATTTACCCCGAAGTTGCTGCAACTCTTTTCCAGCTATTTCACTGACCGCTTTCAGTATGTTCAAATAACTGGACATAAATCTGCTCCTTATATAACTTCCTCTGGTGTAAGCCAAGGTAGCACCTTGGGGCCTACGCAATTTATTGTAATGGCGAATGGCCTGCCGAAGGTCGTCAGGACGGCACGATGCCTCATGTTTGCGGATGACCTGAAGTTATTCATGGGTGTTAATAGCGAGGATGACTGTGAGGCACTGCAGAGGGATGTCGATAGTTTGGTGGCATGGAGTGAAGTCAATCACTTAGAATTTAACACTTCTAAGTGCAAGACTATTTCTTTTACCCGTGCGCGTGCACCCATTCAGCATAGCTACCACATATCGGGTATCCCTCTGGAGCGTGTCTATGAATTAAAAGATCTTGGACTGACACTAGACGTGAGTATGACCTTTAATCAGCACATTATTAACATTTGTGGCAAGGCCTTTCAATCACTTGGGTTTGTTATGAGACAGGCAAATAGGTTTAAAGACAGGAATGTTATACTCACTCTGTATTATTCGTTTGTACGTAGTAAACTTGAATACAATGCGCTGGTGTGGGACCCGCATGAACAAAAATACAAGCTTATGATAGAACGGGTCCAACGAAAGTTTGCTCGCTACCTATACAAAAAAATGTATGGGTATTATCCCTATTTGTATCCGTCTCTGTTTGTATCGGGAATGGTGGGCATAAGCACATTGGAACTGAGACGTAAGTGTGCGCTTCTGATGCACTACTACCTATTACTAAATAACAAGATCGATGACGCGACTACCTTAGCTCGCTGTTCATTGTTTGCTCCGGACCGGCTGCAGCGGTCGCGCGCCTGTGCCTCGCGGTGCCTGTTCGCAGCCCCGCCAGTGCGCACTCATACTGCTCGATATGCTCCCACAACCCAGGCGATCAATCTGCTTAACGCCCTGATTGCTCAGAGGCCAGGGGGCCGATTCTACTAACAAATTTGTTAAAAAAACGCAATAGAACCGCAACCGAATCACCACTTTTAAGCGTTTTCGCATTCTACTAAAATGAACAACGGTCCAGCTGCGACACAGCTGCGGTTACGTTTTAGTTACGCCAACGATCGATTGAAACAGTGTCAAAACCTATTCTACTAACAAAATCGAACATGAGCGTGTCGTTAAACAACAAAGCAACAAAGTTAATGATAAAATTATGATCATTATGTCTTTTAATTATAGAAAATACTTTTAGTGCCACATATTCGTGTTTAGTAACATTTTTAGATTCAACTTTTTTCTTTGTGGTATTAATAAAACATATTATTTTGGCATGTTGGTAACGCGGGTTACCCGCTGTGTTCCCGCTACAGTTCAGTTGCAATTCGTTTTAAGTTTAATTTCCATTTTGCTTATAAAATAGTAGAATGACTTTTTATGTAACTATCGAACGGCGATCGAAATCGAACTGTTGTGGAAACACAATTTAACGTGTAACGTTGCAAATTAGTAGAATCGGCCCCCTGATATTGATATATTTGTGTATAGCAGTAGATCTATGTTAAATGTTTGTATGAAGTTTTTTAGTTAAATGTATTGTTTTGTTGGCTTGTTGCGCGCTTTGGTCCTGACTGTAAGTGCAGCAAGCAATTGTTATAAAAATAAATAAATAAATAAATCTCATGATAATATGTCAAAGAAGCATCTACAAAATAAAAAGGTAAACGGCTGTTTTTTTATTAATTTCTGTTTTTATCCGCGACGGCCACGGAGACGGTATATTATGCGTTTTGGTTTGCGTTAGGTGTTAGGGTGTGTGTATGTATGTCTGTTACCATTTTTCTCGGAAACGGCTAGGCCGACTTTGATTGTTAATTTATTGGTGAGTTTTATATCTTTAAAATATTCTACGGGGAATCCCTGCGTATAGTGTATTGTGCGGGATCGGGATGGATCGTTTGACGTCATCATGTTCATGTCACGTCATTCTGACGGATCAGGGGGCCGATTCTACTAATTTGCAACGTTACACGTTAAACTGTGTTTCCACAACAGTTCGATTTCGATCGCCGTTCGATAGTTACATAAAAAGTCATTCTACTATTTTATAAGCAAAATGGAAACTAAACTTAAAACGAATTGCAACTGAACTGTAGCGGGAACACAGCGGGTAACCCGCGTTACCAACATGCCAAAATAATATGTTTTATTAATACCAAAAAGAAAAAAGTTGAATCTAAAAATGTTACTAAACACGAATATGTGGCACTAAAAGTATTTTCTATAATTAAAAGACATAATGATCATAATTTTATCATTAACTTTGTCCTATAGTAAACGTCACGCTCATGTTCGATTTTGTTAGTAGAATAGGTTTTGACATTGTTTCAATCGATCGTTGGCGTAACTAAAACGTAACCGCAGCTGTGTCGCAGCTGGACCGTTGTTCATTTTAGTAGAATGCGAAAACGCTTAAAAGTGGTGATTCGGTTGCGGTTCTATTGCGTTTTTTTAACAAATTTGTTAGTAGAATCGGCCCCCAGTATTGCCTACACAGTAAAACTAAATACTCCGGAAAATTAAGTAGAAGATAGAAGTAAAAATAATTATATTTCGTAACGTTTTAGTGGCTTAGTGGTTGAGTGATAGCATTTTAAGTAATTGAAACTGAATTCTACGAAACCACTAGGAAAAACCACCAGCCACTAAAAGCAATATTTTGCTACTAAAAGGGGGGTCGAAACCACCAGTTTTAGTGGAAAATCCACTAAGTTGGTAACACTGGTTGGTCCCGGCTGTCATTTGTGGATCTTTGATAGTCGTTTCGGGTCGTCAGAAGCCCGAAAACCTGACAATCAGTATTACTAAGAGGTACCTATCGTTTTGCCCAATTAAAGCCAATACATCTTATCAGTATTTTACCCATTGAATTTTAACATATTACATAATAACAAATTATATTTAAATCTGCTACATTTGTACGAAACCTGATTCGTTCCAAAGGAGACGAAAAAATACACCGTGTGAAAGAGACAGCAATACAATTCGCAGACGAGTGATCGAGACAGAAACAGCAATTGTTAACTGGACGTCCTTGGGAGGCAGAATGGCAGATGTATTTTACGTTAGAGGAAAAAGAAAAAAAAAACAAATGCAGCTCTGATTCTTGTCGAGATTTTAATGTGTTTATTTGTCGCGCTTTCTGCGGTCTGTTTTATGGATGGGTGATCATTTTTAATAGATATAGGTAACTTTATCGTTATGTTACAGCACCCCAATCGGCGTATTAGTCGAATTGCACAAATGTGATCGCCCGGATCGGGCGAATCGATACTTCTAAATATTTTAATATATTACCTATTCTTTATAGGAGACTTGCACGAAATAAATGTATTTGTGGTTGAATCGACTTCTCCAGAAAAACACAGTAGGCAGTTGATACGATTTGAATTTTAAGCACTTTAATCATTGACTTACCTATACATTTTTAAATCAATAACTTTAATGCATGAACTTTTTACAATGACCTTTTCGCATAACTTAAAAAAAAAAACAAATAGTTCCTAACCGACTCAGGCGAGTAAATTCGAGCGAATGGACTAATAATAGAACTACGTAACACACTTTCTTTTGCAATCCGTACGATAGTGAAGGAAATTCCTAATCCATTGCTTCATATATGGGGCCTTTTGGCCTCGTACAGAATTTTGTTTTTTATTTTTTTTACTTTTTATAATATTTTAAATTTTAATTTTCTGTTATGCATATTGTGTAGTTAAGTTTGTGATATTCCTGTGCGAGTCTAATAAATACCTTTTCTTTCTTTCTTTACGACGTACCTAACGCTATGAATGTTGTCGAATTTTCAAAATGAAAGACATTGGAATTGTTAATGTGTTACGAAATTACCCCGCTGAAATGTGTATTCACAAACCCACAAGCTTGACCACTAGGGTATCGGTATTGCCAAGACTTGCGGAGCTCAGAAGGTACCTAGTGAAACTGGTGATAAAAACTCTCAACTGTGTTGGGGTCGGATTCCAGTCTACGTGGGGCCTAACTGACCTCCACCAACCCAGTTACTGGGTAACTCGATGCCCCTTGGTAAGACTGGTTGTCAGAATTTTGGGCTTCTGTGACTGTAACGAACGTCCTTGCTCTTGACAAGGGACACTCCATGTAAAATATTCAGCCGTACCTATCTGGCTGTGAAAAATGGAAGTTTTTTTTTTAAAACGTAGGTAATGTTGAAAATGCCTAATGAGACAGAAGCTTAAAAAAAAATTAATAATTGGCAAATATTCAAGTAGGCATTTTCCAACTACGTGTGAAAAAGTTACAGTGTTGATACAAAAAACAGACACGCGTCAATGATTGTGCACTAGCGTGTGACTTGTGTGCCTAATTGAAAACAGATTCTGTATTTGAAATTGAAAAGACTCATTTACATGAGAAGATATACGAGTAGTATCGACGCGTGTTCTATTTTCAAATATTGATAATGGCGCGAAATTGAATGTAGGTTTGTTAAAAACCCTTTATTGACTACGATTTAAATGTAAGTAACATTAAGTTTTTTAATTACATAGTCCTACTTATGCGGGTTACTAGGCATGATTATTGACGTTTTTAACGGTAATTTAGCTAATTTCGTTGAAATAATTCGCTTTCTAATTTGACACTGTTCTCAAAATCTATTTTTGGCAAATTAGCCAATAAAATTAGGAAACACTAGCTTGTGCGGCCTCGCTCGCGTGAAGGTCGAAAATTATCCCACGGGATCGTATTACTGAGATAAAAAGTATCCTATGTGTTAATCCAGGTTATAATCTATCTGTGTGCCAAATTTCATCCAAATCCGTTCAGCCATTATTGCATGAAAGAGAAACAAACATCCAAACATCTAAACATACAAACTTACATAGGATACCTACCTACAGTACCCATACACTGAAGTTAGTTTTTTTTTAATTCCTACTTAGTAATCTGACGTTTCAAGTTTTTTGTGTTTGTTAAACTACAGGAGTTTGACAGGTGTACATGTCAAATTACTCTTTCCTTTTAAAACTGAACTAGGTAGTCTATTTAAGTAGGTACAAAACGCTTTGGAACGGGCTTCAACTTACTGACTGACCAACTCCTTGACAATTCAAAGTATATGTAATATTATAAAAGATCTTCAAAGGCTTACGAAATGTGTGCGCATATTCCCCAACTAAAAATAATAAAAAAAGGCTCGCTCAAACGAGTCTCGATTACCGAATCAACTTTTTTATTATTTTTATCTTTGTTTATTATGCGGCCAGTATCTGGTTCAATAGCTTTCGATCTTTAAGGGTTGGGTTTAAGGTTTTTTTTTTACCAACTTAAGTAAGTACTGTTTTATTCTTACATTACCAATTTTTTGTGGAGAATAAATAAATCACCCAGACAGGAAAAATAATTACTTTTCACGATAATAAATAATCAGCGGAGATGAAAAAATATTTTTTCTGCCAAAATGTTAATATCAAAATCGGGAACTTTAAATATTGTCGTTATGAGCGATAGTTCTTAGTGCAATCCGATACGGGTTAAAATTTGTTGTAATGGAATAGGTAATAAATGAGCAAGCATTGTCGTAAAAATGCAAATAAAATCGTATAAAATTAGATATTAACTATTTAATAATAAATAATCCATCACTGGCTGCAGTTTGGCATTTGGAATTGAATGGTATATTTTTAATTATAATTATAATTGTTATTGAGGGGATAAACTGGTTTTAAAGAAAATTAAGAGGTAGCTTTGATGATTTTTTTGATGCATTAAAGTATGTCTAATTTCATTTTGAGTTCCATCACTCTGTGCAAAAATGACTTGATATTTTTTTGCTTTTAAAATTATTTACGGTTAAAGAGATAGACTAGTTTAAAAAACCACCTTTTTGAGCGTTTTCAAGAAATCACCGCCTGAATGCCAACATTTACAGAGCCTATATGGCCTTTCGTCGGGTACCTAACAGTTATTGCCAGTATGTTGTATGTAGTCGTAGTCGGAGGTCATAGCATTATGCTGAGCGTGGGCCGTTTTGCGTGTATGTGAGTGATGAGACGCATATTTTCCCCCAACTTATTTCTTCCGTTCTTTCTTTGCGTCATGTTTAGCGTAAATAAACTTATTTTCTTTCTTAGCTTGATAAAAAAGCACCAAAAATTAAAAAAAACACCCATTTTGTTTTTACTTATGGCTTCATATTTTGTGAACTTACTTCATTGATATATATGTTACACTAGATAAGCAATTACCGTGCCAAGATGTTGCTACTGGACATATGGCCACAGCCATATGCGTAGCTAATGTCAGTTCAGTGCTCTGTTTGGCGCCAACCGAATTGAACCGAGAGACACGCGCCAAAAAATATCGCCAAAATAGGTAAATGCGTAGTGAAAGATTGATTGATTGATTTTAGATTGATTTTTTTTTTTTTTTTTTTTTTTTAATTTTTAATAATTTATTTATTTAATAAAAACGTATACAAAAAGAGTACATTTAGCTAACAGTAGTAAATTTCCCATACAATTATAGTGCCTAAAAATAAACTATTTCTAAAATATTTTTACTAAAAGTGCAAGTGGTAATGTTTCGGAATTAGAATGATAGATAGCGACCCACCCGATCTAGGTTTATTCAAACCTGTGTTTCGGGCCATCACTTTACATTTCAATTAATTTGGGACATTAACATTAAAAATTAAATTGATATAAAATTAATCGATTAACAATTATGAGATAAAGCATATTGGTAATTAAACATTAATACCTACAACTAAGCCAATGTAAATACTACAAAAGTAAATACTTACGAGGGAATAAATTATCGTCATGACATAATTTCTAGAAGTTTTTCTGTGTCTGTGTAACTGAGCAACGCTAGGTATTCTGATAACTTAGTACTACATTTTTTATAGCTTAAAATATAGATGTTCGTTAATTTGTTAAGTCTATTATACAGAAAAGGACCTAAAAACACATAAAATCGATTAGCAAACGCATGTCTAGTTTGAGGTTTTATGCAAACTAAATCCTTCCTTCTCTTGTCGGAAGGTACTGGGTTAAAAGGAAGTGCAGTGTGCTGGTGTAGTACTATGCTTCGAATGAATAATTGCCGAACTGTTAGTACATTACATGCAATGTAGAGCTGGTGCGTAGGAAATCTAAAAGGGCGAAAGGTAGCAACCTTCAGAATTGCTCTTTGAGCACGCTCTAGAGGAAGTAAAATGGTTTTTGCTGCACCACCCCAGGAAGTTATGCAATAGCTAAGAATGGATTGACACAAAGCTAAATAAACCTCTTTAATTAATTTATAGTCGGCTAGGTTCCGTAAGTTCTTAAAAACATATATTAATTTGCGCACTCTAGTACAAAGTAACTCGATATGTTTACGGAAATTTAGATTCGAGTCAATAGTGACACCTAGATATTTCAAATGGTCAGCTTTAGCCAAAGTAGTGCAAGAACATGCAGTGTCAGCGTTCGTGGTACAATTATGTGCGTAAATGTTTAGATTAGTAAGCGGTATATTAGTATTTCTCATTGCAAATAACATGTATTTTGTTTTATCTGCATTTAATGTTAGGATGTTATTACGGAGCCAATCGGACACTATGTTAAAACCATTTTGAGCATGTTCATAGACCTCAACTTTTGATTTAGCTGAGAACAGTAAAGCGGTGTCATCAGCATAAGACATTATGACACCATTTTGAAGTGGCAGGCTGCACAGTTCATTTATATAGATTAAAAATAAGGTGGGGCCCAAAATGCTGCCTTGTGGAATTCCAAAATCACTATTTTTAAGTTCCGAGCTTGTATACTGACCTATTTTTACACATTGATGACGCTCGCTGAGATAATCAGTAAATAGTCGAAGTTGTGCTCCTCTTATCCCTAGTGTTTCAAGCTTGTGCAAAAGTAAAGTACAAGAAATAGTGTCAAAGGCCTTGGCAAGGTCTAGAAAGATACCAATTGTGTGCATACCATTATCTAGATTGGTAGCAATATAATTAGTTAATTTGTGTACTGCCTGGCCGGTTGATCTACTGGCCCTAAATCCAAATTGATTATCTGAAAGTAGTTTGTTATCTTCCAGATATTTTATCAACCTACAGTTAATAATTTTTTCTAAAATTTTTGAAAGTCCTGTTAACACTGAAATGGGTCTGTAGTTATTCACACAGTTTTTGTCTCCAGACTTGAATACAGGAGTGACCAAGGCTTTTTTAAGGATTCAAGATCACAAAAACATAATAAATTAACCGGAATCACTTTCCACACGAAAGTTTATTGTTTCTATGTTTATATCAACGAAAAACGCATTTAAAATAAATAAAATGTTTAATTTTGTAAATTAGGTGCAGTGTTACCTTTAAAAACTTAATTCCAGTTTCCCACATTTGGGGGAGTTTTTCTTTTATAAAAGTATATCTTTTAGGTTTTTAATTTATGGAATAAGTGATTTTTAATAACAACGTTGCAGGGTGCCTAAAGATGCAGCACGCCGTGATAAATGGGTGGACAATATCATTTTTACGAATATAACAAAGCAAGTCGTTGGATATATTTCCGGCTATGTTGTTGACAGAGTTGGTCAAGATCTTTCTTTTTTTTTAGGGTGGGAAATCATCAAATAACTTCTCCCGCTCTTGGTGTCAGACTTTTACTAACTAAAACCCACCCGTGTTCCCTCAGTTGCCTGTGTGCCAGGGGCGACGGTATCTCTTTCGAACAACCCGCACCCTTGGCAGGCATCGGCTCTTGCGGACCCCACCAGTTCGGCGCACCAGGACACATGGCACGCCGTGACCACTCCAGGAACCAAGTAACATAAGGGTCCCAAACGACCCCATGTCTGGCACTCTTGGTCCCCCTGCGACGGGTCAGCGCAGTGGCCCGGCTGCCTACCACTTTTCGGCCGCAGGGGATAGGGAGAGCGGCCAACGCTATACCGACACTCCTCTTCCCCTGCGGCCCCACCGCGTCCACCATCAAAAGGTGGCGGCCCCGTTCAGGCCACGGAAGGGAAGAGCGCTACTCAGAAGTACCGGCACTTCTCCTCCGCCGCAGCCTGTAACCCTCAGCCGCGATGCCTTCCATTTGACATCGCGGCCCGCCTCAGTTGCGGCCTACCTCACCGCAACCTACTTTTTGGCCGCTACGTCGTCGGCTTGGAAGCAAAAGCACTGACGAGCGGCCCCACCTTGGGGTTCCTCTTCGCTTCAACGTGGGAGCGGACCACAGCTACTGAGCCCCCCTGCAACGACAATGCGGGAACCCACTGGGGGGGGTGGTCAAGACCTTAAATGTGAAATATGCATCAAAGCTTTATTAGCTACAGAACTCAAGTGGTTTCACAAACTAATAAATATAAAAGATAATGGAGGATTATGTTACCCATCGGAATATGTATTTGAAATATGTACGAGTTGCGAAAGCATTGTAAGACATGCCATATCACTTTCCGACACCAAGTCTTTGTCTCCTAAATTTGGCCTCTTGATATTAGCTACAAAAACTTTAGAAAAATTCAAAGGAAACAAAATATTAAAAGAATTTGCGATACACCCGGGAGATCATTTATCATCAATACAAGTTGATCATTCCCTTTTTATTAATAAATGCCATCATTTATAAATACTTAAAAATAAGATTATATCATGAAAGCAAATTATTCACTCAAACTTACAAAACGGAGTCTAAAAGGCAATTGTATACAAAATTAATGTTACATAGCGGAGTATGATTTCCTTACTAATAAATAAACAATATTCAAAAAGCAAATGTCTTCATTATTTTCATTAGTTAGAAACTTCTAATACCCATCCAATAAGAAATATATAATAAATCAATAAATTTCAAAAATAATTTAACTTAACGTTTAACGTTTTTTTTAACGTTTTTTTATGGCTAAAAAAGATGGGTATAATTTCGCAAGGGTAGGCAATCCCATTCCGCCATTGCATGTTTATGTTGCGGTCTTTGTCTAATCTAAGCGACGGTATTATTCTTGTGACTTGTGTAAGTGAGACAGATATATGTTTACTTTTAAATGTTTAGTGGTTTCAAAGCTACGTCGTCGCGTTTAAATAGTGGTTACACTTTTTTGACGCATTTTAATGAGGTTTGCTTCTCTAGTTATATATCTCAATGACTTACTTAGCATAAAAAACAACAAATTCTGAGCTTTCTGAATCGACATTTTTTCTTTTTTTTTTCTTGATTATATTGAAATAAGTACCTAGTCATAGATTATTTTACATTCAGTCTTTCACAGAAAATAAAAATTGCATCTAATTACGCAACGAATCATCTTAAAGAATCCAAGTTTCATCAACATTCTAAAGAAAATATTCAGAGCGTAACGTATGACGCCACGACGCCGACGCCATGTTTGTTTGTCACGGTTGCTAAGCAACCAACACAATGAGTGACAAGCAAAGGTTTGTTTACAGTTTACACCAATCAGAATACAAAATACATATTTCAGTATTTCGTGATGAAAATTGATAGAATTTCAAACAGAAGTCGATAATGATGAGCTATTCATGATGAGCGAATATGAGGGAGGCCGTCTAAAGCTCCGTCTTCCAGTACGCGGTCGCCACTCCAGAACTTTCCGGCCCATCGGCCATTTGTTCTGTAACAATGTGCCCTAACCACTGCCACTTAAGTTTCAATTCTTCGGGCTATGTCGGTTACTTTGGTTCTCCTGCGGATCTCCTCATTTCTAATTCGTTCGCGTAGGGAAACTCCGAGCATAGCCCTTTCCATTGCCCTTTGTGTGACTCAGCTTTTTCTTATGAGGCTCATTGTGAGCGACCACGATTCAGAATGTCGATGTGAGTCACATATTAGCTGTCCACTTATGTGTATAATTGTATGTAATGTCTTTATAATGAATCAGATAATCCTATATGAATAATCATCAAGACTGGGAACCGAGATGCCATTGATAAATGCCGTTAAACATACCTGCAGACAGAGGTTTATAAAAATCAAACCAGTGCGAGTTAGACACAGAACAGAGGGCCGGTTTCCGTAATTTCAAGAACACGTTCAGTCTCAAATCTATCAAAAATACCTGCACCCTTATTTCGTTACATGCGATTAATCATAATCTGTTTCATTTTGACAGTTCAACAATATTCATTGCGTTATTAACGTTGTTGAGCAGACACATTTTTCGGAGATATGAAGCAATGGTTTAGCCATCTGTTTCAAAAGGAAACAGATTATGATTAATTGTGAGTTACGCAATCAGGGTGCTGTTTCCATACATTTTAGACAAGTTTTTGACATTTCATTGTCGACGAGATGAGACTGCGACTAGATTTTGAACGTTTTAATTACGAGAATTGGCCTTCTGATAAAATTATGTGTTCTATGGACTTGGACTCGCTCCCTGAGGGCTCCATCTCAAAGTTGTGCCCGGCTGCCTGCGGCTTCACTCATGTGAGAGACGTTTTGAGAAAAAAAATTGAAATCCCTGTAATTCTAATAAGTACGGGTCATATTTTATAAAAAAAATATTTTGATATGGGCCATTCAAGTTTTACGTAAGCACTACAGGAGGGCGGGGGGTCTTTGCTTTGCTTAAATATGTTTGATGACATGGGGGATGGATGGTGATTACGTCAGTAGAATTTATTTATTAACTTTTGGATTTTCTACACAGTCGATTTTGGTTTGAACACATATGGCAACCCTACTTGTCTATGAATGGCTCGAAGAAAACGACGACAATGTTCCAAAATCACACGAAAGTGAGCAGACACATTGTGTGTCTGCTACCAATGTTTACGTGAGCATGGGAGGGGGGGGGGGGTAAGAGCTGTGCTTACTTTTGCTGACGAGGGGGAAGGGGGGTCAATAATTGCAAAAAATCTGCTTACGTAATACTTGAATGGCCCCTATCTTTTTGAGCAAGTTTTTTTTTTAAAGTGCAATAAAACTGTGGGAAGTTCAAATGTTTTAAAAGCGATGCCATTGGTCAGGGCGAATCCTATTAATATTGTAAATGTGAAAGTTTGTGAGGACGGATGGATGCATGTTTGTTACTCTTCCACGCAAAAACTACTGAACGGATTTAGATGAAATTCAGCTCACAGATACTTTATAACATGGATTCTTAATCCTTGGTTGATGAGATAATTTTCGACCTCCACGCGAGCGAAACCGCTGGCGAAAACTAGTAAATAATACAACTTTTATTACTAACTAGCTGCGTTTCGTGGGAATATCGGAATACCCGTATAAGTCTCGATCCCGTTGGAATATCGGGATAAAAAGTATCCTATGTACTAATTCAGATCATTATGTACATATTTGCCAAATTTCACCCAAATACATTCAGCCGGTTTAGCGTGAAAGCGTCACAAACAAACTGCATACAAAATACCAAATCTTTTCTTTTTATAATTACTAGTGGTCCCCTCAGATTATAAAACAAATGCAGATAGACCGCGCGGAACACCAAGAGGGAGGCCCTTTTTTTCAATTTTCTCATTTTTTTTTTAAATTATTGAATAGTCATCGGTCCTCGATAAGTTTACAAAGTTTCAATGAAATCTGACCGTTTAAAGTGGGTCAAAATAGCGTCCAAAGGAGTCGGTTACAAACAAACATACAAGTAAAGCTAATATAAAGCGTGTAAAATGCGACGCTTCCCGTAGGTACTAACTCGAGTTTTGAATCAGTATTTGTTTTTTTGACCTCACTCTTGGTGTTCCGCGCGGTCTATCTGCCTTTGTTTTATAATCTGAGCTGGTCCCCCAGTGGACGAAATTCGAACATAATTCATTAAAAACTTAATGTATTTCTAATGCATTATTATTAAAAAAAATGCTTTCTGCAATCCTTCTCCATATACCTGAACTTTAACAGTGCTAAATTTCATACCCCTCCGTCCGCGTAATTTTCAATTGAAAATGAACCTTATACTTAGGTTTTAAAGTTGAAAATCTATCAAAGAAATTTGACAGATTGGGGTAGCTTGATGTGCTGGTCTGTACCTATTAATAAAAAAATAGATAAGTGCAATTTTAAAACAGCTCAAACCAATTGCAATAAGGTAAATTAAACGAGTACAGTCAATTATGGCATCTTTACTTTCCATGAGCAATTTTACCAATGAGAACAGCTGCACTTAAATTTATTTCGATAACTAAAAATCTGTTGCCGCCATTTAAGGCCCTGGTAACTTTAAATATTGTCGTTATGAGCGATAATAGTTCTTATTGCAATCCGATACGGGTTAAAATCTGACTGGTCATCTCCTAACTTCCATGGCTAATTTTAAATCTTATATTTAGAATTGTTTTTTTTTTTACATTGTTCTCACATATAGAAGCAACAAGAATAATGTTCCCAAGTTTTTGTAAAACTTAACATGATTAAAAAGAGTGTCCATGGAGTTTCTTGCCCGTTCTTCTCCATAGAGATCTACGTTTTGGAATGGGCAACTAGCTTCAACTTTCTGACAATTCAAAAGTGCCTGAAAATGGTTTAATTGAAATAAATGCTTTGAGTTTGAGTTTGAGTTTGAGTTGCAATAAATTCGAATAATAAATAAGCAAGCATTGTCGTAAAAATGCGAATAAAATCGTATACAATTTGATATTAACTATTTAATAATAAATAATCCATCACTGGATGCAGTTTTGCATATTTTGAAATATTTTATGGTATATTTTTAATTATAATTGTTATTTATGGGATAAACTGGTTTTAAAGATAATTAAGAGGTGACTTTGATGATTTTTTTGATGCATTAAAGTATGTTTAATTATGTTCTGAGTTCCAGCACTGTTTGCAAAAAAACTTAAAAATATCATATATTTTTTTGCTTTCAAAACTATTTACGGTTAAAGAGATACACTGGTTTAAAAAAACCTCCTTCTTGGGCGTTTTCAAGAAATCTATTGTATTTTGAATCTACAATCTGGACTTGAATTACTCAACACAAAAGCACTTGTTATTTATAATGTTGTCACTTATTATTTAATAAACTACTCTCTCGTCTCTATATACTAATCTACATAATAAACTACCTACATGATAACTTCATATTTTAATTTAAAAATAAACGCACAATTCAGTAACAACAGTTATTTAAAAAACAAATTACGCGCGTGAGAAAATTAATGCCTGCAAAATTTTCTACAATAAACCGACACAGAAATATAGTTCTAAAATCAAAAATATTAAAATAATAACAAGACAAAACCACCAACATTAACAAATAGCATTTCACTGTATAAACAAAAAAACAAATTAAAAAAAGCACTCACGATTTTTGATTCAGACAAGCGTGTAGACACCTCGGAGTTAGAATCCGTACTGAATACACGAATCATTCGTTCAGTGAATCTAACAAGACCGAATGACAGATGCTGTGGAGTACTGTGGACTGTTTGCTGTAGATAAGAACGATGTATGTGACAATCAGAATGAAGGTCGCTTATAGTTTGTTTTGCCGGTTGATTGAACTGTTTTTGTCGTTACATAATAAGTAGTATAAGACTTTTTAAGTGTTTTTATATTAGTAAGAATGATTCAATATGCTTGTCTGCCTAACGGGACAGTTTGGCGCGGAGCGTTAAATAAACACAATATTTTTTTTACTTTTCTGTTAGTGTTGGCTACGTTGGCAGATTCTTTGACAACTGGTGACAGTTATTGGCCGCAAGTAGATACCATTTTGCCATGGGTTATTTACAGCGCTAGTGTAAATAAAAATTGTATATTTATGAATTTAACAACTTACTTATGTACCTGCACAATACATACATATTAAACAAACAAGAAAGAAGTAGAAAAATACGAGAAAAAACTACATTTTGGAAGGGGCGACTAGAATCAATTCTATTTTAATGTAAATGTTGACGTTCAAAAGTGCCTATTTGAAATAAATGCTTTGACTTTGACTTTGAAAAGGTGACCCTTATTTCTAAAGAAATCTGCTCCAGCATACCTGCGATAAGAGAATATAATTATAAAAAGAAATCTAGACACCGTGTACTTATAAAAACATAAAACCAGAAAATAGTTCAGTTTGTTAAATAAAACGAACAAATACTTGTATACAATGTACTCATAGAAATACGTGACAAGTTAAGTTTACTCGAATAATAGAAAAATAAAACAAAACAATTCTATAATTCTGATTATAGAATTGTTTTGTTTTATTTTTCTATTATTCGAGTAAACTTAACTTGTCACGTATTTCTGTCACAAATATTTTTTTTTTCTATATATGCTCTCATCTTTTTTCTTTTTGTAAAAAAAAAAACAATCATTACTCATCCAAGTCCATTGTCCATAGCATTTACAGCGTACAAGGGTTTGATTTCCTGCTAAGACTAAAATTTTGATGTGCATTAAAGAGCACAATGCTGTTCGTTAAAATTCCAACCTAACTTAGGTTCACTAGGTTCTTTGACTTTAATCCTACTAATATTAAATAAGTAGGTCCGTTTCTACACAGTAAGACAGTGGTCACTGTGGTCAGTACTGGTCAGGGCTAAGGCAGTTCTAATCTTATCTCGGGTGTTGAAATAATATGCTCTGAACATAAAGCTATTGTGAATAGTGTAGTGCAGCCAAGTCTGCATCTAGTTTCTCGAAGGTCAGTCGAGTGGTTTGCCCATGAAAAATGGTGCACGGTTTACCCAATTTCTCTTGAACACGGCATGTCGCCGTCCGGTTAAGACTTCGACCTCATGTGAAGGTCCTTGTGGCCAATAATAACAACAAAATAAGTGCTGAAACACAACATAAATATAACGTCACCTTCAATCCCCGAAGGGTTTTTTTTGGGGTTGGAAATCATCAAATAACTTCTCCCACTCTGGGTGGAGCAGGAGGGCGTGTCAGACTTTTACTGACTAAAACCCACCCGTGTTCCCTCAGTTGCCTGTGTGCCAGGGGCCGCGGTATCTCTTTCGAACAACCCGCACCCCTGGCAGAACATCACACCCACATTTCGCCAGATATGTTTAAGTCCCGTGTAAAAGTGCTATTATTAAGAAGAAACTATGATTTTGATACGATTTCCTTATAAAAGAATGTTCAAAAACGTAATTTTAAGTAATTATTTAAATCAGTCTGTGGGCCCGTCAGTCCCGTCACCAACCCGCACTGTGCCCGCGTGGTGAATTATGGCCCACTTCCTCTCACAAAGCGGAGGCCTGTGTCCTAACAGTGGGAACTTTATAGGCTAATTTTATACCTATTATATTATAGTCAGTGGATTTTGCAAGAATTGTAACTGTAAGCTACAAGCCGGTAACAATATACTTTACGAGGATAATTTTCCGTTGTATATTTTAAATGACTATTCATCAAAACCATTTAATCTTTGATATACATATAGATACATACACAAAAGTATTTTTTTGTTGCATTGTCCTAAGTTCTAGCCCTTTTATGCTACATACTGGGTTCTGGCTATCAGAAACCACCCGCACTAATATGTGTTACCGTTGAGGAAATAACGAACGAGTTTATCAACAAAACAACTCGATAAGTACATAAAATATTGTTGCCATGGTAACTGGGAGTGATAATAACCATACACTTTCGATTTTGTACAATTTTTTCTAGCCCATTTCAGTTTCGTTCACAGTTTGAAAGGCGAACACATTAGTATTCTACGTATCGCGGATTCAAACTTCGAATCCTTTCGAATTTCGAAGTGATGCGAAATTCAAATTTCCTTTTTTTTTGCAATTTCCAAGTCATTCAATTGAATAATGAACTTTGTGTTGATGATTTTATAATTATATTTCTGTAAATACATACCTACGTATTACGCAGTGGTGGTCCAGTGGTAACAGCAGCAACTTACGAGTTGGTCGTGGCTACAGGCACTTCACTTTGTGTGAATTATTTCATCACCACTGCTCACAAAACGGTGACGGAAAACATCCTGATGTTTTCCCTCAACTGGCATGTCCACAAACATTCGAAGACGTGTGACATCTACCAACACGCACTGGACCCGCGTTGAGGCCAGGAGTCCCAGCGGTGGCTTCCTAACAGAGCTAAAAATTCTTTCTTACTTTTATAGGGCTGTCACTCGGTTAATGCAAATAAAAACCGGGCAAGTGCAAGTCGAGGGATGTAATGTTTAGCGAAGGAAATGCGTCATCAAATAATTTTTTTTTTGTGGTGGCAAGTGCTGGCGGCAAGTGCTGGTGGCAAGTGCTGGTGGCAAGTGCTGGCGGCAAGTGCTCGCAGCAGTGCTGGTGGCAAGTGCTTGCGCCAGTGCTGGCAGTAAGTGCTCGCGCCAGTGCTGCTGTCAGTGCTGGTGCCAGTGTTAGTAGCAAGTGCTCACACCAATGCTGATGGCAAGAGCTTGCGCCAGTGCTCGCGCCAGTGCTGGCGGCAAGTGCTCGCGCCAGTGCTAGCGCAAGTGCTCGCGCCAGTGCTAGCGGCAAGTGCTCGCGCCAGTGCTAGCGGCAAGTGCTCGCGCCAGTGCTAGCGGCAAGTGCTCGCGCCAGTGCTGGTGGCAAGTGCTCGCGCCAGTGCTAGCGGCAAGTGCTCATGCCCGTGCTCGCACCAGTGCTCGCGCCAGTGCTCGCGCCAGTGCTCGCGCCAGTGCTAGCGGCAAGTGCCCGCGCCAGTGCTGGTGGCAAGTGCTCGCGCCAGTGCTGGCGGCAAGTGCTCGCGCCAGTGCTGGCGGCAAGTGCCCGCGCCAGTGCTGCCGGCAAGTGCTCGCGCCAGTGTTGCCAGCAAGTGCTCGCGCCAGTGCTCGCGCCAGTGCTGGTGGCAAGTGCTCGCGCCAGTGCTGGCGGCAAGTGCTCGCGCCAGTGCTAGCGGCAAGTGCTGGCGGCAAGTGCTGGCGGCAAGTGCTCGCAGCAGTGCTGGTGGCAAGTGCTCGCGCCAGTGCAGGCGGCAAGTGCTCGCGCCAGTCCTGGCGGCAAGTGCTCGCGCCAGTGCTGCCGGCAAGTGCTCGCGCCAGTGCTGCCGGCAAGTGCTCGCGCCAGTGCTGCCGGCAAGTGCTCGCGCCAGTGCTCGCACCAGTGCTAGTGGCAAGTGATCGCGCCAGTGCTGGCGGCAAGTGCTCGCGCCAGTGCTGGCGGCAAGTGCTCGCGCCAGTGCTGCCAGCAAGTGCTGGCGGCAAGTGCTGGCGGCAAGTGCTCGCAGCAGTGCTGGTGGCAAGTGCTTGCGCCAGTGCTGGCAGTGAGTGCTCGCGCCATTGCTGGCGGCAAGTGCTTGCGCCAGTGCTCGCGCCTGTGCTGGCGGCAAGAGCTCGCGCCAGTACTAGCGGCAAGTGCTCGCGCCAGTGCTAGCGGCAAGTGCTCGCGCCAGTGCTAGCGGCAAGTGCTCGCGCCAGTGCTGGCGGCAAGTGCTCGCGCCAGTGCTGGCGGCAAGTGCTTGCGCCAGCGCTCGCGCCAGTGCTCGCGCCAGTGCTTGCGCAAGTGCTTGCGCCAGTGCTGGCAGTAAGTGCTCGCGCCAGTGCTGCTGCCAGTGCTGGTGCCAGTTCTAGTAGCAAGTGCTCACACCAATGCTGATGGCAAGTGCTTGCGCCAGTGCTCGCGCCAGTGCTGGCGGCAAGTGCTCGCGCCAGTGCTAGCGGCAAGTGCTCGCGCCAGTGCTAGCGGCAAGTGCTCGCGCCAGTGCTGGCGGAAAGTGCTCATGCCAGTGCTCGCACCAGTGCTCGCGCCAGTGCTCGCGCCAGTGCTAGCGGCAAGTGCCCGCGCCAGTGCTGGCGGCAAGTGCTCGCGCCATTGCTGGCGGCAAGTGCTCGCGCCAGTGCTGCCGGCAAATGCTCGCGCCAGTGCTGCGGCAAGTGCTCGCGCCAGTGCTGGCGGCAAGTGCTCGCGCCAGTGCTGGCGGCAAGTGCTCGCGCCAGTGCTGGCGGCAAGTGCTCGCGCCAGTGCTGGCAGCAAGTGCTCGCGCCAGTGCTGGCGGCAAGTGCTCGCGCCAGTGCTAGCGGCAAGTGCTCGCGCCAGTGCTGGCGGCAAGTGCTCGCGCCAGTGCTGGCGGCAAGTGCTCGCGCCAGTGCTGGCGGCAAGTGCTCGCGCCAGTGCTGGCGGCAAGTGCTTGCGCCAGCGCTCGCGCCAGTGCTCGCGCCAGTGCTTGCGCAAGTGCTTGCGCCAGTGCTGCCAGTAAGTGCTCGCGCCAGTGCTGCTGCCAGTGCTGGTGCCAGTTCTAGTAGCAAGTGCTCACACCAATGCTAGCGGCAAGTGCTCGCGCCAGTGCTGGTGGCAAGTGCTCGCGCCAGTGCTCGCGCCAAAACTGGCGGCAAGTGCTCATGCCAGTGCTAGCGGCAAGTGCTCGCGCCAGTGCTGGTGGCAAGTGCTCGCAGCAGTGCTGGTGGCAAGTTCTTGCGCCAGTGCTGGCAGTAAGTGCTCGCGCCAGTGCTGGCGGCAAGTGCTCGCGCCAGTGCTGGCGGCAAGTGCTCGCGCCAGTGCTGGCGGCAAGTGCTGGCGGCAAGTGCTGGCGGCAAGTGCTCGCAGCAGTGCTGGTGGCAAGTGCTTGCGCCAGCGCTCGCGCCAGTGCTTGCGCCAGTGCTCGCGCCAGTGCTGGCGGCAAGTGCTCGCGCCAGTGC
The DNA here is from genome assembly GCA_947359405.1 of Antitype chi. Classification (NCBI taxonomy): domain Eukaryota; kingdom Metazoa; phylum Arthropoda; class Insecta; order Lepidoptera; family Noctuidae; genus Antitype; species Antitype chi. The sequence continues at coordinate 4,445,449 of OX375837.1, forward strand.
TGGCGGCAAGTGCTGGCGGCAAGTGCTGGCGGCAAGTGCTCGCAGCAGTGCTGGTGGCAAGTGCTTGCGCCAGTGCTGGCAGTGAGTGCTCGCGCCATTGCTGGCGGCAAGTGCTTGCGCCAGCGCTCGCGCCAGTGCTTGCGCCAGTGCTCGCGCCTGTGCTGGCGGCAAGAGCTCGCGCCAGTACTAGCGGCAAGTGCTCGCGCCAGTGCTAGCGGCAAGTGCTCGCGCCAGTGCTAGCGGCAAGTGCTCGCGCCAGTGCTGGCGGCAAGTGCTCGCGCCAGTGCTGGCGGCAAGTGCTCGCGCCAGCGCTCGCGCCAGTGCTCGCGCCAGCGCTCGCGCCAGTGCTCGCGCCAGTGCTAGCGGCAAGTGCTCGCGCCAGTGCTGGCGGCAAGTGCTCGCGCCAGTGCTGGCGGCAAGTGCTTGCGCCAGTGCTGGCAGTAAGTGTTCGCGCCAGTGCTGCTGCCAGTGCTGGTGCCAGTGCTAGTAGCAAGTGCTCGCGCCAGTGCTAGCGGCAAGTGCTCGCGCCAGTGCTGGTGGCAAGTGCTCGCGCCAGTGCTCGCGCCAAAACTGGCGGCAAGTGCTCATGCCAGTGCTAGCGGCAAGTGCTCGCGCCAGTGCTGGTGGCAAGTGCTCGCAGCAGTGCTGGTGGCAAGTTCTTGCGCCAGTGCTGGCAGTAAGTGCTCGCGCCAGTGCTGGCGGCAAGTGCTCGCGCCAGTGCTGGCGGCAAGTGCTCGCGCCAGTGCTAGCGGCAAGTGCTCGCGCCAGTGCTGGCGGCAAGTGCTCGCGCCAGTGCTGGCGGCAAGTGCTTGCGCCAGTTCTAGTAGCAAGTGCTCACACCAATGCTGATGGCAAGTGCTTGCGCCAGTGCTCGCACCAGTGCTCGCGCCAGTGCTCGCGCCAGTGCTAGCGGAAAGTGCCCGCGCCAGTACTGGTGGCAAGTCCTCGCGCCAGTGCTGGCGGCAAGTGCTTGCGCCAGTACTCGCGCCAGTGCTGGCGGCAAGTGCTCGCGCCAGTGCTCGCGCCAGTACTGGCGGCAAGTGCCCGCGCCAGTGCTGGTGGCAAGTGCTCGCGCCAGTGCTGGCGGCAAGTGCTCGCGCCAGTGCTGGCGGCAAGTGCTCGCGCCAGTGCTGGCGGCAAGTGCTCGCGCCAGTACTGCCGGCAAATGCTCGCGCCAGTGCTGCGGCAAGTGCTCGCGCCAGTGCTGGCGGCAAGTGCTCGCGCCAGTGCTGGCGGCAAGTGCTCGCGCCAGTGCTGGCGGCAAGTGCTCGCGCCAGTGCTCGCGCCAAGTGCTCGCGCCAGTGCTTGCGCCAGTGCTGGTGGCAAGTGCTGGCGGCAAGTGTTGATGGAAAATGCTGGCAGCAAGTGTTGGCGGCAAGTATTCGCGGCAAGTGTTGGCGGCAACTGCTGGCGGCAAGTGCTCATGCCAGTGCTTGCGCAAGTGCTTGCGCCAGTGCTGGCAGTAAGTGCTCGCGCCAGTGCTGCTGCCAGTGCTGGTGCCAGTGCTGGTGCCAGTGCTAGTAGCAAGTGCTCGCGCCAGTGCTAGCGGCAAGTGCTCGCGCCAGTGCTGGTGGCAAGTGCTCGCGCCAGTGCTCGCGCCAAAACTGGCGGCAAGTGCCCATGCCAGTGCTAGCGGCAAGTGCTAGTGGCAAGTGATCGCGCCAGTGCTGGTGGCAAGTGCTCGCGCCAGTGCTGGCGGCAAGTGCTCGCGCCAGTGCTGCCGGCAAGTGCTGGCGGCAAGTGCTGGTGGCAAGTGCTGGCGGCAAGTGCTCGCAGCAGTGCTGGTGGCAAGTGCTAGTGGCAAGTGATCGCGCCAGTGCTGGCGGCAAGTGCTCGCGCCAATGCTAGCGGCAAGTGCTCGCGCCAGTGCTAGCGGCAAGTGCTCATGCCAGTGCTCGCACCAGTGCTCGCGCCAGTGCTCGCGCCAGTGCTGGCGGCAAGTGCTCGCGCCAGTGCTTGCGCCAGTGCTCGCGCCAGTGCTTGCGCCAGTGCTCGCGCCAGTGCTGGCGGCAAGTGCTCGCGCCAGTGCTGGCGGCAAGTGCTCGCGCCAGTGCTGGCGGCACGTGCTCGCGCCAGTGCTGGCGGCAAGTGCTTGCGCCAGTACTCGCGCCAGTGCTGGTGGCAAGTGCTGGTGGCAAGTGCTAGTGGCAAGTGATCGCGCCAGTGCTGGCGGCAAGTGCTCGCGCCAATGCTAGCGGCAAGTGCTCGCGCCAGTACTGGCGGCAAGTGCTCATGCCAGTGCTCGCACCAGTGCTCGCGCCAGTGCTCGCGCCAGTGCTCGCGGCAAGTGCTCGCGCCAGTGCTTGCGCCAGTGCTCGCGCCAGTGCTTGCGCCAGTGCTCGCGCCAGTGCTGGCGGCAAGTGCTCGCGCCAGTGCTGGCGGCAAGTGCTCGCGCCAGTGCTGGCGGCAAGTGCTCGCGCCAGTGCTGGCGGCAAGTGTTGATGGAAAATTCTGGCGGCAAGTGTTGGCGGCAAGTATTCGCGGCAAGTGTTGGCGGCAAGTGCTCGCGCCAGTGCTCGCGCCAGTACTGGCGGCAAGTGCTCATGCCAGTGCTCGCACCAGTGCTCGCGCCAGTGCTCGCGCCAGTGCTGGCGGCAAGTGCTCGCGCCAGTGCTTGCGCCAGTGCTCGCGCCAGTGCTTGCGCCAGTGCTCGCGCCAGTGCTGGCGGCAAGTGCTCGCACCAGTGCTGGCGGCAAGTGCTCGCAGCAGTGCTGGTGGCAAGTTCTTGCGCCAGTGCTGGCAGAAAGTGCTCGCGCCATTGCTGGCGGCAAGTGCTTGCGCCAGCGCTCGCGCCAGTGCTCGCGCCAGTGCTTGCGCAAGTGCTTGCGCCAGTGCTGGTGCCAGTGCTAGTAGCAAGTGCTCACACCAATGCTGATGGCAAGTGCTTGCGCCAGTGCTGGCGGCAAGTGCTGGCGGCAAGTGCTCGCAGCAGTGCTGGTGGCAAGTGCTTGCGCCAGTGCTGGCAGTAAGTGCTCGCGCCATTGCTGGCGGCAAGTGCTCGCGCCAGTACTGGCGGCAAGTGCTCATGCCAGTGCTCGCACCAGTGCTCGCGCCAGTGCTCGCGCCAGTGCTTGCGCCAGTGCTGGCGGCAAGTGCTCGCGCCAGTGCTGATGGCAAGTGCTTGCGCCAGTGCTCGCGCCAGTGCTAGCGGCATGTGCTCGCGCCAGTGCTAGCGGCAAGTGCTCGCGCCAGTGCTAGCGGCAAGTGCTCGCACCAGTGCTGGCGGCAAGTGCTCGCGCCAGTGCTGGCGGCAAGTGCTCGCGCCAGTGCTTGCGCCAGTGTTCGCGCCAGTGCTGGCGGCAAGTGCTCACGCCAGTGCTGGCGGCAAGTGCTCGCAGCAGTGCTGGTGGCAAGTTCTTGCGCCAGTGCTGGCAGAAAGTGCTCGCGCCATTGCTGGCGGCAAGTGCTTGCGCCAGCGCTCGCGCCAGTGCTCGCGCCAGTGCTTGCGCAAGTGCTTGCGCCAGTGCTGGTGCCAGTGCTAGTAGCAAGTGCTCACACCAATGCTGATGGCAAGTGCTTGCGCCAGTGCTGGCGGCAAGTGCTGGCGGCAAGTGCTCGCAGCAGTGCTGGTGGCAAGTGCTTGCGCCAGTGCTGGCAGTAAGTGCTCGCGCCATTGCTGGCGGCAAGTGCTCGCGCCAGTACTGGCGGCAAGTGCTCATGCCAGTGCTCGCGCCAGTGCTTGCGCCAGTGCTCGCGCCAGTGCTGGCGGCAAGTGCTCGCGCCAGTGCTGGCGGCAAGTGCTCGCACCAGTGCTGGCGGCAAGTGCTCGCGCCAGTGCTGGCGGCAAGTGCTTGCGCCAGTACTCGCGCCAGTGCTGGTGGCAAGTGCTGGTGGCAAGTGCTAGTGGCAAGTGATCGCGCCAGTGCTGGCGGCAAGTGCTCGCGCCAATGCTAGCGGCAAGTGCTCGCGCCAGTACTGGCGGCAAGTGCTCATGCCAGTGCTCGCACCAGTGCTCGCGCCAGTGCTCGCGCCAGTGCTGGCGGCAAGTGCTCGCGCCAGTGCTTGCGCCAGTGCTCGCGCCAGTGCTTGCGCCAGTGCTCGCGCCAGTGCTGGCGGCAAGTGCTCGCGCCAGTGCTTGCGGCAAGTGCTCGCGCCAGTGCTGGCGGCAAGTGCTCGCGCCAGTGCTGGTGGCAAGTGCTTGCGCCAGTACTCGCGCCAGTGCTGGTGGCAAGTGCTGGCGGCAAGTGTTGATGGAAAATTCTGGCGGCAAGTGTTGGCGGCAAGTATTCGCGGCAAGTGTTGGCGGCAAGTGCTCGCGCCAGTGCTCGCGCCAGTACTGGCGGCAAGTGCTCATGCCAGTGCTCGCACCAGTGCTCGCGCCAGTGCTCGCGCCAGTGCTGGCGGCAAGTGCTCGCGCCAGTGCTTGCGCCAGTGCTCGCGCCAGTGCTTGCGCCAGTGCTCGCGCCAGTGCTGGCGGCAAGTGCTCGCACCAGTGCTGGCGGCAAGTGCTCGCGCCAGTGCTGGCGGCAAGTGCTCGCGCCAGTGCTGGCGGCAAGTGCTCGCGCCAGTGCTTGCGCCAGTGTTCGCGCCAGTGCTGGCGGCAAGTGCTCACGCCAGTGCTGGCGGCAAGTGCTCGCAGCAGTGCTGGTGGCAAGTTCTTGCGCCAGTGCTGGCAGTAAGTGCTCGCGCCATTGCTGGCGGCAAGTGCTTGCGCCAGCGCTCGCGCCAGTGCTCGCGCCAGTGCTTGCGCAAGTGCTTGCGCCAGTGCTGGTGCCAGTGCTAGTAGCAAGTGCTCACACCAATGCTGATGGCAAGTGCTTGCGCCAGTGCTGGCGGCAAGTGCTGGCGGCAAGTGCTCGCAGCAGTGCTGGTGGCAAGTGCTTGCGCCAGTGCTGGCAGTAAGTGCTCGCGCCATTGCTGGCGGCAAGTGCTCGCGCCAGTACTGGCGGCAAGTGCTCATGCCAGTGCTCGCACCAGTGCTCGCGCCAGTGCTCGCGCCAGTGCTCGCGCCAGTGCTGGCGGCAAGTGCTCGCGCCAGTGCTGATGGCAAGTGCTTGCGCCAGTGCTCGCGCCAGTGCTAGCGGCAAGTGCTCGCGCCAGTGCTAGCGGCAAGTGCTCGCGCCAGTGCTAGCGGCAAGTGCTCTCGCCAGTGCTCGCGCCAGTGCTGGCGGCAAGTGCTCGCGCCAGTGCTGGCGGCAAGTGCTCGCGCCAGTGCTTGCGCCAGTGTTCGCGCCAGTGCTGGCGGCAAGTGCTCACGCCAGTGCTGGCGGCAAGTGCTCGCAGCAGTGCTGGTGGCAAGTTCTTGCGCCAGTGCTGGCAGTAAGTGCTCGCGCCATTGCTGGCGGCAAGTGCTTGCGCCAGCGCTCGCGCCAGTGCTCGCGCCAGTGCTTGCGCAAGTGCTTGCGCCAGTGCTGGCAGTAAGTGCTCGCGCCAGTGCTGCTGCCAGTGCTGGTGCCAGTGCTAGTAGCAAGTGCTCACACCAATGCTGATGGCAAGTGCTTGCGCCAGTGCTGGCGGCAAGTGCTGGCGGCAAGTGCTCGCAGCAGTGCTGGTGGCAAGTGCTTGCGCCAGTGCTGGCAGTAAGTGCTCGCGCCATTGCTGGCGGCAAGTGCTCGCGCCAGTACTGGCGGCAAGTGCTCATGCCAGTGCTCGCACCAGTGCTCGCGCCAGTGCTCGCGCCAGTGCTCGCGCCAGTGCTGGCGGCAAGTGCTCGCGCCAGTGCTGATGGCAAGTGCTTGCGCCAGTGCTCGCGCCAGTGCTAGCGGCAAGTGCTCGCGCCAGTGCTAGCGGCAAGTGCTCGCGCCAGTGCTAGCGGCAAGTGCTTGCGCCAGTGCTGGTGGCAAGTGCTCGCGCCAGTGCTCGCGCCAGTGCAGGCGGCAAGTGCTCGCGCCAGTGCAGGCGGCAAGTGTTGGCAGCAAGTGTTGGCGGCAAGTGTTGGCGGCTAGTGCTGGCGGCAAGTGTTGGTGGCAAGTGTTGGTGGCAAGTTTTGGTGGAAAGTGTTGGTGGAAAGTGCTGGTGGCAAGTGCTGGTGGCAAGTGCTGCTGGCAACTGCTGGTGGCAAGTGCTGGTGGCAAGTGCTGGTGGCAAGTGCTGGTGGCAAGTGCTGGTGGCAAGTGCTGGTGGAAACTGCTGGCGGCAAGTGTTGGTGGCAAGTGATGGCGGCAAGTGTTGGTGGCAAGTGATGGCGGCAAGTGATGGCGGCAAGTGTTGGTGGCAAGTGATGGCGGCAAGTGATGGCGGCAAGTGTTGGCGGCAAGTGATGGCGACAAGTGTTGGCGGCAAGTGCTCATGCCAATGCTCGCACCAGTGCTCGCAAGCTAACTCAAAAACGAACAAAGCAAAGTTAATCAAATTAATATGGGACTACTTCATGATCTTCCTCTACCAAACGAAATAAGAATCATGTAGATCAGCCTAAAAATCACGAAGAAATTGTTGAAACGCCGAATATACAGGAAAAGTTTTTATTCAGTGCAATACCTCCGCGGTCAAAATGTATGGAACGGCTGATTGTTTTTTGTATAAGCGACGAAAAGTTTCTGCTAGGGGTGATCTAGAATGACATGCTGAATTCATGGTTACAGTTTGCGCACTGAATAAAAACTTTTCCTGTATATAACCTCTTCTTTTTTTGGAAGTCGGTTAAAAAGGCTAGGCAAATGATAGTGCACTTAGATGGAACCTTAATCTATGATTCTTTTTCCGGTGACGCTAAATGGTTTGTTGACAATCTGATAAACATAATTCTATTGTCTATTGTCAATGTGTCATGCATTATGGAAGTATAGCCTGTTCTAACTATATCTGATAAAAATGTAAATACATGATTCAGAAAATGTATCAAACTTAAGTGGTAGGGGGCAGGGCACATTGCTCGCAGAACAGATGGTTGATGGGGCCGGAAGGTTCTGGAGTGGCGACCGCGTACTAGAAGACGTAGAGTTGAAAGGTGGATCGATGACCCTGTGGATGCTGCTGGAATCCGCTGGATGCGGGAAGCACAGAACCGGGTGAAGTGGCGGAGCTTGGGGAAGGCCTATGTCCAGCAGTGGACGTCTGTCGACTGAAATGATGATGATGATGATGACCCGTAAATGCCAGTAGATGCCAATTGGTAGTGTCAGTCACAAATTATTGGTAGTGTCAGTAAAAAATAAAATAAAAGCTGTGTGGCAGGTAATTAACAAAGAAACTGGAAACACAAAACAACGAGATCAGAATGAGTTAGCTCTGAAAATTGACAATGAAACCATTTCAGATAAGTTAAAAGTTGCGGAGACTCTTGAAAATTTCTTTACCAACATCCCAATAGAGGTTACGAAATGTCTCCCCTCATCATCTGTATTAGCTGAATCTCTTCTTAAAGAAAACTTCAGTAAGGACATTCCAAGTTTTGAATTCAAACCCATCTCTATTGCCACAATTAAAACAGCATTTAAAAGTCTTAACATAAAAAACACTGAAGACTTATGGGGGATTTCCGTTAAGGTTATTGAAAATATCATTGACACAATTGCCCCTGTCCTAACAGGCATATTTAATCAATGTTTAGACAGCGGTACGTTTCCTGACTTAATGAAACATAGTAAAGTAGTACCAATTTTCAAATCGGGTAGTAAGAGTGATCCCTCTAATTATAGACCTATATCTGTGCTTCCAGCATTGAGCAAAATTTATGAAAAAATCATGCTGGACCAGATGTTGTCACATTTTAACTCAAATGGGATTTTACATAGTCGACAGTTTGGTTTCACGAAAGGTAGGTCGACGACTGACGCGGGAGTAAAACTCATCAGTCACATTTTGGAATCCTGGGAGAGTTCTCAGGATGCGATTGGCATTTTCTGTGACCTCTCAAAAGCGTTTGACTGCGTTGACCACAATACACTGATCTGTAAATTACACCACTACGGAATTCGTGGACAAGCTGCTGATCTTGTACTTTCCTACTTATCAAACAGGCAGCAAAAAGTAAACGTTAACGGGGCGACATCCTCGGGGTCTCTAGTTAGGATGGGCGTGCCTCAAGGTTCAATTCTTGGTCCTTTTTTATTTCTAGTTTATATTAATGACCTTCCCTATCTGATGGCTAACTTCTCGGATATAATTTTATTCGCTGATGACACTTCTCTTATTTTTAGAATAGATAGAAAAGATACGGATGTCTTACATGTCAACGAAAGCCTAGCTGTTCTATCGAAATGGTTTGCTGCTAATAATCTTTTACTCAATGCGAACAAAACTAAATGTCTTAAGTTCTCGCTACCAAATGTACCCCAAGTAGGTCTAAATTTAAAACTTGATGGCAAGAAACTAGATGCTATTTCGGAAACTGTATTTTTGGGAATTACTTTAGATTCAAAATTGCAATGGGGTGCCCACATTAGAGCGCTTTCAAGCAGATTAAGCTCAGCTGCTTACGCAGTAAGAAAAATAAGGCAGTTGACTGATGTAGCCACAGCTAGGTTAGTATACTTTGCTTATTTTCACAGTATTATGTCTTATGGCGTTCTGCTGTGGGGATCGGCAGCGGACGTAGATTCAATTTTTATTTTACAAAAGAGGGCAATCCGCGCAATCTATAAAATGGGGCCTCGCGAGTCTCTTAGAAACAAATTCAACGAAATTGATATACTTACTCTGCCTTCTCTTTATATTCTAGAAAATATCTTGTATGTTCGCAAAAACTTAGGTCTTTTCAAAAAAAGATGCGATTTCCATAATCTAAATACACGTAGTAAAGATGAAATTGTGATTCCAAAATTTAGATTAACTAAAACTAGCAAGTCATTTCTAATAAACAGTATCCGCTTCTATAACAAGTTGCCAAAGTCGGTTACAGAACTTAGCGATGGAAAGTTTAAAACTCACATCAAACGTGTCCTTATCAAAAAAGCATATTATAAGATAAAAGACTACGTTGAAGACAGGGAAGTTTGGCATTAATTCCTTCTGCACATGTGGCTTCCCTGGTACCTCATTAACAGCAAAACCGTGTGAAAGTCTATAAACTGCTCCCAAATTGCAATGTTAATTTTTATTCTTTTTATTATTATTTTTTTTTTTTTTTACAATGTCTGACATATTCTCGTCATTATTTTGACATTATACATCAATTTTACTACCTACTATTTATTTTCAGTGATTGTCATCGAAATCATGTCACTTGGTTCAAATAGATTCATTTTATATAGGTAGATTCTTTTACATATTTTGAATGAGAGAACGTTGTAGGCCTTAGAGACTAGATTTGTAGACGTTTTTCTATTCTGTATTTTCATTCCTCTAAGTACCTGGTACTTATTGACTGGTCTGCACTGTCCTCCCATACCTATTATCACTGTAATTTGAAAACATTGTAAAAGCCAATTATTTTTAAAAGAGTAACCGTGGAGTTTCTTGCCGGCTCTTCTCCATAGGAAACGACAAATTGGAACCGTGCACCTAGCTTCTGACGTTTCATAAGTGCCCATGCAGGCTTATGTGAAATAAAATATTTTGATTTGATTTGATTTGATTTTGAAATTAGGTGCTTTAATTTGATTATTTGAACATAAAAATCAGAAATTATAATTTTGAATTAACATAAAGATGTTTCCTATTTGACAGTTGAGGTTCATATTATGACCTCAATTTTCCTAAATGATTTTTCAATTAAAATGATATTTAGGCTGGCCCATTTTTGGCCATAGAATCAGCATTGCCATACAACGTAGCAATACTGCCAGCCTTTAGGTCGCTTTTCCTATTGACAGTGATGCGGACCAATTTTTTGATAATTAGATAAGTAACATGTACATATTTATAGAATTATTTTAAGTCTGTTATCTTATACGTTATGTAAAATTAAACTTAAAAAAATAAAAAAATAAAAAATAAATAAATAAATATTGTTGAAAAATCTGGAGATTTATATATGAAACGTTCTTCTGAATACAGATGAACGTCTGATCAATTCCTTTTAGTGATGGTTGCGCTAAAAATATGTCAAACAGGGTTTGTTTACGCTAACATAGGATAGTTTTGCAACAGACTATACTACTTATCTATAACCATGACATACCCAAATGAATATTATGATCTGCGATAATGCATCCTTGCTTAACATAGCGAGACGAATAGATGTTTATATTTTAACAACATACATACTTACCTATATAGTCCGAGGGGCTTGTGGCTAAGTAATAACAGCCGCACAGGTCGATCGATTAGGTTAAGCTACGCTTGCCGCAGTTGGTCCGTGGATGGGTGACCATCTTTACATACCAAGACCTTTCCATGCCTCGGAAAACACGATAACCTGTTGGTGCCGGCTGTCATTTTTGAATCTTTGACAGTCGTAACGGGTCGTCAGAAGCCTGAAAGTCTGTGAACCAGTCTTACCAAGGGTAATGGTCAGATAGGCAGTCGCTCCATGTAAAATACTGGTATTCAGCTGCATCCGGTTAGACTGTGGAAGCTGACCCGAACATAGTTGGACACGGCACGGAGGGTGATTGTGAAAACACTAAAAACTGAAAAATAACTTTAATTTCGGAAGTCGGCGTCTTTGGAGCTGTATTTTAATTTTTTGTCCCCGCCTTCCGAAATTAAAGTTATTTTTCACTTCGTAGTGTTTTTTGGAAATCGGTTGTTTTTTTTTTGGAAAATGTTATTTTTTTCTCGTTTTAATGGTTCACATGTGCTTACCCCTTCACAGCGTACCGGCGTGATGTTATGTTATGAACTGGTGTAAGCAATAGACAGACATGAGATTTCAGCAATCCCAGTCCATTTGCTATCATTTTTTGAGGAGTTCCGTTGCCTATCTCCGAAGTTCTTCTTCAGATCTTCACCAAATTGATATGAGACCACTCCAAGAAAGTACTCTTCCAAAAAATACCCAGATCGCTTCAAGATTGCCCATAAAATTTTAAGAGTTCTCTCTATTTCTCCAGGATCCCATCATCAGATCCTGACTTGATGATCATGGGACCACCTGGGAAGTATACCCTTTCAAACAAAAAAAAAAAAACCAAATCGGTCCAGCCATCTTCGAGTAATCGGGGAACATACATAAAAAAACATAAAAAACGGTTCCGACGAATTGAGAACCTCCTCCTTTTTGAAGCCGGTTAAAAATGGTAAACAAAGGAAGCTCCCGTAACCTTTCTAAGGAAACGGATGCAGCTGTATACCAGTATTTTACATGGAGCTACTGCCTATCTGACCTCCACAACCCAGTAACTGGGTAATACTACACCCCTTTGTAAGACTGGTGGTCAGACTTTCGGGCTTCTGACGACCCTAACGACTGTCACAGATCCAAGAATGACAGCCGAGACCAATGGCCTAACGTGCTTTCCGAGGCACGGAGGGGTCTGGGTATTATATTCTGTGGTCTTGGTATGTAAAAATGGCCACCCATCCATGGACCTACAGCGGCAAGCGTAGCTTAACCAGATCGATCGGCCTGTGAATGAATGAATATTAACATAAATATGAATGGATACTTTTATCAATGATAAGTCTAAGGACGGGAAATTGACTCACAGATTGTGTTGAATACGAAAAAAAACTAACACATGTATATAAATATTTATTCTAGATACCTACGTGTCAAATAAAAATAGATAAAGAAATTCGCAAGATTTGAGCCACCGATCCCTTTTCCGTTTTAGTTCATTTTCTAGGTAATTGTTCAGGACATCACTGAGTTATGGTAAAGAAAAACGGCTGATTGATCGACTCGCCCGAATTTACTCGCCCCAATCGGGTGAATCGCCAGTTTTAAATCCTTACTAATATTATAAACGCGAAAGTTTGTAAGTATGGATGGACGGATGTTTGTAACTCTTTCTCACAAAAACTGCTGAGCGGATTTGGATGAAAATTGGCACACAGATAGATTATATTAACCTAGATTAACACATAAGGTACTTTTTATCACGTTAGTACGTTCCCGCGGGATAATTTCCGACCTCCACGCGGGCGAAGCCGTGGGCGGAATCTAGTTTATTATCTATTAGGGATTATTTGCCGTCGACAAATACGTAGATATACATGCAGACTTTCGCCTTTTCTGGCACACTGACATTTATCTATACTGCTTCGTTGCACAGACTTTATATTCTATTAAAACTTGATGAAAGTCTGTTTCATGTGGACCCAACGTTATACGAATAAAAACCACTAGTAATGATGCTAACTAGTACTAAGAAATAAACGATATCAGTTGCCAACTAACCCGACACAATACGTCTGGTTACTGCGCTGAGTCAGGTATTTATATTTCTACATAGCTACGTCATTTTCTATTGAAATGAGTCTGAGGCCCAAGCAGGAAGATGCGACGTAAATGACAAGTTAGTAAATTCTAACGATTTTTTCGCACGAGTTAACTCGCCCGAATCGGGTGAATAGTCTTCTTTTTTACAAGCTTTATATTAGTTTCACTTGTATGATTGTTTGTTTGTAACCGACTCCTTTGGACGCTATTTTGACCCACTTTAAACGGTCAGATTTCATTGAAACTTTGTAAACTTATCGAGGACCGATGACTAATCAATAATTAAAAAAAAAAAATTAGAAAAATGAAAAAAAGGAAAAAAAAACACGTTTTTGTAGTTAGCAGAACTAAAAAATAAAAAATAAATAATAGTTTAAAAAACTAAAAAACACGCTTTAAAAACCAAACTAAAAAAGGAGAAAATAATTTAATTCAATTAAAAAACGTGGGGTGCTTGACATTAATTGATTATAAAAATACCTCAAAAAGCACCCCACGCTTTTTAATTGAATTAAATTATTTTCTCCTTTTTAGTTTGGTTTTTATTTTAATCCAACTTCCTACTATCCCTACTAATATTATAAATGCGAAAGTAACTCTGTCTGTCTGTCTGTTACGGTTTCACGCCTAAACCGCTGAACCGATCATTATGAAATTGGCTGACATATAGCCTGGGATATGGAGAAGGACATAGGGTAGTTTTTTACGCGATTACCGATATCCACGCGAGCGGATCCGCCGGCAATAGCTATTGGGTAATATAATATTTTCTTTAGGCGTCTCGAACAATCATCATTCATCATTTCAGCCGAAAGACGTCCACTGCTGGACATAGACCTCCCCCAATTGGAGGGATTTGCCATAATCGCCACGCTTGACAGGCGGGTTGGCGATCGCAGTATGGTGGTTAAATGCATAGAGAACGCTGCTGCCCATTCTCTAGTAAGTCCCTTAGTCGCCTTCTACGACACCCACGGGAAGAAATGGGATGGTGCTATTCTTTACGTCCGGTACCACACGGAACTCGAACAATCGTTATTTGTAATGCAAGACTGCAAAGTTATTTTTTGGCGCGAGTACTTAGTATTGAAAGCTGAGCAAGCGGAGGATTCTAGGATTTAAAATTTCAAATATAGAATCCTGAGTGTAGTGAGGCTTTCAAAGGTACGAGACGCAGAATACCTTTGCTGCCGAGCGCAACACACAATTTTTAACCTCACTACAGCGAGGAAAATGCTAGGTGCAAGAAAAACAGCCTAAATAATTTAAATTAGTGTAGTTATTGTAGTCATCAAATACGTTTTCACGCCTTTAGAATGTCTTCATGCATTGAACAAATTGTACGCTTTTTAACCGACTTCAAAAAGGAGGAGGTTCTCAATTCGTCGGAAGCTTTTTTTTATTAATTTTTTATGCATGTTCCCCGATTACTCGAAGATGGCTGGACTGATTTCGATTTTTTTTTTTGGTTTGAAAGGGTATACTTCCCAGGTGGTCCCATGATCATCAAGTCAGGATCTGATGATGGGATCCTGGAGAAATAGAGAGAACTCTTCAAATTTTATAGGCACACGAAGCGATTTAGGTATTTTTTGGAAGAGTACTTTCTCGGAGTGGTCTCATTTCAATTTGGTGAAGATCTGATAAAGAACTTTAGAGATAGGCAACGGAACTCCTCAATAAATGATAGCAAATGGACTGGGATTGCTGAAATCTCATGTCTGTCTATTGCTTACACCAGTTCATAACATAACATCACGCCGGCATGCTGTGAAGGGGTAAGCACACGTGCACCACTAAAAAGTGAAAAAAAAAAACCTAAAAAGTGGTAAAAGTTTTTCATGTAGGTACTTTTTGCGCGATATTTCCGGAAAATAGCTCAATTCACTCTTATATCTTCATCGCTGCTGGATTCGCTCATATTTTATGATTTCTTACGATTTTATCAAAAAACAAAGAAAAATTATGGAAAGCGAATTGAATAGAGACGATTTTTTTTTAAGTTTCTTTTTTGCAATTATTCAAAAAATGGGGTTAGTGCACTGACATGAAATAAGTATTAATGCATTTTCAGTGGACTGGCTGTAAAGAAAATTATTGAATAGAAAGGTTCGAATTTCAAAAACTTTTTCCACGCTAGCGGGTTAAAATGCACTTTTGTACGCAGATTTCGAATGACAAACAGAATCTTTCCGTGGTTGTGAAGTTATAAGTCAATTTATCTGCTTTTTCCTAACTAAGTTAGGGTCGGCTTCCAGTCTAACCTGATGCAGCTGAGTACCAGTCTGCCTATCTGACCTCCACAATCTAGTTACTGGGTAATACGGACCCGTAACGACTGTCAAAGGTCTACAAATGACAGCCGGGCCGAGACATGGAGGGGTATTGGTATGTAAATGGACAGGTCCACTCAATCTGTGTGGTTCTTTCCTCAAAAGACCATTTCAGACACCAATCCACATGGTCTTCACATGATCTGACCAAGATTATGTCTGGACTTTAAAAGAGACTGTGACCTCTGAGTTTGTTTCGGCCTTTCTTCTCAGAGTAGTCAGATAGGAAACGCCGACCTCACCTAGTTTAAAAAAAATATGAGTGACGTGTAAAAGTGCTTGTATAAACCTACTTACAGAAATAAAATCATTTATCATTTATCAAAGATTGTCACCTATCCACAGACCAAACGCTGTTATTAATTAGCTACAAGCTTCTCCTCTGGAAATACCGAGTAATCACTATAATAATACAGACTTTCAGTGAATAAAACACCTCGTACACACAAACATTTGGGTTTGCGCCAAAAATGTAGTACTCAGAACATTCTCTAGAATTTCCAATGACTACATACGCTCGATTTGAAATAACAAAAGTTGAATCATTTTGATTTCACAATTTGACATCAGTTTTCATTTTCAGAAGAAAAATTGTTTATGGCGTCATCCTCTTACCCCCTCCAATGTATTTATAACTTCTGTCTGCGACTTTCACGTGAATTTGCGGCCCCAGGAGCTGCGCTATTATTTCGTTCGTTCGTTCTTTTTGCTCGGCTCATAAGGGTCCTAGCGTGATATTAAATATTCTATAGCTTTCTTCAAGAATTGGGCTATCAAACCGCTGATTGTATTGGTATTTTTAGATGTTAGTTCCAGAGATTAATGCGTTCAAACAAACAATTTTTTTATTAAGTAGTAAAAATCTGTGACTGCCTCGTTGGTCAAGTGATCGGAAGCGCTACTGCTGACTGTTGAGCAAGTTCTGACTTTGATTTCCAAGTAGGATAAAATATTTTTGGTTTTTAATTAGGAATATCCCAGAGTCTGGTATCGCAATTCATCTTCGCTAAAATCTTATATAGGTATTAGGCAAAATATACACTTACGGCCTTATTCATAAAAAGTTATCGAACATCTAAACAGTTGCTAAAGTCTGATTTTCAAAGAGAAACCAGACTTTAGCGACTTTTTTACTAGCCTTCATTCCTTCCAATCCCTACTAATATTATAAATGTGTCAGTAGCTCTGTCTGTCTGTTAACGCTTTCACGCCTAAACCGCTGAACCGATGGTCATGAAATTTGGCAGAGATATAGCCTGGGATATGGAGAAGGACTTTATAGGACATACTTCGCCGCTTAGTCGCTTGTAGAAGCTGAGGGTGCTGACCAGGAATGCGGTTCGCTGCATGCTGGTGGTCAGGATACCCGTTGAGGCCGTGGTTGCTGGCTGGCTGTGTGGCTCGCTGCTCGAAAGCTTGAGGAAGTGGTCTTGACGATGATGATGACGTCACGCTGAAGTATTGCACGAAGGCTGCGCTGACGTTCTTTCTCAGGGTCACCAGTATAGAGGTATGAGGAACAGGGTGTAAAGTTCACTCGTACCTATTGGTAAAGGGAGGATCCTCCGACCAGACGGGTGTTTTGTCTGGTGGGCAACTGCCCGACGGTTGATGTCGGGATGTTGTACCTATGCCAATCGCGCGGTAAACTTTAACTGCGCGATCTAGGATTCCTATGACGTGCATCTTTGCTTAGTTCGCCTGTGGCGTTGTAGATGGCGCCACTTCTTTTTTTGCATTTATAGATATTGTTGCGAAGTATTTTTCTGTAGTGCCGCTACAACGCGATAACCGACATCCACGCAGGCGCAGCCGCGGGCAAAACCTAGTATCTAATATAGGTAGGTACTAGGTAAATATTTAAAAATAAACATTGTTGCTTGCAAAATGTTTTATGATTTAGGAATGGTCTGGATTAAATCTAAAATGCGCATTTATTTAGCAACTGACCTACCACAACGTGTGGAAAGGTTGTTCAAAGGACAAGAGTCCACAAGACGTTAGGATATGATCAATAATTCATGATAAGGACCGTCCATTTTGCTGAATAATACATATCCGCATATTTTTGCGGTTATTTTTAGTATTATAATGTGTTGAATGAAGTTTCGAGGTGACCGCGACACGAATGGTCAATGGTTAGGCACGCCATCTATTTTCGTGAAAGGTAAACAATTTTGAATAAGTACCGCTACTCGACACTAGATGGCGGAAGTTGTCTAAAATGGTTTTGATCGTCAGTAACATCGTATGGTAAGCGTGGTGCTGTGTGAGGTAACTAAAGGGCATCGTAATATCTATCAGACCTCTAACTATTCGCAATACCATTACCTAACTACATTATTCATTTAAAATTATAATTTATGTACTAGCGGAACTAATACGTTGTCAATTTGTGAGTCTAAACTCTCCAAGGAGTCACTCAAACACACGCAAAAAAAATCATGAAAATCGGTCTAGCCGTTTAGGAGTTCAGTGACATACAGACGTACAAAAGAATTACATATAAAGGGTCAAAGTAAATTAGCTAGAATAACTTTAACCACGTGTTGCAAAAACTAGTGGAATAAAAAAATTAAAAACACAATAAGTACCTATTTTTTTCATCATTCTGTTTTTTTTTCAAGACTTTTATTAACACCGACATGTTAGGCAACTTAGCGACTTATATTTTATGGTTTTTAAAAATTCGTAAAAACATATTTTGTTCCACGAAAAAAGACAAAAACAGCTGATTGATAATGGACCTTCACCCATTAATGATCAAAAAAGGTTTTTTTGTTTGCTCCATTATTTTTCGGTATCAATAGCACGTGATTTACACCTGAATAAAGTATTGGAAGCTAATTTCATTTGGTCCTGTTTAAACTCTTTCAATCTCTCTATTATAATATAGGTAGGTACTAAGTATGAGATAGGAACCTCCTGGCCTCATATACAGGTTGAAATTGAAAACATGCGACAAACCGAAATGGGAGATTGTACTCATCATTATGAACAACTTTTACTAAGGGACCAATGATGCAATCGCGAAAAAAAAAAACATCTGTTCCCTACATTTCATCATCATCATCATTTCAGCCGAAAGACGTCCACTGCTGGACATAGGCCTCCCCCAAGCTCCGCCACTTCGACCGGTTCTGTGCTTCCCGCATCCAGCGGACTCCTGCGGCCCTCACAAGGTCATCTGTCATTCTGTCCCTACATTTATGTTCGCATAACTCGTCAAAATGTAGGGAACAGCTGTTTTTTTTTTGCGATTGTATCTTTGGTCCCTTAGTAAAAGTTGTTCATAATGATGAGGACAATCTCCCATTACGGTTTGTCGCATGTTTTCAATTTCACCCTGTATTATAGGACTTTCTGTTTTCTTTTTTACGTTCATAAAATTCAGTTATTTACAGTTTTTTGATTTGTGTGTTTAGTTTAATAAGTGATCTTCCCACCCACGTTAACATTGATTGATATTCCATTCGGTACGGAAGCGTATCAAATAGCTGTGAATAGCTATGACATTGCGGGGATGATAGATATTTCGATTTACACACGTATGTCACCGTATGATTTTGAACACCGTTAGTTTATAATCTATCTCATGAGATTATAAACTGTCTATAAATTGTGAACTACCATACTGCCTACAGTAATTATGACGTAGGTACCTATTAATTTTCGATAATTTATAATCTATGTATGTCAAACCGTCAAATTGTAAACGAACCTGCACTTACCGACACAGTTCACAATCTGTCTGATTTGATCACCGCTTAAATTCTGAACCATCCCTGATTTGCCAATTATGACGGTAGCCGAATTGGTTGCAGTTACTAAGCCAGGCACCCTGACTGAATAAGTTAGGTTAGGTTAGAACACCGGTTAGATGGAGGACACCGTGGATTTTTAATGGGTTAGAGTCCCACATAACTGCGCTATCTCCCCGTGGTAGCGCAGTATGCATGAGCATTTCTCCACGTTAAAAAAAAAGGTTAGAAGTGCGACCAACTTTAATACCAGTTCACAATTTGTCGGTTTGCCACGAACAAATGTGGTGCTAGTTCCAAGTTAGTGGCAAACCGACAAATTGTGAACTGGTATCAAAGCTGCGTGCAACGGATAGTACCTTGCGCTAATACTAAATAGCGAAGTAACTGCCACTAACTTGGAAGTAGCGCTCGCCGGCCGATACCGCGGCACCGCTCGCTGCGCTCGCTCGGCTCGCGCGCGGTTTCCGCAGTTCTAACCAATTTTTTTTTAATAACGGGGGAAATCCTCATGGATGTCCTCCGCCCTGGGGAGGGCGGAGGGGTCTGTCAGACTCTCACTGACTAAAACCACCCCGGTGTTCCGTTTCACACTTGCACCGGAGATCACGGGAACAAGAGCGACTTCCGCGATCCCCGGCTAGTGCCGGCCCGCCTCTGCGGACCACCTCAAGATTGGGGGGGGGGAGTGAGGTGTTAAACTCCCCCCTTACATCATAGAGAGGCGCGCATGGAACACTACGCGCCGCCATCTCTGGTCCTAAGAAGTAGGGGGCGACGGATTTCCCCAAATCCGTCGACCCTGGACCCATTTAGGGGGGTTGGAAGAGGGCGTTGTCCGCCCTCCGCCGACGCCCAGTGCGTCTGCTGCGGATTGGGATAGCGGAAGCAATCTCCCGCTCCCTCTCTGCAGCCTCCTTCTGCGAAAGTACTGTTTCGCAGAAGGATACCAACGCGTCGCCGTAGTTCTAACCTAACCTAACCTATTCGGTCAAGTAGCCATTGTAAGCAGTATGGTACAGTTAACAATTTATCGACAGTTTATAATCTCGCGAGATAGATTATAAACTAACGGTGTTCACAATCATACGGTGACATATACAACAAACAAGTTCTTTAAAGACATGTCCTTCCATCAATTTCTAATGCTAACAAAAGAAAAGCTGAATTCAATATCAATAATACATTTTGATGGACCTTTAGTAAATGGTAATCTTTGACGCACACTGTACGACGCCGATATGAAATTCAAATGATGGAGAGAAAAACAACTGTCGTGTTGTTTTCAAGACTATCGTGGTTTTAAACGTGATGAGGTGAGCAGTGGTTGAGGATTAATCTATATAAATAAAAAGGGAAGTCCTGACTGACTGACTGACTCATCAACGCCCAGCCCAAACCCTTGGACCTAGAAAGCTGAAATTTTGCACAGAGGTTTCCTTTATAATGTGTGTGGGATGAAAGTTCCGCGCGGGTGAAGCCGCTCGCAAAAGCTAGTACTGAATATACAGAAGCCAGCACATCAAGCTACCCTAAACTGTCAAATTTTCCCAATTGAACATGAACCATAGGCTTATGTTATAAAGTTGGAAATCTATCAAAAAAAAATTGACAGATTGGGGAAGCTTCAGCCTATATTGTTCCCACTGCTGGGACACAGGCCTCCTCTCTGTGAGAGGGAGTGGGCCGTAATCCACCACGCGGGCCCAGTGCGGGTTGATAGATTATTACATTATTCTAATGTTTGGTTCTAAGACATGCCCGTTTCCTCACGATGTTTTCCTTCACCATTTTGAGAGCAGTGGTGATGAAATTATTTACACAAGTAAAGCGCATGTCAGGGTTTGAAGCTGTGACTGTCTGTGTGTTATCTTTCACGCATAGGTACACCACTGAACGGATTTCGACAAAAAAATATATACAGGATAACATTTTAACCAGTGCGCAAACTGTAACCATGAATTCAGCATATCATTCTAGAAATTCTTTGTCGGCTATAAAAAAAGAAATCAGCTGTTCCATACATTTTGACCGCGTAGGCATCGCACTTTTCTACGAAACAGCTGTTTTTTTTTAAAATAACCGATGAAAAATTTCTACACTACGTCTACGTCTTGAATATTCGTGGTTACAGTTGGTGCACTGGTTAAAAATTTACCCTGTATAGATGAAATCCTGGGGTAGGACATGGGCTACATTTTGTCTCTAAAATCATCCGATAGTAGGTGATTGGGGGTTGGTAGTTTGTATGAGAAAACCCAGAATCCGTGACATCACAGTGGGCCCTATCAGAATACCAGCGCTGCGACACCTTTAAATGTCGCAGCATCATGCTGAGATATATGCCCTTTGGCCTCGTACAGTATTTTGTTTTTTTTTTTTTTTTTACTTTTTATAATATTTTAATTTTTTTTTTTTTTTGTTAAGCATATTGTGTAGTCAAGTTTCTTTTATTACTGTGCGAGTCTAATAAATACGTTTTCTTTCTTTTCTTTCAGAATTTCTTTAGCTAGGCATTCTTGCTTCTGGTATATCATCATCATCATTTGCCTGACGATTCTCAACTATGTTGAGGTCGGCTCCAGTCTAAGTGGATGCAACTAATTACCAGTATTTTATTATTATATGGAGCATCTGCCCTGACCCCTACAGTCCAGCGTTTGTTATGAAATAAGAAAATAAAATTCCTCCCCTGAGGGACAAATTAAGGGATGATATAAAAAATGAAACATAACATGTAAAATTGATATTTTTCTTTCATCATCATCATCATCATTTCAGCCGGAAGACGTCCACTGCTGGACATAGGCCTCCCCCAATTTGGGGGGGCTTGCCATAATCGCCACGCTTGGCAGGCGGGTTGGCGATCGCAGCATGGTGGTAAAATGCATAGAGAACGCTGCTGCCCATTCTCTAGTAAGTCCCTTAGTCGCCTTCTACGACACCCACGGGAAAAGATGGGGTGGTGCTATTTTTCTATAAGTAGATACTTATTTCAAAGAGATTTAACGTATTGAAAATATGGTCATAATTTCATTAAAATTTATTTATCTGTCTATGTGTAAGCTTTTCACTCCTTAACAGCTGAATGGATTTGGATGAAAGGCTTCCGTATAGGCTATAAGGCCCACCATTCATCTTCATTTCTCAATGGCAGCCTGGTAACTGGATTTGTCCCCGGTTCATGGCAAAACGCTAGCTATCACATCGGAATTAAACATAACTGATACACCTCTGCACAACCTTCGAGGACACAAGACGTGATGTTATGTAAAGTGTTGAAGAACCCCCTTCCACGTAACGTGTGACGAAATTAATTAATGGCGTGAAAGAGGATAAGTCAAAAGCGTAGGCAACTGTAACGAGCTATGGTATCTTGTCAGACAAACTGCTGTCACCAGCCAGTGTGCTAAGCTTGAAGTTTATGGCTATTTTTCCTTACAGTAATTTTATTTACCTCGGATAATAGCAACCCAACAGCAACCTTATTGTGACCACATTAAAGATCACTGTGGTCTATGTTAGAGGGTTTGGTTCCCGCACTTAGTCTTTCAGGCGGACCATTGTACGTGAACCATGGCGGCAGGCAGTAGTTATTCCAACCAGCCCACCTGCCTCCAGAAGTTGATTATGTCTCCTGGTCTGTAGAGAACATCTGTGTAAGATCTGGGTGTCTCGAGGGTTTCTGTCCTAATCTGGGTAATGCAGTAGTCGCTCCGTGGTAAGGCTGCGACTTACGCTTTATAGGTTGGGAAACCAGACCGGCGTTTTACTTTGTGTCATTATTTCATCACCACTGCTCTCAAAACGGTGAAGGAAAACATCGTGAGGAAAACTGCGTATCCTAGAACCAACGATTCGAAGATATGTGACATCTACCAATCCGCACCGGGCCCGCGTGGTTGATAATAGCCTACTCCTTTTCGCTAAGAGGAGGCCTATATCCCAGCTGTGGGAACATTATAGGCTAATTATGCTAGGTGACGCTTGTGCATTCAAAGAGAAAGTCTCCATGCAAGCCCAGCACAGAGCCTGCCAGGGGTGCGGGTTGCTCGAAAGAGATACCGCGGCCCCTGGCACACAGGCAACTGAGGGAACACGGGTGGGTTTTAGTCAGTAAAAGTCTGACACGCCCTCCTACTCCACCCAGAGCGGGAGAAGTTATTTGATGATTTCCTACTCAAAAAAAAAAAAGCCCCGCACAGAGGACTGTCGTTAATGTGGTTTTGGATGACTTTTCAGTTCTCAGTGGCAGCAATAGGGAATCACACACATTTTTGAAGTGTCTTAATTAAATTCTGAAATGCTAATAAACCACTAAAAACATAATATTTTTATTTAATCGATTAGTGCCATAAAAACGCATTTAAATAATACATTTTTTAACGTTCAGAAGTGCCTTTTAAGTGCCTATTTGAAATAAATGCTTTGACTTTGACTTTGAATCAAAATCACTGTCATTATGATATTGATGCAAAATTAGGAGTAAAATAAGTGTGAATGGACTAAATGGATTCGCTAAGGTATCATCACCATCATCAATATCTTGCCCTTAGATATCCCAATTTATTTGTGGTCGGCGCAACATCTTTCTCTTCCACACTTCTCTATTAGTCGTCATCTCCGTAGTCACACCTTTTCTAACCATATCATCATTCACACAGTCCATCCATCGTTTCTTTGGTCTCCCCCTACTCTTATATCCATCGACATTCATACTCAAAACTTTCCTCACGACATTTTCCTCATTCCTCCGTATCACATGCACATGCCATGACAACCGATGTCCGATTTTTTTTTTCAGTTATCTTCTTTTTTTTTGACGGTGGGAAATCATCAAATAACTTCGCCCGCTCTGGGTTAATCGGGAGGGCGTGTCAGACGTTTACTGACTTAAAAAACCCATCTGTGTTACTTCAGTTGCCCATGTGCCAGGGGCCACGGTATCTCTTTCGAACAAACCGCAGCCCTGGCAGGCATCGGCCCTAGCGGACCCCACCAATTGGTGCTGACATCTCGTTGAGGTGCGCGTGGAACACAACGCGCCGTCGAGCCGGGCTTTGTCCTTACCAGACAGCGAGCTACCTATTACTCGCCGTCCGCAAGCCCGCGCCTATGGTGGCCGGGAATCAGCCTGGGATTCTCGACGCCTAGGGCGTATCCTGCAGCGACTAGGGCGCATATACTGCCTCTCCCTCACGTTCGCCGCCTCCGACGGCTACCCATGCACTCTTGCTCTGTACCATGGCCTGGACCAGGACCGGACGCGAGAGATTGCCGCCGCCGAATCATTAAAGGATCAAAAGACAGGTATTTCAGGCTTACTGCCTCTTTGTTCTAGTGATCACACGCTCAACTGCTGAGCATTCGATTCCCAGATTGGGCAAGGAGTTTCTCAGAAGCAGTCCGGAGTCTGGATTTGGGACTTAACTGGCGACATCGACATGTAAGTTACAACTCTGCCAAAACCTTTAGGTAAACATGGCGTGATGGTATGTATTTCAGGGTAGTATTGTGATGTTTATGAAAACAAATAAAAAACGTCAAATCATTTGCAAATGCTAACTACAATTTCATTTCTAATTCGTCTATTGATCACAATTTTTATCTAAAAACTACATCGATTATCAAGTCAGCCATTATTGTTGTTTTCTTTCGTATAATAATCGAAAATATTCAGTTCATTCACTCATATTCATTTCATATACATTAATTTTAATTTATCTGTCACTAATTTTAATAAGATTACAATGATTTTTCAAAATTTCAAATCTTACATAAAAAAAAATACAAGATGGCGTCTTTTAGTTCTACAATAAAAGCGTAAAATTAATTTGGATATTGATCCAACAATTGTGAATTTAAACTAAATACGATACATTTCTTTGGAAACCCGCCATAGCTTTCGATATAGGTATTAAAAAAATCATTTAAACTAAAATAATGTCGAAGAGTCTAGTTATTTTAATTATTTAAATATGTGTTCTACTTGTATAAAAGAGTTTTTACAATACTTCCCCTACTAAGTCTATTTTCTAATACTATTTCTAATGTTTTCAACAGTTCTATAAGACAACATCACATCAAACACTCTAGAATCACAAAAAAATATAACCGAAGAAAAGTAAACATAATTTATTTATCAAAAGTTTGGTCTACTCACTACTAGATGCCGCTAAACTAAATTTTAATTGCGTGTCATAAAAATTATAATTACAATTCTTCGGTCAAATTAAGTATAAACAGCCGATTTTGACGAGAAATTGAATAAAACAAAGGAAAGGAACTAATAACAGATGATCGATTCACTACTTTATAATGAAAACTAAAATACTACACTTATCTAATGAAAAATATATATTTTCGTGACTATGCTAACAAAATGTTGTTATTCGTATAATAATTATATGATAAATAGTCACGAAAAATATGTTTTTCTCTCGACTACACAATCGGTAATCCACCAGACAAAATACAGTCGTTTTTCAGCTTCTGAACCCAATTATTTATGTCAAATATATTTTAACGTAAATATCTACTCTATTCTTAACTTTTCAATCATAAAAAACTTAAGTCTAAAAATCAAAAGACTTCAACTTTACGAATAAAAATATTGTAACATTAATAATTGTGAACAGCGAACCATAGTTTAACAGTACATCAATTTCCATAAACAAATGAGAACATTTTATTACGAGCCATTTTTTTTTTTTGTGTTTGAATTTCGAATATCAGTAAGTTACCAAAAGTATAAAAAAATAACTTATAAAATCAATTATTTCGAGAAATAAATAGGTTTGAGCGTGTATTCCTTGGTTTTTCTGTGTTCTTTAGGATGACATGTCAGAGTGTAGCTGACAGTTGTTCCTACAAGGCAGAACGGGTATGGTAAAATAATAATACCAGCCTATATATTGTCCGACTGCAAGGCAAAGGCTTCTGGTCATACACAGAAGGCAAGAGCAAAAGCAGAAATAAAAATTTTTGCTAGAAAATAACTACATATTTAAGTATGTACTTTACAAGGTCTGGAAAACGAAAGAAAGTGGAGGTCCAAGTGAATCAAATATATGTGAATAAACCCCATCTCATTGTCTAATTTTTTTATGTTGTATTACAAAAAAAAAACACAAAATGAAATTAAATGTGCTATTACTACAGGTACAAACTCTGCCTAAACCATAGGGTATTACAGGCGTAATGATGATTATTTTAATTAAAAAAAACTATCCAACATTTTTTTTGAGGTTCTCTAAACTACTGTACGTACCTACCAATTAATAATCATAATTCTTTTTTGCATCTACATAATATGTCATGAATGTCAGATGTTTTTTTCTTCTAAAAACTAAAAAATATCAAATACATAAAATAATTTATTAGTAGGTACCTCTACTGTCCTATTATTTTTTTTACTTCAAATACTGCAATTTTCAAAACAAAAAGAAAAAATCTATCAATAAAAAAAAACTACCAGACCTACATAGCTGACATTTCTCGAGACTAAATCGGGAACATAACAAAAAAACGAATCACCGCCGATTTTTGGAACGAAAATCAATACACATATAAGCTAACCATGTATTAACAAATTGGTCAACAGCTATGATTGGTTAAATGAATTATTATCAACAGCCAATAGGGGTTCTTTAATTTACTTTTAATTTCGAAACGTCGACACAATTTTCGTTCCAGAAACCAGCGGGTTAAAATTACCATGTCAGTCATTTTGACAATTCGACAACGCTCGTTGCGTTATTTACGTTGTCGAGCAGACGATTCTTTCAAACACATGAAGCAGTGGATTAGGGATCTCTTTTAAAACCAACTCTAGTAAAGAACACATAAAAACCAAGCCCGAATAATTTACATTAAAATTTAATGTTTTCTCGGAATTAAATACAAGTTATAAGTATCTTTTGGCAAAGCCACACAAGCAGGCTTCTGCCTTAAATCCTCCAAATTCTCTGCTCCTATTTCAAACTCCTGCATGATGCTTGCAAACATAACGAAACTCATTGTGGTGACTAAGGTCTGGCCGATGCAAGTCCTCTTCCCTATACTGAAAGGTAGAAAATGAGGTATATTCCTCCTTACGGACCAAACCTCTTTTTCAGTATCTGCATGCTTCGTTGCCGTAGATCTTTCACCATCTGATTCCATTCCTGAGTCACAAAGGGAATTCCTTCGCACTCTGATCTTCGTTTTCTCTAGGAAGCGTGTGGGGTCGAATTTTTCTGGCTCGTTCCAGTATTCCTCTGAAGTATTTAGCTCGTAATTGTTGATGAAGACTATTGTCCCTTTTTCTACTCCATATCCCGAGATTGCTGCGTTTTCTGTCGCGACGTGGGGAACGATTGGTGATGACGCATATCTTAAGCATTCGAGGACTGTTGCTTCAGTGTATGGCAAGCTCTGTCTGTCTAGGAGAGTGACTGGCCGTTTACCTTTCGTCAAAGAGTCCAGTTCTGCTCTAATCTTTTTTCCTACCTCTGGATCTCTTGCCACAGCTGTGAGACACAGCATGACCAGGTTACCAACAGAAGAATGACCGCCTAAGAAATCTTCTAACATGAAAATGATGGTGTTCCTGTCGACAGTTGGGTCTTCATGCAGAACTTTGAGTAGACCATCTAAGAAGTCCTTTTCTGGTCCTTCCATGTCCAAATTCAGCTCTCTCTGCTCGACAATTCTGGACAAAATGAATGATCTGATATCCGCTGACCAGTTTGACAGCTTATCCAAATGCTTCTTATAGAATGGAGACAGCCAAGGCAAGAAGTCGAGGGCGTAACCTTGGTTAATCTCCCAGAAAATTTCGTCAAAGTGATCAACAATTCTTTTGAAATCTTGATCAGTATCTGCGTCAAATCTGACATTACACATGTAATGGGAAAACATGTTCATTGCTGTAGTCATTAGGATTGGTTTTAAATTGATGCTGGCATCTGAAGACCTGGTAATACCTTTTAAAGTCTGCATTAGTTCTATGGACTCAAATGTGGCGACGTCTCCAATTCTTGCGAAGTTGTCTGTGTGCTGTTTCGGGCCGCAGTGACGTCGGGCGAGATTTCTTCTGCGTAGCTGAAGGTTTGACCAATCACAGAGCGCCAATGCTGGAACAAGGAAAACAAAATGTTATATTTATGCATAAAGTGAACGGTCAGACACATCACAGAAAACCTGAAAGATGAGAAAAGCTGTCTGGTACAGTTAAATAAAAACGCTTGGGTTTAAAAAAATAAAAGTTATTTTTCACTTTTTTGTTGGTGAACCTACTCTACACAAATTCGTATACCAACTTGTTATGTAAATATCAGTAACATTAAGTTATAAGAATATCATCAACATGAGTAGGTACCTACACTAAGTGGAAAACATACGTGTTACTGAAGTTAAAACCACTCATCAGAACTTGACTTAATTTATACGGGACCACCTCAGGAGTATTTCAAACAAAAAATGTTTTTTTTTAAATAACTTCGGTCCACAATTGATAAAATATCGATGAACATACATACAAAATCCTCCTTTTTTAACCGACTTCAAAAAAGGAGGAGGTTTTCAATTCGACTATATTTTTTATGTTTGTTGGCTCAGAACTTTCCGCTGGGTGAACCGATTTTGATAATTCTTTTTTTATTTGAAAGCTGGTGCTTCCCGTGGGGTCCCATTTAAATTTCATATAGATCTGATGATGCGTTTCGGAGACAGACAACTGAACTCTTCGAAAAATTACAGCAAATCAACCGCGATTGCTGCTATCGCATAAATATGCATTGTTTTGACCCCAAGGATGAAGAAGTTTCGACTTGGTGTGGGGGTGGGCACTATAACTAAAAAGTGAAAAAAAAAATAAGTCGGCTACAACATTAAGATGATATTGATTTATTAATCGAGTAAAAGTCATAAAGACAGACATCTAGCATTTTAATGCTTCTGTAAATTAGTTCAAAGATTTAAAAAAAGGCTATGTTGGGGTCCAGTTTAATAGGACGCAGCTGAATACCAGTATTTTACATGGAGCGACTGCCTATCTGACCTCCACAACCCAGTTACTGAGTAATACGATACCCCTTGGTAAGACTGGGTTGTCAGACTTTCGGGGTTTTAGCTACCCGAAACGACTGTCAAAGATCCGTCCCTACGTTCTTATTAAAAAAGGATAGGAAATAAACTAAGGAACAGACGCCAGCACATCAAGCTACCCCAATCTATAAAATTTTCCCAATTGAACATAAACCTTAAGCTTATGTTATAAAGATTAAAATCTATCAAAGAAATTTTACAGATTGGGGTAACTTGATGTGATGGCGTCTGTACCATCTACTATCTACTAAACTTGCTATGCTTACAGATTAAAAAGGCAACCGAAGTTGTAAATAGAGCTAGCTTAGCATAATTTAAGCTAACGTTACAGTACACAACGTGTAACGGAAAGGGTATATACATACCAAGGGCACGGCTTCTTTGGAAGATTTCTAACGATATTGGAAGGGTTTTTTAGTCCTATCTCTACATGTTCGGAAGTTATGAGAATTTTTAATACATTCATACCAGAAACCGAACTTTTCAAATTGAAATAAACACATCACTTGAAAGAGATTTATCGTGATATTGGCAATCAACGTGGAATGTTATTGATCCACGTAGTGCGGTGACACGTTTGTTATGATTTGAATTGAGGAAATATATGAAACCGAAAATTTTGTATCAATACTTAGAGTATTTTATTTTGAGCTGAAACTATGTGTAGTGATTCTATACCAGCTGTTATCTTTAGTGCTTAAGGATAGCAATAGGGTTTCTGTTACACCCTGTATATATAATCAGCTTATAATGGCCTCCTCTCAGCGAAAGGCCTCTCAGTAGGCCATAATCCACCACACGGGCCCAGTGCGGGTTGGTAGATGTCACATGTCTTCAAATCGTTGGTTCTGCCGGTCTCCTCACAATGTATTCCTACCATTTTGAGAGCAGTGGTGTTGAAATAATTTACACAATATAAGTATCTGTCTGAAAGCTGCCACGCTCAAATGGAATTGGGCTGGACACATCTGCCGTATGTCAGACGATCAATGGCCCAAACTTACGACCCAGTGGGTCCCGCTTAGTGGCAAACGACATCGCGGCAGGCCCAGACGGAGATGGCGGGATGAGCTGGACTCTTTTAATAAAGATTGGTCCTTGTCAGCTTTGGATAGAGAGAGGTGGAAAGAGAGTAGGGAGGCCTTTGCCCAGCAGTGGGACGCTATAAGCTAAAAAAAAAAAAAAAAAAAAAAAAAAAAAAAAAAAAAAAAAAAAAAAAAAAGTATCTGGCTGGGTTCGAACCAACAGCTAGTAAGTTGCGGCCGTTACCACTGGACTATCGCTGCTCCAGCTCAAGTTAACGTTAACTTCCAATAACTTATTCATACACCACGCTCTGATTCCTTCTAACTTTTTCTAAGCTCAAGTTCAAATCAATTATGAGAATTAATGAGTTGTAAAGTGGTATATAAAGAACACAGCACTGCATTTTAAGCGCGTATAAAAGATTATACCTACTGAAGAAAGAAAATAGCCATGTCACGCCTAGATGGCCACGAAAGGGTAGACAGACGTGAAACTCCAGTCAAACTCAAAGTATGTATTCATAAGATGTCTGAAGATGTAGTTTATGACTATTACAACGTCACAAGAAACCTGGGCCTCAAGTCTGCTATTACAATAGTGTCAGAATGGTCTATCATTGATTTCATAATGGTTGATTTTAACAAGTTTGGTAATCTACTAATATAATGGCGTCATTAAGACTTTCCAATGGTCAGCCACTGACACTCCATTGAAAGAAATGGCATTCATTGGTAATCTCGTACATCATGACAAATGAATGACTGACTTAATTTACGAACTTCCTACTACTTTAGATTGCTTATAACACTAATAAATGAAATCTGGCATGAATAAATGTTCAAATTTAGTAGTAGTTTTTCGAAAAACATTTCCAATAACAAGTTTTATAATAATGGCAATACGAAAATTCCATTATGACACAATTCTATTACGAGACCATTGACCGACGAATGATCGACCATTATGAATTTAGCAGATTACGAACGTTTAGCAAAATGACAACTGAATGACAATGGGATCGTGTTGGAATGACGAATTTATAAAAATAGCAGACTAAGGCCCCTGGAGTTATGAAGTAACTAGAAGTGCCCCGCGTTTCATCGATCCCTTGTACATACAGTGTGTCCCAAAAGGTTACGTAGCTGGGAAGGGGGTTGATAGGGGTGGTCACAAGAGTCACCAGAAAAAAGAAATCCCCTCTGGGTATTTAAAAAAATGAATGCCATTTTTTTTTAAACGAAAAATTTTGCTACCTGTAAATACAAATATTGCTGTATTAAAAAAAAAATGTTTTAAGTAATCGTCAATAACCCTTTATCAAATTGAAATAAAAAAAACAACACATATCTAACCAAGATGTTAAAGAAAATTAAGTTCTTGTTAGTTTAAAAAAAAAATTAGTTTAAAAAAAAATGCCATTTATTTTTTTAAATACCCAGAGGGGATTTATTTTTTTACTTTTCTGGTGACCCTTGTGACCACCCCTATCACCCCCCTTCCCAGCTACGTAACCTTTTGGGACACCCTGTATATAAAACTATCATCATCATCATTTCATCTGAAAGACGTCCACTGCTGGATATAGGCCTCCCCCAGGCTCCTTCACTTCGACCGGTCTTGGGCTTCCCACATCCAGCGGATTTCCGCGGCCTTCACAAGGTCATCGGTCCACCTTGTGGGAGGCCTTCCCACTCTACGTCTTCCAGTACGCGGTCGCCACTCCAGAACCTTTCGGCCCCATCGGCCATCTGTTCTGCGAGCAATGTGTCCTGCCCACTGCCACTTAAGTTTGGCAATTCTTCGGGCTTGTCGGTTGCCTTGGTTCTCCTGCGGATCTCTTCATTACTGATTCGATCGCGTAGGAAAACTCCGAGCATAGCCTTCTCCATTGCCCTTTGGGTGACTTTAAACCTTCTGATGAGGCCCATTGTGAGCGACCACGTTTCTGTACCATATGTCATCACTGGCAACACACACTGGTCAAAGACTTTCGTCTTGAGACACTGCGGTATTTGGGGCGAGAAGATATTGCGAAGCCTCCCGAACACTGCCCAGCTGAGTCTGATTTGACGAAAATAAAAACTATAATAAGTCCTAATCCAGTTCATAGTATAACAAATGCGCCATTTTTGCGTGAAAGCGTGACAAACAAGAAAGCGTAATTTATGTGCATAGCCAGGGCCGGATCTAGCTATTTAGCCGCTCCGGGAAAAAATAATATTCGCCGCCCTTTACACTAACACCATATAAGTGATGAGCTCACTATTCCAAAGATGGGATCATATATACTTCTTTCTTTCGGCTTCACTTGCTTAAATGCTGTCTTATAATTTTCTTAGGAGACAGCAGTGGCGAAAGCACCATATAACACGATTCCTGCCGGCTTCCCTTCGGTGATTCGCATCTCTACCGATTTTGAAAATTGGCACGTCAATAGTGTCTACTATTGCAAGGAAATTCGCCAAAAACAAAAACCGCCATAAAATTCAAACAACAAAAACGCTTATTTTTCGTCATAATTGGGAACTAAAAAATCATACAACAGCGATCCCGTTATGAAGTCACTTTAGGTCACGTGGCACCGCTTAATATTCGACGAGAGCAAGCCGCTGTACAACGGGTTACGATAGAGTCTGAGACGGATATAGAAAAAACGCGTCAGTGAGAACGAGATGGAGGAATATTGCACATTTTATTTGGTTTTCAGCCGTTAAATTAAGTCAGTAAGTTAAAGCTGACTTCGCGCCGGCTTCTCTATTAAAAAAATTGACACCTCCTTTCTGCTGGGTACCAGCATTAAGAAAAGAAAAAGTCTGACACGCCCTCCTTCTCCACCCAGAGCGGGAGAAGTTATTTGTCGATTACCCAACCTCAAAAAAAAGGAAGCCCGCCATGCAGTGGCACAAAAATCGGTTTGTATTATTATTACACTTCTGCCTACAAGTTCGGGAATAAACAGGTGAAATTATATCTTACAATATCTATTCTACGAACTACGTCTTAATACAATTGTAAATCTAGCATTTTTAACAAAGTGTGTCAAGTGTTTTCTATAATAAATACCATTATGTGCGCAGGATTCATATTTCGCAGTGAATGCTTATAAAAGTAGGAAGTGTACCATAAACAAATGTGCGTGTTGAATTTCACTTTTTTTGGCACTGACATTCATAGCAACAGCCTAGTTTTAAATGTCGATTTTTTTTATAATCACGTCTGCTTTCCATAAAGGGTGGGCAAAGGTGTTTATATCACAAGCATAATTGAGCCTATAATAGTCCCACAGCTGGGACACAGGCTTCCTCTCTGTGAGTGAAAGTGAGCTGTAATCCACCACGCGGGCCCAGTGCGGGTTAGTAGATGTCACATGTCTTGGAATTGGTTCTAAGACATGCCGGTTTCCTCACTATGTTTTCCTTCACCGTTTTAAGAGCAGTGGTGATGAAATTATTTACACAAAGTAATGCGCCTTTCTGGATTTGAACCTACGAACTACAACTCATAAGTCACAGGCGTTACCACCAGGCCACCACTGTTCTCTTATATCACAAACTTTTGCCATATCTAAACTCCATCTATACATATAATAAAATTGTAACAGGCCGATGTCTGTACATTAAAGATATTGAAGAAAAAATAGTATGGGGGGTCTTTATTAGAGCAACAGAAGCCAAAACAACGGTTTTTAGAATATTTGTCTGTCTGTATGTTTGTTACCGCATCACGCAAAAACCACTGCATGGAATTGAATGCAGTTTTCAATGATGTATTCCGAGAGGTCTAACTTAAAAAATAGGCTATATATTATCAAAAAAAATGATTATCTACTTGATTCTAAAGTCCACGCGTATGAAGTCGCGGGCAAAAGCTAGTTTTAAATAAGATTAGACATTTAACTAAACCTTTTTTACAGTCCGATCAACGATTTTGACTTCTATTGTGTTAGTGGCATAACAAATGGCAGCTGCAGTAAACAGTTGGTATTGTAACAATTTTTTTGCTTTTAATGCCATCCTTATGCCTATGGTATAGAAGTCGGAATCGGTTGAACTGACTGTAAAAATGGTTTGTTTAAATGTCTAATCTTATTTCAAATGGAGTATAGTTTTGTCTACTATTGGCTTTTGCCCCGGCTTCGCCCATGTGTAGGTCGAAAATTATCCCACAGGAACGTAGTACTGATATAAAAACTATCCTGTCTTAGGTCATGGTCTTACCGTGTGCTCTAAATCAGCTATGCTATTCTGTAACCATCTCACTGGGTGAAGTGAGCGTGAAGTGAGCTGTCAGTGTCATTCCACCTGATGCCAGGGATGACCAAGCATTACATTTACAATCTTAATCGAGATTAAAAATATACTAATTCTATTGATCATTTGATAACGATTCCAAAGCTAGTGTTTAAGTGTGCATCATGCATTACATTTTGGGAGGTTTTTCTAATAAAGTAGCAAAACAAAATCTCAGTCAGAAACTCAATGTTGTTTCGGTCTATTTTTTCCTAGACTAGTCCTTATATTGCCTGAGGCGCGAGTGCGCGTATAATGTAATGTAATGCATGATGCACACTTTGAAATCGTAATAAATTGATCATGACTAAGATTGTAAATGTAATGCTTGGTCAATACCTAGCATCAGTGGGTGACACTGACAGCTCACTCCACGCGCACTTCACCCAGTGAGATGGTTCCAGAATAGCACGGCTGTTCAGCCTTTAGGCGTGAAAAAGTAAGTCTGAGATACTTACTATCATATTTTTTTTACTTTGAGACTAACTAATAACAGGAGAGGCTCGAGGCTACGTAATAATCTGATGATTATGGATATGGACCCCTCCGTTGAAATTTTCCAACGGTTATTAAAAAAAAAACCAGCCAAGTGCGAGTCGGATTCGCGCACAAAGGTTTCCTTACCATCTTACTTTCTTACTAATATTATAAACGCGAAAGTTTGTAAGTATGGATGGATGGATGTTTGTTACTCTTTCACGCAAAAACGGCTGAACGGATTTGGATGAAATTTGGCACTCAGATAGATTATAACCTAGATTAACACATAGGATACTTTTTATCTCGGTAGTACGTTCCCGCGGGATAATTTCCGACCTCCACGCGGGCGAAGCCGCGGGCGGAATCTAGTTATCTATAAAAAAGGCAAAAAAAATCACGTTTGTTGTATGGGAGCCCCCTTTAAATATTTGTTTTATTTTAATTTAATTATTTATTTTTAAAGTGAATATATAACTAAATATTCTGTGAATATTTCAAGCGTCTACATGTTGCCGTTATCAATATCGAGCAAAAACGAGCAGAAAAATCACGTTTGTTGTTTGCGAGCCCCCTTCAATATTTATTTTATTTTGTTTTTTTTTTTAGAATTTTTTGTTATAGCGGCAACAGAAATACATAATTTGTGAAAATTTCAACTGTCTAACTATCACGGTTCATGAGATACAGCCTGGTGACAGACGGACGGACAGCGGAGTCTTAGTAATAGGATCCCGTTTTACCCTTTGGGTACGGAACCCTAAAAACTGTTCCAAACATTTTGACGGCATTGATATTGCAGTTTTGTAGAAAACAGAAGAATGCAATACAAAAGGTCTACGCTATGGTCTAGAATCATGTTGTGCTGAATACATAGTTAATATTTGTGCGTAGATTCCTGCCATCCTGAATATCAATATATACGAAATTTACTGTGTCATGTCATGCTCACTTAAATGTCTCGCTGGTAGTGGCGTGTGTGTTGGATCGTTAAGTTCCCTTCAAAATGGTTGAGCTATATGGTGCTGATCCATACGTCATGTTCGTGAACGGGCGCCGCCAGTAGGGACTGGTCATCTCTTAGCTCCCACGGCTTATTTTAATTTCTAAATTGTTATTTTATTTTTGTTTTGTTTTAATTACGGACGCTTATAATGTGCACGTCTTTTTACATCGTTCTCACATTGATAATTTCAACATAATGATGTAACCAACTGATTGTAACAAAATCATGATTTTAAAAGAGTGTCCATGGAGTTTCTTGCCCGTTCTTCTCCATAGGTACCTACGCTTTGGAATGGGCAACTAGCTTCATCTTTCTATCTCACCGACCTTGACAATTCAAAAGTGCCAGTAATTGGTTTATTTGAAATAAATGCTTTGAGTTTGAGTTTGACTAGGTATTACCGAGTTTTTTGTCTCATAAATTCTTTGCGTTTGACAAAAATTACAACCTTCTAAATCCCTTTAAAGCGGTGATTTCTTAAAACGCTCAAAAAGGTGTTTTTTTAAACCCGTGTATCTCTTTAACCGTAAATAATTTTGAAAGCAAAAAAATATATGATATTTTCATATTTTTTTTTGCATGCAGTGATGCAGGAACTCAAAACATAATTAAACATGCTTTAATGCATCAAAAAAGTCATCAAAGTCACCTCTTAATTATCTTTAAAACCAGTTTATCCCTTCAATAACAATCATATTCATAATTAAAAATATACCATACAATTTCAACTGCCAAACTGCATCCAGTGATGGATTATTTATTAAATAGTTAACATATAATTTTATACGATTTTATTTGCATTTTTACGACAATGCTTGCTCATTTATTATTCGAATTTATTACAACAGATTTTAATCCGTATCGGATTGCAATAAGAACTATTATCGCTCATAACGACAATATCAAAGTTACCAGGGCCTTAAATGCAAGAGAAAATAGGCCACGATATAAAACCAACCTAGTTACGGGTTTGACCTATTTATCCTGCTGACCCAGCAATGTCATACTGGCGCCTCGGTGATAAGATACCTGCTATTATTAATAAAATAAGACACTATTGTAGTTATACTATTTAAGCGATTTTGTCACTTGAGCGCACTATTGTAAGGACGGTTTAAAACATGAGCGCAAGCGATTTGAGAAGTTAATAAAAGAGTATATAAGTAACCATGATGGAGGTTTTATAATAAAGAAATTGTAAAAAATATATTGGTTTTTCGAGATATCGCTATGCGGTTTATTTTTTTGTGTGGGGAATCATCAAATAACTTCTCCCGGTCTGGGTGGAGTAGGAGGGCGAGTCAGACTTTTACTGACTAAAACCCACCCGTGTTCCCTCAGTTGCCCGTGTGCCAGGGGCCGCGGTATCTCTTTCGAACAACCCGCACTTCTGGCAGGCATCGGCCCTTGCGAGCCCCATCTGTTGATGCTGACATCTCTTTGAGGCGCGCGTGGAGCACAACGCGCCGTCGACCCGGGCTTGGTCCTTATCAGACAGCGAGCTACCCATAACTCGCCGTCTGCAAGCCACCGCCTACGGTGGCCGGGAATCAGTCTGGGATTCCCGACGCCCAGGGCGTCTCCCGCGGTGACTAAGGCCGTGAGGGCGCATATACTGCCTATCGCCAAGCGGTTGGTCGACTCTTTACGTGACCAGAGGGCTGGCCTATTTTTTGGCCAAAGAATCAGCATCGCCAGCCTTTTACGCACTTTGAGAGTGTAGCGGAAGATTTTTTTGTTGCCCTGTGATTCTTTTTCCTCTTTTTTGTATCAATGTAAATTTAATCCACCATTCCTTGTCATCAATGTTGGAAAAAGGGGGTCAAAGCTCAAAAGAGCATGGATATAGTAGATAAAGTCAGGGAAATTAGGATATTGTTAGGTAAATTTATATTTTGTAATTATTCAAGTTCAAATAAATGAGAAGTACTGCTAAATAATAAAATTTACATGTACGTAAATAAGAACGTATTTCATTCAATTACTACTGAAATAATAATTGTGATGGATGTGCAATGTTTGGAAATTAATGAAAGAACCGAAAATAAAATGAAACAAAATTATTAACAAAAAAAAAACAAAAGTCATTCATTCAAATAAGGCTGAAAATCAGCACTTTTCGAACGGCAAAATTACGTATGACAGTCCCCCAAAATAGCCCTTCACATAGAATGCACAGATTAAAAACATCTATTTAACGACATTAAAAAAATACATATAACTTCATTTTACAATCGACCAAACTTGCGACCTAGACATCATAAGAACATGTATGTCACTCGCAATTAATAAAAATCTAAGTACTAGTTTGGAAGTAACACGACCCGATACGTTTGTGATTACAAAAATGTAATCAGATCTTAAGGGCCTACGTCCCGTTTGGTAGCGTAACACGATCACTTTATGAACCGTACTGCTCATTAACGGCTTGTCTTGAAGATTTGAAAAATATATGATTTTGCTATAGATTCATATAGATCATTTTGCCGGAAGTACTTTTTTTGTATGGTTAATACTTTTGCTGTAAAAAAATATTTTCCAACACGCAATATTTTGGCTTCTATTCCATACTCCTACTAAACGGCTTCGTTATTTGGAAAAAAAAAATACACTGAAAAATAGATAGTTAGAGGTACCACAGAATCGCCGAAGCACAATTGTAAATTAATCAGTATTTGCCAAGGAATATCCCCATTTTGAGATGAAGGCTCAGAGGTGCCCTGCGCGGGCGCGGGGGGCAGTCGTGCTTTAGCATACAAACGGGAGATGAGGGGACCTTAAAGAATCTGGTCTCGTTCTATTACACCTTGGTAGGCCACCCAATCTTGAAGAATAAAATGAAAAATAAATTATATTATTTCTGTGAGTAGGTTTGTACAAACACTTTTACACGTCAATCATATTTTTAAACTTGAATAAGGTCGGAGTTTCCTATCTGACTACTCTGAGAAGAAAAGCAATGACGTTATAACAAATTTTCCTCCAGATATTTTGAAAATACATGTATCTTGTGGTTTATAACTAAGTTTTGAAGTATCTAATTAAAAAATACTTTTTTGAGAAACAGTTTAAATTCAATAAAGTCGCCTGAAAATTGCAACAGCTTTACAAAATATCGATACACGGGTCGATCGCAGGTGATGTTACGGTTCCCGCGGCCGTTTCGTGGATTGGTGACCATCCGTTACATACCAAGATAGACCGACCAAGTATGTAAAAGAATAGCACCATCCCATTTCTTCTCGTGGGTGTCGTAGAAGGCGACTAAGGGACTTACTAGAGAATGGGCAGCAGCGTTCTCTATGCATTGACCACACTGCGATCGTCAACCCGCCTGCCAAGCGTGGCGTTTATGGCAAATCCCCCCTTTTGGGGGAGGCTTATGTCCAGCAGTGGACGTCTTTCGGCTGATATGATATGGTAGTCAGATAGTCAGTCACTATTACCGGTAATTCGCAATATTCGCGCAATACCGGTATTCACCTGCATCCATCATCATCATCATCATTTCAGCCGAAAGACGTCCACTGCTGGACATAGGCCTCCCCCAAAAGGGGGGTTTTGCCATAATCGCCACGCTTGGCAGGCGGGTTGGCGATCGTAGTGTGGTTGTAAAATGCATAGAAAACGCTGCTGCCCATTCTCTAGTAAGTCCCTTAATCGCCTTTTACGACACCTACGGGAAGAAATGGGATGATGCTATTCTTTTACGTCCGGCACCACACGGAACATCCAGCTGCATCCAGATTAAAACCCGACCCCAACATTGTGACATATAATTCATCGTACTTTTTTTTATGAATGAAACGCTACGAGTATTTTGTTAAATATACAGTTTTAAGTAAATTGCTGATTCTAACTTATTTCTGTATTGTGTTTGTTATATTATTGTGACGTATTCTGTAACCAGATATTACTCACTCTGACATGTCTCGACTGATAAAAGATTCCTGTGGATTTGGTGTCGCCTTATAGGCCGTAGATTGGTAGACCAATTTCTATTATGGAAAGTTCTCAATCGATTGCGTAGCCAAGTAAGCTGCTGCAGACACAAATTCTCAATGTGGGGGATTACTGACTCAAAATAAAACTCAAACTCAAAGCATTTATTTCAAATAAACCAATTACAGGCACTTTTGAATTGTCAAGGTCGGTGAGATAGAAAGATGAAGCTAGTTGCCCATTCCAAAGCGTAGGTACCTATGGAGAAGAACGGGCAAGAAACTCCATGGACACTCTTTTAAAATCATGATTTTGTTACAAACAGTTGGTTACATCATTATGTTGAAATTATCAATGTGA
Organism: Antitype chi; assembly: GCA_947359405.1. Classification (NCBI taxonomy): domain Eukaryota; kingdom Metazoa; phylum Arthropoda; class Insecta; order Lepidoptera; family Noctuidae; genus Antitype; species Antitype chi. The sequence continues at coordinate 4,484,940 of OX375837.1, forward strand.
GAACGATGTAAAAAGACGTGCACATTATAAGCGTCCGTAATTAACTCATCCAACATCCAGTGCAAGTGCGGTGCTTCTGATCAGACCATGCCCCACTTGCTGGAGTGCCCTAAGTGCCCGTTCACCTGCACCATGGATGATCTGAATGATGCCACTGATGCCGCAATAAACCTGGCCACCAACCGGGCCCTAACTTTTTAAATAAAAATAACAAAAGAAAGCACACACAAAAAGAAGAAGAAGACTATTGTTGACAGCCTACACTGTCCTCCAATAGATGTTAACACTGTATTTTGAAAACATTGTAAAAGCCAATTTATTTTTAAAAGAGTTACCGTGGAGTTCTTTGCCGGCTCTTCACCATAGAACGAGCAATTGGAGCCGTGCAAGTGGTAAGGTAGATACCTTCTGACATTTCATAGGTGCCTATGTAGATATAAGTGAAATTAAATATTTTGATTTTGGTTTCATAGCATTAATAACGACTGTATTCCTAATGCGATTAAGCAGAGGTGTAGATAGACTAAGGAATAATAACACAGGACAAATTATTTACCCAGACACCAGACTATACATTTCCGAAGTATTTTGATGCGCTGAATCCGAATCTGGCCGCAGAATTGCTCTATCACGTCAGGATTTTGAGATATCCTAACCTGGAAGAGCAAAAAACACCGTTTTTGCTCATTTTTGAGGTTACGTAGCCCGCTAGATCCTCTTTTCTCCAAAAAAACATCAATTGTATCTGAAAGTACTAGTCTTTCTCTTTAAAATGACGTTGAGTTTACACGAATATCTTTTTTTTTCGCTGAGGTATCGCATCTTGAATTTTTCATGTATGTGGATTTTCCTATGTCTGAAAATCCATTACCATTGCCATTACGTTATCCATACAGAAAATCCTAACGTGATAGAGCAATTCTGCGGCCAGATTCGGATTCAGCGCATCGAAATACTTCAGAAATAAATAGTCAGGTTTCTGGGTAAGAGTGTTCGTCTAATTTTGTCGGCCTGTGTAATTTTGAATCTAATGACACTTTACGTCATTTATTTGCTTTATGACAATTTTATAGAACTGTCAGACAATGACATTAATTTTTTTTAGCAATACACTTTTTTATGTAAATACCTATCCATTAAGACCACTCATGTAATGGAACTCAAACTCAATCCATTTATTTCAATTAAACCATTTACAGGCACTTTTAAACTGTCAAAAAGTTCGATCAGTTAGTTGGAAAGTTTAAGCTAGTTGCCCATTCCAAAGCGTAGATCTCTATGCAGATGAACGGGCTAGAAACTCCATGGACACTATTTTCAATCAAGATAAAACACATATGGTGGGCGCGCCCAAAATCACATTGCCGGGCTCGGGAATCCAATTTAAGCGTAGCGTCCACGCTCAATAGTCGTAGCTACTAGAGCGACGCGGCGAGGCAGGCATAGAATGTAGCCAAAGCATGTTCTTAATGCTTTTTAAATAATAAGATCATTTTATCTGCAGGCTTAGCACGAGCACCGATTTGTCGACGGAAGAATAGACATGACTATGTACAATAGAAGAAGATAGCTATGTTTTTCTATTAATTATTACAGTTATGCGTTCTAGACGAATCATGATTTTGTAGATAATCGTATAAAACTTTGTGGCCGTCAAGTAGAAAGTTTGTTGTCAGTGTGATTTTGACAGTTTGGGAAGAATTATTCTTCTGAAATAGTCTACATTTATAAGGACCTACACAAAGATCGTTAAAAATGAAAGACAAAATGACAGATTGTAGAAGGATATCTATGGTGCGATGTCAAAAATGGAGAAACGAAATGTCACTTTGTATTGAAAAATAACTGTCTATTTTTCGTAGAAATAGAAAGCGTCATGCTAAGTCTGCTGGAATTTCGTAGTAGCAGCACAGAGTCTGGATTTATGTCCGGTTGATGGTAATTGGCTCGCCCCCAATCACATGGGACAAAAACATAACTGGCTGTGGGTGTACTATAGATACATTTCTGCATAACATTACGTGAAATACGGGCGTGATGTTATGTTATGTTGTTTTTAAATATTTATCTTTTGTACCTAGGGCTAGTGAATTTTTTCGGAAGTCCATTTATCTTTTGTACCTAGGGCTAGTGAATTTTTCAGAAGTCTATTTACCTATCTATAGTAAATTCACTAGCCCTAGGTACAAAAGATAAATGGACTTCCGAAAAATTCACTAGCCCTAGGTACAAAAGATAAATGAACTTCCGAAAAATTGGCTAGCCCTAGGTACACACGGCTACACATCAAGCTATAAGCTGATCTCGCATTATATGAGATTTCCGTATAGTGCGAGATCAGCGTAAACTGGAAATGTATAGCTTGATGTGTAGCCGTGTGTACCTAGGGCTAACCAATTTTTCGGAAGTTCATTTTCTTTTGTACCTAGAGCTAGTGAATTTTTCAGAAGTCCATTTATCTTTTGTACCTAGGGCTAGTGCATTTTTCGGAAGTCCATTTATCTTTTGTACCTAGGGCTAGTGAATTTTTCGGAAGTCTATTTATCATTTTTACCTAGAGCTAGTGAATTTTTCGGAAGTCTATTTAAGTATCATTTTTACCTAGGGCTAGTGAATTTTTCGGGAGTCCATTATTCTTTTGTATCTAGGGCTAGTGAATTTTTCGGAAGTCCATTTATCTTTTGTACCTAGGGCTAGTGAATTTTTCGTAAGTCCATTTATCTTTTGTACCTACCTAAGGTTAGTGATTTTTTCGGAAGCTCTCGACGAGTTTTCAACTCAATCAACCCTTATTCCCTAATAACTGCCTAGTTATTAATTGCTTCGTGAGACATAACCAAAACAAAATCTATCCTACTATCCTACTAAACCAATATAACAATTCTACTAATCCTACATATTATTATAAAGGTGAAAGTTTGTGAGGATAGATGGATGTTTGTCACTCTTTCACGCAATAAGTACTGAACGGATTTGGATGAAATTTGGCACACAGATAGTTTATAACCTGGATTAACACATGGGATACTTTTTATCCCGATAGTAAGCTCCCGCGGGATAACTTTCCCGGGAACTCCACCCGGGCCAAGTTGCTAACAAATGCTAGTCTTTAACAATGAAATGCTTTTCGTTGATAAGCGGCTAGAACGTTTTGGCTAATGGTATTAAAATCTTCCTATTATTCCGAATTAGGTTTTTATGAAAAGCAAAACTAAAAAAGATACCCGGGATTTTTTTTTTATTTGGGAATAACCGAACGACCGTTTTGTATGAATAGGACAAAGTCTTTCGGCTCAGCTAGTAATTACTTATTAAACCATAAACAAGTTTTCTCTATGGTAAAAAAGTAGCGATACGGACGGACGTAGGCAGAACTTGGAACGAAAGTGCAGTTACTTTACCGAGTTTTTTTTTAATGAATAAAAACCGATTTACTCAACCTCCTTTTCCTAAAAAACTGGCCAGATTTGAATAGTAACTGGACTTGTTTTCCATGTAGCAATAGGCTATTTCTTAACAAGTATGACCCAAATACAACTTAAGACCTTTGCTATTCGAGAAAGAAGCTTTGGGGTGTTTTTGGTTATTTGACACATGAACGCATAGATAAGCGTCACTAAAAAAATCTGCTTAAATAAAAGTTATTTTTCCTTTCAAGAACAATGCTCAAACATAACACTTATTTAAAACTACATTCCAACACATTGAAATAAACAAATAAAAAAAAACACAATCTAGAGCTTCTAAAGTTGAATCTTGGAAACCAATTTGACAGCTGCGATTGTTTTCATAATTAATCTTAAAAAAATGCTAACTATTTACTCTAAAAAATTGTAAGAAACCCGTAAATTCAGCTAAATACGGTTAGACTGGAAGCTGAACCCCAGTTTAATTGGCAAAAAGCCAGGCAGATGGAACCTCCTAAATGTCAGATTAGTTTCCAAAAAAAAAATACAGAAGAAGTACTTACAGTTGTTCCTGTCTCCTGCAAACAGCTGATGAAAGCGTATAAAGTCAGGACGTCCACCGAAAAATTTACCGTTTTGATTCAAAACCTCGCGAATTAAATCCAGATTATTTACAACCAGACATTTAGTTGTTCCCATTTTAAGGCTGAAAATATCCCCATATTCTTTTGCCAAGTCTGTAAAAGACTGGAATGGCGATTCATGCTTGCCTAACAGGTGTAAATTACCTATTATAGGCAAAGGTGTAGGACCCGGAGCCTCTTTCAGAACTACGGTTTTATTTTCACCGTACTTTGTTAGTTTTTTATAAGTTACGGTGTTATTAAAATAAATTTTGTAGACCGCTACTAAGAAGACGGTTATCAAAAAGAGTGCACTCAACATCTTGATTTTTTAGAAAAAGATTTTTTAGAGTGGCTACACCCGGTGGCGGGAACGACTATTCCGGCAGCACTGACTTGTGTTTGTGATGGCGGCCATATTTATAGTGAGCGCGCGAAATTTGCATTCGTATTTTGAATTTACAAATTGCATTTGCTGCTGTTTTTGTTTAAATGTGCTGGAACATCTATTGGGATTTCGTTTTTGGAACGCAAATAAAGTGTTGTGTTGTATTTGATTTGCACGTTCGATATTTAATTTTATTGTTTTGATTTATTATTTCTTTTTTTAAGGTCCGCTTGCACGAAAACGGCTGCGTCATCGTCATATTATAATGGCCGTCATGAAAATCTGTAATTTTCACCAGTATTTGACATTAAAGGGTTAAAAAGCTCTATAAGTATTTGAACTACCGTTATTGTGTGACCGTTCACCACTTTATTAGTTCACATTCACACGGGGGCGTAATCAAATACCGGCGCGATTTTATTAAGTAGTAAATAAAAAAATCAAGCAAAAATCGGCTATTTGGTTTTTTTTTTTCAATTTTGATATACCCAGTGTCACTCTCGCAATTATGATGAATATAACGGCACCTCTCAAGCTGAAATCGATAAAGCCGTTTAGGCTAGAGAGCGTGCTAAAGAAATATACATACATACACTCGCAAAACATAATCCTCCTTCTGGCGCAGTCAGGTAAAAACCGGTTCCGTAGGTACCACAAGACAAAAAACGCTGAAAAAAAAACACTTTATTGTATGGAGTGGAGACCACTTAAATTTTTAACCCTGTTTTTATTTTTATTATTTGTTGTTATAGCGGCAACAGATGTACACATTCTGTGAAAATGTCAACTGTCTCCCTATTACAGATCATGAGCTACAGCCGGCTGACATGGGCAGATGGGACAGCTTAAGCTTAGTAATACGAGTCCCATGTGTTACCCTACAGTTACGGAACTCTAATAAATAAAAACAACCGACTTCCGGAAAAACACTACAAAGTGAAAAATAACTTTAATTTCGGAAGGCGGTGACAAAAAATTAAAATACATAAGTACCTATCCGAAGTCACCGACTTCCGAAATTAAATTTATTTTTCAATTTTTAGTTATAGTACCTACCCCACACCAATTCGAAATTTCATCATCCTTGGGGTCAAAACAATGCATGTTTATGCGATAGCAGCAATCGCGGTTGATTTCCTGTCATTTTTTGAAGAGTTCCGTTGTTTGTTTCCGAAACTCATCATCAGATCTATATGAAATTTAAATGGGTTGATTTCGGGATAAACCCCTTTCGAAGAAAAAAAGAATTTTACAAATCCGTCTAAATAATTATGACAAACTTAAGTCCGAACATACATAAAAAAAATATATAAGTACAGGAAAAGTTTTTATTCAGTAAAAAAAATATATACAGGAAAAGTTTTTATTCAGTGCGGAAACTGTAACCATGAATTCAGCATATCATTCTAGATCCTCCACCAGCAAAATAATCAGTTGTTTCACAGAAAATTGCAATACCTACGCAGTCAAAATGTATGTAACAGCTGATTATTTTTTGTATAACCGACGAAATATTTCTGCGCTGGGGGTCTATAATGATTTATGCTGAATTCATAGTTACAATTTGCGCACTGAATAAAAAGTTTTCCTGTATATCACGAACTTATGTCCAAACATACATAAAAAATATATTTATTTAAACATGTCGAATTGATACCTAAACTTTTTGAAGTCGGCTAACAAAACAATGCATTCTAACAGTAGTAAGCGATCATAAGCTTTAGGGCAAAGCGGTATAGGCGTATACGGCTAAGTAATAACAGCCGCACAGGTCGATCGATCATGTTAAGCTACACTTGCCGCGGTTGGTCCAGGGATGGGTGACCATCTTTACATATCAAGACTCCTCCGTGCCTCGGAAAGCACGCTAAGCCGTTGGTCGCGGCTGTTGTTCTTGGATACGGGTCGTCAGAAGCCCGAAAGTCTGACAACCAGTCTTACCAAAGGGTATTGTGTTACCCAATAACTGGGTTGTGGAGGTCAGATAGGCAGTCGCTCCATGTAAAATACTGGTATTCAGCTCTATCCGGTTAGACTGGAAGCCGATCCCAACATAGTCCGAATAAGACTGGGCAGACGATGACTTTAGTAAGATTCCAAATGAACTGTACAGAATAACGGCACTGTTTTCAGATTTTCATTAATAACCGACTAACTTAAAACTCGGGCAAACTACAGTAACACGCTAAGGTCAAAATACATTGAAATTATGGTAACCCAAACATAACAGGACCTAAAGAGTTCTGAATAACAGAATACATAATACATATTTCAACGATTCTGCTCATATTTTCTTGTTAAATGAAAACAGAATGCAGATTGCTGTAATTCAACTTACAATTTTGGAAAATTCTACGTAAATTAATCAAGATGCCATTATGTTACTTAGCTGCTTCACTTTTTACACGCTTTATATTAGCTTTACTTGTATGTTTGTATGTAACCGACTCCTTTGAGCGCGATTTTGACCCACTTTAAACGGTCAGATTTCATTGAAACTTTGTAAACTTGTCGAGAACCGATGACAATTCAATAATTTAAAAAAAAAAATGAGAAAAAGAACACGTTTTTGTAGTTAGCAGAACTAAAAAATAGAAAATAAATAATAGTTTAAAAAACTAAAAAACACGCTTTAAAACCAAACTAAAAAAGGAGAAAATAATTTAATTCAATTAAAAAGCGTGGGGTGCTTGACATTAATTGATTATAAAAATACCTCAAAAAGCACCCCACGCTTTTTAATTGAATTAAATTATTTTCTCCTTTTTTAGTTTGGTTTTTAAAGCGTGTTTTTTAGTTTTTTAAACTATTATTTATTTTCTATTTTTTGTTTGGTGCTGACCCAAAATTTGTCATTTGGATTATTTCAGAAGCTTACATACATATTCAGCTAATGTTTCCACTGCTAGGACATAAGTCTCCTTTCTGTGAGCGGGCCGTTATCTACCACGCGGGCCTAATGCGGATTGGTAGATGTCACATGTCTTCGAATTTTTGGTTCTAGGACATGCCGGTTTTCTCGCGATGTTTTCCTTCACCGTTTTGAGAGCAGTGGTGATGGAATCATTAACACAAAGCAAACCGCATGTCTGGGATCGAATCTACGTCCTACATCTCGTAAGCCGCGGCTGTTACCACTGGGCCACCACTGCTCGAGGAATTTAGTTACCCCTAACTACGTGAGGTGTTTAGGGGGGGCAGGGGGTCGAGTCGAATCTCACCCAATCTCACGTGGGGGGAGGGAAGTTCTCGGCAAATGTCACGTAATTTATATTTTTTTCCGCAAAGAAACAGTGTAACATTACGTGAAAACCGGGTTAAATGATTTCAAACATGTTTTCCGCCAATATGGCTAAATCCTACAAAATCATATTTATCGCGGTTACGCGGACGCTACAAAGTAGCACAGTAGCTCCTCGATGGTTAAACCGCCATCGGCCAGCCAAGCCAGCCAAATGCAACGCATAAATCTAACGCAAATAAGCACAGATTAACGTTTTACACTAAAGCCACGTATTTGAAATATCTCACGTGAAATTATGGAGAGGGGGGGAGGGTTGAGCCAAATATCATGACATCTCACCAGAGCGGGGGTGGGGGTCGAAAAGTCGCCAAAATTGCCTCTCGTATTTAATGGACGCCCTTTAGACCGAAAGGTTAATTTCTAGGTTTCCGTACTCGAAGGGTAACCAATGGGACCTATTACTAAACCTCCGCTATCCGTCCATCTATCTATCAGCGGGCTGTATCTCATGACCCGTAATAGGGAGATAGTTGACATTCTCACACAATGTGTATTTCTGTTGCCGCTATAACAACAAATAATAAAAATAAAAACAAAGTTAAAAATTAAAGGGTATCCATACAAGATGCGTGTTTGTTTCGCTGTTTTTTGCCTTGTGGTACGGAACCCTTCGTGTGCGAGTCCTACTAGCGCTTGTTTTAAACCTGACGTCATAATGGCTGAAGTTCTGATATATCTAAGTGATGCATCCAAAAGAACTGAGTCCGTTCGTTGCGTACTCGAAGGATAACCAATGGGACACTATTTCTAATAAAGCCTCCGCTGTCCCTCCGTCCATCCATCTGTCTGTCAGTGGACTGTATCTCATGACCCGTAATAGGGAGACAGTTGAAATTCTCACACAATGTGTGTTTCTGTTGCTGATATCATCATCATCATCATTTCAGCCGAAAGACGTCCACTGCTGGACATAGGCCTCTCCCAAGCTCCGCCACTTCGACCGGTTCTGTGCTTCCCGCATCCAGCGGACTCCTGCGGCCCTCACAAGGTCATCGGTCCACCTTGTGGGAGGCCTTCCAACTTTACGTCTTCCGGTGCGCGGTCGCCGCTCCAGAACTTTTCGGCCCCATCGGCCATCTGTTCTGCGAGCAATGTGCCCTGCCCACTGCCACTTAAGTTTGGCAATTCTTCGGGCTATGTCGGTTACCTACCTTGCTGATATAACAAAAAAAAATATTTAAAAAAATAAAGGGGTTTCTAATAGCTGCATCTTCAGACTGGAAGCCGACCCCAACATAGTTGGGAAAAGGATCGACAGATGATGATTCTGACATTTAACAGCGAAACCTTTTTGAAGTGAAAACTTCTTTAGGCGCGTTGGGCATTTTTTGAAATGGGAAAAAACAATTGAACTCGCGACACTGTTACCGACACCACTGACAACACAACGAACAACGTTGAACGTACAGATGCCAGCACATGCTACCCCAAACTGTCAAATTTCCCCATTTGAACATGAACCTTACACTCATGTAATAAAATTGACAGATTGGGGTAGATTTATATGCTGGCGTCTGTACGTTGAACGTTGTTTAATCTAACGACTCGAAAATTATTTCCTGTCGATTAAAAAAAATACACACGTAATTGTTCAAGTTTTCACTTCTGTTGGCACTCCCGGAGTGCCACTGTTTTTTTTTTTCTATTAGCCTACACTGTCCAACTGCTGAGCAAAGGCCTCCCACAAATCCCTCTAGGCATCCTTTTCCAGCGTCACCTCGATCCAACCCTTGCGATACGCGTCGAGGTCGTATCGCCAGCTCTTCTTGGGCCATCCTCGGCGGCGCCGTCCATCCTCAGACACCCACTGTGTGGAGACTATTGCCCAGCAGTCACTGTGCATGCGGCTGGCGTGACCCGCCCAGTCCCATTTTATCCTGGCTGCCTTTTTGCCTCCATCTAGGACCCCGTATTGAAGCGGAGTATGGTGTTTCGTATTCTGTCAGTTCGTTTAACGCCCACTAAGCTGCGCTCCATTGCTCTTTGGCAAAAAAAACTTTGTTTTAAGTTTTATTTTTAGAATGCAAATCCTTTCATGTAAAAGGAATGGAAAATTTCGTCCACAATAATATAAATAATATAGTTTTCTATTTATTTAAATTTTAAATAATAAAAACGTTTGAATAAAAAAAACGTTTATCCGCATGTGTTGCCAGGTAATAAATATTTTGTAATGAAAATGTATTAGTTGCTCTACAAGCCGATGTCAGCCATCTTTGATTTTTATACTATATTAATAGCTTCTGCCGGCTTCGCCCGTGGAGGTCGGAAGATATCTCTCGGGAACGTTAATAAAAAATATATTTTGTATACTCCAGTTTATGGTCTACTCTGTGTACCAAATCTATACTAATATTATAAAGAAGATTGCGAACACACTATTATTCAAACTCTGAATTATTTTGAAGGTCTTCATTCTTTCATGTGTTCGAAAATAATGTCTGCTTAGCAACGTAAACACCGCCATGAGTATTGTGGAACTGTCAAAACCAAAGCGTTTTCTACTGATAGTGTACCTACTGATAGTTACGCAAATACTCCTCTGGTTTCTTATTTATTTATTAGGGACAAAAATAGTTCCATGCTACAAAATACAGATACATTGTTAAAACTAAGATTTAACAAACATGTATCTCACACCTTTATCCACGATTTAACTAAAGGTTAAAGGAAGTGCTGAATACAAGTGATTAAAAAAATAAAATAAAACAATAGTCGCTGCCACAATATTGCTGTGTTACTTAGCTTAATTTAACTTAAATAATATAAAGCGTTTAAGGTGAATGCGCAGTGGTAGAGCGCGAAATTCAAATTTTGTTACGTTTTTTGCAATTTTCAGGTGAGTGTCAGCTTGTTACTTGATCAAAATATGATTTGCGACTATAACATGTACGTATTTACAGATTTATAATCATTAGAATCAATAACACATCTTTCTAAGTTAAGTTAGATTTCTTCCACAAGCACTTTTCCATAAGAAATTTGTTCTTCATGTTAGATAAAGATATGATACGATTCAAAACAAAACAGCACAACTGTCATTTTTGACAGCGCTTACGGTGATATTAGTATTAAGGTGAATGCGCAGTGGTAGAGCGCGAAATTCAAATTTTGTTACGTTTTTTGCAATTTTCAGGTGAGTGTCAGCTAAAATATTGCGTGTTGGAAAATATTTTTTACAGCAAAAGTATTAACCATACAAAAAAAGTACTTCGGGCAAAATGATCTATATGAATCTATAGCAAAATCATTAAATCATATATTTTTCAAATCTTCAAGACAAGCCGTTAATGAGCAGTACGGTTCATAAAGTGACCGTGTTGCGCTACCAAACGGGAGGTAGGCCCTTAATAGACCTAATCCGTCAGTTTCATCCCCTTTCATTTTGACCCCTTAGTTATTCTGCCATTTATTCTCAGGGGCCGGGTAGTCAGAACGGAAATATCGACTCCATCTTGTTTTTTACCGACTTCAAAAGGTGGTTCTCAATTCGTCTGTTCTCACCCGCCCCGCTACAAATCTATTCTTATTCCTAGCAGCCTTTTGTAAGACAGATACAACTTGCTTGTACATACTGTTAATGACTAATCTGTGTTGTTCATTATTACATAACTAATCAATACATTTCATAAACTGACTAGGAAAATTAATATCACGCATGGCCTCATGACAAAGATCAGATAATTACGTATTTGTGCAGAATTTCTAGTTCCCCAAATTACTTTATTTGGCACTACTCTTTTATTACTATATTTCGGATTAAAATTACACGTAATCTCCAGGGGAAAATGGTCAGACCAAGAAACAGCATTCATAACATTTACTTTCAAAATAGAACACTTAGTAACACTTGTTACCAAGCAGTGATCCAACCATCTAACGATTGGGCACGCCACGATAGCGGCAGTAAGTCCCCTCTTTGAGGAGTGGCTTGAGAGGCGGCATGGCGTCCTCACCTTCCGCCTGACGCAGGTCCTCACCGGACACGGTTGTTTCAGGAGGTTCCTGTTTCGGATAAGGCGGGAGGAAACGCCCGGGTGTTTTCACTGCGAAGATTGCCCTGAGGACACGGTGGAGCATGCGGTGGAGGTCTGCCTGGCTTGGGCGGAGCACCGCCATATCCTCGTGGACGCAATCGGTGGCGGCGATCTCTTGCGTCTGGCCTTGGTCCAGGCCATGGTACGGACCGAGAGTGCATGGGTAGCCGTCACCTCCTTCTGCGGAGCAGTAATGCTCGCGAAGAGGGAGGTGGCGCACGTAAGGGGGAGGCAGTATATGTGCCCTCACGGCTTTAGTCGCCGCAGGAGACGCCCTGGGCGTCGAGAATCCCAGGCTGATTCCCGGCCACCGTAGGCGCGGGCTTGCGGACGGCGAGTAATGGGTAGCTCGCTGTCCGGTAAGGACCAAGCCCGGGTCGACGGCGCGTTGTGTTTCACGCGCGCCTTAAAGAGATGTCAGCACCCACTGGTGGGGGTCCGCAAGGGCTGATGCTTGCCAGGGGTGCGGGTTGTTTGAAAGAGATACCGCGGCCCCTGGCACACAGGCAACTGAGGGAACACGGGTGGGTTTTAGTCAGTAAAAGTTATTTGATGATTTCCCACCAACAAAAAAAACCATCTAACGATTTACGAAACAAATGTAATACTTTAGGCTAATTTATTTTCCCTCTTTTACTCACTTTCAGTACCCGTCAATCATCCTAGCCAGTTCTCAACTAAGGGCTGGCTTCCTGTCTAACAAAATGCAGCTAAATACCAGTAATTTACATGGCAAGACTGCCACTGTGACCTCCACATCTCAGTAACTGGATAATACGAGTACTATAAGACTGGTTGTCAGATTTTCAGGCTTCTGACGACCCGTATTAAATTAAATGACTTTTTCATGAAAAACTCATTTAATTGGCTTATACAGGAAAGTTTTTATTCAGTGCGCAAACTTAAACCACGAATTCAGCATATCATTCTAGACAGCGCAGGAATTTCACGTCGGTTATTCGGTCTAGAATGATATGCTGAATTCATGGTTACAGTTTGCGCAATGAATAAAAACTTTTCCTAGATAAGCTTAGATTAGATTTACTTAGATTTTAATGTTATTGTCGCAAATCTTATTTTAATCAACATACAACGGACTGACCTGCATACCTATTGCAAAAACCGTAAGTAATTTTGAATGTTGCGAGCACCCTTGGCTCTTCCCCTAAGGTGAACCTACTCCACATTTTTTGCATACCTACATACTTCGGGAGTGTTTTACTCCACTGCCTAACATGGCACATACAAAGTAAAATATGATATCGTTTTGTCTCATTATTAATATTGTCTGTACGGAAACAGAATACTAAAATAAAAACGCATTAAAAAGTTAGGAGCCGATAAAGATTAGTTTTTCTTGCTAATTTTACTTAACTTTGGGCGTGTTTATGTAATAAAAGAAGTGTAAGATCTCCAAAACCAAGTCGGTACCGACAAAGTTCAATTATCGAAAAGTTCAATAAACTTTATTGGTCATTTATTTATGCATTGGCTTTTTCATAAAACCCAAACCCAAAGGAACCAAAGGACTTTTCGTAATTTTTTCGGGATTTTTTTACTACGAATGAACCTGCATCTCACTCAATAACGTTGTGCGTGTAGACTAGCGTCTAACTGCTCATCACTGATACTATCTCTGTCGGACACGAAGCCTGGTGAGACAGCGTGATTTTTAGCCAGGCCCACTAGTGAGTTCCAGCTCGCGACTAGGTTCCCCTTAAGGCGGTGATATCTTGAAAACGCTCAAAATGGTGGTTTTTTAAACCAGTGTATCTCTTTAACCGTAAATAATTTTGAAAGCAAAAAGTATATGATTTATTTTCAAGTCTTTTTGCATATAGTGATTGAACTCAAAACATAATTAAACATACTTTAATGCATCAAAAAAATCATCAACGTCAGTCACCTCTTAATTATCTTTAAAACCAGTTTATCCCGTCAATAACAATTATAATTATAATTAAAAATATACAATAAAATTCCAAATGCCAAACTGCATCCAGTGATAGATTATTTATTATTAAATAGTTAATATCTAATTTTATACGATTTTATTTGCATTTTTACGACAATGCTTAATCATTTATTATTCGAATTTATAATAACAGATTTTAACCCGTATCGGATTGCAATAAGAACTATTATCGCTCATAACGACAATATTTAAAGTTACCAGGGCCTTAAAAACATTGAAAGCTCCCAATTACTTGTCCCATATTTCTATCCCAACTCGTGTACATAGATAAAGTAGACCTTATAAACTTTCCGACCATCTCGTTCAGTGCGTGTAATGTAGGCTGTGACCTCGTTGTTACACGGCTTAGAAATAGGGCAGCATCCACATGTCGTGTGTCACGTCTGCACAGGTTTTATCACTCCTTAGGCCATGGGAGGTAAGCAGGGGTGGTTTCAAACTTAAGGCTACGTTAACTTTAAATAGTGTCGTTATGAGCGATAATAGTTCCTATTGCAATCCGATACGGGTTAAAATCTGTTGTAATAAATTCGAATAACAAATGAGCAAGCATATATCGCATAAACGCATTTTTTTTTAATTTAAATGTTTTTGATGGGATAAACTGAAACTACATTTAAAGAGGTGACCTTGATGATTTTTTAAATGCATTTTTTTTTGGGTGGAGTATCATAAAATAACTTCTCCCGCTGGGTGGAGCAGGAGGGCGTGTCAGACTTTTACTGACTAAAACCCACCCGTGTTCCCTCAGTTGCCTGTGTGCCAGGGGCGACGGTATCTCTTTCGAACAACCCGCACCCCTTTCAGAAGTTCTTAATTAAATCAAGCCTGTTTTTGAAATAAGCACCTAACAGAAATCGAAATACAGTTCTATTTGTAGAACTGCTCGTAGCAGCTGGACAAGAGTTGCCGAGAATCTAAAAAAAAACATAATGATGTGCAATTGTAGATAGTTTTGCAGCTGTAGACTTATGATTTGGAAACGTATAAATGAATTCAGAGTCTGACCACCGTTATCAAGGGATATCGTGTTACCCAAGACAGTTCCTAGGAAGCAAGCCACAACCCAGTGGCAGGTGGAGGCAAAATAGACAGTCGCTGACGTCGTTGTCGGGTGAGTACTGACAATCAGCGCTGTACTGTAGGTTCCATAGCAAAGCATCATGCTGAGTGGAAGAGTTCTTGTCACAGTCACAGCGTGCAGCTGCTGACTATTTGTGTTTTGTTTTCGTGGGTTTTATTATGTTCGTGTTTTATGTCTGTTTTGTTTTATTATGTTCGTGTTTTATGTCTGTTTTGTTTTATTATGTTCGTGTTTTATGTCTGTTTTGTTTTATTATGTTCGTGTTTTATGTCTGTTTTGTTTTATTATGTTCGTGTTTTATGTCTGTTTTGTTTTATTATGTTCGTGTTTTATGTCTGTTTTGTTTTATTATGTTCGTGTTTTATGTCTGTTTTGTTTTATTATGTTCGTGTTTTATGTTTGTTTTGTTTTTTTTCAATGGATCCTTTTGTACGCACGTGTTCCTGAGACAAATAAATCTATATTTTTTTACACGCTTTATATTAGCTTCACTTGTATGTTTGTTTGTTTGTTTGTTTGTATGTCTGTATGTAACCGACTCCTTAGAGCGCGATTTTGACCCACTTTATACGGTCAGATTTCATTGAAACTTTGTAAACTTATCGAGGACCGATGACAATTCAATAATTAAAAAAAAAAAATAAGAAAAATGAAAAAAAGGAAAAATATAATAATAAAAAAATCACGTTTTTGTAGTTAGCAGAACTAAAAAATAGAAAATAAATAATAGTTTAAAAAACTAAAAAAACACGCTTTAAAAACTAAACTAAAAAAGGAGAAAATAATCAAATTCAATTAAAAAGCGTGGGATGCTTGACATTCATTGATTATAATAATACCTCAAAAAGCACCCCACGCTTTTTAATAGAATTAAATTATTTTCTACTTTTTTTTAGTTTAGTTTTTAAAGCGTGTTTTTTTAGTTTTTTAAACTATTATTTTTCATGTGAAACACTGGTTTTTTTAGCGGCCCTCGGTTATAACAAAAGCTGACCCCAACTTTAGGCAAAGGCAGACAAGTATTCATTCAGAAAAGGGCGTTATTGCCCATTATCATCCATTCCTTACTCGCGTGACAATCCGTCACCTTTCAAACACGTGTCCTAGTGTCCTATTCCCGAAATGACTCATCTGTCGGCACGTGCTGAGTGCAACAGGTGACCTTAATACACATGCCTTCGGGTCCTGAATTAAACTTGTCACGTTTATGACCATGCGGCTTCGTGTGTGCTTTTAAATCTGGCCTCAATTTGGGAGAAAGAACGCAAGGATTATTGGTGTTATTCTTTGGGGTCTACACAAAGAATTTTGGTGTGTGAAGAAAAGATTTGATAGACAGACTTTCTAGCAATAGTAGCTGTCACTCGTGGATCATTGACAGTCGTTACAGGTTGTCAGAAACCCGAAAGTGTGACAGCAAGTTTTACCAAGAAGAGGTATCAAACGAATTTCCATCCTTAAGTGCATATTTATGTACATATCATGTTACACATGTTGCCAGTTACCAGGACCAACCTTCTCGACAAAACACCACTGACCCGCGCAATGCGGATTAAGGCCCATAGTATCCTCATCTCCCGTCTGAATGCTAAAGCACGACTGCCGCCCGCGCCCGCGCAGGGCACCTCTGAGCCTTTATCTCAAAATGGGGATATTCCTTGGCAAATGTTGATTAATTTACAATTGTGCTCTAGCGATTCTGTGGTACCTCTAACTATCTATTTTTCAGTGTATTTTTTTTTTTCAAATAACGAAGCCGTTTAGTAGGAGTATGGAATAGAAGCCAAAATATTGCGTGTTGGAAAATATGTTTTTACAGCAAAAGTATTAACCATACAAAAAAGGTACCCTCGGCAAAATGATCTACATATATGAATCTATAGCAAAATCATATATTTTTCAAATCTTCAAGACAAGCCGTTAATGAGCAGTATGGTTACGGGTACCAAACGGGACTTAGGCCCTTAATAACGAACTAACTTCACTGGAAGATCTATGTATTTGCATGCCATTTGAGTGAATTCGCAAAAATACTGTTGTTTATTTTATGTTATAGTGTAGATTAGACGTTATGTTGTTGTTTTATTTTTATTTTATAATTTTCGTTTTTATATTTTTAAATATTGTGAGTGTTTCAATTGTAAGTAAATTAACTTTAAGACTGCGCTATCGCATTAGGTATAGGGTCACCTGTAATGATAGTTGAAAGGGAGATTTTAATAAATAAATAAAATAAATGTATAGACAAATAAGTAAAAGCATCTTTATCTTTATCATATGTTTGGTGTATAAGAAGCCCATTTGTGATCTTGAGTTTGTGAAAAAGAAATCCAGGCCTTTTGAAAAAAAAAAAATTGTTTTGTTGTTGTTATCGTATTACCCAATAACTGGGCTGTTGAAGTCAGATAGACAGTTGCTCCGTGTGAAATACTGTTACTGCATCCGGTTGGATTGGAAGCTGACCCCAACATATTTGGGCAAAGGCTGGGCAGATGATGATGACTTTTTGGCCATAGGCTCGCTAATACATGGGACGTAAACATACTTCAGGTCACCCTTTCAATGATTATAGGCGTGTACTATATACACCGAGAAATTTAGAAATTTTAATTGTTGATTTCCCGCGGCAGAGCAACTTGCCATATGGAGTACTTTCGAAGCATAGAGTAGAAGTAAAATAATAGTTTAAAAAACTAAAAAACACGCTTTAAAAACCAAACTAAAAAAGGAGAAAATAATTTAATTCAATTAAAAAGCGTGGGGTGCTTTTTGAGGTATTTTTATAATCACTTAATGTCAAGCACCCCACGCTTTTTAATTGAATTCAATTATTTTCTCCTTTTTTAGTTTGGTTTTTAAAGCGTGTTTTTTAGTTTTTTAAACTATTATTTATTTTCTATTTTTTAGTTCTGCTTACTACAAAAACGTGTTTTTTATTCTCATTTTTTTTTAATTATTGAATTGTCATCGGTCCTCGACAAGTTTACAAAGTTTCAATGAAATCTGACCGTTTAAAGTGGGTCAAAATCGCGCTCAAAGGAGTCGGTTACATACAAACTAACAAACAAATAAACAAACATACAAGTGAAGCTAATATAAAGCGTGTAAAAACAGCCAGACGTCCCGATTTTTAGCCCGAAATTGAATGTCCCGCGCGGGACAGAGTCAGTCCCGCTCCTCAAGATTGCTCGACGGTGCGGTTATGAGTATGGTAAAGTAACGTATTTTCGTTAAAATACACTTTTTACGACTTTCTATCATCTTCTTCTTCTTCTTCAACCCTTGGCCACCCAATGCTGAGTGTAGGACTCTTCCAAATCTCTCCACTTTTGGTAAACTTAATTTGAAACTCAAAAAGATAAGTAATAATAAAGTCGGTTACTAAAAACACGACTGATTATTTACGTTATTACATGCTTTATATTAGCTTCACTTGTATGTTTGTATGTAACCGACTCCTTAGAGCGCGATTTTGACCCACTTTAAACGGTCAGATTTCATTGAAACTTTGTAAACTTACCGAGGACCGATGACAATTCAATAACTTGAAAAAAAAAATTGAAATATGAAAAAAAAGGAAAAAAAAACACGTTTTTGTAGTTAGCAGAACTAAAAAATAGAAAATAAATAATAGTTTAAAAAGTTAAAAAAGGAGAAAATAATTTAATTCAATTAAAAAGCGTGGGGTTCTTGACAGTAATTGATTAAAAAAATACCTCAAAAAGCACCCTACGCTTTTTAATTTAATTAAATTATTTTCTCCTTTTTTAGTTTGGTTTTTAAAGCGTGTTTTTTTTTTAGTTTTCGAAAAATATATAAATCGCTTTACCTGAAAAAAAATCTGGCAACGCTGGTTCGAACTTCGAACCCACGACAACCACACCTAAGTCGGGGCCGTTACCACCGCTCCACGTCCCGTGCTGCTGATATTAGTTAGACATTTTAGTCATTAAGTCACCACAAAATCCCCGAAGTATCCATAAAACAAGTGTTGCATGTTGACCTTCTTTGTGCAGTCTCTGTTTGATTTGTGTTTATTTTTTTTAATTCTGTACTACCGTTGTAGTTTAATTTGAATTGAGAATGTGTCAATGTGACCGTTTGATGGCTGCGCTCGTGTATTTTCTAAGTAACTTTATTTTACAATATATCTGGTGTCCGAGTTCTTCAAGTCTTTGATTGCATCCACGGAAATCTCTCTACAAGGAGTGAACAACAAGCCGCCATGACGTCAGACGAAAAAAATCATTAATCTTTCCTTGTTTTCCACCCATTTCTTGCATTTCCCGCGACATTTCCGAAAACTGTTTACGTCCTACAGACATACAAGTCAAATTAATTATACATTCGGAAAAGTCGAATTTCTAAATCCAGTCCAGTTTCCTAACTCCTGCGCAAGATTGGGATGGGATGGAGATACGAAATTCAGGGGGTTAAAAAGAGATGCAAGATCTCAAATGATGAATGGAAGAAGGTGGGTGATGAAATGTTGTCATTGAAATATTTTCTAGTCTATTCGGAGAATAGGTCAAAACTCCGTTACTTAGTAAACACTTGTTTTTCTTCTTTGTCTCGGAAATTGACCTATTTTTGGAACAAAGAACCGATGCAGGTGTTGTGGTTGGAAGTAGGGATTCTGAACGCGAAGTCTTGGGTTTAGTTCTGGGCTTGGTCAAAAAAAGCGATCGTGCAATAAGATTGTCAAAATAAAATTAGCAGAAAAACAGACATAACCAGAGTTCGGATATTCGGATGCATATTCACCTAAAGTTGAGATGTTGGCTAACATGGATTGCGCTTTTGTATCGAAAAAGTCTTAATTTAGGTAAGTAATTTGTTTATCTTTTGCTTTAACTAATACAAACCACCCCTTCTCCTTCAGTACATACACATATTTGTATCGGGATAAACTGTAATTTTAAATCTGAATAGTTATGCAATCCAAGAATTCCGGGGTTTTTAATAAATATTACAAATAATTTATAAAGCCGCTTACATACTTTCATAGCTAAAAATGATCTTTAGGTACATATATACATCCCCCAGTGGGTTCCCGCATTGTCGTTGCGGGGGGGCTCAGTAGCCGTGGTCCGCTCCCACGGTGAATCGAAGAGGAACCCCAAGGTGGGGCCGCTCGTCAGGGCTTTTGTCTCCAAGCCGACGACGTAGCGGCCAAAAAAGGTTGCGGTGAGGTGCACCGCAACTGAGGCGGGCCGCGATGTCGAATGGGAGGCATCGCGGCTGAGGGTTACAAGCTGCGGCGGAGGAGGAGAGCCGGTACTTCTGAGTAGCGCTCCTCCCTTCCGTGGCCTGGACGGGGCCGCCACCGTTTGATGGCGGACGCGGTGGGGCCGCAGGGGAAGAGGAGTGTCGGTATAGCGTTGGCCGCTCTCCCTATCCCCTGCGGCCGAGAAGTGGTAGGCGGCGGGGCCACTGCGCCGACCCGTCGCAGGGGCACCAAGGCTGCCAAGTGTGTCCTGGTGCGCTGGACTGGTGGGGTCCGCAAGGGCCGATGCCTGATGGCTGATGCCGATGAGGGAACCCGAGGAGGGGTTTTAGTCAGTAAAAGTCTGACACGCCCTCCTGCTCCACCCAGAGCGGGAAAAATTATTTGATGATTTCCCACCCTCAATATACATCCGAATATCCGATCTCTGGACATAACATATCATCACGCCCTTATTCCTTTCTCGAAGGGCTAAGCAGAGGTGTAGTTATAATCCACCCACAGGTTCGAAGCCAACCAGGAACTTTACTTTATGTAAATGATTTCATCACCACTGCTCTCAAAACGATGAAGGAAAAGTGAGGGAGAGTCTGTTTAAAATTCCGGTAGCCCGCACAAACCTATTAAAGTTTGCACCCGTGTGTCGGGCGGTTAAGACAATTAATACCATCTCTCAGCGGTTGGACATTTTTTCCTGCTCATTGGCGGAATTCCAGAGAGTGACAGTTAGTGTGTTGTCCTCTATGTAACTTGGGGCACACGGAGCCGTTTCTTGGGACTGTTCAGTCATGGACTCGTGTAGGTGTGTGATCAGTTCTTGAGTGGCGTCTCTGGGTGTCGTATTGTATAAGACTACCTACTTTTATTATCTTGGGTTCTGCCTGTAAAAATAATTGTATGTATGTATAAATGAATAAATAAATAAACATCGTGAATGTTAATTCCTTTAAGAGAGAACTGAAAAAAATACTAATTAGTAAGGGATACTATAATGTTACGGAGTTTTTGAATGACAAATTTTGAATTTAGATAATTTAATAAGTATTTTAGTTTTAGTAACTTTATTGTTTCAATTATATATTATTATCTTTTGACTTTATTTTTGCATTGACTGATTATGTATTTGAAATTGATTGGATTTTGACTATTATTAAAAACATTCTCATTTATAATTTTAAACTAAATATTATAAACTATTTTGTACGCCGAATATGGCAAAACATGTTGAACCAGCAATTTTAAACGAATTTCCATACATATGTGCACATTTATGTATAATTTTACACATGTTTATACAAATAAATGCATCTTTATCTTTAACCGGCATGTCCTAGAACCAAAAATTCGAAGACGTGTGACATCTACCAACCCGCACTGGGCATGGCCGTGGTGGTGGTTCCCAGCAGTGGGAACATTCTAGACTAATTATTCTTGTGCTATAAATACCTCTGACCCCTTCAGGCGTGATTATAATATTTTTTTCGCATTCGACATTTAAAACTAGGCTGTTGCTACGAATGTCAGTGCCAAAAAAAAAGTGAAATTCAATACGCACATTGTTTATGGTACACTTCCTACTTTTATAAGCTTTCACTGCGAAATATGAATCCTGCGCACAGAACTGACACACTTTATGAAAATGCTTCATTTTCAATTATTTTAAGACGAGACCTGTGTCTGGGGTTGCCAACCTTACTCTAAAATAGAGTATTGTACTCTTTTTACACGCTTTATATTAGCTTCACTTATATGTTTGTTTGTTTGTTTGTATGTACGTAACCGACTCCTTAGAGCGCGATTTTGACGCACTTTAAACGGTCAGATTTCATTGAAACTGTGTAAACTTATCGAGGACCGATGACAATGTAATAATTAAAAAAAATATATAAAAAAACACGTTTTTGTAGTTTGCAGAACTAAAAAATAGAAAATAAATAAATAGTTTAAAAAACTAAAAACACGTTTTTATAGTTAGCAGAACTAAAAAATAGAAAATAAACTAAAAAACACGCTTTAAAAACCAAACTAAAAAAAGGAGAAAATAATTTAATTCAATTAAAAAGCGTGGTGTGCTTGACATTAATTGATTATAAAAATACCTCAAAAAGCACCCCACGCTTTTTAATTGAATTAAATTATTTTCTCCTTTTTTTAGTTTGGTTTTTAAAGCGTGTTTTTTAGTTTTTTAAACTATTATTTATTTTCTATTTTTTAGTTCTGCTAACTACAAAAACGTGTTTTTTTCCTTTTTATTTCATTTTTCTCATTTTTTTTTTATTCTTGAGTTGTCATCAGTCCTCGATAAGTTTACAAAGTTTCAATGAAATCTGACCGTTTAAAGTGGGTCAAAATCGCGCTCTAAGGAGTCGGTTACATACAAACAAACATACAAGTGAAGCTAATTTATAGCGTGTAAAAAGGGAACATAAGAGACCGATCTTAATGACCATTTTTCTTCTACTTCTGAGCGTGTCGATGGTAAGAATAGATAACACGAAAAAATGTATAGTTAAGTCATCATCGTCATCTGCTTGCTGGCGCTAGCGATGCTTTTTTTTTTGTTGGGGAATCATCAAATATCTTCTGCCGCTCTGGGTGGAGCAGGAGAGCGTGTCAGACTTTTGCTGACTAAAACCCACCCGTGTTCCCTTAGTTGCCTGTGTCTTTCGAACAACCCGCACCCCTGGCAGGCATCGGCCCTTGCGGACCCCACCAGTTGGTGCGGACAGCGAGCTACCCATTACTCGCCGTCCGCAACCCCGCGCCTACGGTGGCCGGGAATCAGCCTGAGAATCCCGACGCCCAAGGCGTACCCCACGGCGACTAAGGCCGTGACGGGGGGCATATACTGCCTCTCCCTCACGTGCGCCGCCTCCCTCTTCTCAGGCATTACTGCTTCGCAGAAGGAGCTGACGGCTACCCATACACTCTCGCTCCGTACCATGGCCTGGACCAGGGCCGGACGCGAGAGATCGCCGCCGCCGATCGCCTCCACAAGGACACGGAGGTGCTCCGCCCAAGCCGGGCAGACCTCCACCGTATGCTCCACCGTATCCTCAGGGCGATCTTCGCAGTGGAAACACCCGGGCGTTTCCTCCCGCCTTATCCGAAAAAGGAACCTCCCGAAAGTGAGGGCGGTGGGGGCGTAGCGGAAACCAACACATCGCACTTTTAATAAAATAAAAGCCTATTCAAGAAGCCTGACTGTGTCCGGCTTTATCCGGATCCCTAGCAACGCTGTCTGCATTGAAGGACATTTAAAAGAAATTAGAAAGTTAAAATCTCGAACCCATGCGTGTAACCTTTATTATGTTTTCTTGACCTATTCCACTAACCTATAAATGAAGGAATTAGGGCAGTACACTGTACTCGTGTCAACTAGACGCGTGTACGTGAGTACCTACCTACTTACGTACACGCGTCTAGTCGACACAAGAACAGCATGACGCAAGAGTACCTACCAAGGTAGAGACATTTCATAAAGTGATGCAATGGCGGCTATAGTTTATGCAGGATGCGCTAAGGTAGCGCGCATTTTCTTTTGTTTTTTGCAATGAGGATAAAACTGACACTTGCTCACTTCAGATGTCGCTGCTGTCATTGTCAATGTCAATTTGACAGCTAGCTGTCACTAGCATACATTTATTGTGAACAAGCAACTTCTTTTACCCATAATTAAGGGCCTAAGTCCCGTTTGGTAGCGTAACACGGTCACTTTATTAACCGTACTGCTCATTAACGGCTTGTCTTGAAGATTTGAAAAATATATGATTTTGCTATAGATTCATATAGATCATTTTGCCGAGGTACTTTTTTTGTATGGTTAATACTTTTGCTGTAAAAAAATATTTTCCAACACGCAATATTTTGGCTTCTATTCCATACTTCTACGAAACGGCTTCGTTATATGAAAAAAAAAATACACTGAAAAATAGATAGTTAGAGGTACAGGCTAGAGCACCATTGTAAATTCATCAACATTTGCCAAGGAATATCCCCATTTTGAGATAAAGGCTCAGAGGTGCCCTGCGCGGGCGCGGGCGGCAGTCGTGCTTTAGCATTCAGACGGGAGATGAGGATGCTATGGGCCTTAATTAATATGCCCACTTGCGCAACTGTTGACTGCAAAAATCCAAAGACCAATATAATCATCCCCAAAGATGTTAAAAGAAGAAAACTGTGGGGAAAAAGATCTTCGAAGAAAAATAGGAAAACCAATAATACATCGGGGTTATGTGCCATCCATTTTAAACTAAAGGACTTTATTCAGAGAAATTCTTATAGATACACCGTGTTCGTGTGTATGTGTATGTCCGTGTGTTGGCTTCCCTTTTCCCCTTGCTCCACTTTTAGTTGAAATACACTCCAAGTCGCATACATTTTTGTCCAGATTTCATTTAAAAGCGTTCACAGTAGTTTTTCGTGATTATTTAATTAAATACAAACAAATGTACTATTTTTTTTCAGTAAACTACTAGATCGTTTATGTGGTTTGATCGTTTTTGATAACGCGCGAAAAATATCCGCCGCAGGAGACGCCCTGGGCGTCGGGAATCCCAGGCTGATTCCCGGCCACCGTAGGCGCGGGCTTGCGGACGGCGAGTAATGGGTAGCTCGCTGTCCGGTAAGGACCAAGCTCGGGTCGACGGCGCGTTGTGTTCCACGGGCCGATACCTGCCAGGTGCGCGGGTTGTTCGACAGATATACCGTCGCCCCTGGCACACAGGCAACTGAAGGAACACGGGTGGGTTTTAGTCAGTAAAAGTCTGACACGTCCTCCTACTCCACCCTCTAACTTCATTTAATCCAATTGAAAGACTTTTTCATGAAACAGTCTATCTATGGTATTACATACATACGTATTACGGTCACGAATCATATTGTGTTCTAAATGTATACAGCCTGATACTTGGGTCTAAGTAATAAACAGCTGCACGGGTCGATCGATCAGGTTAAGCTACGCTTGATGCGGTTGGTACTTGGATGGGTGACCATCTTTACATACAAAGACCCCTCCGTGCCTCGGAAAGCACGTTAAGCCGTTGGTCCCGGCTGTCATTTGTATATCTTTGACAGTCGTTAGTCAGAAACCCGAAAGTTTGACAACCAGTCTTAAAGCGTATCGTATTACCCAGTAACTGGGTTGTGGAGGTCAGATTGGCAGTCGCTCCATGTAAAATGCTGGTATTCAGCTGCATCCGGTTAGACTGTAAGCCGACCCCGACATACATAGTTGGGAATAGGCTAGGCAGATGAAGATACACCAAGGTGTATCTACAACCGTTTTTCTACAACCGTGTGTGTTTTCTACAACCGTGTGTGTTTTCTACAACCATATGTGTTTTCTACAACTGTGTGTGTTTTCTACAACCGTGTGTTTTCTACAACCGTGTGTGTTTTCTACAACCATGTGTGTTTTCTACAACCGTGTGTGTTTTTTACAACCGTGTGTTTTTTCTACAACCATGTGTTTTTTCTACAACCGTGTGTATTTACTACAACCGTGTATGTTTTCTACAACCGTGTGTGTTTTCCACAACCGTGTGTATTTACTACAACCGTGTGTGTTTTCTACAACCGTGTGTGTTTTCTACAACCGTGTGTGTTTTCTATAACCGTGTGTGTTTTCTACAACCATGTGTGTTTTCTACAACCGTGGGTGTTTTTTACGATTATTTGCAGGTCAGTATCAAGGTGCAAATTGTAAAAAACGGAAGAAAATTAGTATTTCACAGGCTACTGTGGTACTTACTTGTCCTTGGTGTTTTTGGTACAGAAATTAGCAAGAAGTCTACGAAATTTGACTGCCTCGTTGGTCTAGAGTGGCTGCAAGCGCTACTGCTGAGCCATGGGTTCACTTCTCAGGTCAGGCAAAGTCATCATCTGCCTAGCCTGTTCTAAACTACGAGTATATTGTGATCGGATTCCAATCTAATCAGATGGAACGGAATACAAGTATTTTACATGGAGCGACTGCCTATCTGACCTCCACAACCCAGTAACTGGGTAATAAGATACCCCATGTTAAGACTGGTTGTCAGACTTTCGGGCTTCTGACGGCCCGTAACGACTGTCAAAGATCCACGAATGACAGCCGGGACCAACGGCTTAACGTGCTTTCCGAGGCACGGAGGGGTCTTGGCATCTTAAGGGCCTACGTCCCGTTTGGTAGCGTAACACGGTCACTTTATAAACCCTACTGATCACTAACGGCTTGTCTTGAAGATTTGAAAAATATATGATTTTGCTATAGATTCATATAGATCATTTTACTCGAAGTACTTTTTTTGTATGGTTAATACTTTTTCTGTAAAAAAATATTTTCCAACACGCAATATTTTGGCTTCTATTCCATACTCTTACTAAACGGCTACGTTATTTGGAAAAAAAAATACACTGAAAAATAGATAGTTAGAGGTACCACAAAATCGCCGAAGCACAATTGTAAATTAATCAAAGGAATATCCCCATTTTGAGATAAAGGCTCAGAGGTGCCCTGCGCGGGCGCGGGCGGCAGTCGTGCTTTAGCATACAAACGGGAGATGAGGATACTATGGGCCTTAACCTGATCAATCGAACCGTTCGGCTGTTAAAAAACCCCTCTACTTATCCTTTCGGAGCTTACTGGCGTGATATTATGAATTATGTTATGTATGTCATTATTTATCTTAATAACTCGTAGTCACGTTTCCGATTATTTTTGTTGACAAGTATATCAATCATTCAACAACTAACGTGATAACTGATAACGAATAAAATTTAATAGAATTTTCGAAATCTATAGACTTCTAGCTCAATAATAACAGCAGCATTCAGTTCCCTCCAAAATGGTTGAGCTGGATGGTGCTGATCCACGCGTCAAGTTTCTGAACATGCGCCGTCGCTTGAGACAGGTCATCTTCTAACTTCCATGGCTTATTTTAAATCTGATATTTAGAATTGTTTTTTTTTTTCATTGTTCTCACATATAGAAGCAACAAGAATAATGTTCCCAAGATTTTGTAATACCTCACATGATTAAAAAGAGTGTCCATGGAGTTTCTTGCCCGTTCTTCTCCATAGAGATCTACGTTTTGGAATGGGCAACTAGCTTCAACTTTCCAACTGGTTGACTTTTTGACAATTCAAAAGTGCCTGTAAATGTTTTAATTGAAATAAATGCTCTGAGTTTGAGTTTGAGCACGAGTCACCCGATCAGGTTAAGCTATCGGTTGGATGCGGATGGGTGACGGTTTTTTTTACGGAAATGACATCTCACAGTTGAACCTAGAAGGTTGTCAGCTGCATAACTGGACTTGCTTATAGCTGCCCCAATAAATAAAGGCCTCCAGCCATGCCTTTTATTGAAAAATAAGTAATTATAAAGTTTTTACTCAAAAAAAAAAAAAAAACCGGCTTCCAAAAAAACACTAAAAAGTGAAAAATAACTTTAATTTCGGAAGGCGGTGACAAACATTTTGAATACATATCCAAAGTCACCGACTTCCGAAATTAAAGTTATTTTTCACTTGTTGTTTTTTTTTTCATTTAACGAAACGACGCGCGCTTTTGTTGTGGTTACCAAGTGTACAAACACGCCATGAATGTGTGTGTAAGTCCAGGAGCTCTCGGTACCGCCCGTGACCATAAAGTGTGTGCGTGTGTGTGTGTGTTACGTGCTGACGCTACCGGTCTACACCGAGATTTGAGGACGGCTCGAACAGTTAATCGAATCAAATTGATCAAATCAACGGTTAGTCCGTGGATAGGTGACCTTATTTTTTCCCCCTCCGTTTCTCGGCAAGCACGGGTCCCGGCTGTCATTTGTAGATCTTTGACAGTCGTTACGGGTCGTCTGAAGCCCGAAAGTCTGGTCTTACTAAGAGGTATCGTATTACCCAGTTACAATAGAATAGAATAGAAAACATTTATTCGACACAGACACAACACAGCAGCAACAAACATATATAAAAAGAAAGAGAACAACAAACATAACAATAAAATTGCAGTAAAATTGTGCTGAGCGTGCCCATACCGAAAGGGTTACCATCTCAGCATTTGCTGGGCGTTAGACACCCAGCGCTGGTTTTCAGTTGGCACCCCGCAGTGACACACGGACGCAGGCAAATAAAATAGATACATACTTGAATATTAGTAATAAAAATGATTATGAATACGTAAATAAATAATGTAAAAGATTTTTTTTGTGTGCTACTCAGTTCAGAGCCTTTTTTTTAAATACCTACAATATCATATCAAGAAACTACAATATGAAATAGCGCCCGTCACTTGACGTGGGGACGCATCATCAAGCAGCCGCAAAAAGCCAGCGGAGGATTGTGCTTTCCATAAAATATTTGAAAGTGCCAGTCAATGAATATTTCTAAGGCGTAGGACTGACCTACCACCAAACAAAGTTTATATTGTAACGGAAAAGCAAAGATAAAATCGAAACATACCACAGACATACCACATCTCATCCAGCCTAAAATAAGGTTAGTTACTGGGTTGTGGAGGTCAGATAGGCAGTCGCTTCATGTAAAATACTGGTAATTCATGTAAAATACTGGTATTCATGTAAAATACTGGTATTCAGCTGCATCCGGTTAGACTGGAAGCTGACCCCAACATCGTTGGGTAAAGACTAGCCAGACATTTTTTATTTTTTATTATTTGTAGATAAAAACTGACAGTGCAGTTACAATGTCGTTCCATGGCGTGGACAGAGAATTGCACCGAAAATAACAAATTACTATGGGGAAAGAACTTCCAGATATTTAGTACCAAAAGTATTTAAGGGCGCTTTCACATTTTTTCTTGAATTTGAGCGTTTGACTCGAGATTTGATAAGTGATAAGTGATTATATAGGTGGATTCTTTTACATATTGTGAATGAGAGAACGTTGTAGGCCTTAGAGACTAGATTTGTAGACGTTTTTCTATTCTGTATTTTCATTCCTCTTATTGACTGGCCTGCACTGTCCTCCCATGCCTATTATCACTGTAATTTGAAAACATTGTAAAAGCCAATTATTTTTAAAAGAGTAACCGTGGAGTTTCTTGCCGGCTCTTCTCCATAGGAAACGACAAATTGGAACCGTGCACCTAGCTTCTGACGTTTCATAAGTGCCCATGCAGGCTTATGTGAAATAAAATATTTTGATTATGATTTATTTTTGATTATGGGTTAGATATAGGCAAAAAATCAAAACATGTCTGGGAAAATTCATTATTTGTCTAGGGAGCGCTCTAAACAAATTTTTCAATTTGTTTACATAAGTCAGTAAAATCCTTGTCTCGGCAAAGGATGTTTCGTAAAATGTTACTTTCGGGCATCTTTTGATGCTCTGTTACATGGAACATAATTATAATAGTTTAGTAATTTATAAAAATGTCTGTGGTACGACTGTAGCTTGTTATTTGGAATGCTCAAATCATTTTTTTATGTTTCATACAATATTATCCCAAAAATAATTCCGTAAAACAGAGAATTAATGATCATTTTTCGTCTGAAATCATATTTTTTATCTATGTATGTTTAATCGAAATTCAAACAAATAGTATTTAATAACTAAGGTTACTAAGTCAACTTGCTTGAAAAAAGAAACAGTCTATTTAAAAGTAAAATAATAAATTAATACAATTTTTTAATGCAACGCTATGAATCAATAATATATTATTATCTCGGGACGCGCGGGCTTTAGCTATAAGTCCGCGCCGCCCGGTTTGTTCCTGGGCGTCCGAATCATAATGGTTAGCATATCTGAGTAGCATACTTCAATATACACGCACGCACGATCAGCTACCGCGCGCCGTTAAATTTACATAAAACTAAATACTTCACTTTGTAATAGCCCTCTTAATAAAATAAATATGTTAAGACTAACCCCTAAACTCAGTATAGGTATTCTAAAATTGAAACTAAGGAGTTTATTTCTCGATAACGAGGATTTAGCCACTATCGAGAAATGAACTCACTTCGAATCTTATAATTAGTTATTTGTTTAGGATTAATTCGTTAGTAGTTTTATTTCATATAAGTTTAAAATAACATTGTAAATGTAGTAAAAAACAAGCGCATCTCGCCATCAAACTGCAAAGTTTGGCGAGTAAAGTAAAAGCCAATTTTTTTTATTATTTTGTAAAATAAAAAAAATCATAATAATAAATAGACAAGTCAATAGCACGAGTAACTTAATATAACCTATAATGTTCCCACTGCTGGGACGCAAGCTTCCTCTCTCCGAGAGGAGTGGGCCGTAATCCACCACGGGGGCCCAGTGTGGGTTGGTAGATCTATGTCATATTTCTTCGATTTTTTTTTCAAGGACATGCCGGTTTCCTCACGCTCGTCACACAAAGTAAAGAGCCTGTCTGGGCTACCACTGGCCCATCACTGCTCCCCTGCATTATGGCGCTTCACCTATAATGTGTGCTTAGCTTTACTCGACGACTGACTACATTAGATAGTACCAGTTTATAAGTATCTGTCATAGACTGTCACTATCTCAGGTATACACTGACATCTAATCTATCGAATTGTCTATGATATTTACGCAACGTCGCCACTATTTTTGACAGCCCGACAAATTGTCAAATTCAATTTAAAAACAAAACATCGTTATGATATCAAAATCGAGACGCAGTTTTTCGAACCGGATGTAAATGTAATATTTTTTTGTCGCCAGTCGTACTGTTGACCCAATTTATTCCGTTCTGTCGAATTCGGGAAAAAAGTGCCTGAATATTTTTGATCCGCCATTTTTTGCTTTGGATTTAGTGGGTTCTGTAGACTATATTATAACGAATCATTGTTTTTATAGGACAGTAGGTATGTGTACTAAGATAGGCCCTAAGTCGACTTTCATACTTACGGACGTAATAAAATCGCGTCAGGATTTTTTCTTGCTGTGTAATCGAGCATTGGGAATACAACAAACTGCAGCGCAAGAGTCACAAAGCGTTGAAAAAATACAGTGTTCGATTTTCAACTGTTGGCACTAAGCAGTGCGTTGATCCAGTGCGCGAATTAATCCCGCCGAGAGTTTATTACGTCTGTGCCAAAATAGTCTAATAGGCTGGTAATAAGTATTGCTAAGAGCGTTTATTCTGAAAATGGGCAACGTCGCAAATAGCTGTCAAATATTTCACTTTTTTGTTTAATTTGGCGATATTACTGTATGGAAATATGAAATATCACTAACTAGTGACCTAAAATATTAATTATGAAATTCAATAATTAATAGATATCTTAACACCGAATATTTAGTTTTAGATGCAAAAAAAAAGAACTTTAAGCTTTCAAAATGCCCTTTTTACACATCTAAAACGGTTATAACATCAATTGCAAATCATTGTTCATATTTTAGGTCACTAGTTAGTGATATTTCATACTTCCATACAGTAGTAATAACAAATTAATATAGACAGGTAAATATTTGACAGCTATTTGCGACGTTGCCAACTTTCAGAATAAACGCTCTTAATGATAGACAGGAGGACGCCACTGTCTATCGTCCTCTTAATAACACCTAAAGGATCTCCAAAAATGGCAATTTTACACGGAAGCCATGTTCAAAAATCCATGAATATGCTAACAGTAGCCGACCTTCCCGCCAAGACGGAACGCGCCAAATATTCCCGAAAAAAAAAACCCAGAAATTGTTTATGCAACCATGTTTTTTAAGGAAGCTTGCGAGTTGGCAGTTTTTTTAACAGTTTTTTTTTGGTAATTTATTTATTTTATGTTTAGAACTAGTTACTGCCCGCGGCTTTATTCGCGTGGATGTCGAAAATTGTCCCTTGAGAACGAGCTACCGTGACAAAGAGTAGCCTATGTCCTTTCCTAGGATGCCATTTATCTTCTTGCCAAATTTTATCGAAATCCGTTAAGTGGTTTAGGCGTGAAAAGCTAATATACAAAGAGAGTTACTTTCGAATTTACAATACTGGCTTTTGATCGCGTGGATGTCGGTTATCGCGCAATCCAGGGGCCCAAGTCTGCTATTTTTAAAAATTCGTCATTCCAACACGATCCCATTGTCATTTTGCTAAAAGTTCGTAATCTGCTAAATTCATAATGGTTGGTCAATGGTGTCGTA
The DNA here is from genome assembly GCA_947359405.1 of Antitype chi. NCBI lineage: Eukaryota > Metazoa > Arthropoda > Insecta > Lepidoptera > Noctuidae > Antitype > Antitype chi. The sequence continues at coordinate 4,517,065 of OX375837.1, forward strand.
ATAGAATTGTGTTATAATGGCATTTTCGTTTGAGTATCGTATAATCGTAACGAAATATAAGCAATGACTGCACAATGACGTTCTAATGGTAGGTCACTGATCAAAGGAACTGTCAAAATTTTAACAGATCACCGCCTTCATTCATTTGTCATTAAGTACGAGATTACCAATAAATGCCATTTCTTTCAATGGAGTGTCAGTGGCTGACCATTGGAAAGTCATAATGACGCCATTATATTAGTAGATTACCAAACTTGTCAAAATCAACAATTATGAAATCAATGATAGACCATTCTGTCACTATTGTAATAGCAGACTTGAGGCCCAGGTTATAAACTACCTATCTGTGTGCGAATTGTCATCCAAATCCCTTCTGCAATTTTTGCGTGATTGAGTAACAAACATACAAACTTTTACATTTATAATAAGTATTAGTAGGAAGAATCATAAAGTTTAAATGGATATGGTGTTTTGATTAACCTATCCGATGCTTGTTGCTATACCAATAGCTTGTAGGTTCTTTTTTCTTCCATGAATTGAGTAGATTTTGAATTGCGTCGTTTTTTTTTCGAATTATTCAATATCTACACTTTTGGGAAAAATGGGTTAGTTTCTGTATTTCCCCATAGTTATAAGACAACCTTGGGTTCTGTCAAGGCTTTTGTTTTAAAAATCATCGAAAACATTTCAACGCCACTGCGTTGGCGCAGAAGCATAGTACCTACGTACTTACTGAATCCACGGTAGGTAACTTCTTGCGCATCGATTTCCTTTGCCACCCTTTTTTTTTTGTTCCGTGTTGGATAATTCTCGTGGGTGTCCTCCGCCCCAGGGTGTGCGAAGGAGTCTGCCAGACTCTTACTGACTAAAAACCACCCCGGTGTTCCGTCCCACACTTGGAACGGGGATCATAGGATATTGTGCGCCTTCCACGATCCCCGGCTGGTGCCGGTACCTTAGGCTAGCGGGGGAGTAAAATGAAGACTCCACCCGTGACGTCGGCAAGGGGCGCGCGTGAAACACTACGAGCTGCCACCTCGGGACCTGCTTAATGAGGGTGGCGGACGTCTCTTTGCCAGCCAGTCCGTATATTTATTTGGACAAAAAAAATCGTACTCATCGTGTATTCCCGATGCAGGCCATGTCCCCGTTGAAGGGGAAAAAAGGAATTTAATAAAATAATTAAAATTAGGTACTTCCCGTTGTCCTCGTTAATTTATTGTATTAATATTTCAAGCTTTATTTTCTTAATCACACAAATGGCATATTAGTTTACTCACACGAATTATGTCGCCCGAATCGGGGTAATCGTAACTTTTCACTATCATCACTATCACTACATATTCTAAAACAAAGGCCCCCACTGTGTCTGTCTGTCTGTTTGCGATTAACTCAAAAAGTACCTTCTGAACGGATTTTCGTGTGGTTTTCACCAATAAGTAGAGTCAATCAATCAATCAAATTAAAAGTCATTTATTCAAATTAGGCTGAGAATCAGCACTTTTCGAACGTCAAAATACACAAGACAGAACACAAAACGCCCACCCGTCACCACTTCCTAGTGCTTTAGCTGGGAAGAAGAAGTAGCGGAACAAACTCCCCAGCAGCACAGCTGTCTGTTTAGTCGGATAGACTTGATTCTATACATACATAGACAAAGTAATATAAGCATTACGAGACAAAACATTAATTAAATAATTAGTCATACTTATGTCAGCCAGCCATGCCAATATACCAACAAATAAAATGAAAACTTAAGGGGAACCTAGTCGCGGGCTCGAACTCACTGGTGGTCCTGGCTAAAAATCACGCTGTCTCACCAGGCTTCGTGTCCGACAGAGATAGTATCTTTGATGAGCAGTTAGATGCTAGTCTACATGCAAAATGTTTTTGAGTAAGATGCAGGATCATTTATAGTAAAACATTCGCGTAAAAAATTAAGAAAAGTCCTTTGGAAGATCGGGTTTTATGAAAAAACCACTGCATAAATCAATGACCAATAAAGTTTATTGAAACTTTACGATAATTGAACTTTGTTGGTACCGACTTGGTTTTGGAGATTTTATAGTTTTGTTATTACTTAAACACGCCCAAAGTTAGGTTAAATTAGCAAGAAAAACTAATCTTTGTTGGCTCCTAACTTTTTAATGGCTTTTTAATTTAGTATTCTGTTTCCGTGCATGTCTGCACTGCAAACTAAAAAACACGCTTTAAAAACCAAACTAAAAAAGGAGAAAATAATTTAATTCAATTAAAAAGCATGGGGTGCTTGACATTAATTGATTATAAAAATACCTCAAAAAGCACCCCACGGTTTTTAATTGAATTAAATTATTTTCTCCTTTTTTAGTCTGGTTTTTAAAGCATGTTTTTTAGTTTTTTAAACTATTTTTTTTATATTTAAAAAATCGTCTGCTCAACAACGCAAACAACGCGCAATGAATGACGTTGAACTGTCAAATTAAAAATAACAGAAGGAATGCCTACTGTTATTTTCAAATACAAGACATAATAGAAAATGATTAAAAAGATTTTAAATAAACGTGGCGTATATTCGGTCACGTTCTGAGCTAGTAGGTATCTTATGCACATAATATTATATTACATATGGGTTTAACTTAGTTTTTACATGAAGCTTCTAGTTTGGACTTTTTTTTGTACAGACACAAGTAAGGTTGGCTAGCGAAATCAGTTGCTAAATGATGAACTCAGCCTATCACAGTCCTCTGCTGGACATAGGACCTGCCCTCTGTACACAGTCTGTCCCAGGCTCCTTTTTGAGGTCGTCGGTCCACCTAGCTGGAGGGCGTCCCACACTACGCATGCCGCCGATACCCGGTCTCCAGGACTCGTCTGCTCCACCGGCCGTCGGTCCTTCGACAAACATGGCCAGCCCACTGCCACGTCAGCTTGCTTACTCTGCAAGCTATGTCGGTAACTACCAGTGGCAAAAGCATCATATAACACGATTAGTACCGGCTTCCCTTCGATGATTCGCATCTCTACCACTTTTGAAAAATAGCACGTCTATAGTGTCTACTTTTGCCAAAAAATATAATTACAATACGGGTATTTAATTCGCCATAACATTCAAATAACAAAAACGCTTACTTTTAGCTTTGAATTACTACAACAAAAAGAAAATGTTCTAAATAACACGGCGCCAAAACAGCCGTAATGATGTTACTTTACGTTACGTGGCACCGCTTGATATTGGATGAGAGCAAGCCACTATACAACGTACAACGGGTTACGATAGAGACAGATTTGATATAGAAAAAAAGCTTCAGCGAGAACGAGATGGAGGAATATTGCACATTTTATTTGGTTTTCGGCTGTTCAATTCTTTATATTAATTTTGGAATGACAGTAAGTATTATTTTTTGATAAGTTAAAGCCGGATTCGCGCCGGCTTAGGATCTTAGAAAAATTTACACCTCGCCTCTGGCAACTACGGTTCTTTTTCAGATAACTTAATTTCTGATTTTATCCTTGAAAATAAATTCCAAGCTTAGCCCGCTCCATAACGCGCTGAGCGATCTTATCCTCCATAACGCGCTGAGCGAACAACCGACTTCCAAAAAAACACTACAAAGTGAAAAATAACTTTAATTTCGGAAGTCGGTGTCTTTGGAGCTGTATTTTAATTTTTAGTCACCGCCTTCCGAAATTAAAGTTATTTTTCGCTTTGTAGTGTTTTTTTGGAAGTCGGTTGGTTTTTTTTTGGAAAAAGTTTTTTTTCACTTTTTAGTGGTTCACATGAGCTTACCCCTTCACAGTATACCGGCGTGATGTTATGTTATGAACTGGTGCAAGCAATAGACAGACATGAGATTTCAGCAATCCCAGTCCATTTGGTGTCATTTATTGAGGAGTTCCGTTGCCTATCTCCAAAGTTCTTCATCAGATCTTCACCAAATTGAAATGAAACCACTCCGAGAAAGTACTCTTCCAAAAAATACCTAAATCGCTTCGTGTGCCTATAAAATTCTCGAATGAATTCTCTATGAAGAGTTCTCTCTATTTCTCCAGGATCCCATCATCAGATCCTGACTTGATGATCATGGGACCACCTGGGAAGTATACCCTTTCAAATAAAATAAAAAAATCAAAATCGGTCCAGCCATCTTCGAGTAATCGGGGAACATACATAAAATAAAATAAAAAAAAGCTTCCGACGAATTGAGAACCTCCTCCTTTTTGAAGTCGGAAACCCAAAAAAAATACCTTTTTTAAGTTTATTAATTCTACATTGGCGCCATCACAATTTGCACAGATTAAAAATGCGTGCCGTTAATAAAAGTGACAGTCAAAATAATACTAATTATTTTTCTCAGAAGCTTAAATTAGTGTGAAGTTATTATTTGTTTACTTTTAAATGTTATTTGAATCAATTACTTTAAAGTTCAGAGGGGCTTGAGGGTAAATAATTCCACACAGACAGCCACGGAAGAAATAAGATGTCACATCCAAAGCCAAGGACAAGACCGTATAACATTTAACACTTACGTCAATCTAAAAAAAATAAGGAAAAGAGTAGAATTATTTAAATTTAAAGATGTATGAACGTCGCAGGCATTTCAAATCAAATAAACAATTATTTTTTTAACACACAAATTCCGAACAGCGCCATCTACCGGGTCGAATTGTAAATCTAAACCATCCAGCAGGCTTAGCACGAGCACCGATTTGTCGACGCAAGAATAGACATGACTATGAACTAAACGATGTACAATAGGACAAGATAGCTATATTTTTCTATGAATTATCACAGATATGCGTTCTAAACAAATCATGATTTTGTAGATAATCGTATAAGCTTTGTGGCCGTCGAGTAGAAAGTTTGTTGTCAGTATGATTTTGACAATTTGGGAAGAAATGTTCTTCTGAAATAGTCTACATTTTTAAGCACCTAGACAAAGATCGTAAGGAACGAAAAACAAAATGACAGATTGTAGAAGGATATCTACGGTGCGATGTCAAAAATGGAGAAACGAAATGTCACTTTGTATTAAAAAAACACTGTCTATTCTTTGTAGAAATAGAAAACGTTATGCTAAGCCTGCTGGGATATCTCAGGGAAGATACAATTTTTTTATCAAATCTGTCCAGCCGTTTAGGAGGAGTTCAGTGTTTTACACGCACGCACGTGTTTTTATGCACGCCGTGTAAATCCGCAACTTGCACTTTGGTGACAATTTGCTACGTGCGTTCAGAACAGTATGTAACCTGCCGAGAGCGAAGGCGGCGCGTGAACGCGCCTTCTTTATGTGCTCTGCGAAGGAGAGATGCTGATCCATGGTCACACCAAGGTATTTGGCTCGCTTCTCCCAAAAGGATAGGCTTGCCGAACAAGGAGATGGGACGGGGGGGTTCAGGTCTAATGCGTCGCGGTTTCGTAAAGAGCACCGCTTGGCTTTTATCCGGATGTTTTACAGACATAGCATAATCACTCTATAATGTTCCCAATGCTGGGACACAGACCTCCTCTCTGTGAGAGGGAGCGGGCCGTAATCCACCACGCGGGCCCAGTGCAAGTTGGTAGATGTCACACGTCATGTCGTCGAATTTTTGGTTCTAGGACATTCCGGTTTCTTATGATGTTTTCCGTCACCGCTTTGAGAGCAGTGGTGATGGAATAATTTACACAAATTAAAACGCCTGTCTGGGTTCGACCCTATGGCCCTACACATCACTAAGTCGCGGCCGCTACCACTGGGGGTCACCACTGCTCTATACAGACGTACAGAATAAAGAACTATCTAGAATAGACCCGACAGACGTTTTCCTGTGTTAACTATGAATATTGAATTCGCATCGGTATAATATTAGAAAAGTTAATAATTATGGTCGTTAAGTTTTCTTAAATTTCCTAATGTTACGCGCAACTTTCTTTATTTTTTTTTTCTTTCTTATTTTTGTTTCATAAGAACCTTCTGGCAATTACAAACAACAAAAAAATAATTAGCAAAATTTCGTCCAGCCGTTCACGTGTATCGTGTACCGTGAGCAAGGGGAATAGGGATTCATTTTTAAGCGCCTCCAAAAAAAGGAGGAGGGTCTCAATTCGACTGTATTTTTATTTTACATACAGGATTTTTTTTATCCAGTGCGCAAACTGTAACCATGAATTCATCATATCATTCTAGACCCCCCAGAGCAGAAATTTTTCGTCAGTTGTGTTACAAAAAAAAAACAGCTGTTCCATAAATTTTGACCGCGTAGGTAGTTGGATTCCAAAGTCACCGACTTCCGAAATTAAAGTTATATTTCACTTTGTAGTGTTTTTCCGGAAGTCGGTGGTTTTTTTTTTTAATGGTCTATTGTTACAAGGCGTCATTGCCTGCGACTGTATTATTTTGCCAGAAGCCAGCCCCTAGACTATATGACCTGAAAAACAATGGCATACGCAAATAAAAATATAGAGCGACATGCTTAGATAATTGGATATAGGTACTATCCGAATTTGCACTTATCTAAAAGTGATTCACTTTTGTTTTTTTTTTATCTCAATTATGATCATGAGTCACAACGCGGCTCATCAAGGTGGCAAAATCACAAATTATAAGCCTCACACATATTATATGTATTATGCGGTTAATGCCTATTCGAACAGGTGTGTAGCATTTCTTAACGTAGATAACAAATAAACAATAACGGCCTTATTCATAAAAAGTTATCGAACATTTAAACAGTTGATAAAGTGTGGTTTCTCTTTGAAAAACCAGACTTTAGCAAGTGTTTAGTTGTTCGATAACTTTTTATGAATAAGGCCGTAAGTATTTACTGCACAGGTTGTCATAGTGGCTTGTGGCTAAGTAATAACCGCACGGGTCGATTGATCAGGTTAAGCTACGCTTGCCGCGGTTGGTCCGTGGATGGGTGACCATGACCATCAAGACTCCTCCGTGCCTCGGAAAGTTCTTGAAAACGCTCAAAAAGGTGGTTTTTTAAACAAGTGTATCTCTTTAACCGTAAATATTTTTAAAAGCAAAAAAATATATGATATTTTCAAGTATTTTTTGCATAAAGTGATAGAAAACCAAAAAAAAAAACCGAAGTCGGTTGTTTTTTTTAAAGTTTTTTTAATTTTTTCGCATGGGTGATGTAGTTAGTGAATGAATGGTGATATATCTAATATAAGTTTGGGTGCAAGTGCTAGCGGAATGAGCTCAGAAAAATTTGGAACCTTGAATAGGTTCTGTTCCTTTTGACTACATCACACGACGCATATATTCCCTTAAGGTGAATCTATTCGACATTTTTTCCATACAAATTTCGGAAGTGTTCACTCCACTGTTCGATAATGTACATCAAAAATTAAACATGATTTGGTTTTGCCTCACTATTAATATTGTCTGTATGGAAACAGAATACTTACTGAAATAAAAAGCCATTAAAAAGTTATGAGCTAACAAAGATTTGTTTTTCTTGCAAATTTAACCTAACTTTGGGCGTGTTAAAGTAATAAAAGAATTGTGAAATCTCCAAAATCATGTCAGTACCGACAAAGCTCAAATATCGTAAAGTTCAATCAACTTCATCGGTCATTGATTTATGCAGTGGTTTTTTCATAAAACCAGATCTTCCGAAGGACTTTTTTTTACGCGCCCCTTTTTACTTTATCTTATCCTGCATCTCACTGAATAATGTTCACGGGTACTATCTCTGTCGGACACGATGCCTGGTGAGACAGCGTGCTTTTTAGCCAGGCCCACCAGTGAGTTCGAGCCCGCGACTAGATTCCCCTTAATTGTTGGGCAAAGGTGCTCGTATACCACACCCACCTTTCGCCAGTAATGTTTGTCTTATATGACAGAGGAGGCGAGTCTATTGGCATCAATAGGGCACAAATTCAGACTTCGGGATGGTACTGAGAAATTTCAGATCCAATAACACTTTGCCCGACCCGGGAATCGAACCCAGGACCTGCTCAGCTGTAGCGCTTGGGACCACTAGAACAAAGAGGCAGTCTATTTTTTCTAGACAATGCCAACATTTCCCTTAATGACTAGACATTTAGCTCAAAGACTGCTTCTTCTTAATCCTGCCACATGTTCTTAATTTAAAATATTATTTGACAGTTGGTGTTTGCTTTGGTGTTTTTTTTTATTTTTGTTTGGTTTCTTTTTTTTTCTCATTTAGTTTTAATCATGGTTTGGCAGTTTGAGTAATTTATGCGGCCTTATGGTATTGTTCGTCAAATCGTTGAGCTCATCAAGTTCTAAGTTGAGCTGCATGTTTACTGATAACTGCGTGCACTGATTGGACAGGTCCACTCAATCTGTGTGGACGAACCACAAAAGACCATTTCAGACACCAATCCACATGGTCTTCACATGATCTGCCCAACATTATGTCCGGACTTTAAAAGAGACTGTGACCTCTAAGTTTGTTTCGGCCTTTCTTCTCAGAGTAGTCAGATAGGAAACGCCGACCTCATCTAGTTTTAAAACGTGTAAAAGTGTTTGTACAAACTTAATTACAGAAATAAAATCATTTATTCTGTTCTTTTAAAAAGCTCTACTGATTTACATGTTTTTCGTATCCGATTTTCACCTATAACCATAATATAACGGGTCGGTATAACAGGATAGGTAGAATTTAGGCTAATGCGTGGCCAATTTTTCACATTTCAATAGATTTTCCTGAAAGTTGTTCGAATTTTGAAAAGAGGTTTCGAATGGCTTGCTAATTCAAAAACAGATAGTCAAACTAAATGTCAAGTGATTTCTATGCATGGAATTAGTATGTACTGTTACTGAGAGAGCTCTTGCAAACTCGCCGTACAAGGAGGAATCAATTAGACTACAGTTTGTCGTAGCAACTATTATTTCAAAAAAACCTTCTACGTATTATACCACAAAATTTGCGTCATTCATAAATTATAGATGGCCTCTAATGTAACAGACTGAATAACTTCAATCTGGTTTATAATCTAGAACTTCTAAAGAATATCGCGTTACTGAAACCAAAAAATCAATCTCAATCTACCTAGCTTTTTACAGACTAGTTTGGGGCCGGCTTCCAGTCCAACCGGATGTAGCTGAATACCAGTATTACACAACCCAATAACTGAGTAGGTAATACTATAGCCTTTGGTGAGACTGGTTGTCAGACTTTTTTGGACTTCTGACGACCCGTAAGGACTGTCAGATATGTTCATGACATCCGACACCAACGGCTTGACGTACTTTCCGAGGCACGGAAGGTCTCAGTATGTTAAGATGGTGACCCATCCGCGGACCAACCGCGGCAAGCGTAGCTTAAACTTAATCGTTCGAAATGTTCTGATGTTACTTAGCTACAAGCCCACACCCTTTTAACCATAATGTATTGATATTCAAGAGTAACCCAATAATGTCGTGAAAAAACAAAATACAAGCAACGAAAAATAAAAAAAAAGCAAACAAAATAATTCACGGTCACAAAATATTGGCTGTGAACAACGTAAGTCCGCGTTCTAAATTCAAAAACACAGAATAGACTATTCATTACGGTTGACAGTGACGCACGAATGTCATCCATATTGCATTAAGATGTTTTTCGTTCGGATATTCGTATGAGTGATGTTTTAATAAAATATTATTGTAGACTTTTTTATAAGCTAGGTTTGCAAGAAGATTTTTTGTTTCTATTTTTGCGACAGACTTCTTGATTATTTCTAGAACATATAACGTAGATTACCCTCTTGTTTACCTAGGTTCTATGGTCTATGTTACGTAATGGTAATTGTTAGGCAAATTGACTTTCAACTAAAATTATCCGTATCCTCAAATTACAACTGCACCCTAATAACACTTTCAATCAGAATCTCAATTATTTTGAAGGATTTTGCTAAACCATTGCTTCATATGTTCGAAAAAATTGTCTGCTCAACAACGTAAATAACGTAATGAATGTTGTTGAACAGTCATAATGAATGCCATTCCTACTGTTAGTAGAGACGCCAGCACATCAAGCTATACCAATCTGTCAAATTTATTTGATAGATATTCATCTTTATAACATAAGCATAAGGTTCATGTTCAATTGGGAAAGTTGACAGTTTGGGGTAGCTTGATGTGCTGGCGTCTGTACGTTACGCTGCGCGCGATATCCACATAGACAACACTTTTTTAACGGTACGTATTTAATGGAAGCTCAAATAACTCCCATTTTGCGCTCATAAAAATATGATTGAACACTTCAACATACACACATGTTCTGTAACTGCTTTAATTACAGCAACATTACAGGGTGGTCATCCACGTCAACCTCTTGCCGTTGATTCGGCACAAGATTCTGAACGGGGTTTTCGTTCGCTGATTTTTTCCCAAGTCCTTCCAGCAGTGCTGTTCTGTAAAAAATCTCACCATGATAACTTGGGTGAAGTGAGCTTAAAGTGAGCTGTAATTAGTATTAATCCCTAGCATCAGCTTGGCTATTTTGTACAAAGCTCACCGTGAAAGCATAGGTGAAGTGAGCTGTCATTAGAGACGCTAGAAATTGACACTATTGACAGCTCACTTGACACAGTGAGATTTTTACAGAACTACTGATGGATCGACAGCTAACTTCACGGTCATTTCACCTCAGTTCTCACGGTGAGATTTTTACAGAATACATTGGCAGGCCGTATTCGCCTCGGCTTTCTGAGCCGACCGCAGCGGCGTCGTTCATCTTCAGGCACACATTATGTAGAGAGCTTTGCCCAGCGGTCATCCTGCATGCGGCTGATGTGACCCGCCCAATCCCACTTGAGTCTGGAAGTCTTCTTGCCTACGTCTGTTATACCCGTTCTGGATCGCAGCGTGGTGTTCCAAATTTTGTCCTGTCTTTTTACACCCAGAATACTGCGTTCCATCGCTCTTTGGCCAATTCCAAGGCGAAACTTTTTCGTCGGTTATTAAAACAAAAAATCTGTTCCATACATTTTGACCGCGGTACTGCACAGTTCTATGAAACAGCTGTTTTTTTTTGCTATCGGCGTAAAGTTTATTTTCTAGGGTCTAGAATCATGTGCTGAATTTATGGTTACAGTTTGCACGTCGATGTAGTAGTAGGTACAGTGGCCAGCTTATCAAGCTACCCCAATCTGTCAAATTTCTTTGATAGATTTTTAACTTTATTGCATATAAATAAGGTTCATATTCAATTGGGAAAATCTGACAATTTGGGATAGCTTGATGTGCTCGCGTCTGTACTAGTATACAGGAAAAGTTTTTATTCAGTGCGCAAACTGTAACCATGAATTCAGCATATCATTCTAGACCCCCCAGTGCAGAAATTTTTCGTCGGTTATACAAAAAAAAAAACAGCTGTTCCATACATTTTGACCGCGTACGTATTGCACTTTTCTATGAAATCTAGAATGGTATGCTGAATTCATGGTTAAAGTTTGCGCACTGAATAAAAACTTTTCCTGTAAGTGTATATAAATAAATAAAAACGTTATGTATTCCGTTCAGAAAAAACACGGTACAATACTTATAAAATTAAAATAAAACTAGTAACGGATTACATAGAAGCCTTAGGTGCTAGATTTTTACAAATGCCCTGGACCCCACACTAGGATTCCCTGTGTCGTAAGGCCCAGTCTCTTTCCAAGTAAGGCAAACATTTCCATTTATTTTGTTGAAGTAATTAATATACAAAAATACAAGCAGATACTTATTAATCGAAACTTATATATTATAAAGAGAAAAGTTGGTTTTTTATATTTGTTTTTTACGCTTTTACGACAAAACGGCTGAACGGTTTTGAATGAAGGGAGACTAATCACGTTTCATACAAAAAAGGCCTAAAACGGAAACTGCCGTACAGCGAAATAAAATATATTACTATGGTCGAGAGCTGCTTCTTACCATTTTTTGCAACTGCTCCGAATCTCTACGACTATTCCTTCAGCTATTTTTTAAAGTTGACAAATCCAGTTTTATACATTTTAAAGTAACTCTGTCTGTCTGTTACGCTTTCACGCCTAAACCGCTAAACCGATCGTCATGAAATTTGGCAGAGATATAGACTGAGATATGGAGAAGGACATAGGCTACTTTTTTACCCTATAACTGACATCCATGCGCCACCGGAGCCGCGGGCAAAATCAAGTAAAATATAAAACTACCTATTGGTAAAAATAGAGATAATTCAAAGACAGATGCAGGATCTATCTATAACGTAGGTGTCTTTTTCATGGTTTTTGAGGGTGCTGAAACCGAAGGTGAGGTCTAAATAAAGTATAGAGCAAATGACGTTGCATTTGGAGGTAAATAAAAACCGTAAGGAACTTCGATCCTAACGGGGGCCCACCGACGACGCTACACATTTTTAACCGACTTCAAAAAGGAGGAGGTTCTCAATTCGTCGTAACCTTTTTTTTATGTTTGTTCCCCGATTACTCGAAGATGGCTGGACCGATTTGGATTTTTTTTTTGTTTGAAAGGGTATACTTCCCAGGTGGTCCCATGATCATCAAGTCAGGATCCGATGATGGGATCCTGGAGAAATAGAGAGAACTCTTCAAATTTTATAGGCACACGAAGCGATTTAGGTATTTTTTGGAAGAGTACTTCCTCGGAGTGGTCTCATTTCAATTTGGTGAAGATCTGATGAAGAACTTTGGAGATAGGCAACGGAACTCCTCAATAAATGACAGCAAATGGACTGGGATTGCTGAAATCTCATGTCTGTCTATTGCTTACACCAGTTCATAACATAACATCACGCCGGTATGCTGTGAAGCGGTAAGCACATGTGAACCACTAAAAAGTGAAAAAGAAATACTTTTTCCAAAAAAAAAACAACCGACTTCCAAAAAAACACTACAAAGTGAAAAATAACTTTAATTTCGAAAGTCGGTATCTTTGGAGCTGTATTTTAATTTTTTGTCACCGCCTTCCGAAATTAAAGTTATTTTTCACTTTGTAGTGTTTTTTTGGAAGTCGGTTGTTTTTTTTTTTTTGTAAAAAGTTTTATTGATTTGTGTCCCCTGTCACCGGATTTGAGAGCAGTGATGACCGAGTAGAATGAGCCGCGACTTACGAGTTGTAGATTGTAGATTCGAACCCAGACCGGCGTTTTACTTTGTGTCAATTATTTCATCACCACTGCTCTCAAAACGGTGGACGGAAACATCGTGAGTAAATGTCCTAGAACCAAAATATTCGAAAACATGTGACATCTACCAACCCGCACTGGACCCGCGTGGTGGATTACGGCCCACTGCCTCTCACAGAGAGAAGGCCTGTGTCCCAGTAGTGGGAACTTTATAGGCTGATTATGACAACAAGTCTGAATAACAATAGCAAAACAAATAGATGTTCGTAGAGATTTGGTGCTGTAGTGAACAATGTTTGGGTGGACTTAACTACCTCGACTAAGGCGACACACTTTTTACACGCTTTATATTAGCTTCACTTGTATGTTTTTTTGTTTGTTTGTATGTTTGTATGTAACCGACTCGTTATAACGCGATTTTGACCCACTTTAAACGGTCAGATTTCATTGAAACTTTGTAAACTTTTCGAGGACCGATGACAATTCAACAATTAAAAAAAAAATGAGAAAAATGAAAAAAAACAATCACGCTTTTATAGTTAGCAGAACTAAAAAATAGAAATAGAATATTTTCGTTTGGTTTTAGATTTGGTGGCTCCAATATGCCTGATCTCCTTGAGTGTACGACTAAACGCCGACCGACACTACGCCGACAGACTGAACACCGACAAGACTTTAACTTCGACGGGACTCTTCGCCGACATGACACTTCGCCGACTGGACTCTTCGCCGACAAGGCTCAGTCAAGGTCAGTAATATATTAGGGAAATACGTAGAAGAAAATTTTTACGTTTTCCGTTAAGTATGCCCAAACTTTTCAAAATTCCATACCTAGCCATTCTTTCTGTCAAAGTGGACCACACCATTTATCTAAATTCACGCATGAAACAAAAGAATAAAAAAAAACAATTTCAATTTCAAAATAAGAATCAAAATTCTTACGTCTATCCGAACACATTCGAAAATCCAACATGGCGTCCTAACGGTAGCGTTCAAAACAGTGTCAGCCAATTTAATTTTACAATATGGCGATGAATTTATACATTTATTCGGGACGTACGAACTGACTGAAGTTACAGTTACTGAATTATTACATATGTTTAGTTTTACCAAACTGATGTAGGCTTAAGATGCCTTTTCTGAATTAATTTAATGTTACTGGCAATCTAGAACATTGGTCAATCACAATTTTAGAGTACTGAAATAGGACAACTCCCTTCCTGAATAGACCTGTTTGAGTTTAAGTTTTGAGAAGGGTATAGGCTATTTACGCTTCAACCCTTAAGAGCCGAGGAAAAGGAAAAAAACGTCAGCAAAAACGCTTAGCGAAAACTAAGTAAAAGCGCGGCTGGGCGATGGTAAGCGACGCGGTGGGTCTGGGCCGAAATTTCACGAGGACGAAGTGCAGAAGCTGCATTAATAGTTCGTAAAGGGTAGACAGATTCGCTTCGGCCGTCAGGGAAACCAGGGTTACTGGTTTCCATGAAGGCTTTATTTATACTACTATGTAACTGGTTTCGAAGGAGTAATTATCCAATGTCCCTTAAGCCACCTAGGAAACTGACTAGGTACTAAAGAAGAAAGCGAAAAAATGGTAGGTACTTTCTTTTTCTCATTCTTTATTTAATACAACTGAGAGATATTGAATTGAAAACATAGTTGTACTATTTATATCTTTTATTATTTAAAATGTATGTTAATAGTATGTGCTTTACCAATTATAATTAAATCCCATGTACAGACGCTAGCACATCAAGCTACCCCAAACTGTCAAATTTTCCCAACTGAACATGAACCTTATAGTTTTGTAATAAAGTTGAAAAACTATCAAAGAAATTTGACAGATTGGGGTAGCTTGATGTGCTGGCGTCTGTGAGTTTCCTCTTCCAGATCAAAAGAAAAGAAAGAATACTGTTTATTTGGACACAGTTCGAGAAACACAAAATAAAATAATGGGTGTGCTACAAATCAAAATCAGCTGTTTCATAGAAAAGTGCAGTACCTACGCGGTCAAAATGTATGGAACAGCTGTTTTTTTTTGTTTAACCCACGCAAAATTTCTGCGCTAGGGGGTCTAGAATGATATGCTGAATTCATGGTTACAGTTTGCGCACTGAATAAAAACTTTTCCTGTATATTAAAAACTTTTCCTGTATATTAAAAACTTTTCCTGTATATTAAAAACTTTTCCTGTATATTAAAAACTTTTCCTGTATATTAAAAACTTTTCCTGTATATTAAAAACTTTTCCTGTATATTAAAAACTTTTCCTGTATATTAAAAACTTTTCCTGTATATTAAAAACTTTTCCTGTATATTAAAAATTTTCATAACTTCGGAACATGTAGACATATAGTCTTCTAATTTTAGGGTATCTCGCGAAATCTGGACTCCAATTTCGATGTATTTAGGAACACTACAACGCGTCATTTTCGCAAATAAAAAACCACCTCGCGCCTTGTATTATTAGGTTGTGTTGTGAACTAGCTACAACAGCGCCATTTTGACAGTTGCCTTCCCCAATTATGTTTACCAACAACGACCCCTTGTCACTGTCATTCAGGCGCCGATAGATCCTCGTAGTCCTCCAATAATAAATACACTGTCGAGCTATATAAAAAAGTGTGGGGTCGGATGGACTCCCATCAGGAACGCAGTTCCTTACCGTTTTTATTAGACTCCGAATGTAACATCGTATACTTTCTTTATCTTTAAAATACTCAAACTTTATTTTATCCTCGAGAACCCACGATCAACAACTCTTAAGTCGCGGTGGTTACCGCGGGCCACCACTGCTCTCCTTATGTATTACTTTACATACTAATAAATAACCTCACGCCTCCCCATGGGTAGGCAGAAACAACAGAATGCCATCTGCTACGATCCTTGAATAATCCGGGGGAGAGGGGGTCAAGTTGAATATCACGTAATTAATATTTATTTAGTTTCCGCAAAAAAACAATGTAAAATTTCGAGAAAACCGGGTTAAACAGGTTTGGCCACCAATATGGCTAAATCCTAGAAAATAATATTTATTTTATCGCGGTCATGCAACGCCACAAAGTATTTTATTTATTTATTTATTTATTTAAAGGCCTTAAAACTATCCTTACAGGTATTTATCCTAATGCGATAGTCAAGTCACACACGCAAAATTAAAATTATAGCACTCATCAAAGATCATTATTCATTATGAGTAGCACAATTAGCTCCCGATTGTTAAACCGCCACCGGCCAGCCGAGCCAGCCAAAGGCAGCGCAAAAATCCTTCGCAAATAAGCACAGATTAACGTTTTCACACTAAAAATACGCATTTTGAAATTTGTCATGTGACATTGCGGGGTGGGGGGGAGGGTCGAGCCAAATCTCACGACATCTTACCTGAGGGGGTTGAGGATCGAAAAATTGCCAAAATTGCCTCACATAATTAATGGACGCCCCATTATGCTTTGTTTACGTATGAATGTGTTCACACGCTGACGCCCGGTTGCGAGTGCTACGCACCAGACCTTTCTGATGGGGATGAACAGCACCATTATGGGTTACTATACAGGGTCAATATAAATTCGCTGGCAAAACTTTACCCACGTTTTAGGTATCGACATCGAAAACTGTTCACTTAATTTTTTTTTTCTTCATGCCATTTTTATTAAACATTGACACTGACATGTACAATAAGGCGACCAAACGACTGTTTATGTTTTTATTTTTGGAAATTACAAAAAAAAATCAGCTGTTCCATACATTTTGACCGCGTCGGTACTGCACTTTTCTATGAAACAGCAGATTTTTTTTTTGTATAACCGACGAAAAATTTCTGCGCTGGGAGGTCCAGAATGATATTTATGCTGAATTCATGGTTACAGTTTGCGCACTGAATAAAAACTTTTCCTATATACCTGTTGGCGACGTCAAGTCACCATAGAATAAGGTTGATTATTGAAAATAAAAATGATTTGATATTAGGTAGATATAAGAAAATTATTATTGCATACCTAAGCGTAGGGCTGGTTTTGATTTCCCATGAATACCTACAGATCAAATGTAAGTCTAAGCCAATCACTCAATTAGAATTTAAACTATCTTGAAAGGTACATGATTAAAGGCAAAACCCAACTAGAATTAAGCCTAAATACATAAATACCTACCTGCATATACCTACAGTACCTAATCTGCTATTAACAAACAACCAAATCTGTTATGCGCAGTTAAATTAAAGCAAAGATGTAAACATTGGTAATATTCCACGAAGAATCGGCACGTGACCGGTTTTCCCACGATCCAAGCGAAGCTTCTCGAAGGAATCAGGAGCAGGTATAAACTTGTCGAGAGAAATCGAGCTTACGCTTGACCATTAGGCTCCACCCCCTTTAATGTGACTGGTTTAGAACAAATGTTTGATGTCAAACATAACCGCTACTTGTACCCTAGTAGAAAACTACTTAAGGAAATTTCTAAGGAAAATAGTTATGAGTTACACAATGAGTTACACATAGAATTATACAGATTTTACTCAGTTTAAAGTTAGTCGTCAATGAGACAAGTTATGTTCATATTAAATTAGCAGTAATTCAGTATATTGTAATAGTTATTAGTGCGTGATTCAATAAATGTGAATAGTGGAATTAAAAAAAGGTGTTTCAATAGAATCCCCTACAATAATGGTCCTTCAGAAGCCGAATAAAAAGAACTGAAGCCTGAGTCTGAAGTTACGTGAAGATAAATCGCTGTTTGAAGATTAGCAGCGTTTTAAGAGAAGATCACGAATACCAAGAAAGCTATTGGTGAAGATCAGTTCTACGAGCCACGCACTAATCACGCCACGAGTCCTACGTGTGCTAAAGAAAATTGCTGGGAATAAACGACTAAGAAGATCGCTTATTCTCGAAGCTAGGACATCTAGGACGTCTAGAAAAATCGATTGGTGGCTGCACGACCCGCTGAGTGAAGAATATTGCTGGGAGGTCGGCTACGAACGACGCCGCGTCCTCTCGAAGCCCCTGTATCACTTGAAGCTTTACGTGTGCCGCTGAAGAACCTAGGACGTCTAGAAAATACCGATTGGTGGCTGCACGACCTGCTGAGTGAATAATATTGCTGGGAGGTCGGCTACGAACGACGCCGCGCCCTCTCGAAGCCCCTGTATCACTTGAAGCTTTACGTGTGCCGCTGAAGAACCTAGGACGTCTAGAAAATACCTATTGGTGGCTACACGACCCGCTGAGTGAATAATATTGCTGGGAGGTCGGCTACGAACGACGCCGCGCCCTCTCGAAGCCCCTGTATCACTTGAAGCTTTACGTGTGCCGCTGAAGAACCTAGGACGTCTAGAAAATACCTATTGGTGGCTACACGACCCGCTGAGTGAAGAATATTGCTGGGAGGTCGGCTACGAACGACGCCGCGTCCTCTCGAAGCCCCTGTATCACTTGAAGCTTTACGTGTGCCGCTGAAGAACCTAGGACGTCTAGAAAATACCTATTGGTGGCTGCACGACCCGCTGAGTGAAGAATATTGCTGGGAGGTCGGCTACGAACTACGCCGCGCCCTCTCGAAGCCCCTGTATCACTTGAAGCTTTACGTGTGCCGCTGAAGGAAATTGCTGGGAATAAGCGACTAGGAAGATCGCTTATTCTCGAGGCTAGGTATTCAAGAAATACCTATTTGTGGGAGCGCAACTAGCTGAGTGAAGAATATTGCTGGGAGGTCGGCTAGGAACAACGCCGCGTCCTCTCGAAGCTCGAATATCACTCGAAGCCCGGCGTAACCCTGTATAATAAGAACGTGTAGAATAAGTTTATAAGTGTTAACGTGTGTATGTACTGTAAGTTCGAAGTGTGTGTACGTCTCTATAACATAGCAGTCTCCGCTAAGGACTTCATATAAACTCAGGTGAGTCATTGAACAATATATTGACATTAAGTGAAGTGAATAAGAATGATGACGCGAAGCCGCAAAGGAGACAGCACGCGCTCGACCACGGAAGAAGAAACTACGGAGACGTCAGCTACTACCTCCGAAGAGGTGACAGATACTAGCGCGGCTACCGAAGATACAACCATGGTCGAGGAATCTAATGTTACCTTAGTGGAGAAGAAGAAGAAGGCGAAATCTACTTCGAATAAAGCTGTGAATAAGAAGAAAGAGCTAGAAGCCAGATTAGAGTTGGAAAAACTACAGCTGGAAGAAATTAAGCTGAAAACTAAGATGGCAAATACAAAGTTAGAATTAACACGTGTCAACGAAGAAGACACAGACTTGAGTGATAACGAAGAGGATGCTGCAACTAAGGCGGCTGCTGAAAAGGCCACTGAAAGGTGGGTTTCAAAAGCGAAGGAAGCGCAACCCGCAACGAACCCCACCAGTCAGTTGGCAGAAGCGATAATGGAAGCAGTCAAGTCCGCCACTGACAGCAAAGCAGCAACGAATACGCAGCACGCGCCGAAGTATGTCAGTGAGCTACATCAATTCGACGGCGATGCAAGAGACTGGATGGCTTTTAAAGCTACGTACAAAGACTCACAGGCTCTCTTCAGTGGAATCGAGAATATGGGAAGACTGAGAAAAGCAGTAAGAGGAAAAGCCAAAGAGGCAGTGAAGTCCATTCTCTATACACAAGTGGACCCGGAAGAAGTAATGACTGCATTGGAACGTCGATTCGGGAGACCCACTTACCTAATAAGAAGCGAGATAGAAAACATAGAGAAGCTGCCTCCCATGTCAGAAGATGCAAGAGAGTTAGTGAGATACGCTGGAGCTGTGGCCAATACAGTCAGCGTTGTGAAACAAATGAAGAAACAAAGTTATCTGCACTCAAGTGATATATCGAATCGTATAATAGAGAAGATGTGTATTCTAGTACGATTCAGGTGGTACGAGTACAGAGCATCTAAAGAAGAAGATGATGAACCGATCCTCGTTGGCCTTATGAACTTCTTCAATCAGATGGTAGACCAGTTCGAGATGCACGAGTTCACGGGAACCAGAGTGAAGAAGGAAGGAATGAGAAGCCGAATGAGACCTTCAGGATCCCGGGGCGTGAACGCCGCTCGAGTTAAACGGCACGATGAGGAAGAATATTCATCATACGACGAGGATTCAGATAGAGAGCAAGACGAACAACAAGCGGCGACAGTATGTTCATGCAAGGACGACGCCAAGAAGCAAGAAAAGATAGTCTGTCCTGAGTGCGCTGGGGAACACGCACTGTTCAAATGCAAGAAGTTCGTCGATGCTTCTATAAAAGAAAGATGGGAACAGGCCAAGCGAGCCTTCATATGTTTCAAATGTCTACTAGGGCGACACAGAAGATTCAGTTGCCAAGCAAAGCCATGTGAAAAATGCAAGAGAAATCATCATGTGATGCTACATTCCGAAGAATGGATGAAACCAACCTCACAAGAGACCCAAGCTGTAGTATCAACAATGAATGCAACACAAACAACATCAAGAGCTTACATGAAGATCGTGCCAGTGGAGCTATGGGGACCCGAGGCCAAAGCCGAAGTATACGCCCTCATGGACGAAGGATCAACAGTGACCCTTATAGACGAAGATATCGCGAACATGATTGGAGCCCAGGGTCCTGAAGAAGATCTAAGAATTAAGGGTGTGGGAGGTCACCAAATGAATCATAAGTCAAAGAGGGTTGACATCAAGATCAAAGGAAGGTTCGAGCGCAACATAGAGAAAATGTCAGGATACACCATTAAAACCTTGAACTTATCCCCCCAAGAAGTCAGCGATAATGACCTGGAAGATTGCCAACATCTAGAAAAAATAGCAGATCAAGTAAAATACCCTAACGATCGTCCGACTGTACTCATTGGTCAGGACAATTGGCATCTGATCGTGTCCCAAGAGATGAAAGTTTGTGACTTAAGCAAGCCAGTAGCCTCCAGAACCCTGTTGGGATGGGTCTTGCACGGAACTAAGACCAGAAACAATATGATGCGAATGGTAAATCATCCTTCAACACCAACAGGAAAAGATGATTATCTTGAGAAGACGACTAGAGACCACTGCGACATCGAAGCCCTAGAAGTCGCCGCAAGGGAACCATCCAGCGACATAGATCAACGAGCTCTCGACGTGCTGCATTCAACAACAACCAGATTGTCGGATGGAAGATTCAGCGCAGACCTGATCTGGAAGACGGACGCCGAAAGTCTACCAGAAAACAGAACAGCTGCAGCACGACTACTAACGGGAATGGACAAAGAATTTGAACAGAAACCAGAAGAACAAGTCGCAAACCTGATCAACAGCGAATACGCTGAGGAAGTAACACACGAACCTGCCTCCTCAAGATCATGGTATCTGCCTGATGCCGCTATTGTCCACCCCCAGAACGAAGAAAATAAAGACAGTCTTCATTCCACCTGGAGTCTGCGCAACACTCGCGACGAAGACGAGAAAATAAGAAGAGTGCCAGAAGACAGCTTCCCAGACGAATTAGCTGCCCTACAAAAGAAAGAAGACCTGCCACCCGAACGTCTAACGAAGAACAATCCTCCTTTCACCTGCCTAGGAGTAGACATTGAACCCATGCTCGTCACTATGAGAAGACGTACCAAGAAACGAGGGGGAGCATTATTTACGGGCTTCACAAGATCGATTCATAAAGATTTGACCACGACCCAAAGATACTTCTGGACCGACTCTAGAACAGCAATAACATGGATCAAATCAGACCGTAGGCGATTCAAGCCTCTTGCCACACATCATCAGCGCCGATCCAGAAAAAGAAGAAGCTTTGACCCCGAACCATTTTTCCATCGGGCGGCCAAACGGAGCCACCCTCTTTGGCCCCTTTGACGACACAGAAGTCATCAGTTCTCCCAACTGGAAGACATCCCAACGCCTGGCCGATCA
Organism: Antitype chi; assembly: GCA_947359405.1. Taxonomy (NCBI): domain Eukaryota; kingdom Metazoa; phylum Arthropoda; class Insecta; order Lepidoptera; family Noctuidae; genus Antitype; species Antitype chi. Next base: position 4,538,977 of record OX375837.1, read on the forward strand.
TTTCTGGTCAAGGTAGTTGCGAGAGTACCTTCCCACTCTCTCGCCACGCTATAACCAAAGTCCTCATTATCAGGACCCAACATTGGGCGACATAATCCTAATTGTCGACCACACTCTGCCACGCGGCGAAATAGTCGCCACTCATCCCGGACCAGATGGAAGAACCAGGATCGTCGACGTGCGAACAGCAGCGGGTATCCTGCGGCGGCCAGCATCACGTCTAGTCCTGATCGTACCTGCAACGTCGCCCCAACCAGATGGAGTGCAACGCACTGAGGGGGAGACTGTTGGCGACGTCAAGTCACCATAGAATAAGGTTGATTATTGAAAATAAAAATGATTTGATATTAGGTAGATATAAGAAAATTATTATTGCATACCTAAGCGTAGGGCTGGTTTTGATTTCCCATGAATACCTACAGATCAAATGTAAGTCTAAGCCAATCACTCAATTAGAATTTAAACTATCTTGAAAGGTACATGATTAAAGGCAAAACCCAACTAGAATTAAGCCTAAATACATAAATACCTACCTGCATATACCTACAGTACCTAATCTGCTATTAACAAACAACCAAATCTGTTATGCGCAGTTAAATTAAAGCAAAGATGTAAACATTGGTAATATTCCACGAAGAATCGGCACGTGACCGGTTTTCCCACGATCCAAGCGAAGCTTCTCGAAGGAATCAGGAGCAGGTATAAACTTGTCGAGAGAAATCGAGCTTACGCTTGACCATTAGGCTCCACCCCCTTTAATGTGACTGGTTTAGAACAAATGTTTGATGTCAAACATAACCGCTACTTGTACCCTAGTAGAAAACTACTTAAGGAAATTTCTAAGGAAAATAGTTATGAGTTACACAATGAGTTACACATAGAATTAATTATACAGATTTTACTCAGTTTAAAGTTAGTCGTCAATGAGACAAGTTATGTTCATATTAAATTAGCAGTAATTCAGTATATTGTAATAGTTATTAGTGCGTGATTCAATAAATGTGAATAGTGGAATTAAAAAAAGGTGTTTCAATAGAATCCCCTACAATACCTATGTATTCCACAAAAAAAATACAAAAACAGCTGTACTATTACGGGCCAATGACCATTGCCCATCGAATGATGAATAACATTTTTTTTGTTTGCTTAGTTTTTTATATCAATACCCAAAACGTGGCTAAAGTATTGCGTGGTCCCAGCGTTTCCAGTCACATTTACTATGCAAATACGTTTTCTTAGTCACCTTTATTATATTTTTTTTATTTATAAGACACCACTCTCATAGGTAATCTCAACGGAACTGTTCACCGCTGCACTGGAGGATGTCTTCACGGTTCTGGGCTGGAGAGGGGTTGGCATCAACATCAATGGCGAGTACATCACTCACCTTCGGTTTGCCGATGATATAATAGTCATGGCTGAGACTATGGAGGACCTCAGTACTATGTTCGATGACCTCAGTAGAGCTTCCGAAAGAGTGGGTCTTAAAATGAACATGAAGAAAACTAAGGTAATGTCGAATATCCATGTAACACCCACTCTCATGAAGATGAAATTGTAGACGATTATGTTAACCTAGTACAACTGTCCAGTTAGGTAGGTCCAACTTCGAGAAAGAGGACAATCGTCGAATCCGACTCGGCTGGGCAGCGTTCGGGAAGCTACGCAATATCTTCTCGTCCCACATACCGCAGTGTCTCAAGACGAAAGTCTTTGACCAGTGCGTGTTGCCAGTGATGACATATGACACTGAAACGTGGTCGCTCACAATGGGCCTTATCAGAAGCTAAAGGGCACCCAAAGGGCAATGGAGAGGGTTATGCTTGGAGTTTCCTTACGCGATCGAATCAGGAATGAAGAGATCCGTAGGAGAACCAAGGCAACCGACATAACCCGAAGAATTGACGAACTTAAATGGCAGTGGGCAGGGCACATTGCTCGCAGAACAGATGGCCGATGGGGCCGAAATTTTCTAGAGTGGTCACCGCGTACCGGAAGATGTAGAGTTGGATGGCGTCTCATAAGGTGGACCGATGACCTTTTGAAGGCCGCAGGAATCCGCTGGATGCGGGAAGCACAGAACTGGTCGAAGTGGAGGAGTTTGGCGCAGGCCTATGTCCAGCCGTGGACGTGGTACGGCTGAAATTGAATAGGCCAGTGATGACATATGGAACCGAAACGTGGTCACTCACAATGGGCCTCATAAGAAGGCTCAAAATCACCCAAAGGGCAATGGAGAGGGCTATGCTTGGAGTTTCCCTGCGAGATCGAATCAGGAATGAAGAGATCCGCAGGAGAACCAAGGTAACCGACAAGGGTGATATTGTATTATAGTCATCTGCCTAGTCTTTATCCTCTGTCCTATCTGACCTTAACAAACTAGGTAGTATAAGCAACTCGATACCCCTTGTACGGTCTCATCAACCGTACATTTACTTTGCGAACGCAGCAACCTACTTGGATGTCGTGCGTCACAAATATTATGCTATAATTAGAACGTTTTAAGCAAGGCGCATCGAGTCAGACAATAACTGTGGAGTTAACCACTGGTCAAGAGAAAGAATCGCTACCACTTTAACTTGTTAACCTTTTACATTTTAATATAACTTTAAACTAAACTTGTGGTTCTTTCTGTGTACTCCGAAAACTACATCAACATTAAACAAAATAATAATGTACGGCACCTACAACCATTGGCTCCTACACCCCTTAATAAGACTGGTTGTCAGACTTTCGGGCTTCTGACGAGCCGTAACTACTGTCCAAGATCCGCGAATGACACACAGACACTTAACGAGCTTTCCGAGCGGCGCACGTGAGGGAGAGGCAGTATATGCGCCCTCACGGCCGTAGCCGCCGCGGGAGACGCCCTGGGCGTCGGGAATCCCAGGCTGATTCCCGGCCACCGTAGGCGCGGGCTTGCGGACGGCGAGTAATCGGTAGCTCGCTGTCCCGTAAAGACCATGCCCGGGTCGACGGCGCGTTGTGTTCCACGCGCGCCTCAAAGAGATGTCAGCACCAACTAGGTGGGGTCTGCAAGGGCCGATGCCTGCCACGGGTGCGGGTTGTTTGAAAGAGATACCGCGGCCCCTGCCAAACAGGCAACTGAGAGAACACGGGTGGGTTTTAGTCAGTAAAAGTCTGACACGCCGTCCTGCTCCACCCAGAGCGGAAGAAGTTATTTGATGATTTCCCACAAAAAAAAAAAACGAGCTTTCCGAGGCACGGAGCAGTTTTAGTATGTAAAGATGGTCACTCATCCGCGGACCAACCGTGGCAGGTGTAGCTCAACCTGATCAGTCGGCCCGTGCGGCTGTTATTAGTTAGCCACAAGCCCCTCAGATACATTTATACATGTCGTTACATACATCATCATTGTTATTAGTTATTAATCTTTGTTGTCAGATTACAATGCGGTCTACAGGCCTATTATGTGTTAACTTTGACATTCATTCTGCTCAGCGTGAGATCCAGTTCAATTCCCAGGTGGGTCAAAATATTATGGAGTTTTTCCTTTAGTAATTTTCTCAGTGGCAGCCGGAGGTTTTTTTCATGAATGACAATTGTTTTTTTATTCGGACTGGCCTGTGGCTACCTCAATAGATTAAGGCCTCCAGTCATGGTTTACAAAACGTAAAACTAAGCGACTACACGCTAAGGGCACCCCCTGTGGGGTACGGATCTCGGCTTAGGGCGTCACTGGGGGGGGGGGAGGGGGCAGTAAGTTAAGGGCTGTATTGGAATGATAATGTCAATAGATTCACCCCCTTCTTTCTTAATACTCACCCGCCTCTTTGGCACACCCCGCACATCCGCACATAGGAATAGTCAACTTCGTGTTATGACCTTATAAGGTTGAATGTCGCTTGCACGTCAAAAACCGATAAGGTTTATTTGTCTACATCTAAGACAGTTTGAACCTTACAGCCCATTCACAGTTGTTTACCCCTGATTTTGATTCACTGTCAAAAACAAAGTGATCTTTAAAGTCATTACAATAAGGTTGCTGTTACGTTGCTGCCCTAACAAGTCTGTCAATATCACAGTGATCTTTATTCTCGTTACAATAAGGTTGCTTTATCTAAATGTCCTAGAGTTCCTGAGATTCTTACCTGAAAGCCGTGGTTGTATGCCACTAACAATACATTCTTACAATAGTAAGCGATTATAAGCTTTAAGTCAAGTGGCTTTCAATTCAGATCAGAATATATTTTCTTGTTTCATATTTTTTAGAGCGTGATTTTTCTGTAGTCGGGTTTTCATTAATGATAAATGATTTTATTTCTACAGGATAAGTTTTTATCCAGTGCGCAAACTGTAACCATGAATTCAGCATAATTATCATTATACACCCCCCATCGCAGAAATATTACGTCGCGTCGGTTATACAAAAAAAATCATCTGTTTCATAGAAAAAAAAACCTACGCGGTCAAAATGTATGGAACAGCTGATTTTTTATTGTATAACCGACGAAAAATTTCTGCGCTGGAGGTCTAGAATGATATGCTGAATTCATGGTTACAGTTTGCGCACTGGATAAAAACTTATCCTGTATAATTATGTAGGTTTGTAGAAACACTTTTACACGTCAATCATATTTTTAAACTAGATGAGGTCGGCGTTTCCTATCTGACCACTCTGAGAAGATAGGCCGAAACAAACTTAGAGGTCACAGTTTCTTTTAAAGTCCAGACATAATCTTGGCTAGATCATGTGGAGACCATGTAGATTGGTTTCTGAAATGGTATTTAGTGGAAAGAACCACACAGATTGTAAAATTGATCAATGTAAAAATCCGGAAATAATCTTATAAAATAACTGTATAAATGGAGATGACTCCTATTATTACGCATGATTAACAAATACGTTGTTTTTTTACTATCAAACTGAGAAATTCTCAAGTACCTAAGTACCAGGATAACATATCTTTACAGGCGATATTAATAAAAGCTGATGGCCGTGAAAAATATTGATTATCTAACCAAATATTTACACCGTTACTGATACTAAAAGATAAAAGGAATTGTAGGAAATAGACATGACTAGATCGTCTAACGCAAAGATATATTATTCACTTGTTTATTCCAGTATTAATGACTCATACCCAAAAATTCAGTACATTACACATAAAAAAGTAGGTTCAAAAAGTCAACACGACTTTATCACGCTCTATAAAAAATGAAACAAGAAAATATTTCAGATAGAATTCAAGACATACTCGTGTGTACATTAGTTTATTGTTTGAAACTAAAAGTCTTAAATTAATAATATGATGTACATACGCCAGCACATCAAGCTCCCCCCCCCCCCCGTGGGTTCCCGCATTGTCGTTGCGGGGGGGCTCAGTAGCCGTGGTCACCCTCCCACGGTGAAGCGAAGAGGAACCCCAAGGTGGGGCCGCTCGTCAGGACTTTTGCCTCCAAGCTGACGACGTATAGCGGCCAAAAAGTAGGTTGCGGTGAGGTACATCGCAACTGAGGCGGGCCGCGATGTTGAATGGGAGGCATCGCGGCTGAGGGTTACAGGCTGCGGCGGAGGAGAAGTGCCGGTACTTCTGAGTAGCGCTCTTCCCTGCCGTGGCCTGGACGGGGCCGCCACAGTTTGATGGCGGACGCGGTGGGGCCGCAAGGGAAGAGGAGTGTCGGTATAGTGTTGGCCGCTCTCCCTATCCCCTGCGGCCGAAAAGTGGTAGGCAGCGGGGCCACTGCGCGGACCTGTCGCAGGGGGACCAAGGGTGCCAGACACGGCGTGATCTGGGGCCCTTATGTTACTTGGTTCCTGGGGTGGTCACGGCATGCCATGTATCCTGGTGCGCCGAACTGGTGGGGTCCGCAAGAGCCGATGCCTGCCAGGGGTGCGGTTGTTCGAAAGGGATACCGTCGCCCCTGGCACACAGGCAACTGAGGGAACACGGGTGGGTTTTAGTCAGTAAAAGTCTGACACACCCTCCTGCTCCACCCAGAGCGGGAGAAGTTATTTGATGATTTCCCACCCTCAAAAAAAAAGCACATCAAACTACCCCAAACTTTTAAATATTATCAATTGAACATGAACCTTAAAATGTTGTTATAGAGTTGACAATCTATCAAAGAAATTTGACAGATTGAGGTAGCTTGATGTGCTGGCGTCTGTACAAGAAAAAAAATAATAATCCTAACTAAAATAATAACTAAAACTAATCACAAATTAAAAAATGGCGTCGAAAAATTCATCCGCATCGCTGTCGACTGGTAATGTTCCCAAGAGACTGGCGGCATTACCACGTTGTATGGCATTAATGCTTAGCTTGCTGAGATTTCCTTGAAGAGATCATGAGCACTCGGACCTCACGGCCCGAGGCTTTCATCCCAAACTGCTCGGGAATATAATAATTACCAATAAGGTTGTTATACTCTCGCTGCTTGAGGTTTTCCGCAGCCGCAGCGGCAGCGCCAGCACAGCACACCGAGCCAGGAAGATGGGATGGCGCAAGAGTATCGACACATGATGCATCCCACACTAAAGGCCTACCCACCTTCCATGGAAATAAAGACATGCCGTCCGGTCTCTTGCCATCGTCGCGTGCCAAGCCAATGGGTTCTAATACAGCTGGAAAGCCGCTGGTGACAAGAGCTCGTCGGATGATGTCGTTAATGTTCGCGTGCCGCGCTGAGCGGCCCACGCTTCGGTTGCAAGACAGGCGTGTCCTAGACTGTAAAAAAAAGACATAAGTATGTACTATAGAGGCATGAGGAACAGGATGTAAAGTTCCCTCATCGTCCATAGAAAAGGGAGGATCTTCTGACCAGACGGGTGTAGTATCTGGTGGTAACTGCCCGACAGTTGGAATCCCTGTGTGGCCGCCTCTGCGTCCCCGCAGAAGGCGCGAGGAATCGGTTTTGGGGTTTTTGGCCCCATGATCGAGGGGTTGTTTTCTCAATCCTCAAAATTGGGGACCCGTCTTGGGGTTTTTCCCAGACCCCCTCCCGGGGGGGTGCACTCTCACCCCCCCCCCCTTTTCTTCGTCGAGTAGGTAGTATGGAGTCTATTGAACGGGAAAGTCGCGTGTAGCGGGTGAGCAACTTAACCCGAGCGTCGAGTCCGGTAGCGCGACGTCTGCGATGAAATCGCGTAGGAAGCACTTAAAGTCGGGAGGCCGCGCGTGCCAGGGTGCGATGTCCCTGATGTGGTGGTGCTCAGAGTCTTCAGCACGCGTGAACATCCCTTTCGCCAGTCTCTTGCTGAAGTCATCGATGCTCTCGACACGCAGATCTCTGTGGATCACATCGTTCCTCACGTACCGAGGAGCTTTTACTATTTGGCGCAGCGCGTAATTTTGCTGCGTCCGGAGCTTCTTCCTGTGCTGCTCGGCCGTGAGGGCAAGCCAGGCTGGGGCGGCGTAGGTGAGCTGCGGTCACACGTAGGTCTTGTAGATCCTCAGCTTGACTCGCGTGGAAAGGCGTGACGAGAGCACCGGGCGAAGTAGGTGACGGGTGACCTTAACCCGGGCTACCGTGTTGCAGACGTGCGGGCCCATGGTGAGCCGATTGTCAAGTGTGACCCCCAGATACTTGGCGGTCTTGATCCACTTGACCTCGGTTCCCATGAGCTCAAGGCTCGGTGGGCTGCGTGCCGTGACTATGATCGCCTGCGTTTTACCTGCGTTCACCGACAGTCTCTACTTACTGCAAAAAAGCACTTTGCAACGTCAAAATTGACTGGAAAATAGAATTGATTCTAGGTGCCCCTTTCAAAAGGTATCATATGAGGAAAATAGGCGAGAAACTCTTCTAAACTTCTAAAGTTACGAAGTTCCTTATATCGCGCGTTGTGAAAGGGGGCTAGACGGAAAAAATTGATACGAAAAGTTGTAACGACACTTTTTGCTATAGTAAGCTATTGTAAGCCGTGCGGCGTGCGCATGTTTCTCTGTGTGTCCCTCTCTCTCTCTTATAGAAAGAAAGCCAGATATTTTAATTTTGATCTTTTTTTTTTAACTTCGTTCCATCCGGGTGTCCCTTGACACCTCTCAAGTTTTTTTGTTTTTTTTTGCATACATTATAAGTGTGAAGGCGAGGTACCTAGAATCATGATCTGCCTAGCATTTCCCAACTAATTTGGGGTCGGCTTCCAGTCAAATTCGGATGTAACTGAGTACTAATATTTTACATGGAGCCACTTCCTATCTGACCTTCACAACCTCCTGGGTAATACGATACCCCTTGGTTATACGTGTTGCCAGTCTTCGGGCTTCTGACTGTGAAAGATCCACGATTGGCAGCTTAACGTGCTTTCCTATTCACGAAGTGGTTTCGGTTGGTATAGATGGTCACCCATCCACGGTCCGACCGCTGATCGATCGTCCCGTTCGGCTATTATTACTTAGCCACGAGCCCCTGAATAATTACCCATAATCTAATGTATTTTAAATCATGCGTCACCCTTTTCACTCAAACGTTTAGACATGACAAGATTTGAACCTCTAATTTAGGCAGCGGCGACTTACCCATTAGGCCACTACAGCAATAAAAACTCCAAACTCCCAAGGACCAAATCAAGGACCTCTAAAAAGCCATCAACTAGACAACCTAACCTCCTTGCTTCGAAACTAAACCTGTAAAAAACTTATCGAATATAAATTAGAGCATACATTGAAGGATGTATACAGTACGCCGCGAGCCTTGGTTGAACGCGCACGCACGCCTGTGCCCTATATTTTTTTTTAAATTGACGTTATCTGTGGTTTCGCGCGCTTTTGCGCTAATGGCGTATTGACAGGTATGGTTTTTTTTTACTCTTTTTATAAGTATGTGTTGGTGTTTACCTTTTTTTTTTGTGACGCCTGTATTTCCTGAATATTTAGGCAGAGGTAATATAGAGCTTCAATCTTCTTGGGTCAATAAATGCGTGCGTGCGAATTCTTCTTTTAAATTGAACGCCGCCGCCGACGCAATGACATTCAAAATAGGTGATGATTTAGCAAATTCGGATCGGTCCCAAAGCAAAACTCAATAATAGAAGATATCTTGTGAATATGTAGGTATATCTATCCTACCTTAAAATATACTAAATTTTTCCCAGTTTTTTAAGTATATTAGATAAAGTACCTACTTTTAATATAATATATTTTTACATCTTTATGTAACATAATCCGAAGCAAAGTTGCTTTAGTGTCTGTTAATGAGGCTTAGACCGTGTTGCTCATCTAAACTGCGCAACGGATTTTGATGCTGTTTGCACTATCAGTAAGAGAATTTATTCCGAAATAATAAGTGCTTAATTAACATTAAACTTATTTTACCTAATAAAGAAATTTGAATGTTTTGTTCGCTCGCTAGTATTTTTTTTTAATGACAAAACATTTAATCATTCATTTATTATAACCCAATTCATACTACTTATTGTTAATTTATTATCCTTTATAAACGTAGATAATTCAAGAATACGTGACGATAAAAATACTATAAAACGTGATAAAAACCTTCAAGATAAAATAATAACTAAGAGTAAGGTTACCTACTATAATATTTTACACAATTCTGAAACGTTGAGTACATTCTGATTTCAAAAAAGGAAGATGTTTATTTTTTATTTTTTGTGTGTTCATCGAAAAACGTGGACCGATTTTGAAAATTCATTTGGTAGAAAACATTTACGAATTGTTGTGGTATATGTACAACAGCTAGAATTGCCGTTTTTGAATGATTGAGAATAAACATCCGAACTTTCATATTTATAAGTTCTATCCGCCACTTTATCTTGCTTTAACAACATTAAAAATATCCTATAGCATAGCATCGCACGCCCACGATATCATTTTGTTTTTACATAGCGCTCTTCCGGACTTTATTCGCAGCTTCTAAAACTTGTAGCGTGATGTTGCACAGCCTATATAGTCTTCTTCAAGAATTGGGCTCTCAAATGCAAAAAGCATTTTTCAAATCCAACTGCCGGTTTCAGAGATTAGCGCGTTCATATAATCAAACAATTTTTTCCTTTTTACACGCTTTATATTAGCTTCACTTGTATGTTTGTTTGTTTGTATGTAACCGACTCCTTTGAGCGCGATTTTGACCCACTTTAAACGGTCACATTTCATTAAAACTTTGTAAACTTGTCGAGGACCGATGACAATTCAATAATTTTAAAAAAATTGAGAAAAAAAAACACGTTTTTGTAGTTAGCAGAACTAAAAAATAGAAAATAAATAATAGTTTAAAAAACTAAAAAACACGCTTTAAAAACCAAACTAAAAAAGGAGAAAATAATTTAATTCAATTAAAAAGCGTGGGATGCTTGACATTAATTGATTATAAAAATACCTCAAAAAGCACCCCACGCTTTTTAATTGAATTTAATTATTTTCTCCTTTTTTAGTTTGGTTTTTAAAGCGTGTTTTTTAGTTTTTTAAACTATATTTTTTTATAATATTACTGGCAATATTACTGCCAGCGGCAACACCAGCGCGGAGGTTGGTGTATTATACAAATATTAACCTTCTTCTTGAATCACTCTGTCTATTGATGAAAACCGTATTAAAATCCGTTGCGTAGTTTAAAAGATCTAAGCGTACAGACACGAAAAGCGACTTTGTTTTAAGGAAATAGTATAGATAATCTTAGTTGAATTTAAGTACATATGTACCGATTGGCATAGAAGTTGGCATGTGTGTTTGTATGTTATCAACTTTATCGATTTAATAATATCAATGTGTCATGTTGTCACATATTTCGGCACTTTTTGATAAGAAAGAGTAATCAATTACTCACCTGTGATAGCGATTACATAGGTAGAATACGGTATGACGTCTTTTATTGTGATTCACAATCATAAAAAAACTAAGTTCAAAAACGAAACTGAAAATACAAAAAAAAACAACCGATTTTCGGAAAAAAACACTACAAAGTAAAAAATAACTTTAATTTCGGAAGGCGGTAACAAAAAACAAACCAATTCGAAATTTCATCATTCTTGGGGTAAAACAATGCATATTTACGCGTTAGCAACAATCGCGATTGATTTGCTGTCATTTTTTGAAGAGTTCCGTTGTCTGTCTCCGAAACTCATCATCAGATCTATATGAAATTTAAATGGGACCATTTCGGAATTAACCTCTTTCGAACAAAAAAAGAACTTTGCAGATCCGTCAATACATGACGGAGTTATGGCCGAAAATACATTAAAAAAATATATAAACAAGTCGAATTGATAACCTCTTCGTTTTTGAAGTCGTGGTATGCCACCTACCCTAACAAAACAACACATTCTACCAGTAATAAGCGATCATAAGCTTTAGGGCAAAGCGATATACGGCCAGTATTTTCAGATGACACTATTTTCTTGTTTCATACTTTTAGCGCGTGATTTTTCAATAATCGGGTTTCATTTTTTTTTTAACTAACCTACCTCTTTTTTAAATTATTTTAGGGTTAGCTTTTATACATACATATTTTGAAATGCCTTTTCATTCATCATCGAAGCGTTGTCACGTCGGGGGACAGTCAATGAAAACGCCAAACAGACGAGGCCTAGCGATAATGAATGTAACTATGCTATTGTAGAAACGATAACATTTTCAAATTTAAAAGGACATAAGTATTATGTTCGGGGACTATCTTCATGACTTTATTTCTTCTAGAGGGCGCCATATTCATTTTAATGTGATGTCACATGGTCTAATAACCAGCGCATAATAAAAACGCAACCAGTTTTCGACCGAAAATGATTTTTCAGCCGAAAACGAAAACAAGCTTCAGCTTTAGTCAAATTTTCGGCCGAAAACGAAAATAATCTAGTCATAAAAAAGTATTAATATTTCCGCTGTAGGTATGTGCGCATAACGCATGCAGCGAATATATATTTTTTTTTTTTTGAAGAAAGAATACAAAATAAAGGTGCCTTACAACTTCAAAACAAAATCGCGTCTGTTTTGTCAGCATAATGATTGGCCCCGAAGTTAGCCGAACGTCACCGCCGACCTTTACACAGTAGGCCGAAAGACGCGCGACATTAAATTTACAAACTTCTGATTTTCGGCTTGGCCGAAAACGAAACGGAAGCTTCGGTCGGCCGCTAGACGCTTCCAACGATAACTCATTTGTCCCAGATCAACCCTCCGGGAAAACAATTTGTGATGTTATGTTGCATCTAAGAAAGCTCAAGCAGTTCTTAGTAATTCTCGTACAAGGGTTCGCTTGAGTAGACACTACTTACGCTTAAACAAGTGAATATTAATTATTAGCCCACGGATCACTGATCAAAGCTGACTGTCCTTGACCCATACTGATCGGTTGATCAGTCAAAGCATATCAGTATACCACTACAGTGTGGTGTGGATCTGGAGGGGGCACAGAATATGCTCCACCTCCTATGGCCTAGTGCTTTAGCTGGGATGAAGTTGCACAACAAACTCCCCAGCAGCACAACTGTCTGTTCGGTTAGAAGAACTAGATTCTTTATAATAGTATGCAAAAACAAAACATTACATTAAATTATTTGCCATACACACATCAAAAAAAGTTTGCGATCACTTTGAAAAATCGAAATCTTTTTTGTTACGGTAGATTACATTATAACTGGCCTGCCGGCTCGCCTTACTTAAATCCAATAGAGCACGCGTGGGATGCTCTTAAGCGAGCTGTTTGCAACCCTTAGCCACGTCCCCAGACAGTGCCAGAGCTCAGGGAAGCCGCTATTCAAGAATGAGACAGGTTACCCCAAGAAATGCTGGATAACTTGATTCTCAGCATGCCCAGGAGGATCACCGCATGTGTTCGAGCCAGGGGAGGAGTTTTATTCTTCTTCTTCTTCTTCTTCTTCAACCCTTGGCCACCCAATGCTGAGTGTAGGTCTCTTCCAAATCTCTCCACTTTTGGCGGTTTTGTGTCGTGGCTATCCAGTTTCTTCCGGCCACTTTAATGATATCGTCTGTCCACCTAGTCGGTTGTCTTCCCACATTCCTATATTAATGAGTTTTATTATATTGAATATAAACCTTTTATTAATAAATTGTTGTTTAAGTTTGGTTAAACAGTCTTTTTCTTTCTATAAAATTTCTGATACAATAACATTATGATTAATTACACATTTTTTTTAAATAAATAATAGTTTTATTTTTTAATTTCAAACAAGGTATTTCTATTTAAAGAAAACACACAACAAAGAATTTTTCTTGATAAAGTTCAATTTAAAAAATTATATCAACTTTATGCTAGTGATCACAAACTTTTTTTGATGTGTGTGTGTCAGCTAGCATACGCCAATATAGGTAGCTGTGGCTATATTGGCCATTCTGGCTTGATGACAAGGTTGATGGAGATATTTATTGAGCTTTAAGCGATGTTCTTCATCTACGGAGATCTAATCACCGATTCAATATTCATAGGAGACGTGATGGACTTCCCAGGTTCTCCAGTCCTTCGTCTATAAAGCAAACAAATCTTTGAAAATAGTCCATCTCATCAGTGGATCCTGGCTAGTTCGCCTAGTCTTGTGCGCCGTGACGATCGACAGACTACTTATCACAGACGCTTACAAAGCTTAAACAAAAACTAGCTCCACAAACGAAGGGATCATATGACACTTAATAACGTGTGCAGCGTGTCCTGTCGTCTGCACGTGACTGAACTGATGGACGCTAGTGATGGCGCCAAACTCGTAGTCAAATTGTGGGGGCCAATTCTCTTAAGTCCGTCAACGAAAATACGGGCCAGTCCTGAAAATAGTTCGATACTTCAAAATTAAACCTCTCTTGAATAATTAACTTTTTCCGTCGGGAAAAAAAAACACATCAGGAATAAGGACAAATGTCAAATCGTGTTGTCACTCATTCTTAGTTCGGGCCCCGAACTTATACTATGTCCGTAGGTGATACGGAGTAGGAAACGTCCGTAATTTCGGCCGAAACTACTGACTTCGTGCTTAGGGAGTTGGCCCCTGGACCGAGTCCATTTAGATTTCCAATATCACGTTAAGACGATGAAGAAGCTAAGTTATCAACGGCTAAAGAGCTGGTTATAGTTTTAACAGCCAACGGTGTCGCAGCTGACATCTATCAGCTTAGCAACTGACACTAGTAGGCAAGCAGACGACGACTCGCCAGCTGCACAGCCGATAGGCGTCGGCTGTGCAGCTGACGCACTTCATCATGCACACCGCGACAATACGAGTCATATCACGCTGCTGGCTTTAAAATTCAATCCAGCTAATAGGGTGTCCGTGTGTGTTCCGTGTGGTGCCGGGCGTAAAAGAATAGCACCATCCCATTTCTTCCCGTGGGTGCCGTAGAAGGCGACTAAGGGACTTACTAGAGAATGGGCAGCAGCGTTCTCTATGCATTTTCCCACCATACTGCGATCGCCAACCCGCCTGGTAAGCGTGGCGATTATGGAAAAACCCCCCTTTTGGGGGAGGCCTATGTCCAGCAGTGGACGTCTTTCGGCTGAAATTATACTGATGATGAAATAGGGTGTCACACTCATTTTTGAAAAGTGTCTTAATTAGATTCTAGAGTGCTAATAAACCAAAACAAAAACACAACATTTATATTTAATCGATTAGTGCCATAAAAATGCATTTAAATTTTACATTTTGCAAATTTCGCGCGTAATTTGACGAAAACGCTGGACGCAGTGGACGCCATATTGCTATGTGGGTATGACGTTAGTTTGCTATATAAACAAATGCGCTGATTTTTTATAAGATTTTTGTTTATATTTTTTTTAAATAGTTATTTTTCTACTTATCGTTGGTTTGCTGTTCCTGAATGCAAAATATTATTGAAATAAAAATTACTTTAGTTGCGAAAATAATAAAAGTACAAAGTTGCTCAGTTGACATGCCGTATGACGTAATAAGATGGCGGCTACTAATTCATGGTGTTCAAAAACAGATAAAAAAAACTGAAATCTTATAATTGTATTTAAAAAATTATTTTATTGTTTCATGAACTAAAACTAATATTTTCCGACTGCATTTTGCCTAAGCTATCTCAATAATATATTTATAGATTTTTTCTCATCTAGAGTAAAATACCCTATTCAAAAACCTTGACCATGAGCTTTTGGGTTCGATTTCAAGTAGGGCAAAGTGTTATAAAATTATAACTTATCACATCCCAATTTATTTGGCTTTGGTGCAACATTTCTTTTTCTCCACACTTCTTTATTAGTCGTCAGCTCGGTAGTCACCCCTTTCTAGCCGACTTTAAAAAAGGAGGAGGTTGTCAATTCGACTGTATTTTTTTTATTTGTTACCTCAGAACTTTCGACTGGGTGAACCGATTTTGATGATTCAAAAAAAAAAAAGCTGGTGCTTTTCGTGTGGTCCCATTTAAATTTTATATAGATCTGATGATGTATTTCGGAGACAGAAAACTGAACTCTTCATAAAATTACAGCATTTCAACCGCGAATGCTGCTACCGCATAAATATGCATTGTTTTGACCCCAAGGATGACGAAATTTCGAATTGGTGTGGGGTAGGTACTATAACTAAAAAGTGAAAATTAAAACAATTAAAAAATAAACAACAATTTTTTTTTGTAAAACCGAAGAGAAATTTCTTCGCTGGGGGGCCTAGAATGATATACTGAATTCATGGTTAAAGTTTGCGCACTGAATAAAACCTTTTCCTGTATAAATAAATACCATAGACTTGCAATCGTATTCGATGTTCAGCAATATCACGAACATTGATGTAGAATAACACTGATGCAACCATAGTTCGTTTTCAAACCCAGAAAGCAAATTCATAGGTGTAATGTCGAACTCCTATACTAAAAAGCAAACACAAAATGACTAGAAATGGCAGATAACTATCTGAAATTAAAAAAATCAAGAGGTAATTTCACCGTGGGCCACTAAGGCTCGAACATCTAAATTAGCCTTTACCTATTTTGTACGTGACACATTATAAATCACACCTGTAATCCCCAAAAGATCGAAATGATCCCGAAGATTGTTTTTTTTTAGAAAATGGCTTCTCGTAGTTGACCTTGAGAGGTCGTAACTACTTAACCGGACTATCCCGATACTTAAACCCTCCAGTCAGTAAGCGACTGCACGCTGAGGGCACCCCCTGTGGGGTACGGGCCTCGGCTCACGGCGTCATTGACAGCAAGTTGGGACGGGCTGGTTCAAATCATCAATATTATTATTATTTCTCGGGGAGTTTAACTCTACAGGCTCAGCTGCGGTGCGGGCTGGCACTTCAACTAGCAAGGGTCGGTAGAGGGCATTCCGACCTCAGTGGCGAGGTCGGAATGACGGTTGTTTTTGTTTGTTAACTGTACTGGTGGCCCTACTGCTTTCTTGGAGGAGAGTAATGGAGTCACCTGGATCGGAGAGACCCAACGATTGATGTCGGGACGTTGTATTTATACTAGTTACGCGGTAAAGTCTGCTTGCGCGATGCAGGATTTTGCGTGACGTCAGACTGATGCGTAGTTCGCATGTAGCGTTGTAGATGGCGCTACATTATTATTAGCTTTTTTGGTGTGTATCAGGGTCTCCGTTGCTTTGCACCGGCTTGTATCATTATTGATTATACTAGATACGATATCGGACGCAAAATAACTCACAAGATTACATAATATCATTATCATTGTATGTACGTGAATACAAATATCAATCAACATTCTCAGCCTCATTTTAAAAGAGTAGGTAACGGTGGAGTTTCTTGCCCATTCTTCTCCATACGAAACTACATTTTGGAAGGGGCGACTAGAATCAATTCTATTTTAATGTAAATGTTGACGTTCAAAAGTGCCTTTTAATAGTGCCAAATAGGCACTTGAAATAAATGCTTTGACTTTGACTTTTGCCTTTTCCCAACTTTTGGGTCCAGTTTCCAGTTTATCTGGACGTAGCTGGTTACCAGTATTTTACATGGAGCAACTGCCTCCTCAAGCCAGAAGTTACTGGCTTGTAGAGGCAGTTGTTCATTGTTAAACAGTTGTTTAACAATTCAATGAAGACACAATACCCCTTGATAAGACTGTTTGTTAGAATTTTCATCATCATCATCATCATTTCAGCTGAAAGACGTCCACTGCTGGACATAGGCCTCCCCCAAGCTCCGCCACTTCGACCGGTTCTGTGCTTCCCGCATCCAGCGGACTCCTGCGGCCCTCACAAGGTCATCGGTCCACCTTGTGGGAGGCCTTCCAACTTTACGTCTTCCGGTGCGCGGTCGCCACTCCAGAACTTTTCGACCCCATCGGCCATCTGTTCTGCGAGCAATGTGCCCTGCCCACTGCCACTTAAGTTTGGCAATTCTTCGGGCTATGTCGGTTACCTTGGTTCTCCTGCGGAACTCTTCATTCCTGATTCGATCACGCAGGGAAACTCCAAGCATAGCCCTCTCCATTGCCCTTTGGGTGACTTTAAACCTTCTTATGAGGCCCATTGTGAGCGACCACGTCAGGTCAGACTTTTGGGCTTCTGAAAACCCGTAACGACGGTTAAAGATCTACGAATGAAAGCTGGCACCAACGGCTTAACTTGCTTTCAGAGACAAGGGGTCTCGGCAGGGTGGCAAGGACATCTATGCGCAAACAACCATCATTTCAGCACCTTCATGATTAATTCCATAAAAAAATTGTTGTTTCATTGAAAAGTGCAATACCTACGCGGTCAAAATGTATGGAACAGCCATTTTTTTTTACTAATACACTTTTGTTAGCTTTCATGTAAAACCTTATTTTTTTAATGTAATATTTCAATTTTTTTCAACTTTTTTAATTTGATTTTTAAAGACTGTGAACGTTTTTAATTACGAGAATTGGCCTTCAGATGACTGTCGAAACACGAAGTTTTCTGTGGGACATTAAGAAAATTGTTCTACTGTACGTATTTTTGATGTTAATACACGGCTGTGTATTACTACAAATAATTTACAACCGCATAAAAAAAAATTAAAGACTCCTTCGAAGCGTGTTTTTTAGTTTTTTAAACTGTTATTTATTCCAGAACAGTACATAGGTAGTTTTGGAATAAATAATCGTTTGTGAGTGGTTCAGTAACCACTCCAGAATGATGTACTGAATCCATTGTGTAATAACAAGTCACCCATTCACGGACCTACTTTGACAAGCATAGGTTAACCTTCGATCGCCTTGCACCTTTATATATTATTTAGGCTCGAGCCCGTCCATCATATATTATCAAATCGTTTACCGCTGGTTACGATATCGATATCGAACGAAAAATAACTCACATGATTACGTATCATTTTACGTATTACGCACGCGATTATGATACCTACGTGGTACGCAACGCAGATTTTATAGATACGACCAAAATACAGAGTGGCAACGACATCGACACGCAAACTGAAACCATGAATTTAGCACATGATTCTAGACGGGTAGCGCAGAAATTTTAATGGCTTAAAAAAAATCCTCTGCTATACCTTATGGGCCTAAGTCCCGTTTGGTAGCGTAACACGGTCACTTTATAAACCGTACTGCTCATTAACGGCTTGCCTTGAAGATATGAAAAATATATGATTTTGCTATAGATTCATATAGATCATTTTGCCGAGGGTACTTTTTTGTATGGTTAATACTTTTGCTGTAAAAAATTATTTTCCAACACGCAATATTTTGGCTTCGATTCCATACTCCTACTAAACGGCTTCGTTATTTGGAAAAAAAAATACACTGAAAAATAGATAGTTAGAGGTACCACAAAATCGTTAAAGCACAATTGTAAATTAATCAACATTTGCCAAGGAATATCCCCATTTTGAGATAAAGGCTCAGAGGTGCCCTGCGCGGGCGCGGGCGGCAGTCGTGCTTTAGCATTCAGACGGGAGATGAGGATACCATGGGCCTTAACGTGAATGATCTGATTGGAGCGCTTAGCAGCTTGCGTGTCGGGTGTCATATTGATGGTGTGTGTCTTAATAACTACGCCAGCGCCGATGACATGGTGCTGCTGAGCGCGTCAGTCTGCGGGCCCACTTGCGAGCAATATGCCAGACTGCACGGTGTGGGATATAATGTTAAGAAGAGTGCGCTCATGGTCTTTGGGGACAGGGGTAGATACACAGAAGCTGATCGCACACTGTACGGAAATCCTATAAATCAAAATCAAAAGTCATTTATTCAAATTAGGCTGAGATTGGAGGAATGAGGAAAATGTCGTGAGGTGAAGTCTAACATGATTGCCCGCAGATTCAGGCGTGCCTCTAAAGAGGACAAGCACACTATACATAGTGCTTCCTGCACGTATTTTTACTCTTGCAGTCTGTGAGCTCATTATACTCAGACGGCGCCCTTCACGTTCAGTACAATAACGCATTCAAGATGCTGATGGTGTTGCCTCGATACTGCAGCGCGTCAGGCATCTTTACTGAAGCGCGCGTTGACTGCTTCTACACTGTGATGCGGAGGCGGTACGCATCCCTCGTTAGTATGGTACGGGGCAGCAGCAACAACATCCTATCTATGGTAGCAAGCAGGCTAGATTGTACGTTTGTGAGCTGTAACGTATCGGCTGGGCCCGTCACCTTGAAGCAGTGATAACACACATTGTTATATTCTGTGTTAACGTTTTACTAACATATTTTGTAAGTTTTTGTATTTCCTTGCTGCTCCGGCTTCGGAATCAGCCAGGATCCTGTGCAGACTCGTAAACATAGGTGTTTATCGCAGAGGTAGTGTGTAAGATAATTTTTTATTTATGTTTAATCGATTTGTAACGGCGATTGTGGCATAATGTGTTTAGATTAAAACCCTCTTTAAATAAAAAATAGCGTGTAAATGTATTAATAATAATATTTACCGCGTAAGAATTGCACCTTTCTATGAAACAGGAGATTTTTTTTAAATAACCGACGATAAATTTCCAAATTCCAGAAGGCCAATTCTCGTAATTAAAAACGTTCAAAATCTAGTCGCAGTCTCATCTCAGCGACAAGCAAATGTCAAAAATTTATGAAAAATCTTGGTATTTTTGACAGATTGACACTGAGATCAGACTGTGAACGTTCCTAAAATTACGAGAATTGCCCCTCTGTTTCAAAATCATGTACCTACAGAAAATATTTTAGGCATTAGAATTCGGGTTTCGAACTCAAAGCATGCCTAAAAGAGTAACCGTGGAGTTTGTTGCCCATTCTTCTCCATACGAAACTGTCTTTAGGAATAGCCGACAGAATATTTTTTTTATTATTAGTATATTTTCACGTTCAAAAGTGCCTTTTAAATGCCTATTTTAAATAAATGTTTTGACTTTGTTTAACTTTGCCTACGCCAAAAAACCAAACTTATTTTTCACTGCCAATAAATAAATACAGCGATTATGCGATGCAAAGTCGTGAATTTAAAATTCAAAACTGAAACGACACATCCGCTGCCTTTTTTCCGTTGTCTATTATGTATTCTGTGGTAGGTACTGTTATTGTTGAAAAAAGAAACAAGACTTAAGGTTTTCTGCATTGACGTATTATAAATAGACGCGTCATACACGAACATTAGAGACTCAAAAACAGCGCAAACCATGAATGTAGCTAATTACTAGTACATACAATCATACAGTGCGCAAAGAACAAGAAAGACCCATACCGATTCCTGTTGTTAGAAAGAGATAAACATATATATTTAGTTACGTCACTAGCATTGCGCTGCGTCACTGGATGGTACGTGACTAATAACACAACAGGCAATTACCTTGTATTTATCTTGCCAAAATTGAGCGCCGGTCGAAAGGGGATAATTATATCATTGATTTTTAGATAGGTTTCTACATTTTTACGTAAGTATTTGTGTGGGTTAGGTACACACAGCTACACATCAAGCTATACATTTTCAGTATAAGCTGATCTCGCATTGTATAAGATTTCCGTACAGTGTGAGGTCAGCGTAAACTGGAAAAATATAGCTGTGTAGCCGTGTGTACCGCCTCTAAAACGTGAAAAATAAAGGATTATTTTTATCTATTTTTTACAGAAAATGTATAATTTATCATTATTCATCAGTGCATCAAGTACATGACCTATATACTTATAAATAATTTGCAATTTAGCAGTGTTTGCAAGGTCGCCATTTTACCTATAATTCAGCTGCTAACATTGGTTTTGACATTTGACACTTACACGGGTTTTGCGGAAAACTGTTGATTTAGAGATTTACACTTCCTTTATCATACGTACGTTATTTTAGGCTGTAGTAGGCCGATTATAAATAATATAAACAAAATTGATAGCAGACTTGAGAAAGAAAGAAAGAAAATAAATTTTATTTGAGACACGTACTCGTAGGTACAGGAACAGGCACAGGACTGGTAGTGGGGACTATAGGGAGCAGAGATGGGCCGAATGTGGTTTGAACCGAATCCGAACTTCGGCCGAACATTCGGTTAAAATAAAAAGTTCGGCCGAACTTCGTTTTTCGAACTTTAATTGTAAGAAAAAATACTTGATGTAAATGAATGTGTAGTTTGTGAATCAAAAACGTGATTTTTTTTTCAATTTACGAATTGTATTCAGATGTTTGTTAGAAGAATACTAAGCTTATTTCATTTTTGTAATAGTATTTCTAACTAATTAGGCAGAGATTTTCAAGAATCTAAAATAAATGACCATGGGTGAGTAAAAAACATAATTTTATTTTACAGTAATGCTATACTCTAATTCTATTAAATTTCAGTCGAAATAGTGCAAGTAGGTATTATTTTTCTTATGCCGAATGTTCGTCATCTGAACCGACTGCCGAAGTTCGGTTCAAGCTGCCGAAATTCGGTTGAACCGAATGTGAACCGAATTTCGGCCCATCCCTAGCTAGGGAGCGAACGTCAACAATAGTGGGAGGGAGTTTTTGGCGGGATCGCGTTGGAACATGTCGCACGAATTTTCATTTTCATTAAATTTAGTGAAATAGCGAATTAAATTGTATAATTTTGGTAGTGAATTATTCAATTTAGTTACGTGTGAGTGCACAAGTGTAGTGAAGGTGAAAATAAGTGACTAACGTGGACTTTTCGTGCTCCCCCCAAAAACTTCTACTAGGTTGTTGTAAAGTTACTACCGCTTTACAATAACTTTGATTTGACTAACTAAAGTCGACCATGACTGTTTCGTAACTTCGTCCCCGATGTCGGGGCATTTACTTGATCGAAAAGAAAAATTACTTGACACTGGCTAAATGCACAAACCGTGCGAAGCCAAAACCAAAAAAAAACAAAAAAAAATGTGGGATATTGTCCTAGGACGACTGCGGGTGTTGGACGCCCCTGGCCGTCTGGTAAAATAGTCGTCATATTTTGTATGTTTTATAGTGAGTCCATTACCACTAACCAAACAGAATACCAGACTATACTACTACCTAAAACTTTTAAATGGAAAAATTCAATTGCACTGGCCGACCAGCTTAATCCCGGAAGCCTTGGTCAGAAATCGCGTCAATAAGACCAGCGAGGCAATAGACTCATTTTTAAATGTCCTCGCTTTTGAACTTATCCCTAAATCAAAGAAGATGTAATATCGTACATAGAAACTTATGGCTTACTTACTATTAGTAGGTACCACTGACCATAGCCAATGACATCCATTGTTTTTTCACCATAGACTTACAATGGCGTGTCTATGGTAAATTGCCGTGCATCAACGAATCAAGAATCAATAAAATACCTAATAAAAATAATGTTATCGAAGAAATTATGAATTTATAGTTTGATTGCTTCATTTCAATTGATTAAGATATTGCTTGTACTAGATTAAATGGGCCGATATAGATGTTTTAACTTGGATAAACTAATCGGTCTAATAAAGTGACGAAGCATAATTGGTTATATTAATTGAGTACTTCTAAGATAGTGATCATTTATTTGTCGAAACATAAGTATACACACATACACATCGCATGATTTTACATTAAATTAAATCTCAGTCACATTTTGCCTAGACAGCCTACAAATAAGGATTAGCATTAGATAATTTATTATAAATTTATCCATTACTAACGCTTCCCTTGCGACAAATTTTGCCCCCCAACCCGACGCGCCGCGTCGCATCATATCGCGGGCGCCCGCGCTTTTGTTTCGTTTTAACTCGGCGTTTTTTCCGACTTTTTTCCTTGTTGCTCGGCTCCTAAAGATCGTAGCGTGATATTAAATAGCCTATAACCTTCGTCAAGAATTGTGCTATGAAATACAAAAAAAAAATTCACTAAATCAGCTTTTTCATAAAAATTCATGCAGATAAAACGGATGGCACTTTTTTTTTTAAATAGCCTATTGAAAATTTCAACGAGAATCATTTACTGAAAATCCATGGTAACAGATTTTGCGTCTTTGTCTCTACTAGCTTGTATTTAAGTCCCATATTATATTCGACGGTCCCTACGTACAATTAAGAGGTAGATACGTGATTTTCATGTTTTGTTTTCCTGACCTTTAGGCCAACTTAAACTATCGTTTAGTGTCTAAGATGGCAAAATGCACTTTAAATCCATCATGACATTAATTAACTAGAATTTGTAATTTGTAGTTAGGGGATTATACGTAGGGACCGTCGATAATATAAGACCTACATAGTGTACCTCCCCCCTACCTATGTGTAAGATACTAATAAATTTCCTTTCCTCTTTTCAGATCCAAAGAATTCTTCACTCAACCAACTGTCAAACACAATTTCAAAATGGCCGACTACTGCAACACCGATGACAGTTTTTTAAAAAAGGAACTAACTTTTTCCGAATGTCAAAGTGCAATGCAAAACAGACAATTTAAAAAAGATTTCCTCTTATTCTATGTGAATTTAGTATTTATAGTTTTGAGAAGTATTTACGAATTTATTATTGATAATAGTGTTTATATAATTGGCGCTGTGGTTATATATTTTCTATTTCTAATCATTTATAAGAGTTATTTCAATCCTGTGTTTTATAAAAAAGTGAGTATATTACGGAACTTTTCATAATTAAGCACCTCTTTAGTGCTCTAGTTGTAAGTGTACCTAACTACCGTTTGTATGAACTGAGTTCGATTCTCGGTTTAGTCAGAAAAGCTGCTGGACAGTGAGGTCACAACTTCCGAGTTACCATAACTAAGATTTTCAATCTGCTAAACTAAAATGACAGCTGCGATCGACCTTTTTTTGTCAACATGACAGTTATTGAAGAGACATAGACATAAGAATCAGCTGTCATTTTGGTCTAGCAAATTAAAAATCAGAATATAAACTGTTTTTATTTTTCTGTTCGTAATCCGAATTCGGTTAATACCTATGATCTACATTAGAGTTGTCCCAATATTTCGTATTAGATGAATATTCTTTAGTGCAGGTCCTACATTGAACTTTCCCATAATAAGATTGAATAATTAATTTTGAATTAAACTAACTACAGCGAATAAACTAAAACAAAGCGTCAAAAAACTCATCCGCATCGCTGTCGACTGGTAATGTACCCAAGAGACTGGCGGCATTACCACGTTGTATAGCAATGCTCAGCCTCTGGCCAAAGTAAAAACCAGCCCTTGGGTCACGGGAAGTGTCAACCAGCCGTTTGGAGATTTCCTTGTAGAGAGCATGAGCACTCGGACCCCACGGCCCGAGGGTTTCAACCCCAAACGGCTCGAAAATATAATTACCAATAATATTGTTATACTTTCGCCGCTTGAGGTTTTCCGCAGCCGCAGCGGCAACGCCAGCACAGCACACCGACCCAGGAAGATGGGATGGCGCAAGAGTATCGACACACGTTGCATCCCACACTAAAGACCTACCCATCTTCCATGGAAATAAAGACATGCCGTCCGGTCTCTTGCCATCGTCGCGTGCCAAGCCAATGGGTTCTAATACAGCTGGAACGCCGACGGTGACAAGAGCTCGTCGGATGATGTCGTTAATGTTCGCGTGCCGCGCTAAGCGACCCGCACTTCGGCTGCAAGATAGGCCGTGGTGTCCGAGACTGTTGACAACTTCGCCACAGTGACAGCGATGAGGAGAACAACATGGTGCTCCTAATCGTAGGGAGGCAGCGAGGCGGAAAGTTGTGTCGTCGAACAAAGTGCCAATGTTCGACGACGGTAGTGCATGAAGCCACAGACCCGACTCCCATTTACCCACAGCCAGTAGTCGCGCACGCTCTGCAGTAGTAGTAGAAGTGTTCAGTAAATTCTCTTGTACAACTCTGCAGAGCGGCTCAAATTTTGAATGATCAATTTATTTTTATTGCTTATTAATTAGAGAGTAATAAAAATAATATTTTATTCTATTTTTGTCTATGGCAATGGTGCCGATGTCCAGAATTTTCTAAAAAGAATATATGTGTACGCATCTTACCTATCTTCTACAAATAAATATCTAATAATGAATTTGAAGATGTTTCCTAAATCCCTAATAAATGTACGATACTTAATAATTCTCAAAAATATGGAAGGTCGAACAACACAATTACATTAGAACGGTATTTACAACGATCATAAAAATGCCCTTTTAAATATAAAAAAATATTTTCTTCAGGAATTAACAGAAATCGGTTTCGAGCACATTGCATCTGGGCCAGACCGTGACAGACGGATATCTAGAGCGCAAGCCACAAGACGGATGGGAAGCAAGATACCTCCACCATATCCTAATGGATGGTTTGCAATAGGAGAGAGCAGAGATTTGAAAATAGGCGGAGTTACCGCAGTTGATGCGTTAGGTGAGTGGCGCCATCTGTTGTTGAGTAGTGGAAGCTTAGTGTAAAAAAAATGGGAGGCTGAACTAAGGCAAATTTTACGCAGTATTGTGAATAGAAAATATGTATATGTTTATATTATATAGCTCTTTTATAATTTACAAGTCCAAAAGAGACGTGTTGCGCAGTAAAATATGTTGGTTATTATTTTTGAATTAGTCGCGCCATCTATTATCGAATAGCAAACACTAAAAACAATAAGTTTTGCTCGGTTGTTTCGTATTTCTTGAAAATTACAATTAAACCAGAACTTTTTAAATACGCATCTCTTAATTTTACAACCTTTCTAGCTGATCGACTGTAATATTTACGTTAATTTGTGGAAATAAAATCTCAGTAGGTACTCTAGTTCTACAGATTTGATTTTTGTATTTCAGGCCAAAACCTTTGTATCTACCGCGGAGAAGACGGCATCGCTCGTTGCGTGGACGCCTATTGTCCCCATTTGGGCGCCAACCTAGCAGTCGGCGGCAATGTCAGCGGCAACTGTATCGAATGTCCCTTTCATAAGTGGCGGTTTGGAGAAGATGGCGCGTGTGTTAGTGTGCCCGGAGTCGAACATGGTAAGAACAAGCCGGAGATAGTTTTGACAGACGAGCCTTTTTTTTGAATTTCGAACTCTATTCCAAAAAGTTCCAATTACAACGCGCGCTACAAGTTCTTCTTGCGCGTGGCTGAAATCGGAACTAACACAGCCATCTTGTTTTGTCAATACGTTTTCTGTGACAATTTCAAAAATTAATGTTTACTAACAGCGAATTCCTGTCAATGACATTCAGGCGCCAAAATATCCTCGTAGCACTATACTCCATTTGAAATAAGATTAAAACAAACCTTTTTTACAGTCCGTTCAACCGATTCTGACTTCTATACCGTAGGCATAAGGATGGCATTAAAATCAAAAAAGTAGTTACAATACCAACTGTTTACTGCAGCTGCCATTTGTCATGCCACCAACGCAATAGAAGTCAAAATCGGTTGATCGGACTGTAAAAAAGTTTTACTGAAATGTCTAATCTTATTTCAAATGGAGTATAGTGTTTATTAAATAAGGTTTAAAAATAGAAGTCTTTTGAGGTTTGTCTTTAGAGGTCGGTACCTATCGTCCATCGAGACATTTTTGAATTTCGTTCTAATTACAAAACCGACATCAAATAGTCCGTCCGTGGAACGGAGTGCACTCAGTTCTACGGACGAAAGGTTTGCATGCATCCCAGTGCGACGAAAATACACACTGTTTGATTTTAAATTCTCGGCGACAAGCAGTGCAATGAAGATCAAGTACAGGAAAAAAATCCCACCTCAATTTCCTTAAGCCCGTAGGAACCTGGGCCAGCTTCAGTCGTCCCATGATCCCATCAATTAAACAAAACCATTCTTCTCCCACAGCTCCCAAAGGCGTATCCATAAAACAATGGAAGACAGTCGAGATGGATGGCGCCATCTGGATCTGGTACGACGCAGAGAACCGCGACCCGTTGTGGGACATGACTGAGGTACCAGAACTGAAGCACTGGGGCTACAGGGGAAGCAATGAGTTCACTGTCAGCGCTCATATACAGGTCAGTCACAAGATTACTTACGAGTTGTAAGTCGAATTTCATCACCACTACTCTCAAAACGGTGAAGGAAAACATCGTGAGGAAACCGGCATGTCTTTTTTTTTCAGACATCTCGTAGTTGACCTTGAGAGGCCGTGACTACTTAACCGGGCTTTCCTGGGGCTGCCATTAAGAATGAACTTAACGCCTCCAGCCAAGGCTTAAAAACTACTTAAATTACTAGGCGACTGCACGCTGAGGGCACCCCCTGCGGGGTACGGGCCTCGGCTCAGGGCGTCACTGATATGGGGACAGCGACTGGGGATAGGCTGGGGATAGGCTGGATCAAAATATTGGCGTTATTATTATTAATAGGAGAGTTTAACTCTACTGGCTCAGCTGCGGCGCGGGATGGCGCTTCAACGAGCAAGGGTCGGTCGGGGAAACTAGCATGTCCTAGAAACGAAAAATTCGAAGACACGTGACATCTACCAACCCGCACTGGGCCCGCGTGGTGGCTTACGACCCACTCCCTCTCACAGAGAGGAGGCCTGTGTCCCAGCAGTGGGAACAGGCTGCTTAATATACTCCGGGAAATTTTATTGGTTGTTTTCCCGCAGCGAAATGGTTTTGTCTTGGTAATACAATCGTTTTATAAACAAATAAAATATTAGAAACAAAAAATGGCAGATTAACCATTGTGAAAAATCACCACGTGCGAGAGTTTATTTTGCTTTGAACATTTATGCATCGCTGTTCCCTTTGTCGGCGGTGCGTGCGATTCGAGTAGTACCTACAAGTTACCTCTAGTGTTACTGTTGATTCTCACGTTTTCGAGTTGATGATTTTTTTTAATTTTTTTTAAAACAAAATCATCTTTGTTCTGTTTGTTGTTGTTTTGTTCTGCCGGGGGAAAAGCACCATTAAAATGTATCGTTATATAGTAAATAATTACGCCACAGTAGCATGTAGGCGTATCCAATGACCCAGTATGGGGTTGTCTCACCTATCTGCTACAACTATAGTTCAGGATGCTATTGGGGCTGGCGTGTACCCTGCCCACGATGGCGTGAAAACCATCGATTTTTACATCTGCAAAGTATCCGGAAGCACTGCACTAGCGTGGCAACCTAGAATGCATTATTGGGTTGAAGAATCTTTACGGACATCTAACCTACAGGGTTACAGCGTACTCACAAAGGCTTAATTTTATTTTATTTATTTATTTATTTCAGACATAACATTAGTCCATAGTTTTAAAACTCATACACTTAAATCAAAAACTATTTTAAAATATACAGCAGATAAAAATAAAATTGTGATTAACCAGATTTAAAATGGTCACCAACTCGAAAAATTATAATAAAAATTGACAAAAACTTATAAAAATGTCAGAATTGTATAAAAATAAAATGTATAATATAAAATTGTAAAATGTTATAAAAATGTTAAAATAATTAATAATTAATATTTATAATTTTATTCCAGGAGATACCTGAAAATGGCGCCGATGTAGCTCACTTGAATGCAGTTCATTCGCCATCTTTATTGTCAAACTTAGGAGAGAAATATCCGTTGTTGTATGATTTAATTGGTAAGTAATATTCTATATATAATACATAATGCATAGTATACTCAGAGGTGCTTGTGGCTAATTAATAACAGCCGCAAGAGCCGATCGATCAAGTTAAGTTACGCTTGCCGCGGTTGGATGGGTGACCATCTATACCCCTCCGTGCCTCGGAAAGCACGCCAAGTCGTTGGTCCCGGCTGTCATTCAAAGATCTTTGACAGTCGTTACGAGTTGTCAGAAGCCCGAAAGGAGAGGAGGGAGGAGGTCAGATAGGCAGTAGCTCCGTGTAAAATACTGGTACTTAGCTGCAACCGGTAAGACTGGAAGCCAACCCTAACATTGTTTGGAAATAGGCTAAGCATTTGCCCAGCTTTTTTTTCCAAATGGTGCCCTTGATGATGCATCGTATAGGTACTCACACGTTTTTCCTTTAGGGCTAGGCAGAAAATACTGAACGCTACTTGTGTTGACTTCGCCCACGATTATTTTGACGCTTTCTATTTCTACTCTACCGTAGAATAGAAATCGCTTATCTACAATTCTCGGTACAAACCTAAAACAATAAACCTTTATTTATTTGTTAAAGGAATCTAACAGCCTAGCGCATAATTTTTTCTGTTCGTTTTTAACTGTCAACTGTCTACACGGAAACGACATTTTTGTCTACTCTTCCGTCGACAAAACGCTTCTCTACGGTTCTCGCGCTAATAAATAAATATAAAAAATAAAAAAGCTTTTATTTACAGACTACATAGGCCCACATTGTGTTAGTATCTAAATGATCATTTATGCTGTGTTAGTATATACTAGGAACACAAAAATAAAATAAAAAGATGTTAATATATCACAGATAGTTTCACCAAGCCCCAAGCTAAGCCTGCTGAATCCTTGGTAACAGATTGTCCTGTATATGCGGCCCATACTGATAGTAACTACTTGTGGCTTATACCTGCAGAGAATCCAGGCGCGATTTAAAGTGTTTCATCTATCTGCTAATAATGCCTAGGTATTAAGATTGTGTTCTTATAATTGCAGGTTGCCACGTCTGGTCAGCAAATTGGTCTAGAAATGAAGACCACACAGCGAATATGAATCTGACACATGACTACAGGATAATGAAGTATGACCTGGGCCATATTGATGTTAAAGTTACGCAGGTATGTACCTACATTACATACATATAAAACCTACTACGCTATAATAAGCGCGGTGTGAGTGCGTGAGTAGGTATATGTGTGAGTGTGTGAATATATGTGTGTGTGAGAGCATGTTTGTTTTTCACTTCTCTCGGCATCGGCTCTCCCGGAGTGCCACTGTTTTTTGTTTTTTGTTTTTAATCTTATTTTTTTTCTACAGATAGGCCCCGGCCACGTCCGACTCCTGCTGGATACTCCAGTAGGCCCGATCTTAGTGTCACAATCAGTGACGCCTCTCGGCCCTCTGCTACAGAGGGTCATTCATCGAATGTTCTCACCAACCTATAACGCGCCTTTTGCAGCTATGTCGGTCAAATCTGAGGGAGATATGGTGAGTTTTGTCATTTATTCAAACTAGGCTGAGAGTCAGCACTTTTTGAACGTCAAAATTACATAAGACAGTCCCCCGGCACGCCCACCCTTCAACAATTCCTAGTGCTTTAGCTGGGAAGAAGAAGTGACGCAACAAACTGTCCAGCAGCACAGCTGTCTGTTCAGTTAGAAGAACTTGATTCTATATTATTAAGTATGTGTTTTTTACCTTTACTATACGGAATTAAAATAAATTAGCTGCAATATTTTACCCACATTTTAGATATCGATTTCAAAAACAACAAAAAAAAACATCATTCAAACTTTGTTCAAAACTTTAAATGACACTGTGACATATACAGACGCCAGCACATCAAGTTACCCGAAACTGTCAAATTTTCCCAATTGAACATGAACTTTATTCCTTTGTAATAAATTTTAAAATCTATCAAAGAAATTTGACAGATTGGAGTAGCTTGATGTCTGTACAATAAGGCAACCAAACGACTTAATATGTTATGGTTTTGGAAATACGTAAAAAGATATCCAAGCTCCACGGAAAATAATTAAAACATCTGAGCGAACTAAGCGCGCCCGGCCGACGCGTTTCGCTGACCGATTTCGGCATTTATTTATCTTCACCCATCGAATGATGAAAAAAATTTTTTTTTTGTTTGGTAAAGTATTGCCAGCTAACTTAAGGTGAATGCGCAGTGGTAGACCGCGAAATTCAAATTTTCTTACGTTTTTGACATTTTCAGGTCAGTATCAGGTTGTATCCTGATCAAAATGTGATTTGCGAATATAACAGGTACGTGTTTACAGAATAAAGTCATTAGAATGTC
The DNA here is from genome assembly GCA_947359405.1 of Antitype chi. Classification (NCBI taxonomy): domain Eukaryota; kingdom Metazoa; phylum Arthropoda; class Insecta; order Lepidoptera; family Noctuidae; genus Antitype; species Antitype chi. Next base: position 4,570,111 of record OX375837.1, read on the forward strand.
TAATATATCTCATAAAAGTTAGATTTCTTCCACAAGCACTTTTCCATAACAAATTTGTTCTTATGGAACAAATCTAACTTAGAAAGATGTATTATTGATTCTAATGATTATAAATCTGTAAATACGTACATGTTATAACAATGTTTTTAATCTCACCACCAACAAGGTATCTTCTGGCATTCAATTACTTAATTGTAAAAAAGGGGCTAAGCAGAATTCCTTGAAATTGTTTCATCAAAATATTCAAGGGTTTTCTTCCAAACAATTGGAAATTGAATTGTTTTTAGAAAAAACAATGTTTGATATTATTTGTATAACTGAACACTGGTTGAAAGATTATGAAATGTTAATTAATTATGAGAACTATAGTGTGGGCAGTTGTTTTAACCGAAAATCTATGCTTCGTGGAGGTTCACTGATCTTAAATAAAAATTGTATAAAATCTAAAACTCGTACAGACATAGTTAAACAATCAGTGGAACATAGCATTGAACTGTCCTGTGTTGAGCTAGATAAGCATTGTATAGTGTGCGTTTACAGACCTCCTAATTATCAAAACTACTCTATATTTGAGTCAGTAATGGAAGATGTTTTGGCGAAACTTGCAACTGGTAATAAATCAGTAATTATTTGTGGGGACTTTAATATTAATATTTTGGAAAATAATTCAAATAGTAGCAGATTGTTAAGCCTCTTTAAATCATTCAATCTTTCAAATGTGTTTTTGGAACCAACGCGAGTAACTACGGCTACTGCTACATGTATTGATAATGTTTTTTGTGACTGCGACTATTTAGATAAAGCCATTGTAAATTATCTCCCTTCTGATCACAGCGGTCAAACCCTTACTTTTGAGTCCAACACACCTATTCAAAAAGTACAGATACAAACTAGACCAATAACATCGGGTAATTTAAATAAGTTTAATAGCACTTTAATTAGCAAGTTAAGTGTTCAGGGCCTAAATGTGAATAATGGTAATATTTTGTATAAAGAATTCTTTTCATTAGTACAAACAGAGTTCAATCACTTTTTTAAGCAGAAATCTAAAACTATTTGCCCTAAATTTTTATTTAGTGACTGGGCAACTAAAGGCATCAGGAAAAGTAGAGAAAGATTATTTGAATTGTATGGCCTTAAGCCGTATATTAACACAGAAACTTTTACTAAGTATGTTGCTACTTACTCTAAAACTTTTAAAAATATCTGCAAAGTAGCTAAAGCTTCATTCATTAGCCACAAGGTTAAATCAGCAGATAATAAAATTAAGGCAGTTTGGAAAATTATAAACAATGAAACGAACCGAAGTAAAAGCCTTAATAATCATTACGCACTGAACACTTCCCGCGGTCTCATTAGCGATAACATCGATGTTGCTCAGGAATTTGCAACTTTCTTTACCAACATTCCTATTAAAACTACAGAAACTTTAAATTCTTCGCCCGCACTTGCTATAGATTTATTAAGAGAGAATGTTTCAGCCTGTCCTGTGGAATTCAAATTTAAACATATCAACCCTGTGGTCGTTGTAAAGACATTTAAGCAACTTAAGATCAAAATTACCGAAGATCTGTGGGGCATGTCTACTAAAGTATGTCGCTCCATTATTGAGACAATTGCACCCTATTTGGCTTTAATATTTAATTTGTGTGTAGATCAAGGGGTGTTCCCGGATTTAATGAAGTACAGTAAAGTTATTCCACTCTTCAAATCTGGTGACAGCAAAGATACTAATAATTATAGACCCGTATCGATTTTGCCAGTTTTCAGCAAGGTGTTTGAAAAAGTTATGTTAAATCAAATGCAATCATTTTAATCGTAATAACATCCTACACGATCAACAGTATGGTTTCACCAGAGGACGTTGCACAACCGACGCCGGTGTCACCTTATTAAAACACATCTTTACCGCATGGGAAGAGGCGCAAGATGCAATAGGTATCTTTTGCGACCTATCCAAGGCGTTTGATTGCGTGAATCACGAAACACTTCTCTTGAAACTCGGGCATTACGGACTGGGTGAACTTGCGCTTAGCTTGGTAAAATCGTACTTGAATGATAGACTGCAGCAAGTTCAAATAAACGGTGTGAATTCCTTGGGCTTAAAAGTCAAAATGGGTGTACCGCAGGGCTCAATATTGGGTCCGTTCCTCTTTTTAGTATATATAAATGATCTACCTCATTTACTTAAAAACCGACTACAAATGGTGTTATTTGCTGATGACACATCACTGATTTTTAAAGTTAAGAGACATGCACAGGAGCTTGACGACGTAAATAACGCTATAGTTAAGGTCCATAATTGGTTTACTGTAAATAATTTGGTATTAAATGGAAAGAAAACTAAATGCATAAGATTCACGTTACCGAATGTTAGAAGTAGTGAATGTCACGTTGTATTGAATAAGGAGCTATTAGAATTCGTCGATCAGACGGTTTTCCTGGGGATCACGCTTGACTCAAGGCTACAGTGGGGTCCTCACTTAACATCACTTGCAGGGCGGCTAAGTTCTGCCGCTTACGCTGTTTGGAAGATCCGTCAATTAACAGACGTGGATACCGCGAGACTGGTCTATTTTAGTTACTTTCATAGCATCATGTCTTACGGTATTTTGCTATGGGGACGTGCTGCGGATATTGAGTCGATCTTCATTCTGCAAAAGAGGGCTGTCAGAGCCATCTACAACCTACGCAGACGCGAATCTCTCAGGGAACTGTTCAAAACAATTAACATCATGACGGCACCTTGTCAATATATCTTTGAAAACATTATGTACGTTCGTAGAAATCTACATCTTTTTAGTAAGATAAGTGACAGGCACAATTTTAACACTAGAAATAGGAACAAATTAGATCAACCACGTTTCAGGTTGTCTAAAGTACACACTTCTTTTATGGGGTACTGTGTAAAATGTTATAATAAAATACCAGCCGATATTCTTGAATTAAATGAAAAGAAATTTAAATTATGCATTAAACGCACACTATGTAGACAAGCATATTATAAGTTAGATGATTACATTGTTGATAAAAATGCTTGGCTTAATGCTGGTCCGACTCCACAGGCACCTGGGCTTGCTATTTAAAATTTTCATATTTGGAAGAGATGCTTCCCTTTTTTGTTTTCTGACATTATGAACATTTCTGTTCCTATTATTTTTATTTTCTGACATTACGAATAAGTTTTTATTTTTACTCATCAAGTATTATTTATTAAAATTTCAAAAGATATTAAATATTTTTCTTTCTTTTTGGAAATCAAATTTTATTAATTTTTCAAATACATTGCAAACTATAATTTTGTGTAATTTAGAAGCATTTTGTTTAAAATTTGTAAATGTGAGTACAATGCATCCGTATAATAATTATGTTGTTATGATGTACGTTGACTTGAAAAAGCGTGGCAGTTGAGAGTATGTCATGCTCACTTAAATGTCTTGCTGATGGTGGCGTGTGTGTTGGATCATTCGGTTCCCTACAAAATGGTTGAGCTGGATGGTGTTGATCCACGCGTCAAGTTCGTGAACGGGCGCCGTCGGTTGAGACTGGTCATCTCCTAACTTCCATGGCTAATTTTAAATCTTATATTTAGAATTGTTTTTTTTTTACATTGTTCTCACATATAGAAGCAACAAGAATAATGTTCCCAAGTTTTTGTAAAACTTAACATGATTAAAAAGAGTGTCCATGGAGTTTCTTGCCCGTTCTTCTCCATAGAGATCTACGTTTTGGAATGGGCAACTAGCTTCAACTTTCCAACTGGTCGACTTTTTGACAATTCAAAAGAGCCTGAAAATGGTTTAATTGAAATAAATGCTTTGAGTTTGAGTTTATAGTCGCAAATCATATTTTGATCAAGTAACAAGCTGACACTCACCTGAAAATTGCAAAAAATTTAACAAAATTTGAATTTCGCGCTCTACCACTGCGCATTCACCTTAACTTGGTGAGAGTCAAAATGGCGGGTGTACCATATCGAATCAAATTATACCAATTTCCAAAAAAAAAACCTAAAACGTACTACATATTTTGTACCTAGCTCTAAAAAATCTGTACCTTCTTCAGAACGAAATTATTTCGAAATTAAGGTACACGCGCCATATTGACATCAAGATGGCGGGTGTTCTATAATATTTTAATAATTAACCAATAATCATAAAATATAATTACACCAAAAAATTGTACCTATAAAGTACCTCAATTAAAAAAACACACACTTGATCAGTTGGATCATCATCATTTCAGCCGAAAGTTGTCCACTGCTGGACTTAGGCCTCCCCCGAAAGGGGGGTGTTTGTGATGTGTGTTTCTCTCTTGTGTGTGAGGTCAGGAACAAAGCAGGGATTCTTCAATAATTGATTTAATAATTTTTCTTGATAATAATTACGGTTTATTTGACTTTAAAATGTACAGAAAATATATAGAAAGTAGGTCTAACAAAGCGACCAGCCAGTACAATGCGCTGTCGATGCAGTGTCGTCGCCGTCCGGGCCGGTGGCCCGCGCGGCCCGCTCCTGTCCCCCGCTCCCTCGTGCTTGCCTTCCCCGCGTCCGCCTGTCAGCTGTTGTAGTGTTCGTGGGTCACGGCGTATGCGCGTGAACATAGCCCCCGCCTTGGAAGCACCTGCTTCCAATGGAGTGCAGTGGTGTCACGAAGTTACTCAGGAACCTCCCACGTCACCGTCGGGTAGTAACGGACATAGCTTAGTGTAAGCCCGCCGGATCAGTCCCGTCGCTGTTTTGATGTCAGCGACTCTGGAGATGCCATCGCGTCCAGTGAAGGTGTTCGTGACTCTGCCGAGGCGCCACTTGAGCGGTGGCAAGTTGTCCTCTTTTATGAGAACAAGGGTATTAGGTTCGAGGTCTTGTTCTTTGTTTTTCCATTTAGTTCTCATCTGAAGCTCAGAAATATATTCCTTCGTCCATCTCTGCCAAAAGTGCTGTCTTAATTGTTCCACTCTTGCGTAGCGTGACAAGCGTAGTGTTGGCGTAGTGGTGAGGTCATCAGAGGCGGCTGCAGTGAGTGGCCGACCGATGAGAAAATGCGCTGGCGTCAGTGGGAGTGAATCGGTGGGATCAGAGGACAATGGGGATATAGGGCGTGAGTTCAGAACGGACTCGATTAATGCTAAAACTGTACTGAACTCTTCGTAAGTTAAATGAGCATTACCCACCACTCGACGGAGATGGTATTTGCAAGACTTAACCCCTGCCTCCCATAGGCCACCGAAATGAGGTGCGTACGGCGGAATGAATGAGAACCTGATGTTTTCATTCGCTGTATAATTAATAATAGAATTATAGTTATTATTTAAGAATGAACTAAATTCCCTTGAAGCTCCTACGAAGGTTTTCCCATTATCAGAGAATATCTCTGCAGGTTTACCTCGTCTAGATATGAACCTTTTTAAAGCGAGTATATAGGCGTCGGTAGTAAGACTGGTAACTAGTTCCAAATGAATGGCTTTTGTTGAAAAACATATAAACAGGCAAATATAACATTTTTCTAGTTTAGCTCCTCTCCCTTTACGGCTAAGTATGAACAGTGGTCCGGCGTAGTCAACACCGCAGCGATAGAATGGAAATTCTGATTCTAATCTCTCTACTGGTAAGTTGCCCATCTGAGCCTTAATTGTTTTGCCTTTTATACGGTTACAGACGACACATTGACGGGTTATCTTTCTAACCAAATTCCTACCACCTACTGGCCACCACTTTTCTCGTAAAGTGGATAAAAGTAGTTGAGGCCCAGCGTGCAATAGACGTTGATGTTCGTATTTGAACAACAACGATGTGAAGATATGTTTACTAGACAACACTATAGGATGTTTCTTATCAAAACAAAAGTCAAAAGAATTTTTTATTCTACCGCCGACCCTCATAAGGCCTTGTTCATCTAAGAATAAATTAAGACCGGATAAGTTACGATTAGATTTTATTGGTAAATTATTTTTTAAACATTCATATTCACCAGAAAAGGATTCCTGTTGTGACAAGCGGGACAAAACAGTTATTGAGTTATTTAGCTCCACAGCTGATAACGCATCAAATGCTCGGTTTGACTTTAATTTAGTTCGCGTATTTGAAATAAAGCGCAACACATAGGCCATTGTGTTTTTTAAACGATTCAGAGAAGAAAATCTATCGAATAATTTTAAGTGTGTATCTACTTGGCATACCATTGCAGCAGTATTTAATTTAAGCTCGGGTAATTCATTGAAATTAATATCACGACAGACAGACGTAAGACCTTTTTCCCAATTTGAATTAGGTTCACGTAAACAACTCGGGCCGTGCCACCATAAATCGGATGTTTGAAGCGCGTCTATATGGACACCGCGCGAAAGTAAGTCTGCTGGGTTTTGTTTACCATTTATGTGTAACCATGAGCACCGCTCAGTAAGCTCATTAATTTCTACAACTCTATTCTGAACAAAAGGTTTTAAGGAACTCGGTGTTAGGTTCAGCCAACCTAAGACTGTTGTAGAGTCACACCACAAATAGACTTTTCTAAAGTTAATTTTAAGCGCCTTAATTATTTTACTATATAATCTCGCACCCAACAATGCGCCGCATAACTCAAGCCGCGGAATACTGACTGGTTTTATCGGAACTACTTTGCCTTTCGCACATAATAGACGGACAGATAACGCGTCGATGGGACTAGTACCTATATATGTGCGTATATATGCACAGGCGCCATAAGCGGTTTGCGAACTATCGCAAAAAATGTGAAGTTCAACTTGTTTGTTATCGTCGCATATATTGCTTATAACGTGGCGAGGGACCCGTATAGTATGTAAACAATTTAATTTCTCAATGAAATGTTTCCACTTTAGTTCAACGCTTTGCGGAATAGGATCGTCCCAGCCAATTTTACATAACCATAATTGTTGTAATATAACCTTTGCAATAATGATTGTTGGTGCTAACAGGCCTAATGGGTCGTAAATTTGTGAAACAATCGATAAAATACTTCTCTTGGTTATGACCGTACCTTGTTGATCTTCAAGTTTTGTTATAAAATGCAGTTCATCGCTCGTGCTAAACCAACCTAACCCTAAAGTTTTATTCTGACAGTTTTCACCCAAAGACATTTCTTTTGATGAACTATTTGCTTCAATCGTGTTTGAAGCGTCGTGATTGAATACCCATTTACGTAATATAAAACATCCCGAGCCTAGGACTTTAAAAACACTGTCGCAAATATTTCTTAATGTATTTTTGTTATCATGACCCGTAATGAGGTCATCTACGTATATATCTTCCTTAATTATTTGCGAAATGACGTCATCATTGCATTCTTCAGCGAGCTGTCTAATACATCGCATGCTAAGGTACGGCGCGGACGCAGTGCCGTACGTCACCGTGTTAAGCTGATATATACCGAGCGGATCTGAAGGATCTTCTCTCCACAAAATACACTGCAAGCTACGTTGATCAGGCTGTATACATACCTGCCTAAACATCTTTTCGACATCGGCACAGGCAATGTATCTATGTTGCCTAAATCGTAATAAAATTGAAAATATGTCATTTTGCAAGATAGGACCTGATAATTGAATATCATTTAAAGATTTACCACTGGTTGATTTTGCGCTTGCGTCGAACACTACTCTTAATTTAGTGGTGCTACTATTTTCCCTGAAGACACCGTGATGCGGTAAAAAGTAGGTAGGAGAAGAGTATGAATTAATGCGACTCATATGCCCCAAATCTAAGTATTCTTGCAAAAACTCACAGTAAAGTTTTTTGTACTCTGGTGCGCGTGCTAACTTGCGTTCTAGTGATCGGAACCGGTTCTCGGCTAACGTAAATGTGTCGCCTAATGAGTCAGCTGACTCGTTTAGCGGAATGCGCACAGAAAACCGACCCTTATCATCGCGTATCGTAGTACTAGAAAATAAATTTTCGCATGCACGTTCCTCTTTCGAATAATTATTAGTAGTGGGTATTGTAATTTCTTCTAGCTCCCAAAATCTTTTAAGTTGTGTATCAAGCGTTTGTGAGAAATTACACTGAATCTGATTTATGCGCAAATTCTTTGTTTGTATTGGACCGGATATAATCCACCCGAGCTTTGTGTTCTGGAGACAAGGTCCTGCTGGTAATCTAATTAACCCTTCGTTTAACAATTCCCAGAATAAATCTGCACCGATAAGGAGCTGAATTTCATCAGGCGAATAAAAGTTTGGATCAGCTAACGTTACATTATCCGGAAGGTCAAAGTTAATATTTACGCTAAGCGAGGGTAACTGTGCAATAATATGAGGCAAAACTAAACATTTTAAGCGTCTATTGTAATCGCTAGTTTTGGACTTTAATTTAATTTCACATGATTGCGTGGACTGTGTAACACAATGTCCTACGCCTGTGACTTGAACAGTGGACTGTATCATTTTAGTATGTAGTTTTTTACATAAAGGCTCAGCAATAAAACATTGCTGACTCCCACTATCGAGTAATGCGCGAATAGTGTGGTATTTATTATTGATGTCGGCGATCTCCACTAAGGCTGTGGACAACAAGACAGGCTGCAATGTTAACGAGTGACAGCTATTGACTTGTCTGTTGGTCGCGTGAGCTACCGAATGTAATAACGCGGTCTGTGAATTGCCTGCGACAGGTTCATCCCGCGACGTTGCTCGTGATGCTTCATTGGATACTTTAATGTCACAATGAAGTAATGAGTTATGTTTTGAATTACATTGTTTGCAGGGTCCGAACCAACAGTTTGCTTCAGTATGGCCGGCCCGCAAACAATTGCGACAAAGCTTTTTCTCATCAACAAGCTTAGACTTATCCTCTACCGATAAATTCAAGAACTTATTACATGAATAAAGCGCATGGTTAGCATCACACATGTTACAAACGCGAGAACTCTTTGAAGTTTTAGGTGCCCTATTATTATGGCTCTTATTTGTTTGCGTTGCAACGTAACTATGAGTGCTATTATTGACTTGATTCGACGGCGGTTTTTTATAATTGTTTTCGACTGGTTTATTGTTAGAAACTTTAATCATCTCAAGCATGTCTGCCCGATTTTTAAGGAATTTAAGAAAATCAACTAATGTAGGTTTTACAAAAGTACCCTGCAATTCACTATTTAAGTTCCCTTTATAATTTTCCCATTCCCGTTCTGTGGAAACATCTAATTTCGATCCTATAAAGAAAATGACTATAGAATCCCATGATTCAGTGGGTTCACCTAATATTTTTAGTGCTCGAAGATTTCTCAAAATACTGTCAATTAATTTCCTAATTTGAGCTGAAGACTCTTTGTTCATTGGCTGAATAGCAAATAAAGCCTTGAAATGATTATGCAACAATAAACGATTATTATTATAGCGATTCTCAAGCAATTCCCAGGCAATACAATAATTCTCAGCGGAAAACTCTAATGATTTAATGACTTGTAAGGCATTACCAGTGAGAGCAGAACGTAAATAGTGAAATTTTTGAATTTCATCTATGTCCTTTGAATTATGAATAAGCGATAAATATGTGTCCTTAAACTCCAACCACTGATCATATGAGCCATCAAAGGAGGGTAGTTTAATAGTAGGTAGTTTGATGGAAATGGAAGATTTAGAAGCCGTTTCTTGTGATATAGCATTAGAAGAATCATTTTGAGCTAACAAGCATTTGGCAGTAGCCACAGTGGAATAGTACCGATTTTCAAAAGACTCCCTTTCCTCAAATTCTGCAGCTAACTGACTATCTGACACATTAATATCTATTTCATCTTGAATTTCCGAAAAACTCAATAATAAGGTTTCCGCCCTTTGCATGCGAACTTGCAATTCCGTTATCTGAGTATTACTTAAAACACTGTTTTCTAAAGAATTAATGTACTTGACAAATAAAGAGAATTTACATTTAACTACGCCTCGCTTTTTTACTAAATCTTTAACTACGTTAATCGTTATATCATCAGACTCAACTGTAAGGGATTGCCGTTTTTTCGTCATTTCGGTAGCTATGAAGACAAAGGAAAGTACTTACAATTTGAAAATATGGCCGTTGACTTATTTTCCGAAGAGAGGTGGGTAGGCGCAGTCGTCACACGTAACGGTTACTGGAATTTTAATAACAAGTATTAGCACTATTCGTTAAATGGATGGGAATCAGGAACGGAGTTACTGGCCTCTGAATTGCGCTGATCTCCAACGATAATCTTCATGCAGCGATCCGACTCGTAAGGTCCATATGTTTGTGATGTGTGTTTCTCTCTTGTGTGTGAGGTCAGGAACAAAGCAGGGATTCTTCAATAATTGATTTAATAATTTTTCTTGATAATAATTACGGTTTATTTGACTTTAAAATGTACAGAAAATATATAGAAAGTAGGTCTAACAAAGCGACCAGCCAGTACAATGCGCTGTCGATGCAGTGTCGTCGCCGTCCGGGCCGGTGGCCCGCGCGGCCCGCTCCTGTCCCCCGCTCCCTCGTGCTTGCCTTCCCCGCGTCCGCCTGTCAGCTGTTGTAGTGTTCGTGGGTCACGGCGTATGCGCGTGAACAGGGGGTTTTGCCATAATCGCCACGCTTGGCAGGCGGGTAATTGGATAGTTCCTGAGAAATAAAACAAATATCTCTATCTCTGAAACGACTGGACCGATTTTGACAGGACTTCCAACTGGCAGATAGGTGATGATAAAAGGAGAAACATAGGCTTATAAATTTCGTTTCGTTCTACCTTGGCACTTCGCCCATACACGAAAAGATTAACTTTTAATCTAATTTTCTTTTTCACAGTTCGAACGTGACATCTTAATCTGGAACAGCAAGCGTTTCGTCTCGGCCCCAGCTTACGTTCGCACTGACAAGACGATCCGTGCCTTCAGGAATTGGTTCTCACAGTTCTACAGCCCGCATAGTGTAACTTTTAGGGAAGCCAATCAGAATACTCTTGATTGGTGAAGAAGTTGAGAACTTGGCAATATATTGTGATTAAATGCCTTTAATATGTTTACTGAATGTTGGCCATTTACACTGACAGTTTTTCGCTTGACTACTTGCAAGAACAGCATAGCCATTCACATCCATTTGGTACGCTTCCGTACCGAATCAAACATCATTAATGTCATAGTAAACTCTGAATATTAAATAACTGAAATAAAATGACAGCAGCGGTTGACAGCTTTATGTCAACATGACAGTTATGCTATAGTAACGGCTGTCATTTTGCTCCAGTTACTTAAAAATAAGAGTTTAAGGGTAGGATACCTGCGCTGTTCAGAAGTCCAGAATCTGAAAATGTTGTCTTTTTTAATTCTGAAAATCTTTTCCGGTGTAGGTATTAACTATAGTGTAGCATCTACTTGAAGTAGATATAGTTAACCCGAATCACTTGTATTGTGTTATCATCTTCTTTCACGAGAAACTCTCTGTGTAAATGAGCCAGTTTAATTTATACATATTTGTTAAATAAATGTAATGAAATAATGCTGTAGGGTAGCAATTTTTTAAATGTGTGATTATTTAGTTAGAATATTTTTAATTTAAATATTTATGTAAAAGTGTTTTATCTGTTGTCCTAACCAACGCGATCGTCGTGCGGATGCAATCGTCGCATTTTGTTCTGCAAAACTGAACGTGGTCGCGTCGACAGAGGGCGCTAACCGGTTTTCCGAACGAATGAATGACGTATTTTGACAGTGACAGTCGCGTTTTGGCGCGAACGATCTTTTTGGTTATGACGCGTCGTTTAGGTACGTTAAGTATTGTATTTTTGTTATGAAGACATGAATGTGAGTTGATGCCGAATTGTACAATTTAATTAAATAGTAATTTTGCATAAAATGAGTTTTATTGTCATTAGCTAAATACAATTAAAGCTTGGTGCCTACTACCTACACTACACTGTCATGAATATATTTAGTTAACATTCACGTCGGTCTCGTGGACGCAAAGTCGTCTTCTGAGCGTGACAGCCTTTAAAGAGGGGACGGGGCTTGCGAGGAATTTGAAAAATAGGTATTTGAAGAAACTATTGCCGTCGCGCTGTTAGTAAGTCTGTCCCAGTAGTGTGTGATAGGGACGGGACAACTGCAGCTCAGACCGAAATTATCACAAATTTTTTGACGAAATCGACGTTTCGTATTCTTATTTCTCCTCGAAAACTGAGCCGATTCAATTAGTTTCTACATTAATATTTTAAGAAAGAGTATGTTTAGGTTCCTATCATTTTTTTTTTTATGTTAAAAACTTTTCTAATTTGTCTGGTAGTCCTCTAATCACGGCGGTAAAAATAGGACATATTTCGTAATTTTTAGAGGGTCATATTTTCTTTAATAATTAGTTTCTGAAAAAAAGAAAATGACAGGGACGTGTTTACGGCAGACCTGGATTTTATGAAAAAAAAATATTGGTCTATGAGCACTAGTCAGGAAAAGGGGAATAAATTTGTATGGAGAATCGCTCGCCCTGCTCCCTCTTAACGTTCTCAATGCTGGGACACATCACACAGGCCACCTCTCTTTGAAGGCGTGAGCCGTACTCCACGACGCGACGCGGGCCCAGTGTGGGTTGGTGAATTACACATGGTTGTCTTCGAATTTTTGGTACTTTGACATGTCGGTTTCCTTACGCGGTTTTCCTTCACCGTTTTGAGAGCAGTGGTGATGAAATTATTTACACAAAGTCTTTAGTTTGTGTATTTTTTTTTTTGTCTGGGTTCGAACTAGACTTGTGTAAGTAATGCGATGTTGCATTGCGCGTCATATAACTCGACCGCGTACTGTAGCATTACACATGACTTGACCAAATTAATCATGACACATGACTCTCAAACATTACGCGCGGGCCATGACGCGCTGTTCTACGTTCGTAAACTTCTATCTCGGTCATTTTCGCTCTGTGTGACTGTGTGCAAGTGAGAAAAAGCATGCGCCGCGCGCCGGTCGTTTGGGAGCGAAATAAGTGAACTATTATTTAGAACCGTATTCTTGAAGTAATAAGGTTTACGTTTTACTGGCAACGTAATCATGACTCTGTATCAGATCCTATGACATTACCTACGCTTTGCCGCGCGCTACCTATGATACAAAACCAAACAGTAACACGAAACAAATATAAAACTGAGTGTTGTGTTTATGATTGTGAGGTAAATGATTGTGGAATTCATGAGGTATTGAGTGATATTTAAAGAAATAACTTAAAACTGTAAATAAGTACATAGATTTTTATTACGTAAGTGTTAAGTTTTAAGTGAAAATATCTTATGGCGACGAAAAGAATGATTGCGAATTAAATCAAGATTCATCACGAAACAATCATTGTACATAAAATCGATTTTTAAATACGCCAATATTCACAGTGATGGTCAATAATATACTATTACAACGCGAGCATTTCATTACAATAGCCATCGCGCGTGATGCTTCATTTCGCGTCATGTTTGGAGTCATAAGTCATAGTGTAATGTAAATGCAACATCCCTCGGTACGAAATGCGCGAACATTTCATTACAATAGCCATGACGCGTGATGCGTCATTTCGCGTCATGTTTGGAGTCATGGTGTAATGAAACATTACTCGGTACGAAATGTAATGTCATATGACATCACTTTAAAAAGCACTGTTTTGCGCATGTCTAGTTCGAACATACAACTCGTAAGTCGAGGCCGCTACTACTCCTTCTGCTAAGCCTGTGATCCTGGTGAAAAAACTACCCACAGACTACTATCCTCTAAATTAGGAGGTTGGTACTTTATTATTAAATTAAACTACAAAAAGTATTTACCTTTACCTTATCTGAAAGCCAATTCTCGTAATTAAAAACGTTCACAATCTAGTCACAGTCTCATCTCAGCGACAATCAAGCGTCAAGAAGTTGTCAAAAATGTATGGAAACTAGAGGTTTTTTTGACAGATTGAGACAGATCAGACTGTGAACGTTCTTTAAAATTACGAGAATTGCCCCTCAGGTGGCACGGCAGTGCCCCAGCCACCTATTTTGGTATGGTAATTTTATTCTGGGTGCATCGTTTTCACACATAATCATATAATGAATGTACTATGTTAAACATTGTACTTGAAACATTTTAAAAGAGTGACGGTGGAGTTTCTTGCCCATTCTTCTCCATACGAAACTACATTTTGGAAGGGGCGACTAGAATCAATTCTATTTTAATGTAAATGTTGACGTTCAAAAGTGCCTTTTAAGTGCCTATTTGAAATAAATGCTTTGACTTTGACTTTGCCAAGACGAGCCAAGCGGATCGCAAGGGCACTACCTACCTTTTCTCGAAGCACTTCGTCTACACGTCGTTTGGATTACACCAGATAAACAAAATTCTAGGAATATATGGTCAATAGCGGAGTTATTAAACGTATAAAGTTTTTTTTTTGCATAGCTCTTATACTTTAGATTTTATTGATATCTAAAAAAAACATGATTTCGTCACTGACTCACTGATGATCATCAAAATTCTTAGGTTACTTCCTAATGTCCTAGAAAGCTGAAATTTGGTATGTAAGCTAGTATTAGTACACAAACAACAACAAAAAACTAAAACTTGGAACTTTTATCCCCCAACCCCTTAAACTAGGGGATGGAAGTTTGTATGAGACTTCCGCAATTTTGACGCTTGAGGTCTGAAAATGTATATAGGGACTCCTTGTTATTATGAATAATAATAATAAACAAATGTAACACCCCAAAAAAAAAATGTTTTTTCACAAGCAACATTCAAAAAGAAGTGAAATCCCAGCAAAAACATTTTCATGTAAAATGTTGCCAAGATGAAACCATAAGACTCGCACTGTCAAAAAGTTATAAAATCTCATGTAGTGGCTCTACATGAGATTTTATAACTTTTTGACAGTTTTTGACAGAGCCAAGCTTCTAACTCTAAGCCCTAACTTCACAAACTCTACACCTTAGTCAAAATTTGTGTCTTGGCCGTTTTGTTACTACAAGAACTGTTGTATAACAGAAAAGTAATGAACAGTGGATGTCAATTTTTCACCTTACGCCCATGTGAATGTAGCGAAATGGCCAAGCAACCAAGATTTATTTGTAGATAATAATAAGTAATCACGTCGTAAACACGGCTACCCATCAAGCTATACATTTCCAGTAGAAGCTAATCTTGCATTGTATAGGATTTCCGTACAGTGTGAGATCAGCATAAACTGGAAATGTATAGCTTGATGTGTACAGTCGCCAGCACATCAAGCTTCCCCAATCTGTCAAATTTAGATATATTTCTGATAGATTTTCAACTTTATTGCATAGGTATAAGGTTCATGTTCAATTGGGAAAATTTGACAGTTTGGGGTAGCTCGATGTGCTGGCGTCTGTACCTACATCATTATTATGTATGTATCATCAATAGGTTTCTCAGCGCACGCCAAATAATTAATTTTATAGGCATAAGCTACTTTGGGTTACATTATTGCAATTTTCTTGAGGATTTCTATTTTTTTTTTAATAAATTATAGCCTATGTTACTTCCTAATAATTTAGCTTTCCATTGGAGAAAAAAAAATGGGTCCAGTAGTTTCGGAGCCTATTCGCTACAAAGAAACATACAAAATAATATTTCCATTTATAATATTACTTAGTATAGATTTTAGTTAGTTTCTTTTCGTATATTATACGAAAAGAAACAGAGATAATCGGCTAGAAATTTTTTTTTTTTTACTATTTGCCAGTCTTACCAAAGGGTGGGTTCTGGAAGTCAGATAGGCAGGCGCTCCATGTGAAATACTAGCAATCAGCTGCAACCGATTAGACTGAAAGCTGGCTCTAACATACGTGGGAACAGGTTATGGCAGATAACGACATTGTGTTGCGCGTGGGTAAAAAAAAAACTGCATACGTACGGACGAGAGATCGGATATTCGGATGCATATTCACCTAAAGTTGACATTTTGGCTAACATGGAATGCGCTTTTGTATCGAAAATGTCTTAATTTAGGTAAGTAATTTATTTATTTTTGTTTTAACTAATACAAATCACCCCTCCTCCAGTACATACACATATTTGTATCGGGTTAAACATTAATTTTAAATTAATACACATCTGAATAGTTATGCAATCCAAGAATCCTGGGGTTTTTAATCAATATTACAAATAATTTATAAAGCCGCTTCCATACTTTCATAGCTTAAAATTATCTTTAGGTAAATATGCATCCGAATATCCGATCTCTGGTACGGACATATATAAGTAAGGACCTTAACGTTTATTGTATACGAACATACAAAGAGAGATTTTAGTCAGTTCTTAGTTTTTAATATGGTCTATGGTTTTATTATGGTTCCACCACATTGACATCAGTCGCAGCTCTAAATTCAGCGTACTCAATAAAACCATCGTTATTCTTATCAGTCTGTTTCAACGCTCCTTCCACCATTTCCTCCAAGTCAGAATCTTTATAAGTTATGCCATTTTCCTTGTCAGCTTCTGAAAATAAAATTATCATAGAGTACTTACCAAGGCTTTTTATTAATAAAGAAAAAAACTAAGTTCGGAAACGATAAAGTGTGCATAGTGTTTGAGTTGACCATTTAGGGCGTGCGTCCACTGGCAGCCCGGCACTGCAAGGGATTTTTAAGCCACGAATAGAAATATAACTTAATAGCATGACAATAAAACTGATATTTTATTTTCCTAAATATAAGTTATATTACTATTTGTCGCATACAAATCCCTTGCCGTGCCATGCCGCCAGTGGCCGCAGGCCCTTACTGCTACATGTTTATATGGATGGGCTCTTGAATGGGGAACCCCATGAACCCCATTTAAATTTTTGAAAAGTTTAAGTGTCTATTCTGTAATAGACACTATTACAACTGTAATAGGCATAAATGACGGTTCAAAAGATTCAGCTGTTCAGTTCAGCCCTGTGATGGACCGACGCGACTGACAGCGGAGCCTTAGTACCAAATAGGGCAGGCCCAGTCTCAGTGCACTCTTTGGTACCTACGGAGACATCGAAAGGTACCCAAATAAAGTCATATAACTAATGTTGTGTAATCTACGGTAATAATGGAAGATATGCAGCTTTTGAAAAAGCGAATACAACCCAATTTGAGGTCCGGAAATGGCAAAGTAGGTACCAAGTATTTTTTTTTTTTAACAGTATGCTCGAAAAGAAAGAAGAAAAAAAAATACCTACAAAAATAAATAATCTATACAGAGATTTTTTATAGTTTGGTATAAAATACTCACCAAGAATCATTACGATTACATAAGACCTGTAACTGAATTGTGTCATAAAAAAAAAAACAAATGATAACAGTTATCGTTTTTATTTTAAAGATTTGAAAATAAATACATAGAAAAAAATACAACAAGGTGGGCAGAACATTAAATATGATGCGCGATAAAATGGGGAAGTGGAGCAAGATTGTCGTAGAATGGGTACCCAAGGGACGACGAGACGAGGACGACAACACACAAGGTGGGAAGATGAATCAAAACTGACAGTAGGACCAAACTGCAAGGGACAATGCCTGCCAAGGGTGCGGGATGTTCGAAAGAGATACCGTGGCCCCTGGCACACAGGCAACTGAAAGAACACGGATGGGTTTTAGTCAGTAAAAGTCTGACACGCCCTCCCGCTCCACAACGAGAAAAGTTATTTGATGATTTCCTATCCTTAAAAAAAACGACAACTATAGTTGAGCAGACGAATGTTTCAAACTTATGAAGCAATGGGATTGGGCGGGTCACATCAGCTACATGCAGGATGATTGTTAAGAAAAGCTCTCTACACAATGTGTGCCTGAAGATGAACGAAGCCGCCGCGGTCAGCCAAGAAAGCGGTGGCGTGACGCGCGAGGGCTGGTTCGAGGTGGCGCGGGGAAAGAGTTCCTGGAAGGACTTGGGGGAGGGTTTAGTCCAACAGTGGTACAGTATAGGCTAAACAAAAAAATATTAAGCAATGGATATGAAGGAATTTATTTATTCTTTATTGTACACCAAAAAATACATAGGTAACAAAAATATAAAAAAATAAAACTAAAAAGATACAATGGGCGACCTTATCGCTTTCTGCGATCTCTTCCAAGCAACCTTGGAATGGACAGTGATTGCGTGGACATAAAAATGGGGTTGTCATTGGTGCATAATATAGGTACAATTTACTATAATAGATACATAGATATATAAGCTGTATCTTATAACTGTGCTGTTCCTTTTTATATACATACTAAATTTAAAAGCAAAGAAAATAAATGACGACTATAGATTATTACAGCTACATCTAAATTATAACAACAAATATTTGAACTGGCAATGCATTCCACAAACGAGCAGCCTGAACAGAAAAGGATTTGTCTAAGAAAGTTGTTTTTTTTTTTGTAGGGCATCTCGCATTTGGCCTTGAGAGGCCGTGACTGCTCAACCGGTCATTCCTGGGGCTGCCATTAAGAAACTAATCTTAACGCCTCCAGCCAGGGCTTACAAACTAAATTTATAAACTAAGCGACTGCACGCTGAGGGCACCCCCTGTGGGGTACGGACCTCGGCTCAGGGCGTCACTGATAGGGGGACAGCTATCACTATTGGGGACAGGCTGGATCGAAATATTGGCATTATTATTATTAGGGGAATTTAAAGCTACTGGCTCAGCTGCGGCGCGGGCTGGCGCTTCAACGAGCAAGGGTCGGTCGGGTAAGAAAGTTGTGGAATGCATTGGCATTTTAAGCTTTAAGTGGTCTGAGGACCTCGGACATCGGATCGTGGGAAACAAAGTAGGGTATTAGTATCAGATTGTATTGTAAAAAAGCGGGGTTCACGTACTAAGTCTTCCTATCTAGCCCCAGTCAGTTCCTGTTCTTTCTCAGCCTTTTTAGCCTTATAATCACTGATCCTATACTCCAAATAGTCCACGTATCCATCTTTATTAATATCCGTATGCTTGAACACATGCTCAAGAAGTTGTTCGAGCTGTTCATCGCTATAAGTCTGATGGTTTTTGTCCACTTGTCCTGAAATTATGAAATAAAAAAATTTACTACTTATCGCAAAAATGCCAAAAACAAATGATTGAACAATAGGTAGTTTTCCAATTTATTAAAAACTATTTTAATTTGAAGTTTGGGACGAAATATGTAACAGAAAATTAAAAATAAATTGATTGATATCCATTTTCTCAATTAAAAACGATTCAAATTAATTTTTCGTTGTTTTGAATTTACCGCCAAAACGCTCCTTACGATGACATTTTATCACGTGACCACACGTGACGTCAACTTTGTGTAAACTAAAGTAGTTGATATCAAGTGAACGTCAAGTTTATAATTTAACAAGATTTTTAATGGAGAGACAGTGATTTTACTGGTGTGCGGTGCCTGTGCACAAATACTTCTCAAACTGCGCCACTCAAAGTATTTGTACCGGTGCCGTTTATACAAATCTGACGTCAAGTGTGGTCACGTGATAAAAAGTCATCCTAAGGAGCGTTTTGGCGGTACCTACATTCAAAACAACGAAAAATAAATTTGATTTTGATCGTTTTTAATTAAGAAAATGGATAAAAATAAATTTATTTTTATTTTTCTGTTAAGTAAAAATTTCGTCCCAATCTTCAAATTAAAATAGTTTTTAATAAATTGGAAAATATAGGGTATTTTCCAATTTATTAAAAACGATTTCAAACTTATTACTGAAAGCATAAGGTTGAAAAGAAGTCAACCGCGGTTTTACATATTTGAAAACATTACTTCGTCTTCTGTTAAATATTATACTCTGTGGTCAATAATATGACAAATCGTCGGCCTAATTCGTTAACCTGCTAAGTTCATTTTGACATAGTTTACAAGACAAAGAAAAATCTGAATAATATCTCTATTAATTTAGCAATCAAAATTCTGAAAATCCCGTTGGTTTCCATAATTTTTCTTGATATTTTAACAATATAGGTATGTAGCAGCATAACTTATACACATTTTATAAAATTTAGAAAAACAATTATTTAGCAGTTTGTCGAAAAATGGACTTAGCAGGTTAACGAATTAGGCCGACGAAATGTAGTTTTAGAATAAGTTCTGTTTGTAGAGCATTGTGTCCAGAAGATTATAGATAAAAGTAGAGGCCACACTCCAAGTAAAAAAGTGAAGACGACCTGTGGGTTAACGCTTTCTTTCTAAATACGAACGAACAGAACGGAACAGTGATAATATGTTTTCTCTCTCTTATGTATGTATTTAGAAAGAGATCGTTAGCCCACAGTCGTCTTCATTTAGGTATAATTTAGAGTGTTGCCTCCACTTTTATCTATGAGCTTCTTGGTTGTGTCTGTCAGTCATACCTGTCAGACAGTAGTGGTGATTCTGTTGTGCACCAATTAAATTTAATTTAGACTATTGCTATATTTTTCCTTGTAATGCAAAAAGAAAGAGACGAAAATAAATAAGAGCTGTCAAATTTCGTTGAACTAAAATTTTCCTCGACACAACTACGACGAACTAAATTCATCATAAATCACGCCAAACTAGAGACGTAATTTATTTTAACCGTTCTAAAGTGTCACTTAAGTATCTTTTTCTTTAGCGGTCTGTCAGTAAGAGTCAGAGATAGCAATACACCTATTTTAGTTTTAGTGGTGAACAAAAGAATCGGCACCATTATTTCTAAAGGTTTTGTGTCCTATTGCTATAAACACTAGTACAACAAATCACGAAATCGTTGCACCACCAGTGGTTTGAGGCGGCAGTACTAAAAAAAATCGTGGGAGTGCAAAACCACTTTTTGCAAAGCGTTGCGAGTACAAAACTATAATATATATATAGTATACTTCTAGTATTGCCTCTGTGCACGACGTTCGTGCTATTTCGGAACCACGAAGATTACCGAAGCGTGTGCTTTTCTTTGGAAAGCTGTATCTTCGTAGACGTTGCGCATATGGGGATATGCATTGCTACATTTTCATTAAAAACTTCATAAGTACAGAGGCCAGCACATCAAGCTACCCCAATCTTTAAAGTTTGATAGTTTTTCAACTTTATTACAAAAGAATAAGATTCATATTCAATTGGGAAAATTTGACAGTTTGACATAGCCTGATGTGCTAGCGTCTGTACAAACTTACAAAATAATATCTTAGGTATGATGATGACATTACTTACCCCAGTCTCAAGCAGGGTTTTACTTCATGCACACACATTCACAAAACATATTCTGTCTCATGTTATAATCATGGTTTGACAGATAATGGCCCGGCCTTAAACTAAATGGCACATAATATTAGCTGCTATGTCTATAACGGTAAATACTAAAATCTTTGGTAGATACGTACTTTATAAGCCGACCAAACACAAAAGGCCGACAGCAAGTAGGGTATTTTTTTTTTGTCGGGCAACTCGCAGTTGACCTTGAGAGGACGTGACTGCTTAGACAGGGTTTCCTGGGTCTGCCATTAAGAGTTAACTTAACGCCTCCAGCCAGCTTAAAAACTAAAATTACATACTAAGCGACTACACGCTGAGGGCACCCCCAGTGGGGTACGAACGTCGGCTCAGGGCGTCACTGTTAGGGGGGCAGCTAATGGGGACAGGCTGGATCAAAATATTGGCATTATTATTATTAGTCGGGGAATTTAAAGCTACTGGCTCAGCTGCGGCGCGGGCTGGCGCTTCAACGAGCAAGGGTCGGTCGGGGCCAGTAGGGTAATTGCGTCATACACTATTTGTAGGAATCGCTTTCATTTGGACAGTTACACAACATTGATGGCGTTGTTTACGCTGCTAAACAGATATTTTTTTGGAACACAATTTTACAATTTTAAAAATTGCGCTGATATTTTATGATAATTGTTTATAATTTTAAAAATGAGTTATTATTCTACTTACTTACATTATTACTTACAACTTTGCTGTTCCTGAATGCAAAATATTGTTTAAATAAAAATTACTTTGGTTACGAAATTCATAAAAGTATCTACAAAGTTGCTCAGTTGACATGCCGTATGACGTAATAACATGGCGGCTACTATTTCATGGTGTTCAAAATCAGATTTAAAAAACTGAAATCTTTGAATTGTAGTTTTTTTTTCATGAACTATAAAATATTTTCCGACTGGATTTTGCCTAAGCTATCTCAATAATATATTTTTAGATTTTGTCTCATATAGAGTAAAATACCCTATTATGAAAGAATGTATAAGCAATAACCTTCAAAATGATTCAGATTCTGATTAATAAATAGTGTGTAATGCAATTAGGGTGCAGGCCCGCGTCCATTTAGTATCGTATCCGTAATATTTGTAAAGGAAGGACAGTTCCCGTAATTAAAAATGTTAAAAATCTAGTTAGTCTCATCTTTACGACTAACACTGTCAAAAATTTAAAGAAAATTTATGGAAATTAGAGGTGTTTCTCACAGATTGAGACGGAATTTGAATGCGAACGTATTTTTTTTTTGTACAGGAATCGCCTCCGATTTTCTAATATAATAGGCTGGTATCATGTCGCCGTAGCGTCAATCTCTTACCATTGATTCACAAGAGAGTATTTATTTATTTTCGAAATAGATTGAGTAGTGTTCATCGCGTTTGAGTACTCCATTTAGTTGCTATTCTGTGACAAGTATAGAGTAAAGGCAAAAGGAGCAAAGAGCCAATACGTACAGACGCCAGCAGGTCAAGCTATCCCTAACTGTCAAATTTTGTCAAATTGAACATGAACCCTAGTATATTGTAATAAAGTTGAAAATCTATCAAAGAACTTTGACAGATTGGGGTAGCTTGATGTGCTGGCGTCTGTACTATACAAAAACCTTTACGTAATATTTCACAGTATTTATAAAACAGATTTTTTTGTTACAAAAATAAGTAAAATAACAACTAAATTGTTGTGAAAAGAACTTACCATTTACTAGAGTTGGACGCTCACAATAAAGGCTGATGACCAGAGATCGGATATTCGGATGCATATTCACCTTAAGTTGATATGTTGGCTAACATGGAATGCGCTTTTGTATCGAAAGTCTTAATTTAGGTAAGTAATTTGTTTATTTTTTGTTTTAACTGATACAAACCACCCCTCCTCCAGTACATACACATATTTGTATCGGGTTAAACATTAATTTTAAATTAATACACATCTGAATAGTTACGCAATCCAAGAGTCCCGGTGTTTTTAATAAATATTACAAATAATTTATAAAGCCGCTTCCATACTTTCATAGCTAAAAATTATCTTTAGGTAAATATGCATCCGAATATCCGATCTCTGCTGATGATCTACTTATATCTTATTTATGAATTATACATAGCTACAAAATCAAAACGCAAATTTTAGGCGCGTGAAAATCTCCTTGTCAAGACGTGTACATACAGTCGGTTGCACATCGATGGTAACACTTTGACCTTGCGTAGTACGGAGTTTCAATAGAATAAGGGGCCACCTCAGGCTTTGCTTCCACTGATGTGCGACCTTCTTTACTACAGACAAAAGTATGCTTACATTTACCGATGTCCAAAACCATGTACCAGAATGATTTTTTATTACCGGTGTTACCAGCGATGGTAATATATTCCAAGGAATGCGGAGTTTTTTTTTTTGCTATATACAGGATGTCCCAAAAGGTTACGTAGCTGGGAAGGGGGGGGTGATAGAGGTGGTCACAACGGTCACCAGAAAAATAAAAATAAATCCCCTCTGGGTATTTAAAAAAATAAATGGCACTTTTTTTTAAACTAAAAATTTTACACTTTGTGGGGCTATTTTGCTAACTGTACCTACAAATATTGCTGTATTTAAAAAAAATGCTGTTATGTAATCGTCAATAACCCTTTATCAAATTGAAATAAAAAAACAATACATATCTAACCAGGATTTTAAAGAAAATTAAGTTCTTGTTAGTTTAAAAATAAATGACATTTTTTTTTAAATACCCAGAGGGGATTTATTTTTTATTTTTCTGGTGACCCTTGTGACCACCCCTATCACCCCCCTTCGCAGCTACGTAAACTTTTGGGACATCTGTATAATTTTTTGCAATTAAGTACAGTCAACATCTTTACTTTCCATGAGCAACTTTACCAATGAGAACTGTACTTAAATTTCTCTCGATAACTAAAAATCTGTTGCCGCCATTTAAAATCCAACCGATACAGAAGAAGAATAATGTACTATTGTAAATAAGTAAATCTAAGTAAATCTCCAAACAGCTGGTTTACACTTCCCGTGACCCAAGGGCTGGTTTTTACTTTGGCCAGAGGCTGAGCATTGCTATACGTGGTAATGCCGCCAGTCTCTTGGGTACATTACCAGTCGACAGCGATGCGGATGAGTTTTTTGACGCTTTGTTTTAGTTTATTCGCTGTAGTTATATAGTTTAATTGAAATAAATCTACTATTTGTAACAAATTTTTATTAATCGAGAGATATTTTTTAAAGTTCTTATTGGTACAGTTGCTCATGGCAAGTAAAGATGCCACAGTTGACGGTACTTATATAAAGTAATTTTTGTTTCTGGGGATGTAACTATGTTTTGTTTTATGAGCAATCATTTCTTAAACTCCCTTATGTAGTTGTTTTTGAAATCGCAAACAGCTTTGGCTAAGATAATTTACTGGAACAAAACAGCAGAAGGGTTATAAGCACCCCAGGCGTTTTTACACGCTTTATATTAGCTTCACTTGTATGTTTGTTTGTTTGTATGTAACCGACTCCTTAGAGCGCGATTTTGACCCACTTTAAACGGTCAGATTTCATTTAAACTTAGTAAACTTATCGAGGACCGATGACAATTCAATGATTTAAAAAAAAAATTGAGAAAAATGAAAAATACGTTTTTGTAGTTAGCAGAACCAAAAAATAGAAAATAAATAATAGTTTAAAAAACTAAAAAACACGCTTTAAAAACCAAACTAAAAAAGGAGAAAATAATTTAATTCAATTAAAAAGCGTGGGGTGTTTGACATTAAGTGATTATAAAAATACCTCAAAAAGCACCCCACGCTTTTTAATTGAATTAAATTATTTTCTCCTTTTTTAGTTTGGTTTTTAAAGCATTTTTTAGATTTTTAAACCATTTTTTATCTTTACCTTTTAAGTCCTTTGGCACAGTAGTCGTTTATGCGTTGGATATAGTCCTTCGATCCGCTACGTAACCTAAGTACGAAAGCGACCTAAGTAGCGCAAGCCCTCCAGCTCCGTGCAGAGCGGGATAACTTATTTGGCGATTTCCCACCCTCAAAAAAAAAAGGAGCGGCAATGAAAAAGGCAACGAAGTTGTAAACTATACTAAAATCCCGTTTTTCTAAAAAATCTCAACACTATACTCCATTTGAAATAAGATTAGACATTTAAACAAACCTTTTTTACAGTCGGTTCAACCGATTCTGACTTCTATACCGTAGGCTTAAGGATGGCATTAAAAGCAAAATAGTAGTTACAATACCAACTGTTTACTGCAGCTGCCATTTGTCATGCTACCAACGCAATAGAAGTCAAAATCAGTTGATCGGACTGTAAAAAAAGTTTAGTTAAATGTCTAATCTTATTTCAAATGGAGTATAATTGGATCGGAATTTATCGATTCTCGTGTTGTTTTGACTAGACGTATTATTCTTGTATTTTTTTTTTATTCTTCAACAAAACTAAATCTTAATTATTAAGTACAATATTGTAAATACAACATTTTGAACTTAATTTATTTTTTCTTGTTTAATCTTTATTTTTCTCAGATTCTCGGTCCCGTTCATATGCACGCTTCTTAAATTCTCCCCAAGATATGTACCCGTCATCGTTTAAGTCCACATCCTTCATTGTTTTATCTGCCATGGCTTCCAAATCATTATCTTTTATTGGAAGCATTTCTTTGTTTTCTTGGACTGAAATTGGGTAAAATACTGTGGTAGTTAAGAATTCTTTAGTCGATGTCTCGAAGATTATTTTAGAGAAAAAATATTATATACATTTAATATAATAATTATTATACAGAACTGCCCCAAAAATCTATTTTATTTGTATGACAGCGAAAGTTTTAATTAAAAAATATTACGCAATCTCTAAAATAGTGGGTTGAAAACAGTGGATTTAAGTACATTCTTACTGGGTTTTTTAGTATTTCAAAATCTATCTACATTAGTGAAAAGAAAAAACATTTAAATCAATACAAATTTTATTGATATTGATACCGTCTTACACCACTACACAGTTACACAACCAATAAAAAGAAAACAAAAAAAAAACGTAACACTCTTTAGTCACACAAAAAGTCAGGAAGCTTAAAAGAAAGGGCGGAGGTAGGCCATTTTTCGTGAGTAAGCCTTTTCATACCCATGATTTATTATAAAAAAAGTTCATAGAAAAATAATTAATTATAATATGGAAGACTACTTTATACATTTTTTACACATTTACAAAGGCTAGAACAAATCATAAGAGAAATAATCGGTTTGAAAAGTCAACATAATTTTTTTCGACACTATTTGCCAGTTTTACCAGGGGTGTGGAGGTCAGATAGGCAGTCGCTCCATGTAAAATACTGGTATTCAGCTACATCTGGTAAGACTGGAAGCTGACCCCAACACACTTAGAAAAAGGCAGGTAGATGATGACTTTTTATTAAACACATTTTATGTGTAAAAAAATACTTGACACATTATAGTAAAACAAAAACAAAATAAAAAGTATTTAAAAAGAAATAACTAGACATAGTGCAGAGAGAAGGTACGTTTGAAAATAAAATTAAAACTTTCTTTTACCTATTTTTAATGTATAATTACAGAAAAATAAACGAAATATTTAACAATCACAAGAGAAACAGATCTAAAAATTCGATATTTTTAATTATGAGAGAAGTTTATATTTGAGAATAAACAGAATATTAAAATGACCGAATTTAATAAAATAAACTCGATTAGTTTAATAATTTTATTATATTAGAACTCCATTTGTTGACTACTCTACGGTTTTGACAGATCGTTTACCTGATGGTTCATAATGAACACATAAAATCTCAGTATATTTATTAAGTTATGTATATGGCTGAAATAACAGTAAATAAATTGGAAGATCATTTTTGAGCAAGGTTCAGAGACGAAATATACAAATAATTTGAATAACATTGAATTCGAACACTTTTTTTTTTAAATTTGTTAAAAGATTTGGTGCCTATTTCAAAAATAATGTATCAAAATGCAAACCGCGCGTTAACTGTTGATAAATCATGTTAACAATCACAGCAGCTTATACGTACGCTTGACAACATGTCACATTAATTTTGTGATCATTTTCGTTCGAAAATCTATTGTTTTTTGTTGGCACATGCCTGTCATGATTAATGAACCATTTAATTTGATTACCTAGTAATTACAAATGTTTATAATCAGATTAATCAGACAAGTAAGTTAATTGTTTTAATGCAATCATGCAGTTACAATGCTTACGGGTGGGAAAAGGACAGATAAAATTATTTCTTGTCTACTATTGTGTGAGAATATTGACAGCTGTCAGCTAACTGTCAATGTCAGTTTAAGTTTGACACAGATTACGCTACAGTCCTTTCACAGTTACTTTTGTTACCTCTGACAGCAACCATATACCAACGAGAATAAAGGCTCCTGCAAACGGGCGCGACGCAAGACGCGACGCGACTCTCGTAGAACAATTTCTATTAAAACTTCATGGAAAGCATTAAAGAACAGTGTGATGCAAAATCACCTTCTATAAAAATACGAATGAAATGCTGGTCCGTGTGCCATTCGTTGGTAAGTGATTCACTAGAGAATGGCTGAACCGGTTTTACTTTCTTTTTTTAATATTAGTACCTAAGTAATAGTCCGAACTAGGTTTAAGTGGAAAGAAAAGATGGAAAAGTTTCACGGAAACTTGAAATCGGGGAAAAATTGAACGTCCTTATTATGGGATTTTTGTTATGATTTGATGACATTGAAATTTAGACAAGACATCGTCTGTGGATTCAGCTTATATAGAGGCATGTCATGTCGGGGTCACTAGTATAAAGACATAGGGAAGACCGGAGGACCCACCGACGATGTAGGGACGTTATAGATAAAGCTAGTTGCGCGGTAATCTTCACTTGCGCGATACAGGATATTGCATAAAGGTGTTCTTACACGGGCAATTTTTTGAGCAATTATTGCTCGGTAACACTAATGGATCAATTAAGTGGAGCAATCTGGCCCAACAACAATAAATAGCTGATGTGTTTCAGCAATATTGCTTCTGATTGCTCCATATATTTCATGAGTTGCCGAATAAACAATCGGTTTGGAAATTTTTAGTCAATTTTTTAACAATCTCGTTTGTACGTACGAGAGGAACCGGCCGGCAGTGGAGGCGGCGGGGGAGGCGCATTGCCTAGTTTTTTTAAGTTGTTCCATATTGCTCCATATTGTGTGGCCGTATCTCTGGCAACAGGTTGCTACATGTTGGAATTCCCCTAAATTGCTGAATGTAGTCGTGACGTCAAATTTGACGAGAATTTCCGAAGATGGTGCAATTTTAGTTGCTCGTGTAAGCGCACCTTAACGTCAGCGTGTAAAGCGTAGTTCGAATGTGGCGTTGAGATTTCGCCACAAGCTAGTCAGAAATATGTAAAATAACCGTGAGAGGTCGTATGCTTGGCTGCCTCATAGTATTATAATGATTTCGAGTACTTGCCACTTAATATAATAATATTTTTTTTATATGACAACGAAAATAATTAGGTAGAGCCCACAAAATCGACAAAAAACGTCCAAAATTATCAATCGTGAATTAGTCTTATATCATGTTCTCATTCTTATATTAAATTTTCTTATTTATTTAAAAACTGCATCAAAATAGTATTTAATACAAATCTCAAACACGTTCAGTTCATTTTTTCTCCGGAATGTGGCTTGGTATTTATAATTGGGACTAGATAGCATTGTGACGACGAAAATTTCGGCAGCAATTGATCATATTCACGTATGTTGGCTAATATGGAATGCGCTTTTGTATCTTTAGGGTCAATTCTCACCGAGACGCGGCGCGACGCGCACTTTTTAAGATAGCAACAGAATATCTAACTTATTTACAACACGAAAAGGTATAATTTCACTACGAGCGCGAAAGCGTGTCGAAGAACGCTAAGGTGCACCGCGTTGTGCAGCCCGTATACCTTATTGTGAAGTAAATAAGATCTATTTTGTATCGTGATCTTAAAAAGTGCGCGTCGCGCCGCGTCTCGGTGAGAATTGACCCTTAACGTCAGATTTCAGTGACCAAACTGGACCAAACCATAGCGTTCGAAAAGTAGTGATTAAAATTGTTGTAGCCGAGGTAATATTTACGCCCAATAGTATTTAATATGAAAAATTATGTGCGTTTTTTTAACTGACATACGCCACCTCTCTTTTTACACAGTACACTCTATATACACATATTTATTTGCATCGGGAGCTAGAGTATTTAATATGAATAATTAAGTATTTTAATTTATGTGGTTTTTTTTAACTGACTTACGCCACCTCTTTTTTTACACAGTACACTCTACATACAAATATTTATTTGCATCGTGGGCTAGAGTATTTAATATGAATAATTATGTATTTTAATTTATGTGTTTTTTTTTTACTGACATACGCCACCTCTCTTTTTACACAGTACACTCTATATACACATATTTATTTGCATCGGGAGCTAGAGTATTTAATATGAATAATTAAGTATTTTAATTTATGTGTTTTTTTTAACTGACATACGCCACCTCTCTTTTTACACAGTACACTCTATATACACATATTTATTTGCATCGGGAGCTAGAGTATTTAATATGAATAATTATGTATTTTAATTACTTTTTTTTCAACAAATTATGTATTAATCGAGTTGAATGGGGTGCAGTAGGAGAGGTAAGTCAATTATAATAACTGTAAGTAAGTAATTTATGCTTTATGTTTTTTGTTTTTTTTTTCTGTGCTGGTTATCAAAGTGAAAAGATTGGCAAGGTTCACTCGCCCGCTTCCCATCCTACCTCACCGCTGACGTCTACGCGCCTACGTGCCTACGCGCTCCCGTGTCGTCTGCACTGTTATTTTCTTTTAAAATGGTAGTGCTGACGCTACCAATACAGCCATCATGTCAATATTTTGACGTTGAGGTGCACAGATAAGAAAATCGGGTCATACCTCAAAATGCATGTGAAACAGCCAGTATTAAAATGAATTCATGTCTACCCTAAAATGCTACCTAGCCCCAATATACAAGATTTTTAAAACTTATTTTCCGCCCTCCTTTTGCTGACTTTTTTGCTGCGCTCTCACGAATTCTGGATAGTCTATGTATCCATCTCGGTTATGGTCATCCATATTTAAAATGGGGTCTATTAAATTAACTAATTCGTCATCTCCGAATATTTTTTCGCCTACGGGCGGCGTAGCGGCCTGTGGAGCCTGTTTGTGACCTTGCTCTGAGTTTTAAAAAGTTGAAATGTCAAAGTGACAGGTCGGAGGCGGGAATTTCGATTTTTAAATGTCAAAAGTGACATTGGCAGATCGTTGTAAGGATTTTGTTTTTGTATGTTGTTGTTCAAGATGGCGAGTTGTTTTTTTTTTGGAAGTGACGGTTATTGTTTGTTTTATCATTATATTTTTTTTGCAGTAATTGTGATTGCGTAATATGATACAATTTGAGACATTACAATTTTATTAAAAATACATAAATGTGCATAGTTTTATACCGAAATTAATATAAGAATAAAGGTTTAATTAATTAAAAATACCCATATTGTTTACCGAAACGAAGATGGCGACCGAATGATGATACGACCCCAAGCGGCAGCGACGACACACATAGAAAAGGAGACAAACACAAAATGAGTTTTTATAATACTTACTTAAATAATAATGTATTTTTTTTATATTCTTGCCATTTCTTATAGAAAGATTATTTATAAGAAAAAGGTATTACAGAAGAACATTTTTATTTATTAGTTTTTTTTTTTATAAAATGGCAAAAATAATCATGATTTAAAAAATATTTTCCTTATACAGGGTGTCCCAAAAGGTTACGTAGCTGGGAAGGGGAGTGATAGGATGGTCACAAGGGTCACCAGAAAAATAAAAAAATAAATCCCCTCTGGGTATTTAAAAAAGTAAATGGCATTTTTTTTAAACTAAAAATTTTACACCTTGTGGGGCTATTTTGCTAACTGTACCTACAAATATTTCAATTTGATAAAGGGTTATTGACGATTACATAACAGCATTATTTTTTTAATACAGCAATATTTGTAGGTACAGTTAGCAAAATAGCCCCACAAAGTGTAAAACTTTTAGTAAAAAAAAAAAATCTGGAGAACCTTGTGACCACCCTTATCACCCATTTTCCCAGTTACGTAACCTTTTGGAACACCCTGTATATTTTTTAAATTTAAAATAAGTAGAGTATTTTTTATTTCTATTTAAACAGATACCCTTAAAGCATATTATACATAAACATGTAACCATTATTTTAACCACTACAACTACCATAGCCCACAATAAGTACATAAAATAAATACTAAACTATAACAAAAACCTATAAATAATAAAAGTCCTCCGATAATAAATCAGAACTAATAAATAATCATAAGAACAATAACGCCTAAAGATAAAAAACCGGCCAAGTGCGAGTCGGACTCGCGCACGAAGGGTTCCGTACCATTATCAATAAAAATGGCAAAAAAAAAATACGTCTGTATGGAAGCCCCACTTAAATATTTTAAAGTGAATATATAACTAAATATTCTGTGAATATTTCAAGTGTCTATCTGTTGCCGTTATCAATATCGAGCAAAAAAATCACGTTTGTCGTATGGGAGCTCCCTTAAATATTTATTTTATTCTGTTTTTTAGTATTTGTTGTCATAGCGGCAACAGAAATACATCATCTATGA
Source organism: Antitype chi (assembly GCA_947359405.1). NCBI lineage: Eukaryota > Metazoa > Arthropoda > Insecta > Lepidoptera > Noctuidae > Antitype > Antitype chi. The sequence goes on from OX375837.1 coordinate 4,601,942, forward strand.
AAATTTCAACTGTCTAACTATCACGGTTCATGAGATACAGCCTGGTGACAGACGGACGGACAGCGGAGTCTTAGTAATAGGGTCCCGTTCTGCCCTTTAGGTACGGAACCCTTAAAAGTTAACATAGAAGAAATATTAAATAAAATAAAAAGTAAGAAATAAAATAAAAATGTCCGACAACAAACTAACAAATATCGCAACGGAATTTTGACGCGCACTGAATTTTTAAGTCTCAGTGTTGAACTTAGCATTCAGAATCCAATAGACTGCAGCTCTGCGCGTAGAAACAACACACTGTTTCATTGTCGACCCTCGGCGGTCCGCAGTGGGTTTTTTTAAACATTTTTGAGGTTGGGAAATCATCAAATAACTTCTCCCGCTCTGGGTGGAGCAGGAGGGCGTGTCAGACTTTTACTGACTAAAACCCACCCGTGTTATCAGTTGCCTGTGTGCCAGGGGCCGCGGTATCTCTTTCGAATAACCCGCACCCCTGGCAGGCATCGGCCCTTGCGGACCCCACCAGTTGAGCGAGCTACCCATTACTCGCCGTCCGCAAGCCCGCGCCTACGGTGGCCGGGAATCAGCCTGGGATTCCCGACGCCCAGGGCGACTCCTGCGACGACTAAGGCCGTGAGGGCGCATATACTGCCTCTCCCTTACATGCGCCGCCGCAAAAGGAGCTGACGGCTACCCATGTCCGCAGTGCGTTCAAGATCCAATGGGCGACAAAATCCGCTTCGATATTTTTACGTTTGTGCGAACGTGGAGCTATATATAATCACCAGTGATCGGAATAGGCTGACTATATTTGCCTAAACTTCGGAGAACAGAGACAGAAAGTGGAGACTTCCTTACGACTATATTTTTTTTATTTTTATTAAAAAATTGTGCATGTTGCATAAAAAAAGTAAAATATATACTTATTGACAAAACTTAATGTATTCAATGATTTGATACAACGGTTAGTTGAATCGTAAATATAATTCGAATACATGAATTAAAGTTAGAATATTTATTTCGAGATTTTACGTGAAAATCCCGAAAATTTAGTAATTGCAAGTTTAGTTAAAAATAGCCTTTACACATCTTAAATAAAGCTTATTTTCAACTTACTGAAGATTTTTCCCGAATCCCGGAAAAAAAATATAGTCGTAAGGGAGTCTCCACTTTCTGTCTCTGTTCTTCGAAGTTTAGGCAAATATAGTCAGCCTACCAATAATGTTCTCACTGCTGGAACACAGGCCTCCTCTCTGTGAGGAGAGAAACATAATCCACCACGCGGGCCCAGTGCGGGTTGGTAGATGTCACATGTCTTCAAACTTTTGGTTCTAGGACATGCCGGTTTCCTCACGATGTTTTCCTTCACCGTTTTGAGAGCAGTGGTGATGAAATTAAATACACAGTAAAGTGCTTGCCTGGGTTTGAACTTGATACCACTAGGCTATACTCCGTTTGGAATAAGATTAGACCTTAAAATAAACTTTTTTTATAGTCCGTTCAACTGATTTTGACTTCTATTGCTTTGGTAGCAAGATAAATGCGTGTATTGCCGCTGTCCCCGTAGACCATGTCCCCGTTAAAGGGGACAAAGGGAATTTAATAAAATGATTAAATTACTTCCCGTTGTCCCCGTTCATTTAATGTAATATATACTATTTTTTATATCCTACCAAGTTATGACAACCTGGTACTTCGTGCAGGATACCAATTTCCAAAAAAATCTACTTATAAAAGTAAACATTTCTTATTTGTTTCTATATTTTCATTTTAAATCTATTATACAAGGTGTAACAGAATAGACGCAAGACCTGAAAGTAGTTTGTTCCTAATTAACTACTGAATTGATATCAGTAACTTTTAATTTACGTTAAAAAAAAAATATGTATTTTGCCACACCTCGAAGAAATAAGACTCAATTTTAAATGCATAAAGTAATGCTTGGGTCGACACGTTTTTCTTAATAATATCAGTTACGTTTAAAAAAAAATAGTTTTAGTCATCGTATTAAAATACGATGACTAAAACTATTTTTTTAAAGTATACTTTTCACTCAATACTCTAATTGGGGTGTATGAGACCTTGCGTTAATTATGTTACTCGTTGTATATAAAATACCTTTCATTTTAGTTCTAGGATTGCCGCTACCCACATTTAAAACAGAAATAAAAATGTAAAATGGACAACAATAAGTACGGTACGTGAAATCTGAACTGTCCGTTGTCCGTATGTATATAACGGGGACAACGGTAAGGAAATTTTTGACGTCCTGTTGTCCCCGTTACGGGGATACAGATTACGGGGACAACGGGAATACACGGAAAAATGGCATTTGCAGTAAACAGTTCGTATTGTAACCACTTTTTGCTTTTAATGCCATTCTTATGCCTACGGAATAGAATTCAAAATCGGTTGAACGAACTGTAAAAAAGGTTTATTTAAATGTGTAATCTTATTTCAAATGGAGAATAATTAATTATGAAAATAACTCACCGTGCCAATGAATGAGAGACTTGATAAGCTCGCATCCGTCCAATTTGTTATTGTTGTCTGCATCGTGCATTTTGAAGTAATGGAACTGTAACTCTTGTTCTGACATCTTTGAAGTGTCTATGGGTACCTCCATATGTTCTTGAATGTGGCTGTAAAGGGAATAACGTTTATTTTGAGGTCATCAGACAACTTAAGGTGAACCTAGTCCACTTGTTACCATACAAACTTCGGGAGTGTTTTACTCCACTGTCTGACATGGCACATCCAAAGTAAAATATGACATCGTTTTGTCTCATTATTAATATTGTCTGTACGGAAACAAAATATTAAAATAAAAACCCATTAAAAAGTTAGGAGCCAACAAAGATTCGGTTTTCTTGCTAATTTTACTTAACTTTGGGGGTGTTTAAGTAATAAAAGACGTGTAAAATCTCCAAAACCAAGTCGGTACCGACAAAGTTCAATTATTGAAAAGTTCAATAAACGTTATTGGTCATTGATTTATGCATTGGCTTTTTCATAAAACCAGATCTTCCAAAGGACTTTTCTTAATTTTTTCGCGAATTTTTTACTATAAATGATCCTGCATCTCACTCAATAACGTTGTGCGTGTAGACTAGCATCTAACTGCTCATCACTGATACTATCTCTGCCGGACATGAAGCCTGGTGAGACAGCGTGATTTTTTGCCAGGCCCACCAGTGAGTTCGAGCCCGCGACTAGGTTCCCGTTAAGGGCCTACGTCCCGTTTGGTAGCGTAACACGGTCACTTTATGAACCGTACTGCTCATTAACGGCTCGCTTGAAGATTTGAAAAATATAAGATTTTGCTATAGATCCATATATGTAGATCATTTTGCCGAGAGTACTTTTTTTGTATGGTTAATACTTTTGCTGTAAAAAAATATTTTCCAATAAGCAATATTTTGGCTTCTATTCCATACTCCTACTAAACGGCTTCGTTATTTTGAAAAAAAAATACACTGAAAAATAGATAGTTAGAGGTACCATAGAATCGCTAGAGCACAATTGTAAATTAATCAAAGGAATATCCCCATTTTTAGATAAAGGCTCAGAGGTGCCCTGCGCGGGCGCGGGCGGCAGTCGTGCTTTAGTATACAAACGGGAGATGAGGATACTATGGGCCTTAAGAAGACGAACTTACCACACTCCTATCATACTGAACCTACCATACTATGACTAGAGACTGTCGTGCCCAAATTATTTTGTTACGTGCCACCAAATACACGCGTGCCATTGGTTTGCCATCCCTGCCCTACAGTCTACAAGCGAACCCTAAGAAATCGAAAGCCCCCATCGAATTTTGGGCGTTCGCGAATTATTTTTATTTTATTTCTTATAAACTTAACAAATCATGTTTAAACTTACTCTCTTTCCTGATTAATGTTAGCGGGGTTCAACAGCTGGGGATCTGGAATTCAAGAAAACAATACTTTAGAAACACATTACATTTACTTTAGATTTATGAATTTATATAACCTTTAAAACTAGACAAAATTGTAAGACATTTTCTTCCTGAAAACGGGGTTTTTGGCTACTTTGTGTGTGTATTTAATGTATCTTTTTTTTTGTAATGTGTCGTTTGTTTTTGCAGAATAAACAATTTTTCTTTTTTTTTTCAATACAAAATTGTACATCCGACGGGCCCAGCAGACGCTTTTTTTTTTTTTGAGGGCGGGTAATCATCAAATAACTTCTCCCGCTCTGGGTGGAGCAAGAGGGAGTGTCAGACTTTTACTGACTAAAACCCACCCGTGTTCCCTCAGTAGCCTGTGTGCCAGGGGCTGCTGTATCTCTTTCAAACAACCCGCACCCCTGGGAGGCATCGGCCCTTGCGGACCCCACCAGTTGGTGCTGACATCTCTTTGAGACGCGCGTGGAACACAACGCGCCGTCGACCCGGGCTTGGTCCTTACCGGACAGCGAGCTACCCATTACTCGCACGGAGCGACTAGGAGTCCTGGTCGCCCCGTGCCCGACAGTGAAGGAAACCCGAGTCCTACTCCAGGACATTCGGGTTTCTATGAAGACAACGCCAGTTATTCTTCACATAGCAACGGGGAGATAGCTGGTGACGTAGTTAAGGTGGATGCATTAAAGTATTAGATTTTTTCATTAAATAGTCTTTCAATGGGATTAAATGTACAGACGCCAGCACATCAAGCTACCCCAATCTGTCAAATTTCTAAGCTAGATTTTCATCTTTATCGCATATGCATAAGGTTCATGTTCAATGGGGAAAATTTGACAATTTGGGGTAGCTTAATGTGCTGGCGTCTGTGCTTAGGGGAATATTAGTTCATAACATTATGTCCTCTAGAGGGCGCCAGTTGCAATTTAATGTGACGTCACATAGCCTGTAACCAGCGGACAAACAAGCCGCTTTCAACGATACCTGATATGTCAAATTATGATAAGGAGTTTAGAAGTAATGATGGAACAGCTGAAGGGTGGGCGTTTTGGGGGACTGTCTTATGTAATATTGACGTTCAAAAAGTGCTGAACTCAAAGCCTAGTTTGAATAAATCACTTTTAATTTTGATTTTTTATATTTTGGACATACATAGCGGTCAAAATCATTTTTGCGTCGCCGTAGTCGGATACAATTCAATTGAGAATTACCTCCATGATGAGCATGTCCATGTTGTTGCTGCTGCTGCGGTGGTTGTTGGAACTGTTGTTGGGGCGGCTGCTGTTGTTGTTGTTGGAACTGCTGCTGTTGTTGCTGAGGGGGCGGAGCCTGGTACTGTTGCTGTTGCTGTGGAGGGGGCGGCTGCTGGTATTGTTGTTGTTGTTGTGGTTGTTGGTATTGCTGCTGGAAGAGTTTTGAGTGGTAATGGTTAACAACTTATTTATACAGTATATTAGGTTAAACGAGGGACATAGTTTAAGGGGGTGCAATCGCAAAAAAAAAACAGCTGTTCCCTACATTTTGACGAGTTATGCGAACATAAATGTAGGGAACAGATGTTTTTTTTTCGGGATTGCATCATTGGTCCCTTAGTAAAAGTTGTTCATAATGATGAGTACAATCTCCCATTTCGGTTTGTCACATGTTTTCAATTTCAACCTGTATACAGGAAAAGTTTTTATCCAGTGCGCAAACTGTAACCATGAATTCAGCATATCATCCTAGACCAGCGCAGAAATTTTTCGTCGGTTTTACAGAAAAAAAAATCAACTGTTTCATAGAAAATTGCAATACCTACGCGCTCAAAATGTATGGAACAGCTGATTTCTTTTTGTATAACCGACGAAAAATTTCTGCGCTGGGGTCTAGAATGTTAAGCTGAATTCATGGTTACAGTTTGCGCACTGAATAAAAACTTTTCCTGTATATATATCATAAGTATATATTATAGTAGATATGTATGCATGTATGTGTATTATAAGTATATTCTTAACCTATTTATGTACCTATCTTATTTATAATTAATTCATTATGATGTATTTTATAATTCTTTTTTATCATTGATCCTCTCATCCAAAGCACCTGCCATCTAATCTCTGCACCACCCTTGGTTGACTGGTAGAGAATGCCTAAGGCATTAAGTCCGCCTTTGTACCTTTTTGTGTGCGAGAAGTTTAAATAAATAAATTAAAAACTTACTTGTTGTGGGGGAGGCGGCGGCGCTTGCTGATAATTCTGTAAAATACAAGATTATAAACATAAATATTTGGAAAAGTGGCAACCAAAATTAGAATGATAACATTCCATATCATTGAATGCAAGTAATTAATTTAAATATGTTTGTAGTTAATAGACTATTAACAGAACCATTAAATTTACATTAACCGTAGAACCAAATTCCGGTCGTCGTCGAGAATGCGTTCCTGACACTTTTCAACCATTTTTAGAGTTCCGTAGCTCAAAAGGGAAAAACGGAACCCTTATAAGACCCCTTTTTTGTCCGTCTGTCTGTCTGTCAATACCCTTTATCTCGGGAACGCGTGGAGGTATCCAGTTGAAATTAAAACGATATACTCAGATCTACAGTCCCTTGAAGCTGTGACAAAGTCATACTTCTAAGATAACGTAAAAAAAAGATACGGCAGTTTATACCGCATAAAACGTATATTTCGACACTCTCAAGGGAATCAAAATTTATAGGATACTTTCCGTTGACCTAGAACTATGAAATTTGGCAAGTATTATCGTCTTATACTACAAATACAGGGAAAAATCTGAAAACTATACATTTGTAATTAAATCATAAAAAATGCGAGACTCAATTCCTGAACTATTTATAATATGGAACTATTTCTAAAAAAATAGGTACAGACGCCAGCATATCAAGCTACCCCAATCTGTCAAATTTCTTTGATAGATTTTCAACTCTACTATATAATAATAAGGTTAATGTTCAATTGGGAAAATTTTACAGTTTTAGGTAGCTTGAGGTGTAGGCGTCTGTACCTACATAAAACAAATACTATTGTGTATTACCAATATTTGCAAAATAAAATTATATTCATATTATTATTTTTATTATTATTATTTTTTTTTATTATTTTTATTATTTAGTTTTTTATATTTTTATTTTATCTATTCTATATTTTAAAAATTGTTTATGCTTGAATGTGTTTAGGAAACTATGGACTAATTTTATGTCTGAAATAAATAAATAAATTAAATTAAATTAATATTCTATTCTAAAACTTAATGTATTTCAAATGCATTATTATATAAAAATATTATTTTTCTGCACTCGTCCATAAACTTTTAACTGTGGCATATTTTATACTCCTTCATCCTCGTAATTTTCGTATAAAGGAATACATACAACGTTTTTGTTCATGTATAAATATCTGTATACATTATTATCAGAGATCGGATATTCGGATGCATATTCACCTAAAGTTGACATGTTGGCTAACATGGAATGCGCTTTTGTATCGAAAAAGTCTTAATTTAGTTGGTAATTTGTTTATTTTTTGTTTTAACTAATACAAACCACCCCTCCTCCAGTACATACACATATTTGTATCGGGTTAAACATTAATTTTAAATTAATACACATCTGAATAGTTATGCAATCCAAGAATCCCGGGGTTTTTAATAAATACATATTACAAATAATTTATATAGCCGCTTCCATACTTTCATAGCTAAAAATTATCTTTAGGTAAATATGCATCCGAATATCCGATCTCAGATTATTATACATTATGTATAATTTCTATGCCAGTCGGTTGACTTATGTAACATTATGCTAATGAATATTTTCTTAGAATTATGTATGCTTTGAATGAAATTTACAAACACAGCAATCTGTAGAATGTGTATGTGATGATATTATATTTCTCGTTTTGTCACGTTTGATCTCAAGGTTGGTTGAAAGACAGATAGATATCTCTTTCTGTCTGTATGTTAACTTTACACGCCTAAACCACTGAACGGATCCCCCTGCCAGGGGTATGGGTTGTTCGAAACAGGCGCGGTCCGAGGGGGTCCTAAGGGTCATGACCGCCCCCCCCCCCCCCAAAGCCGTAAACGTAAAGCTTAAAATATATTTTTTTCGAAAATATAATACGTTTTCTTACTAATATGTAGGTAGCCTTTGTCTGTGACCTCCCCCCCCAATTCTTACTAATATGTAGGTAGTCTTTGTCTGTGACCATCCCCCCCCCCCCCCAAAGACTTTGGCTGCGACCGCGCCTGGTTCGAAAGAGATACCGTGGCCCCTAGCACACAGGCAACTGAGGGAACACGGGTGGGTTTTAGTCAGTGAAAGTCTGACACGCCCTCCTGCTCCACCCAGAGTGGGAGAAGTTATTTGATGATTTTCCATCAAAAAAAAAATCACAACGGATTTAGATCAAATTTATAAAGTACTTCAATTCATCATCTGCCCAGCGTTCTCCCAACTATGTTGAGGTTGGCTTTCAATCTAACAGGATGCAGCTGAATACCAGTATTTTACATGAATCGACTGCCTATCTGACCTCCACAACCCACTTACTGGGTAACACGATACCCCTTGGTAAGACTGGTTGTCAGACTTTCGGGCATCTGACAACCCGTAACGACTATCAAAAATCCACAAATGACAGCCGGAAACCAACGGCTAAACGTGCTTTCCGAGGCACGGAGGGGTCTTGATATGTAAAGATGGTCACCCATCCACGGACCAACCGCGGCAAGTGTAGCTTAACCTGATCGATCGACCCGTGCGGCTGTTATTACTTAGCCACAAGTTAAGTAATATATTTCCAATCCCCTATATAACGCTTAAAAGGACAGCGCAAAAATGTTAATATGAAATACAGATGAATTTTTAAATTATTCCCTATTTTACCCCCGTCGGTGATGATTTTAAAAAAACACATACATAATTTTTAATTTCTTATTATCAAAAGCTTAAATTCGAAATTTCATATCCCAAACTTGAACAATACCGGGTTTCCCATAAAAACTTTCATCCCCTATATCAACCCTTTTGGATTAATTTTAAAACAAAAAGCCTATGTCCATCCTCAGGATGCCATCTGTGTCCTCGCTAAATTTTATCGATTTTAGTTCAGCCGTTTTAGCGTTAAATTGTAATAAACAAACATACAAAAAATCTAATCTATTCTCTTTATAAAATACTAGCTTTTTTCCAGGGCTCCGCTCGCGTGGATGTCGGTTATCGCGGAAAAAAGTAGCTTATGTCCTTCTCCATATCCCAGGCTATATCTCTGCCAAAATTCATGACGATCGGTTCAGCGGTTTAGGTGTGAAAGCGTAACAGACCGACAGAGTTACTTTCGCATTTATAATATTAGTTGAGAAGTAGGGATTAGTTTATTTGAAATGGTACAGGTATATAATGAATCATCAATAGGAAATCAATATTGCACTATGCTTTCACATTGTTTTATCAATTGGAACTAATTGTAACATAAGGTCGAGATGTTACAATTTTTAATTCCTTTTAATTTAAGTTCCCTTCAAAACGGTTGAGTTGAATGGTGCTGATCCATACGTCATGTTCGTGAACGGGCGCTGCCAGTGGGGACTGGTCATCTCTTAGCTCCCACGGCTTATTTTAATTTCTAAATTGTTATTTTATTTTTGTTTTGTTTTAATTACGGACGCTTATAATGTGCACGTCTTTTTACATCGTTCTCACATTGATAATTTCAACATAATGATGTAACCAACTTTTTGTAACAATATCATGATTTTAAAAGAGTGTCCATGGAGTTTCTTGCCCGTTCTTCTCCATAGGTACCTACGCTTTGGAATGGGCAACTAGCTTCATCTTTCTACCTCACCGATCTTGACAATTCAAAAGTGCCTGTAATTGGTTTATTTGAAATAAATGCTTTGAGTTTGAGTTTTAATAGGATTCTTTATTACTACTCTAAGGGCTAATTTTTCAATACTCAGTTAAATTTTATCTGACAGTTACAGCATATTTTCTGTACAAAAATCTTTTTCCAAAAAAAACAACCAACTTCCAGAAAAACACTACAAAGTGAAAAATAACTTCAATTTCGGAAGTCGGTGACTTTGGATTTGTATTTTAATTTTTTGTCCCCGTCTTCTGAACCTTGGGGTCCAAACAATGCATATTTATGCGATAGCAGCAATCGCGGTTGATTTGCTGTATTTTTTTTAAGAGTATTGTTGTCTGTCTCCGAAACACATCATCAGATCTATATGAAATTTAAATCGGACTATTTCGGAATAAACCCCTTTCGAACAAAAACAGAATTTTTCAAATCCGTGCATTTTATGACGGAGATATGCCTAAACATACAAAAAAAAAAAGAAAACTTGTCGAATTGATAACCTCCTTCTTTTTGAAGTTTGTTAAAAAGCTGTCAAACCAACATATTTATTGCTCAGATAAAAGTTATCTGACTATTGAACAGTCAGCCCTAGGCCAAAAAAAGACTGATTTATAGCATTCATCCCACGCGGACTAGCAATGTCACATTTGCATGTCGAGTCCAGTGGTATTCTGTGATTATTTTATTAAATTTAGATCAAGGTACAATTTTTTTTCGGCCAAGCACCAGAGTGTAGGTATTTATAAGTTGTATGCTATTTTTAACAGTTATTTTGGTTACCTATAAAAACATAGCCATCACGACAAATCACTGGCAAACTCCCAATTAAACTAACTAATATCAATGAAATGCACCAATCATATGAACCCCAAGATTTGCACTGGCCTCTGAGGCCTCTAGTTTCATGGTGCTAAACAGATTGCATATAGAGGAATAGACGAGGGCACCATAATGGTAAGGAAGACACCCTTAGGATAGGGAAGGATTCAGAGCCGTACCGGATATGCAACCTAGAGTAGACATTGGATTAGTGATGTCTATTTATGAGATATTTTAACAATGTCACAGCCAGGTTCATTGAAAAAAGAATTCTATTAACTCACTTTAAGTGATTTATAATCAAATCTGGTTTAACAAGTAGTGCAGAAGCCTTAAAATAACACAGAATCTTTTTTAACAACCCCTAAGCACTTCAAACCCCTAAGATGACTTTAAACCAAATATTTAAACATGGAATTAATCATACAGGTCATGAACTAATATCATAATGAGTCAGGATTGCAATAATAAGGAAAATAATTTAAGAAATCTTAAAAATGATTGGGATTGACCTCTTTGTATACCAATTTTTAAACAAAATTAGTCTGTGGTACAAGTATGTATTTATTTCATTCATAGGGTTTTCAATCTTCATACATTTTTCTATATGACCATCATGCTCACTTTCACTTTTTTCTCTTTTAGAAGCACAACATTTATGGACATTCTGCCTGTGCAGTCGTAATTTTGATATGCAAACTTTTTTTAACTAACCTGATAGTTCTGTGGAGGTACGCCTGGAGCTACTTTCTGCTGATATTGCTGAGATATCGTGCACTGCAGAAGTGCAGCCAAGAACAAAAATCTCAACATTTTACTATCTGAAAATCAAATACCACATGAGCTCAAAGCCAAAAAACCTATCGAACTACTTTTTTTAATAAACATTTATCGCGACAAGCAAAGGCAAGTATTTAGTGATAAAATTATGTATTCTTTTTTTTACTTTGAATTCGGTGTGAAAGAAAAGTGTGGAAAATGAATTTTACCTGTGTATATAAACTTCTGACGTGGAATATGGTAGATAATATCCTTATCGAATCGATGTAATGATAATATATCACGATATTTTCACCGTACGTCGATGTATTTCGCAAACGTTTTCAAAAGATACCTCTACCTGGCTGGAATTCCTACACGTCACGTCATTTACGTTTTGACGTTGACGTTTGCGTTTCTTTCCAAGAAAGTTCACGTTTTGCTTTCACAAAATAAAAACTATCACAATCACACCACAAAACATTATTTTGTGTACTAATGAATTATTATTAAATTAAAAAATATATATATTATGTTTAAAAAAAGAATAACCCGACAACGAAAAAATAAAAGTGATCTAAAAACTAATAAACAAGAAAATATTTCATACAGAAATCAAGACATAGGCACAAAAATGTCGCTACTATCCTTGCTAGCTGCCACTTTACTTTTTTTTGTAGACTAGCGATTAAGCGATTACTTCACATGCAACAATGAGCCCAACTGTATCATTAAAGATTATTATCATATTTCTTAATTTTTTGCTCTTCAAATTCACTTTAAATTTATACATTGGCAGAATAGTCGACATCGGCTTTGCTTGCCATACTAAAAATAAAATAGAATTATAAATTGTTTCACTAAAACCCCTAAAACCAACTGTGTGCAACTGTGCGCAGCTCTAATATTACTTTACTCTTTGGCGCAGCTGTAGACTTCAAAAATACGTGAACTCATGTATTTGCGAAATATGTTAAAGACGAAAACTGTGGGAGAAAGATCTCCGAAAAAAAATGGAAAACCTATTAGATTATTGCTAGAACTAACATCTTTGAAGTTTTTCAGTCAGGAAGATTATCTTCGGGTTGGTTTTCAATTCTGATCTGGTTATTCCTGTCGTACGTATGGCCGTCTGTTTTCAACAAAAAATGAACTTAAAGTTAAAAAACACAAAATAAATTATAAAATGTTCATATTTTATTTACTTTTCCACTAACGCTGCTTTTCTGATGAGCTTTCAGTTTTTAAGCTTATTATATCGGAAAAATTAGATAGCGAAGTTAGTTTAGATTTTAGTCACGTGCCAAAATATCCTTGCACAACTTTGAGTTAACTTTACCATAGTTTGACACCTTAGTTTGTAATATTGGGAAATTAAAAATACAGCCATAGTGACCTCTGGGCTTTTTTTTTTTTTTTTTTGTTGGGCATCTCGCAGTTGGCCTTGAGAGGCCGTGACTGCTCAACCGGGCTTTCCTGGGGCTGCCATTAAGAAATTAATCTTAACGCCTCCAGCCAGGGCTTACAAACTAAAATTTAAAAACTAAGCGATTGCACGCTGATGGCACCCCCTGTGGGGTACGGACCTCGGCTCAGGGCGTCACTGATAGGGGGACAGCTATCACTATTGGGGACAGGCTGGATCGAAATATTGGCATTATTATTATTAGGGGAATTTTAAGCTACTGGCTCAGCTGCGGCGCGGGCTGGCGCTTCAACGAGCAAGGGTCGGTCGGGGGTCTCGACGTTAGGCGCCGATACTACGAGGGGTCTTCGCGGGGCGCGAGGACCTCGGCGGCGAGGTCGGAAGGACGATTTTGATCGGTGTGTGCGAACTGTACTGGTGGCCCTATTGCTTTCCTGGAGGAGAGTAATGTGGTCGTCTGGGTCGGTGAGGACATGTCTCGGCCGTCGGACAGAGCTAATCCTACTGGGGACATAAGTGGCGGCGTTCACAATCAAGGGATTGCGGTGAATTTCGGCTTTATCGAAGAAACGCTTCGCGGTGCGTTTCATGAATTGACTGACCGTGGGTGACCTCTGGGCTCTTGAGTATATGTGTTTTGTGCCTCTGGGCTGCCATCAATGATGCCGTGGAAGTGGCAAAGTTTTGAGCCACAAAGTTTAATGCACTGTTGTGCAGATCGTGGCACGTCAGCTGAACCAAAATGTCGAATTTTGTTTCGACTTACCTGCCACAGTCTGTAATTGATTTCCAAACTTCAGTACAAGTTACATCAATGACTATGCTAAAATGTGACCTCATTCATTTCCCTGCAAGTTTCCTTCGGTTGTTTGTTCTGATTTTGGTACAACTTACGTGCCGCGTCCTATGCCAATGACACGAAAAAGGATTCAAGGTAGAAAATAGAGAACACAACACAATAATCACATCAACATATTTATTGGTATTCTCAAGCATGAGGGCTAAATTGAGCACAAAGTGGAGACTGACATACACTAAACTGTAACAATAATATCAAGTTACATAAAATATGAATTTGTGTACTATGAAACTAATATAAACTGCATGTATGTACTGATCCGGCCTATACATTTAGCTTTATGTGGGAAAGATACACAAACAGTGATTGTATACAGTTTACTTACATAAGTATTATTTTTACTTGCATACTGTTCAAAATGGTGACATCTGCCCATCCGCCCATAATTTGAAATTAAGTGAAGTTTATGACTAACGACGTAAGTAAGTCCGGCTCAGAACTATATTTGGACATTCAGAAGCGTAACAATAAAAAGAGACATAACATACATTCAGCGCGCGCCACTTACTACAAGTGCGGCTATAAAAGCTGGAGTAGACCTGCCGAAGCGCACTAAAGTGCGGTTTTCCCCGACAAACAAGTATCGACATTGCATCTTAACAAAATAAATTAAGCTATAAGCGTGAGAACGCTCCTTTTGATTGTGACATCATTCTAAGCTCGAGTATTTCCATAAAAATAGAAAGCAATTTAGTATATCAGTATTAGGTTCAGTATAGTTGTATGTACTGTGGTCGAGTAACTAGAAAATGGCACTTTAACATTTCTTTAGCTGCCTTTAGCCCTTGATAAAAGACAGGTGTACCAAGATAAACAAATAATTTTTTCACCTCACACACAGGTCACAGGCTCGGAAAGATTCTGTTTGTCATTCGAAATCTGCGTGCAAAAGTGTATTTTACCCGCTAGCGTGGAAAGAGTTTTTGAAATTCGAACCTTTTTAATCAATAATTTTCTGTACAGCTAGTCCACTGAAAATGCATTAATACTTATTTCATGTTAGTGCCCCAACCCAATTTTTTGAATAATCGTAGATACTGGCCAGCAGGACGCAATCATGCAGTTGAAAAAAAAGGAACTTAAAAAAAAACTTCGTCTCTTTTCATTTCGCTTTCGATAATTTTGGTTAATTTTTTGATAAAATCGTAAGAAATCAATTTGAGCGAGTCCAGCAGCGAAGAAGATATAAAAACATCTGCAGAGTTTGTGCAAGCAGTACATAATACCGAATTTAGTTATTTCCGAAATCGCGCGAAAAGTACATTATAGCGTAGGTACAATTTATTTAATGCATGGAGACATTCTAAAGGCGTGAAAACGTTTTCAAAGACTACAATGCAATGCTATCATACTTCATGGAACTACAGCAATTTATTATATTGAATAGGCTGTTTTTCTTGCACCTAGCATTTTCCTCGCTGTAGTGAGATGAAAAATTGTGTGTTTCGCTCGGCAGCAAAGTTATTCTGCGTCTCGTACCTTTGAAAGCCTCGCTACGCTCAGGATTCTATATTTGAACCACTCGCTTCGCTCATGGTTTAATCCTGCACCCTAATTGTGTAACACGCGATTAATCTTAATCGGTTTCATTTCAACAGTTCAACAATATTCATTGCGTTATTTACGTTGTTGAACAGACAGATTTTTCGAACATATGAAGCAATGGTTTAGCCATCTGTTTCAAAACGAAACCAATTATGATGAATCGTGAGTTACGCAATTAGGGTGCTAGAAACCTTCGCTTGCTCGACTTTCAGTACAAGTACTCGCGCCAAAAAAAAACTTTGCAACCTTGCATAACAAATAACTATTATCATAGCATTAACGGCTTGAGGTTCCGGTTGATACAGTAGTTTTTACTATATTATTCTCACGTCCACCTTTTGTTTAGTTTACATAGTTTTTGTGTAACGGACATTTTTTATTCAAATTTAAAAAAAAAGAAAAGAAAAAAATACATTTATTTAGCACAGACTAAAAGAGGCACACAATATATATGCAATGCAAATTAATGGCACTTATTAATATACTCACTAATCACCTAAAATTAAGTAAGTACTAAAATAAGTTCAATCAATAACTACCATGTTATTTTGGAGTTTTTTTTTTTTTTTGTATTATAATTTTGTCTACCGTTCTCTTCAACAAAATCGAGGACAACTAAATGACAAGAATCGGGGATTATCGTAACAGAGGAATCGGAGATAACTTAGGTGCCATGTTAGGGATTATGAAAACATAAAAGTTTGATAGAACGAGCCGAGTATTTTAAAGCATAGACTACATAGAGTTACTACGACTTTAAAGTGACAGGAATAGACGCGGCGAGACGATGCGAGAGTGAGTATTTGTAGCGTATGTTATGTTAGCCTTGAATTCGAGTTGATGTTCTCGTGGCCTGATTGAAGTTGATTGACTTTAACTGACGCAAGGTTGATATTAAATTGTCAGTGCTAAACGCACTACAATGCGCTTCGCCAGATATGGCTTGGGTGACTATTTTTGTTTAATCATAATTAGAGAGTGCGATTACATTAACTCTATAACAGTATCCCAAGTTCTTCACTACGAAAATCATATCACCACACGATTTAAAAAAAAAACAAGGCATCGTCCGCCGCATGTATATGGTAACCCGCCTGAGGTATATATGTTCTGTGATGGTAACACTTTGACCGTGAGCTAGCATAGCGTAGTACGGCGTTTAATTAAACATTTAAGGAAGGTTATAGGTACTGGTTTTGTTACCACTATAACGTGTGGCCTACTGTACTATGAAGTAAATGAACAGGCATGTACATGATTTAAAGCAATTTGAATTTGCGAAGCTTTTCCTCAGGAAAGTCATTATTCAGTATTCGGCATCTGTCGATCATCTCGGCGAACCTGTTATGTCTAAAAAACTGGATGGCCAGACCGACTTCAGATTTGATTCTGTAATCTTCAAATTGGCTGCTAGTAGTGTCGCTGGGCGTCTGGAACACATCGCGCTCGCGTTCATCGAGATACATTAGTATCGTGGGTCTGACTTCTTTAGGGTCTAAAGCGTTTGCCTGTATTGTGATGCTATTAACGATTTTTTTCAAATTTTCGTCGCTTGCACATGACATCCGGGGACCTGTAAAGAACATTCCTGTTTTAATTCTTAAGTTATGTCGTAATCATGCAAGACGCCTAAAAATCTGTGTCTCGTTCGAAGTTTTCTAATTGCTTGTGGTTATCAAGATAAAACGTTTCGTATGTCATAACCAAGGTCATCAGGTCATCTACTTGAGTGCTAAATTTCATCGAAGCTCGCTGGGCCGGTGAGACGTGAAAAGTTAACAGACAGAGTTACTTTCGCATTATGGATAAACAATAACTAGCTGGTAACTTGTGGCTAAGAAATAACATTTGCACGGGTTGATCGATCGCTTTCCGCGGCAGGTCCTTGGATGTGTGACGATCTTACAAACCAAGACCCCTCCGTGCCTCGGAAAGCACGTTAGGCCGTTAGTCCCGGCTGTCATTCGAGGATCATTGACAGTCCTTACGGGTTGTCAGAAGCCACACACACAGCCAATCTTACCAAGGGGTATCGCATTACCTACCAAGTTACTGGGTTCTGGAGGTCAGATAGGATAGGTGTAAAATACTGAAATTTAGCTGCATCGGCAAGCCTGGAAGCCGACCCCAACATGGTAGGGAGAACGGCGAGTAATGGGTAGCTCGCTGTCCGGTAAGGACCAAGCCCGGGTGGACAGCGCGTTGTGTTCCACGCGCGCCTCAAAGAGGTCTCAGCACCAACTGGTGGGGCCAGCAAAGGCCGATGCCTGCCAGGGGTGCGGGTTGTTCGAGAGATACCACGGCCCCTGACACATGGGAGGGAACATGGGTGGGTTTTAGTCAGTAAAAGTAAGACACGCCCTCCTGCTCCACCCAAAGCGGGAGAAATTTGATTATTTCCCACCAAAAAAAAAACATAGTTGGGACAAGGCTAGGCAGATTTATTAATTACCAGCTGTAGCCTACGAATTCATCTGCGTAGCCTATGTCCTTTTCCACGTCCCAGGCACCTTATTTGTCAAACATAATTATTGCTCCAGTGGTTCAGGCGTAAAAAGGTAACAGCCAGGCAATGTTACTTTTCATGTATAATATTGTAAAAGTGTTAGTATGGATTAGTCTGCATGCTTTAACGATAGTCACACGGCTACGCATCAAGCTATACATTTCAAGTTTACGCTGATCTCACACTGTACGGAATTCCTATACAAGGCGAGATCAGCTTATACAAGTGTGTACTTATACCTACGATATTTTTAATTACATAATCTGTTTACTAAGGAACTACAAACACATTTGTATAACTAAATGTCAGTCAACTATTCAAATAAGTAGACGATTATCTATTCAGTCCAGCGTTCGATAATCCCTACATAATGCGCGATGTGAACCAAAATAATTAATAACAAAACTGCGCGGTTGTTAAGCCGCGCATTACTTGGGTACTTTAAACATAATAAGCAATTAATGTCCCTTCCGCAGGGACCCAAGTCTCCAGTCAACGAAGGATTGGGCCATAAACTACGACGCAGGCCCAGTGTGACTTGCGCATCGCATGCTCAAGGTTAATTTTGGTCAGAAAGACGCACAACCATTACGCAGGCACCAGCGACGTATATAAAGCAGGGGGATATCGCCTCACTTCCCTGTTGTGTTCGAAACCGCAGTATGGCGGCACTCATTTTGCGCGGCTTTTCTTCAAATTTTATCACGAAAATTAATCCAAAACATATTAATCGAATGTCGTTTTCAAGGTGGCTCGTTACTAAGATGTCTTATTTAGAATATTTAGCACAGTTATTATGTTTTCGTGTAGCTAACGTATCGTTAAATTATAGAATGAGTGTACTGAGATGAGACTCGCGTGACCTTCGGAAAGTGTTGGTTTTAGTGTGTGGAGGCGCATGCGCGAAAAGTGGATCAATAACTGCGACCTCGGGTAAATACAAATAGATATTTCTTAGTGAAAAAAGGTTGATAACCCCTGTTTTGTGCTGTGGTTTGGTACTGACTTTACGTTTTTGAAATGATAGAACGATTTTTTTGCGTACTACCGTGTACTTATCATAAAAGCTTTGCGAACTTTGAGATCGATACGCATACAATTAATTCATTTGACAAGAAATAAAGACCAGCCTAGCTAAATAAAACAAAACTCCAAATGCTTATTAATAACTTACGGGTTTTTGCGCCTTCAACTGCGTCCCAAGCCAACATTTTAAAGTCTGAAGATTTGAATGGATCGAGGCTTGTAAAATTGCACTGGTGCACTCTGTCTGAGAATCGCGACCACTGACGGAGAGGGCTCGGTCAACATAGAGCGATTTCGATACGTTGCAACTATCGAATACGCACTCGATTGAATTTTCGAATATTTTTAATCACGTTGACGCTTATTTATGAATTATTAAGACTCATTTCGACAAGACTCTTTTAATATTGGGTTTTTTAAACACCTATCATCATTTCTGGAACCGTTTATCCTTGTATAACGTATAAAGCATAACTGTTTAATACCACCTATTACCGCGACTTATTTTTTTTATTAATAATAAGTGCTAAGACACTTAATTAAAAACATACGCAACTAATAAATTACGCGTATATGTTATTACTTCCCCTTTTTAAAAGCAATTTAAAATAAACTTGTTGAATTATTTGATCGAAGAATCGCAACTCGCGTGTCTGGCGCTTTAAGTGTCAAAGTTAGTGCTAAAAGACAGGATGCTAGATTGAGGTTTTGCTATCAAATCAACACAAAACTTGTAAGAAAATCGCTATAAGTGATTAGAATAGGAATACTAACAGGGTAAGGAATATTGTTACTAACACATGTCATGAGTCATCTTACTTGTTCATTATAGATCTCAGGTGAATGCGCAGTGGTAGACCGCGAAATTCAAATTTTCTTACGTTTTTGCAATTTTCAGGTCAGTATCAGGTTGTATCCTGATCAAAATGTGATTTGCGAATATAACAGGTACGTATTTACAGAACTAAGTCATTAGAATGTCTAATATATCTCTTATAAGTTAGATTTCTTCCACAAGCACTTTTCCATAAGAAATTTGTTCTTATGGAACAAATCTAACTTAGAAAGATGTATTATTGATTCTAATGATTATAAATCTGTAAATACGTACATGTTATAGTCGCAAATCATATTTTGATCAAGTAACAAGCTGACACTCACCTGAAAATTGCAAAAAACGTAACAAAGTTTGAATTTCGCGCTCTACCACTGCGCATTCACCTTAAAACCAGAGTTACCTTTCATGAACACTAGATTTTAAATGTACTGTCAGACAAACAGCCTCTTGTTGGAGAGTGAATAAAACCTGCTAAAGAAAACAATCTTTCGACAGGTCCTGATGAGCACAAACTTGTGTTACACATTTTTTATATTTGGATAGCGTTGAAGAATTGAAAGCTCTTTGCCTCTATCATTTAGGACAGAAGCTTTATAAATGCCGTGGAAAAACTAAAAACAAACCGTTATGACTTGACATCTTAGCTTGACACTTGACATTTGACATTGACTATTTGACGTACATTTTTTTTCCGTTTTGTTGGCCGATTTTGACGTACAGTCATAGCGTACAGCGCAGTACAACACAAGTAGCTTTTAGATAAAAGTGGAGGCAACACTCTAAATACCTACGTGAAGACGACTGTGGGCTAACGCTCTCTTTCTAAATACATACATAAGAAAGAGAAAACATATCACTGTCTCGTTCTTATGTATGTATTTAGAAAGAGAATGTTAGCCCACAGGTTGTCTTCACTTTTTGATTTGGAGTGTGGCCTCCACTTTTACCTTCAAGCTTCTTTGGTATACAAAACAGGTGCAGTGTTGCCAACTCTAATAGCTGCTTTACCATCATTAAACTCTCGCCTCGCACTCACAGTTCACGATCGCTAAATGAAGGTTAAATGTATTTTAATGTTAAAATGTATTTTGAAGCCTTAAGTAGATTCAGGAGTACCGTTTTTCTTTGTGAGGAGACAATTGGTGTGTTACGTGATTGGGGCGAAGGTTGTGAAAAGTAAGAATTTTTTGTGGTGTGTGATGGGGCAGATGTTACCATATCTGCATACAATTTTTTGATTGGTGGATGTAGCTGCGACGATTCAGCATACGACACGCAGCTATGGGCCATGTAATACTTAGTTGATTTTTGTCTCTCAAATTCTGGGCATTTTTTATTGATTGCATAATGAATGCCACCGCAATGACAGCATTTAATAATACTCTCGTCTTCAATACTGCAAATGTCAGCAGAATTTTTGTCCCCACACTTGAAGCACTGAGGGTTCGACCTGCATTGTACCTTTGTATGGCCAAAACGACAAAATTAAAACATTGAATTGTTTGAAATGTATACCTATACAATTCCACTGGCATGGAATTGTAACAACAAAACACGTTTTGGTAAAATTTGTCCGTCAAAGGTGAGCACGACTGTTTAGGATGGTTTCCACACAGGGGTCGGTTCGTGTATTTTATAATTGAGACGCCTAGCTTTGATGACTTTCCTGCATCCAGCGGGGATAGATTTTCCATTATTTCCTCCGGAGACCATTCGGTAGGTACGCCTTTAACAATTCCAATACGATACCTTTAATTTCTCTTTGGCCAAACTTGGGTCATTTAAAAAAGAGTTTGCATCTACGTAACGGGAGAACCTTAGTGATACTCTATTTCGACCAATGCGTTTTAATGAACCGTTAATTATGTTGATGAACCTGCGTTTTTAAGAAAGTGGCCTAAAATTATTGGGTGTAATGTTTGATCCGAGTTTTGTGTATCAAAATTTCTTTGGATGTGTACAACGTATGGCGACAGGTCTGTGGCTTCGTACAAAGCCCTAGCACTTTTTGTTTTTTTTCAAGTGTTTGATTTTGTAGTTCGCATGTGGCGTTGTAGATGGCCACCACAGTCAAATCAAAATGACTGTTATGAGTTGATGGAATTTAATAAAAAAAAATCTAGTTCGTTCGATCGTTCTATCCTTGACCACACAAATCGCTTTCCATCAAGCATGATCGAGGTCAAGGGCAGACCCATTAAGCAATTAAAAAAAAACACACATCATTTTGAATAAAATTTCATGGACTCCCAAAATTAATATCATGTTTGTCTACTTACGTTTAACGCTTTACCACGGCCGTTGATTCTTGGTAGCTGAAAAAACTTCCATAAAACGATTTTCTTTTTGTTTTCTGACCTCAGACGGAAAATCACAACAACGATAATGGAATCTCAAAACTCTTGTTGGCAACACTGCTAAACATTTGTCAAAGTCAAGTCAAACAAAAGTTTCAAAAATCAAAACTTAGTAGAAAGTTTCTTTCTACCGGCTGAATTTGTGCTTTGTACGCTCGGTGTGTTGCTCGGTGTTTTGCAATTTGACGGAATTTACAGAATTCATCAAGTCCTTCAGACGCTGCAAAGATGGATGATGAAGAACCCGTACATTTGTCTGAAGGGATAAATATCAGGTAACTTTCATAAATATACACAAATACCTTTTACAAATCCTTTATCAGCACGTTTCTGCTGACAAAGGCTATAAGTTGTACTTAGTATGGTAATTTAATTGCAAAACACACCACAATCGCCGACCTCATTATCTATTTACCTTGAGCAAACCGATATGAAATACGTACCACTAATTCACCGGCCTATCAGTGTTATTAAGGCTTCTTCATTAGCCTATAGCAGAAGCCCTCCCAGTTTTTCTTCGTTGTTCCCTCAATGCTGAGCAACTCGACTACATGCAACGCGTCTCAAGTTATGCGGTCTCCACCCAGCTTTGAGGTCGGCAAACTCGCGAGCAGCATGCTACTTTTTCAAGACAAGCTTCTCAGAACCTAAAAGGTTTCTATGGCTAACGTCAACCCGACACTGCAATAAAACTAGAAAATTTCCGAACAAAAAAAACTAGAAATATTTTAAGTCCAAAAAAAGATCTACTCCGCCCCTATGACGACCCTTAATTGTGATTCCTACATTTCATTATCAAATCAAAGTCGAGAGATGAGGTCTTATACATAGCTAAAGTTGTAGCAGCATCTTCAACACTATATACAAACTACTCATCATACTGACACCATGCAAATTCCTGCAGCGTGCAAGCAGAGTTTAGTGGCATAGATACAATGTCCCAACTTCAATCGTCGGGCAGTTGCCCACCAGACTCAACACGTGTTTAGTCTGAGGATCCTTCTTCTTCTATGGAGGTTGTGTGAACTTAATACCCTGTTCCTCATACCTCTATACTGGTGAGTCTGATGTGCAAAACGTCAGCGCAGCCTTCGGGCTTCTACTTCAACATCATTATCATCACTTCCTCAAGCTTTCAAGCAGTTAGTCACACAGCCAGCCAGCACCCACGGCTTCAACGGGTATCCTGTACAAATATATCACATCCCTTCACATCCCTAACAGCTGTGCGTTGCAGCTGTAAATCAGCTGAGGCCCTTTTGGCATTATTATCATTGTTTTCTGTTTTTTTTTGTATATGTACTTTAATGTTTTTTTTTTCAATTATATAATGCAACTAAACGCATTTTTCTTTGTTTTTTCTTTCAACAGTTTGTTGACCCCTATCCTTCCCTAAGTTTGGGGTTTATTGCCAGTTCTTCTCTATACGAACCCACTACGCTTTAGAATGGGCAACTGCCATCACCATTCTTTAAACACTCTTCCCTGCAAAGGGTTTTTTCTTTTCATACTTTAAATATGCAAAACATTAATAAAATTAATATTATATAATTAATAATAATATCTTTCATCATCATATCATCCATTAATATTATGGTATGGACATGTGATGCAGAGGAACAACGAAAATGTTGTGAGGGGAGTATAAATGTGGATAAAATAGGAAAACAAAAGAAATAATGGATGGAATGTGTGATAGATGATACGGCTAGAGAAACTTTAACAAAAAAAAATTAAGGTTTATTTATTGGTCTTGAGTATTGAGCTTATATACATAAACTCAAATTTTACATAAATAAAGTAAGTTTCAGTCAGCGCTAAACAACAAACTGATTAATTATTTAAATTGTATATGTACGTACAAATGGAGAAGGCTACATAGGTAAATAATCATTTTATTATTTGGTGCAGACTTTAAATTAGTTTATATAAAACTTGATGTCCACCGATTTGGTAACCACCGAGATGATGATTAATTGAGAAGTATGGTAGACAACAACATGTTGCGCTGACCCGAAATAAATTAGAATAAGGCCAGGAGAATCATGCAGACTAATTATTTTGTTTTCATTGTTTTAGACAACTAATGCAGGGTAAACCGGCTGAGTTCTCAATCAACCTGGATTTCAAAAAGAAAAAAGAAATCACATTAAACTTTAGTGATGATGATGATGATAATGATGATGGCAGTGATGGGTAAATATACTTTATTAAGTTCTTTTCTCTGTAGTTACTGAGTTTATCTTGGACATTACTGACATTGGTGAAGATAGTAGGAGGAAAAATTAAAATGTTTTTGTTTGCGATTTATTAGCACTCTAGAATCTAATTAAGACACTTTTCAAAAATGAGTGTAATACCCTATTCTGGGCTGACTGTATTTAGATTCCTATCGACACGATAAGATGAAGAAATGAAGATAAAAGCATTGTGACGAAACCTGGACTTATAATGAAGCCGTCAAACTATCGCCTACTTCCATAAAATCACTCAACAGCCTAATTTGAATAAATGACTTTATTTCTGTAAATATCTAATATAAAAAAGCCTTTTATTCTTTTTCTATTAATTATGTTTCTTTTACCACTGCATTTTTGTAATATATTTTAAATAATTAAGAAATTTCTCGTATTCAGTGCTTCTTTACTTTCTGTCAGTCCGTTTGCTAGTTGCCAAAGGAATTCCATTCCGTTCTCTCTCTGGCTACTCTACTCCATGTTATGCCTGCGACTTGCCTGATATCATCGTCCCATCTTTTATGTTGTCTGCCTCTTTTCCTTGTACCTCCTCTTGGGTACCATTGTGTAACTATTTTGCTCCATTTGTCCCTTCCTCTGATCATGTGTCCTGACCGCTTCCATTTTAGCCTGTTTATTTTTAGAGTTACATCCTCTATCTTGGTCTTTTTCCTAATGTTGATGTTTCTTATTCTGTCCCCCCTCTTTACTCCTAGGATGCTTCTCTCCATTGCTCGTTGGCAAATGGCAATTTTATTGGTTGTGTTTTCTGTGTTAGAGGGCGTCCATTAATTACGTGAGGCGTTTAGGGCGGGGAGGGAGTTGAGTCGTATCTCACCCAATCTCACGTGGGGAAGAGGGGAGGTCTCGGCAAATATTACGTAATTTATATTTTTTTGCGCAAAGTAATAATGTAACATTACGAGTAAACCGGGTTAAATTGGTAAAAACCTGTTTTTCCGCCAATATGGCTAAATCCTACAAAATAATATTTATCGCGGTTATGCGAACGCTACAAGTAGCATAGTAGCTCCTCGATGGTTAAACCGCCACCGGCAAGCCAAGCCAGCTAAATGATAAGCACAGATTAACGTTTTTACACTAAAAACACGTTTTAGAAATATCTCACGTGAGATTATGGGGAGGGGGGGGGGGTGATCGAGCCAAATCTCACGACATCTCACCAGAGCGGAGGTGGGGGTCGAAAAATCGCAAAATCGCCTCACGTTATTAATGGACGCCCCTTATGGCCATAACCGAAAACACATAACAGAAAAATTACAGATTTCTGTAAATAGTACACACACTTTCACACGTCAATCATATTTTAAAAACTAGATGAGGTTTATTATCTGACTACTCTTGAGAAGAAAGGCCGAAACAAACTCAGAGCTCAATCTCTTTTAAATTCCAGACATAATCTTGGTCAGATCATGTGATGACTGCGTAGATTGGTGTCTGAAATGGTCTTAGAAAGAACCACACAGATTGAGTGCACACATGAAATGAGTTTTGATTTTAAATGAACCTATGTAAAGCGATGGCCCGGAACACAGGTTTGAATAAACCTAGATCGGGTGGGTCGCTATCTATCATTCTAATTCCGAAACATTACCACTTGCACTTACAGTAAAAATATTCTAGAAAAAGTTTATTTTTAGGCACTATAATTGTATGGGAAATTTACTACTGTTAGCTAAATGTACTCTTTTTGTATACGTTTTTATTAAATAAATTATTATTATTATTTTCGTTTATTCATTTAAATACATATTAAGTTACATTTTTAAATATTTTTCTAAAACAACCTTATAAAAAACATTTAGAAATATAAAAAAATAGTGGCCCATCGGCATCAGGAGCAGGGTCCAAGATGTCGGTGGTCAGGGCTCTAGAGAAAGGAACCTCCTGACTATGCGTGCCGTGTCTAGGAGTACTGCTTTCTGAATCAAGCCCTTGATCCAGCCGTGCAATGAGAGCCTCCTGAGGTGTTGGTCGAGGCTCTTCGCTATTAGGCCATTTACTGTAACGATTATCGGTACAATGATTGCTGAGTCCACGTCCCACATGTCGACAACCTCGTGAGCTAAGTCAAGATACTTGATTTTCTTATCTTGCTCAGCTTTCACGAGATTCTCGTCATGAGGGACAGCGATATCAACAATCATTGCACGACGTTCTCGTCGATCTATCACCACAATATCAGGCTTATTGGCTACAATAGTCCTGTCAGTGATGATAGATCGATCCCAGTACAATGTGGCGTGACCATTCTCGAGAACTGGGTCGGGCACATACCTGTAGTATGGTACTTCAGACTCCACAAGGTTGTATTGCAAAGCAAGTTGCTGGTGGATAATCCTAGCTACTAGATTGTGTCTGTGCAAATTATTATTATTATTTCCTTTATTCAATTAAATAACACATATAAATTATATTTTTAAATATTAGTATACAAATATAAAAACATTTAAAAATATAAAAAATAGTAGCCCACCGGTATCGGGAACAAGGTCCAAGCTACCGGCGGTCAGGGCTCCAGAGAGAGGAACCTCCTAACAATGCGAGCCGTGTCCAGGAGTACCGCTTTCTGAATCAAGCCCTTGACCCAGCTGCCCAACGAGAGCCTCCTCAGATGTTGGTCGAGGCTCTTGGCTATTAAGCCATTGGCTGTAACAACTATCGGTACAATGATCGCTGAGTCCACATCCCACATGTCGACAACCTCGTGAGCCAAGTCAAGATACTTGATTTGTTTATCTTTCTCGGCTTTCACGAGGTTCCCGTCATGCGGTACCGTTATATCAACGATCATTGCACGCCGCTCTAGTCGATCCACCACCACTATATCAGGTTTATTGGCAACAATAGTCCTGTCAGTGATGATGGATCGATCCCAGTACAGTGTGACATGTCCATTTTCGAGAACTGGGTCGGGCACATACCTGTAGTACGGCACTTCTGATTCCACAAGGCTGTATTTCAGAGCAAGTTGCTGGTGGATAATCCTGGCTACTAGGTTGTGTCTATGCAAGTACTCCTCGTTAGCTAGACGAGAACACCCAGAGATTATGTGTCTGATTGATTCTCCTGGACGGTGGCATGCCCGACAGATGTCAACCGTGCCATCTTTCACAATAAATCTCCGGTAATTGTTCGTCATCATAACTTCGTCCATAATTGCACAGACAAAACCTTCGGTTTCCCCAAAGAGGTCACCGAAACGTAGCCAGGCTACGGACGCTAGAAGGTCTACATCGGGTCCATGTAGGGCCCGGAAAAAGCGTCCGTGAAGCTCCTTACTCTGCCATACCTCCATGCGATCTTTAGTGTCAAGCACTACAGGCTTGCGCCAGTTCTCTTTACCCAAGGAGAGCGGGGTGAGGCCCTTGTCCACCGCAACCACATCTCGATGCATCCCCACGTCGGTTTCTAGGAAATAATCCCTGAGACTGCATATCTCGCGATTGTGGAGAGTCTTAGCATTTAAAAAGCCTCGACCTCCACATTTTCGCGGGATATACAATCTCATTACCGATGACCGTGGGTGATGCATTCGATATGCAGTCAGCAGCGTACGGACCCTCCTATCCATGGCGTCGAGTTCGGTCTGAGTCCATTTGAGTATGCCGAAAGAGTACATCAAGACCGGCATGACCCAACCGTTGAAGGCACGCACCTTGTTTCCGCCTGATAAAAGACTATTAAATACTTTTTTCAGGCGGCCAAAGAAGCGTTCCTTCAACGATTGTTTCATGTCAGTAACATTGATGCCCAAAGCTTCCGACATACCCAAATACTTATAGGTTTCGGCTGCGGAGAGGGCTCTAAGTTTTATGGAATCCGAGAGTTGGGTTCCCACGGATTCCACAATCTCCCCTCTCTTTACATGCATGACCGCACATTTGTCCACACCAAAATCCATCCTGATGGCGCTACTGAAAGTTTCAGTTACTTTCAGTAGCTCCATTAGTTGCAAATTGTTGGGGGCAAAGAGTTTTAGGTCATCCATGTAGAGGAGGTGAGCTATAACCTGACCACCTCTCCTCAGTCGATAGCCTATACCTGAATCCTCCAGCAGTGTGCTTAGAGGATTCAGGGCTAGGCAGAACCAAAGCGGACTCAAACTGTCGCCCTGAAATATGCCTCGCTCGATCCTTATCGGTTCGCTATTCCTCTGGATATTTCGACATCCTGGATATTGAAGGACCGTCCTCCATTGTCCCATACATGACATCAGGAAGGTGCGCAGAGTTGTATCTACTTTATACAACTCCAACACCCTCATGAGCCATGTATGTGGCACCGAGTCATAGGCCTTCTTGTAATCTATCCAACATGTCGAAAGATCCTTTCGGAAACGACGAACCTGTTGGCTAATGGCCATATCAATGAGGAGCAGCTCCTTAGTACCGCGGGACCCGTTCCGACATCCATTTTGAGAGACAGACATGATGGAATTACTGTCTATATGATTGTAAATCTTAGCTCTCAAAATGGATGTAAGAACTTTATAGACCGTCGGTAAACACGTGATCGGCCTATAATTTTTGGGTTCCGCGGTACTACCTGACTTATGGAGCAGGTGGGTTACTCCTGTCGTGAGAAACTGGGGTAGCGAACTAGACTCTAAAGCAACCTGGTACTGAGCCGCCAAGCGAGCGTGCGATCTTTGAAACCATTTAATCCAAAAGTTGTGCAGCCCGTCCGGCCCTGGAGATTTCCAGTTGGGCAACGGACGGACTGCACGAGCTACATCTTGGGGGCAGATGGTAATAGCCCCCATTTCTGGTATTGGATCGCAGGCTCGCTCGACTTCCCGAACCCAATCACCTTCGGTGTGACTGACAGGCACCGACCAGATACTACGCCAAAAAGAACACATGGCATCATCATCCGGTAGGCGCGTGTCAGCCACACCTTGGTCTGATCGCTCCCAAGCTCTATATACCCACCTTTCATCACTTTGGAAAGTACGGTTCTGGGTGTATCGATCCACTCGCCGCTTATACCTACGAATACGGTTTGCCCATGCATACACTTTCTGCTTCAGGAAGTCGATGCGCTCTGTGACACAGGACATATAGTCTTGAGGACTGATATTAGTCCCCGAGAACGCCCGTCTCACAAAGCGCATCACTCGAGGGCGAGTATTGCCCTCCCTGAAGGAGATTAGTTTACCGATGAGCGCTCTGGCCCCACCAATACGGCGTTCAATTCTGCACTGCCAAGCTGGTGTGGCTGATTTCGGTCGTGTAGCTCTTGAATCACTCGCGAATTTGACGTGAGCTACACGACATGCCGCTACAGCCGCACAGTACAGAATCGAATGAGTATCGGTGAGGTCTTCGCAGTCATCAAAATAGTTTGACAACTGCGAATCCAGAGCCGCCACCAGCGCTCTATTTTTGTTATGCATGGGCAAACGAGGTAAGCGTGGTCTAAGTTCGGGTGACATGAACCGATATTCCCGAATCGCACCATCCAAAGCACTCCTCAATTCCTCACTGCACTGGGTACTTACGTTTGTAGCCCTATCATCAGTCCCCTCGTCAGTTTGATCTGTATTTAACTGTGGTGGTATTTGTGATACCACCACATTCTGTAACGGGGGAGCGATGACATGGCTACTCTGCATTTCATTGCGTAGGCGATCAAGTACTGTGTCATCCAACATATGGTTACGCTGGATGACCCGCACCTGATCCGATAGTCGTTGTGATGAAACGTTGATAGCTGGCTCAAGCACCTGAAACAGAGAGAGCATCCGAACACGGTACGCGGTCAGGTTGTTTCCTCCCTCTGTAGCCCCATAGTATGAGCGCATGACATTCTCATTAATGGATCGTGTCCATCTCATGCGCTGCACACTTCCGCCGAGAGCTGGGACCCTATCAGAGGCCGGTGGGCCTCGAGGTCCTAAACATGTCGGCGGCCGGCGTCCTCCCCGTCGGCGAGCAGGTGGTGGCGTCGTGGGCGGAGAGAAATACTCGTCGCTCGAGCTCGACGCAACTACCGCGGCCGGTGTCGTCACAGCGCCCACAGTGGGGCTGGGTACCGGCGGCGGCGAGGCGGAGCTGAGCGACGAGTCCGGAGGTGGTAGGCGTGCACTTCGAGCTCTTGATCTCGTCAACATTGCATGTTTTTTACGTTTTTCATATTCCAAATTTTTGTTCCTTCATAGAAGTCTAAATTTGACAGCCGTCATTCTTCGGTTTTCTGTATTTTTATTATTATTATTATTATTTGCTATAATTTTCAGTGGAGGTGAAGATGCTTTGAAGGTCATAGAAAAGTCCGCAGACAACATGATGCTGTCCTCTCCGGAGTACCACTCGTTTGAACGGCTGTCTTCGAAGATGATGGACTGCGATCCTAACGGTGATGTGAAGATACTAATAATTGAAGAAGGTAAATAATAAATAAATCCATAAATGGATAATAAATAAATAATAATAATAAATCAGTAAATGGCCTAATAGCGAAGAGCCTCGACCAACACCTCAGGAGGCTCTCATTGCGCGGCTGGATCAACGGCTTGATTCAGAAAGCAGTACTCCTAGACACGGCACGCATAGTCAGGAGGTTCCTTTCTCTAGAGCGCTGACCACCGACATCTTGGACCCTGCTCCTGATGCCGATGGGCCACTATTTTTTTATATTTTTAAATGTTTTTTATAAGGTTATTTTAGAAAAATATTTAAAAATGTAACTTAATATGTATTTAAATGAATAAACGAAATAAATCCTACAAATATTATTATTGTGAAATGTAGTCTCCTTTATTTATAAACGTTGCTAAAAGTTAAGAGGTGTTTAAATGGCAAAAAAATATGGTTAAACAGTCGCTAATCATTACTTAATTCTTGCAACGTTTATAATATAAATAAGGAGGTTAAACATTATGCCATTTAAGGTGAACCTAGTCCACATTTTTTGCATACAAACTTCGGGAGTGTTTTACTCCACTGTCTGACATGGCATATCCAAAGTAAAATATGTTATCGTTTTGTCTCATTATTAATATTGACTGTACGGAAACAGAATACTAAAATAAAAACCCATTAAAAAGTTAGGAGCCAACAAAGATTCGTTTTTCTTGCTAATTTTACTTAAATTTGGGCGTGTTTAAGTAATAAAAGAAGTGTAAAATCTCAAAAATCAAGTCGGTACTGACAAAGTTCAATTATCGAAAAGTTTAATAAACTTTATTGGTCGTTGATTTATGCATTGGCTTTTTCATAAAACCTGCACCCTAATTGCGTAACACGCGATTAATCATAATCGGTTTCATTTTGACAATTCAACAATATTCACTGCGTTATTTACGTTGCTGAGCAGACACATTTTTCGAACATAGGAAGCAATGGTTTAGCCATCTGTTTCAAAACGAAACAAATTGTGATGAATCGTGAGTTACGCAATTAGGGTGCCGATCTTCCAAAGGACTTTTCTTAATGTTTTCGCGATTTTTTTTACTATAAATGATCCTGCATCTCACTCAATAAGGTTTTGCGTGTAGATTAGCGTCTAACTGCTCATCACTGATACTATCTCTGTCGTACACGAAGCCTGGTGAGACAGCTTAATTTTTAGCCTGGCCCACCAGTGAGTTCGGGCCCGCTACTATACTCCATTTGAAATAAGATTAGACATTTAAACAAACCTTTTTACAGTCAGTTCAACCGATTCTGACTTTTATACCGTAGGCATAAGGATGGCATTAAAAGCAAAAAAGTAGTTACAATACCAACTGTTTACTGCAGCTGCCATTTGTTATGCCACCAACGCAATAGAAGTCAAAATCGGTTGATCGTACTGCAAAAAAGGTTTAGTTAAATGTCTAATCTTATTTCAAATGGAGTATTGGGTTCCCCTTAAATAAATCTTTTGTGGAGACTTTTATTGAAGTAGAGTTTATTTTATTGTACATAACTGCCAAGGTAACCACGCGGGCCCAGTGCCAGTTTGTCAGTGCCTCTTTCCATCAGAAAGATTAGCTGTGCTCGCGGATTCGCACGCGTGGACGTCGAAAATTATTCCACGGGAACGACCTACCGAGACAAAAACGCCTATGTTACTCCTTAGAATATCAGCTATCTGCCAGTGCAAGTCCCGTAAAGATCGGTCCAGCCGTTTTGTAGATTAGCCGAAAAATACTGTCTGTCTGCTTCGGCTAATCTCAACACTCTAGATACACATTTTTTTTTTGAAAATGTTTGTTTTTGTTAAAGTAAAAGCTGTTATATAGACGTTACAAACAGACAATTTTATTTATTTGTATAGATAATAAGATATACCTAGATAAAAAGTAAAATTAATTAATTTTCGACTGTGTATCAGCCGGTTACAGAAACGAACTTTAACTTTTAAAGCCGTCATTAAATACTAATCTTCCATTAACTTGTTGCAGAGAGCAACATTAGACTCGATTTGGAAAATGGTTCTTTAATTTTAAATAATAAAGTGTCAAACGAGGCAATCTGTCACGGTTTTTGTTGCACAATGCAAGCACCAATAGCGCCTTAAAGTCGTTTTGTGCAACATCAAATCATTAGCGTTAATGATCCAATAGATTTTTTTTTTTGGGTGGGAAATTATCAAATAACTTCTCCCGCTCTGGGTGGAGCCGGAGGGCGTGTCAGACTTTTACTGACTAAAACCCACCCGTGTTCCCTCAGTTGCCTGTGTGCCAGGGGCGACGGTATCTCTTTCAAACAACTCACACCCCTGGTAGGCATCGGCCCTTGCGGACCCCACCGTTTGCTGCGCCTCAAAGAGATGTCAGCACCAAACGGGGGGGTCCGCAAGGGCCGATGCCTACCAGGGGTGCGGGTTGTTCGAAAGAGATACCGCGGCCTCTGGCACACAGGCAACTGAGGGAACACGGGTGGGTTTTAGTCAGCAAAAGTCTGACACGCCCTCCCGCTCCACCCAGAGCGGGAGAAGTTATTTAATGATTTCCAACCCAAAAAAAAAAAAACCCTGGCAGGCATCGGCCCTTGCGGACCCCACCAGTTGGATGATCCAGTAGGTTATGTGGCATGTCTTTGTAGATCTGGATGTTAATCACACGTTAAACTCAGTTTTTTGTTTTTTAGGTGATGGTCCCTTGGTACCGCCAAATGCAGAAGTATTAATCCACCATGCAGCATATTATGAAAGATCAGATGTTCCCTTCGATACTACTCTGACAACAAATAGGGGAGAGCCACTTGTGAGTATTCACTTCAATTCTCACTTATCATCTGTCTAGCCTTTTCTCAACTATTTTCGGGTCGGCTTCCAGTCTAACCTCCATATTTCACACTAGCTTTTTCCAGCGGATTCGCCCACGCGGAACTTTCATCCCCTATTTAACTCCCTTAGGGGTTGAATTCCAAAAAATCCTTCCTTATTCCTTGTCTACATTATAAAGGGAACCTCTGTGCAAAATTTCCGCTTTCTAGGGGGACCTAGAAAACGGAAATTTTGCACAGAGGTTCATTTTCCAAGGGTTTGGGCTGGGCGTTGATGAGTCAGTCAGTCAGTCAGGACTTTTCTTTTTATTTATATATAGATGGAGTGTCTGCCGATCTGACCTACACAACCCAGTTACTGTGTAATACGATAACCCATGGTAAGACTGGTTGTCAGACTTTCAGGTTTCTGAAAACCCGTAACTACTGTTAAAGATCCACAAATGACAGCCGGGACTAACGGCTTATCGTGCTTTCCGAAGCACTGAAGGGTCTTGGTATGTAAAGATGGTCACCCATCCACTGACCAACCGCGGCAAGCGTAGCTTAACTTGATCGTTCGTTCGTTGATTTGTGTGATCTTTACACACAAATATTTCTCCATGCCTCGGAAAGCACGTTAAGTTATTGATTCTGGTTGTCATTTATGGATCTTTGACAGTTGTTACGGGTCGTCATAAGCCCGAAATTCTGAGAACCAATCTTACCAAGGGGTTATAAAATATAAACGCGGAAAGAAAACATCGGGAGGAAACCGCATGTTTGGATGCATGAAGAAGCCTCCTTGTGTAGCGCAATTTGTTCCACCAGTAACTCGAATGAACCAAGCGCTCGGCGCATCCAGTCACACCCAATACCTTAATGACTGGCCAATTCTTCCCTTGCGGTGGTAGGGCTAACGCCCGCCTTGTTCGCCACCACCCTCCCACCGGAGTCTGGCGTCAAGCAGCTTGCTGTGTTTCGTCGATGCGTGGGAGTACCAGTGCCTTGAACAAGAGTGAACAGGCATTTTCTGGGCACGCTCGATCCATCATAGACCTCATCAATCGCTTTCCAACAGGCGTGATCGAGGTCAAGAGCGGGCCCATTTAGTAATAAAAAAATATATTCTAGAATCAAAAATTCGAAGACATGTGACATCTACCAACCCGCTCTGGGCCCTCTGTGGATTACGGCCTTCTCCCTCTCACAGCCTCTCTGTATCTCCTTTAACCAGCAGTGAGAACATTATTCTCAGTTCTTTCCTCAAAAAACCATATTAGACACGAATCTACATGATCCTCAAATGATCTGACTGTGATTATTTCTATTTTTTAAAATATACACATCGACGTTGATGAATTTTATTGAAATAAGGACATGAATATTTACTTTGTAAAGTATTATATTGCTTTAATTATTGTGAATGTGATGACTGTGTGGGTGTTTTTATTTTTGTTTGGTTTCTTTTTTTTTCTCGTTTAGTTTTAATCATGGTCTGGCAGTTTGAGTAATTTATGCGGCCTACCCAAATGTCCTTTCTTTGGTATTGTTCGTCGGATCATTGAGCTCATCAAGTTCTGAGTTGAACTGCATGATTACTGATAAATGCGTGCACTAATTGGACAGGTCCACTCAATCTGTGTGGTTCTTTCCTCAAAAGACCATTTCAGACACCAATCCACATGGTATTCACATGATCTGACCAAGATTATGTCTGGACTTTAAAAGAGACTGTGACCTCTGAGTTTGTTTCGGCCTTTCTTCTCAGAGTAGTCAGATAGGAAACTCATCTAGTTTAAAAAAATATGTTTGACGTGTAAAAGTGTTTGTACAAACCTACTTACAGAAATAAAATCATTTATCATTTATAGGCTGTATATGTAAGAAAATTTGAATATAGCGGGCTACATACTGCCCACTCAATTTGAAAAACTCAACATAATTTTCTCGATTTTTCAGCGAATCCGTATGGGCGTTGGCAAGATGATTCCCGGCATAGAGATCGGACTGGCCCATGTCAAGGGCCCCAAGGCTCGTTTCCACCTACTCCTGCAGCCTGCAGCATCCTGGGGCCCGCAGGGCGTCCTGCCGCTAATACAGCGGAAACCTGTACTGTTGACGATCACACTGTACGATGTGCGCTGTGTCGGTGCTGGATCCAGGTGAGTTAAGAACATCTCGACGAATCAAATCAAATCAAAAGTCATTCATGCAAACTAGGCTGAGAGTCAGCACTTTTTGAACGTCAAAATTCAAAATCAAATATATTTTATTTCACATAAACCTGCATGGGCACTTATGAAACGTCAGAAGCTAGGTGCACGGTTCCAATTTGTCGCTTCCTATGGAGAAGAGCCGGCAAGAAACTCCACGGTTACTCTTTTAAAAATAATCGGCTTTTACAATGTTTACAATTACAGTGATAATAGGTATGGGAGGACAGTGCAGGCCAGTCAATAAGTACCAGGTACTTAAAAAACAGAATAGAAAATCGTTTACAAGTCTAGGCCTACAACGTTCTCTCATTCACAATATGTAAAATAATCTACCTATAAAAAATGAACCTATTTGAACCAAGTGACATGATTTCCATGACAATCACTAATAATAAATAGTCGAAATTAAAATTGATGTATAATGTCAAATAATGACGAGAATATGTCAAACATTGTAAAAAATAAAAAGAATAAAAATTAACATTTGGCTACCCATTCACTCTCTCTCCGTACCATGGCCTGCACCAGGGCCGGACGCGAGAGATCGCCGCCGCCGATCGCCTCCACGAGGACACGGCGGTGCTCCGCCCAAGCCGGGCAGACCTCCACCGTATGCTCCACCGTGTCCTCAGGGCAATCTACGCAGTGGATTAGCATACCTGAATGAAAATATTTTTCTGTATCTCTTTTATTAAATGGGTTTTGGGGTAACTATGTGAAAACTTCAGTAAGTATAGCATAATATGACAGGACCGCCTCGTTTGGTCTAATGGCCGCGAGCGGTACTGCTAAACATTTTGGTCCTGGGTTTGATTCCCAGGTCGGGAAAAGTGTTATTGGAACGTACTACCGGGATAAAAAGTATCCTATGTGTTAATCTAGATTATAATCTATATGTGTGCCAAATTTCATCCAAATCCGTTCAGCGGTTTTTAATAAATTAAAGCTATTTTTAATAAACAAAAGCTATTATAATATAAATGAATACATTAATAATAAACTGTGACTGGAATTGCAATAAAATGTAA
The DNA here is from genome assembly GCA_947359405.1 of Antitype chi. NCBI lineage: Eukaryota > Metazoa > Arthropoda > Insecta > Lepidoptera > Noctuidae > Antitype > Antitype chi. The sequence continues at coordinate 4,638,571 of OX375837.1, forward strand.
ATACTTAATTGAGATTACTTCTACATTTGCCAATTACATTCACACATTGTATATAAAATAAACATAAATATTGTGTAATTATTATAATCTAAATACATTTAATTTAATTAAGAATTATTCATGTTCTAAATGCTATTATACTTATTTTATTTTATTTATTTATCCATACTTATGTTGCTGTGCCCTTACAGGGTCCATAACTGTATCTTAGCTTTAAGCCTATTTGTCACATTATGGTATGCAAATAAATGAAATGATAAACGTCCAAACATCTTCACAAACTTTCACATTTATAATATTAATAGTGTTACGCGCTAAAACTAAAGTAATTCGTTACCACTAGCGCCATCTAGTATCGAGTAGCAGAATTAATTGAGTCAAGATGTATCTAGCAATTTCGATAACAGAATCTTCTAGAATTATCAACATCCGTTCAGTCGGGGCCGGTATGTACTCGAAGATTCTAGATGGTTCGATTCCCGAATGTTCTGTGGCCCTATAAAAGGCGGGAGCGGATCGGGATCGGAGTTCCCGCCCGTCGAAGACCCTGATGACCCATTACCTCTCGTCACCCCGGACGAAGTACACGAGGTCATCAAAGGTCTGAAACCCCGCAAGGCCCCCGGCGCTGACGGAATCACCAATAAGGTGCTCCAGATGCTGCCCGCCCACCTGATCATGCTCTTGACCACCATCTTCAATGGTGCCTTGAGTAATAATATATTCCCCGATGCATGGAAGCAGGCCACGGTTATCGGTATCCCGAAGCCGGGCAAGCCCAAATCCGAGCCCACGAGCTACCGCCCCATCAGTTTACTGAGTAGTCTCGGCAAGATCTATGAGAGACTTATTTATAAGCGACTCAGAAATTACGCCGAGACAAAAGGCCTCATACCCAACGAACAGTTCGGTTTCCGTAACCAACATTGTTGTGTGCAACAGGTCCACCGTATCGTAGAACATATAAGCGCTGGCTTCCAGCGCGGTACGATAACCGGTGCAGTATTTTTCGACATAGCGAAAGCCTTCGACAAGGTCTGGCACAACGGCTTGATTTACAAGCTGTACCGTCTCGGTGTGCCAGACCGTCTCGTGCTCATCTTACGAGACTTTCTGTCGAACCGCACCTTTCGCTATCGCATCGAAGGGGCGATCTCGTCTCCCCATCCCATTCGCGCCGGCGTCCCTCAGGGCGCGGTGTTGTCCCCGCTCATATTCACTCTATTCACGAGCGATATCCCCAAAAGTAGAAAGGCACAGTTGGCACTGTTCGCAGACGACACAGCCATCTACTACACTGGGAAAAGTCAGGACGCGATAGCCGCCACTCTCCAAACCACCGTCAACGTCCTTGGCGCGTGGTTTCGAAAGTGGCGGATCGACATAAATCCGGATAAAAGCCAAGCAGTCCTCTTTACGAGACCGCGACGCATTAGACCTGAGCCCCCCCGTCCCATCTCTTTGTTCGGCAAGCCTATCCCTTGGGAGAAGCGAGCCAAATACCTTGGTGTGACCATGGATCAGCATCTCTCCTTCGCAGAGCACATAAAGAAGGCGCGCTCACGCGCCGCCTTCGCTCTCGGCAGGTTACATTCTGTTCTAAATGCACGTAGCAAGTTGTCACTAAAGTGCAAGTTGCGGATTTACACGGCGTGTATAAGGCCCATCATGACGTATGCGTGTGCAATCTTTGCGCACGCGAACCCCTGATTCATCCATAGGATGCAGACCCTACAGAACCGATTCCTCCGGCAAGCCACAGGCGCCCCTTGGTTCGTTCGGAACGAGATCCTCCATCTCGATCTGAAAATCCCCACGGTCAGTCAATTCATGAAACGCACCGCGAAGCGTTTCTTCGATAAAGCCGAAATTCACCGCAATCCCTTGATTGTGAAGGCCGCCACTTATGTCCCCAGTAGGATTAGCTCTGTCCGACGGCCGAGACATGTCCTCACCGACCCAGACGACCACATTACTCTCCTCCAGGAAAGCAATAGGGCCACCAGTACAGTTCGCACACACCGCACAAAATCGTCCTTCCGACCTCGCCGCCGAGGTCCTCGCGCCCCGCGAAGACCCCTAGTAGTATCGGCGCCTAACGTCGTGACCCCCGACCGACCCTTGCTCGTTGAAGCGCCAGCCCGCGCCGCAGCTGAGCCAGTAGCTTTAAATTCCCCACCTAATAATAATAATGCAAATTTTTCGATCCAGCCTGTCCCCAATAGAGATAGCTGTCCCCCTATCAGTGACGCCCTGAGCCGAGGTTCGTACCCCACAGGGGGTGCCCTCAGCGTGCAGTCGCTTAGTTTGTAAATTTTAGTTTGTAAGCCCTGGCTGGAGGCGTTAAGATTAACTTCTTAATGGCAGCCCCAGGAAAGCCCGGTTGAGCAGTCACGGCCTCTCAAGGCCAACTGCGAGATGCCCAACAAAAAAAAAAAAAAAAGGGATCGGAGTATTATTGAATAAGCGATAGAGGCGAGAACATCTGATGCGATCTTCAGTGCGATTAAGAGTGATCATCAGTGAAATTGTTTATTGTGTAATTAGTGTGTTTGATTAAAGTGTCATTTTTGGTAATTTATATTGGCAGTTTTTAATTGTCACGAACCCGAAGCTCGTAACAATAGGATACAGAGTGAGATTTTAAACACATAAAATTCTTTCCACAGGTTCAACGACTTGCCGAAAGCAGAGCAAGAAAAATTTGAAACTACGGTCAAAACCGTCAAAGACATTCGAGAAGAAGGGAAAGACCTTTTTAAACGGCATAAGTACCAACAGGCTATAAAGAATTACCAACAGGCTTTGTCTGTACTCTCACAATCACGCCCTGAGAACGAAGAAGAAAAAAATCAAATCAAAGATCTAAAAGTCACTATGTATGTAAACCTAGCCATATGTTATTATAAAATAAAGAAACCTAAATATATTATAGGTATGTGCAAACATATTGACAGATGCATAGACATCAACAAACATTGCAAGGGCATTTTTTATTACGGTCGAGCTTACGAATTGTTAGGAAAGACCGATGACGCAATATCTTGCTACAAAAAAGCGCTCAAAATCGAGCCGAAAAACAATGAAATCGGCAAATGTCTCGCTTATTTAGACGATAAAATAAAAATGGCGGCGGTAAACGAGAAAGTTATGTGGCGTAAGGCTATAGGTAACGCGCCTGAGGTTGAAAAAAAAAAAGTCTATAGTGTCGATGACGAATTTATAAATGGCGTCGCTGACATGTGTCAAGATTTGGCGGGAAGAAGTGAGTATGCGAAATTCGATTTGCCAATGGGTTTGAGTAGGGACGAGATAATTTGTATTAAAGATTTGACGAGCCAGTTCAAATGTTTAGTAGTTCTAGAAGACGGGGAAGGGAAACGAAAAAAGGTGTCTATTGTTAAAAAGATGTAATTACCATAATACAACATGTTAAAAAATCAACGCAGGGTCACGGCGAATATGGAATGCGCTTTTGTATCGAAAAAGTCTTAATTTATGTAAGAAATTTGTTTATTTTTTGTTTTACTTAATGCAAACCACCCCTCCTCCAGTACATACACATATTAGTATCGGGTTAAACATTAATTTTAAATGACACACATCTGAATAGTTATGCAATCCAAGAATCCCGAGGTTTTTAATAAATATTACAAATAATTTATAAAGCCGCTTCCATACTTAGCTAAAAATTATCTTTAGGCAAATATGCATCCGAATATTCGATCTCCGAACATAATTAACGCAGGATCTCATACACCCCAATAGAGTATTTTCCAATTTATTAAAAACGATTTTAATTTGAAGATTGGGACGAAATACGTAACAGAAAAATGAAAATAAATTGATTAATATCCATTTTCTCAATTAAAAACTATTTAAATCAAACATATTTTTCGTTGTTTTGAATTTACCGCCGAAACGCTCCTTACGATGACTTTTTTATCACGTAACCACATGTAACGTCAACTTTGTGTAAACCGGCAGTTTTTCTAGACCTATGTTGATCGAAGATGCTTCTTTCATTTTGTGATTAGTGCTGTGAGTGTGACACATGCCAAATACTTATTTTAAAACTGCCTCCATATTAGTCTTGTGCCGGCTCGGTCATTTTTAAGATCGCTCCGTACTAGTTCATTTCGGTCAGTGAACTAGTCTTCAGCTTTTTTAATCTGTTTTTGAGCACCATGAAATAGTAGCCGCCATGTTATTTCGTCATAAGGCATGTCAACTGAGCAACTTTGTACTTTTATTATTTTCGTAACCAAAGTAATTTTTATTTAAATAATACTTTGCATTCAGGAACAGCAAACCAACGATAATTAGAAAAAAAACTCATTTTTAAATTATAAACAATTGTCATACAAAATATCAGCGCATTTGTTTTTAGCAAACTGACGTCATACCCACATAGCAATATGGCGTCTACCAGCGTTTTCGTCAAAATACGCGCGACATTTGAAAATGTTAAATTTAAACGCATTTTTATGGCACTAGTTGATTAAATAAAAATGTTGTGTTTTTTTGTGATTTATTAGCACAAAAAAAAATTTGTTCGAATTTAAGACATTATTATTTGTAAGTTAAAAAAAAATACATTTACAATGTAATTGTAAATTTAAGTACCTATCCTATAAGTTTAAAACAATGATGTTACCTTTTTGAATATTTTTAAGTGTTAACAATGAAAAGGTATCAAAACAAAAATCCTCATCGCTGTCAACAAAAAAAAAGTGCCCAAAAAGCTGGCAGTATTGCCACGTTGTATGGATGTCGTGGCCATATCGTAGATTTGCTCATTTCATGAAATGCTCGAGATTTTTTTATCGAGGAGACGGTCGACGTCAGGGGCACCCCGAGGTTCGGTTTGGTTAGGTTCCTTTAAACCCTGCTCACAGAAATAGGAACCACACGCAGTGGGGCTCCGTCAACCTGATGTCGACCGTCTTCTTCTGTAATATAAGAACCAGAACAAGACTAGAATTTCATGAAATGCGACCATTTTATGAAATTCTTGAGCATTTCATGAAGTAAGCAAATCTACGATATGGGGCCATTCAAGTATTACGTAAGCAGTTTTTAGCAATTATTGACCCCCCCTTCCCCTCGTCAGCAAAAGTAAGTAAAGGTCTTACTCCCCCCTCCCTTGCTCACGTAAACATTGGTAGCAGACACCTTGTGATTTTGATATACTGTTATCGTTTTCTTCGAGCCATTCATAGACAAATAGGGTTGCCATATGTGTTCAAACCAAAATCGACTAAATTTTGTAGAAAATCCAATAATTAAAAAATAAATTCTACTGACGTAATCACCATCCAGGCCCACCCCATCCCCCATGTCATCAAAAATAAGCAAAGCAAAGATATGTGCTCTGCCAGGGGTGCGGGTTGTTCGAAAGAGATACCGCGGCCCCTGGCACACAGGCAACTGAGGGAACACGGGTGGGTTTTAGTCAGTAAAAGTCTGACATGCTCTCTTGCTCCACCCAGAGCGGGAGAAGTTATTTGATGATTTCCCACCCAAAAAAAAAAAAAAAAGATATGTGCTTACGTAATACTTGAATGGCCCCTAATGGTCTAAGAGCCCGTGAACCCCAGACCTTCGTTATTTTATAAAAGCTGAAAGTTTGTCAGCGCATGCTCCCAGCACAGGTAAGAACGATGGACAATTATGAAGTTTGGGTTGCCCTGGCTTTGGCAGGTAAACGGTACTAAAGGTGTGTAAAATACCGATCCAACTTCGTCAAATAATAAAGTGCTATTTTTTGGTATTATCTTCAGAATATTATTAAAAATCACATTATTCATTGCCAGACACTTAACATCCTGGCAACCCCTTGCCAGACACCCTTAATGTTCATGAAATTATAATTTTACTTACGTTATAGTATAAAAGCTGATTTTTATATATAATACTTGAGTAATAAGTAAATGATGTTTCCTCACTAGCCAGACATTTTTGATACTTCCAACCCCGTGCCAGACAAGCATGTAGGGTAGCTGTAGGAGCGAGCGCGAGGCAGTACACACATGGGTGGGTACGAGTGAGATGCGCTTGTGTTGTTTAGTATTTAATACATGCTTACATCAACTAAAACAATAATATATGCTATCTTCAAGTATTATTAATTTAATATTCATTATTAATAATAAGAATAATATGAATTATATTATTACTTACGTTATAGTGTAATAGCTGGTTTTTATATATGTTACCGGCCAAACCCAATTTCAGGCCAAACTAGTTAGTCCTAGGCCAAACAGACATAACCTACGCGTGATATGTCACAGCCAACTGGCTTAATTAGCCATTTCGTTAAGGCCCATAGTATCCTCATCTCCCGATTGTATGCTAAAGCACGACTGCCGCCCGCGCCCGCGCAGGGCACCTCTGAGCCTTTATCTCAAAATGGGGATATTCCTTTGATTAATTTACAATTGTGCTTCGGCGATTCTGTGGTACCTCTAACTATCTATTTTTCAGTGTATTTTTTTTCCAAATAACGAAGCCGTTTAGTAGGAGTATGGAATAGAAGCCAAAATATTGCGTGTTGGAAAATATTTTTTTACAGCAAAAGTATTAACCATACAAAAAAAGTACTTCGGGCAAAATGATCTATATGAATCTATAGCAAAATCATATATTTTTCAAATCTTCAAGACAAGCCGTTAATGAGCAGTAGGGTTCATAAAGTGACCGTGTTACGCTACCAAACGGGACGTAGGCCCTTAACAGCCTTTGGAAGTAACGCTCGCAGCAGGCCGCTGCAGCGGCGTCGCTCGCTTCGCTCGCTCGGCTCGCGCGCTTTTGGTCACAGTTCTAACCTAACCTAACCTAACCCATTTAATAGGCGTGCCCCGGCTTATTAAACCAGTTTGGCCTGGGACAAACTAGTTGGGCCTGAAATCGGATACTTTCTTTTTTTTATTGCAAAATAAACAAATATTTTTACTCTTGTCAACACTGGTATCACTTTGAAATGAACTATTTACTTCAGTGGTTGCATTAGCATTTTCACTCACTTCTTCAAGTTCACTAATGTCCACTGCTACCTGGGAAGGTTGAGGTTCTATTGATTGATAAGCTGAAGCTAGGTGTGATACAGTTGACTCAGCCAAATGCGATGAACCTGGTTCTGAATGGTCTGTTGATGTATTAACGTTTTTCGATGTTTCTTTTTCTTGCTCTGTTTCATCAGTCTTTTCAGATTTTTTTGGTTCTGAGGTAAAATATTTTTTCATTAGCCTTGTGAATGATTTGTAACATTCCCTGTGATAGCCACCCTCTGTATATTCACGTGGAAGAATGATGTCTTTATATTTAAAGTTATGTTTTTTTCGCCATTTTAAAATTAATTCACATTTTTTCAATGTCTCGTCAGAAAATAATGCTATTTGGCCACTACTTTTGTTGCACACAAATTAATGTATCACCCATGACTTGTTTTTTAATACACAATCACTTTAATTTAAAAAGTCATATAAACAAATTGTAAACTTATAATTATAATTTCATGAACATTAAGGGTGTCTGGCAAGGGGTTGCCAGGATGTTAAGTGTCTGGCAATGAATAATGTGATTTTTAATAATATTCTGAAGATAATACCAAAAAATAGCACTTTATTATTTGACGAAGTTAGATCGGTATTTTACACACATTTAGTACCGTTTACCTGCCAAAGCCAGGGCAACCCAAACTTCATAATTGTCCATCGTTCTTACCTGTGCTGGGAGCATGCGCTGACAAACTTTCAGCTTTTATAAAATAACGAAGGTCTGGGGTTCACGGGCTCTTGCTCTATAACAGATATTCGGACTTCTTTTGACCCGTAACGACTGTCAAAGATCCACTGAAGACAGCCGGGACCTACGGATTTACGTGATTGCTTTTGTGCGTTTCGTGTAGTATGTGATCTTCCTGTGCGAGTCTCAATAAATACTTTTTCTTTATTTCTTTCCGCGGCACGAGGGTGTCTTGGTATGTAAAATCAAAAGTCATTTATTCAAACTAGGCTGAGAGTCAGCTCTTTTTGAACGTCAAAATTACATAAGACAGTCTCCCGGCACGCCCGCCCTTCACCACTTCCTAGTGCTTTAGCTGGGAAGAAGAAGTAGCGCAACAAACTCCCCAGCAGCACAGCTGTCTGTTAAGGCTATTACCCTGCTCAATGACCTCGATGAATTCTGCTGACGTAATCACCATCCAGACCCCCCATCCCCCATGTCATCAAAAATAAGGAAAGCAAAGACCGCCCGCCCCCCTGTACTGCTTACGTAATACTTGAATGACCCCTATGGCCACGACATGGACATGCTGATGCTTTGGCCAAAGCCATGGTGAACTGAGGGGCAATTCTCGTAATTTTAAGAACGTTCACAGTCAGAGCTCAGTCTCAATATGTCAATATTATCTCGAGTTTTCATACATTTTTGACAAGATTTTGACATTGATTCTCGCCGAGATGAGGCTGGAACCAGATTTTGAACGTTTTAATTACGAAAATTGGCCTTATGATATGTTGTAATTTTATCGTTTCTTGTTTTGTTACGATAATAATAAATCTGGAATTTTATTGGGAACTAATAAATTCAGTAGCAGATTGGGTTTAAAATAGATATCCTTATTATGAAATATTTCAGCTAATTAATAGGTTTATGTATAAATCAGCATTGCCATACTTACAACGTGGCAATCCTGCCAGACTTTCGGGGTATTCCTGTTGACAGCAATGGAGATGAATTTTTTGATGTCCTTTGATTATTTCACCTTCTCAAGTATGCACGGGGCTACACATCAAGCTATACATTTCCAGTTTATGCTGAACTATGCGAGCTTAGCTTATACTGGAAATGTATAACTTGATGTGCAGCCGTGCGTAGGTACATATTATTTTAAGAATGGTAGCTTTTTAAATTGTACGTAAACAAACTTGCAGTGTGAACTGACTGAATGAAAATTCTCAAACTTATTATAGCCAATTACAAAATAAAGCCAAATATTGTTACTAATACTAACTTAATGAGTAGTAACTTAAATATAAATTAATGTTTATCGTTCCTATAGTAAACGGTTGTAATGAAGTTGAGATTTCTGAAGTGGCTAAGTTCCTCCTATGATAAGCCGAACTGAGAAAAAAGCAGCAAAATGGTGGAGCATGCAAATGTTCAGTTTTTGCTGTCAAGTTTCGAGTAAAAATATACGCGAAAACACACCACGATTAATTATCACTTGCAAGCTATCTTCGACTCTAATTTAGTTCATTAACAGTTTATCAATGAAAAAAAACAGCATTTTTCTGTATGTGCAGACCAATAGTCGAACATAATTAAAACCATAGACTAATCATGTATTTTCTCTGCATAAGGAAAGAACGAAGAATCTATGAAAACCTTGTCGTTACTACATTATTAGCAGACAAATTACTGTTTTTTATTGTTTGATTGATTGTTAAGATTAGTTTTACTTTTTTAAGTTTTTATACTTTAAAATAAATATATGGACTTCAGTAATATATTGTTTTCTTTGAGCAACTAGTAATTCCCCTTTAACAATAAGAAAGGCTGAGACAAAAGTCTTTTCTCTGCAACAAGGAACATTATTTATTCATTTGAAAAAGGAATGCAGAACCTCCCTTTTTTAAATAGGCAGAATAAAAAGAAATCGTGGGTTGTGTGAATGACATTAGGTGCTAAATCGAGGCAAAGGTTTAAACGGGATTTTTCATAGTTGCTTACTTTAAAAGCTTATTACACTTGGCTGAATTTAGTCATCTAAATTCAGAATCAACTTTAAAAGCAAATTAGAAGCTTCTGATCACACTCCTTATTTCGTTACTGAATCAATTACCAGATACAGCGCGACGGAGTCGGACGTGCCGTGTACGAGGATGGCTCTTGTATTGGCCAGCCTCCAGATAATTATTGGCCTTTGCCCAGCCCTGGTCTTTGGCTCAGTTAAAATACACTTCTCACAAAAATTAAGGAAAGAAAAAGAGCATCCAAATTTTTGGTCGATTTTCAACGGGCTGTATCTTGAAGAAAAATGGTCGTACCTACAGCAAATTAAAAAAAAAGCAAATTATGGCTCAAATTTGGATCTGAACGTATTTTTTTTCGAGTAATTGTTAGAAAACTACTGAGAAAAACATCTACTTAATTTTTTTTTGGTCTACAGACTTAATTTTTATTTTTTTTATTTAACCTCCTTATGGACCGGATGCCTTGTTTATTCAGCTCCAATTTATTTTTAAAGACCTCGATATGAGCACGTTTCGCTGATAATTATATCGGTCTTTGAATGGAAAAGGATCATTTTGCCTTTAAGTATCAATATCTCGGCAACCAATAATCGCACAGGAAGTTTAAAGTCGCAAAAACTTGAATAGGTACATTTTCTACAAGGATTAGCAATCGATTTTCAAAACAATTTTTTTATTTAATCATTACATGAATTTGAAAAACCAACAAAAAAGGCTTTTTGTAACTGTAAGTCAGTAAGTGCCCAATCAAAAATAATGAAGAAGCCGAAAATCAATAATAATAATCTACCAAGCCGTTTTTTTATCCCACACGATTGAATTTTTGAAAAAAATAAAGGAGCGAGATTTTTGCTCTGAAAAGCTCACAATTTTTATCAAAATTACATCAATCAATTTTGCATCAGTGACACGGGTAGGTAATTTGAAAAAAAAAAGAAAAAAATCAGGAATACAAAACAAAAGTATACGTCCTTATTCACGGACAGTTTTGTAACGACTGAAGTTTGTCAGTAACTAAATACGATTACACCTTCCTAAATGCGATAACACCTTCCTAAATGCGTTTCTAATTAGGCTTCTAAATGATTCAGTCACTCAGAAACCATCCTTGCTTCTGAATTTAGGATGCTAGCTTGCTAATTGCGATTATACTATGACTAAATTCAGTAAAGACTGAATTAAGATCACTAAATTCCTCTTCTTTATGCTTACTGAAGACTTGGCTAGAAACCAATGGTCTACACCTGTCAATTAATAAAAGCAACATTGTCTTATTTATTAGAATGCGTAAGCCTCCAGTTACAGTAAGGTATAATAATATCCTTATGCCTGTTAAAAACCAGGTTAATTTTTTAGACCTTATTTTGGATACACATCTTACTGCACCCTAATTGCGTAACGCGCGATTAATCATAATCGATTTCATTTTGACATTTCAACAATATTCATTGCGTTATTTACGTTGTTGAGCACACACATTTTTCGAACATATGAAGCAATGGTTTAGCCATCTGTTTCCAAACGAAACAAATTATGATGAATCGTGAGTTAGGTACGCAATTAGGATGCCGGTTTACCACACTGTGATTATATAGCTGCTAAATGCAAACGAAATATCAACTTAATTAGATCTCTTGCTGGTGTTTGGTGTGGAGCAGACGGGAGCACATCCCTTTTCATTAAAACCACTGTACAAATTGTACAGTACAATACAACACCTTGTTTAGAAGCGTATTGGATTAAGGGACTTTTTTGCTGGAACCTGCTAATGTTGCTAGTCTTAAAGTAGTTTAATCACTTGGCTTTTAAGCAAACTTTGAAACTAAATCTTTCATTCAATTCGGAATGATTATATAAAATAATGTTTAAAAATATTCCGGGTTTTTAATTTAGTTTTAATATACATTCTGTATTTGCATTTAAATACACGCTTCACTTGCATGATTTTGGAAAGAAAGTGTAAACGGGTGTCATTTCGAGAGAGTTATATTTGTATGGCAGAAAAAGACTTATTTATAGTTCCCGGCCGTAAATCAGGCACATCGATTATAAGTACTGCATCGTAATGTGTCATCTCTCTCACTCATCTCTATGTGAAAGTCGGATGTTTGAATATTTAAGCTAAGCTTCCACTTCAGCATCGCAGCGCATGGAGCAGATTTTTTTGTTCGATACGTAGACGTACTACAGACGCTATCACAGCCAAGGATTGGGGGGAGTTGGTCACTGTGGACACCAGCAAGATTATGATAATATTTATTATGTGATAAGAGCGAATGAAGTGAGCTCGAAAATTTTAGTAGCTCGGCTCGGAGAGGTGCAGTCATTGTTTTGTCTATTAAAACTGGCGACATGTCTGATAATGAATACTATCGGCCCATCTCACTGGCTACAATAATGGCCAAGGTGCTTGAAAGCTTGCTTAACAAAATTCTTCTGCAGCACATAAAGCTGAATGATGCCCAATTTGGGCTCAGGAGTGAACTATCAACAGAGAGCGCAATCTTGTGTCTTAAGCAAGCTATCGGGTACTACACGGAGAGGAAGACGCCAGTGTATGCGTGCTTCCTAGACCTGTCCAAGGCCTTTGATAGGGTTTTATATAATAAGCTGTGGACCAAATTGAAAGGCGCGGGTGTGCTGGCTGAAGTCATCTCCATATTGCGCCATTGGTACATGTGTCAGAGGAACCAGGTGAGATGGGCTGGTGCGCTATCTGATATTTATGGCTTGGAGTGTGTCGTGCAGCAGCGGGGGATAACCTCTCCTCTGTTATTCAATCTGTATGTTAATGACCTCATCGCCGAGCTCAGCAGTACTCATGTGGGATGTTTTGTAGACGGAGTGAGCGTAAATAATATCAGTTATGCGGACGACATGATAGGTACTGCTGGGACCGTCGGTGGGGGCACTGCGTAAGCTTGTCTCAATCTGTTAGGCATACGCGGCGGAACACGGACTGAGATATAAATCGAAGAAGAGCGAAGTACTCGTTTTCAAGAGTGCAAAGCGGGGTCCATGTGTGCATGTTCCGCCTATTATGCTTAATGGTAAGGCTCTGCGGGTGTTGAGCAGCTTCAAGTATCTGAGGCACATTGTGACAGAAGAGTTGCAAGGTGACGCAGACATAGAGAGAGAGCGCAAAGCATTGGCAATCAGGGGGAATATGGTTGCGCGCAGGTTTGCTCATTGCTGAAGGGAAGTGAAAATTTCTCTTTTGAAGGCGTACTGCCAATCGTTATACTCGAGCAGTCTGTGGGTAAACTTTACGCGCCGGGCTGCTAGTGCTCTGCGTGTCCAATACAACAACGTCTTCAGGGTGCTGATGCGGCGGCTTCGCTATTGTAGTGCGTCCGGAATGTTTGCGGAGGCGCGAAAGGACGGCTTTCATGCGGTTGTACGGAAGAAAGTAGCCTCTTTGTTGCAGCGCGTACGAGGCAGTAGCAACAGTATCCTGCAGATGGTTGTATCTCTTGCAGATTGCCCTATCCAAAATAAATGGATGCATATTGTGATGGGTATTGACTAACATAGTGTATAAGATTTGACTTACATAATATTTATAATAATTTATTTATCTGTTTTATAATTTGTAATTCATTGAATTTTTATCTGAAATAAACTGATTTTCATACAGAAATTAGTATCTTTGTCGGATCATGCAGAAAAGATTTATACGCCCATGGCTGTAGTTTAGTTAAGGTTCAAATTTATTCGAAGAGCAAGCAGGCCTGAACTTAGAGACCCAGGGTCCCTAAACACTTCTCTTTCTAAAAGAACTTTGGATGCAAGTGCGAGCGGAGCGAACTCGTAAAATTTCGCAATCCAAACTGGAAACTTGGAGGTTCGTCTTGAATTTTTTTTTTTCGTTTTTTTATTAGTTAAATGTTAAAGTACTTAATTTCACCTACCAAGAATCACGGGAAGTGCTATAGAGGTTCGGTAGTTTGCAATAATTTCTAAATTTTTGACCCTTTAGTTTTATATAATGAAATGTGCATGTGTTATCCTATTTATAAAATTGCTGGATAACCTATAATTGGTAACTGTGTAAGTCCAATGCAAATTCGTCCGATTTTATTAATTTAAAAAATATTTTACAGGTATTGAAACGGTCTTTAATAAAATATCATTTAATGGGATAAGGATTAATACAGAGGTATGAATAATATGGTTTGATTATTGTCAGCACTTTTATCAACTTTTAAAATGTAAAAAGTAGTTATAGTGGCATAACTACAGTAGCTGGACACATAGTATCGGGGACTTTTTTGTAGATATTGTTACGTTCTATAATTCTGTAGAATATTTTTTGTTCGGTCATCAATAGTTTCCGCAGCGAACGCGATGACAGATTTTTTATGACTATTTTTTTCACACCTTGGGTTATATTATTGCATTTTTACAAGGGATCCCTATTTTAAAAAAATAGCCTATGTCACTCAGTGAAGATGCGTTCTAATGGTGAAATAATTTTTGAATTCGGTCCAGCAGTTTTTGTGTGAAAACATTACAAACATACAAACAAAAACACAAATTTTTCCTCTTTAAAATATTAGTTTAGAAGTTTAGATAAACTTAGCTTTGCCTTCCGGTCACGTACCGAGGAGCCACATGGTGGCCCCTCAAGTAACGCTCACTTTTCGTAGTTCAAGTAGTGCTTCTGACGTGCGGTTGACCCGTTTCGTATTTATTTATTTCAGACATTAAAAACAATAACATATTAAATATTTTTAAAATAAAGTGATAATTTATGTAATATTTATGCCAATGGCCTAAAAGCCCTATATTCTAGGCATAGATGCAAAAAAAAAACAAAAAAAAACCATCAGTCACCACTCACCACCAATAATCATTCACTTCACTCGGGCCACATTCCGAATAAGAAAAATAGCGCTGTGAGCGCTCACATCAATAATTTGCGTTCCGAGATAGATATCACGATTATGGCAGCTAAGAACTGTCATTTTTGTTATTAATACGGAACGCTCGTGAACGCGCTAACAGTGCTCACTCAATGTTAAAACCAATTTACACCATATAAAACTTGTGTACACCACAAATTTCGTCTTCTTATTTGGTTAGGTGGCGACTCTGGCCAGAAGCACTATATTTATGTTAATTATAGATATGTTATGATTCAAAACAAAACAGCACAACTGTCATTTTTGACAGCGCTCACGGTGATATTATTATTTTATTATTAAGCATGGTCGGCGTTATCGCAAGATGGCGCATGTCATGACATCATCTATGACGATTCACGGGACATCGTTATCGCGCTCACGCCAATTCGGAACGGGTGTGAGCACGATCAAATCGATATTATCGTATCTCGGAACGTAGCCTCGATCAGATCCATTGAGATGGGAAAAACATTATTTTTTATATGTCTATGATCAGATCAATCTAAAAATAGATTTTTTTTTTTTGGGCTTTGGCTTCGCACGGTTTGTGCATTTAGCCAGTGTCAAGTAATTTTTCTTTTTGATAAGTAAATGGCCCGATATCGGGCACGAAGTTACATAAAAGTCATAGTCGTCTTTAGTCAGTCAAGTCAAAGTTATTGTAAAGCGGTAGCAACTTTACAACAACCTAACATGAGTTTTTGGGGGAACACGAAAAGTCCACGTTAGTCACTTATTTTCACCTTCACTACACTTGTGCACACACATATAACTAAATTGAATAATTCACTACCAAAATTATACAATTTAATTCGCTATTTCACTAAATTTCATGAAAATGAAAATTCGTTCGACATGTTCCAACCCGCTCCCGCCAAAAACTCCCTAAAAATCACAGACATATAAAACAGTAGCAGACCAAACATTCGCCAAAAAATTGCGTACCCATTACGCACACATAGAGAGTGTGGTCGATACGGGGCCGAACTAGGGCCGGTTGCCGGTATTATATAACGAGAACAAGATCACAACGACAAGTAATGTTCTTTATTTTCATAATTTAAAAATTACTGGTCCTAAAATAATAATATGTACAGGTATACAAAAAATAAAAGAATCGTAGGGCATCAAATAATACGTCCGCATCGTTGTGAATGAGAAAAGTGGCCAACAAAGGCTGGCAGCATTGCCACGTGGTATGGCAATGCTGATTCTTTGGCTGAAAAATAAGCCAGCCCTTTGGTCACGTGAAGAGTCGATCAACCGCTTAGAAATGTCTCGGAAAACTAAGTTGCCACTCGGACCCCATGGCCCTAGAGTTTCAACCCCAAACGGCTCGAACATATAGGTTTCAATAAGATTAGAATATTTGCGCCATTTGAGGTTCAGTTTCAATCCTGGAGTTTCATGTTTTTAAATCCATGCATTCCGTAAACTTACATCCTTTGGAAACCTGGAAAAATATTAGTAAGCTCAATTATTACCTGCTGAATGAAATGTTAAAATTATGTGAGTAGCCTATACCGATTTATGTCCACCATCGTTCATGTTATCCATCACACAGACAGGGTAACATAAGCGGCTAATGAGACACAATTGATTTTCTATTGTAACGTATCACATGTGTACGCGCCGGGCCGGAGCGATTCTATAAATTTTACTATCATAGAATGTATGTTTACACTGGCAATCTGCACTCTGCCATATTTTCAAACTATGTCACCAAAAAAATATGAAATATCGTAGAGTAAACCGAGTCTCTATTTGATAATTCCATGATAGGTAAATATTCTCCATACAATAAAAAAATCGTCTTTGTTGCCAAATCCGTCCCTGACTACACAGCATAATACAAAAACTTACCGATGAAAGGTCAATCCAGGTGTTTTGTGGTAGCTAGCACTGTCACACTGGTACGCACAGCACTTTACCATTTTATTTTTGTGTAATTGTCCCAAACAATTAATTTTTCAAGTAATATTTCGCGGTTGAAACATAGAACGCGATTCAGGATAAATGTCGCTTATCGAAATGGCGGCGCGGGACAGACGGGTTAAAAACCTTGTCAAATTGTCAATGTCAATGTCAAATTGAGTCAATTTTAAACACAAAACTGCGACTGAAGGACGGTGCATCAATTTTTCGACAAATCTAATAAACTTATTAGATTCTTTCTCTCAGACACTTCAATAAAACATGTAAGTGTAATCTCAATTTATTTACATCATGTTTTTGCTTGGCTTAACATCCCATTGGCGGGTAGAAAATGTTCGAAGCACCGCAAAAATGATTGTGATAAGTTTACTAGTATAATTAAATAATTTGGGGTTCAAAACCATGAAATTTTGGGTGAAATTTCTCGTTTTGTTATCAAAATGGGTTTAACGATCCGCACTTTTCGCGCGATCGATTTTCCTGTGCCCCTAGTGGCTACTGCCCGGTTCTCGCCCAACCATCGCACTCCACACCTTCTAATCAATACATTTATTGCATTGCGGCACACAAAACTATTCTGAAATCTTCTCCAAACGATTTCTTCGCGTTTACACCAGCATCTCTTAGTAGAAACAAGTTTCAATGTTAGTTTTAAGAATTTGTTACGAAAATCGGGGAATAAAAATGCCGGTGTACTTTATTACAGTGGAGCCGTGTACCCGTTGCGATTCTGATCTGTCACAATGGCGCGCGCCGATTTTCCAGCCCTTTTAAATACCCTCGTTTCAACCTGCGTCGTACACACTGCGGTATTTTACTCCAAAATTTCGCGATAATAAACTTTAATCACATAAATAATTTAAGTGTTCTTAATTAAGGTCAGTGTACTGAAAAAATACTTGAAATTGTGGATGGGAAACTTTGGTTTTGTTTTATTTTGAGTAGTAACATCATGGTTTGGCAAAGGCATCACTGTGGCTGATGCCTTATGAAGTGAAAGTCTTCATCTGTCATAGAAAGCTTTGGATAACCTTAATTCTGTTAACCTTCTTACAAACAGTTGTTTAAAAACAACATTAACTGCAACATTATTCAAATCACAAATTCATCTGCTAAGTCCGGTGATTAGAAGCATTTTGGTAATTAAACCTTTTAAAACACATACTATATTAAGTGCCAAGTGTTACATCGGTATATTGACAGTTTTATCACAATAATAACAACTTTATTTACAACTAGTTGCCCATCCCGGCTTCGAACGGGTTTGTTCCATATTTTATTTCATTTGGCCGTTTTTTCTCCGACTACCACGAAACAGTCTTTTCATTTTTCGGGTTAACATATAGCCTATGACACTCACAAATAACGTGGCTTTCTAATGGTAAAAGAATTTTCAAAATCGGTTCCGCAGATCCAGAGATTACCCCCTACAACCTCACAATCTCACAAACTTTACCTCTTTATAATATTAGTATAGATTTACATGAAAGCCATAGGTTATTACTGTGACAATTTTGGTTTTTATATTGCATAAATCACTGATTAATCTTGTCTGGAATCGAAGGTAATATTAAACTTGTGTTATGGGTGCCAGGGCTTTTTCTCTATTAATAGAAATTTTTTCTCCAATGTATACAGACTAGTTAGAAGTTATATTGGGTTAGTACTCATAGTTTAAATATGTAGGGACTATGCAAGTGTGATTGTTGTTGTATCAGCAGGTTAATGTGTGAAAGAAATGCATGAGAGGATTCGCTAGTGTATGTGTGCTGGTTGAATACCAGAGATCGGATATTCGGATGCATATTTATGGAAGCAGCTTTATAAATTATTTGTAATATTTATTAAAAACCCCGGGATTCTTGGATTGCATAACTATTCTGATGTGTATTAATTTAAAATTAATGTTTAACCCGATACAAATATGTGTATGTACTGGAGGAGGGGTGGTTTGTATTAGTTAAAACAAAAAATAGACAAATTACTTACCTAAATTAAGACTTTTTCGAGAATATCCGATCTCTGTTGATTACAGTTATTGTGTTTTAGCTTTCGGAATCTTCAAATAAATAAACTTTAATTATGCTGGTACCAAAATGTTCTATTTATGTGTATATCACAGAGGCTCCCTAAGATGATAGTAGGCATAAGGTAAAACAAAGTTACTAAAATAAGAATTGGTAGTGATATTAAAATGTTTGGATCTGGGTTGTGGAGGTCTGATAAGCAGTCGCTCCATGTAAAATATTGGTACTCAGTTGCATCCGGTTAGACTGGAAGCTGACCCCAACATAGTTGGGAAAAGGGTAAGCCGATGAGAGACATTTTTTGGTTTTTAATAATTAATCTGAGTTTTTATCATGATTGAGTTTTATCTCCTAATTAGTTTCTTTTAGTTTTATGATAATAATTTCTTTTCTGTAAGTAGGTTTGTACATCATATTTTAAAAACTAGATGAGGTTGGCGTTTCCTATCTGGCTACTCTGAAAAGAAAGGTCAAAACAAACTCAGGAGGTCACAGTCTCTTTTAAAGTCCAGAATTAATTTTGTCAGATCATGTGAAGACCATGTAGATTTGTTGCTTGAAATGGTCTTTTGAGGAAAGTATTACGCAGATTTGCATAAACTTTTACTCTTGAAGAATAGTGTTATTGGTGGTGTGATTATTGTACATACTGCCGACAAACTGCAAGCAGTTTGGCAGATACGGCGAGTAATGGGTAGCTCGCTGTCCGGTAAGGACCAAGCCCGGGTCGACGGCGCGTTGTGTTCCACGCGCGCCTCAAAGAGATGTCAGCACCAAATGGTGGGGTCCGCAAGGGCCGATGCCTGCCAGGGGTGCGGGTTGTTCGAAAGAGATACCGCGGCCCCTGGCACACAGGCAACTGAGGGAACACGGGTGGGTTTTAGTCAGTAAAAGTCTGACACGCCCTCCCGCTCCACCCAGAGCGGGAGAATTTATTTGATGATTTCCCACCCAAAAAAAAAAGCAGTTTGGCAGATATCAATAATGATGATGATGTGTTGTATGTTGTGTTGTTGTTGCTGTTGTTGTTGTAGTTGATGTTGTATCTCTGTGTTGTTTTTTTTTTTAATGTAATGTCATCTTTTTGTATGCACATGTTTCTGTTCTTTCTTTTTTCTTCTTTCTAATAATAAAGTTAAACTCTGTAACATCATGGATTAATAATTGGTTCCTAAAAATAAAAACTAATTGTTTTTCTTACCAATGGTAGCATATTTTATTGCTAAACTGGGCAAATAAATAGATTTGTAAGCTAATTTTACCTGTGATAGCTACTTCCGTATGGGAGGATCTACTATGTAAAGGAGTGAGGTATTTGCTTCATTATTGGTAAAGATGATAAACCAATAACGGTCTGTAATAGTATATTTTATATCGAGGGACTAAACGAAGCCATAATATACCAGAGGTGGTTTGACTCCCGAGCGTGCGAGGAGTAAATGAAACCGAGGGTATATTAAGTTGGCGTTTAGTCGCGAGGTGCAAACTGTACTTTTCACTTTGAGTGCGAGAAAAATAGTCAATTTAGTACAAAAACATTTATTAAGTATTACTTAATAAAATAAAAATCACAAAAGATTTTTTACATAGCTTCAAGTAAAAAATCTTTTCTGACTTTTATTTTTACAATTTTATATTACAATTGTAATTGTACATTTACCTATACAATTCGAATTATTTGAAAAACCATGGAACTAAAACTCTCAACATTTTCGCAATGAAGATGGTCCACACTCCTGAGATGATAGTATATTTACTGGCTGTTTGAGTTTGTCACATGAAGGAAATTAAAAAACTAATTACTTTTCACTCCCTAGAGACTAAAGTGGTCACTTTAGTCCCGCTTCGTAGGGCTATATTGGCTATATAATAATTGCCCATAAATAAAAAATAAAATTATAAACTGTCAAGTGTCAACTTGTAATTAACACAATTACTTTTCTATTCTACTATATGATAAATGATAAATGATTTTATTTCTGTAAGTAGGTTTGTACAAACACTTTTACACGTCAATCATATTTTTTTAATCTAGATGAGGTCGGCCTCAGACTCAATGAGCTTGCCTAACATACGAATTAAAACAAATGTAGTCTTATTTTAAATAGGACTAGAAGACGATGAATACATACGTTTATTTTGAGGTCAACCAGCACCCTAATTGCGTAACACGCGATTAATCATAATCGGTTTCATTTTGACAGTTCATCAATATTCATTGCATTATTTACGTTGTTGAGCAGACACATTTTTCGAACATAATTATGAAGCAATGGTTTAGCAATTTGTTTCAAAACGAAACAAATTATGATGAATCGTGAGTTACGCAATTAGGGTGCTGGAATACATTTTCTGTAAATGAATGGCTTTTTTATTTATTATTTTTTTTTGCCGCAGAGACAATGGAGCCCAAGCCTCATGACATGATCTCTTGCCCTTACAATATGGCGCATCAGGTGGAGCACTACAGAATGCACATCCATCTACAAAAGTGCCGTAAGCAGCATCCTAACAGCGGGAAGGTAAACTGCCCGTTTGATGCTACGCATGTGGTCAACGAAGTCGAATTGGATGTGAGTATTCATTTTTTTTTATGTACACTGGTTTTATTAACAACTAGCTTCCGCCCGCGGATTCGCCCGCATGAAAGTCGGAAATTATCCCGCGGGAACGTACCACCGGGATAAAATGTATCCTATGTGTTAATCTAAGTTATAATCTATCTGTGTGCCAAATTTCATCCAATTCCATTCAGTAGTTTTTGCGTGAAAGATTAACAAACATCCATACTTACAAACTTTCGCGTTTGTAATATTAGTAGGATGTGTGGTGGCTGCTTGTGGCTAAATAATTACAGCCGCAGGGTCGATTGACCCTGCGGCTGTAATTATTTAACCTGATCGATTGATCAGGTTAAGCTACGCTTGACGCGGTTGGTCCGTGGATGGGTGACCATCTTTTCGTAGTAATACAATACCCCTTGCTAAGACTGGTTGTCACACTTTCAAGCTTCTGACGACCCGTAGCGACTGTCAAAGATCCACAAATGACAGCCAGGATCAACGGCTTGGCGTGCTTTCCGAGGCGCAGACTTGGTATGTAAAGATGGTCAGCCCTCCACGGACCAACCGCGTCAAGCTTAGCTTAACCTGATCGATCGACCCGTGCGGATGTTATTAATTAGACACAAGCCCCCCCAAGTTGACTAGAGGCAATATTATTATAATTAAATAAAGGTGAGACACTAAATATTACTTGTCTAAGGAAAACGGTACAGTATTAAACACTGATTTTTCTTAATTGTCACTTCGGTTTAAAAAATGGTTGAGTTCAAGGATAATTTTGTGGTTTACTGTCGGTAAATTGTTTAAATAAGGACAAAGATCTCTTATCAATTCAATCAATCTGCCTAGCCGGTTCGTAACTATGTTGGGGTCAGCTTCCAGTCTAACCGGATGCAGCTGGACACCAGTATTTTATATACCTAGAGCGATTGCCTATCTGACCTCTCACGGCTTACCTATTTTAATTTCTAAATTGTTATTTTATTTTTGTTTTGTTTTAATTACGGACGCTTATAATGTGCACGTCTTTTTACATCGTTCTCACATTGATAATTTCAACGTAATGATGTAACCAACTGATTGTAACAAAATCATGATTTTAAAAGAGTGTCCATGGAGTTTCTTGCCCGTTCTTCTCCATAGGTACCTACGCTTTGGAATGGGTAACTAGCTTCATCTTTCTATCTCACCGACCTTGACAATTCAAAAGTGCCTGTAATTGGTTTATTTGAAATAAATGCTTTGAGTTTTGACCTCCGAACTCCGGTATCGTGTTACTCAAAACTGGTCGTCAGGTTGTCGGACTTGTAACGACCAGCCGGGACCAACGGCTTAACGTGCTTTCCGAGGCACGAATGGGTCTCGGTATATAAAAATGGTCACCCATCTACGGACCGACCCCGGCAAGCGTAGCTTAACCTGATGGATCGACCCGTGTGGTTGTTATTGTATGATGCACAGAGAAAATAAGCATGGTCACTCTTCCTCAAAGCCGTTTAGTCGACATTCATTCGGACGTAATAAAATCGAAGCGGGATCTTGTCGTGCACTTTCAACCCTCTGTGTTCAACCGAGCATTGGAAATCCAACAGAGTGCTGCGCGAGTGAGTCTCAACTCTCGGCACTAAGCAGTGTTTTGTTTTAACACGTTATTAATAGCTTCACCTGTATGTCTGTTTGTGTGTAACCGACTCCTTTGGACTTGATTTTGACCCACTTCAAACGGTCAGATTTCATTTAAACTTTGAAGACATATCGAGGACCGATGACAATTCGGTAATTTAAAAAAAAATCTGAGAAATCACGCTTTTGTAGTTAGCAGAACTAAAAAATATAAAATAAATAATAGTTCTAAAAAAGTAGAAAATAATTTAATTCTATTAAAAAGCGTAGGGTGCTTGATATTAATTGATTATAAAAACACCTCAAAAAGCACCCCACGCTTTTTAATTTTTTTTAGTTTGGTTTTTAAAGCGTGTGTTTTAGTTTTTTAAACTATTATTTTTGATGATCCAGTGCGCTTAAAAATCACGCCGTGATTTTATTACGTACGCGGGTACTTGGGCATGGACCACGTATGCACGGACGAAAAACGGGTTTGTGGTTTGCAGTTAATTAATTATTATTGATGTCTGCTTGGGTATAGTTTCCAATATTTGGTTGATATATTGGCGTGTGCTTGCTGACATTTATGGTGACAAGGCAAATAATTTAATTTAAGGTGAACCTACTCCACATTTTTTGTATACAAACTTCAGGAGTGTTTTACTCCACTGTCTGACATGGCACATCCAAAGTAAAATATGATATCGTTTTGTCTCATTATTAATATTGTCTGCACGGAAACAGAATACTAAAATAAAAAGCCATTAAAAAGTTAGGAGCCAACAAAGATTAGTTTTTCTTGTTAATTTTACTTAAATTTGGGCGTGTTTAGGTAATAAAAGAAGTGTAAAATCTCCAAAACCAAGTCGGTACCGACAAAGTTCAATTATAAACTTTGGCTTTTTCATAAAACCCGATCTTCCAAAGGTCTATTCTTAATTTTTTTCGCGAATTTTTTACTATAAATGATCCTGCATCTCACTCAATAACGTCGTGCGTGTAGACTAGCGTCTTAACTGCTCATCACTGATACTATCTCTGTCGGACACGAAGCCTGGTGAGACAGGGTGATTTTTAGCCAGGCCTACCAGTGAGTTAAAGCCCGCGACCAGGTTCCCCTTAATGTTTTGTAATGCTAATTACTTACTATTGTATAGATAGAATCAAGTTCTTTTAACTGATGATCGACAGCTGTGCTGCTGGGGAAGTACGTTGCGCCACTTCTTCCCAGCGAAAGCACTAGGAAGTGGTGAAGGGCGGGCGTTTTGGGGGGACTGACTTATGTAATTTTGACGTTCAAAAAACTTTTTCCAAAAAAACACTACAAAGTGAAAAATAACTTTAATTTTGTAAGTCGGTGACATTGGATATGTATTTTAATTTTCATGTCACCAGACTCACCAGTCACCGACTTACAAAATTAAAGTTATTTTTCACTTTGTAGTGTTTTTTTGGAAGTCGGTAATATTTTTTTTTTGGAAAAAGTTTTTAAGTACCTACCACAAACCAATTCGAATTTTCATCATCTTTGGGGTCAAAACAATGCATATTTATGCGATAGCAGCAATTGCTGTTGATTTGCTGTCACTTTTTGAAGAGTTCCGTTGTCTATCTCCGAAACGCATCATCAGATCTATATGAAATTTAAATGGGACCACATGGGAAGCACCAGCTATCAAATAAAATAAGAATCTTCAAAATCGGTTCACCCAGTCGAAAGTTCACACAAACATAAAAAAAAAACCAAACAGTCGAATTGAGAACCCTCTCCTTTTTAAAAAAAAATCGATCAAAACATGATGAATTCCTTTCTCTTGTCCACAGTTCCATGTGTCCACGTGCCCCAAGCGGCACATGCTGGACACTCAGTTATACGTAATGGATGACGACCACCGCCCTGTCGTGCCGGTGGTACAGTCACCACAAATCGAACTTGGAGGTGATGACTGGGGCAATGTAAGTATTATTAGCAATAGTAATATTTATTTGTTCAAGACTTGTGGCGGTTATCTACAATGCCACATGCGAACTGAATACCCGCCAGTCAAAGATAAAATCACTTAAAGTGCCACGTAAAAAATATTTTTTATGGTAGGCGCACTGCATCGTTCACAATACCCGTCTTATTAAACCAAATACCTATAGACATTCGCGACTCAATGAACAGGAAAAACGTAAAACATGTAAGCTCAAAGAATATTACCACTCCATTTTACCTTAATTTCACAGTAGCGCGTTGAGTAATTCCAGACCATGGCATGCTAAGACAGACCCAGAGGTCTAATAGTGTGCCTTGTATAATTATAAGAACAAAAACCTGTGTTTTTAGATAAATAAATAAATAACTACAAAATTAAACACTTGAAAAAACACAAGAAGCGATGTGGCGCCATCTACAATGCCACATGCGAACTACGCAAGACTTCATGTCACGAATCCTGCATCGCGCAATCAGAGTTTACCGCGCGACTCGCATAGATACCCACCAGACACATCACCCGTCTGGTCGGAGGATCCTCCCTTTTCCATAGAGTATGAGCGAACTTTACACCCTGTTCCTCATACCTCTATAGACTTAGACCTATTTCCAATTCTTGTAATTTTTAGACCTTATAAGTAATTGGCAAGATACAAAACATGTGCAACTGGGTTTCAGCACCAACTGGTGGGGTCCGCAAGGGCCGATGCCTGCCAGAGGTGCGGGTTGTTCGAAAGCGATACCGTGGCCCCTGGCACACCGGCAACTGAGGGAACACGGGTGGGTTTTAATCAGTAAAAGTCTGACACGCCCTCCTGCTCCACCCAGAGCGGGAGAAGTTATTTGATGACTTACCAAACTCAAAAAATAAATGGGTGAGGTGTTGCCAGCTAATTTAAATTTGACCCTTTATTGTTTTAATGTGAAGACTATGTGGGTCATTTTTTTTCGTTTCTTTATTTATCAGTTAGTTGTAATCATGATCTGGCAGTTTGAGTAATTTATGCGGCCTACCCAAATGTCCTTTCTTTGGTATCGTTCGTCAAATCGTTGAACTTCTAAAGTTCTGAGTTGAGCTGCATGATTCATGACAAAGGCGTGCACTGACTGGACAGGTCCACTCAATCTGTATGGTTCCTTACTCAAAAGACCATTCAGACACCAATCTACATGGTCTAAACATGATCTGACCAAGATTATGTCTGGACTATAAAAGAGACTGTGACCTCTGAGTTTGTTTCGGCCTTTCTTCTCAGAGTAGACTGATAGGAACGTCGACCTCATTTAGTTTAAAAAAATATAATTGACGTGTAAAAGTGTTTCTCTGGAGTTTTTGGCGGGTTCGCGTTGGAACATGTCGCAAGAATTTTCATTTTCATGAAATCTAGTGAAATAGCGAATTAAATTGTATAATTTTGGTAGTGAATTATTCAATTTAGTTACGTGTGAGTGCACAAATGTAGTGAAGGTGAAAATAAGTGACTAACGTGGACTTTTTTCGTGTTCCCCCCAAAAACTCATATTAGGTTGTTGTAAAGTTACTACCGCTTTACAATAACTTTGATTTGAGTAACTAAAGTCGACTATGACAGTTTCGTAACTTCGTGCCCGATATCGGGCCATATAAAAATAAATAAATAAATAAAAATAAAAAAGCCTTTTATTTGATGCTATTTAAACTAAAAATATAAATACTGCATGCAATCATATTCAAACATTTCAATTCATAATTTAATAATTTATAATTTTATATTAATTCGTTTTTCTTTACAATGCCTAGGATCTCATAATTATCACAATAAAATATATTAAAGAATTGATTATTTTCTATTATTAAAGATTAAGATTATTTATATAAGTACATTTAATCTAAATACATATTATAACGATTGTCTCAAATTTTTAGTAGCAACAACCCCTCTTATTCGAAGGTGAAGGCCTCCTCCAGAGATGACCAGCGGTCTCTATCTTCTGCTGTTCGCATCCAGCAAGTGCCAGCGACTTTAATTATGTCATCGCCCCAGCGAGCTATGGGCCTTCCTCTCTTTCTTTGGCCTGATGGGCCTAGCCATGACGTTACTCTTGAGGTCCAGCGCTCGTCTTTGAGTCTTGCAATATGCCCAGCCCATCGCCATTTTAACTTTTGCGAATATTTGAGGGCATCTATGACTTTTGTTTTGAGTCTTATACGAAAGTGGGGTATCTTTTGAATTTTTCGTATTTTCATGACACTCCTTTCCATGCTCCTTTGACATGATGTTATTTTTGTTTTTATTTTGCGGGTAAATTTCCATGTCTGGCAAGCATATGTTAATGAGGGCAGTAGGCAGGTATCCATGACTCTTTTCTTAGTTTTCATAGGCATACCGCTTTTTAGTATTTCTTTAAGACTCCAGAACTTTTTCCACGTATTTTTTACTCTTCTTTCGACTTCCATCTCATTGTTTTGTCGGTCAAACGATATCTGTTTTCCAAGGTAAATATAGCTGTTGACATAACATAAAGGTGTGCTATCGACGTATATGGGTACTTCGGTGTGATTAGTCATAATGTTTGACTTGCTTAGGTTTATTTCCAGGCCCGCCTTTTTACTTTCTTCATACAGTGAGTTTACCATTGACTGCAGTTGTTTTGTATCCTCAGAAAACAAGACTATGTCGTCCGCAAATCTCAAATGGTGTAAGTACTTGCCATTTATATTTAAACCGAGTTTTCTCCAGTCTAGCTTGCAAATAATTGACTCTAGCACCGCAATGAAGATTGTTGGAGAAATAGGGTCCCCTTGTCTGACTCCTCTCTTTATGTGTATAGGCGGTCCTGTAGTTTCTAGTTTTATTCGGCTCGTGGTATTGTCATAAAGATGTTTCAGAACTCTAATATATTCAATCTCTACCCTCTGAGAGAGCAGAGCTTCCCATATCGATGAATGGAGAATACTGTCAAAAGCTTTTTGATAGTCTATGAAAACCATGCACAAGGGTTTCTGGAATTCTTGATACTTCTCAATCAGCATATCTAGAGAATGAATATGGTCCACAGTAGAAAAGCCTCTTCGAAATCCTGCCTGTTCAATAGGTTGATGTTTTTCAATTGATTTTCTTATCCTTTTTTCTAAAAGCGATGAAAATAGTTTGTAGATTGATGGCAATAAGCTGATTGGTCTGTAATTACTTATGTTGTTTGGATTACCTTTTTTGTAGAGCAAGATTATTTCGGACTCTGACCATTGTCTAGGGGTGCGTGAGGATTGTAATACCATGTTAAACAGGCGCGCTAGTGGAGTTGCTAGATGTGTGCGTCCTATCTTTAAGGCTTCGTTCGTGATTTTATCAGGACCGGGGCTCTTCTCTTCCTTTAGTGAGTCAATTCCTCTGATCACTTCCATTTCATCCATGTTGCTAATCTCATCCCTATCGGTTGGTGTTTGAGTATTAAGTGGATTGCACCGGTTGCACTCTTGGTTTTGAAGACTGTACAGATTCTCGTAGAAGGCTGTTGCTATTCGTAGTATTTCTGACCTGTTTTGTGTTGTGTTTGCTGTTGGTCCTTGAAGTCTTTCGATCCATGTTTTGTGTGATCTTAACTCTTTGTATGCTCTCTTGACGCTGCCAGTAGTATTGAGGTGTTTTTCAAAAGTTTGTGTACGATGATTCTTGTAGTCGCTCTTAATATATTTACTTACAAGTTTGTATAGAGCTTTTAGTTCGTTTTTCATAGATCGTGACTTTGGTTTGGTTGTTTGTAGTATTTGTTTTCGCTGGATCAACTTTTTCGTGTGGATTGACAGTATACTGACTTTCTTCGATGTGTGAGGTACGTAAGCTTTTTTCAGGCTACTGTCTATGGCGCTTAAGATTTCGTCGTAATATTCTTGAACCGTGTATGTTTCTTGCCAGTTGGCCACTAGATTTTCTGAACAGCTGTTTAGTGATTCTTTGTACCTCGATACATCCTCTTCATCTTTCAGTAAAGCTCTTGGAAAGTTTCCATAGTCCTTTCGACTTTTTTTATTTGTTTGCAGTAACAATGTGGCTCTGACAAGTCTGTGGTCTGAAGGGAAAGTTACGTTTAAAACTTGCATGTTTTGGATGTTTCTGTGCTTGTTGGTTAAAATGTAGTCTATTTCGTTTTTCGTGGCGCCATCTGGAGATTTCCAAGTCCATCTCTGATTGTTTTTCTTTTTGAAAAACGTGTTCATAATAGCTAAATTGTTTTCGTAAGCAAATTCAATGAGTCTATCCCCTCTACTGTTTCTGTTGCCATAGCCGTGACTTCTTGTGACTAGTTTTTCGTTTGGTTTCGGTTGGCCAATTTTCGCATTAAAGTCGCCCATGACTATTGTATTTCTTCCTGCTAATTGTAAAGCTCTGTCCACAGTGTCGTAAAAAAGTTGTAGTTCTTCATCGCTTGCGGCCAGTGTGGGAGAGTAAACCTGAATTATGCTTATTTCAAAGTTATTGAATTTTATATTTAGAAGGGCTACTCTTTCAGACAGCCCTATGAAACTTTCAATATATTTCTTCAGGTGTTTTTTTACTATGAATCCCACACCGTAGAGCCCTGGTGTTTCGCCTATATAGTATAGGATGAAGTCGTTGTGTTCTTCGATTGAGTTTCCAAGTCTTCTGATTTCTGAGAGACCCATAATGTCGTATTTTATGTTTTCCAGTGATTCCATTAGCTCTATCAGACGGCTATAAGTCGACAAAGTTCGGACGTTGTATGTTGCTATGTATAAAACATTGTTTACTTTATTTTCATTCATTGTACAGTTTCTTGAACTTGGAGGGTTAATTTTCTTCCCTGGAGGGTTTTGGTCTACAACTCCCGCGGGGACCAGCCGTGTTGGGAGTGAAGAGGGGCGGGCGGCTAGTTGCTATTCTGAATTATTTTTGGAGTGTATGTTCTCTTCGTTGTTGGTACTTTGTATTGTATTTGTAGTCCTTGGTGTAAGGAAATTTGTTATGTCGGCCGTTTTGTTTTTCTTTGTTGGTCGATTTTTAGTTACGGCAGAGTCAGTGGCTCTGTTATTTTCCGGGGATTGCGACATGATCCTTTTTTTATTTTTCGAGGTTTCTTTGTTTTTGTGTGTATTTTCTTTATAATCGTTATCTTCCAGAATTATTAATTTGTCGTATTTTAATATAGCCTTTTTCCCGTTTTCTCTTGCTGTTTTTAATTGTTCCTGTAATTCTTTACGCTTTTGGAGTACCTCTTGAGGAAAGTCTTCTTTGAAATAATAGGATTTTCCTTCAATCGTTTTTTTGTTTTTTAGTAGTTGAATTCTCGTTTTCGTTGTGGCAAAAGTAATTAGGACGGGTCTGACAGTTCCGCTCTTTTTGCCCAAACGTCTGGCCGTTTCGATGCTGTTATTGTCGCATGTGATCTTGAAATCTCTGCTGATTTTATCAACGATGTATCGGCCATATACTTGATCGAAAAGAAAAATTACTTGACACTGGCTAAATGCACAAACCGTGCGGAGCCAAAACCCAAAAAAAAAAGTGTTTCTACAAACCTATATACAGAAATAAAATCATTTATAATTTTATCGGATGGTTTATATCTAATCTATAATCATTATTATTTTCAGGAGCCACACCACACCACATATACGCCTGATTTCTCTAAAAAGGGGGCTCACGTGATCCAGAAAATCAAGGGGGCTACCCCTTCCGAGCGGCGCAAGGCTAGGATGGAAGGCATCAAGAATTATAGACCCGTGGAATAAATGTATTTCTAAAATAAAACTTTCTATGATAAAACTTTCTATGGTCCACTTGTAACACAATCGCTAAAATGTTTGGTATCCTAAGGCAGTTGTTCCGTCATAACCAGAGATCGGATATTCGGATGCATATTTACCAAAAGATAATTTTTAGCTATGAAAGTATGGAAGTGGCTTTATAAATTATTTGTAATATTTATTAAAAACCCCGGGATTCTTGGATTACATAACTATTCTGTTGTGTATTAATTTAAAATTAATGTTTAACCCGATACAAATATGTGTATGTACTGGAGGAGGGGTGGTTTGTATTAGTTAAAACAAAAAATAAACGAATTACTTACCTAAAATAAGACTTTTTCGATACAAAAGCGCATTCCATGTTAGCCAACATCTCAACTTGAGGTGAATATGCATCCGAATATCCGATCACTGCCTATTGTTTGAAGTTTTTGCCGAAATTACGTAAATTTCCTTGTTTTTTAATGTGTAAACTAAGAAAAAAAAAATTATTATAATTATGATTGCAATATAATTACCGAATGTTTTTTTTTTGTCTCAATTTTATAAAATGTTATATACCTATGTATTAATGTATGGATATGTCACTGTAAGATTGTGAACACTGTTATCTAGACACCCGGCAGCGTGTCAGGCCAACAGAATTGGCGAGCAGCACCGTGTGTAATTTAACACGAACCATTTGGAGCAACTTTTGACTCATAACTCAAAAACCACTTAATATAAACATGTCAAATTTGGCTCATATTAGCGGTGGTCGTGCAGCAGCGGGGTAGGAAGCAGTGCACACACCTCGAATCAAACGGTTGTTTAGATATTAACGTCCAAAAAACAACATTTTTATCACTGATTGACCTACAGATCAAAACTCTTAACCCAGTTCCAGATGACCTAGAAAGTTGAAATTTGGCACCCAGATAGGTGGTTGGGAGAATACAAAGGAATTAATCAGAATTCATATTTTTTTTTTCATTTTATTATAATTTTTCAATTTCTATTAGGAACGCTTACTTATGTGCCTGTAATGTAAGAATCCGCAAACAAAATTGATGACAGCCGGTCTTTATGTGGATTTTAAGGTCTTCACGTGAATATATAATGAGTGGAATGCCATCCTTATTTTTTTTTTATTCCAAACATATCAGTTTAGTACTTATACTAAGAGTATAGTCGACTTTCGTATTTATTACGTTATTAACTGGGATTTAGTATTAATGATTATTTCAATATCTAGCGGACATCAATAGTGTAAGATCATTAGGGGGCGTCCATTAACTACGTGAGGCGTTTGGGGGGGGGGGAGGGGGTCGAGTCGAATCTCACCCAATCTCACGTGGGGGGAGGGAGGTTCTCGGCAAATATCACGTAATTTATATTTTTTCCGCAAAGAAACAATGTAACATTACGAGAAAACCGGGCTAAATGATGTCGAACATGTTTTTCCGCCAATATGGCTAAATCCTACAAAATAATATTTATCGCGGTTACGCGAACGCCACAAAGTAGCACAGTAGCTCCTCGATGGTTAAACTGCCACCGGCCAGCAAAGCCAGCCAAATGCAACGCCTAAATCCAACGCAAATAAGCACAGATTAACGTTTTTACACTAAAGCCACGTATTTGAAATATCTCACGTGAGATTATGGGGTGGGGGAGAGGGTCGAGCCAAATATCACGACATCTCACCAGAGTGGAGGTGGAGGTCGAAAAGTCGCCAAAATTGCCTCACGTAATTAATCAAAATCAAAATCAAAAGTCATTTATTCAAACTAGGCTGAGAGTCAGCACTTTTTGAACGTCAAAATAAAATTACATAAGACAGTCCCCCCAAAACGCCCGCCCTTCACCACTTCCTTGTGGAAAAGTCGTCCAATGGACGCCCCCTTACTTATAAATAATTAAATAATATAGGTATTTCGGACCACGGCGCACGGTTCGGCGGCCGTGGAGCAGCGTGCAGTGGGGCGGGGAGCGGTGCGATAAAAACTACTAATAATTTCTACACAGACGCCAGCACAGCAAGCTACCTCAACTGCCAAATTGTCAAATTTTCACAATTGAACATGAACCTTATTCTTATGCAATAAAGTTGAACATTTATCAAAGAAGTTTGACAGATTGGTGTAGCTTGATGTGCAGGCGTTTGTCCAAAAAGTAATGATATCCCAAAATCAGAGCCAAGTACAATATTATAATATATGCCTTGGTTATTAACTTCAACGACAAAAGAATTGAGATATAAATGGGTGCCAAGGTCAATGGTCAGTCCTGAAATTTATTTAGCACCATACTGCTTACCGTTCGAATCGGTTAGGTTAGAACTGGGACCAACCCCGCGCGCGACCCGAGCGAGCGGTGCCGAGGCAGCGGCCGGCGAGCGCTACTTCCAAGTTAGTGGCAGTTACTTGACTATTTAGTAATAGCGCAAGGTTCTATCCGTCTTGATACCAGTTCACAATTTGACGGACATATTATAAACTATCGAAAAATAGTGCGTTAAATTGTAAATGGTTTTTGCAGTTCAAAATTAATCGACAGTTTATAATCTCGCGAGATAGATTATAAAATAACGGTGTTCACAATCGTACGGTGACATAAATATGTGTGCGTTACCCCAGCCAGATGTTGTCGAAAATGGTAATTTGAATCTCATAGATAATTAGTTTTGCGGCTTCTGTAATTGTTGCGCACATTTTTAAATTTGTTGCGCTTATAGTTTTTTAATTATTTCACAAAAACATTTCCTGCTGGGGTAACGTTATCCCAGCCAGACCTTTTTCTTTCTAATGGGAATATTTAAATAAATACTAGCTATAAAATTAGTTGTCTAGATGAAGTAAATGTTGTGCCTTATTTTGTATTTGTTCTTTCATCGGTTGCGAAGTTATTCGAGATTTTGCTGGGGTAACGTTTTTGGCTTTGCTAGATCTTTGAAACGGTTAAGCGGATTCTTATCATATTTTGTACATGACTTCTTAGGAATTAGTTTAAATTTGTTCTGCAATAAAAAAACCAAAATAATGCATAGTTTAAAGGATATTTCATTAAATAGAAAAACACTTCAATTGGTTCCAGCACTCTCAATAAGAGGTCTAAAGACTTACTTTAAACGTTATTTTAAAGCTTGTAAATGCCTTCAAATGTATGTGAAGTTTCATTAGTATCCTGTAAGTATTTAACAAGTTATGATGATATTCAGTTCTTCACGAGCACGGTCTTGATGCGCGCGGTGTTATTTGGCCACTGGATTGGATATATGAACTGAATGTTATGTCAATTATTAGTTGTTCAGTTCAGTTGTATATCAGTAAAATTTCAGCGTAGTACATTGGATAATTAATGAGATAATACGATTAAAGTAATTAGGAAGTGAATGACCGAGGTAACCCGACCAACTTTAGGTGGTTACGAAAAAGCGAAATCGCAGAACATTATGCTATCTTTTGAAATGTTTAGTATAATACACCTTACAATTTCGGTACAGACGCGTACACTGTTAAATACATAATAATATAATAATATCTGTACTATGAAAACATTATTATCATCTTCCAGTTGCACATACTTATCAAAAATCACCGATATAACATGTCGTTCGGTGGGACGCGGGAAAATGTGATATTTGAAATGAGACAACAAATCAGTAGGACTAACTGTGAGCATTTTACTACATTATGATATCATTTAATATTACCTTTGATCTGTGATTTTCAGGAAATGTTTTTGTGAAATAATTAAAAAACTATAAGCGCAACAAATTTAAAAATGTGCGCAACAATTACAGAAGCCGCAAAACTAATTATCTATGAGATTCAAATTACCATTTTCGACAACATCTGGCTGGGGTAACGCACACCATAAATATATACCTAATTCACTAGTTAAAAATGGTGCTACTCTGTAAAATTTATATGGACAGGTAAAACATAAATTTTAAAAAAGAGGGGCCTTGAAGCTCTTTTTTTTCTGTCCCTGTAAACGTCGCCTAACAAATTCAGTTATTTTAACTTAGTTGTACAAAACTAGTTTACTAATTTTACAGAAAAGTGCTAAGAAATTTTTAAAAATTATCTGTAGCTGCTAATTAAAAAATTAAGTAAATTAGCTTATATGATACGACATGTGTTCAAACGCCTACAAATATGTATAATATTTAAATATAAAATAGTACTAACTAACTAACCTACTTGTAATTATTTCATTGGTTTAGCAGGTAGGTACTTTATGCTATATTTTCTCATAACAGAATCGTGTCTATATTCTCTTAAAGGGTCTGCCCCCTTTGGAGAATAGGCACGACTCTAATGCATAGTACAGCCGCCAGCACATCAAGCTACCCCAAACTGTCAAATTTTTCCAATTGAACATAAACCTTATGCTTTTGTGATAAATTTGAAAATCTATCAAAGAAATTTGACGGATTGGGGTAGCTTGATGTGCTGGCGTCTGTACCTACTCTAACGATTATCTAGGTAAAGAAAGAAAATACATTTATTTACGGAAAACAAGACGCAAAGAAAAAACACCAAAAAGAAGCAAGAAAATAAAATCTGTTCAGCCGTTAAAGTGTGAATGTGTAACAAACACGAACCATCACATAGAAAATATTCGTGGAATGTAGTTTTGGTGTCTAGTTCTGATCTGTCAGTGACATGACATTCCAATGACATTCCCTTGTGTTCTAAAAGTAGGTAAACTGTTTATGTCTTCAATATTTATTCATTTTACTACATCAAAGTACATACGTACCTACTTTAATATGTTTAATTTAGTAGTAAAATTTTAGTCAATGAAAAAAAAAGGACTAGATTCAAAATACCAGCTGCTAGCAACGCTGGCACACTTAGTATTGCCAGCGCATTAAAATATGTTGTTCAATTTCCATATAATTAAGCACAATGGTAAGGTTTTAACTTTTTGACCGCCAGAGCATACCGCACGCGTGTGCCCTCCACGCCAAGTCACAATTTCACCGCAAATACCTAGAAAAAGAATAGGGATTCCAAAACTTTATCGATAAACATTATTATTATGACATTTTTGTCTGTAATTTTCAAATAAACACTACCCATGACATTGAAATTTTTATACCAATTGAAACAAAAATAATATATTTCCCTAACTCAGATTATAGAATAAAGACAGATAGACCACGCGGAACACCAAGAGTGAGGCCATTACAAACGTTCTCGAGTTAGTACGCCACGAAGCGTCGCTTTGTATGTATAGACGCCAGCACATCCAGATACCCCAATCTGTCAAATTACTTTGATAGATTGGGGGATTTGATAGATGTATAACAAGCAATTTTTGGTAAAAACTTAATTTTTTATCGCGTTAATTATCACTGCTGGACACAAACGTCAAATAACGATAAATTGTCTATTTTGTCCCATTCAATGGGTTTATAACCTATAAATGTCTCGAATTGATGTTTAATGTTTTCTAGACCACCTGTTCTGTCTGCTATAGGAAGTCCTGTAATTTTAGTGCCTTTAAACTTTTGAACGCCAGAGCGTAAACGCATCGGCGCCGGCGTCCCTCCCACGCCAAGCAACAAATTCGGCGCGAATACCTACAAGAAAGATTCCAAAATTTTATCGATAACCAATTATTCATTGCGTTTCGTCCCTTATTTTTAAATAAAATATTACTCGTAACATCATTCTTTTATTTAATTTGACCCTAAAATGTTGTTTTCTTGTCGGCATTACCCGACGGTGGCGTGTTGGGTACGTTTTCATTTGTCGGCTAGACCCGACGCGACGGTGGCGGTCAAAGATGTCTGTATAGTGCTGTCTATGTAGCGAGTTAGCGACTACTTCAATTAGAAGTTACCATAACTTAAAATAAATGTCAATAATGTATAGCATTTTGTTTCATTTAAACTATCATAATCACCCTTCTTGTTCATTCATAATCAGCCTATAAAGTTCCCACTGCTGGGACACAGACCGCTCTGTGAGAAGGAGTGGGCCGTAAACCGCCAAGCGTGCCCAGTGCGGGCCGGTAGATGTCACTGGTTCTAGGATGCATTCATGCTGGTTTCCTCATGATATTTTCCTTCACCATTGATGATGATGATGATGGGACTCCGTATTCCGCACGTAGACTCCCATTCGGTCCGTTGTGCGTGGGGATTCTGGCTAACAAAGCCAGCCTAGCTCCGCCCAAAAGCACAGAAGCTTCCTGGGAGCTTCACAGGCTTCGCGGAGCGACCTCACTGTTCCGAGGATTTCTTCACGTTGAGAAGCCACGGCCTCGCATTCCAGGATGACGTGTCCTTCAGCATTATAAGAGCAGCGGTGATGAAATAATATTCCTCACCTGTCTGGTTCGAACCTACGATCGACAACTCGGTTGGTCGCGGCTACACATCAAGCTGTACATTTCCAGTATAAGCTGATCTCGCATTGTTTAAGATTTCCGTACAGTGCGAGATCAGCGTAAACTGGAAATGTGTAGCCGTGCGTACCTATATGTATCCCCACCTGTAATTGCTATAATAAATTATAGCATTACAAACTATATGAATAATAGGTCTTTACCTATGAAATTGCCGTTTTGTATGAAAAAATTTAAACGAATTTTTTTCATGTATTTTTTATTTGTATTAATCGAAGTAATCACCCATGCAATCAATGCATCTTTGCCATCAAACAAACTATATGAATAATAGGTCTTTACCTATGAAATTGCCGTTTTGTATGAAAAAATTTAAACGAATTTTTTTCATGTATTTTTTATTTGTATTAATCGAAGTAATCACCCATGCAATCAATGCATCTTTGCCATCGCAGTGGCAGTTTATTGATGCCCTTCTTAAAGAAATCAGCTGGACGGGAGGCAACAAATTCTTCAAAGGCATTTTGTACTGCCTCTCGGGTATTGAATTTTTTTCCCGCCAAGAAGTTATCCAAATTCTGGAAAAAGTAGTAGTCTGTAGGCGCAAGGTCTGGTGAGTAGGGCGGATGACAGAGAGCTTCCAACCCCAGTTCTTGCAACTTGGAGACCGTCTGCTGTGCAGTATGAGGTCGCGCGTTGTCGTGCAGGAGCAGCGGAGACGAGCGATTGACCAATGCTGGTTGGAGATGTGCCAGCTTCTCCATCATTGTGTTCAGTTCTTCACAGTACACATCTGCAGTAATGCTCACCCCGTTTGGTAAGAAGCTGTGATGAATCACACCGGCGCTAGACCACCAAACAGTGACCATCACTTTTCTAGGGGTAAGTTTTCGTTTAGGGCATTGTTTAGGTGCTGAACCAGGATCCAACCAACTTGCTGAGCGCTTGCGGTTATCAAACAGAATCCATTTTTCATCGCAGGTAACAATGCGGTTCAAAATTCCTTCATTTGTGTGTCTGTTGAGCAGTGCAAGGCACGTCTCGACGCGTACTTCGCGCTGACGATCATTGAGTTCGTGGGGCACCCATTTGTCAAGCTTTTTTACCTTGCCAATTTGACGCAAATGGACCAATATTGTTTTGACGCTAACGTCGAAAGCTGCTGCTAATTCAGCCGTAGATTGTGTATCATCAGCTTCCACAATCGCCTTTAATTCGTCATTGTCGACCAAAGTCTTCGGACGACCGCGAGGTTCATTTTTCAGGTCGAAATTTCCAGAACGGAAGCGAGCAAACCAATAACAGGTGGTGCGTTGGTTTGTAGTGTTAGCTCCGTAAACGTCGTTGATGTTGCGTGCCGCTTGTGCCGCGTTGCTGCCACGACGGTACTCATATTCCATAATTACTCGAATTTTTAACGTATCCATGATGACGAAAAAGATTGAAATGCGATGAAAATGTAACACTAATCAATAAACAAATGACTACTTTTGGAAAAAAAAAAACATGTTTTTAAAATAAAATTAATTTGAAATTAGAATTCTTACCCAAACAAAAATTATTTTGATTTGAAATGGCCAGTACTGCAAAACGGCAATTTCATAGGTAAAGACCTAATATGTATTCTAAATGAATAATTATGGGGCTAGTAATAGTACCTATTCTACTAAAATTACACCCATACATAAACTGTCGCCTTCTTCCTTGGGGGGGGGGGGGGTAGGCAGAAACTACAGGATGGCACCTGCTTTAGCAGATAATTCATACTTCTTTTGCTTCGTGTACGACCATAGATCTGGTAATACATTCGAACCGGTTGTGAGTAGGGGCTTTGCATACATTACGTCACACAAATTTTATGGTATTTTGCCCCCCCCCCCCCTGTCACAACAAGTGGGGGGGGGGGCAAAATACCATAAAATTTGTGGTGATGACAGTCACATATTATATTATACAATTTTAAATTTAGAATAGTGATGTAGATGTACCGACTAGTTGGCCATATTTCACATATTCGTAGTCAGCGACTAGTCGGCCCATTATTTACTCGTATTAATATGCTTAATTTTTTTAAGACGGTGATTGAAATATAATTGAAATATTTACCTACTGTTATTATTTTTATTATAAAATCAGTTTTACAGTTTACTTTCAGTGTAATCTAGAATAGGATAGGAAGGAAAAGGAACCATTCGTTTCGTCCGTGAACTTGCGAAGAGAGGCTTTTTTTTTTGGGATATCATCAAATAACTTCTCTCGCTCTGGGTGGAGCAGGAGGGCGTGTCAGACTTTTACTGACTAAAATCCACCCGTGTTCCCTTAGTTGCCTGTGTGCCAGGGGCCGCGGTATCTCTTTCGAACAACCCGCACCCCTGGCAGGCATCGGCCCTTGCGGACCCGACCAGTTGGTGCTGACATCTCTTTGAGGTGCGCGTGGAACACAACTCGCCGTCGACCCGGGCTTGATATGAAAGTGAAGACAGGTTCTGATATGAAAGTGTACAGCAGAGTACCCACTTCTCTACTTACCTGTCTCACAATTTCGTGCGTGGATTCGCCAAAGGTCGACCGAACTCCATAAAAACAGATGGTCACGGGCAACAGACTAGACAGTCGAAATTGACTTTATCAATTGTACACCCTCGATTAACCAAAAAACTTCTTAGCTTGAGTAGAAATAACCTTAGAATAGTAATAGGAACAATTACAGGCCATAACCCCCTTAAAAAACATATTTTTAACATAGGCACCACAGACAGCCCGCTTTAAAGAGGCTGCCTTGACGCCGAGGAATCAGCCGCCCACGTTATCCTGGAATGCGAGGCCGTGGCTTCTCAACGTGAAGAAATCCTCGGAACAGTGAGGTCGCTCTGCAAAGCCTGTGAAGCTCCAAGGAAGCTTCTGTGCTTTTGAGCGGAGCTAGGCTAGCTCTGTTAGCCACTTGTAGGTCTAGAACAATATGCTGAATTCATGGTTACAGTTTGCGCACTGTTTGAAAAGTTTATCCTGTATAATAAGATTGTATAAAGGATTAGTCAAGAACAATAAAAAACAAAAAGTTGTAATAAATATTTTTATTCTATACCCCTTATATAGTCTTCGTCCATCTTTACAAATTTTTTCTTCATGTCGTCCGGCACTTCAACAGCGGACAAGTCTTCTGCACCCACCTCATTCTCATTTAGTATTAAAATATTAATAACATTCTCACAAGATAATTTTACTTTTGGATCTTTCTCCCATTTGTGATATTCTCTTAGAATATAATACACTCCACTGTCCCATAAAATCTTTCTCCCTTTGCTTCTTGAA
Source organism: Antitype chi (assembly GCA_947359405.1). NCBI lineage: Eukaryota > Metazoa > Arthropoda > Insecta > Lepidoptera > Noctuidae > Antitype > Antitype chi. The sequence continues at coordinate 4,678,754 of OX375837.1, forward strand.
CAAAACTTGTTTAATGTCTCCAAAATCATTTTACGGATATCTATATCACTGTCTCTCTCCTTCTCTTTTGGCAGATATTGCAGCGAAATTGGTAGCATGTCCATTTCTTTATCATCATATTCTTCACCACCCATTATAGGATTCAACAAGTATGTTAATAGTTCCATGTCATTGCTGAGTAAAAATTCGTGTAATTCTGGATCAAAAGATAAGTTTCTTATTGTTCCTATTGCACCGCCCCTCCGTATGTTTGACTGCTCATAGCTACAAAATGGCAGTAGTTTTATTAACGGAATATGAGGGTTTTCTTCCGTCAGCCATTTTCGTATGCGATGGAAGCAAGACAGATTTGAAATCATTGGTCCAATGAAATTTAAGTTTGATCCTTTTTTGTTGTAGTCTATAATTACGTAGGCATTTAAAATGTCGTTTAAATGTGGCATAAATGTGTCTAGTATCGGTTCGAGTTCTGATTCTACACGAGTAATGTTTGATAAGATCATAGCTGCTGCGTCAGCATCCTTCTTTTCTGGATTCAAAACATAACCTATAAACAATTTTACGATGTTTCTAGTTTCGTCTGATTTAAATTTGAGTAGCTCTGTAACTCCTTTTGCAGTCGCTGTGATGTTTACTAGTATTAGAAGCGCATTTTTAGCGATTACTTCTACTCTATCGTCGGTTAAAATAAGAATACTTTGCAAAAGTTTCTCGCGCGATAGTAAAGTGTTGATACCGTCTTCACTGCCTGATAGTCCCACTAAATGGTCTACCGCTATGTGTTTTAGGTCTATCCGTGCTTCGAGCTTCAAGAATTGGAGTAATTCGTCCAGTGGATCTGCTGCCATGACTTTATTTTCTCAAAAATTAGAAAATCCAGGCGTTTTACAATTTTACAACAACACGTTTACGTCAATGTGACAGGGCATGACTTTTCTTTTGTCGTTTGTTAGGTACCTATCTGATCAATTGTTATCATGGTCAACGAGTCAACTTTTCTATATTCAAGATTTTTAGCGTGTAAGAAAAGTTATCTAACACTTATTTATAAAACGAACTATATTTTTAATAATACAAGACAATCAGCAATCTTGAATGATTAAGAAAATGGATTTGCTGAAAACAAGAGTAACTTTTTTAAACGCCATCTAGTATCGCGTAGCTAAAACTAATTTATTCAAGACTGCTAAATTATGACAAAAATAACTACTAGATGGCAGTAGAAATTTAAACCACTCCGGACCAAACATTAATATATTAGGTCTTTACCTATGAAATTGCCGTTTTGCAGTACTGGCCATTTCAAATCAAAATAATTTTTGTTTGGGTAAGAATTCTAATTTCAAATTAATTTTATTTTAAAAACATGTTTTTTTTTTTCCAAAAGTAGTCATTTGTTTATTGATTAGTGTTACATTTTCATCGCATTTCAATCTTTTTCGTCATCATGGATACGTTAAAAATTCGAGTAATTATGGAATATGAGTACCGTCGTGGCAGCAACGCGGCACAAGCGGCACGCAACATCAACGACGTTTACGGAGCTAACACTACAAACCAACGCACCACCTGTTATTGGTTTGCTCGCTTCCGTTCTGGAAATTTCGACCTGAAAAATGAACCTCGCGGTCGTCCGAAGACTTTGGTCGACAATGACGAATTAAAGGCGATTGTGGAAGCTGATGATACACAATCTACGGCTGAATTAGCAGCAGCTTTCGACGTTAGCGTCAAAACAATATTGGTCCATTTGCGTCAAATTGGCAAGGTAAAAAAGCTTGAGAAATGGGTGCCCCACGAACTCAATGATCGTCAGCGCGAAGTACGCGTCGAGACGTGCCTTGCACTGCTCAACAGACACACAAATGAAGGAATTTTGAACCGCATTGTTACCTGCGAGGCCGTGGCTTCTCAACGTGAAGAAATCCTCGGAACAGTGAGGTCGCTCCGCGAAACCTGTGAAGCTCCCAGGAAGCTTCTGTGCTTTTGGGCGGAGCTAGGCTGGCTTTGTTAGCCAGAATCCCCACGCACAACGGACCGAATGGGAGTCTACGTGCGGAAAAGGGAGTCCCATCATCATCATCATCATCATCATCATCATACCTGCGATGAAAAATGGATTCTGTTTGATAACCGCAAGCGCTCAGCAAGTTGGTTGGATCCTGGTTCAGCACCTAACAATGCCCTAAACGAAAACTTACCCCTAGAAAAGTGATGGTCACTGTTTGGTGGTCTAGCGCCGGTGTGATTCATCACAGCTTCTTACCAAACGGGGTGAGCATTACTGCAGATGTGTACTGTGAAGAACTGAACACAATGATGGAGAAGCTGGCACATCTCCAACCAGCATTGGTCAATCGCTCGTCTCCGCTGCTCCTGCACGACAACGCGCGACCTCATACTGCACAGCAGACGGTCTCCAAGTTGCAAGAACTGGGGTTGGAAGCTCTCCGTCATCCGCCCTACTCACCAGACCTTGCGCCTACAGACTACTACTTTTTCCAGAATTTGGATAACTTCTTGGCGGGAAAAAAATTCAATACCCGAGAGGCAGTACAAAATGCCTTTGAAGAATTTGTTACCTCCCGTCCAGCTGATTTCTTTAAGAAGGGCATCAATAAACTGCCACTGCGATGGCAAAGATGCATTGATTGCATGGGTGATTACTTCGATTAATACAAATAAAAAATACATGAAAAAAATTCGTTTAAATTTTTTCATACAAAACGGCAATTTCATAGGTAAAGACCTATTATTACAAGGCACTTTTGCCGAGACACGCAATTTCCTTATTGATACGTACTTACCTTAATTTATTTATTGCATGTTAGTGATATTGAACTATGTATCAAACCTACTGTCTTCATTCTATTCACGAGTTTGCGTGATGTCTACCTACGAACCCATAATAATTATTTTGTTATGATAAGTAGGTAGGTACCTTTTATTTATGTCAATCAATTTATTAGTCATCCAATAATACCTGTGTAGATAACTTAGATATATTTAGCAGGATATTAAACGTAATACTAATATTAAGTACTTTCCTACTTGGTTGTCATAGGTAAATATCTTTATGGTACCTTGTTGTTTATAGTAGGTAGACTAGCTGCCCGTCCCGGTTTCGCACGGGTGGGCTCCCTGTATTTTTCTTTCAACCATTTTTTCAGGCTGATATAAGGCCTATGACACTCACAAATAACGTGGCTTTCTATTCGTAAAAGAATTTTCAAAATTGGTTCAGTAGATCCAGAGATTACCCCCTACAACCTCAGAAACTCAGAAACTTTAGCTCTTTATAATCTTATATAAGATTATAAAGAGCTAAAGTTGTATATAAAATTATCGTGTCACAATGTTCGTTCCCGTACTCCTCGGAAACGGCTGAACCGATTTTGATAAAATTTCGTGTGCTTATCGGGTAGGTCTGAGAATCGGCCAACATCTATTTTTCATTCCCCTAAATGTTAAGGGTGGTCCACCCCATTTTTTTTTATAATGCTAACTAAATATTCATAGTTAAGACAGGACAACGTCTGTTGGGTCAGCTAGTATTAGTATAAAGAGGATAAAGGTCTGATAGTGATATTATAGGTCTCCGAAAAATTCTGTCTAAATCTACTTTATGATTATAAAGGCTCCTGCAAGCAGTCGCGACGCGACAGCACGGCACGACTCACGTAGAACGATTTCGATGAAGTTTTCATAGAAATTGTTCTACGTGTCGCGTTGCGCCTGTTTTCGCGTACCTAATTATTTCAATCAAATCATCCTACGCGCTCTGTCAGCTCTCGGAAATTGAAATGATTTAGGTTTTGATTGGAATCAGAATCCGAATAATTTTAAAGGATATTAAATTTGCTAATTTAGCAACTACAACGTAGGTAAATAACGCAAAGAATGTTGTTGAACTGGCCGAATGAAAGCAATTCTTATTTTAGTGTGTTACAATGTACGCAATTACCCCTGTGTTTTTTTTTTCTAATAGGTATCTATTCTAAATACGAAATAGAGATGGTTTGAAACTCACACTAGGGCTACTGAATACGGGGCTTTTGGCTGCATTTAATGTATCTTATCTTTTTTTTGTATTGTGCGTTTTGTTCGTGCAGAATAAACACATTTTTCTTTCTTTCTATCCATGAGGATTTCCTGACGGTAAAAGAAAAATAAAAGTTGGCGCCCACAAAATGTACCAAATTTATTTTTCTACGCGTCTACTGAACCCTGCAATCGCTAAGCGTGATATTTACCCAGTAGGTAGGTACAGTTTAACCCTGATAAAATCACAAAAACGGCGTATAGTAGGTACCTACAGCTAAATCGATCAAGATAATCGTTTACAAGTAAAGGTTGGGTTTATCGTGAACTAAGAAAGGGCAGAACACGCGATCTTTTGTTTTCTTTTTTATTTATTTGAATTAGTTATGAGGGCGAGCGAATCGAGTATCGGCCCTGAATTTTAGCTTTTATTAAACACATACTGAGAGCAGTGGGCCACTAGCGGTGGAGAGATCCGCAACTTACAAATTGTAGTTTACGAACTATCTCTCGAAACTACGGTTTCGAAGGAGATTCGGAGGTTTATTTCATCGGTCGGGTTTTCATTGGTTTTTTTCGTCTGGACCAATTCAAAACAGCACTAAGAATATTGATAAATAAATGCTATTACTCACTACAGGAATATTTGGACGATAAATGATTACTGCTTCAGAAAATTGTACATAATCTCACCTATTTTGACGATTTAGAATTTTATTTGACATTAATTAGCATTACTAAGCATGTAACTTTAATCTATTCGACATGTAAAGAAATTGATTCTATTTTCTGAAATTTGTATTGATATGCATGTACCTATTAATATTGATTTTATATAAATTCGACAATGTTAGTTAAATATATTTGTACGCCTTTGGGCAAGACATATGGCATCTACCTATCTGTAACATCTCGCAAACAATTGTAATTTGACCTATGTTTCTGATTCTGATTCTCAAAACGGTGAAAGAAAACATCAAAAGAATGTTCTAGAACCAAAAATTCGAAAACATGTGACATCTACCAACCCGCACTGTGCCCGCGTAGTGGATTAGGTCCCTCTCTCTCTCACAGAGAGGCCTGTGTCCCAGCAGTGGGAATGTTATTGGCCGATTATTATACATAACATCCCACCTGTCCCCAAAGGGTTACATCGCCCGCGTTCGGCGCACAGTGGATCGTCCCCATACAAGAGGTCGGACATTGAATTAAAAATTGAAAAAGTATTTAATTGAAAAAAATGAAATATACAGTTGCATTACTCTATTATGGAACTACAAAAAATGTTACTACAATTTTTTTATTTGACCAGTACTTTATGAGCAATTCGTTGAAAACTGTTATTTTTCTATGGAAATGGTCACAAAAATGTCTGTATCTCATGATTCCCTCCTTGTTTCGATTTGCGGTTTTCACTACTGTTATTTACCCATTTTATGCCACATTTTCTTCAAGGACACATGGTGCCCCCAACGACCCCCTTCCGAAATATTTTGCTTTTAGTAACTATACTTTTTATTGTATAACTGATGAAATGGAGGTACATTAAGTATATTCATTACTGAGAATAAGTCATCCCTAAGTAGTTCCTTAAATAACAGGTGCATTTGCGATTACTTTAATGACTTATGAACGCTTCTGTTGCCATACAACAAAAGCGTTAATGAGTCCTTAAGTAAAGATTACCAGTACTTGCTTAATCTAATTAGTTATTGTAATTACTATGTTAACAGCCCTTAATCTCTGCATTGTGATTGTCTAATGTCATCATTAGCTTATCAAATTCATTGCTAGTTGCCTACTTGCTGCCCTACCTATATATTTGAGTGTGTTTAGCAAATGTAATTCAGTTGTAATTATAACTTCTATCAAGTGTTGTCATTCTGGCTTTCCGTGGGTTTTCTACTTATCTAGATCTTTACGTTGCTCTTCGTAATCATAAAGATCTTCGTGACTATGACAATTTATTTAACACATTGAAGTCGAGTACTAACGTCCAGTTAAGTGAAAGTGATGTGACGGATCTCAAGAACTGGTGTCGACGATTTTGCTATAGGGTTTACACCAAATGGGTGCAATCAAGAAGGACAGTCGACAGGTTCATTAACAAGAACGGAGAGTGGTTAAATTCCGATATCGTTTGGCCAGATTGCTTTAAAGAAAATGTTGTTGACACTGAAGAAGCAAATGAAAATGAGGCAGAAGAGGTAGTCAGTCCATCAAAATCAGATGCATCAACTTCAACATATACATCTCCTCGCAAACGCTTTGAAGATTTAACGACTAGACACAAAAGAAGACGTGTTAATGAAAATGTTGCTAGTTGCAGTCGTCCGGATGAGCTTTTGCATACTGTTGAAAGTATACTTAAGTCTGCCGGAAAAAATGATATGGCCAGAATAATGAAAAATTTGCTGGAAAATCCTGAACACGTCTCAACAGTTTTAAATGTCCTGGAAACTAAGCAGAATCCTTCGCTTCGTGAAGTTCCTACTCACAAAGCACTTGCTCTTTACGTTTACTTGCAGTTATCCAAGTGGCGATACATCACACTTCGGGACTTTAGTTTAAAAGAAGGTCATGCGAAATACCCAAGCTACTACTTGTTAGTTAAAGAAAACCTTAAATGCTACCCGGCAAAAGAAGACATAACTGTGACTGAAACTTCCGCAAAGATACGGATCCAAGCCCTCCTTGATCTCACAGTTAGGAGGCTGATCGATTCACTTGAATCAAATTTTGATGCTGGTGAACCACTTGTGCTTCACAGTAAATGGGGTTTTGATGGAGCTTCAAGTCAAAGCATTTACCATCAAACGACAACAACAAGTGAACAAGACTTATCCAGTGTATTTATGGCAAGTCTTGTACCGCTTAAGTTAGTGACTTCTAGTGGAAGTATAGTGTGGCAGAATGATCGGCCATCGTCAACCACATATTGTCGCCCGATTTCATTTACATTTATGAAAGAAACGGAAGCGAATGTTAAGGCTGAAAAATATTTGAGACCGAGATTCGTGAACTGAACCCGACTGATTGCGGTAATGCTACTGTTACTCACAATCTATGGCTAACCATGATTGATGGTAAGGTACATTCAATCATATCTGGTACATCGGCAGCAGTGTGTGATTTGTGCAAAGCTCGCCCAAGCGAAATGAATAACTTGGAAGAAGTGAGAGCTAAACCCGTGAATACAGATTTATACAAGCATGGATTTAGTTCATTGCATGCTTGGATTCGGTTTATGGAGTGTTTATTACACATTGCTTACAGAATGGACATAAAATCATGGCAAGCAAAAGGTGACTCTTCTCACCAGCTTACGACCGAAGATGACAAATAAAGCCAAAAAGTCTTCATTTAGTGAACTAGACGATTTACTCATAGTTGATCAGAATGAATTGGAGTTCATTGACGTTTCAACTGATACACTTGCTGCATGTAGTGACGTTGAAGAAGATGATGACGATAATAATGATCATGATGTCGTTATTGATGAAGATGAAGAAAATATAGTTTAAGTCTTATAGTACCTAATATTATTATTAACAAGCAGTTTCTTTGTTAATTTCTTGTTTTTGTATATTTTTTTTTATTCTGTTCTTTTTTTGTTTTGTGTTATGCCACCCATCGGCCAATAAATGTTTTTTTTTTCTTTATTTTCTATTGTTGTTAGTAACTAAATGGTCGTGTTAATTAATTAATTTCCTATTATAATTTAGTTCTTAGTAGTTGTTTAATTTTTTAGTTTGTTTTAGGGTACATAGTTGTTTTATTTTTAAATTATTTTTACAGTGTTATATTATTTAAATAAAAAATATTTTTATACCTACATATTTTCTTATTGATCATAAAACTCTATTTCTTTTCGATGTGTTATTGTAAATTCGACTCAGTCATTACTAAGCTAATGATGACATTATCCAATCACAATGCAGAGATTAAGGGCTGTTAACATAGTAATTACAATAACTAATTAGATTAAGCAAGTACTGGTAATCTTTACTTAAGGACTCATTAACGCTTTTGTTGTATGGCAACAGAAGCGTTCATAAGTCATTAAAGTAATCGCAAATGCACCTGTTATTTAAGGAACTACTTAGGGATGACTTATTCTCAGTAATGAATATACTTAATGTACCTCCACTTCATCAGTTATACAATAAAAAGTATAGTTACTAAAAGCAAAATATCTCGGAAGGGGGTCGCTGGGGGCACCATGTGTCCTTGAAGAAAATGTGGCATAAAATGGGTAAATAACAGTAGTGAAAACCGCAAATCGAAACAAGGAGGGAATCATGAGATACAGACATTTTTGTGACCATTTCCATAGAAAAATAACAGTTTTCATCGAATTGCTCATAAAGTACTGGTCAAATAAAAAAATTGTAGTAACATTTTTTGTAGTTCCATAATAGAGTAATGCAACTGTATATTTCATTTTTTTCAATTAAATATTTTTACAATTTTTAATTCAATGTCCGACCTCTTGTATGGGGACGATCCACTGTGCGGCGCTCCGATTTGTGTGTTACGAATCGAGGGCCAATCGAAGCGCCGAACACGCTCAATGCATCAGATCGAGATGGTTAAAAGTTCTATAATCTGAGGTTAAAAGAAACTCAAACTAGGGCCTCAGGTAGAAAAAGTTTAACAAATTTGGGTGCCTAACCATATACCACGTTCCGTGTTGTGCCGGACGTTAAAGAATAGCACCATCCCATTTCTTCCCGTGGGCGTCGTAGAAGGCGACTAAGGGACTTACCAGAGAATGGGCAGCAGCGTTCTCTATGCATTTGACCACCATACTGCGATCGCCAACCCGCCTGCCAAGCGTGGCGATTATGGCAAATCCGCCCTTTTGGGGGACGCTTATGTCCAGCAGTGGACGTCTATCGGCCTTAAGGTGAATCTAGTCAACATTTTTTCCATACAAACTTCGGGAGTGTATTACTCTACTGTTCGACATTGTACATAAAAAATGTAACATGCTATGGTTTTCTCTCATTATTAATATTGTCTGTACGGAAATAGAATACTAAAATAAAAAGCCATTAAAAAATTATGAGCCAACAAAGATTCGTTTTTCTTGCTAATTTAACCTAACTTTGGGCGTGTTTAAGTAATAAAAGAATTGTAACATCTCCAAAACCAAGTCGGTACCGACAAAGCTCAATTATCGAAAAGTTCAATAAACTTTATTGGTCATTGATTTATTCAGTTGCTTTTTCATAAAACCCGATCTGCCGAAGGACTTTTCTTATTTTTTTACGCGCTTGTTTACTACAAATGATCCTGCATCTCTCTCACTCAATAGCGTTGTGCGTGTAGACTAGCATCTAACAGCTCATAACTGCTACTACCTCTGTCAATCAGGATCCTAGTGAGACAGCATGCTTTTTAGCCAGTTCGAACCCGCGACTAATGTGCGGTCCTGGGATCAGCCTCACTGGTGATGGGGCTCGCTAGGCATGGCGGGCTGATATCAGTCGGGGGTGCGGCGAATGTACAAGAATTTCCCAGGGCCCGACACATGGTACAGAGGCCAGCACATCAAGCTACCCTAATCTGTCCAATTTCTTTCTTTGATACTTTTTAACTTTATTACAAAAGCATAAAATTCATACCCTTCGATACCCTTTGTAAGATGACTGGTAGTCAGACTTTCGGGCTTCTGACGACCCGTAACGACTAAAATATCTAAAAACGACAGCCAGAATCAGCGGCTTAAAATGTCACGGAGCGGTCTTGGTATGTAAAAATGGTCACCCATCCATGGAACAACCGCGGCAAGCGTAGCTTAACCTGATCGATCGACCCATGCACGCCATTCTTAGCGCGTACTTACCCAATCAATCATTATAATTTCTTTGTAATGTGACTAAGCCTTTGCCCCAAAGTTGAAAGGTCACAGGCTCATATTATTGATACCTTGGTCTACCGAAATCGGAATAGAATTACTTAACTCAAGCCCTATTGAATGGCTGAAAATTACACAGTCTGACAGCTTAAGTGATCCATCATATCCGCTACACCGTTCTTATCTTAGATCTAAATAAAAATAGCCCAAGGTCCTCTAACCTTAGGCAGTAGAAATAACACGTCATTTTGCCGCATACGTAAGCATTATTACGTCACAATACGTCATTATTGGAGAAGCGGTGGCCGCGAATTATGAGTTTTAAGTCATAGGTCAGGGGGCCTACTCTCTAACTCCGTGAACGAAGATACGGGCCCGTCCGAAAGTAGATCAAAATTTCTTAGTGAATCCCACAGCGAATTAACTAACTTTTTTGGACGGCCAAAAAAATATCGGGAGTAAGGACAGCTGTCAAATCGTGTTGTCATTCATTCTTAGTTCGGGCTCCAAACTAATCTTCTGTCCGTAAATGATACGGAGTTGGAAGCGCCCGTTACTTCGACCGAAACGACGGACTTCGTGCTTAGGGAGTAGGCCCCCTGAACCTAGACAGGCGCTTCGCTTTGTGTATTTAATTTAATCACCATTGCTCTCAAAACGGTGATGGAAAACTTCGTCAGAAAACCGGAATGTCCTAGAAGTAAAAAAATCGAAGACATAATTATGTGGCATCTACGGCGCAGACACATACAGATAATGTGTTGGTAAGCCAATGGTGATGATCAGAGATCGGATATTCGGATGCATATTCACCTAAAGTTGAGATGTTGGCTAACATGGAATGCGTTTTTGTATCGAAAAAGTCTTAATTTAAGTAAGTAATTTGTTTATTTTTTGTTTTAACTAATACAAACCACCCTTCCTCCAGTACATACACATATTTGTATCTGGTTAACCATAAATGTTATATTAATACACATCTGAATAGTTATGCAATCCAAGAATCCCGGGGTTTTTAATAAATATTACAAATAATTTATAAAGCCGCGTCCATACTTTCATAGCTAAAAATTATCTTTAGGTAAATATGCATCCGAATATCCGATCTCTGGTGATGATTCTGTTGTGCACCAATTAAACTTAATTTAGGCTATCGCTATCTTTTTCCTTCTCATAAAACAAGAAAGAGACGGAAATAAATCAGAGCTGTCAAATTTAGTCGAACTAAGGTTTTCTTCGACGCAACTAAGACGAACTATTCATCATGCTTAAAATCACGCCGAATTCAAAGCAATTGAGACTTAATTTCGTTTGACGGTTCTACAACGTCACTTGTCTTGTCTCTGAGCATGGAAATTGTGAAGTACTACATTGTTGTATTGGCTTTCCATTTCTAAAAACTAATGTATTTGGTAGTATAGTATACTAATAAATGTACGGTGATAGTACGTACTTGGACGAGCTCCTCCACAAAGGCCTCTAATGCTATGGGAAGTATAAATTAGAGAATGCTACGTAAGTTGCTACAAAAAAATAATTCATAGCCTCTCCACGCTACGCATCGAGCTACGCCTTAGCACGAACAAAAGCTACGATACAGGCTTTCTTTGTATGATTTATTATAGCCTACCAATTTTGTTTCCAGTAAAATCTATACTTAAAAATAATAATAATATAAAGAGGTAAATTTTGTTTCATTGTAAGTTTGTATTATGGTTATAACGGAGATGGATTTACCGGAACCAAAATCGAAATCAGAGTTTTTACATTCGGCATCGGAACCGGAATTGAAGTCCGTGTAAACTTCGATTAAATGTGACGGAACCGTTGTGAAAATTGGAAGTGTAGTTTCAATCGGAAGTTCCGACTTATCGGAATGGAATCTCCGTAACATCCCTAGTTTGTATGTCCCAGGGGGTAAGCTCTAAAATTGTTGGATTTGAAAAATTCTTGCAATGCATTTGCTAGCCCAATTCTTGAAGAAGGTTATAGGCTATTTGACTTCAAGCTAGGACCATTAGGAGCCGAGCAAAATGAAAAATTGTTGGAAAGAAGTTAAAACGAAGTGATAGAGCGACCGCCCGCGATGGGATGCAACGCGGCGCGTCAGGGGCCGAAATTTCACGAGAACGAAGTTGCTGTCGAAGTGCAAATTAAAGATTTAAACAAACACAATTAGCCTATACTGTCCCCATTGCTGGGACACAGGACCCCTTTGTGTGAGAGGTACCTCTCTACCCCTCAACCTTACACGCATTGGGCACGCCACGATAGCGGCGGTAAGTCCCCTCTTTGAAGAGTGGCTTGAGAGGTGGCATGGCGTCCTCACCTTCCGCCAGAAGGTCCTCACCGGACACGGTTGTTTCGGGAGGTTCCTGTTTCCTGGCTACCGTAGGCGCGGGCTTGCGGACGGCGAGTAATGGGTAGCTCGCTGTCCGGTAAGGACCAAGCCCGGGTCGACGGCGCGTTGTGTTCCACGCGCGCCTCAAAGAGATGTCAGCACCAACTGGTGGGGTCCGCAAGGGCCGATGCCTGCCAGGAGTGCGGGTTGTGCGAAAGAGATACCGCAGCCCCTGGCACACAGGCAACTGAGGGAACACGGGTGGGTTTTAGTCAGTAAAAGTCTGAATCAGAATCAGAATTATTTATTTCTCTAGTTTTATTTACATATCACTTAAAAAATCTCATTCTACAATTGCGTGTTTCATTTTGTCCGTAGAGTCGGAGCTTTTGAAACCTATCCTGGTCATTTCCTCTATTACTAGTGATTATATAATTTAACGTGAGGATAACGATAAAGCAGTGGGGATTAGCCCTAGCGGCAAGCCGCTTATTACTTTATTGAGTGACTCTACAGTCAGAGCCCACGCTGTCGGAAGGGGGCCAGTCGTTTGAAGAGCGGCTTTTCCCTATCTTTTTTATTTATGTACTCAATTTCTCCTACTCTAGTTGCGAAGAGAAAGGGATTGTGTTGTCCATAGCGCGTGTACTGGCCTTGTTCTTGTAGCCCCTGAGTAAAAGTCTGACACGCCCTCCTGCTCCACCCAGAGCGGGAGACGTTATATGATGATTTCCCAGCCAAAAAAAAAAACCTTAGACGCATGACTTAAAGCGGTTTTTACAAAGCAATGTCCAAAAAGACGGACGCAAAGATGGCTGAGGATACCACTGACACCTGCACTCTATTTACGCGGACGTTTTTGAGACGCTGATTGTGTATCTTGGGTTTTTTGTAAATCAATGTGTGGTACCGTTTTATTAGGTACTATGTCTTACTAATATGAAGGCACACATTACAATGACGCAAAGCAGTTAATGACGTCAGAAGTGCGTGTGGAACCTATTTTAAAAATAATGATTTCGCGAGCTATTTTTAGTTCCACGCTATTTTTGATTTATAGACAATAGTGGGTGAACTCGCTTAAAGAGGTTAATTTATGGAAAGAAGGGGAAAAATAATGAAATTTTGTACTATATTAAAATCAGTAAGAAAGCTGTAGAGCAGTGGTGACCCAGTTATAACGGCTGCGACTGTCCAAACCTAGACAGGCGCTTTACTTTCTAAGTTATTTCATCACCACTGCTCTCAAAACGGTGAAGGAAAACATCGTGAGGAAACCGGTGTAGCGGCACTACAGAAAAACACTTCGCAACAATATCTAAAAATACAAAAAGAGAAGTGGCGCCATCTACAATGCCACAGGCAAACTACGCAAGACGTACGTCATAGATCGCGCAGTTAAAGTTTACCGCGCGATTTGCATAGGTACAACATCCCGACATCAACCGTCGGGCAGTTGCCCACCAGACACTACACCCGTCTGGTCGGAGGATTCTCCCATAGAGTATGAGCGAACTTTACACCCTGTTCCTAATACCTTTATACCGGCATGTCCTAGAACCTAGAACCTAGAAGAATGGTGCTGATCCACGCGTCAAGTTCGTGAACGGGCGCCGTCGGTTGAGACTGGTCATCTCCTAACTTCCATGGCTTATTTTAAATTTTATATTTAGAATTGTTTTTTTTTTACATTGTTCTCACATATAGAAGCAACAAGAATAATGTTCCCAAGTTTTTGTAATACTTAACATGATTAAAAAGAGTGTCCATGGAGTTTCTTGCCCGTTCTTCTCCATAGAGATCTTTAATAATAATAATCTTTAATAATAATCTTTATTACACGAGAAAGTGGTTACAATAGTGTGAAGTCCCTGACTCTTGTGCTAGGTGATATACCTGTGTCTGAGCCAGTGCCCTCTCCCAGTAGGAGATGTACAGAATCTTATGCAAAAAGATTAACAAAAATAAAAAGAATAAGGTGATAACAAAAAAAAGTAAAATAAACTAAAAACGGTTAAAAGAAGCCTTTGATGAGTTTGCGAGTGTTTGTGTGTATGTTTGTGTCTCAGAGTGAGCATAAGTGTGTGTGCGCGTGTATGTGTGTGTGTGTGTGTGTGTGTGTGTGTATGTGGATGAGAGGGTATGTTTGTGTATGTGGGTGAGTGTTTCTGTGTGTATGTGTGTGTGTGTTAATAATTAATCAGGAGGGGTTTTAATGTTACGAAATAGAAACGATGATTTTCTCTGTTTCGTCATAGTTCAGTGACAGTAGCCATGGCTTAAGAGTCTGCTTCTATGTTTATAATCTACGTTTTGGAATGGGCAACTAGCTTCAACTTTCCAACTGGTCGACTTTTTGACAATTCAAAAGTGCCTGTAAATGGTATAATTGAAATAAATGCTTTGAGTTTGAGTTTTAAAACCAAAAATTCGAAGACATGTGACATCTACCAACCCGCACTGGGCCCGCGTGGTGGATTACGACCCACTCCCTCTCACAGAGAGGGAGGCCTGTGTCCCAGCAGTGGGAACATTATAAGGTGATTATGAATAAAGCTGATTAATACTTTTCAAAGGCATGGTTGGAAGTTACAATAGGTAATAAATTTCCCAACCTTCCAATTCCCTAGCCTTTTTCCAATAATGTCGGGGTCAGCTTCCAGTCTAACCGGATGCAGCTGAATACCAGTATTTTACATGGAGCGACCTATCTGACCTCCACAACCCGTTTACTAGATAATACGATACTACTTGGTAAGACTGGTAGTCAGACTTTCGGGTATCTGACGACCCGTAACGACTGTCAAAGATCTAGGAATGACAGCTGGGATCAACTGCTTAACGTGCTTTCCGAGGCACGGATGGCTCTTGGTATGTAAGTATGGTCACCCATCCACGGGCCAATTGCGGCAAGCGTAGCTTAACCTGATCTATCGACCCGTGCGGATCTTATTAGCTAACCACAAGCCTCCTATAATAAATTCACAGCAGATTTTCAATCACAAGGCGTATGTAATTAAAATAACTCAAAAGCCGAAAAGAGTACAGGAATTGGAAAAAAACAAGTGTTCCGATTTTGAGTTATATGAACATACCTCAAAATCAAAATAAAAGTATTTTATTTCACACTAGCTGTGCCCGCGACTTCGTCCGCGTGGAATAGTGACTTTTTGGGCAGCATATTTTGAATTACATAATAATATACCGTCGTTTGGGTAGCAAAAAATTTACTTTACAGTAATGCTTCTCTGTATACGATATTTGACGTATGGCCATCGCGGCGTGGCTCTCAGCGCGCTTTATATAGCCACGGACGCGCAGGCGCGAGGCGTGTACGTACTCTGATAGAATACCTTAACAAATGTTCGCCGTGATTTTTTAAATTGACATAACTTTTTTATTTATGAACCGATTGACATGAAATTAACACTAAATGTTAAGTGAAGCTTACTACAATATATTAATGAAAACCGCATCTAAATCGAATAAACCGTTTCTGATATTAGCGTGCACAAACACACAGACAAACAGACAAACCGACAAACAGACAAAAAAAAATTAATTACAATCTCGGGTTCGGCATCGATATAATAACAACCCCTGCTACTTTTTTTTTTATATATTTCGATTGTACAGACACCACTTTCCTACAATTTTATTATATGTATAGATATAGATAAACCTGCATGGGCACTTATGAAACCTCAGAAGCTAGGTGCACGGTTCCAATTTGTCGTTTCCTATGGAGAAGAGCCGGCAAGAAACTCCACGGTTACTCTTTTAAAAATAATTGGCTTTTACAATGTTTTCAAATTATAGTGATAATAGGTATGAGAGTGCGTGTCCTCCCATACCTATTATCACTGTAATTTTTTGCACTCTTGCAAGCCTGTCAATAAGACAGAATATATTTAGAACATATTTTTTTAATGGCGGTAAGTAGGTGTGTGTTAGCCATCCCCACGGGTCGATCGATTAGGTTAAGCTACACTAGCCACGGTTGGTGCGTGGATGGGTGACCATCTTTACGTACTTAGACCTCTCCGTACCTCGGAAAGCACGGCTGTCATTCGTGGTTCTTTGACAGTCGTTACGGGTCGTCAAAAGCCCGGAAGTCTGACAAGTCTTTCCAAGGGGTATCGTATTACCCAGTAACTGGGTTGTGGAGGTTAGATAGGCAGTCGCTCTATGTAAAATATTGGTATTCAGTTGCCTCCGATTAGACTGGAAGTCAATATAGTTGCGAAAGGCTACACAAATGGGTTAATACAGGTGTGTTGTGTGTAGGTATTGGAGAATGTTATCAATTGACAAAAAGACCGACAGCCACCTGGTGATAACAGCTTAATGAATGGACACCTGCAACAAAGGGATTTAGCAATGAGTTGCTAAACGTTTTAATTATTTTGGACACGTGGAATCCTCATGAATCTAGGAGAGGTAGACAGAGAATAGCCTTCTATTTGGTCACTATTTATTCTTTTCTCACGACACACAAAAAATAACTCTGTGCAACAGGAGATAAAGTCTATTGCTCAACATACAACAACATAACATCTGGGATATGTAGGATAGATGTCCCAAATTATAGGTGTCCGCTAAAATCGCTAATAGGTAGGTACCCTGGAAATATTCAAGACTAGCTGCTGGCAAACCCCAGCGTGTTCGCTCGCGTGGATGTCGAAATTGATCACACAGGAACGTTCTACCGGGATAAAAAAGTATCATAATTATGTTAACACATAGAATACCAATATGATTGTTATAAAATGTCAGATTCTATATGTATTAATTGAAATGTTAATGTCCATGAATATTGTTATAATGTCAAATTAAAAAATAAATAAAATATGTATAAAAACCAAACTTATTAACACTTTCTTTCTTCAACATGTGACACAAATTCGTTAACATTGTAAAAAAAAATTCTTTAAGCCACTGAATCAGTTTTTTTTTAAACATAAGCAAAGGTAGTTCTTTAAAGGCGTTTGGTAATCTATTGTATACCTTAATAGCCATTATAAATGAATTTATTTTATGTAAATCGAGCTTGCATTGTGGCAAGCAGAGCCTGTACATTACTTTTTATCCCGATATATGGTATGTTAAGACATACAATACTTTTTATCCCGATATACGGTATGTATACGGTATGTTAACACATGTAAAACATTTTTTCTCCCGATATACGGTATGTTAACACATAGAATACTTTTTCTCCCGATAAACGGTATGTTAACACATGTAATACTTTTTATCCCGATATACGGTACGTTAACACATATAATACTTTTTATCCCGATATACGGTATGTTAACACATATAATACTTTTTATTCCGATATACGGTATGTTAACATAAAGAATACTTTTTATCCCGATATACGGTATGTTAACACATATAATACTTTTTATCCCGATATACGGTATGTTAACACATATGATACTTTTTATCCCGATATACGGTATGTTAACACATATAATACTTTTTCTCCCGATATACGGTATGTTAACTCATATGATACTTTTTATCCCGATATACGGTATGTTAACACATATAATACTTTTTCTCCCGATATACGGTATGTTAACTCATATGATACTTTTTATCCCGATATACGGTATGTTAACACATAGAATACTTTTCATCCGGACAGTACGGTCCCGTGCAATAATTTTCGATATCCGCGCGGGCGATGCCGTTGGCGGAAGCTAGTCTTTAATATTTCCAGAGTATTAGTGATTTTTGCGGACCTGTATAATGTAGAAAGCTAGTCTTTAATCATCATCATCATCATTTCAGCCGAAAGATGTCCACTGCTGGACATAGGCCTCCCCCAAGCTCCGCCACTTCGACCGGTTCTGTGCTTCCCGCATCCAGCGGACTCCTGCGGCCCTCACAAGGTCATCGGTCCACCTTGTGGGAGGCCTTCCAACTTTACGTCTTCCGGTGCGCGGTCACCACTCCAAAACCTTTCGGCCCCATCGGCCATCTGTTCTGCGAGCAATGTGCCCTGCTCACTGCCACTTAAGTTTGGCAATTCTTCGGGCTATGTCGGTTACCTTGGTTCTCCTGCGGATCTCCTCCTCCTCCTCCTCTCCTCTTTAATATTTCCAGAGTATTAATAGCGATTTTTGCGGACCTGTATAATGTAGAAAGCTATAGTCTTTAATATTTCCAGAGTATTCCAGGTTACAAACTATCTGTTTGCCAAATAACATCCAAATCCTTTCAGCCGTTTTTACGTGATTAAGTAACAAACATCTTGCATGTTTGTTGAAATGAAATGTTTAGTTATGTAAGTAGATCTTTAAGACACTTTTACACGTCAATATTTTGTTGGTCAGTATTTTAAAAACTAGATGGCGGCGGCATTTCCTAGCTGACTGGTCCTTGAGAAGAAAAGCCGAAACAAACTCAGAGGTCATGGTCTCTTTTAAAGTCCAAACATTATATTATTTGAGTTTTATGTGAGACTAACAATGCAGGGCAATGTCTGGAAGGGCATTTTGAAGAAAGAGCCATTTCAGCTATAAGCTGATTTGTCTCAACAGACGGCATGTATGTATCAGTCACCGTGTAGCTCAACCCTATTTTAGGAGCTCCACGACCCGTCACAAGACGCTACCAGATCTGCAGCACATTTGCGTAGGCCATTTACAAAATTCTCAAAACTACCAGACGAGTTATAAAGTCATGTGTTCAATCTAGCCTGCATAGTTCACACATTCACAGTCAGTATTCTCTTTAAGGTGGAAGCGCCAAGGTAGCCCGCGAAATTCAAATTTTG
Source organism: Antitype chi (assembly GCA_947359405.1). Lineage (NCBI taxonomy): Eukaryota > Metazoa > Arthropoda > Insecta > Lepidoptera > Noctuidae > Antitype > Antitype chi. The sequence continues at coordinate 4,697,789 of OX375837.1, forward strand.
TTACGTTTTTTGCAATTTCCAGGTCACTGTCAGGTTGTATGGTGATTTAAATATGATTCGCGACCGTATCAAATATGGTTTTACAGAATCATAATCATTAGAATCAGCAATACATCTCTATAAGTTCATATTACTCTAAAGAATGACTATTTCATGAAATTATGACATTTGAGGGTAATTCTAACTTATGGAGTTGTATTGCTGATTTTAATGATTATAATTCTGAAAAGCCTTATTTGATACGGTCGCGAATCATATTTAGATCACCATACAACCTGATACTGACCTGCAAATTGCAAAAAACGTAACAAAATTTGAATTTCGCGGGCTACCCTGGCGCTTCCACCTTAAATGTCATCAAAAATAATGTCACATAAATCAATACATAAAATTTAATATAAAAATGTCATGTAATGTCAAAATAGTATTCTAAGTTGTTACTCATATAAACATACAGACACATTTATAATTTTAGTAGGATATTTTTTTTTTTTCATTTTGTCGATGGAAACCAAAGAGCCAGTTTTATGAATAAAGTATTTTGCTTTTTGTACTGACAGATATAGAGTGATTTAAAAAATTGTGGCGGCTTCTAGCCGGCTTTTACCCTAAACGAAAGCAAAGCCTACATCCCATGCTGATTCCCGGCCACCGTAGGCGCGGGCTTGCGGACGGCGAGTAATAGGTAGCTCGCTGTCCGGTAAGGACCAAGCCCGGGTCGACGGCGCGTTGTGTTCCACGCGCGCCTCAAAGAGATGTCAGTATCAACTGGTGGGGTCAGCAAGGGCCGATGCCTGCCAGGGGTGCGGGTTGTTCGAAATAGATACCGCGGCCCCTGGCACATAGGCAATTGAGGAACACGGGTGAGTTTTAGTCAGTAAAAGTCTGACACGCCCTCCTGCTCCACCCAGAGCAGGTGAAGAGAAAAAAAAAGCCTACATCCGTGATTCATTCACAACGGAATCAAACTTTTGTACTAATCTATAGTATGCGAGTTTGAAACATTGTATCACTGATAACGTGTTATCATACAGCTGCGAAACAAGTGATGAAGATTATCGATATATTTGGTAATCTGGAACACCTGCATAATTGCCTGATACAGGGTAGACTTCAGACTTTCTAGACAGATCTGTGTATTTTTGAGAAATAAACAATTTTCATTAACCGACTTCAAAAAAGGAGGAGGTTCTATGTTCGACTGTATGTATTTTTTTTTATGCATGTTCATCGATTTCTCCCCCATTTGTAGACCGATTCTCAAAATTCTTTTTTCATTTGAAAGAGTATACTCCTGAGGTGGTCCCATTGGTACCAAGTTAGGGTCTCATGATGGAATCCCAGGGAAATCAAGGGCAACCCTCAAATTTACTAACAATGTTTTTCATATATTTTCTAAAGCTATTGAGACATTTGCGTATGGTCATCATCATCTCATGACGCTGAGCTGATGAAAGAAAGTACAACTCTTTAACGGTTAGGAGTGATAGGATGTTCGGGCATAACTCCGTCATTATAAAGACGGATTTGCAAAATTCTTTTTTGTTCTAAAGAGGTTTATTTCGAAATGGTCCCATTTAAATTTCATATAGATCTGATGATGCGTTTCGGAGATAGACAACGGAACTCTTCAAAAAATGACAGCAAACAAACCGCGATTGCTGCTATCGCATAAATATGCATTGTTTTGACCCCGAGGATGATGAAATTTCGAATTGTGTGGGGTTAGATACTATAACTAAAAAGTGACAAAAAAGCACTACCTACAAAGTGAAAAATAACTTTAATTTCGGAATGCGGTGACAAAAAAATGTAATACATATCCAGAGTCACCGACTTCCGAAATTGAAGCTATTTTTCACATTGTAGTGTTTTTTTGGAAGTCGGTTGTTTTTTCTTTTCTTTTTTATTTAGGCCCAGTCTAAAACTTTCGATATCTCTGGCGAATCGCACGATTATCTCCTAAAACTTTGGTGTCGTCGTTATAATGATAATTTTTATTCGGCTTATTATTAAAACGTGTCTCGCCTCAGGGTGTAGTGTTAAGAGTATATTTATATAATTAGTTTAATTAATAGTTCATAGAAAATTATTTAAAATGTGGTCTGATAAAGTGTTTTTAATTTTAGGTGAGTTTTTGTATAAATTTTACTACCCTACTATTAAAATTTATCGTACTATTATTATAAATGTGAAAGTTTGTATATTTTGATGTTTGGATGTTTCTTACTCAATCACGCAAAAACGGCTGAACGGATTTGGATTAAATTTGGCACACATATAGTTTATAACCTGGATTAAAACATAGGATACTTTTTTATCCCGGTAGTGTGTTCTCGTGTGATAAATTCCGACCTCTACGCGAGCGTAGCTGCTAGCAAAAGGTAATTTTATTATAAAAGGCCGCAAAGACCGTTGGACTAAAGACGATTTTTTGAAGGGTAGTGTAGAACGCCCAGCTGTAGTTACTCAGTTTAGAAAAAGATGCATTTTAAATGCTTAATCGCTGAAATAATTGAAGTGACTAATTCGTAATTTAACGATAAAGATTTCATTGCAAACAAGGAAAGTAAAAAAGTGCGTAACAAATTATTTTTGAATGTGTCACGGCCTATGGATGTGTCATTATAAAATGTATAGTGTCCGAAGCGGATTTTCAGCCGAAAGCGAAAAAGAAGATTCGGCTATAGTCTTATATTTAGCCGAAAATGATTTAGACTTTAAAAACTATTATTAATTCCGCTTTAAGCGTGTGAAAAAAAATACAACCTAACCTCGCTATGAAACTTCAAAACTGAAGTTAGTGGAACGTCTCCTATTATTGGCTAGCTTTACGAAGTTGGCCGAATGACGCGCGACGATACACGAACTTCTGATTTTCGGATTCCGTGCTCTGTGGGAGCAACGAACTTAAAGGGTTGGTTGCTGAAGTGTAGCGTCCCGACCCAGCCCGTCTCTTGCTGCCCCCCCCCCCGCCCCAAGGGTACCCCATAGGGGATGCCCTGTGAAGAGGTTAATCTGCAAAAACATACTCGGCCTCGTTCTGGGAAAGAATTCATATCTATTCATGTAGTAACTATTTACTTGATGATTCATACTAGTGATAAAACCCTAACGCTCTTTTACTGAACAAAAGTCGATACAAAAATTAGGTAAACAAATGATCAAACACATCCATGGGGGTAGGCAATTAGGTAAAAAAAATATCAAACGCACCCATGGGGGTAGGCAATTAGGTTAAAAGAAAATATCAAACGCACCCATGGGGGTAGGCAATTAGGTTAAAAGAAAATATCAAACGCACCCATGGGGGTAGGCAACAACTACGGACCATATGCTGCTACGATTCGAATATTAATTATAGTAGCAGTTTTCTCGTCCTCCTAGTAGTATGTAATATACCTACTCTCATCCAATGAATAGTAATAATAGAACGATTATTTGGAAACAATCTGATGCCTATAGACACGTAATCAGTAAATTTTTAATGATTGTCGTTGTACTCATATGTCGATCTTTACCTTTAAATATCTCGGTAACGTGACACTTTGGGGTACGCACGGCTACACATCAAGCTATACATTTCCAGTTTACGCTGATCTCGCACTGTACGGAAATCCTATACAATGCGCGATCAGATTATACTGGAAATGTATAGCTTGATGTGTAGTCGTGTGTGCCATGTTACTTGACATTTTTTGTAGCCATACATACCACTTTGATTGTGCGCCGCGATTTTGAAAAAAAAACAAAATGGCGGCGGGTTCGTCTCCTTTAAACACATGTGACATCTATCAACCCGTACTGGGCCCGCGTTGTGGGTTATAATAATAATAATAAATCATTTATTTTCCAGTAACATAGACTCATAATAATAGGACAAGAACACACGGTCACATTAACATTAATCAAAATTACATACAATTAAATTGGATAAATTAGAATATAAAAAAAAAATAAGAATAAATTAAGCATTACAAATTAAAATTGCTTATTTCAAACTACGCTACGCGTGCTACGTGTCGCATCGAACAGTGAGTCACGATAGCGCAATCAAGCCTTTCCGCGAGCGCGGCCAGCATGCTGTTGGGGCTCCCCCGCACGCGTCGCACCAGCGAGGTGCTACGCTTGCGCATTGTAGCGTAGAAACAATCTACGCGGGCTTCTGCAAACATCGTTGATGCGTTATGGCACTCTCCTTCTCACCGAGAGGAGGCACGTGTCTGAACAGTGGGAACGTTATAGGTTGATCATGTGTGCAAATTATCATTTTTCCGCAGCCTGCATCTTGCACAGTCACTCGGTTCTCTCAATCTGGTCGTGCACCGAAAACACAGACTGCTCGTCACCCTCAGGATCTGTCTGTCATTCTGGGATGTGCGTCTGTCCGAGTAATCTACAGTTGGTGTTGGGCGGAACCGCCTGTGTTGCCCGTAAGTAATTTTATTTTCTTTTCTTTTGTTTATTACTGAACGACCGAACCACCCTGGTCTTGCACTGGTGTACAGTGTACGTGACGGAGGTCGTATAACTAAAGAATATCTCGCCGTGGCGTGGACGGCAACGGGGCATACCGGCCGACCGCCCGTTTCACTGCTAGCAATTAATAATTTTTAAATGTGTGATATTTTCTAAGATTTTGATTTTAATTTCATACTGTTAACGGCAATTGTTCTAGATTAAATACACAACGTATCTAACATATTTAATTGGATAATGATGAATACTGTATTGTTTGAAATAGCTTCGTAAATAACCCATAATTTTAAATGATTTTATCTTAGGAAGTACACATACATACTCGTGCCGTCTCTGTATAAGGCCTCTTCCCTACAGTGGGACTGTAATAAGATGGTATTATTATTACTATTAATAAATAGGCGGTTATATTATACGTAATTTCCAGTTTGAGGATAGCAAGCCTACCATTAACGAGGAACAATTATATAGACGTTGGTGTGTTTTCTGTTACATAAATTTCTAATAATATTCATTCAATCACTCTCTTACGTACTGACAGATCAGTGGTGGCGGTCAGATGGTTTGTATATAAAACGATTGTCTAACCCAATCAATCTCGCGGCTTCGCGCGGCTCATATTACAACTAATTGTATAAATTATTACGACCATCCACTGAAACGAAACATAAACTATATTCAAAAGCCCCATTATTAAGCTATACGATACACCAAACACTTCAAACAACCCACGTATAAACATCCTTTGTTTTTTTATGACTTTGCGATAAGAGCGGACCACCCACGGCGAAATGGGGCGGTGACGTAATCGAGAGGTCACTCAACGGTAAATAAATTAATTATTGGGCGGTCAAGCAGCTAATAAACATTTTTTTCCGACAGCTGCACCGTACCTGACATCGCCTTGTATGGACGACCTCCAGTGCACAAATCTAATCACCAGCTTCCAATGTCGTCGGGAGGAAGGTGCTACAAATGCAGCCGGTAAGTCTAAGAATAACCTTCTTGTAATTTTATTTTGGCTTTGAGGGGCTCGTGGCTACGTAACAACAGCCGCAAGCGTCGATCGATCAGGTTAAGCTAACCTTGCCGCGGTTGGTCCGTGTACCAAGACCCCTCCGTGCTTCGGGAATCCCGCTAAGCCGTTGGTTCCGGCTGTCAATCGTGGATCTTCGACAGACGTTACGGGTTCTCAGAAGCCCGAAGTCTGACCACGTCTTATCATAGGGTACATAGTTGGGTAAAGGCTTTGACTATGGTCGATCGACCTATATGGCTATCCACGATCCCCTCATGTCACGTGCAATAAAAACAAATAAACACTTAATAATCTTCTTCTTTTCAAAAGGTCAATGCGACTGTAACCCAGGATTCCACTACTTTGTCGGTCGCTGCTGGAAGTCGATCGACTTTGGAGGAGTCTGTGAGAGGAACGAGGAGTGCTTCGGCGCCCTCAGGGATCCCTACAACATGGCCTGTGAGGAGGGCCGATGTGCTTGTTCGACCGGCTACTATGAAAGGCAGAGAGGCGAGTGCAGGAAGATTGGGCACGGTGAGTGTTTTTGTTTATGGCATTTCGTATATGACCTTGAGATGTCGTAACTACTTAACCAGACTATCCTTTGGCTGCTTTAAGAGGGGACGGGGCCTGCGAGGAATTGGAAAAATAGGTATTTGATGAAACTATTGCCGTCGCGCTGTCAGTAAATCTGCCCCCGTAGTGTGTGATAAGGACAGCTGCAACTCAGATCGAAATTAACACAACATTTTTGATGAGATCGGCGTTGCGTATTCTCCTTTTTTCTCCTCGAAAACTGAGTCGATTCAATTATTTTTTACGTTAACATTTTAAGAAAGAGTATGTTTAGGTTCCTATATTTTTTTTTATGTCAAAACCTTTCCTAATTTGTCTGGTAGTCCTCTAATCACGGCGGTAAAAATAGGGCATTTATTAATTTTTAGAGGGTAATATTTTCTATACTAATTAGTTGCTGAAAAAAGAAAATGACAGGGACGTGTTTACAGCAGACCTTGATTTTATGAAAAAAAAAATTGCTCTAGAGGCATTATCCAGGAAGAAAAAAGGGGAATGCATTTGTAAGGAGAATCGCACTCCCTGTTCCCTCTTAAGCGCAGGCCACACCGCCAGCTAGCGAGCAAGCGACGCTGACGAACGCAGTGAGGCGACGCAAACTATATAAACTAAGCGAAATTAAACGAGCTGCGACGGACGGGCGGGCAAGCGAGCGGGCCGGAGTGCGAGGGGAGCCTAGTAGGGGAGCGTTCCGTCTCATTGTCACTAGCGCGCAGAGCCGAGCGAGCATCGTTTGACATCTTTTCATACTTTGGTTTACACCGCGAACTCAGAGCTAAGCTACGCTAACGAGGTGAATGAATAGCATCGCTGGCATCGTCGGATATTTCGTTCGCATCGTTTGTATCGCTGACGTAGCTTATCTATGTAGTTCGTGTAAACCGAAGTATGAAGTGGACACAAAGCCTCCATCCAGGGCGGATCTTATAGTTCTAAGCGACTGGACGCTAAGGGCACCCCCTTTGGGGTACGAACCTAGGCTTAGAGTGTCGCTGGGGGGAAGACAGCAAGATAGGAGAGGCTTGATCAAATCTGGGCAATTGTTATCAACTGGGGAATGTGACATCTACCAAATCTGGGCACGCTTGATGGATTATTTTAATTCATTGGGCCAGAGAAGCCTGTTCTAGATAATTTTCAGCATTGACGCGGGTGGAGCCGCGGGCAGCAGCTAGTTTGTTATAAGCACGCCAATAAAGCATTGCCAAAAATACATTCGCTCTTTTACTACCGCGCTAACATTGGTCCTTCGAGCTGGATCTGAACCAGCGACAAATGGAAAAATGGACAAATAAATTGTGCTCTCTGATTTCAGCTGTCGGCGATGGTTGCATCTTGAATGAAGACTGCCAGTTCACGAACGGTGTCTGTGACCCACTGAACTTCAAATGTATGGACGGGACCAGCCGTAAGTTGTACTTATTTTGTGCCTTAATATTAGGGAATCATGATAATTAGCTGTCTAGCCTTTTATAAACTATTAGGGTCGGGTTTCAGTCTAACTTGATGCAGCTGAGTAGCAGTATTTTAAATAGAGCGACTGCCCATCTGACGTCCACAACGTAGTTACCGGGTAATACAATAGACGTTGGTAAGACTGGTTGTCAGACTTTCGGGCTTCTGACAACCCGTAACGACTGTCAAAGATTTATAAATGATAGCCGGGACCAACGGTGACCATAATTGAAAGGGCGATGTCAATAATCGAATAAAAATAAAATACAAATCCCTACTAATAATATAAATGTGAACGTAACTCTGTCTGGCTGTTACGATTTCACGCCTCAACCGCTGAACGGATCGTCATGAAATTTGGCAGAGATATAGCCTGGGATATGGAGAAGGACATAGGCTACTTTTTTATGCGGGCGGAGCCACGGGAAAAAGCTAGTGTTAAATATTCCCTATTCTTTAAAAAAAATCGTTAAATATATTATTTCAGAAACTGTACACCTTACATAGAAGGAGGATGATGAAATCTCAGAGTAAATGTTTCTTTTAGTGCCCAAATCGTGTCTAATTATTCAAATAAATGCATAATCTAAAAAGTTGATAGCAGATTAAAACAACTTTATCATAATTGATGTACATTCTGGTAGATATTGGACGATAAGTACTTTGTATGAATAAATAGATGCCTATGCAATGTGATAAATAACCCAGAACCTTCCTTAAGAACTTGGCTATCAAATGCAAAAATATTTTTTCAAATCTGATTAATAGTTTCAGAGATTAGCGCGGTCAAACAAACTAACTCTTCAGCTTCATTGTAATACTAGCTTTAGCCCGCGGCTCCGCCCGCGTGGATGTCGGTAATCGTGTAAAAAAGAAGCCTATGTCCCGCCATATCCCAGGCTATATCTTTGCCAAATTTCATGACGATCGGTTCAGCGGTTTAGGCGTGAAAGCGGCTTAGGAGTTACTTTCGCATTTATAATATTAGCATTCGCATTCATGTAGGGATTATAAGGTTGTTGATTGTTAGTCCATTTAAAATTCATCTGAAAGCCAATTTACCTAATTAAAACGTTTTAAATCAATGTCGAATTAGTAGAAGAATTAGAGATATGCATTGCATGCATTTGCTTCGAAATGTTGCCACTACATAAAGAGTAAAATGTTTATAGGATGATATTCTCGTAGCATGTATGTCTATTTCCTTTTTCTTTTTTATATTCCTTTTTAGTATAATTATTCTATCACATTTACATAAAATTATATTATTTTTCTATTAGTTCGCTGTACCAATAAAGTTTCCTAATAATTGTTTGATGCACCGGGTGACGTCATTACGTCAAAGTCGGCTGTCCCTGAAAACCAGCGCTGGGGCTCTGTCTTGCATAGGGTCGCAGCATAATGCTGAGCGATAGTCGTTTTGCGTGGATGTGACGCATGTTTCCCTCAACCTTTTCTTATTATTTTTTTTGTGTTTCTTTTCTTTTTGCGTCATGTTTACCGCAAATAAACGTTTTTTCTTTCTTTCTTCTATATTTAATTCGAATGTTTTTTAAAACCGTTTTTTAAATGCCTCTCTGTTTTCAAATGAAAATTTCAGCCGCGGTTGTTAACCAATCACAACAGCTGACATAGTTCAAAATATCACTTCAAATTTCGAACGGTATCTCCTTCTGAATCTTTTCTTTTTTAATTGGCAAAACGCAGTTCAACCTATGAGGTTGTCCGGACTTGCCTGTGGCTGCCTCCATAAACTAAGGCCTTCAGCCAGGGCTTAAAAACTTAAAACTAAGCGACTATAAGCTAAGGCCAACCCCTGTGGGGTACGGACCTAGGCTTAGGGTGTCGCTGGATGAGGGCAGCAAGAGACGGGTTTGATCCGAATGAATATTATTTAGGGATGAATCTAAAGCTACAGGGTCAGCGGCGCGGGCTCGAGCAATGCTCGGTGCGATCCTTGTGAAGCCGCGATGATTTACTTTAAAAACAAATGAGTTTGCTTTCGAATTGTATGCGCTCACTTGAATGAGGTTCCAAGTGAGCTTCAGAATAGAACAACTGACGATCAATAGATGTTTGAAGAAGGATTTTATTAATGAGTTCACTGACCACACATAATCAGCTATCGCAATGCGAGATAGTAGGTAACATGTGATCAATTATTTATCGACTAGGTAATCTATAGAGAACGGATATAATGTAGGTGAATAAGTTGTGATATCTAATGTTCAGGCGGCCTTCAAATCGATAATAAGTAAATCGATACCTAACAAGAATGATTATATTTCATTGAATGGACTAATGATAAATTATATTATTTCTGTAAGTAAATTTTGTACACACACTTTTATACGCCACCATTGCCCTTATCGTGCCGACCACCTAGGTTGACCGGCGAGATGCCATTATCAAAACAAAAACTAAAAAACTAAAAAAGTAGAAAATAATTTAATTCAATTAAAAAGCGCGGGGTGCTTGACATTAATTGATTATAAAAATACCTCAAAAAGCACCCCACGCTTTTTAATTGAATTAAATTATTTTCTCCTTTTTTAGTTTGGTTTTTAAAGCGTGTTTTTTAGTTTTTTAAACGATTGAAGAAGCTATTGCCGAGAAGAAAGGCCGAAACAAACTCAGAGGTCACAGTCTCTTTTAAAGTCCAGACATAAAGTTGGTCAGATCATGTGAAGGCCGTGTGTCTGAAATGGTTTTTCGATGACAGAACTACACAGAGTGAGTGGATCCGTCCAGTCAGTGCACGCATTTGTCAGTAATCATGCAGCTCAACTCAGAACTGTTATTAACTTTTGAATTCAATTGTTTTCCAAAAAAACTAATATTTATTTTCCCTTCCAGCCAGCACATTCACTCACGTAAGACGAACCAACGTGACCTCTCGATCTGCCACTGAATCTGACGCGAGAAACCACGGCAGCGGCTGTGATGCCACTCAGGAATGTCCAGAACCTTTCCTATGTTCTGCGTTCGGCGTCTGTGTCTGCCCTAGAGGATATTACCCTAATGCTGCCGGCACCACGTGTTTTGCTGGTAAGGACAAGTTTTTTTTTAAATTAGCCTATAACTGAGCAGTGCGGGGTCCAGTGGTAACGGCAGTGACTTACGAATTTGGTTGTGGGTTTGAAACCAAGCGGGCCCACTTTGTGTAAATTATTTCATCACCACGTCTGTCAAAACGGTGAAGGAAAACATCGTGAGGAAACCGACATATCCTAAATAATTCCAAGACATGTGACATCTACCAACTCACATTGGGCCCGCGTGGTGGATTACGGCCCACTCCCTCTCACAGACAGGAGGCTTGTGTCCCAGAAATGGGAACGTCATAGGCTGATGATTCAGTTATTTTGCCAAGCTACGCCATTTTTTAGCTCTAATCCAATGTTTTTACTATCTTCCCAGAGCTCGGGTCCACTTCTACTGAAGCACAATGTACTGGTTTCTTGACAGAAGTCATAGATGGCGTGTGTAGCTGTCCAGCTAACGTGTACTTCGATTTAAATATGAGGGATTGCGTTAAAGGTAAGTTAAGGCGGTGATATCTTGAAAACGCTCAAAAAGGTGGTTTTTTAAACGGTTTAAACGTAAATAATTTTGAAAGCAAAAAAATATAATTATGATATTTTCAAGTCTTTTTTGCATAGAGTGACGGAACTCTAAACAAAATTAAACATACTTCAATGCATCAAAAAAATCAAAATCACCTCTTAGTTATCTTTAAAACCAGTTTATCCCTTCAATAACAATTATAATAAAAAAAACACCATAAAATTTCAAATGCCAAACTGCATCCAGTGATGGATTATTTATTATTAAATATTAAATTTTATACGATTTTATTTGCATTTTTACGACAATACTTGCTCATTTATTATTCGAATTTATTACAACAGGTTTTAACCCGTATCGGATTGCATTAAGAACTATTATCGCTCAAAACGATAATATTTAAAGTTACCAGGGCCTTAAATAACAAAAATAAGCTAGTTTGCGCCTAATATGACGGCCATCGCTCCGAAGCAGGGAGCTTACTCTCAAAGTATTTTATTATGTATATTTATTTGGCATGTCAAAATTAATAGAATTATGATTTAAAAAATAATAAAAAATGTCACAATGTGGAATAATTTCTACAGTCAATGCATCAATAAATAAGTCTACATTAATGTACGGTGCAACCGCACATTCTGCAATTTAGCAGTTTGCGCCACACACACATTCATTTTAATTCATATTAATCAGTTCAGTTCGCGTTGGGCTGTCAAGTCAGCCAGGCGTTCTCGTTACAGCCAACAAGGGCCGCGTCACTCACTTCATAGTCACCATCAGTTCATTAAGCTCATTTTACTTTAAGTACCTTTGGGACAATACATTAGTGTTTCAGTACTTTACCTTCTTTCATTCCATTCATCCCGCATCTAAAAGTAATCTTTGGTCTACCAAGGGATCATACAATTAATTTAACATTTAGAAAATCATCAGTCGTATAGTAACATTTATGGGGCCATTTCAAGTATTACGTAAGCAGTTTTTTTTATTAATTATTGACTCCCCCCTCCCCCTCGTCAGCAAAAGTAAGCAAAGCTCTTACTCCCCCCTCCAAAGCTCACGTAAACATCGGTGGCAGACACCTAACGTGTCTGCTCACTTTCTTGTGATTTTGGTATATTGTCATCGTTTTCTTCGAGCCATTCATAGACAAGTAGGGTTGCCATATGTGTTCAAACCAAAATCGACCAAATTTTGTAGAAAATCCAAAAGTAAATAAATAAATTCTGCTGACGTAATCACCATCCAGACCCCCCATCCCCCATGTCATCAAAAATAAGCAAAGAAAAGACCCCCCCGCCCCCCTGTAGTGCTTACGTAATACTTGAATGGCCCCTAACAGTTTTAAGCCACAAAGCCTCTGTTATGTTTTACTACAATTTAATGAGTTTTTTTCCTTTCTAAACCATTTCTTCTTTGCAGCAACCCGTCGCATCACTGACTCGTGCGTCAACGATCAGATGTGTCACACCTTTGGAGCAGCTTCGCGCTGTGGCGAGGAGCACGGATGGTCCTTCCGCAACTGTGAATGCATCCCAGAGCAGGCAGTTTGGGATGCTGAGAGAAATATGTGCAGATTATTTGCTGGTAAGTGTCAAGTCGCCAGCAGCGTAAGGCGTGTATTTACAGTTCTTTAGCAGTTCCTTTAACTCAGACGCCAATCCAACAAGAACCTTATTTTAACGAAAATAAAGGTAACTATGATTTGGCAGACTCGTCAGTGGCAGCAACTCAACTGTAACCTTATTATAACCAGAATAAATATCACTATGATTTGGCAGACTTGTCAGCGGCAGCTCAACTGCAACCTTATTGTAAGGAGACTAAAGATCACTATGATTTGGCAGATTTGTCAGTAACAACAACCCAGCGGCAAAAATGTAGCTATTACGTAGCCACGAGTCCATTTATATTGATATATTATTCTTTCCCGTTGCCTCATTGGTCTACTAGTCGCAAGTGGGTTCGATTCGCAAATCGAAAAAGTTTTAAGGGATTTTTTTAAATGTTTTTTTCTCAATGGCAGCCTTGAGTTTCGGTTTGTATCTGTTACCGGCCAAACCCGATTTCAGGCCAAACTGGTTGGTCCTAGGCCAAACTGGGCACCCCGATTAAATGGGTTAGGTTAGGTTAGAACTGTGACCAAAAGGGCGCGAGCCGAGCGAGCACAGCGAGCGGTGCCGCGGCAGCGGCCGGCGAGCGTTTCTTCCAAAGGCTGTTAACGAAACGGCTAATTAAGCTAGTTGGCTGCGACATATCACGCGTAGGAAATTAACCGTTTCATTAACAGCCTTTGGAAGTAACGCTCGCCAGCCGCTGCCGCGGCACCGCTCGCTGCGCTCGCTCGGCTCGCGCCCTTTTGGTCACAGTTCTAACCTAACATAACCCATTTAATCGGGGTGCCCAGTTTGGCCTAGGACAAACTAGTTTGGCCTGAAATCGGGTTTGGCCGGTAACATATCCAGTTGATGATAATAGGCTGGCCCTCATGACATGAGATCTAAACATAACTGGCGAAATGTGGGTATACCTCTGCCCTAACTTTTGTGGCAGTCTATGCGCCCTCACGGCCTTAGTCACCGCAGGAGACGCCCTGGGCGTCAGGAATCCCAGGCTGATTCCCGGCCACCGTAGGCGCGGGCTTGCGGACGGCGAGTAATGGGTAGCTCGCTGTCCGGTAAGGACCAAGCCCTCGTCGACGGCACGTTGTGTTTCACGCGCGCCTCAAAGAGCGGGAGAAGTTATTTGATGATAAACCCTGTGTGGACTAATGAAACTCGTTTCAATATAATAAATTATGTTCCAATGCGAATGATTGCCAAATGATACACTCACAATTAGTTATGGTAGTGCTGTATGAATTCTACTAACAAACACAGGTTGGAGCATCGATGGGGGTTAAGTTAGGAACGACAAGCTATGACAGCTGAGCGGCAATTCCCGTAATTTTGAGAACGTTCACAGTCTGAAACCGTCAAAAATACCTAGAGATTCCATACATTTTGACTAGTTTTTGACATTTGCTTGTTTGTCCCCAAAAATTGTGATTTGCCAGCCAAAAAAATAAATAAGAACCTTTTGTGGAAAACAGGCTTGTTGTAAATGTATGTTTTCTTCCCAGGTGTCGGCGAAATGTGTGAAGATCATAGTGACTGCTGGGCTGGCAACTTGGAGATCCAATGCATCGCTAATGATGAGGGTCAGGGCATATGTACCTGTCCTGAAGGCACCAATAACATCGATGGACTGTGTCTTACGACTGGATTATGTAAGTATAGCTAGTAGCAAACTGCTTTGGCTTCGCACGGGAGCTCTCAAATTAGTGGCCGAAATTACGTCGCGTCAACTGAAAACCAGCGCTAGGTGTCTGACGCCCAGCAAATGCTGAGATGGAAATCCTTTCGGTATGGGCACGCTCAGCACAATTTTACTGCAAGTTTATTGTTATGTTTTTGGTTTTTTGTTCTCTTCTGTTTTTTTTTAATGTGTTTTTCAAATCAAATAAAAACAAAAGTCATTTGGTCAAATCAGGCTGAGAATCAGCACTTTTCGAACGTCAAAATACATAAGACAGTCCCCCCAAAAAGGCCCACCCGTCACCACTTCCTAGTGCTTTAGCTGGAAAGAAGAAGTAGCGGAACAAACTCCCCAGCAGCACAGCTGTCTGTTTAGTCAGATAGACTTGATTCTATACATACATAGACAAAGTAATATAAACATTACGGGACACAGAACATTAATTAAATAATAAGTCATACTTATGTCAGCCACCCATGCCAATATACCAACAAATAAAATGAAAACTTAACTCGAGCACAAAGAATACAAATGGAAATAAAGCATAATACCAAAATAAGAGCCTCTTGGTATTAAGGTGAATGCGCAGTGGTAGAGCGCAAAATTCAAATTTTGTTACGTTTTTTGCAATTTTCAGGTGAGTGTCAGCTTGTTACTTGATCAAAATATGATTTGCGACTATAACATCTACGTATTTACAGATTTATAATCATTAGAATCAATAATACATCTTTCTAAGTTAGATTTGTTCCATAAGAACAAATTTCTTATGGAAAAGTGCTTGTGGAAGAAATCTAACTTAGAAAGATGTATTATTGATTCTAATGATTATAAATCTGTAAATACGTACATGTTATAGTCGCAAATCATATTTTGATCAAATAACAAGCTGACACTCACCTGAAAATTGCAAAAAACGTAACAAAATTTGAATTTCGCGCTCTACCACTGCGCATTCACCTTAAGGGCGTGATAGCTTACATATGCAATGCAATGTTCACATAGCTGTTACTACCCGAGATACAACTACTTTGTTCCAGGGGCCCAAGTCTGCTATTTTTATAAATTCGCCATTCCAACACGATCCCATTGTCATTCATTTGTCATTTTGCTAAAAGTTCGTAATCTGCTAAATTCATAATGGTCGATCATTGGTCGGTCAATGGTCTCGTAATAGAATTGTGTCATAATGGTATTTTCGTATTGCCATTATTATAAAACTCGTTAGTAGAAATGTTTTTCGAAAAACTACTACAAAATTTGAACATTTATTCATACCACATTTCATTTATATATATTTTTACATATTATTTATTAGTGTTATAAGCAATCTAAAGTAGTAGGAAGTTCGTAAATTAAGTCAGTCATTCATTTGTCACGATGTAAGAGATTACCAATAAATGCCATTTCTTTCAATGGAGTGTCAGTGGCTGACCATTGGAAAGTCATAATGACGTCATTTTATTCCTAGATTAACAAACTTTTCAAAATCAACAATAGGGTATTTTACTGTATACGAGAAAAAATCTAAAAATATATTATTGAGATAGCTTAGCCAAAATGCAGTCGGAACATGTTAGTTTTAGTTCATGAAACAACAAAATAAATTTTAAAATACAATTTAAAGATTTCAGTTTTTTTGATCTGTATTTGAACACCATGAAATAGTAGCCGCCATGTTATTTCGTCATGCGGCATGTCAACTGCGCAACTTTGTACTTTTATTATTTTTGTAACCAAAGTAATTTTTGTTTAAATAATATTTTGCATTCGGGAACAGCAAACCAACGATAAGTAGAAAAATAAGTAATTTTTGAAATTATAAACAATTGTCGTACAAAATATAAGCGCATTTGTTTTTAGCAAACTGACGTCATACCCACAGAGCAATATGGCGTCTACTTCGTCCAGCGTTCTCGTCAAATTACGCGCGAAATTTGAAAATGTAAAATTTTAATGCATTTTTATGGCACTAATCGATTAAATAAAAATGTTGTGATTTTTTTTAGTAGTTTGTTAGCAGTCTAGAATCTAATTAAGACACTTTTCAAAAATGAGTGTAATACCCTATTATGAAATCAATGATAGACCATTCTGACTCTATGGTAATAGCAGACTTGACGCCCTGTTGTGTTGTGTCTATGTCGAATAAATGTTTTCTATTCTATTCTATAATCACACCTAGAGCAGTGGTGACCAAGAGGTAACGGCCTCGACTTAAAGGTCGTATAGCTCGTGGGTTAGTGCCCAGATAGGCGTTTTACTTCACCACAGCTCTCAAAACGATGAAGGAAAGAATCGTGAAACTGGCATGTCCTAGAACCAAAAATTCCAGCACATGTGACATCAACCAACCCGCACTGGGCCCGCGTGTTGAATGCAGTCCACTACATATTTTAGGCAGACCAGCTATTGCCAACGGCTTCGCCTGCTTGGAGGTCGATAATTATCCCAGGGGAACGTACTACCGGAATAAAAAGTATACTATGTATTAATCTAGGTTCTAAACTACTTGTGTGCCAAATTTTATCCAAATCTGTTATGCCGTTTTTGTGTGATTGAGTAACAAACATTCAAACACCTAATCTTTCACATTTATAATATTAATAAAGTAGGATGTGAAAGTTTGTGAAGATGAATTGATGTTTGTTACTCTTTCAAGCAAAATCTACTGAATGGATTTGGATGAAATTTGGCACACACATAGCCTATTAACCCGGTAGTACGTACCCTTGGGCTAATATACGACAAACGCGGGCGAAGCCGCTGGAAAAAGGTAGTAAGTATAAGAAATTTATTAGGGCAATACTTACGCGTAGCACTTTCGTAGACCCTTTCGTAGCACGCATAGCCAATTTGCTACGTCACAGAGACCGCCGCCATTTTGCTTGACTTCAATTGTTTTCTTTTCCAGCGCTTGGCGATGAGTGCCAGGCGACACAGGAATGTACGGAGACTGAACACATGGTCTGCGACGAAGGGGTGTGTTCCTGTGATGTTGGATATCAAGCGCAAGACGATGTCTGTGCTCCTAGTAAGTAACACAACTTTTAATTGGTTTAAAGAGAATTATATGGTTTAAAGGCATTAATTACCTCGTCTTTAACAGAAGAGGTCTTCTTGTCAAATATACATGGGTATGCGGGCGACAAGATGTTAATAAATTAAAGTCAATAATATTCTGAATAATCACAAGTCTGTGATCACATTAGGGAATGAACAAATATTTAGAGTGACATTATCAATGCCGGCTTCGAACTCCCTTCGCGGTCATTTTTGGCGGGGGCCGCGTTCTCAGCTGTACCTGGGGTCACGTCAAATTGACAGCTGTCAAAATTGTTTTTAAATCAACTCTATTAGTTTGCATCTTTAAACTGTTTTTACGCGCCGTTCAGTTTATTTATTTTTATAACCATTTATCAAACAAAACTTATGTTTAGTAGGTTTTTTATGTAAGTTTCTATAACATGTCCATTTTCACAAACAGTTGATGAATGCCTAATAAAACCAGTCTGTTGAATTTCCCAATAGTGCAATTATTAACGCGTTCATTTTATTGGAATTTTTATGTTTATTTAATGGAATTTGCTCAATTATTGTCCTTAATTTTGTAACTTTGGTTATTTCACCCTGTAACTCATGTATAGTACTTATTTTGTCTCACCAAGCGACGAGCGTATTAACTCG
The DNA here is from genome assembly GCA_947359405.1 of Antitype chi. Lineage (NCBI taxonomy): Eukaryota > Metazoa > Arthropoda > Insecta > Lepidoptera > Noctuidae > Antitype > Antitype chi. The sequence continues at coordinate 4,715,868 of OX375837.1, forward strand.
TGGTTACCAAGCGTACAAACACGCTAATGTTATATCATGTTCTTTGCACACTTAAACCTAAATAGCATAATTCCAACATGTTTATTTTCTCCCCAGCTATCGGCAGTCCTTGCCTGCTAGACGCAGACTGTGCCATAGAGCATACAGTATGCTTCAACAACACACAAACAGACACAGACACCCTGACCTGTCAGTGTGATGGCCAGTTCTTGGAATACAGCGACACATGTTGGCCTAGTAAGTTCACTTAAACCTCATTCATTTCCCCAGCCTTTTCACAACTATTTTGGGGTCAGCTTCCAGTCTAACCGGATGCAGCTGAATACCAGTATTTTACATGGAGCGACTGCCTATCTGACCTCCACAACCCAGTTACTGGGTACCACAATACCCCTTGGTAAGACTGGTTGTCAGGTTTTCGGGCTTCTGACGACTCGTAACGACTGTCAAAGATCCTAGAATGACAGCCGGGACCAACGGCTTAACGTACTTTCCGAGGCATGGAGGGGTCTTGGTGTGTAAAGATGGTCACCCATCCACGGACCAACCGCGGCAAGTGTAGCTTAACCTTATCGAACGACCCGTACGACTGTTATTACTTAGCCGCAAGCCCCTTTAAATATACTTATCATCTTTAATTTTGGAACGATCGTCCACTGCTGGGCATAGGCCTCCCCCAAAAGGGGAAATTTGCCATAATCGCCACGCTTGGCAGGCGGGTTGGTGATCGCAGTATGGTGGTAAAATACATAGAGAACGCTGCTGCCCATTCTCTAGTAAGTTCCTTAGTCACCTTCTACGACACCCACGGGAAGAGATGGGATGCGGTAGTAATAAACTTGTAGAAATCGTACGTAACGAAAAATAGTTTATAATGCCATCCATGCGACTTTTTATTAAATATATTAAATACTCGTCAAATTAAATAATTCCTTTTTTTTTCATGAAATACCTTTTTATCTTTATACATTTTTTTTCCGATTTCGCTTATTTACGTGATTTTATAGACTCGATTTTATGTACAGTAAAAATATTGTATTAATATATTATATTATTGACACCGCTTTACTGTTCTCAGCTAAATCAAAAGATGAGGTCCATGAACATGCTCAAAATGGTTTTAACATAGTGTCCGATTGGCTCCGTATTAACATCCTAACATTAAATGCAGATAAAACAAAATACATTTTATTTGCAATGAGAAATACTAATATACCGCTTACTAATCTAAACATTTACGCACATAATTGTACCACGAACGCTGACACTGCATGTTCTTGCACTACTTTGGCTAAAGCTGACCATTTGAAATATCTAGGTGTCACTATTGACTCGAATCTAAATTTCCGTAAACATATCGATTTACTTTGTACTAGAGTGCGCAAATTAATATATGTTTTTAAGAATTTACGGAACCTAGCCGACTATAAATTAATTAAAGAGGTTTATTTAGCTTTGTGTCAATCCATTCTTAGCTATTGCATAACTTCCTGGGGTGGTGCAGCAAAAACCATTTTACTTCCTCTAGAGCGTGCTCAAAGAGCAATTCTGAAGGTTGCTACTTTTCGCCCTTTTAGATTTCCTACGCACCAGCTCTACATTGCATGTAATGTACTAACAGTTCGGCAATTATTCATTCGAAGCATAGTACTACACCAGCACACTGCACTTCCTTTTAACCCAGTACCATCCGACAAGAGAAGGAAGGATTTAGTTTGCATAAAACCTCAAACTAGACATGCGTTTGCTAATCGATTTTATGTGTTTTTAGGTCCTTTTCTGTATAATAGACTTAACAAATTAACAAACATCTATATTTTAAGCTATAAAAAATGTAGTACTAAGTTATCAGAATACCTAGCGTTGCTCAGTTACACAGACACAGAAAAACTTCTAGAAATTATGTCATGACGATAATTTATTCCCTCGTAAGTATTTACTTTTGTAGTATTTACATTGGCTTAGTTGTAGGTATTAATGTTTAATTACCAATATGCTTTATCTCATAGTTGTTAATCGATTATTTTTATATCAATTTAATTTTTAATGTTAATGTCCCAAATTAATTGAAATGTAAAGTGATGGCCCGAAACACAGGTTTGAATGAACCTAGATCGGGTGGGTCGCTATCTATCATTCTAATTCCGAAACATTACCACTTGCACTTTTAGTAAAAAATATTTTAGAAATCGTTTATTTTTACGCACTATAATTGTATGGGAAATTTACTACTGTTAGCTAAATGTACTCTTTTTGTATACGTTTTTTTTATTAAATAAATTATTTATTATTATTTATTGTATATTTCTATTTATTAGTTTTAATGCAACACATGAACGATAATTTAAATCTTTCATGAAATACCTTTTTATCTGTATATATGTATACTTTTTTTTCCGATTTCGCTTATTTACGTGATTTTATGGACTCGATCGAACAGTAAAAATATTGTATTTCCACTTATTAGTTTTAATGCAACACATAAAAGACAATTTCAATCAATGTCAAATGAATGGGCTACTTTTTTATTTTTATTATTTGATTTTGATGATGAAAAGATTCCAAATCGGCGTTTGATTTGAGAATTTTGCTGTAAGAGGTTTAGAATATCACATTTTTACGAATCTTTTTAATGTCTACATGGTATGAAAAAATTACAATGTATTGTTATGCAATGAATATATCACTTTTTACAACTTTCACATAAAAAAACATAGTAAAAAAACATAAAACTTTGTCAAATTTTAGAGAAAATGGGCAAATAATTGGTTTTGATTTCGGCTACTCAGAACACTCATTCTAGAAATATTAAAGAACAGAAATAAACTTCAGTTCATGACCAACCCATTACCAGATTTTTAAAAAAAATTGCCAGTAAATAATCTTTAAAAAAAGCCTCAACCTCGCATTATAATTTTCGACAAAAATAAAAAAAGGAGAATTAATTAAATAATAATTCAAACGACCTTTCGTGTTGTGCATTAAAACTTATGGAAATTCAGTATATTATCTGCAAAAGTACGTCTTAATAAATCAAGTACAATATATCAGCGAAATCGACAAAATTTCGTATACGGCCTCTTTACCGATTTTACCAAAGTTTACCCTATATTTCATAGTGTAATCTATTTTTCCCTTCTATTATTTTATTTATTTACAAACGATCTTCTTTTTTGTCTAGCTCTAGGCCAATACACAGAACATTGCGACGTGTCCGTACAATGTACGGAGTTGCTCGGCAGTGGCAGCAATTGTACTAACAACACCTGTACATGTACTGATGGTCACCACTTCAGAGACGAACGGTGTTGGCCTATGATCGGTAAGCTACTTATTTTTGTCTATTTAAAACCAAAAAACAAAATTCATTTATTCAAACTAGTCAAAATTCGTAAGACAGTCCCCTGGCTCGCCCACCCTTCACCACTTCATCATCTGACTAGCCTTTTGCCAATTTTACATGGAGCGACTGCCTATCTGACCACAACTCAGTTACTGGGTTACACCCTTTGGTAACACTGGTTGTCAGACTTTCGGGATTCTGACGACTCGTAACGACTGTCAAAGATCCACGAATGACAGTCGGGACCAACGGCGTAACGTGCTTTTCAAGCCACGTAGGGGTCTTGGAATGTAAAGGTGATCACCCATCCATGGACCAACCGCGGCAAGAGTAGCTTAACCTGATCGATCGACCCGTGCGGCTGTTATTACTAAGCCACAAGCTCCCCTTCACCACTTCCTAGTGCTCTTTAGCTGGGACGAAGTTGCGCAACAAACTTCCCAGCAGCACAGCTGTCTGTTCATTTATGTGATGATTATACACCGTAGGCGCGGGCTTGCGGACGGCGAGTAATGGGTAGCTCGCTGTCCGGTAAGGACCAAGCCCGGGTCGACGGCGCGTTGTGTTCCACGCGCGCCTCAAAGAGATGGCAGCACCAACTGTTATTTGATGATTTCCCACACTCAAAAAAACAAAACCCTATGGGGTTTGGACCTCGGCTTAAGCCGTCACTGGCCAGGGTAGCAAGGGATGAGTTGGATAGAAATCGATGTAGGGACGGTTATTACGGGGTAGCAGGGACGATGGCATCGACGAGCAAACTAAAACCATGAATCGCACCTCTTGGCGTAGATATTTTTGCATGTATTCCTGCATCCTTGTAATGTCGTCTCTTCATGCCTCTCATTTGTTCACAGGTCTATTCGAAACGTGTTCCAGAAGTAGTGAATGTTACCTGGGCGAGCTAACTAACAGAGTTCAGTGCAGGAACAGCATGTGCCAATGTTCCTTTGACTTTCCCTACTCGGAGGAACATCATACTTGCAGTAAGTATCTTTGATTAAGGTATTTTATTTTATACGAGAAAAAATCTAAAAATATATATTATTGAGATAGCTTAGGCGAAATGCAGTCGGAAAATGTTAGTTTTAGTTCATGAAACAACAAAATAAATTTTAAAATACAATTTAAAGATTTCAGTTTTTTTAATCTGTTTTTGAATACCATGAAATAGTAGCCGCCATGTTATTCCATCATACGGCATGTCAACTGAGCGACTTTGTACTTTTATTATTTTCGTAGCCAAAGTCATTTTTATTTAAATAATATTTTGCATTCAGGAACAGCAAACCAACGATAAGTAGAAAAATAACTCATTTTTTAAATTATAAATATTTATCATACAAAATATCAGCGCATTTGTTTTCAACAAACTGACGTCATACCCACAGAGCAATATGGCGTCTACAGCGTCCAGCGTTTTCGTCAAATTACGCGCGAAATTAGAAAATTTAAAATTTAAGTGCATTTTTATGGCACTAATCGATTTAATAAAAATGTTGTGTTTTTTTAGTGGTTTATTAGCACTCTAGAATCTAATTAAGTAACTTTTCAAAAATGAGTGTAATACCCTATTGTTTGTTTAATCTAATGAGGTGACTAGGTATGTACCTCTTCTTTTTGGTGTCACTATGGCACGGCCGTTATCAAAAGACATCAGTCATGTTTGGCCCAAAATCGGAAGTGCCGATTTTTTATGCCCTGTGATTCTTTCTTCTGTGGTTGCGCTTTGGTATGGCCCACACGGTTGATTATGATGGTCCGTGTAAAAAAAAATGTTTTTTCGTACAAATATGCGCCCGTCTATGTGTTGTCGTTGTGGTGTGGTTGTGGTGTGACATATGGGTCCTAATTATTATTTTTTGTGACAGCCGGAGGTTCTGTCTCCAGTCCCGGTGGCTCGTCGGCTTCTGTTGCAGTTAGCAGTATATTTACAATATTCTTATGTTTATATTACGTTATGTTACATTAAAATAAAACCTCAAGTATTGTCGATAGCAAGGAATGTCATAGTTACATGAAAAAAAAAATAGAGTTGTACAACATGGGGGCGTTATAAGACAAATAAGCATTAGTGAAATTACATGGAATTAGCATGTACTTTAGTACAAACTAATTCCAAAAATTACATGGAATTAGGAAGTATTTTAGTACATACTAATTCCATGTACAGACATGCACATCAAGCTATTCTAATCTGTCATAGTTCTTTGACAGATTTTCAACTTTATCACTTAAGCATAAGGTTCTTGTTCAATTGGGAAAATTTGACAGTTTGGGGTAGCATGATGTGCTGGCGTCAGTACGTCCATGAAATTCTATTTATTTATAAAGAGAAGTGCATGTACTATCAGATTTTTTATTAAAAAAACAAGATGGCGGCGGTAGTTCCGAGTATGGCCACGCGCAAAAAGATTCTAGTATCGTTGTAAAATCTCTAATCTAAGCGTTCCAATTTAATGTAGTGCTGGTCAATTAAAGCTTATCATTAATTATTATAAAATGACGTCTATGATTGCGGCAGTAAGTGTTCAAATGAAGAAAGAAAGATAATAATTTATTCTTGTAAATAAACAACGCACAGAAATGAGAACAGCAAAACAAATAAAGAACAAAAAAAGGTAACTAAAAGAATGACGAAACGAGAGATGGAGATATACCTAAGTAGGTACCTATTGTAAAATTAATTTAATTTGTAAATATACTCAACACTTTTTATTTTTATATTTTTGTGTTTTATTTCGTCAAGAACAACATACCTAATAAAAATAGACGCGTCATACACGAACATTAGTGCACGCAAAAACAGCGTAAACCAAATTTTAGCTACGTACGTATGTAGTAACATACAATCATACTGTGCGCGAAGAACAGGAAAGACCCATACTGATGAAAGAGACGAAGATATATGTTAGGCTGCTGCGTGTTCATTGGCGCGTGGACGCGGATCACAGTAGTTAGAGCCCGTTCGCTGAAAAATGGCGGTACAAAAGCTACTTATAAAAAAATTATACTTAAAAAAAACACCTCAAAACGCACCCCGCGTTTTCAGGTAGGTATTTTTATAATCAATTAATGTCAAGCACCCCACGCTTTTTAATTGAATTAAATTATTTTCTCCTTTTTTAGTTGGTTTTTAAAGCGTGTTTTTTAGTCTTTTAAACTGTTATTTATTTTCTATTTTTTAGTTCTGCTAACTATAAAAACGTGATTTTTTTTTCATTTTTCTCAATATTTTTTTTAAATTATTGAATAGTCATCGGTCCTCGATAAGTTTACAAAGTTTCAATGAAATCTGACCGTTTAAAGTGGGTCAAAATAGCGTCCAAAGGAGTCGGTTACAAACAAATAAACATACAAGTGAAGCTAATATAAAGCGTGTAAAAACATTTTGTGTTAAAATAAAATAAATACTCTTCTTAGGCATGAAAAAAGACGTTTTTGTTTTCACTCACAATTGACAGCAGTAGTGTAATTTTACATCGTCAATAGGACCCAGGAAGGTATTTTCTTCACAAGTAATAACGAGTGATAGTGACGTGTAGCCGCGTCTCTGGATGGTACGTGACTAATATCAAGTCAGGCACTTGCCTTGCATTTATTTTGCTAATATTGAATGCCGGTAACGCATCTAAATACATCATTGGTCAAGAATGTTGATTTTAGCTTTTTTTTTTTGGGTGGGAAATCATCAAATAACTTCTCCCGCTCTGGGTGGAGCGGGAGGGCGTGTCAGACTTTTACTGACTAAAACCCACCCGTGTTCCCTCAGTTACCGGTGTGCCAGGGGCCGCGGTATCTCTTTCGAACAACCCGCGCCCCTGGCAGGCATCGGCCCTTGCGGACCCCACCATTTGGTGCTGATATCTCTTTGAGGCCGCGCGTAGAACACAACGCGCCGTCGACCCGGGCCTGGTCCTTACCAGACAGCGAGCTACCCATTACTCGCCGTCCGCAAGCCCGCGCCTACGGTGGCCGGGAATCAGCCTGGGATTCCCGACGCCCAGGGCGTCTCCCGCGGCGACTACGGCCATATAATGCCTCTCCCTCACGTGCGCCGCCTCCCTCTTCGCGAGCATTACTGCTTCGCAGAAGGAGGTGACGGCTAACCATTCACTCGCTCCATATGTTGATTTTAGCTTGAAATTACCTTTCTAGAAGAATAGCAAAGACACGATGGACGGATTGTTTAAAAGACGATAATTATGGCTAGAAAGATAATGGCTACTGCTTCAACTTTGTATAGAGGTATGAGGAACAGGGTGTAAAGTTCACTCATACTCTATTGAAAAGGGAGGATCCTCCGACCAGACGGGTGTTGTGTCTGGTGGGCAACTGCCCGACGGTTGATGTCGGGATGTTGTAGGTACCTATGCCAATCGCGCGGTAAACTTTAACTGCGCGATCTAGGAATTCTATGACATGCGTCTTTTGCGTAGTTCGCCTGTGGCGTTGTAGATGGCGCCACTTCTCTTTTTGCATTTATAGATATTGTTGCGAAGTATTTTTCTGTAGTGCCGCTACATTTGCATCTCGTTGTTAATCTAAGCGCAGTAGAATCTATCAGTCCCTGTGACGTAACAACAGGACACGCTGGACACAAAATTAAATGCCCCATTGCTCCCAGATTAGCTGCCCCCAGATTAGCTAAAGTACATACATCTTTTATGGGGTATCTACTGTGTTAAATGTTACAACAAAATACCTTGTGATATATTGCAATTATTAGATGAAAGAAAATTTAAAACTCATATTAAAAGTAAACTTTGGAAACAAGCGTATTACAAATTAGAGGATTATATCCAAGATAAGAATGCTTGGAAACATGCTGGTCCTGCTCCATAGGGCAATCTAGAGTCTAGACAAAATCAAACTGCTAACTGAATTGTATAATTAATTATATTTATGACATTGATTTACACTCAGTGATTACTTTAACTCACACACTGACTCATAACTTTTTAATATTATAGGAAAATCGTATACTTACATTTATAATGTTTGTAAATGTGTGAGCAACATGTATCTATCACAGAATTAATTTATCTGTATTGCTTCAATTTGATTCTGTTAACCTATTTTGGTATGGTAATTTTATTCTGGGTGCATCGTTTTCACACATAATCATAATAATGAATGTACTTAGTTACTATGTTAAATATTGTACTTGAAACATTTTAAAAGAGTAACGGTGGAGTTTCTTGCCCATTCTTCTCCATACGAAACTACATTTTGGAAGGGGCGACTAGAATCAATTCTATTTTAATGTAAATGTTGACGTTCAAAAGTGCCTTTTAAGTGCCTATTTGCAATGAATGCTTTGACTTTGACTATTGACTTTGTCGGTGGAATAGCACCACATTTACACTCCAGGGCGAAGGCACCTGTGAATCTCCATCCACACACACCTCAGTTTTACCCTTCGGGAAATACAGCCGCCATGTTTTGTTCTATAATTCCTTTTAGGTCATTGCCATTTCAGTAAACAAATTTTAAAATGAATATGGCTGAAACACCGTCTTTAACGTTCTTATCAATTTTAAGAATCATGTACTTAATACTTTTTTAATATACTTTTTTTACTGTAATTAATTACAGCAAACTCATAATTTGACATTTTCGTGCATAAATATGATTAAATATGAATTAGGGGTACAATAAGGCTTGTCTTTAATTATACCTTTATATAGCACTGTTACCAACGACTACGATCGTTTGGGTCAAACTCAAGTATTTATTTAAGGTTAGTACAACTGTACGATAATGTTGTGAAAGGGCGGAGCCTTCTAATACAGGCATTGTTGATTAAAAGGAGGCTCCAAACACGTGTAAATGTATTGTAATTTTCTATTTGTCACAATAAACTATTTTGTATTTGTATTTTTTGTATTGTATTTCAACCTAGTGTATTTCAAACTAGTTTTTGTTAGCGGTTTCGCCCTGGCCGAGGTCGGAATTTATCCCACGGACACGTAGGAACTACCGGGATAAAAGGCCAAGGCAACTATTTGTGTGCCAAATTACATCGAAATCCCTAAATAAATAAATAATAAAATAAAATGTGTTTAATTCGAGTAACAAGACTCACATACAGATAACTTATAGGATAACAAGCACAGACAAAAACAAAACAAACAATCACAAGAAAACAATATGTCTGCTGCAGCATTGCCGGACATAAGAACAATCCACTCTGTCGGCGATCATCGCCAGGACGGTGTTGGCGGTTTTTGCGTGACTGAGTGACAAACATCCAAACATCTAAACATACAAACTTTCACATCTTATCATACAATGTTAAAAATAAATAATAGTTTAAAAAACTAAAAAACACGCTTTAAAAACCAAACTAAAAAGGAGAAAATAATTGAATTCAATTTAAAAGCGTGGGGTGCTTTTTGAGGTATTTTTATAATCAATTAATGTCAAGCACCCCACGCTTTTTAATTGAATTAAATTATTTTCAACCTTTTTTTTTAGTTTTTTTAAACTATTATTTATTTAGTTTGGTTTTTAAAGCGTGTTTTTTAGTTTTTTAAACTATTATTTATTTAGTTTGGTTTTTAAAGCGTGTTTTTTAGTTTTCTTAACTATTATTTATTTTCTATTTTTTAGTTCTGCTAACTACAAGAACCTCCTCCTTTTTGAAATCGGTTAAAAAACGTGTTTTTTTTTCCTTTTTTTCATTTTTCTCATTTTTTTTTAAATTATTGAATGGTCATCGGTCCTCGATAAGATTACAAAGTTTTAATGAAATCTGACCGTTTATAGTGGGTCAAAATCGCGCTCTAAGGAGCCGGTTACACACAAACAAACATACAAGTGAAGCTAATATAAAGCGTGTAATAAATGTGAAATATTTTATGTTTAGATGTTTGTTATTCAATCACGCTTAAACGGCTGAACGGATTTGGACGAAATTTGGCTCAAAGATAGTTTGTAACCTTTAATAACACATAGGATACTTTTTATACCGGTAGTACGTTCCCGCGGGATAATTTCCGACTTTCATGCGAGCGAAGCCGCTGGCATATAAGCTAGTTTGTAATATTAGAAGGACAATAAACCAATTACTGGCACTTTTGTATTTTCAAGTCAATTATAAATAAAGTTAAAGTCAAAACGTAGATCTCTATGGAGAAGAACGGACAAGAAACTCCAAGGACACTCTTTTTAAAGTAAGATATTACAATATTCTTGGTGCATTATTCTTGTAGCTTCTATATGTGAGAACAATGTAAAAAAAAACAATAAACAACATTTTGATTAAAGTTATGCGATTTGGGAGATTACCAGTGTCAAAACGTAAAACACAAGCTCAAAGAATATTACCACTCCATTTTACCTTAATTTCACAGTAGCGCGTTGAGTAATTCCAGACCTTGGCATGCTAAGACAGACCCAGAGGTCTAATAGTATGCTTTGTATAATTATAAGAACAAAAACCTGTGTTTTTAGATAAATAAATAAATAAATAACCGACGGCGCCCATTCACGAACATATGACGCGTGGATCAGCACCATCCAGCTCAGCCATTTTGAAGAGCACCAAATGATCCAACACACGCCGCCACCAATACGTCAATTTGCATGACATACTCTCTACTGCCATACACTTTCAATTTCAAATACAATTTTTTCGAAAGACACAACAAGATATAATTTGAAATCCCTCTTCCGACCTCCTTGGATCCTAGCGTGAAGACTCAAAGCTCCTGAACCCCTGACCTTTTTGGTAACATGAACAGCTTGCGTGCCAAGCTAATCTGACTCTAATCGATCGCGCCGGAAGTTTGTAGGGACGGCCTGAGGTAGCTTATCAACAAACTGGGCCTTTGGGAACGTTTACAGAAGTTTAAACGGTAGTTAATGGGGTGGCAAGGGGTACCAAGCTTAGGAAGTTTTGAAGCGAGGTGAACGCATTTAAAATTGACTTGGTACTTGGTCATTCGAAGTAGGTATACAGCTGTTACACAAAAAAACAGCTGTTCCATACATTTTGACCGCGTAGGTATTGCATTTTTCTATGAAACAGCAAAATTTTTTTTCGCTGGGTGTCTATAATGGTATGCTGAATTCATGTTCAAAGTTTGCGCACTAAATAAAAACTTTTCCTGTATAATAATGTATGTAAGAGGTATCGTATTACCCAGTAATTCGATTGTGGGGGTCAGATAGGCAGACGCTCCATGTATGATACTGGTATGTATTCAGCTGCATCCGGTTGGACTGGAAGCTGACCCCAACATAGTTGGGAAAAGGCGTGCAAGATGATGATGAATTATGAGTGTATGTATTTATTGTATACTAGTTTCGTCGTCCGCGTGAAATTTTTTGTTTCAATCCTACTAATATTATAAACGCGAAAGTTTTTAAGTATGGATGGATGGATGGATGTTTGTTACTCTTTCACGCATAAACTACTGAATGGATTTGGATGAAATTTGGCACACAGATACATTATAACCTAGATTAACACATAGAGTACTTTTTATCCCGGTAGTACGTTCCCGCGGGATAATTTCCAACTTCCACGCGGGCGAAGCTGCGGGCGGAAATTAGTATGAAATATATTCTTATAATCGCATCATCCAACCACGATATTACTTCATTTTCTCTTACCGTTTTTTCTGACATTTTTTTCTTTTTACTCGGCTCCTTTAAGTCGTAACATGATGTCAAGTGATCTTGCCTATTCTTATTCTGAGTAAGCACACTTAGAAAACCACTCTTCGCCTTAGTTACAATCCAACCAACTGAATAAAATAAATTTGTCTTTTTTTTTTTTTTTTTTTTTTTTTTTTTTTTTTTTTTTTTTTAGCCGACTCGAAGCCGAGTTGAAGCCGAGATAGTTGGAGCTGTCTCTAACTATCTCGGAGTCGGCTTCAACTCTAACCGTATTCACCTGAATATCATTATTTTACATCGAGCGACTGCCTATGTCACCTCCACATCCTGATTCACCATGACTTAATACAGGTGTACGCTGACAGACTGAACACCGACAAGACTTTACTTCGACGGGACTCTTCGCCGACAGGGCTCATCAGCCGACTTAGCATGACGTTTTCTATTTCAACGAAGATTATACAGTGCTATTTCAATACAAAGTGACATTTTCGTTTCTCCATTTTTGACATCGCACCGTAGATATCCTTCTACAATCTGTCATTTCGTCTTTCGTTTCTAACGATGTTTGTCTAGGTCCTTTTATATCTAGACTATTTCAGAAGAATATTTCTTCCCAAAGTGCCAAAATCACACTGACAACAAACTTTATACTCGACGGCCACAAAGTACATAATTATGATTATATCTACTAAAATCATGATTCGTTTAGAACGCATATCTATGATAATGAATAGAAGAACATAGCTATCTTCTCCTATTGTACATCATTTAGTTAATAGTCATGTCTATTCTTCCGTCAACAAATTGGTGCTCGTGCTAAGCCTGCAGGTAGGTAATAGGTTAGGTTAGGTTAGAATTGCGACCAACTGCGCGCGAGCCGAGCGAGTGAAGCGAGCGGTGCTGCAGCAAAGCTACTTCGATGTTAGTGGCAGTTACTTGACTATTTAGTAATAGCGCAAGGATGAGCCGTGTCGGCGAAGAATCCTGTCGGCGAAGAGTCCCGTCGAAGTAATGTCTTGTCGGTGTTCAGTCTGTCGGCGTAGTGTTTAGTCGTACACTATGCTAAAAATACCATAGTCGTTTTACATACATGTAAGAGTGCCAACCAACATAAGTAATTTGGCGCGGTCTGTTGAATGGCACCAATAGTATGGCGTTGGGAGAGGTTAGACAGATTGATTGACAATATAAGAACAGCTGAGCCGAAACGTCGATACAGCTACTATTATCATATTTTGAAGCAGGAACACGATACTCCCTGGTAAGACTGGTTATCAGACTGATGGGTTCCTCCCCCCCAGTGGGTTCCCGCATTGTCGTTGCGGGGGGGCTCAGTAGCCGTGGTCCGCTCCCACGGTGAAGCGAAGAGAAACCCAAAGGTGGGGCCGCTCGTCAGGGCTTTGGTCTCCAAGCCGACGACGTAGCGGCCAAAAAGTAGGTTGCGGTGAGGTGCACCGCAACTGAGGCGGGCCGCGATGTCGAATGGGAGGCATCGCGGCTGAGGGTTACAGGCTGCGGCGGAGGAGGAGTGCCGGTACTTTTGAGTAGCGCTCTTCCCTTCCGTGGCCTGGACGGGGCCGCCACCGTTTGATGGCGGACGCGGTGGGGCCGCAGGGGAAGAGGAGTGTCGGTATAGCGTTGGCCGCTCTCCCTATCCCCTGCGGCCGAGAAGTGGTAGGCGGCGGGGCCACTGCGCTGACCCGTCGCAGGGGGCGAAGGGAGCCAAGGGTGCCAGGGTAGTCTGGGGCCCTTGTGCTACTTGGTTCCTGGGGTGGTCACGGCGTGCCATGTGTCCTGGTGCGCCGGACTGGTGGGGTCCGCAAGGGCCGATGCCTGCCAGGGGTGCGGGTTGTTCGAAAGAGATACCGTCGCCCCTGGCACACAGGCAACTGAGGTTTAGTCAGTAAAAGTCTGACACGCCCTCCTGCTCCACCCAGAGCGGGAGAAGTCATTGGATGATTTCCCACCCTGAAAAAAAAAAAAAAAAAATGGGTTCCTGACTACCTGTAACGACTGTCATAGACAAATGACAGCCGAGACCGTCGTACAGACGCCAGCACATCAAGCTACCCAAAACTGTCACATTTTCCCGATTGAGTTTGAACCTTATGCTTATGTGCTTATGTGACAGATTGGGGTAGCTGGATATGCTGGCGTCTGTTCTTTCCGAAACACGTAGAGATCTTGAATTGTCGATATGTAACGTAGCTTAACCTTTTATCGACCCGTGCAGCTGTTACTATTTAGCCGCAAGCCCCTCCAACCAACTCAATAAAGTTATTAAAAAAGGCTTCAACAAAATTCGAATCTCAAATTGTTTTTCTTTATTTCTTTTGATATTTACTCCATTCCTGACATTACTCTTAGTAACTTAGCGCTATAATACGAGGCGAAAATTCCTAATTACTAACTAAAGGGCAATCACGCACGGCGTGGCACGAAAGAAGGTTACTTTAAGTAGGAAAAGCCTCCTTCGTACCCGCGAAAATAAGCTCTGTGTTACCTGTGGTAAGTTTGACAGTTGCGCGCGGAAGGTTGGCAGCGTTTTATTTTTTAAATCAGTGGCGGTGCAAAGCATGTGTCGTGTTATGCCAAAGGTCAGATCGTTAGGCATATTATGCCCTTTCTTTAGTGGAGGGGAATGAATTTTTAACAGTTGAATCGTTTACTACTTCTACTTGATTTTAATTGGAAAACCGTTGTTCTAGTTACGGAAGAAATACTTTGAAACATTATTTATTGAAGACGATGAACAAGGTGAGGGGGAATTCAATGTACGGTCACTAAAAGAGATAAGTTACCAGGGTCGTTGGATACAATTGAAGTTTAGTAAGAAATCAATGGATATTTTTGAATAAAATTTAATATAAATAAAAATAAATTAATATTAATATAGAAATTCAAGATCATCATAATAATTAAACTGATTTCCATTTATTATAATAGAAATAAAGTTAAAAAAAAAATATAATTGTAAATAAAAAAATTCAACTCAATAACTTTTTTCTTTTAACTTGTCAATTTCTATGACAAGCTAGTAGTAAACAGAGCTCAAAATAAAATAATCTGCTGTTTTGGCAACCTATGGCATATATGTAACAAAATTCTATACAAAATCTATCTGTCTGTCTTTTTCCAATCCAGCTTCCAGTCTAACAGTATTTTACATCGAGCTACTATCTGACTCCTTCTGAATTTGTCAAAAATTATTGTCAGTCTTTTGAATTTCTGAATACCCGTACTGCGACTACTACTACGAGTGCCAAAGATAAAAAAAATACACCTGGAACCAACGGCTTACTTTTCCGAAGGACGGAGGGGTCTCGGATCGACCTCGGCAAGGGTTGCTTAACCTTGAAGATCTGACCGCGTGAAACCCCGTAAAGCATAACACATAATTAGTGCATTTAATAATACCCTGTATAATCTGCCTATAATGTTCCCACCACGCGGGCCCAGTGCGGGTTGATAGATATCACAGATCTTCGAATTTTTGGTTCTATGACATGCCGATTTCCTCACGATGTTTTCCTGAACCGTTTTGAGAGCAGTGGTGCATAAATAATTTACACAAAGTAAAATGCCTGCTTGGGTTCGAAGAGCGGGAGAAGTTATTTGATGATTTCCCATCCTCAAAAAAAAAAAAAAGATATGAAATTCGTAAATCGGGATAAAAAGGGTGATCGTTCAAAATCAAAATCAAAATATTTTATTTCACATAAGCCTGCATGGGCACTTATGAAACGTCAGAAGCTAGGTGCACGGTTCCAATTTGTCGTTTCCTATGGAGAAGAGCCGGCAAGAAACTCCACGGTTACTCTTTAAAAAATAATTGGCTTTTACAATGTTTTCAAATTACAGTGATAATAGGTATGGGAGGACAGTGCAGTTACTAACTGCCTAGCTAGTACCTTCTACTTAGAAACAATTACTTTTCGGTTATTAACCTTAACTACTTAGTAAAATCGATGTCTTTGAAAAAAAAAATAACAATCGACAATCGGAACTCGGCCTTGTTAGAATAAAAGGTCGATGACATTATGTACATTCAATTTGAAAATACACCAATCGCGGGCTCGAAGCCACTGGTGGGTCTGGCTAAAAATCACGCTGTTTCACCAGGTTTCGTGTCCGACAGAGACAGTATCAGTGATAAGCAGTTAGATGCAAGTCTACACGCACAACGTTATTGAATAAGATGCAGGATCATTTATAGCAAAAAAATCGCGAAAAAATTAAGAAAAGTCCTTTCGAAGATCGGGTGTTATGAAAAAGCCAATGCATAAATCAATAACCAATAAAGTTTATTGAGCTTTTCTATAATTGAACTTTGTCGGCACCGACTTGGTTTTGGAGATTTTACACTTCTTTTATTACTTAAACACGCCCAAAGTTAGGTTAAATTAGCAAGAAAAACTAATCTTTGTTGGCTCCTAACTTTTTAATGGGTTTTTATTTTAGTATTCTGTTTCCGTACAGACAATATTAATAATGAGACAAAACGATATCATATCGTCGACCGTAGGTTCAATTGAGGTAAGGGACAAAATACCCAAAATGAGTTGAGTATACAGTTTTGTTCAGAATTTTTCGCTCTATCGAATGGTAAATATGAAAAAATTCTAACTTAAGAAAAATGTCCCTTACCCTAATGATTTTTGGATCCAAATTTCGAATCGGCCGCATAATAACAATGTATCTGAAAAACTATGCAATATAGGAACTTGAAATGGTGTAATTATCGCCGCCAATCCACTTCAAAAGGTAAGGGTCTTCCCAATCAACGAATTGTCAAAGTGTGTACTTTATTTTCTGTCAAAAATCTCTTTACACTGTAGTTTTTTCATAATTTTTTTCAACAAGTCCTTTACAGAATTGTTTCATTGATAGATTGGATCCAACGTAGAGGTCAATTTAATGTAAGGGACGGGACTACAAGATACTTGGTCAGTAAGGGACATTACTAACAAAATACGTTGTTGTAAGGGACATCTATTTTCTTAAATAGCTAAGTTATTAAAATAAGTGTTACACATGTAGATAGAGCACTAAAATACAAGATAATGTCTGAAATCAGACCGGAAAAAGGTTAATAACAAAAAAAGTTATGGGCGATTTAGTCCGAAAAAAAACTTTGTCGGCCTCTCCTGAAAAATCGTATTTTGTCCCTTACCTCAATTGAACCTACGGTCGACGATATTTTACTTTGCAGTTTGCATGTGCCATGTCAGACAGTGGAGTAAAACACTACCGAAGTTGTATGCAAAAAATGTCGACTACGTTACTAAGTACTTATTTAATTGTATAAATAAGAAAGTTTGAATGTTTATCACTAAATTATGTTTGAAAGATTAACTTTGGCTAACAGTAGGTAGACACAGGATTAACAAGGTATTTTTTATCCGCGGGGTAAGCGTAACACTAACAGTAACTTAGGAATTGTTACCATTTTGACACACACTTTTCACACTCTGAATCGTTTTGAAAGATACTATTAATCCATTGCTTTTTAACTTGTCTGCTCAACAACGTAAATAGAGCAATGAATGTAATTGAACTGTCAAAATGACAGCCATTCCTGCTGTTATTGGGTTAGGCAATTACCTCGTTATACTAAAGCATAGATTCCTAGAAGAACGGGAATGACACTTCATGGACTGTTACAGTCCACAGTACTACTACAGTACTACTACAGTAGTATGCGAGTAAAACCACGGGGAACAGTAAGTAATGTACCAAATAAATTAACCTTAGTCTATGGTACTTTTCCCGCCATGTTGGATTCGCAAACATGGCCGCTTGCTGTCAAGATTCCCGCGCTCCGACATGTTAGCTTAAGAACGTTGTACTGCAATTATTTTAAGTGGTATCTACCGGTGTTGAAATATATGTAGGTACTTGATCTATTTTGGGCGATGGAATTTACAAGCAATAAATAAGCATAAGTAATCAAAGCGTTTCTATTTCAGTAGATATCTACCTATTGTTGTCATGTATCTTTTGATATCGGAGCGAAATGAATTCAAATGATTGTTCTAATAATTACACATTATTTCAATGAAATTAATGTTAATAATTTATGGCAGGAGAACCAAGGTAACCGACATAGCCCGAACAATTGTCAAACTTAAGTGGCAGTGGGCAGGGCACATTGCTCGCAGAACAGATGGCCGATGGGGCAGAAAGGTTCTGGAGTGGCAACCGCGTACTGGAAGACGTAGAGTTGGAAGCCCTCCCACAAGGTGGACCAATGACACTGTGAATGCCGCAGGAATCCGCTGGATGCGAGAAGCACAGAACCGGTCGAAGTGAAGGAGCTTGGGGGAGGCCTATGTCCAGCAGTGGACGTCTTTCGGCTGAAATGATGATGATACATAAAAGTGATTTTCAAAAAAGCGGCAAATGCGAGTTGTTATCGCACAAGAAGCGATCCGTACCACCGTACAATATACCACTACATATTGTCTTTAGTAAAAAAATACATCATTTAGGTATGCCTACCCTTTTCCCCTTTGGAAACATCTCGTCCCATCAGCCATCTGTTCTGCGAGCAATGTGCCCTGCTCACTGCCACTTAAGTTTGACAATTCTTCGTGCTACATCAGTTAGGTACTTTTTTTTTACGGGCATTCATCAAATGACCTCTGCCGCTCTGAGCGGAGCGGGAAGGCGTGTCAGACTTTTACTGACTAAAACCCACCCGTGTTCCTTCAGTTTCCTGTGTTAGGACCACGGTAACTCTTTCGAACAAATCCGCGACCCTGGCAGGCATCGGCCCTGGCGGACCCCTTCAATTGTTGCTGACATCTCTTTGAGGTGCGCGTGAAACACAACACGCCGTCGACCCGGCAGGCGCCGGCTAGGGGCGCGAGGGCGCAATCCTTGCCTCTCCCTCACGCTCTCCGCCTCCTCCTTCGCAAGCATTACTTTTTCGCTGATTGCATTACACTCTCGCTCCGTACCATGGCCTGAACCAGGGCCAGACACGAGAGATCGCCGCCGTATATCAGTTACCTTGGTTCCCCTTCGAATCTCTTCATTCCTGATTCGATCACGTACGGAAACTCTCAGCATAGCCCGCTTCATTGCCCTTTGGATGAATTTTAGCCCTCTAAAGAGGTCAATATAAGTTTATTTTTACATGTGTGTTATAGATTTCTGCCCAACCATCACGTAACACTCACGTAAACTCATTACCTGCATGCAATAAACTCATGTTCTAACACTTAGCAGGCGTGTTCCTACTGTAATTGTTAGCTCAAGTTTCCTTAATGTAGAAGAAAGCATACAATATGGCGAATCGGATAATAATTGCTCGTTTGAACAATGTTGGCTTAATGTATGATTCCGAGCTCCCCTGCACGCAGCAGTGCAGCCGCAGCACTACTGGTCCCCATACATTCTCTATAAGTTTATATGAGATTACATTCCGAGCTACGCAGCAATGTCGCAGCAGCAATGCAGCGGCAGCACTGCTGCGCGGCAGTGTCATCCCGCCGCCGCCGCCACGACAGACGAGTAGTGACGCGTCTGCCGCCGCAGTGATAGTACCTGCGAGAATGTTGACTAGTAAATTGGCAACGAAAAGAAGAATTTCTCTGAATCAGATGAGGAACAATTAATTAACCGATCGACATCTTGTCAACTCAAAGCAAATGAATGAATACACAACAGCGCATCACCACGAGCAGCGCGACACTGCTGCCTTGCTCGGAATTAACGCGGCAGGCAGCACTGCTGCGCAGCACCACAGTGGCACTGCTGCGTACAGCGGAGCTCGGAATCATACCTTTATCCCTGAAATTTTCGATTCTCGATAAAGAAAAGTTACAAAATATTAATAGTAGGGATGGCCCGAAATTCGGTTCACATTCGGTTCAACCGAATTTCGGTTCAGATGTAGAACATTCGGCACAAGAAAAATAATACCTACTTGCACTATTTTGACTGAAATTTAATAGAATTAGAGTAACAAAAGAGACATTACTGTAAAATAAAATTGTCTTTTACTCATTCATGGTCATTTATTTTAGTTAGGAACATTGTAAATGTAAACCTTAAATTAAATCAGTTCTTCTTATTATTCTTGAAAATCTCTGCCTAATTAATTAGACATACTATTACAAAAATTAAATAAGCTTAGTATTCTTCTAACAAACATCTGAAAACAATTCGTAAATTTAAAAAAAAAAACACGTTTTTGGTTCACAAACTAAACATTCAGATCAAGTAATTTTAATTACAATTAAAGGGTATTAGAACCGAAGTTCGGCCGAACTTTTCATTTTAACCGAATGTTCGGCCGAAGTTCGGAACCGGTTCAAACCACATTCGGCCCATCTCTGATTAATAGCAGTGATACAAGATAAAGAATCCGACATACAAAGATACATAGATCATCATCGTCTGCCTAGTCCTTACCTATCTATGTTGGGGTCGGCTTCCAAGCTAACCGGATGCAGCTGAATACCAGTACTTTACATGGAGAGACTGCCTATCTGACCTCCACAACCCAGTTACTGGGTAATACGATACCCCTTGATAAGACTGTTTGTCAGACTTTCGGGTTTCTGACGACCCGTAACGACTGTCAAAGATACACAAATGGCAGCCGGGGGAAAGCCAACTTTACATACCAAATACCCTCCGTGCCTAGGACAGCACGTTGCACCGTTCGTCTCGGCTGTCATTTGTAGATCTTTGACAGTCGTTACGAGTCGTCAAATGCCCGAAAGTCTGACAACCAGTCTCATCAAGGATATCGTATTACCGAGTAACTGCGTTGTAAAGGTCAGATATGCATTTACTCCATGTAAGACTGGTATTCAGGTGCATCTGGTTAGAATGGAAACCGACCCCGACAAACTTGCAGAAAAAGCTAAACAGATGATGATATTGAATAGAATTTAACCAGCTTTTACGAGGAACTATAACAGTATCCAACCTTATTTATTTTAGGTATGGTAGGAAACAATGAGCTAAGGGTTAGGAGGGATCTTGCACTCACCTCATATATATTTAAATTACTGAGAGGGAAGGTGCCTAATGCAGTTATTTTAGCGCAGGTGAGTCTGTGTGTTCCGGACAGGTACGTGTGGCGAAGAAGGCAGCCGCCATTGCTAGTGGAACCGCGCGCTCGGACAAACCTGGTAAGGGAGGCGCCGCTGACGCGTGCACTCCGCACGCTTAATCTCGTAGCGGTTGAGACGGACTTATTCAGTTGTTCTCTGAGTGAATTCACAAGGAATGCATTGTTTGTAATTTTTTATGTGTAGGTACATTAATGTTAGTATAAGATAATTAAGTTAGGATAAGCGCATTTATCGCATTGGGTTACCCTGTAATGGTAGATGTAAGAGGAGAATAAAATAAATAAATAAATAAATACAGAGTATCTAGTCATTTTTGGATGCTGGTTTAATGTACAGCATAGTATAACACATAGACTAACAGTCTTTCAGCTACAACAATGTAACTTCTTGGACTACAAATTAAACATTTAAGTCATTAGTATGTACTTCAATACATTGCATGGCGTTAATTAGTTAGTCGAACCAACAGTTACTACCTAAAGTGTGGTAGCAGTGTTAACGCTGGTGGTGACCATACGTCATGTTCGTGAACGGGCGCCGCCAGTAGGGACTGGTCATCTCTTAGCTCCCACGGCTTATTTTAATTTCTGAATTGTTATTTTATTTTTATTTTAATTACGGACGCTTTTAATGTGCACGTCTTTTTACATCGTTCTCACATTGATAATTTCAACATAATGATGTAACCAACTGTTTGTAACAAAATCATGATTTTAAAAGAGTGTCCATGGAGTTTCTTGCCCGTTCTTCTCCATAGGTACCTACGCTTTGGAATGGGCAACTAGCTTCATCTTCCTATCTCACCGACCTTGACAATTCAAAAGTGCCTGTAATTGGTTTATTTGAAATAAATGCTTTGAGTTTGAGTTTGAACGGAGCGGAGATGAAAGCCATTTTGAAGAAAAGCTATGGAGGTAATGTGGCATGACAATGGCGTTCGTCACCATCGTCATTTCAGCCGGAAGAAGTCCACAGCTAGACATAGGCTTCCTCCGAAGCATCGCTGCTTCGACCGGTTCAGTCCTACTCGCAACCAGCGGGTTCTTGCGGGCTTCACAAGGTCATCGCTCCACCTTGTGGGAGGTCTTTCATTATGCGGAAAATGTGGAACATCGAGTTGATGTAATTAAAATCAAAATTTAAAGACATTTTTTCAAATTAGGCTGAGAATCAGCACTTTTCGAACGTCAAAATTACGTAAGACGAAACGCTCGCCCTTCACAACTTCCTAGTGCTTTGGAGACCTTTAATAAGAGAGGCTTATACCTACCCAGCAGTGGATTGCTATACGCTGATGGTGATGATGATTTTACGATGTGGGCAATTCTACGATCAGGCAGATGTAGAAAGCTTTAAAGCTTTGAAGAATCCCTCTCACTGCGACCACAACCTAACCACGTCATATACATTATAAAGGTTTAAACATACAATAATACTATTTCCACGTTATTTATAGTGCAAAGTGTTCCCATTATAGTCAGACCTACACCTACATACGTTTTATGCGCTTCGAGAGGTCAAGACTAAGGTAATATCGAGCAAACAGCGGTTTTAAAATGTAAGATTTTTATGTCTTCTGGTTTGCCGCAAGTCGGATGAATTATTGTGGGCATAAAACTTGTCTAGGAATCCATATTAAGCTATTGTTCTCGGCTGTCATTTGTAGATCTTTGACAGTCGTTACGGGTAATCAGAATCTCAAAAGTCTGACAACCAGTCCAACCTACCTATTTACCTACCCCTTGTAGGTAAATAGGTAGGTAAAACGGGCTGTTGTCCGCAACTTCACGTCAAAGCGCACATTTTGCGTACGGGTGGGAGAATCGGCCATTCGATCCACCCCAGCTTCTCGAGAAAAGCCAGCAACGCCTTGGTGTTGCTGACAATCTCACGTAGGATTCCTGGGATACCAAAGTATTTTGCCCTGTAATTAGCGACCACCGGGCAGTTTAACAGCACATGAGCCGCTGTCTCGTCGTCCTCCATGTAGGCCCTGCACAGCAGACTGTCTGTTACTCCTATGACAAAGAGATGTTTGTTAAATAACCCATGGCCAGTTACAGCTGCTGTAACTGTACGCAGCTGTGGTTTAATTAAACGGAGAAAATGTTCTGTGAGGCGGGCATCGAACGCAGGAAGTGCTTCCTTAGGCTGCCTGCACTCGCTTAGGTCCAATCATATTTTGTGATGTTGATCCCTGGTTGTTCCGTGTGGTGCCGGACGTAAAAGAATAGCAACATCCCATTTATTCCCGTGGGTGTCGTAGAAGGCGACTAAGGGGCTTACCAGAGAATGGGCAGCAGCGTTCTCTATGCATTTTACCACCATACTGCGATCGCCAACCCGCCTGCCAAGCGTGGCGATTATGGCAATCCCCTCCCCGTTTTGAGGAGGCCTATATCCAGCAGTGGCCGTTTTCGGCTGAAATGATGATGATGATGATCCCTGGTTCGTTTCCAAGGAGTATCGTGTTACCTAGTAACTGAGCTGTGGAGGTAATCACTCCATGAATAATTCTGGTATTCGTAGCTGCATCTGGTTAGACTTGAAGCCAAAACCATCATAGTTTGGAAAAGGCTATGTACATGATCAGATGCGATTGTGATTAGTACCTGAAATGGTCTTTTGATGAAAGAACCACACAGATTTGAGTTGAGCAATCCAGTCAGTGATGGCACATTGCTCGCAGAATAGATTGCCGAAGGGGCCGAAAGGTTTTCGAGTCACGACTGCGTACTGGAACACTTAGCGTTGGAAGACCTCCCACAAGGTGGACCGATGACCTTGTAAAGGGTGCAGGAATCCGGCAAAATACAGGAAGCACGAGACCGGTTGAAATGGTGGAGCTTGGGGGTGGCCTATATCCAGCAGTGGACGTCTTTCGGCTGAAATGATGATGATGATGATGAATCCAGTTAGTGCAAGCATTTTTCAGTAATCTTACATCTCGACTTAGCACTTGAGGAGCTGGACTATGGTGGTAATTCTTCATACGGACACGCTATTTTACATATATATCTGATACTAAAACATATCCGTACCTAACACAGCCTTGACCTAATTCTTTCCGGACGGCGAGTAATGGGTAGCTCGCTGTCCGGTAAGGACCAAGCCCGGGTCGACGGCGCGTTGTGTTCCACGCGCGCCTCAAAGATATGTCAGCACCAAATGGGGGGGTCCGCAAGGGCCGATGCCTGCGGCCTGGTGCGGGTTGTTCTAAAGAGATACCGCGGCCCCTGGCACACAGGCAACTGAGGGAACACGGGTGGGTTTTAGTCAGTAAAAGTCTGACACGCCCTCCCGCTCCACCCAGAGCGGGAGAAGTTATTTGATGATTTCCCACCCAAAAAAAAAAAAAAACCAAATTCTTTCTGTCGTCTCATGCTCGGTTCCTACAAACAAACACGAGACGTTTTACTCAGGTACCAATGGTAGCATTTTTTATTTCCAAACTGGGCAAATAGATCCGTAAACTAGATCGATTTATCAATCTAGGTTTCATTTTTAGGAAACGAACAAAAAAAATACCGAACAAAGCTCGGTCATCCAGATATTATTAATTGGTGTATTAAGCTATCTGTATTAAGAACCTATGGAGGGTTTTTTTTTAAGTATTTAGGTCTTTTGAAGATTTTATATGTTTTTGTAGTTTTTTAAATATTTTTGGAGCCCATTCCTAGGAAACTTTTTGAGAAAAGGGCTGTCTGGTATAATTTACGGACAGTTGTAGGTAAGAATGAGAGTTGTATATAATTACCAATAATTAAGCAAATACCAAATAATACCTTCACATAATAGACCCACCTATTTGGAAATAGCACAGGTAAAATTAGCTTATGAAACGTTATATTCGCCCAGTTTGGAAATATTAAATGCTACCATTTTGTTAAGCAAAACGATTCGTTTTCGTTAGCGTTAGTAATCTTTGCAGGACTAACCAAAGACACGTTTAATAGGTAGGTAGGTGTAGGTAGGTACACGGCAACTTGCAAACACACAACATTTCCCTGCTACGCAGTAGGCTTGTAACAAAGACTTACGATACCATAAGAATTATTTTTGCCCCTTTCCCCCCTCTTGACCCCGAAACGTAACGTCGGATATAATATACAGCGGTGGGGGCGACCCCTAATTTTATACCATATACAGGCTGTTGGTAGATGGAATAATTAAAGACTGTCTCGTATTCACAATAATTGTGATAGAATAGAATAGAATATAATACAATAGGATAAAGTTTATTTTCTGCAGTATTACAGCTACCTACGCACACACATACACGAAAGTATAATAGGAAGCAAAAGGTTTAACCGTCAGCATAATGCTTATGTCCCCCTGGCGGGTAGCTAAGCCCTGGCTTTCACCCCTTGACTCGTGTTTACTAAAAAATAACTATATATTCGAGTTAATACATTTTTCTGTTTTTTTTATCTGTTGTAGGTAGTAGCACTTATATATCCCCCCCTCTGTGCCCCGGAAAGCGCTTTAAGCCGTTGCTCCCGGCTGTCATTCGTAAATCTTTGACAGTCGTTACGGGCTGTCAGAAGCCCGAAAGTCTGACAACCAAGAGGGACAGTGTTACCCAGTTACTGGGTTGTGTGGGTCAGATAGGTAGTCGCTCCACGTAAAATGCCTGTATTCAGCTGTATCCGGTTAGACTGGAAGCCGACCCCAACATTGTTCAAAAAAGTCTAGGCAGAGAATGATGCCTGTAGGGCTCCATAGATCGGTCATAAGTAGAGACTAGGGCTAGTTTAGCACGTGCTTTGTCTTAGACATAGCTC
Source organism: Antitype chi (assembly GCA_947359405.1). NCBI lineage: Eukaryota > Metazoa > Arthropoda > Insecta > Lepidoptera > Noctuidae > Antitype > Antitype chi. The sequence continues at coordinate 4,741,718 of OX375837.1, forward strand.
ATCTTTATCTTGCACGTGTAGTTTGACAGTGACAGGAATAACCCTAAGTACGTGCCAAGTAATGAAGTAACGTTTAAAGAAAATCCGAAAACAGAGTTGAGCCGAAAACCATGACATGATACAACGAGGGCAAAAGTCTTGGGTAGTAATGAACTAAAAGCGAATAAGATTAGGAAAACAAAAGCATTTTTTTTTCTAAACTTGATCGAAAAGCAAAATAATAGGTCTTTACCTATGAAATTGCCGTTTTGTATGAAAAAATTTAAACGAATTTTTTTCATGTATTTTTTATTTGTATTAATCGAAGTAATCACCCATGCAATCAATGCATCTTTGCCATCGCAGTGGCAGTTTATTGATGCCCTTCTTAAAGAAATCAGCTGGACGGGAGGCAACAAATTCTTCAAAGGCATTTTGTACTGCCTCTCGGGTATTGAATTTTTTTCCCGCCAAGAAGTTATCCAAATTCTGGAAAAAGTAGTAGTCTGTAGGCGCAAGGTCTGGTGAGTAGGGCGGATGACGGAGAGCTTCCAACCCCAGTTCTTGCAACTTGGAGACCGTCTGCTGTGCAGTATGAGGTCGCGCGTTGTCGTGCAGGAGCAGCGGAGACGAGCGATTGACCAATGCTGGTTGGAGATGTGCCAGCTTCTCCATCATTGTGTTCAGTTCTTCACAGTACACATCTGCAGTAATGCTCACCCCGTTTGGTAAGAAGCTGTGATGAATCACACCGGCGCTAGACCACCAAACAGTGACCATCACTTTTCTAGGGGTAAGTTTTCGTTTAGGGCATTGTTTAGGTGCTGAACCAGGATCCAACCAACTTGCTGAGCGCTTGCGGTTATCAAACAGAATCCATTTTTCATCGCAGGTAACAATGCGGTTCAAAATTCCTTCATTTGTGTGTCTGTTGAGCAGTGCAAGGCACGTCTCGACGCGTACTTCGCGCTGACGATCATTGAGTTCGTGGGGCACCCATTTGTCAAGCTTTTTTACCTTGCCAATTTGACGCAAATGGACCAATATTGTTTTGACGCTAACGTCGAAAGCTGCTGCTAATTCAGCCGTAGATTGTGTATCATCAGCTTCCACAATCGCCTTTAATTCGTCATTGTCGACCAAAGTCTTCGGACGACCGCGAGGTTCATTTTTCAGGTCGAAATTTCCAGAACGGAAGCGAGCAAACCAATAACAGGTGGTGCGTTGGTTAGTAGTGTTAGCTCCGTAAACGTCGTTGATGTTGCGTGCCGCTTGTGCCGCGTTGCTGCCACGACGGTACTCATATTCCATAATTACTCGAATTTTTTACGTATCCATGATGACGAAAAAGATTGAAATGCGATGAAAATGTAACACTAATCAATAAACAAATGACTACTTTTGGAAAAAAAAATCCATGTTTTTAAAATAAAATTAATTTGAAATTAGAATTCTTACCCAAACAAAAATTATTTTGATTTGAAATGGCCAGTACTGCAAAACGGCAATTTCATAGGTAAAGACCTATATAATATATGTTAGGAAATCAAAATCGTTTTGACAAATTCAAGCAAAACATTTTTTTAAACTGTTTTCAAAAAGAAGGAGGTTATCAATTCGACATTTTTTTATTTGTGAGCGGCCATAACTCCGTAATATAAAGACGGATTTGCAAATTTATTTTTTTGTTCGAAAGGGGTTTATTCGGAAATGGTTCCCTTTAAATTTCGTATAGATCTGATGATGAGTTTCAGATACAGACAACGGAACTCTTCAAAAAATTATAGCATATCAACCGCGATTGCCAGGGATGATGAAATTTCGAATTGGTGTGTACTGTAACTAAGTCGTGCAAAATTTAAAAACTAAAAAAAACCGACTTCCGGGAAAACAGTACAAAGTGAAAAATTACTTTAATTTCGGAAGGCGGTGACAAAAAATTAAAATACATATACAAAGTCACCGACTTCCCAAATTAAAGTTTTTTTTCACTTTGTAGTGTTTTCCCAGAAGTCGGTTGTTTTTGTTAAGTAAAATTCAATCCATTTTGCGGTAACCGGTATTACTTACCAAAATTAACTTAACCGTTTTCTGTTTGAAACCATAAAAATATGTAAATTAATTCTTGAGCGTGATATTGTATTTTTCGTTTCAAAATGTGATATAATAAGTGCGGTTCCATACAATTTTGCTTACGGAGTAAATTATAGGATTTATCGTTGCTAATTTACTATATTGAATACTAGCTTCAGCTCGCGGCTTCGCCCGCGTGGAAGTCGAAAATTATCCCGCGGGAACGTACTACCGGGATAAAAAGTATCCTATGTGTTAATCTAGGTTATAATCTATCTGTGTACCAAATTTCATCCACATCCGTTCAGCCGTTTTTGCGTGAAAGAGTAACAAACATCCATATATACAAACTTTCGCGTTTGTAATATTAGTAAGGATTCTGGAAAGTCGTTACGTGTTGTCAGAAGAACAAAAGTTTGACAACCAGTCTTACCAAAATTGTCGTGTTACTTAGTTACTGATTTGTGAGGGTCAGATCGGCAGTCACTCCATGTAAAATACTCATATTTAACAACTATAGATATGCAACTGAATTTCAGTCGGTTTCCGATCTAAATTGTAAACCAACCCTAAAATAGTAATTAGGAAAAAATAGGCATATTGATTGATTGATTAAGAGAAACAAGAATTGTGAAAAAAAAACTACTCTTTAAAAGTAAATCTTTCAAACAACCTGTATACCAAGAAACTACAGCAACCTTGCGTCCTACCTTGGTCTTTAGTACCGCGGCAAGCATCGTGCAACTTAGACGCAAGAGCTAACTGTAACTATATCTAAACTCAGTCTCATTTTAGACACCACATAGTCTAAACGTGAATTAAAAGTTAACTAAAAAGGCCAAAACTAAACAGAACAATTAAAAAAAAAGAAAAACGTTTGTCTAAAAAATGGAATTCTAAAATTGAATGTTTTAAATCGTTGTTGATTAATGCGAACGCACGCTTTTGCACTTTTGTTTTTGGTTTCGTTCTTTTTTTGAGCGTAGATTTTATCCTGTTTCACGTAATGAATATTAATATATTGTGTGTTTCCTAATGCTTTTTTTAACTGTGTTTCCGTAAAGCAAAAATGTTTAGTAAAAGTTTAAGACACAGGAATACCGTAACTATTTTGAATAACAAATATTATTTCAACATTTATTTTAATGTTTGGATACATTTACACTGTGTGAAAACTAAGTTATTCTTTGTATCCATACCAAAAAATGTTTTGTAATATTGTTTAGGTACTAGTTTCTATAGATATCTATATTATAAAAAGCTTTTTAAGCTAAACACCGCTGCCTTTTGCACTGATAAATATATTTTTCTACAAATGTAAATAACTTAAACACTTATCATTTTTGTTATTGGTTGATCAAGGAAAAGTAAAAATTACAAAAAAATATTTTGCAGCGTCCTTTGGCATTTTTTTTTGTGCCACCAGACGCTATTATCCTCTTTGGTAAATATTAATTATTTGATCAATCAAAGACAAAGTTAAATTGTAGATTTTAAAAAACCGGCTATAATTGTATATACTGGCTACACACATGTTCCATTTATAAAGTCATTATTTTAAGCAATGAAAGAGGGTGTGTTTGTTTGAATTAAACATATTTATTATTCTATGTAGAGGCCATACCATAAATCACCTAATAACACATATTTGTGTCAACTGACAAGCGATTTCGTTTAAAAAGATAGGTACCTACAGCGTTGTGATAGACAGATTGACTGACAGATAGACAGGCCGTATACGCTTTTTTAAGAGTCCCGTTCGTACCTTTGAGTAAGAAATCCTGAAAATCTGCCTGTTTTCATGGGAAACTTTTTGATGAAATCAATGTAGGTCGGTATATCGTCCATTACTTTCTTGAGTTTGTTACTACTACTTTTTATTCCCCTTTGTTAAGTTGTTCTTCCCAGCGAAATAACTAGGAAGTGGTGAAGGGCGGGCGTTTTCGCTTAATGTTATTTCTATTTTTTCTTTTGCTCGTCGCCCAACGGTCGTAGCGTGATGTTAAATAGCCTATCTAGAGAATGCTCTATTCTCTAGATAGGTAAAATATATTTTTTCCAAATCTATTTGATCGTTCCAGAGATAAACGCCTAACTTCTTCTCGGTTTCTCTCTTTATCTTTGGTTTATTATTTATATAGATATGAGAGACTTATTTTTTTTTACTATATCAGCTCGTACTGGCTGTATTGGCTGATTCCTATAAATCAGCCAATACTCGTGAAATCTTACGACCCGGCGGCAAACCATCGAGTCATTAAACATATCCACGATGCAGCTTAGGTACTTTGGATAGAGAAATAGTGTAATAATCCCTACGAGACGACAAATATTTTTTGAAAAAAAAAAAATGTAAGAAAAACGTGGAGAAAACCACAGCGATGTTTAGGGCCGTACAGGGAAGTGACAAAATCATATTTTTTTTCCGAGCGTTGGGATGGCGCAGTATATCTTGAATAGCTCCCATCTAGTTTTTGTTATTTAAATGCGTATTTTTTTTATTAAAATAATCATTTCATTGATATGAAATACTGATTAAACAAACGCAGTTTTGCTTTGTTCGATATTCAATTTATGACCAGAGACAACATATTTGGCTGACGTGTGTGTGGTCATTATATTAATATATTTTTTTAACAAATACCTAAATCCTTTGAGGTTTGATCAATATTAATTCAAATAAATTTACGTTAGTGGTTTTATCGATAGGTATTATCAATATTAGCAGGAATCTTCTTTGTCTGCACTTATAAAGTTCATGAGGAGACCAAATGAAATTAAGGGGGATGAAAAGCAGACAAATAATTGTTTTTTAAATGTTTGTTTCTTCTTGTGTTTGCAAAAAAAACGACCAAGTCAGAGTACCATCGTACACCGTACCACCTGCACCGTACAATATTTAAAATTACATATTTTCTTTAAAAATGTTTTACTGTATTTATTTTTATTATTTGTTATTATAGCAGCCATAGTAGTACAGATTCTGTAAAAAATCCAAATGTCTACATATTACGGTTCAAAAGATACAGGCATGTGACAGACGGGTACCAGAGCTTTTGTAACAGAGTCCCGTTGGTAGTCAGTTTGGGTCCGAAACCCTTATTGTCTTGTGCCTGCTCGGTTACATCTAAACATACAAACTTTCACATTCATTATATTAGTAGGATAAATACGTATCAGAGTTTTGCTAATTATATTTTCGTGTCCCGATATTTCACACACAATTTACGTATAATTCTCTGAAATATATTGATCAAACCTTCGAACATTTTTATAGCTAGACCATTTATGTCTTTTCACATAACGAAAACTTCAAAATTTTACTTCAGTTTTCAGTGTTAAGTATGTATCTAAAAATATTGAAATCATTTGTCACAGAATGTACGCACTACGCATAACGAATCAATCTTGTGTATAGGTAAAAAAAAATAGTACTCGGTGAAATGAGCCGTTAATAGTGTCAATCCTTAGCATCAGCTTGGCTATTCTGTAAAAATCTCGCCATGAAAGTATAGGTGAAGTGAGTTGTCATTATATCTGATGCTAGAAATTGACACTATTGACAGCTCACTTCAAACTCACTTCACCTTAGTTTTCACGGTGAGATTTTTACAGAATAGCACTACTGGTGGGATTGCAGTTTCTTTCAAGCTCACTTCACTTAAGTTTTCTGTGTGACGTTTAATATAGAATAACACTACAGTTCAAATCTATTCCTACGATCTAAATCTGCTAAAAAGGCTTATTTAACATTCTTGGTCTAGCTATTAACCCTTAAACCTCTATAACGAATCGTTCTTTATTTAAAAATATATAAATATCACCATCGCCCACCATTTTTATATTACGTTCATTTATTATTCTGTCAGCTAATATATTCAAAATGGTGCCCTATTGTTACGCGGGCTATTAGTAAAAAGGCCCATGAAAAGAATGGACTAAGCTGAACGGCTATTTTCGTAATTATAGGGCTTCGGGTTGACTTTCAAAATTCAAGTCATTGGCTACTTTTGTTTTTTTTAATTGACATTTTGATGTATGGTAGCTGTCAGATAATTTTTTATCAATTTCCACTATGATGTCGTTATCGGGTAATATCAGTGGTTTGTAAATTACTCATTCTGAAAATAAATATGCGATATTGGCATGAAATGTGAGAAAAATGCGCCAAATGACTTTTGTCACTCCTTTGATTAAATTTTATTTAATAGTTGACAGACACAAAAAAGGTACTTACCTGATTAGCCTCAGAAAAGGTTCTTTGCCGCATTTTCCGCATTAAAAACAAAAAGAAATAATCAAATCGCAGTTCCAAATTCGTACCACCATACCATAAGCAAGGACATACAACGTAACCATCCGTCGCTCATCCGATTTTCGTGAACGTAACCTGTTGCGTTTCAAAAAACGAAAATGTTTGGAATTTTTGAGATGTGCCGGAAGCAAGTTGCCGCTCTCATTCTGCCACTTGTGTTGGCATCGCTGACGGGTTACTCCTCTGAAGCACTCAGCACTTTTGGTGTCTCCAACACGAAAGCGCCGTCGGCAGCCCCAACAGCACCACCCGGTAAATATATTTTTTTTATATAATGGGACATTTCACACTGCACATCCACAGATTGGACTAGAAAAAAAAACACTGATCACTGTTAAAAAAACATGGTTCTGAAAAAATAAAACACATTTTTTATTTACACATTGTGTTTCATGTTTTTGAGTGTTAGAAGCACGAGTGGTTATTTTTAATACTTACAGGTACATACTGAGGATATTTTTGTCCCATTATATGAAAAAAAATGTTTGCCCAACATGCACAGGCGATTTGTATTCAAAGGCGACCTTTGAAACGAACAATGTAGGTTTACATGAATTGAAATAACCTACAAAGCTTTATTTATTCACAAAAGAACTTAATAACGTTAAAAACACTAAACAATCTGTATATATTGTACATACATAGCATTTTTACACAATTCCTTAAACACTTTTTTTCCAAATTTAAAATTAACAGTTTTAATTTGCAGAATCGGTTTAAAATTTTAAAATGTGGCAAAGGAAACGTACTTTTTTGCCTGTTTTTGTGTTCTTTTGGCTGATTGGACAATGTTTCGGAGCGTTTAGTCCTGTTTTTGGCGTTATTAAAACTGATTCTCCTCTCAAAACACCGTCGCCAACTCCGCCGTCGGGTAAGATTTTTTTTATATAATGGGACCTTTTTACACTAAATTAAAAATCTAAAAGAAATGATTTGTACAGATTAAATAAACTGAAGAAGTAATAAATTCTATTTCATACGTATTTTTTGTCATTTGTGTCTGGCTTGTAAATATCTTGCATTTTTATTTTTTATTGTATTAGTAAGTCTTGTGTTTATAAAATGTTCAAAATTGTTAATACCCTAATCAAATTAACTTGTATAATATTCGTCTATTATAGTCTCATTATATAAATAAGTATACAGAAACGGCGGCGTCACAACGAAAAACAGAACAATCACACACACCATCGATTTTCAATTCTAAACAACTTTATTCACTCTCTCTAGAACCTAGATGACACACAAAACTCCTCTGATTACAAAAAAAATATATATCGAAATAATTGCAGCGGTGCAAGCATGGATCTTTAATGAGTTGCAAAAAAAGCGAAACCAATTGAAAATCATCGAGGATCGGTCTTTAAATAGATTCGAGGGTCGGTCAAAGAACTAATTAATGTTATAAGCCCATAAAAGAGGTATAGGGTTTTGTAATAGCATCCTCGGTTTTCCAGTGTCCTATATGATAAAACAATTGTACAAGTTAGTAATAAGGTAGATCGTAATCAACAATTTTGTGTTTTTCTGCACTGGGCGATGTGATCGCAAAACGACAAAGCCCTTTAAACAAATAAAATAAAAAAGATTCATCGTCACCGTATTAAAGTCGTGCAAATACTGTTATCTGATACTGTGATGAGTGAGCTGACACATCTCTTAGATGGAGTTTCCATGGCAGCATGCGACATTGTGTGTCAGAGATGTCAAAAAGAAACAGAAATGTGGCCATCTTTTGACACAATATGAATAGCAATTAAACTTTTCTGGGTCGCTGGTTTTTGGCATCTATATCTAGTCGAAAAACATCGTTAAAGATCTCTCGATATAGGTGGATAAGAAGATCTGTGCTTGCACTGCAGCTTTGAATTCAGAGACATAATCATCTTTAATTTGTGATTCAGAGGAATATGAAAACACAAAATAGACGCATTTTTAATACAAAACAACATTTATATTGATTTATGCTGACACACTCAAACATTTTAGCCGTCTCGCTCAAGAAAAAACACTGCTTAGCATCACATTTAGGAACTACGACAATTTGACAAACGAATTGGTGCCAAAAGTCAGCCATCTTATTCCATAGACAACATAATTATACATTTATTTCCATAGACAACTACTACAAACCTTTTTTACTATCAGAACGAATTAGGAAAACACAGCAAGGTATTACCAGTGTAAAAAAATGTGGTGCAGAAGGCAAATGTTAGCCATTTTGCCTATTATTATAGTCGGATGGCTAAATATACAGTGCACAGATGGGTTTGGTATCTCGTCCTTTGGGAAGGCCAATACAGACCCGCCAAAGCCTGCGACAACTTCTGCTGCCCCTGGTAAGAATTTAAAACAATATACTTCATATAAAAAAACTAGCTTTCACACATTTTTACTTAAGAATGCAATACACTCACATAAACACACATACAACCGCTGTTTATTAAGCATGTGACAATGCTGTGAATAAAAAAAAAAGCTTAGTTGTCGATGTTTCAGAATTATGTTAGTTTTAAGGTGTATTTCCTAGGAAATTTTTGACAGAAAAACTTTCAACAGCATTTGTGGACACTCCAGAAATACTTTGAAAACTTAAAAAAAATTAACAATACGAATTTCTGACGTACAAAAATATACTTAACAAAATTATTAGACAATGCAACGAGATAACAAGACGACAACGCATCAAGAAAACGATACAAGAATACTAACAAAAATGTCTCGCTATATAAATCATTTATATTTGAAATACTGACGCCACACCATATCTTAACAATTATGAAGCCATTACCAACCTAAATATTGTAAATACTTTTTAGTAACAGTAGAAGTTATTTAAATAATTTGGATATGCGATTTGGTTGAAAGATTGTATATGGCAAGGCCTTGCTTCTTTTCTGAAATTCATAAACACAAAATTGTCTAAACCTAAAAATACTGGGAAGACAATTTAAGTACCATATCCAAGCACTATTCGATATCATAATCTTTAAATTCAACTTAGTTAGCTTTACAAAATTCACTTGTAGCGAATACAAAATTTAACCGCCCTGGTTTGAAATTTAAAAACAAAAAAGTCTCCTAAAATAAAAATAAATGTCACCATAATTCTTAATTCAAAAATTGCTCGCCCATTTTTAAACCATAGGCAAAAAGAACAGCTTATAAAAACTGTGAAATCCAAATTGAAAAGCGTACTTTTTCGCGCGTTGAGATGTGGTGTCAACGACAGGCCGCGGTCATTTTACCGTTGCTTCTTATTGGCTGGATGACTGGTCAATCTGATGCCCTTACTACCTTCGGGAAGAGTAATACTGCTGGACCTACCGTGCCACCGACATTGGCCCCTAGTAAGTATGTTAAGAGAGTTGCGTTAATTCGAAATTGACATATATAGGGTAACCTGGTCTAGGAGTACGCACTTAAGGTTTAAAATGTTCCAAAAAAATAAAAATGATGTTTAGGAAATAAACTAGGCATTTATTATGTCTACAATTTAAACATCTTTCATAAAGCACCAAAAAAAAGAACAAAATTACGTTTTATCTCTCAAAATAACAAAAATAACCAGAAATGGGAATTGCGTACTCTTACAAGTACTAGTGGATAAGAGTACGCGTCTACGTCGATAAGAGTACGCGGGTCGTGCGTTACTTTTTTTTTACTTGCAGAGGTGGCAAATAAAATTTGCTTGACCCTCATAAGTCGTACAAGCCTCATGCCACCATTCGGAGCATTTTGAGCATCCTATCCAATGTTCTGCGGGGGTCTACGTAGATTTCAGTACATGCTGGGTAGTGCCAAAGAACATGCCTAAAAAAAGGTTTGGACCTTTTATAGGCATTTTCTTTGGCAATTAAATAGGTTTTTTGGCCCTTTTAGGAAGAGATTGTGAATCTGGTTTTGGAACAATTTTTGGTACATTCTTTAGTACATTATTTGGTACTTTTTTTGAAGCTGCGTACTCATACACACTCTAGCCAAATCGTAAACGAGCGGAATTCAATGCCATCTCTTGTTGTTGACCGGAATTACGCTCGCTGCATGCGTTAGGCATCGTCTTTGAAAACTCCACAGTATACTTCGTTTTTACAAAATAATTGTATTCTTGTCTCAAAAATTATTTCAAAATGGTAAAATTATTTAAGATTTTGAGCAAAAATCTTCAAACTTGCGTAATTTCTGTGTTTTCTTTCGGATTTGTTTTTTGTTTCGCTCAGCACTTCTTATCAAAGTTGACATCAAAATGCAATGGAAGTTAGCCGCGAATCCTAAACAAATTCACGGCTTCTGGTGTTGCGTACTCTTATCGGATGCGTACTGCTAGACCAGGTTACCCTATCTTGGTAACAGCTTCAAAAATCGGACGCCTGTTTTTTGTCAATTAGTTTTGATAGGACACCACTTAATGCGTTCGTTGATTCTGAGTTTTGTAAACTGTCTATCTTAATACAAAGAATATAGAAACTGTAAAACTACTATTACAATAACTATCCCCGGGGAAAAGTTTAATTGTTTTTTTTTTCATTAGAACCTTCATAGTGACAATATATAGCCTGGCACTTGAGATTTACATGATGGTGTTAAAATACAACTCTGCCTACCCCACCAGGAAATACAGGCGTGGTGATTTCGTTTTGTAAACCAAACAATACCTAAGTTTCCAATTTACGCAACTCTCTTCCCTTGTGTGTACTTTGACAATGTGAATGCTTTTTCATGGAAGTGTATGACGTTAGTGCACGTTTCAAATATTGCACATTAAAAGCACAGTTAACTGGCAAATAATCTGCCCCATTATAGAGAATATTAACAGATAAAAATATTAATAAAGCCGAGATAAACGACGAATTTTGTATTATTTTCTCTAGGCGGATAATAAAAAAAATACTCCAATTTTCTAGATAAATTATTTCCTATTGACCTTTTGTGAAACAAAAGTCAATTTTCTAGTGCAAAGGAAACAAACATAGCATGTCAAATAATTGTGTGAACTCTAAATGTTATAGTGGCTACTTTTACAATATGGTATGCAATTAAATGAAATAAAAAAAATTAAAAAAAAACTTGCGACAATTTAGCATCCACATCGGGCAATAGTTAGTAGTAGTTTAATTTGATATTGTACGACTTTTATTGAGAAATTAAATAATAAAACAAAACAACGTAATCTATTAATTTAAAATCGTAAAGAAATGTAGTTTACCTACATAAAAAAAGAAAAAGAATTTGTTAAAATTCTCTATGGTCTGTAAAATTATTGCACTTTTATGGTCGTTCCTTTTTCAAATACTTGTGTTTAGTATTTCAGGCAGCGTAAGTAAAAAACTTGTTTTAATTAATTATTTAGTATGTAATGTGTGTAATTTAAAAAGTAATTCATTTGTTTTGTGCTAGAAGCCTTAGTTTAGTAGATATTCGCGATGGAGTGGACCGCGGTTAGTCAAGTTGGTGTACAAAAGTTGACAGTCAACGCAAATTATGACGCAATTTGCCGTGCAATGGAAATGTCAAAATTTTAATATACCTGTAGATAAAAGTAGGGAGATTATAGTATTTAAATCTACAGAGATACGTTATTACCTAGGCTGTAGGCACTTTAGAATGCTAGTAGGTAGATTACGAAGTAAATATACAGAAATATCTACTTTTTAGATAGATTTAGATTTGGTATTTCACTGTAGACAAATTCGGTAGCGTACCTATATTATGTGTTCGTAATTTTTAGATAAAATATTTATATCCTACACAAAAAATAAAACATAGTTTTTAAAAGCCCTTGTATTGTCTTGTTGTCTGTTTCAACATGTTATTCCATAGACAAATAATACCTACGTCTACTTTTTCCACTACCATTAACAATATAATCACCTGCCTAGCCGTTACCCAACTATGTTCAAAATCAAAAGTCATTTATTCAAATTAGGCTGAGAATCAGCACTTTTCAAACGTCAAAATACATAAGACAGTCCCCCCAAAAACGCCCACCCGTCACCACTTCCTAGTGCTTTAGCTGGGAAGAAGAAGTAGCGCAACAAACTCCCCAGCAGCACAGCTGTCTGTTTAGTCAGATAGACTTGATTCTATACATACATAGACAAAGTATTTTATACATTACGATAGCTACTAAAAATAAAAAATATAAAAAAATATATGAACCCATTTAACCTGTCACTAGTTACGCTAATTCTGGTGAAAGAACACAAACATTTTCTTGAGTTAATCACAGCGACCAACTATTCTTGTCATTTAAATAGTCATTGATGGAATAGTAGTGTGGGTGTCGGCTTCCAGCCGAACCGACTACAGCTGAATACCATTTTGAATGGAGCGACTGCTACATGAACACCAGCTGACCCGACAGACGTTGTCCTGTCTTAACTATGAATGTTGAACGTTACGCGCAACTTTCTTTTTTTTTTTTTTTCTTAAGAATCTTCTCCTGACAATAAAAAACACAACAAAAAAAGAATTAGCTAATTTGGTCCAGCCGTTCACGTGTGATGCCGTGACCGAGGGAAATAGGGATTAATTTTTACCCGACGGCTCCAGAAGCAGGGTTATGTTTTCGAGTGTATGTATGTATGTATGTATGTATATTTCTTTGGCACGCTCTGTAGCCTAAACGGCTTGATCGATTTCAGCTTTTAATTGTGAGAGTGACACTGGGTATATCAAAATTGAAAAAAAATATGGCCGATTTTCGGCGCCATATTGTGTCTTCAATTTTTTTTTTTTCTAAAACCTATTGAGTGAGGTATCAAAATAAAGGGTTTCATAAATAACGCCAAAAACAATTATATTAACTAAAAATTGTGAAATAAAAAAATAATTTACAAAATCAAAAAACCCGTCGGTTTTTTTATATACTCGTATATAGATTAACATAAAACCTTATAGCACACAAATATCTATATTTTCACATGTCACCCGGGCGAAGCAGGGGCGCGTCGCTAGTCAAACTAAACAGTTCAAAACAGTAATAAATTCATAATCTCACAAAACTGCCACATTGACAAATGATCGTTCATAATAATACCGTCAATTGTTTTCGTTACCAACCTTCAAATAATAACCAGTAACGTCTAAAATGAAATATGATGCTCAAATTGTTATGTTGGCTGTTCACGATATGACCTTAAGTTTCTTGGGTAACAACAGAAGGGGTCAATATCCTTCAAAATATAATTAGAGTTACTAGTAATAGCAGTAGCCACGGTTCAGCTCGCCAGCACCCTAATTGCGTAACTCACGATTAATCATAATCTGTTTCGTTTTAAAACAGATGGCAAAACCATTGCTTCATATGTTCGAAAAATGTGTCTGCTTAACAACGTAAATAACGCAATGAATATTATTGAACTGTCAAAATGAAACCGATTATGATTAATCGCGTGTTACGCAATTAGGGTGCAGTTTTAAGGGCCTACGTCCCGTTTAGTAGCGTAACACGGTCACTTTATGAACCCTACTGCTCATTAACGGCTTGTCTTGAAGATTTGAAAAATATATGATTTTGCTATAGATTCATATAGATCATTTTGCCCGAAGTACTTTTTTTGTATGGTTAATACTTTTGCTGTAAAAAAATATTTTCCAACACGCAATATTTTGGCTTCTTTCCATACTCCTACTAAACGGCTACGTTATTTGGAAAAAAAAATACACTGAAAAATAGATAGAGGTACCACAGAATCGCCGAAGCACAATTGTAAATTAATCAAAGGAATATCCCCATTTTGAGATAAAGGCTCAGAGGTGCCCTGCGCGGGCGCGGGCGGCAGTCGTGCTTTAGCATACAAACGGGAGATGAGGATATTATGGGCCTTAATATTATCAATCCAACTGCCCAACCTTTTCCGATTTACTGGATGCAGATGAATACCAGACATGAAGAGACAGCCTATCTGACCTCCACAACCCAGTTACTGGGTAATACGATATCGATATCATTCTAATGTCATTATAGTCGTGATCAATTAATCGCGAGTTTTTGGCGGGATCCGTTGGAACATGTCGCACGAATTTTCATTTTCATGAAATATTGTGAAATAGCGAATTTAATTGTATAACTTTGGCAGTGAATTATTCAATTTAGTTACGTGTAAGTGCACAAGTGTAGTGAAGGTAAAAATAAGTGACTAACATCGTCTTTTCATGTTCCCCCCAAAAACTCATATTAGGTTGTTGTAAAGTTACTACCGCTTTACAATAACTTTGATTTGACTGACTAAAGACGACTGTGACTGTTTTGTAACTTCGTGCCAGATATCGGGCCATTTACTTGATCGAAAAGAAAAATTACTTGACACTGGCTAAATGCACAAACCGTGCGAAGCCATAACCCAAAAAAAAAAGAATCGCAATGACATTCTCTCTGCTGGGACACAGACCTTCTCTCTGTAAGAGGGAGTGAGCCCAATGCGCGTTGGTGGGTGTCATATGTCTTCAAGTTTTTTGTTCTAAAACAAAAATCACGTAAATCGATTGAAAGTTTCTCGAATTGTAAGCATACTAACAAACGGACAAGGGACGTCGCGTTTTTTTTTTTTTATAAATGTTAGAATGATATAGACAGTTTAAAATACCAAATAACCAATATGCGTCCGTATAAAATATTCAAAGTTGATATTCAGTAGAAATCGGAATAATTTAAAAATAAAACCAAGTTGTTTTTCGATTGACTAGTAATTTTTTTATGACCTATGAACTTATTTTGTGACATGGCAGTAAATTCCAGCATTATATTTTGCGATCAAATCCTAGCCGATGTCTACCTATAAAAGCCTATCCATGCTACTTTATCTACCAATGAAATTTCTTAGCTAATATTCTAATAACTGCGTATAAAAGAACCAAACTATGGGTAGGTAGTTTGGTTCTTTTATACGCAGTTATTATTCTTGTACAAAAACCATAAATAATCTAGATTTAAGTGCGTAGATACTAAATCCTGTTCGAAATACAAATGAGAACCACGCATGAACATAGACCGTTTAGAGGTCAATTGTCTTTCCTAAGAATGTCTATGGTTTACGAAATGGTACAAAATGGCACAGAAAGCATAAAAAACTATATTGCATGCTTAGGAAAATGATGGCTATGATTTTTATAGATTGCTGTCACATAAATCTTTGATTTGACGCAGGAATCGTATGCCTTGGTAGAGAAACACGCATTTATTTTGTCTATGGGTAAAACAGCGTTTTGATTTTCAGCCTGTATTTTTACATATGGGTAATCGTTTACTACTTTTTATATCACTGGCTTTCCGACTCCGTATGTAACTTGTAACCAGTCTCACCAAGGGGAATTGCTTTACCCAGTAGCTGCGTAAAAGAGGCCAGATAGGCAGTCACAATCTGCCTATAATGTCCCACTCTTGAGACACAGGCCTCTTCTCTGTGAGAGGGTTTTTTTTTTTACAGAGTAGTCCGATTTTGATCATTCTTTTTTTATTGGAAAGGGTATACCCCGAAATGGGTCTCACATAAATAAAAACAAAATCCAACCCGGGTGGTAAACAGGAGATAATTGATTGTTCACTCACATATTTTTTTAATGCTGAGTTGTGTACTACAAAAATTAAGCATGTCGTAATTAGTAGATTAAAGCCACAAAAAATTATAAAACAAAAACTTTTTAACAATAAATTAAACCGCTGAAAAAACTGAAAAGCAAAAAATAATAAACCTTTTTTGTTTAATCATAATAACGTAAGTTCGGAAGGCGGTGACATGCAATTAAAATACATATCCACCGACTTCCGAACTTTATTATTAAGGTTAAACAAAAAAGGTTTATTATTTTTTGCTTTTCAGTTTTTTCGGCGGTTAATTTTTTTGTTAAAAAGTTTTTTTACTAAATGCATATGAAAGTACATAGGTACGGTATTTAAATAAAAATAAAATAATTTTGTCTGTCTGTATATTTTATTCCGGCTAATCTCCGAAACAGCTAGACCGATTTTGACAGGATACCGGTAGATAGCTGATGGTATAAGCCTATAAGGAGTAACATAGGCTTTTTGTCCCAGTTGCACGCTCCTGTGGTATAATTTTCGACATCCACGCGGACGAAGCCGCGGGCACAGCTAGTCCTTAAACAAGACCACACTTTTCCGATACATTACAACTATTTTCGTAATGTCCTTAGGCAAAACTTCCTGTTTCGTCAGTCTTCGGATTTCTATCAGTAGCCCTTTACACTTGGTGGAGACCGGACGCTCCCATTTTTCTTTTGTCGGGCATCTCGTAGTTGACCTTGAGAGGCCGTGACTACTAAACCGGGCTTTCCTGGGGCTGCCATTAAGAATTAACTTAACGCCTCCAGCCAGGGCTTAAAAACTACTCAAATACTAGGCGACTGCACGCTGAGGGCACCCCCTGCGGGGTACGGGCCTCGGCTCACGGCGTCACTGATAGGGGGACAGCAAGTGGGGACAGGCTGTATCAAAATATTGGCATTATTATTATTAGTAGGGGAATTTAACTCTACTGGCTCAGCTGCGGCGCGGGCTGGCGCTTCAACGCGAGCAAGGGTCGGTAGGGGCCGGACGCTCTCAATCGACTTGGAAGTATTTATAGTTGTTAATACTCTTTTTACTTAATGTAATTTATTTTAAAAATGGGATGAAAGCTCGTTTGTATTCGGAAATGCGATGATTCCCGAGGGGCTTTAAGAAAATAGTTGAACTGTGATCTGTGCGTATAACAAACATACTGAAAAATCAAAATCAAAAGTCATTTATTCAAATTAGGCTGAGAATCAGCACTTTTCGAACATCAAAATACATAAGACAATCCCCCCAAAAACGCCCACCCGTCACCATTTCCTAGTGCTTTAGCTGGGAAGAAGAAGTAGCGGAACAAACTCCCCAGCAGCACAGCTGTCTGTTTAGTCCGATAGACTTGATTCTATACATACATAGACAAAGTAATATAAAAACATTACGAGACACAGAATATTAATTAAATAATTAGTCATACATATGTCAGCCAGCCATGCCAATATACCAACAAATAAAATGAAAACTTAACTCGAGCACAAAGAAGTAAAGTTGGGCAGCATGCCACTCGAATGTCTATTTTTCTTGGTCGGCTAGTAACATAAAAACTAATCCTATTCAAACCACCCCCTCTTTTAACCTCTTTCAAATTATTCACGATGATTTGCCAAAAAGGTTGCGTTAAATATATTAACATAACAATGACCTCTTTGGAACAGTGTAGCGATCGATATTATAACAAATGGCTATATTGTGTCCTTCAAGGCGTAACTTGTTTATAACTAACTGTACAGGTTGGCAGGCTGGGGACATTGACGCGAAAAACTGTAACTATGAATTCAGCCTTTGATATGTACAATAAATAATAGTTTAAAAAACTAAAAACGACGCTTTAAAAATAATTTAATTCAATTAAAAAGCGTGGAGTGCTTTTTGTGGTATTTTTATAATCAATTAATGTCAAGCACCCCACGCTTTTTAAATGAATTAAATTATTTTCTCCTTTTTTAGTTTGGTTTTTAAGGCGTGTTTTTTAGTTTTTTTAAACTATTATTTATTTTCGATTTTTTAGTTCTGCTAACTACAAAAATGTGTTATTTTTTTTATTTATTTTTTCCATTTTTCTCAACTTTTTTTTTAAATTATGGAATTGTCATCGGTCCTCGATAAGTTTACAAAGTTTCAATGAAATCTGACCGTTTAAAGTGTGTCAAAATCGCGCTCTAAGGAGTCGGTTACATACAAACAAACATACAAGTTAGTGAAGCTAAAATAAAGCGTGTAAAAACCCAAGATGTCTCGAACAAAAGTAACACTTAAAGCTGTCCCCAACTATACGTCGGTGGTTATAGTTATGATAAAACACATTTGTATGCAAATTCAACCTTACACGCATGACGTAAAGTGGTTTTTACAAAGCAATGTCCAAAAAGGCTGACTGAAAGATGACTGACGATATTATTTGACGCCTACGCACATTGCGCCCTATTTATGCGGACGTTTTTGAGACGCTGATTGGAGTATCTTGAGTTTTTTGTATATCAATTAATTCAGCACATTTTTCTAGACTATCGCAGAAATTTTTCGTCAATTATCAAAAAAAAAATGTACTGTTAATACGTCTCGCCTAATACATCAAATTATAAATCTCCAGGTATATTACAAGACAGATTCAAATTCAAATAAAAATTGTAGTACCTACCATGAATTCATGATAGAAACAACCGTAAAAACAGAGCTTAAAAAATATTTTAGCTTCGTATAATTCTCAAAACGAGCGTAAAGTATCAAAGTTTATGTAATGGTAATTAAGGGAATTCGATTAACTAAAGAAATACCTAAAAAATATTCCAGTGGGTCATGCATTTTTATTTTTATTTTTTATTTAATTTGCCAATATTTTAGTGGTCATTCGATTCAACCAACATCAAACGCATCACTATTTTGAACCTTATTTGCTGCCGCGAAGCGCTATTTACAAATACCAAAAAAATTGCTTCTTACCGCGCCTTAAATCTGCTTCGCTAAACACCGGCTTAAGCGCCCTTAAGGCCCGAGTCGCCGTAGGAGACGCCCTGGGCGTCGGGAATCCCAGGCCGATACCCGGCCACCGTAGGCGCGGGCTTGCGGACGGCGAGTAATGGGTAGCTCGCTGTCCGGTAAAGACCAAGCCCGGGTCGACGGCGCTTTGTGTTCCACGCGCGCCTCAAAGCAATGTCAGCACCAACTGGTGGGGTCCGCAAGGGCCGATGCCTGCCAAGGGTGCAGTTCGAAAGAGATACCGTGGCCCTTGGCACAAGCAACTGAAGGAACACGGGTGGGTTTTAGTCAGTAAAAGTCTGACACGCCCTCTCGCTCCACCCAGAGCGGGAAAAGTAATTTGATGAGTTCCCACCCAAAAAAAAAAAATTGGCTACGGAATGCACACCGCGGCTACGATGCGGCTACGACTTTGCTACGATGCGCTACGCCGTAGCGCGCTTCTACGCACTCCTACAGTTAAAGTCGCCGCACCGAATTTAACACGCACTCACTGCGTGCAGTTAATATCTTAACCAATCTGTCTTAGAGAAAACTTTAGCTGTCGAAATAAGTGTTGTTTGTTAATAAATAATTTAGATAAACAAGTAATAACAGTCGCACAAATCCCAGTCCGACGTACGACCTACAAACTCGTAAGTCACGGCGTACCATGCCTAGTATGATCATGAAAATAAAGTAACCCCCAAATATTCTATTTTGAAATAGTGCAAAAGTCCTTCTCCTTGAATTCAACACTTAATAGCTGCAATTTTAAAACGAAACACGACCGTGAATCAGATAAAATGGTGGTAATTTTCTTTTTAAAACACTCGAGTTCACGTACAATTATGCAGATAAAATAACTGCTTAAAATAACATTAAACTAGCTCGAGGAATTATACTGAATTGTACCTTATCTATATATATAAAAGAAAGTCGTGTTAGTTATATATACACTATTTATAACTCAAGAACGGCTGAATCGATTTGGCTGGAAATTGGTGGGGAGGTAGCTTAGAACCAGGAGATGGACATAGGAAAATGTTTTTTTTTTTTTATAATGACGATTGAAAAATTACCCATTCCCGTTCGACCGCGTTCCCGTGTGACGTGACATAAGTAGGAGCTTTCACCTAACAATGGTGTGTCAGCTAGAAAACGCTTTATGCCTTCGAAGTACCAGGTTATCATAACTCGGTAGGACCTAACATAGGTGTGTCAGCTAGAAAATGCTTTATGGCTTCGAAGTACCAGGTTGTCATTACTAGGTAGGACCTAACGTAGGTGTGTCAGTTAGAAAACGCTCTGTGCCTTCGAAGTATTAGGTTGTCGTAACTTTATAGATCATGCGAAATGAGTAAAGATGTTTTGCAAATAGGTTAACACAACATTAATTGATTCTGAGGCGGTACGAAGTTCGCCGGGGCAACTAGTTATCATATATAAAATAAAAAGGAAGTATCTGATAAAGAAAATTGTTTTATCAACAATAGCGCTGTTACTATTTTGCACAATATACGTACCTAGTCCACTTACATACAACATTAATTTTAGTATATATGCGAAACCTGACAATAGTTTGTTCAGATTCAGAAGTAACTGAATCGATTCCAATAATTATTACACCATGTTATATTTAATCCCAAAAAAGTTTTGCAAGTGAGATGGAAAATGTTATCACCAGTTAATTACAATACAGCCGCCGTACGGTTAGGTACCTACTGTCTATTATTATATTATACAGGGTGATTGGAAGATGGGTGCAAAGCTTTAAGGTGAAGATAGTATAGACAATTTAGAACCATTTAAGCCATGGTTGTCTTACACGAAGTCTTACCAATTTTTTTTTAAATAAGGTTTAAAAGACGTATTGTACAAATTTTCATTTTTTTCTGAGCTTTAAATGTCTGTAAAAAAAATGTCTAATGACACAGAAGCCTAAAACATGTTTTGCTTGATTGCTTACACATTACTTTAATTAAATAAATAAAAAATGAATTCATTTATCATTCAATTTGGCCATAATTATGCAGTTTACATTAAATTTTGAGAATTTCCGAAAAAAACTTAAAAATTTGGTTAAAAATATTTGGTAAGACTTCGTCTAAGACAACCATGGCTTAAATGGTTCTAAATTGTCTGTACTATCTTCGCTTTAAAGCTTTGCACCCATCTTCCAATCAACCTGTATTATCAATGAGCGCAATACGACGCTGGCCGCGCGGGGCGACGCCTTAGAAATATTAATTGACTGGCACTTTAAAATGTTTTATGGAAAGCACATTTCCTTCGTTGGCTTTTTGCGGCTGCTCGATGATGCGCCCCCGCGTCAGGTGACAGGCGCTATTTGATATTGTGGTTTCGTAGGATTAAAAAAAAGGCTCTGAACTGAGTAGCACACAAAAAATCTTTTACATTATTTATTTACGTATTCCTAAACATTTTTATTACTAATATTCAAGTATGTATCTATTTTATTTGCCTGCGTCCGTGTGTCACTGCGGCAACTGAAAACCAGCGCTGGGTGTCTAACGCCCAGCAAATGCTGAGATGGTAACCCTTTCGGTATGGGCACGCTCAGCACAATTTTATTGTTATGTTTTTTGTTCTCTTTCTTTTTTTACATATGTTTGTTGCTGTTGTGTTGTGTCTGTGTCGAATAAATGTTTTCTATTCTATTCTTATTCTATTCGATGTTTGTGTAGACAACTAGGTAACATATAACTTTGTGATTTTTAATGATACAGTTTTGAAATTTTGTACATAGATTCTTTACTTAAAAATACTAGACACGTGTTTTGGGTTTCGCATATACTAAAACTAGGGTTGTATACTAGTGGTCCCCCAATGCTCAAAATTCAACTATAATTAATTTAAATTATAATAAAAAAATAAAAACTATTAGCTTTCTGCAATGCTTATTATCAATATAAACTTTAACTGTGGCAAATTTCATTCTTCTTCGTCCGCGTAACTTTCGTAAAAAGGGGGACAAAGATTCACGTATAAGTAGTAAAATAATATAATAATATAATATATTCGTACATACACCGAGAAATAATGGTTGTTTTCCCGCAACTAAATGGTTTTGTCTCGGTAATACATTCGTTTTATAAACAAATAAAATATTAGAAACAAAAAATGGCAGACTAACCATTGTGAAAAATCACCACATGTGAGAGTTTATTTTGCTTTGAACGTTTATGAATCGCTGTTCTCTTTGTCGGCGGCGCGGCGAGGGCGATTTGAGTAGTACCTACAAGTTACCTCTAGTGTTACTATTGATTCTCACGTTTTCGAGTGGTTGATCATTTTTTTTTATTATTTTATCACAAAAACATCTTATTTTTTTTACTTTTACTCTATGCTTCGGAAGTACTCCTTATGGTAAGTTGTTCTGCCGCGGGAAAACAACCATTAAAATGTATCGGTGTATAGTATAGTACGGTCACCAAAACACATATCGCACCTTTAAAGAAAAACCGTTACTAAACGAAAAAACAAAATACATCACAATTAGTTTAAACACGTTATTGCATTTAGCAACAAAATCTTATTTAGTTTTGTAATTGTCAAAATTAGAGCCTATCTACCTCATACAGTGGTTTTTTTATGAATGTGTTATATTTATCGTATAGTTTACGTAATTTTAAGGAAGATGGCATTTGTAACACAATTTTCGAAAAATTTCGTTTAGTAACGGTTTGTCTTTAAAGGTGCGATATGTAAGTAACCAGTGTCGTCGGATATAATTGATGTTTATTAAGAAACCGATGGATGTTTTCGAATAAAATTTAATTTAAACGATAGAAAACAAACAGTTACATATTTTATAAATTTAAATTTCGAAATCCAGTCGGCGATAAAATCCGTGCGAACGGTTCTAAGTGAGTCACCACATATTTATATCGACCCGGATCTTGAACCGATCACGTATCACCAACACTTCGGTCAAAGCTCCACGTCTGACTATTGTTCATCAAAATCTGGCCTAGTTTGGGCACCAGTTTCAACACCTTACATTAAAATAAATAAGTCAAACTCGGTTGATCGGACTGTAAAAAAGGTTTAGTTAAATGTCTAATCTTATTTCAAATGGAGTATACAATAATATAATTAAAAAAACTTGATAGGTGTCAAGGGACACCCGGATGGAACGAAGTTAAAAAAAAAAGATCAAAATAATAATAAAAAAAAGGCGAAATGAAAATATCTGGCTTTCTTTCTATAAGAGAGAGAGAGGGACAGACAGAGAATCATGCGCACGCCGCACGGCTTACAATAGCTTACTATAGCAAAAAGTGTCGTTACAACTTTTCGTGAGAATTTTTTCCGTCTAGCCCCCTTTCACAACGCGCGGTAAGGGACTTCGTTCCAATAATAATACTATTTTTTATATTTTTAAATGTTTTTATGTATTTTATATTGGTTTACATACTTAAGACTACATACAAGGTTTACATACCTAGTTAAGCTACCTGGATTAACAGATAGAATACTTTTTATCTCGTTACTACGTTCCCGTGTGATAATTATCGACCTCCACGGGCGCGTGCGCTGGCAAAACCAAGAAAAAAATATTTTTGAAAAAGGAACTTATTAGGCCGCCATGACATGGAATTGTTTTTGTCGCTTACCTACTAAGTAGTTCTCTCAGAATCAGAATATCCCGATTTCCCCCGAGCCTTCTCAAATCACGCAATTTGACCTTATGACCTAAATACCAACCCCACGCAATTTCCCCACCACGCAACACATCTATTTATACTCGAATCCTTCGAAAACGCCCTCTAAGTAAAATTATTCACCAACCTAGTTCCGCTACTCGGTAATAGATGACGCTGTCCGATAGCTATCGGAAGCAGTTTAGATTTACACGTAGCAATCACCATTTTATCTTGATATCTTGATAGACGTTGTTAGAAGGGATACGGAGGTCATTTTAAAGTGGTTGGTTGCCTGCAACCGGCCACTGTATCTGCTGATTTGAAATTTTAATCGGAATTTGAATATAACAGTAGTTTATGATACAATGGACCCTATTTGTTTTGTGTTAAGGCTTGTAATCGTTTGCTTTCGGGTAATTGTATCGCGTTTGTTGTTTTAATCAGTGTTGCTAGAGCTCTTAATTATATTTGCATCTAATAACAATTCATGGACTTTAGTAGACTGTTTATAAGTGGGTACCTACTTTTAGCCTATATTTTTTTTTTTTTTAATTAACCTCACAATATTGCTATCTTCAACTGAAATACTCCACTCGGGTAAGATTTCTTAAATCATTTAGGCCAGTAGGTACTACATGACAGTAGCTCTAATCAAGGCAAAGGCAAAAAGAACTACATACATCTCGAAAGCCATTTATCCCATTGTTTGATTAATAGTTTTTTTTTCGTGTAGAAAATTGTCATAAGAAAGTTTTGAGTATGAATGTCGATGGCTATAAGAGTAGGGGGAGATCAAACAAACGATGGATGGACTGTGTGAATGATGATATGGTTATGGTTAGAAAGCGTGTGACTACGGAGATGACGACTAATAGAGAAGTACCGAAGAAAATGACGCCGACCACAAATAAATCGAAGGAAAAAGATCATTTGATGGTGATTGTTTTTTTTTTTCAAGTGAAAATTTCTTTATAGGTACGCTTTGGGCATTTTTTGAGATCGGAAAAAACAATTGAAATCGTGACACCTTTACCGACACCTCTGTTTTTAGTAGAGGTATTTCAATCATTTAAGTCTCAAAAGATTGGTTTAGGTCCAGAACTAATATTCCGATTGAAAATCGGATAACCCGTTTAGAAGATATGACCAAAATTATGATTAAGTATGAATAATGTGAAATCCTTTAATGACGATTTAAAAAATACACACGTACTTAATTGTTAAAGTTTTCACTTCTGTCGGCACTCCCGGAAAGCCACTGTTTTTTTTTTAATGAGTTTTATTCTTTGGAAATATGAAGTGGGCTGAGACGATTAAAATGTCACGGTGTATAACTGGCGAAGTGTGGCTTAAGGTACTGTAGTTTCTAACTCTGCCTAACCCATATAAAAGAGACTGACCTTTTACGCATAGAACAATATGAAGCTTTATAAGCGGAAGTTAAAAACATAACATTGTTTTAGCAATGTTGGGGTCAGCTTCCTGTCTAACCAGATGCAGCTGAATTACAGTATTTTACATGGAGCGATTCCGTAACAGACCTCCACAACCCATTTATTGGGTAATAAGAAACCCGTTGATAAAACTAGTTGTCAGACTTTCACTCTTCTGACGATCCGTAAGGACTCACTTAAATGTCTCGCTGATGGTGGCGCGTGTGTTGGATCATTCGGTTCCCTACAAAATGGTTGAACGGGTTGAAGTTCGTGAACGGGCGCCGTCGGTTGAGACTGGTCATCTCCTAACTTCCATGGCTTATTTTAAATCTTATATTTAGAATTGTTTTTTTTTTCTCACATATAGAAGCAACAAAAATAATGTTCCCAAGATTTTGTAATACCTAACATGATTTAAAAGAGTGTCCTTGGAGTTTCTTGCCCGTTCTTCTCCATAGAGATCTACGTTTTGGAATGGGCAACTAGCTTCAACTTTCCAACTGGTCGACTTTTTGACAATTCAAAAGTGCCTGTAAATGGTTTAATTGAAATAAATGCTTTGAGTTTTGAGTTTTGACTGTCAAAGATCCACAAATTAAAGCCGGGACCAACAGCCTAACGTGTTTTCGTGTCTTGGTATGTAAAGATGGTCGCCCATTCACGGACCAACCGCGGCAAGAGTAGGTAACTTATCCTGATCGATCAAACCGTGCGACTGTTCCTACTTAGCCCCAAGCCCCCTAAACTCTAGCCTACCTAAAGTCTAAATAATAAATTACTAACTTAGTCTAAATACACTACTGGGCCTACATTAACTTGTACCAAGAAAAAATGCACAGGTATTCTTAAAACGCCATTTTGTATAGGAGCACCATGAGTTCACCAGGTTATTTTCGGACAAATCTTTGCAAGCATTTTGTTAGCTTGTTGAAATACGTCTCCTTTACCCGTTTCAAACCTTTTGATTTATGCGATTTTTAAATAGGTATAGATGCCATTCATCTGCAGGTTTAGCATGGCGCTTTCTATTTCTACGAAGAATAGACAGTGCTTTTTCAATACAAAGTGACATTTCGTTTTTCCATTTTTGACATAGCACCGTAGATATCCTCCTACAATCTGTCATTTTTTTCTTTCGTTTCTAACGATCTTTGTCTAGGTCCTAGGAATATTCCTTCCCAAATTGTCAAAATCACACTGACAACAAACTTTCTATTCGACGGCCACAAAGTATATACGATTATCTACAAAATCATGATTCGTTTAGAGATGCATAACTGTCATAATTAATAGAAAAACATAGCTATCTTCTCCTATTGTACATCATTTAGTTAATAGTCATGTCTATTCTTACGTCGACAAATCGGTGCTCGTGCTAAGCCTGCTGTAACTTATGTATATCACTTAATCTTTCCATATTGTTTTCTTATGCCAGCCCAGTTTTTACACGCTATATATTAGCTTCACTTGTATGTTTGTTTGTTTGTAACCGACTCCTTTGGACGCTATTTTGACCCACTTTAAACGGTTAGATTTCATTGAAACTTTGTAAACTTATCGAGGACCGATGATAATTCAATAATTTAAAAAAAATGAGAAAAATGAAAAAAAAATCGTTTTTGTAGTTAGCAGAACTAAAAAATAGAAAATAAAATAATAATAGTATAAAAAACTAAAAAACACGCTTTAAAAACCAAACTAAAAAAGGAGAAAATAATTTAATTCAATTAAAAAGCGTGGGGTGCTTGATATTAATTGATTATAAAAATACCTCAAAAAGCACCCCACGCTTTTTAATTGAATTAAATTATTTTCACCTTTTTTAGTTTGGTTTTTAAAGCGTGTTTTCTACGGATGTCGGAAGCCCAAAAGTCTGTTAAACAGGCATACCAGTTGATATCGTTTTACCCACTGAGTTATGGAGGTCAGAAGCAGTCGCTCCATGTAAAATACTGGTATTCACCTGCATCTGGTTAGACAGGAAGCTGACTCCAACATAGTTGGTAAAACACTACCTAGGCAGATAGATTTAGGGGCGACTAGAATCAATTCTATTTTAATGTAAATGTTGACGTTTAAATGTGTATTTTATGTACTTACCTACTTATTTGAAATAAAAGCTTTGACTTTTATTACCTGTCAAAAGTGATGCGGCTCGATTTTTTTGACGCCATATTTGAATTAGCTAAAAGTTAAGTTAGGATATTCGCCGTTTTATTTATAAACTGTGCTTAAGAGGGGACGGGGCCTGCGAGGAATTTAAAAATAAGTATTTGAAGAAACTATTGCCGTCGCGCTGTCAGTAAGTCAGTCCCCGTAGTGTGTGATAGGGACAGCTGCAGCTCAGACCGAAAATATCACAATTTTTTTTACGAAATCGACGTTTCGTATTCCCCTTTTTTCTCCTCGAAAACTGAGCCGATTCAATTATTTTTTACATTAATATTTTAAGAAAGAGTATGTTTAGGTTCCTATCATTTTTTTTATGTTAAAAACTTTTCTCATTTGTCTGGTAGTCCTCTAATCACGGCGGTTAAAATAGGACATTTTTGTATTTTTAGAGGGTCATATTTTCTTAAATAATTAGTTGCTGAAAAAAGAAAATGACAGGGACGTGTTTACGGCAGACCTTGATTTTATGAAAAAATAAAAATTGCTCTAGAGGTATTATTCAGGAAG
Source organism: Antitype chi (assembly GCA_947359405.1). Lineage (NCBI taxonomy): Eukaryota > Metazoa > Arthropoda > Insecta > Lepidoptera > Noctuidae > Antitype > Antitype chi. Next base: position 4,769,396 of record OX375837.1, read on the forward strand.
AAAAAAGGTGAATACATTTGTATGGAGAATCGCATGCCCTGTTCCCTCTTAAAGTTAAGAACTGTTTAAACGTCAAAAATTTATACTTAAACAGACGCTAATCATTACGTAACTTTAAGCAACGTTTATAATTTAGGGGTCAATTGTGATTTTTATTCTTATGAGGTCTGTGTAGAAAGTAGGAACGAAATAGGCTGATTATAAATGAGGCTTAAGCTGTTAAGGCCCTGGTAACTTAAATATTGTCGTTATGAGCGATAATAGTTCTTATTGCAATCCGATACGGGTTAAAATCTGTTGTAATAAATTCGAATAATAAATGAGCAAGCATTGTCGTAAAAATTCAAATAAAATCGTATAAAATTATATATTAACTATTTAATAATAAATAATCCATTACTGGATGCAGTTTGGCATTTGAAATTTTATGGTATATTTTCAATTGTAATTATAATTGTTATTAAAGAGATAAACTGGTTTTAAAGATGATTTTTTTTGTTTAAAGTATGTTTAATTATGTTTTGAATTCCGTGACTGTATGCAAAAAACGACTTGAAAATATCATATATTTTTTGCTTTCAAAATTATTTACGGTTAAAGAGATACTCTGGTTTAATAAACCACCTTTTTGAGCGTTTTCAAGAAATCACCGCCTTAATGTAAATTTAATTTTGATACGAAATACAAAGGTATTCACGTAAACCATTTTTTTTGCCATATCAACTCAAAATCGTGCTGCTGTACATACACCGTCCTATTGATTATTCACCAGGAGTCATACTCCTTTAATTTATTAGCATTTATATTGATACGTATCATATACCTACAGCCTTTATGACCTTACATCACCCTCAGCAACCCAGTTTATTTTTAACCAAGGCTCCCACAACCTCGCTTACAAAAACCGATAAAAAACTGCGAGACAGTATACGTTTCTGAGCATTTATGGTTCCCCTCCTAACCTTTAAACTCCTATCATATATTACGTTATGCCTCCGTCATTTGCATATCTTGGCACGCGATGTTGGCTCTTGGCCGCTGGCGTTGGGGACAAATGTTTGCGGCAGACATTTTATATAAATATACATGACGTTATCTTGGCATTAATAGATGTGGATCGGATGTGTTGGTTGGTCTGTGGGAAGGATTATGTGGTTATAATATACAGCGGTATTAGAACCAAATGGATTGGTACGTGACGATGGGAAGAGACGAGACGGCATGACGTTATTGCCTTGGAAAGTGGGTAGACCTCTGGTGTGGAACGCAACCTCCTCTGTTTACTAGAGCTACCGTCAGATAGTGGGAGGGTCGACTTGAGAAATCTGTTACGGCTCTTCAGTCTGCTCCTCGGCTTCCTAATGTTACAGAGTCAATGCCGTTTGTCTGTCTCCTGCTTCAACTTTTCAGTGGCACCCTTTGGTAAGACTGGTCGTCAGACTTTCGCGCCACTGACGACCCGTACCGACTGTCAAAGATCTACGAATGACAGCCGTCAGAATAATACATACATAGGTAGAATTATGTAGCTTGATAGATTTTGTAGTCAATAGTTTTAGGTATACCAATAGTCTACAAGACTGCTAGTAGTTATTTAGGTAGATAATTAAGGCCAATTATTATAGTTTTTACTTTCCCTTTTATTTATTATTTGGTTTATTATGTTCCAGCCCGTCCATGCTCACGCCAGGCAGAATGCGCGGGAATTAGCAGCAGCTCATGCGTCCGTACACACTACGACCCGATCACCCGCTGCCTCTGCGGGGACAACCAGCCACCTGTGAACGGACAATGCGACTCTCAGACTAAAGGTAATTCATTTTGAAGTGAAAACTTCTTTAGGCGCGTTGAGCACTTTAAGGGTGAACAATATTCATGGAACTCGCGTCATCGTCATCGAACGCTTGAGCACACGGATGAGTCGCGCGTTGATGTCTTTTGGAAAAGTCCCTTTCTTTCATTAAGACATTGTAATTATTTTATCCCTTTCTTTCCCTTTGTATTTTTATTGTAAAAGTCTGTGCTGTTACCTTTAATGGCTAAAGTCGATCGCTCGTTTATAATTTTTTATCGAGAGCAATCAGGACCTAAGGACCCAATGTGAAATCCTGTATTGACGTGGTATTGACGGTTAAAAAAATACACACTTCACATCTGTCGGCACTCCCGGAGTGCCACTGTTTTTATTTTGATACAAGCTTCTTGCTCTCCGACATACCCCGTCGCATAGAACCACATGCCCGTGCGAATACTTCGTGTTCATAACTTTTTTTCTTTTTTCTCTGCTCGCCCTTTGGTCGCAGCGTATAGTATAGCCTTTCTCGATAAATGAGCTATCCATTTCAAAAAGAATTTCTCAAATCCGTCTGGTAGTGCCTGATGAGATTAGCGCGTTCATCCGAACAAACTCTTCAGCTTTATAATATTAATATAGATATTGATGTTCACGGTAACGGCCGCGCCTGCCGATTTTTGGGTCGTCGGTTCGAAGAACTGTTCATAAAACTGTGAAGGAAAATATCATTTGGAACTAATAATTCTAAGACATGAGACATCTACCAACCCGCACTGGGCCCGCGTGGTGGATTACGGCCCACTCTCTCTCACAGAGAGGAGGCCTGTGTCCCAGCAGTGAGGACATTATAGACTTATTTTGATGTCACTTGATGAGTGAGGTGTGTGGTTGACGATGGTGCAGTTAAATAGATATATCATCAAATAAGTTCTCTCAGTTGCCTGTGTGCCAGGGGCCGCAGTATCTCTTACGAACAAACCGCACCCCTGGCAGGCATCGGCCCTTGCCGGCCCCATCAGTTGATGCTGACATCTCTTTGAGGCGTGGAACACAACGCGCCGTCGACCAGGGCTTGGTCCTTACCGGACAGCGAGCTACCCATTACTCGCCGTCCACAAGCCCACGCCTACGGTGGCCGGGAATTCCCGACGTCGAGGGCGTCTCCCGCGGCGACTAAGGCCGTGAGGGCGCATATACTGCCTCTCCTTCACGTGCGCCGCCCTCTTCGCGAGCATTACTGCTTCGCAGAAGGAGGTGACGGCTACCCATGCACTCTCGCTCCGTACCATGGCCTGGACCAGGGCCGGACACGAGAGATCGCTGCCGCCGATCGCCTCCACGAGGGCACGGCAGGGCTCCGCCCAAGCCGGGCAGACCTCCACCGTATATAGCAGACGATGAAGTCGGGCTGTAGATAATATTAAGCTCTCTTTTTATCTAATTTCGTGGTACACCATCTGCAATACCAGAGGCATTTTAGAAGTATTTCCATCAGACAGATAAATTTCCTATACCTTGCAACAACTACTCAGTATTCAAATTCTTTCTAAGCCCACCAAGTTCTCCAAAACGTAGCTTTTATTTCCTCATAACGAAAAGTCCTTATATGTATGACCTCCACTTCGGAAAAACGAACGGTTATCCTGACCTAACAACGAAGTTCATTGCGGTGGAAGATCTAAAATCTTACGCGTTTTTATTTCCACTTTCATAGCAAGTTTTATTTCCCAAGACCCCGTTACCAAGTGCCATCATATTTAACCCTCACTAGAAGGTAAGCTGCTGTCCTTAGTAATAATACTTCAACACCCATTTACCTTAACACTGAAAAAATACGTGCTAAACCCATATCAACGGCAACAATCTATTTAAAATACCTTTCAAAAACCCACTTCAGCGACGTTTCATGTCTAAAAATCATAATTGTTGCTGCTCGCGGGTAAATTATAACTTAAATTAGAACTCTTACTTAGTACTTATATTTGAGAGATTGTGATCTTTTATTTATGTTTGACACGTAAGGTTTTGAATACTTACGATTGTACACGAACACCAACAGTTTTCTATAATTTGGTGCCGATAACATTTCAGGGTCGGTTCGGCTGCTCATTATAATCGTTTAACGGCTGGAATGGGTCTCTGGGTTGCGAGATTTAGATCCTGGGTGTAAGGACTTAAATAGGGTGACGTGTTTACGAGGTTAAGCTTATTAAGAGGCTTGAAGTTTAGCTGCTTAAGAACTGTGGAAAAATTATAAGAGCTAGAGAAAAAGTCCTAGAGTAGGGAAGAAAGAAAAGTTTTCTTACAACCAAGAATGAAAAGTTTACTTGTTAACGCCACATGCAAACTACGCATCAAAGACTTGACTTTACACAAATCTTGCATCGGTCAATGAGAGTTTATCGCGCGACTGGTATCAGGTTGTAACAGAAACCCTATTGCTATCCAGATAACAGCTGGTAAAGAATCACTATACATAGTTTCAGCTCAAAATAAAATACTCTAAGAATTGATACCAAATTTTCGGTTTCATATGTTTCTTAAATTCAAATCATAACAAACGTGTCACCGCACTACGTAGGTCAATAACTTTCCACGTTACTTGCCAATATCACGATAAATCTCTTCCGAGTGATGTGTTTATTTCAATTTGAAAAGTTCGGTTTCTGGTGCCAATGTATTAAAAATTCTCATAACTTCCGAACATGTAGAGATAGGATTAAAAAACCCTTCCAATATCGTTTGATATCATCCAAAGAAGCCGTGCCCTTGGTATGTATATACCCTTTCCGTTACACGTCGGGCATTTGCCCACCAGACACAACACCCGTCTAGACGAAAGATCCTCCCTTTTCCATAGAGTATGAGTGAACTTTACACCCTGTTCTTCATACCTCTATAACATCAACATCATAAATTCCTAGGTCTTTTCCCAACTAAGTTGGGGTCATCTCCTGTGTAACCAGATGCAGCTGGATACCAATATTTTACATGGAGCGACTGCCTATCTGAAGGCCAATTTTCGTAATTAAAAACGTTCAAAATCTAGTCTCATCTCGGCGACACTCAAATGTCAAAAACTTGTCAAAAATGATTGGAAACTGGAGGTATTTTTGACAGGTTGAGACTGAGATCAGACTGTGAATGTTCTTAAAATTACAGAAATTGCCCCTATGACCTCCACAACCCAGTTTCTGGGTAATACGATACTTGATAAGACTTCTTGTCAAACTTAGATTTGTATCTACATCGCCACATGCGAATTACGCAACACACTGACGTCACGTCAAAAATCCTGCATCGCGCAAGCAGAGTACCTATACCGCGCAATTAGCATATAAACAACGGCCTAACGTCAATGGTCGGGCAGTAACCCACCAGACACAACATCCGTCTAGTCGGATGGTCAGAAAAACAGAGGATATTTTCTATGGAGGTTGAGTGAACTTTACACCCTGTTAAACCTTTATATTTTTACTAAATTATGTAACAAAAATCAACGGCGTCATGTCAAAACTAATCACGTGTCAAGTGATCAAACAGGCTATTGATAATTCATGACAGCTATAATATTTACGGCAGTTAACACGTGCTTGTTAATTTGTATTGATTTTTAACCAAATCACGTGAGAATTTTATTCAAAGCGCATTCACATCAGGATAGTAGTTGTAAGTCGTGGGTTCAACAAACTTTAGCAGCCGCTTTACTTTGTGTTTTTATTTTCATCACCACTGCTCTCATTTCTAGACACAAAAATTCGACGACATGTGACATTTCCCAAACTACATTGGGCCCGCGTAGTAGAATATAGAACACTCCCTCTCAACGAGAGGACGCCTGTGGCCCAACAGTGGGAACACTATAGGCTGAATACGCATGCATATGCTTCCGCGTAAAGTGTTAAAAATAATCATTACCAGCAAAATTACTTATTTATTTATTTAACCATTTATGCACACACATATAAACTGACAAGAAGAAAGGAACAGAAAAATACGTACATAGGTAATGCTTATTTCTACAGAAATCTCTTCCAGCACACCTGCGATAGGAGAGAAGATAACAGAGATGTAGTACTTCTGAGTAACCTCTACATTTTTAATAGCCAATTACCAATCTACAAGGTGTAAAAGAATGGACGCAAGACCTGAAAGTAGTTTGTTCCTAATTAACTACTGAATTGATTTCAGTAACTTTTAATATAAGTATTATTTTTTAATTATGTATTTTGCCATACCTACCACTGATTGAGCCAAAAAAAATCAATCTTATGCTAGAAGAATACGATAAGACTCAATTTTAAACGCATAAAGTAATGCTTGGGTCGCACGTTTTTCTTAATAATATCAGTTAGCTTTAAAAAAAATAGTTTTGTTCATCATATTATGCTTTTAACTCAATACTCTAATTGGGGTGTATGAGGTCTTGCGTTAATTATGTTACTCGTTGTATAATTGCCAAACCTGCCAGTAAAAAAGTCACTACCAACCTTCCTTTTCTTCTCCACAGCCCTTTACCATGTCTGCGCCAACAGCGACGAATGTAACGACGGGCTGATCTGCGGCACTCCAAACATCACTGGCACTGCACCGCTACATCTCAGAGTTCATGCACCATCAGACAAGATCTGCCTCTGCGACGCCGACACCGGATTTACTGAGAAGGAGCATACTTGCAACGGTAAGCCAATGTTGTGCAACTGTACCTTAACCACAGTGGAACTAGAACAGCGAGGAAATTGTGTAACACACTAACGTAGGAATTGAGTTTTGACAGGCCACTAGCAAACGTTAATTAAATTTTTAAAGTGAACCTAGTCCACATTTTGTGCATACAAACTTCGGGAGTGTTTTACTCCACTATCTGACATGGCACATCTAAAGCAAAATATGATATCGTTTTGTCTTATTATTAATATTGTCTGTACGGAAACAGAATACTAAAATAAAAACCCATAAAAAGTTAGGAGCCAACAAAGATTCGTTTTACTTGCTAATTTTACTTAACTTTGGGCGTATTTAAGTAATAAAAGAAGTCTCCAAAACCAAGTCGGTACCGACAAAGGTCAATTATCTAAAAGTTCAATAAACTATATTGGTCATTGATTTATGCATTGGCTTTTTCATAAAACCCGATCTTCCAAAGGATTTTTCTTAATTTTTTCGCGACTTTTTTACTATGTATAAATGATCCTGCATCTTACTCAATAACGTTGTGCGTGTAGACTATCGTCTAACTGCTCATCACTGATACTATCTCTGTCGGACACTAAGCCTGGTGAGACAGCGTGATTTTTAGCCAAGCCCACCAGTGAGTTCGAGCCCGCGACTAGGTTCCCCATAAATTATGTAGATAAACGATGTAAATAATGAATGAATTACTTTTCCAGATGCCGATATCTTGAAGACGTCCCTGCTCGCAATTTTCCTAGTATCATGCATAAGAAAAATCTTAGCTTATTAATCTAATTATTACACTGATTTCATTTCATAACTTTTTGTGACCATCACGTTCTTAAAGCCATTGGAAAATCCGGACTATATTAAGTCATGAAATTCCAAACATTACATCAAATATGTCATTAGAATGTTTTATTTATTGACATATGTAGGTAATCAGAAAGAGAAATCGAGAGCTCTATGGTTACAGCCGCAACTTACGAGTTGTGTAGATCGTGGGATCAAACCCAATCAGGCACTTTAGTACAAGCATATAATGTTGACACTCCTCTCTGGCCTGGTGGCCTCTGTAACATTATTTCATCACCACTGCTCTCAAAACGGTGAAGGCAAACATCATAAGGAAACCGGCATGTCCTAGAACCGAAAATTTTAAGACATCTGAAACATCCATCAAACCTAACCTTATGTCTCACTCTCTCAGCAGTGGTAACATTAATCAGATCGTTCGAAAATTCTTTACAACGCAGAGCAATCAACTATCATTTCTTTTAAAACTTAAGTAAGTACCGGGTTTTCCAAATTTAGAGTTATTTGGTAGATTATAATTCACGGGTTTTTAGAAGTAATTTAAAAAGAGATATATGTGAAATAAAATTTTACAATAAAAAAAACAGTTAAAGCTAAAAATAATATGTTTGCGAATTTATTTCCACTTGAGAACTTAGTACAAATACACATATCTTAGCTTTTAAATAAAAAATAAACTAAAATTGGTTAGACTAAATAGGTACATTAACTAATAAAAAAAAGAATAATAATACGTCCATTAATTGTAAGATTAATGTAAATAGTTTTAATATCAGCATTAAGATAAATTTTATTTATTTATTTTATAGAATGAACAGTTTTTTTTTTGAAAAACAACGTAATTATAAGCCTAGCTAGCCGTAGCTAGTGAGAAAAATCCCATTAATAATAACAATAACAACATTATATTATAATAAGTTTGTTCGTTTGAAATCTGCAAAGCCCCATGCAGTCAGATGTTTTCAAACTCACAACATCGACCACATAATATAAATGGCTGCTCAAAAAAACCAGCTCAAAATCTGAAGAAAATTTATCAGTTTGCTCAAATTCGACGACAATGCTCAAGCTTCTGAGTAAAATTTATCATTATTTAGCCTATATCAGTTTACTGCTCAACATTGGCCTTTAGTTGACCGCCATGTAACTAGATCTTTGCCATCTCTCATCAAGCACCAAAATCTCGTACTTGACATGAGTTGCTTTGGCTTTCCTGGTCGTCTCTAAATAGACTCCGGACTCAGGTAGGCCGAAGCAAAGAAAACCTGTTCAGGTGGAGACTCCACTCCACCCTCAGAAGACTCCACCCTGGAGTGTAAATCTGGTGCTGTCCCACAAACAATGGAGCACTTAATATCTTGTCCAGCGTGTCCTGTTGTCTGCACGCTTCAGGAGTTGTTGCTGGTTGCCAAATTCTGGGATGCTTGTATTTAGATTGCTATTGACTCGCTAAGAACAAGATAATCGAGCTGCTACCAGCTACCCTGCAAAGATTGTCAGTCCACCTATAATAACTCTCTCCTTAAGTTGAATCTTGTCGACATTTTTCGTCAATGTACATCAAAAACTAAACATGGTATTGTTTTGTCTCATTATTAATATTGTCTGTACGGAAACAGAATACTAAAATAAAAAACCATTAAAAAGTTAGGAGCCAAAAAAGATTCGTTTTTCTTGCTAATTTAACCTAACTTTGGACGTGTTTAAGTAATAAAAGAAGTGTACAATCTCCAAAACCGTCGGTAGCGACAAAGCTCAAATATCGAAAAGTTCAATAAACTTTATTGGTCATTGATTTATGCAGTGGTTTTTTCATAAAACCCGATCTTCTGAAAGACTTTTCTTAATGTTTTACGCGTAAGTGATACTGCATCTCACTCAATAACGTTGTGCGTACGTAGACTAGCGTCTAACTGCTCATCACTGATACTACCTCTGTCGGACACGATGCCTGGTGAGACAGCGTGCTATTTAGCCAGGCCCACCAGTAAGTTCGAGCCCCCAACTAGATTCTCCTTAAATCGCAACTCTTCTATTCTGACCATAAGGAATCGCCAATGATTGCGTAATTTTAATCAGCTTGACGGTGATCAAAAAATCTGTTCATTCTATAAAATAAAAGCTTAAACATAAAGCTTAAATAATCAAACGAAGTAATTCTAGACTTAGCTTGTGTTTAGAGTGGGCAATAGCATTTTATTTTATAATTTTTATGATACTTAATTTTAGATTAATATACAGAGGCAGGATGAAGAAGAAACGTCTACCTTTGACACCAATTTGCCGGACTTTTATTAATTTAATTGAAAATATTATATTTGTTTGACGTTAAATTCATTTCATCATTTCCCAACTATGGTTGGGTTGGGTTGGGATCGGCTTCAATTCTTACTGGATGCTGTTGAATATAAGTATTTTACATGGAGCGACTGTCTATCTGACTTCACAACCACTGGGAGACACGATACCCTTTGGTAAGACTGGTTGTCTGACTTTCGTATAATAAATGATTATCCATATTAGATAAAATGAAATAAAGAAGTATTTCTAAAAAATATATAAACTGGTCACCCTACCTGCCTCTCTAAAACTGTAGTTTTTAATATTAAGTATAATTTAAATTCAGTACCTTACACCTAGAAATTTAAATTTATTTTTGTTAAACCTTTTTTTGCCTATACCTACTGTCCATGTACTTTGAGGAACTCTTTTCCCGCCATTTTATGATAAAAAACATAATTTAAAAAAAAACTGATAACTGTTTAAAAATTAAAACCACAGCTAAAATATATTTTATTTTAATCTAATTGTTATTAAAATCGTGCATTTTAGAACTTTATTGTATGTACCCTAAATTAATTGTACGGAAACTTATCTCAGAATGAACTTATTGTAATAATATTTGAAACTGTAGAACAAATTTTAGAAAATAATTATAATTATGTATAATGTTTGAGATTTAATAAAGAATTTAAAATTTTATGGTAGTTTTTGTCTTATAATTACGGGCTAAAATAAATGATTAATTATTTTATTCTGTAAGTAGGTTTGTACCTACATGCACTTTTATATGTCAATCATATTTTAAAAACGCTGTGAAGAAAGGCTGAAATAAACTCAGAGGTCACAGTCACTTTTTAATTTCAGGTAGACAAACAGACAGGTATTAAAGTTTTGCAATGATTTCGCAATTATTTATGATGTGGGTCCCTTGGAGGTAGCTGTTCAGTTTGATGGTCCTTACCACGGATATCGATATCTATGGTCCTTACCAAACCCTTTTACAGGTCATGATTTTTGAAGACAAATATTGCGAAATGTTGTCCATTGTTACAAATATTTGTGAGTGGGAAATAGGAACAGGATTCGTTTTCTTAATTCCCGGGAACGACGGTTTTTTTACCAAGTGTTTTGGGATTTTTACTCTACGAAACATTGTTACTTAGCAACATTCTATACAACGCCATCTAGTATTGACTAGCTGTACGAAAACAAACTTCATGCTTCTATAGTAGTACTGCGATTCGTCAATAGATGTCATTAAATTAAGTTTATGATAAAAATTAAATTAAATTTACGAAAATGGGTAACGAATGAACAAACATTTAATATATAAGTGTTTTTCAATTACACATAAAAACACACGACAACAATAAAAGTCGAAATGTTGTGAATATTAGTAGTTTTAAAAAATCACCTTGTAAGTACTTAATCATTGAAAAATACCATACCTACATAACAAGGAGTAGAAAGCGAAATAACTTTCTTTACCATAATTTATGTAAGAATTTGGATTTTAGTGGTTACATAACCTAAAAAAAATTCAAAAATAAAGATTACGCAATATTATCGGAAGCAACGCGGACATAAATAATTTTATGACGTCATAATAGAAGTTTCCAAGCAAATTGTTTTCGAAACTAAACCTTAATTTCAACAGCGCTCTTATAGGGGTTCCGTGGTGTAGTGGTTATCACATCTGCTTTACACGCAGAAGGCCGCCAGTTCGATCCTGGCCGGAATCACATATTTTTGTCGAATATTTCATAAACTATACAATTTAACATTCCCAACAAAAAAAAAGAGGATGTGGCTGACTGTACATAAAATCACTAAGTACTTATTATGAAAAAAAAAACAACCGATCTCAGAAAAACACTACCTAAGTGAAAAATAACTTTAATTTTGGAAGTCGGTGTCTTTGGATAGTGTGTATTTTCATTTTTTGTCAGCGTCTTCCAAAATTAAAGTAATTTTTCACTTTTTAGTGTTTTTTCGGAAGTCGGCTGTTTTTTTTTTGTAAAACAAATTATAGTACCTCATACCAATTCGAAATTTCATCATCATTGGGGTATTTTCAAAGTCAATCAAATCAAAACAATGCATAATGATGCGATAGCAGCAGTCGCGGTTGATTTGCTGTAATTTTTTTGGAAGAGTTCCGTTGTCTGTCTCCGAAACTCATCATCAGATCTATAAGAAAAAATGGAACCATTTCGGAATAAACCCCTTTCGAACAAAAGTTTTGAATTTTGCAAATCCGTCTGCGGAGTTATGCTCGAACATACATTAAAAAATATATAAACATACCGAATTGATAATATCCTTTTTGAAGTCTGTTAAAAACAAAGTCGCGTCTGTCTGTCTGTTCGCGATAAACTCAAAATCTAATGAACGAATTTCTGTGCGGTTTTCACCAATAGACAGAGTGATTTATCAGCCCGGGCTAAGTCACAGCCGCAGCTAGTATATAATAAACATGTATAATAGAGCCTTAAGCTCTTAGGGCGGTGATTTTTTGAAAACGCTCAAAAAGGTGGTGTTTAAAACCAGTGTGTCTCTTTAACCATAAATAATTTTGAAAGCAAAAAAAATATAATATAGGTACCTATTGAAGTCTTTTTTGCATACAGTGATTGAACTCAAAACATAATTAAACATACTTTAATACATCAAAAAAATCATCGAAGCTACCTCTTAATTTTCTTTAAAACCAGCTTATCCCTTCAATAGCAATTATAATTACTTATAATTAAAAATATACCATAAAATTCCAAATGCCAAACTGCATCCAGTGATTGATTATTTTTTATTAAATAGTTAATATCTAATTTTATACGATTTTATTTGCATTTTTACGACAATGCTTGCTCATTTATCATTCGAATTTATTACAACAGATTTTAACCCGTATCAGATTGCAATAAGAACTATTATCGCTCATAACGAGAATACGACGAGTACATATCTAAAATTACCAGGGCATTAAAAAACGAATGGCTTATTGTTGTGTGGCTTAATTATTTCAGAAGCGTCAATCAATCACGTAAAAACGGCGTGACGGATTTGGATGAAATTTGGCACACAGATAGATTAACACATAAGATACTTTTTATCCCAGTAGTACGTTCCCGCGGAATAATTTCCGGCGCCCACGCGGGCGAAGCCGCGGGCGGAAGCTAGAATCTTAATAAAATATCGTTACTCACTGGACGCCCGAGAAGGACATTGCCGTAGGTAAGCCACAGAGTATTTTATACTATGAGGTTAGCCATGGCGAAGGTGGTGTGACGATCTCATGGTTTACACTGTTTTTGAGTGCTCTAAAGTTCGTGTATGACGCGTCTATACGTCACTAGCTTTTGCGAGCGGCTTCGCCCGCGCGGAACTTTCATCCCCTATTTAACTCCCTTAGGGGTTGAATTTCGAAAAATCCTTCCTCATTCCTTGTCTACATTATAAAGGGAACCTCTGTGCAAAATTTCAGCTTTTTAGGTCCAAGGGTTTGGGCTGGGCGTTGATGAGTCAGTCAGTCAGGACTTTTCTTTTTGTTTATATAGATTACGCCCGAATGCTTCTTTTTTCTGTCGATATCGTTGATCTATTATAGCTACTATTGATCGTGTATATATAATATAATGCTAATGGAAAACCACTAGTCGTGTAGATGATACTATTGTATGCATAAATAATTTGTAAGGAATACGCCACACTGTTGGGGCAATGAAGTATCAAAGGAAAGAGGAGCAGGAATTACTAACACCTAACATCATCTGCCTGGCCATTTTCCAATTATACAGGAAAAGTTTTTATTCAGTGCGCAAACTGTAACCGGCATCAAAATCAGCTGTTTCATAGAAAAGTGCAAAAAATACGCGGCCGAAATTCAATAGTTTTCGAGATATTTGAATTTTAAGGGTTTTTCGATATTTTACCCAAAATTTTACATTTAATTCCAAACAAAAAAACCATTAAAAATGATATCGTAGCTGGCACTTGAATTAAGCTTTGAACTTAATTAAAAGTACTAAATTCAAGAAAATAATTAAAATGATGAGCGATTTAAGAATAATATCTTATTTCAAATATTTTCATTTTACGCTTCAAAAATATCTCGAAAACTATTGGATTTCGATCATAGGTACATATGGGGGGTTCAATTTGTTGCATCTGGCTCCCCTATTAGCTCCTAATGGATATAGGTAAAGGCGGGATAGATGCCCCAGTGGGATAGTTGCCTCATTTTCAAAAAACCTAACTTCCCAAACTCGTGACTAAGAAATAATAGTATAACAAAGAGCCGCAGGCACCCCGCATCTAAGGTAGCCACGGGCCATCGTGCGGTGAGGACGTGTTTCGTTCGTGTGTGCATTCATCTCCGCGGCGAACTTTACAAACACGTCAAAGTTTTAAAGGTTAGTATTTGCTGTTGTATATCTTTATAAGTAGTCATTAATTCCATTATATTATTTATTACGTCAATAAACTGATTCATCAAGTATGCATCTAGGGGTAAATAGTTGCTCTTTTTGTTTTTTATTTATTTAAAAAATACTTGGGCATCTATCCCTATCAAAAAGGATAGTTGCCCTGATTTTTCGAGGTATAGGTGCCCCTAGGAGCATCTATCCCTGCATACACCATGTATACCCATTTGTGGTTTTAGGATATATTTTGAACATATTTTTGTGTTCTGTTATATTTTTTATGTGTTTACATCTATTTGTATTTGGACTTTTTAGTGATTGTAGCAGAACCACGCCACGAAAATACAAAAGAAAGGAAGGCGTTCGAGCTCGAGCATGTTCTTGGACTACAGAACAATTGCAGTCAGCTTTCGACAAAATGGATAGAAAACCCATAGGGATAAACGAAATATCCAGACAGTTTGGGATTGATTCCATCAAGAACATTGCGAAGACGTTATGCTGCTAAAAATACAACAAAGCAGACACTTGGTCATGTTATACAGGATTTTAAAAACTTTTATTAAACTTATTGCTGTATGTTTCTACTGCTAAAACACCAATTGTCCTCAAAACCTCATAAAAGTTTGAGTTTTTCGTTTAGGTATAGGTACCTGCAGTATGAAGGGCATCTATCCCGCGCCAAAGGCATCTATCCTTCTTAATATTTTCATGGTGGGGCAACTATCCATACGGGTAGGCATCTATCCCCAATAAAGGAGCTCCACAAAAACCAAAAATTTGCAAAATCTGTAATTTGTAGGGCCAAAAATACAAATCACAGTTAAACATAAAGGATTAAACTAGCTAAATTCATAGACATTATTTATATAAAATTGTTATTTTTTAAATTAGGAGGATATTTCAAAAAGTGGGGCATCTATCCCGCCTTTACCCTACGTCGAGTTGGAAGTAACCCTGTATGTACAGGCTGTGGTCTCTTGTAATTGAAGGAGCACACGTAAAATAACCTTTTCATTACTGTGATCAATAATGTATATGTGTATCCTTTGTTGGAAATCCTAAATAAATAAATAAATATTGTGGTCAGCTTCCAGTCTACCCGAATGCAGCTGAATACCAGTATTTTATATGGTTTTTTTTTTTTTTTTGGTTGGCAAATCATCAAATAACTTCTCCCGCTCTGGGTGGAGCGGTAGGGCGTGTCAGACTTTTACTGACTAAAACCCACCCGTGTTCCCTAAGTTGCCTGTGTGCCAGGGGCCGCGGTATCTCTTTCGAACAACCCGCACCCCTGGCAGGCATCGGTCCTTGCGGACCCCACCTATTGGTGCTGACATCTCTTTGAAGCGCGCGTGGAACACAACGCGCCGTCGACCCGGGCTTGGTCCTTACCGGACAGCGAGCTACCCATTAGGGTCAGCGCCCACTGGCGGCACGGCATGGCAAGGGATTTGTAAGCCACGAATAGAAATATAACTTAATAGTATGACAGTAAAATTGAAATTTCAACAGCAACGATGCCGCGGTATCCTTAGGCATGCCGCGCCGTCCTTAGGCATCATCATTGAAATTTGAATTTTATCGTCTTACTTATAAGTTATATTTCTATTTGCCGCATAAAAATGCCTTGCCGTGCCGTGCCGTTAGTGGGTGCAGGCCCTTACTCGCCGTCCGCAAGCCCGCGCCTACGGTGGCCGGGAATCAGCCTGGGATTCCCGACGCCCAGGGCTTCTCCCGCGGCGACTACGGCCGTGAGGGCGCATATACTGCCATTTTACATGGATTGGTGGCTTATCTGACCTCCACAGACTTTCGGGCTTGTGACGACCCGTAAAGACTGTCAAAGATCCCACGGATAACAACCAGGACCTACGGGTTTACGTGCTTTTCCGAGGCATAGAGGTATACAAAGATGATTACCCATCAACGGCAACGGACTAACAGCGGCAAGCGCGCGGACGCGTGGGGCTGTTAGCTTAGCCACAGGCCCCTAGGTAAAATCCCAGCGTAAAATTACATTAAGTAAAAAATACTTGAAAAACCAGCTTTCAAGATGATCTTTATAATTAATTTCCTCAATATACTCTTGGCTTTATATAAGTATAATATTATGTTGCTGTCAATCCGGTTTGCTTTTTTTTTTTTGAATACCAGTATCGCGACAGGCTTGTGTCAGTGAAGACGTGTTTCGAGTTCTAAAAGTGATTGTTTTTATTATAATTCTCGTATTTGGTGAGTGATTTTGTTATTTTTATTTTATTAAGTACATTAAGCATCTATTGTGATAATAGGAAAGATTGGAATTAGCGCAGCTAAAGTGGGTGCTGTGTTTTGAACTTGATTTTGGTGTTTTTTTTTTTGAAGTCGTTTGTTTTATTTTAAATATACTTTTTATTTTTCACCTTTTAGTTGTGGTACCTAACCTACAAAAAATCGTATACCTTCATTGCTAAGTAAATAATAGTGTCAGAAAATTATTAAACTAATATAAAACAGAAAATGAAATACGTATTAACGAACCTAACTCGAAAACTGCTAAACAAAACTTGACCAAATTTATATGGGACCACTTGGTAAGTATTCCCTTTCAAACCAAAAAATATTTTTTGAAATCGGTTCATAAATTACGGAGTTGTGAGGTAAACAAACATAGAAAAAAAACCGAACTGAGAACCCGCCCTTTTTGTTTAGACGGTTAAAAATTAAAATTCACATGAATTTATTTGCCAGAATATACAGTATTTTAACTGTAAAATCACAGTACATAAAATCATGTAAATCAGCGAAATCGGACAAATTTCTTATACGGCCTCTTAAAACTAATGGCGCCTTTACATTCTACCATTGCAAATAGTGTGTGTGTTTAATGTTGTGTAAGTAATTATGATAATCAAATTAAAAAATATAGCAACAACAAAACACCACTCTTGCATTATGATTTATAAATAAAAAAATCATTAATTAGTGTCAAAGTTTTTTTTTTTTTTTGGTTTTGGCTTCGCACGGTTTGTGCATTTAGCCAGTGTCAAGTATTTTTTTTTTCAATCAAGTAAATGGCCCGATATCGGGCACGACGTTACAAAACAGTCATAGTCGTCTTTAGTCAGTCAAGTCAAAGTTATTTTAAAGCGGTAGTAACTTTACAACAACCTAATATGAGTTTTTGGGGTGAGCACGATAAGTCCACGTTAGTCACTTATTTTCACCTTCACTACACTTGTGCACTCACATGTGTTCTAAATTGAATAATTCACTACCAAAATTATACAATTTAATTCGCTATTTCACAAAATTTCATGGAAATGAAAATTCGTGCGACATGTTCCAACGCGATCCCGCCAAAAACTCCAAGGTCACGCTATTTTGCCTTCTTTTTATTTAGCTTTTTTTTGGCAAAATAATTTAGTCATTCTGTACCTATGACGTTTCTAATTAATTATGCCAGTATCGAAGATTATGAAAAAAACCCATTTAAATAAATTATAATATTTTATGCCAGTGATATCCGCTTCGTTATATTAAGTAGCTTCGCCCGCGTTTAGCTCGAAAATTATCCCAAGGGAATATACTATTGGGATAAAAGTATCCTAAGTGTAAATCCAGAAAGGTTTTTGCGTAACACACTAACAGTATCAATGGCTTTCATTTTGACAGTTCAACAACATTCATTGCGTTATTTACGTTTCGAGCAAATACAATCTTTGAACGTATGAAGCAATAGATTAGCAGTACCTACCCAACTATCCTAGAACCATCATTTATCGAGGACTTTATGAGACTTATATCCGCATATAAGTCTCGAAAAGGGAAAAGGGAAAGGAAATATGATCCTATATACCGATATAAGTACAAATTATAGGATTAAACGTACTTGAGTAAAAACAGCATGTATTTATGCTGTTAAAAGCGCAGTAGCGGCCACCAAAACTATCATCGGAGTTTTATAAGTCCACGTAGCATTTTAAATTCGTATTCCAGGATTATTTTGCTTGTTGGGTACTTAACCTTAAAAATAATTCATATTATGATTATATTATATTATATTATTATTATTATATTCATATATGATTGCTTGTGTGTAACGCAAAAAGGGTTATTTATTTTTATTTTAGTAGTGATTCTTTTACTTACATGAGTTCACTGCACTTCCGTATAGTCCCGCGTTTAAAGCTAACACACCGTATTATAACAGGAAAAGTTTTTATTCAGTGCAAGGACAAAAATAGACTTAACAGTAAAGGCAGTGCTAAAATCATCGTAAAAGTTGTCGCGTCGTTGTCCCTAGGCCACCCTATAAAGGAAAAGTTTTTATCCAGTGCGCAAACTGTAACCATGAATTCAGTATATCATTCTAGACCCCCCCAGCGCTGAAATTTTTCGTCGGTTTTACAAAAAAAATCAGCTGTTTCATAGAAAAGTGCAATACCTACGCGGTCAAAATGTATGGAACAGCGGTTTTTTTTTTGTATAACCGGCGAAATATTTCAGCGCTGGGGGTGAATTCATGGTTACAGTTTGCGCACTGGATACAAACTTTTCCTTAATAGGGTGGCCTAGGGACAACGACGCGACAACTTTTACGATGATTTTAGCACTGCCTTTACTGTTAAGTCTATTTTTGTCCTTTATCCAAAATAAAATCAGCTACCAAGCTACAATACCTACGCTGTCAAAATGTATGAAAAAGATTTTTTTTTAAATAACTGACCACTTTCGACGCTAGGGATTCAGAATCATGTACAGCAGGCTTAGCACGAGAACCGTAGACAAGCGTTTTGTCGTCGGAAGCGTAGACAAAAATGACGTTTCCGTATAGACAGTTGACAGTTTTGTACTGACAAATGTAGACAAGTGATTTCTATTCTAGTAGAAATATAAAGCTTCATGCTAAGCCTGCAGGCTTAGCACGAGCACCGATTTGTCAACGGCAGAATAGACATGACTATTAACTAAATAATGTACAATAAGAGAAGATAGCTTTGTTTTTCTATTAATTATCACAGTTATGCGTTCTAAATGAATCATTATTTTTCAGATAATCTTCTATACTTTGTGGCCGTCGAGTAGAAAGTTTGTTGTCAGTGTGATATTGACAGTTTGGGAAGAAATATTCTTCTGAAATAGTCTACATTTATAAGGACCTAGACAAAGATCGTTAGAAACAAAAGACAAAATGACAGATTGTAGAAGGATGTCAAAAATGGAGTAATGTAATGTCACTTTGTATTGAAAAACCACTGTCTATTCTTCATAGAAATAGAAAGCGTCATGCTAAGTCTGCTGCTGTATCCATAGCAATAGTTAGTGCGGCGATGTCCATGCCACCTTGTATGAAAGAAAAGAATGGCTTGAGTATTTAGAGATAATAGTACCTATATAAGTACATCAATCAACTCAGCCTATCGCCCCGACCGACCCTTGCTCGTTGAAGCGCCAGCCCACGCCGCAGCTGAGCCAGCAGAGTTAAATTCCCCTACTAATAATAATAATGCCAATATTTTGATCCAGCCTGTCCCCACTTGCTGTCCCCCTAACAGTGACGCCCTGAGCCGAGGCCCGTACCCCACAGGGGGTGCACTCAGCATGCGTCGCCTAGTATAATATGTATTTAAGTAGTTTTTTAAGCCCTGGCTGGAGGCGTTAAGTTAATTCTTAATGGCAGCCCCAGAAAATACCGGTTAAGTAGTCAGGGCCTCTCAAGGTCAACTACGAGATGCCAAACAAAAAAAAAATCTGCCTATCGCAGTCCACCGCTGGACATAGGCCTCACCCAGGGTGTAAGTACCTGCCAGCTAAATTCTGTCAAAATATTAGGTCTTTACCTATGAAATTGCCGTTTTGCAGTACTGGCCATTTCAAATCAAAATAATTTTTGTTTGGGTAAGAATTCTAATTTCAAATTAATTTTATTTTAAAAACATGGATTTTTTTTTCCAAAAGTAGTCATTTGTTTATTGATTAGTGTTACATTTTCATCGCATTTCAATCTTTTTCGTCATCATGGATACGTTAAAAATTCGAGTAATTATGGAATATGAGTACCGTCGTGGCAGCAACGCGGCACAAGCGGCACGCAACATCAACGACGTTTACGGAGCTAACACTACAAACCAACGCACCACCTGTTATTGGTTTGCTCGCTTCCGTTCTGGAAATTTCGACCTGAAAAATGAACCTCGCGGTCGTCCGAAGACTTTGGTCGACAATGACGAATTAAAGGCGATTGTGGAAGCTGATGATACACAATCTACGGCTGAATTAGCAGCAGCTTTCGACGTTAGCGTCAAAACAATATTGGTCCATTTGCGTCAAATTGGCAAGGTAAAAAAGCTTGACAAATGGGTGCCCCACGAACTCAATGATCGTCAGCGCGAAGTACGCGTCGAGACGTGCCTTGCACTGCTCAACAGACACACAAATGAAGGAATTTTGAACCGCATTGTTACCTGCGATGAAAAATGGATTCTGTTTGATAACCGCAAGCGCTCAGCAAGTTGGTTGGATCCTGGTTCAGCACCTAAACAATGCCCTTAACGAAAACTTACCCCTAGAAAAGTGATGGTCACTGTTTGGTGGTCTAGCGCCGGTGTGATTCATCACAGCTTCTTACCAAACGGGGTGAGCATTACTGCAGATGTGTACTGTGAAGAACTGAACACAATGATGGAGAAGCTGGCACATCTCCAACCAGCATTGGTCAATCGCTCGTCTCCGCTGCTCCTGCACGACAACGCGCGACCTCATACTGCACAGCAGACGGTCTCCAAGTTGCAAGAACTGGGGTTGGAAGCTCTCCGTCATC
Organism: Antitype chi; assembly: GCA_947359405.1. Lineage (NCBI taxonomy): Eukaryota > Metazoa > Arthropoda > Insecta > Lepidoptera > Noctuidae > Antitype > Antitype chi. Next base: position 4,790,193 of record OX375837.1, read on the forward strand.
CGCCCTACTCACCAGACCTTGCGCCTACAGACTACTACTTTTTCCAGAATTTGGATAACTTCTTGGCGGGAAAAAAATTCAATACCCGAGAGGCAGTACAAAATGCCTTTGAAGAAATTGTTGCCTCCTGTCCAGCTGATTTCTTTAAGAAGGGCATCAATAAACTGCCACTGCGATGGCAAAGATGCATTGATTGCATGGGTGATTACTTCGATTAATACAAATAAAAAATACATGAAAAAAATTCGTTTAAATTTTTTCATACAAAACGGCAATTTCATAGGTAAAGACCTATTAGTTGTGATATTAAATTGGTTGGTTTAATTGGTTGTATATTAGCTATTCGTTGAAATGTTTGTAGGGCGTTTATGATTTCATTTTATACCAGGCCACTTGCGAAAAAAGTTATTTTTTTATGTATGAGACACTGGCCAGTTTTAAACTATTTTGTAAATATGATTATTTGTAAGTAATAGGGAGTTTTTGGCGGGATACGGTTGGAACATGTCGCACGAATCTTCATTTTCATGAAATTTAGTGAAATAGCGAATTAAATTGTATAATTTTGGTAGTGAATTATTCAATTTAGTTACATGTGAGTGCACAAGTGTAGTGAAGGTGAAAATAAGTGACTAACGTGGACTTTTCGTGTTCCCCCCAAAAACTCATATTAGGTTATTGTAAAGTTACTACCGCTTTACAATAACTTCGACTTGACTGACTAAAGACGACTATGACTGTTTTGTAACTTCGTGCCCTGTATCGGGCCATTTACTTGATCAAAATGAAAAATTACTTGACACTGGCTAAATGCACAAACCGTGCGAAGCCAAAACCGAAAAAAAAGTAATAATAGGTACGTTCCAATTTCAAAATTTCCCTCCACATTGTTTGCGAGCTAATTTAAATTATCGTGTCTCATTAAAAAATGGATCTGCGCCGGGAACATTTTCCGGCTATGATTTTTTACGATTTCAAGTGTCGCCTGAAACCGGACGAATCGTACGATAGACTTCGAATGGCATTCATGGATGAAGGCCCTTCTAAGGCAACCGTGTATCGTTGGTATAACAAATTCAAGCGCGGTCGACTAACTTTGGAGGATGGAGAAACTTTTTGTCGGTCCATCTAGCTGGGGGGCGTCCCACACTACGTTTGCCGATACGCGGTCTCCACTCCAGGACCCGTCTGCTCCACCGTCCATCGGTCCTTCGACAATCATGGCCAACCCATGGCCTTCAGCTTGACCACTCTACAAGCTAGTCGGTGACTCCAGTTCTTTTCCGAATAATTTAATTCCTGATTTTAACCTTCAAACAAACTCCGAGCATAGCCCGCTCCATAGCGCGCTGAGCGACCTTGAATTTGTGAACCAGCCCAACTGTCAGTGTACAGGTTTCAGCACCGTATGTCGTCACGGGCAGGACGCACTGGTTGAAGACCTTAGTCTTCAAGCATTGCAGCAAGTAGTAGTAAGACATACTTACAGCTCTGCAGTGGCGGAGGGTAAAGAAAGATAAAGATAAAAAGATAAAGATGCATTTATGTGTATAAACATGTTGTAGGTATGGCAGGTGTGTATGAAGGGTGAATAGGCGGTATGAAGAAATAAGTCCGAGTAGATATAGATGAAGATAGAAATAACAGTTTATTGCACAGACACAGGTTACAGTTCACAACACACGAGAGTTACACTTAGAAGAAGGAGTGATAGAAATGTAGGGATAGCAGAGAACAGAAGGAAAGCACAGTGACAGTAAAGCTATGTTTTAGGTAATGCTAAAATGGTAAGGCGGTAGCCACAAGCAAGCGCAGTGATTGTACTTATTGATATGATTATTACGTTACACAATACTAATATGTTAGTTGTTTTGTAAACATGTTTATGTTAAATATAATTTATATTGTTTGAACAAATGAAGGATTTAAACAAAGTAATAATGTTAATAAATAGAAATGTTTATATTAAATATAGGTAGGTCACTACAATGTGTAACATGGTACATAAATGTGCACATATGGATGGAAATTCGTTTAAAATTGCTGGTTCAACATGTTTTGCCATATTCGGCGTACAAAATAGTTTATAATATTTAGTTTAAAATTATAAATGAGAATGTTTTTAATAATAGTCAAAATTCAATCAATTACAAATACATAATCAGTCAATGCAAAAATATAGTCAAAAGATAATTTAAATAAATATTGAAACAATAAAATTACTTGCTAAAACTAAAATACTTATTAAATTATCTAAATTCTAAATTTCAATACAAAACGATTTCCATCGGCTTACCTTTAAGAAATCCTACCTCCCACCGATTATTTCAAAGTACAATTATTTTTTATATAATAGGTCTTTACCTATGAAATTGCCGTTTTGTATGAAAAAATTTAAACGATTTTTTTTCATGTATTTTTTATTTGTATTAATCGAAGTAATCACCCATGCAATCAATGCATCTTTGCCATCGCAGTGGCAGTTTATTGATGCCCTTCTTAAAGAAATCAGCTGGACGGGAGGCAACAAATTCTTCAAAGGCATTTTGCACTGCCTCTCGGGTATTGAATTTTTTTCCCGCCAAGAAGTTATCCAAATTCTGGAAAAAGTAGTAGTCTGTAGGCGAAAGGTCTGGTGAGTAGGGCGGATGACGGAGAGCTTCCAACCCCAGTTCTTGCAACTTGGAGACCGTCTGCTGTGCAGTATGAGGTCGCGCGTTGTCGTGCATGAGCAGCGGAGACGAGCGATTGACCAATGCTGGTTGGAGATGTGCCAGCTTCTCCATCATTTTGTTCAGTTCTTCACAGTACACATCTGCAGTAATGCTCACCCCGTTTGGTAAGAAGCTGTGATGAATCACACCGGCGCTAGACCACCAAACAGTGACCATCACTTTTCTAGGGGTAAGTTTTCGTTTAGGGCATTGTTTGGGTGCTGAACCAGGATCCAACCAACTTGCTGAGCGCTTGCGGTTATCAAACAGAATCCATTTTTCATCGCAGGTAACAATGCGGTTCAAAATTCCTTCATTTGTGTGTCTGTTGAGCAGTGCAAGGCACGTCTCGACGCGTACTTCGCGCTGACGATCATTGAGTTCGTGGGGCACCCATTTGTCAAGCTTTTTTACCTTGCCAATTTGACGCAAATGGACCAATATTGTTTTGACGCTAACGTCGAAAGCTGCTGCTAATTCAGCCGTAGATTGTGTATCATCAGCTTCCACAATCGCCTTTAATTCGTCATTGTCGACCAAAGTCTTCGGACGACCGCGAGGTTCATTTTTCAGGTCGAAATTTCCAGCACGGAAGCGAGCAAACCAATAACAGGTGGTGCGTTGATTTGTAGTGTTAGCTCCGTAAACGTCGTTGATGTTGCGTGCCGCTTGTGCCGCGTTGCTGCCACGACGGTACTCATATTCCATAATTACTCGAATTTTTAACGTATCCATGATGACGAAAAAGATTGAAATGCGATGAAAATGTAACACTAATCAATAAACAAATGACTACTTTTGGAAAAAAAAATCCATGTTTTTAAAATAAAATTAATTTGAAATTATAATTCTTACCCAAACAAAAATTATTTTGATTTGAAATGGCCAGTACTGCAAAACGGCAATTTCATAGGTAAAGACCTAATATGTTTCTAAGTTTTACTGAAAAAAACACATGCGCGCAAAGAAAATCAAACCATTTTACAAAATTCTCTGATGACAACTCAGTATAAGTCTAAGAGCGGCTGATCCTCTAAGGAAACTAGGTTTGCAGCACGCGGTGATTGTTTTTTTTTTTTGGAACGGCTTACCCTAGCCATAATTACACCCCTCGCACTGCAGCTCTGTAATTTAAAAAAAAAAACTGCCCTCAAATGTCATAATTTCATGAAATAGTAATTCTTTAGAGTAATATGAACTTATAGAGATGTATTGCTGATTCTAATGATTATGATTCTGTAAAGCCATATTTGATACGGTCGCGAATCATATTTAGATCACCATACAACCTGACAGTGACCTGGAAATTGCAAAAAACGTAACAAAATTTGAATTTCGCGGGCTACCTTGGCGCTTCCACCTTAACTTTCACATTTGCTTAGTTATCTGTGGTTTTTCCTCGTTTCTAAATACGTGAGTGCCAACTTGGGAATTACGCCAAGAGCATACAGATGTCAGCTGTATCCTTCTTTAAATTATGAGCAGTGGTAACAGCCGCGAGTTACGACTTACGAGGTCGTTGCTTCGAACTTCGAACCCAGACAGGCGGTTTACTTTGTGTTCAGACGCCAGCACATCAAGCTATTCCTGACTTTCAAATTTTCCCAATTGAACATGAACCTTATTCTTTTGTTATTTATTTATTTTATTAGGTTTACCAACAATTGTTCCCACTTTTTTTTTTTGTTGGGCATCTCGCAGTTGGCCTTGAGAGGCCATAACTGCTCAACCGGGCTTTCCTGGGGCTGCCATTAAGAAACTAATCTTAACGCCTCCAGCCAGGGCTTACAAACTAAATTTTACATACTAAGCGACTGCACGCTGAGGGCACCCCCTGTGGGGTACGGGCCTCGGCTCAAGGCGTCACTGATAGGGGGACAGCTATTGTTCCCACTGGATACAGTGGATACTTAGAGGTAAACATCACATGCATAAAACAATGAATTAGAGACATAAGCTAACTTACTCAGTAATAAGCGCCAATCTTCAATAAAATAAAAAAAAATTGTAAAAGTAATAAGAGGTGACATTGTAAATGGAAATTAAAATAAAATTGGTGAAAAACGAACACATACCTAGTAAAATTCATAAAATTATGACACTGACAACATTGGTAAAATAAAATTAAAAGTTATATTATATTAGTAAATTGATCATTCATTATTAACAGTAATGGAGATGTATAAAAAGAGATAAAATTAAAATGTATGAAAATAAGATTAAAAAATGATCGTCATAAAATTTAAAATTAATTAAATAAAATTGGTAACATTGATAAATTGTTAAACATATTAGATTATAATCCCGGGATTACGCATATAAAAACCCGGAATCCCGGGATTGAAAAACATGCTCGGGATTGTATTCTCTAATTCCGGCCCACTCCCTCTCCCAGAGAGGAGGCCTGCGTCCCAACAGTTACTCAAACATTTATTTCAAACGAGCTTCTGTTAAAACGAACTACGTAACACACTATTAATCACAATCTGAATCATTTTGAAGCATAATGCTTCATATTATGTTCGAAAAAATTGTCTGGTCAATAATAAAATAACGCAATGAATATTGTTGAACTGTCAAAATGAAAGCCATTGCTACTGATAGTGGGTTACGCAAGTACCCCGCAGATCATACACGCACGCCTGTTGCACGTACTACGTAGTTGACCTTTCTAAGGTGCGCAAACTGAAACCATGAATTCAGCATATCATTCTAGACCCCCGCTAAAAACAACTGTTCCATACATTTTGACCGCGTAGGTATTGCACTTTTCTATGAAAAAGCTGTTTTTCGGTAGGTAGGTAAAGATGGTCACCCATCCACGGACTAACCGCAGCAAGCAGGGCTTAACCCACGAGCCCCAGTTAGCTAGACTGATATTGTTAAAACACTTGAATAAATAATTTTTATTAAGTCCAAGAAAAATAATTTTAAATATTAGGTCTTTACCTATGAAATTGCCGTTTTGCAGTACTGGCCATTTCAAATCAAAATAATTTTTGTTTGGGTAAGAATTCTAATTTCAAATTAATTTTATTTTAAAAACATGGATTTTTTTTTCCAAAAATAGTCATTTGTTTATTGATTAGTGTTACATTTTCATCGCATTTCAATCTTTTTCGTCATCATGGATACGTTAAAAATTCGAGTAATTATGGAATATGAGTACCGTCGTGGCAGCAACGCGGCACAAGCGGCACGCAACATCAACGACGTTTACGGAGCTAACACTACAAACCAACGCACCACCTGTTATTGGTTTGCTCGCTTCCGTTCTGGAAATTTCGACCTGAAAAATGAACCTCGCGGTCGTCCGAAGACTTTGGTCGACAATGACGAATTAAAGGCGATTGTGGAAGCTGATGATACACAATCTACGGCTGAATTAGCAGCAGCTTTCGACGTTAGCGTCAAAACAATATTGGTCCATTTGCGTCAAATTGGCAAGGTAAAAAAGCTTGACAAATGGGTGCCCCACGAACTCAATGATCGTCAGCGCGAAGTACGCGTCGAGACGTGCCTTGCACTGCTCAACAGACACAAATGAAGGAATTTTGAACCGCATTGTTACCTGCGATGAAAAATGGATTCTGTTTGATAACCGCAAGCGCTCAGCAAGTTGGTTGGATCCTGGTTCACCACCTAAACAATGCCCTAAACGAAAACTTACCCCTAGAAAAGTGATGGTCACTGTTTGGTGGTCTAGCGCCGGTGTGATTCATCACAGCTTCTTACCAAACGGGGTGAGCATTACTGCAGATGTGTACTGTGAAGAACTGAACACAATGATGGAGAAGCTGGCACATCTCCAACCAGCATTGGTCAATCGCTCGTCTCCGCTGCTCCTGCACGACAACGCGCGACCTCATACTGCACAGCAGACGGTCTCCAAGTTGCAAGAACTGGGGTTGGAAGCTCTCCGTCATCCGCCCTACTCACCAGACCTTGCGCCTACAGACTACTACTTTTTCCAGAATTTGGATAACTTCTTGGCGGGAAAAAAATTCAATACCCGAGAGGCAGTACAAAATGCCTTTGAAGAATTTGTTGCCTCCCGTCCAGCTGATTTCTTTAAGAAGGGCATCAATAAACTGCCACTGCGATGGCAAAGATGCATTGATTGCATGGGTGATTACTTCGATTAATACAAATAAAAAATACATGAAAAAAATTCGTTTAAATTTTTTCATACAAAACGGCAATTTCATAGGTAAAGACCTATTATCATAACCTTACGCATACCGGTATATTATTGTTTTATTTTAAAAAACAAAACTTATTTAATGCCTTTAAAACCGGCCTGTGTCTGTGTATAAGGAAAATCTAGCGAAAAATGTAACCCGTATATTATAATAATCAAAAATTATAAATCCATTACTATGTGGGTGTATTATAATTAAAATAGAATGTAGGTTAAAATACCATAGGTTTTATGTTAGAAAATTTGCAAGAGGCATGTGAATTGTTTGATGGACGTCACTCTCGTTCACTCACTCGCTCGCTTAATAGCTCACTAGCTCAGTTAGCTCTCAGACTCTCAGTACTTCAGCGAGACACCGATGACCGACCGAAGTCACCGGCCGAACGGCTCATTCGATTCGCTTCGGAATATTTCGGATCGCATCGTTCGTTCTTCTAACAATAGCTCTTCGCTACAATACGTCACTGTAGACTATCATACGACACAAATCACTGTAAATCTATCTTTATAGCCATAGTTTTAAAGTAGAAAATACTTTGGCACATTTTAATAGGTTAATTTTCTAATGTGCCAAAGTATTTTCTGCATTGTATATTTTTTTGCGTGATGTTTACGTAAAGTCATAACATTATATTATTTAACTTAACTCCAAACTTCCAAAGAGCTATTGACAATGACTATTGAGCGGGCCGAGCCGTTTCCTTCGACGCGCGTGCAGCGACTCACTCAAATGAGCTAACAGTCGGACTCTGAATCACTGAGCTATAGAAGAGCTAGTGAGTAATGAAGAGTCCACACTTCCAAAGAGCTACTCACTATTGAGCGAGACGAGCGGTCTCCCTCAACGCGCGTGTGGCGTAAGTCAATTGAGCTAACAGTCGGCGTGTGAGTCACTGAGCTATAGAAGAGCTAGTAAGCTAGAAGAGTAATATAGCTCTTTAGAGTGAAAGAGCTAATCACTCTTTTTCTTTTCGGTGAGCTATTTCACCCATGTCTTTGTGAGGTCAATAATGGATCGTCATTCTCCTACCCTCAACCCAATTTATTTATGGTCGACTCAACATATATTTTTCATCCACACTTCTCTATTAGTCGTCATCTCCGTAGTCACACCCTTTCTAACCATAATTATCATCATTCACACAGTCCATCCATCATAATTGGTTTTCCCCAACTCAATACACATACATACATATTCAAAAGTTAGTTTTTTTGACATTTTCCTCATTCCCCCGCATCACATGTCCATACCATGATAACCAAATTCCACAGTCCATTCATCATTTTTGTGGTGTTCACCTACTCAACACACACACACGCACACTCACACATACGTACTCAAATCTTTCCTCACGACATTTTCCTCATTCCTCATCATCACATCATGTCTGTAACCTGACAACCGATTTCCACGGTCCGTCCATAATTTTTGTGGTCTTCCCCTACTCAACACGCGCGCACATACATAGGTGCATAGGAACTCAAAACTTTCCTCACGACAGTTTCCTCATTCCTCCGTAGGCATCATATGCCAACCACCAGTCACCATCACAACTGATTTCCTCACAACTTTTCAGTCTCCGGTGCCACTTTCAGACTTCCCCTCTTTTTAACCGACTCCAAAAAGGAGGAGGTTCTCAATTCGTCGGAACCTTTGTTTTTTTCGTCGGTTATTTTTTTTTATGTACTCATTTCATATTCTATCTATTTATTAAATTCCGTCTTTATTCATACCTACTTTTCCTTATAATTTTTCAATTCGATATGTTATCTCACTCAATAGTAGCAATAAGAAACAACCGACTTCCAAAAAAACACTACAAAGTGAAAAATAACTTTAATTTCGGAAGTCGGTGTCTTTGGAGCTGTATTTTAATGTTTGTCACCGCCTTCCGAAATAAAAGTTATTTTTCACTTTGTAGTGCTTTTTTGGAAGTCGGTTGTTTTTTTTTTGGAAAAAGTTATTTTTTTTCACTTTTTAGAGGTTCACGTGTGCTTAGGTGCTTAGGTGCTTACCCCTTCACAGCATACCGGCGTGATGTTATGTTATGAACTGGTGTAAGCAATAGACAGACATGAGATTTTAGCAATCCCAGTCCATTTGCTATCATTTATTGTTTCGTTTGAGTTCCGTTGCCTATCTCCAAAGTTCTTCATCAGATCTTCACCAAATTGAAATAAGACCACTCCGAGAAATTACTCTTCCAAAAAATACCTAAATCGCTTCGTGTGCCTATAAAATTTGAAGAGTTCTCTCTATTTCTCCAGAATCCCATCATCAGATCCTGACTTGATGATCATGGGACCACCTGGGAAGTATAACCTTTTAAACAAAACAACAAAATCCAAATCGGTCCAGCCATTTTCGAGTAATCGGGGAACATACATAAAAAATAAATAATAAAAAAATGTTCCGACGAATTGAGAACCTCCTCCTTTTTGAAGTCGGTTAAAAATTTCATTGAAATGTTCAAGCTCGCGCTGCTGCTGGCACTGGCATTTTTAGATTGAAGAGTAGTAACCATAGAGTATTAAGTGGTTTTATAGTCTTTGGTAGTAACAGATGTGTGTGTAGCAGAAGAATTATCTGAAGATCGGGAAGAACCAGCATCACTCAACAAATCCTCCTCGACGTCCTTGTCCACGTCAAGATTTGCATCAGTATTAGAACCGGTGGTGGTGCTACATTACTGAAAGTGTGCCTCCATTCTTTTCACAAGTCCAACTAGTTCTTTCTTACATTTTCTGCAACGCACCCTATTGGTCTTCAGTGTGGTATTTTCTTCGGGGATCGATGTGAATTGTTCCCAAATTGCATGCTTTTTGCGTCCTTAATCATAATCGGTTTCATTTTGACAGTTCAACAATATTCATTGCGTTATTTACGTTGTTGAGCAGACACATTTTTCGAACATATGAAGCAATGGTTTAGCCATCTGTTTCAAAACGAAACAGATTATGATTAATCGTGAGTTACGCAATTAGGGTGCTGGAATTGAAATTTTTATGAGCTGTTATCAGTCGGAGAATTAATAATGAAATGAAATATTAGAATTTTTTGTCGGTCATCTCGCAGTTGACCTTGAGAGGCCGTGACTGCTTAACCGGGCTTTCCTGGGGCTGCCATTAAGAGTTAACTTAACGCCTCCAACCAGGGCTTACAAACTAAGCGACTGCACGCTGAGGGCACCCCCTGTGGGGTACGGGCCTTGGCTCAAGGCGTCACTGATAGGGGGACAGCTGTTATTGGGGACAGGCTGGATCAAAATATTGGCATTATTATTATTAATCGGGGAATTTAAAGCTACTGGCTCAGCTGCGGCGCGGGTTTTCGCTTCAACGAACAAGGGTCGGTCGGGTGAAATATTAGAAAGAAAGGCACTCGTATTTATAGAATTAATAAGTAATTCCCCGCCGGTAAAGTCCCGTTAGGAAAGTCCCTAATGTCGGCTGTCGAAAGAAAGTTCAATGAACTAGTGGTTATTCCCCTCATTTAAATATAAATATTGCTGTTTCCCCTATTCATAGAATAGACTTCATATTTCATTGGTAATTCTCCGCCGTTATAATCCCACTAGGAAAATCATTTTAAAATCAACATTAGTTATAAAACATACCTACATGATGTATACCGCGTAACATAAAATAAATGTTTAATAAGTATTGATCGTTTTTTTTGTAAATATTTAATTTACTATGGCGAATTTGAAAATATCTAGTCTAAAAATGAAACATTATAGGTCGAATTAATTTGAAATAATGCCCTAAACTAAAAATAACAAAAAAACACTTGTTTAAAACAATGACTGAATGTTTCATAAAATTAAAAATAAAAGTTTTTTTTTCAACTCTGATGTTCGGGCATAACTGCTTCATATTATGTATAGACGGACGGATTTGCAAAATTCTTGTAATTGTAAGGTCGTAAACCGTAGGCACAGCCCGATTCAAGCTATATTATATATAAGTACTTATGTCAGTTCTGAAGTACGCTTCTCGCTGCGCAGTACCGACCCCCACCTCACCACTGACACGTGAATTTGTTAACTGCGTCGGCTCATGTTCCGACCCGTACTTGATAGATGTTGATATACTTTAGGAAGTAGGGAAGAACTGCACCCTAATTGCGTAACACGCGATTAATCATAATCGATTTCATTTTGACAGTTCAACAATATTCACGGCGTTATTTACGTTGTTGGGCAGACACATTTTTCGAACATATGAAGCAACGGTTTAGCACTCTGTTTCAAAACGAAACAGATTATGATTAATCGTGAGTTACACAATTAGGATGCTGGATTTAAAGTTCACTCAAACTCCATAGAAAAGAGAGGATCCTTCAACCGGACGGGTGTCGTGTCCCGTGGGCAAATGCCCGACGATTGATCTCGGGACGTTGTATAGATAGGTACTAGTTGCGCGGTAATTTTTACTTGCGCGATGCAGGATTTTGCGTGACGTCAGTGTAGATGCGGCTATTACGAGTGTGACCAACGGCGTCGTACTTTTTTATTGCTAAATGTGTCTGTACATCTAAGTTTGTCGCAGTGACTTGGCAATTTAGTATTTTATGGTCCAGAAAGCATTAGAAGTTCACAAAAAGTGGCGCATTGATTAAATTAGAGTGTTCAGTAATCCCTCTTATTTATAAACGTTGCTTAAAGTTAAGAGATGTTTAAACGTCAAAAATGTCGCTAATCATCTCTCAAGTTGTATTATTAAGGGGGAATATGTTTAGGAAAACAAAATGTGATTTAGGTATTTCAGTTTCCATTAAATACTTACATGCCTTTATGAATTAGTCAAGCATAATTAAATAAAACCCTTAATAAACACGTTTTATTGATTAATTGCAGATCCTGAGCAAATATTATGGTGTGCTAATCCTTTTGGAGTACCAGAGACAACAATAAAATGCATCAAATCTTTTTCCTGTTTATTTTCCTCTTGACATCGGCAAGAGGGCAAAGAGGTTGGTCAATCGTTTTTTTTTTTACATACATACTGTTATAATGGCACATCACTATTTAGTATGGTCGCCGACCTATTCCCGCGCTATTAGCTGTCAATCAACAATACAATTGTCTGTGGTGTGTTCATGGCAAAACTGCAATACCTTTTTGTAATTAACTGATAATGGGCTAATATACTTATTAACAATGTACCACTTATTGTTCTTATTGTCGCCGTAATTACCCGATCCAACACATACCTACATTCATAAACTCATTTTCCCATTGAGGTCGGCATCAGCAGATACCTACTACAGAACGCCACCAGCAGGCTTAGCATGACGCTATCTATTTATACGAAGAATAGACTGCTTTTTCAATGCAAAGTGACATTTCGTTTCTCATCCCATTTTTGACATCGCACCGTAGATATCCTTCTACAATCTGTCATTTTTACTTTCGTTTCTAACGATCTTTGTCCAGGTCCTTTTATGGACTATTTCAGAAGAATATTTCTTCCCAAACTGTCAAAATCACAAACTTTCTACTCGACGGCCACAAAGTATATACCGATTATCTACAAAATCATGATAAGTTTAGAACGCATAACTGTGATATTAATAGAAAAACATAGCTAATATTTAATTATTAATAAGGCACATCAACAATATACACATTGATAGACAACAAAAAAGAGATACAGACTAGTTAGTGTTTACATCAGTTATAGACGTGCACAACATTCAAAAGTATTAACAAGTTGAACATAGTAAAGATACAGTATCTACAAAAAACATAAGCAAGCACAAGAACAAGAAATGATTAATTAAGTAATTTAGAAACAAATATAACAATTATTACTTAAGGCCCATAGTATCCTCATCTCCCGTTTGTATTTATGCTAAAGCACGACTGCCGGCGCCCGCGCAGGCCACCTCTGAGCCTTTATCTCAAAATGGGAATATTCCTTTGATTAATTGTGCACAATTAATGTGCTTCGGCGATTCTGTGGTACCTCTAACTATCTATTTTTCAGTGTATTTTTTTTTCCAAATAACGAAGCCGTTTAGTAGGAGTATGGAATAGAAGCCAAAATATTGCATGTTGGAAAATATTTTTTACAGCAAAAGTATTAACCATACAAAAAAAGTACTTCGGGCAAAATGATCTATATGAATCTATAGCAAAATCATATATTTTTCAAATCTTCAAGACAAGCCGTTAATGAGCAGTACGGTTCATAAAGTGACCGTTTTACGTTACCAATCGGGACGTAGGCCCTTAATTGGTACCATCGGTCTTCCCCTCCTTCAAGATCATTGACGTAAATTTTGTGGGGTGCACCATCGGTTGTACATTGACGTCAGCCTAGCTATCGGATTGTTCATGCCCAGATTCGTTCTACAGTGGGGAACATTGAAAAAGGACGTGCATTTTCTCCGAGCAATTAGTTTGCGGACATTTATTTCAATGCGCTCGCTATCTTCTCCTATTGTACATCATTTAGTTAATAGTCATGTCTATTCTTCCGTCACCAAATCGGTGCTCGTGTTAAGCCTGCTGGTACGATCCTCACATGCTTCTTTTGCCTCGTGTACGTGCATACACGCACGCTGGTTGCGAGTACTGCGCACCTGACCTGAAGAACATCACCTATAAGGCCACTATATGTATTATTATATCCTCCTAGGACGATCCCTGCCGGCGTTTCCAGTCACGTCTGCCTTGTCCACCATCAAATGAATGTTTGATGTTGTTTGATGAAAAAAAAATGTTTATATAAAAAAAAAATAAGTATGTTCGGGCATAACTCCGTCACATACAACGTGTAACGGAAAGGATATATACATACCAAGGGCTCGGCTTCTTTGGATGATATCAAACGATATTGGAAGGTCCTCATTTAATGATGCATTTTCAAAACTATATATGGGGGGCGTCGACTAAGGCTAAGATGGATCAGTTAGTTATGACGAATAAGGAAAATTAATTCCATAATGCAATAAAAAAAACATGGTTTATTAAATTAAATAATAACCATTTGATTGTCATACAAAATGTTTAATGTAGGTAATAAAAATATCTTACATTTTGAGTTTTCTTGGATATGATTGACACCTGAAGAAAAACATCGTTAGGGATAAAAGATAAATTATTTCACTTCTCATGCTCTAAAAGTACGCCATTAGCCCTACGAAGCGGGACTAAAGTGACCACTTTAGTCTCTAGGGAGTGAAAAGTAATTCGTTTTTTAATTTCCTTCATGTGACATAGACAAACTCAAACAGCCAGTAAATATACTATTATTATCAGTGCATTGCGAAAATGTTGAGAGTTTCAGTTCCAAGGTGGCGCCATGTGTTTTAAATTGTTAATCTGTGACTGGTTTAGAAGAAAAAACTGACCGCGATTTCAGAATTTTTGTCGAGTGTAAATTTGTTCGGTTTTAACATAAAATTATGAATGCCCGGTGAGAGTTGTGGTATATAATTATGTTCCTTGGTTAAGAGTTTGACGTCAAGCAAAGAGCAAAAGACATAATAGATATTGTGATTTTTATTTTAATAAGTAATATTTATTAAATGTTTTTGTACTAAATTGACTATTTTTCTCGCACTCAAAGTGAAAAGTACAGTTTGCACCTCGAGACTAAACGCCAACTTAATATACCCTCGGTTTCATGGACTCCCTCGCACGCTCGGGAGTTAAACCACCTCTGGTATATTATGGCTTCGTTTAATCCCTCGTTATAAAATATACCTACTATTACACGTCAACCATATTTTTGAAAACTATCGGTTGGTGTTTCCTATCTGACTACTCTGAGAAGAAAGGCCGAAACTCAGAGGTCTTCGGGAACGTAGGCTAACAAGTATGAAGGGGTTTCATTTTGACAGTTCAACAACATTCATTGCTTTATTTACATTATTGTGCAGAC